>CM055965.1:24340000-27100000 GCA_029531755.1 Holothuria leucospilota
CCTGTCTCTTCAAATTAGTCTCTTCAAAACCCCTCTGCAGATTATATGATTCCTTTTCTTTAAAGTCTTCTTTCAAACGTGTAAAAAAACAGGTAATTCAACATTACAATTCCGCAGCACTCCTTTCCGTGCAGCACCATGATCGCTCCTCAAAGTCACAGCGAAACGTCCTATCCTTTACTGTGTAAGCCATATTCTTTCTTTCCCTCGTTCTCAGCCGTTTTAATTCCAATCAATTTTCTCCTTTCGCATTCATAACAATTAACCTTTCTTTCTCTGATTATGTTTGTTTGAAATGTCAATAATACCATTCAGCACCGTCATTTTCCGTTTAAAGAAGTAAGGTACTAAAATTCTTGGCTGAAAATGACCCCTTACAATTGCACAGTAAATCCCTTTTGAAAGAGGCCTTGTAGCAACTTCGCATTCATCAAGGCTTTGTGTTACTTTAAGTAGTTCGTGAGCATTTCCTCCCCTCGAATTTAGAAAGATTACAGTATCTTCTTTATTCTGATATAAGATTCATTGGGATTGGATGAGTTTTTGGACCGTCAATTTTAACATCCAATGGCACTCTCGTTTACATCTGAAGAAAATATAGCTGGCTGTTGCGTCACAGCAGAGAACTCCCTGGTCACAGTTTCTCTATAGCCTACAGCATACATTCTAGCATCACTGAAGATGTACAAGAAAGCTTTCATTTAAGCCCTCAGTTTTCGTATTTCGGCCCAAAATTTCATCTGAAACTTGGGCATTTTGAAAAGAAACAGTTAAGAGCCCATGGAAAATTATTCCTGAGGAATTCCTGAGGAATAATAGTAAAAATAAAAAACAGAAAATGCCATTTGTATTCTCAATCGCCCTTTGGAGAATCAGTCTCTAGTGCCGTTGCATTGGGCTAGTCGATGTTTATCCAAGGGGAGTTAAATTATTTTGTGCCATTATTCTGTGTAACTTACGTGTTTTTGGTTTCGATGATAAGAGAAACCTATGCATTCATGATGGCGTGTATGTATGTGTGTGTGTGCGTGTGTGTGTTTGGTTGACTAACTTCTTGTTATGAGCGGACGATATCTCGTCAGTAAGGGAAAGTCAGAGCAGCTTACTCAAACTGGTACATAGATGCCGGCGCTATATTGAGAGTGTAAGAACCTTGTGGGCGCTATGTGTTTTTGGATGGGGTCAAAGGTGCACTCTTGGGTGTCACCGGGTCAAACTCTGAAACTTTGTTGAAACACAGATATATCTTGGGTTAGGAAGCTATGGTATGAATTTCGTATACCTTTGGTTATGTAGATGGCAGTTTGTTATGGTAAGTTCTGAGATAAGTACCATTCATTTTTGGTGGAGGTGAAGGTCATCTGGGGCGTCACGGGGGTGCAGACGCTGGCTTAAACTCGCGATTAGCAACTATAGTGCTAGCTAATAGAATTAAGGAGTCTCTGAGCAGTTCTGCAAACTTGGTAGCATGAGTATGCCCCATATTGAGAGGAAGAACGCCCACTGTTGTTGGTAGGGGTCAAATAGCTCACGCTGGTTCGACCGGGGTCAAACTCTGTAAGAAACTTGTTAGATCACAATATCTCAAGGAGGAAGCTTGATAGTTCATTATGGCCTTTGTATGTAGGATGTGTTATGGTATAGGAGAAAGAACCCTATCATTTTTGTGAGAGGCTGAAAGTCATCTGTGGGTCACGCCGGGGGTCAGACCCCTGAAAACTTCATTAACATAGCGACGATATCTCAAGAAGGGAATCTCTGACAGTTCTCAAGCTTGGCTAGCTAGATGTCCGACGTTTGAAAACAAAAAAAAAAACAAAATTTATAAAGAAGAAAAACATTATTAAAGAAGAATAGACTCCTTATTGTTTTTGGTAGGGGTCAAAGGTCACCTGGGGTCACGCGGGGTCAAACTCTGAAAACCCTTGTTAACACAATATTCTCGATGTAAGGAAGCTTGGATAAATTGATACTTTGTATGTAATCTTATAGTAAGTAGGTAATGTAATCGTCATCATTTTTGGGTGGGAGCGGCTCAAAGGTCATTTGGGTCACTGGTAGGTTAGAATGGGTCATAGTAGTCATTTAGCTCCTGATAATCTTGTTAACAGTACAAATACGTATATCTCCACTGTAAAAACGAAGCTTGGACAGATTTCATACATGGTAAATTGATGTGTTATAGTGAGAAGCTGTACCCCACTGTTTTTGGTGGAGTTCAAAGGTCATCTTGGGTGGCTGAGGGTCAAACACTGAAAACCTTGTTAACACAATATCTCAAGGGAGAAAGCTTGGATAGATTTAATACGTAGTATGTGGATGCATTGTGGTGAGAATATGAACGCAGTCATTTTTGAGCAATTTTATGAGTGTGGAGTAATGAGTCAAAATATACTTTCCCTCATTTATTTTATCAATAGTTTGGGTTAGTGAAAAAGCTATGAGACATTATTTATTTGGCTCAAGAGCATTACTTTGCAAGCTCTAAAAGCAGGGACTACGTAGTACAATTGTTTTTTACCTCCCAGGGCTAAAAAACAAACTTAAGTTCGTCGCTCATACCTGCACTCGGGCCATAAATAAGGAAAAAGCCTATTAGAAAGATGTCAGTTTTGATGTCCCTTGCCGAAGCTAGGCAAGGAATCTATGCGATGTGATGTCGTCGTGTGTGTGTGGCGTGTGTGTGTTGCTGGATGTGACGACTATTGCTCTTGTTTGCACCGGACGTATCTCAAGAAGGGAAAGTTGGGACAGTTCTGAAACTTGGTACAATTAGTATGCGCTCATAGTAAGAGAAAGAAGCCTATTGTTTTGGGTGGAGGTCAAAGGTCATCTGGGGTCACCAGGGGTCAAAGTCTGAAAACCTTGTTTACATCATATTTCAAGGTAGGAAGCTTGGATACATTTCATACTTAGTATATGAATGTGTTGTGGTAAGAGGAAAAACCCTATCGTTTTTGGTGGAGGTTAAAGGTCATCTGGGGTCACCGGGGGTCAAAATCTGAAAACCTTGTTAACACGATATCCCAAGGTAGGAAGCTTGGATAGTTTTCATACTTAGTATGTGGATGCATTTTGGTGAGAGGAAGAACCGTATTGTTTTTGGTGGAGGTCAAAGGTCATCCGGGGTCACCAGGGGTCAAACTCTGAAAACCTTGTTTACATGGTATCTCAAGGTAGGAAGCTTAGATAGATTTCATACTAAGTTTGTGGATGTGTTATAGTAAGAGAAAGAAGCCTATTGTTTTTGGTGGAGGTCAAAGGTCATCTGGGGTCACCAGGGGTCAAAATCTGAAAACCTTGTTTACACGATATCTCAAGTTAGAAAGCTTGGGTAGATTTCATGCTTGGTATGTAGATGCGTTGTGGTGAGAGGAAGAACCCTATTGTTTTTGGTGGAGGTCAAAGGTCAACTGGGGTCACTGGGGTCAAAATCTAAAAACCTTGTTTAAACGATATCTCAAGTTAGGAAGCTTGGATAAATTTCATACTTGGTATGTAGATGCGTTGTGGTGAGAGGAAGAACCCTATTGTTTTTGGTGGAGATCAAAGGTCATCTGGGGTCACCGGGGTCAAAATCTGAAAACCTTGTTTACACGATATCTCAAGTTAGAAAGCTTGGATAAATTTCGTACTTGGTATGTAGATGCGTTGTGGTGAGAGGAAGAACCCTATTGTTTTTGGTGGAGGTCAAAGGTCATCTGGGGTCACCGGGGGTCAAAATCTGAAAACCTCGTTTACACGATATCTCAAGTTAGAAAGCTTGGGTAGATTTCATGCTTGGTATGTAGATGCATGGTGGTGAGAGGAAGAACCCTATCATTTTTGGTGGAGGTCAAAAGTCATCTGGGGTCACCGGGGGTCAAAATCTGAAAACCTTGTTTACACGATATCCTAAGGTAGGAAGCTTGGATAGGTTTCATACTTAGTATGTGGATGCGTTTTGGTGAGAGGAAGAACCCTATCATTTTTGGTGGAGGTCAAAAGTCATCTGGGGTCACCGGGGGTCAAAATCTGAAAACCTTGTTTACACGATATCCCAAGGTAGGAAGCTTGGATAGGTTTCATACTTAGTATGTGGATGTGTTTTGGTGAGAGGAAGAACCCTATTGTTTTTGGTGGAGGTCAAAGGTCATCCGGGGTTACCAGGGGTCAAACTCTGAAAACCTTGTTTACATGGTATCTCAAGGTAGGAAGCTTAGATAGATTTCATACTAAGTTTCTGGATGTGTTATAGTAAGAGAAAGAAGCCTATTGTTTTGGGTGGAGGTCAAAGGTCATCTGGGGTCACCAGGGGTCAAAGTCTGAAAACCTTGTTTACATCATATTTCAAGGTAGGAAGCTTGGATACATTTCATACTTAGTATATGGATGTGTTGTGGTAAGAGGAAGAACCCTATCATTTTTGGTGGAGGTCAAAGGTCATCTGGGGTCACCAGAAGTCAAAGTCTGAAATCCTTGTGTGCACGGTATCTCAAGGTAGGAATCTTTGGTAGATCTCATGCTTTGTGTGTGGATGTGTTATGGTTAGAGAAAGATCCCTTTTGTTTTTGTTGGAGGTCAAACGTTATCTGGGGTCACCAGGGGTCAAACCCTGAAAACCTTTTACGATATCTCAAGGTAGGAGTCTTGGATAGATTTCATACTATGTATGTTCATGTGTTATGGTGCGAGGAAAAACCCTATTGTTTTTCATGGAGGTCACAAGCCATTTGAGGTCATCAGAGGTCAAAACTGAAACTTTGTAAACATGTCATTACTAGGGAGGAAGCACAGACAAATCCCTTCTTTTTTTTTCATTTTTTTGGTTATTCAAGTTTTAGTTCAAAGGTCATGTTACATGAGCTGAAATGAGAAGAGGTCAAATTGTGACCACATCATAAAAAATGATGTAGTAGAGAAGTATAAATTTGATGGATGAACCTCAGTGTAGCAAAGCACCCTCCTTTCGGCCTTTTGGCTTTCTGGTTACGTCATGAACAGAACCACATATCAACTCTCCCCAAATGTGAGTGGAACATTGCCAGTGAGGGCAGAGGGGATGGGGGGGGGGCTGATTGGGGGTTGATACTAGATACACAATGTCATTGACTATATGTACCTATTGTACATCATGCCATGAAAATGCCCATAAGCCTACAATCCTGAGTAGTCCTGCACAGCCCGGGAAAGTCTTATTAGTTATGGTCAGTAACTTTCACATTCTTTGGTTTTAGTCCAGCGAGTTGTATCTTCACAACCGTGCTCAATCCTGACATACGATCCGGCTAAGCCCTAGTAGCCACTGGAACTACTTATGAAGCACCACAAGTCATTATTCACTTGAGCGCACGTTGTGCTGATAGAGCTGGAGTTCTGTTACCTTGTTATGATGCAAGCCTGATTAACTGTGGTCAGCTTCTACAAGAATTTGGACTAAAAGGACTTTCATGTCATGATTGTATATAGCCTGATTTTAAAAAGCTAGTAAGCATAAGCTAAAATTGCTAGTAGTCTTTGCAATGGATCAAAAATACAATCACCAGTTTCTCTTTTTCAATTTATTTACAATTTAAAATATTAGCATCGATGATAACGATTGTCAGTTATGCAGTTTTCTGTAGAACAGTTGACTGCATTACAAGGTTCCCTATGTAAACAGTGAAGGTGTAAAAACTTTCTCAATTCCTTCCGTTTCTGTTGAAAGTTAGCAAAGAATTATTCTTAACAAGTAATGGGATCATGATGGCAATGCATAGGCTACACAGCAGAGGTCACAATTTCTGCATTTGTTGTGACTATATACTGCATGCAGTAGAGAATATACTAGAGCAGATATCATCCTTTCTTTAAAATTTTTTTGTCATTTTCTTCATGCTTGTACACTCTAGCAATGAGTATTCAAGAATATGGCATTGTGTGCTTGCAGAAGTGATGAAAAGACAGATGGACATGTTTAGAGTTTATAAACAGAAGGCAACTACACCCTTCCTACCCTTCACATCTTTTAGAAAAGGAACTGCCATATATATATTTCACCATGCAGGATCAGCTTTAAAGCCTGTGGACAGTTAGTTGATAACACATACCATTCACTGAATATCTAACCATTATATGTGAAAACACACTAAGTGTGAAGCACTACAAACTTCCTTTAGGACAATTTTCATTGCAACAGAAGGTGAACACCAATTCATTGGGAAGGGATAAATGTAAATATTACAAACATCTGAAATTATTTCTTGTTTTGATTGCCATAAACTGTTTAGGAACTATTGCTGTGATGAAAATGGGTGTTTCCTTCACCATTCAGCTTAAAGATGCATGCAGCATCTTGTAGACAAGATCACCACTGACTTAAGTGACTTAATGGAGAAACAGGAATGTATTGTTACACATGGGTGGCTATCACGAGGGGTAGGTGGGGGGAGGGGGACATGCCCCCTGGCCAATTTTTTAGTGGGGGGACATAATATCAAATGTCCCCTCTAATATTTAGAGGTATGAAGAAAAAGTAAATGTTGTTACACACATTTTCGATATGAATAATCATGATATTAGCCTATTAATGGCAGCTGGGGAGAACTTTAGGTCAGAAATATGTGATCTGTGTCCTCTAGAATGCACCAAATTGCTTGGCCTCCAGGGACTTTGCCCCTGGACCCCAACTGATCTTTTGTGGTCCCCTGTATACCCCTGGTCAGAGGTGCAAAGTGTTCACTTAAGCAGGTGTTCCCCACCCCCCCCCCAACCCCCAATAATTTTAACAGATTGTTGCTCCTGTTTTTACATGGTATAGTCCAGGCTTCAGCCATCTTGTCACTGCTGTTCTACATCGTGTTAACTGTTAGGTTATAGAAAGTAATAAAAAGAAATTGGTATTGTTGAACAAAAAGACATTGAAAACCATGCACATTATGCAAGAAAATAAACTAAAATATAACATCAGATTAAGTGTGCATCAGAGACAAAAAATTTATATTGAACACCCCATGAAAAAGTCTCAGAAATTTACGTTGATTAGAGAGTGATGTAAGACATACAGAAACTTGCTTGAGGTACTGTAAGTTCTTTTGAATATTGTTGCAGTATGTTTTCAGGGTACATGACTGCTCTCCTTCCAGTCCTTTGATCATAAGCATATGAGGCGGGGGCAGGGGGGCAAATGCCCTCCCAATTAAGGCAAAAATAGTGGATCCATTTGGGCAAATGAGACGGCCAAGAAAATTAATTATGCCCTTTTTGCGGGCGATGACAACAGACACAGCGGTATCAAAATTCGGGCAACTTGGCCCAAAATTCTAAATTCAGGCAAAAATTATCCCTGCCCCCCAGAAATATTGACCCCCATACACCTATGCCCTTGAAGTAAGTTTCACTTAGAATATATTTTATTTAAGAATTTCCTTATCACAGCACTTGAAGGGAAAATGCAGTCCCCCACCTTGAATTAGTGTGCCCCGGCTGTCATCCTAATTCAGGAATAGCTCCTGTAAATCATGTGACAATATTTTTGTTACTTATTTGCTTAATTTGTGCAGAATAACTCCTCAGTTTACTTTCAATATTCAGTATTTTGATGCTGAGACATACAGTTATAAAGATACTTGGTAGTGAAATAAGGGGAGATCTGTAAGATTTAGCAGTTTTTGAAAATGAACTTGGGCGACTGCTTTCTCCCTTTAACGTCACTCCTTTTTCAAGGCTTTGTAGCACACTGTCAACATGCCAAACATGTTTCAGTCTTTACCGTGACATTTGCAAAATTTGCAGGGAAATAAAAGAGAAACTCCTTGACTAAACTTCTAGGTTTGTTGCCAATTGCCATGGTAGCAAACTATAAATGCCAAGGCATGTTCTTTCTGCCCACAGATCTGTAAATGCCAAGTTGTTCTTTCCGGCCACATATCTGACTTTAAATGCCAGAAGTCCAAGTCTGCATTAAGACAGTAACCACTGCACAGCTGTTAAATTTAAGATGATATACTGTATGTTTTAGCTTATGTTGAGAGTGGTAATGAGGACATTGCTTCCTACAGCATGGTACACAACCACCTGAAAGAGGGAAAATTTAGGCGTGTTCATATACTGCATCTCCAGGAAAATACACAAATTATAAACATAGGCCCTTTTCCAAATAACAGTTATAAAGGATTGTGGGATAGAGTTTGGTATGCATCGTTTTTGTCAGTAGCTTACTGTGGCGACAAACGATGCATACAAAAACACTATCCCATAATTCTTTGTAATTGCTATTTGGAAAAGGGTTTATGGCATAAACATCTGGCAACATCTCTACTATCCAATGTCTAATGAATATCAGTGACACCACATCAAGGACGATGCCGCTGTATCCACTGATGAAGTGAATTGTGGGAGAGTATATTTGAAAAATCAACATTTTACTTTCCATTCAGGAAAATTATAGTTCCAGTCATGAAATTTTAAGTCTTAAAAGGGCCAAGTTGAACAATGCAATCATAACTGCACTTCTTTTTTAAAAAGACTTAACAGTTAGAGATTTGTGGGTTTTTTTTTTTTTGGGGGGGGGGAGGGGGTGTATGCTGGGAAAGTCAATCTTCAGCATGCATGCAGATAACTTAAAATGACTTAACTGTCATAATATTTGAAAACACCCCAGAAATATGAAGAGGGATTATTTACTGCACTAGAAATAAAGGGAAGGCATGCACAGTTCTTGTCCAACATGAGGCAAAAAATTGTTTGTTTCTATGATATCCTTCAGAAGGTACCTGTAGGGTTGGATGATCAGTATTTTTTTTTTTTTTTTGTGTGTGTGTGTTCATACACAGCAATGGTATTGTGAAACGTGCCAGTATAAAAGAAATAACAGTTTCAAAAACCAGATTATGTTAGAGAAGACAATTTATGTCAGTGCCTACGTCATCGTCAGTGTTTAAGGAGAGAATAGAATTAGAATAGAATAGAATAGAATAGAAATAGAATAGAAATAGAATAGGAATAGAATAGAATAGAAATAGAATGGAATAGAAATAGAATAGAAATAGAATAGAATAGAAATAGAATAGAATAGAAATAGAATAGAATAGAATAGAATAGAATAGAAATAGAATAGAATAGAAATTGAATAGAAATAGAATAGAATAGAATAGCATTACAATTCCTTCAGCCCAAAATCGCTCTTCAAAATGCAAGAAAAAAGGGCCTCTGAAATGCCTTATCAGAGATTATTCACGCTATGTAAACAATGTACGGCCGTCCATTGTGTGGGTCTGGAAACCTGTGTACGGACTGTGCCATTTATTAATTAGGGGATTTAAAATTTATTTGAGGGTTTGTAACTTTATTAACACTGGAGTTTCTACTACAATTTTGTATTTTCAGCATGATTCACAAAATTTATAAAACAATGATGGACAAACTAGAGAAAAAACATGTAAGTTACACAGAATAATGGCACAAAATAATTTACCTCTCCTTTAATAAACATCGACTAACCCAATGCAACGGCACTAGAGACTGATCTTACACAGTAAAGGATAGGACATTCCGCTGTGACTTTGGGGAGCGATTGTGGTGCTGCACGGAAAGGAGCACTGAGGAATTGAACAGAACAGAGCAGAGCAGAGCAGAGCAGAGCAGAGCAGAGCAGAGCAGAACTGAACTTTATTAATCCATCACTGGAAATTACCATGCTCGCAACATAAAGAAAAAATGAATAAAAAAAGGAGAAATATAAACACAATTAAACACGAGTAAAATGTAATTTAGACAGAGGCAGAAAACACAGATATGTTAAAACCAGAAAACAAGACTGAATAGAACATTTAAACAAGAGGGCAATCAACGGAGTTGCTTATCTCATCGCTCGCAAACACACTGAGCCATACCAAGTAAACTGAAGTACTCACGTCAATGTGTAATCATAGTGCAATATCCTGCTCTAGTAAGTGTGGAATATACGAAGAAACTGAAGCTGATTTGAGGGTCACATGATGTAGGTTACCTTTGGAAATAATATAACGCTGAGGCATTGTGGGTCGGCATAGATTTTAAACTTAAAATAGCGTGTGGACTTTCATTGAGCAAAAATATCTGGGTGGAAGTGCTAATCAGAGCTCAGCTGTTTTGAAAATTAATACACAAAACATTGTAAACCTAAGAAATATCACTTCTCAGTAAAACACCTTACAACGAGAACTTTATCTCTTGTTCGTGGCATACACATAAGTGCACTTGAATATGAACGCAAAATGACTCTTTTGAAGTTCTCAGACTATTCAAAGGTCAGTTTCTATGGTATCTTGACTATCTTCAAACTGGGCTACGCACTCTAATTTCTCACACACTCATAAAATGAAAGCAACTACTAGCATGTTCGTTTTCTGATAACGCAAAAGTGGGCATCCAATATTATATTCTGGGCATACCTGGAACTGTATTCTGTGCATATACTCATGCAATCTGCATTGTTTAAACAATGACATTTTACATAATGCATTCCTATGCACATCACCAAATGGAAAGGCGGGTATATCAAGTACACATTTCCGCACTGATATTTGCATCTCCACGAGGAGTAAATTTCGGTAACAGTGTATGGACAGAAGTTTGGTATCTATGATCATAATATCTTTGGTAATGTGTGGGCCCTACACCTGTAGAGTGCCTTTAAGCCTGTTCGGTGTCTAATGCATTAATTGGTGATATTATGCATTAGTGCAAGTGCATATCATTACATATTTGCACTGAGTCTAGTATGTGCAATTGCCTTTATAATAGCAGATTAATGAAGTAGCTACATCACAGTATCTGGTGCAAATGACACCAATATATGACAAAAACGAAAGCACATATTGTTACCTTTGTGTTTACAGTACAAGTCAATCCAACCCGAAGAATACTAATCTAAAACTCTAAGTTGGCCTATACAAACTTATTGATATAAGCATAGATTTCCAACTGAAAATGGCATGTGACCATGGCTGTACGGGACTGTTTTTCTCAGGGAGGGCATTGATTTTTGCCTGACTCCAGACTGACCTAATTTAACTGTCCAATTTTCCGCCCAACTGAAACAAAATATTTGCCTGATTTTGTCAGGTTTCTGACATTTGGGGGACCACTGCCTCCAGCACCCCTGGCCAGTACGGCCATGGTGGTAACTCCTCATGGAGGCTACAATATCGGGGCGAAAATGCTAATGACAGCTCAGTCATTTGGAAAACAAACAGGCAAATGAGTGTCTTACAAAAGTAGCCTATTAATTACTGGTGTTTATATGGATACTGAAGTTTATCTCTTTCTAGTGGCATTACACAAAAGTGCACTTGAATATGAATGCACAGTTACTGGTTTGAAGTTTATAGACTTATCACAGGCCAGTAATTTCTATGGCATCTTCAAGGTATATACGCACTTTTATATGCAGGTTTGATTTCTCACGCAATCACAGCGGGAAAGCAACTAGCAGGTTCGCTCTCCATGTTCGCAGAAGTGTGCAGATAAAAAGAAAAGTGTGCACTGCACGTGTACAGAACGCGTTGAAAAAGTGCACGCACGCTAACCTGTTTAAATGATGGAATTTTCTGTGACGCGGTCTAAGTATTGTACGCAGATTCCAAATAGAACGGCGCGCATATCAGATTTACACTGCCGCCCCGATATTTGGGTTTCTATGAAGAGTCAATCGTTTTTTGTAACAGTTCAGGTGTAGGAGTTTGGTATCTATGCTAAGACCTATAATATCTTTGATGTGTAGAACCTACATATATGGATCAGTGGGACAATGTTCAATGGAGGCTTCTGTGCATGTGTTGAATTCCCAATATGTGCCCTTTTGTTGTGCAAAAAGAATGCTTTCAGTACGCTATAGAAAGGTTTCAGAACGTCACGTGACGCGTCTCTTTGGTTTTGAAGGGTATGTGTTCATTGTGTCGAGTATTATCCACGGTCATGTCTTGCACGTGTGCTGTAGGTTCTTTGCTGGGCGTGTTTTGCCATTCGATCGGTGCCTGAGATGCCCACTCTTGTGACGTCACATAAAATCTCTGTATACAGAAAATCTGGGCACATACTATCATGTGAATACTAGTGCGTGTTAGCAAGCTTGTGCACGTTAGCATGTGCATCATTGGAATGGACAGGCAGTACCGTACAGGCAGGCCTACACTGTGTACTGTTCATTTATGTTGCCATCATCAGTGTTATAAGAAACCATCGCGTACCGAGGCTCTGTTTAGAGTGCAGTCACACGCCTTACACTAAAACACTGGACCACTTGTAAAGGTCGTGTTGGTATCTCACACGCTTACTGCGGGGAAGCAATTCCTGCATTTGTTTCTTTTAACACGCACTAGGGTGCATGTCAAGTATATTTAAGATTGATACACAGAAAATGTATTCTGTTTGTATACCAAGAGCAGGCCCACAAAGCTATTCTTTACCTCTGACCTTTGACCTCTACTTCCAGGCTGGGTGAGACATATTTTCCCACCCTTGGGTACATTCCCACCAAGTTTGAAGAGAATTGGTCCAGCAATTTGGTAGTAGTTTTCAAAATAAGATGTAAATTTGACCACTTTCACGTGACTTAAGACCTTGGTTGCCATGGAGCCATATACTTTGTTAGTAGTAGATACATTTAATATGTGTGTGACGTTTCTGGTAAGTGGGATGTTTTCTTTTAAAAGTATACTAAAAATACTAAAAATTGTGATTTTTCACAAAATTTGACCTTTGACCTCTGACCTTTGACCTTCACTTCTGAGGGTCTGGGAGGCAAAAGTTTTGACACTGGGGTACCTTCCCACCAAGTTTGAAGAGAGTCGGTTCAGCCGTTGACATGATGGCCAATGCAGCCCATTAAAGATTGGTCCTGAGATTCATTGAGGTTGTAATAATTTGACACTTGAAACTATCTAACAAAAGTGCTGCCAGTAGTAGGATTTACCCTTGAGTGCACACAATTAATTGCACCCAGCCATGTGTCATTGTAGACATACTGACCAACTGTACAAGCTATTTATAGTGCATTATATGCTATTGTGGACATTTGTAGTACACCTTCTTTGGAAGTCAACTGGTGGTTATCTAAGAACCAATTTGTGCAGTAGAGCGTTCAATGAAGCTTATGTTACAAACTCGGGTAGATATTAAATCTCCCGTTTTGGGCCAAAAACAGGGGTCTCGGGTGAAATTCCTTATGGGCTTTAAAGATCGTAATGGAGTAGCAGTAACAAGATAAGAAAATGTACATTCACCTTCTGTCATGTGACCTTTGACCTTGGTTGCCATTGCAACCATATATTTGAATGGCACTAGACACATTTATTACATGTGTGTAGTTTCATTTGAGTGAGATGTTCCCTTTTGAAATAATACTAAAAAAAGTGATTTTTCAATTTTTCACCAAATTTGAATTTTGACCTCTGACCTTTGACCTTCTGGGTCTGTGAGACACAAGTTTCCACCCTGGGGTATCATCCCCACCAAGTTGGAAAGAGTCGGTCTGGCCCACAAGGAGGAGTTTTTGACACACTTTTTTTGCTTAAAAATATGTAAAAAATAGGTGTTTTCCCTTCCATCAACTAACCTTTGACCTTGGTTGCCATGGCAACCACATATTTTGGTAGTACTAGATAAGTTTATTATGTATGTGAAATTTCATGTCAATGGGATGCTAATTTGACCTCTGACCATTGACCTTTACTTCTGGAAGTCATTGTAGTACCGGTGTTCTACCTAGGGCACCTTCCCACCAAGTTTGAAGAAAATTGGCTTCACTGTTTAGGAGATATTAACAAAACAAAATTGGACACACACACACACACATCCCCCCCTTCCACACAGGCGGACATGTTTTGATCCCTCCTTCAGTTATGGACTTCTGGTCACCCTGGGGCACCTCACCATGGGTTAGCCCCTTAGACTAGTAACTTGAGAAAATTAACTGTTACCATGGCAACCGTTGCTATTTTAGCTGGTATATATAGCCCAACAGGCCAAGTGACTGCAATATCTCATCCTCCTCATGGAGCGATGAGATATACATATTGCACAATACGGTATCAAATGGAACACCAAAAGAAGAACATAAAACAAACACTTAAAACATTGAAATGCTTAAAACAGGTAACAATTACTAAAACCTAAGATGGGCAACAAAAAAGCAGCAGTCAGAGAAACAAAAATGTAGAAATGCAACTAACGTTTAAAACTACAATTGTGACAGCGAATAGCCTGTGGAATGAACGAGAAGGGGTGCTGGGTTTTAGTGTTAAAACTTGGAAGTCTAAGTCTGCTGCTACAAACTATAAGTTGATCGGCTAGGAGATTATGTAAAGGGTGACTGACGCCGGTCCAGACTGTGTGCAGTTTTGTGGCAAAAGGGCGCAATATGTATCTCCAACCCCTGTCTGTTCAGTACCAATTATGCGACTAGCTTTTTTAATTAATCAATTTAAGCGGTCTTTTTCTCATTGACTAATGTTACCACCCAGCCATGCTAACAAACAATAACGCCACACACTACAATTAACAGAATTATAGAACAGATAAAATTTCAGGACTGACAGAAAAGGAGTGGAGTTTTCTCATGCAATACATGTGGACATTCAGTTTCTTTATCAGAAAGTCAATGTGATCTTTCCAGGAGAGACTGTTATCTAAATAAACCCCTAGATACTTATAGTTGTTCACCCTTTCTATATTACTGCCTTTAAGTGAGAGTATATCAGGCTTACAGTTTAGCTTCCCAAAGTCAGTGATCATTTCTTTTGTTTTCTTCACATTAAGCTCTAAAAAGTTTGACGTGTCCTTTTCTCAACATTGTGCAAGAGATGCATGAACAGCGAAAATCCTAGAGAGAACTTCAATAGACACTGGTTAAACAGGGCATGGACTCAAACAGTGCTGTAAGTGTTGTGGCCCCATACTCCAGGAAATGATCTTTTGAAGTTTGAAGCCTCGTCTTTTTCCCGGTATGCCTTGCACATGGCGCAATGGGCAGAACAGTATCACTCATACTGAAAAAGAAAAACACAAAGGAAACTTTTTTAATTTGATGTTTATGAAAAAGTGCGTACAAAGTGAAAATTTTGTTAATTTTTCTGGCAAGCCAGTAAAAAAAAAAAAAAGAAAGGACCAAATTTCACCATCAGGCAGGTTAGAACAATCAATCTTTCTGAAATA
This sequence comes from Holothuria leucospilota, assembly GCA_029531755.1. Taxonomy (NCBI): domain Eukaryota; kingdom Metazoa; phylum Echinodermata; class Holothuroidea; order Aspidochirotida; family Holothuriidae; genus Holothuria; species Holothuria leucospilota. The sequence continues at coordinate 24,355,154 of CM055965.1, forward strand.
AATAAAATGTATACCTAGGTAGGGCCATAGGAAAAGAGGGGAGGGGGTGCTGCAGCCTACCCCCAAACAATTATCAGTTTGAAGAATTTTTGTGACTTCAAGTAAAACATCCAGAAATTTTGAGAAAAGGTCAAACCTCGGTCTGACCCACACCTAGTCTTGAAAGAATACAGCCAAATGTTTGCATGGGAAGGATACAGCCTGAGAGGCTAAAGGTACCCAAGACTGAAGTATCACAAATCTTTGGAGGATACTGCAACCTGCAAGACCCTCAAGGGTGCAAGAGGCCACAGGCCTGTGAAACTGCGATTGCACAAGACTGAAGGTGGGAAACACAGAGGATTTACAAGACCAAAGGTTCTTGCAATGTGCTTTGAAACAGACATGTACTGAAAAAAAACTAAGCCAAACCCCGGACTGGACGAAAGACACAATTTGAATCTTTTTTATGCTGTACAGTAATAGCAATTCAAGGGTTTGGTATAATAACCATGCATGGTGACAATATTATATACAGCAGTAAACACAATATTTACAAGTTCAAAATAGCCGGTGAAATTTGTAACACATTTATTAAATAGTTAAATCTTCTCAGAAGGATAGATCTCCTTGAGGTGATTGCATCGTGAACCCTCATGACTTCAATTCCCCCACCTTGGTCCAGTTATAAAAACAAATTTTTGTAAAATTTCGAACATATGCATTGAGTCTAATCTGGATTTTATTTCATTTCATCGTTTTTTTTTTTTTTTTCATTTCAAGTGCAGTAACAATTTCAACATAACATACAGTAATTACAAATAAATGAGAAGTGAAAGGAAGTGCAACAAAAAGCCAGAGGGCTTGTCGAGAGTGCACTGCCTAAAATAAAGATGTAATATCATAATGCAAGAAAAAGGAAAAATAGAACTAAGAAACCCACTTGTGCAGAATTTTCTAATGTTCTTATAATGAAGTCCAAATTCCTTGCAGTAAAGTCAGATTTTGTCTGGCCGAACAAAAGTCCCTTTTGATCTAAAGGACCTTCAGCGTTGCAGGCCCAAATTCAATTTCAGTATTGCACCGACCTCATCTTGGAAATCTTTTGACAGCACTGCTAGGATCTAGTACTGACCAGGCACTTTCGTTAACTTACTAGTTAGGCCTACTGTTTTATAGTTTACTCTTGTGTATTTCATTGACAATTCATACCTGAGGCTCATAGTAATAACACTTTATCTCACCACTTGGCAATATCTGGACCACCTCTTAGTTTCAGGCACTGCAATTTGACTGTAGGCCTAGCCTAGCAGTAGATGGGAAAAACTTGTAGTTGAAAAAATATTCCCAACCAGGGAAGCATGATAGCTTGACATGTTCAAATTTTGGGCCACGGATAAACTAACAGTTTCTAGCAGCATTGAAACACTTTAAAGCTTAGTAGGCCTATTGGTGGTAGTATAGAGCGATTTCAGTCACGTGACTTTAACCAACTAGACACAATTTTGATGGGCAAGATCGCACGTCTTTTTTGTTTTGAATGGCAAGCGTCCATTGTGTCACAGTAGTATCTATGGTTATGCCGTGCGTGTAAGCTGTAAATTCGCATACTGCATGTGTGCTTTGCCCTTCAGTGCCTGGGAATCCACTGCGCGTGACATCACATGAAATCCCTCTATACATAGTTGTTTATAATCCATAGACTCACAGTATATATTGTAGAACTGTTTTTCAACTGTCCTAGTCAACAGTTATATCCTAAGGCTCTCTATAGATTGTTGTAAGTTGTTTTGAAATAAAAACAACTTTATTCAAATGGAAAAACTCAGTTTCTCTTAACACTCTGACTCCGGCCCAACCTAGGGGGCTATTCCGGAGCATGTTAACCCACTTCTGGTCCTCAAAGAGTATATCACCGTCATACAAGGGAACAGTCCCTGACACCTCTTGACTGGTATGTGCATGTGTGGCTTGAAACTGCAAGTAGTTAACACCGGAAATGCCTGCCTATATACAGCGATGCTCAGTGGGAGTATGAGGTGACACCGCTGCTCAGAGTATGCCCACAGCTACCACCGGTTAATACTTTGACTCCCGAGTTAATTGACAAAATGAGGAGCTATTCCAGAGCATGTTAACCCTCTTTTGGGCCTCAAAGGGTTATTAAAAGAACTACTTTAAGCATCTTTTTGTTTTCATCCTGCTTAAGTACTTTGGAAGTCATCGTTTCGCACAGGCTGTTGTTGGTTTACAGCTTACCGCTGTTCTTTGGGGCCAAAAAGTATCCATATTTGTGACCAGTTTTCCCAAATTAAAAAAATGGACAGGAAAAGTATCATGAATTTTCAGATAGATTGGGGTCTAGGACATTGAAATTAGAACAGCTGACATCCAGGAAAACTTCAAAACTACTACCTGTAGCCATGCGATCGATGTACCGTTCCAAACAGTGTGTATAAACATGATTAGGGGTAGTGCTTCAAAGAGCTCTCCATTTTCTTTCGTATGAGCCACGAGTGACCTAATTTTTTACATACTGATATAGTTTTACCCTTTTCTCTAGATATAATCCCTTAATTTATCATCTCCACTAAGTATAAAGTAGCAAAAACTTTTATTTTATGAGCAAAATGTAGACTTGGAAGAGAAAATTATTGTTTGTATCAATGAACTGTTGAAACATAATGTGTACACAACCTATGTATAAGCTTTGAACATAAGTGTCCTCCAAGTGCCTGTTCTGTGCAGAACTTGCTTTTTCATTTCGATCGTGATTAACTGGAACATGTTTTTGATTTTGATGACATTGAAACCTATCACGTCATCATGAATGATGGTGTGTTTGTGACACTTAGCTTGTGCACACAATATCTTAAGAGTAGAAACTTCTATGGAGCTCAAACTTGGTATGTAGGTACCCCATATGGAGTAAAAGTACCATATTGTTTTTGGTGGAGGTCAAAGGTCATTTGAGGTCACCAGAGGTCAAACAATGAAAACATTGTGCACACAGTATCTCAAGAAGAGAAACTTTGACGAAGCCCATACTTGGCATGGTAGTGCCCTATATAAGGTAAAAGGATGCTGTCATTTTTGGTGGAGGACAAAGGTCATTTGAGGTCACCAGAGGCCAAACAATGCAAACCTTATGCACACGATATCTCAAGGTAGGAAGCTTGGATAGACTACATACTTAGTGTGTGGATGTGTTATGGTGAGAAGCAGAATCCTGTTGTCTTTGGTGGAGGTCAAAGATCATTGGGGTCACCAGGGTCAAACTCTGAAACCTTGTTAACAGGGAAGATTTCATGTATAGATTTCATACGTGGTATGAGGATGCCTTATGGTGAGAACCATATTGTTTTTTTTTTTGGGGGGGGGGGGAGTGACAGGTCTTCTGAGTTCATTAGGTGTCAAACACTGAAAACCTTGTTAACATGGTATCTCAAGGTGGTGAGCATGGATAGATTTCCTGCTTGGTATGTGGATGCCTTATGGTCAGTAGGTAAACCCTGTTGTTTTTGGTAGAGTTCAAAGGTTGGGTCACTGGGTTCAAACCCTGCAAACTTTGTTTACATGATGTGTCAAGGTAGGAAACTTGGATAGAGTTCATCCTTGGTATATGGATGCCTTATGGTGAAGGAAAGAGACCCATTGTTTATGGTGGGAGGTCAAAGGTCATCTGGGGCCACCAGAGGTCAAAAAGCAAAATTTCCCATGAATTCCCAAGATCATCATCTGGGGCCACCAGAGATTAAAACAAAATTCCTCAAGAATTCCCAAGATCATCATCTGGGACCACCAGAGATTAAAACAAAATTTCCCAAGAATTCCCAAGATCAAATATGAACACAAAACTATTTTTCCAATGTGTTGAGATAGCATTTGGCCAGCAGCTGAAAGAATGGAACATCATGGCATTATTTGGAATAAAACATATATCATGAAAACCTCATTTGCATTTTGCATTCTGGTTTCAATTCCTTTTTCATCCCTTCCTAAGTTCATCCACAGTTTGCTTGCTACTTCTAGGCTTATGCATTTAATGAAGAGAATTGACATTAAGCCTGCCTTCTCCATCGGTTGAATAAATACTGAGACCATTCAGCACTTATTTGTGACTGCCATTTAACATGTAAATTTTTTTTTTAGACACAGAGCAGTTATTTGGGGGGGGGAGAGGTGCAAATTATATTATCAAAAAGAGACTTTTTCTTTGGTTGTAACTTAGTGTTAGATCGCCCCATGAACTTTTTTATTTTGCATTGCACATATAATTGTAAGTTGAACAGAACAATTCCAAATTACAATTGTTTAATTCTTTTATGTAATTCCATCTCAAAGAACTGTTTTGCTCACTTACCATTCCCCATTTGATAACTAAATAATTTTATACATATAATATTGACTATATGGACTGGTTGTAGTAGGCTGCTACAGGGACTTGATTGACTGAAGATAAACTTAGTATTCTATTGCAGAACAACGTAACAGGCATTTGTCATTTACAATCTGACTTTTGCCCATTTTTTTCTTGTTTCAGCAATTCCATTGAATTTTTGAAATATCACCTTAATCTCTGACACATAATGTCTTTAGAAGTGTAACTTATGTGAGTTTTCAGAAATGTAAATAATGTCATGCAGGGGTCTAAGGGAATGGGTTATCCCTTCCCCTTTGGAAAATTTTTGAATATTTGAAGGTCCATAGATGCAATTTGGTACAACATAGGCAAATTTTAAGGGAATTACTGCAAAATTTTACAGAGGGAACAAATGAGTGGTTTTCATCCTTGAATTAAGGTGGTGGGGAAGGGAGTTGAACCATACTTATGCCCACCACATTTTTGATGGGGCTGGCTTAAGCTTTGAAAGGAGAAACTTTTCGGTCTGTGGACTCCAAAATGTTTTGGCCTAGTGCAAATCCTGAGGAGTAGATGTTTCTCAAACAAGAGCATCTGAGCATCAATTTGTCATAAGAAGTAAATGCAGATTTGATCTCCATTAATCATTAAGTTGGTTTGTCACCTGATGTATTGAAAATATTATTGCAAGCCATCCAGGGTTTTTAACTGTCTTCATAACTGACCAATCCAACAATGTCAGATCAGGGAGTTGCCACTAGAGTGACTCCCTGATCAGATCTTCCCCTTATAATTGCCAAATCTGAATCTGTTTTAATTGTCAGTAAGAGTGTGTCCTAAGTTTCCTACAACCACACCAAGCAAATCCAATTTATTGAAAACTGAACAAGATAGTCCAAAAGATTTTGTAGGCTATAATGTATCAGCTTACATGGATAATGCACGTGCATGCAAATACTTAACGGTGACTGTTTACATAGAAACCAGCTGAATATTGGGTGCTAGGCATAAATGACATGGATAGTATTTCTAAATTAAAAAGGAAAAGAAATGAGCACATGGTGACAAGATAACAAGTTGAATGAGTGGGTAGTAAAATTTCATGAGAGTACAAAGTCTTGAAGCCTTTTAGTTTTCTTAGTTTTTCAGTGTGTGGAGAAGGAGTTAATTTCACTATCATGTTCATACTCTAATGCCATGTGCAACTCTTCAGGTAGATAAAAATTACTTTCTGCTAACAAAATTGATTGGAGATGTGCCAAGACGAAATATTTGAAACAACATGTATTTATTTATGTTCAGCTTGAGATGTCGGAATTAATACCGGATGAGAGAGTCCAGTCACAGTATGCAGTGATTCCCATATGCTATAATTGTACAGCGATTTAGTTTTCAGATTGTGTAAGCTTTGAGGTTTTGATTGCTTTTTGCACTCTAAAACCATTACAGTACACATACACCCTTTTTTGGATTTTTAAGCTTAATTGTTTATAACAAAGGGCAAGGGCAAAACAATATGGGATAATTGTTCCATATGACCCCTTTTTCAAATAGCAGTAACAAGGGAATAATGGGATAGACGTTTGGTATGCATAATTTTTGGCCACAGTGAAGTGCCATTGACAAAGTTAAGTGATGTGTACAAAACCTCTATACCACAACCCTTTGTAACTGCTATTTGGAAAAATGTCTAGGATGACATGCATAAATCTGAGTATATCTTGCGCCAAAAACTAATTAAGTCTGGTACAAGTATTAAAGTGGTCTGACAAAGAGGCTTACACTCAGCTTCCATTGTTGATAATGTTCACAACCGCACAAAAGTATTGAAAAAAACCTGACGCTTGGTGACGGATAAATTCTGAGAAAATCAAAAGAAATCTCCCTCCATTGTCATTTTTAATGTGCTGAAAAGCCATTTTGTATCTTGGTTTTATGTAGTGCAGGTTCTGTGATGGTTTATTGTGCATTTGCCTGTTATCCACATACATGTAAATAATACATGAAATTTCTAAGGGTTCTTCTGATTTGGGCAAATACACAGTAAACCAGTTTAACACTATATGCATTTTTCATGTCTTTGTCGTCTTTATCTAATCATAAGATGTGCAGGGATAGTCTTTTAAAATTTTTAACCAAAAAAGAAGTCTTGCAGAGGTCCTATGGAAAATATGATGCACAAACTTTGAAATGCGTCAAAAATAATAATGAGTGTAACATTATAACATTTTGACATGCGAAATGAAGAGGGTTTTCAGAAAGTGCATCATGTACAGTGCGTAGAGTTTCCTGTTTTCCTTGTATGATATGCAGCAGTGCTTCATGAAAAAACCGAGTGGAAACACTTTTTGAGCAATATCAAGCTCAACTTCAACATCCTACATTTAAAAATGTTTGTCACTGAACAACCATAATGAAATTGTGTTTTGTTTTCGGGCAAACTCCCACTGAATTTTATTCAGATGTTTTGCATTCACATAGAAAATGCATCTTAAGTTGTAGATCATTTCTAAATACGATGAAAAGCATATCAGTTGAAAGAGAATTCTTTTCGAACTGGAAAAGTTACTTGCTCATTTTTTTTTAAGAACTTTTGTGAAAGTAGTTCTGATATCTATTCAGCCAATCAAAATGTTGCTTCTCACAGTAAAGCAAATGGGCTGATTGGCTGTGAGATAGAGGAGTGTTTGATTCCAATATGATAGAAAATGTGGTAACAAATAAGAGTATATCAAGAAACAAATGGAGGAATTGAATGAGAGTTTCACCAAGAACACTTGGCTTATGAAACTATCGAAGTCCAGACTGTTCTTGTAACTTTGTGGTACTTAGGCTGCAGTCTACACAAGCTGGCAGTTATCCTTTACGGCATGCATGATCACAATGCAAGATGTCCCAGTTATCTTTATTGTCACTGGTCTCAGTATTGACAATATATATTTCTATAAATTGGGATTTAGGCGAAATATGGTATGAAAAAAATGCGACTGTTGGAAGAACTCAACCTTTAGGCGAAAAAAACCGTTTCGCCCTTAACGTTTTACACACTGATTTATATAAGAATGCATAACTCTATACACAAGTCTGATTTACCACATAATGTTTATGCAAATACTTCTCTGCACACCGACTTACGTAAATGTATCCGTTAACACTAATGACTTAGGGGCCATTGAAATAACTTGCATATATATCTCAAAACCAAAAGGGGAAATATAATCTCAAGTATTTAAATGTTTTTGTTTTGTGTTAGCGGATTTGACCTTTCGCCTAACAGGTCGATCTAGCATTATATATATATATATATAAATATGTAATTTACGTTCAATTTTTCGTTTAGGATTCAAATCTGATTCCGAACGTACATCGTATGAACTAAAGCTCATCAACAAGCTTAATACGCTGGACCATGGTCTGAGTAGGGAACGGTCACACTTGGATGCTTTCAGTTGCCTCCGATGAGCTACCAGCTTTTTCGTGTTTTACATATAACTTTTTGTTTTGTAACCTTCTGGTAGTTAGTTCACTGTCTGACTGAGGAAGAAGCAGGGCTTCGAAAATTTCGTAACTATTTTCAATACAATGTTGGCTGCTAAGGCATTACCGTTGCTCTTGTTGTTATTCTTTATTTGCCAATACACGGATATCGCTATCATGCTATTTCATATATATATATATATATATATATATATATATATATATATATATATATATATATATATATATTGCTAATTTGGGATTAGGGGGAAATATTGTATGAAAAAACGTGCCTAAAAGGGGAAATCGTCTAAAAGGGGAAAAAATGAGGTCGACTTTGCGAAATCACACGCTTTTTATATAGGAATACGTAAACGGATGGTAACGTCCGTTTCACCACATGATTGACATGCTATTACTTCAGTGTTGACCAAGTTACGTACCCGTATCTTTTAACACGTACGGATGGTGGGCCATTGAAAAAGCGTTGTTTTATATCTGGTTTCCAAAAGGGGAAATATTTTTTAATGTATTTTATTGTTTTTTTCTTCGCCTTAACGAAACCGCGATATATCGATTTCCCCGTACAGTAGGAATTAGCGTTATATATATATATATATATATATATATATATATATATAAAACATAAAAAACATAAAAAACGTATAAAACATATAAAGACATAAAAGAACATGAAATATATATATATGTATTATTGATTTTATAAAGCACACTATCAACCCAAAGTTATCTAACGCGCTGTACAAAAACATAAAAAAGAACATGAAAATAGACAAGAGTGTAAGGAAAAGACACTAAGAGGAAAATACCACAAGATAGGACATAAATACTGAGCAACAAAAGCAACAACAAAACAATTAATACATGGAAAATAACCACGTTTTAAGCTTTGTCCTGAAAACCTGTAGTGTTGGTGCAGATTGAATATCACTTGAATGGTCATTCCAAAGACGAGGGCGGCAACCGCAAAAGAACGATCGCCAAAAGATTAGTAGTGTATCTTGGGTATAAGGAGGATTCTCCTGGCACTAAACCTAAGAACGCATTTGCTAGTTCTTAATTTAAGCATGTCAGTCAGGCTTGTCCATTTAAGCACTTCCAGACAGACTAAGGTGAGGATCTTAAATTGAATTCGAAGTGTAACAGGAAGCCAATGCAGCAAACTGTCTAGTCTGTTTTTATTCAGAACAAGCTTAGCAGCCATGTTTTGAATTCGCTGCAGCTTTTTAATCTCACAGTTGGGGAGGCCGTATAGAAGGCTGTTACAGTAGTTGAGGTGTGATATAATTAAACCATGTACAATTTGCTTGCAAGCATCAGCAGTAAGATATGTTCTGATGCTTGCTATCTCACGATAATTTTCCATAGCAGATCTACATTTACTTTGTATGTGTGATTTCATCGTAAGGTTCTTATCCAGGTAAATGCCCCAGTATTTTATAACGTTAACTTTTGATATTTCACAGTTACTAACAGACAATATTTGAGTAACACATTTACATAATTGCTTAGCAGATCCAAACTGAATGAACTCAGTCTTCGAGTCATTCATCTTTAGTCTATTGTGTTCCATCCAGGTTTTGACTTGACTTAATGACTTTTCAAGAAGATGTGTAGTGGACAATATATATATATATATATATATTTCTCTAATTCGGCACTTAGGGGGAAAGTTGTTGTTGAAAAGTCGACCTTAAGGGGAAAAAAATTTTCGGGTGAAATATAAGTTTCGCCTTAACGTTTCCACACACTCTTTCTATAGGAATACGTAAACTTACAAGGGCGCCCTCTTAGATTTACAAACTAGATGCCATTACTTCAAAGTTGTCAAATTTACGGACACCTAGCTGTTAACACGAACGGATGGCTGGCCATTGAAGTAACGTTAATTATATGTTTAGACGTTAGGGCGAATTTATTTCTTATGTATTTTATTATCATTTTTTCGCCCTATGTACAAGCAGATATAACAATTTCCCCTTAAGGTGGGAATTAGCGTTATATATATATATATATATATATATATATATATATATATATATATATATATATATATATATATATATATATATATATATATATATATATATATATATATATATATATATATATATATATATATATATATATATATATATATATATATATATATATATATATATATATATATATATATATTATATATATATATATATATATATGTATATATATATGTATATATATATGTATATATATATGTATATATATATGTATATATATATATATATATATATATATATATATATATATATATATATATATATATATATATATATATATGTAAATGAATTTATCCATTTTTTGCCTTCTTTTGACTTTTGTATATATACAGCAAGAATACAAAAGTGCAACGAACCCAAACAATGCAGTATACTTTTCTTATATATGTATATTTGTATATATATATATTTGTATATATATATATATATATATATATATATTTCCCTAAATGGTCACTTTAGGCGACATTTCGGGTGAAAAAATGGTACTTTTAGGCGACATTGACATTAGGTGTACATATACGTGTCGCCTAAATGTTTACAACGTTATAACAACCATTCCCTGCATGTTATTTCAAAAGTTTTGAAATATATAAAAGTATCCTAGCGCCCTCTGTTTGGGGTTACTATAGGTAAGTTGCACTAGAATCCCATTGTGTATTAATTTACTATTGAAATGTGGGGGTGTATATCATGCATGTAATAAATTGGTACGTTAGGTGTACACACCCTTATTGCGCAATACCAATTTATTTCTGTTTTATTTAATAAAACGTTGTGCGTACGTCACACAGGTAATTGGACATATATTTAACTTGAGGGCGTTCCAGAAGATCATTAAGGTATTTTTTGTTTAATTTTTACCTGCATGAATATGCAAATATATCTAATTAACTGGTTGTCGCCCAAAGTGACCATTTTTTACCGTGTCGCCCAAAGTGACCATTTAGGGTTATATATATATATATATATATATATATATATATATACCACTAGATTGAAGAATAGGGGGAAATTTGTATATCCTGGCACATTTAGGCGAAATAAAAAACAATAAAATATGTAAGTGTATATTTCGCCTTTAAGTAAAAAGGTATACATGTACGTAAATTCAATGGCCTATTAGTTGTACGTGTTAACAGATACGTGTCCATAATTTGGTCAACATTGAAGTAATTACGTATATTATGTACAGCCGTATGCATTTTACCATAAAGTCACGTATTCCCATTAAAACAGTGTGTGAAAATGTTAAGGGGAAACGAATTTTTCCCCCTAACAGCAAATTCCCCCTACCGTTGATATTTTGACCAAAAATTTCCCCTTATTCCACAGTTAGGTATATATATATATATATATATATATATATATATTTATATATATATATATATATATATATATATATATATATATATATATATATATATATATATTGTACAGTAGTGAATTCCTCATGAAATGGTTTCATGCCTTTTTCTTTTCACTTCATCCTTTTGTCTTCATTTCGGCCCTTCCCACCAGAATTCAGCAATCCTTAATTCTAAACCACTTCCTGGATAGCGGTAGCACCAGCAGGGGTTATGGCCCCAGTAGGGAAGTTGCCCCCTCCCCCATCAGAAATTTTCCAATGTCATCAGGAAGCCTTACCCTGCATGATAACCTGCATGATAAAGTATGTCATCTCTACGACAACCTGAAATTTTTAATTTTTTTTGTAAAAAGAAGCCAAAAGTTTTCATCGCCTGGGCGCTGAAAATATCATGTTCTACATACTTTTGGCAACACTTCACCTTTGTCTAGGGCTTTGAAATGTTGACCTCCATCTGGCAAATCTTGATACTATTCCTGCCTTCTTGACTGTAAAAACCAATAAATTCATATCCTATAGTGGTTATTCTATACTAAGAAGTTTATTACATTTACCAGAATGGGCTTATGAATGTGAAGTCACAAGGGTCTGGCACTGATACTACCAGCAACATTCATTCGACACAAAGCCCTCAAACTGGGCATTTCAAAATTGGATCTGGTCGCCAGTTTTTGATGGACTGATATGGTATTAGGCCATTAGGTTGACACGGTGGTACTAACACAGTAACGACCATGTCTAGGGTAAATCCAAAAGTGCCTTTTCTGCCATAGGAGAATGATGTACTTTTACTTGTGTAATTTTTCACAAGTACTAGGGGCATCATATCCCCCCCCCCCCACCTTCTGGAAATCTAGAGAGCCCTTGAATTAAAAAAAAAGATCCTCTTCCTTGACTTACCCTCTTTTTTGATATCAGTGAAACACCCTTGACAAAATTACAGAAATAACATGACATATTTTGACATGACTTATGTCACAGAAAACATAAATCTGCAAAAAAATCACACTGGGAGAGCATTGTGATGGGACATTTTTTTTCAAGTTTCTCATAGTGCACACATACGTGAACTCCAATAATCAAAGTTTTGTCGTAACATGTCAACGTACTACACACAGGTTTGTGAAATACATGATAACAACTTTGAAACTACCTGTTGCAATTTTGTCAGCTGTAAAGAAGTAACTCCACCACAGAGTGTGACTGAGACAGAACTTGGCACTTTAAAGGGAAAATGAAGTCCTCCAATTTGAATTAGTGTACCCCATCCTCCTAATTCAGGACTGGCTCCTATCAGTCATGTGACAATATTTTTGGTTTCGATGAAAGAGAAACCTATGCGGTCATGATGGCGTATGTGTGTATGTATGTGTGTATGTATGCGTGTGTGAACTTGTCTTCCTATCAGACCGAGGACCTGAACAATGGATTTGAGGTCCTCTGAAGGAAATTCAATAGATTTGTCAAGTCCTCGAAAGTTTGAACAGTAGAGAGTCTATTGTCAAGGTTAGGGGGTTAAGGAAGTAAACACAAAGGAAATAACAATGAGGTCCTCGGATTGCATGTAAAATCGACTTATGTGTGTATGTGTGTGTGTGTGTGTTTGTGACACTTAGCTTGTGTGCGCGATATCTCAAGAAGAGAGCCTCCAACAGTTTTCAAACTTGGTACATAGATGCCCCATATTAAGAGGAAGAACCCTATCGTTTTTGGTGGGGGTCAAAGGTCATCTGGGGTCACCGGGGGTCAAAACCTGAAAACCTTGTGTGCACGATATCTCAAGGTAGGAAGCTTGGATGAATTTCATACGTAGTGTGTAGATGTGTTATGGTGAGAGAAAAAATCCTATCGTTTTTGGTGGAGGTCAAAGGTCATCTGGGGTCACCAGGGGTCAAAACCTGAAAACGTTGTGTGCACGATATCTCAAGTTAGGAAGCTTGGATGAATTTCATACTTAGTGTGTAGATGTGTTATAGTACGAGAAAAAACCCTATTGTTTTTGGTGGAGGTCAAAGCTCATCTGGGGTCACCGGGGGTCAAAACCTGAAAACCTTGTGTGCACGATATCTCAAGTTAGGAAGCTTGGATGAATTTCATACTTAGTGTGTAGATGTGTTATGGTACGAGGAAGAACCTTATCGTTTTTGGTGGAGGTCAAAGGTCATCTGGGGTCACCGGGGGTCAAAACCTGAAAACCTTGTGTGCACGTTATCTCAAGGTAGGAAGCTTGGATGAATTTCATACTTAGTGTGTAGATGTGTTTTGGTAAGAGGAAGAACCTTATTGTTTTTGGTGGAGGTCAAAGGTCATCTGGGGTCACCGGGGGTCAAAACCCGAAAACCTTGTGTGCACGATATCTCAAGGTAGGAAGCTTGGATGAATTTCATACTTAGTGTGTAGATGTGTTATGGTAAGAGAAAGAATCCTATTGTTTTTGGTGGAGATCAAAGCTCATCTGGGGTCACCAGGGGTCAAAACCTGAAAACCTTGTGTGCACGATATCTCAAGGTAGGAAGCTTGGATGAATTTCATACTTAGTCTTTAGATGTGTTATGGTAAGAGGAGGAACCCTATTGGTTTTTGGTGGAGGTCAAAGGTCATCTGGGTCACCAGGGGTCAAAACCTGAAAACCTTGTAAACATGATATCTCAAGGTAGGAAGCTTGGATGAATTTCATACTTAGTCTTTAGATGTGTTATGGTAAGAGGGAGAACCATATTGTTTTTGATGGAGGTCAAAGGTCATCTGGGGTCACCGGAGGTCAAAACCTGAAAACCTTGTTAACATGATATCTCAAGGTAGGAAGCTTGGATGAATTTCATACTTAAAATGTAGATGCGTTATGGTAAGAGGAAGAACCCTATTGTTTTTGGCGGAGGTGAAAGGTCATCTGGGGTCAAACCCTGAAAACCTTGTTAACATGATATCTCAAGATAGGAAGCTTGGATAGATTTCATATGTGGTATGTGGATGCATTTTGGTAAGAAGATGAACCTATCACTTTTTGGTGGAGGTCAGAGGTCATCTGAGGTCACTGGGGTCAAACACTGCAAACCTTGTTAACACGATGTCGCCAGGTAGGATGCTTGGATAGATTTCATACTCAGTATGTGGATGCGTTGTAGTAAAAATATGAATGGTTTCGTTTTTGGTGGAGGTCAAAGGTCATCTGGGGTCACAGGGGTCAAAATGCAAAATTTTAAGAATTCCCAAGATCGTCTCATGGGTTCACCAGAAGTCAAAATGCAAATTTTCCCAAGAATTCCCAAGATCAAATATGAACCTAAAATTATTTTTCCAACATGTTAAGATAGCATTTGACCAGTGACTGAAAGATGTGGGACATCATGGCATTATTTGGAATAGAACATGTATCATCGAAACCTCAATGCATTTTCGCATTCTGGTTATTACTTATTTGCTAAATTCATGCAGAATAACCCCTTGGTTTACCATCAGTATGCAATGCTTTTACACAGAAACATAATGGAAGATAATTGTGAGCCAGATAAGGGGAGATTTGCAAAATTTAGCAGATTTTGAAATAAACTTGCTACAGAAAACAGATTCTAATCGGCATCTTGTCTTTGTGACAGTACTGCTTGTTTTTTGGAGGTAATAGCCTAGAGATCTATAAACAAGGTAACATTCGGTCCCATAGCACTCGGGTACCAATTTTCATGTTTGAAAAAAAAAAAATTAAAACAAAGATTGATTTTCACATTAACCTGTCTTCAAGCTTTTAGTCAGCCACAGAAAAGTTGAAGCCATTAGATTTAGTGCAATATTTTTTTTTTTTTGAGGTTTAGGAGGTTGGAGTTGATTGTCCATTTTAACAGTGGCAATTTGCCAGAAATTATGGGCGGTAAAGCATTGATTTCATTTGACATCCCTGCCTCACCATGACTGGTTTAAAATTATTGCTGCGAGAGCTCAATTCAAATTTATTTCTCATAAATGTAAAGCTCATACAGCAATAACAAATTGAGAAAAGATGTATGGATGAAATAACATGATTGTAAAGAGCACTAGAGAACAGAAAAAACTGTTATCAAAGCTAATGACCTAGCACAAACTTACATCATTACCCAAGCAAGGGACAATTGTAAATTGTTTCTAGGGCCTTGAGCTCTTTTCAAATGTTTTGAAAAAAAAATTGCCAACAAAGAAGTTTGTGGATGCTATTTTGGGGCCCACTGGCTAGTTTTATTATCTCATTGGCAAAATTATTAAGGAGGGGAGGAGGACAATTTTTGTAACCATTTGGTATTTTTTTACCTTGAATTTCTTTCTAGGGGTACTTTTGTTTGCTGTGGGGGAGAATTATCTGTCGCCTCCACTTCTTTTGTACACTGTTTATACTGCAGGAACACATTTAATGGAAGTGTATACAAAAAGAAACGGAAGATAGAACAGATTAAACATAGTGGGTGGCTACAAGCAGGAAAGGAAGGTACTGTATGAAGGAAAAAGAAATACCAGCTTATATGCTGTACCTGGATCATGTAGCAGATCTAGCTTGCTCAGAACAGCTAATAATGTTATTCTTTTTTTTAGTAATGGCTAAGTATTTCAAAGCAGTTTGTGGTTTTTGACTGTGCATAGGAAACTGGCTTAGATTCAGCAGTATGATGTAAGTTGCTGTAGAATTTTTATACCAGCCGTCATGTATGATATTTCAAGCTTACTTTTTAATGATCATGTTCAAATAAGATATTAGATCTTGGCCTGCTTAGAAATCAGAACACTCTGACCAGACCTCCAGGGGAGGTTGAGTGTAATAAAATCCTACTTATCTGCTCCTTTCTTTGTTGCGAGAAACCACTATCACTTCTAGAATAACACTTAATCCCTGAGCAAGGAGGAACTTTTTCAAGTTGATTACACAACAGTATAAGCTATTGACTTGTTCACTCATGGCACAATTAAATCTTTTGTGTATAGTGTGCACAGTAAGTCTTGGGCTGAGATGTCACCAGGAGTCAGTCAACTATGTAGGCAGGGACCAAGTTTAATTGGATTATGGTTCCAAAAATAGGATCTGGATCTCTTAGCAGAAGAGTGCCTAATGGAGGTTTTCTATTCTGACATATTAAAAGGTCTCTGCACATTGTTACTTTGTTACGCTAGACTTGTAGTGAGTACATGCTTGTACTCATGGTTTTGCACCATTGCCTGTACTCATACTTATGAGAATGGTTGTGTACTAGTACTCGTACTCACAGATTTTGGAGTTTTGCACTGGACCTAATGCAAAATTTTGTACTCGTACTCACATGATGAAAAAGATGTACTCATACTCACAGTCAGAGACATTCCACTTGTACTCATTACAATATACTCACACTACAAGTCTGATTTGTGGCTGTGAATGTTGGCATAGGTGATTGGGATGGGGTAGGCTACCTTTGATATGAAAAATTTCATGTTTGCCCAAATTTATAGAGGCAAATTAATTTCAGAATTTGAAGTAATTGGCAGTTTAGGAAATTTGAAAACCTTTGGCTCAGTTAACTTCCATCTGTGAGCACTGTAATTCACGCCTGACTGCCGCTGGACATTGAGGTTTTGCATGTACGAGAACTCTGTGAAAGAGTTTTTTGAACTGTTCCATTCAAGTCAGTAGCACTGCGTATAATATGCACAGGGACAGGCATGGGGAAAAGAAGCACCACGAGGTAGTTTAGTACGGTATCAGCCATTGGTTCTTTAAAATTACGGCTGTTCTTTTCAACCAGTAGAAATAAGTTTTATATCATTAGAAGGATCGAGCATTTCAACAGCTCTTTTTTCCTTGTGGGACAAAGTTTGTGACGTCATTCGTATATTTGTTGACTGAGTGCTGGAAATACGAAGTCGGTGGGAATGTTCCGGCGTTCACCTGCGAAGTGTTATTTTTGACATTTTAAAGGAGCTGAGTAGTGGTGTAGTTCCAGGGGCGTAGATTGGGGGGGATGGGGTGAACTATCGCAAATGTGGAAAATGTGCACGCGAAGCGCGAGCCCATGACGGGTGGGGTCCAGGGGCCCGCCTTAGGGCCCCTGGTGGGGTCCAGGGGCAAAGCCCCGGTGGGGGTCCAGGGGGTGAAGCCCCCGGAAGCTCCTGGGTTTTAATGTCTCAGAAGTGCCAGGAAGATTGTTTTAAGGGGTTATTTTCAGTGGCAATGTTCTTTGGTAGGCTATTGGTGTATTCATGCATTTAGGAAATAGCCTACTATTTTGAGCACAAAACTCGTTGATAAGCTGCACTGGATTGAAATTGTACAAGAGCAACAATGTCCTGTTAAGCTTAAAAGGCAGGGATCAACATATAGGGTCATACCAGACAACTGGATTTTGAATTTGGAGATCATTGCAAGACCTGCAAGTTGGCTTGAGGTCAGTGGCGCCGCCAGATTTTTTGTGATTGGGGGCCCATAGATGATGGCGTAATAATACCTCAGTTCCCCCAAGTCTGCTTAAATTTCACTTTTATTCTTCATGCGTTCCTGCTTTTGCATGCAGCAGTTTTGATCTTTCGTTTGTCACTACATAAAGGTGTCGTCCTGGGGAAGGGGTACCCCTTCCCCTTTAAGAATCTTTTTTATTAATTTGAGGTCTTTTAGATGCAAAATGGTGCTATCTTTGGGATGTTTTTGGAACTGATCACATATGGCCTGAAAATGTCCATAATTCAGTGAATGTTAATTTTTGGTAAGGTAAAAGAGGAGAATATGTTGTCTATTAAGAGACAGATA
The DNA here is from genome assembly GCA_029531755.1 of Holothuria leucospilota. NCBI lineage: Eukaryota > Metazoa > Echinodermata > Holothuroidea > Aspidochirotida > Holothuriidae > Holothuria > Holothuria leucospilota. Next base: position 24,373,138 of record CM055965.1, read on the forward strand.
TGTTGTCAACAAATCTCCTGAAGCCCCCTCCCTTCTGTATATTTTACTGCCTTCTATTTCGGGGAAGTTTTTACACAAAAATATGTGCGTGGAGTCCACAGAAACATTCTTGAGTTATTACCAAATATGTCCTTTCCTTCATTGTGCATTGTGGAAGGGCATCTAAGGCTAGCAGATACCTGAATAGGACCTCCTGAAAGCTCTGCATTAATCATATTAATTTGGGGGGGGGGGGGGGTGGCAATTAAATAATGCGTATACTACCTGACATCCAAATGATAATATAGAGTACGACGCTGAACACTTTACAACTATCATATTTTTACTACTTTTGAACTAAAATCCGGACGAACAGCTGCCTGCAATGAAAAATGAGAGGGAGGGAGAGTATAGGTGCAGGGAGGTGATATTAGACCTCCCTGACAGGTGTAGTAAAAGGGATGAAGGACTAATAAGAGCGTTACAGAGTGCCGTTTTCGTCATAAGTGTATTAACAATCACCATCTATACCGATAATTGCTCAGCACGAACTGGCGAAGCTCTGGTAAAATTTTTTGAAAAATGTATAACGGCAGATACGTACTTCCAACCTTCTACATCATGCTATATATTAGATTGAAAGATCCCATATTGGTGCGAGGTCCCCCACAGATGTTTGGAGATGTATATCTGTTCTTCAGAAAGTGTCGTGATCAGAACAGTTTCGTGTATTATTACCTTAATAATGGTCATGACATGGAGTGTAAACAGTGACGAATAATATTTCCGTTACAAAACCTGCAATCAGACTCTACATCGAGACACTTTCAATTGCCCAACAAACCTACATGCCACTGCCGTAAGCCAGTCTTTCACCTATTAATTCGTAAACTTTCAACATTTTGCTGCTGTGCTTCTCCACAAGTTGCTATCGGAAGATATTGATAATATGAGTGACACTGACGTAAGGTTGGAAGCGCGCGCAGCACGCGAAAATTTTGATAGATTGCCAACGGTTTGCTTGAAATTCTGATAGTGTGAGAAACATTTGTCATAGAAAGTGAAGCAAGATTGAAAAAATTTCTTACGAAAATGAAGAATAAAATATACTTTCCATCATACACGCATCTGTAGACTGAAACATTGGGGGTGATGGTTACATGGGCCATCCCCCCGTCAAATGTTGGGGGGATATATCCCCCATCCCCCCCCCCCCCCCGGGATTTACGCCCATGTGTAGTTCGGAAATAAATACGTCATACTAAATGAGATGTTTACCCTCAGTGTAATGCTAATATTGAAAATATTCCTCTTAATGTGTTTTGTATTCTCAGTTAAAATTATTTTTGCAATGTAATTCAGTAATTACTTTCGTGTTTTATTTCAGTCTTAGATTTTTTATTTTCCACTTGGTACATATTTAACAATTTGTTTTTTGAATTTATAGTTCGTTACTTTTTCTTCTAGGCTGGCGGGCAATTTTGTATTGTTTCAACTTGTAACGGTTCTGATCAATGGATCAATTAGTCGATACATCGAGTTATCATGGCAGCTGTGGACAATTCTGATACCGTTTCCATGAAAACTGATCATCTGGTTGCATTTTGTTATACTTGTACTGCTTCTGGGCATTATTTTGGTTTCATTTTGAGTAGTATGGCCAGTTTCAAAATGTTGTAGGGAGAAAGTTTTCCTTTTGAGCCAGTGAAAAGCTCAACAGAAGCAGATGCTAGTGGTTATACTGCACAGAACCGTCTGTTTGCATTTTCAAATCAAAGGTGTCAGCGTAAGGAGTCTCATAGCAGAGGCTGTCCGCGTAAAAGCACAAGCAACCTCCGCCAGTAGCTCTGTGTAAATGTGGGACCAGGAAACAAAAATGCTTGAATCAACCACCTCCGGTAAGCCTTAAACTTGTTGTTTTTGCAAACAATGAGTTTTCATTTCTTCCCCATAATAGATTTGCTTTCACCCTATATAACCACCATCAAACTCATTATAGACTAACTTAGAAAATCGTAGGCCTAACTAAAATTACGTTAGGCCTAAAAGTAAGCAGTATCATACTAAAACATGCAACACTAATATACTACATGCTTACGTACATTGTGAATTGTGTACTAGATACAATGTATTTCAGATCGAATTGATAAACCAAGAAGCGTAACCGGATGTGACGTAACAAAGTCGGCGGGTCCGAGAATTTATCCTGTTTTGGCGACTACCTAGCTTCTTTGACTACATCTTTACGGTACTTAATAAATATAAAATAACCTAGAACTTACAGATGAAAAAGAAGACACTTTTATCTTTAAAATATAGTAAGGACAAAAAAAATCATTTCACAGATGGCCAAGTTACGACCATCTAAAGGGCAAAATAGGGATTACTTGGGGACAATTTTGCTAAAGAGAAGCTAACATTTCCATATGTATTCCTCCGGCCATGGAAGTGTATCTCCAAAGTAGTATCTCCATATTCTGACTATCTAATCATTGAATCGTTATAGTTAACAGAAAAGGAACCAATAATAGGTGAAGGATCATAATTTTTAATTTTCAATCCCCTCCACCCCTCCCTCTACCTAGAAATGAGGGACTGCCCAAAAATTTGCTTCATAGTTTTTCCCTCCTGCCTCAATCACATTCTTTGTGTGTGTGTGTGTCTGTCTGTCTGTCTGTCTGTCTGCAAACTTTTGGTACACACTTAATAGATGCAAGTCTCTTTGATCCAGTGACCACAACCATGCACTTTCAAGATGCAACAAGGGTGCCTTTACATTTTTAGTCAGGTCAAGGTCACAGTATGTCAAGTTGTAAAATTGCCTTGAAAATGTAAACTTGACTTCAGCATGGAAGTTATACATTTGAGGTAGTACTTCCATGGTCTGAGTTGGGTAAAGTTGAAGCTCAGTTCCAACCGATACCATAGATGCAAAATAGCATCCTTCAGATGTTTGTTTACAATGTCAAAGGTCACATCTGAGGTCAGAGGTCATTAAATTCAAAGTGGGTAATAGCCTTAAATTAGATGACATGTTGCCCTGTTTTTTAGAACCTGATAAGTAGCAATTTGTGATGATGTGTTTAGCCCCACTTTCAAATGTCACTAACATAGTGGTCATCTAAGCTTCATCTAGCATCTAGATGACCAAAATTTTGTCAATCTCTCAGAACTTCCAGGACTTGTTTGACAGACCACCATCTTTGTTCACCAGATCAGCAGGGGTGTAAATATGGGGGGGAGACATGACACCCCCGTGAAAATCAAAAGTCGGTCTGAGGCCCGTGTCCAGGATTTTCATCAGGTGGGGGTCTGAGATACAGTTTTTCAGATGAGGCTGGTATTTTGGGTCGAAAACTCTTAAAACTTTTAAAAATCTTAAGGTCGGTATGAGCAGGGGGGTCTTGACCCCCTGGGCACACAAAAAGTTGGTCTCAAGTCCAGTTAGTTAAAAAGTTAATTGATCTTTTACCTGCCCTGATTGTTTGTCTGATCATGTGTAAAAATAAGGAAAGTTGTAGTTGGCCTCAAAGTAGTTCACACCCCCTTGAGAATTCATGTATGTACGCCCCTGCACCAGATGTCCTTCTGCTTTAGGATTATCCCCTGGAGCCTACCAGCAGAGTTCCACACCAGGGCTTCTGGAATCTAGGCTTAAAAGTGACCGATTTGAGGGATAGAGGGAAATGTATTACTTTTATGGCCCAAGTTTGGACTTTTGTGTGCAAATGCATACAGAAGTATTCTGCTGCTCATAAAAATGTTTCTCCCCGAGGTTATTGGATGTTAACTTCTAGCTCATTCTGCTCATCTCATTGAAAGTATCTGCTTATCTGACATATTTTATGCTTGCCTAGTAATTTTTGCTTCATCATCATGAGGCTTGTGAGCAAAAGCATGTATTAAAGTGAGTTTTAAGCCTATTCACCAGAAATTGTCGGATTAAAATTAAATGAGTTTAGTATTTTCTTGCCATTTGTCATGAGTGCATTGTTGAGACGATTATTGTCTGGGGTGCTGATGAAGAGATAAAGACTGGGAGCTAAATGCAGAAAGAGTCCATATGCTATATTAATGTTGATAGCCTAATTTGGAAATGCTTAGGTAAACATACCCCCAAGCATATGTTATAAAATAAACATTTTGTGTAGTGGCTTGGGAAATGCAACATCGCAATTTTAAGGGAAAATGCAGTCACCCCAAATAGAGTTAGTATACCTAGATATCCTTATTTATGAATGGCTCTTTAAAATCATGTGACAATGATTTTGTAACAATATTTAAATTTAATGTTTGTTTTCCTTGAGAATGCCACAGTTATCTTCTGAAACATTATGAAAGAATGTTGCTGTGGAAACAAGATGAGATTTGTTACATTTTAGTTACTTTGCCAGAGTAAGTTTTGGATGACTGCTCCTTTAAGAAAGTGAGTGAAATATTAATGTCACATCTGATACTGTATGTGGGTAGTTCAGTAATCTTACAGTTTATATCAGGCTTAATTTCACTGCCTGTTATCTATATTGCAAGTTATAAACATATCACCAGAAGCTCTTAAACTTTCATGTTCACCGACTTTTATTTTGTCAGGAAGTCAAATAGATGACGAGCTTCAAATGTACATAGTTGATGGCAAGGCTCTTTCAGGTGTCTGAGTTAGAGACAGCATCAGCCATATGCCCTAATGCACAATGTAAAATGGGCTATCAACCCTCGTCAAGAAGCATGACTGCTTTCAAGAAAAGTGACAGGACAAGTCAAGTGTCTAGCATATCAAATCCTTGCGCAATTTGATATGTAGCAGGAATGCAGTGCTGAAATACAAAGATTTCACACCTGTTGATTCACTATAGATCCCAATTTTCCTCTCGTGATTACAACCTGTAAACATACTCCGATAAACTTTTTCAAATGACTTTAGAATTGTTACAGTGTCACCTTTTAAAAAAATAAACTTTCGACAAGATTAATGCTTTCGTTCTACCGGACTTGTGGGGTTAAACGGGTGATACCCTAAGCCTAAAGTCCCTGTGACTCCTGTTCAAATGACACACTGTAAACTTCCTGCGCGGGTCCTCAAGATTGTCCACTTTTTAATTGTGTGTGTCTTCCGTTTAATAGTACCAATCTTCTTCCTTCAAATGTCATTGGAAAGGGGAGGTTCTTCTCTTTCAATCAAGCTAAAAATGTTTCTAGATTGGTCCATGTTTGCAATCAGACTCTTGTGTATACAATTTGTGACTTACACAGCAACATTTTAAAGGTTATGAAGGGTTGTACCATGGAAGTACCACCTCCGAGGTGGTACTTCCATGGTTGTATGCTTAGTAAGCATGCTGTGAAATGATTCCAATGCACTTACAGGGGCTGCATACAGCATATACACCTAGTGCTCTGTATTAGGTTTCCTTTCATGAATTGGAGTATAAAATGACCAAAAACTACCTAATGGAAACATGAAGTGTTTAGTACAGCCACGGTTGTGATACCAACATCAAACTTATACTGTAGAGCTTTTGTTTTGTTTTGTAATGCAGATGAAACCTGCTAGGTCACTCTAAAACAGCTAGTAAACATTATGATAGCAGAATTCTACCAGTAGCAAATAAGCTTTCAAATTGCAAGGAATGGCACATGAAGCATGTTAATGTTCGTAATGCATTGAATAGCCCCTTCTGAATCGGTCATTCCTATCGGTGTTTCCTCAGACACCCATGTAACTCCATGTTTGTAGCGATAAGTCATTCTTAATCTGCCAGTTGTCAGTATTTTCGAACCACTTACTATCAAATCCTTTTGAAAAAATATGACACTGTAAAAGTGTCATATTTTTTTAAAAGGATTTGATATGTTGGTTTAACCCTTGTTATTTGACTCGCAGTACTATTGTCCAGCATAAATGACAAATCACCTATGACGAAAACAGCTTACCGCCTGCTAACTATACCATACCAAAGGATGTCATACATAATGTGCAGGCTTCAAAGTGATCCTATTGATCTTGCCAAAAACATTTTTCTTTTATATGGTGTTTTGGGGTGAAATTGTCAGATAGATTCCCAAGTGTCTTAATTAGATGCAAGTACACAATGGCCAGTTATAGGATTCAGAAATATTCTCATAAGAAACTGCACAGGGCACTAATAAACACTTATTTCATCATCCATAAATGTTCCACACTCACACCTGTGATTTCAAGGTCTCTGTGATTTCATCTTTTTGAGGGAATTGTAGTGGTATTTCAAAGGGGTGGATTAGAGCCCTTTGCCTGGCATCCCTGTAGTCATGCAACCCTCCAGATTTTAAAACCCTTACCTTCCCCTAAAGGAAAAGAACGTAGTGCTTTGAGAAAATTCAGAATAAACTACATGAGACAGCACTGGTTATGCCACTGGAAAAAGTGAGTTTGAAGGTATTCATAGCAATCATACAGTTGTCATAGCCTATAATCTTACTGTCATCACCCATATGTGACACTTACAGTATCAAAATTGTCTAGCAATACAGTGTGTAGTTTATAGTTAAATGTTGTATTAAGAGACAATTTCCTGTTACAGTATTTGAGCAGCAAAAAATTAAAAAATTTCCTCATCTCAACCCCATTATTATTGGAACTGAGGTGAATTCTGTCTGTGTACTTCTGGACATTAGCAACAGTTCATTGTCCACATTATAACTGCCCATCCATTCAAAGCATATCATGGTCACATTCTGTGTTCTCAGTTTCTGATATTGCAAATTTTGTTGCCTTTTTGGTATGCACAAATAATAATATTTATGGATGTACTTTATTCTAGGGTCAAAATATGCAAATGCACCACTGTCAGGGAATTTACTCTTTCCTTTCACTGTTCTGCCACATGGCCCACACTTGTGATACTGTTGATCACATTTGTATCATTTTTAACAGTATAGTTCATTAGTTTCCTAAGGTACTGTGTTTCCCCATCCACAACTTTGAGGAATTTTGAAGGTAATTAGAACTGCTAGTGTGTGATTTTCCTATATTTACACTATATTTTCCTTGAAAAATCCTATAAAACCCTATATATTCATCAGTATCCTTCCTATAAAACCTCCTATATTTGTGTGATGGACCACTTTGAAGCCTGAATGTGGAAGAGCATACATGTGGCTCATGTGTGAGTGCAGTTTAATCTGTAAATACAGAATAATAATAGACCTATAATTACTGCTAAATAAATGATAAAATGAGTAACACCGGTAGGGTAATAAAACAAAGAAAGGAAATAGCTACATTAGTTAACAATCATTTAATTGCAAGGTATGCAATACGTGAGACTTACAAAGCTTGAATGTTGAGTACTAGTTTGTGCCGGGTATACTGCGAACGGGATACGCCCTCCCCAGCAGTGAGGACTCAACCTCTGAGTCACTTACATATGGAAACGTTGTCTCTTTTGCTAATCTGTCCTTTACGGCGACTCTTAAGTGCAGAAGTGGGTTGTCATCATCCATAACAATCCTTCAGTTTTCCTATTTCTATTCTTCAGTGCACTGTTGCGCTTGGTGTTGCTTGCATAGCATACACGTACACAGTACATACGTTAGCGGTAGCCTATACATTATATATTAATGTAGACTCAGTAGTTTATTTTTCTGCCGAAAATTGTCGTTTTTCGAAATTAAACTAAATTACGACGTTTTGTAAAACGCCCTGCTAAAAAAAGGAATCGTCCATTATCAAGAAAACTGAGGTTGTGAATAAACAAACGTTTTGCACGTGTCATTGAGCAAAAGTTTTCATAACTATAGGTAAAACTGCTTGAGTAAAATTCTTAGTTGAAAATGAATACATTTATTTTCACAACGTTGGGCCTTGTGAAGAAATCTTGACATGACTTTATCAACGAATTTATCAGTAAAACGAAGTTGACGATATTTTAACATGACGTGTGTCGAGCAATAGAAGCAGCTTTATGACAATGATGTGTCGTAACTCACCCAAAGCCCTACCAAAGACGGTGGCTAGACACTTTGACATTGTATTTGTACAGTGCCCTCAATTAAAAAAGTTTTGTAAGTTCTGTCCGTTAAACGCACACATAAACTAGACTTGTTATAATGACATTGAACAGGCATATGGGAACTGTTGAGCCATTATGAAAACTAGGAAATCTACTGCAACTATGCGTGATGTCATGCTCATTGGTGCAATTATACATTATTGTAAAGTAATATTCAAAACAACTTTAGACAGGTTTGACTGAAAACATTTCGACAACACAAATTTGGATATAGTGAGGATTGGTACATGTCAAAAAGATTTAAAACATGCACTGAAGGACAATCTTAGTGTACATAATGAGCAGTGGCAGATGAAGTAGGGTACACTTTGTTTATTCAGAACCATGCCAGACTGGTTGGTTTTTGAAGGCAATTCAACATCACTAACAAACAACAAGCCAAGTGTGGATGAAACATTTTGGAAAAAATCAAGAAAGAAATGATGCCTAACTAAAAGCAATATGCATTCATGGCACTAGAAAAGAATACCAAGTTTTAGCCATCCCTAGTTGACCACTTTTAATCTGCAATCTATCAGAGAACTTCCTATGCAATTATCTTGAAATCAATAAAGTTAAAGGGATTTGTTGTTGTATTGCAGTGAGACAGATAAATGTGATAAATTTCATCACTGAGTAACAACTCATAACAAAGACATGGCTTGAACCCATTAAAGACTGTTTCATCAACAGAGCTAGGGAAAAGGCTTTTTTGTAGGGTGATTTTGGCTAAAGTCTCCTATTGAATTCTAGCAGCATGTTTAGTTCTTCACTTTTACATGTAATAAGGTAAAAACTTTTGTCTGGAAACATGGACAAAATTCCATAATATGATGACTGTAGTTCCATGTCAAAGCCCTTGGCTTGGTTAAATTCTGTCATGGAAATTCCCTGAAAGTTGGCACACCTAGGGAAGGGTTAGTCACATGGGAGAAAGGGATTCCTAATGGCAGGTTGATACAATTTGATCAAAAAGTTCCAATGTACGTTATAGCATTTACAGGCTCTTCTTACTCCTAGTAAGTTACAGAGTTTGCTGATGAATGCGATGGCAGTTCCAAGTTCGAGACAAACTGATTATTTACTCAGCTGCTTTGCTCATGCATGTTCTAGATGCTGTTAGTAATAGTGTCAGCAGCTGTGAGTGGATTTGGTTGCAGAAGTCAAATTTGTTGTTATCAGATCGTTACTTAAAAGGAGCAGAGTTCAACACTTAAGATAAAAGTTTTCATGGGAAAACTTGGAGCTGTTTCATTAGTACTCATACTACGTTTTCTAATTACCTCAAATAACTGTTTTGAAATGCATTACGTGTGCAACCCTGTAAGCTTTGTTGATAATCATCCCCGAATAAAACAGCTCTACTCGGGTGTCACGTGACCAGACTCAGTATGTCTGCATACAATATCTGTGTACAAAGAGCCCTAATGGGAGTGTACACGTAATGGGCACACTATCTATTTACTCACAGTGAAGCTGCTCAAACCTGAACAGCAAATACAGGGGAGAAATAATGACTGCAGCCATGGTAGTTGTAGACATACCATTATAGAATCCATGGTTTAAGGCTTAAGATCCTAATTGACATTATTTAATATAAAATATGGTTCTTCTGTCTCTCAAAATGCCATTCTGCACACCAGCTGAGGGCCAAGTCATTAATTCCACAAGGAAGGGTGGATACTTTTCATATTTGGTGTGCAGATGCATTCTGTTTCTTAATAGAGATGAACAGGCGCTTAGCCAGCCTCGTCAGCCCGAGGGGGCAAACTTATGATGAACATCCAGATTTTATAGTTGAAATTAAAGTACAAAATACTAAATAATGTAGAATCACAAAAGTTGATATATAGAACTAACTCAAACTTATATGATTTTATTTTTCCTTTCATACTTAAGCTGTATGAACCTGCATTCTGTTGAATTTTTACCGCTGAAGAGACCTTAAACATTCGTAATAATTCGTCATGAAAGCATTAATCACTGCAATTTCTTGATTATGCGTTTAATCATTCTGTGTGAGTAATAGAAACGTTAAATTTGAATAGCCATTCGCCAAACAGATAATTTAATGAAGTTGTGTACTACAGTACTAACATTGACGTTCTCGGCGAAGTCACGCTCTATACTGAGAAGTGCCAACAATGTCAGTCTCACTCTTGGGACATGGTGGATTTTAAGTATGATATTGTAAGCTTCAAGCGACTGAACAATTGTTCACTTGAAGCTGATGAAATGGCAGTTGTACCAAAAATTCTATAAAAAATACATAACGATGGATATGCTGTGCTTATGTCCCACTCCTTCATCTTTTGCAACATTTTGCTAAGCGCATTCGAATTACTGGCCGAAAAATCTGGAGTGTCTAAGTAAAATTTACAGAACTACAGCTAAGTCCTGGTCCACATCATCTTCATATATTGAAGGAAGTAGTTCAAATGATTCAATATCATTTAAATCAGTGATTCTCAAACGCGGCCCTTAGGGCCGCATGTGGCCTCCGGACCCTGTCGGTGCGGCCCCTGAATTGATTTTAGGTTTTGAGGAAATTCATATTCGACACGGAGAAAACGTAGCAAAGTAGGGGATGAAATTATGTAATATAAAGTCGCTACTTGATTCCTTCCAAGTTTGCTCTTCTGATGGAGTGCTACGTTGCCTACGTAACAGACTATGTGGTTTACGCATAGTTTAGTCATAGGCTATCTAGCCAAGACTAATTTTGTATCCCTCGTTGTTGACAATTACGTACACAGTGGCATGTATTCATGTAGTGGTGCATTGCTGAGTATTTGTAGACCTGTTTGTAGTGACAAAGCTTGTAGCAAATGTATATCCCAAAAATTTAATTGCAATGTGAGGTGACTGTTCAATTGAGAAGCGTGTTGTGTTGAGTGTTTGTTGATTGGTGACTGAAATTAAAATTTCTGCAATTTATATTTTGGTACTTACAATGTCTTGGAGGTGTTTTATAAAATATGATCTCGCTGTTTGCACAGCTCTGTAAGATTCAGTCAAAGCTTTTCTTGACTTTTGCAGCCCTTGAACTCAACAGCCTCCCTCTCTATCTGACCATGTTTTAGAATAACTGATCAAGAGTTTCCTCACATATACAGGCCACTAAAGAAGGGTAGGTGCAGAACTTTTGTGAGTTCATCCGTTTCAGAGACTGGGGGGCGGCTTTGACGGCAACCAACTTAGTTTGGAATGCCAGATGTTTCTCCTATACCCCAAACCGACGCTTGATATTAAACATCAAAATGACCATACTGGTGACCCACGAATTCCGGACGCAGAATGGTAGACGGGTGGCTTCAGATGGGGGAGGTGCAGGGGGCCATGAACCCTATTGTCGGGGAAACTCCAGTCTCGTCTGGGAGCCTTGATTGGTACGATAAAGTATGTAATCCCCCAACGGTGACCAGCCGCAGCAACAAACTTCTTGATTTTGCCCTGAGTAAGGGCATATCACCCAGTAAAGACTACCATTTCATATTTTTTCAATAGCAACTCCAAAATTGTTGGCGCGCTTCGTGCGCTAAATTTTCACGTTTGCCATGCTTTCAGAACTTGCCCCCTCCGTCGTGGAGCTTGGCCTCCACCACGCGCCACCCCTATTTGAAGAGGCAAATGTGTGGTGAAGAGTGTGATTTCCTGCAATCTAGAGCACCTGGAAAGCAAAATTTTCTGACCTCAGCCCAGCCATGGTGGGGCTGAGGTCAGTTTACTCCTTTTGGACACTGTAAAGGTGCAAACTGCCCTCTTAATTTAACAGCTTGAGGAACTGCTTCCTATGAAACCTCTGTGATCTGTCTTTGTTTGCCGTAGACACAACTAGCTTCAGGACCTTTTAAGTATGGATTTCGCTCTTTCCAATTGTTGTCCTCTCTCAAAGCCTGACCCACTCTGCAGCCATCGACCTCTTTCCAGCCTCTCCATTTGGCCCTCACCCTTAAAAAGTTTGAGAACTACTGATTTAAATGATTTGGCATTAAGCACTTAAATGGAACAACTACAGTCTGAAAATCACTAAATCTTGATTTCAGTTCTTCAAGAAGGGTATCATTTAGTTTTCAAAATACAGTTATCCTAAACCTACCAACAGGATTGCTCATAGGTTCATCTTGTCCTTGCTCGCCTGCCATTTGTTTACATTTTTGTACTCTTGGATTTTGAAAATCTGTTGAAACTCCTTGGTTTGCTGTAATTCCCCTTGTTTTAGCTAAAATATCATTGAAGGTGAAAGTTGACCTTTGTTCGTGGATGCAATCACATACTGCATTAATCTTAGTGCTTTACAAGTCCATTGACCCTTGCTGTAGATATTTTGATAGACTTTGTATTTCACAAAGAACTTTCAACCAAATTTCAAGCCTTTTTAAAAACTCTAATTTGCTCAAGTAATCCAGTAAACCCTTTGCTTCTGCCTTTACTTCTGCAAAGCTCTTTTTATCCACAATATTTTCTAGAGCTGTTAACAAGCAGGATATAAGTACTTTACAGTCTTTTATCGTATTTACAGTACCAACGGGTTTCACACAAAGTCTGTAGTTTAGTATTTTTCAAACCTAATTCGTCTTGAGCTTCCTGGATGTAATTAAGGCGAGGCTGGTTCGAAATTAAAAAAAAAAAAGAAGAACGTAGTGCCTGAATGGAGCCGAAAAAGGTTGTTGTTGCTTCTGTACAGCTGCTACAGGAATCAGGAAGTCCTAAATTCAAATTACATCTGCAGCAATGAACTAGACAGGGCATGTTTGTTCACTTGCTTGATTAAACGGGTCTCACGATGATTCATAGGAGATAAATATTGTATTATGTGTGCAGGTGTATGGGTATATCTGTACATAGTCTTGAATATCTGATTCCTTTCTTAACTGTCCCTCACTCATTGTCTCACTTCATCCCTTTGTCACCCCCTTTTTGATTCCTTGCCGTAGGCAGGCAAGGAATCAGTGCGATGGTGATGTTGTGTGTGTGTGTGTGTGTGTATGTGTTTGTGACGCTGCTTGTAATCGTGATATCTCAAGATAGGATTGACCGACACTTTTCATATTTGGTATATAGATTTTTCATGTTGAGAGGAAGAACCCTATCCTTTTTGGAGAAGGTCGAAGGTCATTCGAGGTCACCAGAGGTCAAAAACCGAAAACCTTGTAATCACGTTATCTCGAGATAGGGATGACCGATACTTTTCAAATTTGGTATATAGATTTGTCATGTTGAGAGGAAGGACCCTATTGTTTTCAGGGGAGGTCAAAGGTCATCTGAGGTCACCATATGTTAAACTGCGAAAACCTCATAAATGGCTTGTAATCGTGCTATCTCGAGATAGCAATGACTGAAACTTTTCATATGTGGTATATAGATTTGTCATGTTGAGAGGAAGAATGCTATTGTTTTTGGTGAAGGTCAAAGGTCACTTGAGGTCACTGAAGGTAAAATGCCAAAAAGCTCGTAATCACGATATCTCAAGGTAGGAATGACCGACACTTTTCATATTTGATGTATAGGTTTGTCATTTTGAGAGAAAGAATGCTATTGTTTTTGGCGGAGGTCAAAGGTCATTTGAGGTCACCAGAGGTCAAAGAGCGAAAACCTTTAAATGCATGATATGCCAAGATAGGAGTGGCCTGTATAGATTTGCCATGTTGAGAGGAAGAACCCTATTGTTTTTGGTAGAGGTCAAAGGTCATCTGAAAACACCAGAGGTCAAAAACTGAAAACCTTGTAATCGCCATATCTCGAAAAAGAGATGACCGGCACTTTTCATATTTGGTGTATAGATTTGTCATGTTAAAAGGAAGAACCCTATTGTTTTTGGTGAAGGTCAAAGGTCACCAGAGGTAAAAAGCCGAAAAGCTCGTTAATCACTATATCTCAAGATAGGAATGACTGACACTTTTCATATTTGGTATATAGATTTGTCATGTTGAGAGGAAGAATCCTATTGTTTTTGGTGGAGGTCAAAGGTCATTTGAGGTCACCAGAGGTCAAAGACCGAAAACCTTGAAATCATGATATGTCAAGATAGGAATGGCCTATATAGGTTTGTCATGTTGAGAGGAAGAACCCTATTGTTTTTGGTAGAGGTCAAAGGTCATCTGAGGTCACCAGAGGTAAAACTGCGAAAATCTCATAAAACGGCCTGTAAACATGATATCTCCAGGTAGCAATGACTGACACTTTTCTTATAGATTTGTCATATTGAGAGGAAGAAGCCTTTTGTTTTTGGTAAAGGTCAAAGGTCATTTGAGGTTACTGGAGGTAAAAAGCAGAAAAGCTCGTAATCACGACATCTCCAGATAGGAATGACTGACACTTTTCATATGTGGTATATAGATTTGTCATGATGTAAGGAAGAACCCTATTGTTTTTGGTGGAGGGTCATTTGAGGTCACCAGAGGTCAAACACCGAACACCTTGAAATCGCGATATGTCAAGATAGGAAAGGCCTATATAGATTTGTCATGTTGAGAGGAAGAACCCTATTGTTTTTGGTAGAGGTCAAAGGTCACCAGAGGTTAAACTGTGGAAACCTCGTAAACAGCTTGTAAACACGATATTTCAAGGTAGCAATGACCGACACTTTTCTTATTTGGTACATAGATTTGTCATGTTAAGAGGAAGAAGCCTTTTTGTTTTTGGTGAAGGTCAAAGGTCATTTGAGGTTACTGGATGTAAACAGCCGAAAAGCTTGTAATGACGATATTTCAAGATAGGAATGATAGACACTTCATATTTGGTATATAGATTTGTTATGATGTAAGGAAGAACCCTTTTGTTTTTGGTGGAGGTCAAAGGTCATCTTGGGTTACCAAAGGTCAAAAAGCAAAATTTCCCAAGAATTCCCAAGATTGTCATCTGGGGTCACTGGGGTCAAAAGCAACATTTCTCAAGAATTCCCAAGATCGTCATCTGGGGTTATCAGAGGTCAAAAAGCAAAATTTCCCAAGAATTCCCAAGATTGTTATATGGGGTCACCAGAGGTCAAAAAGCAAAATTTCCCAAGAATTCCCAAGATCATCATATGGGGTCACCAGAGGTCAAAAAGTGAAATTTCCCAAGAATTCCCAAGATAGTCATCAGGAGTCACCAGAGGTCAAACAGCAAAATATCCCAAGTATTCCCAAGATGGTCATCTGGGGTCACCAGAGGTCAAAAAGCAAAATTTTCCCAGAATTTTCAAGATCCAAGATCCATTGGAGTTGAATCCCTTTCAAGACACTTCAGATTTTCTTTTGTTATATTTGGTGGGGTTCAAAGGTCATGTGAGGTCAGCAGAGGTCAAATTGTTAAAACATCATAAAATGATGTAGTCAAGAAAGATAAATTTGAGGGATAAACCTCAGTGCAACAAAGCATCCCCATTCGGCAACTCAAGGAATCACTAAGCCTTTGGGCTTTCTGGTTCCTTTATTTGCTCATCTTTTCAAGTTCCAACCAGCTTCCCTCCCTACATCTGGCCCACCCCCTTCTTACTGCGCAAACTCATCCTTACAGACCACTCACCATTCTCGGCCATTCATCCATTAATCATCTTTTCCGCCTTTTCCTCCTTTTGATGGACAGTGGTGTAACCTTCAAGGTGGAATGGGGTGGGGGATTGCAGTTCCGTTTAGGAAGAAAACTCGCACTTTTCCGACGAGAAAATGCATTCTTATACGGACAAAATTGTGAAAACATAATAACTAACTTTCCACTAAAAATTTTAATGTTGTTAGCTACCCAAATATTCCTACTATTAAAGTAGTCCAGTACTCCTATGATCCATTTCAAGGCCTGTACATTCCATGACTTGCCTTTCATATCCGTCTTTTCAGGCCCAATCACCTACTTGGGATAGTTACTCTTGCCTCCCTCTCGATCTCCATAGAACCACCATTTGTATACTTGCTGCCTTCCGTCCTTTTATATATCCATCCATAGACCTGACTACATCGGTAATCGCCCCACCTGTCCTTCGCCTCTCATTATCAGGACATACCGTACATATTTCAGTCTTTCTCCCACCCTGTCTCTGTCAACTATTTATCCATACTCTTCTCATTTCTTTCTCTCTACATTTATTCCATTTTCCTCCCATCCTTTCCCAATGTTTTCCCTCTTTCTTTCTTTTCTCCGTTTTCTTTCCTTTTCCTTTCCTTTCATTTTATTTTTTATTTCAGTTTCTCTCCGTCCCAATTTTACCTTGATTTTTCTCCCGAGGGGGCAGTCTGCCCCCCTGCCCCCCCCTCTGGCTTGTGTGGACATATTATTCCTATTGAAGTCTCACTGAAGGTCAAAAGTCATCTGGGTTCACCAGATGCTAGGCTTAGACAACCTTGTAAGGCATAGAAAGATACTAGGAAACATAAATGTGTCTCATACTTGATATGTAGGTGTATCACATGAATAAAAGAAGTGTTGTTTGTAGTAGAGGTCTCAGTGGCGTCACCAGACTTTTCATTCTGGGGGGGCACAACAGTTCGATGAGGGGGCACAAATAGATAGTGGTGTATGCAGTATGTTGTGTGAACGCTGGCCTGGGGGAGGGGTCTAAGGGGAGGGGGTGCCCCCTCCCCTTTGAAAATTTTTGAAAAATTAGGTGTCCTTAGATGCAATCTGGTGCCACATATGCTACCTTTTTGAAGTAAAATTTGTGTCAAAAAATAACGAATTTTTAGGAACTAAAGAAAATTATGCATTGATTGAGAAATTCTCATGTAAGTGAAAAAACGTGCATGTGTAATTGCCGAACCAACGATCAAATATTCGTTCCATTGTGGACTTTTCAATTAACGTGAAATTTTCATGATCCACAAACTGAGTGATTGGAGTCTTAACGGGATTAAAGGGATCATAGAATTTTGTATCATATATTTCACTTTTAAAATTTATTGGAATTATTTTTTCGAAGAAGAAAATGCAGAAAAGTCTTTCATTGAAATTGCTGGCACTGAGCTTGCATTACAATTCGTAATGGCAAGTTCCATGAAACAACACCATTCACTGTTTTGGTCAATGAGTTCGCGAGGCAGACATTTCCGCTACACTTTATCAAGACGTATACATTCACACCTGTTGAGGCGGCAAGGATTATGGATAGATTACCAAGACCGATGCTCAGCCTCCGACACAGAGAACACCATGTGTTTTATGAAATGGGCGATTTTTTTATTCGAAAAAATACAAATTGCTGCCTTTTCTTGTCCTAAGAAGAATCAAATCATATGAAACATGGTAGTCAAATATTCTGACTACAGAACTTACAGGAGATCTATATTTTTTCAAAATCTCAAATCTCAGTTGGGGGGCACACGGGGGGCATAAGGTTTTCCAGGGGGGCACGTGCCCCCTGGCCCCCCTTGGCGACGCCACTGAGAGGTCTGTACTGACAGAAGAATACGACACATTTTTGATTCCTTGACGTAGTCAGAGGAATCTATGCGATGGTGATGCCGTGTGTGTGTATGTATGTATGTATGTGACACTTTGCTTGTAAACACTATCTCAAGAAGGGTAAGCTCTAGGGGTCTCATACTTGGCAGGTAGATACCCCTTATTGATTAGATGATAGATGATCTATATTGTTTTTGGTGAAGGTCAGAGGTCATTTGGGGTCACCAGAGGTCAATTGGTGAATACCTTGGAAATAGTTTGTAAACACTGTATCTCAAGAAGGGTACATGACGCTAGAAACGAATAGCAAGT
Organism: Holothuria leucospilota; assembly: GCA_029531755.1. Lineage (NCBI taxonomy): Eukaryota > Metazoa > Echinodermata > Holothuroidea > Aspidochirotida > Holothuriidae > Holothuria > Holothuria leucospilota. The sequence goes on from CM055965.1 coordinate 24,390,834, forward strand.
TTTAGCCATCTCTAGTTGACCACCCTTAATCCAGAATCTGTCAGAGAACTTCATGTTCAGGTATCTTGAGATCAATAATGTTAAAGGGGTTTGAACCCCTTTAACGATGGTTTGGTCAATAGAGCAAGTCTGTTTGTAAAAGGGATTAACTGCTGCAATTATAGAGATAAGCCGTCACCCGGGAAAAAGCCTTTTTCTCGGTTAATATTAGCTAAAATGTCCTATTCAATTCTAGCAGCATGTAACTTTGAGGGACCTCATACTTAGCATGTAGAATGTCTGTATTGAGTAAATGATTCCTTTTGTTTTGGTTGAGGTCAAAGGTCATTTGGCGTCACTAGAGGTTAAAAGGTCAAAACCTTGTAAACACTATATCTCAAGAATCGTAACTGTGAGGGATCTGATACTAAGCTTGTGTATTGCCCATATTGAGTTGATGATTCTATTGTTTTTGGTGGAGGTCAAAGGTTATTTGGGGTCACCAGAGGTCAAAAGACCAAATTTTTTTGAACACTTTATCTCCAGAAGGGTAACTGTGAGGTATCTCATACTTAGCATGTGAATTTCCCATATTGAGCAGATGATCGCTGTCATTTTTGGGTGGGAGTCAAAGGTCATTTGGGGTCACCAGAGGCTAAAAGGTCAAAACCTTGTAGACACTATATGTCAAGTTGGATCACTGTGAGGGATGTCACACTTGACATGTGGATTGTTTAAGTTGAGGAAATACTTTCTATCAGTTTTGGTGGAGTTCAAAGGTCATTTGGGGTCACAAGAGGTCAAAAGGTCAAAATCTTGTAAACACAGTATCTCAAGAGGGATAACTGTGAGGGATCTCATACTTAGTGTGTGGATTGCTAATGTTAAGTAGATGATCCCTATCATTTTTTGTGGAGGTCAAAGGTCATGTGGGGTCACAAAAGGCCAAAACCTTGTAAACATGATATTTTAAGGAGGATAACTGAGGGATCACATACTTGGCCAGTGGATTGTTCATATATAGGGTAGGTGATCACTGTTGTTTTAAGTGGAGGTGAAAGGTCATTTTGGGCCACAAGATTTCAAAAGGTCAGAACTTTAATAACAAGATATCTCAAGCAGGATAATTACTGTGACCGATCTCGTGCTTGTCATGTGTGTGATTCATGTTTGTTACAATATATCCACATGGCAAGGAATACCTAAGCCTGTTGGCTTTCTGGTTTATACCATAGTGTGGATGTTCACAAAAGTACTGCTTTAGGACATTTTTGTATGAGCTACATGTACTTCTGGTGAATGAACAATCTGCCCTTTGTAAAGAAGCCATTTTAAACTTGATGCATTTTTGCATTTGGGATTTGAACTAGAGGGCTTTGATAACAACTTCAGAGAAATGAATAAGCCAGCATTTGAAGTTGAATGACCTCGAAGAAAAATAAGCTAATAGTCATAAACAAAGTTATTGCTTATCAAAATATTATGCAGTCTGGTGAAAATGAGTTTTCCAAGAAACTTAGATTAAGTGGAAATTGGTCTGTTATTGTTAACATCTTTATGTAAGTATCACCAGCAGACTTGAGGGCCTTATTTTATAAAGGGATTAAGCACAGTTGCATACGGGGATCAAACAGCAGAGATGGTAGGCATATATTGAGAATGGAGATATGAGGGGTGCTTGAATATGTTAAAGGTGATCCAACAGTCCTTTAAAAATTGGATGATTCTGTTGTATGGGTGTGTGTGTGTGGGGGGGGGGTGGAGATGGACTGAGGGGTTAAAATAAATGGTAGTGGCATTTTCTTCATAAATGGCATAATTTCCTACAGGTGCTACCTAAGTATGTAACATGTGCAGTTAAATGTTAGAACATATTTAAAATTAATGAAAACAACACAGTATTGTTTTGCAGTCTGTGCTCTAACTGTATTTATGGTGACCACAGAAATATATACAAGTTTCAGTTAGCCTAAATGTCACAAGTGAAATGTTCCAATCCCTCAATACACAACCAAGCCCTGTTGCTTGCCAATTACATTTTCGTACCACAAAATACAACACAAATTCTCGGAAGTTTGATAGTCATATAACTTCCTCTTACTAACTGGCTTTAACATTCATCGTCCAAACTTTGCCAAGAATAGCAACGTCACAGGCAATAGAAAATTCCCTCATTGTCCAGTTGCACATTTCTTTTTCACAGAACCCAGGAATGGGTGGCAGTGTGATGTCACCACAAAACAAAGACAGTATATATTGAAGTTGCAGGATCCAAAGTTTTTTTTTTTTTAATTTTTTTAAAGGGGCAATCTCATCCCAGACAGTTCCAAATCTCCCTTAGTTTTAACCCTGCCCATAACTGTCTCTAGATTCTCCTTGTGCAGACACAAACATAGTTTATTGCCTAAGGCCATATCCTGGTGAGCATTCAAGGCCCTCATGAGTAATCAAAACACTCTCTGTGCATGCTGTGTAATATGAACTACTCTGCATCTTTTGAATTTTGTAACACTGATGTCAATCAAAGAGCAGTTATGAATTGAGACTTTTACTTACCCCCAAGTAAAAGTCATGCTTGGGGTGACAAGCATCAGTCTTTAATCCGAAAAGTGCCGGACCCTTCATCAATCATGATGTAACCTATACCATACGAAAGGTTACAAATTTTAATATTTTCCGGTCAATCTACTCTAGGAAATCTGGTAGCTAAATGAAATGGAAGCTCTACTAAAAAGTGCACTATGGCTGTGTTAAATTTGCTATTCCAGGGCAAACATTTCAATAAATTACTTTGATATTTCATCCAAACAAGTGGGTTACTTCCCCGGCCAGTTAGGCAGATTGGAGAAAGAGGAAGGTTATATTCAATCAGAAACATGCTTCTCCCTGCACTCCACTTAAAATACCATGTCCAGTTTTCCGCACTAGCCTTCTTAGGGTGCTTCCAACCAGGGAGCTGCCAGTGACAATGGCAGCTCCCTGTTCCAACAAGTGTTGTTCTAAGGAAAAGATAATTAGCTATACTGAGTGACTTTCATCTATACAAAAGTTTTGGCATCAAGGGTTTACTAACCTTGATACAGAAATTCTCCTGAAAAAGGTTTTTGCACACATAGTATGCCAGTGGGGCTTCTTTCTATTCAATCATATATGGAACTGTAATTTGCACATGTATTTCACACTGTCATCATTATGAGTACAGTTTAATTTCACTTTTTCAGTGAATTTGTTGCCAGTCAGGCAGATAATATCTTTATTTGCCCACTCTGCCATATGCTGATAGGTCCACTCGAGTGTAAATATGTTGATTACAACTCCCTCATACAACAATGAACACAATGGATACTGTCTGTGACGCATTCACCATGGCATGGTGTTAATCTAGCCGGCCACAGGCAAGAAGAGGAATTCGGTCTTTTTTCCTTACTGTTTTGAAAGAGGACTCAAAAGATACAAAACGGTTAAATCTGCTCTTTATCTGTATTGCAAACTTGCAAAAATTGTCGAAGTATTTGTTTTGAATGTTTGGAAGGAACACGTTTTCATTTATTGGAGTGCCACAGTGCCGACAGAAGAATTTGATTGTGAAAGGTTCCATCACAAGCTTGTTAATTACCGATACGAGAATCTGTAACTTAAGTCATGTGTGAACGATGTGGCTTCCGCAGAGCAAGCCATCAGCCAACTCAACTGTGTAGATAGGAGATAACGTTGCAAAAATTTGGTCACGTGACACCCGGAAAGACTTCAGTAAATCGGGTGAAATCTGTGAAACACTGTAACCGTTCCGAACACGTAATGATATGGTAGTAAGTAGCCTAATGAAGACTGGTCATTGTCATATTGAGTATTTGGCACTTAAACATAATCGAGTTGTTTCATTTGTAAAATTTTGGTTGCAGTTGCAGTGTATTGCTACTGATTTGCATGGTCGCATTGTAGAGCACCCCTCCCCCTCCCCAGTGGAAGACACAGAATGCATGTGGACTAAAAGTTAAGATGCCAGTTCTAACCCACATCCCTCCAGTTGTTAAACCTGATGTTGGCATGTCCTGTCCTTGTCATTCAACCAAATATCACACATTTTTATGCTAACATTATGTACTTTATATAAGTATGGGAAGTTACATTGCAATCATGTATTTACTACACACACTAACATTGTCCTCACATGTGTCACTGCCTTTTGCAATCCGTCATTGAATTTAAATTTATGTCATCAAAAATAAGTCAGTAGTGGTTTAAAGGGCAATTTTCATCATTCCGGACAGTTTCAGTTCTCCCAATTATGCAAATTGTAGCTCCTCCCATTATTGCATAAATCTCCTTGTGCAGACACAAACCTATTTTATTGCTTCAGGCCATGTCCTGATGAGTATACAAGGCTATAATGAGCATTCCAAACATTCTCTCTGCATTGTGTGGAATGTGAGTTACTCTGTATTGTTTGAATTTTCAAACTTGATATCAATCAAAGAGCAGTAACCAACTGAGAATTTTGATACCCCCACACTAAAAATGTACTTTGGAATGATGACTGCCTGTCTTTAAGTTTTATCTGTATTCTGAATATTTTTTTAAATATTATAAAACTCCCCCTCTCCCCTCTTGAATATTACAAAACTGCTAAAATGGATTGCAGAATGCTCATTTAATTTCTGCCTACTATTGCACATTCACATGTTCCCCATGTGATCTATAAACGTCACATTTCACTGGCGACTCTGGTTCATGCTCCTGTCAGTTTGCATCCACTTCATCAACTTTTCATTAAAATGTCACATTAGTCAGTAAAAGCCCTGATTTTATGATAAAAGGGGTACTTTATCAGTATATCCTGTCATATGACACATTTCAAATGTGTAATTTGTACCACAAATCATCATAATTTGCTTGCTCTGTGCTGTCTACCGCTCAACTATACACACACACACACACACACAGGACACTATGGTACACACTGCTACTAGACTTAATGTGACCTTTATAGCCTTGGATAGTATATAGTCATTGCATAGACCCTTTTCCAAATAGCAATTGCAATGGCTTGTGGGATAAGTTCTGCTAGGCAATGTTTTTGTCAATGGCATTTTGCTGTGGCAAAAAGTGATGGACACCAAAAATCTATCCCACAATCCTTTGTGATTCCTATTTGGAAAAGAGTCTATGGAAGCACTAGCTCCGAGGAAGTACTTTCATGGTCATTGCATATTCATAATGCCTTATAACTATTAAACCTGCCAGATTTCTTGGTTTTTAGCCCAATAAGTTCAATTCAAGTCAATTCAGTTCAATTTATTTCTCATATGTACATTCTCATCAACAAAATTACATTCAGACGAATTAGTTTACATACATATGATGGGCACTAGAAAAAACATTACTGTTCATCAAAGCTAGTGACCAAGATACAAAAAAAAAAAGAAAAGGAAGAGATGGTCAGAAAAATAGAAAGAACACTCCTCTGGATACTAAGACATTCAGATGAATATTTAGAGCTTAAAAGTGATAATAGCTTATGAGTGAGTATTTGAGACTCTTTTGAAAGGAACAAAGTGAAGTACTAGATCTTACATCAAGGGGAAGGTTGTGCCAAATATTATAACAATAATTTGGAAGAAGTAATTTACAATGTACAGATTTGTGACGTGATACAGAAAAAAGATTATTATTACGAGTAAACATTGTTACTTCAGTTAATTGAATGTGGGGGTTTTATGACATTTGCTAATGCATTTGGTAGTAAGTTATGACCGTTTTTATATGCAAGTACCCCCATACAATACATATGAATATCTTTAAAGTGGCCATGACACGTAAATTGGAGTAACAGGAGACTAATTTAGCCTAAAGTACACAAAAGGCTCTTTCTAAAACTGTTTTCATCACCCTTACAGCCTTGAGCATTAAAAAGAAATTAATGTTTCAAAAAATTGCACCAAAAAATAGACTTTTGAAAATGAGATTTCAAGCCAACACAATAATGACGTCATTTTAGGAACACCAGCCTCCGTATACCGAACCTGGCGTACAGCATAGCCTATACATACGTAAGAGATACAGGCTTCAAAGTGATCCTATATTTCCTATAATTTCCTATAAATTTCAAAAAATCCTATATTTCCTATATTTGTATGATTTTAGGCTTGTTTTCCTATATTCTCCTATATTTTTTTGATCTTGTCAAAGAAACATTTTTCTTTTATATGGTGTTTTGGGGTGAAAATTTCAGATGGATTCTTTTTCCAAGATAGTTTTGTAGAATCAGAGTGGCTTATTCAGACAGGTAGCAGTGTATAGATGCCAAGTATCTCAATTAGATGCAAGTACACAATGGCCAATTATAGGATTTAGAAATATTCTCATATGAAACAGCATTGAGCACTAATGAACACTTATTTCGTCACCCATAAATGTTCCACTCTCACACCTGTGATTTTAAGTACTCTAAGATTTCATATCTTTGAGGGAATCTTAGTGGTATTGTAAGGGGGTGGATTAGGGCCTTTTGCCTGGCATCCCCTGTAGTCATGTAGTCTCCCACATTTTAAAACCCTTACCTATGCTTTGTATGCACAGATAGCTGGTCTGTGATGTAACTGATTCTTTCATTAAAAATATTGTAGTACAATGGTTTGAAATACCAATATTTTCCCTGTCATCTGCCATCTTTCCTCAAACTTTGTTAACCATTAGATCAGTTGATTGTCCAAAGTGTTGTACAATTAAATTTTTCCCCTAAAGAATAAGAACTTAGTGCTTTGAAAAAGATAAGAATCTCACTGTAATGTTTACAAGTTTGCAATGTGCAGATCTCGAAGGTTTTCCTTGAACTCCACAGGAAGCTCTGTGGTAGGTCTCTGTATGCCACATCAATTTGTCCAACACACCAAAATGGAAAATCTAATCCATGTATGGGTCTGGTGCTGCAGTGCCCACCATTGGTGACAAGTAGGGGCACTTGCCAAGTTGCCCTTTCCCTAATTTTGTCATGTAATTTCCTCAATTGAGATTTTAGATGTTAAGTATGTTAATGCACAGATAGTTTTGCACACTGTAGGCATCTTGACATATGTGGACTACACTGTTCTGCCAAGTTGTGCAGATTCAAAGTGAACAGTGGTATTTTTAGGTTGAGGGACCATTGGGCCATGCCCACTCTCCTTCCCTAATGCTGATTTTTTGGTTTCGATGATAAGAGAAACCTATGCAGTCATGATGGCGTGTGTGTGTATGTATGTGTGTATGTGCGTGTGTGTGTGTGTATGTGTGTGTATGTGTGTGTGTATGTGTGTGTGTATGTGTGTGTGTGTGTTTGTGACACTTTTCTTGTTTACACGATATCTCAAGAAGGGAAACTCTGACAGTTCTCAAAGTTGATAGGTAGATGCCCCATATTGAGAGGAAGAACCCTATCGTTTTTGGTGGAGGTCAAAGGTCATTCGGGGTCACCAGGGGTCAAAATCTGAAAACCTTGTTTACATGATATCTCAAGTTAGGAAGCTTGGATAGATTTCATACTTGGTGTGTGGATGCATTATGGTAAGAGGAAGAACCCTATTGTTTTTGGTGGAGGTCAAAGGTCATTTGGGGTCACCAGAGGTCAAAGCCTGAAAACTTTGTTTACACGATATCTCAAGTTAGGAAGCTTGGATAGATTTCATACTTGGTGTGTGGATGCATTATGGTAAGAGGAAGAACCCTATTGTTTTTGATGGAGGTCAAAGGTCATTTGGGGTCACCAGGGGTCAAAATCTGAAAACCTTGTTTACACGATATCTCAAGGTAGGTAGCTTGGATAGATTTCATATTTGGTATGTGGATGCATTATGGTGAGAGGAAGAACCTTATTGTTTTTAGTAGAGGTCAAAGGTCATTTGGGGTCACCAGGGGTCAAACACTGAAAACCTTGTTTACACGATATCTCAAGGTAGGAAGCTTGGATAGATTTCATACTTGGTGTGTGGATGCATTATGGAAAGAGGAAGAACCCTATTGTTTTTGGTGGAGGTCAAAGGTCATTTGGGGTCACCAGGGGTCAAACACTGAAAACCTTGTTTACACGATATCTCAAGGTAGGAAGCTTGGATAGATTTCATACTTGGTGTGTGGATGCATTATGGTAAGAGACAGAACCCTATTGTTTTTGGTGGAGGTCAAAGGTCATTTGGGGTCACCAGGGGTCAAACACTGAAAACCTTGTTTACACAATATCTCAAGGTAGGAAGCTTGGATAGATTTCATACTTGGTGTGTGGATGCATTATGGTAAGAGAAAGAACCCTATCATTTTTGGTGGAGGTCAAAGGTCATTTGGGGTCACCAGGGGTCAAACACTGAAAACCTTGTTTACACGATATCTCAAGGTAGGAAGCTTGGGTAGATTTCATACCTGGTGTGCAGATGCATTATGGTGAGAGAAAGAACCCAATTGTTTTTGGTGGAGGTCAAAGGTCATTTAAGGTCACCAGTGGCCAAACTCTGAAAACTTTATTTAAACGATATCTCATGTTAGGAAGCTTGGATAGATTTCATATTTGGTATGTATATGCATTATGGTAAGAGGAAGAATGCTATCATTTTTGGTGGAGGTCGAAGGTCATCTGGGGTCATTAGGGGTCAAAGTCTGAAAACCTTGTTTACATAATATTTCAAAGTAGGAAGCTTGGATAGGTTTCATACATGGCATGTGGATGCATAATCTTCAGAGGTACAAAGCATATCATTTTTGGTGGAGGTCAAAGGTCATCTGGGGTCACCAGGCGTCATAGTCTGAAAACCTCATTAAACACGACATCTTGAGGTAGGAAGTTTGGATAGATTTCATACGTTGTATGTGGATGACTTATGGTGAGAAGAAGTACCCTGTTATTTATGGTGGAGGTCAAAGGTCATCTGGGGTTAAACTCTGAAATCCTTGTTTACAAGATAGCTCAAGTTAGGAAGCTTGGATACTTCACATGGTGTTGCATTTAATCCATCAGAAAACCCCTACAAGTTTTGTCAGAAATCAGAGGCCAGCTGAAATCACCAGAGGCAAAAAAAGCAAAAAAGCAAAAAATTCCCAAGAATTCCCAAGGTCAAATATGAACATGAAACTGTAATTTTCCAGCACTTGAACATCACATTGAACCAATGACTGACAGAAACAGGACATCTTGGCATTATTTGGGATTACACATTAAATGCTATATTCATCGAAACCACAATGCATTTTTGCATTCTGGTTTCCTTTTAATTTAGTAACCTTAAATCTGATTTTGAAAATAAATTTTACTTCAAAAAGATAACATATTTTGGACCAGACTGCATGTAAGTACACCTAATCATTCAAAAAATTTTCAAAGGGGAGGGGGACACTCCTCCCCTTAGACCCTCCCCATGTTGGTAATCACAAAATAAACTGCATGGCCCCATGAGAAAGTTCTGGCTATGCCACTGGGAAAGTGAGTTGGAAGGTATTCATAGCAAGCATACAGTTGTCATAGGCCTGTGATCTTGGTCTGACTATCATCACCCATGTGTCACACTTTCTATCAAGATTGACTAGCAGTACAGTGTATAGTTTACAGCAAAATGTTGTATTGAGAGACCATTTCCTGTTATTTAAGCAGCAAAAAATGCAAAAATTTTCTCACCTCAACCCCATTATTGTTGGAGCTGAGGTGAATTCTGTCTGTGTACTTTAGGACATAAGCAACAGTTCAGTGTCCACATTAACTACCAATCCATTGAAAGCACCATCATGGTCACATTCTGCAGGGTTCGTAGTATCTGGAAAAGTCTGTGAAAGTCTGTGAATTTTTTCAGGTCTTTGAAAGTCTTTGAATAGTCTGTGAATTTCAGCAAGTAGCTGAGCAGTCTTTGAAAAGTCTTTGAATTTTGGTCATTCTTACTTAAGGTCACAGATTCTGCTTTACAATCACAAAATTACATTACTAACTTTCAAAATTCCATATAAAAAACAGACAAATTCGGGGTTTTCAGTTTTAAGCCTGCTGAAGATTTGTGACCTATCCTAACACACTATTGCATAGGCAAAATTGGAGCCTATACCGATAAAGTTTTGCAGATTTTCGATAAGTTCTTCTCAATTTGGGATCGTAACTTTGAAGGAATTTGATAATTTAATAGGTTAATTGCCATTAATATAGCTGGTAAAATGTCTCTTTGATAATTGTAGGCATTCATTTGAAATATCTTTGAACTCAAATTTTTGATTAAACATTACATCTTTTTGAGCTGGGTAATTTTTAGAGCTCATACTGACCAGTATTCTGGTGTGAGCCACTGTGACCATGCAGCAGATCTCCCTATCTGCAGACAATTGTTCAAATCTTCCTCTCAAATCATGCTTTCTGTTGATTTGTTTGAAATGTGGACACAATGTTCCCTGGCTGATGGCCCATTTGGTGTTCAGAGATTTGTGGTCCAATATCCCATGTAGGCTCTGTGGCCTATTTTATAAAATTCTGCAAAATGCTTCTCCTACAGATTATCTTGTATGATGCTGATGGTTTGACATAGTGATACTCAGTTTGTGGTACCTTCAGGTGTCACAGAATTTTGGATCCAAGGTCCAAGATGTGGCCCTTGGATCCATTTTGTGAAATATTGCAAAAATTGTTTTACCCCTTCTCTCCAGTTTCTGTTTAAAGAGTTGATGGCCTGAAGTAATGATAGCCTACTTGGTTGGTTATCACTTTATAGTATTGTGAAAGTTTTGGTCCAATATCCCATGTGGGCGCTATATGGCCCATTTTATAAAATTCTTTTAAATGCTTATCACCCTACAAATTTTCTTGTACAATGTTGGTGAATTGTCATGAAGATACTCAGTTTGTGGTGCCTTCAAGGTGTACATAAATTTCGCATCCAAGGCCCAAGATGTGCTCTGGGGTCCAAATTGTGAAATATTGCAAAGTGGTTCTTTCCTCCTCCGTTAAATGCTAAACAGAGTTGACCGCCTGTCATAATGATGCCTGGTTGGTGGTCCCTTCAGGGTGTTTGGGAATTTGGGGCTCAATGCCCAAGACGCGCCTTAGGGTCCATTTAAATATTGCAAACTATTTAACTTCTTCTCTGTTACAAGTTTAACAGAGTTAATTGTATGTCACAATGAATCTTGGTTAGTGATCTGTTTATGGTACCCTGTGATTTTGGCCAAGGTCCCATATGGGCCCTATAGCCCATTTTATGAATTATGATTACTACTTTTCCTACATATTCTCTTGCACAATATTAATAAATTGCAATGACACTCAGTGGTCCTTTGAGGTTGTTCAGGAATTTTGGTTGCAAAGCCCCAGATTGGACCTAAGGTCTATTTTATGAAATAAAGCAAAAGGATTAACCCCTCTTCCAGTTAATCTTTAACAAAGTTGACAGGCTGCCATAGTGATGCTTGATTTGTGATCTGTTTATATGGTATTCTGGACACATTGGTCCACGGTCCTACTAGAGCGCATAAACCGTTATAATAAAATCATATAAAGGCAGGTATCAACCTCTACTACTGCAGATGTCAAGATTGCTGTTGTGTTAGTTTTAATGCTATTGCGACTATTTAATAAACATAACATGTTGTTCATGTAAAGATGGATTTATTACATGAAAAACGTTTTTATTCCAGTCTATTATGTAGTCTTAGGTTGCGTATGCCTGGTTTGCATAATGTAGAGTTGGTCATGGAATTTTACCAAAGAGTCTGTGAAAAGTCTGTGAATTCACTAGACCATTTTTGCTACGAACCCTGTTCTGTGTTCTCTCCTTCTAATATTGCAAATTTTGGTGCCTTTTTGGTATGCACAAATTATAAGATTTATGGATACTTTATTCCGGGGTCAAAATATGCAAATACACCACCTTCAGGGGATTTACTCTTTCCCTTCCACCAAAATACTTAGGTGGTTTTCTTAATTCCATGTTGATGGTAGAACCACACTTTTCTGCCACATAGCACACTTGTGATACTGTTAATCACATTTATATCATTTGAGCAGTATGGTTCGTTAGTTTTCTAAAAGGTACCATGTTTTCCTCATCCACAATTTTGAGGAATTTTGAAGATAATTAGAACTGCTAGTGTGTGACATTCCTATATTTACTCTATATTTTCCCGGAAAAATCCTATAAAACCCTATATATTCATCAGTATCCTTCCTATAAAACCTGCTATATTTCTGTGATGGACCACTTTGAAGCCTGGAGATAGTAATGATTGTAATTCGGGGCATGTTTTGAATTTGAACTTTATTCTGCCTGTTTGGAGAGTGGTGTCGGTCTGTTATTCTGGGGCTGCAGTAGGCTATTACTAATAATTACAAATACTCTTGATTCATAACCGAATGACGAAAACACTCGGCAGTGTACTGTTCGGTTCGGTCTGCAGTAATACGTACAGTGTGTGGACTGGCAGCAGCCAGCCAAATACTGTGCACACTCAATTATAGGCTAGTTCCACGAATTCCACTGACACTTGCAGGAAAACAACCTAAAGTTCATATTTTGACTGCCTAAATAAAACTTTCCCAGCTAAAGTCCCTTTCAATTGCTCCAAATGCTTCTCATGCTCGAATTGTTGTGGTGTTGTACTTTTACCTCACCTTACAGTCTCAATTCGATACGGTCCTACGCGCCGTAAAGAATTACTCACCCCATCTTCACCACTGACGTCTTGTTCAGTATCGCCTTCGCCTTTCTGATTTCAAATCCAAGAAAACTCACTTTACCCACAGTCCGATCAGGGAGTTGCCATTAGAGGGCAACTCCCTGGCTCAGTTCCGCTATTCCAAAGAAAGTATTAGTTTGATTTCACATGGTACCTACTACGAAACAGTGCTGGTGATACATTGTGTAGTATCAAGTATGTTGTGTACTGGAAGTACTTCCATGCTGTACCTATGCTGTTGCGTTGTGAATGTGTGTACGCGGTAGCTACTTATCATGACACCAAGAAGAAAATCCTGCGTGAAATGCATTTAATTGACTAAAACAACTGGTAAGCAAGAGAAAAGGGATAACAATTCCAAAATTTACAACTTTTCACGCAGGTTTTACATTGTATCGACCTTGGTAACCGGTACAATGGAATGCAAACACTATCAAATGTCCGAAGGACAAACAACGATCAGTTCCTAAAGTGACGTCACATGACGTAACAAAATTTTGAAAATTTTCGGGAAGACCAACTTTTCAAGGCTGGAAGAGGGTGTATTTTTTCTCAATTTTCGAGCGGAAAAACAAGTTGTAAACAAACTGAATGGTTGATTTTCGTTGTTGGAAACGTATTCCTAAAGATACCAAAGGGTTTAAACCATTAATTTACATGTGGCATAGCCACTTTAAGTTCTAATAGGTTACAATCCCAGTACAACTGATCAGTTGAATAAAGCCTTGGTTTTCTAGTAAGCAGCTTGAGTGATCTATTTTGTATAGTCTGTAGAGCCACAGGCTGTTACAACCGATAATGTAAAAATCAACCGATAATGTAAAAATGACCGATAATGTAAAAAAAATTTACCGATAATGTAAAAAAAAATATAATGCAAAAAAAAATTACCGATAATGTAAAAACTTTTCTAAGGACGTTTTCATATGGAATTGGAAACGTGGAATTTTATCAAAAAAGTCATACGTTAATTCAGAAAGGTCGTAGGTCATACCCCAGGGGAAGGGGCTCTCACCCCTATTTCACAGCGCCCTTGAGGGTTGTTAGAGTGTGCCCCTCTTACTAGATACAGGGCGCATTCAAAGCTGAAAACGCATGTTTTCCATGGAATGCTAACATTAATCCAAACCCAACCAGCCTCCCAAACGCCTTTCCTGTGTTATACAGGACACATAGGCCTATCACCTTTCGAGTTTTAAGGGGTAAATTAAGGGTTGGTGAGAGAGAGGCACCTTCCCCGGGGCAAAGCGAAGCACGGCCCCAAAATTAGTGTTAGCATATATGGAAAACATGCGTTTTTTTCAACTTAATGCATACAGTGTAGCTAGCAGGAGAAAGAACAGGCTTGTGACTCACAGGAACGGTAGGCCAATGTAGTGCATGGCCTTTTGATGGGGTAATCCCTTCCCGCTATCATCTCAGAGATAGGAGCCTTCTCCGGAGGTAAGGCGCAACTCGGCCACGTATTAGTGAAGCCATATATGGAAGGAAAAACTTTCACTCCACATTTAACAAATGTAATTGAAATCATATTCCTAAATTTTAATTAGTAACCATCTAGTATAAAAACTGGGTGTTTTGGAATGCCTAAAATCTGCTCTTGGGATAACTGACCCTAAAACTGGCTTTTTTATGGCCCGCACATCCCACTACGACCGAGAGACGGGATGACTGACTTTGGATCTGTGATCAGCGTGGTTGATAACCTTTAGGACCAATTCTTTTCAAGTGTGAGTAGCTTCGATTTCATCCCCTTCTTCCCCTGGGGTGGGGAATGGGTGAGAGGGAATAACCTTCCTTCAGCTTCAGAATAACGATAATAACACTCCTGGGATTTCGGACATGATCATTTCTAAAATATAATTTTCATTCCTTTAGTTTTCGAAATATCTGGCTTTATTAGAGGGCGCCCTCTATTGAGCCATAGACCTATACAAATAAGCTGTGCCATCAATATGGCCCACCTTTATGTAATAAAATATGTTGCAGTCCTTTCATGATATTTTTTATCGTAGATATGTTCTTTTTGGTGAGCTTGCGGAACAACAGAGAGTGAGGGCGCTTTAAGTATATGAAGGAGAAATATGATAGCATTATGTATTGGCCTAGAAAATTGAGAAAAAGTGACCTTTAATTCTGCTGTCTTTCAATGTACCTTTTTAAGGGAAATATACCTGCAAGAGGGCGCTGTGAAATAGGGGTGAGAGCCCCTTCCCCTGGGGTATGACCTACGACCTTTCTGAATTAACGTATGACTTTTTTGATAAAATTCCACGTTTCCAATTCCATATGAAAACGTCCTTAGAACAGTTTTTACATTATTGGTAAATTTTTTTTACATTATCGGTAGACGAACTTTTTTACATTATCGGTAAATTTTTTTTACATTATCGGTTCAAAGAGTTTTTTACATTATCGGTAAATTTTTTTTACATTATCGGTTGTTTTTACATTATCGGTAAATTTTTTTTACATTATCGGTCGTTTTTACATTACCGGTTGATTTTTACATTATCAGTTGTAACACAAGCTGTGCCATAAACTTTAATAGCATAAGAGAGCCTACAATAAACAAAGGAATAATAGACCTGTAGTGAAAGGATGCCACTTATGTGGTAGAAAATACCACTTAAGTAGGGATCGAGTTACATAATTCATTCACATGCTGCTTCCAGGTTAAATTCTCATCAATGATGGTCAATCCTGAGTACTTTGTATGAGGTGACTTGGTAATTTGGGTACCATTAAAGCAAAAGCTCTCAAAGCATTCATGATTATTTTGTTTACCTGCATGAAAAATTGTATA
Source organism: Holothuria leucospilota (assembly GCA_029531755.1). Lineage (NCBI taxonomy): Eukaryota > Metazoa > Echinodermata > Holothuroidea > Aspidochirotida > Holothuriidae > Holothuria > Holothuria leucospilota. The sequence goes on from CM055965.1 coordinate 24,406,288, forward strand.
AGTGTTCAGTCTGTCTGTCTGTCTGTTTGTCTGTCTGCCTGCCTGTCTGTCTGTCATGGTCATTGCATATTCATGACACATCTCATGCCTGTTGAACATGCCAAATTTCCTTTAGTAGCTCAACAAGTTGAGCTGTTGTCATGGCATTGGAACCTGTCTATCTGTCTGTGTGTATGTATGTCTGTCTGTCTGTCTGTCTGTCTGTCAACAATAGTTAAAAGGCTGGTGTCTGCAGGTTCATTGACAATTTCTAGCCAAAGTTGGTATGGTTATAACAATTATCAAGGGCTTGATAATTATGGAAAAAGGAAGTAGGTGAAATCCTGCAAAATTGTCTTCAACTGCTAGGGGTAGGTTTGCATCTTATCAAATTTGACAACAGAGGTCATTAAAAGATAGGTCTTGATAGTGGTACTTGTGGGGTAGATCAAAGGTCATTTGGGGTCATAGAGAGGTTGAACAGTAAAATGCAAAGCTTTTAAGATTGTAAATTGATTGTACATCTTATATTTATCCTGTCAGGGAAATATAAAAGACAAAATACTAAAACTAGAACAAATTTGATTGTATTTTAAGGCAAGAAAATGCAGTTTTAAAACAACAGGCCTTTACTATTTGTTGTGTCCTGATTGTTTGAAAATTGGCACATTTTAATGTTGATTTAAGGTATTTGTATACTGTGCAGAGAACTTCATTATGAAAAGCTAATAAAATGTAGCTATATAGCTTCTGTAGGTAGGGTCTACCTAACTATGGTCAGAAGGCCATGCTTCGTTCCAAAGCCTGCTTAGTATGAGCAGAAATGTGGCCAATGATTTTAACACCCACTAAAAAAATTGACTTCATACAATCTGGGTCACTCCACAGAGCTCTATGTTTACTGAGTATGAGTCATCATCAGTGGAAGTACTTAGTTCTTCATGGTGTGCTGGATGTTTAATTGAGAGAGGAGTGTTTTGCCTAGATATATTTTGATGTGGAAGACAAATAATGATAGGTGTACTTAGGAAATAGGTCAACGGTCACTTGCAGTCAAAGAGATCAAGCAGTGAGATCATTAAATGTCACATCTTACCACTCCCTAGTTTCTCCCCCCCCCCCCACTGGAATACTCAAGGAGCATGAAAAAATATACCTCTTCCAAATTGAAAATTCCTTATGAAATGGTTGCATCTCTACCCCCTTCCTTTGCCCACTCCCCCTCCCCCCATGAAAAATTTTGTCTACATATACCACTGCTGCAGGCTACTGTCACATATGTCTTTGCATGAGTTAGGCTGATGGTTGATGCAGTAACTGATTCAGGATTCAGTGAGTTAAAGTGTAGATTTATGACAAATTGCTAAAAATGAGAAAACGATGCTGATACATAAAATAAAGCAAGCTTTAATTGAAAGCATGATAGACTGAAGTTATTTTATTGCAAACAGTATGCTTCTTGACATCATGTACATATATCTGTGTGAATATCTTTGTAATCTTAGCATATTATGCATTTTTACACACTATAAGTAACATATGTTACAATATATGTTTGTTCCATTTTAATATTTCCTCTGATAATAGCTCTTAGAAATAAAAGTTATCCCTGCAAGGCCATAAAATTTGAAGGGCGTAACTGTGTAGTACGTTGCAACATTGCTTGCACCTGCTCAGTTACCTCTTCTAATTTTTCTCACAGCTGTCTTCTATGAAACGGTTTCACAACACATATGCTGAATGCACAGGTAACCAAGGAGTTATCTGGTACCAGTAATAATTCTTCAACACAAAATTTGTCATATAATAAAAACAAAGCACTGATTTATCTTATCCAGGTATCATATGAGTATAGGACCACTTTCATTAGGGAAGAGGGGCTGAGCACTTTTGCCAAAATTTTAAATGTATGTAAGCTCTTAAAATACCTATAAATTTGCCTGAAAATAGCAAAATTGCTGCTCTCCCCTTCCCCCTAACCTCCCAACTTTGTATGCCTATGGGTATAATAATTCATATTGCCCTTTTAACAGTGAAAATGAATTTTTTAATTAAAGTCACAAAAATTAGTAAGGAAGGACTTTGGTATTTTACATTTTTTTAGGGGATCGAGATTTATTTACCTGACGAATTTGGTCACCCATTGCATGGGACTGGCAGGAACCACAGAACATCTGGTCAATCTTAATATTTTTTTCACTAATTTTCCTGCGTTAGTGTGCATGTGATCCTTAAAAGCACTGTACTTTTAGTGCATTCGTACATCATTTTTGTTCGCAAAGTTGCAAACTTACACTTCTACTACAGTTTTTCTAAATTGCATTCTTACTGGTTGATTTTGGAAAATTAAGTTTTGATGCCAATATAAATTTCCCACTCACATGCTTCTATAATGAAAGACTTGAACTTGATATCTGTGCTCACAATGACAGTCTTACAAGTTTTCAACAAACTGAATTCACCCTACCAATATGGCGTACATGTCCGTTAGGGAAATGTTAGATGCTTCCCCGGGCTTTGCTAAGAAAGCCCGGGTGATCCACCTTGCTTCCTCTCAAGCATGCTAATTGATTTGCTTGCTTGGCTGGCCACTTGCCTGCTCAAGTTTCTTTGTTTAATGCTATTAATAACATGCAATGCCAATTTAACAATGACTGCAGTCAGATTTGGTGCTAGTGGTCGCCCTGTACTTCTCCACTGAAGAAGTCATGCGAATAATTGGCTAATAAGCCATGCCCAAGATTGTTGCTCACAGAGATTATGTTCGGTGATTGACATGGAGAGCTTGGTCTTCAGACTCTAACCCAGATGTTCACCTTATTCTATCTACACTTTCTTGATCTGTGTAAAGAAGCTTCATCAGGCATGTAAGCAGAGGGGAGCTGAGGGGTCAGACAAACAGCCCTCATTCAACCCCACCCTCCTCCACCCCCATCCATAGAGAGTTGAGTTCTGTTCAGGCTAACTCTTGGACATGTACATTTACTTAAGACTTTGTGAACAGATGCACAACTTAGCGTAGCACGCCTGAGAAACCTTTATCATTTTTAAACTCCCCTTAGCCAAATCCTCACACCCAGGATAGCATTCAGATTCATAAATTTACTTAAATGTTACAAATTCTATTTTGAGATCCATTACAGTGGAAAGTAATCCTCTCTGTAAAAAAACCTGGTTACAGGCCTGTTCATCATGTATTACTTTATCATATTGCACCATTTTGGATGTTCTGTAAAAAAGATCAGTTATGTTTCCACTTCCAAATGGGATAGTCAATATTAATGAGAACTTGGATTTCCAGCCCTTCAAATGGTCAACATTTTTGTCGGAAAAGTGAAAACAGCTTTCACATGCAAACCTTTGGTCAAAATTGGTCAACATTGTGAGGCAGTAGAAGAACTGATGTCGTTTCAGTACTCGGGAGTAAATATAGTGGTATGAAGCAAACAAAATTGTGCAAAAGTGATACCATGTGCACAGTGGCGCCGCCAGGGTTTGGTGATTGGGGGGGGGGGGGGAATAACAGATATGTCATAATGCCACCTCAGTTTCCCCCAAGTCTGCTTAAATTGTACCAGTTTTGTGTGTCCCTGCCATTGTACACAGCAGTGTGGAGTTCTTTTTTGTCACTACATAAAGGTACCGTCCTGGGGGATGGGTCTAAGTGGAGGGGGTGTCCCCCTCCCTTTTGAGAAATTTTTGCTAATTTAAGGTTGCCTAGATGCAAAATGGTGCTATCTTTGGAGTATTTTTGGAAGTGATCATATATGACTGGAAAATATCCTTATTTAGTGAATTCTAATTTTTGGTTAGGAGAAAGAAGAGAGTTTGCATCCCTGCGACAGTGGTGTACAGTAGTGTGGAATCCTTTTTGTCACTACATAAAGGTACCGTCCTGGGGGAGGGGTTTAAGGGGAGGGGGTTTCCCCTCCTCTTTGAGAAATTGTGTTTATTTAAGGTTGCTTAGATGCAAAATGGTGCTATCTTTAGGATATTTTTAGAACTGATCATACATGGCTGGAAAATATCCATAATTTAGTGAATTCTAGTATTTGGTTAGGTGAAAGAGGAGAGTGTGTTGTCTTAGAGAAGGGTACGTTGTCAACAAACTTCCCCAAGCCCCCCTTTTGGCTTAGGCTTTAATGCCTTCTATTCAAGGTATGTTTTTAAGACAAATACGTGGGTGGAGTCCAGAGAAACATACTTAGACTATTACGAAAGTTTTTCTTTGTCTCATTTTGCATTATAAAAGGGTATCTAATATCTAATATGTTATAATCTTAATAATGGTCATGAGTTGGAGTGAAAACCGTGATGAATGCCCGCAGAGCGTGCCGAAATTTTCATTAAATAAGATGACCATGACAAAACCTGCATTCATGCTCTGTGTCGAGACACTTTCAATTCCAGGACAAACCTATTTGCCAATCACAAAGCCAGTCCGAGTTTACCTGAAAATTCGTAAACAGCTTTTGTTGCTGTGCTTCTGCGGGAGTTGCTACCGGAAATTATTGATAATTAGGACAATATTGAGGTAAGGTTTGAAGCACGCGGAGCGCGAGAAAATTTTGAAAGTTTGCGAAGGATTTGCGATAATTCTGATAGTTTGAGAACGATTTATGATGGAAAATGGTTACAATAGATCCATCACTCGGTTGAAAACACACCTCACCCTACCCCATGCAGAAATCTATAGCTTAAACGCTTTGGGGGATCATTTTAAAATTTTCAAAAAAAAAATTTCTGAAATCGATTGGGGGGCACGCACCCCCCATGCCCCCCGTGCCGGCGCCACTGCGTATGCATTATCGTACCACACTTTGGCACAGTGCCAAATACTCAACTTTTTAAGAACGACTTTGAAACCATACTTGTGCATATAAAATTGATTTACAAGCATTAGAAACTAGATTGAATATCATACTTCAAAAACATTGAAAGTTAAATAATAATGATAAAATACATTTATAAAGCACATTGTCAAGGCACTATTAACCTCTTACAAAGAAACAAAAGACATAAAGATGAATGTTTTTGTTCTCTGAAGAAATCTCTTGTGAAATAAATTTGAATGGAATGATACCTGTTTAGAGGAATGTTACTGTATGTCCATATTTAAGCACACAATATTGTACTCCCACTACAAATCTGGAGGGATGCAGTACAACATATATGGACCCTTACTGTAAGCTGGATACTCCAGGAAAATTTTAAAGTAAAACAGCAAGATTTCTATTCAAGGCATAGTTTTTTTATTAACCCTTTCAGGACCACTGTGGCTGATCAGTCCCCTAGGCAAAATGCCATGGTTGTGTATGAGCAACAGCCACAGTAGACATTTTTCTCCAGAGAAAGTGAATATGCACACCCCCCACCACCACCACTTCGAAGGTTAAATTTATTGTGTAGAGCACAAATTTAGCTGTGGTATGACTGTATCTTATGATACATGTTACTGTTGAAACATTCCAGGATAAGATGCACTGAGACTAGGCCAGCTGGGGCCTGACCAATAGGCCACCTGTATGATGTATTTTACAATATAGCATGTAGCTATGGGGGTATTTTGGCCAAGGGTTGTTACTAGCCCTGGAGTTTATGAAATAGTAGGATCAGGGTACAATATATTTTCATATAAAATGAAAGATTGCCTTCTGCATAAAACATTTTTTTAAAACCTGTTTTTTGTAGGAAGGCTTTATTTCAGATGAAACACAAAGACTGAAATCCTATTCCTGTATTCATTAGCACTCTATAAAGTGGTTGCACGGTCCTGGGGTGAGGGTAGCATATAAGTGTGTGGTCTTGAAAGGGTTAATTAATATGTCTGTATTTCATAATAAGAGATGAATGTCCAGTTAAGGCAGTGCAGGTTAGATGCCTAGCTATTTTCATTTAACTACTCAAATAGGTTACTTGTGGCATACCTGCACAGTAAGCTTCCATTTTGCAATCTATGAAAATTACATGCACATATACAACAGTAGTCAGGGACGTAGCCTGGCCCAAATCTCGGGAAGGGGGAGGGTGGCAGTTCATGACACTGTTTAAGCAGAGCACCAAGTGGTGTGCCTATAGATAGTTGACAAGCTGGCAGACCCTTTTTCACCTGTGAATGGATGCCATCCTGGGGGAGGGGTTACATGTAAGGCCTAGCTTAGATGCCTCATTGAAAAAGCTTTGAAGTGATTACCGTATATCTGTACAAATTGCCTAAATTTAGTGATATTTTTTTCTATTTTTGACTTGGCCTAAGGCAAGTGGTACTGTCTAAGGGAGGGGCAACTCCTCTACTCTTTGGGAATTGTTTGTCTTTGCGAGGTGGCTTGGATGCAAAATGGTGCTACCTTTGGCAAAGTTTCGTAAAGCGTTGAGCTGATTATACGTTTATTAATCATTATTTGGAGAATTTTTTTCTATTTTGGTAGGGTGTAATTGAAGGGGGTGCTGTTTAAGCCTGTTTAAGGGGAGAAATGACACCTGTACTCTTTAAGAAATTTTTCTTGTTCTAAAGTTTCCTAGTTTCAAAATGGTGTTTATCTTTGGTAAAGCTTTGAAATGATTTCATGATTTGAAATTTTACCCAATTACTGAATGTGGCAAAACACCTCCACGTGGCTGGCAGCCGGTGAGGGCTGCTGTCCTTTAGTATAACACTGGGGGAGTCATCATTGATTGGAGAGTAGCCGTAGCATAGGCCTCGCAAGAAACTGTTCGGTCGAAATGCCTTGCAGATAGGGGAAATGACAAATGTTAGACCTTGTTATTTGCATCTAAACATTTAGTTTTAGATTTCATGCTTTAGAAACAAATTTAGCATTGATTTAAATTAAAAGTTACTTTACAAGCTCATTGAGCTTAGCTTGTTGCTAAAGGTAACAATAGACTTTTAAAAGTTAGCCTATATGCAGGTGTATTCAAGGAGTGTATCTTGTAGGAGGAAGAGGGTTCTTTTGTCAGGAAGAGAAATTCAAATAGGAACACATCAATGGGGCATGGGCAGTGATCCCAGGGGGACAGGGGGACATGTTCCCCTACTATTTGAAAATTCGCTGATTGACTTTGATTTTTCACACAGTAAATTATTTGAAAATAGGGTCATGTTCCCTCCCCCACCAATATTGAGAACAAACCCCTTTCAATGGTGGCAGAGATCCATGGACCTCCCTGGCAAATTTGGGGGAAAAGGAACCATTATATGCAATTTCCCAGGTTTTTTGGGCCATGAAATCATAATTAGGACATTGAAATTTTCAGCATTTCGGTTATTTTTTCTCAAAATAAGCCAACTTTCATTTACAATTTGGAAATCTCATGGGGCACTTGCCCCCTGTCCCCCGCAGGCTATGGCCCTGGTAGTATAACGGACAATTGACATGGCAGACATGAATTCAAAGTTAGTTTGTCTATAGTTATGTTGAATATGAAAAGCAATTGCTGTAATGCGTAATTATTTAATACATCAATAAGTAATTGACAGTATAAACTGTTTGATAGTAATATTCATGTAGCTGAGATTTTAAATTAAAAACATTCTCCAATGTACATTTCAATAGTACAATCTATCGATAGGACTTTTTGTCCTTCAGAATTAAGACCCAAAATGTAATTCTGAGTTCTTTGACATATTTCACTCTCCCATTTACTACATTCTGCACCACTGAAAACCATTGTCTTCCATTAGCTATCGATTTCAAGGGTGCTTTAACTGCACCCCTAGCATCTTACTTGGCCTGTAAATGTTTCATAAAGAGTTATGCTTAAAGGGGAATTTTCATGATCCCCGACAGTTCCAATTCTCCCAACTGTGCAACTTCTAGCTCCTCCCATAACTGTATGAATCTACTCCTTGTACAGGAATAAACCTGTTTTATTGCTTAAGGCCATGTCCTGGTGAGCATACAAGGCTATTAAATGTAATAAAAGCACTCTCTCTGCCTTGTGTGAAATGTGAGCTACTCTGCATCTTTCAAATTTTCAAACTTTGATGTCAATCAAAGAGCCAGAATTTTCATACCCCTACACTAAAAATATACTTTGGGGTGATGACTGTCTGTCTTTAACCTTAAGTTTGATTTGGATAGGACTTTCCCATTATGAATCAATAGATTGTAACTTTTATGAAACAGGATCCCAACCTTATCAGGAGACCACATTTTAAAGGGGCCCATACTGAGCATTGCAGGGTCTTTGCATAATTAAACTTATCTCATACTCCGATTCCCCCTCTGATCCCCTCCCTGACCCTTGGCATGTCTCACTGCCATGATTTTGCTTATCTCAGTCAGTTTATAAAATAACTCAAATGTGACCCTTCTGTGTGACAATTTTTGGACATCTGCTACTGCCTGGAGCAAAAAGCTCTTTCCAGGTTCTCCAGGCGCAGTCTTTGCAGACAAGGGTGCAGACAGAGCTCTGCTGTAAATTGGCAGAAAATAATATATATCTTGCATACATTTCTTGGGAGCCTAGCATGGAAGGTTCCATGTTGGGAGCATGGAAGTACCACAAGGTAGTATTTCCATACTTCCACGAAATTTGTGTGGCAACTCTCTGGTGTTTTCATGTTCCAGGGGCAGGAAAACTTGACAGGTGTCATATCTTGGCACTCTTTTACTCTATTCCATTGGCTTTACACTGTCTTGTTGCATTGACTGTAATTTATGAGACATCTACTTCATAATTGTTAAAGGGAAATATTGCATTGGAAAAGATATCACAAAATGACATTAATGTAATCCCATTGTGGTCTTTTCCCCTCTCCAAACATGAATCAAAAATAACTTGCAGCAGATCAACACTAATCTCACGAAATATGGACAGAAAGAAGCAACAATTTTCAGATCAAAACAGCTCATTATCCAGCAATAAACCGGGCCAACATTGCAACGTTTTGTATTGCTGCATATTCAGAGCGGTTACATGGGGTCATATTTACACCCATTATGCAATACTTGTTGACCTTGCTAACCCTGTGTGCTTGATGCTCACAACACGACAAACTATCACAGCAGTTTCCGAATGGCCTGTGCAGTACTGTGGGATATTGCAGCCCACCCAGGGAGGTGCAGTGTCATCTCTCTGGTTCACCATACAGTTCACCTCTCACACAGTGAGCACTATTCACAAGACCTTACAAAAATGGTATTTTATCCATGGGAGTACTATCTTGGAGCAGCAGCTCTATGATCTGTTGAACAGTTGAAGGATATTTCGTAATGTTGTTTGAGTGGCATTACGGGTTTGTAGTTTTCGTTTTCTACTAGGGCCTAAACCGATAGTACCAGTTAAGCACCAACAATCTCTCTTACATCCTACTCTTTCAAGAACGAAGCAGGCTGCTAAGGATCAAGGGTTTCAATTCGAATTGCAGTAGCCTACTTTGTGAATAGTATCCAAGGGAGGTGGTAAAACCCTGTAGTATACTTACTGTAGTTCAATACAGACAATGTAGCAATAATTCTCAGTAGTTCGTAAGTAGGCCTACGAACATTTTGCACATGCCGTAGAAGGCGTCTGTTATTGTCTGATGTATGCGATAAAGTGGATTTGATTGGTTGCTGGATTTCAAATCAAGGTTGAAGAAGGTGTGGTTTTGCATGCATAATTGTTTGGGTGAACAAATTGATCAGTTTTCACAAAAATGTTAAATACTTGTTAATTAGTGCTGCACTGGGTAGAATTGCTTTCCCTGTTACCGCTCTTTCATCAAAAGGGACCTGACTGTATGTAAAAGAGGATAGGTTGAATAAAAAGTCTTTCAAATGCAATATTTCCCTTAAACTCCAGAGCCACTCATTCTGTGTAAACCATCAGTAAAAATGTTGGAGGAAACATCCTACTTCACAACCCCTAGTTGTAAACAATGCATTAAAACAGGTGTTGTTAGACAGGTGTCTTTAAAGGGAATAAGCCCTCATCCCAAATTTACTTTTAAACATCAGCCAAATAATACTAATCCTTTTACTTCCCTTATAGACGTATGTCATTATTTTTCATATGATAATTGAATAAAGCATAAAATGATATTCTGCATGAATTTAACAATTCGGTGCCATGACAACAGTATTCATGGATTAAGATACCACAATATACTAATTCACTGAGAAGTGGGTCAGTGGCTGGATCTTCCCTTAAATCTAGGGTAACTGTTTATTTTGTAGTACTGGCTTACACTCTCCTCACCAACTTGATCTTTTGCTGGGGTTCAGAACTTTGATCTCTAGTCTTGTCAAGGTAAAAATGAGCACAGAACCTGTCCCATGAACACAAGACTACATCCGGGTCTAGTATAAAAGCAAAGAGGCAAATTGTATATTGCTGATCAGCTTGTCATTTGAGTACCCATAGCATCATTTAACACATGGCAACTTGCACAGTATGTATTTTACAAAGTTATAGTGGGCATTTGTATCGGTAATTAAAATAAGTATTTAAATAGGTGTGTTCCCTGCATGTGGTACAGTACTTTCACTTGTGAAAGTAAAATGCAGTAACCAGAGGCATAACCACTGGAGCAGGAGAGTATGAGGTGGGAGGCAGTCAAACATCTTGTCACCCCTTGCCTCTTAACCACCCATTCAGTGACACTTAGTTGGTGGGATAAAAGCTAATGGCACAGAAATTACAAATGCCTTATTAAAAGGTACCTTTAAAAATGAAGGACTGTTTTTTCTCTCAAAATTTTGCTAGTACTGATGACTATGAGACTTAACTGTTACTTATCACACAAAGGCTACTTTCCAGCACACTTCGTATACAACCTATACCAAATTAATGGTATTCCATGCAAACCAACAAAATTTATGTCTGTGTATTATGCTTATATGCATATACATAGGCATAGGCAGAAATGCACATAAACATGTGTAAGCATATGCACATGTCCCCCTCTCATTCTTTACTCATTCTTTGCTCCCCAGAAGAAGTCTGGTAACACTACTCAAGATTCAGTTACCATACCTTGCTGCAATCACATATCCACCGATTGTTTTCTTAAAGATCATGTGACATATGCCACCAAAAAGAGCCATTTCCTTTGTCAGTTAAAGAATTAAGCCCTCCAGTGGAAGATCCATTGGAATTCTTTCAATATCTTTTCACATTCTCAAGACATACATCTTCAAAGTTTTATTGTTCCTGACATGCCGCTAGAATTCAATAGGCTCGTTTAGCCAAAGTTCCCCGGGAAAAGGCCATTTTCCCGGGTGAAAAATATAGACGTATTAAGTCGCCTGATGGCTAAATCCTCCTGTTGAAGTCTAGCCTCATGGAAGGAACTCATAGCTTATGCAAAAATAATGATGTGGCATGTTGCACATTGTTAAGATTTCTTTTGATAACCCTGTACCAATTATCTCTTAATTACTGATCAGATAGGTTACAGTTTGAGGAAAGATATCAGTATTTCTGGAGGAAAAAATTTTAACTTTCATAATAAACCCCTCAGGGGATAACAATGCTACCAATGTCCTTGGAATTAAGGTTGAAAAAACAAAGGCTTACATGAGCCATATATGGTATGTCCATCTTTTGATGTCACATATTTGCATATTTAGCTCATGTTTATTCATCATACAAGTGTGAAATAGAATTACCTTGTAAAAAGGTCAATATTTGATGGATTTTAACAAGAACTGCTGCTATTTTCTGGATATTTAATGCTTTTTACATCAAGTATCAAACTGTAGTTTTTCATGTCACACGACCTTTAAGTATTAAACAGACACCATGATATAAAGGTGAGAGCCATAACCACAAAGGTCAAGCAGGTGAGGGCAGAAAAGTTAGCCTCTAAAGAAACAATTGATGAAGTTTAAAAAATAATATGTTGGTATCGGTTTTGGCACTCGACTGTCTGAAAGAGTATTGGTCACACCAGTGAGAACTAGTTAACTTACTATATTTATATATATATATATCCTTTGTATTGAAAATAATAAATATTTAAACCATGCTCTTCATCATGTTCGAGCTCCCCTATAGAAGACAATTTTGCCATCGTCACTAAATTTTTTCAGTAATTGACTCTCCGCATCACTGTCATGAACATGTGTTTTCTGAAATTCAGAATTTGCTTTGCCATCGTTATTTTCAAAGTAGTGATCCCAGTATCCCATCCTGTTAGCACCAAATCCAAAAATGTTGACCTGAAATGAGAATACAACTATTAATATTAGACTTAAACATATATAGTATGCTGGAATCATAGTCTGGGTCATTATTTTTCATAGGCTAGCTAGAAGACTGCCATCACTCTCTGCAAAATTCTTATTCTTGGACATCGATGTCAACAACGTTGACAGATCACTGCAATATAAAATTAATATAACAATATCTGCTGTTTCATGATAAATGTTGGGTATAGATGTTTTAAGGAATATTCACTTCATAAATGCATTTAAGGCATTACCTGCTGGGGACGAACAAAATACCTACCCCCAGCCCCCACTCCGACCACCCCCTTATTTCTACCTGACAGATTTGACCATAAAAGCCAGTGCAACCTACAGCCCAAGAAATACAAGTGAAGGGGAGGTAAAGGGGAGTATATATCTTGTATAAATTGATAACATTTACAGTGCAAAAAGAAGACATACAGTACTACATTATCTGAATATTTCACAAATAAAAAAACTGATCTATTTCACTTCTATAAAAGCTGTTAAAAAGTACAGTTTGAATGAGAATCCAAATGTACAGCTTCCAGTGAGGAATGACCAAGAGGGAAGTAAAGGAAAGTGGTGTAAGTTGCCTGTTTCAAAATGCCATAGGCTATTCTCTGAAAATACACCTAGTGACCTTTAAATTTAAAGGTCAAAAGCAGTCGTCCCAAACTTATTTTGAAACAGTAGCTAAATGTCACAAATTTCTTCTTATTTCTCTTCCAAGTATTTTTCATAATATTATAGGACATAAATATTGCATATTCAAGGTAAACCAAGCAGTTGCTTCTTGTAAATTTTACAGTTGAGTGAGAAAAATAATGTCACATGATTTCTCAAGATCCATTCAGGAAATAGGATAGTGTACTATACAATTCTTTATTGGGGTGACTGCATTCTCCCTTTAAGCTTGTGGAAAGAGTAAATACACTACAGTCATGAACATCACACTACATATGTTGTCCCATAATACAAGATTGCCACATAATCGCTTCTTTATGCAAGCCTGAGGTTGGACTTAGGTTTTCAGAAAATAGTTCCCTCCTGAATAATCATCCTAATAATGGTCATCAGGTATGGAAGTGTAACCTGAGGCAATGACCAGTGAAGGGTGCCAAAATTTTGCATTAGGATTGTTATGAAACTCATAAGCTTTGAACAAATACATTTGGGTTGGTATTAAATACAGAGTTTGAAGGTCAGCATAGAGCATTCAAAAAGTTTGGTAGTTTGGGAGGGACTTACAAAATTTTGATATTTTGCAAATGATTTGGGATAGAAAATGATTAAATTAGATCCATCACTCAGTCGAAAGCACACCACTTTCTACCAAACAGAAATCAGCTTATTCACCTTTGGGGTTCATTTTAAAAGACTTGAAAATTTTCAGAAATTGCCTTGGCATGCACTGGGCCCATGCCCTCTGTGCTGGTGCTACTGTCTCAGTTCCTCAAATGGGGCCATCCTTAATCCCAAATGGTGTACACTGAGTAAAATTCCCCTCTTAAACATGAATTTGTCACTGCAATTCAGTGTCCACCAGCAGGCACAGTAAAGCCAGCAGGGTTTTAGCAAGTCACTGATGACTCGAAATGTTTATCTGCCAGGATTCAGTTGACTCATTTTCGGCCTTTTCTAAGGATTCAGTTACTTGACTCGAGCTCCATTTGAGTGTCCATGCAATTCTAGATGCCAGTATGGTAGAAGGGGGTGCCTTAAATTACCCCCTCAAAATACACTTGGCTTCCACTCTTATTTGTTTTGCCTTCGAGTCCTTGCTTCTCTCCTTTTCCTCACCCTTTCCCCATCTTTCCCTTCATTTCTCTGATGTAGTGTCAAATGTCGGCACACCAGATATACTGACACTAGTCTAAAGCCTATATACATTCCAAAGATTCCAATTTTTATTTTTTCCTCCCAGACCTCTCCCCCCCCTCCCCTTACTTGCACACACACACAGGCTCTAGTGTGCACTTTTTTTCATCTTTTTCTCCTTTTTCCTTTCCTCTTCTTTCCTTCTTTATTTCTCTTCATTTCCCTTCTTTCTCTTTTGTCTCGTCCTCTTTCCTTCCCTCTTTTTCCCCTCCCCTTCCCTTTGTTTTCTGACTGGTGCAGAAGTTTGTCAACTGCATCAGTGAATGGGGTGTTACATTCCCCCCTCTAGGGATGGCCCTGCCCTAATGTGTAATCAGAACACTTTCTTCAGTGCACATAGTGTGAAATATGAGCTACTCTGCATCTTTTCAAAGAGCAGTCACCAACTGAGAAATAGACTAATCTCACAAATGCAGGCAGGTTTTGTTGTTTATTTTTTTTTTTTATTTTGCTTTCTAAACAAAAGATTCAATTCCAAAATGTTTGAAGCTTTTTCAGGCAAGTAGCACTTTTCCAGGGCCATGTTCATCTGACCCAAACATTTGGATTAAGTTTTTTTTAGTACTGTTTGTACTTAAAAGTGCACAACACATGTAGGAAAAAGAAGCTATCAAAATGCCTCTGTTGCTACTTGGCTCATTTAATTTCTCCCATGTTTCAACCTGTCACATGTGCAATGGTAGAAAGATGTGATCCATATGCCGAGGAAATCTCTCTCTCTGCAGGTATGTAGCCACGGGGGGCACGTGTCCCCCCCCCCCAAATTTTTCAATAAGAGGTCTGGCACTGAAGGAGTAAAACTTTATTACGAGACTGTCATTTTTGGAATACAAATATAAGAAGAGAAAAGGAAAATCTGGCAACATTGTGCGTCTAGAGTCCTTGAAATAGGCAAAAATTTTCAAGGGGAGAGACACCCTTTCCCCTTAGACCCCTTCCCCAGGCCAGCAAAACTCCAACGTTGATGTGCCCCCCCCCCCCCTTTCCAAATTGGTTATTCTGGCTACGGGCCTGCTGTTATGTGCACATGGTTTTATATACTTTTTTGAAGGAAAGCAGGGAAAATGCAGTCACCCTAATCAGAATTAGTATATACCCTGTCATTCTAATTCATGAGTGGCTCCTTTTGATCATGTGACAATATTTTTGTTAATAAATTGTTAAATTCATGGAGAAGAACTCCTTTCTTTACCTTTTGTTTGTAAATTTATGTTCAAAACTTTTTCAGAGGTACTTGTATGGCAGGCAGATAAGAGATTTGCAAGTTTGCTGACTTTTCAAAGCAATTTTGGGGTCACTGCCTATAGCCTTTAAAATGTTTGATCTTTGAATCTGTGTTGTGAGTTTGTGGACCTTCTGGAACCTTTGAACATTGGGAATAGAACAATGAATTAATAGAACCTTCACACAACAAGGAAGTGAAACAATACTATTGACACCTCCATAACTCGTGGGTGGTTTTAAGTACACTGAGTCTGAGTTTCAGCATGCTTCAGGACTTTTACATGTATATTGCATTAAAAACAAATATTTGTTGGCAAATGAAGAATTTAGGTCAAATTAAGATGCTCAAAAAGTAACATGATTGGGATAAGGGCTTGCTGAAATTGAGTTGGAAATATGGCAGAGGGATCATTCACCTTACATTATCATCATTTTCATAAGTGTACAAAAAGTATGTGGAAGGGGGGGGGGGAGGATGGGGTTAAAGGGACATGTGGGCTTTTTGAGAATGTAATAGATGATGATGGTTTTTAATGTTTTTTTTAACATTTTTAAAAGTTTGTCCTGGAGGTCCTGAAGGAAGAATACTGTTATGAATTGTGAAAATGGTGAAAACACATGGACTGCATAGTACTTTCTCCTTTACAGCTGATCAGTTTGACTTGAGTCAAACAGCTGTAGCTGACTAATCCCACTGTCATGCAATTGAAGACCACTAAAGAAGTGATTGCTTGTTACAGCTCTGCTGTGTAGATTCATTCAAACAGAGAGACTATATTATCTTTTGAAATAAATGAATTTAAGTGAAAAAGATACAAGAAAAGTAAATACATTCCACCTCTTTTTTTTTTGTTTTCCTAACCAATGGGAGTGCAGCCAGCTGTTGTTCAACTCTGTAAAAGTGTGCTCTTTGAAAGAGCCCAACCATTGATTGTCCCAACAAGATACACAGTTATCCTGGAGGTCGGGGTGGGGGTGAGGGTAGTAGAGGTATGCATTTCCCCTAGTGGGGTTCCAAGAAGCAAAGCTGTGGTCAGTGGTTAAAAATTTGATGTTTTGAGTCCTGTCGTAAACATCGGGCCTAACAATTTACATAATGTATACTGTCAGTATTAACTGTGCTAAAAAATTTTCTTTCAAACCCCATCATCCTAAAATCCAAACAGGATGTACCATGTTACCAATCCTCATAGGTGGACCTGGGGGGGGGGGGAGGGGTAGGGGGACGTCCCCCAATTTTGAGAACAAATCGCTACCCATACCAATCCCATAGCCTATGGCTGTTGTTAATGCAAGGAGCTCTGAAATGCAGGTTTGTGGAAGAAGTATATGTTTACCAATTGGGTCTTTGAGATCATTGCGTAGATAGACCTTGCACTGACATCACACGACGTCAGTTTGGAGGAAAACCATGAAACACATGCAGGAATGGCATAGATTTCGCACGCATGTGTAGCAGACTTACGTGCATATACGATTGGTTGACAAATCAGCTGTCTGTATTTGTTGGTGTACTATACTTGCAATGATTTTCTTCAAATGAGGGAGCACTTTCTGCTCTGTGACATCATATGCATGGCAGGTCAGTCTCTTGAACTGTACCCCCAAGATAAAACAAGGAATGCTTACAGCTGCATGACCATTGAAGGGAGGCTAATTCTTTATGAAATGTCATTTCTTTGAGGTCATTCACATTGTTTAAACCACCTGTCAAAGTTGCTATTAATGTGGGGGTAACTTACATAAACATTTACATTTTAACATGTTTTCAATACATACATAGGGCATATTTACTACAACTTTTATGCTGACATTTAGTTTGAAGATTGCATGAACTGGTATGAACACATCACATACTTAGGGTCAGACTTAAAGGTCAAGAGCAGTCGCCCCAAATTATTTTGAAGTAACAGCTAAATCTCACAACTGTCTTCTTATTTCTCTTCAAAGTATCTTTCATAATATGTTAGGACTCTAATATTGAATATTCAAGGTAAACCAATCAGTTACTGCTTGTAAATTTCACATTTGAGGAGAAAAAATATTGTCACATGACTCTCAAGAGCCAATCATAAAACAGGACAGTCTACTACACTACTTCAAGTTGGGGTGACTGCATTTCCCCTTTAAGGACCTTTAAGTAACTCCCCCATAGGAGGATGAGACCCACCACGGCAATCATAAATGGTAGCTAGCCATAACATGTAGGAGATCAAGGGTGCTTTTTACAGTAGACCCAGATGTGATCTGATCAGGTAGTTGCTGTTTGGACAAATAAACAACCCACTCCCTGTTCTGATCTTACCATAAGATCATATTACAAGCATACTATTTAAACATACATTGTTCCAGGGTTTATTGACAACTTGTCTGGTTCTATATTGATCTCCGTCAAGAATGTCAACCACTATGTAGTTGAGGTAAACACACTTTTCAGTTCTATGACAATACCCAAAACTCATAAATTGATCTTTAGTCAGGTATGTTGATCCTAGAGCATTTGAACTACAAGCTTTGATCTCCTGCTCAGGTCAGAGTCTTCCCTCTTTTTTTTTTTTTTCTTTGCACTTGTTTTTATGGAATCGTCCATACAGCTCAGCCTGTGTTTGAATTAAGCTAGGGGTTTTATTTTTCATGCGGCTAGAATTCGATAGCAGGGATGCCAACCAGTACGATTTTATCATATTTAGTACAATAAAAACAGTAAAATACGACAGTACGGTATTGCTGGCAAAACATATGAATTAAAGTCATCTCCTGTCTCCTTCCCATTTTATAAATTCTCTACAAAAAAACAGTATGTGTGCTGAATTGGTGCTGGAAAAGTCTGGTTTGCATTTGTTTGTATATCATATCCTAAGATACACCACACCACAAGAGTAAAGGGTGTGCATTTTCACATTTCTGGTTCTATTATACTGTATTACTATTATAGGGTGGAGTAGTGCAGGGCATGGTGGTACTGAAAGGGATGTGTGGCGTTCTGTAGACATTGATTTGAAAAGTCTGACTTTTCACTGAAAAATCAGATTTTTCAAGAGAGTAAGTCTGATTTTTCTTATCATAAGGTTGGCATCTCTGCAATAGGCTCATTTAGCCGAAGTTCCCCAGGAAAAGGCCATTTTCTTGGGTGAAATATATAGATGTCTTATGTCGCCTGATGGCTAAATCCTCCCATTGAATTCTAGCTTCATGTAGGGCAAAGCCTTCAAGTAAGAGCCATGAGAATTTGTGTTCAGTGGGGTTAATGGCTCTTGGAAGAATCTGGGAAAATGAAAGCCCCTGTGAGCACTATATCCAGTTTCAATGGCCTTGAAATATGGGGAAGAGCCAGTTGATTCCCACCTGGATTTGTTTCTTGGTATGAACAATAATCAATAAAAATCTCATTTTATTATATCTGGCTTCAGTCTCCCATCAATAACAGAAGAAAACAAATAATACTTTGCTTTAGGGGGGGGGGGGCAAGTTTCCCCATAAATAGAAAAGCCACCCCACCCCCTTCCCCTGGTTGAAATTTGCCTTCAGGAAATAGCACTGCTGTAGACCCAGGAAAAAGCACTGCTGCAGATAAATAGTGCCCTGATTCTCCTTACATACTTTAGTCTGAACATCGCCATGGAGAATTATTGTGGGCCAGGCCCTAAGACAGCTACTCAGATTTTTAGGGACCAATTTTATGTTTGGAAGGGCCATTGCTTGAATCCATCAACTAGATGCTGCACTGAAATTTTGAACCAGTTTACCCTTATTTCCATTCCCTGCCTCATTGAAATTTTGAACCAATTTGCCCCTCCCCCAGCTTTTCTTTTCAGTTTCTCTACACCAATTTGTAATGTATGTCATTCATCTGGTCCCATCATTTTGTATTTATATGTAAAGTGAAATGAAATAAACTTACCTCATCACATATCTGAAGAGCAAAAAAGGCACTTATAATACCAGTGGATGGCCATTTACCTTCACCAATTCCCCACTGGTGCTTTATGTGCCACATAAGTTCTGGGTTGAACAAAAACACCTGCACAGAAAAGGGGAAAAGTGGTAACAAGGATCAACAAATCTACAAGCAGTGCATGGTAGAAGTGAAAGCCCTGCATAGTAGCCCAGGCCACTTAAGCTTTTAATGTTTGTACTCTCAATTAAAGGCAATTGGCAGTTGCCCCAAAATTTTCTTTGAAAAATCAGCAGTCTCTTGCAAATCTCCTCGTATTGCATTACAAGCACCTCTGAAGATGTTTGGAACATAACTGTTACAACAATAGGTAAAGCAAGAAGAAATTCTCCTTGAATTTCACAATTCACCAACAAAATATTTTCACATGATCAAAATAGGCCATTCATGAACTAGAGTGACAGGGCATACTCACTCTGATTGGGGTGACTGCCTACTTCCTTTAAGGTGTGTTGAATGAAGGGTTAAAAGCAAAAATTTTGTTCTGATATGTCGCAGAAGAGCTTAATGTAAGAATTATTGTGAATGCTTTCTTCATTTCCAGTGTGTGGTTCTCAAGATAATAGCACAATGTTACTAAAACAAGCAAGTCACATCCTCACGTGAATGAGTAATGTTTTGCTTCCTGTTTTTCTTCAACCTGATGTTAAGATCTTGACTTTGACATAGGGACATAAGTTTATTTGTAGGACATGGGAAAGATAAAGTTTGAAAAATTCCCACTCCTCACATGCATTTACACAGTGGCATAGCTAGAAGGGGTGGAATTTGGAATGTGACCCCCTCCTCCTGAACCCCCTGGAAAATCCTAGAGTGAAAAATGTAAATAAATATCTGATGATTCCACAGTTTGAACCCTCCATGAAATGGTGGAGCCCCCTAAAAGCCCCCACATACAAACACAAATGTCTCTGACTATACAATATACAATACATTCACTTTACAAAACCATGATGAGATTATGGGGAAAAAATTGATTATTAACTTCAGAGTATAACATAAACAGTGTTGATAAATGTGCCGGTATGATGTCTGCTCTCATCAAGTTATCTTTGGAATAGTATCTGTAGATTTACACACAGAAATTGCTTTCAAAGTTTACTTGAATGCTTATATTCAGATTAGATATGAAATTTCAAAAATAGCTCCAAGCTTGGCTTTATTCTTGCATAATAGGGAGTAAGTGTGCAAAGTTGCATGAAGGTCAAAGTTTAACAAGGTCAAAGTTTAAGAACATGACAGTATGCTTATGTAACATTTATTTGGACTCAAAGTTCTCTTTTGTCTTTAAATTCACTTACAGTGTCTGTTCATTGCAAACAAACAGTATATCGAGGGGCAAAGATCAAGACTTTTCCTGGTAATGACAGAAGTGTGACAAAAGACCATATCTCAGTGCTTTGTGTGAAGCAACATGATTTTTGATTGACCGTAGTCAAAGGACTCTATGTGATGATGATGATGTGTGTGTGAGGGTGTGTGCATGCGTGTGGGGGTGTGTGTGTGTATGTTTGTGACACTTTGCTCGTTAACACGATATCTCAAAAAGGGAAACTGACAGTTCTCAAACTTAGTACATAGATGCCCCATATAGAGAGGAAGAACCCCATTGTTTTAGGTGGGGTCAAAGGTCACCTGGGGTCACCGGGGGTCAAACTATGAAAACCTTGTTAACACAATATCTTAAGGTAAGAAGCTTGGATGAATTTATTTCATACTTTGTGTGTAGATGCCTTATGGTAAGACAAAGAACCCGCTTATTTTTTGTGGAGGTCAGAGCTAGGTCATCTTGGGTCACCAGGGTTCAAACCTTGAACCCTTGTTAACACAATATCTCAAGAAGGGAAGCTCTGATAGTTCTGAAACTTTATACATAGATATGCCCCATATTAAGAGGAAGAACCCTATTATTTTTGGTGGAGGTCAAAAGTCATCTGGGGTCACCGGGAGTAAAACCCTGAAAATATTGCTAACGCAATATCTCAAGGTAGGAAGCCTGGATAAATTTTATACTTTGTATGTAGATGCCTTATAGTAAGAGAAAAAACACTATTATTATTGGTGCAGTTCAAAGGTCACCTGGGGTCACTGGGAGTAAAACCCTGAAAATATTGTTAACGCGATATCTCGAGGTAGGAAGCTTGGATAAATTTTATACTTTGTATGTAGATGCCTTATAGTAAGAGAAAGAACCCTGTCATTATTGGTGCAGTTCAAAGGTCACCTGGGGTCACTGGAGGTCAAACCTTGAAAACCTCGTTAAAACGATATCTCAAGGTAGGAAGCTTGGATAAATTCCACACTTTGTATGTAGATACCTTATAGTAGGAGGAAGAATCCTATCATTTTTGGTGAGGTCAAAGGTCTCCTGGGGTCACTGGGGTTCAAACTCAGGAAATCTTGTTAACACAATATCTTGATGTAGGAAGTTTGGATAAATTTGATACTTTTTATATGGATGCCTTATAGTGAGAGGAAGAATCCTATCATTTTTGGTGAGGTCAAAGGTCACCTGGGGTCACTGGGGTTCAAACTCAGGAAATCTTGTTAACACAATATCTTGATGTAGGAAGTTTGGATAAATTTGATACTTTTTATTTGGATGCCTTATAGTGAGAGGAAGAATCCTATCATTTTTGGTGGAGGTCAAAGGTCATTTGGGGTCACAGGAGTCAAAATCTGAAAACCTTGTTAACACCGGATATCTTGATGTAGGAAGCTTGGATGAATTTCATACTTAGTATGTAGATGCTTTGTGGTTAGACAAAGAATCCTATTGTTTTAATAAAAGTCAAAGGTCACCTGGGGTTACTGGGGGTCAAACCCTGAAAACATTGTTAACACGATATCTCGAGGTAGCAAGCTTGGATAGATTTCATACCTAGTATGCAGATGCGTTATGGTGAGACAAAAAACCCTATTATTTTTGGTGGGGTCAAAGGTTATCTAGGGTCACCAAATGCTGAAAATACCAAGATTGTCATCTGGGGTCACAAAAGGTCAAATTGCAAAATTTCCCAAGAATTCTTAAGATCAGATGTGAACACAAAACTGTATTTTGCCAATATATTAAGATACTGTAGCATTTGAACAGCGACTTAACAATATACAATACATTCACTTTACAAAACCTTGATGAGATTATGGCAAAAAAATTGATTATTAACTTCAGAGTATAACATAAACAGTGTTGATAAATGTGCCGGTATGATGTCTGCTCTCGTCAAGTTATCTTTGGAGTAGTATCTGTAGATTTACACACAGAAATTGCTTTCAAAGTTTACTTGAATGCTTACACTCAGATTAGATTTGAAATTTCAAAAATAGCTCCAAGCTTGGCTTTATTCTTGCATAATAGGGAGTAAGTGTGCAAAGTTGCATGAAGGTCAAAGTATAAGAACATGAAAGTATGCTTATGTAACATTTATTTGGGCTCAAAGTTCTCTTTTGTCTTTAAATTCACTTACAGTGTCTGTTCATTGCAAACAAACAGTATATCGAGGGGCAAAGATCAAGACTTTTCCTGCCAATGACAGAAGTGTGACAAAAGACCATATCTCAGTGCTTTGTGTGAAGCAACATGATTTTTGATTTTTGATTGACCATAGTCAAAGGACTCTATGTGATGATGATGATGTGTGTGTGAGGGTGTGTGCATGCTTGTGGGTGGGTGTGTGTTTGTGACACTGCTCGTTAATACGATATCTCAAAAAGGGAAACTGACAGTTCTCAAACTTAGTACATAGATGCCCCATATAGAGAGGAAGAACCCCATTGTTTTAGGTGGGGTCAAAGGTCACCTTGGGTCACCGGGGGTCAAACTATGAAAAACCTTGTTAATACAATATCTCAAAGTAAGAAGCTTGGATGAATTTATTTCATACTTTGTGTGTAGATGCCTTATGGTAAGACAAAGAACCCGCTTATTTTTTGTGGAGGTCAGAGCTAGGTCATCTTGGGTCACCAGGGGTCAAACCTTGAACCCTTGTTAACACAATATCTCAAGAAGGGAAGCTCTGATAGTTCTGAAACTTTATACATAGATATGCCCCGTATTAAGAGGAAGAACCCTATTATTTTTGGTGGAGGTCAAAAGTCATCTGGGGTCACCGGGAGTAAAACCCTGAAAATATTGTTAACGTGATATCTCGAGGTAGGAAGCCTGGATAAATTTTATACTTTGTATGTAGATGCCTTATAGTAAGAGAAAAAACACTATTATTATTGGTGCAGTTCAAAGGTCACCTGGGGTCATTGGGAGTAAAACCCTGAAAATATTGTTAACGTGATATCTCGAGGTAGGAAGCCTGGATAAATTTTATACTTTGTATGTAGATGCCTTATAGTAAGATAGTAAGAGAAAGAACCCTTTCATTATTGGTGCAGTTCAAAGGTCACCTGGGGTCACTGGAGGTCAAACCTTGAAAACCTCGTTAAAAGGATATCTCAAGGTAGGAAGCTTGGAAAAATTCCACACTTTGTATGTAGATACCTTATAGTAGGAGGAAGAATCCTATCATTTTTGGTGAGGTCAAAGGTCACCTGGGGTCACTGGGGTTCAAACTCAGGAAATCTTGTTAACACAATATCTTGATGTAGGAAAGTTTGGATAAATTTGATACTTTTTATTTGGATGCCTTATAGTGAGAGGAAGAATCCTATCATTTTTGGTGGAGGTCAAAGGTCATTTGGGGTCACAGGAGTCAAAATCTGAAAACCTTGTTAACACCGGATATCTTGATGTAGGAAGCTTGGATGAATTTCATA
Source organism: Holothuria leucospilota (assembly GCA_029531755.1). Lineage (NCBI taxonomy): Eukaryota > Metazoa > Echinodermata > Holothuroidea > Aspidochirotida > Holothuriidae > Holothuria > Holothuria leucospilota. The sequence continues at coordinate 24,430,252 of CM055965.1, forward strand.
CTTAGTATGTAGATGCTTTGTGGTTAGACAAAGAATCCTATTGTTTTAATAAAAGTCAAAGGTCACCTGGGGTTACTGGGGGTCAAACCCTGAAAACATTGTTAACACGATATCTCGAGGTAGCAAGCTTGGATAGATTTCATACCTAGTATGCAGATGCGTTATGGTGAGACAAAAAACCCTATTATTTTTGGTGGGGTCAAAGGTTATCTAGGGTCACCAAATGCTGAAAATACCAAGATTGTCATCTGGGGTCACAAAAGGTCAAATTGCAAAATTTCCCAAGAATTCTTAAGACCAGATGTGAACACAAAACTGTATTTTGCCAATACATTAAGATACTGCAGCATTTGACCAGCGACTGAAAGAAATTGGACAACATGGTATTATTTGGAATAAAACATACTTCATCGAAACCTCAATGCATTTTTGCATTCTGGTCATTCCTTACTGAAGGAGAGAGTTCATCTTCAAGAGTTGCATAGTGCTACTTCTTGGTCAGTTCAGATCCCCACATTTTCTCACACAAATCGCTCTACAAAGAACGGTAATCACTTCCAAGCACTGCACAGGGTTTCGTTCCCTGATATCAGATTCTGCCATATGAAAACTTTAAATATTTTCATTCATTCGTTTTATCACAACAAACATAATGACAGATTATACAATTCACAACAAGTTAATAATATCAGTGTTGTGAATGGAAGTACTCTTAAAAACCCTTCAGGGCTTAAAAAACAAAAGCACTTCCAGAGAGAGTAAACAAAATTATAAATAGAGAAAAGCAAAAGAAACAACCCCTCCTTTACTCCCACCTTACACCCACCATCCTACCATCCCCTGCCAACAGCATTAATAGGTACTAATAAAATATTTGTAGTAAAATATGGTATTTTGGGTTTTGGAATGAGCCCTGCATGATGAACAGATCTTTAATTTAGACAATGAGTTCAAAGCCTTGTTAATCAGTTAACTGCATATGACTGATATTTCTGTCATGTCCCACCTTCATGCTACTGGCTGCTGGGTATGATGGATATATGTCTGTATGTATGTATGTATGTATATATATTTATATATATATATATATATATATATATATATATATATATATATATATATATATATATATATACCACTAGATTGAACAATAGGGGGAAATTTGTATATCTTGGTACGTTTAGGCGAAATAAAAAACAATAAAATACATAAGTGTATATTTCGCCTTTAAGTAAAAAGGTATACATGTACGTAAATTCAATGGCCTATTAGTTGTACGTGTTAACACATACGTGTCCGTAATTTGGTTAACATTGAAGTAATTACGTATATTACATACAGCCATATGCATTTTACCATAAAGTCATGTATTCCCATTAAAACAGTGTGTAAAAACGTTAAGGGGAAACGAATTTTTCCCCCTAACGGCAAATTCCCCCTACCGTTGACATTTTGACCAAAAATTTCCCCTTATTCCACAGTTAGGTATATATATATATATATATATATATGTATATATATATGTATATATATATTATATACATATACATATATATGTATATATATATATATGTATATATATGTATATATATGTACATATATGTACATATATGTACATATATGTACATATATGTACATATATGTATATATATGTATATATATGTATATATATGTATATATATGTATATATATGTATATATATGTATATATATGTATATATATGTATATATATATATAACACTAATTCTACAGGTTGGGGGAAACCGCGATACCGCGTTTTCGTTTAAGGCGAAAATGAAACAATAAAATACATAAGCATATATTTCCCCTAAGTTAAAATAAACTGTTCAAAGACATAATCAACGTAATTTCAATGGCTCGCCATCCGTTAGTGTTAACGGATAGGTGTCCGTAAATTCGTCTACATTGAAGTAATAGTATGTAGATTGTGTGGTTGAAAGCAAGTTACCATACGTTAACGTATTCCTATATAAAAAGTGTGTGAAAACGTTAAGGGGAAACGATATTTTCCCCGAATGTACATTTTCCCCTTAATGTATGTTTTTTTCACATGATTTTTCCCCCAAGGTGAAAAATAGGCAAATATATATATATATATATATATATATAACGCTAATTCCTACTGTACGGGGAAATCGGTATATCGCGGTTTCGTTAAGGCGAAAAAAGAAACAATAAAATACATTAAAAATATTTCCCCTTTTGGAAACCAGATATAAAACAACGCTTTTTCAGTGGCCCACCATCCGTACGTTTTAACAGATATGGGTACGCAACTTGGTCAACGTTGAAGTATTTGCATATAGATTATGTGGTAAAACGGACGTTACCATCCGTTTACGTATTCCTATATAAAAAGCATGTGATTTCGCAAAGTCGACCTGATTTTTTCCCCTTTTAGACGATTTCCCTTTGTAGGCGGGTTTTATCATACAATATTTCCCCTTAATCCCAAGTTAGCAAAATATATATATATATAGATATAGATATAAATATAGATATATATATATATATATATAATCTCAATTCCACAGTTATCTGGTTAAAGATAGCACCATTTCACTATATTGCATGTGAGCCACCCTTCAGAACAAAAAGTTTTATGAACCTCGCCATTGGAGTCTACCCCGTCTTACACCCACACCCCCACCCCCACACTGTAGGAGACCTGAAAGGTACTTGTATTACAACATGTACCAGAACTAGTAAGGTTTTACTTGTGTAATGACCCTTATATTCTGAAAGCATGGCTGAATAGCATAAGTAGTGCATTATATAACAACACTGGTGCAAATAGAATGGTCATGCTGGCTCACCTTTTTTCTGTCCACTTTTACAGGTTTAATGTTTTTGCTGTAAAGAAAAAGAAACAATGTAAAGTATTTACTGTTGTGTATCATAATTGAATGTTTTATTGAGTGTAGTAGTTCTGGCCTTTATAGACAACAGGGATGTTACAATGTCACTGTGATTCAAGGCTGGAAGTCCTTGTCTATACCTAGTAATATTTTGAAAATTCTTTGTAATATTTTTAAAAGGAAAAGTTTCCGGTAAAGATTGTTGAGTTATGTTGCTTTAAACACATGCAAAGAATGAAACTTCATCCAGTCACTCTCCCTTCAAAGGGAAATATTGCATGTGCAATACACCAACACATGGCCTAGCCCTACAGTGAAATTATCTATAATATCACTATAAAACTATTTAATCTCACCAGTAAATTCAAGTCATAATTTTATTACCCATTGTATTAATACAAGAGTTACAGATGTTGCATCATTTGAAACGTTGAAAGTTTGGGCTAACAAATTATGGTTGAGCTGCGAATAAGTACCGTAAATTTCTTTCTTTGAGAACATATTCTTTGAAATTAATGAGGCTACCATGCAGCCTTATTTTGAGTTACCTATCATTCTTTATGTTTAATTTATGGTTTAAAGTGTGTAAAAGTTCTCAGTACTACCACAGATGCAATATTTTCCATTTAAGTAATTTATTGGTAACTTAACTCAGTGGCACTCAACACCTCAGTTTGGATTTATTTTAGCCTATACCCTCTTAGCCAAATTATTAACTTCTGGTTTCCTGGAAAGAAGTGTAGATTGTCTATAGTTACTGGCAGAATGACTCTATGAATAAAAAACCTTATGAATAGCAGGTAGATCCCAAATTTTTTATAACAAGTAATACACAGGAAATTGAACTCATTTTTGTTGCCAGTTAGGATGGGGAGAGAGAGAGTGGAGGAGGGGGAAAGATACTAACTCAAATTGGGAGACTGCATTTTCCCTATTAGGTGGTGGAATTCATTAGTGGCTTGCCATAGGGCCATGTGCAGGAATTATCACCCCCCACCCCCCCCCCCCAAGAAAAACAATGTTGCAAATCACGGTCTCCTCATCCAAAATTGACATATACTGTGGTCTCACGTACCTCGCGCTCGGGGTAACACCGTGTTACCCTGAGTGCGAGTAACGTGAGAACACGGGTTTACTCGGTGTCGGTGTTTGAATTTCGATCCACCTCCGAACGGAGGGTTTTGCGGTTTTAAACACCGTGTTTGTGTAATCACCCATAAACCACAGGTACAGAGCTGTGTGACCTCCACTTTCTCATCAGCGATGTACACACTAAACAGACCGGTATTGCAGTAAATAAACTACTGCTAGTTGCTCCGTGGCGAAAATTTGCGTGAGATTCATTACTATTTGCCTTGGAGAAGGCAAATTATTCTAGATGGGTTTTTCATAACTTTCTACCTACTTCTAAATGCAGGTCCATAGCCGGACAAGGTACTGAAAAGGCCAGATAATTTCCGCCCCGGGTGAAATATGTTTTAGAGGCCGAGAACTTGTACTAAAATGCATTATAAGGCAATGGTAATGTTTAATTTTCTAGCAGGAGAAAATTTCAGAGGGGCGTACCCCCGTGCCTCTCGATTCCCGCTGCTAAGGGCTTTTCTAAAAGATATATTTGTCGAAAGAAAATAACAGTATTCGAGTTCGATTGCACTTTCGCACGTTATAGGTTAAGGCATATTTGTGCCGGGCTTTTTACGGGAATTTTTCTCCTATGGTTAGTTTCCAAATTGCTAGTAGAAAAGGTATATTTAAAATTATAGGCTTCAGCGAAAATCCTTACAACTTGGAAGTAAGTATAATATAGTGGCTGACATCCTTCGAGTTTTGCCTTTCGTTTGATGCAGCGAATTTGAAGAAGTAAACTGAGCCGCAAAACAACTGGAAAGACAGCTACTTTGGACTCGAACTAAGCTACCGTTGAATAAGGAAAGCTTACGGTATGTAGCATTGATGTTTCTTGCAAGCAAGAGCAAATGCAAGACCAAGATCAATTTGGATGGAGCTGGGTACATCGACAGTGTCTGAAACGATGAGGGCAAATTTCAGATATTGCACTAAGGCTAGGCCGTTTAAGCAGAATTCTTGCAGCATAGGCTAGTGCCTTGAGTTGATATGAGTAAGTGTAGCCTTATTTTACCAGTCAATGGTGTTTTCATTTCCCTCTGTAGCCTGAAAATAATGATTTACCTTCGCTAACAATTTGGAGATAACCAAGAGAAAAATTCCCGTGACACATTTTGACTTCCGTCACAACCCAATCATCTCAACCCGGGGTACATGAGAACACACGCTAAAAATCACGGTGTGACCTGCGGTTTTGCCTTGTTATAAACACGGGGTAACATCAGGCAACACGGGGTACGTGAGACCATGCCTATATAGTAAGATATTGTTGTAGTGTTGTAGATGGCAGGATTCCTTTCATCTCACAAATGTCATACATCTTTTATGATTGTGGCACTCAAGTGGTCAAGTGGTTACATATGGGTAAATATTGTGCCTGGCATTGTGACTTCAAGTATTTTGCCCATGTATCTCACAATTGTCAGATACTTTTATTGTACCACTTGAACATTTATCACATTTGTAAGGCATGGTGACTTCAAGATATTTTGCGCCCCAAACAAAATGTTTTACAGCCTCTGTTGGTGGAATTATTGGGAGCAAAGTACATCACATTCATGACTCCCATGTCACTGCATGGGTCTGTTTTAGGGCAGTGAGAGTAGCATGTGAATGCAAGGTACTTAATTCACACTTGTCTAACAGATGCTTAGGCAGGGTGTGGCCCATATATCAGTGCAAAGAAGGCCAAATAATAAAGAGAACATGCAGTAATGGTAACTTGTCAACTTTATGTAAAGTGATGTGGGGTATAAGAAGAAAATGCAATGTTTTTAGTGTATTTCTGTAATTCTCATTCAGTATTTTGAAGCAACATACCTTACCATATTTTTCTGATATGGCATCCCCCACCATTGAGTTGCTAGCAACTCTCTTCCCAGAAGTATTTAAGAATAGCCTTAGAGTGCTAAATACAGTAGCTAACTGCACTTTAATTGACATTCATTGAAACAGTAGTTTCAACTTAATCTGGTTGGTCAAAAATGACTTGTGCAGTCAGTTGTAGTCCCAGTTAAGCTCACACATACACACTGTGTTTGACAGTATTGCCTCAAGCAATTTAGACTAAGTGAGGATACTGTGGCTCTGTCTTAGAGGTGCACTAGACAGGAGCACTGTTGTACCAATATGCCTAGTAGCCGGTAGTACCAATAGTGATATTTTGCTTACCAATATCGGCCGATACCAATCCCATACCAATATGTGAGGAATAGCAAAATGCACTCTACACCATAGGCTATTCGGTACTACCACTAAGTGGTCTATCATTTTTGATACTTTAGTGTTTGCTTGGTTCACTGTGTACCTGCCCAGTGTTCTGTTACCCATTAAAGATTTAGCCTACTGCCACGACTTCTAAAATACTGTAGGTCTGAAAAAACATTAGGCTATTTCCTACTTATCATTTCCCCACAAAAATTGATAATTAAAACTGTCCATAAAGAGAATAAAATAGTCACAAAGTTAATCATTTGCAGGTGTTCCCAACTTCTTTGCCATGCTGCGTGGGAATTATATCCTCCCGAGGTCGCTCTGTGGTCCTGTTTTGTGATTCCTACAAAACTGATCTCCCTCTGCCAGTAGCATGCTCTGCGAACATCATATTACCACACTAGGCTAAATAGTCAATGCATAAACTGAGTTACCTAACATGAGGGAATCAATGTTAGAATTTGGAATAATTTCAATTTTTAATATAAAGTATGGAACATAAATACTTGAAATGGATGGTGTAATTTTTATCCAGTACTTCATTTTTTGCTTACCAATTTCACAGGGGAGGGGAGAGAGGGGAAGAGGAGAGGGGGAGGGGACGGAAGATATTTGATAGCTTCCTCTCCACTGGTTATGCAACTGCCCTTCATATTGGTTGCATTTATGCATTATGGCAGTCTAGTTTCTGATCCCTGCCCTTCCATTAGTGGATCAACTACACAGTCCAAGTGCTAGGTGAACAGTGTGTACCGTGGTACTTGATACCAAAGGTGGAAAGTTGATTACATTTTGGGTGGATAGATATTTATGTGAAATATTTTAATTGTGACAGTGCCGCATATCATGACCTAAAAGAAGTGGTACAGTTATTTTCATTTGGAACAAAAGAAAAGTACTGGTAGTTTTATCAGGAACTGGTTATAATAATTACCACACAAATATCTTTGGTACTTTCATTACCAGTACTGCTGGTACTGGTATTTATGTGAAAACCGATATACTCCCTAATCGTCGGGTTGAGTGACTGCAGCATTGCTTCTCTAGTGTTATGTATATCAATGACTTATGTACTGTTTTTGAAATCATTTGTAAAATAAATTTGAATTTAATTGAATTGAAGCATACCAAAGTAGACACCTCGGCTAAAGGGTTAAATTTTTCACTATAATGCAGATCAAACCTGTTCGATGTGTGGAGATATTAAGACTATTAATACTGTATGTATGAAAAGTACATTACAGATCAAGCCATATACTATTAAAATCTTTCAGGTTGAATAAAATGTAAAGTCTGCATTTTTGGTTTCTGGCAAAAAGCTGAAGAAAGCTGTACGTTGGTGATAGTATATATTTGTGTATATGAGATAAGTATGCAGGGTTCACAACCTACAATTCCATTGACTCACTCTTTTTTCCCTGCTAATCCATCTCTAAGCCACCTCATATCTTGAGCTGAGAATGCGGCTAGTACAAGAGATGCATTCCTCAAGTCCTCTTGTCGAAAACTTTGTGGGTAGGCTATATAATGAGTAGTTTTACTTCCAACATCTTTTTCAAAGCCATTCACAGGACATTGATTCATTCTAAAAATGAAAAGAGAAGAAATTGTAATGTATAACATGAAAGACATGTTGTTGTGTGTCAGAGCCAAACAGGTATTTACATGGTGCAGAAAGTCAGGGTGATGGCACTATGGTCCTCCAACCCCATAACCCATAGGCATTTGGGGGTCAATATTTCTGGGGGTCAGGGATAATTTTTGCCCCGAATTTAGACTTTGGACCAAGTTGCCCAAATTTTGACACCACTGTGTCGGTTGCAAATAGGCATAAATTTATTTTCTTGGCTGTCTCATTTGCCCTAATGGTTCTACTATTATACGCTTATGTCCATCCCATTGGTCCTATTAGAGAGTATCCTATTGGTTCTATGGTAGACTTGGGTGGATTACCCAACTCTACTTCTGAGTTACGACCCCTGGCCAGGAGTTAGTTAGCAACTCCATCTTTCTCAGAATCAGGACTCTTAGACTCTTAGGTCGTTTCATTCATGCCAAATACATGCATAAAAATCGTGTTTTAGTATTTACGTCTGTGTTATATGGCAAGTTTTAATGAAGTACTTTAACATCACTAGCTCTTTTGACCTTTTTCTGTATTCATCAGTAAGGTTTATCTTTTGTTGGCAACTTAACAATTCTCCAACATTGTCAGGTCCTCACTTCAGACATTATTGAGAAGCCTGTCGTGTAAACCCACCATTGATAGATTAGTGTAGAACAGCTGCTGAGATATGTTCCTGCATTAGTTATGACGTCATTGTAGGAGACGCGATTAATAGGGCCGAAGGTACCCGTTGAATATTGAAGTCACAACTCCTTCATAGTTGTGACTAATAGTCATAGTTGTGACTATAACTGGTACCCAACTCCAAAAATACTGGAGGTCCCCCCCCCCCCCAGCTTTTCTGCACAGCTCATTGTTCTTTCAGTCCAAAACCCATTGACTGTTAGGCCAATGAGGTGGTTTTGATGCAAGCAATTATTTCAAAAAGTTATTATTCTAAAGGACTGTAAATTCCACATTGAACCATGAGGACTGTTACTTTGCAGGATCATTACTTGAAATTGTCCTGAAAGACAGTTAGACTGTTATTTCAAACATGAAGAAACGTACAAAAAAAGAAATAAAGACTTTTGTTCCAATGTGCCATTATTCCAACTGATTAATACAAGGACAATTTTTCTGAAAGGTTGATTTCTCTTCAGGAAAACACCTGGAGTATCAAATATTCCAAAGGGTTGTTATTCCATGTTGAGTTAACATAAGGACTATATTATTTGCAGGGATCATTACTTGAAATTTTCCTTAAAGACAGACTTAATTCCATAAGCCAAGAAAAGAAATTAAAAAAAACGTTAAGACTGTTATTCAAAAGGGCCATTATTCCAACTAATTAGTATCAGGTTCTAAAACTGTGTTGGTTTCTCCTCAGGAAAACACATGAAGTATCAATTAGAGTGATATGTTTTACAGTTACAGCAATTAATACTAATACCATACAGACAGATGAAATTTCCACAGCTTAAAAACCGCAAAGTACAATTTTGTGTGATTGCATAAGATGAAATGTCTGTCCAGGTGAGCTTTATATTGGACATATTCAGTTCAGAACAATGGTCATTATTCTCAATTCAGAATAGCAACCTTCACCTTCGTTTTGGAATATCAACCCTGGGGAATGATTGAAAGACTCCTCTATGTTCTATGTTCACAGAAGTGACCGGAGTAACTCTGGTCCCTTCAGTTTGTAATAACTACCCTTTGGAATGTTGAGATGACCCCAATGAGCTGGACATAGGTCCAACAGGTTGCAGCATCTATGGTACCAGTGGGCAGTATAGGACTACAGGGTTGTGGCTGAGCTTGATGCAAGCTGCATATGCTATAACCCTGTCATGTACATCTTAACACTTAACTGTAAGTAGTTGTAGATTCATTGTTGCCATTTTACATACAGGGTTCGCACACCTCCTTGAAATCCTGGAAAAGTCCTGGATTTTCATTTTAGTTTTTCCAGTCCCTGGAATTTCAGCTATTTTGAGAAATCTTGAAAAGTCCTTTAGCACTCCTTGAAAAATAACTTTTAATATTTGACTCACAAAAACCCCACGTTTTCATTTAATTCCGTTTTTTGTTGTTCAAAGTTTACAAACTGAAAAAGATATATTCTCCGGAGTGTTGAATATGATGTAAAAAATTCGCGCCGACAAAGTTTTACTTATTCATATGACAAAGATTATAGAATGCATAGAAGTGACGGTGCAATAAAAATGTACACAACTGGCAGTAAGTTGGCTTACACCCATAGCCTCAATAGAGCTTACTATAGTCATTCTCTATGATAAGCACACATGCAGTGTAGTAACATAATGCTGCATAATGAAGCATTTTGGGCCAAAATTTTCTTGCGCTCCGAGCCAACCCATGGTGGCGCGGAGCGCTGAAAGTCTGTCTACGGGCCTTGCCCCCCCCCTTGACAAATTCTTGGCTACGCCTTTGTCAACACTGTGTGTGAAGCGTCTAAACTCTTTTCTGGGAGTAAAATAGTTCCCATGAAAAAAGTTGGGCCCCCTGAAAAATTTTGCCCCCCCCTGAATTTTTTTCTGCGGATGCCCATGCATGGATTCATGAAAACAGCCTTCAGTTTGTTTGCTACTCGCTGACTAGGACTACAGGAATGGATAATTTGAACCAAACTAAACTTGCAGTGAGATATTTGGGCCGATGTGGCAAGGAGTTTCATGGATTTTGTTTGCAGCATTTTTGATCGGATGTAGTAATTAAGCCTGTAGACTGTAGCTTTACTTGTAAGCCTAGCATTGCAAAGTTAGGACAGCCTAGGCTAGTACTGCCTACTGCAATACAAATGTTAGGTTTCTATAGTGGTAGCCCTCGCCTAACTTAGTCTGAAGTTGGATCGTCAGTGTGTGTAACTTTATATACAAGGAGTAATAAATGTTCAGTCGTATTTTGAGTCCTTGAAAATGCGTATTTAGTCTTGGAGAACTCCATGAAAACTTGAATTTTGTTTGACAAAAAGTGTGTACAAACCCTGTACATAGTTACAGCATATTAATAAACATTTTACAGTCATAAAAAATCATAGGTTGATGCATTTGAGGTGTAGAAACTTTTCATACTTTTTTAATAGGCACATGCATATGTACAGACAGATATGTAGGCAATTCTTTGATCTGAGTAACTTTATTTTCGAGTAATGTTGGTTCTCACAAAAAAAAAAAAAAAAAATCACTGCTGTGTAGTTAATAAGTAAACCATAAAGTGCTGGCCCACACTTCCAAATTTTCAAAGAATGAAACATTCATAACTGTAATGTGCAATATTTTGGGGAAAGTAAAGCAATATTACCAGAGTTTATTGACTGAACCATGTGTGTAATGATGGCGAAGATCCTTTCTCTTCATGTAATGTTGATGCTTTATAAACATCCGTAAAGCTCCTCATAACAGCTAGCAAATATGATATACTACACCATTGTGAACACTTGACCTAACATTTTGGAGACATTTCATCACCTTTATTTCCGTTTTGTTAAGCAATTCCCTGTATTGAGTAAAAGCAGACTTTCAGTTTCTTTTCCTGTTTCTATGGAAGGGACTGTAGCCCCACATAGTGTACGATAGCAAAAAAAAGATTGTACAGTATGTATTCCTGTAGTACAGTGCACAGCATGTAAATGTTTAGATAAATATCGTAGTTACCAAAGTTTGCTTCTTCTATGTAAATGCACAGCTTCATTACCACACCTCTGAACACTGAGTGCTCAATCATGTTGGACGGTGCTTTTTACACACTATCCCCCTCCCCTTCATCCTCACCATTTGACCATTCAGCTAAGTTTAGCTAGAAACAAGCCCATAGCCAAGGGGGACCAGGTGGGTGGTACCTCCCCATAAAAATGTTTGCCCACTAAAAAGATAATACAGTTGCCTTTTAATGCATTTAAGTACATCTACCTCCCATAAAAATGCTTTGCCCCCTCAAATCCCCTGCCCCCCATCCTTCAGTACATTGTCAGGCTACATGCCTCAGGCTAGATATCCAGCATTTCAGCACCCATTTGGATCCTGAAAATTTGTTTTAAAAGCTAAATGCCTAGATGAAAGGTCTGAGAATACCATGACTTTTTAATAGTATTAAAGTGCAGAAATTTTTCTGTTAGTTATTTTTAATCTAGTTCTATGGCCTCCTTCCTCCAGTGAAATTTGCCACCCCCAAAGTAATGTTTGCTTCTAGGGTAGCAAAAACTTTGGAAGGATGAGGTGGGGCCTAAGGGGATAGCATCATCAACTGTGCTATTAGCTTTAGCCAGACTGTAAGTATAGGTAATGGTTACCTTCATAGCAGGTGTCAAATATGTACCCTCTTTGGCGTACATACTCTAACACCTGCGAACAATGACAGAGATCATCCAATTTTGTTATATTCATGAACTCAATACGATTTTACTCTCTCGACTGTTGATTGGTTTCAATATATGAATATTTATATGCACGAAAAGGCTTCAGTTGCAGCGTTCACTTTTACACAGTAAGTCAATGGGACTTCACTGTGAGAGCTTGAAGCGGGCAGAATCACACACTAAAACCCCATTGACATTTGTCGTTCGAAAAGCATGATAACCAAGACTTGCTTTAGTCGTTTTTCCGTTGAATATTTATAATTCTGCTTGTTGTGATCGTATATATGAATAGTTCATAGCGTACAGTTTTTACGCAGTTTGACGAAGAATTCTTGTGAAAGTTCGCGGACGTTGGTATTACGAGTGCAGCCAGTATAGGTGCAGGAGTAATACACGTCCGCCGGGTGGGCAAAGGTAATGGAGGGAATTTATGTGTAAATAAGAGGGAAGTATCAGAGCTCATGGACTTCCAAACAAGGGAGTCTTGGAGAACCACCCTGTCAAAAAGTCCTGTCCCCTTAAAAAAAGTTGCCGCCATTTGCAGAACATTGACTATACTGCTTTTGTTTCAAATATCAGAATGTTTAATGAGATTTTTTTTATGGCATACTTTATTTCTGTACTACATGAGTGTAAAGGTAAATGACCCTTAATACATATATAGTGGACATGTTTACTTACATCAGTGACCATGAATGCCTTTTTTGCATGATCATCACCCCCCCTCCAGCTGGCACCCAGAATGTTGACAGAATCACTGACCTGGACATATGGCCATCAGTGATTTGCCACTGCTGGTCGGCGCCATTCAAGCCCAACCAGGGTGCAGCACTGCCAACAACCACTATGTTCAGAAAGTGCTTTTCCCTACAGGCACTGATTTAAGATAAAGCTAAACAGTGGTGTAGCTGGGGTTTGTGGCGCCGGCGGGGCAAGAAATGAAATTGGCGCCCCACCCCCATCTTTGGGGGTGGGGGGTTATCTTACACAACTCAAGATCTTAAATACAACAAATGTATCTTAAATACAACAAATGTCCATATTCGTCAGCAGAAAAAATTCAGGGGGCAAAATTGGGGGGGCCAAACTTTTTTCATGGGAAATATTTTACTCCCAGAAAAGAGTTTAGATACTACTTTACACAGTGTTGACAAAGGCATAGCCTAGAACTTGTCAAGGAGGAGGGCGAAGCCCATAGACAGACTCTCAGTGCTCCGTGCCACCATGGGTTGGCCCAGAATGCTTCCCAGATTGCTGGAAATGGCACTTCGAAGGCCTATTTTAATACCGCATATAAAAAGGGGAAACACTAGTAATATTGTAAGTATTATTATTAAAAGATGAAATCAATATCATGCTCATGGCAAATGGTCGTTCCAACATTTTTTTAAGTGATCTCGATTTGGTGCCCCCCAAGAGGTGGTGCCCTCGGCAACTTGCCCCCCACTCCCCCCTTGCTACGCTACTGCAGCTAAACAAAATATAGTAGTTTCTTGCTCCCCAGGATATGCACCTTTTCCCGCACTGCATGTTTCCTGCCTCCGTAAACTTCCACCAAAATACAAACCTTGGAGGGCATGAATTGCATACATGTGTTCAGCAGTCTCCACTAAGTGACTGAGAATGTATAAATCTGGTCTATTTTCTGTCTTTATTTGGATGAAAATTTGCCATCTTTGGAAAGGTATTTTATCTCCTCAACAAATTTAGGGTGTACTACTTATATTTGGACCCTTGTTATGGCCCCAGGAAAATAGCTGCCAGCATTCCTGCAATCCTGGGCAAAACCCTTGATCATGCTGCTAAATTCATACAAGTGGTGAAGGTGTGTAAGACGATGTCAAACACAGGGTGGGGAAGGGGGGGGGTATAGGATAGAATAAACTTCAGCAATAGCTTTAGTTCTCCAAAATATTACACTTTTTAGAATTATAAATGTCTGAACATCATTTGAAAATGAAAGTTTAGGCCAAAAATTTACACAAAAGCACTGAAGAATAAGCACTTGAAACTATACAAGGGAGCTGTTAAAAAACAGAAACAATATGGTAACAATCTTTTTAGTTTAAGTGAACCTATTCTGAGTGTGGCCCCATGTTTTCTTCCATGCTGAGCTTCTCCCCATTAGATTTAGGTAGCTCCCAAACACCCGCTGATTGCCTGCCTGGGCGGGTGTTTCCAGTTGACCAGCTCAGCAAACAGTTTGCATTCTCTCACACCTCTATGGAAGCCAAGAACATTGCGGTGGTGTGAAATCTGACATGCCAGTTTTCCCACCCCTTTCTTTGGTAAACATGGGAAGGAGAAATCAAGATACGATTTCTCCTTACCATTATCCACCGATAACGTGGAGTGGAGAAAACCAAAGTTAGTGAGGGGGTACTTCAAGAAAGGACCATTACACGGTGTCTATTTTCGAACACCCAGTCCATAAATGGACATGCCCGCACATGACACGGATCCTCTTTTTAGCTTTCTAGCTTGCTGGTCGACGATTTCTCTGTACCACGGTGGCATCATAACCAAAGTTTATAAATAGTGCCAATCCATGTCATGTGTGGGCACATCCATCGGTGGATAAGTAAGGAGAAATCATATCTTGATTTCTCCTTCCCATGTTTACCGAAGAAAGGGGTAGGGGGAAAATGGGCATGTCAGATTTCACACCACTGCGATGTTCTCGGCTTTCGTACACCTCAGTCAGGCTGTTGGGCTGCTGTTCTGTTTGCCTATTGTGTAACTGATACAGTTGACTCATCAAGGTAGAACTTCCTTTGTGTTAGTAAATAAACTCACAGTTCAATGAGCTTGGTGTATTTGCAGAAGAAATAAAATACTGAGCTCAGAGTGTTCACACAGGAGGCAAGAGAAATGAAGTAACAGTGAGATGGGGTCTAGGAGAGCTAAAATTTGCTACCTAAATGTAATGGGGGAAAGTTTCTCATGTCCAATGAAGTAGGATGTGTGTCTTGTTGAAGTCTGGAAGAGGGAGGGAGCACTCATGTCTTTTCCCAAAGTCCCAACAACTGAAGTCAAAGGGCAAAAGGAATACAAAGCTATTCCTGAAAGGAGCTCCATCCCGGCCCTGAAAGGACACAAACCTGCCTAGTCTGCAGCCTTCAGGTTTCTGCAATACGGATCTGGCATCCTTGGCCCCTCTCTGTAAGGACCTAAAAGAGCAAATACTACATATGATACTTAGCCAAAAGGTTGAGAAATGATCCCTACATAATTCCCTGAATCAGCTGCAGGTACCACGTACAGCACCTGTGGAAGTACATACACATATCAGACTACACTTTATTGCCCTGTTTATAGTTTGGTATTTTGAAATATTTATACTGGATTTCAAAAATTTGGAAACAATAGACTAAACAGTTCTTGCAGTGATAAGTTGCACTTTACACATACTGTACCAGTATGTACTGCATCTTGACTGACAAAGTAAGCTTCAGTTGTTACATCAGATGGAGCATCTGGCCACAAAAAAAAAACACACACACATTTTAAGAATATTCTGTTCATGCATTTTCTTCTCTCCCTTTTCTCTCTCCCATTATCCTTTCCGATTTTTTCTTTCATAGAATAGCACAGGAAGTTTGCTTATCTTCTAAGCCCCCAAGATCCTTCTCTCCCCCTCCCCTCATCCAGGGGTACCAAGTGCATGTACTTGTAGATCATGTATACATCAGGTAACACTAAATTTTCCTATTCACATGTGAATTTTTACATTTACAGACTTTTATGTGACTCCTACTTATCTTACTTTCTCCTTTGTAAACCTTCCTCCCTTCCCTAACTTACTTCTTGTGAAGCCTCCCTTAATTATCTTACTTTTTAATTTCCACCTCAAAAAAGTGACAAAATTGCATTATTTTCCCTAGTACAGACATATTTTTTGTGACAGACTGTCTCAAGAACTTCCCAACAATCTTGTATTCTTACACAAATTCCCAGAATCACACAAAATCAAGATCAAAACTTGTATAATTTAGCGTAAACACTTAACAAGGGACTTGTTCACAGAAAGTCAGTTATCTTTCCCAGAGTTTTCGTTTCAGACATGAAATAAAAGAGTCAGTGTCCCAGAAATTTGTGTCTGAAGACTTGATCTCATGCTGTCTAGGCACCCCAATAGTGTGGGGCTGGGGGTTGTAGAATATGCCCACGGTATTTCCCGCCTGTCGTAAGAGGCGACTAAAGGGAAGGACTTGAAACATATTTAAACTTGTTGACACTATATAACACATTCGTGTTGGTGTGTCGTTAAATCTCATCTAACTAACTAACTAACTCATGTACCCCGCACTCGGAGTAACACTGTGTTACCCTGACCGCGAGTAACATGAGAACAGACGTTTACTCAGTGTCGGTGTTAAAATTTCGATCCACCTCCGAACGGGAGGGTTCTGTGGTTTTAAACACTGTATTTGTGTAATCAACCATAGATCACAGGTACAGAGCTGTGTGACCACTTCTCATCAGCGATGCCCTTCTAGAAATTTTAATATGATTTGAGTATGAAATAGGTATGAAAGTAATCAGAATAAATCTGAATTAAAGCAGGAATAGACTTTCATACTCATTTCAGATTCAATTCATACTCTATCCTGATTTATTCCTGATTCCAAACTGACTAGGTATGAGACAGGAAATTTCCTGACTGCATTCCAGACTCAATCCTGACTTAATTTCCTGACATATGGGCTGAAATCCTTACCAGTCTTAATTCCTGATTCATTTCTGACTCAAAACAGATCTGGACTTAAATACTTGCTTTCACAACTAACACTAAATGAATAGGGAATTTTGGACTTAAAAAATTTTCAAGCAGTTCTGACTTAGAATTTTTCTGCACAATTAAGATACATTAAATGGATAGGGGATTTTGGACTTAGAAAATTTTTGGGCAGTTCCCTTGCAGAAATTTTCATCAGAAAGTGCATGAACAGAAGATCATCAGAATGTCAACAGGTTTTCAACAGAGCGGTGAATCTGTTGAGAATCTGTTGGCTTTCTGGTCATTTTCTGAACTGAAAGCCTTCCTGTTGAAATCCTGTTTAATTTTCTCACGAAAATTTCTGTTCACTTTTTCTGACCAGAAAGGTGCACACACACACAATAAGAGGTACCAGAATTTTGAACTTAGAATTTTTTCTGGTGGAGGATCGAGAGATTTCTGATCAAATAATTCCTGTTCAGATAAGTGCATGATCATGAACCACACAATAACAGATCTGCCAGAATTTTTGGTGCACAGAGGAGTATTCTGATGGTCCTCACAATCTGCTCACAGATTTCAGATCTGACAACATGGCCCTGGTAATTATCTGTTTGAGGACAACCAAGTATCAGTTAGTTAGTTAGATGAGGTTTAACGTCCCAGTTTCCAACCAGTTGGTTCAAGTCGAGACGACCACGGCCTTTTTTCCAGTTGTGGCTCACTGGCTTGTTTTCCCTACTTCATTGCTTATGCTGAGCACCAAGCACAAAGGCAGTAGGTTCCATTTTTAAAGTCTTTGGTATGACCCGGCCAGGATTTGAACCCTAGACCTTCCGGCTGCAAGTCGGATGCTCTAACCACTGGGCCACTGCAGTCGAGTATCAGAGTTCTTAACTTTTTACATGTATAAAATGGCCCGTTTACACGATCATATACTTGTCCATGCATTAACATCGTCATTCAAATATTTGGACTCTATTATGAACTATTATGAAGATGAAACACGCAGATAAAAGTTTGAACACCTTCATAAACGTTCATTTTAGTTGGACGTTTTTCAAATTCTTGGGGCAAGGTCCACACGCCGAATCATACGTGCGTTTGTCCATTTGCATGGTCATACAAACGCATGATGTCAGTTGACTAAATGGATGATCGTGAAGACTGGCTTAAAATTTTACACGGATCGAAACTCAGGCACAGAATTCACGGAAATGATCGTTTCTTGTAACGTGTCGTAACCGTGGAGTCAAAATCACGAAACCTGAAAATTGGTTCCATGCAGATTAATTGAAACTTCCTTAGACTGGGATTAGAATTTTTCTGCACAATTAAGATACATTAAATGGATAGGGGATTTTGGACTTAGAAAATTTTTGGGCAGTTCCCTTGCAGAAATTTTCATCAGAAAGTGCATGAACAGAAGATCATCAGAATGTCAAAAGGTTTTCAACAGAGCGGTGAATCTGTTGAGAATCTGTTGGCTTTCTGGTCATTTTCTGAACTGAAAGCCTTCCTGTTGAAATCCTGTTTAATTTTCTCACGAAAATTTCTGTTCACTTTTTCTGACCAGAAAGGTGCACACACACACAATAAGAGGTACCAGAATTTTGAACTTAGAATTTTTTCTGGTGGAGGATCGAGAGATTTCTGATCAAATAATTCCTGTTCAGATAAGTGCATGATCATGAACCACACAATAACAGATCTGCCAGAATTTTTGGTGCACAGAGGAGTATTCTGATGGTCCTCACAATCTGCTCACAGATTTCAGATCTGACAACATGGCCCTGGTAATTATCTGTTTGAGGACAACCAAGTATCAGTTAGTTAGTTAGATGAGGTTTAACGTCCCAGTTTCCAACCAGTTGGTTCAAGTCGAGACGACCACAGCCTTTTTTCCAGTTGTGGCTCACTGGCTTGTTTTCCCTACTTCATTGCTTATGCTGAGCACCAAGCACAAAGGCAGTAGGTTCCATTTTTAAAGTCTTTGGTATGACCCGGCCAGGATTTGAACCCTAGACCTTCCGGCTGCAAGTCGGATGCTCTAACCACTGGGCCACTGCAGTCGAGTATCAGAGTTCTTAACTTTTTACATGTATAAAATGGCCCGTTTACACGATCATATACTTGTCCATGCATTAACATCGTCATTCAAATATTTGGACACTATTATGAACTATTATGAAGATGAAACACGCAGATAAAAGTTTGAACACCTTCATAAACGTTCATTTTAGTTGGACGTTTTTCAAATTCTTGGGGCAAGGTCCACACACCGAATCATACGTGCGTTTGTCCATTTGCATGGTCATACAAAGGTATGATGTCAGTTGACTAAATGGATGATCGTGAAGACTGGCTAAAAATTTTACACGGATCGAAACTCAGGCACGGAATTCACGGAAATGATCGTTTCTGGTAACGTGTCATAACCGTGGAGTCAAAATCACGAAACCCGAAAATCGGTTCCATGCAGATTAATTGAAACTTCCTTAGACTGGGATTAACTCACTGCTAAGCACTTCAACCTACAACACTCCAAATCAAATTCTTGACATTAATGTGTAGAATGTTTAAAATTGTAAACTATTCTGTAAATCCCCTGCGTTTAATTTCACCTTGCGTATAAATCACGATCCTGGGCAAAAAATTGGGCATCCCGAGCTGGCTGTACTGTACGTAGAGCAATCTACCACCAAGCTATATACCCTAAACACATAGCTGTCTCTCACTCAGTGCTTCTTTGAAACACGAGAGTAGGCCGCTAGGTTCAATGTATGTCCATAGTAAACTTGTTAGGATAGCATATGAGCCAAAGCAAGTAACTCTGAAGACAACAGTATCGTACAGGAAGATTACTGAAGAAAAGTTTTCGAAAATATTTGAGAGGGCTTAGTTAGACTATTTTACACATACACCGAAATAATTGTACGAAATTAAGGCTATCCAGCTAAGTTTGGATCATTCAATTTTACGTTCGAGTTGGCTACCCTGAGACTGAAAGATCTACACAGTAAATGTGTACTAAAAGTACAGTCATTACACACACTGTTTAATTGAAATTTTAAAGGAGTCGTAGGGATCGTCGGCTCAGATTTTTGACAACATTCTCAGGGTTTACGAAGCTTTAAAATTTCTAGTTATCATCAACTTTGAAAGATACTAAAATAAATGCTACTGACCTCGCCCCATTTTGCTAGTTGTGTCAGGTTTATGGGGTGAATGGTTTGAACATTTTTGGTGGATCTGTCAAACTAAAGACAGACTTTTGTGGTCTCCCTGAAAGTATATGTAGCTTACAGCTTACAGATGTTTGATCGATTGTTTGTACAGTACAATAAAAAGCTTCGACTTTTGGGACTGAAACTAGTATTTTAGGAGATTTCACAGTATTGGCAATTTCAGCAATCATTGATAACGGTCTACCAAGATAAGGTTCAGAATTTTTTTTTTTGCATAGTTTTAGCCGGTGTAGTGAATATTGTTCTATAGCCAAGACCAACTTTTTGAATCTAAGGTCCGACCAAGTGACTGCCAGCCAAGGTCCGACGGTGTGCTTGAAAGTCCGCGGCACACCGGTACAATCATTAATTAGCGCCGATGAAATTAAGTCAGGGCCTTACTATAGTTCTTTCAAGTGCAGTGCCCATCTTCAGTGATTCCTTCATGAACTTGACATTCTGTAGCCTTTTCCGCTCGATTGCTTTTCCAAAACTAGTAAAGGTTATTACAAAAGGACCGCACAGCCATTTCTGGTATTTCAGCTTGTAAACTAAATTTATTGACTGAGGAATCTAGCATGCCCCTGGTTCACTGCCTCCAGGACCACGTAGCCATTATATAGACAGAGTACTAAGTTCATATTGGAAAGAACTTACGCTCTCAGTTTCTGCCAGGTAGAAAAGGGCCTGAGTTCGGTTGTACCACGCCAAAATTGCTGTTGTTTTTTATATGATATAGTTTTGAATGAAAGAATTGCGCAGACAAGCAGTGATTTCCCCTCCCCTGTTTGATGCATGCCTATAGGCCTGCCAATTAGAACTTGGTCACGTACCCAGTGGTTCTTAAACTGCATAGCCCCAAAAATCTTTGCTAAAATATCCGAGCCAAAAAGTATAGTACCACCCCGCGGAGGGAACTCTGTTTGCTCAGCCCAAGGTTTCCTGAGACTGAGCAAGGAATATGTCATATGGCTGCTATGCAGGCAAGTACTAGACTGGCTAAATGTATATGTTTTCTTTGTACGTACGTTAACCCAAATAATTTTTTCATATGCCATCATAAACATCATCCTGCATCTGTATAAGCGCGCTGTTTTTATGTTGGTGTGAGGTGTTTCAGGTTTAGGTTCTTCATCAGGATTTGTTTTTTTCCAGGTTCCTTTTTGTAATTTTACCACATAACTCGTGGAGAAACATTTTGTAAGGTGATGTGATCAGTCATTAGTCCCCATGGATTTTCCACCTATCGCGGTCCATTCCAACCCTATTGACTGCATGATCCTTTGCCGGCGGGTCACACTATAAAAATCGTGAATGCAGCCAGTCATTCCAACCGCATTGTACGAAATTGTTTCAATACTTCATCTTGGTACACTTTGGTGTTAAATAATAATAATAATAATAATTTAAACTTATAATGCGCACATATCCATCCTGCAGGATGCTCACGGCGCAAAGAAAGAAAAGTTACAGACAGTTACAGCAAATCAGGAAAAGCTAGTTTCATGAGATGGGTCTTAAGCAGTCTTTTAAAAACTAAAATGTTGTTACAGGATTTCAGTTCAAGTGGGAGTGCATTCCAGAGGCGAGGAGCAATTACATGAAAAGATCTATCACCCCAAGAATGTTTAGCTCTCCGTCCTTGTAGAAGACACAAATTGCTTGAACGAAGATTCCTAAGTGGGGAGTAAAGATTAATTAGCTCAGAAATATAGACTGGAGCCAACCCGTTCAGTGATTTGTAAACAATGAGTAAAATTTTGTAAGTTATCCTGAATGAAACTGGAAGCCAATGAAGTTCGCAAAGTATTGGTGTTATGTGGCAAATAACTCGCCGCCATACAGAATTATAAAGCTTTGAGTCACTGACATTGGTTTCATCACTCATCTTTTTCTTCAGAGCTTTGATGAGAAATACTCCAACGGTCAAGCTTTGTCCCAGAGCACTTGGTAACTATTTATCATAATTTATGATGTGACCTCTACATACACGTGACCTCGTAGCCATTGAGCTGTACTGTACACATTCCTGAAGCAAGCCTACACTACACTGGACTTGTGTACGTACCACTGGAGAGACGCTCCCGTAAACAACCACCTAGGACTCGTGCACTACGTAGTAGGGTTGGAAAAAATCTAAACAAACTGCTCATGGAATTTTATATGCTCAGTGGAGGAATTAGAAAGGAGACGAAGTACTCGATAACCCCTTTTGGACTTAAATTTATGAAAAAACCTCACATCATACTTCAACCAATCTAAACAGGATAATTAGAACTACTTTTTCACGAGCAAACTTTTTGTTTGTTTGTAATCCCTACGATAAGATTTGTAATATGACATCGGAAAATACCAAATTCAAATCTCAGGTCTGTGCCACAGTGACGAAGCAGAGCCATTGAATTTGATGGTTGGAATCAACCCCAGAAAACTGGGAAGTTTTAGCAAGAAACTGAAGAAATCACTTAACAACGTTTGTAACTAGTACTTAATTTTGTTGAAAAAGGTATCAGGCCAAAAGGGAAGAGTTGCAGCACGTTTGACGAAAGGTTTCCGAACTCACGGCTAACGTTAGCACTTACTAGTCTAACTGCCTATAGGCTATTGTGCATTGTAAGTTAACGATAGGTCTACTCACAGTAGCCTCTGTACACACAGTACGGACTATTTTCAGTAAGACTTTTCACTCCATTACTGTTCAGTAGCCGTAAACTTTCAAGTGAAACATCGCCATTTTTGCAAGTCTGTTGAAGTCAGATTATACCGTAGATAATATCCGATTTTGACAGCTTCTGTAGCCACCAGGAATTTATTGTGACTGACACTGTGGCAGAGTTCAAACGAAAAGTTTTGAAGTTGAGTAACTGTAGTGTAGCCTGGCTAATTGTATAGCTGACAATGAATGTTAAATTTGAAGGTGAAAGTTGAATATACATGCGGTCTATTCCAGTGCAAAACGTGGTACTGTGGTGCAACGATTATTTGTCATATTGCTCTTGACACCAGCTGTCACAGACTCCAACAAGTTTGGCCTTGATGTACTATAACAGCAGTGAGTATAAACTGGTTGGCATTTTAAACTGATGTAGGCTACAATATGTTTAGCCTAGCCTACTTATATTCCTATTAAATCAACCTGGATTGCAGATCTGCTACTCATGTTTGTTCATGCTTTACTGTGCCTGATCCTTCATCCATGGAGTGAATTTTAATTTTGTCATTCCCAAAACTCAAAGATAAGCTGTGGATAAAACTAAACAGATGGCTCTTGGCCATAGGTTACAGAGTAAATTTATGAGACCAGCCGATGTAAAGCAGGATAGTTCAGCAAAACTTCAGACATAGTTGATGTTCATGTGAAATATGGTTCAGCAAAGCAGATGTGCCTTTTTCCTTAAGGCAGCTGATTGGAATTGATTGTGCACAGTATAAAGATCATTTTATAGTCACCACTGAAATTGGAAGCATGTATCACTGAATATCACATTTGCAGAGGATCAAGACATGAGGAAATTCCATTATTATTGTAGTTTTGAGAGTATGGAGATTAAAGTTTTTACATCAGGAAGTTTATTACTTTGGATTGAGTTTATAAATTTACATTTTGGGAATTAAAGTCCACTTTGAACAGTATCAAGGCCCAAAACTTGAGACTACTCATGCAGAAGGAATACATGCTATTTTAAGTAGAACTGGAAGACTCACAGAGCATGTGGAATGTAATCTTTTAATTTAAATGAATTATTAAAAATGCAGTCTGTCAGATTTAGTGATGGATTTTTAGCCCTTGCTTGTTTTAACCAGCAGCAGCTACAGTAATAGTCCAACTTGTCAAAAAGTTCATAATGGATCTTTTGGAAAACACTGTATTTAGAGGAACTGAGGGTTGATTGATTGAGTGATTGATTTTATTTGGTACAAAATAAAACAATAAACAAACAAAAGCAAAGACATTCAGAAAGGCATACTACAGGCAAACAGACGAGAATAATACATAAAAAAGGAGAAAAAGGAGTTACAAAACAGAGTACCAAGGATAACCCAAAAAGCTTACGAAAAGCTTATTTCCATTGGGGTCCCTAAAAACGGAACAAGGAACACTTACACAAGGAATGGAAAATTAGCAGAAATAATGCACTGGATGAAAGACGCCGCCACTCGAGTCAGTAAAAAATGAATTAGAGACATTGCTCCGCTAAAAGTGATTTGTGGGCAAGATAGTTCTTAACGTACAGTTTAAAACTTGCAACATTTTTAATTTGCTTTGCCGCATTAGGAAGGGAGTTCAAAAGTTCAATACCTGTAAAGAAAAAGGTACGATCAGAGAATCCTTTTATTCTAGGAACAAGAAAGTTGAATGGGCTACCCCTGGTACTGTGCTGATGAGTATTATTCAATCTGGTAAAATTTGATTGAAGATACTCAGGACAGGTGCCATTAAAAATCTTAAAAACCAAGTTAAGTTTAAGTTGTTGCACCCTGTTGCATACAGATAACCAGAAAGCCAAAAGGCTTAGTGATTCCTTGCCGAAAGGGGGTGCTTTGTTACACTGAGGTTCATCCATCAAATTTATACTTCTCTTCTACATCATTTTTTATGATGTGGTCACAATTTGACCCCTGCTCACATTTTAAACCGAAACTTGAATAACCACAAAAAAAATGAAAAAAAAAAAAAAAAAATAAAACGTATGAGAAGGGATTTATCTGTGCTTCCTCCCTTGTAATGACATGTTTACAAAGTTTCAGTTTTTGACCTCTGGTGACCTCAAATGGCTTGTGACCTCCACAAAAAAACAATAGGGTTTCTCCTCGCACCATAACACATCCACATACTTAGTATGAAATCCATCCAAGCTTCCTACCTTGAGATACTGTGTAAACAAGGTTTTCAGACTTTGACCCCTGGTGACCCCAAATGACCTTTGACCTCCACCAAAAACTATACGCTTCTTCCTCGCACCATAATGCATCCACATACTTAATATGAAATCAATCCAAGCTTCCTACCTTGCGATATGGTATAAAAAGGGTTTTCAGAGTTTGACCCCTGGTGATCCCAGACGACCTTTGACCTCCACCAAAAATAACAGAAATCTTCCTCTCACCATACAACATCCACATACTTGGTATGAAATCTATCCAAGCTTCCTACCTTGAAATATCATGTAAACAAGGTTTTCAGACTTTGACCCCCGGTGACCCCAGATGACCTTTGACCTCCACCAAAAACAATAGGGTTCTTCCTCTTACCATAACACATCTACATACCAAGCATGAAATCTATCCAAGCTTTCTAACTTGAGATATTGTGTAAACAAGGTTTTCAGATTTTGACCCCAGATGACCTTTGACCTCCACCAAAAACAATAGGGTTCTTCCTCTCACCACAACGCATCTACATACCAAGCATGAAATCTATCCAAGCTTTCTAACTTGAGATATCGTGTAAACAAGGTTTTCAGATTTTGACCCCCGGTGACCCCAGATGACCTTTGACCTCCACCAAAAACAATAGGGTTCTTCCTCTCACCACAACGCATCTACATACCAAGCATGAAATCTATGCAAGCTTTCTAACTTGAGATATCGTGTAAACAAGGTTTTCAGATTTTGACCCCCGGTGACCCCAGATGACCTTTGACCTCCACCAAAAATGATAGGGTTCTTCCTCTCACCACAACGCATCTACATACCAAGCATAACATCTATCCAAGCTCTCTAACTTGAGATATCGTGTAAACAAGGTTTTCAGATTTTGACCCCCAGTGACCCCAGATGACCTTTGACCTCCACCAAAAATGATAGGGTTCTTCCTCTTACTACATCGTATCTACATACCAAGCATGAAATCTATCCAAGCTTTCTAACTTGAGATATTGTGTAAACAAGGTTTTCAGATTTTGACCCCCGGTGACCCCAGATGACCTTTGACCTCCACCAAAAATGATAGGGTTCTTCCTCTCACCACAACGCATCTACATACCAAGCATGAAACCTATCCTAGCTTTCTAACTTGAGATATTGTGTAAACAAGGTTTTCAGATTTTGACCCCAGTGACCCCAGATGACCTTTGACCTCCACCAAAAACAATAGGGTTCTTTCTCTCACCACAACGCATCTACATACCAAGCATGAAATCTATGCAAGCTTCCTAACTTGAGATATCGTGTAAACAAGGTTTTCAGATTTTGACCCCCAGTGACCCCAGATGACCTTTGACCTCCACCAAAAATGATAGGGTTCTTCCTTTCACCACAACGCATCTACATACCAAGCATGAAATCTATCCAAGCTTTCTAACTTGAGATATTGTGTAAACAAGGTTTTCAGATTTTGACCCCCAGTGACCCCAGATGACCTTTGACCTCCACCAAAAACAATAGGGTTTTTCTCTCATCACAACGCATCTACATACCAAGCATGAAATCTATCCAAGCTTTCTAACTTGAGATATCGTGTAAACAAGGTTTTCAGATTTTGACCCCCGGTGACCCCAGATGACCTTTGACCTCCACCAAAAATGATAGGGTTCTTTCTCTCACCACAACGCATCTACATACCAAGCATGAAATCTATCCAAGCTTTCTAACTTGAGATATTGTGTAAACAAGGTTTTCAGATTTTGACCCCCAGTGACCCCAGATGACCTTTGACCTCCACCAAAAACAATAGGGTTCTTCCTCTCAATATGGGCCATCTATGTACCAAGTTTGAGAACTGTCCAACTTTCCCTTCTTGAGATATCGTGTAAACAAGCTAAGCCGTCACATACACACACACACGCACACGCACACACGACATCACCATCGCATAGATTCCTTGCCTGCCTTCGGCAAGGAATCAAAAAACCGACTTTGTTTAATTCACTTTGCCCGATATGAGTGCGTGGACCCATATCTAAAATAAACCTTACAAGTTTATGGCAAGGCAACCTTTAGAGAGTTTAGCAATAGAAGAACTATATATCGGTAAATATGCAAACCCTTAAAAAAAGGAAACAATTGCTTGAGGAAAATTGTTTCAATTATTTGTTTAGTTTGACTGTATGAATGATGTTCAGTATGTTTTGCAGAGCTGGTACAGTACTGTTGTAGTGGTTGTTCATGCTCATTACAACTCTAGTGACATCCTCTGACAGAACTGGATAAATAAGCCTGAGAGTACTTGAATGTTTGCAAACTATTCTTCCAGATATATTAATTTCTGTGGCTTTATTTGGGAATATAAAATGAAAAGAAAGGGGAGGAAAAAAATACACTGTGGAGAAGGTTCTTTTGTTATATGGCCTGCAAACATGCAAAGTTCTGTATGTGTCAAGAAATTTGTTTTTAACTGTGGACCATCCAGCTATTTCCTTTTGCTTGTTGAGTAGGAAACTCAAGCTATTTACAGTATCAGTTTTCAGATATTTGATGATGTTTCATGATCAAAAGAAAAGATTTCAGGCTTTACAGTGCCAGTGCTACTCATTGGAATGGACAGTATGTTTATTTCTTCAGTTTACTTGTAATTTAAAGAACATACTATGTGAAACAGAGCCATGTAAGGTGACAAGGTACTGTAAGCTTGATGTTTTACATGGTTTGTGTGTGGCTTACAACCTACACATTGTGCAAAGGGAGTACCTCATTGGTCATGTTTGCTTTTTAAATTAAGACTGCTGCATGGCCTGGATAGCTGGCCAGACTTCCTTGGCCTGACTAAATTGTGAGAGATTTTACAGACAGCTTTGCAGTCTAATGGTGATTAAAAATGTAACATGGCATTCCATATGTTCTGTTCTTAAAGTTTCTGTAGTTTTGAACAATGCCCGTATCCACAAAGAGTGCTCTCTAATGCCGCTAAACTGCATACAAGGAATTGATAGAGCTGCCCTTGCCCTCAAAACTGACCAAACACCCACCAGACGTATCTATTAGTCCTATCCTTTCACCCATCTGTGTATCTCCCATTGTAAATGCCATTTACAGGAATGTAAAGACCCTCCGTCATGACACATGACCCATCCACACGGGACCATTTCCCATGAACCCCCCATGACAGCATTCAGAATTGAAAAGAATGTAGCTAAGCACTTGGTCCGTGCCTCCCAACCTCAAGCTGTTTTACCTGTACTTCAGCCAATGTTGTTTGCCTTCTCGTACGTAAACACTGTGATATACTGTGTGGGAGAAACAAAACACTGTCTTTCAGACCGAGTCACTGAGCACCTGAGCTCAATTAAACAGAACCTCCCAGGGTTCCCTGTAGCCACACACTTCAATGCCCCATCAACATACTCAGTCTGTGACTTGATGGTTTGGGAAACTTGGAACCCTGTCCCCACATGGTCTGAAAGTTAGACTTGAACTTTTATAAATCAGCAATTCCTGCATTGGTGTTACCTGTGTTAACCATTTAACACTGTCTGTTTCCTACATGTAGCCAGTTTGGTCATGGCCAATTTTATTGTTTTCTAATTTGTTCGTTTGGCTGTGTCAAGAATCAGTTACATACATACATACATACATACATACATACATACATACATACATACATACATATACATATGTATACATATATATATATATATATATATATATATATGTATATATATGTATACATATGTACGTATACATACATACATATATATATATATATATATATATATATATATATATATGTATATATATGTATATATAATATGTATATATAATATGTATATATATGTATATATATATGTATATATATATACCTAACTGTGGAATAAGGGGAAATTTTTGGTCAAAATGTCAACGGTAGGGGGAATTTGCCGTTAGGGGGAAAAATTCGTTTCCCCTTAACGTTTTCACACACTGTTTTAATAGGAATACATGACTTTATGGTAAAATGCATATGGCTGTCCGTAATATAAGTAATTACTTCAATGTTGACCAAATTACGGACACGTATCTGCTAACACGTACAACTAATGGGCCATTGAATTTACGCACATGTATACCTTTTTACTTAAAGGCGAAATATACACTTATGTATTTTATTGTTTTTTATTTCGCCTAAACGTACCAAGATATACAAATTTCCCCCTATTGTTCAATCTAGTGGTATATATATATATATATATCTATATATATATATATAAGGTTGTAGCACCTTGCCTGTTGCAACGTACACCTTGCCTTCAAAAGTTTTATGACATTCAACAAGATAATGTATATTTATATGTATATTTGTATTTTACCATCAGGTTTTATAAACATATTTTCTAAGATACAGAGGAGGGGGGAGCAGTCTGTAACACTGGTTCTCAGTGATTAGCCAGCTGGATATTTGTGCGACATCTGTCCCACAAAAAGAAAATTTTTGAAGAGCAATTTCTGTACATGTGTTCATTTGAGAGAAACTACCTTGATTGAGTTTTGCAAGAATCAGTCATTACAAGTTGTACTTCTCACTCCATTTTCAGGACCTAGTAGGGTCAAATATTGCAGTTATTGCCATATCGGTCCCTCTCAAATTGAAAAATCAAATTCCAAAGTGGAGGGGGAACCTCCCCTAAGATCTCTCCCCAATTTGGAAAGTTGGACTAGAGAAAAGATGATGCTTAAATTATTGCCATGCCTTGTATTCTTAAGGTAGGTTTATCAGTTATCATCATGTATGTGTAAAACAGACATTCTGTACAAATTGTCTATTTTAAATGGATTTTGAGGAACTTGTGACTATTGATCAGTGTTTTTTACATTTATTACATATTTTACCTGTAATTCTCTTTTCAACAGACCTTCCCGGAAATAAAGTTTCCTGCAGCTATGATATATGCTTTTGTTCTTATAGTTTGTTTATTATTTTATATCGCTTAATTCCTTGTTTGGAATATTTGCAGTGGGAGTAGGAAATATTTCTGACTAAGAGTCTGAAATATTTCTGATTACTGTAGATGTCTGTTACCATAGTTGTGATCAGATTTCTGACTAAGAGTCTGAAATATTTCTGACTAAGAGTCTGAAATATTTCTGAGTAAGAGTCTGAAATATTTCTGACTAAGAGTCTGAAATATATCTGCTTAGGAGCCTGGAATACTTGCAATCATAGTATGAAATATTTCTGACTAAGAATATATTTCTGACTAAGAGTCTGAAATATATCTGACCAGGATTGAGTCCTGCAATCGGAGTATGGAATAACTATAAGAGTCTGGAATATTTCTGACTAGTAGTCTGAAATTGTGTCAAATTTGGACTAGCAAATGGTAGAAGTATGGAATTAAGCAGGAATTGAGGCTGAAATTCAGGTCAGGATTTTAAGCATAAAATGGAGTCAGGAATTCAAGTATGAATTGAGACAGGTTTATGAGTATGAAATGAATCAGAATTCAGTCTGAAAATGTGTCAATTTTGGATCTAATTTTTCTGCCTTAAAAATCCTGATCTAAAAATTTCCAGCAGGGTGTACACACTAAGCAGACTGGTACTGCAGTAAATAAACTACTGCTAGTTGTTCCGTGGTGAAACTTGCTTGAGATCCATTACTTTTTGCCTTGGAGAAGGCAAATTATTCTAGACGGATTTTTCATAAATTTCTACCTAATTCTAAATGCAGGTCCATAGCCGGACAAGGTATTGAAAAGTCAAGATAATTTCCAGCCGGGTGAAATATGTTTTAGAGGCCGAGAACTTGTACTAAAATGCATTATACTAAGGCAGTGGTAATGTTTAATTTTCTAGGGGGAGAAAAATTTTCAGAGGAGCTCCGTCTGTGCCTCTCGATTCCCCCTGGCTAAGGGCTTGTCTAAAAGATATATTTGTCGAAAGAAAATAAGTGTTCGAGTTCGACTTGCACTTTCGTACAGTATAGGCTAAGACATCTTTGTGGCATTTTACGGCAATTTTTCTCGTGCTTATTTCAAAATTGCTAGCGAAGGTATATGTAAAATTATAGGCTTCAGCGGAAATCCTTACAACTTGGAAGTAAGTATCATGTAGCGGCTGACGTCCTTCGAGTTTTGCCTTTCGTTTGATGCCACGAATTTGAAGAAGTAAACTGAGCCGCAAAACAATTTGAAAGACAGCTACTTTGGACTTAAAGAAACTACCGTCGAATAAGGAATACAGTTTACGTTATGTAGCACTGATGTAACTTGCAAGCAAGAACAATGCAAGACCAAGATCAATTTGGATGAAGCTGGGTGCATCTACAGTGTTGAAACAATGAGGGCAAATTTCAGATGTTGACTAAGGCTAGGCCGTTAAAGCAGCATTGTAGCAGCATAGGCTGTGCCTTGAGTTGACATGAGTAAGTGTAGCCTTATTTCTACCAGTCAATGGTGTTTTCATTTCCCGCTGTAGCCTGTAAATAATGATTTTCCTTCATAAACAGTTTGGAGAAAACCAAGAGAAAATTCCCATGACACATGTTGGCTTCCGTCACAACCCAATCAACTGAACCCAGGGTACATGAGAACACGCGCTAAAAATTACGGTGTTAACCTGCGGTTTTGCCTTGGTATAAACACAGGGTAACATCCGGAAACACAGGGTACGTGAGACCATGCCTCAACACTTACCAAATTTTCTCACTTCAGGCACAATCCAGGTAGTCTGCTCAGGGAATTGGCAACCTGAGCTCTGCTAATGAAACATTGTATAATTGCAAAGGCTTATTTGGCATAAGGTAAATGACAGAGTTAGAGTCTCAAGACCAACCTCTCCCTGTGAATCATCAGTGTTAATCTCTTTGATATTGGCATGGCTGATTAGGATATTATTTGCTTGACTTCCTGGAGAAGGACATAGTGACTACAAGCAACAGCTCTTAATGCATTCATTGTTAAATTGGTATTGTAAATTGTTAATAATGGCATATGTGGCCGGCCAAGCAAACAAATCAATTACCTAAAAAAAAAACACTGGAGAAGGATGTAGCAATTCCCTAACAGAGTTGTATGTGATATGGAGGGGTAGTAAAGCAGTCATTCTTTCTGTAAGAATGTTGTCTCTTGAAAGTAAAGCATCTACCTAATTTTGAATTGCCTATGATTCTTAAACTATAAATCATGGTTTTCAAGGTATGAAAATTTTCTCATTAAAGGAAATCCCCATCAGCCAGGATTGAGAAAAACTCCAACCACAACTAATCCTCTTGGCAAATAGACTGGGCAGCTCAACTTCCTGGCAGGTATGAACCTCATCTTGATTCCTGAGAACTTGTATTGCTGAAGGTCACTCATGCTTGACATACTGGATAGCTGTGCTGGGCCTGGATGGGAGTCTCCCCAACAGTTGTGAGGAGGAAACCACTAAGCAAACAAATCAATAAGGTGGCCTGATCCTGCATCCCCAAGTTGCCATTGGCAGATAGGGTCGGATTAGGTAATGGGAATTGGCTGTCATGTTCACCACAAATGCAGCTTTCCCTTTGGCAGAGCAACCCCATAGTCATAGTGTGACAGGTGATATTTGGTTCTAACAGTTTTATTGGCTCAAACGAAATTTTCAAATACAGCTAAAATTAAGAAGGAGCATTTTGATTGCTTTAGACTTGTTGCCAAGACATGGCAGGGTCAAGAACTTACGAAACTGAGACCTTCAAAAATTGGAGTTGCTACAGTCTTACTCTTGGAAAAAAATTGTAGTCTGTTCTTAATTCTGCTGATATAAGATTCATTAGGATTACATTAATATTTTCAATCCTAACCTACTTCTAACCCAAAGTAGATTTGTTTCCAAAGGGCCGGATCTCCAGTCTAGCGAACCTTCAATCTAGTGGACCTTTATTCCCATACTCCAACAATCAGACTACCATGTACTACACAAGCTCACTCAGCTTCTCTTTGCTTGTTGTAGTCATTTCAACATTGAAATGTCCCCCCCTTTCCAGAATTCCTCCTTTCCACGGCTTTTGATATTTGTTCAAGACCTAAATAAGACTGTTCATGACTACCGATGTCAGGACATTCTTGGCAGTGATTGAAGCTTTACCATATTACAAAGGATGTGGTTTAAAGTAGAGGTATGCATCCTTTAAGTAGAAATATCAACATCCTCCAGCTCTTGAATAACCATACTTGAAGATTGCAATCAGTGCTTGAAACGTTACAGTGGATTCACTGGCATTTTTGCAAAAACTTTAAGAACCTTTGTCTCAAGTGTCTTCAAAGCAGGCATTGCTTTGACCCAGTGAAATCTCTGAATTGCCACCACTAGTCATTCCAAAAACCTAAAAAAAGAAAAAACATTGCAGCTGATATACCACTTTAGCCCTTGTCTCTGTAAGCTCTTCCCCTAACAGTTTAACAGGAGGGTATCTAAGACTGAGGGAGGAGGAAGGTGCTGACCCAACCAGCATTTTGGAATTTTCTAAGGTAATTTTGGACATTTTAAGACCCACCTTCAAGCCTTCAAACTGAAAATTATAAGGGGGCTGCAGCCCTCTCCTCAGCCTGGCCAGTTCACTGGCCCTACCAAATGCCCCCTATGCCAGTTTGAAACCTTTGTGCCCCCACTGCTCTCTGCAAATTCAATGGTTAGCCAGTCCCTTACAGCTATGGGTATTCCTGTACACAGTGTCTCCGTAAATGCTGCTGTGCACTTATCTACAAGGTGTGAGTGATGTAGCTAGTATCCTACACTATACAACACCACCGCTTCAGATTACTTGTAGATATTGCAAACTGAAATCTAAATATCTATTTCAAGATAAATGCAGTTGTAAAAAATAGGGAAAGATACCTTGATAAAGCAGGGAGTTCTAACAGAATAAAGGGTGTATAAAGAGCACATATACCCCCCTTTTGTAAAGGAGTATCCCAGTGACGATTGAGTTACAGTTCCAAAATGATTTTTTTTTTGCTTCATGCTCATTTAAACCCACACCAATTGCTTGTTGCTATAAGGTATGAGGAACTTTAAGTATTGTAACCTTTATCTCACAAAATCTACAGGGAATGCTGTTCAATGTGCCACCAATGTCAAGTTTCAAGGTCACAGAGATAACCTCAGTTTTCAAGAACAGTGAAAGATCTACTGGTATTACATCCTCAATGCAACTGGCAGTCTTTGCTTGTCTTCCAGTGCCCTAATAACATTAATCTGTAGATCGTCAAACAGGAATATCTTGAGAATGTTTTGTCGCTGCACTTACCAGACCTCTTTATTAGCTCAACGCACGAAGTGTGGGTAGAGCTAAATGTTATACTGTAGAGGGAGAAAATGTCTGTCTCACTTTTCAAAAGGCTTCTGCTCCCAACATGCTTTGATGGATTTGCTTGAAACTTGAACACAATGTTCCTTGGGTGGTGGGCAATTTGAGGTGTGCAGGAATTTGTGGTCAAAGGTCCCGTGTGGGCCCTGTGGCCCATTTTATGAAATTCTTCAAAACATTTCTTCTAGCTCCTACTGATTCTCTTGTACAGTGATGGTTTGTCATAATGATGCTCTGTTAGTGGTGCCTTCAGGGTGTTCAGGAATTTTGGGTCCATGACCCAAGATGGGCCATAGAGTCCATTTTGTGAAATTTGCAAATGTTTAACCCCTCCTCCAGTTAATGTTAAACAGAGTTGATGGCCTGTCATAATGATGCGTGGTTAGTGATCTGTGTATGGTTTTCTGAAAGTTTTGGTCCAAGGTCCTGTGTGGGCCCTTTGTCGCATTCTTATGAAATTCTTCAAATTATGTTCTCCTACAGATTCTCTTGAATAATTTTAATGGTTTGTCATAATGATACGTGGTTAGTGGTACCTTCACAGGTTCAGGAATTTGGGGTCCAAGGTCCAAGAGGGTCCATTTTGTGAAATATTACAAAGTAATTAACTTTTGCTCCAGTTATTGTTAAACAGAGTTGACAGCCTGTTATAATGATGCTTGGTTAGTGATCTGTACATAGTATTCTGGAAGTTTTTGTCCAAGGTTCCATGTGGGCCCTACTCTGTTAGTGGTACCTTCAGGGTCTTCATGAATTTTGGGTCCATGGCCCTTAATGTAATACGTGAGTAGCTCTATTCATGTATGGTTGTAATGAGGGATGGGGCAGCTAGAGCTTCAACTGTGTGTGACACTTTCATAGTGTATTAGATGAGTTAGATGAGGTTTTACGGCTCAGCTTCTAATCAATTGGTTTAAGTCAGACCGGCCACGGCCTTCTTTCCAGTTGTGGCTCACTGGCTTGTTTTCCCTACTCCATTGTTTTCACTTTCATAGTGGAACACCATCACATGCTGGGCCATGTAGTGTATTAACAGGAAAATTTGGTCAAAAAAGCTACCAAGATCCTCTTGTTTTAGAAATATACACTTTCAGAAATAAGGGGTAATATATACAAATTTTATTCTGTAAATTTCCATTGGGAATGCAGCTAGACAGTCCTTTATGTCACTTCACAAATTCTAGGTAAGTTGTTGTCTTTAAGTTTCACATAGACACAGCTAATTTAAGGTTATATTCTGACTGATCTAGTGAAATGCAAGGGCAGTTCCAGGTCCAGGTCTGATTCCATGGTTTAGAGAAAGGGGAGCTAACTTGATCATGAAGATGAAGCTATAGCACATTGTTCACAATCTTGCTCCAGTACATTTTAAAAAGTATTTTCCTGTTTGACTGTGACACACATAAATATATAAATAAAAGGCCATAATGAAGCCACCACTTAGCACATTTTACTAGTATAAGTATTTGAAGAAAAGTTTCCATGTTCAAGCATCTTCTACAAGGGATGCACTAAAGCTAATGAAATCCATGGCTGTCATTCAATTTTAATTTTTTAAGAGCACATACTTTAAGCATGATGACTTGTATACAGGGTTCATGTTTTGGTGCGTCTGCGCTTTACGCAATGTTCTGTCTATGGATGCACAGTTTGTAAGTTAGACTTCCTCCTGCACATCTGGAAGTGTAAGCTTGGATGCATAGAAAATTTTGCTGCAGGTAGCAGATCCATATTCCCAGGCTTGAAAAATTTTATGCGCCAAGTGCAAGGGGCTTCCTTTCCGAAAGGTTTGGACCCCTTAAAATTCCAGTTGAACCCCTTAAATTCAGTGTTTAAGACTTTAAAGGGGTCTGAAAAGCCGGGCAAGGACCCACTAAATTTGGAGTTCTGCGCTAACCCAGGTTGTATAATACATTTTCGTATTTACTGTATTGAGGTGTTAACTATTTTCAACCTGTTTTCACTCTTGTATGTATTATAGGAAGTCGGTTCTGTCTCATCAGCCTACAAAGACTTTTAGAGTACTTGCTTTCATAACATAAAGTTAAAAGGAGATTGTCCCAAGTTTATTGTCAAAAATCTGCTCAATGTTGCAAATCTCCCCTTAAATATTTTCCTCACAAGTATCTTTCATTTTCAAGAAGTTTCTGTGTAAAACATTGACTACTGAAGGGATTCTGTTTCAGTTCCTTAAAAAAGTAACAATCATGTTGTCACATGATTGATAGCTAGAGCCATTTCTGAATAAGGATGATGGGGTACATTAATTCATATTGGGGGACTGTATTCTCCCTTTAACCCATAATAACATTCGTAACATTTTTTTGTTAATATTGTTATCATTGTTTGATATAAAGAAGCACATAGATATGCAATAAAATGAAAATGGAAAAAATACCATGGAAAGCTCATCCACTGCAGGGGGTCTGGGTCCTCTTTTTGGAAAACATGAAAACTATCCCTTACATGCAATTTCCAAGGCTCTTAAAGGCTGGTAGACATGTAACCAAAACAGCTGTTTTACTTAACAATGATACATTAAGCCCCGCCCCCGATGAAAAATCTGCTGAAATTATTTGAACATCTTTTACACATCTCAAGATATAGTTCATCAAAGTTTGAACATATCTGAGATTGCTCATTTGCTATGCAGAAATTGTGATGTGGAATGTTGCACATGGTCTTTATTTTCTTTTTTGTTTTAATCCCTTATAAACTGTCTCTTAATTACTTACTAGATAGTTTCTTGTTTGGTCTTTAATGTGGAAATTATTTTCAAAGTAGTCAATAGCTACTTCCAAAGTAAACACCCCATCCCCTGAGCATTCCATTATTACAATTGTCATTCATGATGTAAGTGCAAAAACAGTAATTGTCTTAAATGGTCAATATTTGATGGATTTTGATAGGAATTACCACTATTTTTAAAGTTTTTCATGTTATTTACAACAAATAGGCAGGTATGCCATTGACATGTCCACAGACCTTATGGGGGATGGGGCATTCCCCCAAACCAAGCCAGTGAACCACAACTGGAAAAAAAGGCTGTGGTCGTCGCGACTTGAACCAATTGGCTGGAAACTTTGATTGACATTCATTCAAACAATATAGCTTCACTCTGGCTGGTCAGTGATGACTTGCACAGTCAGTTCTCTGTTCCCAATTAAGGTCACACACAGTCACTGTGTGGCAACAACAACAACAATAATGATAAAACATTGGACAAGTATAGCACTAAATCAGGAACTGTAGGCACTTAACAAAAAACACAGACAATTTGATAATTACATTTAAAGGCATTTTCCAGTGGCTTTTCACAAGGGTCCCATGTGAAAGAGAAAAACATCCTAGTTCATACCCTCCAAACCCCGTAGCAATACTCTTTTCCTAGCTCGAGACATCTAATATCAAAGACTACTTATTTTTGTCAAAAAATACCTCCAGTTCTCATCAAGGTCACAGAACGTTATGTAAAGTGGGCACATTGCCTCAGATTTCTTTTGTTTTCCTTTATAATTGAATGTCCTGTTGTCCTTGAAATTTGATACTGTTGGAATGTTTGAATGTCTTTCCATGTAGGTTTAGCATAAATCTACACCATATGTACGACATAACAAAGTTGCTATATATTCCCTACAACAGTGACAATATCATAAAGAAATTCAATGCTTTGTCAAATTAATGTGCCAAGATGACATCACAGATTTTCCATAATGTACTTTATCTTAAGAAAAAATTGCATTTTTTTGAAAATTAGTATCTTCCAAACACTACCAGCTATTGAGATGCGGTTTTCACCTCATGGAAGAGAAAAATTTTCTGCTTTTTTTGAAGTCATTGATTTTTGTCACTGGCAAACCCCTTTAAAGGAACAAGTAAGGAAATGAGTCTTGAGGTTCCCTCTAATGACAGATACTCATCAACTTGGGAGAATTGGAACTGTCTGGGATGAGATTTGCCCTTTTAATGCAGATAGTTCAATGCATAACCAAATATGGTCTGGTAACTGATACCGTAATTAGGTATATTAATGGCTTCAAGCAAATGAAACTCAGTGCAGGCTAGGTACTGGGCCTCTGTTTTAGAGGTGTACTAGACAAGTGTTGTTTGTTGACATTGCAGGAGGAGCTGAAAGTAAACATGCCATGAAAATGCCCATTAAGTCTACAATCCGGAGTAGTCCCACACAGCCTGGGAAAGTCTAATCCGTGATGGTCAGTAACTTTCACATTCTGTGGTTTTAGTCCAGCAAGTTGCATCTTCACAACCATGCTCAATCCGGACATATGATCCGGCCAAGCCCTAGTAGCCACTGGAACTACTTACTAAGCACCACAAGTCATTATTTGCTTGAGCACACATTGTGCTGATAGAGCTGGAGTTCTGTTACCTTGTTATGATGCAAGACTGATTAACTGTGGTCAGCTTCTACAAGAATTGGGACTAAAAGGACTTTCATGTCATGAACTTAACAGGGAGAATATTACTGTCTGGGGTGAAATTATAAAGCCTTTAAGGGTTTTACAATTACCAGGACAATGAAATTTTCAACTTTTCTATCAATGATAACAGCTCCCTGCAGGGTCAGCTGCTAAATTTCAAACACTTTTCTAAATACACCAAAATTAAAGTAATGCATGGAAAGGTTAGAGATGAAAAACTTAAAGTTGTGCTATCTAAAAGCGATAATTTGATAGCAGACTCAGTCGCAAACAGATATGAAAGATAACCCCCCACCACCACCACAAAAAAGTGCTTGATTTCGAGAAAATTTTGGGAAATCCCCTCCTAGATGGTTTATTGGGTGACCCTTAACCTTTATGTTGCTTTTTTTTACTGGCAAACCTGGTCATGTGTACTAGAAGTTAGTACAAACATCCAATAAAGGAAACACTTATGTCACGTACAATAACCTATGAAAGATTGATTGCATTACCAGATGTAACAGTACTCAAGTTGAGGATATTTTCTATGATTCTCACCACTAGCAGAGAGATTAATGGAAATGGGGGCTATCTGTGAACAATTTTATGGGAGGAACAAATAAAGCAAAGAGTGAGTGACCTGTTATCAACAATTTTTCCAGATATAGGTTACTTTTCTTAAATTTAGTCCCAAAATGTCAATATGGAATTTTTTTTATATTTTATGGGTTCACTGAGAAGACTGTTGTCCATATTCCTTGTTTAACAGAAGTGTAATTTTGCAAGTTTTTAAGCAACTTCCTCAAGAACATAAAGAGGTGCGCTGTTTGAGGTAACCTAAAATGATGTTAGAAAATTTGGAATGCACAAAATACTTTACATTGAAGGAAACCTCACACGGAAATACAAAGTAGTTTTTACTAATTCTTATGAATCTATCACACATAGACTGAGATTATGGATGAACCTTGGCATTACAAAAGTATAAAGATTTCAAGAAAGTGCTTTCTGAGGCACAATTTGCCAATTTTGTATCCAGTTTGCCTGGAATGTGAGTTTAGAATGAATTCAGGATCACAAACACACATTTCATTGCAGGAAATCAATTTAAAGGACAAATTTGTCACTATTTGGGTGTATTCCAAGAGTAGTTACTGGATGGGGAATTTAATGACTCATCCTAATAGTCTTCATTCAGGGCCTTACTTTTCACACAACTGCAGTTTTGTTTACATACCTGGCTTTTTCGTACAACAAATGACTTAATCCACATTATTCCCTTCATGGCTTTGCAAAAATCTACTATGTAAAAATACGCACTTTGAAGCATAAACTTGCCTAAGTCCATAAAACGCATACCTTGCTTTCTTAAAATTTCACGAAGTCAGTTATGCTCATCAAGGAGATGACCTATATAAGTAGTATAAATATGCACTTATAGAAGTTCAGTACTTGTATTAGGATGAGAGAAACTTAAAAAGCACTTACTACTTATGCATAAAGTATCTGGAAGGACGTAAGTTGTGTGAAATGTGGGCACAAGAAGTGCGCAAATACAAGTATCATTATGGGTATATTGGTTTACATACAGTATATGCCATTACGATCTTTTCTGCCCATAGGAATATTACCCGAGTCCCCTGTTTTGGGCAAAAATGGGAGATTAAATATCTACCCGAGTTTGTAACGTATGTAAGCCCCCTTAAAGCTCTATTGCACAGATTGGTTCTTGACTGCAAGTTCCAACTGTAAAAGGAGGGACTAAATGAGTAAAGCAGTAGGCCTACATATTATAGCATATATTTATTAATGCTATATTGAAAGCTATAGCTGGTACAGTTGGTCAGTATTAGAACGGATATGTACAATCATGTGGTGGCTGGGTCAGTAAATTCAAGTGGGTCAAGGGTGAATCCTTTAACTACTGGCAGTACTTTTGGTGGTAAGTATACTATCAAATGACACATCACTCCTCCACTGAATTTGGGGACTGTTCTTCAGTGGGCTAGATTGGCCGTCATGCTCATATTTCATGTAAGCAATGTACAGTTTGCAAATGGAATTTTATGTAAGGAAAGTTTGGTTTTGGTGGATAGGTCTCTTACCATCAAAACTTTTGCAATTGTAATCTAACCCCTCAAAGGTCAAATTACTCATTTTTTTTTTTTTTTTCAATATTTGTCTATCAGTATATTAGAAAAAGTCATAAAACCACCTGTGCAGAGAAGGGTCAGAAAAGTTTTAAAACAATGCTCTTTGGTTGCTAAGGGTCGAGATCAAATTCAGATGATCTAAAAGTGGTCTTCTGTCATTATCTTATTAACAGGATGGTGGGAAATTCCATTAATCTCAAGATATGTAGATAATATGGGACAGATGTAATCTCCAACCCATAAATTGCCTTTTTGTTGCCCTTTGCAAGTCAAGTTGCTATCAAATAAAGAAAGGGGTCAAGAAGAGACTTGCAAATGCATGGATTCTTCCTTATTAACAATCACCATCTATGCTTAATCTTTCTGCTACCATTTGTTATTTTTAAATGTTCAGTATTACAAAGCAAGCTTACTTTCATTGACAGTGTCAAAAGTTCAGCCTTGTTACATTGTCCCTTGCTGTTTACAGAATACTTTGTTAGGTGGTCATGTTGGTCCCAAGTGCGGCATTTTGTTCAGAGATATACTGCCTTCAACAATACTGGAAAGGTCGCCCATCTTTTATACCACAGCTCATTTGAGGTACTGCTTTTGTGTGATACAGATATGGATAAGGAAAATCTCAATGTCCAATTGAACATCACTGGGATTTAACAGTGTAGCCTGCCCATAGGTAGTGCTGTTTTCATTATGCAGGGTTATTTACATGCACTGATTCAAACTTGGATGTTCATCAAATGCTAGCATATGTAATACATGTAAAAAACAATACTTTCTACAAAGAGCTATGACATCAGCCTGAAAACTTATCAGACCAGTCTTTCAGACATCATGTTAGCATCAAAAAGACCCGGATTTCCCAGATGGACCCGGTCCCAGGGCCCCCAAATTAGAGGAGTGAAAATATAAAATGATGGGAAAAAATAAGAGATAGTCTCAGAGAGAGAGTGCCAGAGTGGAGGAGAGTGGAGAAGTAGAAATTTAAGATTTTAAGCTTAATGTGTCAGAAGAAGATGGGGCCCAGGCAGGGCTGGCCCAGGGCCCCAAGAAAGGTAAATCTGGGCCTGGTGTTAAAGTGCAACATAGATCTTTCTGTATTAAATTTCATTTTGTACATTCAAGGTAAACCAGCATAGTGTCCTCTCATTTCCACTTGAAACTTTAAACCACATTAAAATATTTTCCTTGAAATCATGAAGGAATTTTATTCAATTGGTCCTGAGGAGTGCTAAAAAATATCCTTGTTTTTCCATGGAAGTATGGTACTTCTATAATTGATTCCTGAAATATTGAAAATAAAAAATAAACAAATGCAAAAAGTGAAAGGAAAAGCACAGTCATGTATCTTGACTACGTACCTTCACAAGGGGAAAGTGTTTGTTCTGAATGGAAGGGGTAAGACCAGAATGGGACACACCCTCCCTGCAAAATAGAGATAGACCTTATTCCATGTTTGAAGACTGTCACATTACATGTATTGTGCATTTTGCAAATTTAGTAACAATGTAATGCAGTAACAAAAGAGGAAAACAAAAATGGAGAATGGCTTGTACATTAAGGAAAGGAGGTACAAAGTGGAAGGTACTAATTAATCATTAGAAAAATCTTCCCCTTGAAACTAGGTGTCACGACTTGGCCGATTTTTTAAAGATAGAAAACCGCAAAAAACAAACTGACCTTGGTATTTCTACCAGGTATTCATAGCCCAAACAAAGACTAGGGCTGTACCTCATTGCTGAAAATTTCAAGAAATAATGCTCGTCTGCAATGATAAATAAGCATGCTTTTCGGAACATGGGAACATGGAGTACCTATTTGTTATATTTTTTGTTTCAAATACCAATAATTTGACAGATTTTTTGATTTTTTTTGTGACAGATTGCTGAATTTTATTTCTGTACATAACTTTACTAAATTTGAACCGATTTCATGGTTTAAGATTCATTTGGTAACTAATTTAGCGGCTGATTCTAGTCACATCATATGTGGAAATACAAATCGATCCTTTACCTTTTGAAAATAGATGCCCAGTCTCTTAAGGTTAACCACAAAAATACGTCACTACACAGCTGGATTCGGAAACCAAGGTCAAAGTGTAAATGTCTAGAGTTCAAGCTGATGAAATCTAGTGATGTTCTGGGACATAGTCATGTGTCATGTGAAGTTTAGTCCTGAACCTTAGTATTTTAAACAATATGTTCTCTCCAACAATAGTATTGTGTCATTTCATATACCTTATAACAAGATTGTGGCTGTCGATGATCTTGCCATATCCACTCTGCTTCAGGTTTCCTGAGTTACCCACCACAGCACATCGTATACAACCTTTGGGTTTGTCATTTAAGAATGGATCATTGCTGACTGCTAGCTTTTTGACAAGTGCTAAAACATCAGGATAAGGC
Organism: Holothuria leucospilota; assembly: GCA_029531755.1. Classification (NCBI taxonomy): domain Eukaryota; kingdom Metazoa; phylum Echinodermata; class Holothuroidea; order Aspidochirotida; family Holothuriidae; genus Holothuria; species Holothuria leucospilota. The sequence goes on from CM055965.1 coordinate 24,473,568, forward strand.
TCCTCTTTTTGTAACTTCTGTTGAAAGAAGTAAATACATGATTGAACATAATGGTTGGCTGTGGAATCATAAGAGTACACTCTAAAAACCAAAGAGCGAAATTCACTCCAAAAAAAGTGTGTTCAGTAACCACTCTTAGTAAGAGTAAATTTCACTCGGAGTAGAGTGAAAATTCACTCCAGATAGAGGGATATTTCATTCGATATGTGTGAAGTATCACTCTCTTTGAGTGAATTGTCACTCTTTTTGGAGTGAATTTCACTCTGTTGCTTTTAGAGTGTAGTGAAATATAAATAGGTGTGACTTTCCAAAACTGAGTGAAGTTTGTAAATTTATCTCATAAAGGGATCATAGAAAAGTAGTCGACATTCATTACGAAGAATGCTGTTGCTGACGATTGATTATTGTGCTAGGAAAGCTCCCATTAGTCCATTGTTTTACTGGGGTTATCAAAATACAGACCACAGAGCCTGAAGTCATGTTTATAGATTACAACACACATATGAAGATTTTTTCCACACATGATGCAAGCAGTTATATGGTGAACTAGATAGGAATGTCAATTGTGTATGCCTATCCTTATCGAAATTTTTAATTTTTGGTTTGTTTTGTAAGTACATTCCACTCTGAAGAAGTTGGCAAAAAAGCTTTTCCAACAGCCTAAATACCCATCCACGATCATTCATGTGTCCATGAATCATTATACAAATGTTTGGGAAGATGAAACACACAGCTAAAACTTTGAACACCTTTGTACATATTGAATATTGTTCAAATTTATTGTGAAAGCAGTCCACACGATCATACATTTGTCCATAAGCATCGGCATAGAAATGTATGAAGATGTTTTTGAAGGAAAGTATGATCGTATATACATGGGGCAGGCTTAAAGTCTGCTTCTATGGGCAGGTCTATGTTTCGTTTCATTTATTTGTTTTTCTTTATCATTGAAAAGTACAGATACATAATATAATTATTACCAACATCATGAAGTAGATGGAGGTAAAACCAAAAAACCCTGAGGGGCTTGTCGAGAGTTTTACTCCCCATAACTACAAAAACAAACTGATGTAGCTGAGTCAGAAACAAAGAAAGCAAAAGGAACAAAGAATTAAAGATAAAAAGAGCCAGTAAATAAAATTAACTAAAACAAAAAGTAAAAACTGAGGTTATAGGACCAGAACTTCCCCTCACAGACTCCACCCCTTTCAACCCGTGCTCCCCCCCCCACCAAAGTCCACAGCTTTCCACAAACAAAATGCATAGTGACAAAACACATGTAATGAATGCACTCAAACAGTATGATAAGTCAATCAGGAAGTTACATTGTTAAAATAAACCTGGCATATAGAAAGGTGCTGGAGACTGCTTAAGTATTAGTACAATGCTATGTAGTACTGAGTGAAACCTCTCCGTAAAGAACTTATACTTGGCCTGTTAATTAATGTATTAGGTAATGAATTCCACAGTTGTATAGCTCTGTAGCGTAATGTCAACCGTGAAGATGATTTGCGGGTACCAATAGTATGTGGGAGATGAGACTGGCGAGTAAAATAGTTTTAGAATTTTTGGTGAAGAATTCTGAAAATGATTTTGGTAAAAGGCTGCGCATGAAATGATAGGTGAATGAAGCAATGTTCAGGTTGATCATATCAAACAGTTTCAAGAGATTAAGAGACTTATACAGCTCACTGGTGTGATCACAGGGTCCAGATAAAGAGATGTAGCAAATTACTCTTTTTTGCAAAAGAACCAGCTTGTGAAGGTAGGAGGTTTTTGTACCTGACCAAACTGTGGAACAAGACATAAGATGAGGATACACCAGAGTAAGGTAAATTGTATGGAGAATACCTTTTGGCAACAGATGTCTTAATCTACCAATTACACCGATACCTTTGGCAATTTTTGAAGAAATATGATTGATGTGCTCTTGCCAGGTAAGCTTGCAGTCAATAATGATGCCAAGAAATTTAACACTTTTGGCAGGTTCAAGCCTTTGCCCATTTATGGATATATTGAAAACATAATGATGAGTATTATTAAATACAATGAAATTTGTCTTACTGATATTAAGGGATCGATAGCTTGTTTGCTATGAACCAATCAGAGAAGAGGCTTAGTTCATTAACAACACTGTTTTCAAGTTGATATGGGTCATTTCCAGTGAAGAAAATATTTGTATCATCAGCAAACAGTACAACTTCTGCTTTCTTAGAAACCAAAGTAATGTCATTCATATAAATAACAAAAAGTAAGGGCCCAAGAATTGAGCCCTGCGGTACACCATAGCTTACAGTTTGTAATTTTGACTTTATAATGTTAAATGATGTAAATTGTAACCTGTCAGAGAGATACCTTTCAAACCATTTCAGGCAAATACCTCTTATACCATAGCGATCAAGTTTTTGTACAAGAATACCGTGGTCAATTGTGTCAAATTCCTTTGAAAGATCAAGATACACCCTAAGGCATGTTTTATTGTTGTTAATAGAACTACATTATTTGTCAATGGCTTCAATAAGAGCAAGTTCAGTTGAGTGACCTGGACAAAACCCGTATTGGCTGTTTGGCGAGAACATTGTGTTAAGGAAGAAAAGTTTGTACTCTGGTGAACATCAGTCTTTCTAAAATTTTTGAGAAGCATGATAAAACTGAAACTGGACAGTAATCGAGGAATTGATTTTGATCACCTTTATTGTAAATGGGGACAACTTTAGCGATTTTTAGTTTGTCTGGAATGATTCCCACATTGAAAGACAGGTTAAAAATATAGGTCAATGGTTCGAAAATTTATGGGATAACTTTACGGACTACCAAGGCCGAAAACCATCATAGCCCACAGCCTTATTGGGATTTAGACACTCTAAAGAAACACTGACAAGTTCCTCTTTACTGATGGGTGAAAGAAAGAATGAGCTGGACCTGTATTTTGGTATTAGTTCCTTTAGGCATGTATTTCATGGAATTTTGGATGCAAGAGATGGACCAACGTTCACAAAAAAGTTATTAAATGCATTAGCAATAGCATTTGGAACTGAAATCTTCGTGTTCTCATTTATGAACTCGTCAGGGTAACTACTTTGTGGTTGCCCTTTGTGTAGAATGTCATTAATATTTTGCCACGTACGTTTCATATTGTGTTTAGATTTGTTGAATATATCAGTATAATACATCCTGCTTGCTATGCGCACTACATGATTAAGCTTATTACGAAAATTGTTATATGTTTTTTGGTTCGTAGATGTAGGAGTCTTCAGATAACTCTTGTAGAGCTTACTTTTAGTTTTGATGCAATTAATAATGCCTCTTTTAATCCAATCCTTTTTCTTCCTTTTGTGTTTGCTTAATACTGTGATTGGGAAAGTTGCATCGTAATATGGAGAAAAGTTTGAATGAAAGTGTTGAAAGATAAATTTGTGTCTTCAGTTTGGTAAACATCTCGCCAATCAGTACGCGCAATGCGTGACACTTAAAGTTGTATATTGCGATCAGCATAATTGCAGATGTAGTTTGGTTCATTCTTAAGATGTTTTGCATGAAAAGATGAATTTGTGAAAATCGGAAAATGGTCGCTATTAAACATCAGTGACTAGAATACCAGATACGTCAATGTGAACCTTGGAATCAATACTGCTAACATTTGTGATTATGTAGTCAATGAGTCAAGCAGAGCTGCTTGTCACTCTTTTGGGTGTGTTGATAGTGGGACTGAAACCACAAGTGACTACATTGTTAACAAAATTAGATGAGTTAGTCTTACAAAGGTCAATATTAAAGTCACCCATTGCATAACAGTACTGACCTTCTAATGAAATCTTGTTGAGAACATCATACAAGTAATCATTAAATTTATAGCAGTGCTACCGTGAGGAGGACGATATACCACACCCACAATGACTTTGTGCTTCAATGTAGGAATACGCAGTTCTACAAAAAATACATTCAATATCTACATTGAAATAAGAAAGATACGTCTCTATGAGAAGTAAACTGAAACTGGTTACTAACGACATTGCAAGGCCGCCACCTCTTTTTTGTCTGATGGTGACTTTCGATTAAAGTGTAATTACCTAAGGAGATATCCTGCAACATGTTGTCATTGAGCCAAGTTTCAGTACTAAACCAAGCACAGAAAATTTATGACGTAATAACGACAGGTAATCAGTCACACGATTAATGTTCCTCACATATCGGAACTATTTCGGGCAAAACGCTTCCTGCTCTATCACGAAATTTGCTGTGCAGCACAGCCTGCTTTGCGGTTTCACACTTCACGGCACTTCAACGGGAGCTCTGTGAGAGAGTTTATTCCCCTGTGCATTGTTCTGACCGAACAGCCTGTGTGTTGAACGGAAGCCTGTGACGTCACTGACCTTACGTAGCTATTCCGAACAAAGGACAACAAAGGAAAAGATTGCGCCCAAAAGTCGATTTGTTTTTTGTTTTGTAATTTCGCGGAGGGTTCCTATTGTCCAAATGAGCCAAAATTTGGTACTCATGCTCGTGAATATGTATACTTTCAGATTTCTTTCGAACTAGAATTTTAGCTGAATGCAATAAAAAGCTACGGCAGTTTAAACGAGTAAAAATACTCCCAAATACTCCCATAACAGCATTTTGACGACTAGCCCCATTGAAAAATCCTGAAAATTCACTTTTTTATTCGAATTTCGCATAGTGTTCCTAAAACACTTCTAGAAAAAACTTACTATTGGTAGAAAGAACACAAATTAAACATTCAAATTCGGTGCGAACTAGAATGATAGGGTGAACGAACGATTTTTGGTAACCAAATATATGCCAAAATGGCAATTGCGCTGCACAGTTAAGGATGAGTTCGGAGAGCCGGGAGCGCTATGTTCCGATATGCTAAGCTATGGCAATTAAGATGGAAAACACTAAACGTTCCCTTTTCCACACAGTGTAACTCATCAATGTTAAAATACATCGAATCATTACAAAAATATCTGCTCAAGTTACCCAGAATTTAATTATGGAATGAGTTGGGCCAGATTCTTTCTACATCAATTGATCCAGTCAAATAGGATCAGAATTCATCATCGTTATCAATATTAAAGAATGGGAGTTCATATAAATTACTTTCAGTCTGACATAGGAGAGCATGGCAGTAAAGAAAGTCTCCTTTGTAAATCTTGTAAGCTTAGTTTTTGATGTCAAAACTGTTATTGCATATACATGTTGGCATTCAATACACGTCGACAGATTAATTGCGTGGTTGCACCCACCAAAAAGTGAGAAAAGTTATGAAGCAAAACACATAAAAATAAGTGAACAAATTGACACGAAAGTAACCTAAAAGCATAGCAAGAATAGAGAGACTTGTTTCCTTTGGGATATTACTGGTCCAGTGGGAATGATCAGTGTCGGACAGTGAAATGTTTACATGGAGACGAGCTGAAGCAATATCCATTACCACTTTGTCGATATTTTTGCCCTCACTTTCAGGAACTCCAGATATTCTAAGGCAATTTCTGTGTGAGTATTGCTCTGCATCGTCAAGTTTTTTTGGCCAAATCAACATTTTGTTGCTGCATTTTATCACATAGCATATCCGGCTTTTTAGTCTCCTTGGCCAGGGATTCAACTTCACATTCAAGTTCATGAATATGCCCTTTATTTTCTTCAATGTTTCCCTTGAGTGGAACCAACATGTTACTGAGAGCCTTTTCAACACTAGTTTTTAACAGATCCTGAAATTCCTGGCTTTTAAGCACTTGCTCTACTACAGAGGACACAAGGTCTGCTTGGCTAGCACTGTATTTTAACCTATCCCCAAGCACCAGGGCCCAGGGCCCTTGCATCGGCCACAGAGGTGATGACTTAGTGTGAGCATAAAAAGAATGTGAATAAATTCACAGTGACTATTATGATATTCAAACCAGGATGTTTTATTAACGATTGTTTTTACAAACAAGTGTTTTGTACATTGCATACTAGAATACCATATGTTACAATAGTTACCTGTTTACTTGCTTTCTGAATGGTAGACTGGTGTTAAGTTTCAGGAAAAGAAGCTTTGCTGAATCAAAAGGTTTATAACCTTACGAATTTCATCCATAAATTGTCAAGCGCCTAGAGCAGCTACGTTTTTGTTCCTGATTTGGCGCTATATAAGTCCAATGTATTATTATTATTATAAATTATTTGCTCATTCATAATTTGTGAACTTTCACGAACGGCTGCTATATAAGTCCAATGTATTATTATTATTATAAATTATTTACTCATTCATAATTTGTGAACTTTCATGAACAGCTGCTGATTTCCATGTATTACACTACTGTGGGTACCATGGATTTATCAAAGCTGTGTGATGTGTGAAGTATTTATAGCTTACTCATTGTAAAGACTTGATTTACTAGTCTTTTGTCCAATGCCATAGCCAGTGGAAAATGAAAGCCGTGGAGGGGAGGGCATGTGGGGGAAAGTACCCCCCTCCTCCATCTAACAAAGTATATAAGAAAGAGAAGGAGTGAAAGAGGAAAAAAATGAGGAAAAACAAATGCAGAAAGAACTTGGACCCAGACACATTATCACATTTACATGTATTGCTCTCCAGTCTGAGCCAAGTTGACAGCTGTATGATGGACTGGGATTATTACATATGAAATTATAGGTGTATGACAAAAGACACAAAAAAATTTCTCAAAGAGCTTTTGGCCCACTACTAGCAGCAGAATTTTATAGTAGGCAAATTTAATCCTCAAAGTAAGAGATAATTGCCCACCAGGTTCTTTTAATACACGAAGTCATGTTTATCAGGCTACAACAGTTTTCACATGACATTTTTGTTTGGTTTCTGCCATGATTGTGAAACTTGCCATCATGGTTTAAGTTGTACCTAAAAGAAAATGCCTGTTTATCTCACATCCTTCTGACCTTCCTCCCCCCCCTCCCCACCTGTTTGCCTGATGCACAGAAATGGCCTGTTCACCTGTCTGTAAAGAAGTCTCGTAGGGCAATTTTAGTTTGAATCAAATAATGTACCAGGAAAATGAAGATGTCAGCATGGTAAAAGTTATACTTTAACCAGTGTAAAGGTATGTCCCCTACCCTTGTTTGATGCATAAGCCCATGCCCATTGAGACTTTGCAACACAAAACCTAAACCACGCTTTATAGATTACCTGCTGGAATATTTTACTGAAAATATGATGGATGGGACATGCTTTTCCAAAATTCTTTATAGAATAATGTGGACACTTGCAATATCCATGTGTTCCACCCCACCTCACTGTCCCTCCCCCCTCCTATTTTGGTACTATTTACAGTTTTTATATGATCCCTAAGTTACGCTGCATACTTAATATATCTTTATTACCAGATGCTAGCAAATTTCATCTGACATGTGCATGATGTCAAACCCCAGGATTACAGACCCCTCGGTAAAGCTTTATACCTTCAATATTATGCCCTTGCAAAGTGAGCCTGCCCGGCTTTTGTAAAAAAACGGGTTCAATGCCAAAATTCAGCTTCAACTTGTAGACAGAGATTTAGAAGACTGAAATTGACAAAGATACAACTCAGATCCCCTTAATTCATAGTATGGGAAGGGAACAACTAAATTTGCAGAGGCTACCTAGCATTGTATGGAAATTCACAGAATTATCAAAACTTGATGCTGTAATTGACACTTTAAAAACAATGCGTTCAGGGGTGGCACCCGCAGGGGGCTGGGAAGGCCATGGCCCCTGACAGGGAAATTTTCCAGTTTCGTCAGGAAGCCCTAATCCTAACATAAAATTTGTAATCCCAACGACCTTCAGTGGCCCGATGATCTGTGTGATTTTGTTCAAAAGAAGGGCAGATTCTTCAATAAAGACCCCATATTTTCTAATTTTCCTTAAAAAAACCAAGTTTTTCAAATTTTCTTCCATAAGAATCCAAAATTTTCAAATTTCTTCAATGAAACTCCCAAATTTTCAAGTTTTTGTTAAAAAAGCCAAAACATTTTCGGTGTGCTGTGCACGCCAAAAATTTTGTGTTTCACATCGTTTTGGCAACTCCACGCCTTTGTCGGGGCTTCAGGATGCTGGCCCCCCTGTTGGGGAGCTTGCCCCCCCCCCCCTGTTAGGCAAATCCCAGCACAACCCTTTAATGCATTTATGGCTTATTTATGTATAATCTGATTTACATTGTGTAACTTTTGGGCTGTTTTACAACGGTTGACAAGGATTGCCAGCCTTCCTATGCTGTGATTATCAGGTGATATGGCAAAGATGTCTCATATTTATAAATGACAGCAAAATGTTACACCCATGGAACAATTATAGGAAGGGGCAGGGGGAAAGGAGTTGTGTTGATGGTGACCCAACGTAATTGAGGCCATAAGAAACCTCCCCTCCCTCCTCCATGAAGACTACCACATGCAGTAATATGTACCCACTCCTGTTTGAGAAGTAAACACAAATTGACAAATAGCTAAAGAAGTTGCAATAAATGTGTAAATGATGAGCTTTTTAGACAGTGATTTCCCAAACTTCAGTCATCTCTTTTCGTCAATGCAACATGGACAGCAATTTGGAGGGGGGTACAGAGGGACATGTCCCCCCCCCCCTCCATATCTGAGAAATTGCCCAGTGACTTTGATTTATCACACAGTAATTATTATTTGAAAATGGGGTCATCCCCCATATATTGAGAACAAATTGCCACCATTGCAATGCAATGTGTCAAGAACCTTTAGGTTGACGTACTAAAATTTACTTTTTGTTTTCTTTTACTACAGATTTTCCAAATTCATTGTTCTATTGTGAAAGCTTGGAAGATGGTAAAATCAACACTTGACAACTGAACCTGAAATAACCAGGGTGAGACAATATGGTATAAACCAATATTCTGATACTAGGTACATTAACGTTGATTTGATATTTTTACATGCAAACATATTCTCCATTTTTCAACACATTGCTATACTGTCAGAGGGTGTCTCAAATTCCTGGGGGTGACATTGGGAGATGTGCCCCCCCACTTCTGAAAATGGTAAACTGTGCCCCTTTTGAAAAGGAAAATATACATACATATGTATATCCGGGACTTTGAAGTGTTCCCTACAGATGATGTTCCCCTACTTTTGACATGCTGCTACTCCCCTGGGTGTGGGGTGAACCACATTCAGCTCACAAGTTTGGTATTTTCTGAAGTAATTTTGCATGTTATGAGACAAAAAATCTTCAGCAAAGATTATTGGGGGTCTGCATGCCCCTTCCAACCCCAACTTAAAGGGGAATTTTCATGATCTTGATATTTTTACATGCAAACATTTTTACATGCAAAGACTTGGATAGGTTATTTTCATGGTCTCAGACTTGGCAAATGTCTTTTAATGCAGATAAGTGCAAAGTCTTTCACTTTGGTGCTAAAAATTTCAGCTTTGATTATAACATGAATGGTAGTATTCTGAGTGATGTGACTTTTGAGAAGGATCTGGGTGTAGTTATTACAGGTAATTTAAAGCCATCTAGACAGTGTGCAGCTACTGCTGCTAGGGCTAATAGGGTGCTTGGATTGATCAAGAGGAATTTCAGTAGTTTCAGTAAAGAAATTGTACTAAATCTGTATAAGCAGTTGGTAAGACCCCACCTCGACTATGCAGCCCAGGCTTGGAGTCCCTTCTATGAAAAGGACAAGCATCTTTTAGAGCAAGTTCAGAGGAGAGCCACTCGCCTTATACCCGAGGTGAGACACCTACATTATCATGTTAGACTTAAGCATCTTGGGCTTACCACCCTGGAGTTGAGAAGGATTAGGGGGGACATGCTTCAGGTGTACAAATTTCTCTCTGAAAGGAATCCTTTGTCCTCTTGCAATTATTTAAAGGTTCAATGTAATTCTCGGGTTCGAGGCCATTGTAAGAAGCTAGTTAAGAATTTTGCAAGGCTTGACATTAGGAAGTTCAGCTTTTCTCATAGAGTTGTTAACAAGTGGAATAGTCTGCCTGAGTGGGTAGTTAACTCCACATCTGTGCACTGCTTTAAGGTTAACATTGACAAGTTCTTCCATAAGTGTGGTAGAATCTAATTGTGCTGGGCTCGTTTGGTGTTGGTTGGTTCTTTGTTTTCAGTTAAAGACAGACTGTCATCACCCCAAAGTATATTTTTAGTGTATGTATATCAAAATTCTCAGTTGGTGACTGCTCTTTGATTGACATCAAAGTTTGAAAATTTGAAAGATGCAGAGTAGCTCACATTCCACACAAGGCAGAGAGAGTACTTTTATTACATTTTATAGCCTTGTGTGCTCACCAGGACATTGCCTTAAGCAATAAAACAGGTTTATTCTTGCACAAGGAAGAGCCTCATACAGCCTCATACAGCCTCATACAGCCTCATATGTTTTTAAATCTACAATTCTTGTTTTTTAACTTTTGAAAATTTTTGTAAAACATATGAGAAATAAATTTGAATTGAATTGAATTGAATTATGGGAGGAGCTAGAAGATGCATAGTTGGGAGAATTGGAACTGTCTGGGATCATGAAAATTGGGTTGTATGGACTTCAGGGCATCTTATGGGGCCTTAGCCCTCCTTTGCCCTTTAACCTGTTATGTTATGATACCAGACAGTTCCAATTCTCCCAACTATGCATCTTCTAGCTCCTCCCATAACTGTATGAGGCTCTTTCTTGTGCAAGAATAAACCTGTTTTATTGCTTAAGGCCATGTTCTGGTGAGCACACAAGGCTATAAAATGTGATAAAAGTACTCTCTCTGCCTTGTGTGGAATGTGAGCTACTCTGCATCTTTCAAATTTTCAAACTTTGATGTCAATCAAAGAGCAGTCACCAACTGAGAATTTTGATATACATACACTAAAAATATACTTTGGGGTGATGACAGTCTGTCTTTAAAGACAGTCATCACCCCAAAGTATATTTTTAGTGTGGGGGTATTAAAATTCTCAGTTGATGACTGCTCTTTGATTGACATCAAAGAAAAGAAAATTTGAAAGATGCAGGGTAGCTCACATTCCACACAAGGCAGAGAGAGAGCTTGCATTACATTCTATAGCCTTATATGCTCACTGGGACATGGCCTTAAAGACAGATTTGCATCGCCCCAAGTATGACTTTTAGTTTGGGGTAAGCAAAAGTCTCAGTTGGTGACTACTCCTTGATTGACATCAGAGTGACAAAATTCAAAATATGCAGAGCAGCTCATATTACACGGCATGCACAGATAATATTTTGATTACACATGGGATCTTTTATGCTCACCAGGATGTGGCCTTGAGCAGTGAACTATGTTTGTGTCTGCACAAGGAGAAGCAGTAAAGACAGTTATGTGTGGGGCTTACCACTAAGAAAAAGTCATACTTGGGGTGATGCAAATCCATCTTTAAGCAATAAAACAGGTTTATTCCTGCACAAGGAGGAGCTTCAAACAGTTGTGGGAGGAGCTAGAAGTTGCATAGTTGGAAGAATTGGAACTGTCTGGGATGATGAAAATTCCCTTTTCAATCATTAATGTGGTCTGATCATCTTATGAGACATAAAGTCAAATTCAAAACCCATATGGGTAGAGTGATTGTCATCAAATGCAGGAGGAAAACATAAGGAAAATCTTTTTTACCACAGGCCTCATTAATTCTTGCCAACAATTTTACAAGGAATTAGTGGAGCAAGTTTCATGTGTTATTACAATCTCTTTAATAGTTGTAGTTTTATGTAGTTGTGTCACCTTTTTGTATTTTTATGTGATTTATGTGATCTATTTTGCTCCTACTTACCTCCCCTATTACTACAATTGGTGTGGTTTCTGTGTTTAGCTTCTTCTTTCACTCTCTTTTTTACTGTGATACAATGATACCAGTTTCCTTTTATGGTCAATGAAGATTCTTATACTTTGTTACATCTTAAGATCCTTATACCTCCTTATATCTTAAAGGTTGCAATAGGCAGTCGTCCTAAAATTGCTTTGAAAAATAAGCAAACTCTTGCAATCTACTTCTTATTTCCCTTGCAAATACCTCTGAAGATGTTTTTGAACATAACTTTACAAACAAAAGGTAAAGCAAGGAGTTATTCTCCATGAATTGAACAAATAAGGAACAAAAATATTGTCACATGATTGAAAGGTGCCATTCCTGAATTAGTATGACGTGGTACTTTAATTCAAATTGGGTTGACTGCATTTTCCCTTTAAGGTCCATAGTTTGCCCAAAGGATGCATCTTTATAAAGTTCAAATGCCCAGGATAAATTCTTTAGTTAGTTTAAATCCATCAGATTTTGGCAGCATTATAAAATTGACACCAGTATTCACATTGGACCAAAAACTTTGGTGTTCACTAGACTCCAAAAGTTCTGGTTGTCCCAAAGTTTCTTGGTCTGAGTTCAATTTTAGTGATTAAGATGGATTGTTGTTCATTTGCATATGCCGTCAACATGCAGTTTGTCTAAACTGGGCAGGCTGGTAGAGTACAACCAACAAAACATTTAAAGACAGATATTCATCATTCCAGACAATTCCAGTTATCCCAACAGCTTACTTTTTAATAGCTCCCTCCCCCACAACTGTCATTAGTTAGCCCTCCCTATGCAGACACAAACCTAGTTTATTGCTTAAAAGGTGATATCCTGGTGAGCACACAAGGCCCTAATGTGTAACCAGGGAGTTGCTATTTGTCAAATAGCAACTCCCTGGTGTAACTAGCCTCTGCCGAGTCTTTCCGGCGTAAGTTTCTTCTACCTCCTTGTAAACACTGGCTGTTACCTCCTGTGTTATACTCCCCCCGGTATGCGCTATGCCGGAAAGCCTCTGGACAAATATAATTTTATTCACCTACCGTTTAACTATAACCTTTGAAATCTACTACCAAATCGGTAGTAATTAAGTGAACCAATCAGAGAACCCTGTCTTGAGACATTTATGAATATTCAGTTTTAGGTTATGTGCATGTAGTACTGTACTGTACTGTATACTGTGTGTACGTACTTCTTGGACTGTGAAGAACAACCCAGTCAACGTTATAGGCTTGTTTCAATTGCAAAGAACGCTGCCGTAGGCTACAACTAGACGCCAAATCAAAATAAGCACGTTGGAGAAATTCCTTCAGTACTGGAAGGGACACATTTGTTAATCTTCACTCTGGACTTGGTAATGGTTTGATTTACAAATTTCTGCCGTTGTGTTCTTCCAACGGTACGAGCGGAAATGTTAGTGAGGTTGACAACAGGGACTGGTTCTGCGAGTGTACAACAGTAATAGGAGCAATTTCATTGGTCAATATTCTTAGAACGAGATAGCAACATAATAACAATTAATAGTAAGTAGTAGCAACGTGAATATCACAGATACATATATTAACACTTTGTCCCAAGGCTTTGATGCCGAGGCTAGATTCGTGGAGGCACAGTAAATACGAGACATGCTAGGTGAACCGGAAGATTCGAATCAAAATAACAAAGGAGGGATAATAAATGGCAGAAAAGCCTTGACAAAGGCTATGGTGTAACCAGAACACTCTCTGTGCATGCTGTGTAATATGAACTACTCTGCATATTGAATTTTGTAAACTCCGATGTCAATCAAAGAGCACCCACCAATTGAGACTTTTGCTTATCCCCAAGTAAAAGTCATACTTTCGGTGACGAGTATCTGTCTTTAAGGTAAGGGCTGATTGCAGATGGTCATATGGAATATTTTGACAGCTTTTTTGTTTCCAGAAAAAATTATACTGTGCATCCATGGTTGCACACAGTCCTGATTGCTTCAAGTTAACTTATAGCAGGAAACATGATAACTTCAGCTGATATCTTAAGATAGGAATAGCCTAAAAGTACAGAATGAAACTTTAATGGTAGACTTTAGACATCTGAGATACTTGGACCTATTGTCATAATCATTAGTAATTGGTTATCTTTTAAAGCAAACTTGTTTCAACAAGCTATTACTCCGAAGGAACTCTGTTGCAAATATCCTTCCAAGATATAATATCTGATGTGTACGTGGCACTAGAAATGTAATATGAAGGCTTTTACTTCAACTCATGGGCGTAAATCCCGGGGGGGATGGGGGGATATATTCCCCCCAACATTTGACTAGGGGAGGATGGCCCATGTAATCATCCCCCCCAATGTTTCAGTCTACAGATACGTTTATGATGGAAAGTATATTTTATTCTTCACTTTGTAAGAATTTTTTTCAATCTCGCTTCACTTTCTATCACACATGTTTCTCAAACTATCAGAATTTTAGCAAATTGTTGGCAATCTATCAAAATTTTCGTGCGCTCCGCGCGCTTCCAACCTTATGTCAGTGTCACTCATATTATCAATATCTTCCGATAGCAACTTTTGGAGAAGTACAGCAGCTAAAAGTTGAAAGTTTACGAATTCATAGGTAAAAGACTGGCTTATGGCAGTGACATGTAGGTTCGTTTGGCAATTGAGAGTGTCTCGATGTAGAGTCTGAATGCAGGCTTTGTAATCAGGTAATGAAAATATTATTTGTCACTGTTTACACTCCATGTAATGACCATTATTAAGGTAAAAATACATGAAACTGTTCTTATCACGACACTTTCCGAATAACAGAGATACATGTCCAAACATCTGTGGGGACCTCGCATCAATATGGGATCTTTCAATCTAATATGTAGCATGATGTAGAAGGTTGAAAGTAAGTATCTGCCGTTATACATTTTTCAAAATTTTTTACCAGAGCTTCACCAGTTCGCGCTGAGCCATTATCGGTATAGATGGTGATTGTTAATACACTTATGACGAAAAAAGCACTCTGTAACGCTCTTATTAGTCCTTCACCCCTTTTGCTACATGTATCAGGGAGGTCTAATATCAACTCCCTGCACCTATACTCTCCCTCCCTCTCATTTTCTATTGCTGGTAGCTGTTCATCGGGATTTTAGTTCAAAAGTAGTAAAAATACGATAGTTGTAAAGTGTTCGGCATCGTACTCTATATTATCCTTTGGATGTCAGGTAGTATACGCATTATGTCATTGCCCCCTGCACCAATTAATATGATTAATGCAGAGCTTCCAGGAGGCCCTATTCAGGTATCTGCTAGCCTTAGATGCCCTTTCATAATGCACAATGAAGGAAAGGACATATCTCGTAATAACTCAAGAATGTTTCTGTGGACTCCACGCACATATTTTTGTGTAAAAACTTTCCAGAAATAGAAGGCAGTAAAATAGTCAGAAGGGAGGGGGCTTCAGGAGATTTGTTGACAACGTATCTGTCTCTTAACGGACAACAAATTCTCCTCTTTTACCTTATCAAAAATTAGCATTCACTAAATTATGGACATTTTCCGGCCATATATGATCAGTTCCAAAAACATCTCAAAGACAGCACCATTTTGCATCGAAAAGACCTTAAATTAATTAAAAAAAATCTTAAAGGGGAGGGGAATCCCTTCCCAAGGACGACATCTTTATGTCGTGACAAACGAAACATCAGAACTGCTGCATGCAAATGCAGGAACGCTTGAAAAATAAAGGTGTAATTTATGCAGACTTGGGGGAACTGAGGTATTATTACGACATCATCTATGGTGCCCCCAATCACAAAAAACCTGGCGACGCCACTGATCTCAAGCCAACTTGCAGGTCTTGTAATTATCTCCGAATTAAAAAACCAGTTGTCTGGGATGACCCTATATGTTGATCCCTGCCTTTTTAAGGATAACAGGACATTGTTGCTCTTGTACAATTTCAATCCAGTGCAGCTTATCAACGAGTTTTGTGCTCAAAATAGCATTTCCTTAATGTACAAATATAACAACAGCCTACCAACATTACCGCTAAACTTAACCGCTTAAAACAGTCTTCCTGGCTCTTCTGAGACATTAAAACCCAGGAGCTTTCGGGGGCTTTGGCCCTTGGACCCCCACCGAGGCTTTGCCCCTGGACCCCACCCGTCATGGGCTCGCGCTTCGCGTGCACATTTTCCACATTTGCGATAGTTCACCCCATCCCCCCCAAAGCTGAAAAGAAATCTACACCCCTGCTTCAACTAGCCTCACTATTGAAAGAAACATGATTGCAAATGCTGAAGGGTAGAAGCTTTTCGAGACTTTGACATTTGGGTTGTGTTTTCATAGACTCCGGGTTGGAAAAAACGTTGACAAAACTTGGGAAGGAAAGTGGTATGCATAATTTCCTTTGTACAGTTGTTCTGATCCAGTTCTGTTGATTAAAAGTAGAATATGTTGGAAAAATGCAGTTTATTTTTGGGTTGAAATACACCTTCACCTTCCTCTTGTCAGGCAGTTGAGTGAAAAATACTTTTCAAAGATGCCAGAAACAGTTTTGTCTCTTGTTGAAGTTTGCATCTTTTTACACTCTAGTTTACTGACATGATTGTATCATGCATCTCTATTTATCAGTTTATTGGGCACTTGACTGTAAAGTATTTTTTCATTATTCTTCACAATTGTATCTGTTGTACTGCAATACCATACAAGAAATATACTTCAAGTAAGACAACCTCAAACTGAAGTGAATAGACACCTACTAATCCTATTCACTTCAGGCTATTCAGACTATTCATCTCCCTTCAGTTGTCTATTCACCTCAGTTTGAGGTAGTCTTACATGAAGTATATATCATATGGAAACGTCTCTTTTGCTAATCTGTTCTTTATGGCGACCCTTAAGTGCAGAAGTGGGTTGTCATTATCCATAACAATCGTTCAGTTTTCCTATTTCTGAATCCTATTTTGCCTTTGGGGTGCCTAGTTTTAATAAATTTAAACATTTATCTAACCACGGACGCTAACAAAAGTGAACTATGAGTAATGTGCACGTCGGACTAGGCGTTTAAAAAATAAAAAAACTTGCAGTTTGGTACATGAAAATGGCACCAAAACATCAACTTCGGAATGCAGCAATTGCTCAACACGCCCTCACTCAGTCATTTCGCACCCGATTACAATGGGGCAAATGATAGCTTGTTGTGAAACTTATAAGCTTTCAAATTATGTAAAAACCATCTTGATTGGTTCCTTACTTTCATCGGACTGTGCACTTTTGTTACTCGCATCCATTCAGAGTTCGCCTACGAAAAGGCTTCGGGGTGGTTTTCTGATGTAAACAAAGATCACATGACTACTGATCAGGGCGACAGCACTGACTCGTGGGGAAATTGGTGTTGCTTGCATAGCATTCACGTACACAGTACATACGTTAGCGGTAGCCTATACAGTGTAGTATTAACGCAGACTCAGTAGTTTATAATTTTCCTGCCGAAAATTGCCTTTTTTCGAAATTAAACTAAATTACAATGTTTTATAAAACACTTTTAACGCCCTGCTAAAAAAAGGAATCGTCCGTCCATTATCAGGAAAGCTGAGGTTGTGAATAAACAAACGCTTTGCAAGTGTCATTGATTGCACGTAATCCTGTGCTCTGTGTGTGCGGTTCGGTCTCTTATGAGACAAATGGCCGTAAACGTTTCCATATGATTCAATACAAGTGTACTACTAACAGCCCACCTGCTAATTAATGAGCAGTGATGAACAGGCTGTATTCAGGGAGTCAGACTGTGATGAGCTTATACGACATGAAAAACAAAAATTGGCCATTATGGACAAGAGAGGTTTAAATGACAGGTTACTTTTGGTTTCTCTGCTTGTGTTTCATTGTATGTTTGTATCATAAGGATTGCATAAGTTAATTCTCATGGTTATTGTCTTTGCAAATTGAAAGTTAGATGTGGAAAGAACCAAACTGAAAGGAATTTCCATAAATATATAGACCATACTGTGATCATATAGGCTTTTGTTGCATTCATACTATGTATGTAATTTTCATCTTATACTAATATGCACAAGTCATGTGACAGTTTAGCATCATAGTTTTCAACTTTTTTATCACTTTAAAGCCCTTGTGAGCCCTTAGTATCTTTAACCCATCTCACCCCACCCCCAACCCTGTGCATATGTAAGTATGAGAAGCTGTCTAAATGTGTTTGATGTATGTAGGCCCCCCCCCCCCCCATACCTTAAGGTGAAGCAATACAAAGTAATTTGCAAGAAAACCACCTAGTTTAAGCTAGTAAATAGATAGGATTTATCTCATAAGGTAAGAGGGGGGAAAGGATGGGGTGAGGGGGGGAGAGAGGGGTTCAATTTATTGACCAGTCTAAGATATGACAGTATCTAAGTTGAGTGTTACCATACCATTAATGACAAGAATAATACTCCATTCTTACGTAACACTTTTTGCCAGCTATAGACCTCAAATTCTACTGCAGTTTTTATGTCATCCCTAAAGATTTTCAAGCTACTGGGGCCCTTGCTTTACTCTGTGTGAAAATCCACAAGCAATTTCTTTTTCTGGATTGGCACTATGTACAATCTTTGTAATTGTCATTTCTGCATTCAGTTTCAGTTTATTTACTCTTTATACCTCGTAGGAGGTGTGAGAGTCAATACAAAAATATAAAGAAACAGAATATTGTACAAATAACAGGAAAATCAATACGAAACAAGTAATAAACAAATTATACATTCAAATACATACAACATTAAACCTAGCATTAGTTGGGACGATACGAGAAAAGAAGCTGTAGGGTAAAGCTGCATGTAGCTCATAAAGGTATCACACCCACTGAACCTTTTTGGCAAATTCATAAATTTACAATTATCCATTGACCATTTTCGTTGATAACCAGTAAGCCTACTCACATAACAAGATACTGGAGTTGTTAAACTTATACCAGAGGAATGGGACCACACTATTGACTAACCTAAACCAATAGCAATTTGAGCCAAATTGTAGAGAAGGTTATAATAATTTTTTTTTTTTTATTTCTTTATTAGTTCTAGCCTATCCTTGTTTCTAGCAGCAACTGGCAAGAATCTGTCACTTGTCTTTGCCTAAATAAATAGTATTTGCTCATACATTCATTCACACTGACCTGAATACTTATGTACACAACACAGCCAAGTAGCACATAAAAACTGGGGTTTCTCATTTATTGAACAAGAACCCACTGTTTCATTCTAGATCCAGCTTACATGAAGCAGTTTGTACTTAAAAATGTTAAACAAATTCTATACTTCAAGTTAAAGGGAGAAAGCAGTTGCCCTAAGTTCATTTTCAAAAATCTGCTAAATCTCACAGATCTCCTCTGATTTTGCTCACAAGTACCTTTCATTATGTTTCTCTATATATAAGAAAATTGAATAGTGAAAGTAAACCAAGGAGTTATCCCACGTGAGTTGAAACATGGAAGTACCACCTACCTCCAAGGTAGTACTGCCATGGTTGAACAAATAGGTAACAAAAATATTGTCACATGATTGATAGGAGCCATTCCTGAATTAGGATGAGAGAGTACACTAATTCAAATTGGGAAACTGCGTTTTCTGTTTAAGTTATACATGGACTGGTACCAATATAAATACAGTACATGACTAATTATATGTGAATGCACCATTTTAATGACAATTACACAATTTTTGTATCCAATCAAGTGCTGGCACAATCAGTCTTAATGTTACAGTAGTAAGTTCTTGTGTTTTTTATGTTATAACATTGTTTGTGTTGTCAGTGTAGGGAGAGTTGATCTGAGTGCTCTCAAATGTCTGCCATTAGGTTAAAATAAATTATATCTAAAGACAGGGATCTAATGAATCATTCATTCGTGAAACATAGATCAGACTCAAGTTGTGACTTCTTGTTTGGCTTCATTCTCTGTACTGTCAGTAAATACTAAAGCAGCACATACAGCTTTGTAGTATTTAATATGAAAACATTCAGAGAATAAAACAAAGCAAGTCAAAGATTATATTGTTACATAACAAATTTTGCTTGATAATGTCAGTGGTGCTGGCAAGAGGAAGGGGGGCAGTGGGAAAGGAGGGGGCATAAGGGTATAAATGTTAGGCCTGGAATACCCACTAGGTGCCTAGGGCCTATGAAGATAATGGAGCCAATGAAAATATCTGATAGTGCCCAGAAAATTCGAAGCTTTGTGGACCTAGTGTGTATTGCCCACCAAACACTAAATTCAGTTCTGGTGCATATGACCTTCAATAAGTTTTGACCATACCTTAAAATGACCTCAAAAGGCATTTAAGCTACTGATATCTGGAAAAGGAAGGGGAGGGATACAGTGACATATCTTTTCTAATGGATGATGAATCCATTTTTAATCATTTTTTCTCCCTAATCTCTTGCAAATAATCAAAATTTTTCATACATCCATTGCAAATTACCACAATCATTTTTGCAACCTCTTCAAGCTTTCAGTTCCAGTAGTATGCTTGTTATCAGTACCTTTTCAAACATTGTATTTTTCAATGGTAAAGATTTTACATTTAGGACAATCTGCATCACCCTTATTACCTTCTGTTTTACACATGTATAGTCCTTTCATACCTGCAGCAAGTCTCTGGGAAGTTTTAATAGCACAGTGGTATTGGACAGCCTCTGGTAGAGGGCGCTTAACCAAGTCCTTTTCCTACTTGCCTGTCCAACTAACTAAACACAAATTTTATAATTAGGCCAATTGGTCTTGGTCGGAGTTGTGATTATGAAGGAACATACCATTGCAAGAATGTAAAGCATGTGGAATTCTTGCCACCTCCTTCCTACAGGAAGACATTTCTATGAAAATTCAATGCTTGAGAAGATGACGGGTCATTCTTCATTCAGACTCGAAAAGTCCCTTGGTCCAGAAAATATTTTTTTTTTAATATTGTGTCGTGGCCATACATATTTGATGACCATTATTAAGGAAATAATACATACATTTATTCTAGGGAAACTTCTTTCTAAGAATATAAGGTACATTTCCCAGGCATTTCTGTAAAGGCCTGGTGTCAGAGAAGACCATGAAGCAATCTAAGTATCTTGAGTACTTACAGAAACAATTGTAGCATGATGTACAAAATTTGTAGTATAAATTTCTCTTTGAGGAATTTTTTCAGAACAAGCTTTACTACCCATTATCGAGTGGATGATGAATGTCAATACCTTTACAAAACAAGTCATTCTCAAAGATGTTTAAATTAATCCTCAACACCTTTTGCTTATTCTGCTCTGACCTCTCTTATTTCCCTTTGCTGGCTGATCACCTTTTCACTGCTCATGGTTGTGTCCCTGTTGTGTGATTAGTGACTGATAACTCCCAGCTTGCAGGGGCTGAGCCCCCTGTACCTCCAGTGGGTTATTACTCATGACCCTACCAAAAGCCCAGCATGGGAGATTAGTAGTTGTTATTTAACTTAAGGCTAGCTAAACATCATTTTGCAATGAAAAGGATGGTAAGGTAATGTAACACAACTAAGTATGAATTGGTTTTCATAAATGGAAGTGTAAATTTTCATCATTGATGAAAGTTGATAAAGTTATTGGTGAGTTTCTGTGTTTAGGTTTGCTTTCTTTTCATCTTGTTTTTTATAGACATCTTTTACAGTTGAGTGAGTTGACTTCCCTCTTTTGATTCCTTGCCGAAGGCCGAAGGAATCTATGCGATGGTGATGTCGTGTGTGTGTGTGTGTGTGCGTATGTGTGTGTGTGTATGTGACGCTTTGCTTGTAAACACGATATCTCAAGAAGGGTAACTCCGAGGGATCTCATACTCAGCACATAGATTGCCCATATTGAGTAGATGATCCCTATTGTTTTTTGTGGAGGTCAAAGGTCATTTGGGGTCACAAGAGGTCAAAAGGTCAAAACCTTGTAAACACGATATCTCAAGAAGGGTAACTCCGAGGGATCTCATACTTGGCAGGTAGGTTGCTCATAATGAGTAGATGATCCCTATTCTTTTTGGTGGAGGTTAAAGGTCATTTGGGGTCACAAGGGGTCAAATTGTAAATATGCTGGAAATTGCTTGTAAACACGATATCTCCAGAAGGGTAAATGTGAGGGATCTCATACTTACCATGTGGATTGCCCATATTAAGTAGATGATCCCTATTATTTTTGGTGGAGGCCAAAGGTCATTTGGGGTCACCAGAGGTCAAAAGGTTAAAACCTTGTAAACATGATATTTCAAGAAGGGTAACTGTGAGTGATCTCATACGTAGCATGTGGATTGCCCATATGAAGTAGATGATCCTTACAGTTTTTGGTGGAGGTCAAAGGTCATTTGGGGTCACCAGAGGTCAAAAGGTCAAAACCTTGTAAACACGATATCTCCAGAAGGATAACTGTGAGGGATCTCATACTTAACATGAGGATTGCCTGTAATGAGTAGATGATCCTTACAGTTTTTGGTGGAGGTCAAAGGTCATTTGGGGTCACCAGAGGTAAAAAGGTCAAAACCTTATAAACACTATATCTCAATGAGGGTAACAGTGAGGGATCTCATACTTAACATGAGGATTGCCTGTAATTAGTAGATGATCCTTACAGTTTTTGGTGGAGGTCAAAGGTCATTTGGGGTCACCAGAGGTCAAAAGGTCAAAACCTTGTAAACACGATATTTCAAGAAGGGTAACTGTGAGTGATCTCATACTTAGCATGTGGATTGCCTATATTGAGTAGATGATCCCTATTGTTTTTGGTGGAGGTCAAAGGTCATTTGGGGTCACCAGAGGTCAAAAGGTCAAAACCTTATAAACACTATTTCTCAATGAGGGTAACAGTGAGGGATCTCATACTTATCATGAGGATTTCCCATAATGAGTAGATGATCCTTACAGTTTTTGGTGGAGACCAAAGGTCATTTGGGGTCACCAGAGGTCAAAAGGTCAATACCTTGTAAACACGGTATTTCAAGAAGGGTAACTGTGAGTGATCTCATACTTAGCATGTGGATTGCCCATATTGAGTAGATGATCCCTATTGTTTTTGGTGGAGGTCAAAGGTCATTTGGGGTCACCAGAGGTAAAAGGTCAAAACCTTGTAAACACGATATTTCAAGAAGGGTAACTGTGAGTGATCTCATACTTAGCATGTGGATTGCCCATATTGAGTAGATGATTCCTGTTGTTTTTGGTGGAGGTCAAAGGTCATTTGGGGTCACCAGAGGTAAAAAGGTCAAAAAACTTGTAAACATGATATCTCAAGAAGGGTAACTGTGAGGGATCACATACTTACCTTGTGTATTGACCATATTGAGAAGTCCATCAGTATTATTTTTCGTGCAGGTCAAAGGTCATTTGAGGTCACAAAAGGTCAAAACCTAGTAAACATCATATTTTAAAGGAGGTTGACTATAGGGGATCTCATTTTTAGCCAGTGGATTGTTTATATTTAGCATATAGGTCATTTTGGGTCACAAGATTTCGAAAGCTTTTGACCTTATTAACATGATATCTTAGGTAGGATAACTATAAGGGATCACATGCTTGTCATGTGGGTGATTCATGTTTGTTACAATATATCCATATGGCAAGGAATCACTAAGCCTTTTGGCTTTCTGGTTTTGCTTTCTATTGTGTAGCTTTCTTCTGTGTTGTTGAGTTGCAAGTCTCATTTATTTTCCATTCTCATTTAAGGTTGTAACTTGATAAAGGCACTGTTGTGCCAAAAATTCGTTCACCTTTTCCCTGGACTAGAAATATATGTATTCTTATATTTCACTGAAGTTTTGTATTCATTATACAAATTGCCATGTATATAGATATATAGGTAAACAAACAGAACATAAAGCATAGTTAACACAACAGAAATACATTAAAAACAATTTATATATATATATTTATATATATATTATATATATATATATATATATAATATATATATATATTATATATATATATATATATATATATATATATATATATATATATATATAATATATATATATATATATATATATATATATATATATATAACGCTAGATCAACCTGTTAGGTGAAATCAGTATACCGCCAATACAACCAGTGAAGGAAAAAACAATAAAATACATAAGATTATATTTCCCCTTTTGGTTCTGAGATATATATGCACGTTATTTCAATGGCCCGTAAGTCCTTAGTGTTAATGGATACATGGATTAAGTTAGTGTGCAGCTAAGTATTTGCATAAACATGTGGTAAATCGGACTTGCGTATAGAGTTACGCATTCCTCTATAAAACAGTGTGTAAAACGTTAAACGCCTAAGGGTTGAGTTCTCCCAACAGTCACGTTTTTTAATACGGTTTTTCGCCTAAATCCCAAATTAGAGAAATATATATATATATGCAATTGATATAATTCCAAAAACAGTTAAGCCAAAAAATAAAATACACAAGCATATATTTTCCCTTTGAGTTTTGAGATATATGTATGTGTTATTTTCAATGGCCCCTCAGCCATGCATGTTAACGGATTCATGTATATATATCATTTGGTGTACAGTGAAGTATTTGCATAAATACGTTGTGTCCTTGATAGGACTTTACCATCCAGTTACTTATTCCCTATTAAAACTGTGTAAAAATGCGTACAATTGTGACTGCTCAAGTACAGCCACTCAGATTGGTTAAAACTTTGTACAGGTGTCAAAGAGTGGTGTAATCAGTAGATTGTGCCAATTTAACTACAGGCCTTTCTGTAGAAGGTGCTAAAACAGTTGCATTTTTCAGCTATAGGAGGGAATTGAAGTAAACCTCGTGCAGTTGGGAGAATTTTCACTGTTTGGGATGAGGAAATTGGGCCTTTGTGGTGTGCCTAAATGGCACCATCAAAAGACATATGTGCTGCATAGGCATGTGAGACCGGGGGGGGGGTGGAACCACTGTACCCCACCCTCCAATTTTTGGACAACCCCAACATTTGGGTAGAATCTGTAGAAATTTGGGCAAAGTTCTTCTTAAGACCCAAATATTTGGGATAAAATATTGTGCCCCCTTCCATATCCAAACATCCAAATGGGCCCATACACTTATGTATGTAGGGTGTTTTAATGGTGTGTCACAAGGATATGGTAGCATATCATGTAAATAGTAAATGAAGGCTAAGTTGAATACGTGGGAGATTGGACTATGTAGCCATACATGAATGGATTCATTGCAATGTTTTATGTCACATATCCAATCTCAATGTCTAACTGATTGATACTGTGATTTCAAGTTGATTTTATGGTCTTTAAATTTGTGACAAAATTGTCCTCAAAAAAGGTGTACATGTACATCAAATTTTCATTTGATTGCAGTTTATTTGTTCAAACAGGAAACAGTCTAATAGTCCTTTTTTACCACCCTTCACAATTACCAACTTATTCTTGAGAAGGAATCGACTCTGAAAATCGTGTTTAGATTGTGTTTGCTTAAAGGTCAAGAGCAGTCGCCCCAAACTTATTTTGAAGCAACAGCTAAATCTCACAATTTTCTTCTTATTTCTCTTCAAAGTATCTTTCATAATATTTTAGGACTTCAGTATTTCATATTCAAGGTAAACCAATCAGTTACTTCTAGTAAATTTCACATTTGAGGAGAAAAAATATTGTCACATGACTCTAAAGTGCCAATCATGAAACAGGACAGTCTACTACACTACTTCAAGTTGGGGTGACTGCATTTCCCCTTTAACACCATCTTACTGTGTCCAGGTGTCAAACCATGCACCCAGTTCTTCCTGTGACATTCTCAGAAGAGGTTGATCATTAACTGTTCAAATACTACACACACTCCCACGCTGAATTAATTGTTCAGTAGGCTTCCTGGTACATTGTACTGGAAGCGAGATTGAACGGGTTATACAATAAATATGAATTGGTTTATGTTCACACAGGAAGTCTATTTTGCATTTTAGAATGAGTTACTATAATTCTATATGTTTCCCATTTTGAGACGGATCTAAACACTTTGTCATTTAGGAAACTTATTGAAAAGAAAAGATTTTCTCAGTACTGAGGATTGACTATATTCATTTCTGTAAGCAGAGCAGGGGTGTAGTAGTGTAACACAGGTGGACGACACGGTTTTCTCTGAAGATGAAGGGACCGTGGGTCATGTCCTAAATCTTTTGATTGTGACTTAATCCAGAGAGCCAAAGATTGTAGGTCTAGCCGTACTCAAAATAAAAGAATTGGACAAAGCTTCAACAGTAGTTACTCCCCAATTTATTACAAACCCAGTTACGAAAAAGAAAAAAAGAAAAGCTTGAAAAGAGTTTACCATGAAAGTACACCCCTCCTTTGTGTCAGCCACACAAAGGGACATAAAAATACAAACTAGCATCAATCTGACTCAGTGGGGATCACACTAGTCAACACATAAACACTTGACAAACGCATGACAATATCAGAACTCATTCAGCATATTGGTGACTGTAAACATGATCATATCCACTGTACAGAGCTATTGAAACTGTCTAGTTCCCTCACTGACCTCTGGGATCACCATGGGAAGGCTGTGCCACGTACTGATCCAAGGCTCAACCCTGTCAACTTGAGTTCACCCTTGCTTCAATTCAACAAGCAGCAGAGTGCTACTTTCACTGCACTGCAGTAACACACACTAATAATCACAAAAATGCCTGAATAAACACATTAGTTATACTTGGCCTACATGATGCATGAACACTGTGATGGGAGACAGATCAGGGATCCATTGAATGGCCTCAACCTGAGAGCTGTCCTCACCAACGCAATGAACATTAACCAGATTACACAATTTACGGAATACTAATTACTATATGTGGTGATTTACTACTTTTGCCTAACCTATTGCTCAGCATAGCCATTCAGCACACATGAAGTAGGCCCTAGCTATGAGTCACGCAATTATAACACAAACCTAGACACTTAGACTGTTAGACTGTACACAACACAATGAGCATATACACTTCGACATTCGAATCACTACAGTGTTACCAACTTAGCACACATTATCGTTATGGACGTCATAATCGAACAAAATACAGTACAGTTCTTAAAAGTCACATTATAACTTACTTTTAGGCCTAACGTTACAGCCTAACGGATCCGTCGCGATCGCGGATAGGGGATACCTTCTGCTCCTACAGATCTGGCTATACATCTTCAGGAAACTCTAGCTAGCATCACTACCGGCTTCTGGATACTGTCTCCATACTCATCGCGATCTAGACCAAACCCTGTATGATCATAATAGGCCAGCAAAAGCACTGCTACTTGCACGTCCTCGGCCTCAGCCTCAGTCTAGTCAGACTCCACCGAAGTCGCACACCTAAGTGAGTATCAATGGTGACGACTGAACAACGGTACACAGTTTACGGTGACAGTCTAGACAACATCTCAGGCCAGGATTTACATTTTCTCTCTAGAATAACTCGGGGCTTACGGCATGGAAATACCGGAGTCGTTGGCTTACGTGTGTACTGTCCTTTGTACAACCAACGACTAACGTGTTACAGGAGAGGTACCTTCAGGTCCAAACAAAGAGAAGCGAAGATGATTCACTTTCTTGGAAAACAGGATACGGCTCGCTGAGTCACAAAACTTGTTCTAAGTTGCTCTCCACTAAGTTTCTCAACAAAATAGGGGGCAGCAAATAAAAACTAAATTACCTCAAAACGGGGCTGTTACAGTAGGATGAAATTTTTAGGGGGGCCTAGGTATCAAATGGGGAGCCACAGCATTGATCGCCATCCTTAATTCTTACACATTTTATTAGGACACCAAAATTGAGATGGGGGGGGGGGTGGCTAGCCAACATCTGGAGAGTCCAAGCCCCTGGCCTCGTAGCTACATGCCTGAAGCAGAGCGTAAGCCCCTCCCCCTTCTTGTCCTTCTTGTAAGTTCTATTACATCTCACAGAATATGTTACCAAAACAAAACATTGTACTAATATATATACACCATTACAAAAACACTTAAATACACTTTGAACACTTAAAACAAGAAGGTCTTGAGGGTTTTCTTAAAACTGTTAACTGAGGGAAAGATATGGATATGAGCAGGTAAGGAGTTCCATTGTCCTTGCAGCGGCAATTTTGAAACGGCATTTACCGGCAACAGAATTCTCTCAACAGGGATACGAGAGCCAGGTAGTGAGCAGGTATCCTATTTTGAAGATTTGTTACTCTTGTCAAAAAATCCCTCTAGGCTTCCTCAATGTCACAGAATGTGATGCCAAGTGGTCAGATTGTTGGTTCAGATTATTTTTGGTATTCTCTGAATTGTATTTGTATTTGAGTGGACGAAAAGAATGAAGAAACAAACAAACAAATGATTGTTAAACCTTGTTTGTCCTTGAAATTTGATACTGTTGGAATGTTTAGATATTTTTCCATGTAGAGCTAGTGTGAAAATGTTCCTTACCTATGTTTTAGGAAACAAAGTTATGAAATATTCCATGTAGTGGTATCAACATTAAAAAAAATACAAAAGCTACATGTGATCAATTTGCCAAGATGACATCATAGATTCCCATCATGCACTGGAAAAGCTAAAAATCAGCATTTCTTTTAAAAATTAGTATCTTCCAAATGTAAGGTGCGATTGAGATGGGGTTTCATGCACCTGGTAATATAAAAAACTTTCGTACAATTTTTGAAAACGTCAAATTTTTCACCAGAACATGTTTTTAAACAGTTTTTATGAAAGTAAAGCATATTTTTAATGTTTCTTTTTTATGTTTTATGCTTTTTCCCCACATTAGGCAGACAGTTGCCTTAGACCTCTGTTAACCACATACCTGGCAAATCAGGCATTTGGACGGGGACCCTTGATTAGTATCAATAATCAAATGCAGCTGGAAGTCACTGAAGCATAAGCCAAGATAAGGAAATCAATTGTTCTGCTAGCTAAAGCAAACAATCTTCCAGCTCACTGATGGGATAAAGTAGGGGATTACAGGGGACTACTGTTTGGATTGTGGTTTGGGGCTAGATAAGTGATTTGAAAACTTCTTCAAAGGACTTGTCTGCCTTATGCAGTATGCAAAGATCTTGACAAGTTGCAATGTAGTTAAAGCACACCCGGCCCTCTGTTCTTAACAGAGACTTTTTGAACTGGGTGTGCCTTGCTATCAAAGATATTATAAGCATAGATTCCAAACTCCTATACCTACACTGTTACGCTCAGTGACTCTACATGGAGACGCATATGTCGGGGCGGAAGTGTAGATTTGACATGCGCGTCGATCTCTTCCGCGATCTGCGTACAAAAATAAGAACGCGTTACAGAAAATTCCACTGTTCAAAGAGGTTAGCGCGGGTGGACTTTTACAATGTGTTCTATACGCGCAGAGTACATTTCTCTGTGTATTATCGGGAATACTTGACGCACAGTTCTATGCGCTCTGGAAGCAAACACGCTAGTTGCTTTCCCGTTGTGAGCGCGTAAGTAATTGAACGCGCATATAAAAGTGCGTCACTTTAAGATACCATAGAAACTGACCAATGAATGTCCATGAACTTGCAAAACCAGTCATTGTGCATTCATGTTCAAGTGTAAATATGTGGAATGCTGCGTTGAAGAAATAAGTTATTCTTGTTTAAGTGGAATTTATTGAGGTGTAGTACTTCTCCAGTCAACAACATTCTGAAGTAACAAGTATTAACACTTTTGTAAGACATTCATTTGCCTGTATGTTTTCAAAACGACTGAGCAGTGATCAGCACTCCCGCCCTGATATATTGGCCTCCATTTTAAGTTTGGTATTGAAACGGAAAGCACCCTTTAATACACAGTCCTAGTATCTCTCTGGAATGTCATGAATATTCAGTTCTTTTGTTCAGGCCAAATTGGTATAATTTACTGGAAGTTTACTGGTCCCGATAATTCATTTACATGCTGTTGTATTGCATTTTGTTGGTAAACTTAGTCACATATCTTTCCCCAGAGTAATGCTGTAAAAATATTAGTAAATCCCATGTTTTTAGGCTAAGAATTCCTTTCATTACTGCTTGTATGCATGGGTAACCTTAACAACTGAAGTCTGTGTCTTCTCTACCTGGTCATGTTACAATTTGGTGGCAGCCAGTGAAGATGGACTAATGCTCTGTTGTAATTGAAGATACAGAATGCATGGCATAGCCGGCCTGTTGACTCATTGCAAACGAGTAACCACAAGTGAGCAGAAAGCATGGCTTAGCCGGCCTCTTTGCTTTGTGTTACCAAGGAGACCTAACTGGAGGGAGACACCAACTAAGCCTACTGAGAAGCTGGAGTTTGGAGAAGAAGCTGGACTTGCAGAGTCAGAGGGCTCCTCTGGTCTAACTGGAAGAGTAGGAGTGCAATCCTCCTCAAGTACAGGGGTGATGTGGAGCTGCTTACCTGGAAGCCCTAGAGGAGATCACAGCACCTACAACCCTGGGAGTACTTGCCTGCTGTGCAGACTGCTCGGTTGGAAGACTGCTGCAAAGTTGCAGCAGAGATTGAATGTTGGACACTGGCTGGAGAGAATAAAACGGGAGTTTCTCTCACCCAATTGGGATCATTTTAGGAGCTGAGACTGGCACCGATAACAAAGACAATGCATAACAGCATGGAAAGGAATGCTGCTAGCCAGGGTAAAACTGTATGCAGGAGGTGAATTACCTACCACTGGTGTCTGATTTTACTGTCAACTGGTCCGCAAAAATGAACTGTTCGTGTGCACATCTTGTCCCCCACTGTCAATTGAGTACACCCAGTCCCGGACATGAACTTGGAAATTTTATAAAGTAAAGATCCCTGTAAATTTTGAGATCTGGAGTGTGATCGCCTGTGGCTGTATGTGGATGGCTGTGTTATGGTGCTACGGTCACCTAGGTCTAACCTGGACGTACCATCGTACAATTCTGGTGTCAAAATTGAATCCTGAATTCTACAGAAGGCTACTGGAGGTTACTTTTCAGTTGGAGTAGATGTTAATGCTGTTGAAGGTGGAATTCTTGTTCAAGTTATTCTGGTTCGAGTTCAACTGCACATGGGAGTGTGAGGTGCCAGTACTAGGGAGCAATGGTTGAGATGAGGACGGAACGCATACGCTCTTCATTGGATCGACTTTGCAGACGTATTGGAGGGGTCAACTGTGGCATCGAAGATTAGGAGCCATATGGGCTCTCTTCACGAGGTATCCTTGGAGGATATTGATGTTGGTTAGAGACCAAGAAAACTCCTGTGATGTGGTGCAGCCGTGGTTAGGGGACAATTGGCCAGGTGTCATTTTGTTAAACTACGACCGTTAAGGAACTTATGGTTATGCATGCTGTTCAACAATGTCATCTTCAAGTAATCAACTGTAGTATCTCCTGAAGTTTTGAAATCTAGTGTCATGCAAGTGACAGGACCATCCCCTGTTGAAGTCGATCTACCTGGCTATGTGACATGGTGAAGGCCCTTGGGCAAGGTCAAACGCTGTCACATAGTTGCCTGGATTTTGCCCACCAACCCAATTTACCCGGAGACGACGGATGATGACGAAGATGTCCAGTCAATTAAGAAAATTAGGTTTCGCGTCAGTTTAGTTAAATCAGTTCAGAAATGAGGCCTCGTGTTTAGGCATCGCGTCATTAGTTTTAATTAATCACAAGTTTAAGTTAATCGCGTCAAGATGTTGGTGCCAAATTAGGGATTCGCGTTATCAGTAATATCTAGAGTCGCGTCAAGATGGACCCAAGAATTCGGTCGCGATGAAGATGTTTTTAAGTTTAATGTCATTTCATGTATGCATCTTCTATGTTTATGATAGTTCTTATTGCATGTGATTTCTGAAGAAAATGATTGTTTGCTTGCGCAGTTAGAGGAGCATGTATTTTAAGATGGCAACCCATATGATTCCATGTCACCTCATTTGATTCAAGTATATGTCACTTTGTTTATGTATGATGTTATTGAATGTCCAGTTTTATGTCACATGATCATGCACAAAAGTTCATGTATTCATGTATGCGATTACTGTCCCAATGACTCGTACAACCTGATATGTTTAATTCTTATATTAAGGATTAATTGCAGTGTATACATAAATGTAAATAGCTTTTTGTATTCCCTTAAATTTACTCATGTTATCTTTTAGGAAGAAGCTTCGTTTTAGCCTTGAGCAGAACTCGGGTCGAGTTCTAGTAAGAAGGGGATAGTGAAACGGAAAGCACCCTTTAATACACAGTCCTAGTATCTCTCTGGAATGTCATGAATATTCAGTTCTTTTGTTCAGGCCAAATTGGTATTTATTGGAAGTTTACTGGTCCCGATAATTCATTTACATGCTGTTGTATTGCATTTTGTTGGTAAACTTAGTCACATATCTTTCCCCAGAGTAATGCTGTAAAAATATTAGTAAATCCCATGTTTTTAGGCTAAGAATTCCTTTCATTACTGCTTGTGTGCATGTTTTGCAAATATATAGTTTCTGTTCAACAATTGCTTGTGGTCTGGCTGGAGGCCTGGAGCCCAGTGCTTCTCCTACGGGTCGCAGAGTGACTTACCTGGCGCAAAAGTGTCCGTGATCACGAAGGTGGGACCTGTTCTATTCAGCCAGTCTAGAACGGGACCTCTGTCGGGTGGTGTCAGTTAAGTCAAAGTTTGTCCCTTGGGGACGTTGTTACTCCTTCGGGTAGCAGAACTCCTTCGGGAGTATTGTTTGGTTTTCGCCCCTGGCTCTTCGCCAGAGAGTCAGGGGACTTTTGGAAAAAAAGCAGAGTGACTTGACCTCTTACTTTGCTTTGACAAAGTAAAGTCTTTCATACTCTGGTAACCTCAACAACTGAAGTCTGTGTCTTCTCTACCTGGTCATGTTACAGTATCTATGCTTGTAATATCTTTGCTTGCTATACACTTCTCATAACAATCAGACTATCATAAATAAGTTTTGAAGCTGCGAAGCCATTGGCTTTTAATAGTTGCTGTTTCAAAGTTGTTTGAAGGACAAATAAATGTTTGAAAGAACTTTGATCTCTCTCAAAGACTACGTTTCCTCTTATAATGGAATAATTGTTCTGGTTGTTTTTTTTTTTTTCTTTTTTTATTTGATTGTGCAAACATTCCTAAAGTTATATGGCTGTCATAACATGGAAGAAGTCGTAATATAGATTGTGTCAACATGAATCAGGTTGTGAAACTGCAAATAGTATACTCAGAGAGAAATATAATCTATAGCATTGACGGCAGAAGCCGCTGTAGCAGCTGGTTTTGCCACCAATCATTATACCTAGAAACGGCAGCACATTTTTGCCATCAATCTGCCTCTACTTTGTTCTCAGTCAATCCATCTCCACATTCTCAAATCACTACAGTATCTCAAGTTTTAAAATTTTTCATGAAAAATAGGTTCTTGGATTTTATCAGGGCATAAATCAGAGACTCAAATAATGAAACTGTAGGATACTTCCATTCAGAAAACCCCATTTTGCATTGTGATCAATAGGTTTCAATTTTGCTGTTGCTAACTGTATGCATGTACTTTACTTACATATCAATACCATTCTCACCATTGTTGTATGAGAGATAATGTGGGCGGATCACATTGTTCCTTCTTTCAAAAATGTCGAGCAAAACTTTTTTTAGAGGATTTTTCAACTCATAATTATTCGCAATCCAGAAAGAATATGAGAACGAGAATGATATCATAAGAATGCCGACATATTTCTCTTTTGGGCAATATTAATTTGATGTAAGCCCTAAACCAGTCAAAGTTTTCATCACATTTTGAAAAAGACATTCACAAAAGTAATTGATCGCGTCCAGCCACACAGCACAAACAATTATCACTACAGTCACACTAAGCTCTGTCATATCACTTCGCCGTGCCAGGTCGTTGTCACTTGTGTGTGCGGTCGATGAATTGAACTGGCTGCCACAGAATGATTTTTGTGGCAACTTGTTCTTGTAGGTGACAGTGCATAGCGTTGAATATCCACATGACTCATGCAGCAATCAAAACTTATTTTCCAAAATTTTCATTTGATGATAAGTAGATATTAACACATATATAGTGCAAATACGTGAATAAATTTGTTGGAAAACTACATGTGTTCCCTTTCAAAAAAAGGCCAATTTTGTGCAAATTGTAGGGCTTGGAGAGACTTTGCCACAATTTCAAATACATTATGTCATGACTCAGAAATTGCTCGTGGGACCGTATTACCATTGTAGGCCTACTTCACTGAATGTTAGGGGTGTTTATACCTGTGCCCACTATTAAGTCTTATTGGTTGTATGGAACATTGGATGAAATGCACTGTGGATATCACATGAATAGTGCATTGTATGGGAATTTTAAAAATGCTGTGGAGATCCCTTATAATGCTGTGGAGAGCTACTGTCTCCACAGCATTTTTTTTTTTACAGAAATTGCTGTGGAGACATCTAGGGGTATTTTTTGGCCTGATTCTGTATGGCCAGCAGTGGGGCCACCAGGGTTTGATGATTTGGGGCACCACAGAAGATAATCAGGTAAAAAGCAATTAAAAACCTGGTTTTAAATAGCAAGTTTTGATCACCTAAAAGTGGTCAAAACTGGTCAAAACCTCATTCTGCATAAAAATGAATGAAGACAGGACAAAAAGAACATTTTCATCTAAAATGATGGTCTGTAGAACCAGCAATGTGCTCATCAAACATCATGTACTTGAATGTTGATGAACATATGGAAACGTTTAAGGCCATTTGTCTCATAAGAGACCGAACCGCACACACAGAGCACAGGATTACGTGCAATCAATGACACTTGCAAAGCGTTTGTTTATTCACAACCTCAGCTTTCTCGATAATGGACGATTCCTTTTTTTAGCAGGGCATTAAGAGTGTTTTACAAAACATCGTAATTTAGTTTAATTTCAAAAACAGCAATTTTCGGCAGGAAAATTATAAACTACTGAGTCCATATTAATATTACACTGTATAGGCTACCGCTAACATATGTACTGTGTACGTGAATGCTATAAAAGCAACACCAATTTCCCCACGAGAGAGTGCTGTCACCCTGATCAGTAGTCACGTGATCTTTGTTTCACAACAAGCTTTCATTTGCCCCATTGTAGTCGGGTTTGAAATGACTGAGTGAGGGTGTGTTGAACAATTGCTGCATTCTGAAGTTGATGTTTTGGTGCCATTTTCACGTACCAAACTGCAAGTTTTTTTATTTTTTAAACGCCTAGTCCGACGTGCACATTACTCATAGTTCACGTTTGTTAGCATCCTTGGTTAGATAAATGTTTAAATTTATTAAAACTAGGTGCTCCGAAGGAAAATAGGATACAGAAGTGGGAAAACTGAACGATTGTTATGGATAATGACAACCCACTTCTGCACTTAAGGGTCGCCATAAAGGACTGATTAGCAAAAGAGACAACATTCCCATATGCAGTTCTGGAATACGACACTTACAGATGATACTACAATAGGGTACATACAGCAAAGTATGCAGCTTCTATGGTTTAATTGCCAATAAAACTACCCCCACTGTACATCCCTCCCTGTTGAAACATACATACAAACTGTTAGTCTTTCATATATAGCAGCTAGACCAGACTGTACCATGACCTCTTTCAAAATTCTCATGCCTCTACTTCACCAATCATTTCCACATGTTAAATCTGTGTCACCTGTATAGAAAATCTTATCCTAACAAAAGTGCTAGTTAATTGCTACAATACATAAATCAAAGAGTCCAAAATAATCCTGAATCTTCACCATCTTTACTGAAGCTGGAGAAAAGGACTGTTTTACGGATTATTAGTTCGCAATATCTGCATCAGCTGATATTTCCCACATTCATCTAATATATAAAGTACGGGGAAAATTTACCTAAAGTGCTGATACTACCAAACAGATTACTTGGCCTTAAAATACACTTTATTTAAATAAAGGTTATTTTCTAATGTCTGACTCTAAGCACCCATGTTTTAACTCATAAGATGTACTGGAATGACAGTTCTTGTAGTGCACAATATGCCATACACAGCAAGCTCCTTTCTAAAATATCAGTATGGGATTGACATCGCAAATATTTATAACTGAATTTTGCAGTGCATGCTATACTGCAGAAACAGTTATTTGCATGTATTAATTATTAGCACACTGGACTATCAATTGGCAGAGGTAGAACTGGGGCTGTGTTATATTGCCTGAAGTTTTTATAGTTTTATTAACACAAATTCTCCCTAAATTCAGATGAGGGTGGGCCTGACCTTGTGTGGCTTTAGAGGTATGAGACATTGAACAGAAAAAGTTCATCTAGTAGTCAGGGGCATAGCCAGGAATTTGTCAACGGGGGTGCGAAGCTCATAGACAGACTCTCAGCTCTCTGGGCCACCATGGGTTGGCGAAAAGCACAAGAAAATTTTTGCCCAAAATGCCTCCCAGATCACTGGAAATAGCATTTCCCAGGCATATTTACTGCATATAAATAGGAGAAACACTAGCAATATTGTAAATATAAACCTTAAAAAATACCAAAAATATGTATATATATGATATAGAATTATAATCCAGACATTTTGCCAGCCCAGAGTCAGATTCTATGGGTAGTGTATGGGTTTTTGATTAACACAAGTCTAGTTGAGCCCCTGAGAGCCTCATCATAGAGTAACTATATGATACATTAATAGCATTATTTGTATAGTACTGTAGTTGAAGTGAAAGTGAAGTTTTCTTCAGGTCTTGCTTTTTCAAATTACATGGCATGTACAATGCTTTACAATTCATACAGCAAAAAGGATACATTCAGTTTCTGACAGAATTACTTTTAAGTGGTTAGTCCACAAATGGTCAATTAAACAGATGTGTCCAGTTCTGTGAAAGAGGTGACACTTCAACAAAGCCAAGTACATGATACTTACTTCCAAGTTGTAAGGATTTCCGCTGAAGCCTATAATTTTACATATACCTTTGCTAGCAATTTGGAAATAACCATATGAGAAAAATTCCCGTAAAATGCCACAAATATGACGCCTTAGCCTTTACTGTATGAAAGTGCAAGTCAAACTCAAACACTGTTATTTTTTTTCTGCAAATATATTCTTTAGACAAGCCCTCAGCAGGGGGGATCGAGAGGCATAGGCAGAGCCTCTCTGAAAATTTTGCTCCCCCTGGAAAATTAGAGATTACCATTGCCTTATAATGCATTTTAGTACAAGTTCTCGGCCTCTAAAACATATTTTGCCCAGGCTGGAAATTATCTTGACTTTTCAGTACCTTGTCCGGCTATGGACCTGCATTTAGAAGTAGGTAGAAATTAATGAAAAATCCATCTAGAATAATTTGCCTTTTCCAAGGCAAATAGTAATGAATCTCAAGCGAGTTTCGCCGCCACAGAGCAACTAGCAGTAGTTTATTTACTGCAATACCGGTCTGTTTAGTGTGTACATCACTGATGAGAAAGTGGAGGTCACACAGCTCTGTACCTGTGGTTTATGATTGATTACACAAACACGGTGTTTAAAACGGCAGAACCCTCCGTTCAGAGGTGGATCGAAATTTAAACACCGACACCAAGTAAACCTTTGTTCTCATGTTACTTGTGCTCGGGGCAACATGGTGTTACCTTGAGCGCAAGGTAGGTGAGACCACACTATAGGAGATGGATATTACATTCACGTGGCTGACTTTTGTGTAAAATTCGTAGTTTGAGCAATCATAGGAGTTCTAGGAAGTTGTAACCCAGCTTACCCCATATGTAACTCGGGTTTGTCATGTGTTGTTACTAGTGTTATACCAATATTGCAAGGAGCCAATATTACCGATACCAGTATTTGAGTTCTCAACATCGGCCAGTACCGATCCGATACTGCTATTTGGGAAATAAGCATTCAGCAACTAACCTTAAGCTGCGGGACATCACAGTGAAGTGTTGTTTCGTCTTGAAGAGGTAAAATATTGGAACTTGCATTCAAAAATACTCAAGTACTTAGTTCCAGGGCTATTTTTATGACATATATATGGGATGATTAATACCGGTTAGGTAATATCAGCATTTAAGGTAAATTTTCCAATACTATATACAGTATTGTTTTTCTAGTGTCCATCATATGTACTATATTGTATATATTTGTTAAATGATACCTTTTTTGATGATTGTTGTACATATGAGAAATAAATTGAATTGAATTGAATTGAATATAGGATGAAAATTGGGTTTATCGGTGATCCCGATGGTAAGTACTGATAATCGTTCCAACACTAGTTGTTACATAGTAACTACGATGTACACCCTGTATGGTGTATGTGCTTCCTACCCAGTACTTCATGTTTTTTTTTTTTTTTTAGTTTAAAATTGTAAGCTATATTTTCAAAGTGATTTGATGATTATGTCTAGAATTCACAAATATTGCAAGATCAAAATTCAATTGCAGATAAAATGGGGATCACGCAGAAGCGATATGTGTATACTTACATTCCACCAAGAAAAAGCTTCGGTTGAAAGATCAATATTATCAGTAGACCAGATTGGCTTTAACGAAGAATTAAAATTTTCATCAAACCAGTTTGATTTACCATCCTTTTTCCAAAGATGTTTACATTTTAACAATTCACCACTTGAGTAGACATGTTGAATCTGGTCACTTGAAATTAATTGAGAAGTTTCCACAACTGGTGTAGTCCTATTTAAAACAAAATTTTCCACACTGTCAGATTTATTGAAAGTATATTGTGCTGATGCAGTTGATCTATTAGTAGAAGGTACCGCTAGTAATCCAGCTGAAGCTCTTATCGCTGAGGTATTGCATTGTTCCATGTTGAAAACAGCACCAGATCCATGGGAAGCTAAAAAGTCTGATAATTCCCTGTATTCAAAATGTCTCCTCTCGTGAAGTTCAGCTATATGGTACCCCATAAAACATCCAAATAAAATCAGGAGAAAACCAGTACAAAGATGATACTTTTTTGGTCTTATTTGCTTCATTTTAAACATATCTCACACAGTAATTAGAGCAAAAAAATTAATTCATGGAAAACCCAAAAAGTTTGCAAACAACTGTGATGAATCTCATTTTTATTCTACCAAACTTGAATATTTTTACAGAAATGATATCATCTCCAGCATGGCTGCTGCAGCCCGTACTCAAGTTCAATCTAGTCCAATGTGAACATGAAAATAAACATGACACATTATACTATTGGCTGCATGGTTCTGCACTGTGCTCAAGTTTCATTTCCAGTCCCAAATGTTACTCACTCACTGCATATTCATATATCACAGTCGAGTGCTGGGATTGGTTAGCTATCCATATGTATGGTAGTGCTTCCTCTTACTGTGTATTCAATGCCACGGTGACTTGAAAAGCAAACTGAAGGTATACCATTTTAGTTTACAATCCTGGGCAGT
This sequence comes from Holothuria leucospilota, assembly GCA_029531755.1. NCBI lineage: Eukaryota > Metazoa > Echinodermata > Holothuroidea > Aspidochirotida > Holothuriidae > Holothuria > Holothuria leucospilota. The sequence goes on from CM055965.1 coordinate 24,512,671, forward strand.
TGTGTCAACAGTATGGTTGCTGTCCAAGTTTAAGGTGGTGGTGGTGATTGCGTAGAAGAATTATTACCAAATTTTAGATCATCTCATGCCCATAGCTATGGGCAAACCACATTGGTGGCAATTTGTTTTCAATATTATGGGGGGTGAGGGGTGGGGGGTGGGAGGAGACGACCTCATTTTTCAAATAATTTACTGTGTGGAAAATCAAAGTCAGTGGACTGTTTCTCAAATATGGGGACATGTCCCCCCTCCCCCCCACCCCTGGATCACCATGGCAAATCATGTAAAGCTTAATATGATTTGACTATATGAATAGGAGATAAAGAGAGTATTTATTCAAAGAATAGGGAACTTTGAACCTAAAGCTTTTAAAACTCTTACCATACTGATTCTTTTTGAGGGCGGGCTTGATTTTTGAGGCATTTAAGCTCTGCAGGTGCAATTACAGAATTCTTACCTGAAATGACCTTTTCTAGTCGAGCGCCTTCATTTCCTAGAGTTGATGCCCAAAACACAAATGAAAGGCATTCTTTTGTTTTACATATAAAACATGTATTAAATGTTTAATTTGAAAAGCGCCCGAGGCAAGATATCTCGCCTGCCACATGATAAGAGTTAAGTTTAGTATCAGTCTTGTAGGTATAGTCCAACATATGGATTGTAATGGATAAATGTTGACTTTATATGAAAATTGATTGCAAAGCACTTTGAGCTTGTCAATATTTCTTTGTGCCTGTGTATTACTAGCCACTTCATGTATTCAACTCTGTTATGTGTTTGCACAGTCACTCCAAGCTTATTTAAAATCAGTATGAACTGGACCAATCAAAGCTATGCCCCCCCCCCCATCCCCATATCAAACCATACACCAAAAGATCATTGAACTGAGATACATCAGTTTTCTTCACAAATTCATGTGCAAAGAAATTTCTGGAAGGAGTTGAAGGGGGAAATTACTTGTGCAAGTACACACTGATTGAGAGAGTTGGTACAAGGTATTCAGAATTTTCCCAGAAAGTGTCAAAATATTGAAGAGTGTAGTCATTAATGATGAGGCAGGCCTTTTTATGAATATTGTAAGTTCTAATTTTCCTTGCAACACAAACTGAGATTGTGCCTTAAGCTTACAGCCTTTCAGCCAAAGGGGAGAGGGGCAAAAGGGGCCACTACCACCCCAGATGATGCTCCTGCCCTCTAAAACTTGAGGACAAAGAAAAATATGATTGCCTAATTTTCCTAAACAAATCTTGTCCCCCTTAAAAAATCTTCCCCCTCCCCCTGTCCCCACCCTGTAAAATACCTTGTACTTCTCTTACAGCATCATGTCTGGCTAAAGTTGGGCAAACCATTCTGTACAGGTTTTGCGCAGAGCATCCACATATTTAAATCAATTTTCCTGCACATTTCTTCGGAAAATGAAATGTTGGTTGGATGCACTGAACATTCCCTTTGAAATCTTCGATGTTTGCAAAAAATGAATACTCGTGCGTTCTGTGTGACCACAAAATCAGGCTCTTTTTTCATAAAATTGTTAAAATATTACTTAGATCTATCACAAGTTTGTATGAGATTTGTCAGGTCTTATAAAGCACTAAACCATTATCCATTGAGAGTCTAGAATATTGGGTATTCTCTATCACATCCAAAAGTGCATTGATATACCAGACTTCTAAAAATTTAATTCATAATCCTGTATTTCTGTAGTGCTATGCAACACAACAGGACTGCTAGTTCACAGATGTTGCTGGTGTTATCTGTTTTTTATTAATAGACCGTTTTCCAAATAGCAATTACAAAGGATTATGGGATACGTTTTGGTATGGGACATTTTTGTCAATGGCATTTTACTGTGGACAAAAACGACGCACACCAAAACTATATCCCACAATCCTTTGTAATCCTTATTTGGAAAAGGGTCTATGGAAGAACAAGATATCGAAGCATCATTTGAAAGTGTTGATTAAACCGGAATGTTTGGGACATCAAGGGTCATGACAAACCAGACAGACCGAGACCAAGGTGGAGGGTTGCCATGACTTGAAAATGTGCCTCTCCATGTAGGTGCACACTTGTTTTCCAGCGGCCAGTGTTATATTTAAATTTACATTTAAGAAATTTCATAGTGCAAAATAGATTTAAAAAAATCCCAAATTAGGGTTGGTTGGTCACTTTTTGCTACCATTTTGAGGTTGTTATGTAGACTCCCAATATTGGGCAACTTTTGCCCAATATTTTTAACAGTGTAGGTCACAGTGTAACACTTGCAGACTTAACATGCCTAACTCGGTATTGATGTACTTCTTTTGTGATTTAGTACTGCAAATACCTGAACATGAGCAGTGATTGACCTTAATGCACATCAAGCTACACTGTATGTCTTATTTGGAAAGGTCAGGCTGAGACTGTATGACATTTCAAAAGAACCCCTGGTTGGAATATGTATTATGCTGTGCCTTTTTATTGTTCCTGTGACCTTTCCATTTCATCTTTTTCAGTGACATTTGCTCCATAGCATGATACCTGTAAACAAGTTTTTGTATTCAAAAGAGGTATACTACCCCTCTCAAACACATGCACTCTCTGTTCAGTCTGTATTGAGACTACATTCTACATGTGTGGTCAATGTAATTTTTCTCAGAGAATCTAGTACCAATTTGCAGAATATGGTACTTTCTTTAATATTGATATTTCAGTTGAATTTAATGAATCTATGACCAGTATTGTTTGGTTGTAATAGTGATTATGTATCCAGTTTCATGTATACTCTGTTGGTGAAAATGCATATTTTTTAATTTAAAAGGTGAGAGGCAACCAAGTGTTCATACAGCCTTTGTTTAAAGTTTTATTTCAACTCAGTTACAAAATTATTTTTTTCAAAAGAATATTTTAGAAAATATTTGTTAGAAACACTGGCTTCCGTGGCTGAATTTGTTTTGAGCAGGGGATCAACTTCATTCTTTATCGCAGTGTATTTCTAAGCATTTCTTTCTTTGTTGCATTTTTTTTCCTTTCCTTTTTCAGTACACTGCATATCAACTTTTATGTAACGACCACAGTGTAATTCTTTGTGTTGATATTACACAGAGTTTGAGGAATGAAGAGGGAATAACAAAAAAAAAAAAAAAAAATCCCACCCTTAAAAGATTTCTACTATACTGGTTTTGATGTCACTTGGTAGATCTGTCACAAGACTCTATGTACACGTGACCATGACTGTTTATGCTACCTTAATAACAAAGGCAAAATAGTGTAGAATTCAATGAAAAAAAAAACAGGATTTCGTCAGAAATTTAAAGGAAATGTCAGTTTATGAAAGAGGAAATGTTTCTTCAATTCAAATGCAATCCATGTTGCCGGGGACAGGCCATAATATTTCAAGGAAGTATATATAGGTCATTGGTGTAAAACTTTTACTAGAAACTGTTTTTGGAAGCTACTTTGATACTTTTGTCTGGTTTTGTAGTATAGCAAGTAGAAACTCATTACTGAAAAATATCACAAAATGAAATTGATATGACCTTTAATGCTGAGTCTCGGATAGCTAAATTAAGTTTCTCTTTGCTAAATAAGTTTTAAACACCCCAAAACTCCCACAGTCTTCACCACCACCTATGTAGAGGGCTGTCATAGTTTCCCTTGATTAGTGATCAAACAACCTCCCCCATTGTCAGATTCAAGGGCTGGTGGCATGGCCCTTCCCCATTATAGCTTTAAGTAGGTGGCTCTTTCCCACCATGCTGGAGCCCTATTCCTTGTGGACATGGACTAAATGACAACAGAAAGTACAATGTGGGGCAATTGGGATATAAAATTTTCTGATCTCGACCAGGCTGTGGTTATGCAGAGGTCCTACTTTACCTCTGCCCTTGAAATGCCAGGATCTATAACTTAGTGCCTTTCCTCCCCATATCCACCCACCTCAACATATACTACCCCACCCCCACCCCACCCCACCCACCAGTAACCCTACAACTTCTGCCTCTACCCTACCCTACCCTACCCTACCCACCTGTTTTTCCAACCACAGCCCTATCCACCCCCATCCCCACACCATCCTACCCACCCCTACCTCTATCATGTATATTCATCACAACTTCTTAAACCATTCTCACAGGATAAGAAGAAAGTTTGTTTCGTCCTAACTTACACGTATTAAAACTAGCTGCAGGGACTGTCCCTTGATTTTTTGTGAGGAAGTTGTGAATTGTCAGAAGGAACAAAGGGAGTAATTCTGCCTTATGGGGAACTCTGTTACGGTGAGGCTCATTCTTCATTGTGCTCAGCATGCACAGAGAGTGTTCTGACAACAAAGGGGAGGGTTTCCCATTCCCCTTTGGAAATTGTTTTAATATTTCAGCGTCCTTAGTTGCAATTTGGTGCAATTATTTTAAATTTGGACAAATTTGTGTTATCTATTATATGCTTGGTTGTATTTTGTTGGAAAGGGCACAAAGGTTATATGGTGGCCTTGAAAAGTATGTCATTTTGTAGGGCAACATGGCCATTGCCAAAAAATGAAAGCCGTGGCCTCCATTTATATCTAGCCCTACACTCTTCTTGAAAGAGGTTATTGGCGCTAATATAAATTTTAAAGGGAATATGAATCATATGTAATAAACTACTATAAATTCTGTTACAAAGAACAGTTAATATACATGGATTTGACTTTACGTACTAAATTTATAAATCCTGGAACTGTATAACTCTCAAACCCCAGCTGTATGTTCAGTGAGTGGGCACTTTCATTTTCAAAATTGTTATTCCCATTGAAAGTGAATAAATTGAGAGGACTAATTTTTCTTGCGAATGTTAAAGCTTACATGATTCTCTTTGGCATAACATACCTTTTGTGGTGGGCGGGTACAACAGATAAAACTTGATGAGATAATTAAGCAGGTGGGTAGAATACTGGGAGAGGATCTTCTTTCTGTCAAAGTGGTCTACCTAGTGTAAAATTACAACCATTGTGGAATGACCCTTCCCATCCTTTTAATATATGATCAAGTAACTAGCCGAAGGATGGATTTTAGCAGGAGACCGTCTGAGGTCTCTAGTGTTGCATACTAATCAGTGTAGAATCTTTTTTTTTATAGGTAGACCCATCAATATCCACAAATATGAATTTTACTAACTTTATAGTTAGCGCAGACTGATTATGATTATGATTATCAGTCTGATGAATAGATGAGTTCGTAAATGTTTGTGGACACTGCACCATGGGAATGGGCCAGAGGTTAAGTATACCACATACACACAGGTGAGACAGATGTCAAGGCACAGCTAACCTCTTGACCCAACCAGAAGTACCAAACTCATGTATATATATAGCTATTATCTTGTTATTACATCTTCAAATACATATTTAGCTAGCCATTAATTGATCTGTGTTGGTGTCTTTCAAGTCCATTGGTGAGAAATTGGCATCTGAGGAAAGGCAAAGTGAAGCATCCATTCATCAATATGTGACCATGTCCATGTCAGCTTCCCAAAGTATCGCTCTATGGGTGATACTGAAAAGCTGATGCATGCTTTCATTACATCCCATTTAGATTCCTGTAGTTCGCTCCTTGTGGGACTTCCAGCCACCACACTAAAACCTTTGGCTCGTGTCCAAAATTGTGCTGCACATGTTGTTTTAAAGGCCAGAAATTCTGAGCATGTAACCCCCATTCTTAAAGAGTTACGTTGACTTCCTGTGGATTATCGGATTCAATTTAAGGTTTTGCTACTTACATTTAAATCTCTCTATGGCTCTGCTCCTAGTTACTTGTGTGATCTTATTTTGTGGTATGTACCCAAGCGCAGTCTTTGGTCTGCTAGCTTGTTCCAGTTGGCTGAGACGTATGTGTGTCGAGGCAAGGCCTCATTTTGTGGACGAGCTTTCCAGCACTGCGCCCCTGCCCTTTGGAACAGGCTGCCGCTACATGTTCGTTCTTGCAAAACAATCAATTCTTTTACGTCTAGTCTTAAAACATTTTTATTATGAAGCGTTTTACAAGTTTTAGTTATTAGTTTTTATTCTCTTTTTGTTTCTTGTCCTTTTTTGTTCTCTGTTTTACTGTTTTATTTTTTATTGCTTTAATCATTGTACCTTAGCGCCTTTGATTACTTTGTGTAGAACTTGTGCACTTTATAAATTAATTGTATATTGTATTGTATTTTTATGCATACAAGCATTTTGGTGTTGAATTGACAAAAGCTGGATACCTTTATGCCCAGAAAGACACCTACCTCAGGCCTGTTCTTGGTTTACCTAAAATATTATTGAAAAGGTTGGTTGTTTAGTTGTGATAATTTCGTTACCTGATGGGTAACATTGATGGCATCTTTGGAGAACACAACCACCACGTATGTTTTCTTTTAAGAATAAATTGGAGTCTTCTTATTAATATATACCAACTTCGGCAAAAAAATTACTTCTCTCTAAATTGTGACAAATCGTAGCAATATAAACATTTTGATAAATACAGGGAGGAAAAAGAGTGTTTCACATTTCACATATTTAAGGATGTCCAATTCACGTATACACGGACAGACACACATGGACATGGACATAGACATAGATAATGGACTAATGGATGGCTAGCTTTTATCTATAGAGAGGAATTTGCATCACCCCAAGTACTTTTACTTGGTGGTAAGCCCCACCCATAATTGTCTTTACTGCTTCTACTTGTGCAGACAAAAACATACTGCTCAAGGCCACATCCTGGTGAGTATAAGACCCCACATGTAATATGAGGGATTTGCATCACCCCAAGTATGACTTTTACTTGGTAGTAAGCCCCACCCATAATTGTCTTTACTGCTTCTACTTGTGCAGACAAAAACATACTGCTCAAGGCCACATCCTGGTGAGTATAAGACCCCACATGTAATATGAGGGATTTGCATCACCCCAAGTATGTGACTTTTACTTGGTAGTAAGCCCCGCCCATAAGTGTCTTTACTGCTTCTCCTTGTGCAGACACAAACATACTGCTCAAGGCCACATCCTGGTGAGTATAAGACCCCACATGTAATATGAGGGATTTGCATCACCCCAAGTATGTGACTTTTACTTGGTAGTAAGCCCCGCCCATAAGTGTCTTTACTGCTTCTCCTTGTGCAGACACAAACATAGTTCACTGCTCAAGGCCACATCCAGGTGAGTTTAAAGGGAAATATTGTGTTTGTCTGGCTTTTTATTGATTATATCCTCATTTACCTGCGATCGGGTCCCGTTCGATGAAAGAGAGGTAACTAAGGAAAACATTCCACCCTCCGAGCACTAATTAACGAGTAGTTAACCTTTCTGTAAAAACTAATAGATTTGTTCACCCAAACAATTATGCATGCAAAACCACACCTTCATCACCCCTGATTTGAAATCCACCAATCAAATCATTTCTATCACATTACGTCAGACAATAACAAATGCCTTCTACAGCACTGTACAAAAAGTTCGGAAAATACGAACTAAGTACAGCACAGTACTTTAGTGGGAATTATTACTACATTATGTCTGTATTACTGAACCAGGGAGTTTCTATTTGACAACCTAATGAAACTACTGTTACATTACAGTAGGTGGTCTTATCACCTCCCTGGTATACTATACATAAAGTTACAGTTATTCCGTAATTCGAATTGCAGCCCTTGGACCCTAGCAGGTTTGATTTACTTTCGCAATAGCCGGATGTCAAAGAGACTGTTGGCGCTTTGACAATGGTACAAATGAAAATTTTACAAACCTGTGATGCCAGTGGTTGTCACTTGTCCAAAACAAAAGAAATGGCCTATTCAGGGCCTACAAGTCTTTCGCAGATAAATTAACACATTTGTAGTGACTCTCCTGTAACGACTAATAATACACACTCACCGTGAACCAGGGAGATGACGCTGGTCTCCATGTGTGAGTTTTGAATTGCAACGTACAGCACGGGTGGTACAGAAACTGTGGTGGTAGTTTGTTGTGAGCAGGGTCGTTGGAATCACAGTAAGCAAGGTCAACATGTATTGCGTAATGGATTCATGTATGTCCTGACATGACCACTCTCTCTAAATGAATATGCAGCAGTACGAACATTACAGTGTGGCGAGGCTTATCATTCTATAATAAGCCCGTTAGATACAAAAATCGCTGCTTCTTTCTTTCCATATTTCTTGAGATACATGTTGATCTGCTGCAAGTTATTTGTGTTCCGTGTTTGGAAAGGGTAAAAGACCACAATGGGATTAAATTAGAGTCACGTCGTGGTATTTTTTCAAATGCAATATTTCCCTTTAAGACCCCACGTGTAATCAAAACATTCTCTGTGCGTGCTGTGTAATATGAACTGCTCTGCATCTTTTGAATTTTGTAACTCTGATGTCAATCAAAGAGTAAAGCCACCAACAGAGACTTGCTTACCCCTAACTAAAAGTCATACTTGAGGTGATGCAAATCTGTCTTTAAAAGTATTTCATACCAGATAACAGTTCAAGCCTTGTCTAGCATACAGTGAATGAAAATTAGTTGCACCCCCGGATGAAAAGAAATTGTAAGTAGCGGGCAACAACATGAAATTGGTGTTCAGTGTCCGACATAAGTGCCAGAATGGAAGATATATGTAGATCTAGAAATTCAAATTCTCATACAATATGAAATACAACCATTTTGTGCCTTTATTTCTGTTACCTCAGTTGTTTGATTATTTACATCAAGTGTCAAGTGACAGCAGATTATCCATTTCATGAAATAATAATTAATATTAAGTTTTCCTCATGATACAGCACAGGATGGAAGATTAATGGCAGGGGATGGGGGAATTTTCAGTGTGAGGGGAGTATTTCCTAGGAAAAAATCCTAGGAAATTGCTACAAAAAAAATTTTGCCAGGGGGGCAAAATTTCTTGTCGTACTAGGAGTATGAAGTAAGGGTTGTAGGTTATATGAGGTTCTTCTTTGGCAGATCCGTAGCCAGACAAGGTATTGGGAGTGAAATATTTTTCTGGAAAGCAATATATTTTTTCAAGAAAGGAGAAGGGGGAAGGGGGAGGGGGCAGATATGGTGAAGCAATAGCATATTTTGTTCTCAAACATTTCCTGGAAGGCGGGAATGTTTTCAGGGGCAGTGATCCCCACCCACCCCTCTGCCACAGACCTGAAAAATGCAGGAAAAAGTTTACATATTTCTCCATTTGCCCTTGAATAGTTGAAACATGCAAACCTAGTGACAATATACAAGTTGTAGGTTACTTATACACAACCAGAGCGTTGAGTTGAACTTACACAATGAACATTTCAGCTGCTTGCAGCTCTGCAGCACAGTGGCGTAGCCAGGGGGACAGGGAGGGCGAGTTGCCCCCTCTGGAAAAATCTTGGGGGAAATTTTGAAAGTGAATATTTGGTGAAATTTGCACATGATCTGGAAAAATTTTAAATTTCTCAACCAGTACACTATACTTATTTAAAAGTATATGCCACACTGGCACAACCAGTCCTCATTAAGGTTTTCAGAGATGGAATGATGACACCATGCTTATAGTTGTACTAGTTATGTTTTACGATCTGTTTTATACAGCATGGGATCTCTGGACCTCTGACAAGGGACTCTGTCCTTTTACTGTGTACTTCCAATGTTTCTTGATAATTAAAGCAGCAGCATTGTGGTATATGCAGTTTGTTAGAATGGGTCAGTGGTCAAGTGCTATACTCTGCTACAAGGGCAGGTCCTGGTAAAATTTGGACTGATTGTGGTGAATGTGGTGAACTGATGAAGGGAAAGGTGTACCAGGGTTCACTTAATTACTGTACTTCACCCATTGTGATTCTGATCTACCAGTAGGACTCAAGAAAAATTCACCAAGACTTGAAGACAAGCAAGATAAAAAAGCTTCCTAAAAAATAGGAATTCTTGGTGATGTATTCAGTTTACATTTAGCACCAAATGTGGCACCATTTTGCATCTAGCCCACCTTATATAAGCAAAACTTTTCCAAAGGGGAGGGGGTTCCCCCTTAGACCCCTCCCTCAGGATGGCGATCAGTCACATCAGCCAGGTCAGAGGAAAGCACCCGGACAAAATTTTGACCTGCAGAGAACACTGATTATTAGGAAGCAGATCACTAATTGGGGGAAATCTTGGTGCTCTTGCCCCCCCCCTGACAAAAAACCTGGCTACAACACTGCTGCAGCCATCATCAGGCTGTGGTCTTTGTTATGCTGTAAACTCTGCTGTTCCGCCTCAAAGCACCTGAAGGTACAGTGGCACATGCCCGCCCCCCCTGGCGGATGTGTATTACTCCTGCAACTATATTGGCTGCACTCGTAATACCAACGTCCGCGAACTCTCACAAGAATTCTTCGTCAAACTGCGTAAAAATTGTACGCTATTAACTATTCATATATACAATCACAACAAACAGATTATAAATATTCAACGAAAAAACGACTAAAGCAAGTCTTGATTATCATGCTGTTTCCGACGACACATGTCAATGGGGTTTTAGTGTGTGATTTCGCCCGCTTCAAGCTCACACAATAAAGTCCCATTGACTTGCTGTGTAAAAGTGAACGTTGCAGCTGAAGCCTTTTCGTGCAATATGAATATTCATATATTGAAACCAGTCAACAGTCAAGAGAGTTAAATCATATTGGGCTCATGAATATAACAAAAATGGATGATCTCTGTCATTGTTCACAGGTATTAGAGTATGTACGCCAACAGCGGAGTACATATTCGACACCTGCTATGAAGGTAACGGTGGCACAGATAATGAGATTACATACATTCATTAAGTTCAACACTCTGGTTGTGTATAATTAAGTAACCTATGACTTGTATAGAAGCTACCAACCTGATGAAACTCTTTTCACATTCTAGTGATGATATCTTTGACGGAATGCACATTGTTGAGTCTACATGGAATTTTTAGTTAACTGTACTAATTAGGGGCAGTGGCGTAGCTAGGGTTTGTGGCACCCAGGGCAAGAAACTAAATTGGCACCCCAACCCCCATTTTCTGGGGGTAATCTTATGAATACACAACTCAAGATCTTAAATAGAACAAATGTTCATGGGCGTCCACAGAAAAAATTTAGGGGGGCAAAATTTTTTAGGGGGCCCAACTTTGTCATGTAAAATATTTTACTCCCAGAAAAGAGTTTAGATGCTACTTTCACAAAGTGTTGACAAAGACATAGCCAGGAATTAGTTAAGGAAGCCCATAGCTTTGGACTCTTGGTGCTCCGCACTACCATGCGTTGGCGCAGAGCGCAAGAAAATTTTGGCCCAGAATACTTCCCAGATCGTTGGAAATGGCACTTCCAAGGCCTATTTACCGCGTATAAAAAGGGGAAACACTAGCAATATCGCAACTATTATTTTATTAAAAGATGAAATTGCTATACCAATATCATACTCATGGCAAATGGTAGTTCCAACATTTTTTTAAGTGATCTCGATTTGGCTCCCCCAGAGGTGGTGCCTGGGGCAACTTGCCCCCCTTGCCCCCCCCTAGCTACTCTACTCATTAGGGGTGGCTTTTTTGTACAAAATTGTAATCTCACAAAGGAGTTCTATGTTACAAAGCCAAGTCCGAAATATATGCAATTGTGTGGTATGGACCTGTGATACTTAAGGTACTAACTACATCATGTGCTAAAGCAGATAATTCTAAACTTAAAGTGATATTACCTGTTCACGAAAAGGGAAATACATATGGCCTAATGTTTTTCTTTATTTGTCAATACACTAACTATACTATTCATGGATGGAGTTGTTTATGTAGTGACTGAAAACAGTAGTGTGAATGGCAAAATATAAAGAAACAGTGCAAAAACAGTCAAAATCTGCAGGCTATTTTGAAAAAAACCGTCCTCATTACAAATAGCTCAAACCACGCCTATCACAACACTGTTTGAATATTCAATGATCACGCAGCTGTGTTTACCGAAGTACTGTACTTATATTCCCTCGGTTATTCATGCATTAGCTGGAAATAGAGTGATTTTGAAGGTTGTATGCTGCACAGCACACTTGAGGTTTTGAAACAAAAAGCACCGTTTTCATCATAATATCCGTGTTAGTGAATTTCACCCCTAAGAGTATTCAAGAAGATAATTTCATACTAACGCTTGTAACAGTAACCAGTTACACCTCTATTACACTTGCTTACTTCCCCGCATCCCACGTCTTTGTCCTTGAGCGGTAGGCTAGGTCTACGTATCAAATAATCTACGTAAACTGGACAACGGTACACTAAATGCCGAATATTGTGTCGAGTTGTAGATTTCGATAACTAACCTGAAGTAGTCGTAAAATCGTATGGCTCCATTCGATTTCCTCTGTGAGCAATGTGTTTTTCCCTCGGTCAGCTTCGATTGTTGTAGATGGTTTCTCCAAGAGTTTCCAACATGTAAAAGAATTTGTGACTTTTGTATCAGAACTCTCAGGTTGAATCATGGAAGTACCTCTAGGTAGTACTTCCATGGTTGAATCAAGGCAACTGTGTACATTTTAGCTGGGAAAAGTAACAGGGAAAGAATGTCCAGGTAGTAGTAGTTCCATGGTATGACCTTGCAACGGAGGATAAGCATCTCAGATGTGCAGACTCCAAGCTGATATCATTGACCATTGATGATTTGAATGACTCAAGAATTGTTCGATATTATTCGTCGGAGGTAGTACTCACATATTATATCAATGACCAGTCTCGTGGGTAAATTGTGTTAGATTTACTCGTATTTTCTTGAGTCTGCCTTCAGAATCATGCAAAAAACACTCTTTGAAGATCACGAAAGCTCACTAACTGCACAAATTTTACTCTCCTTTCCCTTCGAGTTCAGGTAGCAACCTTTGCTGAAACTTAGTCCCAAGTTGTGGTGTTATCAAGTAGCTCACGAGGGCTGTAGTTTGTTCCGAAATTGGTCGTGTGAGCTTCAACAGAAATTTCTCCTTTCGATTTCCTATCATGAAGTCAATAAAACCTTTCGGATATCAGCTCCATGGTACTGTAGGCCTACAGTCAGTTTTCAGTACTTAGGCTATGGTGTGAATATCATGTGTTCAGTGTCCATTCGCTGGCATATACGTGGGCATCTTTCGTTGTGCTGCCTTTTGCATATTCATAAATAAGAGCACTCCCATTGGTTTGTTCACCCAGGAGTGGGATTGAATGGAATAAAGATTGTGTGGAATCATTTTCGAAATTCATAGTTTTTGTCTTTATTTTTATGATAATTGAAACAATATTCGGAGCAACTATCTTAGTGAGGGATCTTTATTTATCTTTATTGTTCGGATGGACTGCTTATTAACATTATTCCAACACTTTGGAAAAGACAGTGTTATGTATTTCCCTTTCTTAAACAGGTAATATCACTTTAAATTACCATGGAAATATTTTGGTTTAGAATGGGCACACTTAAAACATTTAAACAATATAGAGAACTCTTTTTGGCTATTCACTGCAGAAATGTAGGCTATATACAGTACAAAAAAGATTCTTAAAATACTAATGCAGTAATGCACTCTTGTCTAATTTTTCATTATTTGTACAAATAAGTGATATGAATGCATATAATATACACAGTAATACTTTATATGGATATGATATTGGAGGGAAAAATTTTTATTTGTCAAATAAGACATCGATAAATTTTAAAGAAATTACAAAATAAATATTTTCACTTTATTTTTCAAGTTATTTTTGTTTGCCCTCTTTGGATTACAGTGAGTGGCACTTGCAAAAAGATGACATGTACTCTGTTAATGGTCACAGAGTTTATACCAACATCAAATGTCTGGCCTTCCATACAATCATGTTCAGTTATTTTAATGCATACTTTCTTCATCTTAAAGGCTCCATAATTTCACCCCAGAAAGTAAAATTCTCCCTACTAAGTTTACTTCTAGCCCCTCCTCCAATTTACACAAAACACCTGTCTAGTACATGCCAAGATGATTCCATAGAACTGATGGTCTCGGAGTTGGCAATAAATTGGGAAAGTCTGGCAATGCATTGGGAGATTTTTCCTTCACTGCTTCTTTATTTTATTGACTTCTCAAGGTTGACTGGTACTGGGTGTTTATGGCACAGAAATTTCTTCAAAACAATACATTTGGCAATAATTTTATTGAAAAATAGGATACTATGGAAAATTTACACCTTTGTTGACATAAATTTTGTCAAGTTCAAGCCACCAGAATGTTATAATTGAAAGATAAAAAAACAAGAGATCAGTTATCTATACAATAACTTGACATCTGTTGGACAGCCACTGAACTTACTCTAGTCGGGTAGATTTGTGACAAAATATACCTTAACCCCAAAAAAATTCCTACAAGTGAGATTTCAGTGGTTTTTGGTAAATTTGGATGTGGGAAACAACATATCAAAAATCCACCAAAATCGGTTCACGAGATCTTTATTTAAATGGGTCATTTCCAAAATGGCCGTTTTTACGTCATTGTAACGGTAAATGCACCTAAAATAACACTTTTTGCTGATTACAGGAAGTTTTGCTGTACTCAAATTTTGTTTGGCATGATGTTTTTACGATTAAATTGACCAACAGTACTACTGTAGACCTGAAGCTTTCATAATTCATCCATGATCTTACACTTAAGTCCCCAAAACCACCCAAAACGACTGTTCTTTTTGCCTACTACTAGAATTCATGCAAAATAAAAAAGTCTTCTTGAATTCTTGCATTTAGGTTTCCAGGAGTAGTAGTTTTACTTAAGAATTTTTACAATTTAGTAAGCTATCAAGTGGCAGAGCGCACTGCAGAGAGAAACAAATTGTGGTTTGGTCCTTCAACAGGTTTGTCCAGGGGTGCATGGCCCCAGGATTGGTTCTAGAGGGGCCTAAACTCTTTGGCGGGAGGGGCGGTCTAAAGACTTGAAAAGGGTGATGGGTTGCCGGGAGGATATTGAAAGCAAAATTTTTGGCTCCCGAAGTGAGCCCAAAATATTTGGTTTCTTTTGAAAGAATTTGAAAGTTTGGGGTTTCAGGAATGAAAATCTGAAAAATTGGGGGGTGGGGGGACTGTCGTACAACCTGCTGTACATGAGAGTAAATTTAAGTAAGTTGTCGGGGGGTGGGGCTGGACGTCTTCGGGATTACATATTTTATCGTACCTATGAAGGCTCCCTGACAAAATTGGGAAAGATCCTCGAAGTCAGCCTTCCTCGATGGGGCCATGCCCCCTGCTCCCATCTGGTACCACCCCTTGTTTGTCCGCGTCTGTTTCCAAGAACGTTACAACCAGAACTATGTCATGTTCAATCCAACACGGCAGTGACTGCTTAGTAACCTGATTTAGGGTTGTTAATTGTTGGATATTCGGATGTTCCCATTTTTACACAATTGATTGTCATGAAGCTGTGCTTTTCCATTGAAATAAGTCTCTAGTCAGTTCAAGTGGTAGCATCGCTGTTTGTGGTGTATAAGTTATGAGCCTATCCCCGTAGAGTTTACCCTAGGCTCTAACAATAGGCTATCACATGTGCAATTAATGGGCAAAGCAGTCATATTAAGTGCAGTAAAGCTTTATTAAAAGATACTCTTTAGCCTACAGGTTAAGCTGCTCATCGGTTTGGTCGCACCCTTTTATAATCAAATTAGCAGTGTATAACCTACACAATGCAGTCACATTGAATAGTTAAGCTCTACAATTGCAGTACCTGCCGTCAAGAGTTTCTAAGATTGGTGGTTGGACAATTCACTCCTGAATTTTGACATTTTTTAAGGGTAGGCTGCTATTTTGGACATTTTCAAAGAAAACATCTTCAAACTGAAAATTATGTAGGGCTTCAGTCCCCCTCCCGAGCCCTGAATTAAGCTGGTGAAGTTATACGGTATTTTTCTTAGAGTAGTGAAATATTTGAGTGTGCCATCTCAACGCATACTCTACATGTGCAATTGCTGTAGTGGTGGATTCGCTCTTTGCTCTTTTCACACTGTACGTTACTGAGGTAGCCTTGTACCTACTTGGGTGGATTTGAGACAAAATGAACCCACCCAGCCCCATCCTCCCAATTTATGTAGCAAGGATTTCAATCAGTTTTGGCAGGGTTGGACGTTAGAGCAACACATTGACAGTCAAATAAACTTCTTGAGTCCCGAATAAATTAGTGTCACTGCTGATGAAACCTTGGCAAACTCTATGTTCTTAAGGGTTTATTCATTAAAGCCCTTTCCAATTACATCAAAAGTCTATCAAAATGTGTTCAAGGAAATTGATTATAATGAATCATTTGCAAAATTGCTGATGTCATGGTGGACATATTAAAACACAGATCTATTCAAGTTGCACAGTTTGCTGATCACAGGAAATTTGTTCCACTCATGTTCGATTGATAAAATGTTGTTACATTTGAATTTTAAAGCAGTAGTACAGTTGACCTGTGGCCCATTGCCTTCCCTACAGAAAATATGTAAAGTAAACTTGGTCTTCTTATGTTTTGGCATTTAGGTGGCAAGGTAAGTAGGATAAAACTTTTAGCGGGTAATGCATGATAGGAACTGGTTTTGGTAACTGGACCTAAAAAGTACTGGGTTTTGCTTACGACTTATTTGTTTAAACACAAGAAAAGCAGCATTTGAGGAAGAACTTAGTACAGTCATATTTACGTGGTATGCCACAACTAACAGCGCCGCTGCCAGGATTTCAAAAGTGTGGGAAAGAGACAGGACACATTACGTGTACGTCTCGGCGTTACAGCTTATTGTAGACAGACACCTATTGGTGATCTGGTCACGTGACACCCGAGTACAGCTGCTTTTAGTCAGGGATAGTCATCAACACATTTAATGGGTTTGTACACTTAATGGTCGTGGTCGGCAAGCAGATATGGGGGAAGTATTTTGGCACATTGCTCCTGTAAACTGTATTTCTTTAAGCAGGAACGGACGGGGGGCAAGTAAGTAGCATACCCCTCCCCCATCCTTGGTGGGCCCCCGCAAGCAAGTGACCAAACGATGGCTCATTTATTCCGGTGAAACTTGCCAAGGTTAAATCAGAAACGTGAAGTAGGGTATCAACTAGTGCAAACGTTTTAATGAAAAAGACACATATAGATGTCTAGTTTCAGAATATGCTGGATGCTCTGTAGTTTGGCAATTTTGGATTTTTAACCACGAGATAAGATTTTAAGTATATGCTATAGTGTTTGCCATCGAACTGGAGCTATTATCATGTAGAATCAGATTGGATAAAAAGGGGGCACATCAGTTGCAGGTCCCTAAAATATGATTATCAGGCCATTTACTGTCAAATGAGGTCCAAATTCTACAACACGCCCTTGACGTACAAGGCCAGCATCACACATGAATACACTGCAGCCACAGTCTTTGATATAAGCACAGGTCCACAATGTTTATACAACTGGATGATAGCAGTGACATACTTTTCAAGCCTAGGTCCTTCAAGGAGTATAGTCTTCAGAAAAGTATGGCGCATTCACTTTCATTATGAAAGCTGTCTGCGAAGTATTTACTAATTTTGCAGGATGATATCATTTTACAGGAATAAGATACATAACTGGAAATTCAAATGTGAAGAGATTTACTACTATATTAACAGAATTTTGAGTCAAACCTGCAATAATTCACTCAAGTGTGAATATACGGGTCTTTGAAGTTGTAATTTTTCACTCCTAAAATATGTTTTTCTAAATTTCCGATCCGTTCCATGGCCCTTGACCAAATGTCAGAGGGCCTTCGTAATATAGCCACCTATTGCTACTGTAGGTTTATATAGGCCTGTAAGCGTGGGGAAGATCATTCACCTTACAACATTTCCAGCGATTATTAAGTAGCTGGAGTTTAACATAGGTATCAATATAGGTAGCATAGGTATATGGGAAGGGAACAAAAAATCAAACTGTAGTAAAATGGGATTTTAGGGGGTCAAGTAATGCCTTTAAAAACATTTTTAACTTCTAATGTCATAACTTTGCCTATAACATTCACAATTTTGACTTACAACCTCAATATCTTGACAGTTATCTTACAATTTTTACTTTCAAATTCCAACGTGTAACCTTGATTGTCATTATTTTAATCTAAAATCTCATAAAGTTGACCAAAAATGTCATACTTTTACTTTTGGAGTACAGAATGTGACCTAAAATATCACCCTTACTGTTATCAATTTGACTTGAAAAAGTCAAGCTTTTGTCCTAAATCATATTGTCTTGACTTTTAATTTCATTATTTTGACTATTAGGGTCACATGTATTTGCCTCTTTTATTCCCATTATAAGGACTTCTGACCTCATAATGTTGACTTTAAAATGAAATAATAAGTTTCAGTAACATAATTTTGACTTTTAATTACCATTTTTATTTTACTAGTTTGACTCACCTTTTTGTTTGGAAATGTAAGCGGAGGTTTTAGCTTTAAATGGTAGAAAGTGCCTTGACAAGTCATAATTGTGATTTTTGGTTTCGATGATAAGAGAAACCAATGCATTCGTGATGGCGTATGTGTGTATGTATGTGTGTATGTGCGTGTGTGTGTATGTGTGTGTGTGTGTGTATGTGTGTATGTGTGTGTGTATGTGTGTTTGTGACACTTTGCTCGTTAACACGATATCTCAAGAAGGGAAACTCTGAAAGTTCTCAAACTTGGTACATAGATGCCCCATATTGAGAGGAAGAACCCTATTGTTTTTGGTGGGGGTCAAAGGTCATCTGGGGTCACCGGGGGTCAAACTCTGAAAACCTTGTTAACACCATATCTCGAGATAGGAAGCTTGAATAAATTTCATACTTAGTATGTAGATGCACTATGGTAAGAGGAAGAAACCTATCGTTTGTGGTGGAGGTCAAAGGTCACCTGGGGTCACCGGAGGTCAAACTCTGAAAACCTTGATAAAACGATATCTCAAGATAGGAAGCTTGGATAAATTTCATACTTAGTATGTAGATGCGTTATGGTAAGAGGAAGAACCCTATCATTTTTGATGGAGGTCAAAGGTCATCTGGGGTCACCGGGGGTCGAAGGCTGAAAACCTTGTTAACACAATATCTCAAGTTAGGAAGCTTGGATAAATTTCCTACTTTGTATGTAGATGCGTTATGGTAAGAGGAAGAACCCTATTGTTTTTGGTGGAGGTCAAAGGTCATCTGGGGTCACCGGAGGTCAAACTCTGAAAACCTTGTTAACACAATATCTCAAGATAGGAAGCGTGGATAAATTTCATACTTAGTATGTACATGTGTTATGCTAAGAGAAAGAACCCATTCATTTTTGGTGGAGGTCAAAGGTCATCTGGGGTCACCGGCAGTCAAACTCTGAAAACCTTGTTAACATGTCTCAAGTTAGGAAGCTTGGATAAATTTCATACTTAGTATGTAGATGTGTTATGGTAATGGGAAGAACTCTATTGTTTTTGTTGGAGGTCAAAGATCATCTGGGGTCACCGGAGGTCAAACTCTGAAAACCATGTTGACACGATATCTCAAGATAGGAAGCTTGGATAGATTTCATAGGTAGTATGTGGATGTGTTATGGTGGGAAGATGAATGCTATCATGTTTGGTGGAGGTCAAAGGTCATGTAGGTCACTGGGGGTCAAACACTGAAAACCATGTTGACACGATATCTCAAGATAGGAAGCTTGGATAGATTTCATAGGTAGTATGTGGATGTGTTATGGTGGGAAGATCAATGCTATCATGTTTGATGGAGGTCAAAGGTCATCTGGGGTCACCGGGGGTCGAATGCTGAAAACCTTGTTAACACAATATCTCAAGATAGGAAGCTTGGATAAATTTCATACTTAGTATGTAGATGCGTTATGGTAAGAGAAAGAGCCTTATTGTTTTGGGTGGAGGTCAAAGGTCATCTGGGGTCACCAGGGGTTGAATGCTGAAAACCTTGTTAACACGATATCTCAAGTTAGGAAGCTTGGATAAATTTCATACTTAGTATGTAGATGTGTTATGGTAAGAGGAAGAGCCAAATCATTTTTGGTGGCAGTCAAAGGTCATCTGGGGTCACCGGAGGTCAAACTCTGAAAACCATGTTGACACGATATCTCAAGATAGGAAGCTTGGATAGATTTCATAGGTAGTATGTTGATGTGTTATGGTGGGAAGATGAATGCTGTCATGTTTGGTGGAGGTCAAAGGTCATGTAGGGTCACTGGGGATCAAACACTGAAAATGTTTTTAACATGATATCTCAAGATAGGAAGCTTGAATAAATTTCATACTTAGTACAGGCATGAGCTTTTTCTGCGAATTCGCGGATTTCCGTGATTTTTTTCCAACTTCCGCTATTTCGCATTTTCATTTCCGCGAAAAAATGTGAAGTTGAAAATGGGAACAGCACATGATTTATCATAAGATGTCAGTGAAACAACATAGTGTCTTCAGTAAAATGTGTATTTCCACATATTTTGTTTAAATTTCACTGCAGCTAGAAATGCATAGTCGACATGTTTAATTATGATACCCTTTTTCCTTGTCATATCATAGCTCGTAGGTCATACTGTATGTGCTGGTTGAAAGTGGAAAGTTAAAGTGGAAGCAGTCATGTGGAAGCAGTCCATATACTTGGTACATGCAGTATTATAATGCTCTGATTTAGTACAAGTTTTGTATACATGTACGTACGTCCATTGGCACAGGCTGTGTCTGTATGCAAGTGTGTGTAGATGTGCACACTGCAGCTAGCTAACTAGATATACATGCTTGCTACTAAATTTATACTACAACGTAACTTGGTGGGCACTGAACAGAACGATCGTCTGCAAAGGTAATCAAAGCTTGTATGCACAGGGCATGTGGAAAATACTCAACTGCACCCTTTCCTACATCTTTGTAAGGTTGAAGGCCGGTTGCATATTCTGTTCATAGGCCCATCTGTCACTAACTTAGAGGCATTGCACTTCTTACACTATCCTAACATAGGTTATGTATGTGCACTGCTATTGAGCTTAGGCCTAGCCCATAGTACTCTCATAGGCTTAGGCCTCTAAGTCTGAAGAAGGCAGCCATTCCGGGATTTGGCTTGAAGTTTATAACAAACTGGTACCAATTTTCACCAAAAGAGATAGGAATTGGTGCCTTAAATTAGGCCTTACCTAACAAGGGCTAACATATGGCCTTTGAAGTTTTAGCCTAGGCCTAGCCTAGGCAAGGCATGGCCCTTGTGCTTTACATTACAGAGCACAGCCAAGGCACTTTCCTTAGCCATATGTTCTGATGTACAAAAGGGGCTACTATTTACCAGTAGGTTGGCTCTATCAGTGATTTCACTGACTCGGGCACCCGGGTCAATGACACACAACTTTTGATTTTGACGCACGGACACGAAACCTCTGGGGTCAATCTGACGCATAGCTTTTTCACCCCAACAATCAGTAATGACAAAGTACAGTAATTTCGCCAATACATTCTTTGTGCAAATTTGTTCACAAAATATAGCCTTTTCAGTTCCCATATTGTAAATGGACAGATTGATTATCATATTTTACAAGAAAAAGATAGCAGAAAAGCGCATCACAAATACAGAGTGTGAACAAAAAAACAGGAATAAGGTGTGTTGCATTAAACTCAAATTTATTTTGACCCCTTCATTTGTAATTTTGACTCTTGTTAGTTTATTTTAAAGGGTATGTGACTCCTGACAAAAAAAGATGAGTGAAAACCATGCCTATATACTTTCAGTAGGCCTAGGCAAAAAGCCTCTAAAATGTGACTGCAAGTTGAATGGTGCTAAAACTTAAAAGTGAGCCATAAAATAATGTTGGACACTGGATCAAAGAAATCAAGAAGCCAGTTGGTATAAACTAGGTTTTGGGAAAGGCAAGGTATTAATGTTGATCCAACTTAGTGAATCTTAACACATTGGCTATACAGTATGTTAAGCTTAGGGTGTTTTTGTAATTTGTCTGTTTCATCAAAATATGATAAACAATTTGCCCATTTGGGCCTTACGAAATGTTAAAAATCCAGGAGCTTCCGGGGGCGCTGCCCCCTGGACCCCCGCCGGGCCGTTGCCCCTGGACCCCACCAGGGGCCCTAAGGCGGGCCCCTGGACCCCACCCATAAGAGTTCGCGCTTCATGCTCAGACTGCCACCTTCGGGGTCAGTATGCTACATACCCACTCAAAAGTTCAGTGATTTTTGTTGTATGTCAGGCTCATCCCTGTTAGTATGTACATGCATTATGGTAAGAGGAAGAACCCTATCGTTTTGGATGGAGGTGAAAGGTCATCTGGGGTCAAAAAGCAAAATTTTAAGAATTCCCAAGATCATCTCATGAGTTCACCAGAAGGCAAGAAGCAAATTTTCCCAAGAATTCCCAAGATCATCATCTTGAGTCATCAAATGTCAAAATGCAAAATTTCCCAGAAATTCCCAAGATCAAATATGAACCTAAAATTATTTTTCCAACATGTTAAGATAGCACTTGACCAGTGACTGAAAGACATGGGACATCATGGCATTATTTGGAATAGAACATATATCATCGAAACCTCAATGCATTTTTGCATTCTGGTTAAGTGAACATTTTGCTGATGAAAATGTCACTTTAATCGAATGAAAAGTCTAAATAATGACTCTAAAAATTATCAGTCAAATAGTCATGAAAATGAGATTTAAGAAACAGTTATGGAATAAAAAATTAATAACACTACGAGTGGACTTTCAGGGATTAAAAGTTAATATTTAGACTAAAACAGTTAAAAATATGAACTTATACTCTTTTATATTGCATTTCAAGTTGGAATACTAAGATCTGAACAAAAAGTTTGGTATCGGAACGTCATAAGAGGATTTCAAATCCGAAAAAAACTACTAAAATTTTTACTTTAATAATTAAAATACTTGGGTTTCATAAGGAATAGGTCAACTTTAAAGGTCACGTTCAGGACAGTTTTAGTCGTTTTTTGCCCTTCCCATGTCCCTTTGCTGAAACATTTTAAGGCAACCAGTTTTGGACCTCATCATTTAAAAATTAAAGGCATTGGATGGTTATGCTTTCTTTCGCTTATAGACCTGGAATAATGTTAAAGTTATATAAATTATGAGGGCCATCTAACAATTAATAAAAGGCCTGCAAATTCATAAAATTTAAAAAAATTACATTTAGAAGTAAAAAAGAACATTTTCAAGTGCCCAGGTTTTCAAAAATGAGATAAGTAATGCTGCTTTGACATCAAATTCTTTTTATGTAGCTATACATCATACCACATACGAATTTTCAGCCATTGATCTAATTCCTGTGAAAAGATATCAGCTTTCAAAATATGACGAAATGGCGCTTGCACCTTTCTTCCTGAGAACATGGTATTGCGCAATACTTTTCTGAGGGCTTTAACTTTTGAACACTCTAAGCTTCAGCACTAAAAATTTCACAAGGATGATTCGATTTTACATAAACCCTTTAAAGTACGCAAGTTACACGTCTCTTTTCTGCAGTTTATAATAAAACCATTATACGAAGGCATTCAAACCTTCAATGGAAAGTTTTTATCGACGTCATTGTGACGTCATCATTGTGTTTTTGCAAGGGAACTTGAAACATTTAGTCGGAGATAGTCATAGAAACATTTTTACGCATAAAATTGCCAATAAAACCCACATTACATACACCTTTTTGACATTAAGTAGGAAAAAAGGGTTTAAAAAGCCGCCATTTTGGATTTGACCTAATTTCGGCCCTTTCCATGGGTGGATTTTGGTGGATTTTTTCCTGGGTACATAATACACCTCAACTAATACCAAACTGCATAAAACTCACTTGTAGGAATTTTTTTAGGGTCAAACCCTATATCTACCCGACTACTCCAGGAGTCAGCACACGTGTCACCATGTTTTGCAGACAGAATATTTGTAACACGATCTGGTAGGTCAATAAAACTCAAGTTAGGGAGTGGGAGCAACTAGGCAACAGCTTGTTTATGAGGTCTGATTTATGACTAGATAAATTTTGGGCTGACGGTTGTTTCATTGCTCTGTACAATTGCTCTGTACAACTGTGTCTTCTGTGGGTTCAACTTCTCATGTACACCTTCAAGACAGAGCCACAGCAGTCTGCACTGAGTTTAAAGTGCTCATAATCTTATTGACTCACAACTGTGTACGAGCTTCATTGGGAAAAACAACAGCCTGTGCAAGTCGTCATTGACCAATCAAAATAAAGCTATTGTTTGAATGAATGTAAATCGAAGTGCAGTCACCGGATGTATATAGAACTGTAGGGCTATTCCTATGGGGGATGTCAAAGCCCCTCTATTGATTCCTTGCTGTAGGCAGAGAGGAATCTATGCGATGGTGATGCTGGCCATGAGTGTGTATGTGTATATGTTACACGTTGCTTGTAAACACGACATATCAAGAAGGGTAACCTCAAGGGATCTGTTACTTAGCATGTGGATGGCCCATATTAGAAAGATGATCCCTATTGGTTTTGTTGAAGGTTAAAGGTCATTTGGGGTCAGTAGAGGTCAAAGGTCAAAACCTTGTTAACACGATATCTCAAGCAGGGAAACTGATGAATCTCATACTACGCATGTGGATGGCCCATATTAGGTAAGTGATCCTTATTGTTTTAGTGGAGGTCAAAGGTTATTTGGGATCATGGGAGGTTAAAAGGTTAAAACCTTGTAAACAATATATCTCATGCAGGAAAACTTCAAGGTGTCTCATACTTGACATGTAGGTGGCCCACATTGAGTTGATGATCCCTATTGTTTTTGTGGGGTCAAAGGTCATTGAGGTCACCAGGGGGTCCAAAGGTTAAAATCTTGCTTACATGATATTTCAAGTAGGGAACTGTGATGAATCTCATACTTAGCATGTGGTTGGCCCATACTGAGTTAGTGATTCTCATCATTTTAGTGAAGGTCAAAGGTCATTTGGAGTCAAAAGGTTAAAACTTTGTAAACACAATGTCTCAAGCAGGAAACTTTGACAGATCTCATACTCGACATGTAGATGGCCCATATTAATTGAATGATCCCTCTTATTTTTGGTGGAGGTCAAAGGGCATTTGGGCTCAACAGCGGTTAGAAGGCCAAACTTTGTAAACACCATATCTTTAGCAGGGAAACTTTGATGAATGTCATACTTGGCATGTGGATGGCCCATATTAAGTTAATGATCGCTATCATTTTTTATTGAGGTCAAAGGTCATTTGGGGTCACTCAAGGTCAAAAGTTTAAAACCTTGTAAACATGATATCTTAAGCAGGTTAACACTGATGAATCTCATACTTGACATGTGAATGGCCCAAATTGATTAAATGATCCCTCTTGTTTTTGGTGGAGGTCTGAGGCCATTTGAGGTCACCTAAGGTCAGAATGTTGACACATTTTTAATACTCCATACACTATATTTCAAGCAGAGAAACTTGATGAATCACTTACTTAACATGTGGGTGGCCCATATTAAGTGAAGGTCAAATATCAAAAGGTTACTAATATGGTAGGTAATAGTATGTTTGATCTATGCCAATGGATCCTAAACATTCTGACTGTGCCATAATTGTAAAGAGTAATTTATGAAATATTGTCTTTCTGAAAACATAGTTTTTACATGTCAGTGACAAAGAATCACTCAGCCTTTGGGGTTTCTGGTGGTTTAATACCTCCTAAAGTAGACATGACGAAACAAAAAGTTTACTTTTTATCACTGGCAAATCTCAATCAAGTATAGCTGAAAAGAAGGAAATGTATTGTCATTTATCATCGGGTCAGTTTTTCATGACATTGAACTGCTGGAAGTCCTTAAATTGCTGAAGTCAGGAAAAAAACCATTAGAAGTTTATAGGATCTCATCTAGGTCCTTAGCTAGTTGGTCACTTAGAAGGGGAAGAAAATATGTTTGGAAGGGTTAAATCTAAGTTTGGGTAGGGGTCATTTGCACCGGTGTCCAGTATCAAGACCCCACATTTGAACTAATCTTCCCCTCAAGTTTGATCCATCTTTTCAAGGGTATACTCGGTCGTCCAAAGTTTATTCTAAAATACATAACCCACCCTCAGTGATGCTGCTGATGTTTCACATCATAAGTTAGAGAAAAGCAATGAGTTCTTCAGTGTCAAAATTCTGCAATTGATGGAGTAACCCGGTGCTGTGGCCAGATGGATAAAGGCAGTGGCATTGAAGCAGCAAAGCTTGGCAACTGGGAGGTTTGGGGGTTGGAGTCAAGCTGGGTCAAAGAAAGGTGGGTTTTTCATCCAAGAGCAATCTATGGTTTTCCATCTAAACTGGCTTTTCAAAAACACCAAATTTGACCTAGATTGTTGAGTTAATTAGCCACCAGATATGAAGTTGTAATTCATAAGCCATATAGGCTTCTCCCACATTTGTGGTTGCTTAGCATACTGAAACAACGTGAAACAACTGCCCTTCAAGGCCTGAATTAAAGTAACCTCTTCTGGGTTTTAAGAAAATGCTTAAATTGTAATGGAGCAGATCTCATGTAAGGGAATTAGCATCCATCCCAACCTTAATTTTGTTATCGGCTAAATCTTGGAAGTATTGGAAATTACCTTACACTTTCCTTACAACTAGCAGAAAATAAACATATTTTCAAGGTTAGTCAAGGAGTAAGTATGCATAAATTTTCAATCCACTTACAAGATTTAAAAGAGGCGTATAGAATGAGGATACCAGGTTGTACCCATTCAGGTGACTGCATTTTCAATTTAAATAAATTGAGGGATGATCCATTCTTTTAATCATTTGCATGTAGTGCAAAAAATTTCTTTCTTCAAACTCCTACCCCTTCCCCACGCACCCTCTGAGCGTACTTTGCAAAAAAAAAAAAATTCTGCTGAAATGCAGTTACTAACAGCGTCAGCCCAAGCTTAAACTAGACAATTGCCCTTCACAGAAAAGCACTCCCCACCTGTAGTGTATTACTTTAAGCGAACATCTCATTTGCATATTAATTTGAATAGTATTTTGACTACAGGTGTTACTTGTGTAAGTTGTGTTACGTGGCTTTGAGTGCTCTAAGAAGAGACGCACAATACATTCAGACGCAGGCCTGTCAATATGTTCTTTTCTTATGTTATCTATTGAGTTGTGTGTTCTTCGTTGTGTGCCCGGGGACCGACACGACAATTGGCAACGAAGATGGCGACGAAGATTTCCTGCATGCTGTAACTTTATATTCTCCACAAAGTGTACTTAAATGTCTGCGGTGTAAAAGACAAACGTGTCACAAAGGACAGAATTTTCTGTCTTGTAAGAGGAATATGAGAAAAGTTGCAAACCTTGCTACCGGACTAATGCTGGCGAGTCTATTCTTCTGGTGTACATTGACTATTTTCAACATGGCTACAGGGACACTAATTATTAAAGTTGAGCCTTTTGATCCAGATTTGGAAAAATGGGAATCATACGAAGAACGAACAATCCAATTTTTTCTGGCGAACGATGTCACAGAAGATAAAAAGAAAGTTGCCGTTTTGCTGTCCTCCATGGGACCAAAAGGTTACGGTCTGTTGAAGAGTCTGACCACACCCACAAAACCATCAACATTAACTTTTCCAGATATCTGTAAACGACTACAACCCTAAACCCCCAGTACTTCTGGAACGTTTTCGTTTTTACAATCAAATTCAGGGTCCTTCCGAGAAAATTGCGGAATATCTAGCGGAGTTAAGACGGCTTTCCAGTACGTGTAATTTTCGTGGATTTTTGAACGAAGCTTTGAGGGATAAATTCGTCTGTGGTCTCTTTGATACAGCTATTCAGAAAAAACTCCTTTCAGAGGACGATTCATTGACATTAGATAAAGCAGTTAAGACCGCTGTGAGTATGGAACCAGCCAACAAGAATGCCGCTATTATTAAGGGTGAAACGCATAGTGTCCAACGGGTTTCGCCAACATCTTCAAGTTTAAATGCTAGTAAATTGCAGTGTTCATGTTGTGGAAAAACTGGCCACATTAAAAAGGACTGTCGCATGAAAAGCTTTAAATGTTTTAATTGTGGATGTATTGGACATATACAAAATGTTTGTAGAGATAAACCAGCCACAGAATAAAGTAATGTTCAAGAAAAGACGAGTAATTACAAGTTTTCGTATCGTAAGAACCGTAAAAGTTCAAAGGTAAAACAGGTCCGAGAAGTAGATGGCGCTGAATGTAACACTGATTCAGATGAATCTGATAGTGGTAATGAAATCACTGTGTATTATGTTAATAGTTTAGGCTCTGACAAAGCACTTAAGGTAGATGCTGAAATTTAAAACCAAAAAGTGTCAATGGAAGTCGATACCGGGGCAGGCATATCGATTATATCGATTATCCCGCATAAAATGTATGTTGAATCGCTGAAACGTAAAGTTGTATTAAAGCCAACTAAAACGGTACTTAAGACATATACAGGAGAAGTTATTCCCTTAGCAGGAAAGTGCGAAGTGTCAGTTAAATGCAATGGTATTGTTAGGAAATTGCCGTTGTATATTATTAAGGGAAGTGGACCTGCCTTGTTTGGTAGACAATGGGTATCACAATTGCCACTTAATTGGGAAGAGATTAATAATGTCCAGGTATTGGGTAATGTCCCTGAAAGCTTGAAGGAAATTATAAATGAAAGTGATGTATTTGATGGGGCTTTAGGAAAAGTTAAACGAGTCCAAGCACAACTTCATATAAAACCTGGGGTAGTTCCAAAGTTTTTCAATCCCCGTCCCATTCCTTTCTCTATGGAAGATAAGGTATCCCAAGAATTAAATCAATTAGTCAAAGAAGGTATTTTACAAAAGGTTGAATTTTCAGAATGGGCTTCGCCAATAGTACCAGTGAGAAAAGGTGATGACTCTGTTCGAATTTGCAGAAATTACAAAGTAACAATAAATTCTGTCTTGCATCAGCAGGAATATCTCCTTCTGCGAGCAGAGGAATTGTTTGCACAGCTTCAAGGGGGTAAGAAGTTTTCAAAACTTGATTTATCGAATGCTTACCTTCAAATTCCCTTAGACCCTGAGTCTCAGAAATATGTAACAATTAATACACACATGGGCTTATTCCAGTATACACGGTTACCGTTTGGTGTAAGTTCAAGTCCAGCAATATTTCAAAAATGTATGGAACAAGTGCTTAGTGGCCTTCGTGGAGTAGGTTGTTATCTAGATGATATAATTATTACAGGTGAGAAAAATGAGCAACATATCAAGAATTTAGAGTTAATATTGAAAAGACTTGCGCATTTTGGGTTAAAGCTTAAGAAATCCAAGTGTAGATTTTTCTTAGATTTGAATGAATATTTGGGAGTTATGGTTCACTCAAAGGGAATTCACCCATCCAATGTAAAACTAGAGGGAATTACAAAGGCACCCGCTCCTTAGAACTCTCAAGAAGTACAATCCTTAATTGGACTTATTAATTATTACAGGAAATTCATTCCGAATTTGTCAACTATCTTAGCTCCAATGCATGAATGCCTGAAAGCAGGCAAAGAATTTAATTGGTCTCCTAGTTGTCAAAGAGCTTTTGAAGAAATTAAGTCAATTCTTACTAGTTCGAAGGTTTTGGTGTATTTTGATCCGTCTAAGGATATTTCCTTAGCTGTAGATGCGTCTCCTTATGGGTTAGGAGCTGTAATATCTCACTCTACAACAGAGGGTGAAAAACCAATTGTGTTTGCATCACGAAAGCTTACAAAAGCTGAGCAGAATTATTCACAACTTGAGAAAGAAGCATTAGCTATCACATATGGGGTACGTACTTTCCACCAGTACTTATGTGGTAAACGTTTTATGTTGTATACTGGTCATAAACCTCTTCGTTATTTGCTGGGCCTCAGTAAGGGTATTCCCGTATTAGCTGCTTCACGTTTGCAACGGTGGGCAATTTTGCTTAGTGGATACGAATATGACATCACTTATCGCTCTTCTAAGCAAAATGCTGATGTTGAATGTCTCTCTCGCTTACCAGTTTCAAGCAGAGATGTAAGTAGTAATGTAGATGAATTCACTGTTTTTTGGACTAGAGAAGCAACAAAGATGAACGAGTCACAAATTGATTGTTTACCGGTTAGTGCGAGTGAGATTGCAAAAGCTACTATGTATGACAGGGTTCTTTCAAAAGTTCTTCATTTTGTATTGTACGGCTTGCCCGATAGGAACAGTCTAAGCCCTGAGTTACTTTCTTTTTACAACAAAGGGACGAATTGTCGGTTGAAGGCAAAGTTCTTCTCTGGGGTTTGCGTGTAATTATACCACAAAAGTATCAACAGTTCATTCCAAATGAATTACACACTAGCCATCCAGGAATTGTCAGAATGAAAGCACTAGCACGTATGCATGTTTTCTGGCCAGGCCTAGATGAGCAGATAGAGAAATTGGTGTTGTCATGTGCTGCATGTCAAACAGTTCAGTCAGTACCACCAGCAGCACCAGTACATGACTGGAATCGGCCAAGTAGACCTTGGCATCGCATTCACGTAGATTTTGCTGGCCCTTTTCTTGGTTGTATGTTTTTAGTAATTGTCGATTGCGTATTCGAAATGGCCAGAGATTATTTTAATGAAGAGTACAACGACTACTAAAACCATTTCAGAATTACGTAGTGTATTTGCAAAATTTGGGCTTCCAAAAGAATTAATATCTGATAATGGGCCTCAATTTATTTCCGAAGAATTTCGTTATTTTATGATGCAGAATGAAATTCGTCACATTCGTAATGCAGTTTAAACACCCAGCTTCTAATGGAGAAGTAGAAAGGTTTGTTGGAACATTCAAACAAGCCATGAAAAAGGCGAAGTTAGATTCTGTAAGCCTTCAAGTTAAAATTGATCGTTTTTGTTATCATACAGAACAACCCCTCACTCATTCACGAGAGAAACACCAGCAAAATTGTTTCTCAACAGAGAGTTTCATACCAGGTTGTCCATAATTAAACCAAACTTTGGCCATAGTATCTCACAGAAACGGAGTTCGAAACAGTCTCCAACTCGATTTTTATCTGTAGGGGAAAAGGTTAAGGTTCTAGACTTTAGGAAACATACCGGGAAATGGTCCCAAGGTGTGGTTTCAAAGGTTTTAGGCCCAGTGACTTATCTTGTGTGTGTTGACAACCAATTCTGGAAAAGACATATTGACCAGATTAGGTCAATGCACCAAACAGACCCAACAGTCCCATGCCCCATGCCAGATGGAAAAGCACTAGGAGAGGTTGAGGGTCCAGACTGTTTATCTAACTTTGTTCGTTGCTTGTTATTTTCTTGATTGAGTTACTCACTTCGTTGTAAGATTTCGCTGAAGAAGGTTTCAGGGGGACCAAATATTTCGAAATAAAATTACAGGTTCGTACTCCTCAAATCAACCAGTTATTCTCTTTATTGCATTCATTCTCATATTCTATTTTAATATTGGAGTATACGTGGCACTTAACTATTCTGCTGTATATATATATTTCATATATTTCTATAATTTGGGATTTGGGCAAAAAACTGTATGAAAAAACACGACTGTTGGGAAAACTCGACCCTTAGGCGAAAAAACTGTTTCGCCTTAATGTTTTACACACTGTTTTATATAGGAATGCGTAACTCTATACCAAATTCGATTTACCACATAATGTTAATGCAATTACTTAACTGCACACCAACTTACGTGCATGTATCCGTTAACACTAAGGACCTACGGGCCATTGAAATAACGTGCATGTAAATCTCAGAACCAAATGGGGAAATATAATTTTATGTATTTTATTGTCTTTTCTCTTCACCAGTTGTATTGGCGGTATACCGATTTCCCCTAACAGGTCACTGTAGCGTTATATAGATATATAATTCTATAATTTGGGATTTAGGCGAAAAACTGTATGAAAAAACGCGACTGTTGGGAGAACTCGACCTTTAGGCGAAAAAACCGTTTCGCCTTAACGTTTGACACACTGTTTTATATAGGAATGCATATGTCTATACGCAAGTCCGATTTACCACACAATGTTTATGCAATTACTTAACTGCACACCAACTTATGTGCATTTATCCGTTAACACTAAGGACTTACGAGCCATTGAAATAACGTGCATATATATCGCAGAACCCAAAGGGGAAATATAATTTTTTGTATTTTATTGTTTTTTCTCTTCACCGGTTGTTAATTGCGGTATACCGATTTCGCCTAACAGGTCACTCTAGCGTTATATATATATATTTCTATAATTTGGGATTTGGGCAAAAAACCGTATGAAAAAAACGAGACTGTTGGGAGAACTCGACCCTTAGGCGAAAAAACCGTTTCACCTTAACGTTTTACACACTGTTTTATATAGGAATGCGTAACTCTATACGCAAGTCCCATTTACAACATAATGTTAATGCAATTACTTAACTGCACACCACTTATGTGAAATAAGTTATGGGAAATATAATTTTATGTATTTTATTGTTTTTTTCTTCGTCGGTTGTATTGGTGGTATACCGATTTCGCCTAACAGGTCGAATATATATATATATATATATATATATATATATATATATATATATATATATATATGTATATATATGTATATATCACTTCAGCAACATGGCCTGTACTCTGCCCGCAAAAGTTTTCCTAGGGTGTTTAATTCATAGGGTATTTTCCTGCAATTCATGGGGAATTCCCATGAATTAGTGGTGAATTACATATCACTGGCAATAGAGGATCTTTGAACTCTTTGTGGTTGATTACTTACAATGCAAACAAACTTGATATCCCGATGTAAATTTTACATGGACAAACTGGGCTAGCTGTTGGAACAAAGAGAGGGCAGCATACAGAAATGATTTTCATTGAAGGATTTCAGTTGCCTTTTAAATATTTTTTTTTATACACAAGGCTTCTTACTTTTATACTCTTTCCTGATACCAAGAAGTAACCAAATATTAGAAACCAGATGGTAAGGCGACCCCTTACCTGGCCCCAAATTACAAAGTCACAGAATGAACCATCCAAATTTATTCACTTTTCATGGAAAGTAGCATTTTAGAAGTTTTGAGTCTATTCTGCAACCACACTAAAACTGCCAAAGAAAACCATGGCAAGAAATGTATTTCTTGCATAGGTAGATCAGGTGGACAGGAAGGGCACTGTTCTCTCCAAAGTTTTGCACAACCCAAAAATTCTGGCAGAATCTGTTGAAAAATTTTGGGCAAAACTCTAAAAAGGCTCAGAGATTGGGACAAATAATTGTGCCCCATTCTCCCCCCCCCCTCCCAAAAAATATCCATATGGTCCCATATACTTATTTCTTTGTATAGGTCAAGTCAATCCTGGCAAGAGTTATCACAATGGCTACCAAACTTGACCACACCTTTCATCCCCTGTATTTTCCTATAATGTCCACTAACATCCTCAAGGCCTACATGAAAGTAGAACGGCTGAGGATCAGAACAAAACCATGATGTGTCATCTTGATCCTCTGTATATTTTAATTTTTCCAATAGCTTCCAGTTTATATAAAACATCCATCTCTTCTTCGGCATCATGCACAAACGTTTTCCGAAACAATGAATTTTCTTCACCAGAGCCTTTGTCATAGTAGTGATCCCAGTAGCCTAATCTGTTTGGCCCAAAGCCAAAGATATTTACCTGCAAGATTAAGAGCAAACATTTTCAATATATTTTCTTCTTTAAGATGTAATGAACTTGAAAAAATGGTAATCCTGGTAATTATCAATGTTGCTTTGGGTTTGATCTGCAGCAAAATAAGCAAATATTAAGGGGTATGCCCCAGGACTTTTCTCCCCCCCCCCCCATACCCAGAGGTTCATAAGCAGAAAGAAGACTGTACACCACCATTTTCTTGTTGAACAGTACCTAAACTCTAGTATTACAAGAATATATACTTTAGAGGTTGGAAAGTGAATCTCATTCATCCAAATGCCATTTTCTTAGCTCACTCCAGTGCTGAGATATAAAATGTTGAAATTTATTCACTTCATTTTGAAACAGTCAATTGCACAATAATTTGTGATGTCCTTCTTGTACAACTCACATTACCTGCTTTTGTCTCCTTTTGAAACTGAAATGTTTATATGACCTTGAAACATTTTCTGTTTTCTTGCATAGCTTAGTAACCCAGTAGTAATATTTGATCACAGTTTTACACAAGGGGCAGTAGCTTGTGGCAAACAAAAACAAAAACAAGATAAAACAAAGATGGTAATGAGTAGCACAAGACTGACATCACAAATTATTGTGCAATCTTCTATTGTAATGTTAAGCGTCAACATTGTACATCTCTGCCCAGGAATGTCATATGAAGATGGGAGTTGGACTGTTTGGATTAATTTTTCAAGCTTTGAACATATATTTTTGAAATTTTAAATTTAAGTTACACTTTTTTTTTTAAGTTTTTGGTGCTGACAGTACAACTAAAAGCATAGCATATAAAGAAGTTAATTCATACTCTATTGTGCTCTGTTGTACTTATATATTTAAGTGATGAAATAATCTGTTACAGTGAGAGGTGAGGCCCTGATGAAAAGTGCCCATCTTATTTTTATATATGATAAAATTGAAACAAAGAATAAGGAACAGATGAAAGACGATAATTTAAAAATCAAATAATTCAAGACCACATGTGCAATTTCCCAAAGCTCTTTTTTTATGTGCTTTCAATTTGGCCTAGCAAAACTGTAATTTTGTCTTCTCTTAAACTTAATAAGTATTTCTTTGGTGATCAAGATGATTCACTAATATTTTATTGACAAGCAAGTGTGTTGTCCATAGTACAATTTTACATATTCTTGGTGGAAAAAGTTCATGAAATCTGTGGATTAAAGGGATTCACTTTCATTTATACAGATATCTCATCCCTTAGCTTGGGACAACTGAGTCTTCCCCTTAAAATTAGTCAGAGTACAGAACAATTTACCTCATCACAAACATGAAAGGCAAAAATAACTGCCAGAAACCCAGTAGATGGATATAGGCCTTTCTCGATACCCCAGTGTTTCTTGGTATGCCACATCAGTTGTGGATTGTACACCAGAACCTGTAAAAGAAGTATCATCATTACTTTGTTTTTTTTTTTGTTTTTTTTTTCATTTCTAATGTATTAGAATGGCTCATTAAAAACTGTAAGAAATTTTTAAACGATGCCATTTAGAAGAAATCCCAATAATTTGACAGTAAAGCGACTATTTCAGATTTAAAAAATAAGTTAAGAAAAAGTATTGAAGCTGATTTTATTCTGTGAAACACAGGAAAGGCATTTCAGTCTTAGGTTGAGGCCAAGTTCAATTTTCCCTCTTGTATGTGGTATTGTATGTTTTGTGCATTTTCTTTTTCTTTAAGTTATTTTTGTTATGAAAATATGTCTGCTTTATAATGAAATTATATTTAGTCTTGGATCACCTTTGAGGACAACAAGACAGGGATATTATAACCTGAGAAAGTCATGAAAATTTATTTTCACTTTGCAGGCCTGGAAAAGTCCTAGAATTTTTGTAAAATGCAAAAGAAGTACAGGAAGAGTCATTGGATTATGTGAGTAAACTTTAAATTTTTTCAAATGTATGTGTATATTGTATTTTATCGATGATCTTCTTATAAAAGTCATGGTAATTTTTTGGTTATGTTGTTATCCTTGAGTTGCAGGAACCCTGAAGAAGAAATAATGAAAGTGTCAAACCATGTTCATGTGGTTCGTGGACAACTCTTACCCCTTGCAACAAATCCCACCCCAGCAATTTCCCCAGACAACTCCCCCAGGACTATTTCTCTCTGGCAGTTCCCACCCATGACAATCACCCTCATATAATGTCCCCCACAAAAAATAGTAATTGTTGTGGGTGAGAATTGTCCGGAGGAAAGTTGCACGGGTCACGGTTGATGTAGTGGAGCAACTTGTATGGAAATGTATCAATACAAGTCAGTACAGGCTGTACACTAGGAATGGGGATGAGCACGTAATTATATTGAATATTTTAATCTTCTACCTTTTCCATACCTTATTCTGTTGCTAAAAATATAAAATGAACGAATGAACGAACGAACCAACGAATTAATTAATTAGTTAATTTGCATGGAAGATAATTCAGAACTAGATTGTGCAATAATTTGTGATATCATTATGGTATTTTTGTCCCCATTATTTTAAGTGAAGTAAAAAAATTTCTGTGGCCTCAAAAAATGACCTAGTTCTTGCCATGTACTTTGTGATGAGGAAGTTTGTATAAGTCCTGTCACTCAATAAAAATGGGATGATCAAATCTGGGAACAAGGAAACATGGCATTTAATAGTGAAAATAGAAAGACAATGAAATAATTGATCTAAGTACAAGAATAGCATCCAAAATTATTGTGCCATGTTTTTTTTTTTTTTTGTAAATTCAGTGATTTTAATGTTTTGTGCCTGAGCAATGGAATAAATTATAAAGATGAGTGTAGCACAAAAGAGGTTTGTATTTCAATTTCTTGGCTAGAAATATATTTTTGTAATGTAGGTCTCATATTGCTTGTGTAAATACAGGATGTAACTAGACATTCCTGTACACTCTGAAAACATCCTGGTTAAATTCTGGTTAACTTAACTAGGATGGGGTCAATAGTTTTCCATACATTTCCTGGTTAAGAGTAAAAAAGAAATCTTGGTTAAATTTCACCAGGAAAATGTTAAATTCTTATCAGGATTTCTAACCAACAAGTAGTTAATTTAATAAGGAAAATGTCAATTTTGACCTGGATTTCCCTGTTATTTTAACCAGGAAATGTATGGAAAACTATTGACCCTGATCCTGGTTAGATTTAACCAGGATGTTTTCAGAGTGTACTTGCAGGCAAGCACGTATCGAAGCCTCTTAAAGATAACACAGCTTAGATGTTTAAGGTTATTACTAAATGATGGTTGATAGTTTGATACAAATGTTACTCGACTAGCCTACAGTCTATACTAATACCGAGCACCTGTAACTGTATAGAGCTTGATTGAGACAAGCCCTTCAACAGTGCTGTGTGGTTCCGTTGCACTCCAACACAGCCCTTGTGCATATTGTCCATAATGTCCGGGGACCTCTCAGGCTCTCAAGTAACAATATTTTTGCACCAAACTTTGTCCATCCACTATCTTTCATACGTTTAATACTCATGCACATAGCACCCTTACCATAGCAAACTTTTGCAAACAGATGTAATTTGAAGCCGAAAATGAGCTAATCCATTCGACAGCAAAGTGTGTTCACACACATATCGTTCCTTCCCACAGAATGCTATGCACAATAATTCCACACATTGACTTGTTGAAATAGTCACAATTTTCCACAATATAATAGTTCTTTACCAGACCTGCCCCTAGTTGTATTCTAACACGCAAAAAGTATGGAAATAAAACAAAAATCCCCCCCAATTGCAATTCTGTTCCAAAAAAAAAGAAAAAATTTCTCAAATGAAAAACATTTACCACATTAAGTGGAAGCACCTTGCCCATTACACCAACGGTACAATACTATATATGTACTGTACAGATTGCAATGATAAACTGTCCATATGTTGACTCAACTGTTCCATCCTTTTACTGTCTCAGCAATAGAGGACAACAGTTTGGACATAGCAAAATGGAGCAATCCCTACAATCGAAGCTATGGCTTCGATTAAATAGTATCAGATACACGCTAAGGAAACCAGTTCTTGTCCCTTTGGCATATAATATATGCCTAGGCTTATGTGTCTTGAATAAAAAGACATATTATCCAAACCACAACAGAACTTTTACTAGTAAGACTCTCTTTTGTTGGAAATGGTCCTTCCCCCCTGCAATCCACTCCACCATTACTACCTCTCACTCATAGGCGTAGGAGGTGGGGGCTGGGGGGGGCTGTAGCCCTCCAGCCAAATGTAAGGATGTAAGGACACCTAATTTTTCAAAAATTTTCAAAGGGGAGGAGGACACCCCTCCCCTTTCTTAGACCCCTCCCCAGTTGGGTGATCACCCAACATAATGCATGTCCCCCACCCCATGAGAGAATTTAAATCCTCAAAATTATAATCAATATGGAAGTTAGTAACACACAAATTGTTTATGTAGTTGGGGTGTGATAACCTATGCATGCCTATATGATATGTACAGTAACATGTTGAATGTGCATAGAGAGCACAGAAATTTTTGGTTATTTTTTCGGGCAAGCCGTTACAGCTCCCCAAATCAACTTGGGCTCCTATGCCAATGCTCTCACTGCCCCCTACCTACACTCAACCTTACATCAACAAAAACATGTCATCAACTCTTTACAATTTAACAGTGCTTATTTGGTGGCCACAGTTGATCAGTAGACCATAATGACAGTATCAGTACACCATAGTGTCCTCAACACTTAAAAGGCAATCACTGTCAATCTTTCCTTTTTGTGGCAACTAATGAAAGTTAATTGTTAAGCTCCCTGTCCATAGGCATATGAGAAGGGGGGGGGGAATGGGGCACTGTGCCTTCCCCCTCAAATTTCTGGACAACCGCAATATTTGGACAGAAGTAGCAGAAAGTCGGACAACTTTCTTCTTTAAAGGCCCAGAGATTCAGCCCCGAAAAATGATTTTGCCCCCAGTCCCCCCCATCCAAATGGTCCCATACCCTTATGTCCCTGTCTGTCTCATGCACTTCAGTCACAACATACTCATGCATTTGCCCCTCATTTGGGGGTTCTGCTAGAATAATATCTCATTTGTCTTTTTTGTTCCAATTGCTTTCACATCAAAGAAATAGGCCTATAAAGTATTGAAAAATTCACTTTGAGCTTCTGGTGACAGATTCTTCATCAATTAGTATCCTCATCAATCTGTTGTCACTGGACCCACTTTGTGACAGGAGGGATCCTCCTTGTTCTTGCAGAATTAAAGTTCATTGTACCCAACTCAGATATGAAGGTTCAATGGTTTCCATGCCATGCAAATTTTGTGAATTTCTGAGATTAGCTTCAAAATACTACACAAACAGGGTAGGGAGCTTTGGTACCAGATTTTTTACCCCAGTAACCCTCACAAAGGCAATGCCCCTGGACCCCATTTTGTCCCCAAGGAAGATTTCCCAGCACTTATACACGATACCACTGTTAAAGTTACAGTTGCCATGCTCTGTTAACACTATAGGACAGTTCTGTAAGCATATCATACTGCTAAATGTACCACAATACCTTTTCAGGTAGAAATTGACTTTAGACACTGAGAATCAGTACTGTGCACGTTCAATCAATGGTACAGGTAATTACAATAAGATACGCTTTCAAATGTTGAATCTTAAAGCGGTACAGTGAGTTGGTTCATGAAATTCACCAAATTTTGCCAAACCTGGTAAGTTTTCTTTACGTACTAATGACAAATGGTCAGTCTTAAACAATCTGCACATCTGACATACAAAGAAATGTTTCATTAGTGAGTCATAAACAATTCAATTTGGTTTTCAAAAATTCGTGACCAGACACTTTTTCAAATTATGCACACAACTGTTACAAGCCAGGATACCAAAAATGCAAAATTATAGCTTCATGCGTAACTATTGGATGTGAAACTTGACTATTATGCTAGTAATAATCATTGTCATGTGGTAGTACCCTGCAACACCCTCGTTAAGTTATCGACTCAATATGCCCCTTTAAATGGTGACAGATTGATCAGTGTGACAATTAATAAGATTTTAAGTTAGTAAGATTTTCTCTATGTATATTTAATCACAGCAAAGTGATGAGAGATATGTTTAATCATGCCCAACAGATGAGATTCAGCCATGCCAAGCCACACTTTGAGTTGATATTGATAATTTTGTGAAGATTTTGAATGGTATTACCACATGACAATACTTATATTTAGCACAATTAGTCAAGTTTCACATCCAACACTTATGCAAAAACTAAAAATTTGGAGTTTTTGGACCCTTGCTTGTAATGGTAATATGCAACTGTGATTAATACTTATGTGAAAAGTGTCTGGTCACAAATTTTTGAAAACCGAATTGAATTGTTAATTAATCACTCATGAAAAGTTTATTTGCACGAAGAGTACGAAGATTGGCTCAGTTTGACCATTTGTCATTTTAAGTCAAGAAAACTGGACAGGTTTGAAAAAATGTAGTATATTTCACAAACTAACTCAAAGTGCCTCTTTAAATGCCCAGTGTGGTTTTACATTATCCTTATCGCATACAATATTAATCCTGGTACATGTTGTCATCACTTTTGACATTGGGTTGCTCATCCACAGCATTTTTAATTAACGTACTTTTTTTTTTTTCTCCCATTCCTTTTTGAGACTGTAACAAGCTGTACAAAACCATTATCTGTGTTTAATCATCATTTCTGACTACAGCAAGGCTTTTACTCAGATGTCATCATGTCACATGACCAAATGGTGGAAGGCAATTTAGCAGTTGCACAATAGGACAGTGTCTCCTCACTATCCACTAACAAAAGACATTGTCCATCGTTGAACCAAGACAGAAAGACATTGTCCATTGTTGAACCAAGACAGAAAGACATTGTCCATTGTTGGACCAGTAACAAGAGGATTTGTCCATTTTTAGTTACCTTGTTTACATTTTTCGATAAAGATGCTATTTATGGTGTTCCTCACTGTAACAGTCTTGGCACTACTGAACGACTGGCGAATTCTTTTGTTAAGCCTTACATGGCTTATAACACCTTTCCTGCACGTACCATAACTTAGTTTGAACAAGTATTCATGTTTGACCTTCTAGCAACAGCAGTAAGTCGATCTGTGGTCGTCATTACAAAAGAAAGCCATGTAATAAAAGCAAATGCTGTGACTAAAAGAAAGGTTAACGAATTAACTGGCTGAAAGAGCTCTTCGGATAAATTCCTAGAAAACACAATGAAATTTGACATGGCCTTTTACAATTGAGGTGTTAAGCCTGGAGTATATTTCAATTATAGCAATCCCTGCTTCTTAGCTGGCATGCAACAAGGCATATATCATCTTCTGCTTGAATGCGAACTGGCTTCCTTGCACTGGACTGAGAGAGTTGCGCTGCTGTATTTCTCTCATGTTTTTAAGTTCAATGGTGAGAACAGAGAGCTATATATGACATAACAGCAATCTGGATTGAACTTTTTGACAACTTTAGTCAGAACATGAAATGTAAGATCTGTTGAAAGCTACTCAACAAGAAGCACACGAAGAAAATGTCAAAACAATGGAAGAACCGATAAAATTGGGTAGAGTCTATCTGAATCATAGAGAAGTTAGTGCAAGGACTGAACATGCACTACAATTCTGCGTATTTGCAAGCAAGTGCAGTTCTAGTTAATCAGTAGGGTTAAATTTGCAATTTTTTCCTGATATTGTTATCTGTCTGCAAAGAGCTGTGATGGTTATGCACATGTGATGCATAGCATGATAAATATTGAGCTGTGATGAGTTTCATAAAGTTAAAAATCGTGTTAGCTCCATGTGAGTACTGTTAATTAAAAGTGGCTTTGACACGTTTAAATCAACGGTTTAAATCATTAAGTATCTTTAGAAATATGTTTTTTGCAATGAAAATCAACCATCTGTTTATTTACTACTTGTTTTTATGCTCAAAAATTGAAAAAGGTTACACCCTCTTTCAGCCTTGAAAAGTTAGTATTCCCAAAAACTTTCAAAATCTTGTTACGTCATGTGACATCACTTTAGGAACTGCTCGCTGTTTCTGTGGTATCCTCCTGATATTTGATAGTGTTTGCATTCCATTGTGATCAAGGTCAATACAAAGTAAAATCTGCGTGAAAAGTCGTAAATCTTGGAACTGATATCGCCCTACCCGTGCTTACAAATTGTTTTGAGTCAATTAAATGCATTTCACACAGGTTTTTCGTCTTGTGTCCCGTTATAAGTACCTGTACAAACATGTACAACGCAACAGCAGAGGTACAGTACCCAACATACTACACAATGTATCGCCAGCAGTGTTTAGCAGAGCTACCATCTGAAATCAAGTTTAATACTTTCTTTGGAATGGTTGATCTGAGCCAGCACCATACTACTTTCTCTTCAGCCTGCAGTGCTGCAGACTAAAGAGAAAGTGGTTCTTCATAGGGTAGATATGTTGGACTGTCAGTAAAGTGAGCTTTCTCAGATTTGAAAGCAGAAATTAAAGGCAATACTGAGGTGGTATAAAAGTTGGGTTGAGTAATACGCATAGAGCAGGATATAGGAACTAGAGGGCGGACTCCCCGAAAAAGCTGTGATCGCATGGGGACTCGGCCCCCATTTTAAAGAGAGGCAAAAGTTGCTCTTACGCCGTTGAACTTACATTGAAACACGTACAAATTACACCACTTTTCCAAGTTCAGAATAATGCCAAAATCTTTCCTTGTAAGTTATCCTACATCAACCACAGACGAGGAGGTAGTAGCATCTGACTTGAATAGTAAGATCCTTGTAGTAATTTTGTATTTTAGTCATAATGAAGTTAAAAATAAACACGTTTTTCTTCATTGAATTCGCACATTGGCCAGTCACATTGAACCAGCAATTGTACAAACTTTTGCAGGGAGCTTTTTTGCAACAGG
The DNA here is from genome assembly GCA_029531755.1 of Holothuria leucospilota. Lineage (NCBI taxonomy): Eukaryota > Metazoa > Echinodermata > Holothuroidea > Aspidochirotida > Holothuriidae > Holothuria > Holothuria leucospilota. The sequence continues at coordinate 24,555,108 of CM055965.1, forward strand.
TCAACATTAGGCTACCCGAGGCCTCCATCACTCAGTAAATGACCAGTTGTTTGTGGTTATCCATCACATTAGCACGAAAAGCAAAGAGTGACAACCATCAAAGTCCAGAACACTTCAGCTACAAACTTTCATCAGACTGTCAATCCTCAATGAGTGGATCATAAAACTGTGATATTTTGAAAGAAAGTGTTTATTGCATCACTGTACCTTGGTGAATATTGCAAATTCAAAGAGCCAAAGCACCTGTAACTGTTGGGAGCAATAGCTGCCAGTCTCTTTTAAGGACTGCATAATTATCACTACTAGTAATAGTGATGGCTTCCTGCCAAGATTGCAGTGGAAAATTACCCTGGGATGGGGATGCATGGGGAAATGGGGGAAGAAAAGTGGCAACAGGTCTTTCCCTGGGGGTTATAGGGGATAGCTGCTGTACAGTAGCTGTTGCTTTCAGTGTTTGAAGGTGCAGCATCAGCATTGTCAACATAATAGAGACATTCTTGGTTACATATTATTTTTCACTTTTTGTTGCTTGTTTTGTACTTTACAATTACTGTACTAGTAATTTTGTCAAGCATTAATTGTGCCATATTTTCTCCATGGAGAAATTTCACATGCAAGAACTTACGATAACTAAGTTGCAACATGATGGCACAGTGATTATGTGCATTTGGTATATGAACTGCTATGATAAATTCTGACATTTTTTCCAAAAAGAATTAAAGAAATGGTATCCTCACTGGGCCTCCTTTCCTATACACTACGTTTCCTTTCACCGTCTGTAGCCTGTAGGTAATATCAAAACCCATTTAATCTAAATATGCTGTTTGCAATTGCTGAGCACTGAAATCCTTAAGAATGTCCTGTATCCTTTGTAATAGAAGCAAAAATAAAGCAATGAAAGTTATACTTGATAGTTTCTTGTTATTTCCAGAGTAACAGTGACAGTTCTACCAGTCTGACGCTGTTCATAAGTAAAATGTAGGCTGAAGTATAAGGCGATCATTCTCACTTTTTCCACACCTCAATATCCAGCTGTAAGAGATTCCCTGTTCATTTAATCAATATTTCACCTTCAGATCCTTTACTGTTACCAGGCCTAGGCCTACAGCAACTCATATTCCAGAGCTGTGCTCCCTAATTGCCCTAATATTCCTGAAATACGAATCCCCAGTTTTTTGCTACATAGAATGATGTATGGATATACCTTTCTTCTTTGCATCCAACCGCAACCATTACTGATCAGGTGCAAGCAAAACATGAGAAAATTTTTACAATCCTTACAAAAATTAATCAGGGGACGAGTTGACTTTCGCGCCGAGTTGACATTGGTGCTGAGTTGTCACAGTGGTCAATGTCTCTCATTTAGATTCCGAGTTGTCTCGGGTGCAGCATATCACGTGTGCCAAGATGTCAGAGCCTTAATTGGACCTGAGGGATCCCCAAAGGCCGAGTATGTCTTACAGGGGCGAGTTGACCATTACAAACGTGTGCTTTGGCTTGAACGTTCGCTCTTTGTTACCGATGGAAACCGGATTTAACCCTTTTTGGACAATTCATGTTGACATATGTACTATATTGTATATATTTGTTAAATGATACCTTTGTTGATGATTGTTGTACATATGAGAAATGAATTAAATTGAATTGAATATGAAGGTAGAAATAATCTTCTTTAATAATTTTTAAAGGATCGGGACATTTTCTCTTACTTAAATCACATTTTACTAGCGAAAAAACGCCATACGATTTAGCTGAATCAACTACCGTCATACAGTTTGTACACACGTACTCGCACCTTTTTAAAATGGCGGACGCGTCCCCATGCAGTCACAGCGAATTTATGTACGCGGTATTGGGAGTCCGCCCTCTAGTTCGTATATCCTGCTCTATGGTAATACGTTACTCATAGAACCGTATCAATTTGAGCTGTCAGATGAGCCGAAATTACAGCTCCACATAAATTTGAACATAAGAAATGCATGGCGTGATTGAAAGCTAGGGACTTGAGTTTGGAAAGTTTTATGTAGGCAGTGAAAATATCAACTTCAGGTTACTTTCGTGCAAGTATCAGTGGCAGTTGTGGAACATGCAAGCCTATGAATGTGCACAGTACTTTGCTGGCTGATGTCAGTCCACTTGCTCTGCATGTATTACTGTGGACCAAACTGTACTTGAAACACTGCCAAGTTTCTTTGATTGTCTTTCTGTTATCAGTCAGGATATTTGCCAGTAATACTGGAGCCACTAAAAAATAAGATCCCGATGCCACTCTTGATTCTTTCCAACAGACAGAATAAAGGCAAAACTGAACACTTTGTTAACATAATATGTCAAGAAGGGAAACTTCAAGTAATCTCATACATAGTTTGTGAGTGCCCCTCATTAAAAAGAAAAAAAAAGATTTTGGTGAAGGTCAGAGGTCATTTAAGGTCACCAGAGGTCAAACAGTGGAAGCCTTGATAACTATTTATAAATCCAATATCTCAATATAGATTGGGGTGAGGGACCTCATTTTTGCCATGCTATATGCCCTATATAGAATAGATGATCACTTTTGTTTTTGTGAAATTTAAAAGGCATTTGAGGTGACCATAGGTCAAACTGCAAAAATATTGTTGAAAAATCTTTACAAGTGGGTACTCTACATGAGCATATGCCATATGGTCAGTACAATGTTTGGTAGAGGTCAGAAGGCATTTGAGGTCACTAAAGGTCTCATTGAAAACCTTGTTAACTTGATATCACAAGGAAGAAACCTATATGAATCTCACTCTTAGCATGTTGGCACCCACACTGAGTAAAGGTACAGCATCTCTTTATGTTTTGAGAAGTTCAAAGTTCAAAGACCAAAACATGAAAACCTTGTAAACATGATTTGTCAGGTATGAAACATATTTGGATTTTACACCTGGTATGTCATGCCCAAAATTAGCAAGAAGCTAATTTTACTTTTGGCATGGTATGAATCTGTTTGATTAATGCCAATGCCAATGGACTTTTAACTTTCTTTATGCCTAACTAACTTTGAGAACAGTAACTTCACCATGCTTCTGTCTCAACGAGAAACCAATGTACTGACATTACATCCAAGAGGCAAGGAATCACTAAGCCTTTTAACTTTCTGGTTAATTAGCTAGCTGCTGTAACAATACCATGCCTTAAATTTTCATATGCTGCTGCAGAGGAAAATTATTGTGGAACAAAACATTCACAGAAAAGATAAAGAACAATGTTCAGTATATTAAATGTTCCAGATCTGCAAAATACTGCTTGGAGGTACTGCTTGAATACTTTTATACTAGGCTTGAGTGACTTATCCAACTCTACTTCAGAGTTAACTCCTGGCCAGGAATCTAGTTGCGACTCCACTTTCTCAGAATCGCGACTCCCAGGGAATTTTTTAATACTGTCAAAAATATGCACCAAGTCACATTTTGGAGTTTCCATTTGTGTTACTTTTGCAGGTTTTAATGAATTACTTAAATACAACTAGCTCTTCTGCAATTTCTTTTAAATTTTTCTTTTTATTCAGTCATGGGCTTCAAGGCCACTACAATTCTCTAACATTGGTGGTTCTCCACCTCAGATGTTGAGAAACCAATAGTGTAGGCCTGTACTGGTGTTTTAGTACTCATTCAAAGCTTGTAATGCACCTATCAATTGTATGACGGACTATCGGACCCCAGATAGGGTACGTCACTGGGTGGGTCATGGTTACTGAAAAATGTGACTCAGGGTGCGTCAGTGGCACACGGATGGTACGTCAGTTAGTCTGAATGATGTGCGTCATGGTGAGTCAAATGTCCAACTCCAAACCAGTTGCAGTAGTCGCACAAAACTACAGTAGGCCTAGACCTACTAACCTAGTTGTTTCTGGAACATTTAAGAAAATACTGTGGTATGCAAATACTTGAAACCCAGAACCTTACCTTTTTTAAGAGAAAAAAAAATCGGGATTCTTACGTTTTCCTCATTCTGGACTCTGGACCAACTAAAATTAACATAGGGCCTAGCCTACTTTCAACCAATCTGGTAGAGTTGTGAACTAACGAGTCAAAATTTCGATGTTTATTCAGCCAACATCAACAGTTTTGGTGTATTTAATTGATGACATTTTTAATGTGCACGAGTGCTTTCACTGAGAGAGGTGTATATGCAGTTGTCAATATTGTCGTCCGTATGCCCAGTACATCATTTCAAAGAATGACAAACCAATAGGCTAAATAGTTGAGTAGCATTCTGTTGCTTCAGTGACTGATGATTGAATAAAATTTTGTGATTTTATTATCAATTTTTAAACACGACATCACTGTTGTATATATTGCCATATCCCATGCATGACGTAGAGCACAATGTTTATTATGGAGTAGCCTATAAACGTTATAACTAGTTTTAAAATCAATTCTGAGTATGATGCATATCGTGGAAGCTTCTTGTGGATGTGCATCATGTAGGTAAGTCAAAATCCGCCTGTGGTGCATCAGATTTTTCTTCAGAGGCAAGTATATAAAATCCACAAATGGTGCATCGTGTAAGGGACTCAGGGGTGCGTCATGTTACCTATGGTTGACTCACCTAAGTACATTTGACGCACCCTGTCCGGGGGTCCAATAGTCCATCTACAATTGATAGGTGCATAATTGACTGTGTGTAGCTGCAGAGATATACGTCCCTGTGGTAGTTATGAAGTCATTGTAGGGGTTTCAACTCCAATCAGAGTCAAAACTACAAAGGCCAAGGGTATCTGACTCCAAAATCATTGGAGTCTTCCACCCCTATTTAAAACATAGGCTGCTACAGATTAACTAATTACAGATGTAACTAATTACAGAAAAAGTCATCTTCTTATCAGTATTTGCACTTGAGCTTTATACTACCACTCAAAATTTTAAGTGCTGTTTGCTCAAGTCTGAAAAATGAGTCAAATAGAAGGGAGACTATGCTGGATTTGGGTTTAAAGGAAAATGAATAAAGTTTGCCTTTATGCCTTGTCAAACACCTTTGGATGGCAGAGTCATGCCATGCACACCAATGTGTTTTACAACTGTGCATGGGTTCAAATCCCATGCAAGATACATGGGTTTTTGTCTGGGTACTCCAGGTTTCTTCCCACTTGGTAAGGGCTTGCCAGTAAAATCTGTTGCCCTTCCAACAAAATCCATTGAGTACCAGACTGAACTGCTGACTTTGCTTTTGCTTTTGCTTTTGCTGGAGAACTCTATCCTTAGGCACAAAAATCGTTTTGCCTTAACGTTGCACACTGGATAGGAATGTGAAACTCTATACGCAAGTCCGATTTACCACATAATGTTTATGCAATTACTTAACTGCACACCAACTTACATGCATGTATCCATTAACACTAAGGACTTACGGCCATTGAAATAACGTGCATATCCAAGAACCAAAAGGGGAAATATAATCTTATATATTTTGTTTTTTTCTTCATCTGTTGTATTGGCGGTATACCGATTTCGCCTAACAGGTTGATCTATATATATATATATATATATATATATATATATATATATATATATATATATATATATATATATATATATATATATATATATATATATATGTTATGCACAAATACACCGTGCCATGTTGTTCAGATGACACACCAAAACTATGGTATATGAGTTCTCGGTATTACATGTGATTATATTTCTATGGCACTTAATGGCATGTTAGTGATTTCAGTTGGGAATACACTTACACTACAGCAGTACATAAAAAAAGTACTCAAACAAAACAATATTTGATATGCCAGTTAAATCAGCAAGTGATAGTTTTTATTGCTATGGCATATCTGATCAAGTTACAGCAATTTCAAAGCAACCATTACATGCAATACACACAAACATTTCTCAGACATAACAACTTTTCAGTTATGAATGGCTGCACTATTGTCAGTTCAGTTTGCCAAGTGTACAAATTACAAAGTCAACGAGGAAAAACACTTCTACAAAATGTTTGCATTTTCCTGTTTGAACATGCTTTTGTTCTTGGTTTGTTTTTCAAATCCAGTTATGAGAACTGCACATTAAGGACCTTATAAACTGTACTTCAAGTTACTACTGGGGGTATTTGCAGAGGGAGCTATTAAAACTTGAAGTCTCTACACTATGGATTATACAAAATACCAAATTACAAATTTTAGCTGGATAGACTGTCTGTGACCCCTAAAATTGAAATGAGGTCAATGGGGTCATGAGGTAGGGTCCACAGCAACATTAGGAAGCAGTAGGGGGTGGGGGCTGATGTACACCTCTTACTTCACTTTTCAAGGACAAAACTCCTTTATTGTTCCCTCTGAAAATATGTCAAACTTTTTCAATAATACATCACATTTTCTGCTTGATCATGTCTCAGGGAAAAAGTTTAATAATTGCATGCAGTGATTGTTTTAAATGGTAAATACACTGAGACTGCTTGGAACATGAAAATGCAGACCATGCACATAGGTGCAACATGGTCTTTGAACAACTAGAAGGTGGCTAGTATTTACGCTGAATGCTATTCATAAGGTTTTTTAGTCATAAGGGTCATTGTTCATAACAGCTGGTTGTAATTCATAATGTGGTATTCTACAAAAATAAGGTGTATTGTTCTCGTAAGGACCGTTAGTCATAAAATGAAAGATAAAAAGGGTTGTTTAGTCATAAGGTTCACTAGTCATAATGGCAGAAGACATGATGGCAAAAGGGTTCAATATTCATATTAGAAGAGTTTTGATACTCATAATGGATAAAAGGGTCCCTTATTCACAGTGGTAGAAAAGGTTGGATATTCATAATGGGGAAAGGGTTTGTTATTCATTAAAGGAAAAAGAATTCCATTTTTCATATCGTATAACAAAAGAGTCGCTGTTCACCATAGGCGTATGAGCCAAGTGAGCCACAACTGGAAAAAAGGCTGTGGCTGGTCCGACTTAAACCAGTTGGTTAGAAACCTAGCCATAAAATGTCATCTAACTCTAGCTTTAACCATAGGCATATGGGACCTTTTCAATTGGGGGTGGGGGGGGGGAGGGGTACAACTTTTTTGCCCGAATCTCTGATCCTTGTCCAGATGTACGGAAAATACGTTTTTGTGGTACCCTGGAAGTCATGATGGCTAAATTCCAGAGGGTGTACAAGACTGACAACATTAAAGATACACATTATTTGCTAAAAAATGGACATGTATTCTGTTCTATGTTGGCATTTCAACAAAGGTGCACACTTATTTTGTGCAAAATTTTGGGTTTCCTAACGGGGTTCTGCCATGTTGGAAGCCCCAGTGAGACCAGGGATGTTATATACTCGGTGCAGAAACATATAGAGCTATTGTAGCTATTGTGAGTCATGGGACATAGCAAGTTAAAGACAAACATAAAGTATAAAAATGAAATATGTTACTATGCAAAGCACTTTGTCCCCTTTAAATTCTTTAACAACTAAAACCAAAGGGAAGGTTGAGTTAGATTTGAGCTTATATGCCTGTTATAAGTTAACCATACAATAATCTGAATATAGCTATGAATACTTATTAACCAGGAAATTGACTTTATAAGCCAATAAGCAATTAAATATTGTCTAACGTTATTGGGCGTGTATTATCAGTGCCCTTATAGTTTGTTGTTATCCAGATTTTCAAGTTCTAAACATGTCCACCATATATTTCTAAAGCTGTCCCTGTTTTGAAAATTTTTTATTTTCTTCTTACTTCATATCATTACATAGTAGCATTAAATAACAAGGCTATGGCCACTCATCTTGTGTCTTTTACAGCTCATAGTACAATAATAATGCAGTTATGGTTTGAAGTTTTGTGAAACACTCAAGATACTTGGGCCTACTGAATAAACCATATATACTATCATCTTTCAAGTTTTAAATCAAGTGACCAATTTTGTTCACACATTGTAAAAAAGCACAAAACTGATCAAAAAGTATTTTAAATTGGATGAGTAGTACATAAAACATATCAGAATATTCCAATTTTGCAATATTGAAGAAAAAACTTTCTCTAAATATTACAACATTTTCAATGAAGAGCAATTCCCTTACACACTTTTAACATTTGACGAAATGTGAGACGTGTGCATGAGCATGTTAAAAAAGAAAGTTTACAGCAGTTATCCCTGCGTCCAAACTATCAATAATCCTGTCCATTTCAGATAACAGTATTTATGACCTGTCTTTCAATGGTAAGCACTGACAAATTTGAAAGACTGAGTCTGGCCTGTCTTCACTGATTATTCTCAATGTGTAATATTGGTCAGGTTTTGGTATCAGGAATGTGGCATCTTTGGTTGTATGCAACACAGACTACCAGTAGCACCTATTCTGTGCCAACGGATGATCCACTAGGTGGAGGGTTGAACATTTTAGAGTTAAAGACGTTTAATAATCATCACCGAGAGGTAGATGTCAGATTTTTGGAGGAGGATGTGTTCAACACAAGAGTACAAGGAATAGGCTGAAGTTTATTTTCCCTTGTCTTTTCCAATCATTTTAAACAAATCAAAAAACTTTTTACAAGGATTTTGCCCGAATATTTCCACAGAATCTGCCGGAATTTTTGGTTGCACAAAAAATTTTTTTTGGGGGGGAGTACAGTGCCCCCTATCCCCTGCCTTATGCCTTTGCTATTCACAATGGCAATCGAAAACCTATTTTAGCCTATAAAATGGAAGGAAAATTTCTTTATTTTGAATCCCCTCCTAAAAACCTTTGATCCGTATCTGATCAACGTGTGCTACGAATAATGACCCATATATTTTATTATAAAGACCAAAACCCTTTTTATTATGAGTCACGAACCCTATATCTAATTTTGAACAGTGAACCCTTTTCTCCAGTTTGAATATCAAGCCTTTTTGCCATTATGAATATTGAACCCATTTTTCTGTTATGAATAACACCATTTTTTCTATTATGAATAATGAATCTTATGAATATCAAACCCTTTCTTTTATTATGAACAACAAACCTTATGATAAATTACCCTCATGACTGTAGACCCTTATGAACAGTGACCTTGTGAAAAAAAAAAAACCTTGTGAACATCGAGTTGCCCCCACTCGAACACCTTATGCCTGAAATTGGTCGTTTGAGGAATTACATTTGTCGTTAGTGTTTGGATATACATACTGGAGGCTAGGGTTTCCAAATTTCAGGCGGTAAGCTAAAGCCATTTGTGCCGCTCACAGTTCCACAAAAGGCAGTAGTGGTTGTCAAAAGTTTGAATGATGATATGACATATCACTGGGAGTCTAGTCTTTAACCAAATGCTTGTGTTTATACTACATGCTTGTTAGCTGTAAGACCTGTTTACTGAATACGGAGGCTTCTCAAGAAACTTTTGCAAGTCTTGGTATCCCCCCCCCCCCCAAAGCCAGGGAGTTGCTAGCAACTCCCTGCCCAAACATATTTAAGAATAGCCCTAGAGTTCTAAATACAGTTAATGACTGCACTTTGATTGACATTCATTCAAACAATATAGTTCCACTCTGGTTGGTCAGCAATGACAAATACAGTCATTGTGTTTCCCAATTTACCTCACACACAGTGTATGTGGACTCCATCAAATTAAACTCAGTGCAGTCTATGTACTAAGGCTCTGTCTTGTACTAGACAGGTGCTTTCTGTTTAAAGTGGAGGAGGGGCTAAAAGTAAACTTAGTAGGGAGAATTTTACTGTCTGGGGTAAGATTAGAGAGCCTTAAAGGGAAAATGCATTCCTTCCAATTTAATTAGTGTGCACCATCATCCTAATTCAGGAATGGCTCATATCAATCATGTGACAATATTTTGGTTACTTATTTGTCAACTTCATACAGAATTACTCCTTGGTTTACCATAAGTATTCAATGTTTTTATACAGGAACATTATTAAAGATAAGTGTAAGCAAAATAAGAGGAGATCTCTAAGATTTAGCAGATTTTTTTTAAAATATACTTGGGGTGACTGCTTTCTCCCTGTAAGGAAGGAGGGAGCTTGTGGCTATCATGTGCTCCACAGTACCTCAAACTTGTAAACAAAAGTGTAAATTAATCTTGACGTTACATCCAAATGCCCTGTTTTCTGGCCTGTGTTTGTTGGAAGTTAAAAGTGTTTTACAGCTTTGACTCAGGATCAACTCTCAGCATCAGGAAATGTCCGTTAAATCAGTTTGAGAAGTTATACAACCCGCTTGCAAAGTATTCAGGTGTGTTGATTCATAATTTTGGTGACTGTTCGAATTTCCTTGAAATGAGGCTACCCCTCTAAAACTCAAAATACTTATGAGATTTAACATAAATTACACCTTACATAATTGGAGGGTCCATGAAAAGTTAAATTCTCAGGGCCAAAAATACTTATGCAGTGCACAAGAGTCTTTTGTAAAGGTATCAAATTGGACCTTACAATTTAACCCTAATAATTACCCCCAGGTTCACTCCCTCTCAGTGCTGAATAGAGTAAAATGGTAGGTGGGAGATCTGTGCCAAGGGGTGAAGTTGGACCCCCCCCCTTCTTGAATCCTCTTCTGCAAATTCCCTGCTAAGAAAATGCCATGGGGAAATGGAATAAAATTAGTGACCCACAAAATGCAAAACAAAATTTCCAAACACTAGAAACAGTAGTTTCAAACCAGCCTAGGTACTGATGGGGGTTGATACGGTATGGGTTTGGAAAAATGTGGGTTCTCTGTGAGGGAAACTACAGGAGGGTTTCAGTAGCCTTTTCCTATAAAAGGTAGAATAAAAGCCTTTAAATGCAATTTCCAGCTTTTGATGGCCTTTAAATCACAACCAGGAAGGTAAAATTTTCAGCATTTTATCAGCAATAAATGGGAAATATAATAGTACATCTGAGAAGTCAATAAAGATTTTTAATCTGTGAAACAAGGATGCCAGGCTAGTTGAACTGATCTACCTGGACTGGCTCTTGGTATGAATGGTAACAAATAGTCTATACATAATATGTAAATAGGAGGTAAGTATTGGAGCTCCTAGACTCTCAAACCAGAGGAGTTTTGGGGAATCTCAGTTCAAAAATTGGGGGAAAAAAATGTTTGTTCTTAAGTAACTATGAGTTCCCCCTCTCCTTCCCATTTGCCTATCCCCATCTCCCCTCTCCCAATCTGAGAACCACTAATGTGAACGAAAGAGTTGCAATTATCTGCCCATTTTTTAAGTCATGCAGAGCTTGGAAATATGCAAAGTGATGTAAACCAATCATATAGCCAGTTTATCATTTGTCTATAACACCTGCTGAAAAAAAGTGATTATAAATCCAATTTGTATGGCTTTATTGCTCAATTCAGTGGACAAAACATAATTTGATGAGCTTTTATGATCCAATTAATCTTGAGAGAATGGCATCTCTGTGTACATTAATCATTAACCGAGTCATTCAGAATGTTATATGTGCCAACTACAGGAAGTAGAGGAGCACATGACAGTATCCTGTCAATAACATCACCTTAAAGGGAAAATGCAGTCCCCCCAGTTTGAAATAGTATACCCCATCATCCTAATTCAGGAATGGCCTCTTTCAATCATGTGACAATATTTTCTTATTTGTTAAATTCATGCAGAATAACACCTTGGTTTACCTTCAATATTCAATGTTTTTACAAAGAAACAATGAAAATTCTTCTGAGTCAAATAAGGGGAGATCTGTAAGATTTAGCACAGTTTTGAAAACAAACTTAGGACAACTGCTTTCTCCCTGTAATGCACTATCTTTTTCTCAACCCAAGGGAAATGTAGTATGTGTTGGACAATGGAGAGGGGTAATGATGGACAGCTCAGTATGATGTATAATTAACATCTATTTGCAAATTTATACTTCCAACTTTTTGTATTTGTAAAGGTAGTCTCACATGAATATAGCTATTTTTATGTTGACTTCCAAACAAGGGTTAAGTCTGATCTTCATTTGTTATGTTGTCTGTTTATGTTTGGCATTGTTATAAGTCCCAAAATGGATGTTTCCATGGGGAAATATATGAAATAATTTTAATTTAAATATCAGTATAGTAAAAGATCAAGAACTGATTTGGTAAAACAGCTTTTGTGTCCTGCTTGGGACCATGTAGTATACACAGAGAACAATCAAATCCTAATTGTGGAATGTGTAATTATGTAAAAACTAAAAATTGCTGATCAACTTAATCATGGGCCATGTGGGCCAAGTTTGAACCAAACCAATACTTTGTGACTTAGTCATACATTTGAGACTTACTTTGTCATTGTCCAGATTTTGTCCTCTGGAAGCACTATGATTTGCTTCAAATCTGCAATAAATAAATAAATAAATGAATAGATAGATAGACAGACAGACAGACAGACAAATATATAAATAAAAAGTAAAAGGCTTTTACCCTTACACAACTTACAGGAGGGGGCCCTTTTATCCTTACACAACATACAGGAAGGGGCCTTTTTTTCTGGTTGTGTTGTAAAGGAAGTTGACCTATTTGCTTCACAGGTATGAAGAAAATAGTTACTAGTGATGGCAGTATATATTTAATTCCAGATTATAAAGCTTTAAGAAAAGAGTTACATCATGTCACTCTTTCATTCATGATTTTACTATATCTTTTTACTGCATCCTAGTGGTTTTCCCGTTTTGCTTCTTATGAAATTTTTCATGTTGAAATAACTTCTTGCATTCTTTTTTTTTTTTTTGGCATTTCTTCCCCATCATCATGACTTAACACCCAAGTTTGTAACTAGTTCCTAAAAGTAGAGGGAAACTGAGTGTAAAGACCTGACTTTTTTGTTAAACTTTGCTTGCTTCATGTATCCTTCTTTTTATTTAGTTTTCACTCATATAAGAGAAGGAAGCAAGCATGGAACAGGATATGGAGATATGTAAATGAAAAATTGCCTAATTCTTTCCAGGATGTAATGTAATTACTAAAAATAAACCAATCCATAGAAACAAAGAAATATCATAGGGGAAGAAATTTTTAAAGGATATGCAGCTTTCTTGTTTCAAAACTGAATGTCACATAAATTGAGAAAACATCAAAAAGAGATTATAAAACTATGAAATGCCGATCATACAAATAATATTGACTTTGCATGCCCTGTTTTCAAATGAAACGGTAGACAAATGCTAACAGTGGGCAAACAAAACGGTTAGATAAACGAAAACAGTAGACAAGAAGAAACAGTCGACAACGAAGACAGTAGGCAAATAAAAATAGTGAGCAAACAAAATGGTAGACAAACAACTGAAACGGTAAACAAATGAAACAAAAGACACAAAAAACTGTAGGCAGCAAAACATTAAGTAAAGGAAATGGTAGACAAAGGAAGACAGTAAGCAAAGGAAATGGTAAACGAATGAAACAGTAATCCAACAAAATGGTAGACAACCAGAAACAACTACAAACGAAAACAGACAAATGAAAAAGCCAAATAAGAGTGCACCTGTTTGGTTAGTACGTAATACACTGATGAGATACATGCCACGTTTTTACCAAACATGCTGTTTTGTGAAATTTATTTTGGTATCTAGGATAAATGAAGTCTTTATCTGGCAGTGTGAGGTATACATGTTGACATTTTCAAGGACTAACATTATCAAATAAGAACAATCACGATAGCCCATAGGGAAGTTTTCTTTGATGTGGTACAGATGGCCCTATAAATCACTCAACATAGAATGAACCTTCATTTCAACTTAAAAGCAGCTAAACCATGGTTAAACGTTATTACCAGTCCAGCAGCTCCAAGGGCAGGAGCGGGGGAAATATCAGATTTCACAACGAATATTGTACTCAGTAGTTTGACTTTCAGGGGCCACATTAACCATGAAAGTCAGAGCATAGTAGCGGTATAGTACTGGGGTGTCTGTGAAACAAAGACCTATAAAACTAAGACCCTAGTAGCTATAAAACTAAGATCTGGATTTTTTTTTTTTTGAGAAATGAGGACCCTAATCCTTTCTTAATAAGGAGCCTTCATAGTAACAACCCTTCTCATCTATTCAGAATAATGACCCTTCAGAATAAACACCCCGGCTCTTGTTTTGTAATATCAAACTTTCGAATTAACGGTCCAAATGATATATTTGGAATAACGCCCCTTCGGAGAAACGTTTCTTATGGTATGTTAGAAATAACGGCTTTCCCGCAAAGGGACATAATATAGAGCAGGGTGCACAGAGGGCATGATGGTTCGGATGCCTCGGTCCGACATGCAACGTTAAGGTCAAGGTAATATGTATATATCATAGCACAATATCTGTAGTATAACACTGATGCAATTGCAGGAATATGTGTGTCATGTACACAGGAACCACAATTTCCCTGATCCATGTTTGATAAGCCTTGATTGGTTATTTCAAACAGTTTTACCATTGCTCCTACGTCTTGACATAAAATCTTACATTATCAGCATATTGCTCCCTCCACTTTGTGAAAATGGGATAACCCTACTATATGCCTAAACAGTCTTCTGTTCAATCTTTTCTGGATACTTAGCAAATCGTACAGCCATTTTCAATTTACTGTTGAACAAGGCCTTGTGAAAGTCAGTCTGTTGAGTAAAATATTCTTTTAGGAACCTCATATTACCTCTCCCATTTCTTAATCCCTACTCTTACCAGGTAGCTGCCAGAATGGTAGTTGCATTTAACTGCTTTGAAGTCTAAAAGAGTGTCTTTTCTACGTTGAGTGATTTACACGTCCGTCATTGTTACAGTATGGGATAAAACTTCGTATGGGCTATGGTTGTTCTGTTTTTGCTTGGCAGTGCTAGCCCTTGAAAAGATCAATATGTATACTAGCTCAGTAAAGCCACCTACGTTGACAGCAGATTAATAGTTCATGATACCCCCGTAAATTTCTTGAAGCACCATGTGTGCAAAAACATTGGTATGCATCTCATGACTTCATTATGTAATCAAACAGGTGCACCCAGATTCTTTTTGTAACTTTTACCCACGTCAGTGCACATGTGATCTGCATGTACCTTCTTTTGTTCGTTCCTGTTTTCATTTGTCAGCTGGTTCCATTTGTCTACTGTTTTCATTTGTCTACTGTTTGGCTTGTCTGCTGTTTTTGTTTGCCTACTGTTTTTGTTTGTCTACCATTTCATTTCTAAAATAGGGTAATCGTATGCATGCAGTGTCACTAATATTTGCATGATCGGCATTCCATTTGAAATCCCCATGACTTGTGTTTCTTGAAATGCATGAAACAAGAAAAATGCTCTTTACAAACTTAGCTGAAACTTAATTGTGAGCTACAGGCTGAGTGAAGCCATATTAAGGTTCTGCACTATTATTTCTGCATAGACTTATTCACCCACTTTGGTCCTTTTTATGGCCTCTGGACGCTTGCAGAAGTTCAAAAGGACAAGCTACCCCTCATTTGTAAACTTGAAATTTCTAGCTACCCAGGCTTCAGTGGTTTCCACTTTGACACTTCATTCAAAATGCCTTTTTCAACAGCAGAAAGATATGAGGCAAAAAATGCCTTAAATATAATATCCTCAACCCCCATTATTTTGGAGGATGAATACTTCAATTCCTGTGCTGCAATATCCTCTTCACAGATTGAGCACATCCACTCAACAACATGGTATACACTGCACCCAAATAATATCTTCATGACTATACTTGCCATTCAATGTTTTGGTACAGAAAATTTCTTCAGGTAGAAATATGCTACCTGAAGCAATGAGGCTAGGTGATAGAAAGGTGGGATTTTTAAGAAAAAATAAGAAAAATCTATACTTTTCCATTTTCCTGATGACCAGCTATTTTTTTAACGAAAAGTTTTCAAATTTGAGTGAAAATGCTTAATTGGAAGCCAACCCAGTGTGAAATTGTGATCCATAATCCCATGTTTAGGGTCTTCCAACATTTAAAGGAGCTGTTTCATCACCCTAAACATATTGACAAATGTCCCGTATCTCTAGATTCATACAATACCTGCTTTCAGAGCCTCAGTGGTAATTCTTTTGACCAGTGCGTACCAGTGACCATGGACAATGGCAGAAATTTGGGAGAAAAAAGCGTGAAGTGGGAGGAAGGGGGAATTTGTGGCCGTTAAAGCAAAGTGTACTGTGTAAAAAAGTGAAAGTCACTAGGAGCCTCTCCAAAAGAATGAGGGGATATATCCTGATAGTCATCTTCTCCAGATTTCTACCTATGGTCAAAGGGAGGGGGCATGAGGGGAACATACCCCTCCAAAAAAATTTTTAATCATTACTTATTTATCGTAAAAACAGAAAGTGAAGCACAAATGCATGAAAAAAGATGAGAAATATTGCAGCACTGTTTGGCACCTTAGACCCTGAAGTAAGAACAAATTCCCCCCCCCCCCTCCCGATGGTAATCCTCCAGGGTTGTTGAAGGTTATTCTCCTGGGTTGTTGTGGTAATTGGTAACTCTGGCTATGGTCCTGCACCAATGGTGGGGTAAAAAGAATAGATTTTAGTACCTGGTACTGTTCACAGCTTTGAGGTTATTTCTGAGCCATTGTAAGTCAGAAGCCTTGAATGGTACAAAGACAAGGGATGCCTCTCTCACATATTCCTGGTAAAAACTTTCTGGATATGCAAAGTAGTGTGTTGTCTTGCTCCCAACATGTGCCTTAAAATTATCTGATGGACATTTATTCATTCTTGGAATTAAAAGATGAAAAAACCAATATTTTATCAAGTTGACAATTTGGAACATAAAATATAGGACTAAAATTTCTTCACCGATAGAACTATCCCTACTAGGAATGTATTTGTCTGCTTTTTTTTTTTTATCTCCTGTCATGTTAAGCTTTGCCTCTAAAATCTTATTTTGAAACATGAGCTATTTCAAGTCACCTGAGATTTTCCTCCCAAATATCGTTAATTAATATTTCATAACATAAATATTGCACATTAAATGAAAAGAAAACAATTAACTGGCATAAAACTAACAACTCAGTGACAAAAAATTTGAATATTGCACAAGAAAAATTTGCATAGCTGAATATGAAAATTCAAGTTGCAGTGATTGCATTCGCCTTTTAATCAATGCCCCATAGGTAGTTAGCCACATGGGATGGGGAAATTCCCTAAAACAGAAATAGATAATCATGCAGATTCTAATTGGCATAGTTGTATTTGCCTTTTGTTCATGTCCCATAGGTAATTTTCTTCATAAGATGGGGGAAATTCCCCAAAATGTGAGATGATTATTACCAGTACTGAAGAAATAATCACAAGTTGCCACCCAAGTATTTGGTGCAGATAGTTATTTATATCAAGGGAGGTGAGATCTAGAGCCAGGTGTCTATGTTTTAGTGCTTCATTAAAACCTGCAAAATAACACA
The DNA here is from genome assembly GCA_029531755.1 of Holothuria leucospilota. NCBI lineage: Eukaryota > Metazoa > Echinodermata > Holothuroidea > Aspidochirotida > Holothuriidae > Holothuria > Holothuria leucospilota. The sequence goes on from CM055965.1 coordinate 24,572,415, forward strand.
AATGGAAACTCCAATTTTTTTCTTTTTTTTGCAAACTTTGGACACTATTGATAAATTCCCCAGGGGTACCAAATCCAACGAAATTGGAGTCGTTACAGAACTGACTCTTGGCCAGAAGTCATGACTCTGAAGTAGAGTTGGGTAAGTAGCCCAAGCCTACTCTTCAACAAGCAAAATATTGGCAGTTTTCTGCCCTCCATTGCTGGAAATTGCCGTGAAATGTCTGGAATTGAAACTGCTCTACAACTAGCTTGACCAGAGTATGCACACAGTGAACATCAGTTTGAAGCCTTTTATCTTCCTTCCTGCTTTCATCATGTGGAAAATACAGTATTGGTCAGGATCTTCCATGTTTTGATAGTAATTTTTCAGAACTTAAGTTCTGCCTACCTGAAAATTAGGCTGTGTGCATCGATGAACTCCCCATATTGACTGTTGATGATGTTGGCAGAGTTCCCAACTACGGCACATCTACAACATCTGTCCTGCACTGCTGGTGTGTTAAGGCCGTCGCCTGGACCAATACTGTCAAGGAGGTCAACCACTTCAGTTAGGGTCTCATTGCCTGGTTGAATACTCTGGTATATAAACAAGTCATGATGTTACACTTCAGAATATTCAGCATACAAGTTATTATATTTCACTTCATGAATATTCAACATCAAGACAAAGAACAGGCAATGTGACAAGACTATGACAAAGAGTCATCACCTTTTGTGTACACTGCTATTTTGATTATACATTTACACATGATGTACATACTTCTTTCCTTTTTTGCAATCTTATCCTAAAAACAATGCCAGTTGATCACAAAATTGGCATACATTCATGACAACAAAAAATATAAGAAGCATGGGTGAAGTGTAAACCATAACTCTTACTGAATGAAGTCTTGTTGTTTGGCATTGTTTTCATTTTCATTACATGTATTGCTTTATACTCCCAAGGTTACGGCAGATTTACTCGGGTATAAAGTGAGATGACCAGATAAGTATGTAGTTACTGAGGTGTGAAATAAGGGCACATTTGGGCAGAGTTTTTCTGTTGGTAATGGGGTGTGAGAAGCATTGTTCATTTGCTGGTCAATTTGTTTACACTTGAGTTAGATGCATGCACAGAGCTGTGGAAAGACAACGTGGATATATTGAAGTTAACATTCTTTTTTTTTTATATTTGTACTCCTTTTGACAAAACTAGTTCTCAGTAAGACAAGTTTCGACTAAAAGGATGGTCAGCTGAGTAAATAACCATGCACAATTGACTCTTTACATAACCACCTAAGATTGAGCTTTGACAAAATGGCTAAGTTTTCCTTTTTATACCCTCCGCCAGTCTTTAATTTGATTTAAAGTGTTTTTTGCTCTTTAAATGACAGTTACATTTTTTTTAACTAGGGTTGATGGAACCTTCTCATTTTAAGTTTCCCTGGTGGCACTTCTGTCTCAGTACACTTTGTCAGATTTACCCTAGATAAGCAAAAATAAAAGGGTAATGACCTACTGATCTCCTTTCAGAAAGTGAAAGTGTTTGTTGAAACAGGAAGTGTGGGCAGAAATTAACTTTATTAATTTCTTTCTTCTTCCAGTATTTCAGTTCTTTGTTAACTGAAATAGGCTATTGTGGTCAATGGAATATCCTTCAAAAAGTGGACTGATTCTGTAGAAGAAGAGATTACTACCCATAACAACTTACATCATCCCAGTTACTTCAAAGGTGTAAAACTTCAAGTGGTAATATCAGATGTCAGAGGCCTTTAAAACACTCAAAAGTAAGCCAATACATCTATTATTTTTTCAAAATTCAAAGTATCTAGAATAAGCACAGTTTGCTCTTCGACTCATGACATTTTACCTTTTTTTGGTATAAAATCACTTTTTGGCAGTGCAGCTCCATTTGCACCACCTTGACCAATTACATCTGTTCATTATTTTTGGCAAAACAGAGACAGATACAGTGCCATCAGGGTTGAAAATTTTCAAGGAAATGGGTAGTGGTATTTAGGAGTGTCCCTAATCACAGAGGGGGAGGTGGGATCTGTTCTATTCAGCCAGTCGAGAATGGGACCACTGTCAGGTTGGTCAGTTTAGTCAAAGTTGTCCCTTTGGGATGTTGCTCCTTCAGGGAACAGAACTCCTTCCGGAGTAATGTTTGGTTTTGCCCGCCCGGCGGACGTGTATTACTCCTGCACCTATATTGGCTGCACTCGTAATACCAACGTCCGCCAACATTGGCAAGAATTCTTCGTCAAACTGCGTAAAAACTATATGCTATTAACTATTCATATATACGATCACAACAAACAGAATTATAAATACTCAACGAAAAAACGACTAAAGTAAGTCTTGATTACCATGCTGTTTCAAACGACAAATGTCAGTGGGGTTTTAGTGTGTGATTTTGCCCTCTTCAAGCTCACACAATGAAGTCCCATTGACTTTATACTGTGTAAAAGTGAACGTTGCAGCTGAAGCCTTTTTGTGCAATATGAACATTTATATTGAAACCAATCAACAGTCGAGAGAGTAAAACCATATTGGGCTCATGAATATAACGAAAGTGGATTATGTCTGTCATTTTCGCAGGTGTTAGAGAATGTACATGCTCGACACCTGCTATGAAGGTAATGTCTGGTTTCGCCCCTGGCTCTTCACCAGAGAGTCGAGGGGACTTTTGAAATAAAAGTAGGAAATGGGTAGTGGTACCGTATTTGTTGACTTGAGAGCTTAACAAATAATGATTTTATAGGTTTGGTAATTTGGTTACCCTAAGTTTTGGTGAGCACTTTTTCATTTAACAGTGGAAGAAAATGCACACACAAGTTACATGAACTTCCCTGCAGCTGAAAATTTCTAAGAGTTGCCAGTCTTTTAACATTGTGCAAACTATCATGCAGTATTATTGTAAATGTATATATTGTGAGGTTTGTAAAGCCAAGGTGGGGTGAGATCAGGGGTCATAGTTCCCTCATCAGGGAAGGCTGGCCCCCTGTCAGAGAAATTTTCGATATTAATCAGGGAGCCTTTATGGGTTTGATAAAGTGTGTAATACCTATGAACGTCAAGTCGCCCCCAACAAATTACTTGGTTTCGCTTTTAAGGAAGGCACATTCTTCAGTAAAAACCTAAAATTGCAAATGCTGTTGAATGAAAACCTTAAATTTTCAAATTGCTTCATTAAAGCCCCCAAATTTTCAAAAATTTTCTTGAATTTAAAAAACCAAAAATTTTTCTGTTCACCACCCTTCCAGCAACCCCTCGCCTTTTGTCAAGGCTTTGTGTTACTTTCACCTATTAGGGAGCCCGCTGTGGGGCAAACCCTGTGGGCACCACCCTTGGGTAAGATTCATGAGGATATCCTAGTTAGTCTCTGCTGCTTACAATGTCCCCTTGTACCGTGAAACTTGGAAACCATCAGTGTATCTAGGTACTCCAACAAGTGCAGTGATTGTGATGCATACAAAACTATAGTGCTCTCAACAACATTGTCACATAGGTCATGGCATGGTAGTAGGCTACAGGATATGTTAATATGGTGGACTTAATCTTCCATTACCATTATTCATAGGCATAGGAAGCTGGGGGGAGCCCCCCAAGTCAAAAAGAGGTAGGGCTGAAGTATGCCTCCTCCCCCTCAATGCAAGGATGCAAACCCATTTTTTGTTAAATCTCTAAATATGTCAAAATTTTGCTGTAAATTTTCTTCAAAATTTTTCCCAAAATGTTGCAGCAAGTTGCATCTAAAGACCCTTAAAAACTCAAGTTTCCTTTAGATCCTTCCCCAAGAGAGCTATCCAAAACAATGTTCAGCCTCCCCCCTCCCCACCCCACCCCACCCCCCGTCAAAAAGAGCTAGCTTCCTTTGACTATAATATATACATGAAACATACCTTCAGTGGACAGAGTTGTAATGCTTTTGACAATTATGTAGTTACTTGTTATTCACGAGCATTTGAACAATCATACCCAACATGTGGGTGTCTGATTTTAGTCTCTCTAGCATGCCACTAATATTCCTGTGGGTATACATGGAATGGTTTTTGGTATTTCCTTTTAGTAGGTTGGCAAATACCAGCATTTTGTGACTTTCAGACTCTTGACTTTCGTCTTTGTATAAGTTCCAAGAAACTTCAAATATAAAACCTTCAATAAACATAAAGAAATTTAAAATTGGATTTTGCAAACTAAACTTTTCAAACTGTGGAAAATTTTGGTAAAAAACCTCTTTTCTCTCTAGTTGAGAATTGCCTTTCATGCTTTTTTAACCAAGTTATGTCAATATTTGCTGTTACCAACAAATCTGTTTGAGAGAGAGAAATAATTGAAAACCGAAAGAAGTTGCTAAGGCACAGAGTGTTTTACAGCCTTTCACCACATAGCCACAGAACAGTCAATACAGTTTAATAAAAGCAGTCTGTTGTTTCCAGATGACTGATTAATAGTAAAGGCTGGGAAAGGGGGGGGGGGGAGGTGCACAATTTTAGTTTAGAATCCAGATTTTTGGTCATAAATATTAAGGACGAAAACCTCTGAGTTTCCAGAGGTGGAATGTTGGAATGACCCAGCGATGCCAAAGGTGGGCTGGAGTACGAAGTGCTACCCATACTGTGTGGGGTTCAAGAGCTGCCTTAGGACTCCTGGTAGAGTTGAGGGGCAACACCCTAGTGGAGTTACAGTGAGCAAAGCCCCACGAGTTCTGAGGCATTTACGAAGTTGAAAGGAGTAAAGCATCTACAACAGCCATTGAATATGCACTATCAAACCAGAAAAATCACACTTTCGGCAATTTAATTTTAAAGTGCCTAACCCGGACTGATGACTGGTCAACTCATGATGCAGGGGTCTAAAGGATATGGGGGAATGAAAAGATGGTAGGGGTTATACGGGGTTTTGCAATAATTCACTCAAGCTGACCTACATAAACCTACAAGCAAAAATGAGATAAGAAGTGTACACAATGGATGTGTGTGAAGTTTGTCCTATTTACATTATTATTGATTCCTTGCCGAAGGCCGAAGGAATCTATACGATGGTGATGTCGTGTGTGTGTGTGTGTATGTATGTGTGTATGTGACGGTTTGGCTTGTAAACACGATATCGCAAGAAGGGTAACTCCGATGGATCTCATACTTGGCAGGTAGATTTCCGATATTGAGTAGATGATCCCTATTGTTTTTGGTGGAGGTCAAAGGTCATTTGGCGCCACGAGAGGTCAAAAGGTCAAAACCTTGTAAACACGATATCTCAAGAAGGGTAACTGTGAGGGATCTCATACGTGGCAGGTAAGTTGCCCATAATGAGTAGATGATCCCTATTTATTTTGGTGGAGGTGAAAGGTCATTTGGGGTCACAAGGGGTCAAATAGTAAATATGCTGGAAATTGCTTGTAAACACGATATCTCCAGAAGGATAAATGTGAAGGATCTCATACTTACCATGTGGATTGCCCATATTGAGTAGATGATCCCTATTGTTTTTGGTGGAGGTCAAAGGTCATTTGGGGTCACCAGAGGTAAAAAGGTCAAAACCTTATAAACACTATATCTCAATGAGGGTAACAGTGAGGGATCTCATACTTAAGATGAGGATTGCCTGTAATAAGTAGATGATCCTTACAGTTTTTGGTGGAGGTCAAAGGTCATTTGGGGTCACCAGAGGTCAAAAGGTCAAAACCTTGTAAACACGATATTTCAAGAAGGGTAACTGTGAGTGATCTCATACTTAGCATGTGGATTGCCCACATTGAGTAGATGATCCCTATTGTTTTGGTGGAGGTCAAAGGTCATTTGGGGTCACCAGAGGTAAAAAGGTCAAAACCTTATAAACACTATATGTCAATGAAGGTAACAGTGAGGGAGCTCATACTTAACATGAAGATTGCCCATAATGAGTAGATGATCATTACAGTTTTTGGTGGAGGTCAAAGGTCATTTGGGGTCACCAGAGGTAAAAAGGTCAAAACCTTGTAAACACGATATTTCAAGAAGGGTAACTGTGAGTGATCTCATACGTAGCATGTGGATTGCCCATATTGAGTAGATGATCCCTATTCTTTTTGGTGGAGGTCAAAGGTCATTTGGGGTCACCAGAGGTAAAAAGGTCAAAAAACTTGTAAACATGATATCTTAAGAAGGGTAACTGTGAGGGATCACATACTTACCTTGTTTATTGACCATATTGAGAAGATGATCAGTATTATTTTTCGTGCAGTTCAAAGGTCATTTGAGGTCACAAAAGGTCAAAGCCTAGTAAACATCATATTTTAAAGGAGGGTAACTATGAGGGATCTCATTCTTAGCCAGTGGATTGTTTATAATTTAGCATGTAGGTCATTTTGGGTCACAAGAGTTGAAAGCTTTTGACCTTATTAACATGATATCTTAAGTAGGATAACTATGAGGGATCACATGCTTGTCATGTGGGTGATTCATGTTTGTTACAATATATCCATATGGCAAGGAATCACTAAGCCTTTTGGCTTTCTGGTGTATACCCCATTTCTGCCTGAGATAACTATCAGAAAAATTCAGAATAGAAAAGGAGAAAAATTTCCCTCAAACTTCGCCAGTTTTTGACAGGCAGACAGCTGGAAAGACAAGGTCAAAGGTCACCCCTCTAGGATGATGTCACTTTTGTCACAAGCATTGCCAGTCGGTAATTGTATAGGCTTACAGAGAGTATACATATGAAACTAGGAGATTATAAACTCTCAGCAAAGCATTTTAGGGATTTTGTACCATCAAAAAATCAAACAGCACTTACATTCCACCACTTGAACACATGTTGTGATAGCATACGATTATCTTGACACCAAATAGGTTTAATAGTTTCTTCAAACTTTTCATCAAACCAATGTGACTCTTTGCTGCTCTTTAATCTCTTGCAACTGCTATTCAAAAATGCTTTCATATCAAGAGGGATGGAAGGACCCATCCTGAAAGTGGTATCACCAGATGATGTTGATGAATTATTCGCTTTCCTGTGGATGGTGTTTACACTTTGTGAATGCCACTCAACGGTCACTTTTCTCTGATTCCATGTTTCAGAGTTCATGTTTCTCAACATGTGTTGAAATTGAGTCTGACTCAAGATGACTTGACCGGCTACTTTCTCAGTTTGCAAGTGGATGACCGCCAGCTGGTACCCTGCAAAAGCACCCACCGTCAGAAGAATGAAATTGGTAAGTGCTGAACGCCGGTTTGGTACAGACATTGTGAATCTGAAAAGTAAAATTCAGTAAGAACACATTGATATACAGATTGTTTGCCCTCTCCCCCTCCTTCCTTTAATGTTGCCATTGCGACAATATTTTTATCTGTTATCACAATTTGAATTGCTCAATATTGTCCTTAATGCCAAGAAGGACATAAAGGTAAAATTAGGCAAAGAGCTATTACTCTGAGAGGCCCTTCCAGGAATTAAAATGAGCAGGTGGTAAATGTCACAGATAACTGCCATAATTCCAGTTCCCATTAAATATATCTTATCATTATTATACAATAAATTTACAATCAAACCATGATTTTTTTATTTTATCATCTTCATATAAGTGTAAAACAAGGTCATTATACCTAACAGTCCGAAAAGAGTATACATTTTCCATATGGGAAGTCATTTGTAAATTATATTCAAACACAATGATTCAGATGGTATGATTTAACCATCTGTTAATACTTTTCATAGTTCTAGAATGAAGCCAAACTATGCATTCACATTTGTACCCCACTTTGATTTTTCAACTGGATTACCAGTATCCTGATTTTGGCCCATTAGACATTTTAACAGGTACCATTTAAATTGGATTACCCATTGATTTCATCCCAACCACTGTATAAAAGGTTAATGGACTAGATCGGCTAATGGTCACACGTTTCCTTATCAGCCACTTTTATTGCAAATGGATTGATGTTCACTTGCAGAGTAAATGCACTTTTGCAGTCGGCAGTGTTTTTATTTTGTAGTGAGTTTCTGCTTTTGTTCAGTGAGACCTTCACCTTTCTGGGTAACGTACTAGGGTAATAGCCTTTCGCTAGAAGTGCAGTCTGAAGTAGTTAACCTAAAATATGGCCTGTACTTTAGCAATAAATCTTTGAATTCCTTTCACTTTCTTTATGCAGTTCAGTGTGTAAAGAAGGTTGTGTATTGATTTGATATTGTATTGTTTTGCATCTTATACCACATCTTAAAGAAAAGTCGGCTAGTTAACTGTTTCCGACTGAGGGGGCTTCAGTCTGTCGTGCAACCCACTTCGTTGGTTGGGCAACCAATTTTAGAGGCAAGCCTATGCCAAGTGGGAGGAAAGCTGGAGTACCTGGAGAAAAACCCACGTACATAGAGTGGGATTTGAACCCACACACATGTGAAACACATTGGTGCACAGCAGCTGGAATAGACCACTCTGCCACTCGATGACCCTTATATCACATATCATATATCTTATTGCATCCTATCACATAAAGATGATATGATGTGATGTCATATGATGTAATGTGATGTGATAGTACACCAGTATGTCCACATTACACAAGATTTTGTCCTCTATCTGGTGAGAGGCAAATGTTAATTTGTCCCCCATTGGGTAGTCTGAATAAACATACATGAGTTATCCAAATATTAATTGCCATGGGGACACGAAGTTATAACAACACATTTTCATCATATGCATTGTTACATTTACAGATGTAATGAAAGAGTTAAGTATCTCAATGTGACACTTGTCAACTTGTAACTTGACTTTGTAACTTGTTTTTATATGGAACCAGTTTGTACAAGTTGTCTTTCACCTTTTCCTATACAGTAATACCACAAGCTTAACTTTACTATAAGGTGGCAAACTGTGTACAGCATCCCTTTTTTATATCTGTAGTATTAAAGAGACTAGTATGACCTGTTGCCAAAATGCTACCAACAAGATTTGGCAGTTTTTGATTCCTTGCGAAAGGAAAAAGGAATCTGTGTGTGTTTGTGCGTGTATGTGTGAACGTGACACATTCCTAGTAAACATTGTATCTCAAAAAAGTAACTGTGAGGGATATTATACTGGATCTATAGATACATCATATTAAGTAGATGATCCCTATTGTTTTTGGTGGAGGTCAAAAGTAACCTGTGGTCACCAAAAGTCAAAATGTAAAAGCCATGGAAAACACTTGTAAACATGATATCTCCAGACAGGAAACCTCAGGGAATTTCATAGTTAGCATGTGGATATCACATATTGAGTAGATGATCCCTATACATTTTGGTGAAGGTCAAAGTTCATTTGCGGTCACAGGAGGTCAAAATAGTGAAAACCTAAAAAACTGCACGTAAAATTGTTATGTCAAGATTGAGGGACCTCATACTTTGTAGATGCTTCATTTTGAGACAATGACCCCTGTTGCTTTTGGTGTATGTCGAACGTCACCAGAGGTCAACATGTAAAACCTTAAATATTGCTTCTAGACATTTAATCTCAAAATGGGTAAGCTTAATGGATCTCATACATGCCACTGTGACAATGGATATATGGATACTCCATGTTGAAAAGATGATTCCTATCATTTTTGGTGTGTGTTGAAAAGTGTTGAAAATTTAGTAATGTGACATCTCAAGAAGACATGATGGAACATAGCACTCATTTTCCGGCTGACCACTTCTGCGAATGTCTTAACTGTTTGTGGATTTGCTTCACATCAGACTTCATTTACCAATATCTCAGCCCATACTTAACATAAAATCATGGGGCATGCACAGAATGGTTTTATTCCAAATTAACATCAGGAAGGTTTGGTGGATTTCCGTTTGAAAATCTAAAGACGAGTCCTTTTCAATGGCAATTTTTGCTGAAACTGCTAAACTGAGGCCTTTTCTTTCAAACACACAGTGATATCTTTGCTTCTGAACGTCATATCGATTTGGGGCAAAGTGGAGCTATCAGAGTAACCTTTCGTCTTTCCAACAGTATAAAATTCATTCTGACTGGTTGAACAGAACCTTCGGCAGATTTTAGTTGGAAATAAAATACACCGGTCAAGGTGCTAGAACGTCTTATTATTCTCTTTGTTTTCCTGTGGTATTGAAGGGCTGTAGTACAGTTTGGATTGAAAACTTAGGAGCATGCTCTTGATTTGGAGCTGAGTTTTTGGATTTCCTACACCCATGTAAAAAAGTAATGCCAGTAAACATGTCTCTAAGGTTTATCGATCATACTTAATAAAGTTTTATATGATTTCATCTACAAGTGAAAGAGAAATCACAGTTTCAAAAATGTTTGTCATTAGATTCTGGCATCAAAACTGTTCATTCATGGTGGTATCTTCCAATGAAAGGGAATGCTAAGTAGTTTATTGTGAATATTAGAATGATATTGGCCAAATAAAAGGCGTCAGCTTATAAAATAATAAGAAATTAATGTATTAAAGTACTTTTTGTAATATTCAAACAAGTTATAATATGTGCAGAATGATAAAATCTGTTTTTACCAAAATATGACCCCCCTTTAAAAATGGTCGAGTGCAAATAGTTTCCACAGCTCTCACGTTGAGCGGCGTGTTTCAAGGTTAAGTAGTTACTGAAACGTGAAGCTGCTGCGTGAAGGAAACTGGGTAACTCGTTTTGGGCATTTATGTTCCATTATGAAAGCTTATATCAATCCAAACTTCTCTGTTTCAGAACTCTGCATTGAGCATACAGTGTCTGCAGTATTTGGTGGAGATCAAAGATCATTTGGGGTCACTACAGATCAAGTTGTAAAAACCAGAAAAGTCTGAATCTGTTTGACCTATGCCCACGAATTTTTAACGTCTATATATAGCACAGTAACTTCACCAAGATATTGTGTCAATGGAAAACCATCATACTAAAATTATATCCAAGAGGCAAGGAATGACTTAGGCCTTTTGGCTTCCTCGTTACAATATTCCACATGGTTGGAACCCCCCTCTCCCCACTTCAGATTCTGAAATCTACCCAAATGTTTTTTCAAGGGGGATCCCCTTACTTAATACATCATGACTGGTGGTAACCCTGATACAATTCAACAGCGAACAAGTGTATGAAGTAATGTTGAAGCGTATTATATAACGCAAGTAATTATGATGAGAAATGAGGTTTTAAGGGTTAATTTTTAAGGGTTAAAAGGTTAATTTTCAAAACTTTGTGGGCTTATCTAGGCATGCTTTTGAAATTTAATACAATTGTCATGAAAATACAACTTCTGGGACTTCTGAATACAATTTTGCGATCCCAGAGGTTGGCAGGTCTGCATTCAAGCATAGTTTGGATTATTTTCGTATTACTATGGAGCAGGGAGCTGTCTTCCAGCTCCCTCTGTGGAGGAAAAGGTAAAAGGCAAGTTGCATTATGCAGGATTTGTAATTTCTATTTCAAAGACCCCTATCATGCTGGAAATTGGACAATGAAGTAGGTTTATCATTGTGATTATACTTGCATCAGTGAACCGTCAAATGCAAATCTCAGATTGGTGGTCCCTATTAAATACATTGATACTGTTAAAATTGCATTCTGAAATGAGTGGCAAAAATGGCACTTTCTACACCTCCATAGTTTCATCTAAACATTTTTTGAGACTTTATGCTTAAAAAACTAAGGCTTCAAGAAGAAAGGTGAAACTTGGAAATTTTGTTTAGTAAATCACTTTGTAGGAAAAATAGCACTAAAGGGTACTTTACAAGCTCATGGACATTGAAGGTAAATAAAGGTAATTAAAGGCAATCATATCTGTTTTATATTCATACTGTGGCTTGATGTAAGAAACAATGCTAAAGATCTTAAACAAGTAGGCATTAGCTGTGTTGCGTGCATCATGCATGAGGAAGGAGGCTCATTGGTCAGTGTGGGTTACCCACATAGGACCCCAACTGCTGGGGGTCTGAGAACCTCCCCAGGAAAATTTGGTATAAAGTAATCCTTTGTATGCAACTTCCAAGTTTGTGAGGTACCTAAAAATATAATGAGGCCAGCGCCCTTGTAGAAATTTTCATCAGAAAGTCATCAGAATGTCAACAGGTTTTCAACAGACCAGTGAATCTGTTGAAAATCTGTTGAGAATGTGTTGACTTTCTGGTCATTTTGTGAACAGAAAGCCTTCCTGTTGAAATCCTGTAACTCTGAAGGAAAAAGTATCATACAGGAAAATTAATAAGGAAAAGTTTTCGGCAATATTTTAGAGGGTTTAGTTAGACTATCTTACACATACATTGAAACTATTATATGAAATTAAGACTATCCAGATAATTTTGGACGGCTCTCAATTTTGCTATCGAGTTGGCTACCCTGAGACTGAAACATCCACACAGTAATGTGTACCAGAAGTACAGTTTACAGTGTATTGATTTAAATTTTAAAGGAGTCGTAGGGATTTTTGGCTCGAATTTTTGACAACATTCTCGGGGTTTAAGAAGCTTAAACATTTCTAGTTATCATCAACTTTGAAAGATACTAAAATAAATACTACTGACCTCGCTCTATTTTGCTAGTTGTATCAGGTTTATGGGGTGAATGGCTGAACATTTTTGGTGGATCTGTCAAACTAAAGACACATGATGAGCTTGATCTGCAGATCAGCAGCTACTGTGCTTGAGTTAAGCCCTCGAAAATATTGTAAATGGCGAAGTAAGAGTCTTCTACACATGTCCCACGAATATTTGAAGAAATGATTTCTCACTGGATAATGTTTGGAGGTTTATGAGTCTGAATTTTAGGATAGTTTTGCATCCCCCTGAAAGTACATGTAGCGTACAGATGTTTGATCGATAGTTCGTACAGTAGGAAGCTTCGACTTTTGGGACTGAAACTGGTATTTTAGAAGATGCCACAGTATTTAGGTAGATAACTGTTGATTGTCCATTTCAGTAAAACGGAAAATGATATTCCGTCGACAGTGTGTATAAGATACAAAACAGTAAAAACATAAAAGCAAAATTCACACAGATAGGATAAACAGTAAAAGAGAAACATAAAAGCAAAGATATATGGTACAGAAATAAGATACAAAACGGTTAAAAATCATAAAAGCAAAGATACACACAACTAATAGTGCTAGATAGAAGTAAATGTAAAATAAAAAAAAAAGCGAAAGTAAAAAGATCAAAGATTTACACTGTGGACAGATCGCTTCACATTAGAATTGAATAGATGTAGTACCTCGGGAAGGAAAGAATTCCGAAACCTTGATGTTTTCATAAGAGGCACCTGTAATCTAATACCGGATCTGTTAAAAGAGACTAAACTGTGAAAGGGGTGTGTGTTGTCTTTTCTTAATGCTATCTATTTTCTTGATTAGGCATTCTTCATATATGAGTGAGAGTGATGGAAGGCTAGAGCCAATACAGCATTCAGCTGACTTACGAACAAGTTCTAGCTCATCTCGGTGCTTCTTCAGCATACTACCAAAGAAGCCGATAATGCTGAACATCAGAACACCTTGAATTACGGACTGGTAAACAGTTTCATTACCATAACATCAACTTTGCCTTGTTTCAGTTTCCTGAGAAAGTAAAGTCATTGCCGGGCAGGCTTTACCCTTAATAAATTGTGAGTGAACATTCCAGTTGAGTTTATTGTCAATGTAAGTTCCCAAATACTTGTAATTTTCTACCCTCTCAACAGCTTTCCCATTGATTATGATATGATCATGCGTGTTATTGCCTTTACTAAAATCAAACACTAGTTCTTTAGTTTTATCTACCTTTAACACCAAACTGTTTTTCTTATACCAGCCCACAAAGTGTTGTACTTCACTTATGGAGGCAGAACCATCATTACCATAAATGAAACCAGTTAATTAGGACAGTATCATCAGCATATTTGATAATGTTGCATTTGTCACTAAATTTTTGACAGTCATTTGTGTACAAACAGAACAATACTGGGGAGAGGACACAACCTTGGGGGGCTCCCATACTAATGACACACTGATCAGATTCGAAGTCACCCATTTTAACCACCTGGGGTATACAACACAGATAGTTTACGACCCAGAGTACGATGTTATTGTTGACTTGCATATTTAATAGCTTTTGTACCAGTATACTTGATTCGATAGTGTTAAAAGCACTAGAAAAGTCAATAAAGAGTGACCTCACAGATGTTTTGGTTGATCTAAATGCTTTAGAAGCTCATGTAAGTAAACAAGTGTGGCGTAATCAACCCCCCTTTTGCTTTGATGGGCAAATTGATTTTTATCCATACTAACACCCTTTTCAGCAAGAAGGAGTTTAAGGACTACCCTTTCTAGACATTTCATGACATTCGATGTGAGTGATATTGGACGGTAGTCATTCAAAACTGAAACCACTTTTGTTTTGGGAACCGGGGTTATGATTGACTGGTTATCCATATCTCTGGAACAACACCCTCGTCAAGTGTTCTTTGGAACATAGTCGTGAACACTGGCGCTAACTGAGAGCTACAAGTTTTAATTAACTTATCTGTGACACCGTCTGGGCCGGTCGCCTTACCTGTCTTAACATTAGCAAAATGCTTCCTCACATCAGATTCATTTACAATAACTCTGTCAGCAGTGTTGGCACAGGTAGTGGTGGTACGCAATTTGTTGTCGATTACTGTGTTAGCCAGTTGGTCACTTTTATTAAACATCAAACCTACAATAAAACTCATTCAGGTCATTAACCAGTTTTTGTCCATTTCTAATTGTTCCACATTTATTTTTGCCTTTATGACCAGTTATACTCTGCATCACTTGCCAAGCTGCTTTGGAATTACCCTCCTCAAATTTATCTTCCAATTTCTTTCCGTGCTCTTTTTTACATCTCTTCACTTCCTTTTTTTTCTCTCGTTGCTTTTCTTTAACAAGATCCTGATCCCCACTTGAGAACGCAGCTTTCTTTTCGTACACTAGGGATATAAGCTTTTTAGATACACAAGGTTTACTGTTTGGAAAAATACGTAATGATCTCTCAGGGATTATAATATCAACACAGAACTTAATATATTATTGATTATTTCAGCAATCATTGATATTGGTCTAAATAAAAAATAAGGTTCAGAATGTTTTGCATAGTTTTAGCCAGTCTAGTGAACTTTTGATGTAGCCAAGACCAACATGGAGTTTTAGCATTTTCAGTATTTGTTTTCAAGTGGGAGATTTCAGTTAGGGTTTGGAAATCTCGGTCAGCAACTTCCCCCTTGCCCCCTCCACCCATCCCATCCTGCAGGCTATGGCCCAGTGTGTAAATTGGATTCATTAAGTCAGCTAAATGGCAGTATATCATCCAAAGGAAAATGAATACCCTGATAAAGCAGGCCCCTCATAGTCATCTGCTCTGAAAGGTACTTGGGCAAAGTTAATGTTTACAGGAGAATTTCCATGCATCCACTATCATGGCCGTCACCAAGGGGAGGTCGGGGTGTGCAAACGACCCCCCCCCCTCCCCTTTGAGCTTTTTTTACAGAACAGAAACGATTAAAGGATGTACCAAAAATCGAAATAGGTTCCTTCTGCCATTGCAAAGTATAAATTTCTTTTAATGTGTTGAGTGGTTAATTTCGCTGCAATCGCAATTACAGATCGAGTCCCCCAAATTACTATTTTCCGTTACCTATTTTAATGGAGTAAATGACATGTACAGTATTTTGTAGGTCTTGAAGGTGAAAGGTTGAAAGTAAAAAACAAAGTAAATTGGTAAAAATCACATTTGGCACAAACTTACTGTTCTGTTCTGTACAGCCTGATAACTTAAGCAATTATGAGACGCTATTTATTGCAGATTTGAACAATTTTCTTAAATTTCTTTGCATTGCAGAGTTCAGTTTGCTTAAAACTTTGCTGTGATTTGTTATTTGAGGTTAGCTATTTTTACCTCCTTAATCTTGAATATTTCGTTATATTCCACTAGCTTCCATGGGTTTTTGTCGAGGGAATCCTTTGGCTCTGGATCCTACTAGTTGGTTCCCTTGACCGAGCCCATGGTTCCCATGACAGGCCTCTGACTTTAAAAGAAAACGTTCTGGTACCATTGTCATTTTAAGACTTAAAAGCTTTCTCTTTGATCTCCATTCATGCGTTCACGTTTTGCTTTTATATGAAATCATATTTTGGGCATTATCAAACTAGCAAAAATGATAATTTCACCGCATTATAGGCATTTGAAATGTCTAACTCCTCAGAGCTCCCGGGGCTTCGCCCCTGGACCCCACCAGGGGCCCTTAAGCAGGACCCTGGACCCAACGCCGTAGTGCTCGCGCTACGCGCGAACATTGCCGCTAACGCTGCAATAACTTCCTCCTTCACACAAAGTACGACCCCCCTTTAAAAATGTCTGGTGACGCCCATGACTATGCATACACTTCTATGTTCTGATATCTCCGTGCTCCAACACCTCTGTATTCAAACAACATACATACCGGATCAGTCAGATGTGGCTTTCAGGGATGGATACACAGTTTTTTACTTCACAGACATATTGAGATAAATGGCTTCTGTGTTTAATCCTATCCCAGGCTGACCCTTACCTAACCCCAACCCTTATCTAACCCTAATTCCTTAGCCATGACCATTGAGGTATCATCTGAATATAGAGATGTTGGAACAAAGAGACATTAGAACAGAGACCCAGTCACCATTCACCGTTAGTATCTGTTTCTGAAATCATAGCTCTGAAAGAAAAAGTGGTGTGGGATGCCCTCTCACTCCTCCCTTCCTCCCCCTTTCCCCATGTCTGTATGCCCCCCCTCCCCTTCCCCATTCCTGTGTGAATTTAAGCCCATAAAGTAAGTGCATATGAGGACAGTATCTCTACAGTGGACTTGTATGATAGGTTATTTCACTTTCGTCTGTTATGATTGAAATGTTTATAACACATTATCAATGTTTTACACATAGCTTTAATGAGCTTGTTGAGAACCAAGTCAGAATGTTCCTCTGAAAATAAAAAAGGTGACTAGGCTCTGTTAGGTAGTTCAAGGACACAATAATCTTATTAATAGTGTGGAAATAAATGAAATGAAAAGCTGTCATGTTTCATAGCAGTTACAATCACAAAATACTGTAAAGTCAAACTTATCATTTGTATGCAAGGGTAAAATCAGTCAGATTATGTGTGGAATAGTGTCAAATTTCTCAGGCAGGTCACTAGGTCAATTGATAATTATCAGTTTAGCTGTTAGCTGTTTGGGCCCAGGGAGACTCGCAGCCCAAGTTCAGCGTTTCCGTCACCAGGAGAAAGTAAAAATCCAGGAAAACACTATTGGCCATTTGTGCCTAAGAGGCTGGACAAAAGTTCATTATTGGAAGCAGTCTTCTAATAAATGAACAAGGTTTTGAAGGAAGCTAGGAAACAATAACAAAGCTATAATTACACAAGTGTATCCTTTATGTGCCTGTCTGTATGGACACAATTGTTGCTTAGATGAGACATATTACAAAACCTGTCTAACAATAAAAGTGCAACCGTTCATATTGTTTGCTTGTTTGTATTCTTCAGCATCTACTATTGAAAAAATTAAGAAGTGAGCTTTTGATGTCGAAGTCAAGAAACCAGTGGTAAAGGCACCTTTGTCAAGAACTGTGTTTTATCAGTCTAATTTGGTTGCCTTCCTGGCAGTTCATATTTTCAAGGTCCCTTCAGGTTTCTAAGTCTCACATTTCCCTAAATTACCTGATTTAGATTTCAGCGTTTATTAAAGGCAATAGGCAGTCGCCCCAAAATTTTCTTTGAAAAATCAGCAAACTCTTGCAAATCTCCTCTTATTGCATTACAAGCACCTCTGAAGACGTTTTTAACATAACTATTACAAACAATAGGTAAAGTAAGGCGAAATTCTCCTTGAATCCCACAATTCACTAACAAAAATACTGTCACATGATCAAAATAGACCATTCATGAACTAGAGTGACAGGATACACTCACTCTGTTTGGGGTGACTGCCTACTGCCTTTAAGCAATATCTGATGTGTCACATTGCAAACACACACATACAAAGGAGAGAGAGGAAACAAACTGATAGTCATTCATGGAGAGTTGGAATGGTTCTACTTGAAGAAAAATAAAGTTGATTGTTTCCATAAGAATAATACATTTTAGCGATCATGTATTTTATATCTAGTACGCAGTTTGCACTGACTATAGGTAATGTACAGAATGAAACTGTTTCTAGAGAATGCTACTAGAATAACTCTCTCAATAAGGGGCATAGCCAAGCCAAGGGGAAATGGCTTCCATGGCAAGCAATGAAATTGCACCCCTGTCCAACATTATGCAGTCAAGCCTATTAGGATGTCTGCAGATTAATTAGTCAGGCATATAATTTGTTACTTTGTCTGCTCTGCTGCATGGAGATTGTCTCCCTCAAAATGCAATTTGACCACAACTGACTGGACAGCAGGTGTGAACAAGGAAATAATAAGACATCAACAAATTGTGTACTGCACCCTCTCTGCACCATGTATGTTAAAATTGTGGTTTCTGAAGTGGAAGAACCTCAGGTGTGAAGCAAAAGATAACTGTGGCACAATCTGATCATGTGTCACCCTGTGTTTTGTTGGAAGGAAACTAAGTGGCCAGCTTACTTATGCAAAATGAAACATCTAACACCCTGTGATAGATAACCTGGCTCAGGCATGGCTTAGAGACAGGGGGAGCGGGATTTTTAAAGTACCCTAATGGAGTACTACTATCAATTGGACCACAACATAACACAGCAAGTTTTTCCAAAATTCCTCCCAGATTATTCAAAATACTACATTTCATGCCTTTTGACCAGAACTTGTGTTCATAAAATTCACACATCAATAAAATGGGTAATTTGTTTGTTTTTTTTTTTCAGTGTTTTTTTTTCTGTAGTTTTTTAGTATGGGGAATTATTAAGGAAAATTTTTAGAAAGATCTGTACGTACTGGAGTCTGAGATTGGCATGGGGAGAAGACAGACATCCGGACCTTGTGTTGGTTTTGCAGTAAGGAGTGAATAAATTTGAAGAAAACACTAATCACAAACTTTTCAAAATTTTGCTATGCTCCTGTTCTTGATGGAACAAAAAGAATGAGAAGATGAGAACACTAAAAAGGGATAGAATTTAGTATGCATTTCAAATAGTACTTAGTTGTCTTTATACCCTTCATGTGTATATATTATATCCCTTTGAAATTCACATTTCAAAAATGAAAGCATACCTCTGACAAAAAGTTAGACTTCATCAACCAGATACCTTCTGTGGCTTAAAACTTTAAATGAAAAAGTGAATATATAAACGTACATCAGAGCTACAGTATTTGACACTATTTCAGAATTTATCTCATGGTACCAGTTTGGATGTGGAAGGAAAGAACTGAAGTTGGCAAAGACTCAAGGAACACAGACCTGTGGCAGATTGATTTGTTCTGTGCTTGGTCATCCCTTTGGTCATGTGTCCAGCTGTTCATTTATGTTTTCTTTGGTTCTTTTGTTAGCTCATTCAATTTGCCAGTTGGTTTGTTTACTCAATCATTCATTCATTTGTTCAAGGCTCAATTTAAACAGGGCTAATTTCATATTTATATTGTTGTTTGGGTTTTTGGTTTCGGTGAAAAGAGAAACCTATGCAGTCATGATGGCGTGTGTGTGTATGCATGTGTGTGTGTGTGCGTGTGTGTGGGTGCGTTTGTAATGGGCGCCTATTGGGGACACACACCGGTCCTTAAGACATGAACTGGGGACATGATGAAAATCGGGGATATCCCCGATTTTAGTATCACTTCAAATGTGCCTTTGGGAGTCAAAGTTGTACGCCCTCTGCTTATCATACAGTTTCAAGCAAGTTCCACAGTTCACCTGCTCACCGCACGTTCGTGTGTAAAATCTGTGTAATTTTAGCTTTGATTAAATGCCATACACTCTCTTGTGAAATTATCCCCGGTTTCTGTGTGTGGAAAACACACCCCTTTTTCACACACGACCATGCGCTGAGCAGGTGAACTGGGGATATTTCAATAGAGAGTAATTATCCCCGGTTCCCTAACTTTCGCAGTGTGTGAAATATGCTCCCCATTTCCATAGCTGGCGGTCCAAGTAGATAGAAACATAAATTGAGTTATTTCAACACGGGATATTTACAGCTATGACGTAGCTATTGTAATTCCAATGACGTTTTGGCTCTAGCGCCCCCAGAAAGTGTATCCCCACTTCACGTCTCAAAATCCAGTATCCCCAGTAGGCGCCCTGAACGGGTATGTGTGTGTATGTGTGTGTGTGTATTTGTGACACTTTTCTTGTTTACACAATATCTCAAGAAGGGAAACTCTGACAGTTCTCGAAGTTGGTAGGTAGATGTCCAATATTGAGAGGAAGAACCATATTGTTTTTGGTGGAGGTCAAAGGTCATTTGGGGTCACCAGGGGTCAAACTCTTAAAACCTCGTTTACACGATATCTCAAGGTAGGAAGCTTGGATAGATTTCATACTTGGTGTGTGGATGCATCATGGTAAGAGGAAGAACCCTATTGTTTTTGGTGGAGGTCAAAGGTCGTTTGGGACCACCAGGGGTCAAACCCTGAAATCCTTGTTTACATGATATCTCAAGGAAGGAAGCTTGGATAGATTTCATACTTGGTGTGGATGCATCATGGTAAGAGGAAGAACCCTATTGTTTTTGGTGGAGGTCAAAGGTCATTTGGGGTCACCGGGAGTCAAACCCTGAAAACCTTGTTTACATGATATCTCAAGTTAGGAAGCTTGGATAGATTTCATACTTGGTGTGTGGATGCATCATGGTAAGAGGAAGAACCCTATTGTTTTTGGTGGAGGTGAAAGGTCATTTGGGGTCACCGGGGGTCAAACCCTGAAAACCTTGTTTACACGATATCTCAAGGAAGGAAGCTTGGATAGATTTCATACGTGGTGTGTGGATGCATCATGGTAAGAGGAAGAACCCTATTGTTTTTGGTGGAGGTCAAAGGTCGTTTGGGGTCACCGGGGGTCAAACACTGAAAACCTTGTTTACATGATATCTCAAGTTAGGAAGCTTGGATAGATTTCATACTTGGTGTGTGGATGCATCATGGTAAGAGGAAGAACCCTATTGTTTTTGGTGGAGGTGAAAGGTCATTTGGGGTCACCGGGGGTCAAACCCTGAAAACCTTGTTTACACGATATCTCAAGGAAGGAAGCTTGGATAAATTTCATACTTGGTGTGTGGATGCATCATGGTAAGAGGAAGAACCCTATTGTTTTTGGTGGAGGTCAAAGGTCGTTTGGGGTCACCAGGGGTCAAACACTGAAAACCTTGTTTACACGATATCTTAGGGAAGGAAGCTTGGATAGATTTCATACGTAGTGTGTGGATGCATCATGGTAAGAGGAAGAACCGTATTGTTTTTGGTGGAGGTCAAAGGTCATTTGGGGTCACCGGGGTCAAACCCTGAAAACCTTGTTACACGATATCTCAAGTTAGGAAGCTTGGATAGATTTCATACTTGGTGTGTGGATGCACCATGGTTAGAGGAAGAAGCCTATTGTTTTTGGTGGAGGTTAAAGGTCATTTGGGGGCACCAGGGGTCAAACACTGAAAACCTTGTTTACATGATATCTCAAGTTAGGTAGCTTAGATAGGTTTCATACTTGGTGTGTGGATGCATTATGGTGAGAGGAAGAACCGTATCGTTTTTAGTAGAGGTCAAAGGTCATTTGGGGTCACCGGGGTCAAACACTGAATACCTTGTGTACATGATATCTCAAGGTAGGTAGCTTGGATAGATTTCATACTTGGTATGTATATGCATTATGGTAAGAGGAAGAATTCTATTGTTTTTGGTGGAGGTCAAAGGTCATCTGGGGTCACCAGGTGTCAAAGTCTGAAAACCTTGTTTACATAATATTTCACAGTAGGAAGCTTGGATAGATTTCATACATGGCATGTGGATGCATAATCTTCAGAGGTACAAAGCATATCATTTTTGGTGAAGGTCAAAGGTCATCTGGGGTCACCAGGGGTCAAAGTCTGAAAACGTTAAAACACGACATCTTGAGGTAGGAAGTTTGGAAAGATTTCATACATAGTATGTGGATGACTTATGGTGAGAAGAAGTACCCTATTATTTATGGTGGAGGTCAAAGGTCATCTGGGGTCAAACTCTGAAATCCTTGTTTACAAGATAGCTCAAGTTAGGAAGGTTGGATACTTCACATGGTGTTGCATTTAATCCACCAGAAAACTCCTGTAGACAAGTTTTGTC
Organism: Holothuria leucospilota; assembly: GCA_029531755.1. NCBI lineage: Eukaryota > Metazoa > Echinodermata > Holothuroidea > Aspidochirotida > Holothuriidae > Holothuria > Holothuria leucospilota. The sequence goes on from CM055965.1 coordinate 24,594,582, forward strand.
AGAAATCAGAGGCCAGCTGAAATCACGAGAGGCAAAAAAGCAAAAATTCCCAAGGTCAAATATGAACATGAAACTGTAATTTTCCAGCACTTTAACATCACATTCAATCAATGGCTGAAAGAAACAGGACATCTTGGCATTATTTGGGATTACACATTAAGTGCTATATTCATCGAAACCACAATGCATTTTTGCATTCTGGTTTTGAGGGGGCAGGGGGGATTGTTTGTTCCATGTGTCATTTGTTCAGTTTCCTCATTCTCTTTCCAATATATAAACATTTAGGAAAATGTCTGACATGTACGGCTGTGGCTGTGTGGGCAAATTTCAGTTACTAAGTAAAGTGCTTTCTTCCTAAATATTTCATAGCTTTTACTTTTTGCATACTCAAAAGAAGTGTTTTTGTTTAAATTTAGTTTTGTTGTTAAATTTGAATGTTGTTCATCTATTAAAACATTGTGGTGAAATTTACTTTCACTTCATACTTGTGGTTCTCAAGATATAAACAAATGAAGTTTTGATATTTCAACCTTGAGTGAACTTAAAGCACGGGTGACATAATAACGTTTTGACAATTAATAGTGTTTAGCTTTTCTTAAACTTAACAATTTTATCCCCCATAACCTCATTGTTTTGTACTGTGAATGCATGAAAGGAATGGAAAATATGGAAGTTTTCAGGAAAACTTATAAATCCTTGTCAATTTCAAGGTCAGACCAGTAGATTGAAAAACAAGGAAAACAAAGCACTTCTCATCAATGTGAGGAGATTACATCATTCCTGCTTGAATACTCCACATCAGAGGTGGTGCTAGGATTTGCCTGACAGGGAGGCTAAGCTCCTCACCAGGAGAGCCCCGACAAACTAAAAGCAACAAATTGCCAGGTGGATGGTGAACAAAAAATTTGCAGTATGCTAAGCATGCTGAAATATTGAGGGTATAGTTGAAGAAAAGTTGAAATTTGGAGTTTTTCATTGAAGAAAATTTGAAACTTTTTTGAAAAATTTGGGTTTTGGTTGAACAGTGTGCCTTCTGGCAAAATCGAGTAAACCAATGTGGCAACTGGTTGACGTTGGAGGTTCATACTTTATGGAATATCCCAGAAGAAATTGATATATTTCCCTCATGGAGGTGGGGGGATAGCCTTCCCAACAGGGGACATGACCATACCCCCGTCCCCAACCCCCCACGTGGTACCACCCCTACTCCACATTCAGTTTCAGTGAGATATGTAGATACTTTACCTGCTTATCTGTAGAGCCACATAATGTAATTGAAAGAAAAATTTACCAGAATGCTTAACAGTATTTCATTTTCAGTTTTCAGCTTTCAGTTTTGGAACAGTCATACTTTTGCAAGTTCTATGACAATAATACATTGAATATACTTCTAATTTTAATTAAGCACTTGTCATTCAGTCATAATCTTGCATGAATAGTGTACATGAAAAGTCCTTACAGGTACTGGCTCAGCGGTGCCACCAGGATTTCAAAAGTGGGGGGGAATGGTTGAAGGCAATGGGGGGGGGGGGGAATCTGGAATTGGGGGCAAAATTGCATGCACATTGCTCCTGTACACAGTACACCTTTGTATAGGAGCGGACTGGGAGAATGTGGGGGGAAAATCTCCCCCTCCCCCCCATTGTATGGTGGTGCTGCTGTACATGCTATGCCTGACCCTGAGAAAAAAACTTCACTTTTCATGAGAACTGTTCCATTTTCCTTTCTTTTTTTTTTGGAACATGTGATACTGTACAAGTATTCAAATACACTTAACAGGGTATAATTTAGTATTTACATTTTGCATAGCAGTTTTGAGAACTTTTCCTTCTGTAGTTTAAAATCACTGAAAACCCTTTGGTTAGGCACACAAAAAATTGCTACTCAGTTTTGCATTTGTGTAGCAATTTGGCCAGCTTGTGCAGCAAATTGTGATACGATACAGGATAAATTATTCCGTGCTTAATGCAGCCTTCATTACCACTATCTGCATCTTCTGAAAACTGAGGTACCTGTACTAGGGGGAACTTCTGCTCTACCCACAATGAAGATAATCTACACTAGCATGGTATCAGCATGTTTAATCATTATGTGAGATTGTAGGCATCAGTTATAGGGTACTACGACTGCTTTTGAAGAAAAGTTGTACTTAAGCAAAAAAAAAAAACAAAACAAAACAAAACAAACCAGTCACTTGCAGTTTCACAGAGTTTGTGTGTTATATGCTACATTATTCATGAAACCATTCTGTTTATAAAGTGAAGGTGAAAGTTACTACAAGTTACTATATTGTAAATACTTATGTTGCAATCACCTGCATCTACTGCCACTTTCACTTTAAAGGGAAAATGCAGTCACCCCAATCAGAATAACTTGAGTGTACCCTGTCATTCCAATTCATGGATGGCTTATTTTGATCATGTGACAATATTGTTGTTACTGAATTGCTCAATTCATGGAGAATAACTCCTTCCTTCATTTGTTTGTAACAGTAATGTTCAAATTATCTTCAGAGGAAGTTTGCAAGGCAAATAAGAGGAAATTTGCAAGAGTTTGCTGATTTTTCAAAGCAATTTGGAGTGCCTATTTGCCTTTAAAAGATTTACATAAGCCTTGGCGGCATTTGATGTGTAGACTATTGCCAATTATTCATTTGCATTGTTTATCATATGCAAACACTTGATGTGATAAAATGTATAATTACACGAAGTTTATTAACATAGCACTTTTTGCGACCACTCTAAGGAAGTATTTCAACGGTTCATCACTGGTGATCAGACACCTTGTTGACATTTGGGAACTCACTGTAAAGAGCTACCGTAATATGGTGATGAATCTGTGAGCTATGAAGCTAATGATTATGGTGTGATACATGAAGCTTCCCTAAAACAAAAACTTCACATGATTAGAAATGCCAGAAGGAGATAGAATTCATCAAACCAGGGTCAGAAAAAGGGTGTGGGGGAACCTGTGCATGCATTATGTGGGGGCTCCTACTAGGTTAGTAAGAACAATTGAAATGGGATAACCCGAGATATAGACTATGCCCAAAACAGTCAATTTTTTATATGCACACACATATTCACCCCATCAACATGCATAGATCCAGAAGGGCGTGAGCCACCCCCCCTCGCCAGCCAAAAATATCAAAAGAGACAAATTTCATAAATTTGTTCCTTTGGTTTTTCTGGTTACCAGATGCTAGGAAATTGCATCTAACACTGTTAACATGTACCCCACCAGGGACTTCCAGATTTCACCCACAAAAAGTGTGCCTCCCTTCTTTTGGAGCCCTGGATCTGCACCTGATCATGAAAGTATAGATTCCTTTGAGGGAGGAATAAAAATATTTTTGAAAGATAACTGAAACAGTTGTTGGCAGACAGCACTTCGAAGTTTTGATTGTATGAGTGATGTGACCAGAAAACAGTAGCAGTGTAGGTTAAAAGTAGAAGCGAATAGCTAGGTATCATGGAAACATTCGTATTGCAATAATTATAGGTCTGCCTGGCACCTAGTTTTGGATTTGGTATGGTAGTCAGCAAAACATCACAAGAGATTCATGGCTCCAGTGTTGCATGCTAAATATTACATGTCATGGACCATAACATCATTTCCCAAAATTTTAGTGGCCCCTAAATGTGGGGGCCCAGTGCATGTGCACCCGTTGCTCCACACTTAATCTCCTACTGTATCAACCATATCTGTCAGTCAGTCTGTCCATCAGCCAGGCTGTCAGTCAGTCAAACAGTCTCCAGCTTTTTATATTCTTTTCACAGGTAAAAACAGTAAAATTGTTGGTTTCTTATCAGGGAAGTCAACTGAAAACAAAAGCTTAGGTAAGCAGGCTACATACCCCAACATAATAATGGGAAATAGAATTTGTTAAGTAAAAAATATAAAACAGAATTAAAGGGTCTCATAGATAATGGATTACTGCATATGGTACAACAGCTACACTTTTGTCGAAAAAAGTTGTTATCGTCTGCTAGCATCTCCCTATTACCTCCTCTGGTACCTATAAACAAATGTAAACAGACATTAAACTGGAAAAATAAACCTGGCCCTTGTAATTGCAGATCAGAATCTATTATCGTCATGAATATTAGACTAGGGTAACTTGGTAAATATATATGTAGTGTAGAAAGGACATAGAGGTCCGTACATCCTGTCAGAACTTCCTGAAGGGCTTAATAGCCCATTTTAGAAGGATTCAAGGATCACTTAGTTACATCAACTGTGAAACAAAATGATTTTAGTACCTGGAAAAATGACCTTGACGATGAAGGCTTCAGGCCTTGTTATCCTACTTCTGATGACAACCTTTTTCACTCCAGTTTTACTTCAGCTAGAGCATGATTGAGCCTGACATTATCATCATTCAAGAAAAAAGGGGTCTGGAATTACTAAAATAAAGGAAACTGAGCCAAAACTGTGGTGAAGTTGAAGGTGAACTGAGTTAATATACCGTCTTCCAGCAAATGGTTTTCCATTAATGGTCAGCTGTTTTCATGGCTGGGTATCCAAAGCCTCAGTTGATAATTGTTCTGGGATTCAGTGGTGACTAATACAGAAACATGCAGACTATAGCAGGCCCATAGCCATGGGGGGGGGGGAATTCAGGTGCCGTACCCCAGGATATTTTTATGCTCTAGGTGAAGTTTCAGATCGACCCTCATAATGAATATGATCTTCCCTTCCATTCTTGCTGACACATTTTGTTATGGAATAAATAAAGATATTTATTAGTTGCCTACTATTAAAATTGGAGACAGTTTAACATTAGCAAACTTTTTGTATCATTTGAAGTGTGTATAGTATCACCTAGGTGTTTGCATGTGCAATCAGTGTTAATGTAATGATTTAGTGGTGGAAATAAAAAACTTTCAACAGGGGTGTCACTATGCCGGGCGGCGCGTGGCAGTCCCGCCCGAGACTAGTGAATTGCGACCGTCACTCATGTCAAAATAAAAACAATGAATTCTGCCCAGCTCTTTTCCCAATAATGGTACTATAATTTTATGATTTTTGAAAGAAATTTGGATGTAACATTAATCTCAGAATGAGACAGCCAATTGGAGCATTAGAGTGCAGAAAAATATCCACACCTTCCCTAAATCCAAGGACAGTGATCACTAAAGGGTCACTGTCAAGAATTACCCTGCACTAAGTTTGGCCTGGTGACAACCCTGACTTTCAATAATTTTTTATGTCTGACCTTGGTCTTCTTTATCCCAAGAGTTAATAAATTTCATAAATGTTCCATTATCTTATGAAAAAGCTTGGACTTGGAGAAAACTTTGTTTTTGGTTGACCCACTGATACTTCTCTTGCTGTCATAATGCTGGTTCATTCCAGGTACCCCTTTATTAGTGTATGCCATATCTTAGCCTGTGTAGCAGTTCTCTTTGGTACATTATTCAAAATAGAAAAAAGGGTTTGTTATTTATAATGGCAAAAAAAGGTTCGATATTCATAATGGGGAAAGGTTTCACTATTCAAAATAGGAAAAAGGGTTTGTTACTGTTAATAAACAGGGTTTGTACTTCATAATAAAATAAATGGCTCATTATTTGTATCACACAAAGGTCAGGGGAGGATCAAGGGTTTTTGAGGTGGGGATTGCAGAATAACGAAATTTTTCTTCCATTTTACAGGCTAAAATGGGCTTTCTGTTGCCATTGGGAATAGAGAATTCTTTCTCCTTTTATGAATATTGAACCTTTTCTCCTTTCATGAATATCGAACCTGTTTTGCCATTTTAAATATCAAACCCTTTTGCTATTATGAATATCCAACCTTTTCTGCCATTATAATCAGCAAACCTTTTTTGTCATTATATTAATAAATGACTAACAAACCTTTTTATCTTTCTTTTTATAAATAACGAACCTTATGAACAATGAACCTAATTTTTGTAGAAGACCACGTTATGAATAACAACCCTTATAAACAATGACCCTTATGACCAAAAATCTTATGAATAGCGGGTAGACCCCCCCCCCTCCCCCTTGCTCTATAGTTGTTCAGTGTGGGTAGGCATGTGCACAGTTGTGCTGTTCCAGCAAGGGAGAAGTAGGGTGGTGTCAAGCTACACATACTGACCTCCTTGACATTGCATATGTGCAGCAGCAGTATAAGCTTGTCTCTGCAATGAATATTGAATCACCTGAATCAATTAGCCAAGTTCTTGTGGTTGCATAAATGAAGTCTCCGTCAGATTTCTGACTTGAAAGTTTCGACTCTAATGCCTGCAGATGTTGACTTTATTATAGGCTAATGATAGAAGACTCTCCATGGGCTACAGTATTGCTCAACTAACTAGAGGAGCTGGCTATAGACCTGCTATGTAGGGGAGCCTTATGTATGTATAATCACCAGCATGCCATCACTCCCCCTATTTCCCTGCCTTTTCCCATAAGGAAAAGGGAGGGGAACAGACCCGCCAATAGGAACGTATTTGTTTGGTGTGCCCTGCGCACACTGTGGAGTGTCGTTGCTTCAGTCACTCACAGTAGTCGTGTTCAACCAGCCTACATAAACAGTACAACCCCCCCACCGTGGATTTTCAGACAATTCTTCTGAAAACATTACCTCTCACAGAGGTTTGAGATACAGTAGTGGAATGCAATATATATTTATATGAGGGTTGCAGGACTACAGTAGGGGGAGTAGCGCTAATGTTAATGTTAGCAAATGAGGTCATTTTCATACACAGAGGTAGCTGTTCTTAGGTGGGAAAGGGGACTAAACATTTTAGACCTGTTTCATGGGAGAGGGGGTTGAGTGCCCATAGATGCAATTGGATGCTACATTTTTTGCATAATCTTTGTTGATGAATTTGTTGTGAAAGATTGATATTGGAGTGAAAAAAATGATATTTCACTGGGGGGATAAATAAAGGGTAACTGGAGGGCAGAAGCATACTTTATCTCCCCATTAACTTTATCTCTCTATTTTTGAATGCAGAGCTTGGAAACCCCCTCCTCCCACTTCCTATGCCCCACAGTCCATTTAAAAAAAGGTAAACCATCTTTGCAATTATTGACAGACATCCTGCCACCCAGACCCCTATATTTACAGAGGCCCTGAAGAGAGGTCTAAAGACAAACATAATAATGTAACTTTAAATATCCCTTTGACAAGACTAATACAAATTTCCCCTAAATCTAACAGTTTTATAAACTGTTTCTTCCTAATAGCGTAGCATCCATATGTCAATCATTGAACTAGTATTGAGATAATGAAAGGTGTTTGGCACCCTCCCCTTTTCCTTAACCATATTCTTGGGAGGACATGTCCCTGTTCTTATGATCACCACCCTTGGCAAAAGGCCAGCATGTTCAAGTTGGTTTGCAAACTGGCAGAGGAAGCTTTTACTTTCTCGGATATATTAAAGATTATTGATACCTTTTGGGATTATTGACCTGTCGTTATGCCAGGGTCAGGCAGATTCATTAACCTGTGATAGATTTCTAACACTGATAAATCTAGATGCTATGAAGTCATTGACTTAGGGGAGGCTGTAAAGGATGAGAAGATCTAAGTGATCTTCAAGTTCCCATGACAAAAAAGTTACATGTTGGGTCAAATTTTGATCTCAGAATTAGGGTCTAAACAGACCATTCTGCATTTATGAAAATTCTCCGGCTATATTTATTAGCTATATGATAAATTTCCAGTCAGAAGCTTTCAGCTTGTTCTACATAGTCTTTCACTGCTATCTGTGCAGAGTCCTTTTATCAATTTGCACCTGGGCTGTGGGCCATGATTTGAAATATAATTATAAAAACAACTTCACATTGGCTGGAACAGATCATGAAATTCAACACAATACAATTTGTTTCTTTTTCAAATCATTTCAAAATTTCTTTCTCAAATCATCTGCATGTAAAGAGATACTGAATGTACTTAGCCTACATAACGTGTACATTCCCCTACCACTGTAACAGCAAAAGTCTTGATTTCCCTTTTCTGAGAGAAATAGCCCAGAGGTAAACAGATTTTCCCTACTCTATCTGTATAGGAGATGCAATCTCATCACTGCTCAGTATAGCCTAGAAACTTGTGTGGATGGCCTCGGGGGGGATTATTCATTCACTCGAAGAGTGTGTAATGTAACATATAAGCCATAAACTTGGCCTGAGTGTAAAAAAGTGCGGTGAACAAGCACTGAAGTTTGAAAAATTGTAACCCTCTTATCCCCACATGTTACTCGGGTCTGTTATTTGTTGTAAAGCAGTAATTGGGCAATGAACAAACTGTAATATATGCCATAGAAATACCAAAAGATTCTCATGCAATAAATTACCATGGGTCAGATCCATCTCACAAATCTTGCCAAAAACAAAACAAGCACATTTACGTACACCCCACACTTGGGAAGGGGTTGGGGAGGGATAAACTACCAGATGCAATAGGGACAGGTGCATTTCTTCACTGGAACACAAACTCAAAATGGGGGAGGGTTGAACTCATCGAAGGTTAAGAAACACTTAATTACACAAAAAATAGTAATATGTTCCTAGCACAGTTGTACAAAAAAAAGTGAAATTTATGCCCAAAGTAGCTTAAAGGCCCCCTTTCACTGCAGGCACGACAAGACATGATATGATTCAATGAAAAATAGTTCAAAACAAAGTTTTTGCTTAGACCTCTTCACACTAGATGTGATAACACGATAAACTGAGTTGAAATAATTTTGATTTTCACCCACTTAATTTTGTGTGACAGTTATGAGAGGCAAGTGCCCTTTTCAGATAACAGCTGGACAAATCAGGCATTGGAATATCACAGAGGTATGAAGAAAAAGTTGCCTGCAGTAAGGAAGGCCATTTTTATATTGTGTCCTATGGTGGGAAAGGGGTTTAAGTAATAATACTGCAATTAACAACAAATCTATGAGCATACTGCAGTGGGCACACATGCAAAGTTAGTTACCAGAATAGCATAAAAATGCATGTACATGATGCCAACTGTAGTTTATGGCTATGAAACTGCATTTTGCAATATCAGCATGGGAGTAAATCTGGGAGGGGGGATGGGGGGGATATATTCCCCCAACATTTGACGAGGGGGGATGGCCCATGTAATCATCCCCCCCCAATGTTTCAGTCTACAGATACGTGTATGATGGAAAATATTTTATTCTTCATTTTCGTGAGAAATTTTTTCAATCTCGCTTCACTTTCTATCACAAATGTTTCTCAAACTCTCAGAATTTTAGCAAATCGTTGGCAATCTATCAAAATTTCTGCACGCTTCCAACCTCACGTCAGTGTCACTCATATCATCAATATCTTCCGATAGCAACTTTTGGAGAAGCACAGCAGCAAAAAGTTGAAAGTTTACGAATTAATAGGTAAAGACTGGCTTATGGCAGTGGCATATAGGTTTGTTGGGCAATTGAAAGTGTCTCAATGTAGAGTCTGAATGCAGGTTTTGAAATGGAAATATTATTCATCACTGTTTACACTCCATGTCATGACCATTATTCAGGTAATAATAAACGAAACTGTTCTGATCACGACATTTTCCGAAGAACAGAGATACATCTCCAAACATCTGTGCGGACCTCGCATCATATGGGATCTTTCAATCTAAAATGTAGCATGCTGTAGAAGGTTGAAAGTATGTATCTGCCATTATACATTTTTCAAAAATTTTTACCAGAGCTTCGCTAATTCTAGCTGAGCCATTATCAGGATAGATAGTGATTGTTAGTACACTTATGACAAAAACAGCACTCTGTAATGCTCGTATTAGTCCTTCATCCCTTTTGCTACACCTATAAGGGAGGTCTAATATCACCTCCCAGCACCTATACTCTCCCTTCCTCTCATTTTCCATTGCTGGCAGCTGTTCGTCCAGATTTTAGTTCAAAAGTAGTAAAAATATGATAGTATACACATTATGTCATCCCCCCCCCTCCCCAATTAATATGATTAATGCAGAGCTTCCGGGAGGTCCTATTCAGGTATCTGCTAGCCTTAGATGCCCTTTCATAATGCACATTGCAGAAAAGGACATTTTGTAATAACTCAAGAATGTCTCTGTGGACTCCACGCACATACATTTGTGTAAAAACTTCCCGAAATAGAAGGCAGTAAAATAGACAGAAGGGAGGGGGCTTCAAGAGATTTGTTGACAATGTATCTGTCTCTTAATAGACAACATATTCTCCTCTTTTACCTTGCCAAAAATTAACGTTCACTAAATTATGGACATTTTCCGGCCATATATGATCAGTTCCAAAAACATCCCAAAGATAGCACCATTTTGCATCTAAAAGACCTTAAATTAATTAAAAAAATTGTAAAGGTGAGGGGGAACCCCTTTCCAAGGATGACAACTGTATGTAGTGACAAACAAAAGATCAAAACTGCCGCATGCAAATGCAGGAACGCATGAAAAATGAAGGTGTAATTTACGCAAACTTGGGGGAACTTGAGGTATTATTACAACATCATCTATGGTGCCCCCAATCACAAAAAACCTGGCTACGCCACTGATCTCAAGCCAACTTGCAGATCTTGTAATGATCTCTGAATTCAAAATCCAGTTGTCTGGGATGACCCTATATGTTGATCCCTGCCTTTTTAAGGATAACAGGACGTTGTTGCTCTTGTACAATTTCAATCCAGTGCAGCTTATATCAACAAGTTTTGTGCTCAGAATAGCATTTCCTAAATGTATGAATATACCAATAGCCTTCCAAAGAACATTACCACTGAAATAACCCCTTAAAGCAGTTTTCCTTGCACTTCTGAGACATTAAAACCCAGGAGCTTCCAGGGGCATCTCCCCTGGACCCCCACCGGGGGCTTTGCCCCTGGACCCCACTAGGGGCCCTAAGGCAGACACCTGGACCCCACCCGTCATGGGCTCGCATTCTGCGCTCGCCGTGCACGCTTGGCGTGCACATTTTCCACATTTGCGATAGTTCACCCCATCCCCCCCAAAGTTGAAAAGAAATCTATGCCCCTGAATGCCCCTGAATGCCCCTGAATATCAGGGCCTTAGCCCTCCTTTGCCCTTTAACCTGTTATGTTATGTTATATATATAGCTGCTTTACTGTGGTAGTAGCAGTGAACTTATTTCTTACACCATCATGATAAACAACTTGTGCATATGAAACCTTTGAAAATGACGGAAACTGCAGGCAAGCATCGTTCTATGCAAAGTTAATAAAAGGTCGTAATCTACACGTTCAGACATCGTCTGAGTAACCTGATCAACTAATAACTTCATTAGTTTAATAATTTACAGGAGCCTGCCGGCTTAATAGGTTACACATCCATGACATTTATGACCTCATGAGTGTGATATAAGATCAGGTTCATCAGCGTAGTATCAGGAAATAATGCCTGGTAAAACATTCACCCAAAAATAAGTTTGCCCCTGATTTGTATCTTCTCACAACATACTCCAACACAGGGAAAAAAAGATACTGGCCTAGTTGGTATTGTCTCTGCAAAGCTAGATTTCAGTTTTCTGTTTTTACATGTATTGTTCTGCAGCTGTTTTTCATATGCTGCTGACACTCATCTGTGGAAAAAAGATACGTCTGGCCTTCAAAGTCATCATGTACAGGGATCTAGCAGAGACTTTGAGCCCATTGAGGTCTTGGGGGAGGGGGGGGGGCAGCAAGAAGTGTGTCATATGTGCATTTGAAAATCCTTCACATGCCAAGTTAATATGAGAAGTTAATTTTTTTATTCCTTCCCAAAGGCTCAAGGAATATGTGTGATGGTGATGTTGTGTGGTGTGTGTGTTAGGGTGTGTGTGTATGTGACACTTAGCTTGTAAACATGATATCTCAAGATAGTGACGACAGGCACTTCATATTTGATATATAGATTTGTGATGTTGAAAGAAAGAACGCTGTTGTTTTGGTGGAGGTCAAAGGTCATTTGAGGTCACAGAGGTCAAAAACTGAAAACCTTGTAAACATGGTATCTCAAGATAACAATGATGGACACTTTTCATCTTTGGTGTATAGATTTGTCACGATTAGAGAAAGAACCCTAGTATCTTTGGTGGTGTTCAAAGGTCATCTGAGATCAATGGAGGTTAAACTGTGAAAACCTTGTAAAATGGCTTGTGAACATGATATCTCAAGATAGCAATGACAGACACTTAATATTTGGTATATAGATTTGTCATATTGAGAGGAAGAATCCCATAGGTTTTGGTGGAGTCAAAGGTCATTTGAGGTCACCAGAGGTCAAAAACTGAAAACTGTTTTTCACCCTTAGCAAGATTCAGCGCTTTTGCAAAAGCTTTCAAATTATGCATGTGCTTGCCAAAGAAACTAGAGCACAAGTAAAATTCCTCACCTCTGACCATCTTCAGTTTTCTGAAGTATTTATTTCCCTCTTTTGATTCCTTGCCAAGATGATAGGAATATACAAAGTACAGTCATGATAGCATGTCAATGTGCACAGACCTACAAACCTAGGAGCTTAGGAGCTAAGCTCCTTTTCAAACAAAACCATACATGAGTTCAAAAAAGATGTAGGAAGCATGGTTTTTTGTAGAAAGCTAAATACTTAGAGAATACTCTTGAGTCTTTTCAAATACGGTAGCAATGGCATGCATAAAATAATTAATCCCCTTAACTGTGTATCACACTGATTAAGAAGAGAGGATAAGTATAACTATTTGGTATAGTACTCATGCAGCTATCAGGTTGAGAGAAACGACCCTATATTTTGGGGGTGGAGGTCAAAGGTGATCTGACGTCACCAGAGGAAAACTTGCAAAACCTATTATACTTGGTGTCTGCTTACATTACATTACACAAAAGACAGGTCAAGGGTTGTCTGAGAAAATCTCAACATTTTCTACAGCAAGAAATCACAAGGCCTTTTCACATTTTGGCTTTCTGGTTGAAAAATATCTCACTTTGCCTTAAGCTTCAATACTTTTCACCGTCCCCCTCCAAAAATGCTTTTTCGCAGGACGCCTCTTATACCTTGACCCAGGCACCACTTCTCATGGGGCCCCCACTGTTTATATGATGCCACTGGGTTCTAGATACACACAAGTCATGGAACACAGCTAAGACTACTGTTTCTGTACTAGTACTTGGTGTCAATTTGCACTAAATTTGCCAAACAGGACAGAACTGGGCAAAACCACGAGCACCCTTGATGTTCCAGCTTGTCTGTATTTTCCATACTTTGTATGAAAATTAAAATAATGTTACATATTTTCCACCACCAAAATACAATTTCAGAAGATTCACAAGGTATGGAATATCTGCTTGCTTAGGCATGCATCTATTAGGCATGCATCTAGGGGTGACAGAGGAAATTTGTTACCAATCCTGGAATCTACCAGAGGTCTTTAATTTGGCACCTGTAGCACATACTGATAGACAATCATAACATTCTATTTAGATACCATACTAAATTGGCCAGGGCTGCTTGGTATATCAGTGTGCTAAACTACAGTGATGACATGAAGAATGACATGAAAACCCATAATAATGCCCATTCTACATGTGCATAACTCATCCAAACCCCACTAGTGTGAAAAAGCTTTGCATATATCATTTGACCTTAATTTTCTGAAGTGTTTGACTGGAGAGTGCCTGAAAGTGCAGGTGAAAAGAGCTGTACACATTCACAGGGACAGGGTTCATGTTCTTGTCATTCCAGTGTTTCTTTGTTAATTAATGCATGACATAAATTTGATGTTTTTCTGTTGAACAGAAGTAGCAAATGGGAAAGTTGAAGAGGTGAAGGGCCCCACGCCTGTAGCCAGAATAGGGACAGATGCATACCTCCTCCCCTCCCCCCTCCCCCCTCCCCTCAGATAGAGGGATCCACATATGCCAGAATTTGCAAAATGAAAATGCAGTCATGTACCCCAGTCAGAATTAGTATACCGTACTCCCTCATCCTAATTCATGAATGGCTTTCTTTGATAATGTGACAATATTTTTGTAACTGAATTGGTAAATTCAAGGAGGGTAACTCCTTGCTCTACCTTTGTAATAGTTATGTTCAAAACCATCTTCACAGGTACTTGTAGGGCAGCTAAGAGGAGATTTGCAAGAGTTTGCTGATTGCACAAGCCACCCAAGGTGGCCTGCCCACCCCCTGTGGAAAGTTTTTGAATGCTTAGTTCTGTATATAAGCCCTATAGAGAGGGAGTGAATTTAGAAATGTGCCCCCAGGACAGGTTCATGACCACACCCCACCCCACCCCCACCCCCCGTGCCACCTGCTCAAAAATTCCTGGCTATGCCACTGCCTAACCTAACTCTTATCCTAAGACTGACCTCAATGTAAACAAAATTGTCTGGATATCCAGTCATTAGTTGGAGCAGAGAGCAGTCCCCCCCTAGACCCAGCTTATGCAGCAGATCTGGTAATTTTGACGGTTTCAGAGTGTAAGATCACGAACCAGTGTGCTTTGAACAGATATATAAATGCACTTACCTCAGCATGTAGATTCTTGACATCCAACTTTCGAGTTGCAGACAACAGACTCTAAGAGCAGTGAAAAAGAATCACTCTTGAGTTCATGACAAGATCTGCAAACAGAATGAAAAGTGGAATGTTAAGTAATGGGTACCATGCAAGTATACCCAAGGGTGAAGCCAGAGAAGGGACAGGGAGCATTTACCACCTCCCATAAAATGGCATCATTCCCCACCCCCACAAAATCCCAATGCATAGTTATGCCACAGTTTTATCCTTTCACCTCTTACAATTCAGGATTCTCAAACTTTGGACATACTCAGTGAAAATTTAACTTTTTTAAGACCAAGAAGGTTAATTTTCAAGGATAAATTTAAAACAGTTAAAATATAAAATACTCAAGTGTTAAAACACTTTTATGCAGTGGTGTAGCTAGAGGGGGGCAGGGGGCGATTGCCCCACCCCCACAAAGCCTCCGAAGGCCTCTGTCGGAAATTTCTAGTCTCTGTCGGAAATTTTTACCACCTTAATTGAAAATTCTTGCAACAGTATAGTAGCTAAAATTATATTCTTAGGGGTTTACTTACAACACTTCTTATGTTTCTGAGCAGAATTACACATCGAAATGGTTACTGACAAGGCCTGGAAGTGTCATTTATGGCAATCTCGGAGATATTTTAATCTAATTTTTTCTGCACGCTATATGCCAGATGATAGTGGCGCTACGCTTAGATAGTACATCATTACTTCAAGATAATAACCTGCTGGAAATTTTTTGCTTTTGATCCCCCACAAAAATATCTAGCTACACCACTGCATTTATGCACTATGGACATGATAATTAGAGAAAGGATTTGTTTCCATACAATATTCAACTTTTTTCAGACCAACCACCCAAAATTTGGAAATTTTCAGACCATGCAACTAAATTCAAATCTTTTCAACAATACTTTCAATCTTTGAAGTTCTGACGGAAGCATGTCATGATAAGACATCTCCATACCAATTACTTTTCAGGTCTGCAAGCTGTAACCACCAAGTTACATTAAAGACACTAAAAAAGTCAGAAAGTGATAAAATATAGCAAACAAACCTGGATGTTCAACAGTGGCATCTTTTCCCAGTAAATTCTTCAGTGCTCATATAACTTTCAGGAATACTATGTCACTCTGAGATATAACTCATTCTGTTGGAAAAATGAAACCGCAATAGATCTAGTCACTTTAAAGTCATCTCAAAATACATCCTAGTGGAAGTTGATGGCTGTGAGTACGAAGTTGTAGGTGCATAACGGCAGCAAGACCATTTGGCTCTCGTAATGACGGTTTGTGATTGGTGCACATACTTCAGCTGTGCTACAGGAAATAATCAGAGAACAGAAGCCTCATGCCATGCAGGTGTATTTCTGTATCCCAACCTTAAATCACCAAGGTCTTCAGAGCTTTACGTCACGGTTTACTTAATTTACTTCCACTTTGGGTGACAATGAGGTTATCACCCTTTAGAAAAATGTGTTTGTCTACAGAGCCAGATAAAAAGAGGAAAATTGCAAAGCTGATTGCCTAACAAATTGTTATCAGTATATCCACAAGCCTCTCCCTGTTTCTAAAATTTGTAGTCTGCTATCAGTTTTACCGATCAAAGTAATCTCTGACATCCGTAAAGTTTTCAGGGAAATAAGCCAAACTGGAATGTCTTTATTGGTTAGGAATCTGTTGACTTGGTGACTGTTGTACAGTACGTACCTTGGCTAGGATAATTGACAAAGTCGTGGCTTGGATTCAGCCTGCATCTCTTACTTTCAGGGTCAATAAAGCTCCTGCACTGTCAAATGGCAGCCCATGAGCCATTTGCAGCCCACAATGTGCTCTGCAGTGGCTCACAGAAGATTAGAGGAGCCCAAAATTTAGAAAAGAAAGCAATGCACTTGAAGTGTTGCCTACTACGATTTTTGGTTTCTATGATAAGAGAAACCTATGCATTCATGATGGCGTGTGTGAGTGTGTGCACTCACAGACACCTCCTTAGCGGGTACATGGGCAGCCAGCGGGACCTCCGCTCTCGCACGTCTTTCCTAGCTCATGCGCGGCTCGTAACTACTGCAATGAGAAGTCTTGCGCAGCTGCACGTGACTGCCTTGGCAAGCAGCCCGCCCTTCAGACACGTACATCTGCTGGGTTACTTGGAGGTCAGCCAGGCTGATGGGGAAATCCCGTGAATTCCTTACCGGGTCCTGTCCTAGTACCCCGTAAGGCAATGAATGTGCGTATGTGTGTGTGTGTGTGCTTTTGTGATGCTTAGCTTGATATCTCAAGGGAAACTCCAACAGTTTTCAAACTTCGTATATATATAGATGCCCCATATTGAGAGCAATAAGAACCCTATTGTTTGTGGTGGAGGTCAAAGGTCATCCAGGGTCACCAGGGTCAAACTCTGAAAACCTTGTTAACATAATATCTCAAGGTAGGAAGCATAGATACCATATTTACTCTAATAAACGTCCCAGGGCATGAAATTTTCATGAAGGGGGCATTTATTAAAGTCAAATTTACCAGCAAAGAATCTTACCTTAATACCAGCATTGCAGAGGCTTAAACAGATGCTGTATTAAAGATTGTGAGCCACAGAATGTCAGTTCACAGGGGACCTATTATCTGCCAGCAGTCTTGCTACCTCTCCGTTTTTCCGTAATTGTAACAGTGATTCTCCCCCCGCCTGCCCGCCCCCCCCCCTTCATGTTCACAAAATACCAGAAGATTAGCAACTTTTCTGTCGGCAAGTGCCTCACAACAGGAATTAACAATTTCACTACATGCCATTGTGACGAAAAAACCAAGGGGAATTACATTTATTATAGAGGGGCGAAATACTGTAGATCAGATTTCATACTTAGTATGTTGATGGCGTTATGGTGAGATGCAGAAGCTACTGTTTTTGGTGGAGGTCAAAGGTCATCTGGGGTCCAACTCAAAAAACATTGTTAACATGATACTTCAAGATAGGCAGCTTGGATGCCTTATGGTGATGGAAAGAACTCTATTGTTTTTGGTGGAGGTCAAAGGTCATCTGGGGTAACCGGGGTCAAACTGGAAACTTTGTTAAAATGATATCTTGAGGTAGGAAGATTGGATAGAGTTCATACCAGGCGCGTAGCTACGGGGGGCCTGCCCCCCCCAGATGTTTGCTAGGCCCCCCAGAAATTGTGTGTCCTAATAAAATTTGTAAGAATTTAGGGCAGCGATCAATGCCGTGACCCCCGAATTTGATTCCTAGGCCCCCTAAAAATTTCATCCTAACTATGCCCCTGGTTCATACTTGGTATGTGGATGCCTTATGGGGATGGGAAGAACCCCGCTGTTTATGGTGGAAGTCAAAGGTCATCTGGGATCACCAGAGGTCAAAAAGCAAAAATTTCCTAAGTATTCCCAAGATGAAATTGAACACAAAACTGTATTTTTCCAACACGTTAATTAACACAGCATTTGGCCATGACTGAAAGAAATGGGGCATCATCAGGGCCGTCGCGACCGGGGGGGTGTGGGGGGTGTCTCACCCCCCCAAAGTTCGTCAGAGCGACGATAGTCGGAAAATCTGAAACACCAGTTGGAATTTCTGATATCTTGGTCTAGCACATTTTTCCGACTGAGCCTATGTCAACTTTGTATATATTTTCCAACTAGATCGAATGAGAATAATACCAAACGTTACTTTTCTCACGTAAAATCGAATCAAAACTGTCCTTTTTTGCAAATTCTTCTCAAACCTCAAAATTTTTGCGCGCTCCGCGCGCTTCAAACCTCACCTCAGTATTGTTCTTATTATCAATATCTTCCGATAGCAACTTTCGGAGAAGCACAACAGCAGAAGTGGAAAGCTGTTTTCAAATTACCAGGTAAAAGACTGGCTTTTTGAATGGCATGTTGGTTTGTTGGGCAATTGAAAGTATCTCGATGCAGATTCTGAATGCAGGTTTTCTCATGGAAATCTTATTTAATGAAAATTTCGGCGCGCTTTGCGCGTATGCGTCACGATTTGCAATCAGTCTCATGAACATTATTAAGGTGATTATACCAGGCACAGTTCTAGGGGGGTTAGGGGGCTTTAGCCAGTAAGTTCTGAAAAAAATTTTCGCGCGCTACGCGCGCCTTCATCTACAGTTCTGTCTACTGGTAACGCCCCCCCCCCCCCCGTTTCAAACATATTGGATTTATTCAACGTTTCCACAAATATTGTTCTTCCGTGTAGGCGTGATTCTAGAGAATCACGAAAATGCATCGTTGAGAAGTTCTTTCCTCTTTTTCCTATTTTGGAAGATTCTTTCTTCAGCCTCACCATTGTGGCAAACATATTTTGTAAGAAAAAGATTTTTCAGTTTCGTCTAGGAGCCTTAATGGGTAAGATAAAGAATGTAATCCCAGAAGACGACCATGCAGTCGCCCTCACAAATTTCACGGTTTTGCCCAGATACTTCAATAAAAACCCAAATTTTTTCAACTTTGCTTAATGAGAAGAAAAACATAATTTTTTCAGTATAACCCCAAATTTTACGGCGCGCTTCGCGCGCCTTATATTTCGACTTCGGCAACCTAACTTTTGGAAGATTCTTTCTTCAGCTTCACCATCGTGGCAAACATATTTTGAAAGAAAAAGGTTTTTCAGTTTCGTAGGGTAGCCTTAATGGGTAAGATGAGGAATGTAATCCCCGAAGACGACCATGCAGTCGCCCCAACAAATTTCACGATTTTGCCCAGATTCTTCAATAAAACCCAAACTTTTCAACTTTCCTTAATGAAAAGAAAAATGTAAAATTTTTTTTCAGTATAACCCCAAATTTTTCGGCGCTTCGCGCGCCTTATAATTTCGAATTCGGCAACCCATTGCATCTGTCGGGACTTAGAGTGACTTAGAGTGCTTCGCCCCCTGTCGGCAAATCAAAGCACCACCCATGGCTGAGCCTGCATGCAGGTTTTTTATTTTAACATTGAAGTATATAAGCGTTATGTCATTGCCCCTATTTTATATAATTGATCCAGAGCTACCAGGAGGTCCTATATATATGGGTATATGCCAGCCTTAGATGCCCGAACAGAAGGCAGTAAAGTAGTCAAAGAGGGAGGACTTTAGGAGGTCTGTTG
Organism: Holothuria leucospilota; assembly: GCA_029531755.1. Lineage (NCBI taxonomy): Eukaryota > Metazoa > Echinodermata > Holothuroidea > Aspidochirotida > Holothuriidae > Holothuria > Holothuria leucospilota. The sequence goes on from CM055965.1 coordinate 24,614,150, forward strand.
ACAACGTATTCTTCTCTCAGACAACTTACTCTCTGCTTTAATCTAACCAAATCTTAAAATTTACTAAATTATGGACATTTTCCCGCCATGTATGATCAGTTCTAAAAATATCCCACAGATAGCACCATTTTGCATCAAAGCAACCTTACCTTAACAAAAAATTTTCAGAGGGGAGGGGGCACCCCTTTCCTTAGACCGCTCCCCCAGGACGGCACTTTTATATAGTGACAAAGGAAGAATCCCCACTGCTGTATACAAACGCAGGGCGCATAAAAACGAAGGTGCAATTTACGAGCGGCCACTCATTTGGAAAAAGAATCCAGCCAGTCGGAAAAATTAGAATTTACTTAATTATGGACATATTCTAGCCATATATGATCAGCTCCAAAAATATCCCAAAGATAGCACCATTTTGCATCTAAGCAACCTTAAATTAACAAAAATTTCTCAAAGGGGAGGGGGAAACCCCCTCCCCTTAGACCCCTCCCCCAGGACGGCACCTTTATGTAGTGACAAAGGAAGGATCCCCACTGCTGTATATAAAGTTAACGCATGGCGCATAAAAAATGGTGCAATCTACGTGCCACTATTCAGTTGGAAAAAGCATCCATCTAGTCGGAATTTGGGACCTTCACACCCCCCCAAACATATGACCCTAGCTACGGCCCTGGGCATCATGGTATTGTAACGTGACTCGGTGACACAGTAAAGAGGACACAGTACACACAGATTTAAAGTTACTCACAGCTTGTCTTTATTTACAGAAGCAAGCAAAGAATTCACCTGAGGTTGACCTTGGGAAATTAGATTAACTGTTCCCCCTCTAAGCAGACCATGAGGAAGCAGTGAATGGAACTTAAATACTTAGAAGATTGGGCATACCTGTGTTACAGAAAAAGTTACCACATTGAAACTAAGGAATTCCTTTAAAACAGTCAGTGGTCATCTCAGTAGAGTAAGCTGATGCAATTTACAATCAAAGTACAGTAAAACAGAGTGTGAAGGAATTACAAGAACAATTAAACTGTCAATAGTTACCAATTTGGCCTAAACAAAGGAACTGAATATTCATGTCATTCCAGAGAGATGCTAGGGCAGTGTATTAAAGGAGTTCTGTCTGTTTTGGTATTATTGATTCCTTGACGTAGTCAGAGGAATCTATGCGATGGTGATACTATGTGTGTGTGTGTGGGTATATGTATGTGTATGTGATGCTTGGCTTGTAAACACTCTTATCTCAAGAATGGGAACCTCAAGGGATCTCATACTTAGCATATAGATACCCCTTATTGAGTAGATGATCCCTATTGTTTTTGGTGATGGTCAAAGGTCATTGGGGTCACCAGAGGTCAAATGGTAAATACCTTGGAAATTGCGTGTGGTCATGTGACGTCAGTGCATAAGGTCTGTAGTGGCATGACAAGGGTGTGACAAGACTCCTATGTGGGTAAGTAAAGGGGTGTCAAAGGAATTCATGTCATAAGTAGTATAAAATAGGGTTAGGGCTATTTGTTTCATCAAAAACACTGGACAGTAGCTAAAAGTTTCCTTCTGCACTCACACTAGAGAACTGTTCAAGATACCTTGTGAGCACTTTTATATAGCTGATTTCAAACACACTTCTGTTAGCATGGTTTACTAACAACAGGTGCCTCTAAACACCATATGTTGCAGCTGGTTTCTTCACAGCAAAACGTACAGTAAGAAAGGCAGATCCTATTAACAAGAATTTCAGTGTCATTCTTTAAAAGTTAGGATTTTATATAAATATGACACTCAAGCCCCGGTCACACCAAGCAACGATTCCTAAATCTGATACTATAACAAATTATCGCTCGGCAGCGAGCTGGTCACACTAACAACGAAATTCGTGCTGATTTTGCAAAGCCAGACAAACTAAGTACGTAGTAGGCAACAGCAACGAATAATGAAACCCCAATTGGACTACTCTACACAATCCCAGTAGTTTTCATACAGGTTTTTGATTCCTTGCCGAAGGCAGGCAAGGAATCAATGCATTCATGATGGCGTGTGTGTGAGGGTGTGTGTGTGTATGTGTTTGTGACACTTTGCTTGTTAACACGTTATCTCAAGAAGGGAAAGTGTGACAGTCCTCATACTTGGTACATAGATGTTCCATATTGGGAGGAAGGACCTTATTGCTTTTGGTGGAGGTCAAAGGTCATCTGGGGTCACAGGGGTCAAACTCTGAAAACCTTGTTAAAAGGATATCTCAAGTTAGAAAGCTTGGATGAATTTCATACTTAGTATGTAGGTGCATTATGAAAAGAGGAAGAACCCTATGAATTTTAGTGGAGGTCAGAGGTCATCTGGGGTCACCAGGGGTCAAACCCAGAAAACCTTGTTAAGGCAATATCCCAAGGTAGGAAACGTGGATAAATTTCATACTTAATATTTAGATGCCTTATGGTAAGAGAAAGAACCCTATCATTTTTGGTGGAGGTCAAAGGTCATTTGGGGTCACCAAGGGTCAGACCCTGAAAACCTTGGTAACACAATATCTCAATGTAGGAAGCTTGAATGAATTTCATACTTGGTATGTAGATGCGTTATGGTAGAGCAAAGAATCCAGTTGGTTTTAGTGGAGGTCAAAGGTCATCTGGGGTCACCGGAGGTCAGACCCTGAAAACCTTGCTAACACAATATCTTGATGTAGGAAGCTTGGGTAAATTTCATACTAAGTATGTAGATGCTGTCTGTAAAGAGGAAGAGCCCTATTGTTTTTAGTGGAGGTCAAAGGTCATCTGAGGTCACCAGGGGTCAAACTCTGAAAACCTTGTTAACACTATATCTCAAGGTAGGAAGCTTGGATAAATTTCATACTTAGTATGTAGATGCATTATGATGAGAGGAAGAACCCTAGTGATTTTAGTGGAGGTCAAAGGTCATTTGGGTCACCGGGGGTCAAACCCTGAAAACCTTGTTAACACAATATCTCAATGTAGGAAGCTTGGATGAATTTCATACTTGGTATGTAGATGCATTATGGCAGAGCAAAGAATCCTGTTATTTTTGGTGGAGGTCAAATGTCATCTGGGATCACCGGGGTCAGACCCTGTAAACCAATTAACACGATATCTTGATGTAGGAAACTTGGGTAAATTTCATACTTAGTATCAGTGGCACCACCAGGCTTTGGTGATTGGGGGGCACAACAAATGATGTTGTAAAGGCATTTCAGTTAACCTCCCAAGTCTGCGCAAAATGCGTTTATTTGTGTGCTCCCTGCATTCATATACAGTGGGGATCCTTCCTTTGTCAGGTGTCACTACACTGAGGTGCCGTCCTGGGGGAGGGGTCTAAGGGGAGGGGGTGAGAAAGTTTTGTTTATTTAAGGTTGCTTAGATGCAAAATGGTGCTAACTTTGTGATATTTTTGGAGCTGATCACACACCTGTATGGCTGCAAAATGTCCCTAAATTAGTGAATTCTAATTTTTCCGACTGGCTGGATGTTTTTCCAAGTGAGTGGCGACGCTTAAATATTCCCTTTTTTATGCTCCCTGCGTTTGTATACAGCAGTGGGGATCTTTCCCTTGTCACTACATAAAGTTGCCATCCTGAGGGAGGGGTCTAAGGGGAAGGGTTCCCCCTCCCCTTTGAGAAATATTTGTTTAGGTTTCTTAGATGCAAAATGGTGCTATCTTTGGAGTATTTTTGGAGCTGATCATATATAGCTGGAAAATATCCATAATTTAGTGAATTCTAATTTTTTGGTTAGGTGAAAGAGGAGATTATGTTGTCTAAGAGAAGAATACGTTGTCAACAAACCTCCTGAAGACTCCCTTTTGGCTACTTCACCGCTTTCTGTTCAAGCAAAGTTTTTACCCAAAAATATGTGTGTGGAGTCCACAGAAACATTGTTGGACTATAACAAATTTTTCCTCCCCTTCATCATGCATTATAAAAGGCATCTAAGGCTGGAGGTATCATAGGGCCTTCTGGAAGCTCTGGATCAATTTATTTATATAAAATTTACATAAAATGGAGCAATGACATAATGCTTATTACCTGGCATCCAAATGATAATTACAGAGTATGACACAGAGCATTTTAAGACTATCGTATTTTTACTAATTTTGAACGAAATCCAGATGAACAGCTAGCTTCCAGCAATGGGGAATGGGCAGGAGAGAGAGTACAGGGTGCATGAAGATGATATTAGACCTCCCAGATAGGTATAGCAAAAGGGGTGAAGGACTAACAAGAGTGTTTTCAGAATGCTTTTTTGTCATACGTGTATTAAAAATCACCATCTATCAAGAGCGTAGCCAGGAATTTGTCAAGGGGGGGGGGGACCCATAGACTGGGTTGGCCCAAAGCGCAAGAAAATTTTGGCCCAAAATGCCTCCCAGATCGCTGGAAATGGCACTTCCCAGGCCTATTTACCGCATATAAATAGGGGAAGCACTAGCAATATTGTAAAAGTAAACATTACAAATACCAAAAATATGTTCAAGGGGGACTGCCCCCTTCGCCCCCCTCTCCTTGGCTTTGCACCTGCCATCTATACTGATAATGGCTGCGCGCAAAGCGCTCAGTAATTTTGATTAAAAATGTATAACGTATGGCAAATACGTAATTTCAACTTTCCAAATCATGCTACAACAACTTAGATTGAAAGATCCCATATTGATGCTAGGTCCCTACAGATGTTGTTATTGTAGTTCCATGTATTATTACCTTAATAATGGTCATGAGACAGAGTGCAAACCGTAAAGCATGCACGCAAAGTGCACAAAATTTTTCATTAAATAAGATTTCCATGACAAAACCTGCATTCAGAATCTGCATTGAGACACTTTCAATTGCCCAACAAAGCCACATGCCACTCAAAAAGCCAGTCTTTTACCTGGTAATTCGTGAACAGCTTTCAACTTTTGCTGCTGTGTTTCTCCGGGAGTTGCTATCAGAAGATATTGACAATAAGAACATTGTTGCAAGGGTTGAAGCTTGCGCGGAGCGTGCAAAATTTTCGATAGTTCGCAGAGGATTTGCAAAAATTCTGATAGTTTGAGAAACTTTTGTTATAGAAAATGATTAAATAGATCTATCACTTGGTTAAAGACAAGCAGTCATCACCCCAAAGTACATTTTTAGTGTGGGGGTATCAAAATTCTCAGTTGGTTCCTGCTCTTTGATTGACATCAAAGTTTGAAAATTCAAATGATGCAGAGTAACTCACATTCCACACAATGCAGAGAGTGTTTGGATTATACATTATAACCTTGTATGCTCACCAGGACCTGACCTGAAGCAATAAAATAGGTTTGTGTCTGCACAAGGAGGAGATTTATACAGTTATGGGAGGAGCTGCAAGTTGCTTAGTTGGGAGAATTGGAACCGTCTGGGATGACGAGAATTGTCCTTTAAAGCACCCCTCACCCTGCCCCCTACACATCTATAGCTTAAAGGGAGAATGCAGTCACCCCAATAAAGAATTGTATAGTAGACTATCCTATTTCCTGAATGGATCTTGAGAATCATGTGACAGTATTTTTCTCACTCAGTTGTAAAATTTACAAGGAGCAACTGCTTGGTTTACCTTGAATATGCAATATTTATGTCCTAAAATATTATGAAAGATACATGGAAGAGAAATAAGAAGAAATTTGTAACATTTAGCTATTGTTTTAAAATAAGTTTGGGGCGACTGCATTTGACCTTTAATCACTTTTTGGGATCATTTTAAAATTTTCAAAAAATTTTCATAGGGGGCACGTGCCCCCCATGCCCCCCTCCTGTGCCAGCACTACTGCTTAGTATGTAGATGCCTTATGGAAAGAGGAAGAACCTATTGTTTTTAGTGGAGGTCAAAGGTCATCTGGGGTCTCCGGGGGTCAAAACCTGAAAATCTTGTTAAACACAATATTTCGAGGTAGCAAGCTTGGATAAATGACTCTTTTCATACTTTGTATATAAATTTGTCATGTTGAGAGGAGAAACCCTATATTGTTTTTCGAGGAGGTCACAAGTCATTTGAGGTCACCAGAGTTCAAAAAATGAAACTGTAATCATGACATTACAAGGGAGAAAGCTTAGACAGATCCCTTGTAAGATATGTTTTTTTGTTTCATTTTTATGTAATTCAAGTTTTGGTGTGGTTCAAAGGTCATGTGAGGTCAGCAGGAGTCCAATTGTGAACACATAAAAAATGATGTATGAATTCGAGGGATGAACCTTGGTTAACAAGCAGCTCCTTTCGACAAGGAATCACTAAGCCTTTGGGCTTTCTGGTTAAAATCACTAATCCCTTCTTTCAAGGAAGAAATAACGTCAACTATGAAAGTATGATACGGGTAACTTCCGACGCCATATAGAAATTACATAAAGCCAGCTCTTGAGGCCAAGAACCTAGCCCAGATGCTCCTGTAAACAAACTACGCAAGCAGTACAGTATCACCACAAGTCGAACATGTAAAACAAATGTATAGGCTACCACTTACTTTCTTTACATCCGCAGTGCTTCGTTTCATTCACATTGGGAAGATGTGCAGTTGTTTATCTGATAGAATCAGGCTTTTCCTTCACAAAATCAGAGGATATCACAAACAGGCCTAGGCATACACAGTTTGCACAATGTAGGTGTACAACAATGGCGGCAGGTCGTCGTTTGTCGAGCGAAGAGAGAGATGCTACATCACATGTAAACCAAGCATCTCACTGGCTTAGAATTTTATAGTTTTGTTCTATCTTGTGTTTTTCAGTCTTCAAACAATTCGCACAATAATGGGATGATTTTCGATTGGTTTAGTGCTTTGGTGTGACCACTCTGTTCAATTTTATGGTAACTATTTCTATGCTGAAAACATTATAGTATCGGCTAAGGAATCATTGCTTGGTGTGACCAGGGCTTTATTTTGCTTTTCACAAAGGGAATCAACAATGATTGAAGGTGCTATACATGCTATCAACTGTGATATGCTCATTGAAATTTCTTTGACATTTAAATTACATTAAAGGCAATAGGCAGTCGCCCCAAAATTTTGTTTGAAAAATCAGCAAATTCTTGCAAATCTCCTCTTATTGCTTTACAAGCACCTCTGAAGATGTTTTGAACATAACTATTACAAGCAATAAGTAAAGCAAGGAGAAATTCTCCTTGAATTTCACAATTTACCAACAAAAATATTGTCACATGATCAAAATGGGCCAATCATGAACTAGAGTGACAGGATACACTCACTCTGATTGGGGTGACTGCATACTGCCTTTAAGAATTAAGTTAAATCCTTCTGAAATGTGTGACTGAAAAGTACACAGAGAGTAGACACCCTGCTCATTCATGAAATCAAACAATACAACTTCCCAGAAAAAAAAAACTGATAAAAACTTTGAAAACATATTTTTTTTATTTCATTTCATTTCAATCTTTGAGATAATAAGTTTCAAGCTTTAAATTAATGTGTATAATAATACAACCATATAATATGAAATCAAAAGCAAACAACGTATATTCACAAGTTTTAATAGTTGCATAGACCCATTGCACCTCTGTTGCATTTCTAATAGCAAAGCACAAAAGTCGCTATAGATGCACTTGTACTGTACAAGCGCACAATAAACTGAACGATCAGTCTAGGTCAGACAGTTATGAAGCACATGCCTAAGCAACACTAGGTGTCTATTTCGCTCCTCCTTTATACCTCTATTTACATATGTATACCATTACTGCCTGCAATAACCGTCTGGCAAAAAAACTAATATCACGTGGGAACCCCTGCCAACAGAGGGGGCCCTAGAGCGTAACTCTTCTCCACTTTTGCCTTCACTGTGTTACCGTGAGTTAGGCTCTATGGCGCCCTCTGTTGGTAGGGGTTTCCACGTTGCTATAAGTTTTTTGCCAGACGGTTATTGCAGGCAATAATGGTATGTGTGTGTGTGTGTGTGTGTGTGTGTATATATATATATATACATATATATATATATATATATATAAGTCGTGATTGGTAGATCGAAGTTAGAATTATTCATTCCCGCTTCAGGGATTACCATGGTAACAAGGAGAGAGAAACTGAGCTCGCTGGTATAAGAAGTCTGTTGTCTCGTCTGGAAATGAGAAGCTGCATTGGCTGGTGGTTCTAGGCACGGCCACGAAAGCCGTTGACCGCACGAGTTCAAGTTCCAGTGCTGCTTAGTTTTCTTCTCTGGTGCTTTTCTTTCAACCTTTCCTTCTTTGATAAGGGCTACGCTCTATCTAGGATTGGTTTCAATTCAAGATCGAATGTATTAACCAAGTATATATATATATATATATAGCAGGTAAGTATTGGAGCTCGTAGACTCCCAAACCAGGAGTTTTGGGGAATACTGTGTATATATATCCATGATTACACATGTTCAGGGTGCACAATGCATACAAGTTCTCTTGTATGCCATCACAGTACATACGGAGCATGACATCAGGTGAAATGGGCCTATTCTGCAATAATGATAATGATGGATGGAATATTAGGTACTAATATTTCTCTTAATGAAAACAACTGCACAGGAAATACTTCACAATTATTTCAGAAAGTTTTCCTATGGATGCACCAAAGAATATCTGACTTTTGCAACCAATATTTAAAAGAACAACGACTGACAGACCAGTAATAATTTACATGTAAATATGACAAAACTCTGTACCTCAAACAAATATATTTTTCAAACTAAATTCCCCATTTTTTAAACATCACAGGTTGATAGGAGGATGTAAAATGGAGATGATTCACTTATGCAAGAAGAATCTTAATTCACCACTCTTTTTTTGTGTTGTCATTGTAAACATGCCCACATTTGAAGAAATTCATTTTCTCTTAAAGCTTTAAATCACTTAATTAGCCCATACCATAAGCTTTGTGAAAGCTATCTGAAGTAAATATCTGGAAAGTGGGTCGATAGATATTAACTGGTTGGCAAACACTCTGAAAATATTTTTGTATGTCATACAGTTTATCTCTTTTTGTTTGATAAGTAAATTGCATTTTCCTAATGATGATGTTAGATCAGCTTTTTTTTTCAGAATACATGCCAGCAATGGGGTGAAAGCCAGGCTGTTTTAAAAGACAATATTAACGGTTGTTTATTTTTGCTTAGTCTGCTATATAATATTTATTTCTCTGGTTCTGGAAAAAATCTGAAAGAAAACAAGGTGAAAGGACAAGTTGGTAAAATGAAAATAAAAGGAATAATCAAAATATGATATAATGGCTGACAATGTGAATTTCACAGACAATGACTTTTAGAGGAATTTTATCTTGTAAAATATGTCATGTTTAAAAGTGGTGTAAGGTTTATAAGCCAAAGACTGCTAACACAACAACCAGTTTATATTTATTCCGCTTGCAGAATGTGTTGAGTGAAATTAAAAATGTTTTCTAATGGATTCTTTGAAAGGCATGTCACCGATAACATGCATTAAACTACCATAACAAGCAAGGTAACAGAGAAAAGAACCCTTTACATGCAAAATAAGACACACTCGTAAAATGGTAACAAATGCATTAAACATTAACCAGTATTTGCTTGGAATAAACTTGGATGACAATTTACAGATAGGCTAAAATTCAAAGAATGCCACTGATAATGAAAAATTAAACCCAATGGTCCAACTCAAGTCACAATAGTTTAAAGGGGGTATGGTATCCCCCCCCCCCCAAAAAAAAAAGCCAGGGAGTTGCTAGCAACACCCTGCCCAAACACATTTAGGAATAGCCCTCCAGTTCTAAATACAGTTGATGACTGTACTGCAACATTCACTCCAGCAGAATAGCTCTACTCTGATTGGTCTATGATGACTTGTACAGTCAGTTGTGTTCCCAGTTAGCAAAGCACAGTTGTGTCACTATGGCCTTGAGTGTTTGAGAATCAGTGCAGGCTACTGTAGCTCTGTCTTGGAGGTGTACTAGAAAGGTGTTTTTGTTTAAATTGGAGGAGGAGCTAAAAGTAAACTTATTACATTTTTTACTGACTAGGATGAGATCTAGAGAGCCTTTAACTCTGTGTTATAACAAAATGTTGCCATTTATTACCTCATTTCAGAAAGCAGACTGAGAACTAACCTGTGAAACATACCACCACAATTTTTTTTCATAGCCTCTTGTTCACAAATGTGACATGAGTGTTCCTCAGCATAATTTAATCAAATATACCTGCCAACACACTATAACCATTTTTGAAGGAGATCAATTTTCAAAGAATTTCTTCTAAGAAAAAAAGGGTTTGTGTTGTCTCCATAGGGCAAAACATATAACTGTACAGTCAAAATTCGTGAACAAAAGTTGAAATAGTATACCACTATTAAAAAGGAGTCCAACTGATGAGTTTCACTATTCAACTTATCGGCAGCTTAATCTTCAATGTCTGCTTAAAGGAAAATACTCCGTTTGCGGCACGGAAAATTTTCATGTCTCACAAAATATGATTTATAGATTCAGAATGACAGGTAATTCAAAATAGGGCAGCATGGTGGCTTTATTTTCAAGAAATAAAGGTTCTAATAGAGAGAAATTCATAAATTTGTAGCTTATGAATAATTTGTTGGCCCCAGAATTTTAAAAGATGCAACATTGGTAACTGTTGTAATGCATAACTTTCCAGGGAGGTAAAGCCATTGCTTTAGTTCATTGGTATTAAAACTGAATGGTTTACAAATAATTATAGCTACTTCCTTTGTATGTCTAGTTGGTGCCATGTACCATATCGTCACATCTCATGCAAGGTTGTACCAAGAATTTTTCAATTGTGCAGTGTTTTGACTGTCATCATAGGGCACGAGTCTGAGGGTAGGGGTGTCTGCTTCTGCATGTAGAATTGCTAACCTTTTATAATAGATAGAGATATGTCAACTTCAGCACAAATGGTGTCCATCAGTTCACTTCAAAACGAAGTTTCTGAAAGCTTTTCGACTTTCAGGAGTGAACATCTTCATAACTTGGTTTACAAACATTATACAGAAGGTCCCTTTGTACAATCAGTTGCACAACTGAAAACACTACTGTGGGTAAGATAACAAATTTAATTCCTGAAATTTGGGTCATAAGTAATGAAATATCATTTATGACAAGCTGATGTTGTTAATCTTCACAATGTTAACTACATCTTTTCCTCAACTGCATCACATTTTTTGCTACACGCCAACATCACCATCCTGTTGTCACAGTTTTGGTCTAATCAAACATTCCTGGGCAACTGATACTGCTAGCGTTCCATCTTTCCTCCATAATCGGCCAAAGTTCATTCCACGGGAATTTCCTACAAAGATAACAAAAGTGTCTGTGATTAATTTTTATTTTGAAATAATCATGTCTCAAGCAAGGTTGTGACAAGGATTTTTCTAGTGCAAGGCCCATTGATTGTCATCGGAGGGTAGGGGGTATCTGCTTTCTGCATGTAGAATTTTGAACCTTTCATATGCAATATACAGAGATTTGTCTAGGCCAGATGGAAATATACTGCTGGGGGGGGGGGGTTCATTTCTTTACTCAGTGCTCCCACAGTGGGCACCTCCCTACAAGTGCTTAATACATATTACAACTGACAGACCATTTGGCAGTAAAAGCACAATCATAGTCTATGTATTTAATTGTAAATAAGTACTGAAAGAAAATTTATATCAAACAAGCAAATCACTGACTTGTGATCCTCTGACTGAATAAAAACTTGTCAAAGTAGAAAATTTATTCAGGTGGTTTAAGGAAATAATATCCTATTTTTAAAGAGATCAGTGCATTTGCAGGAATTATCATACCATAATCTATGTATTCAATTCAAAACAAGGTAGCTGGAGCTGGATAACTCTATTACCATGATATACAGTTCATAAAGAAAGAAATTCACCTCAAGAACAATTTATTGGCCAAAATTTTTAAAGGGGCTCATTGAGTTGATATCGATCATTTTGTGATGAGTTTGAAGGGAATCATTGCATAACAATGCTTCTAATTTGCCTCACTGGTCATGGTTCACTTCCTTTAGTGACCAAAAAGGTGAAAAATTGTAGTTTTTATGGGTTTTAGAGCTTGCAGTTCACCAAGCTTGTCCAAGCCCATGATAGACCAGCCTCTCTTGAATAAACAACACTTATAAGCAATTGTGACCTTCAATCACAGCAGCTGTTGGTTATAGGAGTTGCAAGCCTGTCAATGCAGTTGGGATAAGCCTCACTCATTGGTTGTCTTTGAACAGGGGTTGCATATGATTAATACCTAACCATAAAAAGTGTCTTGTCACGAATTTGTAAGAAATGATTTTAATCATTAATTACCCTATCATTGCCATTTCAGTTGTTGTGTTAGATGTGCAGAATATGTTAGTTTGACCATTTATCATCAAGATGTTAGTAAATCTCAACAAGTGTGATAAAAAATCATGAATTAAGTGAACCAACTCAATGTGCCCCTTTAAATGATGCTACCATTTTGTAATGTGTAATCAAGAAATTTGTTAAAAAAGCTATGGCCAAAGATTATTGGTGGGACTGCTCTTAAAAGACAATTCAAAAAGTTACATTGATTAATGTTAACAAGTCTTTAAATTAAGAGAGTACCATTCCAAATTTAGCACAGCCGGGTATGTAACTGTAAGTTCGGGAGGCTGCATTTGTCATTTATATGTACATTATACACCTTACATACACCAAGTGTATGCAGACTGTCCAACCAACACCAACCTAAATTTTGCAAATTATTCTGATTTAGCTTGAGAATCCAAAATCTGGACACAGCCTCAGTCAGGATACCAATTTTTTGTTGTGAGAACATTTTTGTTAAGTAATGAATTATTAAACAAGATGATGAATTTTGAAAACAATACCAGTCTGAGAATGCAGGAAATGGTACTATATAGGCCCACTTTCAGATTCCACAAGTCTCTGGGGATGCATGCCTTCTAATCAGACCCCTGAAAAACTTATGCCTTCAATACTCACCAAAGCTTTCACTATTCTAAAATCCCAACTTTACTTACTGGACAGATTTTATGGTTTTGGATATAGAAACATATTAATGGGAAACTCAGAACATTACAAGGTATTTGTCCTGTCATTAGACAATGAAAATAAGCAATGGTTATCAAAAGGACTTTGACCTAAGCTGCCCAGTGAGCACTTTCTTCTTGTTTATACACACATGTGGAAGGCTAAATATAGGGATATTTATACCTTGAGTGTAAATAGATCTGTAACCACTGGGTAAGCACCTTACAAAACTTATAAAAGTGGCAAAAATTTCACGGAATAAGCCCTTACCTACAGCTTAGTTTATAGTTATCTATTAGATTTAAATGTGATCTGTTCTATACAGAATGACAGCCTGAAACCACAACTACTTTCAGTATGGTGATACCCTTATTCCAACCATGAAACCAGACAATTATATGGGGAAGTGGGTTGTATTAACAGGATATCTAAATATATGTGGCTGAAGTATTTTTGCAATCAAATTTAATAACATCCTGAAAGACATGCATTTATGACTTAAATTTTAAAATACTACTTCATATCCCCACATCTAAAGTAGTGCAACTGTGCAGCCTCACTGACCAACCTCACTGACCAACCTCACTGACCAACCTCTGTTAGACTTAAGGACAATTTTGTTTCCCAACTCCTCCAAACATGTTTATAGGAAAATTTCATTAACACCAGTGGCACTGCCAAGGTCTGATAATGGGGGAGGGGAGTCACCAAAAACAACGTCGTAACCTAGCCCCAGACAACCCCAGAGAGTCACTGTTTAGTGTGCATATGAATATCTTAGATACTGTGCACCCGAAGTGGACCCTCCCTTTCCCACCTTATGCACAGGTGCCATCCTGGGGGAGGAGGCACTGTATTGCACAAATTGGTTCTCACATAACTGCCAGTTACCTTCCAAGGGTAAGTAGAGACCGAGTACAAAAGTACATTGTATAGAATGCACTATACATAGCCGATACAGCTGGTAAGTTTAAGAGCAGATGTGTCTACCATCGTATGGTGGCTGGATCAACCAACAGTCCAGCACTACTACTGGCAGTACTTTTGATAGTTAGCATACTATCATGTGTCAATTTATACTCGTCCAGTGAATTTGATTTCTGTTCCTCAGTAGGCTTAATAAAGTTGGATAATAAAATACACAAGCATATATTTCACCTGGAGTCTTTGTGACATATGTCGACATTATTTCAATGGCCTGCCATCCGTACCTGTTAGCAGATACATGTCCATAACTTTGTCAACACTGAAATAATAGCATATAGATTGTGTGGTTAAAAGGACGTAACCATACATGTCCGTATTTCCATACCAGAAAGCCCAAGGGCTTAGTGATTCCTTGCCGAATGGGGGTGCTTTGTTGCACTGAGGTTTATCCCTCAAATTTACAAGTATTCAACACCCGTCTTGAAATATCGTGTTTTTAAATGCATTTGGTGTTTGACCTCCAATGGATCTTGCTTGTATCTTGAAAATTCTTGGGAAATTTTGCTTTTTGACCTCTGGTAACCCCAGATGATAATCTTGGGAATTCTCGAGAAATTTTGCTTTCTGACCTTTTGTGACCCCAGATGACACTCTTGGGAAGTCTTGCTTTTTTACATCTGGTGACCCCATGACAATCTTGAGAATTGTTGAGAAATTTTGCTTTTTGACCGCTGGTGACCCCAGATGACGATCTTGGGAATTCTTGGGAAATTTTGCTTTTTGACCTCTGTGACCCCATATGACAATCTTGGGAATTCTTGGGAAATTTTGCTTTTTGACCTCTGGTGACCCCATATTACGATATTGGAAATTTTGGGGAAATTTTGTTTTTTGACCTCTGGTGACCTCAGATGACCTTTGACCACTACCAAAAACAATGGGGTTTTTTCTCTCAACATGACAAACCAATATACCACGTATAAAAAGTGTCCTTCATTCCTACCTTGAGATATCGTGATGACAAGATTTTCAATCTTTGATCTCCAGACACCTCAAATGACCTTTGACCTTCACCAAAAAATAGGGGTCTTCCTCTCAACATGACAAATCTACATACAAAATATGAAAAGTGTCAGTCATTGCTATCTTGACATATCATGATTACAAGTGATTTACAAGGTTTTCGCAGTTTTACCTCCGGTGACCTCAGATGACCTTTGACCTCTACCACAAACAATAGGGTCCTTCCTCTCAACATGATAAATCTATATACCACATATGAAAAGTGTCGGTCACTGCCATCTTGAGATATTGTGTTTACAAGCCATTTGTGAGGTTTTCGCAGTTTAACCTCCAGTGACCTCAGATGACCTTTGACCTCTACCAAAAAGAACAGCCTTATTTCTCTTGACATGACAAATCTGTATACCAAATGTGAAAAGTGTCCTTCATTCCTATCTTGAGAAATTGTGATTACAAGATTTTCAGTCTTTTACTTCTGGTGACCTCAAATGACCTTTGACCTTCACCAAAAACAATAGGGTTCTTCCTCTCAACATGACAAATCTATATACCAAATATGAAAAGTGTCCGTCACTGCTATCTCGAGATATCATGTTTACAAGCAGTTTACAAGGTTTTCGCAGTTTAACCTCCGGTGACCTCAGATGACCTTTGACCTCTGCCAAAAACAATAGGCTTCTTCCTCTTGACATGACAAATCCGTATACCAAATATGAAAAGTGTTGGTCATTGCTATCTTGAGATATCATGTTTACAAGGTTTTCGCTTTTTGACCTCTGGTGACCTCTGATGACCTTTGACCTCTACCAAAAACAATAGGCTTTTTCCTCTCAACATGACAAATCTATATACCAAATATGAAAAGTGTCGGTCATTGCTAACTGGAGATATCGTGTTTACAAGCAAGGCGTCACATACACACACACATACACACATGCTCACACACACACACACACACACACACGAGACATCACCATCGCATAGATTCCTTGCCTGCCTTCGGCAAGGAATCAATAAAAAGTGTGAAAATGCTAAGGTGAAAAATTTTTTCGCCTTATTTAAGGTTTCCCCCCAAGTGGTAGGTTTATTACAACTGTTTTCCCCCTAAGTGGGGAATTAGGAGATATATATATATATATATATAACATGGTTATACAGGTGGATGTATACCATGTGTTGGAAGCTGAGTTACAAAGGAATAACAGCAAGACAGCAACTCTGTAAGTTCATTCATCATTTCTATATATATATATATATATATAACGCTAGATCGACCTGTTAGGCGAAATCGGTATACCGCCAATACAACCGGCGAAGAAAAAAACAATAAAATACATAAGATTATATTTCCCCTTTTGGTTCTGAGATATATATGCATGTTATTTCAATGGCCCGTAAGTCCTTAGTGTTAACGGATACATGCACGTAAATTGGTGTGCTGCTAAGTAATTGCATAAACATTATGTGGTAAATCGGACTTGCGTATAGAGTTGCGCATTCCTATATAAAACAGTGTGTAAAACGTTAAGGCGAAACGATTTTTTTGCCTAAGGGTCGAGTTCTCCCAACAGTCGCATTTTTGCATACGGTTTTTCACCTTAATCCCAAATTAGCAAAATATATACTATATATATATATATATATATATATATATATATATATATATATATATATATATATATATATATATATATACCGGTTTTATATGTCGACATATGGTAGATGGAACTGAGAATAAGTAGGTCGAAAGTTGTATAAACAGTTTCAATCATGAAATTTAATCAATCCCAAGTACTGGCATAGCCTTTGTGAAGAAAAGAACTTCCTGCTTATGGCTTCATTTTCTCTCTGATGATTTATTTATTTCTTCTGTTCTTTCCCTTGTTCACAAAGGCTTAGATGGTTTTTGGCAGCCATCATAAACTTGAAACCCTGTCCCCACATGGTCTGAACAACAGACTTGAATTTCTATAAATCAGCAATTCCTGCATTGCTGTACCTGTGTTAACAACTTAACACTGTCTGTTTTCCTAGCCGGTTTGCCTGTGACAAACTTTATTGTGTATTTTCTAATTTATTATTACATATATATTATATATTACATTTTCTAATTTTTTGGCCATATCAACAATCAGCTGCATTTTTGCCACCTGATGGAGGTTTTAAACGTGAAATGTCCTGGACTTTTTCACAAACATTTAGCACTATTTACTACTTTTTTTTGACATATATATATATGACTTATCAGGAAGATTGCTATCGAAAGCCTCAAGAGTGCTCGAAACATACTGTTGAGCAGTGATACAATGATATAATTGAATTGGTTTCCACCTGTAGACATTCCAACAAATTCTCTTTGACTAGGTTCACTAAGTAGATTTAGCTTAACTTAGGTATGTACATTTATTTGTTCTGCCAATGTTAATTATAACTCGAATTGCTGTCAGTCGTGTTTTGAATCACCTGATGAGTGGGTCATCCCCATGAAACTTATAGTAGCATAAATACACTCGTGAATTGCTAACTGGTCTGCTTATCATTGTGTGTGTGTGTGTGTATATATATGTGTTGTAACTACAAGACAGCTTTACAGAACTGTTTCGTAAGGGCCAATTTGAACAGGTCCTCACTCTTCAGAAGCCTGATGTAGAATGGTGTCAACAACATTGAATACGCCCGTGCCCGTTGAACCGTACTGTGGACGTGTTCGTTTTTGAAAACATGTTCCTTTTTGAAAACAGGCACGGATGATTAGGTCGAGTCAAGGTACATTACCTATTGGAATAATTACACAGCAGATGTTTATTTCTGTGCCTGCAAGAGCTGGTGAGTTCGTTTCTTTTGTTTAAAGTGGCTAAGGAAGGTTTCAGTATGATGAAGATTTTTTCTTCAAAACAGAGGTTGCAGGTTTTTGATGATGTGGAGTATGCCCGAGCTTTGCTTATAAGCTTCCATTTCACGGAGTGTTCTACATTTGAATCCTTTAATTTCCAGATGTATTCACTGAGTGCAGTTGCATTTTTCTTGTCTTTGTGTTTGAAGGTAGACTTGTGGGTGTTGTATCTGGTTTTGAAGGTGTTTTCTGTTAGACCAATGTAAGTTTTTTCCTTGTGATTGTCATGGCGTGTTACAGTGGCTTGGTACGCTATGTTGTTGATGAGGCAGTTGCCTTGCAGTGAACACTGGCTTTGTGTTCTGCAATTGCAGTTGTTTTGTGTTACTGGTTGCAGATTCTGTTTGGTCAGTATGTATTTGTTGTGCCCTGATATTATTTGGTCCATGTTTGCCATGCAGCTGTAACTCAGTTTTACCGTGTTTCTGTTGAGTAGAGTATGTAGTTTATGTCCAGGCGGGAAGCAGCTGTCTAAAAGGTTGAAGAACTTCTTGCCAATGTTGGTGGTGACATTGTCACTGAACGGGGGGTTGAGACAGGTTACCTGTATGTTTCTGGCACGTCTTTGTTTTGTGGCCTTGTTTTGTTGACTCGTGTTAAGCAGTTGGGTTCTGTACTTTAGGTTATACCCATAGCCACTTTTGTGCAGTGCTTCCTGGTATATGGGTGCTGAGATTTTGAAAGTGTTTTCGTCAGAACACAAAGCCAGTGTCCACTGCAAGGCAACTGCCTCATCAACAACATAGCGTACCAAGCCACTGTAACACGCCATGACAATCACAAGGAAGAAACTTACATTGGTCTAACAGAAAACACCTTCAAAACCAGATACAATGCCCACAAGTCTACCTTCAATTACAAAGACAAGAAAAACGCAACTGCACTCAGTGAATACATCTGGAAGTTAAAGGATTCAAATGTAGAACACTCTGTGAAATGGAAGCTTATAAGCAAAGCTCGGGCATACTCCACATCATCAAAAACCTGCAACCTCTGTTTTGAAGAAAAAATCTTCATCATACTGAAACCTTCCTTAGCCACTTTAAACACAAGAAACGAACTCATCAGCTATTGCAGACACAGAAATAAACATCTACTGTGTAATTATTCCAATAGGTAATGTATCTTGACTCGACCTAATCATCCGTGCCTGTTTTCAAAAGGAACACGTTTTCAAAAATGAACACGTCCACAGTACGGTTCAACTGGCACGGGCGTATTCAACGTTATTGACACCATTCTACATCAGGCTTCTGAAGAGTGAGAACCTGTTCAAATTGGCCCTTACGAAACAGTTCTGTAAAGCTGTCTTGTAGTAACCCAGTAAAAGAGTACCTAAAGTCTGAAAATTCAAAAATATATATTACAGAGCATGAAAACGGAATTCCAATGGTCCAATTCCCATCTTCACAGGACTTTCTTAAGCTGAGATATAAAATGTTGAAGTTTATTCACTCGATTTAAAAAGGTAGATTGCGCAATAATTTGTGATGTCATTGTTGTACTACTCAAATTACAATCTTTGTATTTCTTTGTTTTTCTGAAAGCCACCGCACCTTGTGCCAAAATGTGATCGCGTTCTTACTGCTTTGGGGTGACTTGACTATATAAGCCCTCTCTGTACAGCATGTCATGCAAGAAAACAGGAAGCGGTCAAGGTCATATAAACATTTTTAATTTTAAAAGAAAACAAAGCATTTAATGTGAGTTGTACAACAAGAATGTCAAAAATTATTGCGCAATGAATTGTTTGGATTTAAGTGAATAAATTTTAACATTTAATATGTCAGCAATGGAATAAGCTATGACAGTGGGAGTTGGACCAATAAGATTAATTTTGTAACCTCTAAAATATATATTTTTGAATTTTTAGACTTTAGGTCCACTTTAACTACAACCTTTCAATACATATATATATATATATATATATATATATATAATTTGGGATTTAGGCGAAAACCGTATGAAAAAACGCGACTGTAGGGAGAACTTGAACCTTTGGCGAAAAATGGTTTCGCCTTAACGTTTTACACACTGTTTTATATAAGAATGCGCAACTCTGTACGCAAGTTCGATTTACCACATGTTTATGCAATTACTTAGCTGCACACCAACTTACGTGCATGTATCCGTTAACACTAAGCACTTACGGGCTATTGAAATAACGTGCATATATATCTCAGGACCAAAAGGGGAAATATAATCTTATGTATTTTATTGTTTTTTCCTTCGCCGGTTGTATTGGCGGTATACCGATTTCGCCTAACAGGTCGAATTAGTGTTTTTTATATATATATATATATATATGTATATATATATATATATATATTCTTATATTGTAGGAAGTCGCTATGAAGCATACTTTCTATCACAATTTTTTTTTTTTTAAATGAATGCAGTTTCTCTCTCATGAGATTTGTAAATTATGATGGGTGTTCAAAATTAATTTCCATCCCTTGGAAGTGCCATTTCCAGCCATCTGCAGTGTGTCTTTATGGCAAAAATTTTCTTTATATGCTCCGCCGTAATATACTGTATGTGCAGTCCACTTCTACCAACTGACTATTGCAACAGAAGATGTATGAAGCCATGCCAACTATGACTTTTACAACAGGATACAGAATTACAAAGGCCTAAAGGATTTCCCGTACACTATGGTATTCAGGAATTAAACCAGAAAGACTAAAGGCTTCATAAAAGATCCTTGCCAATAACGAACTGGCAGTCTACCTGTACTTTTAATGTGAAGTTTCTCTAAAACTACTTTTCTGGTAAGGGTTGAAAGGCTGGTTAAAGAGTTGAAATTGTTCTTTCCAATGAGATGCAACTGAAGGCATCCAGTGGAACACATATGACACAAAATGGTTTTAAAAGTATGCAAATATGGATACTTATTACCACGATTTTCAGTGTAAGTCTTCTTCGTAACTTTGTCCATGCACAACCTTATTTATAAGCTTTCTACAGAACAAATGAAATCAACACATTCCCTTTGAGGTGTTACATATCTTGAATAACTGGAGTAATTTTGGCCAAAAAAAGTTGAACCATAAATCCATTATCATCCCTTCCACAACTCCTACCTGTGTCTACAGCATATGCAGCACTATACCCTGAAGTAATAGTATGTGGAAGAAGCCTACTAACTTTTAACAGGGCTTGAGCTAACTGTATCACTCTCAATCACTCTTGATAACCTTAGGCCATGCACTATCATATTGAATAAATGGTACTGTAGGCAGATTATATGATTTCCACACTTGTAGACCAAATCTTATTTAGAACATACTCTTGCACATTGTACTCAAATTCACTGTCAGCAGAATCACAGGTTACACCTCTCTGTTCCGACATCTCTATGTTCCGAAACCTGCACCCGTAACACTTCCACCCTAACCTAACCCTAACCCTTGTCCTAACACTGAACTTTATGTACACTTTCAGAATATAGAGATGTCGGAACAAAGTAACCTCCGAACAGAGCTTTCACCGAATCACAAATTGCCTTTCCATCCATGGTAGACCATATGGTACTGTAATGTTCAATCAATCACAAGATTTTTAGCCATTTGCAATCCATATTTATGCCATCTCTGAAATTTTTAACACATCTGCCTAGTATGTTTGGAATCAAAATTTGAGGAATTGCATCTTCCATGAGGAGCCCACATGCAAGATATGCTAATCCTCATACAAACCCTTCTTAGGCTATTCCTGTTGGCGAGGATTTACAGTTTGACCTCCAACAAAAAAAGATTTCCCACTTATTATGGGGCACCTACAAGTTAAGAATGAGATTAATCAGTTTTCCTTCTTCAGATACCATGTTTACAAGGTTTTCACACGTAAATCTCTGGTGACTGCAAATAAACTTTGACCTTTTCCAAAAACAATAGTAATATCCACTCAGTAAGGGGGTATTTATCTATATGCTGTATTTTAGATCACCAGAAGTTACCCTTCCGGAGATACTGTGTTTACAAGCAAAGTGTCACATACATACACATACATACATCATCACTGTATAGATTTCTTCTGACTACATAATGCAAGGAATCAGAAATGAAAAGATTGCGATAAACACTGCAACATCAAAATGTGCACTTATGGCAGGTAAGGAAAATTATCCTTAGGGGTAAGTATAACAAAAGAGCATGCATTATGCAAAAAGATGTGACTTCCTTATAGCAAAACTTCAAGCAGTGGGCATGTGTTACACAGCAATGGCCACTTTGTGCATTAGTCTCTCATTTCCTAGCACAACAACTTACCCATGAATGAAGTTCCTGTAGTTAAAGGTCAAAAAAATCTATTCCATCAAAAAGTTGTTTCCACAAATTGCCTTAGCACTAAAGAAAACATAACAGGTAACTTCCTGGTCAATACTATCTTACCGTTTGCAAAAATGAGTATTTATGCAATGGAGTAACATTTATTTTGAGGGTTCAGGTACTGGCAACAAATGACCAGGATCCTTATTGTTGCAATACAAGTCAACCTACTTCAGTACATTAACACAAAACATCTTGACTAGAAATAAAATGAGAAGCTTGGCTAAAGTGAACATCAATTTACCTGCAAATGGGCTTTCACACTGGTACAGCATCCACTCATCTGACCTGAAGGGTGCATGGAACCACATGGAATGGTCCAAGGAAGTAACAAATCCAAGACCAATGTCTCTGTTTGGCAAGGTAGATGTCATACATAGCTCAAGATCAGACAAATAAGCAGCCACGCAGGCATGCATCTGTTTATTTCCTTCACCTGTGATGGGATTGAAAAACAAAGCACAAGCATAAAGCAATCTAGAATACTACATGGATTGCTCTCTGTCCCGATGTCTCTATATTCTGAAAGTCTAAATGAAGATCAGTGTTAGGGTAAGGGTTAGGTAGGGTATCGTTAGGGTGAGAGTACTACGGGGCATGGGCACAGGTTTCAGAACACAGAGATGTCAGAACAGGTGTAACTGAAGATATATCAAACATATCAAGAACAAAACATTTCCATGTCCTGGAAAAGTATTGGAATAGTCATGATATATTTTCCCTTTCCATGTCTGGGAAAGCCATGGAAAGTTGGAAAAATGGACAGAAGTTATCAGAAAAGTCACAGAATTTTGAAAGGATTTTGTAACTTTGGAATGCATACTATGATTCTTTCAGCCTGGATTGTTGTTACCAAGAAAAAATATGTAGTCATGGATTTATTACATTTTGGTAACAAGGTCATGGATTATTGACCTTCATGTGTAGGAAACTTGAGAAATTTTAAGGAATACTTTTTAAGATAGCTTACCCATTTTAGTTAGAACTTTTTGACTTTTACAACACAAAATTTTCCGATCATATCATCAATAATTAGTCAGTCAAAATCATAGATACACTCTGTGCAAATAGTTTAAGAACTGTATTTTCCTGGACTTGAATATCTCTGACTAACTCCTGATATTTTCATTTCAAAAAATCCCTTGACTCTTTGAAGTGAGTGACCATCCTGTTTGATTCACTTTTAGGGGAGAAATGCATGTGTGAAACTAAATTTTGATTTGTTTAATGAACCATTTTCATCAAATTAAGTACCATTTCCTCGTTAGTGCAAATGGGCAATTCCGTTGTTGCAGATGTTACACTTGCAGGATATTTACAATGTTTAGCAAACAAACAATCACACCTGCACTTAAAGCACAACTTTCTTGCATAAAGTGAAAGTACACTCAAATGTATAAGATAGCATAGTAGGATTAGTTTTATTTTTTATTTTTTTTTTTTTTGCTAATTAGCTAGGGGTGTTGATAACAAGTGGTGCGGACATTATACATTTTGACGCGACTTTTTTAAAGTTCTGACACATTAGCTAAACTCTGTGAAGTTACTTGTTCAACCTTATATTTCTTACTCTGCTGAAGTTGGTCTAAGTACACACTATACAAACATAAACCAACATATTGTAAAAAGCAATTTCGTTAGACGAGCTCCCACTGATTGCTGTTATGGACGTTACATTTAAAAGTTAGGGACATTATTACATGTAACATCTGAAACGCTGGTTAGGTTAGCTTATTTCACATTTCCTGTTTCATATCATAACCCATCATGAACAAGCTCCAAACATGAACATGAATCATTAAAATCAGTAAATTTAATTTGAGTGAATTTAAAAAAGAAAATAAAAACTCTTATTTACGTTACAAATTTCTGAAGTATTGAATGTCACGTCAGTAACAATTTTCTCAAAATCACAATTTTACAATTTTTGGCCCAGTTTCAATTAGCCAAATTTTACTATTTCTACTTCATTAGTTGCTCCATCAAAAGGACTTTTCAATTTATAGTACAACTGAAATCAAGCAATTATAGTTTTCTGGTAAAGGATAAAAATGTATAAATGGCTACAGTCAAATATTGTCTCAAATGTAACGTCCGTAACACTTGTTAGTCTAGTTTTAATTACCCAAGTTTTACTTTTTATGATTCATGGGACAACTCATCACAAGTTAGCTTTAAATATGAGGTATCATCAAAACTAGTTCATTTTACTGTATTTTAGGGGAAAAAATGCTAAAACGGACATTACAGGTTGCATGGAACTGTTTAGCATAAATTTGATGAGCCTCTCCCTATCAGTGAGAAAGAAATACCAATTTTTTGGTTCTTACTAGAGAAGGATCATTCCCAAGCATTACTTAAAATACAAAATATTAATCCTAAACCACTTTTAGGTGATACAGTGGGGACTTCACTTTGGGACGACAGGAGGTAGTTTTACGGGGAATTTGCAATTTCTCAGTTTTCCCACACTGGTCATGTATAAATGGTAAAATAGTAATTACAACAAGTATAAACAGGTGAAACCAATACAGATTCATAAGTTATAGGTATACCCCTAACCTGCACTTGATGAAACAGAATTGTGGAATCACCTTCAAATTTTGACACTCATGTCCTCTTTGATGTGGAATTGCCCAAATGACTGTTCACTGGAGTGTTTCTTTCTGCAGTTCTGCATTCCACATGCATAATCATAGGCGTAGGAAGCTGTGTGCAACGGGTGTGGGGGGGGGGGGGGGGTTAAATGTTGGTTCGGATTGCCGTCTTGGGGGAGGTGGGGCGATAGTATAATTTTAAATTTAAAAGGGGCACCAAGGCATATCTGTGAAACCAGAATGTCTGTTCTATTGCACAAATCACTGAAACACTATAATGTTATCACATATTCCTTACCACACTGTTAACTCAATGAAGAAGTTCCACTGATTTGCTGTGTAATAGTTCATTAAAGCAATGTTCATAGCAATGACCTATTGAAATGAATATATTGACTTAAGTTCAACACTGTTTTCTCATTAAACATTTAATGGTCATTTCAAGAACAAAAAGAAACAGCTTTAATAATACTAACACTCTAACATTTCTTTTTAAATGCCCTATCCAATAAAAACATTGTAGTTTCAAGGTGCTTTACAAATATAGAAGGTAAATTGTAAATGGATATGTACAATAGCAAAGCAGAGGTTAAACTAAACAAAAATACAGAAAGTTAAAAAAACAAGAAGCTAAAGTTACAAAATAGTTACAACCTTAACCTCAGTAAGAAAAAAATAAAAGCAAGAGAATGTAGACTAAAAATGTAGGAATAAGGAGAAGCTAGAATTACAAAAAAGTTACAACCTTGTAAATAGCAATGGCTCTAAAAATAGTAAAAGCCAGAGGAAGTAGACTGAAAATTTCCAAATTAACAAAAAAAAAAAAAAACAAGCAAACAAACAAAAACAGCTTTAAAAAAGGACATTCTTGGAAATTTTTTGAATTCATGAATGTTAATACTGGCATGCTTTACTTCCTTCATGCAAACTGTTCCACAGTGCTGTAGAACATTTGTCAAACTCTGTTTTGTTCAGAGAATTCAAACGGTGACAATCAGGAAACATTTGGAATCAGAGGGAAGGGATCTACGTGTGTTTTTGAAGCTGATCCCGAATGAAAAATGGGGCCAAAATGTGAAGGGCTTTCTTTATTTGTGTAAAGGAGAACCTTTAACTGTGACCTGTAATGAACTGGCAACCAGTGTGGATTTTGCAGAATTGGTGTGGAATGTTCCTGCTGTCAGGTATGTGTCACTAGTTATGCAGCACAATTCTGTAACTGTTGAAGATGAATAATGAGTGCTTGCGGGAGGCTATCAGAGGTAAGCATTTACCATAGTGTAATCGTGGTGAGACCAAAGAATGAACTAACATTTTACACACATCATCTGGAATAAACATTTCTCATTTTACTAAAACTACAAATATGTTTTCAGGATACAAGAACTGAGTCAATTAACCTGTTAAACTGCATTGCAAAGTGTGTATCTAAATGAATACCTTGGGCTGTTTTCTTTTTTTAAAATTCTGTGGAATTTATTCCAGTAATCACAACTGGAACGCCTATGTTTCTAACCACATTAGCCTGTGATATAGGAGCAAACTCAATCAGCTCTGTCTTTTCATGGTTCAGTTTCAACATATTTTCATACATTAACCTACTTACATCTTCTACACAAAAATTTTAACATCATCCCATGAACCACTTGAACTAAAAGAAAAATAGTGTGCCATCAGCATAGCAGTGATACATAATACTTTGAATTCTAATGATTTTTCCTACAAGATGGGAGACATACATGGCAGGACCCAAATTTGAACCTTGTGGCACTCCAAAGTGAAGATCTCAACTACTTGACATTGCACCACCTATTTTTACATACCGTGATCTATTCTTAAGGTACCATACTCTATGATTCAAACAGGCCAATGAGCTCAAAATATTTCCAAAAGAAGGCTAAAGGTGATTAAGAAGGTTGGTGATCAATTACATTAAAAGCTACTGACAGATCGAGCATAGCAAGGGCCGAATAAGTGTCTGAACTAAATTGATTGCAATTTTAATTGGTACTTTCAGGGGAGCAGTTCCTGTTGAATGAAAAGGTTCGAGAAGACCGTTGGTCAACATGCATGTTGGTCATAAGATGCTGCTGAAGGTGTTTAGCCAAGACTGCAAAAGTTTTGAAATGTAAGGTTAATTTGATACTTGGCAATGGTTCTTTGAGCCATCTTTGTCCAGTCCAGGCTTCTTCATCGAAGGTGTGGCATTTGAACCTTAGAAACACTTGGGTACATTTGAAAACTTCACTGAAGTGATATTAGCAAGAGTACCTATGGTACTGTGGCAGTGTGGTCTGGAAAAGACAGACTACCTTAGACACCCCCTAATATGATTTCAAAATAGGCCTAGCTGTTTCCAGTTGTTTCCACACTCTGCAATCTTATTGGAATACTAATTTTTCTTCTCTACAAAGAGAAGCTTATTGACTTGTTGACACTGTTCCCTTACAATTGTCAATGTATCAGAAGTTTTGTGGTCCTCCAAACACTCCCAGCCCTGCCAAACTTCATGTGGCTTCCCATAAACAATCTGTGCACTAGAGGCATTTGGCCACAAGGTGGTGCAAATTAGTTTTCTTCGATGCATGTGGATTAATGACAGTAGTCAGACATCTATGATAGGCATTGACGGACACATCTAGCAGTCTGTCTACATTCTGTCTACATTCACCAAAATGGTTTATATCCTAGTGAAATGTGGGATGTTATAGACACACTTTCTGAATGTGATTTGTTCATACATATGTCCAAGTCTACAAACACTGGCATTGAAGAACACAATGTAATGATCACAAGTCAAACTTCTAAGAGGGTCACCCAAAGAAGAATCAAGAAACAATGGCTGTCCCTGAAGAAGGAATAATTATTTGTTATCAACAGTTCATTTCCAAAATTGTGAATTTTTCTGTGAACTGGCTGCACAAAAAAGTGATCATAAAAGATCTCCATTTCTTTCACCATGATACAAATGCTAAGCCCACACTTTCTGCCATAGGCCATGTTGTGTTCCTGTGTTTGGTGACTGTCTTGTTACCGCAGCTGTAGGGTGGTAAAATTACTTGACTAGAGCACCAATGGTGCAGCAGCTCATACTGAACGAAACAGGTTACAGTTGCACTAAATTTTAAAAAGATCTATCAATTGCTGGTTTTAGAGCAATAGATGCATTGAAGGTTTCAGTGATCATAATACAAGGAAGTCCTAGTTTCTACAAAAGAGTTGTATTTGGACAATTTTTTTACTGTATTGTTGAAAATGTTTATAATGGCATGATATAAGTGGTATAACAAGGGTGAGGGCATCATCATACCCCCCTCAATGTCCCCCACATGCATAGTGTAAAATTGAGGGTATTTTGGGGACATGTCCTCCCAGCAAACTTTGGGTTTGGCTCCCCCCCCCCCACCCCACCCTGGCAAAATACTGTGTACACCACTGCATGATGTGCTCGTAGGTAACACACATCATCAAAACAAATACATGTCTTCCCCATTCTCAAAAAGAAAAGTTGGGAAATGCTCCCTTTTTCCCCAGTGAAAGTAATAGAACTAACTATCTTTAAGTTCAAGGTATTGCCATACCAATTATATATGTAAAACGATGCTAGTCATCCTCACACTGAGCTAATCAAGACACAATTAACAGAACAGTTTTGACAACAATGTACTCACATATATATGCATTACCAAAGGTCCAAAGAGTCATAGCCCCCTGTGGGCTGGTGGTTGTAGAATATGCCCACGGTATTTCCCGCCTGTCATAAGAGGCGACTAAAGGGAAGGGCTTGCACCGTATTTAAACTTTGCTTGACACTATATAACACATTTGTAGTGGTGTGCTGTTAAATTTCATCTAACTAACTAACCAAAGAGTCATATTTAAAATCTGAGAAGTGTCAGTGTTGTGGCAGTGGATAAAATTCCCTAGTCCCTACAGTACTTGTTAAGTAGCAGAGGACAGACCTCTTTTGTATCAACTTCAACAAAGTCTTGATTACTGCTTAACCTTAACAGTACAATCCTTACTTCCAACTGCTACATTTCCTTTTAATCATAACTTGTGGCTAATGTCCAGTAGCTTCTGGCCTTTACACACATTATTATACAGTTACATTTAGTAAGCAATCTCTCTGCTGCCACAAGGAACTTAGAATATACAGTTACCAGTAGAGCAGGTAACTTTGCAAAGAAGAGGTCTTGCCATTCACAACTCATGCACAATGATGAATTCTGATGCCAACAGAATCATTCCCTCAAGCAATGTATACTTGAATAAGAAGTTTATTGGGCTATTTGTCATGAAGCACTGTCATATGTTCAATCTGATCCATCTATATGATTTATAAAAATGTTTTATTTCAGAAAGATGTATATACATAAGCCCATATGAAAACTTCTTGCACACCTTATCTGGATCACATTTCAAGGATTACTCTGACCAAGTTTCAAGAAAATCCCCTGTTATTTGTGGGTGATAAAGCCTTCAGAGTATTTTCAAGGAATGACCCAAAATTCCCCTTAGATGACCTCCGACCTCAAGTTCTCAGACACAGCATGAGAGTCACTACTTAATGAATACAGTGACAAGGTTTTAAGAAAATCTACTGATATCTGTAGGAGAAGCAACACTGGATGTGTTTTCAAAAAAATAGCCCCCTCCCAAGAGTGCAAAATGAATTTGGTCTTAAATCTAATACACCCATGCACACCACCACTAAAAGATTCCTGTTACCAAATTTCAAAATGATCCATTGCTATTAAATCAAAACAATTTTTTGGTACATCTGAAAAACCACCATTTTTGACAAACTGAACTGTATGGAAAACAGCAACAGGTACATGTCCAATCTGTACCATCATGAAACCATACTGTACATCTGAAACAAAGAGATCAGAGATTGCAGTCCTTGCCATGTATTAATCTTGCTTTAAAAAGATGCAGTACTCAGTTGTCATTCTAATCATTTGCTTCATTATAGCTTAACTGTTTTTGTACAAGCAGTGAAAAAGCCTCTGTAGTAGGCTGAGGTCAGGGACAAAACTAAAGCCTTTTATGGGTCAGTACCAGAAAAGTGTGAACCATGATGTTAAATAACCATACTAGAATAGGTGAAGCTCATTCATGTTTGGCAGAAATAATCTTTCACTACATGGGCATAACTCTTATCCAAAAGTTGAACTGAAGAATGTAGATGCCTCTATTCAAATATGAAAAACTTCCTTAACCAAACTGGCATAATTAATGTGGACTGCATGCTGACATAGCACTCTGGTGGTTTTGCTAATTCAACTCATCTTGGCTAATGCTTATTTGTTGATTATCATTACTTCTAGCCAAAATGACATAGTTTGTAATGTCAGCCTAAGGCTCCAACTGATGCCACCAGTACTTGTTTCAAAGTCTGAGCAGACTGTGCCCACCAAGTCATTTGTAAACTGGCATAAGCCATAGATATCCATTATGCTGGGTAGCTGAACAACTATGTAACACTACCAATCAATGGTTTCTCATAAAAATACATGTGGATATTCCCCTTTCTTTATACGTAGGAAGATAGCAACAGTCAACCTACCCTCATATTTACACAGAACATACGCATCATACAATTTTCTAGCTCTATCACTGAGGTTATGTGAATGATGGCGCTATTCAGTTTTCTAATTATTGTTTATCATTAGTGAAAATATTATACAGATATGGTAGATCTTGCACTATATGGGCATAACTGCAATGAAAACAAGTAAAGTATCAGACTAATGATCTCTTCATCACAGAAAAGTTACCTACAATTCCAAGGACAATGAAAGTGAAAATTGTAGCTCACCTTTACTTTGCAATCAGAGACATAGAGGTCAGAAACAAATTTAAGTTGAAATGCTTCATCTATGAATGCCCTACAATTAAACTATTAACTTTTCAAAACATTTGTGATGGCTCTTCTTCTTACAACAAATGATCTCAAGTGGCAAGTGAATGTTGAAGTAAAAGCCTACAGTTTATAATGAAAACTTGCAAAAATGTTGATGCTGGGGATCTCTTTGTAAGTCAAAACTTCCTCAACAATTTCTGAGGCAAATTATTGAAAAAATTTGAGCCATTTTCTTAAGTTTTCTCATAGTTTTCTTGAGGAAAGATGCTTTTCTCCTTCCCATAAAACATATCCCAAACAAGTATGTCATACCCATGGGGCTTTTTATTTGGGGGGAGGGGGGTTAGTAGTCAGTCTCTGTAAAATTTAGCATTCTGTATAATGGCTGACATATTTCCACCAAATATTGCATGTTTGTCTGTTTTGATCTTTAAGAGAAGGTATGTAGGCTAGTATGGTACTGGTACAAGAACTGGAAGATTGTACCCTTCAAGTTTAATTGTTAAATTGCTTTTAAGCAGATCCAATGCTGCACATACAGCATAAACATTTCAAAAGCAAAGGTGATGTACCGAGGTTTGACTGACCTCATTCCACTAAATTTCTTGTTCCTTTTAAAGTGGCTCTAATGTTTGACATATTTTCCTGAACTTTGAGTCCCTACTAAAAATACATGCAGAGCTGCCAACCTTTTCAAACCAAAAAAACAGAACACAGGTGGCCAAAACACAGAATACTGAAGGAAAAAATGAAATTTTGTAAATTTAAATACAGGAGGACCAAACTAGGCCTACAACAGACAGGCAAAGCTGCCATGCTCTAAAATCACATTCCCTTCCAAAACCTATTGTTTTTCTATCAAAAATCCATAACTTATAACTGAAAATAGGCTTGAAATAACTTAGGTCCAAGTTTGTTAGCCTACATACAGTGCCTGACAACTTTACCACACCGAATGATCATTTTAGCATAACATCAACAGCATGCTAATATTCCCACATGAAGTCTTAATGTTAAATTAATGAAAGCTGGCTTTATAGCCTAATGTTATGCATAATACTCTATGTACATTATGTCAGGCTGTTAATTCAATCTTTTTGACGACCAATTGTTTATCACATGTACTAAAAACATGCATCCTGCAGACAATTACATATCACGAATGCCCACTCACTTATTTTGACCAATCCCGGGTCCTGTGCATGTCATGGCCCTA
This sequence comes from Holothuria leucospilota, assembly GCA_029531755.1. NCBI lineage: Eukaryota > Metazoa > Echinodermata > Holothuroidea > Aspidochirotida > Holothuriidae > Holothuria > Holothuria leucospilota. The sequence goes on from CM055965.1 coordinate 24,645,983, forward strand.
TCAGACTCACCTCCATGTCGCTAGAGGACCCACTGGCCATATGTTGCACCTCTGCAGCTCTCTCCACATGTCCCCAGAGTTTTTATCTGTACTTTTATCTCTTGAGCAAACAAGCTTCCAAGGCACTTTTGACCCCAACTCTCTTATCAACCAGTAAAACTACTTGGCTTGCAAGGTATACTACAGAGACTATTGTTTGAGATTGGACATGCACCACTGCACAACCTTTTCAGTGAGGAAAAGAGGGGGGAGGTAGGTGTGAGAGGATGACTCATGCTCTAATAAACTAAGTCAGAACCCCCCCCGACAGGTCTCAGAAGGTGCATCATATCAGTAATGGCAAAATTAGCGGCATGTCTAGCGTATGATCCACTGCACTGTATTTACCACATATTGACTGCACTATTATGTACGTGGTATGAGTGTACACCACACTCAGCCGCTCAGCCGCTAGGTATATAATGCACAGGACAGACCTAATAGTAATTAGACAATTCCAATTCACACACACTCAAGTACGGAAGCCGAGAACATCGCGGTGGTGTTAAATCTACTAACGTGCCAGTTTTCCCACCCCTTTCTTCGGTAAACATGGGAAGGAGAAATCAAGATACGATTTCCCCTTACCATTATCCACCCATAATGTGGAGTGGATAAAATAAAAGTTAGTGAGGGGGTACTTCAAGAAAGGACCATTACACAGTGTCTATTTTCGGAACACCCTGCCCATAAAAGGACGCACCCGCACATGACACGGATTGGCGCTGTATAACTTTGGTTATATTATTACCAACGTGGGATGATCCCACCATGGTACGGAGAAATAGTCGACAAGCGAGCTAGCTATGTTACTTTAATTGAAAAGAGGACGATGTACATAGTTCATTAGGGTCTTCACCTACCACAAGCTGCCCATATCAATTCAAAATGCAGCTAGAGTCTTACATACCAATGTGACCAAGTGCTCTGACCCAGGTGAGAAGACGAGGTTCGGTAGGGATTTGACCAATGTGAAATGATCTGAAACCATCAACTCTTCGGTGCTCAAATGGAATTTCTCTTGCTAACAACCGCTCTGCCTTTTCTCTGTACTTTGGTGGAGTATCTGGGATCCTGAAATGGACAAATATTTGGTACACTAGACAATGTCTTAATACAGAAGCTGTATAATGGAAAGGCCAACATTAGGAAATAACAGAAATGTCAGACTTCTACTGTTTAGCAGATTACTGCTTTGTTGACTTGGGGAATCCCCGTCTTTTGTCACCTTCTGGTTTTTTCCCACCCCATGTGTACCTGGATAAAGTGTGCTGTCATATACACATTCTTCCCTGCAGTTACACCTCTATATTGTGACATCTCTTTGTTCTAAAGTAACATTGAGGTCAGTGTTACGACAAGGGTTAGGTTCTAGCCTAACCCTTATCCTAACACTGACCTCATATAGACTTGTTGGAACATTGAGACAAAGGAACAGAGAGACATCGAAACAGAGAGCAGTCCCCCTGTCCCTGCAGACAACCTGATTTTATCCCAGAACATACAGCCCTTGAATTTCTATCCAATCAAATCAAAGTTCCCACTGCAGTTAGGCCTAGGTAGCTAACCAAATGCTTCTGTACATAACTTCAGAATGAACCCTATCAGTAGACCCAAATGTTTTTGCTTTTAACCCAGCATAAAACATCAAGCCTGTTAGCTAGCTTCTGCATGATTTCAGTTCTACACACTGTGTACGTGTGCATGTGATGAAGCAAAGCTGGTCGGCCCAGTCCTATTTACCATAAAAGAATCTGTACGTGTCAGTCAGTGTACATTTCCAATAACATTAACATGATGTGTAAAAACTTCAAAAGAGCTGTCTGCATATTTTAACCTTTATTTGCATAATTCTGAGTGATCTAGTCTATAGACCGATGTATGTTTCCTAAAAGTTTGGAAGCAATCACTCACAACATTGCACACTAGGTTTAGGAGACTTTTGTTACAATGAGCTTAAAAATATTTTGTTGACATGGGCGAGGGATGCTTACAGGATGGTTGCTTAATGTGATATAGGAAGTCGACATTAATGGGCCTAGGCCTAGGCTATGCACACCTACAGTTAGCCAAGGGCGTAGCATAGGCTAGATAATAAAGACAAGCGCAAGTGCAAAAAGGAACAAATGGCTACCTACAGGTTTATCAGTATCAGAAATTGTGGGGTATTTGCTTGTTTTCTTTTTCTTTTTTTTTTTTTGGCTTAAAGGCATTGTCTGGTGGCATTTTGTAGGGGTCTTATATGAAAGATAAAAAATTTTCATTAAATGTCATCCAAACCCCACATCAAAACTCCATTCCTAACTCAAGATATCTCTTCCTGAAGATTGGTTACTTTTAATAAGAAATACTGTACCTCCAAGTTTCCTCAAGGTCACAAAACGTGATCCAAAGTGGGCAAATTGCCTCAGATTCCTTTTGTTATTCTTTATAAGTGGCTACCTTGTTTGTCCTTGAAATTTGATACCGTTGGAATGTTTAGATGTTTTTCCGTGTAGATATAGTGAAAAACTGTTTCATACTTATGGTACAGCAAATAAAGTTATGGAATATTCAATATAGTGATATCAACATTATAAAGAAATACAAAAGCTACATCAAATCCATTTGCCCAGATGACATCACAGATTTCCCATCATGCACTAGGGAAACTGAAAATGTAGTATTTCTTCAAAAATTGGTATCTTCCGAATGCAAGATGCTATTGAGATGGGGTTTTCACTGCCTAACACAGAAAATTTTTCTGCTTTTATTGAAACCATCAAATTTGGTCACCAGACCATGCTTTTAAGCCTTAAAAGAAAAGTAAAGTTGAATGTGATTTTGAGGCTATTAATTTGAGAAAATGCCAAGAGCTTCTAAGGGCTTGGCCTTCACTGACCCCTAATGTATTATACCACATCACTGCTCCTGGACCCCATAGAAAGCAGTGCTTTACATGTGCCAAGTTTTTCCTCAAAAGTCAAAACTTCCTCAATTTTTTAGAGCTGCCACTCACATGCCTGAAATTTCCATTTAAATATTCAGTAACAATTCACTTTAAGAAGATTTGTAGATCTGCTGCTTCTATAATGATATTTGAGTACAAGCTACAAAATTGACAGGATGGCTCTAACCCTGCCCATAAATATTTTATAAGTGCCCCCCCCCCCCCAAAAAAAAAAAAAAGAAAAATCTAGCAAAGACTTTTGGATGCTTCCCTTTTCTCACTTCCTTCCAACTAGATAGTATTATAGTGGACTTTTTTTTAGCTACACTCTGGTTTGGGTGTATTTTCTTTCATATTACAATTTTTACGTTACTCCACATGTCTTTGGATCTTTTTATTTGACAGAAGTTGTGTTTAAGTGACTCCACAAGTCCACATGTCTTTAGATCTTTTTATTTGACAAAAATTATGTAATTTTTAAGTGGCTGTTTTGTTACAAAGAGCAGTTCCCCTCCTGCTTCATCAACAACTTGAAAATTGGTTGCCTCTAAGTTTGTGTTTTTTTTTTATATATAATTTCTTTTCATCTTGAATATTTTGCATGATCTGTTCAACATAAAACTTCCTGACTGGATGAGGAAATTTCTAATGTTACTCCTTTTCAATGATACTGTATGACCTTTTTGCATTTTACAACCACTAACCAAATTAGTTTCTTACACTGTACGTTTTCTATGTTGAAGCCCAATTTATTAGTACTCACAGAAAGCACATATATAACTGCATTATCCCCCTATCCTACCACTTTCACACCATGCCCCACCCTTTCCTTTAATTTGATGAATGCTATCACATCAAGTAATGTCCCTGTGAATGAAATCAAGACCTGACTATGGCATCATATCAAGTAAGCTTTAACAGTTCTATAGACTACTTTTTTCAATTTACTAACAGACTTTTCAAAAAGCAACAGTCATCCAGCTTCAATAACTGAAGCTCTGCTGCTTGATATCAGCCAGGCAATGAAGGTGAGAAACCATCAGGCCCAGTAAGTTTCTGGTGATACCCAGGGCCTTGGACAAGATTCAGAGAGTGAGAGTTTCACTTGTGTATGAAATGCCTCCTGTCACACTGGCACTGAAGGTTGCCAGGGTCAAGGTGTTTTGAAAAAAAGTTGTAGGCACGATTCTTCCAATCATGCCAAATATTTATGTTAAGTTTATTTCAGCTGGATGAGTTTGGTTCCTATATCAGTGACTTTTAAGTCACATCTAAGCTGAACAATGTTGGATTTATACTCAATTTGGGAAGTAATTTCAAACAATCCTTGGCCAACTCAGAAGTCATCCTGGGTAAATTAAGCATTCTCCATTACAGTTTGGCTGTCTCAATGATAGCAAGACACATTGCCAGCCAATGCCTTCCTTGGTGGTACCTGTCTTTCTGCAATTCAAACACGGAAGATTGCAAACAATTACCAAGTAAAACAGACTTTCACCAGTTTGAAAGTACTCCAACAAACAAATTTGGCATGCCCATTTCTGAAAGTTTTGGCAAGCTCTGAAACAGTGTAAGCATGATCAGTTACAATGTATCACAAAAGGAACAGACTGAGAACAATCACATGATCAGGCACCAAAATCCAAAGGAAGAAAGGCAGACACACTTGAAACAATGAAGCTAACCAATCAGGTTTGTGGTTAAGTTCAACTCCCAATCTTGTCATATTAAAATGGGTTTCATCTAAGACTTTCTATTTATTCCCATCTGGACTTCCTTTTCTTACACGAAAAGAATGAAATTTGAGCAACAATGTTCAACTGGAAGCCACTTGGCATAAAGGTGTAACTCTCAAGCCCTTATTAGTGTTGTACCGATATTGCAAGTAGCCGATATTACCGACACCGATATTTTAGTTCTCAATATCGGCCGATACCGATATTTGGGAAATAAAGCATTTTGCAACTAACCATATTATCTACTGGGCACCACAATAAAGTGTTGTTCTACAGTACCGAATCGTCGAGGTTAGCCTCATCGTCGAGTTGCGTAACGTCGAAGATAGTCAATGATAGTCGAAGATCGTAAAAGCCTCAAACCCTCCCAAGGTGCAAAACAAGATCGTCCATTTCGACGATAGCTCAAATCATCGTCGAAGATCGTCAAGATTATAAACAGCCGCACAATAGTTTGCGGTTGAAAACAAAGTAACTGTGCGGTTTTGTAATTTGCTAGACATGTATTGAACTCGCAACAAAAGGAACAAACAAATTGAGGGTAATAACAATGTTCGCAATCTTCGAGCGTATTAGCTCCACGAATGAATAGACTCAATAGACCTGGTAGGCCGATGTGCCTTAGCAGTAAATTGCGCCGGGCGTTCGATGAAGCCGGCTTGCGAGCAAATGCCTACACTCATCTATCGCACCACTATAATATGTTCATGCTAATAATTCTTAGAACCTAGTATAGATGCTTGTTTCATTAGATAAAAATAATTGTTTGAAACAAACGTGAGTATTGAATGATATCCTTTGTTCCAAGTCTGTGAATGTCTGAAACACTGGTCTACAATCGTGGTTCCGAATCTCGCTCCAAGTGCGAACAACCTTCCATTAGTTCAACTTGCGTTCCGAGGTTTTGCAAATTTTCGGTGCTGCTTTGTATTTTCTTCTTGCTGTGACTCCTTTTTTTAAAGATCTTGCTATGTGTATAACATCAATAAAAATTTACAGAAGTAAAAATATGCCTCCATAAACCGGGAAATACTGTACCACAAACTGGAAACTGAGCAAACTAGTTTCGGCACCCAGTTTCGGAAGACATCGTATAAAGGAAAAGAAAAAGAGAAACTTGTGTCTGTGTGTCTTCTTTTTAGTGTTATATGAATGAGGCAAAGGCGAAGTAATTAATAATAGTTTACCGTACATGCCGGCTAGACGGCCAGAAAAATGCTCATTTTGCTACCGTACCTTTTTTAACTTGAAGATCCTTTTAATAAGGACACATTGAAATTTTGATAAGAAGGGTGGGAAACATGCTCGGACTGTCCAAATATAGATTAGGCCTAGATGACAATCATCAACAAGGGTGGGTATGTGCATTTTTTCGGGGGAGGGGACCGAACCGCTTCTGCTTGAAAAAAGACTAATTTACCTAATGTGCGACCCAAATTTTCTACAAATCCTGCCAAGAAATAGGCTTGGTCTCTCCGGTTGGAAGGGGGCTGAATTCCCTACCCCACCCATTCTCAGCAGATGAGGCCTGTTTGATACAGTTGCCCTCAAAATTTGCAATCCTGTCACGGTTCCCCAAATTTCTAGTTTGCAGAAAATTCTCTTACCTTGGAAAACATGAAAGGTAATCAGTCATCCCGAACCGACATTCTTTGAAAATATATATCCTATTATTTCCTAGTTTGTGAAATGAGCGGCGCCTTCGTCTGTGTATTAATTCATCATCACAGCCCTATAAAAAGGCAAGATGCCGCTGTCGTTTTTACGGCCATGGATGGGTATGTCCATACCCTTCCGCTCAGAGACGGAACCGCGAGTTACGGTATACAAATTACAGCCGTAATACGATGCCGAATGACCCTTAGACAATCAGTAGACTGCATAAATGAAACTACAACCCACTGCATTGTCTTACTTTTCAGCCCATCATTGTACTGCCTAACATCTTATAGTCCAAGACAGCACACATGATTCGCTTCAGACAGCACACATTACTCGCTTACACTTTCTCGCTAGCTCGTTGCTACATACCAAAAGTATACTGTGGTAACATACACGTACCGTCATCAATTCCTTGAGAAACCTTCGATTCGAGAATTTCCCAGGCACCTGCAATGGTCCCAACTTATTTGCATGCAACATTCTGTGCATTGCGAGCATTGGGTATTTTCACGACACATAATCGGTAATTAACCAGTTAAAAACACCTTTACTTGTGACGTCATTGGACTTCCCCCTTTTTTTCATTGACTAACGCGTGCAAAATTTCCATTGGCTGCTACCAGTCCCCTTGAGTGTTTACCGTTAACGACCAACCGTTAAGTCCCGCCCCTACTAGGCACACCCACCTTCAAGCACGGTCTGACTTACGTACTGTCGATGCACTATCGTACTGTCGATTCCGCGTGTAGGCCTGATAGTGTGGTATAGTAACCTAACGAAGTAAATTTCATATCCTGGGTAACGTGCCGCTCTACGTGCGTTACGAACTAGCTGCCATGGGCGAAAATTCAGTATGAAGATTATCAGCAAAATCAAGCATTACGAGCTAAATTTTGTGCCATATCTTATTCATGGGTGTTGAATAAGTCTACTCTTGAGAAAAGTATTCGGTAAGAGTTTGGTATCGGACGAAATATCGCTTATGTGTAAAACCCAAGATGGCGCTGGCTGTCGAAGATTGCAAAAAAATTTGAGGCGATGTGTGTGACGTCACGTAAACGTACAAGGACTAAATAGGCATACGACTTCCAAAAAAGGTTACGCAGAAATGGGCGCTGGTCGTTTATAATGAATGAGTATTAAACCCGTAGCTGCGATTGGATATTTTCACGTACAGAAACTGCATTTCTCAGGCATTTGCAGTGGCCCTTATAATAATACAGTAGCATGCGATTGCAACATCTGGTGTGTGCACATTAACGTAGTACAATATTCGGCCCATGTATGAAAATGAACGGTATTTTGGGCTACAAGCTACGGCGTAAATAGCTTGTGACAGTACTAAGTGACAATGCAGATACGGTTTCCCAGGGGCCGCGTTAAAATTCGGATCATGTTAGCACATCACGCCGTCGGTGAATTTAAGGGACACCCCGGCAAAGTCAGGGTAGGGGTATATATACTGCATTGCATTCCGCTGTAGGGCTCTTAGTCGGAGATTCAGGAGCCAAGTCTCGAAAATTGATTGCCGAAAGTGTAGTCTTCATTCTCTCTCCCTAAATGGAATATAATTGGATTAATATTTTTTTTTCCTAAGGACTCGGACATCAAAGGTTCTGTAAAATAGGTAAGATTCAAAATTTAAGCAATTGCGTCGTAAAGGGTAGGGTATAGACGGAGGTGGTTCCAACGGCCACGGGCATGGCCGTACGGGCCGGGGCGCCCCCCCCCCCCCAATGCCAGGAACCTGACTAAATTAGGCAGATATTTTGTTTCAGTTGGGCAGAAAATTGGGCAGTTAAATTAGGTCCGAAGTCGGGCAAAAATCACCGCCCTTCCTAAGAAAAATAGCCCCGTAAGGCCATGGTCACGGGTGGGGTTAAAATGGGATTCATATCCATTGCAACATCAGTGTGAAATGAAAATGCGGCAAAGTCTTTGTATTGTACCGGAACATAACATAACAGGTTGAAGGGCAAATGAGGGCTAATGCTCCATAAGATGCCCTGAGCGGGCATGAGGGTGTCGGAACTATGATGTATTGCCATTGCAATGGCATTCTCTCTGTTTTTTTGGTAGAAAGCAGAATGGTTGAATTTTATGGACCTGAACAGTTTTAACATTTATTCCGGCGCGGAATATGGGGTTCCATGCAAAGTCAAGACTGTTTAACCATGCATAACATGATACGGATACTCGCGACTGAGCATGATACCTGCATTAACATATTTGTGGAAGTTTAGTCTGTTGCTGTTGTGTAGGAATTCAAAACATCGAGATCGTTAGCTCGTTATCAAACCTGAACATTAATCGACATTTTCTGACTACAAAATAAGCTTTAGTGCCATGAACCCTGCCACCCTTTCCAAAGCATTTGTAGCACTACAGAGTAGCGATAATTTTGGCGTAGCTTTTTCAGTTTTCTGCGGCACCATATCGTGCAATGGTTTCTGGACATATTTTAAAAGCCCTTGCAAATTCCAAATTTTATCATACAGGACTGCACTTCTTGTGAAAGTCAAAATCCATTTATCGATTAGAAAAAAAAAAGAAGTGACTTTCACTTTTCCGCCCCTTGTTTTCTAAAATGTTGGGTACCTGTCAGTGGTGCATGCTGTAACATTTTCGCAAGCTGGCGTTGTCCTTTCCTTTCATTAGCACCGAACGGCCTTTAACCCCATGCTGTGCGTTAACTTATTGATTTCATGTGTATATGTAGCCCCCACCCTTTACCATTTTATGACAGCGAAGTTTTACGGCGCGGGATCGGAAAAGTTTATTTAGAGCACACCAAACTAGATATACGAGACGATTGTACACCATTGTTTCAATCAAACTCTGGCCTACCTTATTTCACATCGGAGTAGGCAAGATATGATCATAGAAATAAGAGCTCAGCAAGAAAATTATATGTAGTTCGTTCTTGGGGAAATGGAAGCCCCATTCACTTTCACAGAAAATTCGAAACAACTGTAGGCTACAACACCGTGCTTGAAAATAATATTTTATGCAAGATACCATTAGTAAACGTACCGTGCATTAACCTTCTACGGTTCTGCCAGTAACTTTGCCCTTGTCCGTTTTGTGTACGTAGCTACGTAGGAATGAGAAGTAGGCAATTGTAGTACAAAGGGATTTCTTCGATTTATTTCTATCCATTTCTGATATTGCTTTTATATAAACTTGGCCTTTTCCATCACTGGTCATTAATGAAAGCATTGCAGTTTTCACACTTTCCAGAAAGTAGGCATATGTACTGTACTGTATGTAATGCTTGCTTAGGCTATAAGCCAACACTTCAATTGCTATTGTATGCATGGGTGATTAGCACGCTACTACAAAAGATCGCCGAATCGTCGAGATTATCGACGATCTTTTCATTGTTCGGGAAAGTTGCGGTCGATATAATCCTCTCATCAATAGACGCTCTCTAAGTTAGGATTACTAGAGGTGATTTTACGATCTTCGACGATCAGAAATTTAGAGTAAAATTGCTGATGGTCAAGTATAGTCGCAGATAGTAGGTTATCGTAGCGACCGTCAACGTCGGCTAACCTCGACGATTCGGTACTGTACCTTGATGAGGTACATATTGGAACTTGCATTCAAAAATACTCAAATAGTGTACATTTTCATGACATATGGGACCATAAATATTGATTAGGTAATATCTGCATTTAAGGTAAATTTTACAATACCAGTACATGATGAAAATGGGGAATATTGGCCAATACTGGTTAAGAATACTGATAATCATTCGAACTCTAGCCCTTATGTCCTCCTCCCACATTCATCATAACTTCTAAATTGTCGAAAACAACAGTTTTGCACTTCAAAGTCAAGTTACTTGCTCCGGATTCTTACTTAATAAAACTTTCCAGCAAATCTCTGTCACTTGGGAGTTTCTCAGGATCTGGAACATTGGGCATCGGGAACTGATGTTGGAAGGGAGACTCTTCATGAATGTGAAATGAAGCATTCATTATAAATACTGGCTTGCCCTCTTGTGTTGCCTGGACTGAACGGGACGAAAAGCTTTTTCCATCTCGAATATTTTCAACGCGATACAAGACAGGTTTATCAGGGTTGCCTGAATGTAAAGAAAAGAGAAAAAAGTGAAAAACACTCTGAATCAGCTGAAAGACCAGATAACTTTTCACGGTTAAGTGTTTCTCCTATTCAACTACCCACTCTGATGACTTCTTATGGCTACTCTGTCCATGTGCAATTAAAAGATTTCCATACTGTGGCCCCAACTTGAACATCAACACACTTGGACAGATGATGATACAGTACTGTATGCTTCAGAGTCAAGAATAAAGTGAACTTTTTGACTTAAAAAGATGCTCCGTGCACTTTCACAGACAACTCATGACTCATAATCACTTACCTTCAATAAAATGGAGACTTTACCCAAAGCCCTTGGTAAACTGTACGAGATCATTGACATTTGATCATATGCTGAGTGTCGAGGCCATCTGAGCTAAAAAGATTAAGCAACAACCTTGTTCTACATGCATCCATTAAAAGTCTTTCAGCACTCTAAGAATGTCTGTAAACACTCTGGACCTAAAATGGCCTCTAAAAGGCAGGCTGACATGGAATGAATGCATCACTACCTTCTCTTTCATTCAAGAAATACTCTAGGCATTCCAATTTGAACTTAACAGCATAAATTAAATAATACAGATGTCTTGATAAATTCAGTATTACTGTATATCACATGAAGAGAGACAGTTGCATTTGTAAGTTTCTGCATGGTAATAAAAAGTATATTTTTACAGTAAATATGAGTTGACAAAATCTTTGTATTATTGGGCAATTTAAAGGAGATGAAAGTTCTGGTCTCTAGTGAAAATTACTGTGCCATAAAACGAAACAAAGAAAACTTCTAAGCCCAATAAAAAACTGCATTTTCATATTCACCTTGTTCTGATTTCAAGATGCTATTATTCTCATCTCTCATCATTCACCAGGACACTGCCATTTTCCACTTGCAGCGAGTCTATTTATGTGTCAGGCTCACAGATTCCGTTTACCAAATGCAGTAATTTTCTTTCAAATTATTTCTATTTCATCTCAAGGTCAAAATACCAAATTCAGGAAATGATTTTAAGACTTCACAAACTGCAGGTTTAAAATCTGATGCCAACAAACACATCTAATCCTTGAATGGTACTGGGTACACATCACAGGAAGCATCAGAGAGAGAAATGAGGGACATCTCATAACTTACCATGATTAATGAAATAACTGTGGAGGGAGTGCACATTTAGTTTTGGGTTGACAGTTTTGCCTGCAGCGACTAATGCTTGTCCAACAATCTGGCCACCAAAAAGGTTTTTGGTTCTAAAGGCTGACCACATCTGAGCTGCCCTGAAAATAAGTAAAACAGAGAAAGCTGCTACGGTCAAAATATTGATACGAAACAATTTTTAACAAGCCCTGTTTGAACAAAAATTTCTGTCCCCAAATTTACCTTGTCCAAATGGAAAAAGTGACATAAATCACCACATTTTTAACTTCACACTATTATAAACATTTCAAAAATCAGAGAGCATATTCCAAACTTAAATGCTGAGCTGTAACCATGTGTTGTCACTCTTGGTGACATGGTATCACACTGTGTTTCATCTGGATGATCATGATATGGGAGCCAAACAGCCATGTTAAAATTGTCCATTGGTATGGATTTTGATGGACAGGGTAACTGAGAATCAAGCTCTTGTACAGATGGATCTTTAATCCCATAGCTGAAAGTAATTAACCATAGATTTACTTTATTAAACACCTTAAACTTATTAAGTATAGAGCTAAACATAACGTAACAGGTTAAAGGACAAATGAGGGCTAACGCCCAATAATAAAGATGCCCTGAAGTCCATACAACCTTAACTGAAAACAAACAACCAACCAACACCATACAAGCCCAGCCCAATTAGATTCTACCACAGTTACGGAAGAACTTGTCAATGTTAACCTTAAAGTAGTGCACAGATGTGGAGTTAACTACCCACTCAGGCAGACTATTCCTTTCGTTAACAACTATGAGAGAAGCTGAACTTCCTAATGTTGAGCCTTGCAAAACACTTAACTAGCTTCTTACAATGGCCTCGAACCCGAGAATTACTTTGAACTTTAAAGACAGACTGTCATCACCCCAAAGTATATTTTTAGTGTATGTATATCAAAATTCTCAGTTGGTGACTGCTCTTTGATTGACATCAAAGTTTGAAAATTTGAAAGATGCAGAGTAGCTCACATTCCACACAAGGCAGAGAGAGTACTTTTATTACATTTTATAGCCTTGTATGCTCACTAGGACATGGCCTTAAGCAATGAAACAGGTTTATTCTTGCACAAGGAAGAGCCTCATACAGTTATGGGAGTAGCTAAAAGATGCATAGTTGGGAGAATTGGAACTGTCTGGGATCATGAAAATTCCCCTTTAAAATAATTGCAAGATGACAAAGGATTCCATTCAGAGAGAAATTTGTACACCTAAAGCATGTCCCCCCCCCCCTAATCCTTCTCAACTCCAGGGTGGGAAGCCCAAGATGCTTAAGTCTAACATGATAAGGAAGGTGTTTCACCTTGGGTATAAGGCGAGTGGCTCTCCTCTGAACCTACTGTAAAAGAAACTTGTCCTTTTCATAGAAGGGACTCCAAGCCTGGGCTGCATAGTCGAGCTGGGGTCTTAACAACTGCTACAGATTTAGTACAATTTCTTTACTAAAACTACTGAAATTCCTCTTAATCAATCCAAGCACCCTATTCCTCCTAGCAGCAGCAGCTGCACACTGTCTAGATGGCTTTAAATCACCTGTAATAACTACACCCACATCCTTTTAAAAAGTCACATCACTCAGAACCCTACCATCCATGTTATAATCATAGCTGAAATTTTTAGGACCAAAGTGGACTTTGCACTTATCTGCATTAAAAGACATTTGCCAAGTCTGAGACCATGAAGATAACCTATCCAAGTCTTTTTGCAGTAGGGCATCATCCTTATCACTAACCTTCCTATAGAGCTTAGTTTCATCAGCAAACTTACTACATAATACTAGATGTGAGAGAGCTATCAATATCATTGATGAATACTAAAAAAAGAAGCGGGCCAAGAACAGAACCCTGTGGAACTCCACTTGTAACTTCTTTCCAAGAAGAGAAATTACCATTAACAACAACTCTCTGAGATCTACCATTGAGCCATGAATTTATCCAGTCAGCACAACTGCCCTTGATGCCTAACCTATGCAGTTTAACCATGAGTCTACCTAATGGAACTTTATCAAAAGCTTTTTGAAAATCAAGGTAAATGACATCAACACTGTGACCAGAATCAAGAGATAAAGAAACATCCTCTTGAAAGAAACCTTCTTCTTCTTCTTCTTTCAAATGCAGCACAAACGCCAGACAAGGCTATCCCGTGCTGTTGAACTAGGGCTAAGTAAATTAGTAAATTAGTAACACAAGATCTACTCAGTAAGAAACCATGCTGTGACAGGCTGAGTAACCCATCTAAAAGATATTTAAGCAAACAATCCTTAACAACAGATTCCATAACTTTGCACACAACATTGGTTAAACTGACCGGCCTATAATTGCAAGGCAAGCTCCGATCCCCCTTTTTGAAAATTGGAGTAACATTAGCTATCCGCCAGTCAGCAGGTACAAAGTTTGAATCCAGAAACTTCTGAAAATAATGCAAAGAGGAACTGACAAAATCTCGGAGCATTCATGGAGAATGGCAGGATGGATCCCATCAGGCCCAGGGGCCTTACTAGCTTTTAAACTCTTCAACTTATTACAAACCAACTCTTCAGAGAAGCCAACATCACTAAAGAAGAATTATCAGAACCACTACAAGACCCAAAATAGATGATTCCTTGGTTAAAACAGATACAAAATAATCAACAAATTAGCCACATCCTCATTATCACTAACTAGTGTGCCTTGATTACTTTGGAGAGGCCCAACACCCTCCTTAACCTTCTGCTTATGCACCTATCAATTGTATGACGGACTATCGGACCCCCGGACAGGCGGTGGGTCATGGTTACTGAAAAATGTGACTCAGGGTGCGTCAATGGCAAACGGATGGTACGTCAGTTAGTCTGAATGATGTGCATCATGGTGAGTCAAATGCCCAACTCCAAACCAGTTGCAGTAGTCCCGTGAAACTAGGCCTAGACCTACTAACCTAGTTGTTTCTGGAACGTTAACAAAATACCGCATTATGTAAATACTTGAAACCCAGCCTTACCTTTTTTAAGAGAAAAAAATCCGGAATCTTACCTTTTCCTCATTCTGGACTCTTCAGCCAGAGGACCATCTAAAAATTAACATGGGCTACTTCCAACCAATCCAGTAGAGTTACGAACTACCGAGTCAAAATTTCGATGTTTATTCAGCCAACGTCAACAGTTTGGGTATATTTAATTGATGACATTTTTAATGTGTACCCGTGCTTTCACTGAGAGAGGTGTATATGCAGAACTTGTCAATATTAGCCGTCTGTATGCCCTTTACATCATTTTAAAGAATGACCAACCAATAGGCTAAATAGTTGAGTAGCATTCTGTTGCTTCAGTGACTGATGATTGAATAAAACACCACACCACTGTTGTATATATTGCCATATCCCATGCATGAGGTAGAGCACAATGTTTATTGTAGTGTAGCCTATAAACATTATAACTAGTTTTATGTGTATGATGCATATCGTGGAAGCTTCTTGTGGATGTGCGTCACGTAGGTAAGTCAAAATTCGCCTGTGGTGGTCAGATTTTTCTTCAGAGGTAGGCCTAGGCCTAAGTCTAAATCCACAAATGGTGCCTCATGTAAGGGACTCAGGGTAGGGCTGTGAACGTTTAGCTAAATTACGAAACGTTTAATCGCAAAATTTTGCGATCGTTTAGCGATTAATCGCAAGTACCAATGATCAACAAAGAGACTTCAAACATGCTCTTGAACATGATGAATATGTAAAATGCGTTAGTGGCATCTGGGAGACATAGCTTCCTTGAACCTCAAACACGGATCCTCATAGAATTTCAACTTTGATGTCGTATGTTTACGTGTGTGTCATTTGTATAATTATGTATTTCACTTTTTCAAAAAGAGTTAAAGTGAACATCTAATTTTCCGTAATGACTGCAGATTTTTTTACTTCGTACGGAAAAACGGGTTTTGCGATTAATCGCTGGTAGCTTTGTACTAAACGTTTATTACACATGCGATCGTTTAGCGATTAATCGCTTAACGGTCACAGCCCTAACTCAGGGGTACGTCATGTTACCTAAATGGTTGACACACCTAGGAACATTTGACACACCCTGTCTGGGGGTCCGATAGTCCGTCATACATTTGATAGGTGCATTAGACCTGACATAGGCATGAAAAGATTTTGGATTTACCTTAACCTCCTTGGCCAACTGCTTTTCAAACTTAGCTTTAGTGTTGATAACCAAATTTTTAACTAGTCTATGAAGTATGCTACTTTGGAAAAGGCAATATGATACATACCTGTATAAGTTTACATCAAGCTTTTCAAGTGTGAGCACTGTATCCACCAAAGTACTCTTCAATTTGTCAGCTGCATCATCCTTCATGTCATCCTCAGTATTGGGGTCCTCCCCTGTTTTAATTTGCTGTGCTATTTCAGATTCACTAGCAGCCGAGGTAGTTGATGCCATTGTTCGTTTGATCGCACCGAAGATACTTTTCAGAACTGGGTTTCTGTAAATACGGCCTGAGATCATATTCAGTGTCAGTGTATGTTAACGATATAACATTAGGCCTTGACTAATATAAAACAACGAAGCCTATGGTAATACCGTAGCCTAACATGAAGGACGTAGGCTTGCTGTTTAAATTTATCCTGGTACTGGTAGATAACACAACCTGGCTTCGCACTAAGCACAGCAAACCCCGCCGATGAACACAGACGGCTTGATAACCCTCATAAAAATGCAAAGTGATCGACGGTGAATGACTCCACGAAGTTGTGAACTTCAGTCCTTGTAGTGTCATTCAGGACGCCTTCGTCTTGTGTTGTCTTGTTGCATGTTTTTGACGCGCGCTAGTACTTCCATTATTTGAAGAAAACGTTTCCCAAATGGTGCATTTAGTAAAGTTGACCATTTCCTCAAATCTACTTCTTTCAGACGTTACTTATGTATTTTATTAGCTAAATAGGCTACTTATAATCATAAAAGCATTACTCTAACACTTTCGTGTTGTTTATCGTCTAAACATTTCTATATCATCGCTGAAATGTGTTGATTTCCTACTATACCCATTTATGCCACACTTGGAGAAAGTGTCCTCAGAGTGGAAACACTATTCAAAGTGTATCAACATTTTCCAAGTGATTGCGTAACGGAGAACGCGAAAAAAAAACTTCATGTTATCAACTTCCTGATGTACTTGCATGTATTGTAAAGAGCGTAGTTTCAACAGACCCCCCCCCCCCCCCGGTTTCAACGTTTCATTTTTCTTTCATGCAAGTGCATACACACTATAGGGGTGAGGAGGTGTAGATGGGGGTGGGGTGGGGGAACTTCCGGGACTCAAAAGCCGGTCTCCAATCTATTCCAATCTAATTCAGTCTTTTAAAAAAGTTAAACTAAAGGGGACCGCAGCGGCGGGAGATAATGTGTGAAAGTGAAAAGTCAAGAATGATGGGAACATCTCCAACTGAAAAATTGAGGAATGTATCTCCCTATCCTCGGTAGGCCTATCTTGGATAACATTAGTGAAAAATAAAGTAAGAAATTGCTAATTAAACCTGAAAAATGTTCCTTTTTCGGCATGCTCAGCGGGAAACCTGTGTAGAAATCAGGGTTGGGAAGTAACCAGTTACAAGTAACGCCGTTACTGTAACGAGTTACATTTTGTGTAACGGCAGGCGCGGATCCAGGGGGCCTGCCCCCCCCCCCCCCCTCCGCCACAAAAAAAAAAAAATCGAAAGGAGAAAAAAGGAAGAAAAAGAAAAAAAAAGGAAAGGAGAAAGAAAAATTGAGAGCAAAAAATGAATAGAAGTGTCTAAGAACGTATTCAAAGTATCATGAGGAAAAACGAGCCTCTGATAAAAAGTGGTCCTGGTTATTTATGGGCAATTTGTCGTTGTGTCATTTTATGACCAACCTGTTTGTAAATCACTGGTATAAAACCTACTTCTGGGACCTCATCTTAAACTGTTGGGGTGATAAACCTGTGACCCTATCTAGGCCGCTTAGTTTATAGTGTCAGGATGTCTAAGGTCATAAGGTGAGCAAAGAAAGAAAATTCTGTACACAAGCATACACAAGAGAGCTGCTATTCAAAACACAGCAAGTAAGAAAAGTAGTTCAAATATGTTGGCAGTGTCAGTGTCTGGCAGTTGCCTGTAGTTATTGTATTATGTGAAAAGATAGCTGGTCTACAACACTGTACTGCATGCTAACTGGGCTTACTCAGTGAAAACCTGCAGCTGGATTTCATGCACTGGTTTATAGCCTGTTAGGAATGGCAGGAGTTGAAATTAATTCGGCTATGAAAAAATGGGCAAACCCGCGATTTGAGTGAGTTCAGCACTTATTCAGTGCTACAATTCTCTTTTTTTTTGCATGGTGTTCATTTATTTACCTCATTCGCTATTTTTCTTAATTGTTATCAATTCAAGTTGCCCTGCACTGTGAGGTGAATTATTGGCGGAAAATCCAAGTTACAGACATCCCCACTCTCCATCCTTTTATATACTTTAGAGTTTCCGGGGCTATAGCACACATTAACTCACCCATGGATGCATCTAATTAGCAGCAGTAGAATTTAAAATAGTCAAATCAGGAACAGAAAACCACAGCAAATTGAAACAGTAGGTGCTATAGCCAGAGAGATCACAATTTAACTCCATATTTCTTCATTAAACATACATATTTCCTCTTAATTTGCTTGATGGTATCAATGTCATGCACTTAATTACGTAGGAACACAATCAAAATAGCTAAATTTAAAGAAGTTATTAAGTACCCCCATGAATATGTGTACTCCAAATTAACCGATCAAACATATACTTGCTTAAACCAGGGAGTTGCTGTCAAATAGCAACTCCCTGCTTAAACTAATGACCCTACACAAAAACATGTTCGTGGTGAAGGACCCACTAAATGTTCAAAGACATAAAGAAACAAAAGATTAAACGAACCTATGCACATACAGTCATAACAACAAAAGATCAAGAATATAAAAAGAAATTCAGTTACTCAAGTTAAATTTTCCCTCCAAATTCTTTTCATGCAGTGGATGTACTGACAGCCACCTGCTGGATCACTCAAAGTTGAAAGTCAAACTAATAAGCTACTGTAGTTATATCCACAAGGGAACTCCCCATACCTGTACTCCCTGGTAAGGGCCCCAACACATGTTAAAAGTGAAACAAACTAGACGATTAAGGTACTACACTGCAAGATCAGTCAGGTTTGTCTGGTTATCAAGCAGATGATGTTCCCAAAGGATCATCTCTAGAGTTAAAACACAAGGTCAAGCTTTTGTAATTCCATATTTAACAAACAAATCTGTAAAAGGTATGTACCTGCAGCCGGGTGAATTGAAAGAATTTTTAGGCACAGTTCTTGTCAGTAAAATTTGCTATTAACTAAGAGAGATCTGCATATATGGTCATCTAATGACAAATAAGTAATCCCAATCCATTTTGAACTGCAAAGGTGTAGGAAGGTGTTCTCAGCTGGCCGGGGAGAGGAACGTCGTTTCAGACTGTCATCATCCTGGGAAAGGGGTAAAGAGGGGTGTCCCTCCACTTTGGGAATTTTTTTAGAAAATTTAAGGGTCCTCAGATGAAATTTGGTACAATATATTCTACATTACAAGGTAAATTACAGCAAATGTGTATTTTCACATGATGATAAAATATGCCGGAAGGGATTTTGTTATTGATTTGTGGTGGGGAAGCATGCTTCCGCCCCACCGAATTTGTGCAGTCCCCCCCCCCCCCTGCTTCCTGCCATATGCTGGATTGCTACACATA
Organism: Holothuria leucospilota; assembly: GCA_029531755.1. Lineage (NCBI taxonomy): Eukaryota > Metazoa > Echinodermata > Holothuroidea > Aspidochirotida > Holothuriidae > Holothuria > Holothuria leucospilota. The sequence goes on from CM055965.1 coordinate 24,665,382, forward strand.
TCTTTAATGGTGGTATAGATTTAAAAATATATATATCATTTCTAATGAAAACATATTTCTACGGTTAAATCTTAGAATCATTTGAGGCAAATACTATTCTAGTTTTGACATATCTCCATAGGCTCAGGATAAAACAAATGTCACTCAATCATTGCAAGCTGTTTGAACTTTCCCTAACTGGCCTAACCCTAACCCTATTAAGTCTGGACTCACTTTTCCACTAGCTAACTAACACTTCATTTTTGAGCTGGACAAGGAAATAAATAATATAGAGAAATAAGTGAAAAATATGAATTAATAGCTATATAATGCCCATCATTCTCGGTACCATATTCCCGCCAAAGCGAACTCTTCAACCCAGTTCCCAGCTGGCATCTTCACATTCCTTAGCATTTCCACTGCTGACCTTAAACCACGTTAATGCCCTTTCCTATCGAAATTTACTCTGTTGGTATTAAATATATTACTGTCCAAATATCTTACTAGAGTGCTGGCTAAGTTCATTGTATTAATGCCTCTGCATCACTGGTGAGTCATTAACTTTCATTTTATATATCATTTCACACATGAGACCTGAGACTGGAAGCTGACATGGAGTATATTGTGATAAAGGCTAATTGCTAGTCATTGACTATTTGACGTCACATGCTAAACAGTTAATTATTTGTTAGGTTACAGTATTTTCGAGATACATTTACACAGAGGAACAGAAGCCCAAGAGAAGGCTGAGTCGGGGGGGGGGGGGCAGGGGCATGCCCCTGTCGGGGAAGGCTTGACCCCTGTCGGGGAAATTTTCCAGTTTCGTCGGGGAGTCTTAATCCGTACGATAAAATATGACTTAGTCCCAACGACCTTCCGTCGCCCCGACGATCTGCTTGATTTTGCTCATTAAGGGCATATTCTTCAATAAAGACCCAAATTTTCCATACAAAAAACCAAAAATAAAAAATCCAAAAATATTTCGGCACACTTTGCGCGCCCACTCAAAATTTTCAAGTTGCATTTTTAGTCCTTTTGGCCTTTGTCAGGGCTTAGGGCTGCTGGCCCCCCCATCGGGGAGCTTGGTCTCCCTGTCGGGCAATCCTGGCACCACCCCTGGGCTGAGGTCTCAATTTACAGCAGAGTAAGTCAAACATATATATATTGGGATTCAAAGATGCTTTCTCTCCTCCCCCATATTTCTACCTTCTGTGAAGTATGCCTAACCCTTTTTCAATAATCCACCATTTTGAAGAAGTGTATTTCAAAAACTGCACAAAATGTACCATCCAATGGGAACAATTGCCAGTGGCATCCCCAAGGATCAATGAGTGTGTGTTGGAGAGGGGGGGGGGGGGGAATTACTGGACATTTTCCCAACAAACAAGGCTTACATCACTGACATAATGACAAAATGCAAAATATCAAGAAAGGTCAACTCATAAACCCCTGTTTGAAGGAATGCACAAATAAAAGGAAAAAATGGTACAGTAGTGTTTATAAAACGGGTCACAGTGGATAAGAGAAGCACAAAGAAGAAAAAGAAAACCTATCGGAAAACTCAGTTTAACATTTGGCAATTATTTCACAGTGTCGGACATGGTGTCTTTTTTCATGACAGGTAATTATAAAAAAGTCCTTCTATTTTCCCGGCAGCCTAGATTCCTTCAATAGACAGTGTCTTCCCAAAAAGTGTCGTTTAGACCATTTACTGACACAGATCCCTTAATTTTTGACAATTTCCCAACAAACAAAGTAGTTTGCCAAAGCAGTTAATTCTGAGATCGCTTAGGTCATCCACTGGCTAATGTACCCAAAGCAGCATTTCCACCAACTGAAGTGAAGTGAAACAGTGATCATAAATTTCCCGGCATATAGGGAGAAACTAAGCCCCAAGTAAAAGGTAGCTTTTTGTCTGACAAAGTAAATGAATTGCAAAAGAGAGTGGCAATTTTTCCCGACAGACAGTAAATTTTCCAGATGGGAGACACTTTTAAAATTTCTGGGGGTCTATCACCCAGCCCCCAGTAGTGATACCCCTGCCAGTTGCATAAGGACATTCAAAGATTCACATGTTTTCCATTAATCTTATTCCCTCTCCCAGGACAGCTGAAAAAACGTTAAGCCCTCTATGCTTTCCGTACCTATGTAAGAAATATTGGCACTTAAGTGTTTCATTATTTTAATTGAAGCACCAAGCGAAACTTCTCGCCAAGGTACACCCCTACGGCGTAGTGGGAACCCCTATATGGCTCAACCTGTTTGGGTGTGGGTGTCCACTTTTGAGATGTACTGGACATACTAGAATTTTTTATCATATTAGGCTGCTATTTTTTGGCACATTAAATGAATAATAAATCGGTGGCATCAATTAGCAAATTTTCCAGTGGGGGTTTTCAACTCTGGTTTGCCTTGTTACTATACCTCCTACAGTACATCTTCCCTGAGCAGGAGTGACATGCAGCTTACATGATAAGAAATTGTGTTGCATTTTGATGGTTTAAATACAATGACAGGGCCCATAGCCGGGGCAAAATCTCTTGGGGTAGTTCACAGGCACGGATCCAGACATTTCGAAAAGGGGCTGGGGGTGGGGGGCTGAATTCAAAAGCGCCTTTGAATATTCTCCTAGATGAACATTATGCTAATTTTCGTATATCTGTTATTATTGATGAGGTGAAGGGGGGGGGGCTGAGGCCGGGAAAGCCCTTGGATCCGCGCCTGCTTCACGACACTAGCTAAGTTGAGCTCCAAGTGGCGGGCCTACAAATAGCTGACACCAGGGAGGAACATTCCTTTTTCACCTGTGCATGCGTGCCACCCTTGAGCCGGTGTTGAGGGGAGGGGTACATGTAAGGACTGGCTTACAGTAGGTGCAAAATTGTGCTATCGTTTTCAAAGCCTAGAATAGATTATATCTTTACAAATTCTCAGTACTTAGTGATATCCTTCCTATTTTTGGCTGGACGAAAGTCAAAAGGTGCTGCCTAAGAGAAGAGGATGACCTTCTATACTATTTGAGAAATTTTTGTTTTTGTGAGGTGGGTTGGATGCAAAATGGTGCTTTCTTTGGTAAAGGTTCATGTTAAATTGATTATAAGTTTAGGAATCCTCACTTCTTGGTGATTTTCTCTATTTTGGTAGGTTGTAATTAAAGGAGATGTTGCCTCAAAGAAGGGATAACACCTCTACTGTTTGGAAATTTTTTCTTGTTCTAAGTTTTCCTGGATCTAAAATGGTGCTATCTTTGGTAAAGCTTTTGACTAATGATAACATCATCTGAAACATTAAATATTTACTGAATTTTCCGGCTACCATGGCATCCTTCCAAGGCTGATACCCATGCGAATTTCTCCCTGGAGCCCTTAATATGCCACTGGGGGAACCACCATTCCACTGGGGGAACCACTATTGGTACGGTAAGTGCGTAAGTAGCCGTTGTGTATACGCCTGCAAGAAAGTGTCCAGTCAAAATGTCTCCCAGATGGGGGGAAATGACATATTTTAGACCTTGAAGTTGCACCTAAACATTCTTTACTTTTTAGGCCCTATATTTTATGCTTTAGAAACAAATAGATTTCAAGAAGGAAAATTAGATATGATTTAAAGGAAAAATGCATTCAAACCATTTTGGATGAGTGTACCCAGGTATTCTATTTCATGAATGGCTTTTGAGGATCATGTTACAGTTATGTTTCTCGCTGATAATGAGTTGTGAAATTCTGGGACAGAGTAACTCCTTGGTTTAACCATGGAGCTCCGAGGTGGTAGCTCCATGGTTTAACTTGAATATGCATTATTTACGTTCCAACATAATCAAGAAAGATACCTAAAGTGAAACAAGAGGACATTTGTGAGATTTAGCTGTTGTTTCGAAATAAGTTTGCGGCAACTGCTTATGTCCTTTTAATTTGAAGTTTCTTCACCAGGTCATTGAGTTTATAGTTAATAATTAAAAGTAATTATAGGCTCTTTTAACTTTAGTGGGCATACATGCTGGTTTATTCAAGCGGTGTACAATATCTTGTAGAAGAAAAATGGTTCACTTGTCAGGTGGAGAAATTCGCATAAGAATGCGTCCACGGTGAGGCTCCGGGGACTTCCCAGGGAAAATTTTGAAAGAAAAGGAACCCTTATATGCAATTTCCCAGGTTTGGGGGTGGGGGCCTTGAAATAATGATTTAAAAATTTGGACAGAGTAATTTTCAGCAACCCAGTATTCGTTTCTCAAGTAGGCCATCTGTCATTTACGATTTGGAAATCTCAAGGGGCATTCCCCCTACCCCCATCTGTGTGGGGGGTACCCCCGCAGGCTATGGCCCTTAGTCCCTGCCCCTGCTCATACAACTATATGCCCTGAGATAATGCATTTCTGCATAGGTAAGAGCTTTATTGTAGTAAAAGAGTTAACAGGAAAAACAGCCTGCATTCACAAATATTCATAAAATATATAAAATGTTAGATATGAGGTTGTTATTAATTAGACCATCAAATTTTAGATCTGAAGTTCATATAAATATGACAATCGAAGTTTAGACATGGAGAAGGTTGACCCACCCATGTATTTCTCACCCTCAATGAGGGTAAAATAAGTGACACTGTTCAAAACCAGTGGTATAATTACCATTGCTAAGGTTGCTAATTACACAATTTCCCAATTATGAAAGTATTTTAAGTCTTCCTTTCTTGACTTAAAGTGAAGACGGCAAGAAAACTGAGTACTCGAATTTGTCTACAATTCCCTATTTAATGCAGTTATAAGATTGCTATAGTCAGAAATATATATTAGAAAACTTTTGTAGGAGACTGATTTCATGCACACCACCACTGGGACTTGAAAATAAAGGAGAAAGTTAAAGTTTTAACCAAACTGAAGTTCAAAGTGAAAGTCAACACAGGATTTAAGATTTGTGTGTGACAGGTGTGTACTTATCATACCGAATAATTTGGCAAGGAGCGTTGTCTTAAGAAGTCAGAGGTTAAAGTGGCCTCTGAGGCACTGTGTGGTTTCATTGCTTGACACTTGCTCACCTTTCTCCTCCCTGCTCCCACTGCGGCAATACTGTGCCTAATTTTGTAACAGGTGGCAACTCGGGTTTTTCAGTTTTATTACCAGAGTTTTTGCCAAAAACTCTGGTGTCGGGTTTTTATTTTCACAGAGGCAAGTTTTGCGGCATGTATATTTCTGTAGGGGTTGGGTGGAGCTATAGCTGGATTATCGCTTTAGATATCTTTCAAGGTGGTTGGCGACCAAAAATAGAGCTACAATGTTCGAAAACAGGTGAATAGCTGAGTAGTGATCCTTGTTAAGGGGAATTTTCATGATCCCAGACAGTTCCAATTCTCCCAACTATGGAGAATTTTCATGATCCCAGACAGTTCCAATTCTCCCAACTATGCATCTTCTAGCTCCTCCCATAACTGTATGAGGCTCTTCCTTGTGCAAGAATAAACCTGTTTTGTTGCTTAAGGCTATGTCCTGGTGAGCATACAAGGCTATAAAATGTAATGAAAGTACTCTCTCTGCCTTGTGTGGAATGTGAGCTACTCTGCATCTTTCAAATTTTCAAACTTTGATGTCAATCAAAGAACAGTCACCAACTGAGAATTTTCATATACATACACTAAAAATATACTTTTGGGTGATGACTGTCTGTCTTTAAGATCTAAATAAGTAAACATCGTGACATATGCAGTATGGGCCCGGCTAGCTGCACTAAAATGTAGTAACAATTTTGCGTTAAAGAGTGAAATGTTTTGTTATCTAGAGGGATTGAGAGGCAAATTTTTCGCCATACAGACCTTGCAGAATGAATACAGACGACAAGCTGTCAGGTGACGTGATATTGTGCACAGTGGCACCAGCCGTTGCAGGTAAAGTAGCGGCGTGCATACCCTGTTCGATTTCGAAACTGTCTGAAAAGTTTTAAAATGAACTTAAAAGGCTCTTAAGCTACAGACAGTGGCGTCGGCACAGTGGGAAATGAGTGACGTGTGTCCCCCTCCCCCATCGATTCTTGAAAATTTTTAAAATGGTCCCAAAAGTCGTTTAAGCTCCAGATTTCTGTGGAGGGTGTAGGGTGAGATGTATTTTTGATGATTGGTTTATTTTTCTAACCATTTTCTTTCACAACCTGTTCTCAAACTATCATAAGTTTTGGAAATCCTTGACAAATTCCAAATTTTCGCACGCTCCGCGAGCATCAAGCCTTGTGTCAGAGTTGTCTTTATTATCAATAGCTTTCGGTAACTACTCACGAAGGACCAAAGGAGCAAAAGTGCTTTTTGATTCCTTGCCGAAGTCCGAAGGAATCTATGCGATGGTGATGTCGTGTGTGTGTGTGTGTGTGTGTGTGTGTATGTGTGTATGTGACGGTTTGGCTTGTAAACACGATATCTCAAGAAGGGTAACTCCGATGGGTCTCATACTTGGCAGGTAGATTTCCGATATTGAGTAGATGATCCCTATTGTTTTTGGTGGAGGTCAAAGGTCATTTGGCGCCACGAGAGGTCAAAAGGTCAAAACCTTGTAAACACGATATCTCAAGAAGGGTAACTGTGAGGGATGTCATACTTGGCAGGTAAGTTGCCCATAATGAGTAGATGATCCCTATTTATTTTTTGGTGGAGGTGAAAGGTCATTTGGGGTCACAAGGGGTCAAACAGTAAATATGCTGGAAATTGCTTGTAAACACGATATCTCCAGAAGGATAAATGTGAGGGATCTCATACTTACCATGTGGATTGCCCATATTGAGTAGATGATCCCTATTGTTTTTGGTGGAGGTCAAAGGTCATTTGGGGTCACCAGAGGTAAAAAGGTCAAAACCTTATAAACACTATATCAAAATGAGGGTAACAGTGAGGGATCTCATACTTAACATGAGGATTGCCTGTAATGAGTAGATGATCCTTACAGTTTTTGGTGGAGGTCAAAGGTCATTTGGGGTCACCAGAGGTAAAAAGGTCAAAACCTTGTAAACAGGATATTTCAAGAAGGGTAACTGTGAGTGATCTCATACTTAGCATGAAGATTGTCCATATTGAGTAGATGATCCCTATTGTTTTTGGTGGAGGTCAAAGGTCATTTGGGGTCACCAGAAGTAAAAAGGTCAAAAAACTTGTAAACATGATATCTCAAGAAGGGTAACTGTGAGGGATCACATACCTTGTGTATTGACCATATTGAGAAGATGATCAGTGTTATTTTTCGTGCAGGTCAAAGGTCATTTGAGGTCACGAAAGGTCAAAACCTAGTAAACATCATATTTTAATGGAGGGTAACTATGAGGGATCTCATTCTTAGCCAGTGGATTGTTTATATTTAGCATGTAGGTCATTTTGGGTAACAAGATTTGAAAGCTTTTGACCTTATTAACATGATATCTTAAGTAGGATAACTATGAGGGATCACATGCTTGTCATGTGGGTGATTCATGTTTGTTACAATATATCCATATGGCAAGGAATCACTAAGCCTTTTGGCTTTCTGGTTAAGAATTCTCATTCAGAAGATTCGTTTCTGAATAGCATAGGTTGGTGGGGAAAGTGAAAGTGTCCGATGCAGGTTCTGAATGCAGGTGTTGTCATGGACTAATATTTTACTCAAAATTTCGGCGCTCTTCGCGCGCATACGACAGGGTCTAAACCCGATTTCATATACCATTGACAAAGCTATGACGCAAGCCTTATTCCAATGCAAACATTTTTGTAAAAAGTACATCTCCTTCTCTGTAGGGCTCTCATCATTATGGGATCTTTGACTAATCTAGTCTAGCACATGATTTGAAAGATTGAAAGTACGTAATTGCGTTTGCTTATTTTCCAAACATTTTACCGCGACGTTCAATAACGACGAAAATCTTTCTGAAACGAATTTTTTCCTGTCCACCATCCCTCTTGCTATAATTAAAAAGAAGGTGATATATCATATCTCCTCCCATATGGATTTCGGGTAGTGAGAATCCCGTTGGTCCCTCTTTTGTATACTGTAACTAATTCAGAGCTCCCGGGAGGTTCTATACTGTCCTCTGTCAACCTTGGATATCCTTTTAAAATGTAAAGGAAAAATTTTATTATAGTCCTAGAATGTTTCTGTGGACTCCACGCAGGTATAATTGCGTGTACAATTTTTCCATGGGCGTGGATCATGGGGGGGACGGGAACCGGCGTCTCCCTCACTTTTTTGAAGGGGGAACATCGTCAAAAAGTCTCCCTCACTTTTTCAAAAATGATGGAACAGACTGCAATTATGCCTAGGAAAACGAAATTTTTAGAAGAAAAATAACCTAAAAATCCTACACTTTTGTTGCACCAAATCGCATCTGAGGGCATTCAGTTCTAGAAAAATTTCCCTTAGACCCCTCTCCCATGCCGACGATTACAAAACTTATTGCCTCCCCGTGACGCAAATTCTGGTTACCACCACTGCTTCTTTCACCAGGACGGCGATTCACAAATGTGAAAAAGTCCCTCCCCCCACCTTTGAAAGTGGAGATGGATCCACGCCCATGATTTTTCCTGGGACTTTAGAGGTTTGAAGGCAATATATTAACCGTCTCTTACTCCTCTTTTTTACCCGAACAAAAGTTAGAATTCACTAAATTTTGGACATTTTTTAAACATACAATCACTTTAGAATGACCCAAAGATACCACCGTTTTGCATATAGGCCCCCTAAAATTAACAAAAATTTCTCAAAGGGAAGGGTAAACCCCTTCCTGGGATTGCACTCTCATGTACAAACAAGAAAGGCTCTCCCACTCTTGTATGTAGCGTATACAAAATCCCACTGCCTAAAAGGCACGGTTTAGCAGTTATTTGCGGTTCCCCTAATCACCAACTCCCGCCGACACCATCGGTCATAGATTTCTGAAGGGTATAACCTTCAGAAATCCATAAAGAAGGTGATATATCATCTCTCCTCCCATATGGATGTCAGATTGTGAGAGTCCTGTTGGTCCCCCTTTTCAGTATACAATTAATGCAGAGCTCCCGGGAGGCTCTATACCGAAAATTTTCGGCGCGCTTCGCGCGCAATTGTTTACGCTTACGGAGAGAGGTACGTTTTATTGAGTGATGGATTTATTCTTATCACTTTTTACCAAAAATCATTTGAAATCTTTCACGATTTTTGCAAAGTCTTCTAAATATTTCTTGATTTTCGCTTGATCTGCGCACTTTTAGCCTTGAATTGCTCCTTTTACTATCAATAAGGTCCCAAACGTATTCGCATTACTCATCGGTGGGGTTCTACCATAAGCCAATTATTCGTGTGCATAAACGTGATTTCAGAGGAGCCAGCATTGTAAGGATGTAAAGCAACTGATATTCATTTTTTTTCACCCTCCTCTTCTTATGAGAACTGAAAACTTAGTATCGAACCCACCTTCTAATTGATATACACACATAAAGGGAATTGACACCGTTAGTCATAGCAATGGTTTTAAATGTAAATTCAAATTTTCGGCGCGCTTCGCGTGCAATTGTTTCATCTAACGCCCTATACCCGAATACCGTATAACGAAAATCAAACACTCATTATGGCAAAAATCATCTCAAGTTACCTACAAGGGCTCATAATGTTGGCGTGTAAGTTTTAAGATAAGTTATATTCTCCGGAACTTCTGCAGGTACATATAGTAACTTATACTAAGCCATACACATCAAATTCCATGAAACATGAAAAGGTATAAAATCTCACTGACATAAGAACTGGAGGTCGATTTCTGTGCTCTTAAAATGCAATATTGCGAGAGCTTCCGGGGGCTTCGCCCCCTGGACCCCACCGGGGCTCTGCCCCTGGACCCCACGCGTAGGAACTCGCGCTTCGCGCTCGTGGTGCACCTTATGAGATTTTCCATCTTGGCCCCCCCCCCCCCTCAAAATTTCTGGATCCGCGCCTTTGTAACGGTACCTTGTAACGAGTTACATTTGCATTTCAGTAACGGAGCAAGTAACTAGTTACAATTCTGTGTAAAAGTAACTGTAACGGCGTTACCTTTGGGTCCCGTTACTTTCCCGTTACTACTAGTCAAAATGACCACAAATTGCATTTTACTCGAACTTGCATTTTACAGAAAATTTTCAAATTTTACAGAAAATTTTCAAATTGATGACACTTTGGTAGTAAAATGTAAAATTATTTTCGATATATTTATCATTCATCGCTATTATCGACGTCGCCCTCGCTAACATCAGTTTTATTCACGATTAGAATCAGAAGTTGATATTAGATGCACATGCTGCAGGCTTACAGGGCACTTGATTGTCTATTGAACTTAGTTTAAAATTGAGTTGTGTCAAATTACTTATTTGACAGATCGATGCTTATTATCCATGAGACCGAATCTTAATGCGATTCGTTGAAAAATACTGAACGGTTCGCTAAGGCCCAACTGACTTAATATAGTATATGTACTAAGTAAAGTCAGCTGAGCCTTAGTTTACTCATATTGTCCTTTAGAGGACACAGTGGAGATAGTGCACCGTGAGAACCGGGTTGGCCCATAGGCATTCAAATACCAGGCTTACTATGAAAGTTTAATTATTGCCTCTTGAGACGTTGGGGTTGGACCCGAGTCCACCCTATCCGAGTCGGAGCTAACTGCGATTCTAGATTCCCGAATCTTTCCGAGCATGCATGGTACTACCCCTCAAATTCCTGCCAGTTCTGATTCCAATGGCACCAATTCCGAGACATGTCTTTTTGCCAATGTATAGCATATCAAACATACAGATGTTTTAATACTATCGTACATGTCCACCATTAATAAAGTCATCGTTTGTACTCACTTCCAAAGCCTGGCCTCCTCAGTAATTTAGTTGATTGTGTTTGATAATACTTTACATCTGTACATTGTGCACAAATGGAACTTTAAACACTTTTAATGTAACTTTCATATCTGAGAACTCGGTTGGAATGAACTCCGAGTCCGAGTCCAAGTCCAGTTATACCGGAAAAAATTCGATTCCGGAACCTTCTATTCCGGGCAAATTCCTGATCTAGAAAAATGCTTTGACACCGGCACTCAGCTAACCGAATCTGGACTCGTGCGTTGGAGCCCAGTAAATTATACGGTGCCAAGCGTTGGTAAACACCGTGCATCCATTTATGTAATCTAATTTAACATGTACGGTATCCTTATTTGATGAATCAAACGTATGAATTTAGGCTATATCATATTCTTTTCAATGTCCGTAACCGATCCTTACACTGGAATTTAATAGTAAGGTTAATATAAAAAACAGCAGAATATTGAAATGGTCAATGGCGTTAAAAGTATCCTAACAAAGCTAATTGAAAGAGAAGAGAAGTGTCCGACTTAAAGCTTCACCTGTTGCAAAGGGAAAGTGAATTATGGGCACATGATCTGCATGTATAAACTACATAGTGTCACCATTTCTATGCATTGTTTTACATCGACACAATGTGAAACTTGAAATTTATGCGGAAATATCACTTAGCCCAAATTTAGTGGTGAGGTTTTAAAATTTTACTGTTAACAAATGTATTTATCCTCGTATTATACCATATTTATGCCCCTGAGGGGTGAAGACTTTAATTGCTGGAAACAACGCTCTCCCCCTTTCCGGCATAGCAACTAATCTCTCTAAATTAGCCGACTGTGTGATGGGAGTATAAAGATTTCCACCCCCATAGAAGAACTGTCGTAACAGGAAATGTTTTGGTTATAACCATATTCCTCTAACAAATAGTTTGCGTAAGCTCCGATACAGTATCATGATTCGCTGCTTCATGATGAGCGTTAGGAGCCTCTGCGAGAATGCCCATTGAAGATCAACTAGCATCATTGACTTTCTTTGGGGAACACCTAAGGATAACCGGCACAAATGAGGTGTCGGTCGTCTCATGTGCCCCCTTCTTACTATCTAATTATGCCCCCTCCATTTCAGGTACCGGGGTACAGTATATACTTTTGAAATGTAGCTAATTACTTTCAGTCAAAAGTAACTGTAACTAGTTACTTTTTCAACATTGTAACTAGTAACTGTAACGAGTTACAATTTTACGGGATTAACTGTAACTATAACGAGTTACTTTCAAAGAGTAACGGTACCAACCCTGGTAGAAATGGGAGACCTACTCATAGGCGTAGGAGGCGGGGGGAGGACTGCAGCCCCCCCCCCCCCCCAACCAAATATTTTTGTGAAAATTCGGGCACTATGCTGAGAATTTTTCGGGCACCTACTGAAAGAAAAATAATGCAATGATGTAGCTAAAGATAATCAATAGTTAAAAAAACTTCCTTGGTAATTAAATGAAATTCTGATTTGAATTACACCAGCACCTATATATTCGGTTTTAATTCAACGGTGTGTTTTTTAATGATTAAACTTATATTATGATTATCAGTGGTGTATTTAGGGGTCCATTGGGCCATGCCTCCCTCAATGATGCCGATTTCTTTTTCTTTTGTAGTACAAAAATATGTATTTTTTAACACAAATTTTACTTCAAAGGTAGTTAAGCATATGTGGCACCAGATTGCATGTAAGGACACCAGTGGCGTAGCTAGGAATTCGGTGACGGGGGGGCCATGGAGCACGATTTACTATCAAAGCGGAGCGCCACCACAGGTTGGCGCGGAGCGTACAAGAAAATTTTTGGCTCCCCCAAGGCTCTCAGATGGCTGGAGATTGCATCTCCGGGCCGTTTGACCTGCGCTGAAAATATCTCTAAACTGGCATTTCGTGTAGGCCTACTGACATTTTGTATAATGACACATATTTAAAAAAAAAAAAAAAAAAAAATCACATAACTCCTCGGTAGATATGGATGTTCTTTATGACCACCATGGGCGGCGATCCGTCTTTGAAAGTGGGATATATAGTCAGCGGCAATATCTAAGCGGAGCGCCACCATCAGTTGGCGCGGAGCGTAGAAAATTTTGGCAAAAAATCCCCCCAGATCACTGGAAATTGCCCTTCCCAGGCTTTTCAACGTGATACTAAGACAACTGTCTGATGTCTTTCCTAAAAAATAGGCCTATTGGAAAAAGTCTAGTAATAGGTAAAGTGTTCTGACTTCCGGATATATAGTCAGCGGTAATATCTGAGCGGAGCGCCACCAAAGGTTGCGCGTAGCGTACCAAGAAAATTTGAGCTTTGAATGCATCCCAGATCGTCGGAAATGGCACTTTTCAGGCTTGATAGCAGCCATCAAGATGTGCAATTGTTGTGAAAAATTTTTAAAGGTTGATTTGAATTTGTTCTAAAACACATTAAGTTTGTCACAATTTATCCGACTTTATTCAAAATTATCCAGAGTGGAGTTATCCCTATGGATTTCAGTGGATTGATTGGAAAGGAGATTTTCCACAGCCAGAGTCTATTATTATTATTGAGTACAGGTAACGCCAAGATTTGCCCGACGGGAGGCCTGCGACCCGAGGCCCCTAGAGCCCCAGTGCTGTTGGGTATAGGTGAGGTGGGATTTGAAAAAAAACCCTGTGTACTAGACCATTTCATTCGGGCCACATATTGCATAAAATTTGTATATGCTAGAGAAGCATAATTCGGCGTTGATTAAATGTTTTTCCCGGAATCTAAAATGTAAACTTGCAACTGAGCGCGCGAAGCGCGCAAAAATTTTTTGGTAGGTTTCACAAAAAAAAGCAACACATGTAATCATGGAGAACAAAAAAAAAAAAAGGAAAATCTTTAGGGGTTTTAGACCGTATAAGAGATAAAATATGCATTGTATCGAAACTACCTTGACTATCCGATCAAATAGCCAAGCATTGCTCCGTGAGTCCTTCACCAACTGACCGTGCCGCATGACACACACAAAAGAGCAGTTACTAGCCTTTGCGATGGGAGGAAATTTCCGACCTCTACATAAACTGTGTACTTTTCCTACATGTTACTTTGTGAGGTGGGAAGGACTTGCGCTATCTAGCAATGTAGAGTGGAACCAAAGAAGAAACTGGATTAGCTCTTCTGCGCGCGTAGCGCGCCGAAAATTTTGTGTTTTTATAAGAGAAATCGTCCTCTTGAGAGCAAAAATGGGTAAAACGACACTGTAAATGTTGGATATTGGGGGGCCAAAATGAGACTGCCCAAGAACTATAAAATATTTATATATTTTTTTATTTTTTTGGCATCGGTGAGGGGGGGGGGCCATGGCCCAATGGCCCCCCCCCCTAAATACGCCAGTGAAGGACACCTTATTTTTCAACTTATTATCTCATCGCTCCGTGAGCAGGATGAGATATTGTAGTCACTTGACCTGTTGGGCTATATTCGGCAATGCCAGCAGAAATAACAACCGTTGCCATGGTAACAGTTAATTTTCACAAGTTACTAGTCTAAAGTCCTAACCCATGATGGGGTACCCCAGGGTGACCAAAAGTCCATAACGGAGGGAGGGGTCAAAACGTGTCGGTGTGTGTGTGTGTGGGTGTGTGTGTGTCCAATTTTGTTTTCTTAATATCTCCAAAACGGTAAAGCCGATTTTCTTCAGATTTGGTGGGAAGGTGCCCTACGTGAAACCCCAGTTCTGCATTGACTCCCGGAAGTAAAGGTCGGAGGTCAAAGGTCAAATTATGTGAAAATCACTCTTTTTATAATAACTCCAAGAAAAAACATCCCATTAACATGAAACTTCACACATATAATGAGAGTGTCTGGCACTACGAAAATATATGGTTGCCATGGCAACCAAGGTCAAAAGTCATGTGATATTAACATTTTAAACAAAAAAGTGTTCCATGAACTCCTCCTTGTGAGCTAGACCGATTCTTTTGAAATTTGGTGGGTAGGTACCCCAGAGTGTAAACTTGTGTCTCCGTGACTTTCGGCAGAAAAGATCAAAGGTCAGAGGTCAAATTCAATTTTTGGGAAAATTCACGGTTTTTTAGTATTTTTAGTATAATTCCAGAAGGAAACATTCCACGTACATGAAACTTTGCACATATGATGAACGTGCCTAAAACCACCGGAATATATGGTTGCCATGGCAACCAAGGTCAAAGATCAATTTTTGTGAGAAATCACATTTTTTTAGTTTTTTAGTATAATTCCAGAAGGAAACATTCCACGTGCATGAAACTTCGCACATATGATGAACCTGCCTAATTCTACCATAATATATGGTTGCCATGGCGACCGGGATCAAAAGTCACGTGAAATAAGGTCAAAGGTCAATTTTTGTGAAAAATCACCTTTTTTAGTATTCTTCCAGAAGGAACATTCCACATACACAAAACTTCACACATATGATGAACATGTCTAATGCTACCATAATATATGGTTGCCATGGCTACCGGGATCAAAGGTCACGTGAAATAAGGTCAAAGGTCAACTTTTGTGAAAAATCACATTTTTTTTTAGTATTTTAAGGATAACTCCAGAAGGAAACATTCCACATACATGAAATTTCGCACATATGATGAATGTGCCATCCGCATATCATATTGTGTGCACAGATTTTCTGTAAAGCGCACTGAATTCGTCCTTTTTGCACAACAAAAGGGCACATGGAGATGCAAATATCAGGGCGGCAGTGCGGATTTGACAAACGCGCCTTTCTATTCGGTGATGTGCGTATAATAGGCACGCATTACGGAAAACGTCATTGTTAGAACAACGCAGCTTGCGTAAGCATTGTATACGCGCAGAAATTAGTTGGCCTGTCTTTGTATCTAGAACACTTCACACGTACTTCTGCGTTATCATCGACGAACGCGCTGGTAGTTGCTTTCACTTTAGGAGTGCGTGAAAAAATAAAGGCCGATATTAAAGTGAGTAATTTGAAGATACCATAGAAACTGACATACATTTGGATAGACTATGGGCTTCAATTCAAACCACTCATTGTGCGTTCATATTCAAGTGCACTTATTCAGAGACCGGGGAGCCAATTTTGAAGTGCGGGGTTAATAATCGAAGCCGCCCAATATGTTCAATAAAATAAATGCAGTTTACTGCGGCCCAAAATACCCACGGCAGAAAAAGTGTGGGGGCTAAAGCCCCTTAGCCTCCCGTCTCTGCGGTCCCTGCAGTTATGTGTTGGCCTTATGCCACAAGGAAGAGAGAAAGTTCTTCCTGTGAGTTATATGGCTTAATGCGTGTGCTAGCGATGAGATAAGCAACTCCGTGGATTGCCCTCTTGTATTATGATTGTCAGTGGTGTATTTAGGGTACATTGGGCCATGTCTCCCTCACTGATGCCATTTTTTTCTTTTTAGTACCTTAATACGTATTTTTTAACCAAAATTGTACTTCAAAGGTAGTTTGGCATATGTGGCACCAGATTGCATTTAAGGACACCTAATTTTTCAAAAATTTTCAAAGGCGAGGGGGACACCCCTTCCTTTAGACCCCTCCCCAGGCCGGCGATCACACAACACAATGCATGCTCCCCACCCCCATGAGAAAAATAAAAAAGTTATTATTAATATGGGAAAGAGAGAAACATGGCAAATTATTGTATGAAATTGGCAAGCGGTGTGATAAAAACGACGCATGCCTATATAATATCTACATTAACATGTTGAACGCCTGTGGAGCACACAGACTTTGGGGGGTAAAATTTTTTGGGCAAGTCTTTACAGCCCCCCCCCCCCAATCAACTTGGGCTCCTACGCCTATGGACTTACTGCAGCACCCATTGTCAACTTGGTTGTCTAATTATTGCTAACTGCGAGGCGACTTGAGTAGAATTATTGCCCTAAACAGCCTGAGTGGATGGAGTGGGGCCATATCCTCCCGTTAAAGGGCGGTGACCCCTCCCCCGACAAGGGAATCTTTTCACTTTTGTCGGGGAGCCTCAGAGGGCACCGTGACGAGAAAGTTCGGCTATCGCCGACGGCGATCAGTTGGTTTATGATTTACCTCTTCTTGCTTTCGCAGTTTTTGAAGGCCTAAATACGCCGGAGTTTTCGACATAGATAACGAGGGACCTGTGATAATGTTATGAAATCACCAAAATTTGATAGTGATGGTGGTTCCCCCTTACCATTGAACTGGCCAGGTGTTCTATCGATTTTTGGCGTGTTTCGCGCGCTGTAGAGTTTTCTTTCATAATTTCGTTCCATACAACTTACAAGCCGTTCTCCGTACGTGTGCGGTCACTTATGTCCCCTACATTTTAATTGGGATTTAGGCCTACGCCAATGTTACACTGAAACAAAGTGCAGCCTAACAATTATTATAAAACAACAACGGATTTCCCACTTTACGGCTGCCCACATTTCGGATCGTGTAGCTATGCTAGTCACAGTTGATCGAAAAAAATTAGTCGGGCCTCATAATCGATGGACAGTCCCACTCAAACCCCTTGAAACTTTTGAATGTGTGCATCTATCTCTGTCAAAAAAAGTTTGGAAGTGTTGAACTTAAGAACCGCGTATGTTGTCTGAGCAAAAAGCGAAAGAGGTGTGGATCAAAATGTTTCACGTGATAATTAGGCAGGCAGAGAATGACACCAATACTTACATCCACTGCTTTTCGTACGTGGGGTCCAGATTAACGGATGTTGAACAGAATTCCTTTAAATTTACTCTCTTGAGTGAACTTCGGACCTAAGTTTATTATGTCGTGTGTAGTCTTGTTTCCTGCTAAAGCAGGTGACAAACTGTATGCCCCAGCAACTCCCTGTCTCATGTTATGTACGTACCATATTTTAGTTAAGTTGGGTTTTCGCGGGATTGGGATGACTTAGTTTGGTTTAGTTTAGTTTTAAGTTTAGTCCAGTTCAGATTACAGTTGAGCTGTCTCTTTCCGATTAGTGCAAAGAGCATAACCAGCCAACTGTCTCACGGTTTATCTCACGGTTTCGGCATTATCTTACGGCAAAATATTCAGATCGCGCCGGAAAATAGCATCATTAAAAGAGATATAAAAACACTAAACCACACAGAAGATGAGTTATGAATGCTTACTCGTAAAACGGGTAGCGATTTTTTGGTTTCAGTGAAAAGAGAAACCTATGCATTCAGATGGCGTGTGTGTATGTATGTGTGTGGGTGCGTAATGCGTGTGTTTGTGACACTTCTTGTTTACACGATATCTCAAGAAGGGAAACTCTGACAGTTCTCAAACTTGGTAGGTAGATGCCTCATATTGAGAGAAAAGCCGTCTTATTTAATGGAGGTCAAAGGTCATCTGGGGTCACAGGGGGGTCAAAAGCTGAAAATCTTGTTTACACGATATCTCAAGGTAGGAAGCTTGGATAGACTTCGTACTCAGTATGTGGATGCGTTATACTTAGAAAAAAGACCTATTGTTTTAATGGAGGTCAAAGGTCATCTGGAGTCACCAAGGGTCACACTCTGAAAACCTTGTTTACACAATATCTTAAGGTAGGAAGCTTAGCTAGATTTCCTACGTAGGATGTGAATGCGTTTTGGTTAGATAGAAGAAAAAAACCTATCGTTTTAATGGAGGTCAAAGGTCATCTTGGGTCACCAGGGGTCAAACTCTGAAAACCTTGTTAACTTGATATCTTGAGGTGGGAATCTTGGATAGATTTCATACCTAGTACGTAGATGTCTCATATTAAGAGAAAGAACCCTATTGTTTTTGAGTGGAGGTCAAAGGTCATCTGGGGTCACTGGGGGGTCAAAGTGTGAAAACCTTGTTCACAGGATATCTCGAGGTAGTACGCTTGGATTGGGTTCATTCTTAATATGTTAATGCGTTATGGAGAATAGAAGTATGCCATTGTTTTTGGTGGTGGTCAAAGGTCATCTGGGGTTACCCAGGATCAAACTGAAAACCTTGTTTACATGTTAACCCAAGGTAGGGAGCTTGGATAAATTTCATACATAGTATGCGGATGTCTTATGGTAAGAGGAAGTACCTTAGTATTTATAGTGGAGGTCAAAGGTAATCTGGGTCACTGGGGTCAAACTCTGAATACCTTGTTTACAATATATCTCAAGTTAGAAATCTTGGATACTTCACATGGTGTTGCATGTGATCCATCAGAAATCTACTACGAGTTTTGTCAGATGTCAGAGGTCAGCTGAAATTACCAGAGGCCAGAACGCAAAAATTCCCGCGGTCAAATACGAACACAAAACTGTAATTTTCCAGCACATTTACATCACATTCAACTAATGACTGAAAGAAATGGGACATCTTGGCATTATTTGGGATTACACATGTAAGTGTTGATCATCGAAACGACGACACCACAATTATTGCATTCTGGTTTATACTGTATTATCCAGGCGCGGAGCCATAAGCGGCGATCACGGGGGGACAGGGGGGATCACGGAAACTTTGAGCTCCGCTAGCAAAAAAAATCTTCACGTCATTGTATGGTAAATTTAAATTGCCATGAATGGCCAACTTGTCGGCTTCCTTGTGAGGGGTAAGCTTATACCTGGCGAAATTTTTTCGAAGGTTTTAGGTAGAGAACCACTAATTATTGCCCCCTTTGACTTACACACTAAATCAGGTCAGTTCACCACACCAAGTTCCTTGTAAGAGTTCTCAGCCATTTCACCCCTATGATGTCCTCCATTGATTCATGTACTTGATTTAGGTCCGTTCGAGGGAAACTTGTACCATGCGAAAGTCAAACGTACTTAAAAGTAAGAACTCTACAGCGAGAGAGGGGCGCCGACAAATTTTTGTTTGTATTCAGTGGAGGATTTGTGCTCTTGACGAAGACCAAGAAAAGTCAAAAAGATGGAGATCGTTGAAACAGGGATGACGCCAGGTGAGAGTAGGGGCCATGTCCCCCGTCGGTGAAGAGTCCCACATGCATGGTCGGATAAATTTTCCAGTTTCGTCGGAAAACGATAAAATATGAAGCACCCCATAAACAAAAGCCAGTCGCCTCTCTGTTACTTGATACTTTCAATTGCTTAAAATAAGGCAAATCCTGTAAGATGTTCCCCCAATTTTCCTATTTTACTAGTAACAAACCCAAATTCGTCCCAAACATTTTCCTTTCGACAACCCGTCGCCCGTTTTGGGGCTTCAGGCTGCAGATCCAAGTCGGGGAGCTTGGGTCCCTGTCACCCAAATCCCCTGGCGCTACCTCAGCGTCAGGTTTACACATTTATCGTACCCGGCTGCCCTTACTATTTTGTCTCCCAAAGTAATTGAAAATTTCTGACACCGAAGACCACGCCTTCCTCTGCATCCCCCCAGCGTTCACCGCAACTCCCCACCCTTAACTTAACCCACCCCCTTCGGATGCCATTTACAGAACAAACAAAGAAACATACGCCATGCTAAGCATTACCAGGAAAAATGTATAACATTCATGCATTGAAACAACGCCATCTGAGCGTGTTTCAGGCAATATAAAGTACGGTACCAATACTAAGGATGCGGACGAAAAGGGGGGCTTGCTCCATCTGTCCACCCAGCCCTTCCCTCACACACTCTCCGGTACCTCTTCTTGTATGTCACACTGCTTTACACTAGTCGTGAGTTCAAGTCCCCCACAGACTCGGTAGTGAGCCTTTTCTCGTTTTATGTTAAAATTGTCAAACCGTCTTGTTGATGGAGTTGCTTTGTCTTTTTTATCTTCCTTATTCTAGTTTTCATCGACTGCTATGCGTTCTCCCTTTTCTTTTCTTAATTAGGCTTCGTTTTGTTAATCATGTCCTACTGTAAATTTCCAAATCAGGTCCCGCGACGCTATTGCATATAGCCTACAGTATCAGGACGTGCAACCCCCACCCTTTACACGATGCTTTTTTTTCGGTTGCAATTGGTAAAAGTTTGATAAATATTTTCCCATTTTGGGATGAAACCGATTCCATAGTTCATTTAATTAGCAGTTGATACGAAAGGTCTCAATAAAATCAGAAGCCCCGGCGACCTTCGTCGCCGGGGCTTCTGATTTTATTGAGACCGAATTCGCCTAACTTTCCAAAACAACTCTTCCTTCGAGCAAAAAGCCACTCTGAGGTGAATATTCAAAAGTTTTGGGCTTGAGAACGCTTTCTCTTCTATTGCAACTATGGATTAAGCCTCTTAGGGGTAGGCCTAAGCATGTGCCAACAATACGTGACTATTGTTCTCCTCGTTTCAAGGGTGCGATGATTTGTAAAGAAAAGAGATTGGGTTCTTTAAACTTGACCAAGTCTCCCTCCGCGTTTTTCCTGCTGTCGTTTTAACTGTTAGCACGCCCTCATTCATACGGACAGAGTCCATTTGTTCGCCTTCAAAAATATCACCAAGAGGAGACATTGGGGCAACTTTGTGATATGTTACCGAATAGGATGGGGTTCATTTGTCATTTAATACGAAAGAAGACGAGATGATGTATCACTGGTGCCAAAATGGGGTCAATTGAAACAATTTTGAAGAAATTATATGCTTAGAAGCTGGCGGCCGTAGATCAGGCTTTGAATGATTGAAAATGACTGTCGGTAAAGGTAAGGAAACTTTGAGCTCCGCTAGCAAAAACATCTTCACGGTCATTGTATGGAAATTTAAATTGCCATGAATGGCGAACTTGTCGGCTTCCTTGTGAGTGGTAAGCTTATACCTGGCGAAATTTTGTATAAGTCTTTAGGTAGCGAACCAGTAATTATTACCCCATTGACTTATACACTAAATCAGGTCAGTTCACCGCACCAAGTTCCATGTAAGAGTTCTCAGCCATTTCACCCCTCTAATGTCATCCATTGATTCATGTACTTGATTTAGGTCCGTTCGAGGGAAACTTGTACCATGCGAAAGTCAAACGTACTTAAAAGTAAGAACTCTACAGCGAGAGAGGGGCGCCGACAAATGTTTGTTTGTATTCAGTGGAGGATTTGTGCTCTTGACGAAGACCAAGAAAATTCTAAAAGATGGAGAGACTGATCGTCGTTGGAACAGGGTTGACCCCAGGTGAGAGTAGGGACCATGTCCCCCGTCGGTGAAGAGTCCCACATGCATGATCGGATAA
The DNA here is from genome assembly GCA_029531755.1 of Holothuria leucospilota. Lineage (NCBI taxonomy): Eukaryota > Metazoa > Echinodermata > Holothuroidea > Aspidochirotida > Holothuriidae > Holothuria > Holothuria leucospilota. Next base: position 24,687,247 of record CM055965.1, read on the forward strand.
ATTTTCCAGCTTCTTCGGAAAACAAAATATGAAGCACCCCATAAACAAGAGCCAGTCGCCTCTCTCACTTACTTGATACTTTCAATTGATGAGTCAAATCCTGTCAGATATTCCTCAAATTTTCCAGTTTTACTAGCAACAAACCCAAATTCGCCCCAAACATTTTGCTTTCGACAACCCGTCGCCCGTGTCGGGGCTTCAGGCTGCAGTTCCACGTCGGGGAGCTTGGGTCCCTGTCACCCCAAATCCTGGCGCTACCTCAGCGTCGGGTTTACACATTTATCGTACCCGGCTGTCCTTACTATTTTGTCTCCCAAAGTAATTGAAAAATTCTGAGACCGAAGACCACGCCTTCCTCTGCATCCCCTCCAGCGTTCACCGCAACTCCCCACGCTTTACTTAACTCACCCCTTCGGATGCCATTTACAGAACAAACAAAGAAACATTTATAGGCCATGCTAAGCATTACCAGGAAAAATGTATAACATTCATGCATTGAAACAACGCCATCTGAGCGTGTTTCAGGCAATATAAAGTACGGTACCAATACTAAGGATGCGGACGAAAAGGGGGGCTTGCTCCATCTGTCCACCCAGCCTTTCCCTCACACTTTCCGGTACCTCTTCTTGTATGTCACACTGCTTTACACTAGCTGAGTATTAAAGGGGAATTTTCATGATCCCAGACAGTTCCAATTCTCCCAACTATGTATCTTCTAGCTCCTCCCATAACTGTATGATTCTCTTCCTTGTGCAAGAATAAACCTGTTTTATTGCTTAAGGCCATGTCCTGGTGAGCACACAAGGCTATAAAATGTAATAAAAGTACTCTCTCTGCCTTGTGTGGAATGTGAGCTACTCTGCATCTTTCAAATTTTCAAACTTTGATGTCAATCAAAGAGCAGTCACCAGCTGAGAATTTTGATATACATACACTAAAAATATACTTTGGGGTGATGACAGTCTGTCTTTAAGTATTAATATCTTCCGAATGATTCCAACATTGTGGTAGTTCAGTTGGTAAGGCGCTCGACTGCGAATCCTTGGTTCGTGAGTTCAAGTCCCCCACAGACTCGGTAGTGAGCCTTTTCTCGTTTTACGTTAAAGTTGTCAAACCGTCTTGTTGATGGAGTTGCTTTGTCTTTTTTATCTTCCTTATTCTAGTTTTCATCGACTGCTATGCGTTCCCCCTTGTCTTTTCTTAATTAGGCTTCGTTTTGTTAATCATGTCCTACTGTAAATTTCCAAATCAGGTCCCGCGACGCTATTGCATATAGTCTACAGTATCAGGACGTGCAACCCCCACCCTTTACACGATGCTTTTTTTTTCGGTTGCAATTGGTAAAAGTTTGATAAATATTTTCCCATTTTGGGATGAAACCGATTCTATAGTTCATTTAATTAGCAGTTGATACGAAAGGTCTCAATAAAATCAGAAGCCCCGGCGACGAAGGTCGCCGGGGCTTCTGATTTCTGACTTCTGGTTCTTTAAACTTGACCAAGTCTCCCCCGCGTTTTTCCTGCTGTCGTTTTAACTGTTAGCACGCCCTAATTCATACGGACAGAGTCCATTTGTTCGCCTTCAAAAATATCACCAATTGAGAGGAGACATTGGGGCAACTTTTGCGATATGTTGCTTTGAGACCCAAGTTACCCTTAACTTGATCAAGTTAACATCTCTTTGTAGAATCAAAATGATCAGTCCGAGTCAACTGACCGTCAGACTATGATCATGTCACCCCGAGTCACTTCGGGATGTACGGAGAACATGTAATCGCCTTTATATTCTCAAGGCCAAACCCTCTGAGGCCTAGGCCAGCTAGGCGTATACTGATGTGATTTACAATGCAAAAGACCTAAGCATAACTCTTTCTGTTTGTGTTAAAGCCTCTATACTACAGGAAAACCGATAGGATTCTCTGGAAGGAAGGAACAGCTTCTAAGACGGGGAGAGAGGCGAGGGGACTGAAAACGGGTTGACATCAATAGTCCCGAATATGCATGGTCACTACAACAGTTGACCAATGAAAACCCAATATTTGTATGTCGTCATCTACTTGCAGTTTGTGGTTTCGTCGAACTTCTTCATGAAGACCCTTGGGTTGACGTTTCTGAAAGTCCACGAAACATGCTATCATCTTCATAACATTGAAACGCTTCGTCTTATCTACTCTGTGGCTATTTATTTAAATGGTTGCTACAAATATCTACAGGTGTGATTCTTCATCAAAACATTTGTTCTGTCAACAACAAAAGAAAGAGCATTATAATCTTTTCAACAACAAAAGAAAGAGCATTATAATCTTTTCAACCTTGCTGTGGATGATAATAAAGCTGGCCGTTCAAGAGCATAAATTATAATGCAGGTGCGTATCGGGGAGCGTTCATGATGCATCCCCCTCCCACCACAAAGAGAAAGAAAAATGAAAAAAAAAAAGAACTAAACGGCAGAAAGATAAAGGAAAGAAGCACAGGCGTACGGGGATCAATATTTCTGGGTGGGGGGGGGGGTGAGGAAAAATTTTTGCCCGAATTTAGAATTTTGGACCAAGTTGCCCGAGGTTTGATACTTCTGTGTCGGTTGCAAAAGGGCATAATTTATTTTCTTGGCTGTCTCATTTGCCTGAATGGATCCACTATTTTGCCCGAATTGGGAGGGAATATGCCCCTTGCCCCCCGCCTCGTACCATTATGGAAAGAAGAAAGAGAAAGTCCGGAGAAGGAAAACGGGAAAGGGGGTAAGAAATGCTTACTTGTACGCAGTGGCGTAGCTAGGAATTCGGTGACGGGGGGGCCATGGAGCACGATTTACTATCAAAGCGGAGCGCCACCACAGGTTGGCGCGGAGCGTACAAGAAAATTTTTGGCTCCCCCAAGGCTCTCAGATGGCTGGAGATTGCATCTCCGGGCCGTTTGACCTGCGCTGAAAATATCTCTAAACTGGCATTTCGTGTAGGCCTACTGACATTTTGTATAATGACACATATTTAAAAAAAAAAAAAAAAAAAAAATCACATAACTCCTCGGTAGATATGGATGTTCTTTATGACCACCATGGGCGGCGATCCGTCTTTGAAAGTGGGATATATAGTCAGCGGCAATATCTAAGCGGAGCGCCACCATCAGTTGGCGCGGAGCGTAGAAAATTTTGGCAAAAAATCCCCCCAGATCACTGGAAATTGCCCTTCCCAGGCTTTTCAACGTGATACTAAGACAACTGTCTGATGTCTTTCCTAAAAAATAGGCCTATTGGAAAAAGTCTAGTAATAGGTAAAGTGTTCTGACTTCCGGATATATAGTCAGCGGTAATATCTGAGCGGAGCGCCACCAAAGGTTGCGCGTAGCGTACCAAGAAAATTTGAGCTTTGAATGCATCCCAGATCGTCGGAAATGGCACTTTTCAGGCTTGATAGCAGCCATCAAGATGTGCAATTGTTGTGAAAAATTTTTAAAGGTTGATTTGAATTTGTTCTAAAACACATTAAGTTTGTCACAATTTATCCGACTTTATTCAAAATTATCCAGAGTGGAGTTATCCCTATGGATTTCAGTGGATTGATTGGAAAGGAGATTTTCCACAGCCAGAGTCTATTATTATTATTGAGTACAGGTAACGCCAAGATTTGCCCGACGGGAGGCCTGCGACCCGAGGCCCCTAGAGCCCCAGTGCTGTTGGGTATAGGTGAGGTGGGATTTGAAAAAAAACCCTGTGTACTAGACCATTTCATTCGGGCCACATATTGCATAAAATTTGTATATGCTAGAGAAGCATAATTCGGCGTTGATTAAATGTTTTTCCCGGAATCTAAAATGTAAACTTGCAACTGAGCGCGCGAAGCGCGCAAAAATTTTTTGGTAGGTTTCACAAAAAAAGCAACACATGTAATCATGGAGAACAAAAAAAAAAAGGAAAATCTTTAGGGGTTTTAGACCGTATAAGAGATAAAATATGCATTGTATCGAAACTACCTTGACTATCCGATCAAATAGCCAAGCATTGCTCCGTGAGTCCTTCACCAACTGACCGTGCCGCATGACACACACAAAAGAGCAGTTACTAGCCTTTGCGATGGGAGGAAATTTCCGACCTCTACATAAACTGTGTACTTTTCCTACATGTTACTTTGTGAGGTGGGAAGGACTTGCGCTATCTAGCAATGTAGAGTGGAACCAAAGAAGAAACTGGATTAGCTCTTCTGCGCGCGTAGCGCGCCGAAAATTTTGTGTTTTTATAAGAGAAATCGTCCTCTTGAGAGCAAAAATGGGTAAAACGACACTGTAAATGTTGGATATTGGGGGGCCAAAATGAGACTGCCCAAGAACTATAAAATATTTATATATTTTTTTATTTTTTTGGCATCGGTGAGGGGGGGGGGCATGGCCCAATGGCCCCCCCCCTAAATACGCCAGTGCTTGTACGCTTAGAGTTTATAAGTGATCAACGTGCAGTTTAACTATAAATGATCACGTGAATTAAGCAAATAAACGAGTAAACAGTACAAATAATATAATTTCACATAAAAATGGAACCGGCACAGGGGGTGGTATGTCCCCCACCAAGGGATTTAAAGGCCGGTTTTTACTTCTAGAATTTCACGCCCTATAAAACCATAAGAGCCATGTATATGTTCATGAGCGACACATCTCATGATCTCCCTTCCAGGCATTTACCCGCAATTTCTACATAGCCTACTGCATTTATACATGTATATAATGCTCAAAGACCTTTGAAAGGTAACTGTCAACTACCTCGTTAGAAAGGCTTACGCCTTGTAGGCCTAGCTAAGCATAGACCCTTTTCCAAATAGCAATTTCAAAGGTTTGTGGGATTGGATTTGAGTGTGCGTCGCTTTTGGCCACAGTAGAATGCCATTGAGAAAAACGCCCCACTTCAAAACTGTATCCCACAATCCTTTGTGATTGCTATATGGAAAAGGGTCTATGGCGACGACGAAAATTTAGTGTCTTTATTAAGAGAAGGATTTCAGTTAAAAATTACTTTTGCTGTATCATTAGAAGGGTAATTAATGTCAGAATTCTTGTGAACTTTCTAGTTTGTGTTTGTGGTTCTCGAGACTAGCAGACAAATTTATGACATTTGCAACCCCGAATGAACTTGTTGCAAGCACACGTGACATTACAACCTCACATTTAATCAACTCTTGCCAGTGGCGTAGCTGGGGGGGGGGGCAGGGGGCTGCCCCCCCACAAGGCCTCTGTCGGAAATTTGTAGTCTCTGTCGGAAATAAATAAAAACAAGTCATTTCAAACACTTACAACACTTCTTATGCATTTAAGCAGAATTACACACCGATATGTCAACGTGAAAATCAAAAGTCGGTCTCCAAACTGCCCGAAAAGCAAAAAAAAAAAGAAAAAAAAAAAATAGGTCCCCAGAATTTGAACAACTATCAAGATAATAATCTGTCGGAATTTTTTTGCTTTGCCCCCCCCCCCCCCACAAAAAAAAGTTTAGCTACGCCACTGACTCTTGCTGACTTTTCTTTAAACCTTTCACCTTATTTTCTTCCCCATAGTTTAATGCTTACGTAATGGGAATGCATAAGAAGAGTGGAGATTTTGCAAACTTTACAATCTCTACGGGAAGCACGATCTATTTCACTAGGCCAAATACAACGTAAAACAAAGAAAACATAGCATTGCTCATCAATGTGATGAGCAATCATTTGTGACTTTAGACGTCAAATTAATAAACTTGAGTTGCAAATTATACTGTAACACAGTTAAGTACCGGTACAGAATAAACTAAAAAAGATGGGATGCAGACTTGCCATAATTTGACAACTAATTAGCACTGCCCTGTCGAACAGATGAAACATAAACTTGGGGACTGTTGACATCAGCAAGTAACGTCTCACAAACCTGGACAACATTATCTAGGATACCGAGTCCCGCGGCCATACCCAATCCAGTGTTGTTTTCAGAATGCCACGTCTGACAATAGATAGCGATGTCTTGTTTTTACTCACACTGAGGAAGAAGGGGAGGGGAAAACAAGGTTCCTAAAAATATCTTACTGACCCGGAAATGTCCCAATGATTTGTCACAGGATTGGAGATACTATCATTTCGGCTTGAGTGAAAATTGAGTTCACTTATAATCAGGGTTTCTCAGCTGGAGGCCTATTTTTGAATGCTGAAATTACCCAGGAGCGGATCTAGGGTCTTTTCTGAGGAGGGGTCCAACATAAAAGGGGCACATTCATTTTTTTTAAATTTTGGTTCCCATAAACGTCAGTGATTATTCAATTTACGGCATATTGACAAAGAAAGGATAAACCAAGAGACATGCAAAAACTGGAATCTAAACGGTGAAAATGCAAAGCGCGCGAAATTTTTTTTGAGTAAGCCTACACTTATAAGAATTTGTACTAATTTAAAGCTTATATAGAACAATTGTCCAGACAGGCCCTATCGGGCATAACTTTATTGTACTTCCCTCCTCTAGTCACTAGCCGTACCGTACGACAGACACAAGTGAACGTTAACCAGGTTTAACGAAATGCGATACAATTTCCGACATTTACATAAATCCATGTATACATAAATCCATGTATTTCTACTTGAAAAGGTGGAAAGGGTTTGTACTATATTTAGCTATAAGTATAACGGAACTGAGGAAGAGTGGACAAAGCGTACCGAAAATTTTGGGTTTTATCCCAGAAATTCCCCTTATGAAAGCCAAAATAAGTAAATAGACCATGTGTGGCCGCAGAATTTCCCCAACAGGAGGCCAAGCCATGTCAGCAACCCCAATTTGTTCCGACATTCCCTATTTTGAGGGGATGGTGAGAAGGGCAAATGGAGGAGCCTCATTATCCTATGCCATTGCAGGCATATTTTGCATCATATCACTTAATACTTCAAGATCCGAGTTGCGCACTGATAGTACGTGTTCTTTGAATCTGGATCGTGAAATTGAAAAGCGCGCGAAGCGGGGGAATATGTTTGATAGGCTAACACCTAAAACATATGACGAAACGGAAAAAGAACTGTGGGCTTGTAGACCGTATCGGGTGTAACATACATTTGTATCGAAACCACTTGGACTATAAGATGAAATAGCCAAACTTTGCTCCATAAGTCGCTCACCAACTGACTCCACCGCATGAAAAACACACAAGAGAACACCAACTAGGCTTTGCGATATGGGATGAAAGTTACGAACTTTACATAAACTATGTACTCTGCCTATATGTTACTTGGTAAGGTGGAAAGGACTTGTGCTATCCTGCTTTGCGGAATGGAACTATTGAAGAAAATAGAGTGACTCTACAGCGCGAGTAGCGCGCCGAAAACTTTGGGTTCTTATCAGAGAAATTATCCTCTTGAGGGCAAAAAACAGGTAAGCCGTCGGGGCGACTAGTTGTCGTCGGGGACTGCGTACTTTCGACTAGGACTCCCCGACAAACCTGTAAAACTTCCCCGATAGTTTGCCAGCCTTCCCCGACGGGGGCATGAACCTTTCCCGCACCTGGCGCCACCGCTATCTCGACTGGGGGAGGGGGTTAAAATACTGTATGTTGTGTTCCCTATATAGTTGCGGCGCGACTGTCAAAAATACTCTGTCAGAACAGATGACTGAATTCGAATGTTTGCTTTTTATTTGCGACAGCAGACCGGTCATCGGTCCAAAGACGTCAAAAAAATTGAACCGACTAACATTGCGTTATTTGACCTGGTGGTGATTTTATATAGTATTTTTAAAATGAAACAAAAGCCGATTCGTCCATTGCGACTTCTGGTCAACTCTTGGCTGTGGACTTTTAACTAAGATTGGTTTTTTATTCCCATCACTAGGGCAACACTAATAAATGAAGAGAGTAATTCCAGACCATGAATATCATATCGTGTTCATGAGAGGAGGGATACTAGCGGGTAGAGGGAAGGTTTCGTAGATGTAGCGTTTAGGGAGTGTGATCAGATCATTATTTTGTTAGACCAAAAGACTAGCAGTGACCTTTTGGAATCAATATTAGAACTCAGTAGTAATACGTTGCATAAAGCGCTAGCTAGTGAGTATGACGTAATATCTGCGCGTTTTACTGTATTACTTTGAAAGCCCAAGCACGCCACACGTGGTTCCAAGCGAAAAGTGATTAGAATGCCTGACTGTCACGCAGGCAGTGAGAATTAGAGTTAAATGAGGTTTTACGGCTCAGTTTCTAACCAACTGGTTTAAGTCGGGCCGGTCGCGGCCTTCTTTGCAGTTGTGGCTCACTGGCATGTTTTTCCCTACTCCATTGCAATCAGTAATACATACTGTAGTCACATTCTCTGTAAAACGATTGCGCTGTTCGTGTTTCAGGGCGGGTAATATAGGCTACCATAGTCAAATATATTGCTGAAAGTTTCTGTGATACATAGCTAGACTTTTACGGGTGGATTGATCGATATTGGATGGGGGTAACCAAAATCTCCTCGGAACTGGACAACTGTCATTACCTGTCAAACTGTCGTGGTTTTTTTTTTTTTTATTTTTTTTTTTTATTTTTTATTTTTTTAGGCTAGTGTGAAAAAAAAAACAATTTTGAAAAAGGGCACATTGGGAAATTTGAAGGGGGGTCCGGACGTCGGCGACCCCCCTCTGGATCCGCCACTGTTACCCGAGGATCGCCCTCATCATCAATAGGCAATATGCAGCCCCCCCCCCAAAAAAAAAAATTGCTTTTAAAAAATCAGCAAACTCTTGCAAATTTCTTCTTTGCCTTACAAGTACTTCTGAAAATGTTTTTGAACATAAATTTTACAAAGAAAAGGTAAAGCACGGAGTTGTTCTTCATGATTTTAATAATTCAGTTACAAAACATTGTCACCTGATAAAAAAATCATTCATGCATTAAGATGACGGGGTACACTAATTCTGATTGGGGTGACTGCATTTTCCCTTGAAGTGAAAAGTTAATGAAAGTTCCACTTTATTTTCAACTGAACCTTACCATACGATACAAGTTTCAGTACTTGTAACGTATGCTACTAAAATTCCAGTCTCCGTCTGATTAGATAAAGTACCCTTTATAAAAAAAATAATGATGGAAACAGAAAAATCCAAAGGTTTTACTACCGTTATTTCGCCCGGGTAACTTCGCGGCCCAGCAGATGGCGCTTTGCAAATCTCGCAGACTAAAATTCTTCGGCTTAGTAAAACCTTTTTTCAATGCTCTTTGTTTCAACGGGTATCTCGCCTTACTTTTATAAGTCGCAAAGCTCGAAAGTAAGAGCGTATCCTCATACACTTAACCAAAAGGTAATTTTTATTCGTTCGCGAACATTTCCTGTTGGGGCTGTACCCAGGGGCGGCGCCACAGGGGGGGCAGGACCGGCATTTGCCCCCCCCCCCCCTATGGTTTTTGACCCAAAAAATAAAATCGTCTAAATAACGTTTTAAGACACATAATTTTTGTAGGGGGTGGGGTGAGTTGTAACAGTATCTTGGAATAAAGCATTATTAAGTATACATTATCCGTCGCATATAGGGTATTTTCGGTGTAAATCCTCGAAAATTTTTCGCGCTTCGCGCGCGTTGTCTTCTCTAACTCATTGTACATCCGCCCCATACTGCAATAGTCCTTCGTGCAAATATTTGGAATGTTCGAGTGTACACGCATTCATCATTTGCTATATAGCCTATCTTCATCCACCTCAAAGCTTACACTTAGGCCTCTTCTACATGCCAGTAGACCCATGATTGAATTTCTCTCTGAGTTTTTTTTTTTTTAATACCTAGAAGCGTAAACAATAGGGGGCCAAAATACAGTATATCCCCTGGTGAGATTCTGTGAAAATTGCTGTCTATTTGAAAACAAGCAAAACATAGTATTCAACACTAAACTGACTGATTTGAGTGATTAAAAGTTAATTCAAATCCGTATTTGACCGACGTATTTATCAATATTCTGTAAATTCTCGGACTACGCGCGAATGTGGTATCTATTTCGAATTCCATGGCTACCTTCACGACCGTGGCTCACGGAGAAGTAGGCCTACACCATATTTCAGTGTGTAAATCCAGTACGCATGGACCTACCAGCTCTAGTTGTACGCTTGCCCTACACATGCAGTGACATGTCTGTGGTGCAGTATCGTATCCAACCAGGGGAGGAGGGGGGATAGGATTTTCACTTTCGTGTACATTTTTCAGTCATGTCACAACAATCACAAAATGGTTAAATTGGTACGCAGGGAAGGTTATACCAGGGGAAGAGTAACAGTTCCGTGAAAGTGGGAAAATATATATAAGGCGTGCAACATATCTAGATGTGTTCAGTGCAATTTGAAAGATCTGGGAAGGGCCATTTCTTGCGATCTGGGAGCTGTTTTGGCAAAAATTTTATCGGAGCAGTCCGCGCCAGCCAATAGAAATCATGCCACATACCAAACGGCTTTAGTGCAATTAGAAAGGTCTGAGAAGGACTATTTAATTGCGATATAGAAGCCATTTGGCAACATTTTAAACGGTACGCTCCGTGCCAACTGTTAGTGGCGCTCCGCTTCTATACCAACGCAACCAAACGCCGTTCACACGCTCATGTCTGTCAGTCGTCACGTATCAAGTATCGTACGGTTCAAAACAGTACTGCCTCCAACTTGAAGATCCCGAGAAGTGCCATTTCAATGCAGTCTGGGGGGTCTGTAGGGCGAAAATTCTCTTGTACGCTTCGCACCAAACTATGATGGCGCTCCGCTTCGATGGCAACTTCCATTCTGCGCCCCTCCCCCAATAGCCAACACAAATCGCCGCCCTTGCCCGTTTGTTATGTAATCGTCGACAATACGTGCAACAAAAGTGGAAAACTGTAGTCGGGCAAAAGTAAAGAACGTTGGATTACTTACCTAGAAACTAGATTTCTCGAGAAAAAATATGACTTCAAAAGATGCAAAATATTGTACCAGATTGCGTCTAAGGCTTCCCGGTAGTCGAAAAATCTTTCACACCCCCTCCCCTTAACCCCTCCCTTAGAACCGCGATCACTCATCTCATGCCTGGGGCGGATGCAGGGGGAAGGATGCAGTCGCACCCAAAAAATTCAAGAAAAAACGGCAAAAACGTTTGTTAAGCTATAGTATGAGGAGGGGACAGGATGCAAGTACGCTGCATCTTCGGTCTATGTCCGTCCCCTTAACGTTTCTTTGCCTGTGTTTTTTGTTTCTTCAGTTAAACGTACGTTACCAATCCGTTCATTGTCAGTTCTATTCCTTTACGCTTCCGTTACTTATGCGTTAGTGTCCGTCGAACATTCGGTACAGGTACTGTACTTCTACGTTTTATCGTTTGTCGTCCGGTAATGATCCGGTGAGCAAATAGCAATCACCGGAGACGAACGGATACTAACGGAGAAGTCCAGTATGAGAAACGCACGAGAAAATGATAAAACGGAAGCTTAACGGATAAGTAACGAATACTTAAGGGGGACCTTTTTCGGTCGACGTCCGGTCCAAGTTTTGTGCATGTTCAAAATCTCTCGCCGTTCATACCAGACGTTCCCGGTCATGAAACGAAGTTGGCGGAGGAGAACAGGAGACTAAACGGATACTAACGTACATCAACGGAGTGCCATTTTGGGTCTTCGTTTCCTCTCCGTTATTGCAATCCGGTGAGGTGTGACAGGCGCTTAAAGACTGACGTGTGTTATGGTACGGTATCTCCCTCCCTCCTCCCTCCCTGGTGACGCCATCCCAACCAATTATTTATACCTCTGCCTGTGAATCCATTCTTAAGGTTTAAGTCCAAATTTTACATAAATAATACTGCAATAAAATAAATTTCAATCAGTTTTTTTTTTATCCCATACATGCACGTTTTATTTTAGGAGTTTAAAGTGGACCTAAAGTGTAAAATTATAAGAATATATATTTGAGACGTTGGAAACGAATTTCACTCATCCAACGCTCATTTTCATAGCTCACCCTGTTGCTGAGATATGAAAAGTTAAAATTTATTCGCTTTATTTGAAATAGTCGATTGCGCAATAATTTGTGATGATCTTCTTGTAAAACTCACATTACTTGCTTTGTTTCCTTTTGAAATGGAAATGTTTATATAACCTTGCAAAAATTACTGTTGTACGGAGAGGTTTTGTATAGTCAAGTCACCCTATAACAGTGAGAAAGTGATCACATTTTGGCACAAAGTGCAGAGGCTTTCGAAAAAATAAAGAAAACAAAGAATGTAATTTGAGTAGTAAAAGAATGACATTACAAATTATTGCGCCATCTACCATTTTAAATTGAATAAGCACCAACATTTTATATATCTCAGCTCAGGAATTCCTGTAAAGATGGCAGTTAGACCATTTGGATTCCTTTTTCAAGCTTTGTAACATATGTTTTCGAATTTTTAGCCTTTAGGTACACTTTAAATTTAGCAAAAATTTGGCAGTTCTTTGTAGACCCAAAAAAAAAATGCATTTTCTATGCGCGTTTCTTTCAATATAAAAAGTTGATTTAACTGTATTTTCAAAGCAAAGTGAACTCAAAGCAAGCTGGAGTGATTTCACATTCTCACATTGATGAGCAGTTCTCCCTTTTCTGTGCCTTTCAATCGTTTTGACTTACAGACCCTTAAGGGTGCAATTTGCAAAATTTCAATATCTCCTATGCATATTACGTAATGATACCATACGATTATGAAGGACACTAAATCGGATTTAAATTTAATGATATACATAAATCAGTCTATTAATGTGAGGAAATGACGTCACTCCTGTTTGCGTAAAGTTTACTTTAGCTTGCAAATTTGGTTACATCATTGGTTCAAAAACTCGAAAACTATAGGTAAAAATTTAATGTTATCTCATAAGAGTTATGATTCCTCTCCCTTTTATAAAATTCAATTTTGCTAATAACCCTTCCTCGGTGATTCGGCTTTTCTATAAGCAAGAAAAAAAAATCACATAATGAGGAGTAATTTTTTCTCATTAATTAAGAAATTGCAGACATGAGATCCGTATTTCAAGGATGAATACATACAGTTTAGAACACTCGGGAAGTGCCATTTCCGGCCATCTGGAGGGTTTGCAAAGTCAAAAATTTTCTTGAACGCTCCGCGCCAACTGATGGTGGCGCTTCGCTTAGAAATATGTAATACCATTTTTCATATATTTTTTTTTCTGCTTAATTGAGAAGTTGCAGACATATGATCCATATTTCAAGGCTGGGTACATGCAGCTTAGAACACTCGGAAAGTGCCATTTCCGGCCACCTGGAGGGTTTGTGAAGTCAAAAATTTTCTTGTACGCTCCGCGCCAACTGATGGTGGCGCTCCGCTTAGATAGTATTGCTGCACTCAACCCCCCCCCCAAATATTTTTTTTTCGTTCCGCCGCGCCTGCTGCATAGTTGAAGCGTCTCCTTCAGTGAGGGCCGATTTTCACTGACAGACAACCAACCCTTCTCACAGTTCGTATTTATTTTAGAAAAAAATGTTTTTTTGAGAGAGAAAAATAAAGTCCAAGAAAATGAAAACGCAAAAAATGCAGGTTCTGACACGGGGGGGGGGGGGTAGGGGAGGCTCGGAAGTCTTCAATGCCTGCACCCCCCAAACAATAAAGCTGGGTCCGACCCAGCATGCTTTGCCACCTCTATCGAAAAGCCCTGGCGCCGCCCCTGGCTGTACCTGAGTCTGAGCCGATGCCAGTGGCAGTGGCGCCGGCACGGGTGCATGGGGGCGGGTGCTCCCCAATCGATTCCAGATTTTTTTTTTGAAAATTTTAAAATGATCCCAAAAGCTGTTTAAGCTATAGTTTTCTGAAGAGGGAAAGGTGAGGTGTGTTTTCGACCGAGTGATGGATCTATTGTAACCATTTTATATCACAAATGGTTCTCAAACTATCTGAATTATGGCAAATCCTTCGCAAACTATCAAAATTTTCGCGCGCTTCAAACCTTGTCTCAGTGTATCCTTATTGCCAATAATTGCCGGTAGCAACTCCCACAGAAGCACAGCAACAAAAGTTGAAAGCTGTTTACGAATTCTCAGGTAAAAGACTGGCTTTGTGATTGGCAATAGGTTTTTTGGGTAACTGAAAGTGTTTCTTTGCAGAGCAGGAATGCAGGTTTTGTCATGGTTATCTTATTTAATGAAAAATTTCGGCTCGCTTCGTTTTGCATTCGTTACGGTTTTCACTCCATCTCATGACCATTATTAAGGTTACAATACATGCAACTATTCTGATCACACCACTTTTCCGAAAAACAGAAGTACATCTCCAACCTCTATAGGGGCCTATGGGATCTTTCGTTTCAATTTGCATCATGATGCGGAAGTTTAAAGGTACGTATTTGCCGTTACACTTTTTTTCAAAAATTTTTACCGAGCGCTTGTCGCGCAGCCATTACCGATATAGACGGTGATTGTTAATACACTTACGACGAAAAAAAAAATCTGAAACGCGCTTTTTAGTCCTTAATCCCTTTTGCTTTACCTATCAAGGAGGTCCAATATCACCTCCGAGCACGTATAATCTTCCACTTATTCCCCATTGCTGGAAGCTGTTCGTCCGGATTTTCCTACTAACTTAATAAAAATACGAAAGTTGTAAAGTGCCCGGCATCATACTCTATAGAATCATTTAGATGTCAGGTAATTATCATCATATCAGTGCCCCGTTTTACATAATCAATCCAGAGCTTCCAGGAGGCGTGTCTGCTAGCTTTAGATACCCTTTTATAATGCGCAAAGAAGCAAAGAAAAATTTTCGTAGTGGTCCAAAAATGTTTCCCCGAATAGAAGGCATTAAAATAGTTAAGGGGGGGGGGGCTTCAGGAGGTTCTTTGAAAACATACACTTCTCTAAGACAAAATACTCTCCTCTTTCATCTAACCAAAAATTAGAATTTACTAGATTATCCATATTTTCTAGCTATATATGATCAGTTCCAAAAATATCCCAAAGATATCACCATTTTGCGTCTAAGCAAGCTTAAATTAACAAAAATTTCTCAAAGGGGGAGGGGCACCCCTCCCCTTAAACCCTCCCCCAGGACGGCACCTTTATGAAGTGACAAAGGAAGGATCCCACACTGCTGTATACAATCGCAGGGACCCACACTCTCCTCTTTCACCTGACCAAAAATTAGACTTTACTAAATAAGGATACTTACCATCCATATATGATCACTACCAATAATAACCCAAAGGTAGCACCATTTTGCATCTAGGCAACCTTAACTTAACAAAAATTTCTCAAAGGGGAGGGGTAACCCCCTCCCCTTAGACCCCTCACCCAGGACGGCACCTTTATGTAGCGACAAGGGAAGGACTCCACACTGCTGTATACAATCGCAGGGACGCACAAAAAAGGTACAATTTACCCAGACTTTGGGGAGGAACTGAGGTGGCATTACGACGTCATTTGTTCTGCCCCCCCCCCCATATGTCACCAAATCCTGGCGGTGTCACTGCCCAGTGGTTCCAATATTCCGGACTGACTTCCATCTGGTGCCACCCCCTGCCCCTTGAACCTATACTAATTCCGATTCTAGTGTTCCCCTCTTTGATTCAGCCGGAGTTTGCTAAAAGACATGATGTTATACCCTTTCACATGAACAGTTTACAAATCATGTCATTGTCTGGGGTCAGTTTCATTTTCTGTTGCCAGTGACATTACCGGTGGGAAAAGAAATAAACTGTCCGAAGAACAGTTTAGTTAATCAATCAAGCGGCTATCATAACCACAGCTTGGCACGTTCTCCAGACTTGGACTTATTTCCCGAGGTTTTCTTCCACAAATAACTATGATCTCAGTTGAAGGTCTTCACGATATTTCAATGCAAGTGCCTCTCCGAACGTAAATCCTGCCCCAGGCTCCACTAAAATCGTAGCAGACGCGTAAGGATAAGGGTGCGGGAGCATCTACTGAGATGTCAAAGGGCGCCGCTCCTTAGAAAAATTTTCACCCCGAATAAGTTTTGTTACCAGGTAGCAAAAATACTCTTATCTCTATGCATTTTAATAAATCCCCCTCCCCTCCGAGGTCCCTACCCTCTGAGACTATTTCGCCCTACAACTAAGAGCCTGGACCTTTACTAGACCTGACAAAAACATGTTGCTAATGTCTGCAGATCTCATCCAGGTCTCTGACGACATAAGTAAGGGCACTTGTCATGAAACGTAGCTAGTCCTATTTTCGTTCTTGTATCGTTATCTCTGTTAGCTTGTGGGGTGTAGGAACAGGGAAGCGGGGCTCATAAGCTGATCCATACATAAATAAAATAGCTTAAAGGGGATATGGCGTCCTCCCTAATCAGAGAGTTGCTAGCAACTCCCTGCCCAAACATATTTAGGAATAGCCCTTAAGTTCTAAATACAAGGAATTGATGACTGCACTTGATTGACATTCATTCAAACAATATAGCTCCACTCTTGTTGGTCAACAGTGACTTGTACAGTCAGCTGTGTTAACCCGTATTTTTTTACTTTTAGTAACCCGAGATGGCGATCTTGGGAATTCTTGGGAATTTTTGCTTTTTGGACCGCTGGTGACCGCGTATGGCAACGTTGGGAATAGTTGGAAAATTTTGCTTTTTGACCGCTGTTGACCCCAGATGACGATCTTAGGTCTGTAAAAACATTGCCTCCAGCAATTTAAACTCCTTGCAGGCTACTGTGGCTCCGTCTTGGAGTTTCAAGTGGAGGGCAAAGTTCATATTTGTAACAAGAAGCTTTACTATATTACCACCAATTTCTTGTTGCCTTGTATCCTCATTTTCTTTCTACCATAGGCATACGAGGCGGCGGGGCAGGGGGCAGACTGCCCCCCCTCCCCCCCCCAAAAAATTTTCTGAGACAAAAATTCGGGCAGGAAATGACAAAAATTCGGGCACAGAATAGGTGGAATTCCGGCAAAGATGAAGTAAAAGTGAAAAGATTGCCCGAATTTTTGATCGAATGCCCGAAAAATGTGCAAAAATTTTTGCGCGCTTCGCGCGCATGTTGTTTAGTGGTCTATTTTATGCACCTGAACTGCAACGAAATTCGGGCAACTTTGAGATTCGGGCAAAAAATTTTCTGCCCCCCCCCCCACCCAAATTGGAAGAGTCCCGTACGCCTATGCTTGCTACACTAGCAATAATTTGCTGTCTTTTGGCGTCGGCCACCGTTCTTCTCCCGACAGTTGCTGCCTTAATTGACGTGTCTACGGCGAATCGCTGTGAAGGGTCCTGAGCCAACGACAGGTATTCGGGCGGCCTCGGTTTGACAAATGCAATCCGCTGGCAGTCTCGCCAGAGTTCTAGGGAGTGTTGATTCCCGGGACCATAGTTACACGAGGACGGGACATCCCCAAATAAGTCTCAAGCTGGACCAGGGAGGTGACATCTCCCTGGCTGGACATAGGTGAATTTGCGGAATGTTGTTGACACATGAAATAAGTGATTGCAAACGTCTTGAAAAGTTGATAAATTCTCTTATGCACAAATTAGTATGTATTTAGGCAGAGAACTCCTATGCTTAATAGTGTTACCGTACTAGAGGAAACAGGAATTTTCGAGGCCACGTTGTGATGAACTGAGCAAGCTAGCGACTAAGACTTGAGGCATACTTTCTTAGACTCTGCTCTACCCAAGTCGGGTCACTCCGGTTATCGCCGGGAACTAGTTATGTAACCAGAATTTGGGAGTTTGATTTTACTCTGAGAAAAATCATCATCATAAAATATAATTATTTTTTTATTATTAATTATATATATAATATTTGGTGAAGAACAAGGCAAACAAGAACTGCATGCAGGTGAAAATGTCATTTGCCAGTTTGTCATACTTCGTTAGTAACGACTAACGACACAGAGATGGGGCACGGGAATACCCTCCATCGGGAAGGAATAGGGTCCCCTCCCCCTCCCCGTCGGGTAAAAGGAGGATTCGTTTTGGAGGAAAAAGTATTGCGTCATCGGTTTTCTTTATTATCATCATAATGAAGATAGCCTGAATGCTAAGCGGATCTATTTGACTTTTTTTTTTGTTTTATTTTGTTTTTGTTTTGGTTTTTGTTTTTGATTTTTTTTTAAATATGGGCATTTTTTAAATTGCTTCGTGGAACCATAGTGGATAGGACTACCTTAAAGACCAATCCCCGGCAAGTTGGCCAACGGTTGAATTATTTCTTTCTAGGAAGGCACTACATAACACACCGATTCTTCAATTTGGACATAGTTTGGTTTCAAATATAGCTAATTAGCAAACTCCTCCCCTACGTTTCGTTCTTTTGAATGTTACCGTTCTCTTTCATAACAATTTGGAAAGAGACTCATGCTAAAAACTCTTGGCCTTGTCTTTTACAAATGTCTTCGTTTTTTTAGGAAATGTTTTGATGAAGAACTGTCTGCATTTCTGTAGCCTGTGTAGCTCTTTCACTTTAGCCACACGGAGCAGCGCTACCCTAGTTTTTTCGTACCGCTGAAATGAACGAAAAACTTCGCCCGCCTCGAGGGCAAGGGTCTTTCCACATATTTTATAACGTAAATTATAGGCGTAGGAAACATGGCCGCGGCTACTTCGTAGCCGAGGCCATTGGGGTAGCTGGGGGTGGGGAGGGGCTTTAGTCCTCCCAGTCAAAAAGGTAGTGGGGTGGAAGTATGCTTCCGCCCTCCTTATCCAAGGACGAAAACCCCTTATTTGTTTCCTCTGTAAAAAACTCAAAAATTTGCAGTAATTTTTCTTAAAATTTGCCTAGTATGTTGCACCAAATTGCATCTAAGGACCCTCAAATATTAAAAAATATTCCAAAATTTCCCAAAGGGGAGGGGAGACACCCTCCTCTTAGACCCCTTCCCAGGACGGCGATCCGAAGCAACGTTCATCCCCCAGTATCGAACAGCTTACTACGCCTATGACCTAAATGTCACAGTCAGTGGTAAGAAGACAAAATGGGTCGAACCATGTAGGTGATTGCGTGCTCTGTGGATTTCAAGAACGTGACTGAGGGTCTGCTTGAGAGATATGCGAATGTAAATGCCTTCCCACAGATATTAGGTCTTGATTGTGCAAGTGTTGTTGTGACCATGGACGTATCATGTTCAAAACTTTTTGATTCCTTGCAAAAGGCAAAGGGGATCTATGCAATGCTGATGTCGTTTGTGTGCGTGTGTGTATGTGCGTGCATGACACTTTGCTTGTAAACACTATATCTCAAGGAGGATAAGTTTGAAAATTCTCATACTTGGCAAGTGCATGCCCCATATTGATTAGATGATCCTTATTGTTTCTGGTTGAGGCCAAAGGTCATTCGGGGTCACCAGTGGTCAAAAGGTCAAAACCTTGTAAACACTGTATCTCAAGAAGGGTAACTGTGAGGGACCTCATACTTAGTATGTGAATTGCCCATATCGAGTAGATGATCCGTATAATTTTTGGTGATCGTCAAAGGTCATTTGGGCTGATCAGAGTTCAAAAGGTCAAAACCTTGTGAACAATATCTCAAGAAAGGTAACTGTGAGGGATCTCATACTTAGCATGTGGATTGTCCATGTTTAGTAGATGATCCCTATTTTTGGTGAGAGTCAAAGGTCACTTGGAGTCACGAAAGGTCGAACGATCGAAACCTTGAAAACTACTCGTAAACACGGTATCTCAAGAGGGCTAACTGTGAGGGATTAAATATTTATCATGTAGACTGCCCATATAGAATAGATGATCCCTACAACTTTCAGTGGAGGTCAAAGGTCATTTGAGGTCACAAGAGGTGACAATGTTAAAACCTTGTGAAAACGAGATCGCAAGAAAGATAATTGTGAAGGACCATCAGAAGAGGTCCAAAGCTTAAAACCTTGTGTACATGATATATCAGAAAGGGTAAGTGTGCTAGGGATCTCATACTTGTCATGTCAATGTTTCATAAGAAGTAAATACTTCTTGTCATTTTTAGCGGAGGTTAAAGGTCATTTGTGGTTGGGAGAGGTCAAAAGGTCAACACCTTGTAAACAGGATATCTCAAGAGTAGTGGCTGTGAGTGACTTCATACGCGGTATGTGGATGACCCATATAGAGTAGATGATTCCTATTATTTTTGCTGGAGGTCAAAGGTCATCTGGGTCACAAGAAGTCAAAAGGTCAAACCTTGTAAGCACGGTATCTCAAGAGCGATAACCGTGAAGGATCTTATACTTAGCATGTAAATGGTCCATACTTGATCTTTATAATTTATGTAGAGGTCAACGGTCATGTGGGGTCAAAAGGGGTCAAAAAATAAAAATCTTGAAAACTGCTCATCAAACACGGTATCTAAAGGTAGGTAAGCGTTGAGGATTATCATCAGGTGTGGATACTTCATATTGAGTAGATAATCCCTATTGTTTGTGGTGGAGGTCGAAGGTCATTTGGGGTCACGAAAGGTCAAAAGGTCAGAACATTGTAAACATGATATCTCAAGAAGGGTAAGTGTAAGGAATCTTAAAGATAAATTGTGCATTGCCGATATTTTGTAAATTATTTTTGATGGATGTCAAAGGTCATTTGGGGGAGTCAAGGAAAAAACTGTGAACCTTGTAAACATGATATGCCAAGAATTGGTAGACTGTTATGGACCTAATACTTGGTATTTCAGTGCTCCATAATGAGGTGAAGAAGTCTATTGATTCTGAAGGAGGCAGTGGTCATTTTGAGCTATCCTAGGTCAAATGCAATATACTATCTTGAAAACTGCTTGTAACTGTGATATCACAAGATGGGTAATAGTGAAGGACCTCATACTTGGTAAAAACCTCCTAAACAGGATTTGTCAAGTATGAAACATGTTCGGAACTTATATCTGACATGTAATTCCGAAAATTTATAACACGAAACTGATGTATGACCATGTTAACATGTCTGTCACATCTTTGCCCATGGAATTATAACTTAAGTACAGGTTTCGACCACTCTGGTCTCGGCAAGCCTGTAGCCAAGAAGGACGTCGTCTCCTACAAATATTTTGCCTCCTAGCCTAATAAAAAAATGACCATTGCCTTAATTAATTTTATTATATCTAACCCCCTAACAATCATTTCATTTAGTATAACTGACTATCAAACTGCATTAAAACAATCATGTTTTAGAAGATTCGTCAAACCCTAAATATTGAAATAAATGGCACCATTTTGCATCTAAGCGCCACTTTTTGTTGTAAAATTTTCCAAGAAATGGGGACATTCACTTCTCCTCTTATACCCTTCCTCAATACGACACTTAACCCAAAACGCTTGCAAAACAAATTAGAAGCCCGTTACAATTGAACTAGTTGTGAAATTTTGATATGAAGATAGTAATCGAAAATTTGGTTTCCCCCTCTGCCCCCACCCCATTACAAAAATATCCCTCTATGCCTCTGCTCCGAGTTCAGCAACCTCGTTAATATGCGTAAGGTGCTTCCTAGATAACTTGCGAATTAAGTCGGAACTCAGTCTTGGCATTGAGCCTTGAGGCACGGTCTCGATTTAATTTTTGTTAGTCACAGTCTCGGATGTTGCAGTCATGACAAAAACAATGATTATCCACACCATGAGCGTACAGAGCGGAAAACTGCAGTTGCTCCCCCCCCCCCGAAATTTTCAAAGTAAATATTTATCACATCAGTCTTTGAAAATTTTGGCTTTTGTGATCTTTGAAAAGTTTGGCTTTTAAAATTTCTGACAGATTGTTTATAGAGGCAACTTTTAAGGCACGGAAAGTGCCATTAATTTCCGGCAATATGGGAAGCATTGTTGTCCTTTTTGTCTTTTTTATTTGCTTGGTACACTAAAAGCCAACTCATAATTGCGCTCTGTTTAGTCTGTTGCCCCACCCGACCGTAAAGTTTCTGCATACGACCATGATCCACACTAATCTGAAGTCAGTTTTATTCGACGCTAAGCCAGAGATCACACAGTGTGAGTGACATAGGAATGCATTTAATTTAACACGAATCTAGACTCTAGTTTGCTGTGATTGGTTCGAAACGTTGTCGAAGGCGTCTCATTCGAGAATAACCCTTTTTCGAGCCCACCGTTCGATTAAAATTTTGCAGTTTTATATGCGGACTGTAATGCCGGAGACCGGACTCGGAATAAAACAGGAATGAGGAGATCCTGGAATCGGATTTGGCCCAGATTGGTTCCAACTGGACTCTGCCCCGTATCCGATTTCAGACGAGTCTACCAAAAAAAAAAAAAAGGGGGGGGGGTATGTGAAGATCCCTTTAGAGTCCTTTTTTGTTGGTACGTGATGTTATGACTCAATGGTGGCGCACTATCAATAATATAAGCTACTGAGTGGGCTAGACTATGGTTCCGACCTTTGCAATGAATATGTACTTTTATATAGTTTGAAGTTTCTCTTTTCTTGACTCGACTTGGTTTGGTAAATTTATTTAGTCCTACTTGTCTCACTCTGCTATTCTAGACACTACTGCGAGACAGCTATTGGACTTTCTAAAATTTTTCATCATAGGCGGGATAACGGGGGCACTTGACCCCACTTTTTCCCTTTTTCCTAGACCTTAAAAAATAATGAAAATAATGAAAAAAATGAGCGGAAGAAAGAGAGACTAGAGAGATTATGAAGGAATTTTTGCAATGTAAATGAAGAAAAAACATTAATTTCAAATATCATAACAAAACTAGATAAAAGGCTATTGTTAAAATGGTGAAAATGTGATTCCTCTGATCAGTTTAGCGGACATCCGATGAGTTTTAAGATGGAAAATGTCCACTGTTTCTTGTTTTATCTTTATACCATCATTCATATGGAGGTCGATCTGAGTTGGGAGCATGGTATGTGCTCGATCTCCACATGGAATTTGGGTATGCGAATACAAGGGCGACGATTTGTTCTCAATATTGGGGGGGGGGACCCCATTTTCAAATAATTTACTGTGTGAAAAATCAAAGTCAATGGGCGATTTCTCAAATATTGGGGGGACATGTCCCCCTGCAACCCCCCGGATCGCCGCCCATGTGCGAATAGCAGACCTACCGCACGTGACTACCGTGAACGTACCCTTTACTGAATACTCCAGCCTTTCAGTTCTGACAACAAATCTACTAAACATTTTTTTTAAACTTATACCCATACATTTGTCTACGGCATCTTTTCATTAGTTTTGCACTCATAAGGTGGACTCCCGAATGTGAATGCGTCGCACTCTGGTTAATTTTCTATGCCTAAATTTAAGCACACTTACCTTGCAAGGAAGCTGTCAACAAGTCACAGTACTAAAATTATACACAAGTGACAAGTGGCTTTCTGCTTCCCCAACATACTTGAAAAGAACCCATTTGAGAAAAATGAAAGTTTCACCTTGATACAATAGGAGGCTATGCATGTTATCCCAGATGATCAGTATCCCCGACGGTTGATTTGTTTTTAATCCCATGGAACATAGACTCCTTTACGTGTTCCGAAAGATTCTGATACGCTGCTCGGCCTACTCGCACTAAGCAATCCCGGAAGTCAGATTTGCCTGAACGCCACTTACTCGGCATTTAAAGGGGGAAGAACCCCCCTCCCCCGACTTCAAAAATTTTCCATACTAAGTTTACCTCTAGACCCTCCAATCTCCAAAAAGGCACCGATCTAGTGCACCTTACGGACAAAGTTACAATGCGCTGCACGCTGAGTTTTAATTGCTCAAGGCTATGTCCACACACTATTATGTGAGCTGTCTGCTATACTGAGTGACCTGCATAAGTTGTCGTCGATAAATCAGAGTGATGCTACTGTTCAAATTTATGTCAATCAAAGTGTAATCACCAATTGTAAATAGAGATATAGGGATATCTCTTAGCTATGTCTGGGGAGATGCAGTAACCCCGGCCCTTTAAACCCGTAAATCAAACCTGTCTTGTGCAGTATGTGCTCCGTCGTGAAATAGTTTTGTAACAAGGTTTTCTTCTAAAACCCCTCACCCCCCCCCTCCCGCTGACACCCTTCCTATTACTTCTGCCGACGGAAGCTTTTAAAGGAAGAATTCAGTCACTCCAGTAAAGAATTGTAAAGAACACTATCCTATTTCCTGATTGGATCTTGAGAATCATGTGACAGTATTTTTCTCACTCAATTGTAAAATTTACAAGGAGCAACTGCTTGGTTTACCTTGAATATGCAATATTTATGTCCTAAAATATTATGAAAGATACCTGGAAGAGCAATAAGAAGAAATCTGTGACATTTAGCTATTGTTTCAAAATAAGTTTGGGGCGACTGCTTTTGACCTTTAAAGAGGGATTTGCATCACCCCAAGTATGACTTTTACTTGGTGGTAGGCCCCGCCCATAATTGTCTTTACTGACTCTCCTTGCATGTGCAGACACAAACAGTTTACTGCTCAAGGCCACATCCTGGTGAGCATAAAAGACCCCATGTATAATCAAAACATTCTCTGTGCGTGCTGTGTAATGCGAGCTGCTCTGCATCTTTCGAATTTTGCAACTCTGATGCCAATTAAAGAGTAGTCACCAATCGAGACTTTTGCTTACCCCTTTGTAAAAGTAATACTTGGGGTGATGCAAATCTGTTGCTTCAGTTTGGCTGCTAGTCCTCGCCGTCAGGGAGCTTGTTTCCCAGCCCCTACCGATTGTGCTAATGGTCTAACCTTGATCAGGGGTTTTCCTTTTTTACACTCGCTACTCGGACTAGTAAACAAAACTTTTGGTACCCCCCCCCCCCTACCGCCCCTCCCTACTCCCTTCAAATCCTAGACTAATTCTCTCCTGTTTATCAAATCACCATGCTTATCGTACGGTATGATGCGTGAAGCTGCTGACACAATCTCACAGGTCATTCAAATCTTCATGTAATTTGGTGTTACATTTGGGGAAGTTTTAACATTTTCGGCAAAGTTTGATATTAAGTTTGCCGTACTTTATAGAGGAGAAATGAGGGTTTTCAACCTGGAAAAGTGGGGGCGAGGGAAGTATACTTCATTTAGCCCATAGCTTTAACAAGTTTACTGTTAGGTGAAGGCCCCAAATGCCTCCCCTCCCTCTTCTATTCTTCCCCCTCTCGATCCGTCCCTTCCCTCCCACCTCCCACTCCTTAATTTTTCCCCTTCCCCTCACCCTTTATGCCTAGATTTACCACACAAGCCTTCGCAGTTCTTTTGACTTTATAGTGTACGCCATGCGCTGGAAATGCGCTAAAATTCCAAATGCGTTCTGGACTAGCGCACCCAAAACACTTTCCAAGCTGCTAACGCAAATATTTTTACATGTGGCTGCAACCCTCTCGACAACACGCAGTACAGTGATGTGTGGACCATTACACTATACAGTAATAATACTTCCATGCATGGTGTACGTGTGTGGACAGTGTACTGCCTTGCCTACATTTATTAGTATTACAACAGCTTTGCAATTTGGTACGGTACCTTACGTTGCATACACATGTAGAGTTGAGACCTTGCTGAGTTCGTTAAAAATGTTAGAAAATGAGCTCCTTTTCGTCGGAAGCTCTTAGCTCAAAGCTGGGTGCCCTGAACAATACAGCTCAAAGCATTCAGACGCTGTCGTTGTGGCTTATTCATCATCGGAAGCATGCTAAAACTATCGTGAAAGTTTGGTACAATCAATTACTCAAAAGTAAGTATCCGTAACGTAGTAGCTTCATGTTACTGCTAGGCTGGGCCTAATGTTAAGCGTTGCGATAGCCTTGCCAGGCCAACATGACACAGTCATCAACTATCGATCAAGGTGCATGTGATGAGCACAACATAAGCTAGGTACGGGACTTGACTACATGAATATGAACAGGACTCAAGGGCTTTGTATAGTAATTAGTATAGGGGCCTAGTCGCGATACAATCGAATGTTGTGCACCCCATGAATTTCCTGGATATCTCCACTGCAATGCAATTGTAAAGACAATTCCACAAACCTACGCACGAGGTATAGCCTAATAGTTAATAATAACGTAACATGAATCAACAGGGGATAGTGCCTAGCCTAAATCATGACCTTGATTATGATTTTCCGCTGCAGTGCTTTTCCTGTTTCATGTATGATGGGGTGACCGTCAACTGCGCGGGCCCGTCGAGTGCACATCTAGCATAAGATATCATACAAAAAGCTTGCAATGGTAGGGTTCTTAAGTGCGCATTCGACGGTCAACACACTATACTTAAAAATGGGCACGGTCAAACTAATCAGGCCCAAATATCGAGCTGCTCGTCCAGATTGCATAGGCCTAGTTTGTTAATTGTGCGCGGAATGTAATTGTAAAGTTCCAAAATTGCGTGCCAATGCCGCTACAAATAAACACAATACATTTAACTATATGTGTACGTATACATATACGCATATGTATACTATATTTATGTATACTACATACTATATGTACGTATACTGTACTTACGTACGCTACACTTATACATATCATACTACTGCCAAAATTTATGTACATTTTTCCTATTTGGCAGGAAATAATCATATTTTGTGTGGTACTCCTGTGTGCATTTAGTGCACTATACGCCGAAGATCTTCGGCGTGGCTATATGATTTCGGTCGGCGTGGCGGCTTAGAAACTAGCCTTTGTCGGCGTGCAAAATGCAGTAAGTTGAGGATTGCCGGCGTAGTTGGCGTACTCCCCAGCGTAGCAGTGGGCAAACGGTACTCCCGGCATACCGGCGGGCCGATTCAGTCAACTCTCGCTAATATGTTCACGCACAGTACTGTGCTATATACACCTGTAGGCCTACTTGTATTGCCAATGAATGGTTTATGCATTACGTACATGTATACATACGTACGTACAATCGCTTACGGATTGCCTCTGACTTAGCTATAATGTGTGCATACTATATACCTGTACATGCATTGCCAATGTATGGTGACTGTGTACGTATCACGTACATGTATACTGTACGTATGTACACACGCCTATGGATTGCTATGTACATGCATTGTATGTGCACAGTACAGAAAATCCCGGCATACATCCCGGCGTACGGTCATGAAAACCTCGGCGTACCTTCGGCGTAAGCTTTACATGGAATGCACCCTGGGTGGTACTCAGTGGGAATTAAGTGGAGGCACATTACAACACAAAATTGCATGGCTGCCGTGTGTGTATTGGATAAGGTTAGTTTGCATTGCACAGTACGCCGACAGACCGAGGTACTGTAACCGTTTCGCCACCGCTATGCCGGGATGGAGTCTTGCTCTGCGCGCCGCACACCAAACTGAATTATTGCGTGCCAAATTCGTGGTAAAATCAGTATGTAAATTGAAAATGCGCGCTGAACTTCTTCCGCGCGACTGACAAATTATGCAGTCTGGCTGCTCGTGGCTGAAACTGCTAATTTCTAACACATTTGTGTAGGGAACAAATACTTTTCATCTCTTATCTACAAACCATTTTTTTTTTTGACAGTAGGCGGGGTCATTGTAAGGTAATTAGCAGCCATTTTTACCCAAGTGCGCAACATTACGACCCTCTCATGATTCGAAATTGCTCAACCTGTAAAAAACGTGGCAAAATTTTCACCAAATCGTGCTGGTCACCAGAAATTTGCAAGTTAGGTTACAGGAAAGAAATGCACGAGTCGATATTCATGTTATTTTCGATTATTTTGCCTTCTTTGTCTCCGCAGTCTCCAATATTTTCCTTAAGTGCCCAACATTTCAACCCTCCATGCTGTGGATGCTTACCAGTCAAAACATCCCTTTACCAAAACCTGCTGCTTATTCCAGACTGCAGACTTTCCAAGTCACACGCATCTGGCATGTGACACACGCATTTCAGCTCCTTCACACCCTCACACGCAGAGCAGTACCGATCACACACATTCCTGTGCCAGACTGTAAAGTTTTTTTTGTGCGCGGGGAATGAAAACAAGGAGTGAAAAAATGCGCGGGAAAAACCCGTATACCAACCTTTCTTAGCGCGGACTGCACGAGCCTTTCATTCATTCATTCATTCATTCATTTATTTCGTCCGTACAAATATATACAGACCATTGCATATCATACGTATCTCACTAGATAAGAATGGCCGCACTTACATATGTCGCACGTTGCCCCACAGGCCTTCTCATATACATGCACATACACTATGCATACAGTGTACATGTGTATGTATGTAATGCTGTGAACGCGTGTGCGGCATACGTGTGGCTGTTCTCAGCATACACTGTACATGATGGATGTTGTACTGTATGTGTATGTACATGAATACAGTATAATGCTGAGAACTCCTGTGGTACTATGCCGTACCAGTACCGTACGTAGGCTACATGCGTCCAGCTGTCGTTTGCACGATAGTGACGGCACGATTGCGTGGGGAACAACTTAAAATCGGTAAAAAAATGTGCGGATTTTACTTAAAAACTACTAAAGTGTGCTGACGGAAAAACAACAGAGTTTGGCTTGCGCGGGGAACGCGTTCCCCGCGCAGGCCAAACTTTACAGTCTGGTTCCTGTGCTCGCCCAAGAAGAACACAAGATATGCAGCGATATTTTGCTCATCTAATTTCGTAACTAGTGAAGCAAGGATGCTAAACATGCCACAAGCATGTACAATGCTGGCGAAAGTGGCTGGCCTAAAATAACAGAGTATACCCCAGGCGTGCATCCTGCTTATATTGAACATGGCATGTGGAGTCCAGTGACTAGAGTTTACCCTTGGACTTGTGTGTATTGTTGACTTTCATTTAATTTTTACGAGAATGAGGTTGATAGTAAAAAGGCAAAGCCTGTTTGGGCATGTGTAGCAAACAGTCAATCCATTCTTGATCTCAGGGCTGTACTTCTCATACTAGCAGAAACGAGGATTATAATAACATGTCACATGGATTTGAACTGGTAGTTTGTGTAGTGTCATCGTGTTGAGCATCATGTTTACTCCAACATGGCACTAGAATACATGGCAGAAAGAGAGAAATTCGAAAAAAAGTGGGGGTGCGCTCTCCCCCAGTGGGGATTTGTGCATGGTCTCAAAACCCATCTGATATGCATTACCATTTTTCATACATATGAGTTTTTTTCAATAATTGAGAAATTGCAGACATGAGACCCCTTTTTCATGGCCGGGTACGTGTAGCTTAGAACACTCAGGAAGTGACATTTCTGGCCATCTGGGGGGTTTGTAAAACGAAAAATTTTCTTGTACGCTCTTCGCCAACAGATGGTGGCGCTCTGCTCAGATAGTCACACACATAAATTTCCCCAAAGGTTGGAAAGTCTGAGACTGGAAAGTTTGCCTTGTGCGCACAAGATCTGGCCTGCGCAGCTTGCTTTCGTACTTTTGCTTCACTTCACCTTCTGTTAGGAGTTTCTGTGAGAAAGACAGCATGGATAGCTATGCAGGCTACTATCATCTGTATATTGCAGGCAGTGAAGTGCAACCAGACCGGATGAGTTCCAGATTTTATTTTCTCACATTTTTTAATATTTGGAGTTAATGTCATGCACAAAATTGTATCCGAAGAGGTGCTGGATGTTCTGCTGGAACAGGTGACGTGATTAACAGTCTTTTGAGGTTCGTGGTAAGGGTGTAAAAATGGGCCAAGATTCGTGCTTCGTCCTGAGAAATGTCCTACCTTGTTATTGTATATATATATAGGCCTATATATTTATGTGTGTGTAGGCCAGGGGTGTAGCTAGGATGAAATTTTTAGGGGGGCCTAGGTAACAAATGAGGGGGCGGCAGCGCCGAGGGTCAGGCTTGTCAAGACTATCTAAGCGGAGCGCCACCATCGGTTGGCACAGAGCGTGCAAGAAAATTTTTGGCTTTACAAACCCTCCAGATGGCAGAAAACTGCACTTCCCACGTGTTTTAAGCTGTGTGTACCCAGCCTTGAAATTCGAATCTCATGTCTGCCATTTCTTAAATAATGGGAAAAAATCAATCCATGAAAAATGGTAATACACAAGGCTGCACATACACTTTTTTTGCTAGGGGGGCAAAAAATGGGCATTATTGATCTGTGGCCTGGGGGAGAGGAATAAAGGGAACGGGTGTCTCTCTCCCCCTTAGCGAAAATTTTTAATTTGAGGAGGACCTATTCATAGCAAATGGTGCAGTATTTGAGGGATTTCAACTTTAAAAGGAAAACGGAAAGTAGTTGTGACTAAGTGCGACAAAAGTCATTTTTGAGAGCGTGGTGGATATGTGAAGCTTGTCCGCAGCCATTGAACTCCATTGTAGGGGAGGGTTTAAGGGAGGAAAGGGAGTGTTATTGGTTATAAAACGTTTCTATGACTAAACTGGCACGGTTTAAAAACGTTTTGTGTTAACTGAGAAATTACTTAAGCCATTGATGATTGAAGCTACCTATAGCAACAGCAGCAACATTGTACAGTAGCTATGCATAATCATGTGTAGTGCGAGAATTTTAGAAAAGTAGGCTAGAAATACATCCTAATAGAGCTGTAAATGATTGGGGTGATGTGTACAGATATAGGCATGAAAATGTTGATCTGCCTATTTGATTGTTTAAGTTCTATCATTATGATCACAGCTATGTCTTATATTTTTACTGCGTTTTATCTGTATATTCTCAAAGTTGGAAACAGTTCACTTTGAAAATTTCTGGGGGCAACTGCCCCCTTGCCCCCACTGTGTACGGCTGTGGATATCATATGAGCTGAGATAATACAAGAATCATACTGATTATGCATCCCTTTTCATTTATTCTGCCTGCAATTCTCCCATATTCACCTTCTAGTATATCTCTATTACATTTGTCCATCACCCTATCCATAGGCTACATGTCCACTACTTAA
Organism: Holothuria leucospilota; assembly: GCA_029531755.1. NCBI lineage: Eukaryota > Metazoa > Echinodermata > Holothuroidea > Aspidochirotida > Holothuriidae > Holothuria > Holothuria leucospilota. The sequence continues at coordinate 24,717,932 of CM055965.1, forward strand.
TGACATATCCCCTAGATCATACCATTTGTCTCCAACCTAGGGTTACCATATTTATTTTCTAGCAAGGAGGACATAGATCACTGTCCCAATGTAGGGGTCTTAGGGTGTCCCCTTCTCTTTGGAAATTTTTCTGGTTTTCAATGTTATCTAGATGCAAAATGGTGCAGTATTTGTTCATGGACTCAGGTCATTGGTATATTTCTTGGTCAGACCTACAGTATAATACCAACAGTAAATCTTTCAAACTATTTAACCCGCAAAGCAGAAGTAGGGATCATGTGGGAAACACATGAAATCTGGACCTTGTTGGCAATTTTACAAATTCACCCAGACGCCAGTGCGAACTAGTAAAAAGAGGACTTGTCGGAAGCATTCGTTCTACAGTGCACTTGTCATGGGCAAGGAGAGAGACAAGACATACTTGTTAAGGATAGAAGAATTATTCGAATGCAGTACCTTACCGTACGGCATATTTTGTGTATGATACTGTATAGGAATGGTTGTGTAAGAATGGTCTTCAGTCTATGGTTGCCATGTTTTCAGTAAATCAGCCAGCCATCCGAAAGGCAGAAAGGGTCTAAACCTGACAATGTCTCGTCCGAATTTGTTGTCGGGACGTTCATTTCTTCGTCCAAGTGAATTATATGCGAATTAAACGACAGTGCAGATTATATACCTAATTTAGTGAAAGTAGGCATTTTAAAGTTATAAGTTGATTTCATACACTGTAGGTGTGCAAAATGTGTTTTTCACACATTTACTTTTTCTTAATTCTTACACACTTTATTTGCTTATTTATTTTTTGAAGGAAATACTTCAAAGTTTATTTCCGTTCAAACATTTTTTTCTTAATTCTTACACATTTTATTAGGACACAAAAAATCTGGGGGCCCTGATGAATATCTGGGGGCCCTAGGCCCCCCTCCCAGCCCCCCCCCATCGCTGCACCACTGGTGTAGGCCTAGTATATGTAGCCTACGTAATGTTTCGAACGCTTGTGATTCACATCACATCAGCCTCAATGTTGTTGGCCAATGGCCATTTCATTGTTCCTCAAATATCCAATGCAGTTCATGATTCAACAGTTTAAGTTGATTAATTATCACAGTTTATGTTGTATAAACCCAGTTTATTTGACCAAAAGCTATCAAGTCGCCTTTTGAAGGCATCCAAGGATGGTGAATCTACTCTGGCAAAGTGCTCCAATGGTCAACTGCTTGTTGAGTAAAAAATCTGTGACGACATAATGTGTTAAATCTGGGTTTTTCAAGATTATACAGAGACCTCTTGTAGTGGAGACTGTAGGTCTTGTAAGTAGTAGGTGATTGGTGAAGTCCATGAAAGTACTTGTAACTAAAAAGTATATCACTTCGCAAACGCCTATGAGCGAGTGAAGAAAGTTCTAGCACTCAAGTCTCACTTCATATGGCAATTCGCATAATCCAGGAACTAATTTAGTAGCCTTACGCTGAACAGCTTCAATAGCTTCCTGCTAACATTTATGGCAACCAAGGAGGTAGACCATACTCCAGTATTGGCCTGAGTTGTGCTTTGTAAAGAAGCATGGAGTATTCTTGTCCAAATACCTGAAGGACATAATTATACCAAGGGTACTGTTAGCTTTAGAAACAATGAGTGAAACATGCTTCCTAAAAAATAAGTCTTTTTCCACTGTTATTCCAAGGTCCTTCTCAAAAACTACTTCCTCTAAGCTCTGGTGATTGCCTTTATAATCATACATAGTGTAAGTAAACTCTGGATGCAAATTACCAACCCTAAGAACATGGCACTTATCCGGGTGAAAATGAAGTTGCCATTTTTTGGACCACTCACAGATTACTGCCAATATTTTTTTGAAGAACACTACAGTCATCCTCTGCCTGGACTTCCTTATATAACTTGGTGTCATCCTCAAAAATTTTGATGCAACAATCAGAGGTGCAAGATGGCAGATCATTAATATACAAGAGGAATAAGATAGGTCCCAACACACTTCCTTGTGGAATTCCACTTGTTATTTCAGCTAGTCAGACATATAACCCTCAGTGCAAACCCTCTGTTAACAGTTGTACAAAAATTGTTTATTGGTCAAAACTTTCCCGTACCAAAACGTTGGGTTGAGTCATTGGTAGTTTTATAACTAAATTAGGCTTATTTAGCCAATTTCTTGTAAAATAATGTTTTATTAGCATTAGGCCAGAGGGCTAGGTTAGTTTTCTGTTTCTTCAAAAAAAAGAAAAAAAAATGAGGAGTAACTAGTCTATAGAATACAGGGCCACTTGAGGGATGTAAGCCCTGTCTGAGCATCCGGATGCTTGGATGCTCAGTCAACTTAAACACTCTGCCTTTATGTTGAGGCCTTTTGAATTTTCCCCAATGCATCAACTCTGCTGGGTTAAAATGCTCAGATGCTAAGAAGGCTTAAGTGGTTTTTAGAACCACAAAAAGTTTGGGCTGTTAGATAAACATGGACGGTTTCACATTAAAATGGGGAATACAAAGAATATAGCAGATGAAGTTAAACTTGAGAACAGCTTATTGTGGTCCATTTCTTAGTAAGTTCACCAGCAATATTTTGAAGTAGCTGTGCAGATGATTGGATGTGGAGTGAATGAAAGTAATAATCTGGCGTGGCTGCTAGGATGTTTGGATGTGGAGTGAATGATTTCACCAATGCCAGTCTTGGAGTGGATGTTCAGATGCGGAGTCAAAGCTTAGGGTACAAGTTAAACAGTGTCACATTGCATCTGTGCATCTGCATGCTAGGTGGTGTTTTTCCTGCTTCTGTGGTGGACATAAAGAAAAGTAAAACAGTCTGATAGCGATGTTATATGTTAAAACGAGGCCTTTTCCTTGCTAATTGACTCACCCTTGATCTCAGTAAAGTGGATGTACTGACTCGAACTGAATGTTTACTTTCTTTATTAAAACGTAAATTATACGACTACCTGCGTTATTGCTTGAAATTATCTCCTACATATGGAATAGTTGTACATTATGGACTGCCAAGCTTTGTACAGTTTGTGTGCTGCAGAGGGACAGGCCGTTCATTTAACTGCATACAGTAGCTGTCAGTGGTGGATTGGTTTAAATTGGAGTAGGAGCTAAGCAAACTTATTAAGGATAATTGTTACTGTCTGGAATGAGATTGGAGAGCCTTTAAAGTAAAGATTGTCATACAGGAGATTGTCTATTTAGCCAGCCATCCTTAATTGTCCAGTTGCATTTAAGAGAATGGAAAATCCATCCCTTTCTTGCTAAGATGCAACATTGTAAAAGAGGAACATTGCTTTCGCTTATTTCCCTTACAGAACTACTGCAAATGGCACTGATTAAGAATCTGTAGTCACATTGTTATGATTTGCTTTTTAAAAACCATTATTATCATAGTGTACATGACCAGACAACTCCCTTCTGCACTTCTCCCACCCAGAAGATTCCTACCTGGAAGATTCCCCCCCCCCCTTCCCGAAATCTCCTACAGGACAATTCCCACCCATGACATCTGTCAAACAACATCCCCCTGGCAAACTCCCCCAGGACAATTCTTATGGGTGACATCTGTCAGACAACATCCCCCACCAGATTTAGAATTGTCCTTAATGGGGATTGTTCATGGGAAATTGCCTTGGTTGATAACTGTCTAGGTTGGGAATTGTCCGAGGAGTGTTGCCTAGGAACCATCATCATACAGTTGTTTGCATACAGACCAGTAGACCTGACAGTATTGCAGTAAGCAGATTTATACCCACCTGTCTTATTCTTTGAGGAGTTTATTTGGAAAGGAAAAATGTCAATGATGAAATTTCCAGAGAAAGTGGTGATGGAATAATTTATCCGGTATCGCAACACAATTTGCTACACAAGCTGGCTAAAATTGCTACACAAATGCAAAAATGTGTAGCACTTTTTAGTGTGCATAACCCATAGGGTTTTCAGTGATTTTATACTAAAGAAGGAAAATTCTTAAAACTGCTATGCAAAATTTGAGTACTAAATTATTGATTTAAGACTTAAATATGAGCAGATTTTTTATCTGTCTTCTCACCATGTACATGATTACTTTCCCACTGCAGCTAAACCAAGTAAGAAACTTTTATACATCTACCTTGCAAATGATGTAGTCCAAAATAGCAAGAAGAAAGGACCAGAGTTTAATAAAGAATTCAGCGGGGTTATCGTCCAAGCCTACAAACATGTTTACAAGTAAGTTTGAATTTTGTTTTTCAATGCAGAGATGAACCCCTTCTGGGCAACACTGGTACTAATAAGTTCCACCTGGTGCTTATTAAAAGGTGTGGATCCCTCAGTATGTTATGTCCCTCTGGCACTAGTAAAATTTTAATATATGTGCCCCCTTAAATCCCTCCTCCAGGGTGGCAATCAGTTCACCCTGCCATCAGAAAACCCTGGGCATATCTCTGAATGTGAAACATTTGTAACCTCCACCAGAAAGAGAATTACAATCTACATAGGCAAATAAAGAAATTAGGAAGCAGCTTGAATACAAATAAGAGCTATGTCACATTACCAACCCCCTTTGATTTTAGTTCTTTTTCTTCAAACAGTTTGGTCAGGGTGGCATTTTATTCAAACTGTGTAAGTATGGTGGATTCCTGGGGGGGGGGGGGTTGGGAGCAGGCTTGGGGTAATCGTAATTGATAACAATTGATTACATTTTTTGAAGTAATTGTAATCGATTATTTTTGTGAAAGTTGCTAAGTAATCGTAATAGATTACATTGGCAAAGTAATCGTAATCATGGTTTAAGTTACGATTACATTGAAGTTAAATTTATACAAGAAGTGCAAAAGAAGTAGCAATTATTAAAAAAATTTCCAGTGCTTGTTACTTCTGTTGGGGTGACTATAGTTAAGTTTCCTGCTTTCTTGGATGCTCCAGCCTGACTGATTGAAAAGTACAGGGGGTTCAATGATCTCCACTTTGGGAAGACATGGTTTTTTTTTTGTTGGTCCAGTCAGGGATTTGCACATTTTGTTCACTCAGCCTCCCTCAACGTGAGCATATCCTTATTACACAACTGGTTGACTTTATATTAAACATTACAAATGCACTTAGTCAATTGTAACCACCGGCCCCATACCCAGGCTTAGCGGGGACTTTGGCCAGGATGTGATTAAGCAGAAATGAAAGAAGTGTTTCCTTCCCAACTACATCTGGAAAGAGTCTCTGTAGGGCGGGGCAACATTTAACTGCACAGCCCTGTTAACTTTAATGCAATGACTCTGCACAGTGGGGCAGCAATTAACCGAACATCCTGGTGTATTCCCTGCTGGATGAATATTTGTTGTCTATGCAATCTGCTCCACAAAAGGTACTTCTATGTACTCCTGTATATGAATTCAGGCCAAGAGTGGACATGATGCTATTCACTCTGGGCGAGATACCTTATAAAACTGAAACAAGTATAGGCTAATGTTTAAATACTAACAACTTACCAGAAAGCCGAACAGTCATTGGTAACATGCCTTCCTTGCTTCGGTTGCACTTTAAAATCGGAGATGGTAAACAAAGTGTCATCTCTTTATGTAGGATCATAGGATATTTTCATGTGCAATATCTTGAAAGGTTGAGAATCAGTTTTTTTGACAAAGTAATTTTTGTCAGTGGTGTGCACCAGGGTGTGCATACAGAGCACCTATTTATATTTTACATATTTCTTTGTTCGCTTTTTTCAGTCATCTTCATCTGTAATCTGTATACAATAGTTCGTTCGAACAACTAATCCTGCTCAGTACATGTGGTTTCCAAAATAACCTATGTACTATTTATGTACCAAACAGTATAGTAAAGTGAGTATGTGCCCGAGAGTATGATAGGCACTCCTGAGTCGAATGCTTTGATGATATATCTGAATGTTTTGATGACATATGTGATGTAAGTAGGTATTGGTTTTCTTTGGCAACGACAGTGCATGTAGGCCTAGTATAACATTGGTAGCTACATACAGTGCTAAGTCCCTGCCCAATCCCTGCGATTTACCTGCTTATTCTTCTTGCAAATCCCAGGGCAACTATCCCAGCCCATTTTTTTGCAATGCACATCCCGGCTTAAAGTCTCATCACATTCCCGGCATAACAGGTAGAAACTAAATCGCACATCCCCAGCAAATCTGTTGCAACAGCCCAAGTATGGCCTTGGTTGTGGGAGGAGGGGGGGGGGTTGTGGTTACGGTTGACAAGTGCATTAATAAAATAAGAACAGTCAGCCTTACAAAATGCAACATCTAAATGTAAATAAATTTAATAGCTCCACTGATAAAACCTTTCATGAGCACTGTGCCAGGAGACTCCTAGTACCAGCTATTGAAAGCATGCTATTAATACTTCCTATCAGTCCATTGTTTTCATTTCAACAAAATGTAATCACGATTGCAATCATGATCACATTGCCATGTAATCGTAGTCGTAATCGATTACTTTCATTTTTAGCTGTAATCGTAATCATAATGATAATCGTAAAATCTGAAGTAATCGTAATCGATTACATTCAGATGTAATCGCCCCAAGCCTGATTTGGAGGATACAGTGACCTGACCCACCATTTTCATCAGTTTTTCATAGGAATGCAAACTGAATGTTATCTAGAGTAATGGTTGTATTTGTGTTAAAGACTGAAGTGTACAAGGCAATACTGTCTTTTGCAGAATTTGAATTTAGTTGATTCAGGTTTATAAGGGGACTTGTATAAACCAACTGTTCCTGGGACATCATTGTGGCTAGATGTGGGGACAAACATATTAACAAATTTATAGAGTAGATTTTGATACCGAAATCCAAGATAAACCCCCAAAGCAACACGTTTTTTAATATTAACCTCCTGATCATTCATCTTGTAGCATGATCTCATCATTAAAGTGACAACTGGGGATTATAATGCCTAGGAAAATAACACACCCTTGAAGGTGCTTGAATTTTGAATGAACCGTATTCAAGGCTCTTGAAGTGGTTGGAATTTTTTCTACATTAATAATCATTAAGAATTTCTCAAAACTCATTCACTGAATTCATATATATCCAAGGACATTGCATCTTTTGTTCTTTTGATCATTATTTTTAGTATTTCACAAAACATGATTACTCCAAATGCTGTCAAAAGTATGGTATGCTGGAGAGAAATTTGGATCCTTTAAAAATGATTGATTTTTGTGGTAAAGTGCATGATCTTAAATTCAGTCTATGTTTACAGCAATATGCACATACAGTGAATGAATGTTGTAAACAAGAAACACAAAAAAAAATTATATCAAAGTGTTCACAGTCAGGGGATGGGCAAAATATGCAAGGTGAGAGGGGTTTCTAATTCTGCAGTGTAGGGTGTTAAATGTTTAAAAATGACAGAGTCAAAGCATTTTAATACATTTGCTATAAAACTTTTGGGGTTTGGAAAAAGGAGCTTTGTTGAACCCAACCCATTAAACCCCCCTGGCTATGCTCAACCCATTAAACCCCCCTGGCTATGCTCAACCCATTAAACTCCCTGGCTATGCCCATGACATTCCATTGTCATCCAGTCTGACATACTTTAGGCCAGAGTATAAAGTTGTTGCATTGATGGACTGGTGACTCACAGTTTATAAATAAAATTTCAATCTTTTCCTCTTTTTTTAGTGACTTGCCTGATGAGAAGACACTTATGTCCATGCAGAGAGTACTCAAAGTATGGAGTGATCGATCAGTTTTCAAACGAGACATTGTCCAAAAACTTAAAGCAGTTGTGTATGGTAAGCTTTACATAAGGTTAGGTCTGTACCTTTTTGGTTGAGTAACTATCCGTTTAACCATTTTCATTATCCAAATGGTTAACCATTAAAGGAAAATGAAATCAAGTCAAGGTACGTCAACAAAATCAACATTTTGGAAGAGCGCCATCACTGTAAGTATGGAAGTTCATTCTTTAAAATGGCACCGGGAATCAATGCATTATTCACGAAGTTTGGAAGATCGGTTCATAAACAATAACAAATCACACATTTATACAACTTTCCACGAGTATGCATACAGTACTTTTTGGTTCCTTGCGATAGCAAAAGGAACCTATGCAGTCAGCTTGGCGTGTGTGTGTGTGTATGTGTGTGTGTGCGTGTGTGTGTGTGTGTGTGTGTGACACTTACTTCGGTACGCTGTAACTCAATAAGGGAAGGTTGGATGGAAGTTGGATTTGGTACGTAGGTTTGCCATGGTGAGAAGGCGTGCCCTATTGTTTTTGGTGGAGGTCAAAGGTCATTTGGGGTCGCCAGGGGTCAAACACCGAAAACCTTTTAATCACGATATCTCAATGTAGGAAGCTTGGATAGATTTCCTATGTAGTATGTGGATGCATTATGGTAAGAAGAGAAATGGCGTCATTTTTGGTGGAGGTCAAAGGTCATCTGGGGTGACTGGAGATCTAACACTGGAAACCTCTTAAACAAGATATATCTCAAGGTAGGAAGCTTGGATAGATTTCATAGTAAGTATGTAGATGCTTTGTGGTGCAAAGACAAATCATGGTATGTTTGGTGAAGGTCAAAGGTCATTTGGGATCACCAGGGGTCAAACACCGAAAACCTTTTAAGCACGATATTTCAATGTAGGAAGCTTGGATAGATTTCATACTTGGTATGTAGATGACTTTTGGTGCAAGGATGAAGCCTAGTATGTTTGGTGGAGGTCATAGGTCATTTGAGGTCACCAGACACCTTTTTGACCAATTTTGTGCCACCCCTCTACTGTATTTTAACCAGTCTCACAAAATCAGCTTACCTCATACAGTACACTGCACTCCCTTTAAAACTGTCTGTGTACAAGAGGTCAATCCTGTGAGGTTGTTTAGGTTAGTTTAAAGGGAGCTGTCTAATGGGTTTCCATTGTGTGTACATGCATGCACTGTATAAGTCAACTATTGTGAGAGCAACTGTCAACTCCCTGTTCAAAGAATGGGTAAGTAAGGACTCATGGTCAAGAGGTCAAATTTCATCACTTCATATACACACACAGTTGTTCTTCTGAGCAGTATTTGAACAATTTTTGTAGGTGGGTATGGCGAAAGACAGAGGAGTGATCATGTTACTAGCCTACGTAGCGCCTCTGTGGCTGCCGCCCATTTTGTAGGCTGCCGCCCTCAGTTTGTTTTTTCGCAGTGATGAGCTGAACGAAAAAACTTCGTCCGCTCCGCGGGGTATCATGTTACTGGCTTGTTGTGTTGGGAGGGTTATACTGAAACATTTCCAAACAACAAGTTATTAATTGTAGACGTGTGCTAGTCACAATCATCACACCTAAAAGTACCACACACTACTCAAAATCAAATGTTGAAAGCTACAGCAAGTGCATCAAAGCATCATTTCACATGTTATGGTTTGAGCTTGTGCACAGTCCGTGTTCAAGTTTGGGGTCACCAATCCTCAAACACAGAACTTTTTAAACACCACATCTCAAGTTAGCAAGCTTGTATTGATTCCATATTTAGTGTGTGGATGCATTATGGCAAGAAGAGCAGTAGTGTCATTTTTAGAGGAGGTCGTCTGGGGTGACCGGAGGTCAGACACTGAAAACCTCTCAAACAAGATAGCTGAAGGTAGCAAGCTTGGATGGATTTCATACTTCACATGGTATTGCATTATTCCAGCTGAAAAACCATGAGGTTTGTCGAATGTATGTAGGCGTTACCATAGTAACAGCTAAACTTAAAACTAGCAAAATTTTGTTTGTTATGTATGGTAATGCCTCAGTTTCATTACATGCAGCAAGGAACCACAGTGCCCATTGGGCTCTTGTTATTATCCCACCGACTACTATTTGCAAGATTTTTGCGATCTAATATAGCTTTGCCAGGTGAGAAGCCTATGCATAACACTGGCAGTATTGCATACAGTGCTAGACATACTTGTTTGGCCTCACTGATACAGTATTACACAAATCTAGAGCATGTGTATGTAGCGTTCAGCACAAATGTACAGTAAATGGTACTTTATATACTGGACTACACTGTGCCTTATGATGTTGTCTGCAGTACATACGTTGTGTGCAAAGAATATCCAGCACTCTAATTGGTGTGAAAATTTTACCCATATTTTTTGCTGCAGCCACAGTAAAATGCTGTAAGGTTTTATTTTAATGTCTTAAATTGCTTGCTTTCTACTTAAATACTGAAGTTTCTTTGTGATTGTAAGAGGAGAAACTCATCAATGTCGAAAGCCACTGTACTGGAAAATTTTATGAAAGCAGCTAGCCTTTATACTGTATGTATATACTTGTGCAATATCACGCACTAGCTGTTCAATGGCCATGTACCCTGAACCGATTGTTCATGCAGCCTTGGTTCGTACAGCAAGCTCAACCAACTGGTCGTGATTATTCATGAAGTTTTAACAGTTGAATGCTCCATTAATAAGTCTTGGTAAACATACAAAATAGTGGAAAATATTTCACTCTTCTGAGCCTTTTTGGGGGTTGAAAATTTCCCAGTAATTCTACTAATGATGAAAAAATTACGGTAAGTGTAGAGCTGTAAACTTGTTTAAGTATTTCAGGCAGCTTAAGTGGGGAGACGTAATTAAAAATATTTTATTTGCACCGTTCAGGGTTTGAAAGCCGGGGTTGCTTAATTAAGCCCCAAACTACAAAGCTTGGTAATTATTTCATGCAGTATGCATTTGTATTGAGCCCGATGAACTGTAAACACACTCAAGACAGTTATGTTACCACATCTCTTGGGAAAGTTCCCGTAGTGCATTTACTATGAACGATGCTGGGATAGCATGTGTTTCTGCAGACTAGAAATAACTTTATAGTCTTATGGAGTTTGTGAAAAAGTTCCATACTAAAGGTGGTTTGTTGACTTGTGTGTAGTATCTAGTTTTATCATACGTAATCCTTTTCAAAGGCTGCTTCAAAGAATTTATTGTTACGTGATTTTCAGCAAGAGACTTGCCGCTCATTGTGCAAATGAATTGTTATACCAGACAAAGCTGTGTAAGACAGACTGTAAACTAACATTTTAAAAGCTTTTAGGGAACTTTTTTAAATCTTATGTAATTTTGTGAGAAGATGTTTAGCCAGTCATTGTTACACAATTATCACCAAGCAAATTTTGCGCTTTATTGCACAAACAGGCTTAAGTAAAAAACTGAACTGCTGCAACTGAGTAAATTAGGATACAAAAACGGTTAAACAATATGACAAATGGCTGATTTTTAACCAATTGACGAGTCAGTTAACTGATTGATCTTTTAGTGCGTGCTGCCCTTCATAAAGATAATTACATTGGAAAGTTATGTACCATTTCAATCGCATACATTCAGGACACTTGTATATGGAATAGGAATGAGATGAGCTATTGATTGCTTTCATTCCCTCATGTGTTAAAGTCTGCTTAAAGCTATAGTAAGTAACATGCAACCAAAAATAGCTGTCTTTACTCAGCAACGAAAGAAGAAAATCCCTCCATGTAAGGTTGTTTGGAATTATTTCAATATCTTTTATACCTCTTCAAAGTTTGGTTTATGAAGTATCTTGTTACTTACGTAAAAATAAATATGGAGTGTGAAAAGGTGGTATCTATTGTAAACCTTTTGTTAATTATCTCCAATGACAAGACAGATTAGTATGCTGATTGAGGTTGATATTTAATGATGTGGACAACTTTTACTTCTAAAATAATGCCCCATATAACAACATTACAACTGTCCTTAAAGGTTTAAAAACAAAGGAAAACACAAGACATAACTCATGAGTACCTCCTTCTATGTCACAAATTTGCATATAAAACAAATGTTTATTCATAATCTTATTGTAAAATAGAAAGTACCCAGTAAAATAGTCATGTTTGATAGATTTTTATGGGAATCGTGGCTCTTTCTTAGGTTTTTTAATGCTTTTCACATCAAAAAGCCAACTGTCATATTTCATGTCACCTGACCATTAAAACTGAATACTTTTGTTCTCTGGTATGTGTTGGTAATAATGCTTTTTACCTTATTAGTAAGCTATGAAAATTCATATGTTATGCATTCTGCTTTTGATGACTGAAGTGGAATTTAATCAAGGAATTTGTTTTACATCAAAGTAAGAAGAACTCTTATTTGATCTTGTAACAGGAAAGGCAAAGCACCGTGAGGTGGTTGAAGAGTCTCCGGTTGAGCCGGAGGAAGAGATCGTCAAGGAGGAAAAAGAAGAGACAGAAGAGTCTGCAATGAAGAGGCCAAAAATAGAAGAGATGGAAAAAATATTAAAAACTGAACCAACTCTAAATCCAGAAGACATTCCCGAGGTGAGGAGCCCTCTATAGAGTAGTAAATCTCACACATTGGTTGATAGTATACTAAGTATAATAGTTTGCATAAATTTGTAATACACTGATGTCTGAGCAGGGATATTGTCACCCCTGATTAACAATCAACAGTCCCAGAGACAATCCCCCTTTGAGTGTTTTATACTGAATCCAGAAGGCAAATAATTTCACAGACCCAGTTAAGACCTGGGTGGAGAGAGGCAATTGAGACTTTAAAGCAAATTAAGGTAGACATACCAGGGGTTAAATAGTGTAACAAAAAATAAGGGGGGCAGCTCTTGGTCCCTAGAAATTTTTAGTAGACCAAGAGCTAGTCTGATTCAGCTTGGAGCTGCTTTTGAGGTGTTTAAGACTTTGTCATTTCTAATTGCAATTTTGGTTGGAAATTTCAGTCATCCTGCAACTCATAGAAAAGTTAAGGTACTTCCCAACAAATGATTGGGCCTTCAGTAGACTCGTGTTTACAAACAAATGATGTCATGGCTGGTTGGCAAAAGAGTTGATAAGGTGTGCTAGCATTGTTGCCACAATAAAAGTAGATTCTTATTCGTCTACTTTCGGCATACAATTGAGAAAGCTTTAACATGCACAAAACCTAAAATGCAGGCATGTGATATTGCACACAATCTATGCCAACCAGTGATGTGAATGGTCTAATACCTTTACCCCATTATCATTGTAGCTGGGACCAGGAGTGACAATACAAAGACTGAGATGTAAATAAGGTCTGGCACCAGCATATCGTCAGCCTCGGTCCAGTGCTATAAACAATTGTCCATCCTGCTACCTTAATTAATTAATATTTTCTATAATCTATTCCACAAGCATATGTTGGTGGTCAGCTGAGCAGGAAGGACAGCATTTTGTGGTGACAATATATTATGAATTGTAAGAGTAAATTTTATGATGAAAATAAAATTTCAGAAGCATATTGACTGTAAGTAAGAAAGCTTCTGAATTGAAGTATGATGAAATCTCCGAATATAGAATATTAAAATAGCTATTTGCCATATATATTTATTCTTACCCCTCCCCCCCCCCCCCATCAAATACGAACCTTGAGAAATTGTGTCATGCAAACACTGTTAAAGCTGTCATCATGTGCACAAGTTGCTGGATCCAGGTTTTATGGATGCATTGCAGATGTGTTATGATACCTTTACAGTTGCATATCCAAGCTTTAGATTTTTGAAGTGATATTTTAGCGTGGGCAACTCCACTTTATTTGGAGTCAAGCACCAGTGGCCTTGAGAGTGGCAACTGTGAATGGAGTGATGACTCACACCGTGATGTCATAACTAACACAGGAACATACATCAAAGAATAGACAAGTTTGGAAATGTTTGTGCACAACGCATCATGGTAATGGGTCAAAAATGAAGTGTACCAGGTGCACACGGGAGACGGTTGTCAAGGTACAGCTGACAGAAATCCTGTATTACCAAACTCACGCTCTGCAGTTTACCCTCAGACTTACCCTCAGACAGTGAAAATTCTCCCTAATCAGTTTACTTCTAGCCCCTCCTCCAATTGAAACAAAAAACACCTTCCTGGTGCACTTCCCTGTCAAAGCTACAGTAGCCTTCTCTGGGTTTAAATTGCTCAAGGCCATATCAACACAGTACTGTGTGTGAGGTTAATTGGGAACACAACTGACTGCACAAGTTCAAGTTGTCATTGAGCAACCAGAGTGAAGCTTCTGTTTGCATGAATGTCAATCAAAGTGCAGTCACCAATTGTATTTAGAGATACTATCATATTGGTAAATATGTTCAGGGTGATTTTACAGCCCCTTTAAGCTATAAGGTGTTGATTAATAACCTATTCATGGGTACTAATACACCACACTGAGGTGTTGAATTGCAAATGTCAGAGAATTGAATAGGTCTAATAAACTTGTCATTGAATAAAGACAAAGACCAAATTGGAAACCAGCTTTGTTGCAAGGCCTATTAAAGCCTGGGAAAGAACACCAATACACAAGTCAGTGTATAACTTTTGTGTAATTTTTTGACAGAATTAAAAATTCCCAAGGAGTTGCAACACAAAGGAAAGTTGGGTCACTATTCTACCTTAGGCCAGAAGTCAGGTATCTCACCCACGGAAAGTGACATTAAATCAATGAAGACTGTGGATCTTACTTTTAACCTGTCTCCATCCAAACTTTTATCAAGTATTCAGGTCATCTTTTCTAAAACTTCATCAACTATTTGCTGAAGGTTCTCTTCAAATATGACACACTGTTACTATTTTAAGCTTTTCATGGCAATTCTGCCATAGTGAGGTTAAAAACTGAAAATTTAAATTCTCTTCCAGCCTGAAGATTTGGCTCAATCTTTAAGAGACCTTGAAAATTCAGCATCCAGCGATGCTGCTGTCAGAGAAAAAATTGCCAGGTTACCACCAGAAGTGCAGGATGTATCACTCTTAGAAAAGATAAAAGGTTTGGGAAATGGTTTTTCTTATTATTATTACTTTTTTTTTATTTTTTTTTTTATTTTGCATGTCTTTCCAGTGTTTACCAACCACCCAGTGCAGTTTAGATATGATGCTACTGATTTAACTAGTTAAAGTGTGGCAGAAAAGTAAAATGAGTTTCTTAGGAAGACACTTCTTTTGTGCTTGAGGTTCTGTATAGTAATTGGCCAGAAGATGAGGATAGCTGCCCTTAAATATTGTTTTAGAAGTCACTTTGCAGTCTCTGCAGTATGCTTGAGACAAGCTGGATTCAGTGAGTAATGATATTTTGGGCCTAATAGCCTCATACTGTCTAGAAATTTGTCTGAAGATGGTTCAAGGCTGAGGCCAATCAGAGTTTGGCAAAAAAGTGAAACCTAACAATTTGGTATAGATCCCATGCAAAATGCATTTTTCTTCCTCCAAGAATCATTATACGCCTTAGTTAAATGTTTACATTTGTTAAAGAGTTTCTTATCTGTCTTTCATACAGTAAGTATTGCATCAAGTTGTAGGGTAACATTTTATTTGATGTTCGTGTGTGACTAGCTGGTCTCAGCTTCAGGGACAGATGCCTCAACCAGAATACTATGAAAATGATTTATAAAGTCTCTTGCCCTTCTCAAGCTTCCCTGACAGATTCTGCAGTTACATATTCCTGGTTTGTGCTACTGCTGATATCAGATTAATGAAGGCAGATTTTTTCTTCTCCTGTATCAGCATTTTAAAGGGAAATATTGCATTTAAAATGCACCAACATGGCATACAAAGGAAATACCTTAAATCATTATCAAGCCATTCAGTCTCACCAATAACTCTAGTAATAGTTATATCTCCTCAAAGTATTATACATTTCAAGAGTAACGGATGTTGCATTATTTGAATTTTTGAAAGTTTGGGTGATCAAATTACTTTTGTGTAACAAATAACCGAATTACTTCCTGGGAGAGCCTTTTTTCTTGAAAAGAAAGTTACCGTACTGCCTTATTTTGAATTAACTATCATTCTGTATCTATTAATATTGGTTTAAAAAATATGAAAATATTCTGTGAAACAAATGCAATATTTCCCTTTAAAGCTAATTTACAAACCAGTCTGTATTGTGTCCAGTAAATTGGACCTACATTTCCTACAAGTTTCATGTAAGTTTCTCAGGTTTTGTGACAGAAACAAGCATTACTGTTACAAACTTAATTTCACATGATCACTGTATATCCATAGCCTCGCCAGGTATGAACCTATTTTGGAAGTCACAAATATTTTTAGATTCATCGTGTACCAAGAACATCTTTTTAAAATCTTCACAGAGCAAGAAGATGCTGACAACCTCTCAAAAATGGTGAATGAGGCCCTTGAACTTCTTGATGACTATAACCACAGATTATCAGCTGAATTAGATGACAGACAAAAACTTGCCAGCATGCTCAAAAACTTCACCATACACCAAGATCAAGAACTTCGGAAAGCTGAGGAGAAGTTACAGGTATAGTTGGAAATCATTTTTGCAGCACCATGTATGCTTTAGAGGGAGGGAAGTTTGTTTGTAGAGTTTTCTTAAACAATGACTTCCTTCAAGTTATTTGATTATGGACAAGAACTTTAAGACAAGCTGAGTACCCAACAGTGGCAAAAATCAGTACCAGCGTGCCAACAAATTTTTGGTAAATTCTGCTAAAAATTCATCCTTCAAGCTCAGTACAGAGCATGAAACGGAGTATTAAATTATCCACAGAGCTCCCACTGTTTGGTCAAATCCCATTTTGTCCTCTCATACAGAGAAAACCTGTATAATCAGTTATGTAGACATCTGACACTCTGAAAAGTTTGTGCGTCAAAACTCTTCGTAAAATTAGTTGATTTAAATTCATTAGTGTGTGTCATTGTCTTTTAGTTTGAGAGCTCAGAAAAAAGTAGTATCTTTTTCAGTGTGGTTAAATTGAGAACTACTTTTTTCAAGTGTCCCTGCTACCTCCTAAGTGTTTATGCCCCTTCCCCAGAGTTGCAAACTTGCTGGGGGGGGGGGGGGGTGTCAACCCTGTGTGGAGCTATTGCTTAATCAAACCTAAGTTTATGCCTTAGAAGAGATTCCTTTCACTTGGAAAGTCAGTTGTGAGTTTTGAGCATAAATATTTATTGGGAACAAAATGGCCAGTTTATACTTCCAAATATTCAGGCACTATAAAACTATTAGAACCAAATACAATAAAACCCTGTTTATCGGAAGTTCGAATAAGGAAAAATTCGGATAAACGGGGTTCCAAGTTTTTGCCTCAAGTACGGTACACTGGGTCTATAAGACGGTGTGTCAACACATTTCCAAAATAATTCCGACAAGGCTAAAAATTGCAGACAAGATCCCCCAAAATATTTCGCTACTATTTTTTGTGACCAAGGATATGACAAATAAATTTTAAGACTTCTAAAACAGGGAGGTTTTATTCCTAAAATTCGAGCCTTTGCTCTTCTGAATGACCAATGCTTTCTGCACACTAAATGAGTGCGTGGGCTGAAGAGAAGTTATAACGATCTGGAGAGGTAGATAGAGTAAAAATTCTGCATAAATTTCCAAAAATGTGTAGGAGACTCTCAAACAGCAATTCGCAATGTTTTTGTAAGGTCTACTTTCATTATTTTTAGGTATGGATTTCACTACGTTACTAACTTTTCAGATTTAGTGAAACTAGGACACTAGCCTTTCATATTTTTGTATACGAGGATCTTGAGCCTATACCGACTCATGGCTCCTAACAAGAATTTCAAAGCAAATACGTACGATATTTCTTCCAAATTTGACAAATAGGTAACAGATTGTTTTCTATGTCAACATATGGGCTGTTTTAGCTCCTTCCATGACTTTTAAAGTTCCGAGAAAAATTAGTGCATTTCTGCAAAAATTTACGTTGAATTTTGCCTTGTAAAGCACTGAAAACTTGGTGGATACTACCATAATTGTGTTGACTATTATTGTTGTTAAATCTGACGGCTAGTTCGGATAAATGGGGTTTTACTGTATGGTCATCTCTTGCTCCTACGGGCCAGTTACGTACATAACTCTGAGCTGAAAAGTGCTCAACTTTCATAGCTTTTTAGCTTTACTGTATACTGAAGTATGAACTGGCCTTAAGTTTGTCATCATGGTTTCTCATTGTTGCATCATTTTTGTGAGTATTAAAATGAGGAGAATTGGTTTATGGTAAGTGCAAGAGAAAGTGCATAACAAGTGCTGTGTTTTGCATTCTACTTTCATATAACAGTGTCCCCTTTTCTGCTTTTTTTGTTCTCAGGAACATGAAGAAAAATTCAAAAAAGTAACAACTGTTAGGAAAGAGTTAGAATCTCACATACAAAACCTTCCAGATCTGACATTGTTACCAGATGTCACAGGAGGACTTGCACCACTTCCCTCTGCTGGGGATCTTTTCTCCTTAGAAATGTGAACTTAATGAAATCAGAACATTGTCATCTCATGGAAATTTGGATTATAAACTTTTGGTGCTGCTTTCAAGAAACCCTGAAAGAAACAAAGTTTTTGAAAGAAACAATGCAATCAATGATTGATCAGCCGTGATTGTCATGACACAAATAAAACGAAGCTCACAAGGAATTCATAGGTTATGGAGGAAGCGGACATCAAAAAAGAATTTTCATGAGATGTTTTGCAATTGTTTGGGCATTTCAGGAAGTTACAAACAGTTACTTCAAGTTTTTGGAGACCAGACTAGTGCCTGTCAAACTTTTTTGTTACCATATCTGTGCTCTGTGCAATAACATCAGACAGCTGTAACTAGATATAGACGAATCCGGAGAGCAAGTGATGGTCTGATTTCAGTCGGCCATACCTGGGTTTATCACCTTTAATCTTTCAATTTCCTTGCTTACCTGTATGATGGATGGTTGGACATTAAATTGTATCTTGATTCGTTCAATTTCACTGAATATGTGGGTTTGAAATTCATGTAGAAAATAAATGAAGACGATTTAAGGCTGGTGGACCCCATTAATGGCTGCCTACAGTCACTAAACACAAGCGCTGATCGGATTCGTCTATAGGACCAGGGGAATACATGAGGTTCTTAATAGGGCTGTGAACATGTAGCAAATCTATTAAATGCATAATTACAAAATTTTGCATTTGCTGAGCAATAAATTGTGGTTATTGCTATCCAGTGTGCAGAATCTCTGGGTCAATGTTTTTGGGCCTACCATATCAATTCATGGACATGTAGGCCTTGATTGTGTTTGGGAAAGATTGACTAAAAACACTGAGATTCATAATTGGCAAGAATGAAGCAAAGACTTATGAGAAGGTTAGGTGGACAAAAAATGGGAAAATTCAGAAATGTTGAAGTGGATTTAAAAAAGTAGAAAAAAAAAAAAAAAACACTTTTGCCATCAATCAAAGAAGCTTTTTAATAAAGGTTTATTCCACATGCAATCATTTTGCGATTAATTGCTATGTGGTCACAGCCCTAGTTCCTAATAGGAAGTATGAAGATGGTTTCTAATGGGAGGTCAAAGAAATAAGAAAATCTTCATGCCATACTTTAGGATATACAATACATGGGTATGAAATATGACTGTGCTATTCAAAGGATTAAGTGGACAGTTCACCATTAATAGGGGAAGAACTTTGCAAAATGTTGAAAGAATCATGCTTTTTTTTTTTCTTTTTCAAATTGAGATTTTACTTATTGGCTTTTTACATGTGTTTAAACATATTTACTGCAGAGATTTATTCTCATTTGTCCTAGTATTCACACAGTTGTCTCACAGAAGTTAGGCCATTGTTGCATACACATGGGAATTTCCTACTCACCTCATGAGATAAAAGCTACTGTTTGATGTGGTGTCATCTTCATGAGTCATGACTCTGTTTAGACATTGAATGTTCTGTTTCCCATATTTTAATAAATGAAACAGTTTGGTACAGCTCGGACATAAAATAAGTTTTGACACTTTTGACTCCCCAAGAATGGAAATGCCATACTATCATAACACTGAATGTAAAGTGTTGTTCATTGGGAAGAAGAGTGCCACAGTGGCTGGTCCAGTGCTCAGTAGTGATCTATTAAGGAGTGTGTTGGGGGGGGGGGGGGGGGATGCATCCCATTTCCATGACGGCAATGATTTGCTATGTTGAGGGAAGGTCAGATGCCAGCCAGTTGTTGATGATGTATTATTATTATTGACACGAGAGGAAGATATGATCATCTTTTTTATATCAATAACTTCATCATCAACCTTCATCTGGAGAGGGAGGAATCCTTATGGTAAGAGACAGATTCAGCCAACTGTAAAGCCAAATATTTTAATGACATATAATATCTTGCAATATATTCAGTGCAGTTACTAGATCCAGAAGTCCCTGTGGGTAGTTGCTGGTAGTCCCTGATGATTTGGGTAAGTTTGAAGGTTTTAATATAACAAGTGAATGTTCTCTGTCAGTTTATAATACCTTGCTCATCCTGGAGATGGACTATATTCTCATTGAAATGATTTTGATTCTCAGTATCTTGTGGGACTCTGTGATATTTATTTAGTAACCCACCTGCTGGTAAAACATTGCCTTTGTCCATAAATCTAAATTGATCTGATTTTGAAGAATTCCGTGTATAAGGAGTGGAACCTATTCTCTGGCATACCACCAATGCAAGGTGCCAAATAGTGTGAGAAAATTGAGTAGCAATCATTGCTAATCACTTTTTGAATTGAATGCCAGTTACTTCGTTAAGTTTTTAAAATTAATGATCAGTCAAAACACACACACACCTGTAGGGAAAGCATGCAAAATATATCGATTCCCAACTTTTCCAGAGTTAATGTAAAATTGATTCACAACTGAGGTTCCTTGGGTTGCGAATTGCGATGTGTGAAACCATTTCATCCCTTGCACCAATGATACAATACACGAGACATAATTACAGCGTATAGTCATGTGGACTGATTTGCTGAATATGTAGAGAATATTACCGAAAGTATTCAGATAAGGTCAGTTAATCAAGTACTTATTTTAGTGCTGTAGCATAGTTCAAAAGTAAGGCATCCACAACATTGAATAGTACTGAAATATTAAATTTATGGAAGGGCTTACAGTGATTTTCATGTTGTAGTTTTCACTTACATTGATCATGGATAGGAAGCAGTGAGGGTACGTTGATCAGGCTTTAACAACTTCAACCATTAACCGACATTGATACCGAGCATAGCATTCATTATTGTTGAGAATTACCTCATTTACTTGTTAGAGAAGAAAGTAAGCAGTTGAGCTGAAACAGTTTGATGCCAGTTGAGGTGATTGGTTTGGAAAAATGGGCAAGGTAGTGAGGACCTTGGAGAAAAATTTACTGTGTGAAAATTTGAAAGTCAGTGGGAGCATCACCAAAAAGTTGGGAGGGGGGCCCTGGATTTCTACTTATGTTTGATGCAGTTACACCTCTGTGTTCTGCTGTCATGTTTCAGCACACATAATTATCCCTTATACTCCCATCCTAACCCACACCATACCCTTATCCTAACCCTGACCTAAGTGTAGACTTGTCAGAAGAAAGAGATGTTGGAACTGAGAGCGGTCCCTGTGTGATGCAGTCTTAGCAGTGTAAAGGTGTAGTTTCACTCAGAGAATATCTGCTGTGATATTACAATCACCAAGAAGTTGCCATTGTATTCTAGAGTACATGATTGAAACGAGTGTACTGTTATATATGTATTTATTGAATCAACATTATCAGAGAATTTATACAAGCATGAAGAACATTTAGTTGCAGTACTTTGATAATATACGTTCATGAAGTGTGCAGATAATGGCTGACGGTAAGGTATCTAAGATGGGATGCCTGTGAGATTTTCATACCATCCACACATTTTATTGGGTCATGATGATGTTGCAGGCAACATATAAAAAGCTCAATTCAATTGAAAGTGATATTTCTCTGTTTCAGATGCATTCCTTTTAAATGATAACAATGAACAAGTACAATTTGATTTCAGTCTTAACTTTTAATGTAGTCCTTCTCAGTTTAAAAGCATAAAATGCTTGAAACCTGAAAATTGGCAAAGCATTTCTGAAATTAGCTCATTCTGTTTATTCAGAGGAAAAGTTAGAAGTTACAGATTACCACAAGAGAGATAATTTCAAGCTCACATGCTCCATAGAGCATTTGCTGGTCAGAACAATGCAAGATTTGATTTGATCTTCAGTTTGTAAAACTTGTAAATATGTTATTGTTTAAATACTGACCTGTGTCTGTGTTGTTTTTATCTCTTTTAGACTGCTTTTTCAGTAAAAACAAAACAAGATTAAACAATCAAAAACCAACACAAAGACCCCTTTTCTCTGTTTCTATTTAATATGTGATTGTGGGTTAACACAGTGAGTATATACTCCAGAAATAATGCATAGAAACTGAATGCTCCTACAAACTAAATCAGTATGTAAACAAATTATCAGTTGTGCCTGTTCAGTTCCAAGGAGTAAAGACCCTCCAATTTACACCTTTTGGTGTGCTAGTGTTAGTGACCTAATTTAAATTTTATGTCCTCCTTTCAGTCATGGTTAATTCAGTCAAGGTTAATTCAAACACATTCTCCCTAGATTTGATACAAATAGTTAAACATGACTTCAATCAGTAGCAATAGCCAAATCAGTTATGCCATCCACAAGGAAGGAGCTTGTTCTTGAGGCTCTGGTTCAAATGTGCATAGAGGGCTCATTTTCTTTTTTTCAAATATGGGCTGTTCTAGGGTTTAAGACAAACATTCTAACTCTAGAATTTCAAATGTCAGCTTGGCCTAGTTGGTTATGCCACCTGCAAGAAGAGATCCTCTTTCTGTAGGTCCCTGGTTCAAAACCAACAGGTACACTTTTGATTTTCTTCAAGTCTCTACCTCTGATGTGTGGTATAAAATAAAAGTAACATCCAGATTGTCTGGGGATCCAGTCATGGCATAGCGGAGACGAAGAAGACTCAGAACCTGGAGGTTCCCGGTTCAAGACCTGGCCAGAAGACCAAAAGCAGGAGGCAGGATAGGAACAGGATCACTAAAGCAATGTAAGGGACACAGGGAATGCAAAAGCTAAAATATGAAAAGCTATTCATATTTTTGCAATCAATATAATGAAGTCCAAGTTCAATGTCAAGGGCAATGTCAAGTCCAAGTTCAAGGGCAATGTCAAGTCCAAGTTCAATGTCAAGGGCAATGTCAAGTCCAAGTTCAATGTCAAGGGCAATGCCAAGTCCAAGTTCAATGTCAAGTCCAATGTCAAGGGCAATGCCAAGTCCAAAGTCGAGGTCAATGTCAAGTCCAAGGTGAAGATCAAGTTCAATGTCCAGTCCAAGTTCAATGGCAAGTCCAAGGTGAAGATCAAGGTCAAGTTCAACATAAAGTCAAGTCCAAGATGAAGTTCAGAATAAAGTCAAGTTCAAGGTCAAGTTCAGTATTCAAGTCCAAGGTCAATGCAAAGTGGAGTTCAGTATACAGTCAAGTTCCCAAATGGCCATTGACCTCCACAAACCAGAATGCAAAAATGCAATGTGGTTTCGATGATTCATACACACCTACAGTATCATGAAATTACAGTACTATGAAGTGACTGCAAACTTTTTTAAGGCCAGACCCCAAATGACCTTTGACCTCCACCAAGTGATAGGGTTCTTCCTCTCACCAGTAGGCATCTACATACTAAGTATGAAATTCATCAAACTTCCTATGTTAAGATATCATGTTACCAGGGTTTTCAGGGTTTAACCCCCGGTGACTCCAGATGACCTTTGACCTCCACCAAAAACAATAGCATTCTTTGCCTTCCATAACTCATCTACATACTATGCACAAAATTTATCCATGCTTCCTACATCAAGATAGCTTGTTAACAAGGTCTTCAGTTTGACCCCAGTGACCCCAAATGACCTTTGACCTCCACCAAAACAACAGGGTTCTTCCTCTTCCCATAATGCATCTACATACTAAGTATGAAATTTATCTAAGCTTTCTACCTTGAGATATTGTGCTAACAAAGTTTTCAGTGTTCGACCCCCAGTGACCCCAGATGACCTTTGACCTTCACCAAAACCAATAGGGTTCTTCCTCTTCCCATAATGCATCTGCATACTAAGTATGACATTCATCCAAGCTTTCTACCTTGAGATATTGTGTTAACAAGTTTTTCAGATTTTGACCCCCGATGACCCCAAATGACCTTTGACCTCCACTAAAATCGATAAAGTTCTTCCCATTTATATAACACATCTACATACTAAGTATGAATTTTATCCAAGCTTCCTACATTGAGATACAGTGTTAACAAGGTTTTCAGCATTTGACCCCTGGTGACCCCAGATGACTTTTGACATCCACCAAAAGAAATAGGATTCTCTGCCTTACCATAAGGCATCTACATACTAAGTATGAAATTTATCCAAGCTTCCTACATCGAGATATCGTGTTAACAAGGTTTTCAGTGTTTGACCCCCGATGACCCCAAATGACCTTTGACCTGAACTAAAATCGATAGGAACCTTCCTCTTTCTATAACACATCTACACACTAAGTATGAAATTTATCCAAGCTTCCTACAAGGAGATATCGTGTTAACAAGGTGTTCAGAGTTTGACCCCTGGTGACCCCAAATGACCTTTGACCTCCACCAAAATCAATAGGGTTCTTCCTCTTCACATAACGCATCTACCTACTAAGTATGAAATTCATCCAAGTTTTCTAACTTGAGATATTGTGTTAACAATGTTTTCAGAGTTTGACCCCTGGTGACCCCAGATGACCTTCGACCCCCACCAAAAACAATAGGGTTCTTCCTCTCAATATGGGGCACCTATGTACCAAGTTTGAGAAGTGTCGGAGTTTCCCTTCTTGAGATATCGTGTTAACGAGCAAGTGTCACAAACACACATACACACACACATACATACACACGCCAGCACAGTTGCATAGGTTTCTCTTATCATCGAAACCAAAAATGACAGGGATCATCTGCTCAATATAAGCAATCCACTAAGTATGAGATCCCTCACAGTTATCCTTCTTGAGATTTTGTGTTTACAAAGTTTTGACCTTGACATCTTGTGACCCCAAATGACCTTTGACCATGCATACTGTAGTAATGCATCATTATGCTTTGTAAACAAGCACTTTGCTATACTACTAGTGACTATTCAAATCAATTACTACAGAGAATTTAGTGATTATTTTTGTTTATCATGTAAACAGACTTTCTCACAGAGGATAAGAAAATCCCACCCCTCACTAAATTAATTTCCAGCAACTACATCTGCATACACTTCAAAAACTGCTTTACAGATAACCCCTTTTGTCACCATTTTCACAAGTGTACAAACCATAATGAGGGGAGGCAGGGATGGGGGAGGGGGAGGTGGGGCTGGCAAAGATCTATGTAAGTTTTATTTAAAAGAAGGGTCTAAGCTCAAATCAAGCTTTGACATATTAGAGGAGTACTTATTCTAAGCATTCTGGTGAAATTTCCATTGAAATCCAATCTGTGGTTCTCAAGATATCAGCAGATAAAGTTATCATATTTTCAACACAAAGTGAACTTGAAGCAAGCACGTATGTCATACCCTCACATTAATGAGCAGTCTTTTGTTTTTCTTTCACTTTATCACCCCTTTTCTCCTCAACAATTGAATATTATCGCAATGTGATTGCATGAGAGGCATGGGAAACTTACAAACTTCACATCCCCATGGGGAGGTCCTGTCCCTATTAACTTTAAAGTCAGCACAACAGATTGAAAAAACAAAGGAAACAAAGCATTCCTTATCAATGTGAGGAAGTGATATCAGGGAGCTGCCTACTGATATAACTTCCACTTGCCTAAAGCTCACTTTGGGTCACAAATGTTGCACCTTCTTTTGCTAATATCTCAAGTAATACAAGTCCGATTTGAATGAAAGCTTCACCAAAATGCATAGATTTAGTTCCTCTTTTACATATGAAAAGTAAATTTTTGCTTAAACCCTTCTTTTAAATGTAATATTTGTAATTATGATTTGCTTGCTAAAAATCAAGGTACACTATGGGTGGGAGGATAGGGTTGGTAGAAAGTGTTTTGAACACTGGTGAAAGTGACAACAAAAGACAATCCATTGCTTGTGGAATTGGCAAAACTGAAGCTATTATCTCCCATGCCTGTGCCTGCTCTAGTATGACTGAGTTTTACTTTCTGAGCCACATTAGATCACAACTGATGTAATACACTATGAATTAGCCACAAATCAGCTGTAGCAAAGGTCACTAGAACTTGGATATCCTTCTGAGGTGTACAAGCTGCAAATTTACAAATCTTGAAAGACCTATCAAGTCAAATCAAAGCCATTTAAAACTAATATACAAAATCTTCCAGCTGCATTTGTAAACTTCTAGTGAAAGTCCAAAAAGCAACTTTTCAGGTCTCCAAAGTTTGCAGCATGACACTGTCTCTCACTCTACATTAAGTTTGCATTAAGTCTTTAACAACTTAAAAGCCCTGAGTTTTCCTTGGAGCATTTCATCTTTTATTGCACATGAGTTCAAGGTGTTTCCATGATAACATGACTAGAAGCACATGGGACCTCATTCATCTGGAAACATCTCTCCCAGGATGGAAAGTTTTGAGTGGAAATGTTGAGAGGAGCAGTTGTGCTGGCTAGTCAATCCCCCCTTCCCCCTTCCCTTAGGATACTCATATGCAATGTACTGGTCCAGCCACTGTAACCTGTCCTCTTTCTTTTTGAGAACCCTCAGCATACTTTCAATAGACCTCATTTCAGCCCCTCTCTGGCAACAGTCTAATGCACCAATGTCAATGGGATGGGCCTCGGTGTTGAATATGTAGCCTCCTGCATCAAGGACACATTTTCTCCTGGGAGAGGAAAGAAGTGTTCCTTGGCTTCCATTAGAGTGGAGAAAATGATCTGGGTCAAACAAGAGGTAGAGATATTTTGTGGTCTCAGACAAAAAGAAAGATTCCATCCGGTTGTCCAATGAATGGCTGCGGACATCTTTTATCTGCAAGAAAAAACGCAAAACAGGAAAAAAAGATGTTAAGAATATTGACAAATCTGATGTGAGAATGTTTACAATGGAAATATGTGGGAACCCATCTTATTGTAAGATGAAACGATAAATGTTTTTCAAACCAAACCAGCAAACACTAAGTCTAGGATTTTTTTTTTCTAAAGCCACTAAATACTATTCACAATTAAAGATTCAGAGATTTTTAGGAAATCCCCTGCAAAAAGGTCCAAAAATACACTTTCCAAATAGTTTTTGCCCCAAACTGTGGAAGTTGACCCATTCTTGCCAGATATATAACTTAATTTTATAGCTAAAAACTGCATTTACAGGGGCAAAGAAGGAACACTTGTACATTATGAGTTTCATTTATGAAAGATACAAAACTCTTTACTGAAATTTGAAATGGGCAATATTACTTTGATGTAATTTACTAATTTTTGATAGTTTTTTGCAATATTTCCATGCAAATATGGCTTTTAGCACTCCACTACCAGGCGCGGATCCAGACATTTCAAAAAGGGGGGCTAAAAGCCCCCTTGAATATTCTCCTAAATTAAACATTATGCTAATTTTCGTGTATTTGTTATTATTGATGTGGCGAAAAAGGATGAGGGGGGGGGCTGAGGCTGGGAAAGCCTTCCCCCCCCCCCCTTGGATCCGCACCTGGCTACATCTGTTTGCATTTTCTGACAGCTTTCCCCTTTTTGAGGGAGAATAAACATTTCTTCCACATTGCCTCCATCAATGTACTTCACATTCTTCCAAGTAAGGCCCAACAATTAATTTGCAATTTCCTTTATCTTTTAACAATCTAATGACCACTTTACCATCATTCAAGGTCTCTTTCCAGTTCTTTCCACTTGAACCAGGCTTCTGTAAAGTGGGGGGGGGGGGGGAGGGGAGGGGCGGGGCAGTGGCTATCAGCGGTAGCCTACCCAATCAACTTAAAAGCATCATTTGACCATTGGTATTTAATCTGCTCTAATTCCTTCGCAAGTACCTTTCATGCTTTGAAACACAATATTTACATCAAATTTAAGTCTCAGAGTTATCATTCACAAATTGTACAATTCATTCACAAAACTACTGTCACAAAGAACCATACATTATTAAGCATACCCAGTTATATGCCTATTCAAATTGAGGGCTACTGCAGAGGCCCTTTCAAGTATGATTTCCTTTGGACAAAAATCAGCACAATGTCAGAACACACCACACTGAAGACAAAGATGTATATTTGCAAAGTTTTACTGAACAGTTTAGCTTTACCTCAGGGCATGAATGTCCAATGTCACCAATGACCCTGTCCTTCTAAGGGTCACCCAGGACCCTGTCCATTAAGTCACATGGACCATACCAGCAAGATGCACTTTCCTTATTGACCACTTAACAGAGGATTAAATAAGGCGGCTAAAGAATGACTGATCCAAAGTTTTACTTCTGGGGCTAGAATGTGCACATCTGGGTCACCAATGAGCCTGTCCTTCTAAGGGTCATACCGAAGACTTTAACCAGAAAGCCAAGAGGCTTAGTGATTCCTTGACAATGAAATGTACTTGTCTATTACTATGTTTTCAAATCGACAGTGTTACATAGTACATGACTGTCTGTCTGAACAATTTTGGGCACAGAATGTCTACTGGTTGATGGGCACAGATCAAACAGGCTTATACCATATTGACCACCATATTAAGTTCTTAGCCAAGGTGGACAGGGCTCTACACATACATAAGTCTGCTAGCTGAGGGTTGGCTCAAACCACACACCAGGTAGTAACAGTTAACCATGAAAAGCCTCATGGGCTATTGCAAAATGTGGAGTTGTAATGGCGAGTGCAAGTGTCCTTCGGGCAGGTTGAATAAATTTGTCAAGTGCGCCATAAGACAGTAGTAAAGCTTCAGAACTTTAGAGCCTGGAAGTGGGATGCCGACCCACACTTAGAATTTTTTTGCCCCGAACAACATTTAAGGAAAAAACTCACTAACAGTTATCGCCTTAAATACACCTTGGTATATCAGGTATGTCGCCCTTCTGAAATATTCCTCCCTGGAAGTTCCTGTGGAAGCTATACCTCTCTTCCTTCAGTACTCTTTCTGGCTACAGGCCTAGGCTAGCCAGGTATACTTAACATAACAGGTTCAAGGGCAAAGGAGGGCTAAGGCCCCATATGATGCCCTCAAGTCCATAAACCTTAACTGAAAACAAACAACCAACACCAAACAGGCCAATTACAATTAGACTCTACCACAGTCATGGAAGAACTTGTCAATGTTAACGTTAAAGAAGTGCACTGATGTGGAGTTAACTACCCAATCAGGCAGACTATTCCACTCCTTAACAACTCTATGAGAGAAGCTGAACTTCCTAATGTCAAGCCTTGGAAAACACTTTACCAGCTTCTTACAATGGCCTTGAACCCAAAAATTTCTTTGAACCTTTAAATAACTACAAGATGACTTAGGCCTATTACTTACATAAAAGTTTTTCATTAACAAAATGCTATTTGCATTGTAGCCTATCTCCTCTTCTATTTGTCAACACAATGGTCAAAAAGGCTTAACTTAATAGGCTAGCCTAGGCTTAGGGCCTAGGCTAACTAAAGTTAAGACAGGGTAGGCCTAGGGCTAATGCCTAATGCATGAAAGTTGTCTTCCAAAATAAAACTCTTTGAAAAGTTTTCCAGCATAAAAATGCAGCATTCTTCACTTGTAGGCCCATAAATTTATCCACGAAGGGTCAATAGTACAATACTATATGAGTTCAACCATTCCCGGTCCACTGTTCTATCAACTGCCATTGCTAATTATTGTGCAGGCAGTAGTCTACACACTGCAACAATACAGTTCTGTACAAAAACTTAACATTGAACTGTTACTGTGTTAGGCTAACCATACATACGTACATGTAGGTAACACTAGGCTGTGCTGCTCACAACAACTGTGGCCTGCTTTGGATGACAAATCTCTCGGTATTTTTCAAAATAAGACATATAGCTAAAATAAGTTTGTGTCAAAAAACTTCAATTGGATAAGAATCTGAGGTTGTAAAATGATCATTCTCGTCCCTTCGCTACGATGAGTCCATGCAACGGTAACGCCGTTGGCAGAACAATCCATACAATAGACGAGTTGGGAAATGTTTCCACGCAATGCAATATGGGAATGGGTCAAAGGTTAAGTGTACCACGCTTACAGTGTCCCAGCGTGGGTGTTGCATGCTGAGCACGCAGAGCTAAATACGTTACCGTTGTCATGGTACACTTAACCTTGTGACCTGACCGGAAGTACCGAATTTCCCAACTCGTCTATTTGTGTGAGTCTATTTGGCCAAGTGCACACCGCATTTTTTTTTTCTGCAGAGCAGATAGTCCAAAATTTGGTCGCTTATCTGCCCTTCATAAAAAATAATTCTTGTGCACACCGTGATCAGCAACAGAATGGAAAGCTATGACACGCAAATCGTGCAAAAGTGTAGCGAAGCCATAACCATGCACCAGCTCATTGACTATTTGTGTGTTTTGGCTGAGTAAAATGGCAACCACATACCACATTCGAACGTAATAGTCGCTTACAGATACCATCATCTAGCAGCAAGCAGCATATCATTATTGATCTTCTGGATACGGATGTCCATGAGGTATGGTTCAAGTCTATGAGCGTATAGTAAGTATACGTAGATCTTTATGACATCATTTGATTTGAATGGTTGATCTGAGCTACCGTAGAATGACCTTTAAAGAAAATGCCAATTTTGACCTCAAATGGCATTTAATCTCTATGAAATTTTAGGACAAAAATGTACCAAATAAATGCAAGCTACACAGCAAGTTTCAAGTTAAACCAAGTTTTACATTCACAGATATTGTGCTTGGACGATTTTGAACATTTTGACTGCTAGTGACCCCAAATGACCTTTGACCTCTACCAAAAACAATAGGGATCATCTTCCTAATATGGGCCATGCACATGCCAAGTATGAGATTCCTTGAAGTTACACATCTTGAGATAGAGTGTTTACAAGCAATTTCCAAGGTATTTACCATTTGACCTCTGGTGACCCCAAATGACCTTTGACCTTCACCAAAAACAATAGGGATCATCTACTCAGTAAGGGGTATCTACATGCTAAGTATGAGATCCCTAGAGATTACCCTTCTTGAGATAGAGTGTTTACAAGCAAAGCGTCACATACACACATACACACACGCATACACACACACACACACGGCATCACCATCACATAGATTCCTCTGACTACGTCAAGGAATCAAAAATGGAACCCACTGCCACTGTGCTTGGTGCTCAGCATAAGCAATGGAGTAGGGAAAACAAGCCAGTGAGCCACAACTGTAACAATGTGCTTGACAGTTGTGATGAACAAAGACTTGAGGCAGCCACCCAACCAAGTCAGACAATCCTGACACCAATTTAATTAACATTATAATAATACCATTTTGAAACCCACCAGCATGACCACAAATAGTTTAGCCAAAAAACTTTGATTAAATTCCCATGTCATCAACCTCCAATTTTACTGGGGACCTATTTACATACCCTCTGCCACCTAGTTTTCAAATTACTTCTTAACCAATATACATATACTTTTCCAGAGGTCAAGGAACTCTAAGCCATTGTCCTAACACCTGCATGTCTTTTGTCATGCCACCTGCTCAGGTTTATTCATGAAAGTTGATGACCTCCTTCTTCTATACAGCATGCGATTTGTTTTTTTTCATCTCAACTCATTCAAAGTTCAGAGCTTTTGTCTTCTTTTTGTTTGAAACAATAGAGCCATCCTCCGCCACTTCCTATGTAACACCTGTGCATTTGTAGCCTGTTAAATTAAGTTCATGAATATTCATCAATGTTCTACTTCACCAAGGTTGGAAAAGTGACCTTGATTGGCAGTGCATACTTGTCAACAGAAAGAAGCATTTGAGAAGTTACAAGATGGGCTCCTAATAGAGTGTGTGAGAGCAATGTATGAAGAATAGTTTAGTTTCATGTACAGTGATAGATATGGCAGGGCAAGTGGGGAAAAAGAAAAGTAGAACAAGAAAGAACAATGCTATTGACAAAGGTGGGAAATGACAGCACATATGTGGGGTTGGGGTGGGTCAGGGGAGGGGGTGGGGCTTGTTGAGCACTTTAAGAGAGGAAGACCATGGAAGTTACATGCTTAGGCTGCTGAGATGCCTCATTCTTTTATGGCAAATGGAAAGACAGAACAATCTTTGCAGCAATGTAAGGAATGAGTTCCAACAAGTTGGGAGGTGGAAGGCAGGGGAGTGAGTATAGTAGGAGAAATTTATGCAAAAATAAACAAAACAAACACACAGGGGCATAGCTAAATGGTTATAATGGATCCTCTTTCCAGACCCAGCCACCTCCCCCCCCCCCCACCCTTAAACTTTATCAGACTTGTGAATGTGTTGGAATGCACAGCAGAATGGCACAGACTACACTTGGGGTCCAAGCATCACTATCATTTTCTGAACTGCTCTTTTTTAGAAAATCCTGCCTGCACCTTATGAATAACCATCATGTTTCAATAATCTCCTATTCCCTTTCTCCCTCCCTACCTCAAATTCCAGTTTTCTACATTTTTCCTTCTATAAACTGTATTTACCACACTAGAAGATGACCTTTTGTGACTCTGCATTGTCCCACAGCTCCCTATGCCACTGAGAGATAGTAATACAGGGAACAGTTTAAATATCTTTTACAGAGGGGGGGAATGCTGAGTATTTGGGGGGTGAGATGGGGTGGGGTCCTTGTTTACCTGTTTGCTAAAATCAGGCCTTAACATTATGAAGAAAATTTGGACTTACACTGGCATAGCCACAACGTGTTCTAGCACTGATTTGAATTGAGGTTAGTATATCTACTCCAACTTCCAACAAGAAGGGATCCTTTGTAGCCTGATAAAGATACATGACACTTTCAATGAGTTCTGTAAAAGAAAGAAAAATGGCAGTAAACACCTGTTATCATTAATACCTCTATAAAATCATGTATATTGCAAGAACCCAATCAGTGTTACGCACAAAGGAATGTAGACTGAGGCAAACTATAGGTTTCTAATAATTCTTGGATGGCTGCAAAATATGCATGAACAGTGGAAAATGCAAGGAGGGTAGGGGGCAGCATTATGATCGATACTCTGCTATGGGCTGTCACCTATATAGTTTCAGAACTGCTGGTGTAGCAGCTGTGCTGGAAGAAGGGAACTGCTTGATAAAAACCAAAAAGCTGCCCTTCATGCAAAAGGGGTCAAGTACTATTGCTTTCCTATGAGATACTGTAGCTACGGATGAACCTGGATCCATCACACATAATACAAACATAAGCCAAAAATCTTTACTGATCCAAGTCTCTTATTAATGAATTAGACTGCAGTCACATACAAAAACAGTGTTCATATTGATAACGGTTTGCCGAGGAATTTCAATATAGGTAACCCCCCAACCCATCACACACTCAGAAAAGGTAACATCATGGACTTTTTAGGACATTTGTAAGCCAGACACTTTCAAGGTTCCTTTCATGTCTTATAATATCTACTCTGAAATCTAGCAACACTTTTTCTTTCTTCTTCAGACTTCATCACCTGGTCTAAGTGGGTATCCCTCTCTCCTGTCAACCGCTCTACCATGTGGTATATTATAGAACTCTGGAGTGAATCCAATCTGTTTCCAGACTTGGTGAAAGTTGTGTAGAGTCTTCATACCACTATCTACATCACCAATTAGACTCTAGGGGGGAAGAATCATGCAGACAAAAATTGCATAAATAGGATGAGATAAATATGTAAACTAATACAAAATCAAAACCAAGGAAGTACAAAACTCAATTATTTTGAAGTAAATGCCACTTTGAATTAATTCCCTAAGTGAGCACTTGGTAAAGGACCATGGTATTGTACCATAAGATACATGGCATTATTGTTAACTTGCTTAAGACTTTGGCAAATTTTGTTAATATAAGCCAAAACTTGTACACCAAACTTATCATCTCCACTTGGCACTGAAAAGTCAAAAATGCTATATGTCAGCAAATAAGGATGATATCAGCAAATAAGGATGATATGACGTAGCCAAAATTTTCAATGACCATGATCAGTCTACTTGTTAGCATTTGAAAATAAGCACTATATATCAACACAGTGGACTACTTGTGCATTACTTGCCTTGCCTAGCTCGGTCTCTAAAAGTCTACATGAAGATGAAGGTGAAACTTGTGTGTTACTGACAACATCAGAGAAATATGTTTTAAGGATCAGGCACCAAAGAACATGGCC
This sequence comes from Holothuria leucospilota, assembly GCA_029531755.1. Taxonomy (NCBI): domain Eukaryota; kingdom Metazoa; phylum Echinodermata; class Holothuroidea; order Aspidochirotida; family Holothuriidae; genus Holothuria; species Holothuria leucospilota. The sequence continues at coordinate 24,752,009 of CM055965.1, forward strand.
ACTTAGGGGGAAAATTAGGCTATAAATTTGTTTCTTCGTTTCTTCCTTCAGGCATCAGTGCATCTGCCTGTAAGTTACCCTCAATTGTTCACCTTCACAACATATAAAGTTATTATCCATTCTTGTAACATATTCATGGCCAAGATAACGAAAGAAAGCTGGCATGTGACATTTAATGGTAGGGAAAAAGTAAAACCTATAATATAATCAATTTAGGTGTTGAGACATACAAAATTTCCGACAAGTAGTACCTGGCTATGGCAGATGAGAAGGCTGTATCTGAAAATGAAACATTCATTTAAGAGTAAAACCATTACTTAACTAACTTTCTGATACCACAGAACATTTTATTTGCTAATTTGAACTTCCAAAGAGAAAAATACAACCACTCCTCCAGCGAAGTTAACCCATCCTCAGAAGGGGCTTCAAATTCTTACATTGGTAGGTTTTATTGCAGCTGTAAATGACCAGTCATTCACATCACACTGAAATGATTATCTTGCACATTTAACAGATCTACAAAATGGCACACTGATTACTGTTAACAAACCTGAAGGCCTGGCCAGTAGGCATCTAAGGACTGAAATATTGGTAAGCTCACTTGACCTTTCTTCATGTTGACCCACATATACCAATCATCTTTCTTGGTGTATTCTTTAATAGCTTTTTCATACTCTGTGTAAGAACAAGCAAACTGTTTAAGCAAAACTTATGGGCAAGTTATGAATATTCAGTGTTATATTATTATAAATCTGATACAAAAAATGATTTTATTTGATTCCCTTAAATACCATGTCTAATATGACTCACACAGTTGTGGCTTATTCCAACAATATCCTTTTACTGTGTAAGTATTATGCAAATAGGCTTGTGGCAAGAAATTAGTGTTGAGCCAATAGCGGTAATATTGGAACTTGCCAATCGTTAGTTAGATGGGATTTTACGACAACACCAACACAATTGTGTTACATAGTGTCACCTAGAAAAGAAACCAGAAAGCCAAAAGGCTTAGTGATTCCTTGCCATATGGATATATTGTAACAAACATGAATCACCCAAATGACAAGCATGTGATCCCTTATAGTTATCCTACTTGAGATATCATATTAATAAGGTCAAAAGCTTTCGAAATCTTGTGACCCAAAATGACCTACATGCTAAATATAAACAATCCACTGGCTAAGAATGAGATCCCTCATAGTTACCCTCCTTTAAAATATGATGTTTACTAGGTTTTGACCTTTTGTGACCTCTAATGACCTTTGACATGCTCAAAAAATAATAGGGATCATCTTCTCAATATGGTCAATACACAAGGTAAGTATGTGATCCCTCACAGTTACCCTTCTTGAGATATCATGTTTACAAGTTTTTTGACCTTTTGACCTCTGGTGACCCCAAATGACCTTTGACCTCCCAAAAATACTTAGGATCATCTACTCAATATGGGTAATCCACATGATAAGTATAAGATCCCTAACAGCTACCCTCATTGAGATATATTGTTTACCAGGTTTTGACCTTTTGACCTCTGGTGACTCCAAATGACCTTTGACCTCCACCAAAAATTATAGGGATCATCTACTCATTATGAGCAATCCACATGGTAAGTATGAGATCCCTCACATTTATCCTACTGGAGATATTGTGTTTAAAGGGATTTAAACCTTTGGCCTCTGGTGACCCCAAATGACCTTTGACCTCCACCAAAAACAACAGGGATCATCTACTCATTATGGGCAATCCACATGGTAAGTATGAGATCCCTCACAGTTATCCTTCTTGAAATATCGTGTTTACAAGGTTTTGACCTTTTGACCTCTGGTGACCCCAAATGACCTTTGACCTCCACCAAAAACTGTAAGTATCATCTACTCATTACGGGCAATCCTCATGCTAAGTATGAGATCCCTCACTGTTACCCTCATTGAGATATAGTGTTTATAAAGTTTTGACCTTTTTACCTCTGGTGACCCCAAATGACCTTTGACCTCCATTAAAAACAATAGGAATCATCTACTCAATATGGGCAGTCCACATGGTAAGTATGAGATCCCTCACATTTATCCTTCTGGAGATATCGTGTTTACAAGGTTTTGACCTTTTGACCTCTGGTGACCCCAAATGACCTTTGACCTCTACCAAAAACAATAGGGATCATCTACTCATTATGGGCAATCCACATGGTAAGTATGAGATCCCTCACAGTTACCCTTCTTGAAATATCGTGTTTACAAGGTTTTGACCTTTTGACCTCTGGTGACCCCAAATGACCTTTGAACTCGACCTAAAACTATAATGATTATCTACTCATTATGGGCAATCCTCATGCTAAGTATGAGATCCCTCACTGTTACCCTTCTTGAGATACAGTGTTTACAAGGTTTTGACCTTTTGACCTCTGGTGACCCCAAATGACCTTTGACCTCCACCAAAAACAATAGGGATCATCAACTCAATATGGGCAGTCCACATGGTAAGTATGAGATCCCTCACATTTATCCTTCTGGAGATATCGTGTTTACAAGCAATTTCCAGCATATTTACTATTTGACCCCTTGTGACCCCAAATGACCTTTCACCTCCACCAACAAGAATAGGGATCATCTACTCATTATGGGCAACCTACCTGTTAAGTATGAGATCCCTCGGAGTTACCCTTCTTGAGATATCGTGTTTACAAGGTTTTGACCTTTTGACCTCTTGTGACCCCAAATGACCTTTGACCTCCACCAAAAACGATAGGGATCATCTACTCAATACGGGCAATCTACGTGCTGAGTATGAGATCCCTCGGAGTTACCCTTCTTGAGATATCGTGTTTACAAGCAAAGCGTCACATACACACACACACACATACACACACACACATACACACAAGTCGATTTTACATACAATCCGAGGACCTCATTGTTATTTCCTTTGTGTTTACTTCCTTAACCCTAACCTTGACAATAGACTCTCTATTGTTCAAACTTTCGAGGACTTGACAAATCTATTGAATTTCCTTCAGAGGACCTGAAATCCATTGTTCAGGTCCTCAGACTGATAGGAAGACAAGTTCACACATACACACACACACACACACACACGACATCACCATCGCATAGATTCCTTCGGCCTTCGGCAAGGAATCAAAAAAGGTGCAATGCTGGGGTACAATAACAGCTAATAACTTAACACTGGCCTGATATGGATATCAATAACAGAAAAACATATGAAAGTCAAGCTACGTTTACTATGGTAGGCCTATGAGGCCATATGTTTACATTGCCAAGGACATGTACTAATGCCACCTCAGACTTAAAAATCAATGTTAAAGTGGTAGGCGTATGGGTAAAGCCACCATTCCATCAATTCTTTGGAAATGTCCAGCTGTATACTTGCAGAAATTCTGCTTAGCTTTAACTGCCCCGTAAGCTGGGCCTAACACATTTGTTGAAAATTCCACCAAAAATCACCATAGCAACTCACAGAGAATCTCTGAAAAGATGCTAAGGTTGTCCGATAATTGTGTATAATTCCGTAATTCCTGATGCACTGCAAAATGCGACACAACACTGTATGGCTTAATACCCAATCCAGCCATAGATGCTTACATCCCTGGATCCTACTGAAAACATGAAGCATGTTACAGTACATTCAAAATGGCACTGGCCTCTGTGCTGTGTATGATACGTTTGCAAGGGCCCTTTCACTGTTAAGTAAGTTGTATGCAAAAGTCTGGGCCTGTCATTATAGTAAATTTTTGCATAGATAATCACTACAAGGATCACAATTACCTTTCACTCAGAGAGGGTCATGAAATTGAAATATGTCATGTTAATTTCACACAGGCTCGACAGCATATCTTTCTTAAATGTATTATGTTTTCGTGCCAGCCTTTTATTCTTAAGTGAAAGAAATGCAAACAAATTTACATGAAATTATTTGATTTATTTCATGAGGCTTTTCTGAATTAATTCCTTTCCATAGCCAAATGGAATACCCTATGAATTCATTATTGAAACTTTGTCAGAGTTTTGTTCATGAAGCCACAAAAGCTGCCAACTTGTTAGCACATGTATTGCACATTAGAGTGTGTCGGTATCGAGAGCCAAGTATGTTTATTCTGCGAGGCACGTGAGCAACATACCAAGGGCAACCAATTGTTAATGAATGAACGTCCAAGCAAACCACAGGAAAGTTATACAGAATTGTACGTAGAAAGATTTCGATTTTGGAAGATATTTGGGACAAAAGTCACTACAACTTCTACTGTCTTGCTCTTGAAACCTCTCTAAGGCATGAAGGAGATTTTGGTACTGAAGACAATGGTTTGTGAAGTCTACTACATCTCAAAACCTCAACCTGATAATTTCACCTTACACTGCCAGTCGTCAAGGAAAACTTAAAAAATTTTAAGTTTTCATTTGTCATTGCAGTTAAAGTCATTTCAATTAACATCAGTCGAGAACTATTAAAAGCCTGCTTCCTTGAAAATGTTTGCTACTAATGCGGAAAGATGTGAAAATTGTGATTATTTTTGTAGGCTGGAACAATGTGTCAAGTAGATGACCTATCAAGATCATAAGAACACAAAGAACTTATAGGAGTTAAATGGGATGTTTGTAGACAGTCGTTTAACTAAAATCTTTATTGAAGCTTAGGCCAGGGTTGCCAGCAGGGTTCACCTTCATGGCCTGAAAAATTTATTGACCACCCGTCTGGGGGAGGGGTGTAAGGGGAGAGGGTGTCCCCCTCCCCTTTGGAAAAATTTTGAATATTTGAGGGTCCTCAGATGAAATTTAGTGCACCTATTGTGCAAATTTTTAAGGAAATCCCTGCAACACTTTTGAGTTTTTCAAAGTGAACAAATAAGAGGTTCTATCCTTGAACTAAACTTATGAGTTAGTAACATAGGCCTTGGCCGTAAGCCTAGCCTATGCCGTAGGCCTAAAGCTATGGAGCAAGTTTCAAAAGGATGAAAGGACCAACACACACAAACAAATACAAATACTGTATGAACACATAATGGAGTAGAAAGAGTCAGATTTAGCTCCTACCAAATTTTTGCTATTTTTTCGTCTGTTTCTATTACTGTGAATAGTTAGAATTAACGTAAGGCCTAACGCAAAGCCTATATGCTAATCCTGTGACATCTGTTTTCCGTACATATTCAGAGAGAACCTCCCAGGTAATCTCGTTTTCTAGACACTCCTAGGAAGTCCTAAATCTACTGTACTCCATAGAAATAAAAGTAAGGGAGAACGCTGACACACTGCATCCCTGCATGTTTAACCCGTGAAGCCACGAAAATGTGAGGGCGCTTTCGTTGTACGGCAAAAGACTGGTTGACTGGTGTGTCTCCGTACGTACTGTGCGCATTCAGTCAGGCTTCAAAGTGGTCCATCACAGAAATATAGGAGGTTTTATAGGAAGGATACTCATGAATATATAGGGTTTTATAGGATTTTTCCAGGAAAATATAGAGTAAATATAGGAATGTTATACACTAGCAGTTCTAATTATCTTCAAAATTCCTCAAACTTGTGGATGGGGGAAACACAATATCTTAGGAAACTAATAAACTATACTGTTTAAATGATACAAATGTGATTAACATTATCACAAGTGTGGGCCATATGGCAGAAGAGTGTGGTTTTACTGTACCATCAACATGGAATTAAGAAAACCACCTAAACATTTTGGTGGAAGGGAAAGGATAAAACCCCTGACAGTGGTGTATTTGCATATTTTGACCCTGGAATAAATTATCCATTAATGTTATTATTTGTGCATATCAAAAAGGCACCAAAATTTTGCAATATTAGAAGTTGAGAACATGAAATGTGACCATGATGGTGCTTTGAATGGATGGGTAGCTATTGGACAATGAACTGTTGCTAATTAATGTCCTAGACAGAATCCACCTCAGCTCCAATAATAATGAGGTTGTGGTGAGGAAATTGTTGAATTTTTTTCTGCTTAAATGACAGGAAATGCTCTCTTAATACAACATTTTGCTATAACTATACACTGTATTGCTAGTCAATCTCGATAAGTGTGACGTGAGTGAAGACAGTAAGATCATAGGCCTATGACAACTGTATGGTTGCTATGAATACCTTCAAAGCCAGGACTGTCTCATGGGGGCCATGTAGTTTATTCTGTGACTGCCAGCATGGGGGAGGGGTCTGGGGACACCCCCTCCCCCTTTGAAAATTTTTTTGAATGATTGGGAGACTTACATGCAATCTGGTGCTACATTTATTATCTTTTTGATGTAAAATTTATTTTCAAAAATTAACATATTTTAGATGACTAAATTAAAGAACTAGAGCACCAATGGTGCTGAAGCTCATACCTTCAACCAATTCAGGGTCCCTGGCTTCTAGTCTTTGTTAATACAAGCATCATATGACTTTAAACGACATCAAATGGCTTATGACCCCAAACCTCACATACCCTGATGGCACCTTTCTGAATGTCACAAAAAATTTGTCATGCTATCTTTGCTTTTGTAAGTTGTTTCATGAAACCAATTTAAGAAAGCAAAGGCCCCTAGGGCCCATCTTTAGCCTTGGACCCCAATTTTCAAGTACCATTATGACAAACCATTAACATTGTACAAGAGAATCTGTAGTTGAAGATGCCCTTTTGCGTACTTCATAAAAGAGCCATAGGGTCCACATGGGATTTTTGACCAAAAAATCCACAAAACCAGCAACAGATCACTAGCCAAGCATCATTATAACAGACCATCAACTCTGTTAAACATTAACTGGAGGAAAAGTTAATCACTTGCAATACTACACAAAATGGACCCTATGGTCCATCTTGTGCCTTGGGCCCCAACTTGTTAACACCCTGAAGGTACCACTACCCGAATATAATTATGACAAACCATCAACATTGTACAAGAGAATAGATCCAGTTGTAAGCAATTTGCAAAATGTCATAAAAAGGGCCAAAGGGCCCATATGGGACCTTAGACCCAAACTTCCAGAACACCATAAACAGATCACTAACCAAGCATCATTATGACAGGCCTTCAACTCTGTTTAACATTAACTGGAGGAGGAATTGACCATTTTGCAATATTTCACAAAATGGACCCTAGGGTACATTGGGCCTTGGACCCAAAATTTCTGCACACCCTAAAAGAACCATTAACAGAGGATCACTATGACAAACACACCCACGTGCTCTGACAATGCACACACAATGGAAATCCCATTACGCAGCCCCCTTTAAACTAACCTACACAACTGCACAGGATTGACCTCTTCCACACAGACAGTTTTAAAGAGGTTGCAGTACAAAGAAAAATAGGTAGTTAAGTGATTTTGTGAGACTGGTAAAATAGAGGGGTGGCACAAAATTGGTTAGAAAGGTATCAAAAGTATTCTTCATCCCAAATTGGAGAAGTACTTTGTAAGGACCATTACCAGAGCTTCATTATGACAAATCATCAACACTGAACAACACAATTTGTAGGAGAAAAAGTATTTTGTAAAATTTCATAAAATGAGCCATTGGGGCCCACATGGGACCTTAGACCACAATTCAAGAACACCATGATGAGATCACTAACCAAGCAATATAATGAGAGGCTGTTTCCTCTCTTTAAACATTAAATAGAGAAGAAGTTAATTCCTTTGCAATATTTCACAAAATGGACCCAACGGTCCATCTTGGGCCTTGGACCCAAAATTCCTGAACACCCCGAAGGGACCAGTAACAGAGTAACATTATGGCAAACCATCAACATTGTACAAGAGAATCTGTAGGAGGAGAAGCATTTTGTAGAATTTCATAAAATGGGCCCTAGGGTCCACATTGGACCTTGGACCACAAATTCCTGAACACCCCAAATGGCCCACCACCCAACGAACATTGTGCCCAAGTTTTAAACAAATCCATGAAAGCATGTGGGAGGAGAAGCATTTTGAACAAGTGTGGACAGACAGACAGACAGACAGATAGAGTGACGCCGCGTGATCACAATAGCTCACACCAGCATGCTGGTATGAGCTAAAAAATCAGCATCAGTGAAGGAGAGAGGGCATGGCCCAATGGTTCCTCCCCCTAAAAATGCCACTGCTCACTTTGAATCTGTACAACTTGGCAGAACAGTGTAGTCCACATATGTCAAGATGCCTACAGTGTGCAAAACTGTCTGTGCATTAACATACTTAACATCTAAAATCTCACTTGAGGAAGTCACATGACAAAATTAGGGAAAGGGCAACTTGGCAAGTGCCCCCACTTGCCACGAATAATGGGCACTGCAGCACCAGATCCCATACATGGATTATTTCCACTTTGGTCTTGGTCTGTTGGATAAATTGATGTGGCATCCAGAGACCTGCCGTAGGGCTTCTTGTGGAGTTTAGGGAAAACCTCCTTAGAGATCTACACATTGTAAACTTGTAACCATTACAGTGAGACTCTTAATTTTCTCAAAGCACTAAGTTTTTTTTTGTTTACGGGAGAACCATAATTGTACAACACTTTGAACAATCAACTGATCTAATGGCTAACTCCGTTTGAGCAACCAGAAAGCCAAAAGGCTTAGTGATTCCTTAACAATGAAATTTAAAAGCAATCTTCGAAGCACTAATTGCAAGAATATGATAAGAGTGAGCACTATTTAAACATATTTCAGCATTTGCCGATGACGTTCTCTCCCTAAACTCATGTTTTGAGGTTACCCTTCTTAAGATAGCTCTAAGTGTGACATACACACACACATACATACAGCACACATGGCATCACCATCACATAGATTCCTCTAACTATGTCAAGGAATCAAAAACTTTGTCTGGTCTCGATCTTTCTCAAATTCACATAGTAGGCCTACCCCCTATACCCATGCTGAAAAGTTTGTATGCTGTAAGCCACAAATTTATCATGCAAAGGGACTTATATTTCACGGTATACCAGTATTTTTGTAAGTACTGGTACCGATATGTTACCACCCATCATAAGGTACCGAAGTATTGCTGAGAACCATACCCAACGGTACTGCAAAAATATTTTTTTAAAAATACAATTGAATGAAATATTACTGAAATATAAATACCATATCCATTGGATAACTGCTTTGAGTTTTTACATTAAAATATAAACATGAAACGTTCATCATTTTTACCATACTGTACCAATCACAAATTTCACCTCAGAAATGTTAAACGTTATCCTATGTTACTAATGAGTACCCTTGTGATCAGTGCTGGAAAAAATGTTTATTTCCTGGGAAGCAGTGTTTCTGCTAAGCTGCTATGATGCGAGTTTGATGCAATGACTAGATTTGACCCACTGATGTTCATGGCAAAAAATAAAAAATAGGGTTTCATTTATTCCTAAAGTTGATGCAGTGTAGACGCATGGCACTGAAATTCCTTGTGAGTCAAATGTTCTCATATTGGGTACATTGACCGAATGGATAATTTCTTAGAGGAAACACTGCCAGGAAGGGAGTAAAATTTCCCTCAGTTCTTTCCATATTCTGATGTATAAAAGGAAAATTTCCCTCCAGTTGCTAACATTCACTCTAAATGTAAAAATTTCCCTGAAAGGGGCCTCCCAGCTTTTTCCACCCATGCTTGTGATGTTTGTTTTAACTTGAAGGTGAATAAAGTTGCAAAAACAGCTTTGTGCTGTATTTGTGACTCATCTAAGTTTAAAACTATTATAGAAAATTATATTATTAACCCATAAAGGATTACAAAAATATTTATGAAAAATTATATATGTAAACATACAGCTTTGTCAAAATGAGCTTACAGCATAATGGTTTCATACGTATAGGCCTACACACTACTATGCATAGTATACAGTGTGCAGATATAAATTTACTAACGTACTGGAAGCACAGCACGAAGTGACTGCTCGCTGGAAGTGCGACTGAATGAAACGTAATCAGGTGAGTACAATTTGCCACAAACCCCATTAACAATATCGTGGCACCCTTAAGGGAAGAGTTGGTGCTCTAATCCCTTCTACCATAGCACCACAGTGGACACAGTCCAGGCCAAGTCCAGGGTAACATATGGTGGAGCCACTCCATGAATGCTGCCAATAAGGGTCCAAGGAACCATTAACTGACATCTATGTACCAATATTCCATTTTCAATAGTACATAGTCGGGCCGAAGCCAACAGTCGGGAGAATGGCAGTGACAAATAATGCTATCTAATAATGCTCACATAATTTTGTTCTTATTGCGAGTCAAGTCTTCACTTCTCTTAAATACCAAGAGTAAAAATATTGCTGCCACATCCCGGCCGTAATCGTAACCAAAGTCTCTCACAGAACGATCTATAAAAGGAAATACTTTGAAGCCTACAGTACTGCCATGCAACTACTTGGCTATTTCACACCATCCTACCACGTATTGCATAACACAGGGTGTAGGCTCACACGTGTTTGTTTTTAAGTGCGGCATATATTTGTTGCTGTTCACTGACCTTGCGCGGACCAGCGTAGCTACAACCCTGGTTGACTCCTTATCACTTTATAACCTTAGAGCTGAAGAATCAAACATTTGTGCAGGTATTTTCTTGTGTTAAAATTTAGACTTTTTTCTCTTATGGTACCAGCATTGCCGTAGGCCTATACCGGTACCGTTTGTGGTGGTACTGACAGTAGGCTACCAAATTTCAACGGTACCATGAAACGTTACAGGGGACTATGCCATATGCCAACTTACTAACATCCCTGTCTCAGAGAGAATAATCCTGACACTACAGTGCATTACTAATTGTTACTGCAGACATAGGCTTAGGCCTAGGCATACTGTGTATTTGGCTTAGGATGCAGGCTAGGCCTAGGCTAACATTATTGTTTGTTATGCCACAATGACATCGCCATTGTGCACCAAAGCCAGTATGGCATACAACTTCATTTGCCACAGACCTGTATGAAAACTGTTGAACTTTCCAGTATGGGCCTAGGCTAGACCCCGTCGGAAAACGTATGTTACGCCGAAGTTTTTCGGCGTGCAGTAAAAACCTTAACCTAGGCCTATACACCAACTGGATGGCGTGATTTTCTTGTCTTTTACATAAGCCTACACACTGTACTTAAAAGACAGTACAACAATTTGGCGTGGCGTAAAAGTTGAGGAAAAAAGATGACTGGTGTAAAAATGCGATGTAGCAGATGCCAACTTTCCAGTCTTGAGCTACACTCGTAGGTAGGTCTAATTGTAGGCTAGGCCTAATCATTAGCCTACGGGCTACATGCGATATGCAAGCACAGGCAGTTCTAGCATTATACAGTAAATACCCTATATAGGCTATATATAATAGTGGAAAGGTAGCGCATTTCACGGCCTTTCGGTACCAACTTCACCTTACTGAATCACTATTTTAATCATTTTATTCACCTTATTTACAGCGTACCTTGACGGTTTTCAATACACATGAATGTTCCAATCACTTGCATCGTTTGTTGATTCATTTGGACCATAAATGTATTAAAAAACAGAAATATTTCTCCGCGAAAATTTGGTTTCCAGACATCACATTTAGTCGTTGCGATGGTGACGTCACATACATTAAGGGAATTTCCCTCCTTCGAAATCCGGTCCTCCCATTGGATAGTTCGTCATGAGAGAGTCACTACGTCATGACAACTATCCAATGGGAGAGCCGAATACCACTGCTCACAGCTTACTATGATCTCCTGGATACGGATGCCCATGGGGTATGGTTGAGTTTTACAGAGCGTGTAGTAAGTATACGTAGATCGTTACGACATCATTGACACGAATGGTCTATCAGAGCTACCGTAGAATGAAGACCTTAAAAGAAAATGCCAATTCTGACTTCAAATGACTTCTAATCTTCATGAAATGTTAGGAAAAGTATGTAATATATAAATGCAAATCACACAGCAAGTTTCAAGTTAAACCAAGTTCTACATTCAAAGATATTGTGCTTGGACGATTTTGACCCTTTTCACCTCTGGTGACCCCAAATGACCTTTGACCTCTACCAAAAACGATAGGGATCATCTTCCTAATATGGGCCATGCACATGCCAAGTTTGAGATTCCTTGATGTTACACATCTTGAGATGTTTACCATATGACCTCTGGTGACCCCAAATGACCTTTGGCCTTCCCCCAAAACAATAGGGATCATCTACTCAATAAGGGGTATCAACATGCCAAGTATGAGATCCCTACAGGTTACCCTTCTTGAGATAGAGTGTTACAAGCAAAGCATCACATACACACATACACGTAAACACACACACGGCATCACCATCGCAGAGATTCCTCTGACTACGTCAAGGAATCAAAAATGGTAGATGACATGGAAAATATTGGTATATTTCTAACCACTGCACTACAATATTTTGAATTAAAGAATTACTTATATCAAAGACCAGCTACCCGTGCATGCAAAGCATAGGTAAGGATTTTAAAATGCGGACTTCATGACAGGGGATACCAGGCAAAGGACTCCAATCCACCCCCTTGACAATACCACTACAATTCCCACAAAGAGATGAAATCATATCTAGTACTTACTGTAAAATCACAGGTGTGAGAGTGGAACATTTATGGGTGGTGAAGTAAGTGTTTATTAGTGCCCAATGCAGTTTCATATGAGAATGTTTGTGAATCCTATAACTGGTCTTTGTATACTTGCATCTAATTAGGATCCTTGGCATCTATGCACTGCTACCTGTCCGACTAAGCCACTCTGAGTCTACGACATATATCTTGAACAAGAATACATCTGAAAATTTCTCCCCAAAACATCATATAAAAGAAAAGTTTTTTGGTTAAATCAGAAAAATATTGGTTAGGTTAGATGAGGTTTAATGTCCCAGTTTCCAACCAATTGGTTCAAGTCGAGACGACCACGGCATTTTTTCCAGTTGTGGCTCACTGGCTTGTTTTCCCTACTCCATTGTTTATGCTGAGCACCAAGAAAAATATAGGAGAATGTAGGAAAACAAGCCCCAAATCATACAAATATAGGAAATATAGGATTTTTGAGAATTTATAGGAAATTATAGGAAATATAGGATCACTTTGAAGCCTGCATTCTGCTGCAGAAGTTACAGCTTATTTTATCTGTTTTTCGAAAGATTAGGAGTAATTTTTACAACAGGAATAAGTCATGGTGCCTTAAGTATTTTGTTTTATACTCCTAACTTGAAAACTTCTTGAAAGTTTCTTTGCCAATACTTGGGGCAAAAGCAATGACGTGATATTTGTATTACGCGCTGGTGCCCTGTTGCCGTACAGCCCAGCCAAATCAATGGCTTCAGTCCAGATCAGCAGAGGTCATTCTCCCGTTCTTTTATTTCTATGCTGTACTCTGACTCCTACGGCAATAACTTTCTTTCCACATCCATTTCGAATGACTACGATCGCACTACTAGTCTCATGTAGCGTACATGTAATACAGTAGCAACTTTAAAGTCGCTAACGACAATTTATCATCGCGCTAGCGCTGGCACACAGTCATTACACACACCGCAGCCATGTTAGGCTGCCGTATGTTTGCACTAACATACATTGTCCTAGCCTGTGCACTGTGCAACACCTGTATTCTTACATCGTATTTTTACATCTGTATTTTTACATCGGGGAAAGTCCCTCTCGGGCCGGCACAATGGCTTCGGCTTTACTTCCAATCGGGGACGAAAGCAATGTGTGAGGCCAGAGCCATACTGAAAGTCGGACGAAACCCGGAAGTCTGGCAACCATGCTTAGGCCTTGTTGGCAAAGAGGCTGCACTTCAAAGTAACATGTTAACAATGACCTTTTTTTCTGGATTAACTGGGTTCAAAAGGAGCAGACAATCATTAAGAAGTGTTAAGTCAGGAAAGGCTAAACAATGGGAATAAAGGGACCTGTTAATCAAATTTATTACCTGAAAAGGGATTGAATTATTTTCAAGCACATATTGTCTGATGGATTTAAGCACTGGATCTCCTTCCCTGACAACTCCCTGCTATACTCAACATGGCTGTGATGTGTGTCACCAGTGGGTGATACAAGCAAGAAACACAATAGAGTTAAGTAAAGACAGTTTAACATCTGGAATACTGTTAAAGTAATTTGAATGAGAGTATTTCAAGCAACAATGCATAAAAATAAGACAATTAAGACCACACTACTAATGAAACACTATAAAACAATTAAATGAGTCTCACCTCTGAACATAGCCATTAAATCATGGTTGCCTAGCAACAGACTGCCTTTGACCAGGTACTCTAAGTAAGAGTCTATACCTCCACCAATTCCTGAATCTAATGCTGTCCATTTCTTGGTCACGACATCTATATGGTTGCCAACCTGAAACACAAAATGTGTAAAATTCTTTTTTCCATTACTGTTCAAGAAAAAAGAGTTGGACAGACTATCAGTGTTCAATATTATCTGCCAATATTCCTTAGAGTCATCCTTCATTAGTGCTGGTAAATTTACCTAAAATTATAATACAATCCAACCAATATTATTAAACATATAAAGCATACAAAGGCTGTATTGTTAGCTTATCACATTCTGATGATAAGTGTATATATTTTTCTTGTTAATGAAATCAAACTTCACAGTGGTGCAGAACATCCTACGGTTTCGCATACAGTATACTTGAACCTACAATATTAGTACAGGTTGATATCCACCAAATTTGAGAATGAAACATTACTAACATTGGAAACACTAGTAATAGTAATGATTGGCTAGATATCATGAACAAGAGTCCAATGAGCACTATGGTTCCTTGCTGAATGTAATGACACTCAGGGGTCGAAATTCCCGCCGTTCCGCTGTTCCGAGAACAGTAGTTTTAGTGCCGGAACAGTAACTTTTGATAAGCCACTGTTCCGTGGAAGTGTTTTCCCACAAGACGCAAATTGCAGATGTATGAATGAATACACACACATCCTTATCTCTGATAAAGTAATCACACCGTGAATATAAGAAATCCCCCTAAATTTTGGCTCAAGTATGAAATGCAATCTCATTCCAGCCGTGATCAATTGAAGCTGGTTACACTTGCACGTTTTATTTCCCTATGCTGCATGGTAAACCTCTATTGTGGAAACGTGCATACTGAAGCAACACTGTGGCAAAGGATAAGACGACTATTTCACGTAAATCTGCGGTGAGAAAATAACATCAGTATGTGCACTCCCATACAGTATGTTGGAGCAGGGAGCTGTTAGGACAAAGCAAGATTACTGTCGGAAACGAACATTGCTTCAAAGAGTCTAAAGAACGTTGTATCTCCTTCCAACAACTTCCTGGTTGGAGAACCCACTCATTGCTTAGCTATAGCAATAAACTGCAATACAGTGTAACTTTTTTGCCACCACTCGAATCCCACTTGCCTTGCCTGCTGTGTTCTGCATCAATTCTGAGCATTTTCCGTCCAGTCTCGGGACACTGAATGGAAGATTATATACTAACAATAAACTTATGCTTAAAAAACATGAACAAAAAGAAAATCAGGACATCCCACTGGTTAATCCCCATTGAATTTGAAAATTCATGCCCCCCCCCCCCCACATTTTGGTCCAGTCGGGCAGTAATACAACTTGAATGCATTAAACAGCAATTTGTAACTCTGTACGAGTGCACGAACCCTATGTATGCCGAGGTACTTCGGAACAGTAAAATCTGATCTGGAACAGTAGTTTTGGAAAAAGCGCTGTTCCATGGAACAGCAGCAAGAAAATTCAATTTCGACCCCTGACACTGAGCCATGGGCATACAAACAAAATATTAGGTAATACAAAGATTGCCTGTGACTCCGGTGACTGCTACACAACCTTTGGAGTTGTTGGCAGTAAATGTTGACTTCATCTACCAAGCTTCCTATAAGTCCACAGCTTAACCTCAAAATGACCTCTGATAACCTCCAAATGGCCCCCAGATGATCTCTGACCTCCACCACAAACAACAGGATCCATCTTCTCACCATAACACATCCACATACCAAGTATGAAACCTATCCAAGCTTCTTACCTTGAGATATCACGTTTACAAGGTTTTCATTGTTAAACCCTCGGTGACCCCAGATGACCTTTTACCTGAACCAAAAACAATAGCAGTCATCTTCCCACCATAGCCCATCCACATACTAAGTAGGCAGTAAATGTTGACTTCATCTACCAAGCTTCCTATAAGTCCACAGCTTAACCTCAAAATGACCTCTGATAACCTCCAAATGGCCCCCAGATGATCTCTGACCTCCACCACAAACAACAGGACCCATCTTCTCACCATAACACATCCACACACCAAGTATGAAATCTATCCAAGCTTCCTACCTTGAGATGTGTTAAAAAGGTTCAGTGTTTGAACCCCCAGTCCCAGATGACCTTTGACCTCCATCAAAAACATGGGACACACCTCACTGTGGTGGATCTACATACTACGTATGAAACCTATCCAAGCTTCCTACCTTGAGATATCACGTTTACAAGGTTTTCATTGTTAAACCCTCAGTGACCCCAGATGACCTTTTACCTGAACCAAAAACAATAGCATTCATCTTCCCACCATAGCCCATCCACATACTACATATGAAATCTATCCAAGCTTCCTATCTCGAGATATTGTGTTAACATCAAGTTTTCAGTGACCGTCGGTGACCCCAGATGACCTTTGACCTACACCAAAAGTGACAGAATTCATCTTCTCACCATAATACATCCACATACCAAGTATGAAATCTATCCAAGCTTCCTACCTTGAGATATCGTGAAGGTTTTCGGTGTTTGACCCCTGGTGACCCCAGAGGACCTTTGACCTCCACCAAAAACAATAGAGTACATCTTCTCACTGTGGTGGATCTATATACCAAGTTTCAGTTTAGTCTGAATTTCCCTTATTGAGTTACAGTGCACCCAAGCAACTGTCACAGACACACACACACGATGCCTTATGGGGTACTGGCAAAGGACCCTGTAGGGAATGCAAGGGAATTTCCCAGCAGAGAAGGAGCTGAGCAGACGGACGTGCTTGAGGGTGGGCTGCGCTCCAAGGCAGACACGTGCAGCCGTGCATGACTTCTCTTTGCAGTGGCCGAATTTTCGGGCACTTTGCCAGTTTTGCTCCGCGCGTGAGCTAGGAAAGACACGCAAGAGCGGAGCCCTCGCAGGCTGCCGCGGTACCTGCTAAGGCTATGTTGCTGAGTGCACACACACGCCAAGCTGACTACATAGTACATAGGTTCCTTTTGCTAACGCAAGGAAACGATAAATTACAAGAGACATACAAACAATCACAGGGGGAACAAATACAGGTAACAGATAAACAAGTGGATTTCAATCACTGTAAGTAGAGAAATTTTAATCATATTATTTACTTACCAGCCCTATACTAGATCTACAGGACCATAAAGCTTCTAGTGCATTCAGAGCTGTTTCCTCAAATACAGGGTCACCTGTCAGTCTGCTGAGTGTTCCAAACTCGACGATGAATGTTCCCACCCCTGATGTGCATGTCACAGCAGTCTCCCCTTTAGGTACACCATGTACCAGGTTAATGGTGCCATACGGCATTCCAGTTGGAGTATCAAATGCTAGTAAAACAAACACACTTTATTTTAACACAAATGATGCTTTGTCATCAATTTTGCTATCACGCTTAGGCACCTGTAATTTTTATGTCCTTATCAGCAACATTTACTTTTGTTTAAAACTACACACTTACTCCTAATTTGAACTTTGAAAGGTCATTTTTATAAAACACTTCTCTTCTATGTAAGACAAATAAGTGTGATAAAACAATGCTATTGAGGACAAATTTGTTACATGTGTTTACATCAAGACTCGTATTCTACACAGAGTAGTCAAAGGAAACAACTGACTGCCATGATGAGTGGATGAGTGATGAAGAGAAAGTTTCAAGTGACAAAAACAACAGCAGGGACACAATTTATGACATCAAATGATTTTTATGTGATGAAAAAACATTCTACAAGCAGTTTACTTCAATAGGTAGACTGTGCTACCTATTATTCCGCAGTTTGGCAGACACATACACAGTTCTTTTCCACAAAATGATGGAATTCATTATATCCTCTTTCCCTACAAGAAAATATTTTACAGAGACTTACACATTCTATTCCTCCATAGGTCCTCTATTTTTAAAATTTGCTCTGCTATAAACATTTCAAATTGTAATAACTTTAAGCTAATTAGCTGTGTCAATAGCACATCAAAATCATCAATAGCACATCAAAATCATTAATAGCACATCAAAATCATTAACTTAAAGACAGATTTGCATCACCCCAGTATGACTTTTAGTTGGGGGTAAGCAAAAGTCTCAATTGGTGACTGCTCTTTGATGGACATCAGAGTTACAAAATTCAAAATAGTAGGGCAGATAAATGCATTTTTTTGGTAAAATCGTTCACAAGTGGAAAGAAGCACCAAAATTTGCATACATGCTCCTTAGCGATTGCTCTTTTGAAAAAACCCGTTAGCCACTCAAAATTCAAAATGGCGGCCGATTTTCCAAAATGGCCGCCATTTTCCGTTTGTAAATACTGTTTAAGACACAATTTTGTGCAGAAAATATTCCTAAAAATATTTTTGAGACATCTTATCTTAAAATTTGGTCATTTTTTGACAAAACATCCTATATTAGTATTTGGGACTGTTTTGGCCGCACTCAGGTCAGTCAAGATGGCGAAAAAGCAAAATGGCCGCCAAAATAAATGAATATTTCCAAAAATTGTCTAAAAACAGTGTAAATCTCCAAAATCCCAATTCATAATGATGTAAATTAATATATTACAATTACGACTGCATTTCACAATCCTCGGCACAAGAGTACTTACCAGCCAATATGGCGGAAATAGCCGAAAGAGTAAAAACAATAAATTAAAAATCCCTCCCCCCCCCCCCCCCTCCAAAAAAAAAAAGAAAACCATTTAAAAAAAATCACAAAAAAAATAATTAAAAATATATTTCAATTGAAAATCCTAAATATCTTTAGTCAACGTTGCCAATAAAATTCAAAGCATGGTTTTTGATAGGTAATGCAAGACCTCAGCCTAACCAAGATGGCGGAAACAACAAAATGGCCGCCAGCATAACGATCATACGTATAAAATAATATAAGGAAATAATCATTTAAAATACTTTTGACACAGTTGCCCTTAATATCTGGCTATGTTTCATGACAAATAATCCAAATGATTTTTGAAATACTCCTTTTGGATTCAGGTCAACCAATATGGTGGAAAAAGCAAAATGGCCGCCAATGCAATAATTATGTCAATATATTATAATAATAGGAAAATAACTATTAAAAAATACTTTTTACACAGGTAAACCAAATCTGTGCCCATATTCTATTGCAAATATTCAAAAAATATTTTTCTGGACATTCTTTGCAGGATCTGGGTCAATCAAGATGGCGGAAATAGCAAAATGGCCGCTAGTATTAAAATTTCAATAAATTATAATACGGAAAATAATCCTTAAAAATATATTTGTGACAGTTGTTCTTTATATCTGGCCATATTTTGAGCCAAATATATCAAACATATTTTACAAAATATGTTTGTTGGAATTCCGGTCGACCAAGATGGCGGAAGAAGCAAAATGACCGCCAGTTGTATAATTACAATATTTTATATTAATAAGGAAAATAATCCGTAAAAAATATTTTTATCACATTTAAACCTAACTTCTGGCCATAATCTGTAATAAATATTCAAAAAGCATATTTCTTGACATGTTTTACAGGTTCCAGGTCAACCAAGATGGCAGAAATAGCAAAATGGCCACTCATATTATTATCTTAATTATAATGATCTTGTAAGAGTTCCCATTTTGCCATTTCCACCATCTTGGTTGACCTGGATCCTGCAAAATATGTCCAGAAAAATACTTTCTGAATATTTATTACAGAATATGGACTGACTTTATATTGAAATGTGTTGAAAATATTTTTAAGGATTATTTTCTTTATTACTATGCTATATTGTTTCTATACCAATGGGTTGCCATTTTGCTTTTTCCGACATCTTGGTTGACCTGAATTCCAACAAAAATGTTCTAAATAATATTTTTATATAATTTGGCACAAAATGTGTCCATATATTCAGAGCAAGTGTGACAAAAATATTTTTCATAAATATTTTTATCATTATTTCAATGTACTTTAATTACGTAATAATTATATGGACGGCCATTTTGTTATATTTGCCACCTTGGTTTACCTGGAACCTGTGAAAAATATCCAGAAAAATACTTTCTGAATATTTATTACAGGTTATGGTCAGTTAGTTAGATGAGGTTTAACGTCCCAGTTTCCAACCAATTGGTTCAAGTCGAGACGACCACGGCCTTTTTTCCAGTTGTGGCTCACTGGCTTGTTTTCCCTACTCCATTGCTTATGCTGAGCACCAAGCACAAAGGCAGTAGGTTCCATTTTAAAAGTCTTTGGTATGACCCGGCCAGGATTTGAACCCTAGACCTTCCGGCTGCACAGGTTATGGTCAGACTGTAGGTTTAAAAGTGGTAAAAATATTTTTTACAGATTATTTTCCTTATTAATATAAACTAATGTAATTATACCACTTGGCGGTAGTTTTGGTTCTTCCACCATCTTGGTTGACCGGAATTCCTATAAAAATATTTTGAAAAATATGTTTGATATATTTGGCTCAAAATACGGGCAAATATAAAGAACAATTGTCACAAATATATTTTTTAAGGATTATTTTCCGTATTATTATAATTCATTGAAATTTTAACATTAGCGGTCATTTTGCTATTTCCACCATCTTGATTGACCCAGATCCTGCGAAGAATGTCCAGAAAAATACTTTTTTGAATATTTGCAATAGAATATGGGCACAGATTAGGTGCCAAGGATTGTAAAATTCAGTCTTAATTATGAAACATTAATTTACATCATTATGGCAGGGGATTGAAGAAATTTACAATGTTTTTACTTTAGCCAATTTTTGGAAATATTTCATTCAGTTTGGCGTCCATTTTGCTTTTCCGTCATCTTGGTTGACCTGAATCTAGCCAAAATAGGGTTTCTACTTTTAAAAGTTAAGTTTTTTGTAGTATAAAACCTATCATTTGACACCAGGATTATTAAAATCATCCTGGGATGTGAAAATCTATGGCAAACTATATTATTCTTTGGCCAGAATGGCGGCCATCTTGAAAAATTGCCGCCATTTTGACATTCACGTGGCTAATGGTAGTTTTCAAAAGACAGACACAAGAGGTACAATCTGTCAAATTTTGGTGCTTCTTTCCGGAAGTGAATGATTTTTACACTTATCTGCCCTACTAAAAGACGCAGAGCAGCTCATATTACACAGCACGGACAGAGAATGTTTTGATTACACATGGGGTCTTTTATGCTCACCAGGATGTGGCCTTGGGCAGTGAACTGTTTGTGTCTGCACAAGGAGAAGCAGTAAAGACAATTATGGGTGGGGCTTACCACAAAGTAAAAGTCATAGTTGGAGTGATGCAAATCTCTCTTTAAGCAGCTCAGAGTATGATTTTGACACAACACACCTGGAAAGACATAAGCAAAAACTTAATATCAATAAAAAGATTGTGAACAACTTACCAGGCAGTAACTTTGTGGCAATCTCTTTGGCCATTGAGAGTAATGGTCCTTTACAAGGCCATTCAGGACCTACCGGAATCTTGGCTCTTTTGGATAACAAATGGGCTGACAACAATCCTCCCACAACTGCAATATAATAAAATAACCTAAGTGAAAAAAGTTGTTCCACCATTTTGAGATTTTGAATTTAAATGGTAGAACTCAATTTTTTATCTGTATTTCATAAAACCTTGTTTGGGCAAAAATGAAAGGGAAATGATCTTACCATGCCATTGTGTTATTGATCTACATTTTACCTCTGTCCTTGGGTTAACAAAGTGTTACATTATCATGATACTCAAATATGTTACATGTGAACACAGGCATAAGGGATAATGTTATGTTTCTTAGAGAAAGGATGGGGGCAATTTTTGTCTGAGAAAAAAACCTTTGTTTCCTGAAATAATTGCCTAATTTGTCCTAAAAATTTGCCTGTGAAACGGGTTTTGCCTCAACTCTGGGGCAGCTGCAATCCCTCCAGCCCTCCCTGTCCCCTAGGCTTGTATGCCTATGGCTGTGCATGCGGTTTAATTCCTACATCATCTGGGACATATCTCTCCTAATATAAGAAGAAAACAACCACCTGAAATGTTAAGTTTTCATACCTCTGATATTAGTTTCAAACACAGACACATTGATATCTTCATCAAAATCTAAATGTGTCTCTAATAGTTCTGCCACTCTTCTGAATTCTGAGAAGTTTCCCAAGACAGCCAAGGTGTCCAGACTGTCAACCAGTGTAAGAGAATAACTTGAAGATTTAAAGAAAGAGAAATGATAAAAGAGTATTGCCATGAACCTTAAAAATGTTATCAGGTAAGTTTAACCTTGATGTGAGATACTTAATATTGATGTAATAATGCCTTTGCACATGCCAATCACAAAATATCATAAAAAATACCATCATCTTTTTATATTCTCAATAACACTGCACTTGCTCACGATTGTCTCTTTAATACAGAATCAAAACTTGAGGTTTTGACACTACCAGTCATACGTAGCATTACTTCAGTGAAACAAGTGCAGACCAAAGGAAGGTAAAGACACTATTACACTTCAGCTAGTTTAATACCCAACTGTGATGAAGAATTGCGACTGCTGGCCTGGATTTGATAAGCAACGTGGCAGAAATATTTTTCACTGCTGCCAAAAACATGCACCAAAATCTCACTCTAGTACTCTGATTGGTATACATACATGTTCTTTCACAAGTTTTTAAAAAGCAGCCTACTGTGACATAAATGGCTCTTAAGTGTTTTGCTTTACTCCATCAGTTGTTTCTAAAGTGAGTTTTCCCTTCAGTTGACCACTATGATTCTCGGACATACACAAATTCAGCACTTCAGCCACTTAAAGCTTGCAGTGTACTAGCTAATGGTTTATTAACACCTACAGACAGGCTACATCTCAACACTATACAACAACTACTGTTTGTAACCTTGTGGCAATTATGCCGTAACTGTACAAACATGACTTCACTCAGAGTTGCAACTCCCAAGGCCTTGGATACTAAACTCCAAAAATACTGGAATCACCCTAGTCTGGAGTTAGTAGAGTGGATTTGCTGAAGATCACAACACCCCTTTGTCCATTAGCAGCTAACATCTACCTTTTACTTGTAACCATCGTTTGTGTTTCTTAAGATAAATGGGCATGAACTGGTGGTAGACTTTCACATTATTATGCCAGTTCATGATTTCTGATCGTGACTTTCGAAATTCAAAGGGTAAATTGCTATATGGAACTTTACCCAAAACCACAAATCAGTGGTCGTAAATTCTAGGACCTGGTGGTTTTCTTTTACAGCAGAAGTACTATTTCAGCTTAAAACACAAACGCTGCTTGTAACACCTATTACTGATGTGCAGTATAGTCTGCATGTGGCTTACTGAACTACTGTACAATAATTGATACCACAATTATTGCAAACAGCATGAATATTGTAAGCATTTTAAGTTGCTACATTTTCAGAAGTAAAATCTGCAAGACAAAATTACTTGTAAAGGTTTCCCATACCTGAACAGTTTCACGAAGTTTCAACAGCATTTGACAAATGAAATTTATCAAAAGCAATAATGATTTTCTAAAGATAAGTTACCTGCCCCATGTGTCTGTGCCATCACAGGTCAATGGCTGCAACTCGTCATATGGAAACGCATGATGTAAATAGTTATTGTAACCATGATAGAACATCTCTTTTACTTCTTCCCTGGTGACAAAAATGGGGAGAATCAATATGTTTGGTGACATACTTCAATGACTATGTAACTACCTTAGAAATTGTCACCAAAGAAATAAGAATGGGAGCAGAGGGCAATGAGGATTCCAAATGGAACAGGCCATACTCTAGTCTGGTCTGACAAGCAATTTGTATGACTTGTGATTAATTCAGTTCCTTCCAAGAAGTCAGCAAGAACTCAGTAAGAGGTTACTGTAGTTAAGAAATTTGCCTCTGCATTGCTAATCCCACAGTCGGTTCCAAGTCTGATATTCATCATGGTGTCCGTAGGAGTTGCGTCTCAGTTGAGTTGGGTTATGGCAGTGTGCACTGTGCAGAGCCATGTCACAACACCAACTGCTACCTGAAGCTTTGGGATAGCCAAAATTTTGAAAGGTGCTGTGGAATCAGCTGATGGATGTAGGAAGTCGAAATGGCAGCCTCCAGGTAGACATAAAACAACGTGAAATGAAGAGGTCTCACTCTGGTCTGGACAGTGTGCAGCAAGACTATGATCCAACAGCCACCCGACTTGACTGTCTAAGACTTTACACAAATGTCAACAACTCGTAGTCTGGACAAGTTGCGTTGGGTTGCAGTCAGGTCAGTGCAGTCAGTACCGGCCTTTGCATTCTTAGTAAATAAATCCCTGTAGGCTAGGCCTAGACAATTTCAATTTGAGTTGCATCAGTGCTATCCATCTTTCTTACCGTATTCTTGACACCGAGTATGGGACGTGCTCTATTCGCCCTGGGTTTTAAGTAATTACGGACTGCCATGCAAAAAGCCTGCACCAATCATAGGGTCTATTTGTAGGGCAGCAAGGAAAAGTATCAGGTTCTTCCTTACAAATGGGCTGCCCCTGGAATGGTGCTCAGCACAAGTACAGGAATACTCCCCCAATAATACACCTCGACTCTCCTCCAGAGGTACAGTCACAGTGAAGCCAACCAAGTAACATAGTAACTCGCATTCATGAACAGCCCACTGTGACTGTGCCTCCAAAACTCTGTGAATTTTAGTGTTTGCATCGGGTACCCGACTGACGCTGACATTACTACCCGTGTAGAAAATTACTACCCAGGTAGCATTTTTCAATCTTTCCCTATAGAACTTCGCAAAATGGCTTGGTTTTTGCAACTAACAAAATGTATTTACCCTCATCTCATTCACGATTATGTTGAAATGGAGTTGCTTTTGTCTGTTTCCATACCTTCTTTTGTTAAATTGCACTTTTCACAAGAAATAAGCGACGCGATGTGTGTTTCTAACATCTAGCCGCCCCTATACTAGATAATGAAACAACAAAGACCTTCTATACTGTATAATAGCCAAGCCTATCTCTAGAAATGAATGTCAAAAGACAGCTCATAAATATTTGCACGCAGTGCGTGTGGATGGGTAACGTTCCAAAGCTAAGGCCCAGATGTAGGGCGAAGGATCTACTAGAAATTTTAAACATATCTTTGCCCTATAAACACGTACCCAAATGGATATATGACATATGGCTGACTTTCGATGATGCTAGATTTCATACTTGTCAGGTTATCACTAAAATTAACATGACATGATTTCATGGTACTTGGCACTACCTTACATACTAAAATCATTCCTATCTTTATATTGCTCGTAATTTTTTATTGCTATTCAAACTACTTGCAA
Organism: Holothuria leucospilota; assembly: GCA_029531755.1. Lineage (NCBI taxonomy): Eukaryota > Metazoa > Echinodermata > Holothuroidea > Aspidochirotida > Holothuriidae > Holothuria > Holothuria leucospilota. Next base: position 24,777,507 of record CM055965.1, read on the forward strand.
AATTTTTACGTCCAAAGTGTTTTTATACGTACCCCCCATTTGTGAAAAGTGAATGTACCAAAGTCATGTGCACTGCTCCAGCATGCACAACATGTCAAACAGAGAGAGCACCCAGGCAATGAAGGAACGAACGAACATTCGTATGTGCACGGTGTCTACCATATCTTACCTTACATTTTTAACGGTACTGTATGGGTGAAATCTCGGCCAGGAGATGCATTAGAAAGATTTTTACTGTCATTATCCCGAAGGTACAGTAGGTAGTGGATCAAGAGTAACAAGAAAGCAGTTTACGAGAAATTTGAACACATGGTTGAGGTACATTACAGTACAGTATTTTTTGGTTCCGATGTACACGTTATGGCACACTTGGACCAGGGAGTTGCTATTTGTTGTTGCTATTTGTTGCTATTTGACTGGAGATTTATCTTCAAAAATTTTATGAACCTTGTCCTTAAATCTACCTCAGGACACACAATCCTGCCTTTGCAACCTCTTTGAATTTTAACCAAGGACAGGCTCCCCAGGGGACCTGTAAAATATCCTTTGAAGACAAGGATGTTACCGACAGCTCCAAATGCCATCTATCGGTTGAGCTGGTTTTGAAACCATTGCTCTGTACAGAAATCGATGATCTAATGGGACTATCCCTATTTTTATACCATGCGCAGTAGAAAATAAGTGAGGTGTTACAGTTGTAATATATGTGCAGTTCAAGCTTGGACATAAATCTATCGATGGGTAAGTGCTTTTTCTTTCTTTCTAAGTTAAGTTTTCCTCCCTTTTTGTTGAACCCTAAAAATCGTATCGTGACAAAACTTGGTGGTCAAACTGCAATTTCAGGCCCTCAGATTTGAGTATTTTCGTGCTTTTCCGCAATGAATCACATTTTCTGAACATACTGTGTAGGTAGCTATGTTTGTATACGTACATTTCACGAAGAGAAAAAACGTGGCACCAAGCGCCAATTTACCAAAAAGGTGCATTTTTCGGGGCCTAGATTTTGCAAAATCTCCATTTGTTTCCATGGTTACTGAAGTTGACGAATTTTGGCGCGTTTTTGCTGAGCGGAACTAACAGAAATTTTAACGTTACTTTTAGTCCATAATGCCATATACCAATTCTGCGAAATCTTTATCAGGATAGAAAAATAACCTTTTTCACTTCAGCACCGTTATTATTTTAGGTAGAAATGTGAATGGGCAATAAGTTAAGTGATTTATGTCCATTTTGTGGTCTTTGCCGCTTTTATTTTTAGTTCTCATTGTCTTTGCGGCAACTGTTTGTTCTACATACATTAGTGTGTGCAGTCAAAGCATGCAGCTTGTATTACGCAGCTATGGCGAAACCTAATCAGAGTAACCCAGACTGTAGTTAACATTCGACTGTATGAGGTGAGTAGACCATTATGTACAAATGTTCTCACATCGAGATTACTCTTACCACGCTAGTTGCTGTTTACACGGAGAGCCGAAGCCAGCGCTGTAGTACAGTGTGTGCAGCATATGCAAATTAGCTACACAGAGTTTTATTGCACCTAGCTGTTTTCATAAGAGTGTTATGTTACATGTCGGTAACGTGGTGACTTCAAAGAGATTGTGAAGACAAATCTCCAGTCAAATAGCAACTCCCTGCTTGGTCGCAAAGCCACAGAAGGTAATGATAGGACTTGCTTCAAATTTATACTAACGGCACTAAAGTATATATTCAAATTATTTATTCCCATCTGATTCCTAAACTCACGATGTTAAGAACCAACAGCACATAGCAAAATGTGACGTATTGTTTTCAACAAATCGATCCAACTAGAGATAAGGGGCCGATGGATGGAGTCTTGAATTGTATGTGTACACCATACACTAAACTTAGGCTAGATGTTGCAAGATTTATGGTTGGGTACCCGACGGGTAATGCGTTTCAGGTACCTGGGTACGAATTTTCTACCCGGTGCAAACACTAGTGGATTTAAACATTTTTCAAGAAATTTTAACACAAACACACAAACTTATTGTTGCACAAAAACATGAATTCATAAACAGCCACTGCGACTGCACCTCCACTCAAAACTGGAGGCTCAATAGACTTGACATTTTTCAAAGAAACATTTAGGCTGGACCTACACAAAACACACATTGCCTAACTTAACTAGGCCTATACTGTGTAATCATAAATAGCCATTGTGACTGCTCCTCCAACTCCAAACTGAAGGCTCAGTGGACTTAAAACAATTTTCAAAAAGCATTCACACCAAACACTGGCCTTGGCCTAGGCTATTTTGACTCATTCTTGAAATTACAATCTTGTGAGACGGTGACCACGGCGACTTTGCCTCCCCATTTTCAAAAAATAAAATTTGTTTTGTTGACAGTGGCTGGGCCGGATATTGGTGCTCACCTATTTGCATGGTTATCCTGTGTTTAGCCTAGGCCGCCCAATTAAAATTCATGACATTTTTGTTAGGCCTAGGCTAGTTAACTTTAACGTTAGGCCTTGGATGAAATTTATGTTTAAGCCTTATAAGCTATGCCTAACTTAGGCTAGGCCCTAGCCTACTTCCTATTCCTAGAGTTGAAAAATTTATATGGATGTTACTTAAGTACTTGAGCCAGCTCGCTCTGCAGTACAGTTAACTTAATCTCCCACCAAAACCACTAAGATTCGAAAGAAGCACGAATAACAAGTCCACACGCAATGTGCATATTAGGCCTAAGCCAGGCTAGGCCGCGAGCATATGCATTGGATTTGCAATTGTGGTTCTTTCGCAGAACTAAGCCTAACGTTAGTCTAGGACTCCACTTCGCGAGATTCGGAGTGTGACTCTTGTTATTACCTGTATTTCTGTAGATCCTCTGGTTTTAAGTTGCAGTTCGAAGGGATTGCTTCAAAAATGATTATAAAAACGTAAAATAAAGAGATTTTTGCATAGAATTCACCCATTTTCGTAATTTTACAGCTATCTTGGCATCAACACTGATGCGTTTCCGTACCGTACCGTGTCCGTGTAGTTCCCAGTCTTTCATGGGGAACGCGGAAAGGACCAGTTCCTCAGTGTCAATAATGACGTGTGATTATTTGACTTGCCGAAATCATCCCTTATTCCTTCCAAAAACATGACCAATTTAATCCACCATAGTTCATTCCATCCGAGTCGAAACCGAAGAATACTGCCCCCTTCCCCAATGCACCCCACAAACAAAAGGCTGCAACAGTAGTAGCGGAAAATTCTGAACTGAATATAAGAAAGGCAGGTCAATCAAGATTCAGGACAAAAACATTCAATTCCCAATCTTAGAAAATTTCAAAGGGCAAATCTTCCCATCCCAGACAGATTAAATTCTCCAATCTAAGTTACTTCTAGCCCTCCAAATACTGTCTCAAGCTCACCTTAAGCATGCACATTTAATTTATTTCACAAAACTAGTTTATTGCATGAGGTCATATCTTGGTGAGTGCACAAGGCCTTAAAATGTAATCAGAACACTCTCTCTGCACTGTGTAAAATGTGAGCTACTCTGCATCTTTTGAATTTGATGTCAATCAAAGAGCCATCACCAACTGGGAAATTTTCTTTCAAACAAAAATGTACTTGGGGTGATGAATGTCTGTCATTAAAACTGCAGCAGTGATAGAACCATGCCTGTGGTTGGGCTTTGCCCTCCCCCCACTTTCAAAAGCTGGAATGATGTTTGCATTGATTCCTTTGAAATTTGGTATTAACCCTGCTCCATTCTCCAAATCAATTGTTCCCCCCCCCCCCCCCAAATGCTTGAAGCCACTACCCCATAACCAAATGAGCCTTACGATCTGGCAAACCATGCATGCAGTGAAATTTCCAATTTCTCAGTTACTGGAATAAATGAAACTGAAACAGTACCTTCTTCACAGGTAGCATTCCATGAGCATGACACACTTCAATGTAAAGTCAGCAATCTAATTAATGTGCATATCCTCCCAAATAATATTCATACCAACCTGGAACATGCAAAACATGGCAACCACTACAAATGCAGTGAAAGGGTTCTTTTGAAGATTTGCTTGTTGAAATGATTAGGTCCACACCTTAAACATATGCAAATCCTCAATATGAAAATGGTACTGGCATGCAGGCCTGCAGCAAGACTAGAGTTGAAGGGGGTCAGGTATCTCCAGGAGGGAAGGAATGGGTAGTAATTTTATAGGTGCAATGTAGATTACTGGACGTATGCTATTTGTCGAACTCAAAATTTTCTAAAGGAGGAAATACTTTTTAAGGGGCATACCCCTGTCCCTCCCCCAGGCCTTTGTGTCTGTCACCCATCTTTTTTATCAAATCAAACCAGTACTGGTACTCCAGAACAACTTGCATTTATGGTTGTCGCGTTGATGTCATTAAGTTATCCATGTAAGAACTCTCTGTTAATACTGATGCAGGATAACTTTTAAGAGCAAATTAAAAACAGAAGTAGACTTTCTGCTTGAATGAAAAGAAGGTAGGTGGTACTGAAAACAGAAACTTCTATGAACCAGTTCTTCTGCGTACCATGAAAATGTAAACGGAAGCTTCAGAGGAATGTTATATGGGTATAAATTTTAAAATAAACTTAAAAAATTTCTTTCCAAAATGATCAATTCCAAATGAGCTTGAATACTCTTAGCTGTTCTTGACTTGCAGTGACACCGAACTAAATTACAAAATGTCCTAACGGGTACCTCAAGTCTGTAATTACAAATATTACACATTGCCGAGGTCAGAAAATGAATCTCATTAGTCCAAACCACATATTCATAGCTTGCTCAGTCGCTGAGAAATAAAATTTTGAAATTTTTTGACTTGAAAAAGTCAACTCGTAATAATTTGTCCTTTTGCCCTTGTAGAACTTACACTGAGAGCTTTATTTTCCTTTCGAAATTAAATTTTACTTTTTATGATCTTGAAAGGAAAGTATTCTTTACTTGCACAGCATGTCAAAAAGAGAGGACTTGTACAGTCAAGTTACTTTATGAGAATAAGACAGTGATCACTTTTCCGAAAAGGTGCAGAGGTTTCAGAAGCCTGAAAGAAATACTGATCATAATCTGAGTAGTACAGCAGTGACATCACAAATTATTGTACAACCTACCATTTTTTACTGGATGTATAAATTTCAGCAATTCACATCTTGGCAGAGAAGTATCCTTTTTAGATGGGAGTTGGTCCGATTAAATTGACTTCAAACATAATTTTTTGTAATTTTAGACCTGAGCTACACTTTAAAAGGCAAACACAGTAACTGCAAATTAAAGTAACATATATCAAGACACTAAGGTTTTTCATAGGCTGTCAAGGTGTTTCAGTTTGGCATGCTGGCCATTACAGCTCATGCACAGAAAGTGTGCTATCGATATGCACACATAACAGGACCCTAGATACAGCTGTGGTACAATGAGCACCTGGCCGTCAAAATGTCCAACAGGGAGACCAACACATTCACGTCATGTATGGATCTTTAAAAGCATGTCATACTGTTGTTTATAAATAATCAAAGGTTCTATAATCTCACTCCAGACAGCAAAAGTTCTCCATAATAAGTTTACTTCTAGCCGCTCCTCCAATTTAAATACACCTGTCTAATACACCTCCACGACAGAGCTACAGTAGTCTGCACTGAGTTTAACTTGCTCAAGTCCATACTGACACACGACTGTGTGTGAGCCTAATTGGGAACAAAACTGACTACACAAGTCATCGTTGACCAACCAGAAGCCATTTATCTAAACATCTGTGTGAGATGAAACAATGTCAAATGATCAACCAGGGCTACTTGTATCCAAGTGAAGTGTGAGAGCATGAGGTTAATGGGACACTGAGGTGTTGGAACATGACTGAAACCATCCGATACAGATAGCTTTGCACCTTAAAGCCTCAACAATATCAACACAAATAGAAAGAGGAATGCATTAATGAATTTTTATAGCAGATATTTTCATTATGTGCACCTAAAATATAAACATCAATATGTTTCAAGTACACAGCTTACCAAAAAACATTTCAGTTCCTTCAATTCTGTCCACAGAAGAATCCAACACACTTGTGTAAAACTTTCGTATCAACCCAAGTAATGAATTTTAAATTGTACTCCTTGAAGACATGTTATAACAGTAGCTATGATGTACTTCTGCCGCCAGCTTCATCTTTTATGATTCTAATGTTATTTTACAAGTTGAAATTTGCAGATATAAATATCACACTGAACATTTCTAACATCACAATGTTTTAAAAACCCATGACTGGCCTTTCATCTCCATAGCAACACATCACCTAACTGCTTGACATTTACCTTAGACAGGTCTATGCAACATTTTGGCCTTTGGCAAAAATTTAACTCTACAGTTTAATTTTAAGAAGCTGACTGACAGGTACTTCAGGCACTGACATACAAAAAAGTATTGGCTTTACTTGAAGATTTGATGTGCTTGGAGATAAAGCTATAGACTAACAGGAATGTATTTTAAATATCACATAACACATAACTCCACGAATGCTCACATCACATTGGTGCACACCAAGTTTAGTTCCTTAAGTTTCCAGATAACATGTTCATGAGAAGAAAACTCATACAGACTAATGCCTATATGAGGAAAGCAGAGACATGGTGGCACTTGAAGCTATGAGGGCTAAAAACTGTAATGTTTAAGGTCACACTGGCTTTTCATCCAAGAGCGATCTAAAGGCTACAACATCTGGTCTAGTCTTTAAAGTTAGAAGAATCCAAATTTGATCTCAACTGTTGAATTGAGTACCCACCCAACAAGAAGCTGCAACTTACAACCTCACATTTCCAATAACTCTGACCATAAATGGTGTATTTTTGAAGATTCTCTCCTTCCAATTAAATTCTTCTAAACTTTTTATGCTATAAAGGTGGGATTGAAATGAACTACAGTAAAGCTACTACACTTGCAAAAACAATGGTTTCATTCAGCTCAGGTCACTGGATGCACCTGCATATGAACATTTCTGAGAATCAATCATGCTTCTGGGAAAGAAAACAGTGATTACAGTAGACCGAACCCCTGTCTTTTCATGTTGACTGGGAAATTTACAGCTGCTACTGGTTTAACAAAGGTGATCATGAACTGCTTTTGTGAAGTTAAACACATCTGCAGCAGGGATACATAATTTTACTCATTTCAGCAAGAGACACAACACCTGTATGATAAAAACTTGCAAAGCCTTCAGAGTAGTTAGCAGCATGGGACAAAAAAAAAAAAGACAAAAAAAAAACATAAGCACACTGTTGGTGAGAGAAGATACCCTCAACCTGGCTGCTCTGTACGAGGTTCCCAAACTTTAAGCTAATGAAAGTCAGGACAAAGTCTAAGACCAAGAACGCCATTTTCAAGACTGGAGAAGACAGAATTAAGAATTGTGTTGGGAGGGCACAGTTTTGCACTTGTTTTTATGCAATTATGCACTGAGGACACATGTAGTAACATCATATCATGTAAACTGTGAAAGGTTTTACAGTTTCCCATACCACATGAAAATATGTAAAGACCAATCACCCAAACTCAAAGGACTCCCACATTTTTTCCAGACTTTTTTCCATTTTCCTTCATACTGTGTGTGGTGGGGAACCAGTACTGAAACTTCTAAAGAAATAACCATATGGGTGGCTCAGAAGGCATAAATTTAGAAATGTCACCATGGCAAAATGTTGTAAAATCCACAAAAATCCACAAAATCTGTTGCATTACCTCTCAAAATTCAATACTGCAGTCAAGGTAAAGGAATAAAGCTGTTAGAGCATTTCCAGAGCTCAGTCCCACATGTCATATAACAATCTTGCAGCACCCTTTCCTTTCTAAGATTCTTGTCCAACCCTGGGTTGGTACCTCAGAGGTCAAACAGTATCAACTTTCTCAAAATATGCCTAAAACAGGAAATCAGCTTTTGTCATAATACTGAGAAGGTAACAATTTCCTTTCATTAACTGATCCAGCCAGTAATGAAGAAATTTTTTGTTTCCTTCAGAATTTGTATCTACCTTACTACAGATTACATTTGCTCATAATGATTTTGTAAGGTTGAATATTGTTTCAAATTAAATGTTGAGGTGACAGAAATACGTAGCTGATTTCACAAAGTTTACTGTTATTGCAACAAATGTAACGTATGTGCTATTGGTTCAGTTTGTATGATCAGCAAGACCTATATGCACTAAAATAGCATACGATATGAATTGACAGCTTTACGTAATAACTGAACCTAGCAGCACAACAGTTACAGCTACCCGACTGGTTGGGATTACTTAACTTTCCGTATCAACTGCTTCCAAGCAACTTCATTCCCCAAACTTTTAATCAACACTTCATGCAACTAAACTCACTGACTTTCCTGCAAACCTGTGAGAATATACTATATCTGGCTGAACTAAAAATTGCTTTATTCTTCATTACTATCAAACTCTTCACACTGGAAATGGGCATTTTCTCTCTTTTTTTGGCTTTTTTGATGTAGCTTAAGCACTGTATGTCACTCATCACATTATGCAACCACCTCATTATGCGGCTAATAATTCTGCAAATCACTCTCATGAACCCATTTTCAATCCGCCACAAGAATGATTCCCTTCTCCGCTTCAAGGTACACACCTACATCATTCTACATGCATCAATGTTCACATGAACACAAGAACCACTGAGATTCAAGGTATGTTGTAAGGATCAATCCTGACCCAGTAGGAGGACCATGTAGGAAAGAAGAAATATGTTCACACATGATCAAAATCATGTTCACACATGATCAAGATTTTGGAAGGAGATCAAAGTCTCTGTCTATTTCTACCATTGGTACATGTTTTGAAATATTCGGTGGTTTCTTGCTGTCCCACATTTTAATTTCCTGTAACTTGAGTTCCCACTCCAACTTCTGCACTGCATACAGTGACATTGCTTCATGCTGATGACGTTTCAATAAGTCCTCCTGAAAGACACCAAATGTGGATAATGTTATGACAGGAGTCATGAATTTGAAGCAAATCATTTTCACTGGCATATATCTTTCCTTCATGTACATCAATGTAAACACCAATTCTGTTATGAATAATTGTTGCAAAGATTCTCACTGACCTGTTTTATCACTTCATGTACACCAAAGCTATAATAATGTCAGGGAAGAAGCATAAAAAATACACTTAAATGGCAAGCAGTGGAGAGTACTTCCATTCTTCACACACATCAACCACCCCCCATAGTGCTCGGTGATAAAGGGAACTCCCTGTGAAAACAACCACAAATTTTGCAGTGATGTCATGATCTTGAAAGAAACATTGTGTCGGCCATAGTGCAGTAAAAGTAAGTCACCTCATTCCATATGCAGAGTGCAGTGAAAAATATTGTTTTATGTCTCATTTAACTTGTAACGTTAAATAGTGAGAGAAAAGTTTCTCAGTTTTATGGCAAAGAAACTTTGAAGTGTTTCATAAAACACCATAACTTGTAAAACTAATGGTCGCAGGACTTGTTCCTACTTGCTCTCCCAAGGTAGATTTAGACGGACAAGGGCCTGGCCTGGGTGTGACATTGATATGTAGGTTATACTAATGGATAAGGCCTGATGTCAATTTGCACTTTTTACACCATTACCATTAGGGAATTTGCTTTAAACCTTGGCTGGTGGGACTTTCGTAAGAAAAGTTTTAAAGTAGGGATGGCTTTGGAAAAAAGGGCAAGGTAAATTTTACATTATCCACTAAATGATCACCCCAAGGGAAAACTGTTTGCTGCTGGACATGGTGGCTATTCACATGCTTCACAGCAGCTATGCCCTTTCTCTCCTGTTGGCATGGGCTGGATACAAAGGAAATGTTAACCTTGGTATTTTCACCTCCAATCTGTCCAGCCCAGATGCGGCCACATTTACCATCCACAAGCAGATGTTTTCAATAACTAGAACAGCAATGCTGTTGTGTAGCTCACACAATTTCTCTTGTCTGTTAAAAATAGACACTCACAAAACCAAATTTTATCATCTATTCATCTGCTTCCAAATAACCTCTTTACCTTACAAAGGCAAATGGGAGGGAAGAGAGGAGCATAATAATTAATAGAAATCAAAACCCATCTGTAAAATCACAAATGTGTTAAGGAATGTAAATCTGCAACTAACATAGTTTTATGACAGATAGCTACAGATAGCTACAAATAGCACTGCATATTTTCTCATATCAAGCAAGCCTGCAAAGGCTGTATACACTTTTATTAGCAGCAAGACTGAAAAAAAGTTTGTATGTCATGTATGATGTACTTATAAACTGTTCAAGTATTGCAAAGTACATTTAATCACACATTCAATTCCACAAGTAAACCTGCATGGGTTTGCACTGATCAAACTAAAACGGACTCTCAAAAGCTCCTACTGCACTTGAACTCAAAACAGTTAAATTGCAATTACTTGACTTGACCAACTCAATTGAACAGAACAGAATGGGAGATATCCCCACAATTAATATGTTAAGCCTATTTCCTTTCATGTGTTAAGCCACACTGACCACAGAGTTGCTTCAGACTGTAGAGGCCACTTGATGAACAAACACATGTGTGTCGATGGATTGAATTTCAAAGAGCCTGCATATCCATTTGCAAGATAACAACAGAACACAAAACCAAGCACACTGCTATCAGTACAATGGATAAACAGCTAACTGTTCAGCAGGCACAGTGAACTCAACTCTACAAAAACAGCTTTAAAACCCAACTTAACTTTCCTATAATGGAATGCAAATAGGTAGGTATTAATGCTCTGCTGACAAACAATCATATCCCAAAATTTCAGCCCAAAATCTCCTCACATCAAAAAGAAGAAGACTTTTGTTGAAAAGTTGATGCCATCTGCCCCATTTTACAACCTCACACATGTACTGTGTACATGTGTGAGCTAAAAAGACACAGGTTACATCGTACCAATCTGGTTACTAGTAACACACTCATACCGATTTTCACAAAAACTCCTTCACTCCAACATGGTGGTACAAACGCTCCATTGCTACCAAGTGACTTCACTTTCAAAACCTCTATGAAGTTGAAAAGCAAATCTAGCTCCAAGCTGAGACTGTGCCTAGCCATTTCTCCACTGGAAAGTGGTATTTACCTATAGTATAACTACTAGTAACTATTGAGTGAGATTTAATGAAAACTTTTGAAATGTAATGAAAAGTCAAGAGACCAAAACAGCAACATTTTGATGAGTGGCATCTTGTACACCAGGTCCCAGCTTTATTTCAAGAACAGTAATGTTCCTGCACCATGGAAACCTATCCAGATTCCCTGAGTGCATGTGACAAAAATCGTTACGGCATGATAGCAAAGGTTACCATTCAGGAACTCGAAAAGGAACAATTTCGAAAAGAATCAGCCCCAACCATAGTGACACCTCAGACAGACAGATGAAAAAAAATCCCATCCAACCCTAACTCCATCATACTCATCCTAACTTTTCCACTCTTAAAGAAAAACTTGGGGAATATCTTTTATCCCCTCCCTGAAAGCTTTACTTTCTATATATTCAAATGATTTAATCCCATCAGGCAATGGGACAGATTTAAAGTGATGCAAAACATTCAAGAAGTCAAAGCGTACCTTGATCTTTTCATATTTTTCGTCAACATCATGGAGCCAAGAGTGGAAATGCCTTCCATTAAACCTCTGTCGACTGTTGCCTTTTTCCTCCTGGGACTGAAAAAGAAAGACAACAGAAGAACTACTTAACAGATACATTCAAATTATGCAAATCACAACTGGTAATAATGATAACAATATTTGACTTTTATATAGCACCTTCCACCAGCGACAGGTTTCAGACTGTCTAGCAATACTGACCCCGTTCAACACCCAACAGTCTCAGAAACAACCCCTCCAAGTGGCAGCAGTAAGTGTACAGGACTGCTAGGAGGGGGAGGGGTGGGGGAGGGGGCAGGAAAGGTGGGGAGGGGCAGTGAAAGGTGAGGGGAGGGGGATTAGAGCTTGTGCCCAAAATTTTGATGCAAAAAGGTCATACATTTGCCCAAACAATACCATATCTTGGCCCAAAAGAAGTAAATATTCTGCCTACAAGTTACATCACAGATACCCCTTTACCCAATGGTGAAGAGAGGAAATTGAGACAAAGCATTGAGGACAAAATGAAAAGTGCTACGCAGAAATCCAACCAGTAATGGATCACAAGTCTACAAGTCCTCCACCTTTGTCAATAGTCCATGACACTCTTATCAGCCAATAATCAACCATACTCTCAGGATAAACACGGCTGTCTGCCTGTATTTACACTTTGATGGCAAAGTAATAATCAGTCTTACTTGTAATACTACCAAAGGGGCAGACAGAACAACACAATTCTCCAAACAAATGGTCTTTCTTTTAGCCAGTGCTCATTTCATGCCATTAGGAAGATGCAATATGATCCAGAAACATGGATCGAACAACCCCAAGATGCATTTGATGAAGTCCTTCTCTTGAGAATACAGTATTCACAAATTGATATTTCAAAGAATTTCAGTAATAACCCACTACTCTTTCCAAGTATTTGTTACACTTTAACACAGATAACATATAAATAAACACAGCAAGGCAATCATTCCAACAAAGGCAGGCCATCAGCCAACCTTGAGGGGTAAGACATTATAGGTTGAACTGCAGACTACTTTTGTTGATATCTTTTGTCAATGAATGTTTATCTAATACCTGGTGAAATCATAATCACTTAAAGGGCTGAAGTTTAGGTCATGACTCTACAACAGATAAGCACATGAGTCATACAAAATCAGATTTGGGAAATGGTGAGGTTGGGTACACCCAAGACAGGTTCACACAACCAAAGCATATGCATGCAAATAGGGCATCTGTACGTACACACCCACAGAAGGATATAAGCAGCACAGACTCACAAACACAGTTGCTATGTATTGTAAGGATAGCATGCTCTCAAGTCCATTATTGTTTCTGTTCAATTCCCTTCAACTCACGTACCTGTCTTTCTGAACATTAACATTCCTTTTATTATGTTTGCACTTATGTGTTTATGCATAGAGTGATAAAACAAATAAACTTAACGAAACATATGCACACACATAACATAACATAAACATAAATGTACAGGATGGTATACACAGCACTAGTTAGTAAACACCACATATTGATACTCAAAACATAACACACATACACACCTAGACACAGATATTTATAACCTATATTTCCAACCTAGGTTTATAGACATAATACATGCACACACAAACATACTACACACACACACCCATTCATAGCATAACTCATACAAACCCAGTGTAAGATGCTCCCATCTAGGGTTCCAATATGTAAAACATTGGCAGATATATTAAAGACTACTTACCACTGGTTCAGGCATGTTGTAAACCTCTTGGTCATTCAGAACCATACAAGCGCTGAAAGGAATAGTCTGATTTGCCATCGCCCTAGCACCTCTGCCATAAACTCGCAACACTTCCTGCTCAGCAGCAAGCATAAGCTTTTCCTGTGAGAAGTAACAAATGTGAAATCTTTGTCAAGAAGAGTCAAGCAATACACAAACTAAAATTGTTCTTCAAAAATTTCCCAAAGGAAACGAACAACTAGAGCACCAATGGTGCAGAAGCTCATACCTTCAACCAAGGGTCCTTGGGTTCTCGCTTTACTAATACAAGCTTCATATGACTTTAAACAACCTCAAATGACCCCAAATCTCGAACACCCTGATGGCAGCTTCCAGTATGTAACGAAAATGTTTGCCGTTATCTTCATTTTGTAAGTTGCTTTCGTGAATACATCTTAAGAAAGTTCAAGTTATGTAGTTCGTAAGTACTTTGACTTACGAAAAAACTCATGCAAATGTTAAAACAAAAACAGACCAACATAGTAAACAAGATGTATTTACAACAAAAGTTTCACTTCATTACTCTGTTGTACATTTGTCTTTAGAGCTGTTAGCACGTAAATCTTTGGTTAATCTAATTAATACTGACACAAACATTTATGTCATGCATCATTATCAATGCCGATCATCTTCAACAATTAATGATGATTTCAGCTATGAGGATTAATTGACACAGTTCACTGAAGTGAACAGCAAATTTATGACACCTAACATAAATGCATCACAATTTAGTGTAAATACTGTCCTTAAAATCAGAGAGCCTATGTAGCAACTAAAGTTCATAACCTCACTTCTCTGAAGCTCTCTGACTCCCAGTGTTTTCATCTGAGAAATTATTCATTGCATTAAAATCTGAAATATTTGAACATTAGGCTCATTTCTAAATCCAGACTAAGTACATAGTGCACATAACCCAGGGTGTAGCCAGAAACCCTTCAGGTCAGGCCAGGGTCCAGGGCCTGCAGAGGGCCCTGCAAACTCTGGGGATACAGCTGCTTTCTGGTACCATATGAGCTGTACTTGGCACCACTTAAGGCAAAAGTATGCAGTCTTTTGGTGGACATCGGTATGATTTTTGTCATTCACGCTATAAATTTCAGGAACAAATGAAACACTCTTTTTTCACCTTTTTCCTCTATCCATCAGTGCTTAAAATTACGAGCCACTGAGCCAAAGTTGTATCCTAGCAGCTTAGTGGAAAACTGATGTTCCTTTTCTGTCCTCACCTGTTCTGTCTTGCTAATTTATTAGCATGAAATTTCTTCACTTTTCAGAACACATAATAAATTGTGTCTAAGGATTTGTGACATACACACTGGAAACCCTCTCACTTCCTTAACCTCCTGTGTGTGCTTATGACGGTGTGAAGTGGGAGGTTGTAACAGGAAAGACAGAGGGGGCTTGACAAAGGTGCCATGAATTCTACTTCTGTATTGTAACAGCAATTATGACTCTCTAAAGAGAACCCTGTTTTAGGGAAGACCTACAAGCAATGACTTCATTTTTACAATTACTTTACACTGTAGTGCAAAGGCTCGTTCATCCACCCACATTCCAACTTAATAACTTCATGTTTATCTCTTGAAGGATCAAAAACCTTGTCCCAGACAGTAAAAATTTTCCCTGCTAAGTTTACTTCTAGCCCGTCTTCCAGTTTTCAAACACAACTGTCTAGTGCACCTACCAGACAAAACTACAAAAGCCTGCACTGAGTTTAAACTGCTCAAGGCCATATCCACACAGTACTGTGTGTCAACTGTCTGCTATGCATGGGGTATGTTTATTCATTACTAACTGCACAAGTCAGCACTGAACAAAAAGAGTCAAACTACTGTCTGAAATAATGTCAATTATTAAAAGTGCAGCCACTAATTGTTAAAAGAGATATAGGGATATTCCTAAATATGACTGGGATGATGCAACCACCCTTTAAGAGTCCTAGAATCTCTATGCAAGGAATGTAAATATATGATTCACAAATTTCTCTTTAAAATGCAATATTTCATTTTAATAAATGAAGTGCACAGTGTATGGCAGGAAATGTGAAGGAGATACAAACTTATATAGTTGGAGATTACACAAGATAACACCCTACATGATCTCACATCCTTTAAACAGGGTAGAACTTGATAAATACAAAGTCAATACCACAGAGGTCCATTGTAAGTGAGGAAAGTAGGTTGCCAACATTTTTCACCACAAATCATAATACACTGACTTGAACAACCTGCCATAAAGTAAATTCCATTACAATTACCCTTTCAATCTGGTGTCTCAGGCGAAGTGAGTGCCGTTTATTTTCCTGGCTGTTGAAGTTCTCTCTCAAAACTGGATTTAGATCCTCTGGAGGTTGCATCTGTAACAAATAATTTAAATATCACGAAGGGCATTCACATATTATTTGTTACAACCACTCCAGGAGAAAAGTGTCTGCACAGCTGACCCCACTCCCACATTAACCTGTTCCCCCACCCCATTCCCAAAATGCTTGATACTATCCAGACTCTATTAGAAATGCCAGGTTTAAATCATTTGAATCAGGCTACCACATATACAAAACCTTCTTCATCCCAGAAAGACATGGACTTGAGAATTCTTCAATTTCCTTTTTCCGTTCACAACTATTATCTTTTCAACAGGATGGGCTTCCCCTAAACTATACAACTAGAACTTGTTGCATTTAACGGGAAGAAAAACATGAATAACGAATGGTCTAACTAACTGCATTGTAACTGTTTTACCAACATGCAACATGGGGTGAAGTCTATCGAATAATTTCTTCAATGAACTTTATATCACCAATAGAACAATTCATCTATATCAACAGAGGTGTTTCACTAATGCCACACTGTTGCACATCTCTCTGATAGTTGAAAATTTTCCCCGTCAAGTGTACAGTGTATCACAATGGTATCTGTGGGCCTGTACAGCAACCAGTCTTACTGCTCACTTGCTTTACCCTAAAGTAAGGCAATCAGAAATGTGCTGGTGTCACATAAAACACCTCTATTGACTTTAACATTTGAATACCTTAGGTACAGCTCTGTTAATCTTTGACTCTGGGTCTCTGTGGAGCAGGTATGTTTTCCGATGCATCAAGTACTCCTCAAATCTATTGGGCATATTTGGGACAACAGGAAGAAGATTTGCCCTCTGTCTCTTCCTCATTTCTCTCCTAACACTTATAAACTGTTCCATGGAGTTGGCTTGCTCATGAAGGGGCACTTGGGGAGGGGGAGCAGGAACCTGTAATTCTTCTTGCTGCTGCTGTCTGTGTTTTGCAATCTTCCGTTTTCTGGGATGCGAGTCCATCACCTGGTCTTGTGGTTGAGCTGATGAATTTGCTGATGCAGCTGCCTCAAGCTGGTTTCTACGACTTCGAGTCATCGGCTGAGAAACATTCACTTCTTTCTCCTTCTCTTCAGTGCTGTGCAAAGAGACATTCTGAAGATTAGAGTTGGATCTTAAAGTTCTTGTTACTTTCTTTGGGTTCCCATCTGAAGTTGACCCATCACTTTTACCAGCCTCATTGCTCTTCTCAGTTTTCTCCAACCCCTTTTCTTTAGAGACATCTTTTGTTTCAGATGTTTCTCCGACAACCTGGTCTGAGGAAGTCACCGTGGGGCTTCCTCTAGAGGAACCTGTACTTGCCTCTGCACCATCTGCTGCCTTTGGGACCAATGTCCCACTTCCTAAGGAATCCTCACTCTTTTCAGCTGAATCAGTAGAATCTGGTTCAGCAACCTTGCCCACCACTCCTTTGTCATCATTCGAAGAGGTCACCTGACCTGGCAAGCTTGTTCGCAGCAATAGTTTCTTGATCTCCCCTGAGGAGGACTGTTTTTGTTCAACAATATAATATTCCCTTGCCAGTGGATCTTTACCATCACTCTCCTCTGGTTTTTTGGAGGGGGTGGGACTTTCCCTCTGGCTTTCAACAGCTGCTGGAGGAACCAATGGCACTGATGGTGGGGCTTCTAAGGTGGGCTCCACTGTCTCTTCTTTGGTAGAGTGACTGTGCTTATGTTTTTTGTGTGATTTTTGTGATCGGTCTCTATGCTTTTTTGTCCTCTCTTTCACCTGTGGTTGTTTCTCCTGTGCAGGATCACTCTCATTCTCTACAATACCCCCACCACTAACTCCAGAGATGGCAGTAGTTCCAGCCACACCCATAGTTTCAACCGGGGGTTGTAAAATGCGCCATTCGCGTATTGAATCTGAATCAGATGAACTACCTTGCTCTTGTGTGGACACCACTTGCAATCTTATTTGACTGGATGGAGATTGTCTTTTCTTTTCATCATTCTGAGAAATTGTTTCACAAACTGATGTCCTTTTTGTCGTCACCGCTTGAGGAGTGATGGTTTCAGGAGCAGCAGCTACTGCAGTTGGACCAACTACTGTTGGTGGACTGCTCTGCCTGGGAGAGTCCCTTTTTTTCTCAGAAGGTTCACACACAAGGTTACTATCCTGACTAAGACGAGTAATTGTTAACTTCAAGTTTGATTCCTGGCTGTTGTCCACACTTTCAGGAACAGCTTCTTTAGGGATGGGTTTTGGTATTGTATATGTGACGCGCTGGCTGTCTTGAGAATCAGCTGCACTTTCTGCTTCCTGTGACAGTCCACCTTCTTCTGTCTTTTCCAACCGCATTTCTGTGACTGATTCTATGACTTTGCTGGGGGCTTCCGTTGGGGTTGGTTCTGCCTCTGTTGTCTTTACATCTTCCGCGATAAACAAAGGTTTCTCCTCCTGACTGTCTGTCTTCACAGTAGGGTCCTCTACCTGCCCAGCCGGTGCAGGGGGACTACTGCTTGGCTTCTCTGGTATCTTAGGGGTAGAAGTAGATGGTGTAGTTGGTTTTGTTACACTGTCTCCCTTGATGTCATCTAAGGCTTTGGTCATAATTGGGTTCAGCTGAGGATCCAGAAGATCACTGTCTGATGTTGATGAGGATGAGAATGAGACGGGTGTTGACTGCTCCCTTGCCTTAGGGATGGTCCTTGTTATGTCCATAAAAGAGTTCTTCCCAGTTTTGTCTGGGGAAGCCCAATGAATGGTTATTTTCTGTTCATTACTGTTGTCTTGGGTGAAGTCATATGGATCTGCAATGACAAGAAGGGAAATCTTGTTTTAAGTATTTCAAATGGCTTAAGCATTAAAGCAAGTAATGGATGACTAGCACCCTTGCCAGCAATTCTGTCAGCTGCTGCAAAGTATGCTCAGTTTAATGACCCTTACAATCACTGTCAAGTTACTCAAGGAAAAAGGAACTTGATGAAACTCTGATATTTCCCCAAACCTGTTAAAGTCCTCAACAGCTATTAGCAAAGTTACAATAATATTCAACTCCCTTACACTATCTATTGAAACCCCCAGAGGAAATTCTTTTTTAAACTTATCAAAAGAAAAACACAATTACAACAATTTTGTCAATCAAACTGCAATTGTGTCAACAAACATTTTTTATCAATATTTCCTATTGCTCTGACTCAGCTGCTACACGAATCACGAAAGGTGACAATTTTCTGACAAAGGTGACATTTTCTAATAATTTGTGCCATCCACAGCTAGGTTGCTTGAGTGATACTACCTCAGGGCATCACTACTACAGATACTCTGTGTACATACCATTCATGCTTGGAGACAAAACTGCAAGTCTATTTCAACATCAAACTTCACTGAACACACTGAATGAATTAAGCCAAATTTCAATTTATTTGAACATTTTTCAGTAAAATAATGTAAAAGAGTTTTGAAAATATTCTTCTACATGACACTCTCAGATGATAAACAAAAAGGGCCATCCCTGGTTACAAGTACCAACACAATGTATTGAACAAATGGTGCCTGGTTTCTCAAACAGAAGAGTTGCTGACTTCAGCACAAGTGCTTGACTGCCAGTGTCCTTAAAATCCAGTACATCACAACATAACTGGTGCTGTGGCCGAGTGGATAAATGCGGTGGCATTTGAAGCAATGAAGCTTGGCAACAGGGAGATTCGCGGTCGATCCCCGGCCAGGTCAAAGTAAGGTGGGTTTTTCATCCAAGAGCAATCTACAGTTTTCCCATCTGAACTGGCTTTTCAAAAGAAAACCAAATTTGATCTAAATTGTTCAGTTGGTTAGCCACCTGAAGTGAAGTTGTAATTCATAAGCCATCTAGGCTTCTCCCACATTTGTGGTCGCTTAGCGTCATAAAACAACCGCCCTTCATGGCCTGAAATAATCTTTGGGGCATACTTTTATTGAAAATCATTTACAATGTCTGCTCTCTTTTTTTACACTTACAATTTTACTGGGTTTTTCTCCTTTTGTGAGTGTGGGAGCAAACTTATTTTATTTTCTTTTTTCCTATGGTTTCTTTACTCCAAATTTTTAAGGGAGTGTTCTGCCTTTTATGTTAAGCCCAACAGGGTTTTGTAGTACACTTCCATCCACTACTATGATTAATGATACTGCAATTATAAGGCTGTAAATTTTGTAACATTGTATATGTAGTGGATGAACAAATCAAAAGACCCCAGTCCCCAGACAACTCCCCTTTGGATGAGTTCCACCGAGACAATTCCCCAGTAAACACCCCTAGGTGACTAAAACCACTTCTCTTGGCAAATTTTGATCTTGCAAAAGTTTTTGTCAAACCATTTGTCTCATCAGGACAATTCCCTCTCTTGACAAGTGCCATTTTTCAGGTGGAGGACCAGCTTCCAGGGAAACTGTCCAAGGTAGGAATTTTCTGAGGGGAAGGTGTCCTCAGAGAAATCATAGGAGTGGGGGTTGTCCAGTCACAAAGAACCCTACTGGTGTCTTAAAGAGGACCTCAAGACAGATATGACATAAGTACGTGAACATACTTATTCTCATCCTTGTACTCAAGCCATGGCACATGTGTCTCTAGGCCTACATGGACTCGTGAGAATGGATTTGTGCTTGTACTACTGTACTACCTACAGAGTTTTGAAGGGAAGCATTGTTGCCAAAGCAAAATTTGTAAACATAGTACAAGATGCTCACCCATATTCAAACCAGAGACAATACACTTGTACTGTTTCTCTGGACATGGTACACCACACCACACTTTCAAACTGTGGCTGTTAAACATACCTTCCATATTTGACACTGATTATTAAACCAAGATAACTTCATTTCACAAATTCTAATGAATCCACCTTATTTGTGGGAACATTTACTGTTCAGCCAGATATTTAATCTCAGCAGAAAACAAGACAAAGTTCAAATTAGCTCCTGCTCAAAAATATTTCACATGAGAACTAACTCCACCACTAGTTAAACCTCCCCTGCCACTCCACATAATGGTTAGCACAACTGCTGTGTGGGTTCTGTGAATTGATCAAAATTTTTGAACTTGTGGCCATTTATGCAGGCCTGATTTTTAAGGAAATCTTCCGGTTGCCCATCAGACGACCTGAAGCTAAATTTAGGTTGTCCGAAATAGTTTTTGGTTGTCCGAATGAAAGTGACAAACAAGAGATAAACAATTCTGTTTCCTGTCTCTGCCATAGAAAACAAACATTTACTTTAAATTCTGCATTTTTCCATATTTATTGGCATCGTACAATGATGAATGGTTGTCAATACCATTGTCTCAATGCCATTTCTTAAGGGGATTTTTATGACATACTTTCCTGCAGATGTAGGGAACTATTCGGTTACAAAAAAAATCTACTCGACCATCGGACAAGTTCAAAGAGAGAAAGTGGTTGTCCGATGCAAGGTTTACCCGTCACGGACGATCGGACGAGTGCTAAATTTCAGCCCTGAAAATGAGTATGAGTACATGCCATTCTCAAAAAGTACAACTACGAAATTCTTATAAAAGTCTCAAGGATTATTATTGAATAACCATGAGTACAAGTACAAATTCCATACTCACAAGAAAGAATATTGGCAAATGTGGTGCTGTCAGTACAAGTATGTATCCACTAAGAATATGAGTATGTACACCAAATTTGTCACAAAATCAGTACTAGTGTGAATTTTTTTTTTTTTTGCATAGCAAGAAGGGGTACACAAGACTGATTTTTTAAAACAAGTTTTCATTATTGTGTAGCAAATTTTGCCTCATGTGTGGTTACTTTGTTCTCTTGCAAATATTTTAAGAAAGGCAAACACAGTGCATCCCATTTTTATGCTATATACTTTGAAAATTGGATCACATGCGCAAGAAACGTTTGTCCCATTTTGCCATACAATACCAGCTATTTTGAACAATGAAAGTATATACTCACTGCAAGTATGAGGGCAATTGATCTGTACATTCCATGAGTCAATAACAGCTTGTACAACAAAATGAGGCAATTTTCTAGTTGAGTACCTTTCATGACCTTACCATTGCAACCAATTACTTCCTTTCTCTAAGATAAATGAGTTTAATATTTCTAATGTGTTCACCATACCCTGAACGGGGCACACATACATAGTCAAAGAGTTATGACTGATGACAAGCACTGATAAGTGTTTATGACACTGTTCCTGTTTCTCTGATAACTTGTCAATGAATTCTAACTGCCATGAAGTCACATCATGCTGTTTTTGAAATAGCCTATGGCTGGAAAAATGTCTAATTTCCCAGTAAGCAAGTCAAATTTCCCATAATTTTTACATGTTCCCAAGTACAGAACTAGCCAAAATTCCCTCCAACTGCTAATATTTCTCTCCACATACCAACATTTTTTCCACCCATATCCATGAGCTTTGAACATTTGTTTATAACTAAGGTCAAAACTCTCCATAACATTTTGAATAAGTGTGTCTATCACTAAGATACATAGAATACTAGTACATAGTCCTAATGTTTATTGGCAAGAGAGCTTATGAAGTTTTTGGCAAGACATGGACATCTTCCTGAATAAATTAAACAATTGCCTGACTGGATATTTCTGTTTATAAAGTCATTCTTTTGTAGAGCACATCATGTTAACTCTTTTCATGTCGAATCTTGAATAGAGTGATCCAGTTATTGACTTGTCTGAGAATTACTGAAACCTACCTAAGGGATAATGAATATTCTCTCATCTTCTACAAATGTGAATTCCCCTTTCTACTACTTCCTTTGATTAAATCAAACATAATTATGCCCTACAAGAAGGGATAATAACCATTAGGGTTGGGTAGGTTACCCCTGGCCTAGAGTTGAGTATGAACTCACCTCCTTATAGTTGAGATTCCAAAGAATTTTCAAAGTGTGTCAAACATACACAAAATCAACTTGTTGAGAACATGCTAAAAGATCTGCACTTCTGCTGTTCTTCAAGTGTTACTGAAGTATAGTAAACAAAAACTACATCTTTTAGTTGAATGCTTTCTCCCATCACTAGTTTCCCCTTCATTTGACTGCTCTTGATTCTCCACCATAATTTGGCATACTGGCTGTTAAAAAGCCTGAAGTGTAGACTAGTATTTAACAGTCTATACCTAATGTCCCAATGTCCCATACATGCTAGCCAAAGTTATGTCACTGAAGGTGTAGTGACTACTTAGGCCACAAAGACCCACCTCCAAAAAGAGTAGTCTCCTAAACCTAATACACATATTAACACAAACTACTACTTTATTCACAAATTAAAGTTCATCAACCACCCTCTCACCTTACCCTCCTTACACTGTACTCTACCACCACATCCTGCAACCCATTAAATCCCTCCTTCAGTAAAACCCAGTTTATCCAAACCCCCTTTACCTGAAACCTTCTTTATATCTGAACTGGCCTTGCAATTTTACCAGACTAGTATTGAACACAGTAGTAGTAGTATCCACCAAGCTTTCATGCAGTGCACAGACCCTTCTCCAAACAGAAATTACAAAGGATTATGGGATAGAGGTTTGGTGTATGTCGTTTTTGTTAATGCCATTTTACTGTGGCCAAAAATGATGCACACCAAAACTCCATCCCATAATCCTTTGCACTTGCTGTTTAGAAAATGGTCTATTTTGTCTATATTTATAGAGTCACAGTAAGATGTCACACTTTCTAAAACAGCATGCATCTGGGTAGAAAAAACACTTTTCAACTCTTATTAAAATTTGAAAGGAAAAATTTTATGAGCTCATTTTGAAATTCTTGCTGAGATCCACAGGCTGTACAGGAAAGATATCCCTTGCATGATATGTGTTGGCTAGTATGTAAGAATTGATTTTACAGACTCTGAAAAGTGAGTTTCAAAGTGGGCTTCGTACTAAAAAATAACAACAAGAGTGTTTACCAAACAAAAGCAAATGGCTGTTTGACAGTCTTCTATCCAACTGGCTGCAATATTTTTAGTTATTTATGAGGAATGCATATTCTTGATATCTCTCGAGTCTATGATCTTCCCTTCAACACATGCACACATTAAGTGTGTAGGAAACACTGGCCGTTCAAGAGACTGTAGGCTTGAATTTCGGAAATAAAGTCCCTGGATCTTAAAAGTCTACAAAATTGTGTCATGTCATCAGTAAGCAAAATAACAATGAGATAGTTTTTGACATTTTTGCTTTAATTTTGCTAGCCATATCAAATAATCTGAGAAATGCACTGTATGGATCACTTGAAGCCAAAACATGAAACCCAATTTATACAACCTTTTCTGTTATCCGAGCTACCAACGGTCCTGACTTGTTAAGATAAGCAAGGTTTACTGTATCTCTTACTACAACACTGCTACTACTCTTAAGTTTAACACCACCATGCCCCCATTCAAAAATAAAACAAACATTCTCTTACCATCAGATGATGTTGTAGAAGGCTTTTCCTTAACTGGATCTGTGACCTCTGTTTCTGCAAGTTTCTTTCCTTCTGTAAGACCTTCATTCAAATCAAGACTGTCAGGTGAAGTGGGTCCCTTCAATTCTCTATCCAATTCTTGTGTCCCTGTAAGCGAGCCTATCATTAGACCATGGATCTCACTACTACTTGCCAAATCTATAGGTGTCTTTCCAAGCTTGTTGTAAATTGTTGGATTCGCACCATGCTTCAGTAAGACCTCTACCACCTGATAAAGGAAAAATTCAAATCAATTTGTTATGGCTTGTCATTCGCTGGCTTTTTATTCTTATTCTGCAATATTCCCCCAGTTTCTCTAGATTCAAAGAGAATCATTGCCTTTGTGGCACGTCAATACTCGTACCCTTACAATTAGGGGTTACACATACGGAATGATGGGCTATTCAAAGTACGGTAGCTGGGAAATGTTATTTTCAAAAAGTAAGACTCTCACAGATTGAAATTCAATGCTTTGCACTTCATGGATTATTTTGTATACTGACGATACTCAAACTTTCCAAGTTCAAATCTTAATACAGTAAAGCCACTGTTCGAGATTGCCAGAGAGGCACAACACACAGGTTTAACAATGATAAAAGACATTTTCTGTCTTTGCAATACTGATGAAAGGTTGATGCAAGGTAATTGCAAAATGATTGAAAGAATCTGCCTATTTTGACATTTTAAAGTCGAAGTGTAGTCAGCACATATGACACACAGGCTGAGACAGCAATTTAACTCATAAATCATAGTCAAAGAAATTTTTTGCAGTTTGGAAAAAGAAGACATTTGAATTAAACTGTGATAGTTACATCAGGATTTGTAGGGTATCTGCTTTGTCTTTCTCAGCCCTCAGTTTGGTATTCTTTTTACGACAACTTCATGGGACCAGAAGTGGTTTTAAAGACACATACTCATCATCACAGACAGTTCCAATTCTCCCAACTAGGTTACTTTTAGCCCCTCCAACAACTGTCTTTAGCTTCTCCCTATGCAGATACAAATCTAGCTTATTGCTTGGTGATCAAGTAAAACCCTAATGTGTAACCAGAACACTACCTGTATATGCTGTGTAATATGAGCTACTCTGCATCTTTTGAATTTTGTAACTACTCTGATGTCAATCAAAGAGCAATCACCAATTGAGACTTTTGCTTACCCCCAAGTACAAGTCATACTTGCAGTGATGAGTGTCTATCTTAAAGCATTACCTATTTCTGGAAATCACTTAACGTATACAGCATTACTCTCTACAGTGGCAAAAAGACCATGGGATACCACCTACATAGATGTTAAAGAGTCCTTCCTGGGCCAGATCTGTTCAACAGGGCAGTTCTTTAAGTTGCACCTCCTCCCTTCATGAGTTCACTGATATTCAAGTATTCCACTGCATCTTTACCTGTTACCTAGTATGCCATATCTTCACACAAAACATCAAAATATTCCCCCAAAGTACCAACATCACAGCAAGCTCATTCCTTTGTGCCATCAAGATGTGATTAAATCCTCTCCTCCTCTGGTCTGTCAGGCCACACACACACACATTTACAGCAGATTCTCATCATAGCACCTGACTCTGTTCTTTTTCAAGGTGCACAGTGTCTTTTGCATTGCATCAACATCGGACAGGGAGAAAATATTCTTCATCATTATCAAACCATTTAACTGAACCCACACACTTTGGCTACAGCTTCACTTCCCAAAAATATTACACTAGTTATGAGTAATGAACAGTAGTGGAGATTTGTGTGAAAAAGTGAGGGGATTATTGGCCCTTGACGTAAAAGTTACTGTGTGAAAAAGTGAAAGTAAATGGGAGCACTTCCAAAATGTGGGAGGATATCTGCCCATCTTCCCCAGGATTTCTGCCTATGGTATTAAACCATTTCAACATTTTAAAAGTCCTGCCCAACAAAATATGCTTGAATGACATGACAGAGGATTCCTTTCAGTGACCCTTATTTCATTAAGTTAACTTGACCCAGCTACAGTACCTCATTTACCTGTTACTCTCCAGACACAAATAGTTTAAATGGGAGAAAATTTACTTCACTGCAAATCCACTAGCCACTTTAAAGAGGATATGGCATCTTGCAAACCAGAAGCTGCTAGCAACTCTTTGCCCAAAGATATTTAGGAATAGCCCTAGAGTTCTAAATACAGGTAATAACTGCACTCTAATTGACATTCATTCAAACAATACAGCTCCACTATGGTTGGTCAACAACGACTTGTACAGGCAGTTGTGTTCCCAATTAAGCTCACACACTTGTCTGACAATACTGCTTAGAGCAATTTAAACTCAGTGCAGGCTACTGTGGCTCTGTCTCCAAAGAGGTGTTGTACTAGACCAGAGGTTTGGTTTAAATTGGAGGAGGGGTTAGAAGTAAATTTAGTATGGAGAATTGCTACTATCAAGGGTAATATTAGATAGCCTTTAACACCATGTATATCCCACCTCCCCTTGACATAACATCATCCAAAAGGCTTCTGTGACTGCAAGTGAAGGTCGTATGAAGTGACCTAATTTATACACTGCACTGATTCAATTCTTCATGAACGTGTATGCAACACAGATTACCACAAAATTCATTATGTAATACCACCCTAGGCAAGGGATTTAATAAGCTACTGCTCAAAAGACAAGTAGACAAAATGCCAAAGGTTGAAGGACACGGGATATTAACAATTTAACAGATAACTTTGAATTAAGCCAGTGTAACAAGACACATGAAAAATATCACAAGTACTCAAAATGTGATGGATTTTGAAGGAACAGTTGCAATTACAATTTAAAAATTGAAGGGATCTGCTGTCATAAGACAAGCTGCTGAGAAATTTTCACACGACCAAAAAATTTTAAATTTTGTCTTCTCTGAAAAATGGTCCATCCTTTCAGTCCTCTCTTTAAGTTTCTCAGTAAAAGGTGTAAAATTAATACGTAGGGAGTACCCACAAAAGGTGTAGCTAACATGCAACCAATTGGTACAATCGACATCACACATCCTCGGGGATTTAAGCTTAACTGCAAACCGTCAGTTTAACTTGAAACTTTAATTTGACATTACGATGGTTTTATCATAAGTCATGAACTAAGTTGGACCTTACAATTTTGAAAGGTCAAAGATGCTCACCAGAACTTGCAGTCCAAGATGGTCCATTAAACTTTGGGCCAACACAGCATGAAGTGTATTACATTATCCTTTTTACTATCGGATAAATTCTCATTATTTGAAGGGACAAATGCAGTCATCAAAGTTGAATAAATATACCCTGGTATCCTTATTTATGTATGTATGGTATGGTTCTTTTCAATCATAAGAAAACATTTTTATCAATGAATTAAAAATTTCATGCAGGATTACTTCATAGGTTGACCGGTACCTTTAATATGCAATACGTTTTAAAATGTCATGAGAGACAATTATGGGGGACACACATGAGCAGGTTTGTACAATTTAAAGGGAAACTGCAGTCACCCCAAACTGAATTAGTATACCTGGGTATCCTAATTCATGAATGGCTCTTTTAAATCATGTGACAACAAATTTGACACTGAATTTTCAAATTTATGCACAACAACCCTTTTCTTTACCTTGAGAATGCCACCTTTATGTTTTGAAACATGAAAAATACTTGCAACAGAGATAGGACGAGATTTGTAACTTTTAGTTTATAAATTTGTCAAAGTAAGTTTAGGGCAACTGCTTGTTCCCTTTAAAATGATGCTTTTTTCCCTTTCACACAAATATTTTTTGATGGAGCTGTCAGTTATTATTAAATTTTAAACATTCCACATGCATAAATAGTTTCTGGTGCAAAACATGTCATGCTTTCATAAGAAGGTAACAGTGAACATGTATACTGTACGTGTACTTGCAACATCACACATACCCTTCATGAGCATTGAAATAATTTCAAAACTAAGGTTTGAATTCATAATCACTTTGGGGTATTTTGAAGAGTTCCTGCAATGTTTATCTTGTGATTTCATTAAGTCTAACATGATACATGGATACCTTACCTGTATCCTTTCATTCATATGTAACAAGGACACACAAAATTGTAGATAAATATTTTGCATGTAAAATTCCAGGTTCACACCAGATCAAAGATCAACGCAATTTGCAGCATACCACTGCCAATGAGACCAGTTTTCATAGATTTTGGAAAATAATTATCCACTGAGACACATACAAAACCGCACAAATGACAAGAAGAAGCATTTGCCAATGAAAAACTTCATTCGTGCAGAGCCTGGGTAGGGTTGCAGGGTGACAGAGGGGGAGTGATAATGAAGCTGGACTTTGTAACTGGTATCCAATCATGCACATTTTATTAGGATAATAAATAATGTTAGATAAAAAACATTGCACTCATCACTGCACAGTGTACACCCATCCTAAGATAACAATAGACTGAGATACTGCATACCAAAAGAAGAAGTCACTGGTAAGCATGACAAACAACCTGAAAAGAACTTGGTATATTAACAGTCCCTAGAGCAGCAAGTGTTCTGTATTCTCAAAGGTCAAATTCAGTATTCTTTTTTGTTTTCTGAGGTCTGAAAAAGTTAAGTACCAAGTGTTCTCTTCAAATTCTGCATTCTACTTCCCCATATTTTAGCCTCAGATATCATGAAACAAAAAGTGTTTGGACATATTTGAAAAGATACCTTCACAATTATGATTTTTTTCCTTGATATCATTCTTTTCTTGTTTCGAGGTGGCAATGTCATTTTCTGTGATTTTCCACTTTCTTCCTCATTTCCATTGTTTTTTTCTTTTCTGTATCACAGAGGACTCACCACTCTACCTTAGAGTATACACTGAATAGCCTAAACAATATCCATGATATTTTTAATTCTACCACCTCTAGCCATCAATTATTGAGAATCCTGCATTTTGATTGGTTAAACACTGACCTGTTATTCCACAACACACAGTAAGCAAACACAAAAACTGATAAAAATGAACTTTTCCACATATTTTTGGTGGTAGAATAAGAATAAACCACATTTGTCGGACTAAGTCTGTTATTTTTCCAAATTTGGAGGAGTTCACAAGCAAGCCACAAAGACATACACACACAGGAATAGATACACAAAATATGCCACTAATGTTAGGACTACTACATTTGACCAATTAACTGCAACACTGCATACCCAGACACACAAACACAACGATACACACACATACACACACAAATGTTTATAATGCCAAGACCACAATTTAAGCTCCTGGCAGAAACCAGCTTAATAATGCAAACACAAAATAGTTGTAAAATTCTACCTCACTTTACACAGGGTACGAAGTCCTGCATGACAGTATGTATAACTACTGGACTATTGCATGTACATATCTCAATAGCTCCCTTGCAGGAAGAAAACATCATTTGGAAGGTAGTTCCCATGTTAAACACTTTTAAATTATGTACTTATTTTATACCCCCCAAAATAAAAATGAAACAAAGGCTTTGTCTTTCAACACCTGGGTTGCTTCCTCATTTCTCTAATACTTAATTTTTTCCGACAACAAGCATACTCCAGTTCTACACTCAGGTATACAATGTTCCTCCGAGGAATTCTTCATCCTACAGTTCCCATCACAACCTTCATCAATTTCCATAAAAACACGACATTGGAGCTGGATAAGAATTAGATCTGACTTTTGGTCTGAGACTGAAAGTGTGAAAACTAACCTCTCTGTGTCCGTTCACAGCTGCGTCATGTAGCGGAGTATAGTCATCACTGCCGAGAGCATTCACGAAGGCACCGGCAGTCAGAAGCAGATCTGCCAGCTGGGGGTGGCCATGATTGCAAGCTTCGTGTAGAGCAGTCCAACCTGCAATATTGTACAAACGATAATCAAAAGCAAAACAGATACATAAATAGTTGACTGCAAGGCTACAGGGCAGTTTTAGCTATGGACTGGTAAATAGTGCTGTAATACCTACATGTACAGTACAAGGCTTTTAGCCAGAGAGCTGACCAGGAGTCATTTAGACTCCCTAAAATCCCCAAAACTTACCTGGTTTGGGAATCTATGAGCCCTACTTACCTCACCTATTACTACAATTGTCCAATTGTAGTAATAGGGGAGGTAAGTAGGAGCGAAGTAGATTCCTAGATTGCCTCATATGTATAGTACATTTTAATGCAAGAAGTTTACTAGTATTTCCTGTATGGACCCTGAGCTCACCATCCTGGCTAAAGCCCTGGTACAGTATGAACTGAAAACATCCTTTGCTTTACCAACGACAAATGGACATACTGTACCCCAGAAAGGCAGTCAATAGCACCGAAAAATAGGTGTTGAAAAATATTTTGACTCTGATAATAAAGGACCTTATAACATTGTCCATTCCTTCGAATGCTTTGTGAAGAAACTATACATGTATACATATACATGTACGTTATACTGTGTTTAAATCTATAAACTGTAAGACTGACCTGCCTTACAGAATGGAACATACTGGACCAGACTACCACTCAATCTTTTTTTTTAACTTCTTTCTTCTTTGTTTTTCACAACCACTTTTCTTTACTCAAGAGTGTATCTGTATTGAAGGGCATAACATTTCCTTACCTATTAAGTATCTTGAATGACCTTTTACCACATAAATATAGCATACCACTGGTAAACTTAAGACTTATCTTGCACAATATTATATTTTAACAAAATAATTGCTATTTTTAAAGGAACTATATATAGCCTACATGTACATGGCTTATGGGGATACAAATTCATATCAGGTTTTGTCTTTGTTTTTTGAAATGCACTTCCTTCAATAACCAGTTCTGCTAAAATTTCATGGTATTTTTATACTTTGTTACCATAGCAACATCAAACAATATGAAGCAAAGGGCAACATTCATATAAAGGTATGGAAATGATTTCTTTGAACAAACTGCCTTCTAAATAATCCTCTACCTTTACCAAGAACTAGAACGCTGCTATAGACACTTCGTTGCAACAGCTGAGGTTTTTACAGTTGTTTTTCCATCCACCCACTTTCCTCTTAATGACCCAAAGAGTTCCAGGAAGTCCATGCTAAATGCCATAGGTAAAATGAAGCCATAAATTACAAAGAAAATGGTCCCCTCATGAATAACTAGAAGAACTTTAAAGCAGAAAAACAACATTACATAAAATATCTTAGAACCTGTTGCAACACGGCAGTAATTTACTTAATTCTAACTTTATTCTGGTCTTGAGGCCCTCTACCCCACAGAGTGGATTTTGTTTGTACCTCAATCCATCTACCTTCGCAAATTCTAACCTTAGGATTTCACGAAATTAAGGCTCAACACCCCATAACCAGTAACTGTGCAGGCTATCTATTTTTATGGAAACTCACAGAATTTAAGCCCAAACATGACACACAAAATACAAGCAACAGTAGCTTGTAACTATAAACCTGACACAAATTTATGATATGTTTTAGCACTGATGTTGCTTTATGGTGGTACTTCACAACTTCCAACATGAAAAATATCACATTGCTTTAATCCCCTTCACAAGCTTTCTAACACAGCAATCGATAACAACTCTCACATTTAGCGTTTTCTGTTTCTGTATTTAGATTATAATGGATGCAAGTAATATGATATATACATGCTGGTAAAACATAAATGCTTTAAAATAACAGTCCCAAAATGAAAACAGCTACACTGTAACTACACAAAGCATTTTCATTGCTGCCATTTACAATTTTCTTCTATCCTGTGGTAATTTTTCTCCATCTGATCCTCTCACTTTGTATCTTTCTAGTACTTCAGCTTCCAATGAGACATGGTAACAAATGTGACCATGTACAGTACTAAGTATACGTATGCAAGTTAAGTGCAAGCCTGAAAAAGAAGCCATACGTTCTTCCCCTAAATCAGTAAGATACCTTAGTGTTTATGTGAAGCCAGGTATGCTTGGCCAAACTAACTCTGCTCTGCAGGGTAGGCTGGCATATTTGTACTGGTAGATATGTCATCCTAAACCCAAGCAAGCTTTTGGGCAGAGAAAGTCTGATATAAGGGTATACCTATAACCAAAGAAATATGTCAACAGTACTGAAATGTATCACAGCTGTTTTCCTCATTAAGTACATGAATTAAACACAGTCAGGATGTCTTCTAAGGCTTTTGTTATTTCTAACAAACCTTGTAATTTAAATTAACTGCAGCTTCTTATTGACAGAAGATACATTTTAACTCTAGCTTAGATGTTATCATTTCACAACTGGCTGTTTGTGATTTTTGTTTTCTCCAATATTAGTTTTCAACTTCCAACATACTTGATAATGACAAATAATTCAAAACAAGCTGTTTAATTAGTAGGTATGAGTTTCCAGTCATCCTCACTAACATACTCCATTTCTCAAACTCGCATTTGGTAAATATTTACTAAGTACTTAAAGGTAAAATGCAGTCATCCCAATTTGAATTAGTCTAGTTGTCTATCCTATTTCATGAATGGCTCTTGAGAATCATGTGACAATATTTTTCTCACTGAATTCTAAAATTTATGGGGAGTAACTCATTGGGCTACCTTGGATATGCAATATTAAAGTCCTAATTATCATGAAAGGTATTTGAAAGAGTAATAAGAAGGAATTAGTGAAAATCAGCTGTTGTTTCAAAATAAGTTTGGGGGGGGGGGGACTGCTCTTGCCCTTTAATGAAAAACATCTCCATCAATGTTACCGTACCATTTTTCAAGTACTGACCTACCTTTGAAGAGCCTTTCCCCGAGGTCCCTCTGTAACAAGTAGTTTCCTCATCTTACAGGCCCAAAGCAGTATTTAGAAATCTGCCTTCAAGATCATTCAATAGAAAGAATAACTCTATGCTCACACCCACCCCTTCATGTTTGACTCCACCTACTGTACAATTAATGTGTGGTGTTTGTACAGGTACAGATACACAGAAAATGCCCCCTTCCCTTTGACACAGCCCTCCGCCCTTCCAGTGTTGTAACGAGTAATGACTTGAGTCGCTAATGTTCAGAAGGGAAATCACTCAAGCAATTGTATCAGAATTTTCCTCATAGAAATAATACAGTGACTCAAGTGTCTGACTCGACTCAAGTCACATTGAAAGAGAGTAAATGACTTGACTCGACTGCAAAATTGAGTGACTCATTACAACACTGCCCCCTTATCATACGACCTCACTTGCACCTTACCTCCTAATGTACAAACTAAGGTTGGTCAATATGGAAAATATCACATTGATGTACCACCATCGTGAAATTTTGGTGACATTTTGGTGTAGGGCCTGCACCAAAATGTCACCAAAAATGATACACTTTTATCACCACTGGTTGGTTAAAATAGAGACCAGGCTTACTATGGGAATATGCTATGAACTAACTTTTAATTTAGGCCAATATCCATGATGGATGACATTACCAACAATTTTGTATCTTCTATAATCCATAAATTTCAGTCTTAAAAATTGAAGGAACAATCGATCAATCAACTAGGCTACTGATTTCAATCTACACTATGTTGCCTACATTGTGATAAAGGGGTGTTGTCAGCTTCACAGGCCACTAAATATTACAGTCAGCAAACATTCCTTAAAATATGCATGAGAAATGTGTGAAAGACTCTAAGCCTTTGAAAATATTTTCAAAAACTTTACTAGGTTTTTGTTTTTCATATTACATTTTTTTCATGCTACAGTAAAACCCCGTTTATCCGAACACATCGGGACCGAGGGTAGTTGGGATAACGAAAAAATTCGGATAAACGAGGTTCCGAGTTTTTGCCTCAAGTACTGTACACTGGGTCCATAAGACAGTGTGTCAACACATTTCCAGAATAATTCTGAAAAAGCTAAAACTTGCAGACAAAATCCCCCAAAATATTTCGTTACTATTTTTGGTGACCGATGATATGACAAATAAATTTTAAGACTTCTGAAACAGGGAAGATTTTTGTTCCTAAAATTCAAGCCTTCGCTCTTCTGAATGACCAATGCTTTCTACACACTAAATGAGTTTGTGGGCTAAAGAAAAGCTGTAACGATCTAGAGAGGTATCTAGAGTATAAATTCAGCATAAATTTCCAAAAATGTTAGAGACACATGTGCAGGAGACTCTCAAAGAGCCATTCGCAATGTTTTTGTAAGGTCTACTTTCGTTATTTTTAGGTATGAAGCTCACTACGTTACTGTCTTTTCAGATTTAGTGAAACTAGGACTTACGCTAGCCTAACGTATGTTTGTATAGGAGGATATGGAGCCTATACCGACTCATGGCTTCTAACAAGAATTTCCAAGCAAATACGTACGATATTTCTTCGAAATTTGACAAAGAGATAACAGATTGTTTTATATGTCCATATGTCGGTATTTTTAGCCTTTGTGACATCTTTCCATGAATTTTAAAGTCCCGAGAAAAATTAGAGCATTTCT
The DNA here is from genome assembly GCA_029531755.1 of Holothuria leucospilota. Taxonomy (NCBI): domain Eukaryota; kingdom Metazoa; phylum Echinodermata; class Holothuroidea; order Aspidochirotida; family Holothuriidae; genus Holothuria; species Holothuria leucospilota. The sequence continues at coordinate 24,812,088 of CM055965.1, forward strand.
GCAAAAATTTAAGTTGAGTTTTGCCTTGTAAAGCACTGAAAACTTGCCGGATACTACCGTAATTGTGTTGAACATTATTGTTGTTAAATCTGACGGCTAGTTCGGATAAACGGGGTTTCGGATAAACGGGGTTCGGATAAACGGGGTTTTACTGTATATTCTTCTTGAGAATTGGTTGTACTAGTTCCTAGGCTATCCTAACATGTATTATACATGAGCAAAGTTATCCAGCCTATACCATGACCACCCAATGCTGCCTAGCAAGTTGTCTTGTAATACTTATGTTACTCTTGCATGCACAGCTACATATTGTAATGAAACTACTGTTAGAGTAACTAACCAATCAGCATACACAACAGGATTTCAATGTGGAATGTTTGTAGTACGCAGTTAAGTTGAAGTAAAATTACACTCACAGTTAAATCTATCCCAAATTGCATTCACTTAGTGTGTGCATCTTGTGAAATTGATGTTTTTACAATAATTTTCATACATGGTGATATCGTCTAACTTCCTCCTTATATTGTTCATTGCGATAAAAGTTCCAGCCAACAATGTATCAATGTATGTATCGCATATGCCCCCACCCTACTTCAAACACTCCTTCCCCCACAACACACTACTAAACCAAACCAAAACACATGCACCCATGTTTTATTGAAACACCTCTGTTGACAACTGTCCAAGGAATACATCATGTGTCCAGTTGTTAACTATGTCTCCTTTCACAATTCAAACATAACCCCCCTCCCAATCCAATACAATCCTTTCCGTCAGCCCTGCCCCCATACCTCTTATCTCCATCTTACCCCATATCCCTTTCTCCAACCCTCACAAAGTGAAAAGGAGGAATTACCAGCGTAATCTTGGGCATTAACGTCTGCTCCCTGACTGATTAAACTCTCAGCTAGCTGGACATCTCCTTTGATTGCTGCCAGATGAAGCGAAGTTTCTCCTCGGTTGTTCTGGTTATTCACTTTACTTTTAATGCCAGCTGGTTTGGTCACTGTAGATTCCTTCGGAGGACCTGTAAAATACAACATGTATCCCACAAAAGTTACGTAACAAGAATAACACACTCCGCTCGAAATAAGCTTGACAAAGGCACAGCCAAAATGAACAAATTGGCTGTCGGTCTCTGTTATTTCATAGGATATTGACTGGGGGGCACCACGGCCATCAGTAAGGGCCTGACAGCCAAGGCTGTTGGTGCTGCCAATTATTTCGAGCCCTGCCATTTTATCCTGACACTCCGGTCTGTTTTTAAGCAAATGGACAATGTCTATCGGTACTAAAAGTTGAAATAGCAATTACACTACAGTATATATACTGTATTTTCATGCACAATTTTTAAAACGCATGTTACAGTGGCATTCCACAAGGGTCCTTTGTGAAAAAGAAGAAAAATTCCAGTTAATGTCCTCCAAACCCTGTAGCAATACTCCATTCCTAACTCAGGATACCTCATTTTAAACATTTTGTGAAGAAATACCTCCAGTTCTCATTAAGGTCACAGTATACAATGTAAACTGGGCACATTGCCTCAGATTCCTTGCTTTTCTTTATAACTGAATGTCCTGTTTGTCCTTGAAATTTGATGCTGTAGGAATGTTTGAATATCTTTCCATGCAGATCTAGCATAAAACTACACCATAGAGCAAACAAAGTTATTAAAAAATAATTAAAAATTCCATAAAGTTGTGTCAATACTTAGAGAAGTACAATGCTATGCCTAATTAATGTACTGCTATGACAGCACAGATTTCCCATCATGCAATGTATTTCTGGAAAAAAAGTACATTTCTTTGAAAAATGAGTATCTTCCAAATGCTACATGCTATTGCGATGCAGTTTTCAGCTCCCAAAACAGAAAAATTTTCTGCATTTTTGAAAATCACTGAATTTAATCCCTGGCAAATCCTTTTAAATCTCTGACCCACAGAAAGTAACACATTCTGCAAACTAACACAAAGGTTTTGAAGTGATGTATACAGTCTACAACTTTGTTTTGCATCACCGTGTTAATTGAGATTACCTACAGTGACTATACCTAATCCCAAACTACACACTGATATGACACAAGTCTCTAAATCACACGGCAGATTTGTTGAATATCACTTTCTCTACAATTAACTCTCAGAACCGATTCTTTACATTAAAGTCCTTATAGTCAGATAAACTCATTTTGCTTCCCAAGTATTTAAAAATCTTTAAATAAAACTCTAATTTCCAGAAGTTCTGTAGATAGCAGATATTTGCAAACCATTCACTTTGTTTCCTATCTAATAGACACAAGGAAATTCAATAACTGCCTGAGGGTAAGCAGCAAAGAGCCTAAGAGCTACTTCTGAAATCTTTTCAGTATACATACAATCACATCACAAATGGTAACTTAGACAAATTTTATTCAAGCAAGTATCTAAACTCCTCACTTTTATAAACTGCACGGTATTAAGGTCTGAAGCTTGTTGACACTTCAAAAACCTTTCTTTTTTTGTGACGGACACCATCTCTAGTCTCAGGGGCATGGGATATCAAAAGTACTTTACATGGTATCTGAAGTGAAACCCTTGTAAGCACACTATTCTTGGAACACAAAGTGGCTTATCTGACTGTTAAGGTGCAGTGAAGTATTTAAGTCTATGCCCACTCATGTTGACAGTTTATTTACACTTTTCATCCTGTAAAGAAAGAAAAACATGGCTGGATGGATCTACAGTCCTTCAGATATTCTAAAAGGTACATGTACACCTTGAGTACATAAAACATTTTACAGTGCTAGTGTTTGCACTGACTGTACATAAGGAAAATATGAATGCCGTAAGGTTAAACTGGGTACTATGTGGGAACTTCTCACAGCTTAATTTGAACAGACTCTACTTCAGCATCATATCTCCTGACTGGGAGTCAAGTAGTAACTCCACTATATCACATGTATACATAACTATGTGGGAACTTCTCACAGCATTAAGCAGACTCTACTGCAGTCATGTCTCCTGACTGGGAGTCAAGTAGTAACTCCACTACACCACATGTATACATAACTGTGGGAACTTCTCACAGCATTAAGCAGACTCTACTGCAGTCATGTCTCCTGACTGGGAGTCAAGTAGTAACTCCACTATTTCACATGTTGTAACTATGTGGGAACTTCTCACAGCATTAAGCAGACTCTACTGCAGTCGTGTCTCCTGACTGGGAGTCAAGTAGTAACTCCACTATATCACATGTTGTAACTATGTGGGAACTTCTCACAGCATTAAGCAGACTCTACTGCAGTCGTGTCTCCTGACTGGGAGTCAAGTAGTAACTCCACTATATCACATGTTGTAACTATGTGGGAACTTTTCACAGCATTAAGCAGACTCTACTGCAGTCATGTCTCCTGACTGGGAGTCAAGTAGTACTGTAACTCCACTATATCACATGTTGTAACTATGTGGGAACTTCTCACAGCATTAAGCAGACTCTACTGCAGTCATGTCTCCTGACTGGGAGTCAAGTAGTAACTCCACTATATCACATGTTGTAACTATGTGGGAACTTCTCATAGCATTAAGCACACTCTAGATCTACTGCAGTCATGTCTCCTGACTGGGAGTCAAGTAGTAACTCCCCTATATATCACATGTTGTAACTATGTGGGAACTTTTCATAACATTAAGCAGACTCTACTTCAGATCATGTCTCCTGGCTGTGAGTTACTTAGTAACGTCACTGTCTTGGAGTCAAAATTCTTGTGAAATTTTCAGTCAATGTCAACAAAAAAACAGTACAAAATATTTGAGTTTGCATTTGGGATCTATTTCAAGTTTCAGTTCAGTGATGAAAAAGGGCTGGCCTTTTTAATGGAGTTACGCTTCACTTGTTCACTACAGTTTTCCCTTCAGTTGACTGCTGTACATTCTTCAACATCGAAAATTCTGCTTCAAAAACTTACAAAACGCTTTAATGTGAGAAAAATCACTCATGGGGGAAGTTCTCAACGTTAAACTGCATTTGCAATTAATGCCCACCACAAATGTCGCAGCATTTTAAAGAAAGTTGAATTTACGACTTGCTCACCATTCACAGTCACAACTCCTCATGCACCAGAACCCATGCACCAAAAGAACTTGAGTAATCAAAGTCCTAACTTTACTTTGCTCCCCAACTGGATAGGTTTCTTATATAATCACTGTTCCATATCAGAGTTGCTTTACAATACAATACCCAAGTCACTTTAGGAACCCAAGTCATCAATGTGTTCAATACACTGACCAAAATGTCTCAAGATATAGCTTGCAGCACACCACTTCATTTCAGATACTGAGAAAACTGTACCAAGAGGGATTTGAAATGGGTTTTCATCCATGAGCAATCTACGGTTTTCCCATCTGACATGGCTTTTCAAGAGAAACCAAATTTGACCTAAACTGTTGGGTTGGTTAGCCACCCGACGTGAAGTTGTAATTCATAAGCCATATAGGCTTCTCCCACATTTGTGGTTGCATAGCATCATAAAACAACTGCCCTCCAAGGCCTGAATTATTCAAGGCCTAATTTCTTTCACAACTCTTTTGTTTTTGTTATCTCCTGCAGGTCTTCAGCCTGAATTTCAGATCAAAACATTCTGCAGTCTGAGAGAAAGGTCCAAGCATTAAATACCAAAAAACTTTTTAATTGTGACCCAAAACAATGACTCTAAAATGAATTTTACCATACTACACATGCTGCCTTTTGAATTTGTACAAAAAGCTGGGGGTGGGGGTGGGGTGGGGTGGGGGTGGGGTTGAGGCGACCATCCAAATGTGCACTTGACAGATCTCCAACAAAAAGCTTGGTCTCCTGCATAATAGTGGTCAAGCAATAGATCAGACATTTCACACTGCCTACCAATACTTAATCATGATTTAAACATTGCAAGGAGATTACGTCAGATCCTAAATCTTGGTCAAGCCCATTTCCTTGTAAATAAATATTTCACATCAAGAGATGGTAGGAAGTGAACAAATTACAACTTGAGTAGGATTCCTTTGAAGGGTCAGAGCAAATGGAAAGACCAAAGTCTGTTCTCTCTTAATAAAACTTGAAATAGCATATTTTAGTACTGTATGACCTAACCAAAACTTACCACGCTCTTCGCCTCAAAAAGTATGGTATTGTGATTTGTATTATGGTTGTCAGATGTAATACTAGATCCAGCACTGATAATATAGTGAACATATGCTGTAAACACACAGGTGAGAAGATATGATCAGTTCTCTACTATTGAACTGTTACACAAGTAGGTAGATGACAGGTGTACAGTCGCACTTGATTCAGCACTGATAATACTGTATAGTGGACAAGTGCTATACACACAGGTGAGAAAATAAGAACAATTCTCTGCTACTGAACTATTACATAATTAGGTAGATGACAGGTGCAGCACTACCTCCCAGCACTGATAATATAGTGGACATATGCTGCATACACACAGGTGAGAAAATAAGAACAATTCTCTGCTACTGAACTATTACATAATTAGGTAGATGACAGGTGCAGCACTACCTCCCAGCACTGATAATATAGTGGACATATGCTGCATACACAGGTGAGAAAATAAGAGCAGTTCTCTACTTCTGAACTGTTACATATTAGGTAGATGACAGGTGCAGCACTACCTTCCAGCACTGATAATACAGTGGACATATGCTTCATACACACAGGTGAGAAAATAAGAACAATTCTCTACTACTGAACCATTACATAATTAGGTAGATGACAGGTGCAGCACTACCTTCCAGCACTGATAATATAGTGTGCATACACAGGTGAGAAAATAAGAGCAGTTCTCTACTTCTGAACTGTTACATATTAGGTAGATGACAGGTGCAGCACTACCTTCCAGCACTGATAATATAGTGGTCATAGTGTAAGAAATAAAAGGAGCAGTTTTATCACTATTGAATTGTTGTATTGCACTTCAGTATACCACTGTAGATGGAAAGCACACCCAAATCAATAACTACCTGAAACTGTCTGCCACTAAAGTATTTCACAGTCGACAGATACACAGACAGCACTAGATTCTAACACTGATGCTATAGTGGTCATTAACAGATCAGCAAAAAACAATTCTCAACTACTTTTTATTCAGTTTCAATTCTCTAGTTTATGGTGTGCTGGTTCCAGCACAAAAAACGATGAAATAAAATACATTCTGATCTTCTCTTCCACTGACTTGTATTGTAGCTGTCAAGTTACGTGCTCTCTAGAATGTAACACTATTAAAGACGTTAATGGTCAAATCACATCAGGAACTATGATCACTTCTTCCATTGTTGAAACTTACACCAGATAACTCTTATATGTATCTGAAACATTGATTGCTTCACATTGTACACAACAAAGTGTAACCCAATCTTCATCCATTACTTACTTCATGGCATGAAACCAAGAAACAACAGTTTCCTTATGTTCTCAGGGAGTTTTATGACTTGTAGCATGTTAACCATGTAGTCAGCATGGATGACAACCAGTTTACTCTTTCTCCCCATGGGTACTGGTCCTTTGGTGCCTGTCCCATGGCCATTCACTAATACCTTTTATGGCCAATATGGCTTTTTAGCCAAGAAAAGGAGAATCAAGCCTTGAGTTCACAGCATGATGCCAACAATGCAATTTTACTTAAGCCTGAAAGTTTCTGAAACCCCCTGTTGCATCCCTTCATATAAGTTTAATGCACTTTTAATACCCAGCGCATTTTGAGAGATCTTTCTTCCTTTCTTCACATCCCCACTTAAAGATTCCCCCCCCCCTCAGCCTTAGCCGGCCACCCCCCCCCCCCCAATGAAATGGTCACTTCATATGAAAAAACTTGCAAAAGTCATCACCTATGAAGACTATGTTACCGGTGCAAGTACAAAATTTGATATAGGACCAATGCTTACAAGGCAAAAAGCCAAGCCAAAAACAATACAATTCTCCCTTCTAATTTTACTCCTAACTCCTCCTCCAAGACAAAACCTGTCTGGCACACCTCTCTTGACAAAGCTACAATAGCCTGTACTGAGTTAAAACTGCTCAAAGCCATATCCACACACCACTGTGTGAGGTATCTTATACAAGCCATCACTGACCAATCAGAGTGATGTTATGGTTGGAATTTATGTACGACAATCAAAGTGTAGCCACCAACTATTGAAAAAGATAAAGAGGATATCCCTATGGAATGCAACAGCCCCTTTAAAGTGGCACACTGAGTTGGTTCATGAAATTCACCAAATTTTGCCAAACCTGTTTTCTTCACATACTAATGACAAATGGTCAAACTTAAACAATCCCCACATCTTGCATACAAACAAATGTTTCATAAGTGAGTAATAAACAGTTCAATTTGGTTTTCAAAAATTTGTGACCAGACACTTTTTCAAATTATGCACACAACCGTTACAAGCCAGGATACCAAAAAATTCAATATTTTAGCTTTATGCATAATTATTGGATGTGAAACTTGACTAATTATGCTAATAATAATCATTGTCATATGGTAGTACCCTTCAACACCACTATAAACTCAATATGCCCTTTTAACTTTCCAAATTTTGAGCAAGCAAATGAAGGCTAAAATACAAGTGTGAAAGCAGGCCAATATGCCACAGGACGTGACCATACAATAAGTCTGGTAGCTTGTATTGTACTGTGTAGATGTAACTATGATTCATGAACACATGACATGAACTTCTTACACCTGCTTTGTGAACAGTTTCGTGTGGTTATTCTTCAATCCTTCTATACTTCTAGACATAAACAGCATATGTCATTGACTAGGGGTACTGAATATATCAATTTCTTTTCAAAGAACTGTCATGCCATATATTTATATTACAAATCATGACTGAGTGGAAAATCACAACACTCTAACAAAGGTTACAGTCATTGCCCTATAGTGAATGGGCCATACATAAATACAGGTGCAACTGTGCTGTTATTTCTCCAGCAATTAATTCACAATTCACAAAAGATGGGGAGATAAGAAACTGAATATTTAATCTTTTGAAGATAAAACTCAGCCCAAGTTTGTATTTTCTGTACATCCTAACACCAAAATTCCAGACCTTCCTCCCAAAATTGCAGACCTTTCTCCCAAAATTGCAGACCTTCCTCCCAAAACTGCAGACCTTCCTCCCAAAACTGCAGACCTTCCTCCCAAAATTGCAGACCTTCCTCCCTTTTTAACACTTTGCAAACACTCAACATCACTATTTTTGCACAGGCCTTGAGTTACTTCTGAAACTGTCAAACATATAACAGGTTTGTCATGAGAAGAGCAAAAGATATTGAAATAATTCCAATGGATCTTTACTTGTGGAAATTTACTCTTAAAATGCAGAGTAGAAACAAGTGCAAAGTAGAAACAGCATCCTTTGGTTGCATGATCCCCTAACTTTAAGCTTGGTAATTCTTTCCCAGCTTGGTAAAAACAACTGGATATAGTTATCAATATAGTGTCCCAACAACTTCACCTCAAACATACCATGAAAAAAATCAACTTGGTCCCCCAAAAACAATTCTGTCGATTTTCTCTAAGCAATTTATCTTCTCCGTCTCGATATCTTTAAATCTTTAATTTATTGCGATAGTTCTTTGACACTCGTAACGAATTCATGTATTTCTTGCATGAAAGGCATTTTATATTGGTTGAGTCTACCTCCCTTTTGATGATAGACTTCGTATTCACGAACCAATTCTTCTCTTTGGAATGAATTTACCATTTTATACAATATTCTATGCTAAATGTGATCAACTTGCCTACCTTTCAGTGACACCCTAGTATTAGCAATTAAAAGCATCTTTATTGGTCTTCCACTAAGCAAGAACGACAGTGACATATACATCGCAATATGGCATCAATTCCCACGAAATGCTTTAAAGCTTCTCCATCCTTCCCGATATCTTACCAACACTTTCTTGATCCTCTTGTGTATTTTCCGACATCCCGTAAACGACTGTCTCCCACCGTTTCCTTTTAATTATGTATAGACGTATGCATCTGAAATAAGCAATTCTTCCTGGCTCTAGAGTTAGGATCACTTTCTGCATCTCAAGATAATATTTCAAAACAAGTTAGAACCCAGCTGAGCTGTATGACTAGCTCTGTCAGGTTTGGGGGGAATTTCTTTTTTTTTGACTTTGCAGTAGTTGCCGAATAATTTTGACTTGTGTAATAGGCTAAAGGTTGTAAATCAGTTGGCTTTCCATGGTTCTGCACGGTTCAGTTCCTACACTTACATTATATGCAATGCAGTGCATGAACAAGCATACCTGCAAACTTGATAAAAAGCCAACTGGAATGGTTTTGCATAACAGCACAGTGAAGTGCCATTCTAGAACACAAGGCACAGCAGTGCTGAGTGACAAATATTACCACATTTTGAATACCATGGTATTTATGCACACCTGGTCTTTAGAATTTTAACCACAATAATAACCTTATCACAGCATGCAACTTTAATAACAAAGAATTTCATGTTATCAATTGTTCTTCATAAACTGTGAAAGCTAAAATTTGTAAGACAAATATTGTGCCCTGATCCTATTCATAAGGCATCAAAAGATCTTTCTCCCTAAAAGTTTTTTTTAATAATTGCAACAACTATGTTTTCTTCAAACAAGGACATGTTTCTGTGACAACTTCTACTCTGGAGGAAATGTTGAGAATTATTAATTTGTACAGGTAAAGAGCCACTTTTGTTACATACCTGCCCCTTCCCTCTTCCCAGAGAGAGAGGGAGCAAAAACAAAAGCTAGGCTGACATTACAAAATGACAAAATTACACCCTAAAATAAAAGTTTCTAATAACTTACAAAACAAAACTTGCTGAGTCTTCCCTGAGGAGTTTCCCATATTCCATGAAAAATATTTACACACAAAAGCCTGCAAAGTCATCACATGGATACACACCACCACAAAATACAGTGATAGGACGAAACATACAAGTGCATCAAAGTAGAAAATACATTTTCCCTCTTATAACATTTTAATTTATCCTGAGTTTTTTCTCATTTCATTTTTTCAAATACCCTGAATTTCTGTCTGGAAAACTAAGAATTTCACGCTCAGACTTTCCCAGAGTGGCTGGGTACCCACATCAATTTGCACTTGCTTTGAAAAATTATTTTGAAACAAATGACTTTATTCTTTTCAACCTTTAAATTGCTTATTTACAAGCTGCTTTGTTTTCAATATTGTTCTTTTTTCACATATATTATTTAATCAGACATTTTAAACCATACAGTTCTGATCCTCAAGTCTAAACTTAAACCTCATGAGCAGATGTACACGGCAAAATTTTCATGTACGTAAATTGCATAAATGTGAGCCAACAGATAATGAACAGTCCAATGGAAATAAATATTTAACAAGTTCATGCAAATGGCAGATTGAAGTAGTCACGTACTGACTCTGCATTATGTATAATGTCATCAGCCATTAACATTTAGAAAAAACTGAGGGTGTGGTACAATTCTCAAGTATTTCCTCAAGAAAGCAAGAATTACTACACAGACGGCAAGGACAAATTGTTTTATTTACCTTTTTGTTGGGGGAGGAGAGACGATGGGGAAAAAATGTGAAAAAGTCAAAAATACGGCAAATATCATTACCAACATTTTCAAATTTCAATGTATGGGGATAAGGTGGGCCAGAAGGAATTAGCCAAGTACTACTTTTCTCACATACTAAAGATTAACATGGCTTTAAAGGCTCTCTAATCTCACTCCACACAGTAACAATTCTCACGACTAAGTTTACTTCAAGCCCCTCCCCCAATTTAAACCAAATCACAGCTAGTACACCTCCAAGACAGAGCCACAGTAGCCTGCACTGAGTTTAATTGAGGCAATATTATCACAAAAGTGTGTGAGAGCTTAATTGGGGACACAACTGACTGCACAAGTCATTGTTGACCAACCAGAGTGGAACTATATTGTTTGAAGAAATGCCAATCAAAGTGCAGTCATCAACTGTACTTAAAACTCTAGGGCTATTCCTAAATATGTTTTGGCAGGGAGTTGCTAGCAACTGCCCGCCTTGGCAGTTAGCTGCTACCAACTCCCTGGTTTAAGGGGATGCCATATCCCCTTTAAATTTCTCTGTATGATAAAAATCACAATAAACTGAACACCAAAGGATTCAGAAGAATTCTTTCAGCCAAAATTTATACTTGATAAACTTCTAGGAGTAAGCAGGTACACAGATGTTAAGGAGGGGGGGGGGGAGGGGACAATATTGTACTGAAAAATGGGGGCAAAAAGAGCACTTAGCCAAGTTTATCTATGTCATCAAGCACCACTAAAGAATTAATAAACTCGTTTCACATTTTAAGGATGGGTAACTAATACACAACTAGAAATGACTGAGTTGCATTTGTGGACAAGGTTTACAATGTACAGTGTTTTCAGATGATTAATATTCACAGACTCAATAACAAGAGAAAGAAGAAAAAAATGTTTGTACTAACATCTTAAAGGAGCAATTGCAAACAAGCTAGACTGCTTTCATGAAAAGACACTTAAAGGGAGAATGCAGTCACCCCAATAAAGAATTGTATAGTAGACTATCCTATTTCCAGAATGGCTCGTGAGAATCATGTGACAGTATTTTTCTCACTCAATTGTAAAATTTACCAGCAACTGCTTGGTTTACCTAGAATATGCAATATTTATGTCCTAAAATATTATGAAAGATACTTGGAAGAGAAATAAGAAGAAATTTGGGACATTTAGTTATTGCTTCAAACTAAGTTTGGGGCGACTGCTTTTGACCTTTAAAGGTGTCATCAGTGACCACTTTTTGTTTTCATACACACAGTCAAACAAGCCTTGAAAGTATGCTTAGGAATGAAAAATAACTATTTTAATTCCTCAAAAGTCAACAAGATAATCTGATTTATGCAACTGATAGGCAGAAGATGGGACTTTCGGTGAATGATAACCATCAGCGATAACATCCTCCTCTGAGAGGAGAAACATTCACTGTAAAAGCATTTTTCCACCCTAATTTTCATCTAATTTCCATTATTACTGTTACCTTGTTAAGAATTCAGTCTGGTATGACTTTTTCTTGCACGATGGGGAGTTGGAAGTGTCTAATTTGAGCAAAAACAATTTTTAGAGGACTTTAACTCATCCCAGTTCCTTTCCATTTCAAGCATATCAGGTTATCAGTGATAAAAATATACAACTGATTTTTTAATTGCACTGTTGTCATTACTTTAAATTGCTATTTCACTTTAGAAAGGTTATTTTCTAAAGCCTAACTCCTCACCCCCTCCCCAAGAGAAAGCAAATATCATTTCCATTGTCAATCTCCTCTCCCCTGCATGTTATACAGGGACAAGGTAATTGCCTGGTTTGTTAATCTAATATGTACTATGGCTTAAGATTTGGTCAATATGAGTAGTTGTAATGATGAATATCTTGGGTAATGAACCTGGGGAGTTAATTCAATGACAGTATGATACACTGAGGCAAGAGGCAGATTTCAAGCCCTACACAGGATGGTGTTTTCTAAGTAAGTCTCACATCACTTATTTTTCTATGGGTTACAAAGGCTATGCAGTTTTTCAAACTCATATCAAGATAGACATCTTTCATTCAATTCAGACTTCAGATGCACGGCATCATGAATCTTAGAATTCTGATTGGACAGGTCTCATATCAAAGGGAGGGGGGGGGGGGGCAAACAGTGGATTTTAATACTTTGTTTGATACTTTACAAGGGTCAGAGAGGATCATTCCCCTACACCCAGACTACAGTCTCCTCTCCCCCCCCCACCCTCATTTTGCCCACTGATTGCCAAATTGATCTACTAATAGCTTTAAGGAAAAAGTCATGTCCATAACTCCACATGATACCCCCTCCCTACAGTGTCAGTACCAGGATTTCCTGGCTACAGGATTGTTTGTACTGCTTATCTGTGGAAATACTGGCCCTGCATTCTTTCCTTCCCCTGACTACTGTTTCTAATAACTAGATTACTATTACAGCTGGAACTTTTTCATTTTTACATCTTTCATGTCCTAAAACAGATATAGCCGATGGCAACTGCCCCAATCTTTTCACGTAACTACCTGTAGTCCTTACTTGAATAGTGATTCCTTCAGTCAAGATATTCCCAAAATGCAGCAGAGTACTAGCAACTGAGGAACTTTCTGCTGAATACAGTACAGAGTAATGATGAAAGACAACCCTGAAGGAATGGCACTAGTTTTATCTTTCCAGGAAAACTTAAAACAAAGGAATTCAATGACTTTCAAAGTAGAAGTTACCATGTGTAGTAAAAGGGAAGATATTTATTGCTGACCATATTAGCATGAGGGTCAGCAATAATTTCATATCTACTCAATGATCAATCATGTTAAAACAGTCAAATTTATCCATCAATCTTTTCAAGTTCGTTCAAACTTTAATCCATTTCCTTACTAACATTTCCATCCAAAATTTTTCCCACCTGTAACTTTCCAATTGTTAGCTCAATTGAGGGCAGTATCTCCTTGTTTCTATCACTGATTAAATATTCACAAACAAAAAGATGAACACAAAAACTTTATTTTCACAAAATAACTAAGAAATGCACCTTTTCCAAAATTCCAGCTACATGAGACTTGACAAAGAACAAAGACAAATCCACATAAACAAAGACATAACATTTCCAGAGTCTTGGCTATCCCTTACCACTAACTCATTTCTTGTCCTAATAAATAATTAACCTTTCTCTATTTCATGTTGTAGACATACCTTGTTCCACTGTTCAAAGTGACCTGGTCTCACACAACGAACATCAACCCTTGCTCAACATGTACAGACAGCCACACACTACACACTTCTAACAAATTACCACCGAAGAAATCTCTCAAGCAACACTGCCTGCCCACTCACTACTACTACTACCACATGTAAACTCTTCTGTGTCTGTTACTGCTATTAGCAGTCCAATCATTGAGTACTTGTGGGTCAAATACCTTAGCACTTATATCATAACACTCACCTTCAAAACCACAACAATAACAGACCAGTCACACAACAGCCCTCTTCACTGTCAGTCAGTCAGATACTATGCTGTACAGTCCTCTTCCCCAAGTTCAATTCGTTGCTTCAAGCTACAGTAAGCACCAATAAACTATCACTTCAGAGCTGGCAGTAAACAAAAGACTGAACCTAATCGCAGCCTTACAACTATAACCTCTCCACTGTTCTATCTCTCACACACGTGTAGGAGACAGTGTTGTGTACATATATGCATATGCGGTGACTCTTGACAAACTATTATCATGTAGCTCCACGCTTTTACTGCCTTTCATGCTGCTGCTAGCACACTTTTGCTAGTAGCTGTCCAGGCAATTTTCATTTACTTGGCTCCTACCCATCACTCAATCCAGGAGTCTGGGAATAAATTTCAAGCTAAGGACCCTCATAAACTGGCAAAATCTTCCCTTGCCTTGAGAGGAGTATTTATTCTGAGCAAATCATAATTTGGCAGAGAGATTGTCACACTTCCTGGCTAAATCAGATAACATGGGTGGAAGGAACTCGGAGCCTGTAATGTTCAACAAAGAAATGACAGTCTCTAACTTGCGGTGAGGAAGTTTAATAAAGCTAACAAAGATTTAAAAAGAAGCTGTGATTTACTGTTTCAAGTTAAAGTTTTTTCTTTTCAGCATTTCAAGCATGTTAGGATTGAGTATTTTTTTTTTTTCCAAAGGGTGATGGACACTGACAACCTTATATATTAGCTAAGGTCAACTTAGGGTCACCCAGCTGTAAAGTAACACAAAAAGCTGTAAGGCAAAGAATTTAAAGGTAAATTCAGAACCTTAAAGTAGCCACATAGAGACATGAACAACAGGAATTACACATGTATGTAACTAATGTATATTTGTTTTATTTAGGTATCACTCTAGTAACTGGGATTTATAGGACTGCTAAAGTGAAAATTAAAGCTTTTATTGATGATATTAAAAGCTGGATGTCTGTAAACTTTCTCATGTTAAATGATTCCAAAACTGAATCAGTTTGTTTCTCTCCTAAGGATTTTAATACAAATTCTGCTCCAATCCTTGAACTTTAATTCCCCAAACTTACCTGGTTTGGGAATCTGTGAGCCCTGCTTACCTCACCTATTACTACAATTTGGTACCATTGGACCACTCTGCATCAGCCTTGACATCGCGGTCAGCTAATGCAGAGTGGTCGAATGGTACCCAATTGTAGGTAAGTAGGAGCAAAATAGATTTGGTATTTCTATAGGTTTAGTCTCATCTGCCAATCTTGGTGTTTTATTTGATTTGCATGAAAAACATACCTCTAATGTTTGTCAAATTGGAATTGCATTGAGCTCCATTCAGTGTATTAGCAGAATTTGTACACTTTTATCTTGTTTTGATACCGAGAAACTTGCCCAAGCTTTTAGTTTCTTCACCTATTGATTATTCTTACTCTCTTATTGCTAGTTTAAACATAAGACTTTAGAACCCTTAGTTTGTGTGCAGAGGATGTCTGCTCTTGATATTGTAAAATCAGTAAGTTTTATAACATACCTAATCTTTTAATGGAGATACTGGCTTTCCATTCATTATAGAATTGATTTGTAAGTCTTACCTGTTACTTTAATATGATTGCCTTCAGGGAGATGATTACATGAGTTAGTTAACTAGTATGAAACGAACAGAAACATTTGATCTGCTCCTACTAAATATGCTTCAGACTGATTTTGTGCGAAACACTCGAGGTTCAGTAGTACAGAGATGGTTCTTTTAAGCACATTGCTCCAATTCTATGGAATAAATTACCAGTTAGGATTTGCACAGTCCATGTTTCGAAACTTTTACAAAACTTTTGCAAAAACTTACTTTTTTGCTCGTGCTTTTAATGTTAAATCTTACCATTATGGCTTTTTCATGCCTCTTATTAGATCATTTTATTTATTTTTCATAATTTTTAGCTAGTTTTCATTACTTTTCATTACTTGTACCAATTTTATTTTCTAGGTTTTTGACCATATTTTGTGGCATCTCTTACTTTTAGTCTAGCGTCTTACTGTTTTCATTTGTCTATGTTTATTTGTTTTTTCTAATACCCTTTCTAAAATTCTGTGTAACTGTACCTTTGATCACATTTGTGGAACTGTTGCCAATTAAAAATAAATAAATACACTTATTATTGTTATTATCATTAGGATCAAGTTGCTTGTTTTACAGAGAACTATTCCTGTTTTAGATTGCAAAACACATAACATTGACAAGAAATAGCTCTTATCACTACTTAACCAATCAGTCTTACCCATAAACTCTAGCAACAGGTTTACTTTCCAAAAATATTTTGAATTAAAAGAGAAAATTTGATGAAGTATTACTTGAAAATTGGAAACTTTGGGTGTGTAAATTCTTTACAAGCTGCTACAAAGCAGTTAATTCCTCCATATGAGCATTTCTTTCCATAAAGTTACCCAGCTAATTTATTTGGATTTACCAATCAATCATCTTTAAAAATTGGTTATAAAAAGTAAAGTAAAAGTTTTTCTATACCACACATGTATCTAATATTACCCTTAAAATCCAGTTCTGCCCAAACAATTTATTGCCTGCTTTGAACATGTTGGTATCTATCTACAGATGCTGGAGTCATAAGAAAACACTTAGATATGAGCAGTAGCTCATCTTACATGAGGTAGTCTCAGCTCAGCAAATCCCCCACACCATCCATCTCATTTGATGTAAGGATTCTCCTCCCCCCCCCCCCCCCACCCTTCCATCAACCCCATGATGAATACAATTCCCATTTTGTATTTTGTAATGTGCTTTTCAGTCAATAGATTCATGATTAGGGCACATTTAGGAAATGAAGATCTTCCAGGCCAAAGCTCTTCTGATTTAAGACTCCCTTGGCTGAGTGCCCCTTCTCCAAGTTGTCTTTTTGAAGTTTACCATCAAAGCCATTTTGCCAGAGTATGATTTCAAGTATTAAAGAGAATAAGCAGTCCCCTCAAACTTACCCATCTGTCCATTTATTTCCCTTAAATGTATCTGGCATGTTTAAGAAATAAATATTACATATTAACACTAAAACAAAGGAGCTATTTGGCAAGAACTACACAATTCAGCTACAAAAATATTGTAAAATGATTTACAGCACACATTCATGAACTAGGGTACTATTGCATACTAATTTATTAATTTTGGACAATGGCATTTTCCCCTTTTAATGTAAACCCTTTCTGGAATAAACAAACTTTTTGAATAATTGGTCTGCAGTATTTTTCCACACTGTGCAACCATTTTTCCACATTGTGCAACAATAATTTTCTGAAGCATGATTCAAGATAATACAGAATACCTAATGGCCATTATGTGACAACATCTGTAATGTCATAACATTTAGGAGACAGGTATTTTAGTAGGAAAAGAAAGAGAAACATACCTTTGGTACCTAACACAACTTTCATTTCATTCTATTTAACTTTTTCAAGTTTAAATCAGTTGACTTTTATTGCAAAGTATGTACAATAAAGCAGTTTCCTCCATAAATTAACAGTTCACTCTGAACTTTTCCTGCATGTTTCACGAATGAGATTTCGAAGATTTGAAGTGACAAAATATTTGCTGCTGTTTGGAAATTGTTATATTTCTGTTTCATGCATTTGAAAATAGAAGTGCAATGACTCAGTGACTTTTGGAATCATTTCACTACTTTCCCAAGATTTCCATGATTTTATGAGATAGCATATTTCGAGCTTACTGATGATATAACACTAAAATTTCATGGAATTGATCAAGTAGGAGAGAGTTCTTCAAATTTTTTGCACAAAAACTTCAAAAATTTTTCACGACTTTTACATGACCATCCCAAGATCTTCTCACAAGATTTTATGCGGAATATATTTCGTAAAATGTGAAATAATACACCAGCTCCTTATACTACTTTACCACCTTGTCAATTTTGATCAATTTTTCTTACAGACCTAGAGAAAAATGAAATTTGACATACGAATAAATAAGTCCAAATTTTACTTCCCTTTCAGACAGAAAATCTCTCCATTTCTCAGTTCTGAAACTGTTCCAAATTTGACAAATTTAGCAACTTTTTCATACTTGAAAAAGGCAGCTAGCTGACATTTCCATGTTTTTCACGATGGCCAGAGCGTAAGTTATGTCCTATTTTTTCACCTATACTTAGAATGTGCCATTCCAATTTTTGAGCCAACAATTCCCTGATTTGTTTGAAACATAACAGAAACATGTTAATATTTTATAACTATAGTGAAGGAACCTAATAAGGCTATATTCAAATTTTGTGTCTCGTACATACAGTGCATTGTGCTTGTTAGGGCTAGAGGTAGGACGGCAGACAACAGCGCTGGTTGTTTACGGACAGGAGCCAAACAGATGGGACTTATGTACACAAGGCCATATGTTTATGCCCCATACAAAAGTGGCCTTATTGGGTTCCCTGTTTGAAGTCAACTTAGGCTACAGTATGGAGAAATTCATCTCAATATTTAATGTATAAAATTTCAAGTAACAAAAATGTACACCATGCAGAAAAGATTTATCACATAGAAAGGTGTATCTACAGCAAATGTTTTTGTTTTTGTAGAGAAAAAGTAATTAACTCTCTTTCTTCTCAGAGTGGCCTTATTAGGTTCTGCCTTCATATTTGGTATTTTCTACAATATTCACTGGAAATAGGCCAAAGATAGTAGTAACAAACATGTTTAAGTACTGCTCAGCTTTCTGAATCTAATGGTGTTAAAGCCATGCCCCATAAAAATTAATCACCATCTTGAATCGTTTCAGTGAAAGGTTGCAAACAAATAAACTGTTCCAAATTATCTGTGGAGTCAACTTTCAAACAGTTTTCATGAGCTAAAATAGTAAACCAGAATGCAAAAATGCATTGAGGTTTCGATGATATATGTTCTATTCCAAATAATGCCATACTGTCCCATGTCTTTCAGTCACTGGTCAAGTGCTATCTTAACATGCTGGAAAAATAATTTTAGGTTCATATTTGATCTTGGGAATTCCTGGGAAATTTTGCATTTTGACATCTGATGACTCAAGATGATGATCTTGGGAATTCTTGGGAAAATTTGCTTTTTGCCTTCTGGTGAACTCATGAGACGATCTTGGGAATTCTTAAAATTTTGCTTTTTGACCCCAGATGACCTTTGACCTCCATCAAAAACGATAGCTAGGGTTCTTCCTCTTACCATAATGCATGTACATACTAGGTATGAAATTTATTCAAGCTTCCTATCTTGAGATATCATGTTAAAAACATTTTCAGTGTTTGACCCCGTGACCCTACATGACCTTTGACCTCCACCACATGATAGCATTCATCTTCCCACCATAACACATCCACATACTACCTATGAAATCTATCCAAGCTTCCTATCTTGAGATATCGTGTCAACATGGTTTTCAGAGTTTGACCTCCGTTGACCCCAGATGACCTTTGACCGCCACCAAAAAAGAAAGTCTTCTTCATCTTACCATAACACATCAACATACTAAGTATGTAATTTATCCAAGCTTCCTAGCTTGAGATAGAGTGTTAACAAGGTTTTCAGCATTCAACCCCTGGTGACCCCCAGATGACCTTTGACCTCCACCCAAAACAATAAGGCTCTTCCTCTTACCATAATGCATCTACATACTAAGTATGAAATTTATCCAAGCTTCCTATCTTGAGATATTGTGTTAACAAGATTTTCAGAGTTTGACCTCCGGTGACCCCAGATGACCTTTGACCTCCACCAAAAACAACAGAGTTCTTCCTCTTACAATACAGCATCTACGTACTAAGTGTGAAATTTATCCAAGCTTCCTAACTTGAGATATCATGTTAATAAGGTTTTCAGCATTCGACCCCCGGTGACCCCAGATGACCTTTGACCTCCACTAAAAATGATAGGGTTATTTCTCTTAGCATAACGCATCTACATACTAAGTATGAAATTCATCCAAGCTTCCTATCTTGAGATATCGTGTTAACAAGGTTTTCAGAGTTTGACCTCCGGTGACCCCAGATGACCTTTGACCTCCACCACAAACGATAGGGTTCTTCCTCTTACCATAACGCATCTACATACTAAGTATGAAATTTATCCAAGCTTCCTAACTTGAGATATCGTGTTACCAAGGTTTTCAGCATTGGACCCCCTGTGACCCCAGATGACCTTTGACCTCCATCAAAATGATAGGGTTCTTCCTCTTACCATATCGCATCTACATACTAAGTATGAAATTTATCCAAGCTTCCTACCTTGAGATATGGTGTTAACAAGGTTTTCAGAGTTTGACCTCCGGTGACCCCAGATGACCTTTGACCTCCACCACAAACGATAGGGTTCTTCCTCTTACCATAACGCATCTACATACTAAGTATGAAATTTATCCAAGCTTCCTAACTTGAGATATCGTGTTACCAAGGTTTTCAGCATTGGACCCCCTGTGACCCCAGATGACCTTTGACCTCCATCAAAAATGAAAGGATTCTTCCTCTTACCATATCGCATCTACATACTAAGTATGAAATTTATCCAAGCTTCCTACCTTGAGATATGGTGTTAACAAGGTTTTCAGAGTTTGACCTCCGGTGACCCCAGATGACCTTTGACCTCCACCACAAACGATAGGGTTCTTCCTCTTACCATAACGCATCTACATACTAAGTATGAAATTTATCCAAGCTTCCTAACTTGAGATACCGTGTTAACAAGGTTTTCAGCATTCGACCCCCGGTGACCCCAGATGACCTTTGACCTCCATCAAAAACAATAGGGTTCTTCCTCTTACCATAACGCATCTACAGACTAAGTATGAAACTTATCCAACCTTCCTATCTCGAGATATCGTGTTAACAAGGTTTTCGGAGTTTGACCCCCGGTGACCCCAGATGACCTTTGACCCCCACCAAAAACAATAGGGTTCTTCCTCTCAATATGGGGCATCTATGTACCAAGTTTGAGAACTGTCAGAGTTTCCCTTCTTGAGATATCGTGTTAACGAGCAAAGTGTCACAAACACACATACACACACACATACACACACACACATACACACACACGCACATACACACATACATACACACATACGCCATCATGAATGCATTGGTTTCTCTTATCATCGAAACCAAAAACATACATTTATTCCAAAAAAGTGCAAATGTATGAATTTTTCAGAAGCAGACTCTGGATTTAGGCAAAAAGACTTAATTATGTATCCAAGTCAACAGATAGTATGGTTAGGCTATAGATAGATAAATATTGTGCGGCATGAGAATGGTACTCTAACATTATCAGCTCAATGAAAGCATATTTACAATGAAAGCATATTTACAGGCAGAGGTAATCAGTAATATAATAGAAATCAGGTAATTTTTTTTTTTCCATTTTTTCTTTTTCTTCCCTTGACTACATTTCCTCGCTTTCTGGATTTAGGCAAATTAAAATGTCTCAAAATTGGTAATTTGCTATTAATATCAACATCTCAACACCCACTGAAATATTCATGATTCCCTAAATTTTACAAATGAATTGTTTTCTTCTAGTTTACAAGAATTCTCAGCAATATCTGAAGTTGCCATGGCATTTCCCCTGACATCACAGTCAACACTTACAGATAAGTTAAAATAGTTTGAAAAAGCCTGGCATTCATTTGCCCTGAGTTGAATTCATTTTTTTTTTGATCAATAACTTAATAATCATTTCCTAAATACCTCAACTGGAAGAAATCTGTTAATTAATCAACTGAATCAATTGTGAAGAAGTTGCACAGTGGAGAGCTCACATGTCTGTCCTCATATGATGTGAGACATCAAGGGGGTTACAGAGATGTGCCCATGGTGGGGAGCACTGGGTAGTGACATCCGGCACTCAAACCAGGCACTCCCTCCTAACATCTGGCACTCATGTAATATCATCCAAATTTACCTGGCACTGTTTCAAAACTTTTTCAACTCGATACAAGGACATTACCTTGCTGGACTGCATAAATTAACTCTTGCACTATTTCATATTATTTTCTTTCCAAGGTGAGGGGAACATCACCTTCCCTCCCTTTAAAAACTTCCTCAAGGTTTGTTTGAACTATCAGGGGTCGAAATTGAATTTTCTTGCCGCTGTTCCACGGAACAGCGCTTTTTCCAAAACTACTGTTCCGGATCAGATTTTACTCTTCCGAAGTACCTCGGCATACATAGGGTTCGTGCACACGTACAGAGGTACAAATTGCTGTTTAATGTATTCAAGTTGTATGACTGTCCGACTGGACCAAAATTTGTGGGGGGGGGGGGCGTGAATTTTCAAATTCAATGGGGATTAACCAGTGGGATGTCCTGATTTTCTTTTTGTTCAGTTTATTGTTAGTATATAATCTTCCATTCAGTGTCCCGAGACTTTGGACAAAAAATGCTCAGAATTGATGCAGATCACAGCAGGCAGGGCAAGTGGGATTCGAGTGATGGCAAAAAAGTTACTGTATTGCAGTTTATTACTATAGCTAAGCAATGAGTGGGTTCTCCAACATACTGTATGGGAGTGCACATACTGATGTCATTTTCTCGCGGCAGATTTACGTGAAATAGTCGTCTTATCCTTTGCCACAACGTTGCTTCAGTATGCACGTTTCCACAATAGAGGTTTCAGTTACCATGCAGCATAGGGAAATAACACGTGCAAGTGTAACCAATTCAATTGATCACGGCTGGAATGAGATTGCATTTCATACTTAAGCCAAAATTTACGGGGATTTCCTATATTCACGGTGTGATTACTTTATCAGAGATAAGAATGTGTGTGTAATCATTCATCTGCAATTTGCATCTTGTGGGAAAACACTGTTCTACGGAACAGTGGCTTTTCAAAAGTTACTGTTCCGGCGTTAAAACTACTGTTCTCGGAACAGCGGAACAGCGGGAATTTCGACCCCTGACTATCCCAGCACTCAGAATTACATACACACAAACCTTGGGTTACAGTTGCAGTGAAACTTGAAGAAATAAGCATTTTCAAATTTGCCCAATAGGTGTTTCAGAACCAGCTTTGGAGCTTAAAGGCAGTAGGCAGTCACCCCAATCAGAGTGAGTGTACCCTGTCACTCTAGTTCATGATTGGCCTATTTTGATCATGTGACAATATTTTTGTTGGTGAATTGTGGAATTCAAGGAGAATTTCTCCTTGCTTTACCTATTGTTTGTAACAATTATGTTTAAAACATCTTCAGAGGTGCTTGTAATGCAATAAGAGGAGATTTGCAAGAGTTTGCTGATTTTTCAAGGAAAATTTGGGGTGACTGCCTATTGCCTTTAAGGTGATTGTGTTAAACCTCCCAATGTAGTTTCCTTTTATCATCTTAATGAATACAGATCATGGCCACTACCCAGCCCACCCCTCATACCCTACCCCCTATCATAATCCCTGGCTATGGATATGGATATCAAAATAAAAGTACAGTCCCCACACCAGTGAGATACCAAATGCCTGCCTCCCTGGTTTATGACACAGCCATGAATATCTAGGGAAACCTCTGCTCCCTATGATATGGTAACTTTAAGCTGGCATGTATACCGAAGAGTAGAGGCCCAACTCCTACACATAATTCACAATGTTAAGGCTTCATTAAAAATACGATTTCATTACGTGTACTGTACAAATCAGTCTCCTATTATTAAAACAAGGTTTATTAACAAGTCACATGATCAAATTACCATGTGGTTTCTGAAGTGAAGACTATTCAGCATGAGCATGATATGAGAGAGTTTGCTTGTATGAGCAAACAGGAAGTATCGGCCCTTGTTCGTGGTCTTAATGTTTTCTAGGCTTGAGCAGGTTTCCCAACTCTACTACAGAGTCAGGATTCCTGGAAAGGAGTTCATGACTCCTGGCCAGGAGTCAAGTAATGACTCTACTTTCCTTGAAATCAATACTCCTGAAAAATTTTCAATACTGCCATAAATATGCCCAAATTTCATGATTTGGAATAAACATTTTTTTCTATTTCTAAGGTTTCAACAAAGAATATTAAACACAAATGGCTCTTTTGGCCATTTTCTTTGTTCTATCAAAGGTTTTCATTGATGTTGGCCACTACGATGCTCTGACAATGGCAGGTTGGCATCTCAGCCATAGAAGAGCTAGTCTTGCTTACTGATGTATTAATACTCACTGTTAGACTAGTAATCGGCAGATTATTGTTCGCTGGGTCAGGTATGAGTAATGACATCATTATGACATCATTGTAGGAATCGTGACTCCAGAGTTGTGACTAACAGGGCCAATGGTACCCGGCTCCAAAAAATTAACAATCCCCAAGTCTAATGTTTACATTTATTAACATCTGAGAATTACCACATATACAATTAACACAGCTGGCAACTTTGAAGTAATCAAGATAGGCTGAGTATCTTCAAAGGGTCACGATGAAGAAATTCATCAAAAGTGGCATTATTTTTTCACATTTGTTTTCATTTTGCTTTCACAATCTCCACAATCTATTTCAATTGTTAGTACCAAAATAAGCAAATAAAGATGTATTGTCAATGTAATAATGATGAAATTATGTTCACCTTAA
The DNA here is from genome assembly GCA_029531755.1 of Holothuria leucospilota. Lineage (NCBI taxonomy): Eukaryota > Metazoa > Echinodermata > Holothuroidea > Aspidochirotida > Holothuriidae > Holothuria > Holothuria leucospilota. Next base: position 24,836,688 of record CM055965.1, read on the forward strand.
AGTCATGCATTTTTCCTGTTATTTTCACACAAGTACAAAACATATTCTTCTTTGGACCCCTTCCCTTCTTTCAGACCATACTTTATAAACAAAGTGTTGAAAACGACTTTGAAAAAAAGTCATCTTCATTTTGTACACTTCAAAAAAGCATACCCAGGTCTTTGACCTCCTTCCCCCCCTTCATGTACCTTTTGTACCCTCGGGAAAATTATGAAAAATGGATGGATGATCCCTAAATGATACCATCGCATCTACACTTTACTGGGTATGAATGGTACAGAAGTGCAACAAAAATACTACAAACTGAATAAAAATTTCAAACATCATTATCTCACTTTGACAGCCTTTGTTACAATTGTTTTTGTTTGTGAGTCATACTTGCATACAGACAACCCTTGTCAAGATTATAATCTGCTGCCTACTGTATCAAATTATAATATTGGTAGCTCTCTCCTGGGAGTTGTTATGATAATGAGACACAATAGAACCAAGATAATTTGAACAGACATTTGTCATTCACTAAAGACACTAAAGACTCTTTTAAAGCCTGAGTACAATATTATTGCTTGCCTTAACAATCAAAAAAGCTGCACTGGTTCACTTGTTTACAATATGACTGACTTATCTCATTAATGTGATTAAAAAAAGCTATCTCATTTTCAACAAACATAACTTTGGTTTGTTGATTTGATGTGGGAAACAGTTGACTGGCCCCTGCAGCATCAAGCAAGTTGCCGCCAGTAGCAGCCAAAATTAGCCCTAGAAACATGATGAGGGCAAAAACACATCAAATGCCAACAAGAATCACACTCCCCCCTCCCCCGGACCTAAATAATTACCAACATCAACCATAAAAATTGCCACTTTTGGGCCCAAAAGCAGCCCTCATTTCCTTCTTCATGGGACATTTTTTCTATGTTTGAAAAGTAGCCCCTTTAAAAGGAACTAAAATTTGTACCCTCCTCCCTACTCAAATCTTTCTGTTTGAAGCAGTACCCCAAGAGTTCTGAGACTGACAAGTCTGGAGAAACTGGGGTACCGAAGGTTTGGTTATTTCTCTTAGGATGGGATTGTCCCTCTACTGGATGTGCATGGGTTGTAATTCTTTGGTAGTGCTCTGGGCTTCTTAGAACTTCCACACTAGTGCTGAAGTGGATTTTTGCTTCTGGTCATAAAAGACGATGTGGCTGTAGCAATGTCATAAATTTTCCTATTTGTTTTTAAATTTATACCACTTCTTTGTTTCTTTGTCAGGAGCTAGTTTCTAAACAATTCTCTTTTGTGTTCATTCTTGTGACAGACTGTTATCTGTAGCATGGAATAATTAAAATCATTACTGACTTTTCAACAAAACCAAGACTGAACATCAATATGCCATCCCATTACTTATGAAATTAAAACAATTAAACAAACATCTGAATGAACTTTGGCTCTTTCATGAAATGAAGCTCACTTAATAGGATTGTTTTTATCACCTTTGCAATGTCTTTTCTGCTCTCATACACTAGTTATTAAATTGTAGGTTTTGCTAGAGCAATGAAAGCTTGCATAAACTTTGCCTGGAAACTCAACGTATGGGTTCTGTTAAAACAATGATTCATTCAAGCAGTAGACAAAGGTTTGTGTAAAAAAGTGGGGGGAGGGTGAGGGAAGGAGGGGAGGGATAAAGGGCCCTAAAAAGCAAGGGGTAAATCCCTCTCCCCAACTACCACCCTACCCCTCCCCCCTGCATTTCCACCTTTGGGATCAGCCACAAGATATTACTCACAAAAAGGACTTCTTGAAGAGATTCTAGTCAAATTTGCATTAAATTCGTACATTTGATTTTAAAACATTCAAAGCTGCATTCATCAAATTTTCTGACATCAGAACTTGAAGTAACCAAAGAGGTCATAATAATATCTCACCAATGTTAATGTTTTGCTTCTCCTCTAAAATTTACAAGTAATTTTCCACACTAAAAGACTGATACCTAAGTTGAATACATGATGGGGCACAAGAATTTACAACATTTAGGTAAACTTACTAACCTCTCTAATCCTGAATCAAAATGACATTTTTATGCCCATCTCGTTTGTTTCTTTTCTTTCAAGAAGAAAAAAATGTAAAATTTGTTTTGTGAAAAATTTTACTTTCATTTCAAGGAGAAAATGGAAAGTTTAACATCATTTGTCACTGACTTTTCAAAAAAAAAAGGTACATCCAACGAGGCAAACTTCAGTTAAATTTTGTAAATTGTATAATTAAATGGAAATTTCAATACCATTACAAAGAAAGTGAATATTATTTCATCATTGTCACTTACTTTCCAAAAAAGAAGAAACAAGACCAAGACAGGGACATTCTTTGTACTGGAATGCTACTTCAAAACTTACGGTCCTCTAATCTGCACTCTTGCTGTTACAAGCAATATGATCCTGAACATTTATAAAGAGACATATTTTTGAGAAAAATTTCTGGTTTCTCATTATCTAGTTTATAGAACATAGGGTACAGTATTTGACATGCAACAAAAAGGAATTTATTACATGCTTCAATTCATCCAAGAAGCCAAACTTAACAAGCTCCAGGAAAACGAAGAATGACTGGGAATAAGTTAAGCACGACTCATTCAGGTGAGACTATGACATCTGCATTTAGTTGCTAGTATCTGGATCAACTGTTGTTATGTAAAGGCTGCACTTACTACTGAAATAACGAATTTCACCAAATTGTGTACATCAAATTCCTGTCACACAAATAACTGGTAGGCTTGCTTGATCCAGTGAGTCATGTTTCCAAGTCTTGGATCAGAAATATTTCATGAAAAGGTCACACTTGCTGTAATTTGAAAAAAAACAAATCCCTTTCACCTGAGGAAAAAGTATCTTCGTTATGATCTTTAGTCATGAAAACATCTTGCCATTTTAAAATATTCAGATGAAGCAACAAATGTGTATAAGTACCCCAACCATGTTTTGAAGTTTCAATTTATCATGTATTCATGTTTACACACTTACACCAAAAATCAAATGGAGCAAACCTTACACCAAACATTTTTTGTATGCAAAACAAATACCAAAGACATTCCTTTTGTTACTTTGTGTAAACAATCACACAAAAAGACCTTTGTACTCATCCTCTTCTTTTCATTGCTCAAGTTTTGATAAGTAAATTGAAAAATACCAGCCACTTCCCCTTTTAACATAGTCCACAGAGCAATCTAAGTTGTGCCTTTGGCTTATCACTACCCAAAAAAAAAATGAACAATCACAGGAATCCCAGGCACAAACTTGAGCATTTTGTGTGACAGAAACTTCATTCATGTATCCACAATGTGAAGCAACTGTCTGAATTAAAGGGGATATGGCATTCCCCAAGCCAGAGAGAGTTGCTAGCAACTCTCTGCCCAAACATATTTCAGAATAGCCCTTGAGTGCTAAATACAGTTGTTAACTGCACTATGAGTGACATTCATTCAAACAATACAGTTTCACTCTGGTTCATCAACAATGACTGTACAGCCTGCTGTGTTCCCAAGTAACCTCACACCAGGGAGTTGCCTAACACACTGTGTTTGACAATAGTGCCTTGAGCAATTTAAAATCAGTGCAGGCTTCTGTGGATCTGTCATAGAGGTGTACTAGACAGAAAGTTTGGTTTTAAATTGGGGGGGGGGGGGGGGTTAAGTTAATTTACTAGGGAGAATTGTTACTGTCTAGGGTGAGATTAGAGAGCCTTTAAGGTACACTAGAATTACTACCATCACACAATGCTACACTCAGCAAGGGAGGTAACACTAACTTGAAGGAGCTGTTGCAACCACCCAAACATATTTGGGAATATCCCTACATCTCTAAATACAATTGGTGACTGCCTTTGACAGACATGAATTCAAACAATAGCTTCCCTCTGGTAGGTCAATGATGACTTGTTCAGTTAGTTGTTCTGCCTGCACATAGCAGTGTGTGGTTATGGCCTTGAGCAATTTAAACTCAATGCAAGCTACTGCAGCTTTGTCTGGGAGGTGTACTAGACATGTGCTTATCATTTAAAGTGAAAGAGGCCAGAAATGAACTCTGAAGAATTTCTACTGGCTGGGGGAAGATTGTAGGCCTTTAATTAATACCTCCCAAGTACTTTGATAGGTTCAAGTAATATTTCAAAGTAAGATTTGGGTGACTGCATATGCACTTCTATGACACATCCCAAGTACAACGAGTTGATTACCTGATATTCCAGATAAAAGAAAATGCGTCAAAGTTGTGTTAGTAAGTTGCTGGAGTCTGCAATTTCTAGGAATATAATCCCTCTGAGTCCTTTAATGTCTGGGAGTTTGGATGTATTATAAGACTTGTGGGAATAACCTTTATCACAGTATGCATAGAAACCATACAAACTAACTTTTACTGTTTGTTTTTTCGAATGTTCCACAATGTCACAAAGCAACCGTTAGCAGTTTAAGCTTCATAGCAGTGATGACGATGTACAATTCCTACAAGTGCAAATTAAATTGACATCCCTTTGCACTAACAACAGGAAAAAGAAGAAAAACAAATGCCAGCAGGCATTAAGGTAGTGCAAAATGTCTTCAATAATATTTAAAATTTTGATAAAACCTGAACATCTTTGAAGTAACTTGGTGGATAATTTTAGAGAAAAGCTGATGATGAACAATGCTAACACTGCCTGTGGCAGAACAGCCTAACAGAGTAAAAAACATTTTTGTTCAGCTTTTTGCACAATAAAACCTACATAGGCCTTAGAACCTTCATTTACATAGCCATAAGGCATTAAGCTCCATTAAGGAAATTTAATATTTATAACCTAGAGCAGTGATAATACCATCGCACAGCACTACGGAGGCTGCTTTCCATTCTGACGTCTCTGCTCCGACATCTCTATATTCCGACAAGTCTACATTGAGGTCAATATCTGAATAAGGGTTAGGGTAGGGTTAGGGTAGGGTTTGGGTATTACAATTGCATCCGTATGTTATGACCTCTCGCTGTTCTGACACACATGACCCTATACTCTCATCCTTACATCCAATGTAGACTTGTCAGAATAAAGAGACGTCAAAAAAGAGATGAAATGAACATAGAAGCATAACCCAGCAAAAATGCCTTGACACCCCCTGATAATCCCTGGTATTGTAACACTGTTTTTGCCTACACCCAGAACACCACTACAGAGCAGGGTGAAACCAATGGGGAATAGATGAACACAGACATATTAAGATTAAGTACATCTTTAGACCCTTGTGAAAGGAACCTTTGACTATGGCTGGCAGGATGAGAGGGACAGTAGCCCCATGTGACAGAAGACAATGAGAAATATTACACAGGATAATGTGAGGATAGAAGGATGGGGAAGCAGGTAATTTTTAAGTCAACTCTGATTCACTTGCTAACCTTCATTTTCTTGTGAAACCATGACAACTTACTAGCATATCCAGGATAGTCTGGAAGATTTTAATGATGACTGGAGGCATGTTAATTGCTTAACATAGACCAACAGCTCCACAATATTTCTATGAATGGTTTATTTTGGATGTAAACTGTCCATCAAAAGGTTTCCTCACGATCAAAGGTGCCAACATTTAACTGATCACTACTCCAACAATTTCATGGTGTCTTAAACAAATGACTTCTTCATTACCTTAAGAGGAACGCAATTCACCTTGATAACCTTAAAGGATTTACCTGGATTTACCTGGATGGCCACCCTCTCGTCTTCGGCTCACAAGAGTCTGCTTGAGAGAATGGCTCTAAGGGATAGGAGGTCTATTGACCCTTGAAGATCCCGCATTCCATTAGTCTATTCTTGAATATGTTCAGTGTTGGAGCAGTAACAACATTCTCTAGTAATTTGTTCCATGTTTTCCACACTCTGCTGAAATATGAGTTTCTCCTTACTTCTGATCTTACTGTTGGGGGTCTTATTCTTTTTGAATTTCCTCTGGTTTTACTGTCCCTAATAAATTCCACAAAATCATCCAGCTTGAGTACTATTTTCCCTTGTGTTATGTTGCAAAGTGTTATCAGGACCTGGAGCATATGTCATTGCTCAATTGTCATCAATTTTAATTCTTTTAATCTTTCCTCGTAGGATTTACTCTCCATTCCTGTTATAAGCCTGGTCATTCTCCGTTGTACTCCTTCTAATAAAGTAATATCTTTTTTTAAATACGGCCTCCAAACTTGAATGCAATAATCTAAATGTGGTCTTACCAGGGACTTGTATAAATTCAAAACAACCTTGCGATCAAAATTGATAAAGTTCCGTCTGATAATACCCATAACTCTGTTGGCTTTCTTTGTTGATTCTGCACATTGTCTACTAAATTTCATTGATGTATTAACGTACACTCCCAAATCCTTCTCCTCATCACTTTCTTTCAATTCCTTCCCATCCATTTGATACTTGTACTTGGGATTACCATGTCCAAAATGCATTACTGAACATTTTCCTACGTTGAATTTCATTTGCCACTTTTTAGTCCATGACATCAATACATCTAAATCTTGCTGTAGCTGTTGCTTATTCCTTTCATCTCTTATTGGGCATATTACTTTTGTGTCATCTGCGAACTTACTTAATTCTGACTGCACACCTATATCTAAATCATTCATGTACATTGTAAAACAAACAGGTCCTAATACCAATCCTTGTACCACTGAGTTTGACAACTCCATCCATTCTGATTCTTTCCCATTCAACACTACTCTCTGCATCCATTTACCTAGCCATTCTTCAATCCATTTCAACATAGGTCCATCGATTCCATGTGCCCTGATTTTGGTTAAGGATACCCTAAGTCTAACATGAAAGTATATAACAAAAGTTAGAAAATCAATCTAAATTGGTCCAACTTCTATCTTAATTACTTATTTAATTGCTGGGGTATAAAATATAGAAATTATTCATTTAATTTGAAGTAGTTGATTGCATAACAATCTGCCATGTTCTTCTTGTACAATTCACATTGGCTTTTTTGTTTCCTTTGAAACAAAAATGTTTATACGACGTTGAAAACACTCTTCTCTCGCAGAGCATGTTTGAGGCGAGAGTTTACATAGATAAGCCTAAATACAGGAATTTACTGTTTAAAATGCCAAATTCTGTTCTGAGATACTTTTCTAAATGTCAAAATATTTCCGTTTGAAAAGCTGGAATTTCATACTACAATAACAGTTATGTGTTTTTTGGTTCTTATGAATTACAACAGAATTCGAAGACAGCATTCAGTGTTTACATTTTTGGTGGGTTTATGGCACCTGGGTGAGGAAATTTCAATATTTGATATCTCAACACAGGAATTGCCTGTGAATTTGGACAATGGAATTCATTTTTCAACTGTGTAACATATATTTTTGTAATTTTTGACTTCAGGTATACTTTAAAAGTGAAAAAAATCACTGCAAAGGGCTAAGTGAACTGCACTAGTTCTGCAGACACTTTGCTAGAGATACTTGAAACAACAGAACATAGGTCCCTTAGCTAGGAATTCTGTTTGCATAACAGTGTTAGCCGAACGGACATGGACGTCAAAAAACGTGAAACAGGAAACAGAAGAAAACATTTCATGTTTTCTGACGTCTCTATGCATTGGACAAAGACAGAAAACATTGTTTCACAAAACACTGAAACAAGCATACTTGTTTCGCTAAACAAGTGTTTCAGTCTACTATGTGCATTGCCTGTTTCGTATTTCGCAAAACAAGTTGTGAGTCACACAACCAATTAACATATGAAGATTGGTTGACATGATAACAAAATTACAACCCATATGGAACTGTCTTCAATGTCTTGGCTTTCTCATGCAGAAAATTGTTAGTTGATATCTTATTTGGGCATACATGTTAGCTGCTTCTTCCCAGAGTATTCAGACAAGGAAATGATGGAGAAGGCAGTTAAAAATTGTGATCGTGCACTCACTTTTGAACACCCCCCCCCCCCCCCCCCGGCCATTTGCCAGGAATTCTGGTATATGTGCAGGGAGACATGTAACACGTACAGCATTGGGATTTGAAAAGGGAAACTGACTACCACTGTTTACCAACCCCCTTCACAATCAACTTTTCTAAAAGCACAAGTCTGTATGGAGACAGGCTGCCCTTCTGTTTCTGCCCCCCTCACTTCCTTACCATAGAGTGAAATTAGAGCGGTGTCAATTGCCAGAATCTGAGTGTAACTGCTAGTCTTTCTGCAGGAGGCATACTCTGTCACCTGTTTGTTCTTTTAGCTGATTACTGGTGCATACCATCTCTCCTCTGACTCCTAATCTCAAGTAAAAGCAGGGTGACTGTCAGGCTTTCACCAACATTGGCTTATGATTGTGCTTGTGTGTGCATGTGGGGGATGGGGGCTCAGCAACTGGAAGCTCTTACAGAGGCCACGGTTTGCTGAAACAAGTCAACAGAGGTGAGAAGGGAATTGAAAGAAAACCTTTGCACAATGCAATTCCACTGCAGGGTACATTTTGCAAAGTATCCATACATACTTGAAGTGCAGGGTTGTGTGCTGACTTTGTGTTTATCGGGGAAATCTGAATTCTGTAACTGCATAACATGCAAAGCGTTCAAATATTACGTGATACACATAAAAGAATCTGTACATATTTCATGAAAAACATCTGTTGGGTGGTTGACCCCTGTCAGGGATACAGGCAGTCTATCCTATCCTCTCAGTCTGCCCTTCGAAATAGTCAAATCTCCCTCAACGAGTTGCTTACCATACTGTACCACAAACATAAGAGAACATTAACTACAGTATGTGATATGGGATGAAATTCCCTTGTGATTTACAATCACAGTGTAGGCTACTTCAAGGTTACTTGGGAAAGTGAAAAAGACTGGTGACATTAAGCTATTTGGAATGGAACTATGCAAAAAACTAAAAATTTGGGATTCAAACTGAAGAAACTGCCGTACTGAGAAGTTGAGAGCAAAAACAGGATAATCCTTGGGGTGACCAGTCACCGTCAGGGACTAAATACTTTATCATACCCACTTAGGCCCTGAAAGTGGAAAAATTCCCCAAAGGGGGAGGAGGACCTTTCCCAACGGGAGGCATGACCCTTGCCCCCATCCAGTGCCACCCCTGCGGCGGTGGCTTTTAGGCACTTCTTCAAGGAGGCTACCTACCATGGAGATTATGACAACCAATGGCTAGGACAGCTAGAAAGTTTTTTTCTGTAGAGCTGAATTTTTTTTTTTTTTTGCCCTTGTTTTTTGTGTCTGTGTGTACGTTGGCCGTTTACCATAAGCAAGTACGCATGAAACAAGTGCAAAACAAACTTGTTTCATGTTTTCTGGTGTCTGTTCAACATCTTAGTTTATCCTAAATGCCAATAACTGCACTTATGGGAGACTATATGCTGATGATCCCACTACAAAGAGACATTACATGGGGATCTTACCCTCTCCCCTTCCCGCTCCTTATAGAATTGGTAGTTTAGGGCCAAACTTTGGGACAATATTTACTACTATGATTTTTCATTTTCTCAGAAAGTGAATAATTATAAGTTACACAAAGAAGTACCACCAGAATAGCAACATTTTCTATATGGTTTCTTGACAAGTACTGCAAAAATCCTGTAACTGCTAATCCTAACAGGATGAATGAAGTACATATTAGGTCAGTATAAGTACTTGTGTGTGTGTGTATGTGTGTGTAAGTGTGTAGACTTACAATCTAAAGCAGTAACCTGCAAATTAGGCTATGAAATCTTAATTTTTTTTTGTTATGCAAAACATACTGCAGGTTCAAGTGACTGACAAAAATAAAATTCCTTTCCCTTCTCTGTGTAGAAACAATAATAAATCATTAAGTAATTACTGACATCTTACACAAACTCATAAATGTAGATGAAGAATTATTAGAGGAAAGTCTCAGGTCTACAAACAGGCCTAAGGCCTCATACCTTCATACTCAGTTAAAATTTTCTTATGGAGGAACCTGTTACTCATGTCCACATGACTACTAAAACAAAAATATTTAAGTTCTCCACAAACTTCGATCTACAACAGAGAAACTGCTTTAGAATACATTTGTGCTATTCTTCTTTATACACCAACCTCAAACAAATCCAAAAGCTATGTTTATCTGGTTAATACTATTTTTTGAGATCTACATAAAATATACTGTCAATATTTGCCAACTACAATGTTAACGTTTGTCCTATGCTTTGACTGCAACATACAAATACATATATCAAATTTGAAATAAATTATTCCTTTGTTGAGTATATATCTCTTGATATAAATAACCTTCCTCTTAATATCACTCTTGGCCATGCTCTTTGTAAAAATTTAATGACTGTACAACTCAGCACTTGCTGCATGAACAGATGAATAAACATTGAATCATTCAAATAATTTATAGAGTTTAAACATGAACAGTGCCATCTACCATCCCAGTCAATGTTATCCTACCTATGACAAACACTTTAAGGTCATCGGATAATACCATTTCCTGACCTTTCCGCAAACCATCTTTCTAACTCAATAATCTTCGTTTTGTTATGACTTCCTCTACGTACACATAAAGCTTCCCAAGGTATGTCAGTCTGTAAAATACATTGATGTTGCTTCGTAGTTTATCCACAAGGTAAGGGTTACCACGGCAACCATAATTGTGTGGCAATAAGGGTATGGAAAAGACTTCCTGTCAAGCCACAAAACAAATACAAGCAAATCAAGTTCTGAATGAGCTTTCAAATAACACATCAAATAGCTGTTCTTTAAACTTCATCCTTCAAAGTATTTCAGGTCACGAAATGTTCTTATGTATTAATCTCATTTTCTCAAGAGGACAGAATCCTACCCCCAAAGGTTGTACTTTATTCTATGAAAAACAATGCTGGCAATAATAAATTTAATTCTTATCAACACTAAACACTCACACACTTTCAAGGTTATCAAGACCATACAAGAGAAGAAAAGGATTTTAGCATTTTCAGACTTGTCAATTTGACCTTCCAACTCCCACTGTATTTTAGAGGACAAAATAACTTGACTTTCTGCAAAAAAAGAAGAAAAAATTAGCTTATTTTTGATACAACTTTCTATCAAACCTATCCTTTACAAATCAAAAGATGTCTTCCAAACTACAACCCGATTGAAACAAAAGCAAGGTGGCAGCATACTAAGGTATTCAATGTTTTTCACTGAATTGTTTTTCTTTCTTTTTTTTTTTTCTGACATGAAGATGCTGACCTTTTGAGGTGAACTTAAAAAATGGTTACCATTTGCAAATTTACATTTAAGAATGAACATAAAAGGAATAAAACAAACTAAAAATTCAGACCTCAGTATGAAACATGAAGTGCACAAAAGAGACCACCCCCAACCCCAACCAAGCATAAAAACACCCAATCTGGAACAAGTTTAAGTCCTTTATGGCACACTTTCCTTTACTTCTATCTTTTAAAGGTATATTACCACCCATTCTCACGGAGAAAGCTGAAAGGTCAGCTGACTGTTAACATGAATATCAATCACAAGTGTAGCTTGCCTTATCACAAAGAAATGACATTCAAGTAGTGCTGCTCCACAGTCATAAATTTTTGATAAATGGCTCTAGCCATCATAACTTTTTTAGATGATGACTTCTCAGTCTTTTCAACAGTTTTATCACCTCGTGCAACATAAAAAATAGAGGGCACCATTCGTTTTCTTTTCTCAATCCAACTTTCTTCACAACCTAAGACTGTGTTCAAATTATATTTGCCAACTGCAATCTTTAGAAGACCAAAATAAGAGAAAGGGTATTTTCTAACGAAGAGATTAACCTATAGACAAGATTATGGCAATATGTTTTCAGCCTTACGTCTGCTGCTTAGAACCAATTTTTTTAGCTGTGAGAGGAACCTACATGCAGAAATATATAATGTCCCAATATGCAAAATATCAGCAGTAAAGCTCACTGGTGGGGTGACCCCTTGTAGTGATAATTCCATACATACTCTGTCATGAAAGCACACTAGTTGTCCAGCCTCCCTCGAGCTGACTTCAATATTTATAGACTCATCTAAGGGATTTTTACCATGTCTACAAGAGGACTGAAAACTCTCAACTCTGATGATTCTAGGTACAAGATATTGCAATTAAAACTTTTTTTTAATTGTTTTTGTTGATTCAATTTTACACTCAGATTTTAAGCAACTCCAGGGATCATTTAAGGACACACTCCACTTCTGTTCAGAGTTTCTCATTGTTAAACTTTTCAACAATACAAGCATCATCTCATGAACACTTAAAAATCAAATGCAATTTAACTCTTCTTCAGAAAGGTAGGCAAGATTATTAATACATGCAATTCAACAAAATAAGACAAATATCTTAAATAAGACAAATAAACTCTTTCCAAAGTGAAAACTTTTCTTTGTGTTGTGAATATGACCAAAAGTGCCAACACATGAGTGAGCACTCATGATCTCATGAATCATGTAACTGCGAGATATTAACAATTTGAAACTTATCATCACATAGTTCTCAGACACTGAGGGGCTCATACAGAGATCACAAGCATAAAGTCAGATCTTCTTTAAGGAATCCATATGAACAAACTCTTCATCAAGATTCACAAAATCAGGTATTCACACACTGGTTACCAGATCATGGTTCAGAAAATCCATGAGACTACTTATGTCATATCTGACAGTCACTATTTGTAAGTATACATCACAGAAATTACAAAACTCTCTATTTTCACACTTGTGATCATCATACAAGTTCACTGCTGTATAAGAACATGCCTGGGATAAGATTATGTAAAAAAGTAAAAGCTCAGCAAGTTTTGATCACCACAAAATGACTGCACGTGAATACAAAACATGAATACCAGTTTCCCTCCAGATTGTGGTCCAATACCTGTAAATGGTGTACCATCACGACCATGTGTGTACCACCATGACTATGTGTGTACCATGTCACAATACTTCACCATGCACATCCAAAATACTGAGGTAGCACCATAACATCCTCAAAAATATACAAATGTGTTTGGGTTGATGTTTCAAAGCACACAGGGTATGAAACTTCCAAAATGAACCCTACACCTAGGATCCTTGAGGTACAAAGGATATTTGCACACAAAAGTGTTTGAAAGAAGTATCTTTTCTCATCAGCAATTGTATAGTCCCAGTGGTGTCAGCAGTTGTATACAATACATGGTATTGTTTTGAAACACAAGCAGGGAAGCAGTATAAAGGTGAAATCAAAATCGAGACACTTAAGTCCCTGGTATGAAATGTAAAGTTGTGAACCAACGAACCAAGTTGTACTTTAAGCTGTCACTGCGACACTTTATTAAAATATTGTTAACTATCAACAGGTCATCTTTGAAAATTGTAGTACCCAGTAGGGCTCTTAGTAATAATTAACTGCAATCAAGATTTTCATTAATCTAGCCATTCAAATGACCAGGAAAATGTGAACAGGTAAAGCTGACTGCTGAAGTCAAAGCCACATTCTCTTTAGCGACAGCCCCAGACTTGATGCTACACCTGATGCCAATGCCAGCTGACCACACATTGAAAGGGTTTACATACAATGCAACAGACCAAACTTTAACATATACAATAGCCTGTGTAAGTTGATTCAATACCTTACAAGGGACGTGATGAGAAATACTCTTGCGTTTGAAATGGAGGAAAATGATTCTTAAGAAGAAAAATATAATGCATTTCGAATCTTTAAAAAGTCATTAAGCATCATTTAAAACATCCTCAGACTAGCCTTAGCTAAAGCACCTGAGCCTTGAGGTATAGGGATGAGACATAGCCTCATAATATTGGCCACAAATATCAGCCTCAAGGTTGACCTCATTTTTTTTTTGCCAGGCCACAAGAACTGCACTACTGGTTTGTTATGCTGCAGCCATTATGAATTCACCATCACGATAACAAATGTGTCTGCACATTAATGCAACAGTGGTCAATACTACTAAAACTCAAGAGACCAGTACTTCTCCCAAGTCTTGACTAAAAGTTCGTCATTGCACGTTTTTTTTTTTTAAATGGGTCAAACCCAGTGCAGGTAAAAAAGTTTAAGGAGAGACAAAGCCTCTCAAGACAACTTTTCATAACTCTTCCAATTTTAATCTTTCTCATAGAAAAGAAGGGTCTAACCAAGATGAGGGCGTTGAAATTGTCTTCTTAAGAACAAATAAATAATTGCTTTGATCAAGTCACCATAATGGGCTCACAGCCTCACACAGTAAGATGGTTTTTAAACTGCCTTTGAAAATACCATTGGGTTCTTTGACAGGCTAACAATTTTTATTTTTTAATTTTTTTTTTTTACATATAACAGAGTTTTTTATACCATTTCTCATCTTCAGACTTCTGTTCTTTTACTCTAGCCTACATGCTTCTACACTCTCTGAAGTGATTTTTTTTTTTGTTCTGTGTAACCTTTTTCCCAACTTTATGACTTACCTATTAATGTACAACTTGAGGTTTAAAAGGTACTTTCATTGGGAAATCTGCACGTGTCTAGCCTTTACTAACTTCTCACCTCAACATTTTTAGGTTTCAGTTATGAGGAAAATGAAGCAATATGAGCCATTACTTTTCTACTTGGACATGCCCTTGGATTTACTGAACATAACACTTGGATTGTGATGGTCAGTTCCTCACTACTGTGTATGTTTAGTTCACGGGTGTGATAGTGTTCATGTCAGCCTTGGACTTCAAGTTAGTACTTAAGGCTGAGACATGCAGTCAAGGAAACTCAATTCTGAGCACAGATCATCTAGGAATAAATTCATACTGAGATTTGAGATGCTTCCTGAAATTTTGCAATTTGAAGGCACTACACTAGCCTGCAAAGCAGGATGTATTACCTGCACTTGTTGCTACACCAGTGAGGTCCTTTTTGAAGTCAGGAGACCTAAAAGTGGTAGCTACTTGAACATACACTCCTGTTTTCCTATGAGTAAACTGCAGGTACTATTGACATTCTCGGTCTACTATATGGGGCAGATGCTCAGTGATGTGCTCACACTGGGCAGCCACCAGGCAAAAAATTTCAAAAAATTTAACCCTGCTTTAACTACAAAATGTGAATCTCACTCAGCAGTAACTTACATCTGGCTTGGCCAAATCTACCCTTAAGCTCCTCCAATTAGAAAATTATTAATGCTCCTGGCACTCAGAAATTCCTGGGAAGATCAATGGATGTTGTTTCTCCTTGGAAAAAATATATGACTGTCATGATTGTCTATGTTTGCTAACTTTCATAAAACAGCCAATTTACATAAATATAAACATTAGTGAATTCATGAAGTCAAGTGTCCTCAGTTTCCTCCCTGTTATGTCTAGTAATGTTTCTGTGCTGTAAAGAGTGAGTTAACCAGTCACTGACATTACCTACGGTCATAATGCTACCATAATTTTACTAAGCTTACTCCTGACTTTCGCTGTAGGTTTTTCTTTTAAAAAGCCATACAGTCATCTCTAAAATTGCCTCTATTGAGCAAAGAAATAAACTTACTCCTTTGAAGCTCCTTGACAGTTGCGAGTATTTAAATCACCAGTACATTTACAACTCACAGCTGTATAGAGGTATTTCATGCGACGTCATGCGATTGGGATTGCCGGACAAAGCACACTCGCAATACGTGCATTTACAGCACATGTGCATGGCATAACCATAGATACTACTGTGACACAATGGACGCTTGACCGGCAATATGTCTGACAACCAAAGAGACACGATCACATGACATCGGGGAAACACCTCTGTACAACATTTAGAAAATCCTTTTGGGCCTGTAATGAAAAAGATTCTCTGTTCTTCCTCAAAAAGGGATGTATACTCTAAACAACATGCTTACCTATCTCTGATCTCTGCAACCATTCACATGAATACCAGTCTGGGTAGCGTCTTCCTTTCATATGTTCACCAAGACCTGCAAGAGCCTAACTATAGGCCCAAGCCTTACCTGAGGTCTTTTCTGCTTAATAGTAACAAAATGTTGGTACCATGGGTTTAAACTTCCATCCCATGGCTTCACTGACATTTAGGGGCAATACAGGATACATTTCAGTGTGGTGGTGCTAAAGTGTTGGGACATTATCTTTTACCACCCAACACCCTTAGCTACATGAACCTTCTACATAGGAGACACAAAGAGTAGCCATCCCATCTCTGCACTGATAATCAAAACTTTGTAACTCAAATACACAGTACTATTTTTTATCTAAAACTTTTTCTTTGCTTATGACGAAAGTTATTGTCACCAACAGAAAAGTTGATTTATACTAAATTTAACTCTCAACAGGCCAAGGGCTGGTTGGTCATGAGGATATCAACCTGGTAAATTGACCAGTTAGGCTGTAAAATTATAAGACTAAGTTTTTAACGGTGGTCACAAAATGACTACAACTTTGAATATTCAATTTCCTGAATTTGTGGCTAAAATTTTTCTTACGGCTGTGTAAGTATAAGCCTAGCTGTCCATGTTTTGGTGAACGTGTTAGATACTATTTTACATTTGATGATTATTGCTTGCAGAGTATACTGAGACTTAAGTGAACCTGACTTGCAGAAGTAATGGTGTCGGTCCTAAGTATGACCTTTGTTTTGAAGATTTCTGCATACTGTCTGATCAGAGGGCTCTCAGATCAGAGCAGCACCTCCCAGATGCATCTGAATACAAATCCAGCAGGAAGGTGCTAATTTTAGTACTTTGACAAGAGGCAGGAGACAACCATGACACTTCCTTTGAACTTATCTCACTGCCAGTCTGTTTTATGGTGTTCATCCAAATTTAGTAAGATGAAATTATGAACTAAATAGACAAGGTTGAAGTCATCTGCTACACTGAAAAGCACATCTGGATAGTTGGTGTATTTCTTTTACATGGCCAGTCACTCCAGTGGCAATTAATTCCCTGTTTTTGGCATGTTTGGGAACTTTGAAAATTAGTACATAATTTTTAAAAAAATTGTTTCATATTGAAAATGGATAAACCACCTGTGAGTTGTGAAGGAATATATACAAACTGAAAATAATTCAACAGCAATATATATATCTTAGACCTCTTCAATTCATTTGTGCAGGGCATTAGTAATATTTTTGTTACCAGTACCTTTAGCGGACATTGTAAGGAACAGTCATTTTAACATTTTCATCACTGATGCTTACTGAACTGTCAGAAATTTTTTCTATACATCAAACCATTGCTTCATACAATCATTTTGTTACAGGATGAGTGGGCATGAACAGAATTCAGGGCCTTTGCCAGGACTCAGAAACTGGGGGTCTTACTTGTTGTGTATTTTCATCACTGGTGCTTACTGAACTGTCAGAAATTTTTTCTATACATCAAACCATTGCTTCATACAATCATTTTGCTACAGGATGAGTGGGCATGAATGGATTTCGGGGCCTTTGCCAGGACTCAGAAAAAGGAGTCTTAAGGCCGGTTCATACTTCCAAATTTCTCGCGCGATAAGGCGATCAATAACCATATATGGTCAAAATATCTTTGCCGCCAGTTCGATTCACAGTCATCGCTTGGAGTTGAACATTGTTCAACTTTTCTCGCAAGCTCTCGAGATATCGCAAAGGAAACGGCTTCTGATTGGCTGCTTGGTAGGTGAACGACCTTTTGAAACGAGCTCACGATCCTACTCGACAACAATGGCGGACCTTTTCAGATACCAGCTCATTACATGTATTCTGGTTCCGTGCGACTATCGGCAGCCTGATTGTGACAGTGAGAGTTGTAGGAATGAAGGGAAACAGTTATTGCTTCCCACGAATTAAGACATAAAGGTTAGTAAGGCAGGATTTTCTTGTATTCCCTAAAATTATCACGGTAATCAATAGTGTACTTTGTCATAGAGCCGATCAAACCGCATACACATATGTACTGTACTTGGCCTTTGCATAGGCAGGTATTGGGAGACTGTGCATTGCATGGCAGTACTGCGAAGGTTAAACTATGCGAGAAAACTGAAGTATGAATCAATTTTACATCGGCATATCGAGACCCAGCTTACATCCTTAAACACAGCTTTATAGCGCTATAATGGAGTATGAACCGGCCTTTACTTGTGTATTTTCATCACTGGTGCTTACTGAACTGTCAGAAAATTTTTCTATACATCAAACCATTGTTTTATACAATTGTTTTGCTAAGGTATGAGTGGACAAGAATGGGGTTCAGGGCCTTTGCCAGGTCTCAGAAACTGAGAGTCTTACTTAAATGTATGAAAATGCTTTTGCATTCCCTGTCACACTAGGTGCAGCACAGTGTGAAGCCCTTAACATCTATTAAAAGGGGAAATTTGCTTTAAAATATATGTGAGTTTTGAATTCATTTCTCCAAGATGAACAAAATCAGTTTACACTCAATTTGGAAACCTATGCCTAGCAATTGTTTGGCCATGGCAAAGGCCATCCTGTGAAAATTTGGCTGTCTCCATAACAATTTAGGCATCTTAAAGACAGCAACATGCATTGCTAGCTGGTGCATTGATGGGGTTACCTTGCACAAAAAGCATCATTTGTACATATTAGAAAAGATAAGTGAATCCCTCAAGTGTAATGATAACTCATGAATGATTATCTTCTCATGCTGAAGTGGATCTAATGGGATTAGCATACATTATATTTTTAGTTGGGTCTCCTGTCAAAGTAGCGCCATCCTGACAAACTCGGCTACAGTATCCTTGTAGCATAGTATTGCTGGGTATAATATTCACATTATTTGGTAGAAATATTAGCACCTACACCTCTTGATATTGATTTCTTTTAATGGGACAAAATATTCCAAGTATTGCTAACAACCACTTATTTTTCTGACTTAAAATTGGCTCACATACTATGTGTGCAAAAACAGATACAAGGTTCCATTTCATTTTTTTGTTAAATAATGTGCAGATAAGCTTTAGGCCCATGACAGATGGGTAAAAGATACCTGCACAAACAAGTCTGGTCAGTCAATCTTAGCCATGAGTTCACAAGTAATTTGCCTTAAGAGGCCATTTGCAGCCCATGACTCACACATTAAAATGGCCAAGAAGATGCAATCAGCATCAAAAGAGATTATGAATTTAGGTTCTGGCTACTACACTTGTCCTAGATCTCATCAACTAAAAGTGGTCCTCAGCCAAAAGTACATGAGAATCCATCTAGACTGTATCATTTTAGGAAAGGATATCTTCAGGGAAAGACTTTAATGTCAACTCAGTAGTGGACTACTCTGTTAAGCTGAAGAAAGTTCTATAAAGACAGAAAACCCATGAAGGGTGAATATTAACCTTGGCTGGGCGATTCATCCGCTGTCATCTGCATCAAGAGAGCTAGTTGTTGTCGTTCAGATAGAGGAATGGATCGACCTGGTGTACCAAGCAGAGTGGGGCTTCCTGGTTGGGATGTTGTCTTTTTCCTCTTTGGTGTCACTTTTGCAGATTTCTTTTCAGCTGTATAGAAAGATAAGAAAACAAGTTTATTCCATATATTTTCCTTCAATTTGAAGCCAGCAAACATCACACAGGTTCATTTGTCTTGGAATAACTTTCTTTTCAAGATTCCTGATAGTTGTACACAGCATAATAGAGGCAAGCAAGGCATGGTAGAGTTGTGAAATCAACGGAACTAAATTTCTAAATCTTTGTTTAGCTGGCATATATTACCACAACTCTAAATTGTCATAAAAGTCTCCTCAAGAATTGGTATTGAGATAATGATAAGGACTGTCATTCATCATTGAAACAAATATAAAAAGAAAAGTATCATTGGAAAGCATAGAGAATTAAAAACAAATGTTTGTTTACTATGGTAGTGACATGAAATGCAATTGTTTAGGGTGCACCAGTATATCGATATACCAGGTATAACTGGTATTTCACTCATACCCATACTGGTGGTATTGAAAATTGTTGAAAACCAATATACCGAAAATAACAGGTATCCTGGAAAACATGCCCAAGTACCTAGTAAAAATCATACCCGATAGAAATACTGAACACTAAAATCCCAGACACTAGCTGCTATCCACATACACAATCTTAGCACATGTCCTGAAAAACCACAAGTTGATAAATTTAACCCATAACATGCTATGACTAATGGCTTGAAATCTTTACCACAGTAGGCCTAAGAGCAGCGCACTATCCCACGAAGCTTCCTATCTCAAATCCTTTCATGCATGTAACTGTTTACAGTTTGTCAAATACTCCGAAAACTTGGCAGAAATTGATTCTGCGCAGTACGTACGTTCGTACCTGGTAACTGTTTAGTAGGCAGCACGAACAGGGAGCTGCAGGTCCTGCTATGTATACCAGTTACTCAAGCAAGGCCTCTTAGTGTGTATAAAATTTACCTGGTGCTCGTTCCAATACTGATTCTGTGCATTGCGGGTGGAATTCTTACCAGGTAAATCCCATACATAGTGCATACCAATTATAACGCTACTACTAGCACACCGTACAGCTGTGGTTAGACTGACCCATCTAGTGCTGTGAACTGTACATGCAGCGTTCATGAATACAGTACAGCTAGCTAGTACATATGAGAGGCAGGCTACGGCACATTTCCATGCCATACTTGCATTGCTTTTTAATGGGTTCTACGGAAGCTCGAAATGAAAGACGCTTAAGACACTCGGTCTTTCGTACTTAATTTTCTTTTTTTAAATGGAACTTTATCCAAGTCTTGGAAATATCTTGCTGCAAAGAAGAGAAAATAGATAGGAAAAATTGCCGTCATGAAAGAGTGAATATATTCATTGGCCTTGGGGAGAGTGCATGCTAACGTTTGATCAATAGTGCAGTTAATGTGTGAAGTACTGGTTCTGCGAAATTTTCCGGTATACCTGGTAATACCAGGTATTTGCCAACTGGTATATCGGTATCTGGTTTTGCTCATACCGATGCACCCTACAATTGTTCATCTTTTGTTTGTCACTTTCATTCGAATAACTACAAAATATTTTGGACAGCCAAATTTGGCTTTAGGTGTCCAAAGGGCAACCTGAAAATTTACCTAAAAATTTTCTTAAAAAGTAGGCCTGAAGACTGATGAAACACTGATTACATGTATGCCTATCTGTCAAAGGGGGTGTCTCTGTCATGATGTCATCACTAAAACTGATTTCTTCCGACATGGTTGGTCAAATTTCTTTGACCTTTTTTTTTTTTACAGCAGGCAACATGGAGATGAAATACTGTCCAATAATGGTGCAAATCAAAACAGAACTGATTAGTACTTCAAGATTCTTTGATAACTCTTTCTTTGATAACTCCTCCTTTGATAATTGTTAGCTGAATCCAGATACTTCATCCACAGACCTCTGTAAATGTTTTCATCCATATCATTGTGTCTAGCATCTCTCTATTGGTTCAGCATTTGACAATCAAACCTTCATTACAGTTGTATCTAGAGTACTGCTGCACATCATGTATAGCATCAACACAACTTTGTGCAAGTGACCTGCAACATCATGTGTTAGCTTCTATATATACATTTTAGATACAAACTTCATCCTTTTATTAGAGCTAGATTTCTTATTTCTTCATATATAACTACTGCACATAAAAAGTAAGTGTCTGCTTATCATTGTAGATCATTTGCCACTATTCGATACCAATCTTGGCTGATATCCATTGTATTGGTCTTACACTTTCAATAAAATTTACCTCAACGGCTGAAAGTATGCAGCTAAAATCTTTGCTTTTCAACATATCAGTATCACCCGATGTTGGGATGTTTAACAAATAATATCGTGAAAGCTGACATTGGTGATAGTAAACATGCATTTCCCCTGAAAAACATGCTACCAACACAAAGATACTAATTTTTTACACAAAAGAGTTAAAAATTATGTAAGTTGCTTAAAACCTACCATCCTCAGGTGTCCCAGGATTGAATAACTTCCTCTTGAGAGATTTGTCCCCCTTTGTAGGGCTTGCAGACTTGGAGGCAGTGGGAGAATCCTTCTCAGATTGTTGCTGCTGGAAATGGTAAGAAAAATAGTAGTGAGGACCTTGCTGAGTTGTACTTGACTTCAAATTAATCATTTCACCATATTACCAACAAATTATTCAAATGAGCTCCACTGCAGAATTTATGGAGCACTTTTCTTATCCTCAACATAAGCCATGTTCTGCAGCTAAGCTTTACTTGACGTCAAAGAAAATCCTTCCAATTAGTCACCAGACTTATTTCTAATTTGCATATGGCTGTATAATAATTTTCACTACAAGTGGGTGGGGATTATGAAAAAAACAAAACAGTTTTTGTATGAACCTTCTCATTTTAACATTTTTATAACAAAGGACCTATCAACAGAACTGTTTCAGAAGCAGGTTTAGTACAGTATATTGCAGATCTATGCAGATTTAAAATCCTGTTCTCTGCCTAATTTCCAGAGAGGGCCCTATCTCTTATGTAAATACTTTGAAATCCTCACCAGCTGTTTTTAGTCACAACTTGTCATAAGAGGCGACTAAAGGGAAGGACTCGAACCGTATTTGAACTGTATTTGAAACCGAACTTGAAATTGCGTATTTGAAACCGTATTTGAACTTTACCTTTTTATCTAGCTGACACTATATAACACATTTATGTTGGTGTGTCGTTAATCCCATCTAACAAACTAACTTTAATCAAAGATTACCCTTTTTTCTTT
This sequence comes from Holothuria leucospilota, assembly GCA_029531755.1. NCBI lineage: Eukaryota > Metazoa > Echinodermata > Holothuroidea > Aspidochirotida > Holothuriidae > Holothuria > Holothuria leucospilota. The sequence continues at coordinate 24,859,320 of CM055965.1, forward strand.
TCAAAATACCCTTATAGATAATAAAGGCAGAGTACAGAAATAACTGATGCTTCCAGACTAGTTTTGGAACCAAATCTGAAATGAATCCTAGTTGGTTTACTGGATTCCCAAATCCCCTCCCTCTCTCAATGTTTCATGGGGGCCAGGTACATCTAATCATAATTACCTGTGGTGATTGGTCAGCCATCTTCCATTCTTGAACTTGTAAGATAACAACTCAACAGGAACAACAGTGTAGGTTTTTCTGTGTTGGTGGAGACCTGTCACCCTTCCAACTGGTCACTTTAAATGATACCAACTGTTAGGGAAAAAAAGAGGAATAACTTATAAACACCATACATGTAAGCAAGAGGGAACCACAGATCACTAACTATAAAGCCAACAATATTCATGCCTTGAGGCAGGGATTAAGAGAAAAAAAAAACCTGGGGCCTGAGTGTGCTGAGTCATCATTCTCATCTTTTACTGAGCACTTTCAGCAAAGACAAAACAAAACCACTTTTTAAATCACATAAGCTACTGAACAACATTCTCTAAAGAACTGGTTTCATATGTTACTCTATAAAGACTCAAACACGAGATGTGAGAATTGCAAACAAAGTTTGGCTAGGTGAATAACTACCGAACCAGCAGAACTAAACTAAGTTTCCTACCAAATTTTTTTTAAGTACATGTAACATCAATGTACTTTAGAACTCACTATTTGGTGTCTTTGAATTATATAGCAGTACAAAAGGATCTTAATCACAAAATTTCATACCATGAAGTATGAAAAATAGGAAGTTTCTCATGATAATACCAATGATTGGTGGAAATTGTCTCAGACTTGTACCAGAAGAATATATTACCATGCAACGGTCAAACTAAAACCAGCAGTTTCCTTCAGTTTATGAAACTATATCCAAGAAGACAAAAACACAAGTGGGATAAAGGTCATCTCTGGTGATACAGTGACCCTCAGCTGCAATACTCCTGAGTCTTGGTTTTAATGTCAACACAAACATGAGTTACTTTACTGTCTTTCCTGTATGAATGTGGCATGATGGAGCTTTACATAAGAGCTCTTTTGAAGTGAGACGAGGGCTAAAATGGGGTGGTGTAAATTGGGTAGGATTTATGGAAGGGCTAAGTTCAGGTAAACACTGCTCGCTCATAGAAAGAGAAAGAATTGAAGGGGTGCAAGATTTTTGGGGGGACAAGGGAAACATTTTTCAGAAGGCAGAAAACTTTCTAGGAGGGGGGCCGTAATTAAGGTGACTGAGGGTCTGAAACTACGGCTAAAACAAAACTTTGCCTTAAAAAGTGGTACAGGATATGTGCACTAAATTTTGCAGTCTGGACATACTCAACAACTGTGTGGATTGTTGCATGGCTAGTTAGTTAGATGAGGTTTAACGTCCCAGTTTCCAACTAACTGGTTCAAGTCGAGACGACCACGGCCTTTTTTCCAGTTGTGGCTCACTGGCTTGTTTTCCCTACTCCATTGCTTATGCTGAGCACTAAGCACAAAGGCAGTAGGTTCCAGTTTTAAAGTCTTTGGTATGACCCGGCCAGGATTTGAACCCTAGACCTTCCGACTGCAAGTCGGATGCTCTAACCACTTGGCCACTGCAGTCGGTATTGTTGCATGGAACATGTATGATTTGTATGGGGAGTTGCAATACAGTAAATATATCCAAAAGTTGCATACAGAATTCTCTCTCCATAGTTTATGTGTGATTCTATGCACTACAGCTATCCAATATTCATAAATACTTTTTGAGAATGCTGGCCTCTGATTGGTCAGTTAGCCATGTTCTAATCCAGTATAGAGACATAGAGTGTATGGAGAGCAACTTTCCAATCAACACTGTAAACACAGCTGTGATAGTAAACAGTTGGTCTATTTATAGATCGAACTTCCAAAATAAACCAGGTACGGGCCTAACGTAGCTGTAATTTTTTGTTCCTATAGCTGTTCACATTGAAATTAAAAATATTTTGATTGACAGTAATGTTTGCTTCACATTTAAACAAATAATCACCTTCTACAGATGAAATTACTGGCCTTTTCAGAGGAAATTCAGGGGAGTATCACTTAAATTTGAGTAGTCTAATTTAAGCGTGTCAATTTATTGTCAGCTTGTTTTGGTACATACGGAAATTGATAAGAAGAAATTACACCGTATCACGCTTTGCAATACTTAAAGACCTTTCTCTGAAAGAGGCAATCAATGCTGATGAAAAATGAGCGACATCCTGCCAAATTTTGATCTGTTTTGATCGAAATGATCTTGATAATGATGTCATAATAGAAGGGGCTACAAAGCGTATAGCCTAGACCTAATAATAATCATGATTTCTTGAGTCATTGTTAAGGCGATCTGCAAAAAATGTCTTCATGAATGATCAGTTTGGTCCTGTATTGGATTTCACTTTTGCAGGCGAAGAAATGAAGAAAGTCACTAACCTTAAAGGTCATCTTTCATATTCCAGAAAGATGACGTTGACCACGAATCCTGTGCACTAAACTTTAAAGAAATTTAGCACCATAATTTATCCAAGTGTGATTTTCAATCTAGAATACACAGCATAAATGACCCATGGAGAGAAGGGCTACTATTCAATAGGCCTAGGTCTAGTGGCAGTAGGCCTACAAAAACACTGTCATAAAACTTCATCCAGCTTGCAATGCATTCTTTCTGAGAGCAAAACTCACGTCAGTGAAGACGAATCTCATCTGTCTGGTTCAGTCCACTCAGAAAGAACAGGAGTACAATGATTTAAGTCATTTCCAAGCTAAGATCGCTCATTTGATCACTATATAATGAAACCCCTACTGTAACATTAGGCTCTAACATTATAGCATAGGCCTAACATTAGTTCAAGTTCCAAGTAACTAACGTTAGACCTAACGTTAGACCTGTGCTAACTGTTCTAAGCCCTTCTAGTTTTCATCTGTCAGAAAACAACATTGTCAGTCCACAGAAGCGAATCACGTTTTAGATCATCATTGTAGAGACTCCTTCGTACCGCACAAGTGAGAGATGAGCAATTTAATTGCTTTTAGTTGGCACTCTCACGTACGGTAGCTTCGCCTCTAAGCTGTACTGACTCAGCATTCAAAAGCAACGTAACGTTAAGTAGGCTAAACCTAATGTTAGCCTAATTCTTTCCAACAACGTAGCAAGCCTCACGTTTATAGTGTGTCGAATGCCACTGTGAGCAAGAGCACCAAAACCACAGATCTCCAAGTAAAGCTTATTCTCCAAATGCAATTTCAACAGGAATGTCAATGAATATGTTTCCAATTTGTCAAAGTGAATGGAAAAGAAAACTTCATTTCAAATACGACCTCGCTCAGAATTCCCCAAAAGTGCTTGTTCGAAAAGAAACAGATGTGACAGTCTCAGGAATGTGTTTTAAACTTTACAAAGCTAGCGTACAGTACAGCTAGCAGCAGCGCAGCATCAAATGCATTTAGCTAGTGCATTGTACATGTAGCAGACAGCCTGTACTCCATTCAAACTATGAAATGTTAGGTATGTGTCTGAAAGTTGCCGTGTACATCTAGCCTGCGACTGTTTACGCAGCTTGGGAGAGAAATTCATGATCACTGAAAATTGTTAAAAAAGAAAGCTTTTTCACTTTTGGCTACTCCAAATTAAAGTATTTATGAATGGGAATAAAGTCATGGTGCCCATGTCTCTATATCAGATTCGAACAGGCTATGACGTCATGCATATAGGCAGAGACCCGATGCGCAGCCAAGGGTCTCTCAGCCCATATGCGTGATGTCACAGCCTGTTCAAATCTGATATAGAGACATGGGCAACACTGACTTTATTCCCTAATTCATAATTTGACTGTATTTTTCTCTTCTGTACTACAATCAGGAGTTGCAGGATGTAACATGTTTTTCAAATTGTTTAATAGTCAGGGTGTGCCAGTTACACTTGAAAAAAGCTGGCAGGTAAACTAGCAAGGTATTATTTAACAGCCTGCAATAGTATGTTAAGCTTAATTAGACCCACTCTTTTGTGAGGAGAGCACAGTGCCTGTTTAATATCAGATGATTTGTATTTGATTATCACTTTCACCTTGATTTTGGTCTCCTAGCAACATCATTCACAAACACAGTAAAACACTAGTTACAAGTTGCGAGTGTAGTACACTGCCCTTTTATAATTTGTAGATTAGTGCTAGCAGACAAAGTACAGTATCCAAATACAATTCTTCAACTTAGAAACAACTGTGTACTGTATTTGTGCTGTCAGTTATAATCTACTTTGAAACAGACCATATACGAAAATGAGCAAAACAGGCAGAAGCCATAGTTCTCGAAAATGTGTCACAAGGCTTTTTAAATATACAGTGCAAGAAATATGTACTTTCTCCAGAGACTAGCTATGATCACTGGATAAAATCTGCCCGTGACTGTACAAATTTGAGGAAGATGACAATCCCTTTTGTGACAAAGGAGGGATTCCTGGCTGCCCTTGTAGGTATCATCCTAGACTTGAAGGAAGTGCTAGCATACCATCTGCATTCACTTTACATCTCCTAGTAACTTATTCAAAATTCCTATCTAATTTGGTTTCACTTTGTACTGTAGGTGTTAGTATCAGAATGCCTGTGTAAAGTTCCCATCTGTCTGCCTTGCAAGTGGAAGAGGACTAGGGAGGCTGCTCTGTTCTGGAGGATGCCTTCCTCCAATGAGTGATTAAAACTTGCTAGGACCTTATTATGGGTAAGTGAGGGTTACCCTCACTAACCCTGGTTAGCCAGTGAATTTCTTCCCTCTTTATTCCCTGATAACAAAGGGTACAGTAAGCGACAAGACCAAAAGAAAGCAAACCACTCATGACAAGATCTCCTGACTAGGACACACTGGAAATCTAGTCTAGCTAGGCTTTCAGGCCAGATTGTGCAAAAAACGGCTCCAGCTGAATCTTAAAAATTTATCTGGCCAGGTTTCCCTTACTCTGGTCAAAAATTATCTCATTAGAAGTCTCATGGTAATTCCATAACTTCAGGTATAACATCCAACCTAAAAGTGTTATCTATACCATGATATGAGCCTACGCATAGATTGTCCAACCTACTCTAGGTTTGGTGTCCACTGTTCATTTCACTTCATGTACTGTAGTTCACGCATACAATTACTGGCAGTCAAAGAACTTTATACAGTTAGGGCAATCACTCTCTGTGAAGGCTTGGGGTGGGCTCTGAATGGGAATCCAAAAACAGAAGCAATTTCTGTTGTAATTGTTCCTTGATTTATTCTGGTGATTATCCTCCTCTCAAATTAAATATATGCATATGACTGGTACATGAAGACTTGCTGTAGTACTTTGTAATTATTGGCCAGCCATTGAAAACAAGGTGATTAATGAGCCAGATACTCCAAGACACAGTATAAAATATTTTCTACATGTTTATTCTTTGAAGTCTGCAGCACAAGTGCCGTCAGCTTGCTGCCTCTGACTATCTCTGTGGGGCGTAATTAATATGGGATAGGTTTGCGATTGGCTGAAAGTGACACCCCATAAATAACTGACCAATGACAGAGGGGACAGGAAACCAGACAGACGAGATTGTGTGCAGTGCCTCACTTTGATGCAAATGTGGCAATGCACCATAATGCTGCAATCCTGGCTGTAAACAACAAAATGGCAGCACTCAATTAACATGATATACCTAAAATATATACTTCATAACAATACCACAAATTTTAGAACAGGCTTTGGGCATGTTTAAAATTACTTAACCTCACAATGATGGCAATTTTCAAAGTTAGCCAACTGTACACACAACACTTATCCTACATGAACAATTATATACTGATGTCATTAAATTGCTGTCTCTGTAAACTTAACAGTGGCCTATATAAGCAATTACATGTGTATGACCACAGGGAACAACAATTCAGATCACCTTTTAAGTACAATATAACTCACACTGACACTTAAATAAACTTTGATTACTTAAAACATTCAAAAGTGTTAATTTGGATAAGCTAATTTCACTTTTCAATCAAAAACTATGGTATGGATCATACTAGACCCAAGAACAGTACAACTCAAGACCACAGTTGTTAGAATGGATACAAAGTCAACCAATGGATCTCCTCCTCTCCCCCCCCCCCCTTTCTTTTCTCACAATATTTCTTACTGCTTTCCCTTTGAGAGTGAAAAATCCCATTTGGCTGGACTTGACCTTGCCAGGTTTCATGTATGCTAAGTGCTACCATTTAGTTGATTGCTTAGCCTTGAACAACCATTTCAATGTAAGACTGTAAAGAAAAACTGTGCAACATGAAGAAAATGGATGGAACTTTCCATGAACATAAAATTATGAATTTGTTTTCCTCCATCTGTAATATCTTAGTTCTACTGGGAAGGATGCATTCCTGAAAAGTGAGCTTTATATAGAAGATAACAGTACAAAACAAACTGTTTCTCAAGGAACTTTGAGTAGACCACTACTGGATACAGAGCAGCTAAAAGATTATTATTGAAAGTGGCGGCTTTTTACACTAAAGACACCAATAATTGTGCCTTCTAACAATTTCAAATGGAGGTTTTGCCCAAGACACTCCCTCATCCTTTTTTCTTAAATTCAAAAAGTTTTCATTTATTCAAATGCAGAAACTTGAAAATTTGGTTGTTTCTCAGTTTAATCCTATGACAAAGCAAACGACTAACTCTTTTAAATACATTTTGATTGAAAATGCACAGCAAGAAGAATACAATTAAGCTGCGCTGACATTTCAATCACACTATGCCTCCACTTTATGGTATGCCTTCTGTTCAATTAGTAGCCTACTGTACTGATCAAATCAACGCACCTCTACCAGGATAATTATGCTAGTGTCTGTCAAATCCTGTTCCTGATGGATCGAAAAGTTAGATCTGGTGCATCCTAGTCTGTAGTCTACTAACTAAGTCTACTAACTAAGTCTGTAGTCTGTAGTCTACTAACCTAAAACCTAACACTACATGTTACAACTATTTAAGCGTTTACCATTCTTGCAAAGTTAGGCCTAACGAAGCATTATTCAGACTTGCCAACTTTTAACATAACATAACATAACAGGTTAAAGGGCAAAGGAGGGCTAAGGCCCCATAAGATGCCCTGAAGTCCATACAACCTTAACTGAAAACAAAGAACCAACCCACACCAAACGAGCCCAGCACAATTAGAATCTACCACACTTATGGAAGAACTTGTCAATGTTAACCTTAAAGCAGTGCACAGATGTGGAATTAACTACCCACTCAGGCAGACTATTCCACTCGTTAACAACTCTATGGGAAAAGCTGAACTTCCTAATGTCGAGCCTTGCAAAACACTTAACTAGCTTCTTACAATGGCCTAGAACCCGAGAATCACATTGAACCTTTAAATAATTGCAAGATGACAAGGGATTCCTTTCAGAGAGAAATTTGTACACCTGAAGCATGTCCCCCCCCCTAATCCTCCTCAACTCCAGGGTGGTAAGCCCAAGATGCTTAAGTCTAACATGATAAGGTAGGTGTCTCACCTCGATATAAGGCGAGTGGCTCTCCTCTGAACGTGCTCTAAAAGAAACTTGTCCTTTTCATAGAAGGGACTCCAAGCCTGGGCTGCATAGTCGAGGTGGGGTCTTACCAACTGCTTATACAGATTTAGTAGGGCTGTGAACGTTTAGCAAAATTACTAAACGTTTAATCGCAAAATTTTGCAATCGTTTAGCGATTAATCGCAAGTACCTATGATCAACATAGAGACTTTAAACGTGCTCTTGAACATGATGAATATGTAAAATGTGTTAGTGACGTCCGGAGGACATATAGTTTATAGTTCCATCAAACACGGATCCTCATAGAAGCTTAACTTTGATGCTGTATTTCACTTTTTCACTAAAAAATTTAAAGTGAACATCTAATTTTCTGTAATGACTGCAGCTTTTTTTTTTTAATTTCCTACGGAAAAACGGGTTTTGCGATTAATCGCTGGTAGCTTTGTACTAAACGTTTATTACACATGTGATCGTTTAGCCATTAATCGCTAAACGGTCACAGCCCTAAGATTTAGTACAATTTCTTTACTAAAACTACTGAAATTCCTCTTGATCAATCCAAGCACCCTATTAGCCCTAGCAGCAGCAGCTGCACACTGTCTAGATGGCTTTAAATCACCAGTAATAACTACACCCAGATCCTTCTCAAAAGTCACATCACTCAGAATACTACCATTCATGTTATAATCATAGCTGAAATTTTTAGGACCAAAGTGAAGGACTTTGCACTTATCTGCATTAAAAGACATTTGCCAAGTCTGAGACCATGAAAATAACCTATCCAAGTCTTTTTGCAGTAATGAGGCATCATCCTTATCATAGAGCTTAGTATCATCAGCGAACTTACTAATACTAGATGTGAGAGAGCTATCAATATTACTGATGAAAATTAAGAAAAGAAGCAGGCCAAGAACAGAACCCTGTGGAACTCCACTTGTAACTTCTTTCCAAGAAGAGAAATTACCATTAACAACAACTCTCTGAGATCTACCATTGAGCCATGAATTTATCCAGTCAGCACAACTGCCCTTGATGCCTAACCTATGCAGTTTGACCATACGTCTACCTAATGGAACTTTATCAAAAGCTTTTTGAAAATCAAAGTAAATGACATCAATACTGTGACCAGAATCAAGAGATAAAGACACATCCTCAAGAAAGCTTAGTAAATTAGTAACACAAGATCTACTCGGTAAGAAACCATGCTGTGCCAGATTGAGTAACCCATTATCTAAAAGATATTTAAGCAAACAATCCTTGATTACAGATTCCATAACTTTGCACACAACACTGGTTAAACTGACCGGCCTATAATTGCAAGGCAAGCTCCGATCCCACTTTTTGAAAATTGGAGTAACATTAGCAATCCGCCAGTCAGCAGGTACAAAGTTTGAATCCAGAAACTTCTGAAAAATAATGCAAAGAGGAACTGACAAAATCTCGGAGCATTCATTAAGAATGGCAGGATGGATCCCATCAGACCCAGGGGCCTCACCGCGTGGAGATTCACCATGAGTCTCACTGTTTCAGGCATCACCTCATGGTGAAAATGTCAAAAATCACAGAGAAAATCACTTTCAGAAAACGCCCAGTAAGTTTCCTTACTTAGGTCTAGCCTACACTGTCCTAGATCAGTGCTCTGAATTGCGGATGTATCGTTGTCAGAAAAGTGCCTAGGCTAGGCCTAATTTTGCAAAAGGTTTTCTTCCTAGTTTAGAAAACACTTTTCATTATAACATATGAGACTTGTTTAAAATCTCTAGGTTTGTGATGTGACTTCCAGGTTTTCTTGCAAGAACCTCACGGTTTGCCATTTTTGAATTTGAGGTTGCCAAGTTTGCGTTATTTCAAAATTGTTCAACCTCAAGTGTTAGTTTATGGAAAACTTCATTATGAAATGACCAACTTTTTGGCCTTGGCCTAGACTTTATGCTTATAACGTGAAGCTGACTCATGCTGGCCTTCTTTACATTTTGGCCCTGTTTTTAGGCCTGTACATGTGTTTGCCAAGGGTCTTATGTCCACCCCACATGATGCAGGCCTAGGCTACGCCTGTCAGGCCTTGGCCCTAGGCTAGCCATGACATAACTTTCCACTGCCAAACGCTTCGGCCTACTACAGACTGTGACTATGCGCTATACTGGTTTAGGTTTTTTAATCCCTCATTTCACGTTAATATGTGTATACCTTTCTAATTAACGTTATTTTCCGACTGAGAGCTTCAAACTGTAGTTCGGTAATTCCAGTCTTCAATCAGGAAACCGCGAAACATTCGTCTGTTATACGTATATCTGAGCATGTGATGTATGTATGTGAGGTAGGGACCAAAATGTACGTAAACGACAGGACTTATTATGCTTGAGATTCGTCCTTACACAGTACACAATTTCTACGACAGATTCATACGCATACACATGCTGTACAATACATGCACTCCCTTCCCGTAATAACACAGGTAATACGGTAGCGTCTTAGTACCATGTTGGTAAGTTTTCCTAAGAAACCCTGGAAACCCGCTTTTCAGTGAACTACCCGTGTCAGCCTAGACAGATCAATAGCTTCTCAAAGGTGGAGGGAGGGGAGGGAGAAAGGGAGGGGGGGGGTGAGGGTGAGAGGGAGGGGTGTTTGTGACCGTGACCAGAATTATTTCAAGGGCAAATAGCGTAATCCAAACAGCGAGGGCTCCTGGGCTCACTCATAGTACCTGGAAAAAATGTAAATGTAAGTTCTAAAGAAGTCGGTGGAATCATGATACACTGCCTGAGTGTGTTGTCTGTTGCCCCCCTTTTCGAAATGTCTGGATCCGCGTCTGAACGTAATACATAAGAATGATATTGATGTATCTCATCTGTGGTGGACTTAAATGCAATGGGTGGCTTTAGTAATGTGCAATGAAGTAAAACATTGCTAACATGTCTTTAAAATATTTTTTCGGGGTGCATCGTGTCCACTGGACACGTACATCATATGACGTAGTCGGACGGTAGACTAACTACAAAGTAAGAGTATGCACATTGCAGAAGGGCCACTGTGACTAAAACCGGGAACCAAACTGAAACCACAAGGAATGCTCGAAACTGAAATCGGTTTCAGTGGTCTCACCGTCTTGTTGATATCTTAGGCTGGACAGTTAGGTCCAACCTGTCATGCAGTGAAACCAATGTCATCATGGCCGTACGGGCCAGGGGTGCTGGGGGACCCCCCCCCCCCAAATGTCAGAAACCTAACTAAATCGGGCAGATGTTTCGTCTCAGCCGGGCGGAAAATTGGGCAGTTAAATTAGGTCTGAAGTCGGGCAAAAATCACCGCCCTCCCTGTGAAAAACAGTCCCGTACGGCCATGTCATTTTGGTCTCTGTGTTCTGTCCGTTTTAGTTCCAAGCTAAGAAAACGACAGATGGGTGATTTAGTTGGTGTCATGGTAAAACTTAATGTCATTTTACAAGGCAAAAATTACCATCCAAACAAAATGCTTAAACCGTACTCCTAGTGCGTAGGGATTTAAATCTGTTCAAAGTACACACAACTGTCTATTATTTTCTTGTGAATTTTGCACTCTTTAAAGGGAGAAACCAGTCACCCAAAGAAAAAAGGATTTTATAGTAGACTATCCTATTTCCTGAATGGCTCTTGAGAATCATGTGACAGTATTTTTCTCACTCAGTTGTAAAATTTACAAGGAGCAACTGATTGATTTACCTTGAATATGCAATATTTATGTCCTAAAATATCATGAAAGATACTTGGAAGCGAAATAAGAAGAAATTTGTGACATTTAGCTATTGTTTCGAAATAAGTTTGGGGCGACTGCTTCTGACCTTTAAATTTGCTTGTCATGGAGAAGATCCTAGTAGGCCCTTAACTTGTTATTCCATAACTGCTTCCATACCCCCCCCTTTTTTTTTTGTGGTCATAGGTGGTATATGTGAGCTTCGTCGGTGCGTGGTTTTGCTTACTTCACTCTGAAGTCTGAACCTACATCGGTTTCAAGTTGGCCTCGGGTACGGTCTCTGAGTAAGAAGCTTCGTCTGGTTTTGGTTGGTATTTTGTATGTCCAGACCTGGGAGTCAACAGGTGAGGGACAATGGGGACATGTCCCCTCCACTATTGAGAGTGGAGCGGATTGTTCCCCTTCCCAAATTTTCCAGAACCCTCACGCTAAAAGTAGACACATGTTTGTTTCCATAGCTTGCAATAAAACTGATGCAATGAAATGAAACTTGAAAACGAAAGAATCGAGCCATTTATGACGGATCATCTACAGGGCCCCCGGCAAATTTTTCCAACGGCCCTAATTAGTGAGCCCCGGAACCCTAGCTCTCTTCTTCTGCTCTGGATTGCGTTTCAGGTAGTTTAGGTCAAGGTCATGTCACTTCCACTTTTGAGAAGCTGTCGACGCTCTTACTTCAGATTCCCAAATGTGCGGTTTGGACATCAAAATCATGAAACCCCGAACATGATCCATGCCACCACAGTCGGTCCGGTGGTCGACACAGGGTGAGCATGAGGGAATGTCTTCTCAATCGATTTGAACTTCATTTAGCTTCATTTAGCTTCTTTCTTAACTCTTTTTCGTATTTTTGTAAGAACCTTTGCCCAGGTCATGTTTGGTCAAACTTGACTGTAGTGACTTGACTGCAGTGACTACTGCTAGTCCTGCTGCCCCTACTGTTACGGTTTCTGCTACTGATACTGCCACCATGTGCTTCAAGTTGTCTACTACTGTTTTAATTTTTGTTTTCTATTTTTTTGTTACCAAATTTTCAGGCGCTCACTCCTCCCTTTCAGACTTGCGCAAGTATACTTTACTTCAACTGTCTCAAACCTTTATTGCCACTGCATTTCTTCTTCTGGTGCACTGTCCAACATTGGAAACCAAAGAATCATCTATTTACTATGAAGTAATAGAGTGGTCTCGCCTGCAGTGCAAAACTAGCCCCACTCAACCGATCTAAGTTTGACATACCCGCCTTTCTAACATGCACCAACACTTACAATGAACACTTCACGTGAACTTATTATAGGAAATGCTCATTCCTTCCGAGAACAACCCTGTAGCAGGGGGTGCATCCCAACTCCCTGCCTCTAGGTGGGAACTAGAACAATCCGCCTATAGAGATCACATCCTGTCAAAAACTTCAGACTACATTTACACTGCCTTTCAGGAGCATCCGAACTCTGCTGCCTTGGACTAACCTCCCTTCCCCTCCCGTCTTTTTTGGCACTTACCAGCCACCCTCTTCGAAGAAACGCAGTGGAGAAACTCAGGCGCGGATCCAGGTGGGAGCGAACCCGGCGCACGCCCCCCCCCCTTATTTCGATGACCAGCGATTTTTGACCAACGACTTTTTTTTTTGCCTCATAGATATGAAAAATATGCTTTCCAGATGCTGGGAAATCGCATCTAAGCGCATCTAGAATTCAAATTTTCTTGGGGGGACCCTCAATCCCCCCACCGTGATTTCGCTCGCTCGTCGGCCTTGTGTGCGCCCCCCTTTCTCAAAATCCTGGATCCGCGCCTGAAACTATACACTGATGCAGCCAGTCCTGCGGAATTGGGGCTAGCCAGTTTCACGTCCCGATAAAAGAAAAATAACTAAAGCATCTCATTCACGTAATCCGTGACGTTGTACTTATGAAACGACTGGTAGGTAAGTCAGTGAACCAAATAGGTCCATGTACTTTGGGGTTCGTTTTTTATCCGAATGTATAGCGGAGAATTGCCTGAGAAAGTAGAGTATATAGCATGAAGAAAAATTTACTGTGTGAAAATGTGCAACTCTTTGGAAGCATCCATGGGTGTAGGAGCCCAAGTTGATTTGGGGGGAGGGGGGGGGGGAGACTGTAATGACTTGCCCGAAAAATACAACCAAAAATTTCCGCGCACTCTATGCGCATTCAACATGTTAATGTACATATCATAGGGATACATCGGTTATCACAGCCCATGCCAATTACATACAATCATTTGCCGTGTTACTTACCTTCCATATTGGTTATAATTTGGGGGAGTCGTCACAATGATAATGATAATAATCAGTAGCGTATCTAGGATTTCTCTCATTATTATGTTGTGTGATCGCTGTCCCGGAAGGGGTCTAAGGGGAGGGGTCCCCCTCCCTTTTGAAAATTTTTGAAAAATAAGATGCCCCCACATGCAATCTGGTGCCACATATTCTAACTTTGAAGTAAAATTTGTGTTTAAAATATTTACGTATTTTAGGTAATCAAAGAAGAATCGGCAAAAGTGAGGGAAGGGCATGGCACATTGGCCACTAAATACACCACTGATAATCATGATATACCGTAAGTTAAAATATGAAAAACACACTGGTGAATTAATATTGAATATATAGGTGCTGGCGCAATTCAAATCAGAACTTTTTTTAACTACTAAGGAAGTATTTTATAAACTATTGATTACCTTTAGCTACATCATTAGATTATTTTTCTTTCAGTATAGGTGGCCCGAAAAATTCTCAGCATGTTGCCCGAATTTTCACAAAAATGTTTGGTTGGAGGGGCTGCAGCTCCTAGCCCCCGCATGTAGACCACTTTTTAGAGCTCCTAAATTTAATTGTTCGATAATATCCAACTTCCAGAAGTAAGTCAGTACTTGTCGAGGCCCTTGTTACTATAGATCAGGAGTGCAAAACCAGTTGACCGCGGTCTACTGGTAGACCGCGGGCTGATCCCAAGTCGACCTCGAGGAGTGTAGGAAAAAATGAAAAAAAAAAAGTTTTTCAATGTGTAACTGTATGGCAGTGTATGTTCCCTTACTCAAAATCCATATATGGCCCAGATATGGGATTTCATATCTGGCCCATATCTGGGCCAGATATGGAATTCATATCTGGCTTGTACAAGAATTGGGCAGATATAACTTGATATAATATAAAGGCCATATATGGCCATATATGGCCCAGGTAAAGTTTCACTTTTATATGGCCCAGATATGCCCCATATATGGCTACTCCATTTCTGGCCCATATATGGAAAATCCATATATGCCACATATAAAGAGATTTATATCTGACCCATATCTGTGCCATATATGACCCATATAAAACTTTATATGGCTCACTCTTTATATGGCCCATATCTGGCCCATATAGGGAAATTTATATCTAGCCCATATCTGCACCGGATATGTAATTTATATCAGATCGAATAAAAAGTTAGGCAGATATAACACAGATCTAAACCATATATGGCCAGATAAAGTTCTATCTGGATCAAGCCTTTATATGGCACAGATCTGCTCTAGGTATGGATCATAGTTAGGACTTATAGTCCACACTCCTCATGGAGACTTTGAACATCAGCTTTTTTTTTCCAAAAGTCCCCTGACTCTCTGGCGAAGAGCCAGGGGCGAAAACCAAACAATACTCCCGAAGGAGTTCTGCTCCCCGAAGGAGTAACAACGTCCCCAAGGGACAAACTTTGACTTAACTGACACCACCTGACAGTGGTCCCGTTCTAGACTGGCTGAATAGAACAGGTCCCACCTGGGAGCTCCGCCGTCGTGATCAGGGATACTCCTGTGCCAGGTAAGTACATCAGAAAACAATGTTTAAGTGCTCCATGAATTAGAATTTAATGTAAGTATTAGGTTGAATTGACTTAAGTACATAAATTCAACTTATTTCATAACAGTGAACAGCAAAATGCCTTGAAATTTCCTATTTTATGTAATCACAGTGATATGGGCTTCTTATTTTAAACTTAATTACGTATTTGACTCTAAATTTTGTTCACTGCGTGGTGCATATTTTACTTTCAACTTCCTAAATCATGAAAAATGTAGGTTTAGATACAAGCTCCGCCCAAATATGCAAATTATTTGCCTAAGTTCACTTAGTACACTGCGGTATTAACAGAAGTGTAGCCACTAAATAACTGCAATGTCTGGGAAGGTGATGCTGTATCCAAAACATGTCTTAGTTTGTAACAAGCATAATCCAAGAATCAAATCAAATAGATAATAAAACAAACTAACAAAATGCTCATTTGCATATCTAGCATATCAAGTTATATCTGGCTTGATATGGCCATATAAAACTTTATTTGCATAATCTGGAATTGCATTGTATCAAGTTATATCTGGCTTTATATGGCCATATCAAACTTTATATACATATCTGGATCACGATTATATCAAGTTATATCTGGCTTTATATGGCCATATCAACTTTATATACATATCTGGATCATGATTATATCAAGTTATATCTGGCTTTATATGGCCATATCAAACTTAATATACATATCTAGATCACAGTTTTATCAAGTTATATCTGGCTTTATATGGCCATATCAAACTTTATATACATATCTGGATCACCATTTTATCAAGTTATATCTGGCTTTATATGGCCATATCAAACTTTATATACATATCAGGATCACGATTATATCAAGTTATATCTGGCTTTATATGGCCATATCAAACTTTATATTATACATATCTGGATCACAGTTTTATCAAGTTATATCTGGCTTTATATGGCCATATCAAACTTTATATACATATCTGGATCACGATTATATGAAGTTATATCTGGCTTTATATGGCCATATCAAACTTTATATGCATATCTGGGTTGTGTTTTAATCAAGTTATATATGGCTTTATATGGCCATATAAAGTCTTTAATCAACCAGATATTTCCAGATATAAAGCCAGATATGGATTTTGAGTAAGGGTTTTGTAGATCTCGGGAGGGTGGCTACTTGAAAAGTAGATGTTGGGTTAAAAAAGGTTGGGCACCCCTGCTATAGATTAGATAGATCTAATATTTCCTGTGAGTCGAGCCATATTAGATCATATACCGGCCGGTACTATTCCAAGACTTCGCATAACTGTATACTAAGCAGCAACTAGAATTTTTCTGTGTTAGATACGTACAGGCGGCGTAGTTTTTTCCAGGACGAATGGGGGCAATTTCATTTTCTTTTACCTTAACCCTACCCTTAATGTTTCTTTTGTTATTCCCATAATATTGCTAACTGGTTAATGTGGTACATTGCCGGAAGACTTTTGTGCACCACAAATGTTTAAAATATCATTTAAAGCATTGTTTTGCGTGCACCCATGCTAAGTACAGTAGGCCTACTTGTCCTGTTAGTACCCGGTACTAAGTACTTACTTAGGGCAGCTTGAATGAAATCATTGTCCTTAACCTCCAGGAAATCCTCACCATCACCTAACATTCCCCCACCCAAGCCCCTGCACCTTACTGTTGGCTCACTGCCAGAGTAACACTATAATAAAAATAAGTATGGCGAATACTGGTGCAGTCTAATTGATAAATTTGCAATGTAAAATAAAAGAGCATAAAAATGTCTTACTAATGTATTTTCTGCCGCCAGTTTCGCTCACACCCATCTTGACTAGTGTCTCACTATTTTCCCGAATGTAGGACAACTTGGTTGCAAGTATTGTTTGGGAATCAAATGCAACCCCCAACGTCATGCAACCTCCCAACCCACAGAACCGACCCTCTGTCAGTATCGACTGGCCGTTAGTCCGATTTAGGCAGGCTCGGGCAGTTGAGACGTACATCAGTTGGGCACTTTGGAATGGACCTCTTAATATGAGATCTTTTCGCCTTGGTAGTGCACTTATTAAAAAAGTTTCTTCCCAACTAATCATTTTTCTAGTTTAGTTTTCTCATTTGGAGTGTGAGTTGATTAAAACATATGATTTCAAAATAAACCCTGTTGGATATTCAGCTTCATATAAAAGCCTGAGGTCTGTGGGAAATGTCTTTTCCGTCAATCTGTTTTTCCCTGCTATGTGCTGCCCCGGTAAGCCTCTCTCTTCGTCTCTAGTTAGGCTAATGAGGTAGTTGTCTAGACTATAGGGAGTAACCACTGAGGCAGTTCCCTGATTAGACTAGTGGCGACTCCCTTGTGCGTAACTGTCTAAGTAGGCGGTGCCCAGGCTCGAAGTGGGGGGACACGCCCAGTGGTCCCCAAAATATGCCACTGTGGGGCTACTCACTGTCCCTAAAGAGTGAGCATACAGCCACAAGAAAACGTGTCTTCAGGAAGTTTGAACCATTTTCTACTGGCAGCTCACTCGTGCGTCAATATCAATATCAAAATTTACTTATGGCACTTATCAACCTCTGTATTTCAGTTCACGGAGACACAATTACGTAATGAAGCTGCTTCGATTTGTTACATATTATCAAAACACTTTTACCCTTGTGTTGTGCCAAAAGATATGGTGAGGACAAAGTAAATTTTAAGTGCAAAAGTAACCACCTGTGACATTATGACTGGAGTGATACGCATGCTGTCAACGGAAAAGGCATGCATTCGAACCGTATGGAGATGCTTTCCAAATTTCTGTCACCCTTTGAAAGACATCGGTATACACCGACGACGTGTTACTAGTTTCACGAAAAATAATTTCAACTGTAGGACTAACGTTAGGAACCCAGTCAGTGAAAATTTGTGCACTTCAAGGCTATGTAGGAAACAAACACTGGGATCATCAGCTGAAATCTTAAATCAAGCATGTACGTTATCCTCTGCCTGTCCAAAATGGACATTTATGAACTACAGTTGTGGCCAAGCTGTTAATGAGAACCAGAATCCAGAAAGCTACTTTTTAGGAGACAGCAGTTCTTTTCATTTCAACCATAACAATGACTTTACATTTAACAGAGTAAGTTGCAAAACTTGGTACATGAATATGGCTTAATTTAGCCTTCAGTCATGGAATAATGGAATATATCTTAAAATTTATTTAAAACATTTTTGTGCTACATTCTTAGTCCAGTAATTGAGTGGAACTCCAGGTCCAGACATTGACAAGTGGCCCAGACATTGCCTAGGCTGCTTACCAGTTGAAACGTCCCTTTACCAAAACGTCCCCGCTATTGGTCAAAACGTCCCCGTGCCAAAACTTCCACGTACCAAAACATCCCCAGATTGAATCGTTGTTAGGCTAGTTTTATGCTAATTTTTCAACTATCTGTAAATGTTTTTGTACTGTAAACATTAGAAGGCTATTTTCTGTTTCTTCAAGGAAAACGAAATACTAATAGCAATTTACCACCGCAATACTATAAATAATGTAAGTAATGTTTCGAACGCCTGTGTGAGAATGTAAGTGAAAGTACAGTAGGTAGCGGTTAGCATTGTGCTAAGTAGTTTTTTTCATGTCGTGATATTACTGTTCCAAACCAAAAAACTATTAACGATTTCCAAAGTACCTGCAATAAATAATTTACAATTAAAACTTTTCTTTATTAAAGTTCAGAGAGGTTGTATCATACATATATCATTCATAGGCAGGGACGTTTCTGTATTACATACGTAATAACACGGGGACATTTTGGTAAAAAGCGGGGACGTTTTGGTAAAGGGACGATTTGGCTGGATACCGCCTAGGCTAACCTTAGATAACAATACCCTCTCTCTGGTTAATCAGAGATGACTTGTGCAGACCATGGAATGGTGTGCCCAATGTATGGCAGACAGCTCACACACAGTGGTGTGCCCCAGTACAGGTTACTGCTTTGTCTGGGAGGTTCAGTATGATACCATCACTGACCACACCCCTGACAGTGGTGCAGCCAGGATTTCTTTCACAGGGGGGGGGGCATCCAGTGTGGTCTGTTATTGCTGGCCTGGGGAGGGGTTAAAGTGAGGAGTGACCCCTCTCCTTTGAAAATTTTTGAAAAATTGGGTGTCTTTGCATGCAATCTAGTGCTGCATATGCTACTTTTTAATGTAAAATTTGTGTTGAAAAATGTAAATATTTTAGGTCATTAAAAAAATCTACATCAGTTGGGGGGGGGGCATGCCCAGTGATCCCCAAAATATGCCACTGTGGGGCTACTTACTGTCCCTGAAAAGTGAGCATACAACCACAAGAAAATGTGTCTCAGGAAGTTTGAACCATTTTCTACTGGCAGCTCACACTGCTTTTTTATTTTTTTTTTTTGTAAAGTGTTTTATCATTAAAAAAATGGATCAATAAACTGGTAGTACTTACTAGTGACGAAAGGTTTTGACTTTGTGTAGGTAAGAAGCTATGTGGGAAGTGGTCTACTTCTAGTGCTAGTTTTGTGATTTCACTGCTTGAACTCTATAGGATGCTCTTTATCCTCCAGTGGAAGAAGCCAGTATATGGGAAAGTGACTGTTAAAGAAATTTAAGCTTCAGTTCGTAAAAAAGTTGTGATCTTGAAGTTCAACCCTTACTCCTACTGTACTTTAGGAGCAGATGAACACAATTGATGTGAAATGTACCATTATTCCTACATATTCATACAAACCACCACTGAAACACAGTGCAAGCCACCCTCTATACTTGGGGCAGTTTAGACTGGCATTTTGTTGGTGGTTGGATTTAGTGGTAAGTACTGTACCAGGGGCAGTATCTACAGGTCTATATTTGGTGCAGTAGACATTTCTTTTTTACAAGTATTTAATTGGAGGAGGGGCCAGAAATTAGATGGAAGAATTTTTCCTGGCTGGAGCAAGATTGTTTGCCCTTTAATTAAATTTGTGTACATTTACTCCCAGTTTTGAAGATTTCTTTGAGGTTAGGAGTTAATAAACATTTCTTTTGAAATTTATATATGAGTGTATGGATGTGGTGCATTGCTTACTGTACATCTGTTTCCATTTATAAGGTCATGTTTCCATGTATACACTTGTCCTACTGTATGTAATAGGTAGAAAATTGCAATACCAAATTACCAATACCATAATGATTTATCCGTTTATATAGCACCTTACCAATGATCACAGAGCTTAACAAAAATTAATGCACAATGCAAATCCACAGACATTATGGTATATATGAACACTAAGACAAGAAGAAAAATTAAAACACATAAAGTGACATGACATGCAAAATGATCAACCAAAAAGGTAAGTTTTTAAGTTGGGACCACAACCTACTCAGCGACCTTTACATACAATGAGGAATCTCCAAAGAAATCAAGCTTTGAAGAGGTAGATGGGTCTATTGTATCTTGAAAACAGTGAAAGGTATTCAAATAATTCCAAGGTATTTTTCATCATGGGATCTTACTGTAGTCCTTCAGTATGGAGTAAAGTAGCTGTTACATATGAGTCCACATACCTTCAAGCTTGTTTGTCAATTTTGCAAGCTTCAAAAAGTCAGACTTTTTTTCGTAAATTATCATCTTTCAGGTTTGATGAAACTGAGTTTTTGGAATGTGTAGATAAATTTTTGATGAGGCAGTTTAAATTTGTTCAGTGCTGATTTGTTGATGTTCTATACTGTGTGGGTTAACTGTTTATTACAATGTTTTGCTTACAGATTCCTTCAGTCTTAATTAATTTTAAGCAAGCTAGAAGAGAGATTAATGCTCTGAGGAATATCATTGAAAGATCCAATTTGAGTAACTTCAGCTTACAAAATATTCTTGGAATAAAAGGTAGGTACTAGTGTATATCAAATTATCAAGTCATCAGTTACCTTGAGTTCAAAATGAAGATTGTTTGCAATCATGATCCAGTATCTTTAGGCAGGGTGGGAAAAATGTTTATTTCCCAGGAAAGGAGTCAAATTTTCACAATTCTTTCCATATTTCCATGAATAAAATACAGTAGGTACATTTCCCTCTGGTTGCCAAAACTTCTTTCCAAATACCCATATTTCCTAGGAAGGAATCTCCCAGCTTTTCCACACATGAAAACAGGGTTAGCCTTTGTAAGTTTAAAGACAGACACTCATCACCCAAACTATGACTTTAACTTGGGATAAGCAAAAGTCTCAATTGGTGACTGCTCTTTGATTGACATCAGGGTCACAGTATCAAAAGGTGCAAAGTACAGTAGCTCATATTACATAGCATGCACAGAGTGTTCTGATTACACTGATTTAGGGCCTTGTGTGCTCACTAGGAAACCACCTTATGCCATAAACTAGGTTTGTGTCTGCATATGGAGAAGCTAAAAACAGCTGTGAGCAGGGTGAAAGTAACCTAGCTGGGAGAACTGGAAATGTCTGGGATGATGAGTATCAGTCTTTAAGGTACAGCAGTTTCTCTTACTACTCTATGAGGGATCAGAGACATATATTTTAGAAAGCTAAGAAAGGTTTTCAGTATATTAATTGAACAGTTTCAGCTAGACCATTCCAGCTGAGCTTGTATAAATGATAAGTTACTAGGTAACTGCAAGACAAAAGCAGATGCTTTAAATGGAGAGTAGCAATTTAGCAAATTATATACAGTAATGTAGTATATTTGAATGAATATTGTATAGATACCTTGAAGTTTTCCACTACATCAAGAAATGAAAATCAGCAAGGTCAGAACAGGGAACAGGAGAACCAGCAGGATGATGAAGGTTGGTTTTTTTTTTTATAATATATTGTATGTTATCCATAAAAGACTGGAATGTGAAAATATTTACCTTTTCCACACCTGCAGCAGTTTGTAGAAATTTGTTGACTGCAGTTCTTTCATTTCTCAGTCATTGATTAGAAACTGTCAATAATACTGTAGTAATGACTTGTATATGATGTGTACATGTGAAAACTTTTTTTTGTGAAATTGTTTCATTTCGTGAAAGGCAACTTCTCTATTTACATTTAAGAAACAATATTTACATTCTGACAAATACTTGCTAGGGAAAAATGGAAGATAAAAATGTTTTAGCTGATAATTCATAAGTAATGTTTGGGCAACTTTATATTCCCTTTAAAGATTTTTGCAGGCACATCTGCTTAAAGATGTTAAGTAATAAGTCTTTTGTAGCATACAGCTGTAAACAACCAAGTATATCAGATTGTAGTATTTGGGCAAATTCCTTGTTTGGTACATTGAATAATAGTATCTTTAATAGTCCTTTAGATGACTTGTACACACAATCCTGTGCATATGTTAACATTTTGTCAGATATCATCATGGTATCATGGTCAAACCAATGGGTGCTTTTTACCAGGATGGATGATGGCGAGAATTCCACTTTTCTATACTTTTAACTTTTACATTTGTATGACTTTAGTCTTTTATGTTTTGTGTGTTGTTTTCATTTTAAGGGACAACAATGGAAATAGACATTTCTGGGTCGTCTCTCAAATGGGCTTTGTAGTGTACTGTAAGCCTCTGAGGAGATTAGTGGATGCCCCTCCCCCTTGCTATATCCCTTTCCTGGATGCCCCTCCCCCTTGCTATATCCCTTTCCTACCTCATCCTCTACCGTGATCTTTTATTACAATGCATGCACATTTACAAAAAAAGTGATTTCTTTGTTTCTATGACAGAGCCTGATAAGAGAGGTCTGGACAATGACAACATACGAATGTTGCTGATGTTACTCCTCATCATCACCTTGCTCAACATGCTCTCAAAAGGTGATGATGCCCAGAACATCTCATGGCAGTCCTTTGTTCATGATATGCTTGCCAAAGGAGAGGTATGTACATTGCTTCTCTCACCTTTAGTTATGTCCAAGTGTTGTAGAGACACAAGTGTTGTAGTGCCCCATAAATCCTTTACCAACTTGTACAAAGTAAGTGAACAAGAAGGAGTACAGGACAAATTTCTCTGATTCTGGAAGTTTGTGACAGTTACAAATATTGTAAGGTCACCTCAAACATTTTTTTTTTCACTGTAAAGGATTAAAAAAGGGTTTCAAGTTAACATTATTTATCACTTATGAAGACATAACATTAAGTAAATGAGTTTTCATTATTTCACTGTTTTCATGATGGCTAATAATGCACTCTCTCAATGTTTCAGGTTAAAAGCATATCAGTGACGTACTATGACTCTGATGGAAGTGGTGAGACCTCCAATCCAGAGTCTGATGTTGTCCATGTTTACCTTCACCAAGGTGCTATTGTATTTGGCAGAGAGGTCAGTTGACATTCTCACTATTAGTTTATTTAGAAATATATTTCATAGAGAAATATTGATTTGCAACTGCCTTGTGCAAGGCTCAAAATAAGAACTGGAAAGGGTAAGACGAAATGGGCCCATCTATCACAGCCAGCATTTCTCAACAGGTGGACCTTGGCCCATTGGTGGGCTGCAGAGTGCTATCTGGTGGCTACAAAGTCGACCACAAAACAAAAAGTGGACAAGTCTTTATTTCTGTCATTATTTTTAAATATAGTGTTATCCATCTGACACAGATGAAATTCTAGCAGTACACATTGCTTTGTGTTGAAACTTGTTCGTATGATTAAGATATTTTTTGGAAGAATGTTTTCTAAATCCCTGGAGTGCATGATCAAGACCTACAACATATAATCTATAACCCCCCCCCCTTTATATATAATAGATCAAGTGAAATTTTCATTCATTTTTCAGTTAATGGTGAAAGGTGGTCCTTCGGTAATTTTAACAATTAAAAGTGAGCCCTCTAGTTACAAAAGGTTGAGAAACCCTAGTCTAGCAGATACATGCCAGGACTTCGAAGCCCAACAAGAGAGTAACTAAGGCCAAAACTTGCCAGCTAAAGCACATAACTAGAAATAATGCAGAGGGGCATAAAAGCCAATATGGCCTTTGGTGATAATAATTTTTGAAGGGCATCAAGGCAAAGTGAAGGGGCCCAAAGGACATGGCCTCCAGTGCCTTCAGATGTTTTGAGCTCTGCTTATCCAGTGTTGTCCTAGTCAAGTGTTTTTCAGGTTTTATTTTTTCCTACCTCCTGTTTCCTAACAAAAGAAAAAGACATTCCATTACTTGACAAAATTCAAAGGGTTAAGAAATCAACTCAGTGAAAGTTTCAAAGTAGGTAGCACTGCTACTCCAGCACATTCAAAAAGGGGGATTTCTCTTCAGTTTCAGTGGTAGGGGGTGGGGGGAAGGGGATTACAGATTATAGGTGATAGGTTTTGATAATGCACTAAAGGGATTTAGAAAACATTCCTTCCCTGGATTTGATTTATTCATTGTTGTAGTTTTTCAATGAATCAATCACATTATCAAGAGGTAGACCTTAATACCTGAGCATCAAGTTTATCATTGAAATGGCCGATCAGAGCACAACTTAATTTTTAATATATGCCTTTAACTTGAGGTGTGTATTACAAGTCCCATTAAATGGAATGCACAATTGAAATTTAACAGTTGTCTGATCACAGTAAAAATTGCGTCAGACAAGCAGTGTGTCTCTTTGGGCATGTCTGATAGATGAGTAGATTTTATTTGTAAATGAAAAGGCCACAACATAAAGCAAGAAAGCAAATTAAAAAAATCCTAGTCAAAGACAGTATTTTGGCCTGCTATTCATCAGTGAAACATAAAAATGCAAAAGCAAAACATTTTGGTACTTAATTTGCACATGAGTAGGATTTTAGGAAGTTTGAATTTGGACTACCAAAAAATATTTTGGATAACAAAATTTGGTTTCAGGAAATTTCCTTAAGTATCAGGCAGGGAATGTGCTTTATAAATTAGTCTACACAACTTGAAAACATAGTGCTGGGGATGGCAGTCATTGACAGCTAGGTGAATGCTTAGAAAGAGATTGGTGATGCTGTTGAGGAATGTTTAGGAATTATACACACTACATTAACTGAGAACTATCTGATGAACTAATGGCACTGAAATCACAGCAAAACTTGAAATAAACCCATAAACATTTGAACTTAATCCCCATTGTCTTGATTTTTCGTTGAAACTCAGGTGGGGAGAGGTCAGCCCAATCATTTCAGACTACGAGTTGGGAACATTGAGAAATTTGAAGAGAAGCTCAGAAAAGTTGAAGATGAATTGGGAATAGCTCCTCAAGACAGGGTGAGTGTTGTCTTGGTGTAGTAATTTAATGTGCCATAACTCAAGGTGACTAATGTCTTTAAGGGAAAATTACAGTCACCTCAATCAGAATTAGTATACTCCATCATGTTAATTCATGAATGGCTTTTTTTGATCATGTGATAATATTGTTGTTACTGAATTGTTAAAATTATGGAGAGTAACTCCTTGCTTTACCTTTTGTTTGTAATAGTTATGTTCAAAAATATCTTCAAAGGTATTTGTAAGTCAAATAAGAGGAGATCTGCAACACTTCGATGATTTTCAAAGTAATTTTTGGGGACTGTCTATTGCCTTTATAGTATGATCAGTCCAATTGCGAGGCTTGTACTGTGAGTAGATTGTTGAGAGTTTTAGTCAAGTGTTTGTTCCTTCCAGTTGTATGAAGATTGGCTCATTGCAGCACAGACAGAGCTGAAGGTAGGATTTTTAAACGAGGGAGGGGGCTCAAACTGCACAATCTGGTGGGTTTGTGTTCAACCCCTTCAACACCCCCACCCCTCTCCTCTACCCGAGCTACACCTCAAATAAACAGGTGAAGTGTAAAATGTTACTTAACATTGCTCAACTTTTGAAATTCATGAGTACAGGATGCAAGGGTAACAATGTAAGTATGGGTTAATAGTTTACAGTTTTGAATAATGTCTTCTTTGTTTTCTTAGCTTCAAATCAACTACAGACATGCCAGTTCAGAGGGATTCTCTACAATTATAGGAACTCTTCTTGTCCTTGGCTTCCTCATGTATCTCATCAGGTCGGCTATGAGAGGAGGTGGCATGAATGCCCTGTCTCAATTCAGTAAGTGATCTGTTTTGTTAGGTTGGTCATTGAGCATAGAGTCATAATGTGATAAGTCACGTGATAAATGCGAGTGTAGTTTCAACAATGACTAATCCATTAAAGTAAGATGATAAACAAGTCACACATTTTAGAGAGCTCCTTTCCTTTGTAACTCACTTACCAACATCAATCATACTGTTTAAAATAGTGATGGTCAGCTCATCCATGTTGCTTCTCAAAATTGTTCAAACTTTGGTTTTTTTGCCAGATGAATTTTGAGCTCAAAGTATATTTTTGAATGGGAACAGAATATATTGAAGTCAGCCACACAAAATTATTATAACCCCCTGTTAAAGAGGTACCAGTGGGTGTGCCCTAAATGCTTTTGAGTTGTGCAAAATTTTTGTAGGAATTTGACTGTTATATCACCATGGCAACCTCTTTGTCTTACATCAGTCTAATTCAGTTCTATCAATGTGAACAACATTTACTCAGTATCATCTATCATCTTATTAAGAAAAATTGCAGTGTATAGTATATTATACATGTATTGTGTGAATCCAAATGTTTAACTTTCGCATTTCTTTCATTTTTCAGCTAAAGCAAAATTCACAGTTGTAGAGGAAGGGGGTAGCAAGGGGGTATCTTTCAAAGATGTAGCAGGAATGGAACAAGCTAAAGTAGAAGTTATGGAATTTGTAGATTACTTGAAAAAACCAGAGAAGTTTGCGCAACTTGGAGCAAAGGTAACTCAAACAGAACTTTATGTAAACATGCATATGGTATTCATTACAGATATTTTTGTATGTTCTTGTCAGCATAAGCACACCTAATACACACCACGGACGAGCATATTGCCTTCAGAAGATATTAAAACCCCCTTTGAAAGAAAATATTAGGGCTAATAATAAAGTGTTATAAAATGTTCCACATTTTAAATCCCCTCCCCAACTGGATGAGCCACAAAGTCCCTGATAGACTGGAAGTAATGCAGCTAGCTGTACATGCTTTACGTCAAAATTAATTAAGGAATAAATCACATATGGCAGACTGTTATTGGTGAATAAACCCTCAAGACTCCAAATGTGACAAAATAACGGATGAGGTGAAGCCGAGTCTGTTATTTTGTCATATTTGGAGTCCATACGGTTTATGAGACAATAATAGTATGACAAGTGTGGTTTATTCCTGTTCTACCACCGAAAATGTGTGAAAAACTTCATTTTTATCAGTTTTTACGTTCACAGACCATTGGTTGTGGAATAACAGGTCAGTGTTTAACCAATGAGAATGCAAGATTATCAATAATGTATAGCTAGAGGTGGTAGAATGAAGAATAAATAACCCACAGATATGAAGAAAGAGCAACTGTGATGCCAACTATTGTCCATTGTAAAAACATTTTCATTAGTTTTAAACATACTATTTGGTATTCAAAAATACCTTTATTAAAGGGAAGTATTGCATTTGTTGTACAGGAAATTTTAGATACAGAATGATAGATAATTCAAAATACTGTAAGGCAGCACAGTAGCTTTCTTTCCCAGAAATAAGGTTGTTACAGAAAGAAATTGGGTTATTTGTTGCTGAAAAATAATTTGTTGGCCCCAAACTTTCAAAATTTCAAATGATGCAACATTGGTAGCTCTTGTAATGCATAATAATTTGACGAGATAAAGTTATTGCTGGAGTTTATTGGTGAGACTGAATGGTTGAATAATGATGGTAGCTATTTCTTTGTATGCTGTGCTTGTATATTGTAGACGCAATATGTCCCTATAATGAAATACTATTTTGCGCCATTGTCAAGACCAAATTGGGCGTACACTTTCAAGTTGATGTGTGTTGGTAGGTGTGTAACAATGTGTCATTTACAGGGTATAACAGTAATGCTTCCTTCTTGGATCTTAATTCTTATCATGCTGAGTCTTTTTGAGGGCAACTTCATTTTTGAAGCATTTAAGCTCTGCAGGTGCACCTACAGAACTTCTCCTTACCAGAAATGACCTGTTCTAGTCAAGCGCCGCCATTTCCTAGAGTTGAGGCCAAAAACGCAAATGAAAGGCGTTCTTTTGTTTTACATATAGTGGATTAAATGTCTAATTTGCAAAGCCCTTAGGCAAGATATCTCACATCCTGCATGATAAGAGTTAAAACTTGACGTGAAGTTGTCATTTTTGGGGGGGGGATGCATACTACTTATAGCAGTGTTTTCTAATAACATCAATAAGTACTGAATTCCCAAAAAAATATTAAAATTGAAATTTTCACTTTTGTAAGCAGTAGCCAAATGAAAGAGAGTTCTTGTGGCAGTGTTAAGAGTTAAGGATGTATATATACATGACAGGGTAGGGGGAGATGGGTGGGGAAGGGAAGGGATGGGATGGATGGGGGGTATGTCTACGTACTTTGGATCTAGTCCTGAAAGAAATATTGTTTTGTCAAATTGACTGCCCTCAAATAAAAGGGAAAGCACATGTCTGGAGTTTGTACCAATATTTTGTTGATTTATCCTGTAAATTATGAGTTAAATAATTGTCAGTTTGTAAAATTTAAGTATTCTCTCTTTCCATTGATTCTAGACTCTTACTTTCCATTATTGTAAGTTGTGAATTTTAGTCTCATGTCTCTGTTATTCATGTCAGGTTCCAAAAGGGGCTCTCCTTTTAGGCCCTCCAGGATGTGGCAAAACCTTGCTGGCTAAAGCTGTAGCCACAGAAGCTAATGTTCCTTTCCTTGCCATGGCTGGCTCAGAGTTTGTGGAGATGATTGGAGGTCTAGGAGCTGCAAGAGTGAGGGATCTGTTTAAGGAGGCAAGGAAGAGGTCTCCATGTATTGTGTACATAGATGAACTAGATGCTATTGGTAGGAAGAGGCAGGGCAGGTAGGTTTAAAACCAGCAGAGCTCTAGAATATTACCTCAAAGAGCCTGATTTCATACTTGCCATGTACATTATGAGGAGCATAGTCAGAAGAGGGCTGGACTGCAAGTCCCCTCTCAGAGGCTTCCTCACTGTACCCACTCACTGGAGAACACAGAACTTATGTTCAAATCGGAACCTTGTGTACTCCAAAGTTAGGCAAACTTTGCTTTTCATATCAGCAACAATGACAGGTTCAAGTTAAGGAGTGCTGTTGGTTTTACAAACAAATGATATGTATAACACTGTTGTTTAAGATGAGAAATTTGAAAGGCACATGTGTACTGTGGACAAAA
Source organism: Holothuria leucospilota (assembly GCA_029531755.1). Lineage (NCBI taxonomy): Eukaryota > Metazoa > Echinodermata > Holothuroidea > Aspidochirotida > Holothuriidae > Holothuria > Holothuria leucospilota. The sequence continues at coordinate 24,888,626 of CM055965.1, forward strand.
CCACAGGCTATTGTGCACTGTTACCAAGCTTTATTTCATTTACATGAGGTAAAAGATTGGTACTTAGAGTCAGACATTAGTAAATAAGGTACCTTTGTATGAAGCTTAGACCTAGTGACATTAGAGGGTTAGTATTGGCATTTTAGGTCATTATTACTGGTACTGATACAGGTAAAGTATAAGGAATACCAGTCACATATTGAATACAGATGATTGGTACAACTCTATATTTTAGGTCTTCTGAGCACACCTTCTAGTAAGCTTGCTCACCTTTGTGTAAAGAATTTAAAAAAAAATGCACCTCTCTACATTTTCTTTTCTTTTTTTCTCTCCTAAACATGAATTTACACTTTATGTGAACCTTTTACAGTGCTGCCATGGGTTCCTCACCAGAAGAAGAACAAACCCTAAACCAGCTGTTGGTTGAGATGGATGGTATGGGTACTCAGAAAGGTGTCATCATGCTGGCATCAACCAATCGGGCAGATGTCTTAGATAAGGTATCACAAAGTTATGCTAAAAATTTATTTTCCCATAAGGTTTTTTTTTAGTTTTGCTAAAACCATTGTAGGTAACTTTTAATTGTGGTATGTGCATTTGCTGGTGTGTGTGTGTGTGTGTGTGTGTGTGCGCATGCATGCATTTGACTATTTTTGATGTCCTAACTGTTTATTAGGTTAATGGGTTATTCCATAGGAAGTAAGGTCTGTTTGGCTGGTACATACGTTGGTCATTATCTGAAATTGCTTTTGATCGGCATGTATTAATTATATGGTCTAATATGAAAGTCTCCTTAATGAGATAAACTGTTGTAAGAAAGAGATGTGTGGCCATCATTCTTGACAGTATGTCAAGAACCTTCTTTGTGACTGAAAAGTTTCTCATCTGTACAATATGTCCAAAGTGTAGGGATTATTGGAATGATATTTTGTGCCAAAATGTGATTTTGTCTTTCTTATATTTTCTTCAGGCATTACTACGACCAGGCAGGTTTGACAGACATATCTTAATTGATATTCCAACTCTTCTTGAAAGGAAAGAAATCTTTGAAGTCCATCTGAAGAAGTTGAAATTGAAGAGACCTGCATCTGAATATTCTACTCGACTGGCTCAATTGTCTCCAGGAATGAGTGGTAAAGGGATTTTAGTGTTTTTAAACACCTCAGATCCCTCATAGTCTTGTAAGGCTAAGGTTTTATTTAATTGTCAGAATTTGCTTTGGTGATAGGACTGAAGTTTGATTAATCAGTTTGTTTTCGTTCAATATGTCTGTGTATAATTTTACATCATGCAGTGTCACAAATTAAGGGAAAAAACCCCAAAATAGCATTGGAGAAGAGTGAAGTGAGGTTAACAGACTCCTCAGGGCCTGTCAAGGGATCAATTGATTGACCACTTGATTGGTTATTGATCATTCTGTTGATTGATTGATCAGTTTTTTAATAGATGTTAAACTGCCTTTTGTATATGTGCTATATTGTGTTATCAGTAATAAGGTAAATCACTTAATTTTCAGTGATTAAATATGACAGTGTTTCAAAGGAAATACTTTTGATAGGAAGAATCAGTTTTGGTTCCCATACTTCATATCAGTGTGAACTGGACTGGAAACCATTGAGAAAATTCTTTTTAACAATGTGAGTTGCCCAAAATTTCCTGGCAATATGAAGATTTTCCAAAATATTGAAGCAGTGTTTTGCAAATGATGTATTGCATTGGTAGCAAATTTTACTACCCTTGTAAAATAAAATTTCATGCTGGTTGAACATTGCAGGTGCTGATATTGCAAATATCACCAATGAGGCTGCCCTTTATGCTGCACGCAATGCCAGGAAAGTGGTTGACCGTCAAGACTTTGAATATGCAGTGGAAAGGATCATTGCTGGTGCTGAGAAAACCAGCAAAGTCCTCTCTAAGGAGGAGAGGACAGTGGTGGCATACCATGAATCAGGGCATGCCTTGACAGGATGGTTACTGGAACATACTGATGCCCTACTTAAAATATCCATTGTACCCAGGACAAGTTCAGCTTTAGGATTTGCACAATACCTTCCTTCAGATGTCAAATTGCTGTCCAAGGAGCAGGTAAAATTGAAGATAAATGTATTTACTTAATAATTCTGTTAATTAACATGCTCATTATGTTCCATAGTTGTATTCTATACCTCCCTCAGGTTAAGCTGTGATAATAAATTTTTACTACTGTTATGCTGGTAAATTAAAAGAATTTTAAAGGCAAGCAGTCATCACCCCAAAGTACATTTTTAGGGTGGGGGTATCAAAATTCTCAGTTGGTTCCTGATCTTTGATTGACATCAGTGTTTGAAAATTCAAAAAAATTGATGCAGAGTAACCCACATTCCACAAAATGCAGAGAGAGTGTTTAGATTACACATTATAACCTTGTATGCTCACCAGGACATGACCTGAAGCAATAAAATAGGTTTGTGTTTGCACAAAAATGAGATTTATACAGTTTTGGGAGGAGCTACAAGCTGCTTAGTTGGGAGAATTGGAGCTGTCTGGGATGATGAGAATTGCCCTTAAAGAAAGAAAGTCGGGACCCTCTTGAAATTGTGCTTTTACAGAGTCTTGGATTAGAACCCCCAGTTTTGGAACCACTGGGATAAAATATCAGTTAAAAGTCCACTGCGAAAGAGAAATTTTCTCAGACATTTTGTGGCAATAGAGTGGGATCTATAACTAATTAAAGACATGGAATTTTATTGTTTTTATGGTACCAGAGCCTTGCTTTCCTTACTTGTTCAATTACTCATCAAGTGAAGTTTCTACATTGATACAAGTTTCTCTTTCTATTGACAGCTGTTTGATCGAATGTGTATGGCACTTGGTGGCAGAGTCGCAGAAGCCATTATGTTCAACAGGGTTACAACTGGTAAGTGTTGGAAATGTGATTTTTTATTGACATTCTACGAAATTATGGTTTGTTACAGCACTTCAACAGCATCGCTTGAATCTCAGGGAAGTAATTCCTCAGTCCTAAACTTAGCCTTCACTGGGCAATATTGTAGAAGGAATGGAAGACACAAATCCATCCCTCCAACTCCCCAAACCAAAGTTCAAGGAACCTCCCAAGTTTTGGAAGAAATGTATCCCTTTCTGATTTTATTTTGTGGCACCATTACGTGATATCGCCCTTACTCAAATCGCCTTTCAATGAACAGCGGAATACCCGACCTTCTGGGGGAAAAGTCGGGATTTTACATGATGTTCGCAACAACAGATTAATAGCCTAAAAATTGAAAAATCAATAAAAATATGATAAAACCTGATAAACGTCCCAAAGGCTATAAACTGTGGGTGCGAACATCAGGTAAAATCCCGACTTTCCCCCCAGAAGGTCGGGTTTTGCACTGTTCAGTGAAAGGCGATTTGAGTAAGGGCGATATCACATAATGACAAATATCACATTTGGTGAGGACCTTGCTGAAGGGTGAAACTCACAAGCTGAAAGGCAATGGTTTGATACTGCCTTTTCTTTTCAACCAAAAAGAATGGTTCCTGAGAAGTGGCTTCTCTTTCTTCCATTTAATATATCTTTCAGGAGCTCATGATGATCTGAATAGAGTCACCAAGATGGCATATGCTCAGATAAGTCAATACGGCATGAATGACAAAGTAGGAAATGTCTCCTTCCAAGAGGGCGACAGTCGAGAACTTGGCAAGAAACCGTACAGTAAACGGTTACAGCATATTATTGATGAGGTGAGTCTTCTTCTTGTATTTTATTTTGTATCTAATGAAAAAAACACAGTAAAGTGGCTTTACAAAAAATGGTAAAAGTGTATACTTCAGTATTTCATTCAATGAAACTAAATCAATAATCATAATAAGGAATTTTACACTTAACCCTTTATCAGATGGTGTCATCTTGTAGGTTGAACGTCCAGAGACAAAAGACGACCAGGTGTACAAAAAACCAAAATAATTAGATACTTTTAATTCACTTAGTATTCTGTTTCATTGTATTGTAAAACAAGCAGTTTGAGTTTGTCAAGGCTGATAACTTTTATCCTAGGACATACGTCAAATGGCAAATACAGTCACCCCAAGTTCAGTAAATGTGGATTGTCCCACTTACAAGAATGAACAACCCTTCTCATGTACATTGTTTTTGCATGAAGTAATAAGGAAAGTGGGTATAGAATATTCATGTGTATAATGAATGACTTGAATCGTCTCAGGCATCAAAGAGATACTTGTTGGGGAAACATTGATTTTAATAAGAATTATTTGAATTTCAATATAATATTGGGCAGCTGCCTATACCCTTTAGATAAATGTGGTATTTTATCATTAAAACAACCTTTTTTTCCCTGAATTCTCAGGAGGCTCGTAAGATTGTGATGGACGCTTACAGGAGAACGGAGACTCTTCTTTCAGAGAATAAACACAAACTAGAAATGGTAGGTGGTGCTATTATATTTTAAATGGAAAAGTAGACTTGTTGGAATGTTACTAAGGGAGATTGTTCCATGTAATGAATGAAATGTTTAAGTTGGGGCAAGGTATTACCCTGAACTTATGTAAACATTATCCTAACTGTGGTATATAGTTGTATTAGGTTTAAAGCTGTGAACTTAGTAACGATTGAATGATAACCGTACTGTGCACCATTACACTGATTCTTTAAGTATGTAAAAGTTGAAAGAGTCAAAACAAGCAGTGTGTGTTCACATGTCATTGTGTATGATCTTTACCTTGCAATCAGACTATATGAGACCAGCCTTGGGAGCAATCTTGATGACCCTGTAATCATATCAAACTAGTTTGTTCCTACGGTGTATCAATATATGTCATGTACAAGTACAGTATGTTATATTTGCTTAGTCATTCAGAAGCTAGGGATTTCATCCATTGCTGATACACTAAAATATTTTTATACCAATATCATACTGTGCTCTTCTGTCTTTTTGCCATCGGCCATTTGCCCTTTGCTACAACCAGAAACCTATACAAGGAGGTTGAAGAGGGCAGACAAGTGCCAAATGTTTCGATTAATCACACCTTAAAAATTGCCCTCCTCTTCGCCTGGTAACTTCGAAGCAATAAATGAAGCCCTTTTTGCCCGGTATAAAATCCATAAACAGTGTGAGAATAGTGAAGTTTCCCAAAACATTTGGGAAGATCCCCCAACAAATAAAATAATAAAATAAAATTTTAACTATGGTGAATACAAAATCATCATGTGAATGCAGGCAGTGATTCAAATAAGTTGAGATATTTATATGAGTTGGTTGATCTGTCAGACACATTTTTTTTTTATTTTGGAAAACTTCCAACCAAAGTAAGAGAGAAGATTTTAGAAAGTAAAGTCTAGACTTTTTTTAAAAAAAAATTTCATGATAAGCACTTACAGGAAACAAAATCTTGTTTGATGGTCTGTCTTATTTAGTTGGCAAGGAATCTGCTACAGAAGGAAGTCATGAATTATGCAGACGTAGAATCCTTACTGGGGCCACCTCCATTTGGTAAAAAGAAGTTAATTGACATTGATGATTTTGATGGGATGGAATTAATGGACCAGGAGGATCGCAATCTGGAGATGGAACGACAAGAAAAGAAGAAAGGAGAGACAGATGAAGAGGGAGCTCTTGATAAGGAAGACACTTTTAAAAAGACATGATGGTGTTACAAACCGTCTTGGAAGGAGAGGGCCTTATGTGGTCATATTGAGAAGATCTTTTTGATGGAAAGAGAAACTGACCAATAATAATAAAAAAAAAACCAGTATTTCGAGCAATTTTGAGGTGTGTGATATTGTTCAAAATGGCAATGGATTAGTTTCCTGCATTGCTCAACTGTAACATGTTGCATCAGAGATGTATTTTTTCAGTGCTCACTTGAAACTAAGGAGGGATTCCAGGAAGGGTTTAGGTTTAAAAACAATGATTGAAATCATCAAAGAAAGACTGACTAAACTGGAATACTTCCAAATGCCTGATAAAAGTATAAATATTTGTAGGCTGTACACATGAAAATACATTTTGTAGTTATCATCAACGGCTTTGGTGTTGATAGTTGTTAACCTCACCATGTTCTTTTAATCACATCTCCTTCCTGGGAAGTAGCTGAGGGTTTCCCTACCCCCCCCCCCCCTTTAGATAGGGGGATTAGAATGATTGTGAAAATTGTGGAACATACCGTCATTATACTTTTCAGAGAGTAGCCAAAGATCAAGACAATGTCTGTGTTAACCAGTTAACTGCATATGACTGATATATCCGTCATGTCCTTACTTCATGCTACTGCGTATGATGGATATATCCGTCTTGCATACATATGCAACGTACTTAATTCCGCAGTGGAATGAAGGTTACAATATTTTAATTCTGCAGTTAACTGGTTAAGATAGTTTGTCACCCTTCACCTCCTTTAAGGAAACTAAAAACTTCACAAGTGCAAAACAAAGAAAACTTGTAGACTATTTTTTTCTATAAAACAGGTTTCAGTGCTTGTACAGTTATTTCTTAAGATGTTTGTAGAATCTAAAGTTAGTGAGCTATGGCATACTGAGGGTAAAGCATGTCAGGGGTTTGTTGTTGGTTGGTTGGGTTGTTTTACTGTGTGTACACTGAACACAATTGTATAAACAAAGATAGGCATGTAGCCAGCTGCTTTAATTTGGAGGGGTGAACTTTTTGTTTTGAGCTCTTGTATTAATCTATCATTAGCATCTGACACTAAAATCAAAGCTGTGATAAAATATAGGGAGTGGTAGAGGGTGTAGCATAATGAATTTTGGGGTGGGGGTATTTCTCCCAGAGTTTCCCCCTCCGTGTGGCTGTTGGTCTAAACTGACATACCTGAGTGAGTGGAATGTATTTCGATTTAAAGTCATAATACATTAAAGGGGAGATGCAGAAACCTTAAAGGGGAGATGCAGAAACTTCAGGGTGAAATGAATGAGATCTGGTCTCATAAATACAGACATACATGCTAGTACTATGACTTAGCCTACTTGTTGATTTTTAACTGATTTACCTGGAACAGCCATTTGTTGCTCATAATGTGAATTATTTCTTTGTAATCAGGTTCCTGTGCTGGTTTAATGAAAATAAGGAATAATTTAGAATGTTCAAATTTAACTTTGTTTTCAATAAATAATAATGATTTGAGTGCCTTTGTGGTATATGCCTAGGAAAAATACATTATATGTACATCAAGTTGTCTGTATGCTTCCCGTTCATGTGTGTGTTGCTTGTGTGGTGATGCTTAAGTAACTGTGTGACTCACTGAAGCATCTTGTTCCCCCAAGTATACCTTGATTCTCAAAACTGGCCCTTAGGGCTACATGCAGCCCCAGGGCCCTGTTGGTGCAGCCCTTGAATGATGTAACATTTGAGAAAATGATATTCAACAGGAAGAAAAATAGCAAAGCTGGAATAAGGGCAAATAATTCATGCTGACAAAAGTTTATTTTAAATTATGTATTTTGAAGTCGCTACTTGACTCCCAATTTTGCTCTCATGAAGTGGTGCTAGGTTGCCTACTTAGCAGGCTGTAGGGCACATTCCTTGTTCAGTATCTAGCCAAGATTAGGAATTTTGTTGCATGTACTATGTTGTTGACAATCATGTTTTGTGCACTGTGGCATATAGTTATGTAGTGGTGTGTTGTGAAGAGCCTATATTTTGAAGTGACAAAGCTTGTAGCAAAGTTCTATCCCGAAAATCGAAATGTGTGTGGTGATTGTACAATTCAGATAATAGCTTGCTGAATGTCCGTTGATGGATTACTGAAAATAAAATGTCTCTGTTGTTACTGAGACCAAGTCAAATGTAATCAGTATAGCATCACCTAAAATCATAGTTTGCGATGTTTTATATCGCTCCTTTCACAGCTCTCTTAAATGAAAAAGAACCAGTCAATCAACTAAGATTTTTTTTATTCAACTGTTTGGAATGCGGCCGATGACCCCAGCCCGCTTCTCAGGCTGTCTGACCACGTTTTAGAATAACCGATCGAGGGTTTCTTCACATTCTGGCTACTTAAGAAGGAAAAATGCGGAAACGTTATTATTTCATTCATTTCAGAGTGCGGTTTTCCATAACCCAGGGCCGACACTATACTAACTCCGCTACCCTAATTAAGATACGAGGATCCCTTCGAAACGTTTTAAATAAGATAGATCGAGAGAATATTTCACAAGTAAAGATTTCAACCTGCATTACTTTCAGTACCACATTTCTCAAAATATATTCAGATGGAGGAAGATGTGTAAGTATGTATGAATGTATGTATGTATGTATGTATGTATGTATGTGTGTATGTATGTATGTATGTGTGTGTGTAAATATGCAGGTATGTAGGCGCTCGTGGGTAGGTATGTGGGTGAGAACCCACATGTAGGCCTGTAGCCTACTGCGGTCTCTTAAAAGTCCCCCCTCTAAAGTCAACAAAGTGGCTCCCCGAGTAATATCACATTAAACACTGGGAGGAATTGGAAGAACTGTGTCACCCCCTTTTTTGAGGAAAAAAAAAGCTAAGTTCACTCTGCAAATTTTGCAGTTCTGTGCAGTTTTAGGACTGTGCAGTCAGTAGCATTAGTTTCAAGAGACGCGTGATTTAAGTAGCCCAGTGTGGAGAGTATTTTGAATGGCTTTACATGGCCAAAGTTAGTAAACTTTCTTTAAATTTTAGCATTATTCAGGTTCAGGGAGCCATCTGGACGTCATCAGTCAAGTAACCTGTGCCGCTTGATCATCATATATCCCCACACCCTCAGACACACAATGGTGATAGCTGCATGCGACAATATCCACACAATAGTTACGATACATAAGTGAGCCTAAGAGGTCATTTTAGGGAAAAGTTACGTCTCATTGAAAGTGAAAATGAATCTTATAGATAGGGGCACAAACCGGAATCTTGTAGAGTATAAGAATACATCTGACAGAAAATTGTTTGATTTTGAACTGCATCATAAATTTGGATAAAACTAGTCAAATATATAATACACCTAATACGGTATGATAACATTCTTGTTCGTACCGCTATCAGTATACACTATATATTAATCTGAAAGACGGGGGACGACGTACTTGGAGGGTCACAATGGGATATCCCACTTCAGGGTAACCTTAAGGGCCCTGAGGATATGCGTTTGTATGTAATATTTGCCGGTGTGAGTCTAAGAATGTCTCAGTTATCACAAATGTGGCAATATAGATGCGAACTGAAAATTGTTCTTTCATGGTCAAGTGAGCTAAAATATCACGGTCGTTGACAATACCTGAGAGCAGTGAAAGGTATTCCGTCCCCTCAACTAAAATAGGCCTACTAGAGATTATGTAATATATACTGACACGCAAATAGTAGCTAATATTGGGGGTTTTACAACAATCGTAAAGGTACTCCGTCCCCCTACCAAATTATTGGAAGGGATTACGGGGGACAAGCGGGGGCACTTGCCCCCCCCCCCCACCACACACACACACTTTCTTCCTGAGCTTAAAAAATAAAAATTATAAAAAAATGTAGTTGGAAAGTGGGAGAGACCAGAGAAATTATAAGAGAATTTTCAATAGCCTACTGCGATTAAATTTTGCAATGTTAAATGCAAGAAAATATTAATATCAAAAAACTTTTAGGAAAATTTTTCTCGGCGCGCTTCGCGCGCGCCTCCAGAGAAAACTGACTAATACAATTGAAAATTTTGTCTGGCTATGCGCCACGCTATTGTGACTTGAAGCTCTGAAACAAGGGTCACTGAAAGTACTAATGTACGTCAAAGAATGCACTATGGTCCTTGCAAACAAAGTCCCAAACCCTACCCATGTATACAGAACCGCAATTCTCGAAAAAAAAGAAAGAAAATCGGAGTGTTTCGGATGAGCGTTATATAAATCGATGTCTCAGTAATGCTGTACTGCTGTGCGTAGGAAAACTTTGGTGTAATTGCCTCGTTATTACATCCTGAAGGACAGCTTGACTAAATTATCATTTCCAAAACCCTCGCTTCGCCTCTCGCTGTTCTCTTTCCTCACCAACTACCACCATCCTCAGCAAATTGGCTGATGGTTTATATCTTAAAGTTGCGATCATCATATGAAATTTATTCATTAGCATTTCAAACTACACCTGGTGGCAGCAGGATTTTCTCAAGAAGTGGTCCAGAATGGCTGCAAGAAGATGTCTTGGGGAGGACCCTCAGTCCCCAGCCTCCGTCTTCGCGCCTTCGGCGATGGCAGTTAAAGTATTCGCCAGCCACAACTTCCCAAGATGCAGCCTCCAATAAAAAATTACTTCCCTGGCACTTTAACTGCCCTTGAAAAAGTCCATGTCAAAACTACTCACAAAAGATATCATTGACTACTTTAAGTAGGCCTACCACATAGCCTATAAACTTAAAAGTTGACACTACCTTGTTTTGTACTCTTACATAATAGTTGAGGGACAGACCATCGACAAAATGAAACATGACAGAAAGCCGCCAAAGAGCAGGATATAGGTTCCCATATCCTGCTCTATGGAAAGAAAAGGCACCTGGGGAAGGTAGCAAAATTTTTATGCAATAAAAGTACTGCATTTAAAACTAAAGAAAAACAATGGGTCTTATTAAATGTCTCATACAAACGCTGTCTCATCGCTGTTTTCTTTCTGCGCGCTTCGCGCGTACCTGTTTTAAATATTGCGGGTTATTTCCTATAGAACAACCTGCTTGTCATAGCTTCGTACTTCAAACACTTCTATTATCATTGAACCACCGATGCACCCATGACAGTAGGCAGCCTAGGGGAAGTTCCCCCTCCCCAGAAATTTTCAAAGCAAAATTTTCATCACCATCCATCTGTGTAAGTTTACCGGCTCTTTAAAGATTGTTCAGATGCAAGTTTTCAGGCACATAAAGTGTCAATTTCGGTACCGTAATAAGGGACAGGCACTGGGCGAAGGGGTAGGAGCAAGAGCCCTCTCGTTATGATACTTTTCTGTATTAGCATTTCTGTTACTCATCTCACTGAAAAGTATGAAAAATGCGATTTTTTTAGCGAGCTTCACGCGCACCCATTATGAATACTAGATACTCCCTTCTTAAAATTATTGTTCCAAAGCCCCGAGAAGCCCTCAGAATAATCCATTCTCCCCTACTTCTTCAAGCCCTCAGCATTAGCGATCCCATCTGACTGTTAGTCTCATAAACCCTTTTCCAAATAGTAATTGCAATGGATTGTGGGACAGAGTTCTGGTAGGCTATGTCGTTGTCAATGGCATTTTGCTATGGCAAAAAACGATGCCCACCAAAATTCTATCCCACAATCCTTTGTAATGCCTATTGGGAAAAGAGTCTATGGAGTAAGAATATAATTGAAAAAAAGTCAAACTGTGATTTTTGTGGTATGTTATTGCCCACCTTATGTCATTTGAAGATGAGGCTAAAACGCATCATTTTAATGCCTACAATTTCTTCAATACCCCAGAGCTTCCGGGGCTTTGCCTCCTGGATCTCCACCGGGGCTCTGCCCCTGGACCCCGCCGGGGCCTTTAGGCCGCCCCTGGACCCACGCCGTTAGGGGGAGCGCTTCGCGCTCCCGCGGTGCCTTCGGCGCCGTTTGACAGTCCACCTGGCTTTGCCCCCACTTTCAGACGTCAAATCTCCCCGCTGGAAGGGACTAGGCTATGTCTCCGTGCACATACCCCCCCCCTACCCACACACACACACACACACGACGGTTTTAGCAAATATCACTGCAGTTGCCAAGTTTACAGGAGAGTGAACAAAGGCATTCCATTACCAATCAATCAAATTATAAAGAATGGTTATGTGTGTCTTCGGATGTCTTGGTAGCCATCGAACACGCCTAGAAGTGTGCGCGCAAAGTGCGACCGGAAAAATCGGTTTTAGAAATAGACTATACGAGCAATGATATTACGATTTTTGCCAAAATGTTAAAGGTATTCCGTTTTACTCAATCAAATTATTGGAGGGGACTGTGACTCACACTCACGATATGGTCGTTTACCAAATATTGGGGGTGCGAAAGGGGGTCCGTCCCCGCAACGAAATTATTGGTTACCATGCCCATCCCCACCCCCATGATCGCCGCCCTTGTAAATGGCCTTTTTAATGTACCGGCCGTGCCCTTCCTCATACTATCCTGCAAGTTTTGGGACCAGTTATGTCAGTTTTCTTAGGGAAAATAATTGTATCCCTAAAGAATTTAGTACAAAAACTTATGTGATGATTCACATCGTTCATGCCTGTATATGATACTATGAGTTTTAGCTATCCGTTTTATCGCGCCAAGTTTAGCTTAATATTTTTCGATGCGCCACCGCGCACGGCTATCATTGGCGGACTGGCTGTATGACGCAGCCAAAAATTTGGTGGCCGTCCCTGGGAGGGTTGTCACAGATCCGACACACTATCTAAACCGCCCCAAAGCGACCCTGAAAACAACCGGCCCGGCTGGAGATCGCCACATCGCCTCAACAGTCAGTACGCTAATATGATAGCCTATCTATTAGGCCTGTTAGTTTTCAGATAACTGATGAAGTGGAAACTGTCGATGTGATTGAATAGCCTGTAACAACTCAGAACTGCAAACTGAAAAGATTTGAGAAACACCGTTTTATACATAAACGAACCAAAAGTCCAGTACGAACATTGGATATTGCCTTTGATTGTGCTCAACTGTAAAAGTAAAATATAATTTACAAGGCAACTAATACCATAAACCCAATTTTAGTACTATACAATTTTAATGGCGGTTTCTATATACACTGACGCCCCCGGCTAAACTTAATTTAAGCATAGGCCTGTTCGACAAAAAATTCCCCATGAGAATTTGACAAGCAACTCGAATATCAACTTAGAGACCACCCGGAAGCCTTTGCTATCAATTTATAGTTCCAATGAAGACATAGTGTCAATGAACCTTTGGTTAAATGGACCTGCCTATCATAACCTAATTGATTAATAAAAGCCATGAAACTTCGAAACACTAGTCTACAAAATGCAGTGCTTAGATTGGTAAACCATAGCACACTGACGGAATTTAATTGTTATAGTAACCTATTAGTGAATTAAGTGACAACTATGTTTATGATGAAAGTAAACGAATATTGCCTTGCAGCCGAAGATCTATACCAACAACGCTTCCACTACCACACGCCCTGATGACTGCATGGCAAAAGGAGGGTGGGATGGTTGTTAACTTACGCTGTGTTTGACCAGGGACTGAGTTGACATCCGGGAGTCACCAATATAGACCTTATGCATTGACGCCATGCGACGTCATTTTGGAGGCAAAACAAATGAAGCACATGGTACGCACGCAGTAGACTTCGCACGCGCGTGTAATAGGCTTACGCGCGTATCCGATTGGTTGAAAAATCAGCTGTCTGCATTTGTTGTTGTAACCAGCCTAGTGCAATGATACGCGCTCGCCTCAAAACGAGGGAACAACTTTCTGTTCTGTGACGTCATATGCATAAGGACTAATATTAGTACGCAGATGAGTCCAAATGATTACCGAACTTTCCAATAAGTTCATGTTAGAACATTTGCATGATGTCCATTTTGTATCATTTCTGGCAATTGAGCTGTATGTCTTTTTATTATTTTCCAAACATCTTATGCTGATAGCAGCTATGGCCTGCGTGGCGGTCTACATGTTCCTCTTGACTTTCCATATCCGAAGTATAAGTTTACATACAGTGCCTGCTGTGTCTCGTTGTATGTTAGAATGTGAGAGCTTTGCTTCACGGTGCATCCTTCCCCGTCGGGCGCATCGTTCGCTCAGCCCCCCTTTCATACCTACCCAAACCAAGGAATACAGGCCCATAGCTAGGCTGTGTAACGGGGGGGGGGGGGGGTTTTCCGTTCCAACGGAACTCAAGATAGAAATTTTAACATTTGTATAAAGCTGAGAACATGAACTCGGTCTTAGGGTGGGTGTTATCTAAGGGAAGGTTACACTGACAATTTTTTTGACTACGGTGCGTAGATACCAGCTGACGAAGCATTTTGATAGTTTCGAAGTGAGTGAGATCGGACTCTATCGTGAAGGAGGGTCGTCGTTGATTATTCCAGGGAGTCAAATAGCAACTCCCTGATTATTCAAAACAAATTTCACTGTAACATCTCCTTCACAGCAGGACAAAGCACCTGTCAGTGGCGGGGCTTTAGGAATTCCGTCAGAGGGGGCGAGAATGGACTGTAGGGGCGCTTTGAAGTAGGTAGATACGTAGATACCCTATGTCTCAACACGATATAAGTCATGGCTTTTCAACCTTTTCTTTTAGATTTCCCCACCTGGTAGAAAACTGCTTTCCAATTCCTCCCCAAGTATTTCTATTAAAACTTGTTTCCCTTTTCAATATCTTCCTTTCACATATGTAGCGACCATTGTAATTCACTTAATGTCCATTTTTTTGTCAGGTCCAGATTCAAGATTTTTTGTAAAAAGGCACATACTTTGTGAGGATAACTAGAGCTAGAGCCAAAGGTCAGAAACCTTACAGGAGGAGCAAAATTTGGGGAATTACGGTAATTACTGTTAGATATACATTTTTGGCATCTGGAAATCAAGATAAGAACATAAAGAACCACAAGTTTTCGTTATATCGTATATCACTATGTGATCGCTTTGCACTATACTAGTAATTAGTATATTGTTGGAAATGCCAAGACGGAAGGTCTGCCTGGCTCTCTAGAGTGCCTTCTTTATGAAAAATGAAAGTTAACTTTATTAGATGTGACTTTCTGGCATTTGAGAATCAAGAAAATACAGAAAGAAGCATTTATATGGCACTATTATGCATTGTCAGATCACCCCTTTGCATTACGGAGCAAGGGAGCCGGTTATCATGCCCATGCAGTGGCGTAGCTAGAGGGGGGGGGGGCAGGGAGGCGGTCGCCCCCCCCCCCACAAAGCTTCCGAAGGCCTCTGTCGGAAATTTCTAGTTTCTGTCGGAAATAAATAAAAACAACTCATTTGAAACACTTACAACACTTCTTATGTTTTTAAGCAGAATTACACATCGATATGTCAATGTGAAAATCAAAAGTCGGTCTCAAAATTGCCCGGAAAGCAAAAACAAACAAACAAAAAAAAAAAAAAAAATAACAAAAAACAAAAGAAGAAAAAGGTCTCCAGAATTTCGAATCGTACAACTATCAAGATAATCTGTCGGAATTTTTTGCTTCTCCCCCCCCCCCCACACAAAAAATATCTAGCTACGCCACTGTGCCCATGTACCATTGAAAATGGTCACTTGAAGGAAAGCAAAAAGGAAGCTGCTTATCAGATATGAGTCTAGTACTCTGAAACCATTCCCACAATGATAGCAATTTTATTTTATTATATTTTATTATAAACAGAAGGCTCTTTTCAAATGTTTTGGGAAATATTTGTGGGAGCTATTTGGGATTTGCATAGACTATTTTATTGTTCATGTTGACAATTATCCCGGAGGGGAGGAGAGCTACAGGTATTTTCTCAACAATTATTTTTGCTCCCTCCTCAACGTCTTTCTTGGAAGTGAGGGTGAAGTAAAGGTCAATCCGTGTATTTTTGATTCCTTGCCGAAGGCAGGCAAGGAATCTATGCGATGGTGATGTCGTGTGTGTGTGTGTGTATGTGTGTATGTGTGTGTATGTGACGCCTAGCTTGTGAACACGATATCTCAAGATAGCAATGACCGACACTTTTCATATTTGGTATATAGATTCGCCATGTTGAGAGGAAGAAGCCTATTGTTTTGGTGGAGGTCAAAGGTCATTTGAGGTCACCAGAGGTCAAAAACCAAAAATTTTGTAATCACGATATCTCAAGTTAGCAATGACCGACACTTTTCATATTTGGTATATAGATTTGTCATGTCAAGAGGAAGAACGCTATTGTTTTTGGTAGAGGTCAAAGGTCATCCGAGGTCACCGGAGGTAAAACTGTGAGAACCTCCTAAACAGCTTGTAAACACGCTATCTCAAGATAGCAATGACTGACACTTTTCATATTTGGTATATAGACTCGTCATGTTGAGAGGAAGAACCCTATTGTTTTTGGTGAAGGTCAAAGGTCATTTGAGGTCACCGGAGGTAAAAAGCTGAAAAGCTCGTAATCACGATATCTCAAGATAGGAATGAACGACACTTTTCATATTTGGTATATAGATTTGTCATGTCAAGAGGAAGAACCCTATTGTTTTTGATAGAGGTCAAAGGTCATCCGCAGTTGCCGGAGGTAAAACTTCGAAAATCTCCTAAACGGCTTGTAAACATAATATCTCAAGATAGCAATGACCGACACTTTTCATATTTGGTATACAGATTCGTCATGTTGGGAGGAAGAACCCTATTGCTTGTGGTGAAGGTCAAAAGTCATTTGAGGTCACCGGAGGTAAAAAGCTGAAAAGCTCATAATCACGATATCTCAAGATAGGAATGACAAACACTTTTCATATTTGGTATATGGATGTGTCATGTTGAGAGAAAGAACCCTATTGTAGTTGGTGGAGGTCAAAGGTCATTTGAGGTCACCAGAGGTCAAAGACCGAAAACCTTGAAATCGCGATATGTCAAGATAGGAATGGCTGATATGGATTTGTCATGTTGAGAGGAAGAATGCTATTGTTTTTGGTAGAGGTCGAAGGTCATCCGAGGTCACCAGAGGTTAAACTGCAAAAATCATGTAAATGGCTTGTAATCACTATATCTCAAGAGAGCAATGACTGACACTTTTCATATTTGGTATATAGATTTGCCATGTTGAGAGAAAGAACCCTGTTGTTGTTGGTGAAGGTTAAAGGTCATTTGGGGTCACAGAAGCTAAAAAACCGAAAAGCTTGTAATAACAATATCTCAAGATAGGAATGAAGGAGGACACTTTTGATATTTAGTGTATAGATTTTTCATAATGTAAGGAAGAACCCTATTGTTTTTGGTGGAGGTCAAAGGTAATCTGGGGTTACCAGAGGTCAAAAAGCAAAATTTTCCAACAATTCCCAAGATTGTTATATGAGGTCACCAGAGGTCAAAAAGCAAAAATTTCCAAAGAATTCCCAAGATTAACATCTGGGGTTACCAGAGGCCAAAAAGCAAAATTTGCCAAGAATTTACAAGATCCAAGATCCATTGGAGTTGAATCCCTTTCAAGACACTTCCTTCCTTTTTCCTTTTTTGTTATATTTGGTGGTGTTCAGAGGTCATGTGAGGTCAGCAGAGGTCAAATTGTTAAAACATCATAAAATGATGTAGTCAAGAAAGATAAATTTGAGGGATAAGGCTCAGTGCAACAAAGCATCCCCATTCGGCAAGGAATCACTAAGCCTTTGGGCTTTCTGGTTTAAGCTTAGTATCACGGTGAGTTTGGAAGCAATGACCTAAGCAAAGCTCCACCATACAATAGTGCGTATATCGCGGTTAGACAAGTTTGGGCTATACCTACCTCCTAGATCACAAAAGATAACCCTTCTCATTAAAATATAGTACAGATAATGGCCGATGATTTGGATATTTTGTTGTCTGGGCCTATAAAGCAACACTATTAAATCATGTTATTTGGCAGCAATACAAATAATGGTTCGAGAGTAAAGAGTACGGTAAAAACCTAAACTAAAGGGCGCCGACAGGCGATCTGAGTCCGCCGGGGGGGGGGGGGCGAACAAGCCCTCCTGACTATATGGACGTTCCGTCACTGAAAGCACCTCATCCCTAGGACGGTATTCAAATTCGTAAATTAGCCTAATTCAAATGTTATAAATTTTACCTCGAGTGCCTTTCGAATGAAAGCGACCTTCCTAGTTACTTGGTTACAGGCCTATACACTGCAGCGTAGAAAAAGCAGAAGACATACTACATTCCACATACACAGACTTTTCACAGTTTGAGAAACTTGAGGAAATGGTTGGAACCTCCTTGCTTTTCTATGGCGATTACTTGACATATAAGAGAGAGAAAGATGGCAACCGTTCTAATCAGCTAGACCGTCTTAGTCGAGGGACTGAGGCATACATCGCTCCAGTAGGGGAGTAGCTAGACTATTTTTCCCACGGGGGGGGGGGGTGAGATTCAGTTTTGCTGGCTGCCACAAGCCGATAGTACCGACTAACGGTGTACTGGTGTAAAGCACTGTTTATGGTCAATTTTGTATGTCAGACAGGGAAGGGGAGGTAGTATACTATATAATGCCCACAAGATACATGGATAGGAGCCTGGAGAACCAGTCAAAATTTAGCTGTTATTGTTCCGTCCAAGGGACATCATATACGTGGCTGAACCAAAATTTTGAAAGTGTGGGTAAATGGTGGGCAGGAAAAATTATTAGGGGGAATTAACAAGGAATAACCCAACGGCACCGAAGAAAGCGAAATGCTTCCACACAGACGTTAGGTGAAGGGCAATTCCCGGGAGGGTACCAGGGGCAAACCCCGGGAGCTCTGAGCTAATTTTAAAATTATCGTCATTAAAATTAAGCAAGCAAATTATCTTCAAAGGGTGAACAACTCTTTGAGCGGACGAAGCGAAAGAAAGAAGGAAAAAGGGGGAGGAAAGAGAAAAAGAAAAAAAATGGGATGCCGGGAGAAATTGATCATCATTACGAAATAAACAGATCAACTTTCGGAATGAACTGATGAATAACCCCCTGTTGGAGCTTATACTTGTATCGTATTCATCGTCTGGCCGGCGAGCCTAATCTTCAGTCTGGGTAGGGAGTCTTCCATATCCCTAGTATGGGATACCGTACCATAAAACAAATGAAAGAGAACAAGTATGGAAGTGCACATGAAATTCCAGACTTAAACAGAAACCGTGAAGGTTCTTTATGTTACAACTTCTTGGCAGGGGGTTCTCTTTTTAGCTGTATGAATCCATGACAGAAAACCAGTGTATCTTTACAGTGCGCGAAGCACGCAGAAAGTTGTTAGCGAAATTTGGAACAAATCTGTAAAACCTCCGATCAAAATGATTTTGCAAATGAAAATGAGTTGGCTGAGCTCAGAATGATGAGCTGATTCACATTCTGCGACCTTACCTTTCCCTATCAACTCTGATTTATGCGAAATTCATTTTACATTCGGGACTTATCACACCCAGGGGCGTCGCCAGAGCATTTATCATGGGGGGGGGGGTAGTGCCGTATTTGCAGACTGAAAAAGAAGCAAATGCCGACTGAAAGTGTTGATGAGCGATACAGTTAGAGCTGAGAACCGATACTCCAACGTGTAGTGGTTCAGCAGGGGTTGGCGCCAGGATTTGCCCAAAGGGGGGGGGGGGGGAATGATCCGAAGCCTCGACAGCCCCGATGCCGTCAAGGGGTTGGTAAGGGGAGATTTGAAGAAAACCCGTGTACTATACCATGCCATTGCGGGGCATATATTGCATAAAATTTTGTATATACTAGAGGAAAATAGTCCCGCCCGATTTAAGGTTTTTCCCGAAATCTAAACTGTGAAATTGCGAAGCGCGCGATATTTTTGGTTAAGCGTACACTAAAAAGAATCTGTACTTATTTAAAGCTTATAAAGGTCAATCAATGGCGTACCCAGGATTTCTCTCAAGGGGGGGGGGGGCGTGCAATATGTTGTGTGATCGCCGACCTGGGGAGGGGTGTAAGGGGAGGGGGTGCCCCCTCCCTTTTGAAAATTTTTGAAAAATTAGGTGTCCTTACATGCAATCTGGTGCCACATATGCCTCCTTTGGAAGAAAAAGTTGTGTTGAAAACATATACGTTTTTTAGGAACTGAAAAAAAACTTGGCATCCGTGAGGGGACATGGCCCAATGTCCTTCCCCCTGTGTACGCCACTGAGGCCAACTGTCCAGGCAGTTGCGCCCTATCGGGCACAACTTACATTGTACTTCCCTCTTCGAGTCACTTGCCGTACCGAACGACAGACTCAAGAGAACATTAACATAGTTTAGCGAAATGAGGTGAGATTTCCGGCATTTACATAAAACGATAAATTCTACTTAAGTCACTTGAGAAGATGGAAAGGATTTGTTCTATATTCAGCTATTAGTAACGAAACTGAGGAAGAGTGGGCAAAACACACCGAAAATTTTGGGTTTTATCGCAGAAATGACCCTTTTGAAAGCTAAAATAAGTAAACCGACCATGGGTGGCGACAGAATTTTCCCGACATGAAGTAGGGTCATGCCAGCGACCCAAAGTTACGACAGCATGTCGAGGGGGTGAGAAGGGGATATGAAGGAGCCTAGCCATCCCATGCAATTGCAGAGTACCGTATACTTTGCATTTTATCACTTAATATGTCAAGATGAGCCGAGTTACGCACTGATACTGTTCTTTTGAGTCTGAATCGTGAAAGTACAAAGGGCGCGAAAATTTTCGGTAGGCTGACACAAAAACATGTTATCATTAAGAACAAAAAGAAAACCCATAAAAACTGTAGGAGTTGTAGACTGTATCGGGGACAACACAGGGGCCTACATTGTGTCGAAACCACCTGGACTACCCGACGAAATAGCCAAACTTTGCTCCATGAGTCGCTCACCAACTGACCGTACGGCATGACACAACCAGGAAACAGCAACTAGGCTTTGCGATATGGGATAAAATTTACGACATCTACATAACCTGTGTACCCTGCCTATATGTCACTTGGTAAGGTTGACAAGACTTCTGCTATCTTGCTATGTGGAATGGAATTACTGAAGAAACTGGAGTGACATTACTGCGCGCGTAGCGCGTCGAAAATTTTGAGTTCTGATTACAGAAATTGTCTTTCACTTCTTTTCCTCATGTTTCCTTCATTTTTCAGACTGGTGTAGAATTTACCGACTCAATGCTAGAATACCACATGAACGATGGACTCCTTTAGTATACAATGATACTGAAAAGCCCTACGAAGCTTTTTGCCGACAGAATATGTTTTTAGTTTCAAAAAGTGTTGGTTGCGAGCTTTGAAAATATTGTGATAAACGTTGTCTACAAATGCATTCCAATCTCCTTTCTTCCGTCTGCACCAACACCTTTCTCTTGCCCTGCTTTGTCCCTCCCTCCCCTGTTCTTTTCTCTGTTCGCTCGGTCTTTCTCTTTTCCTCTGCTCTCTCCTCTTTTTTCTCTTTTTGTTTTTCCTTTTTCTTCTTCCCTCTAACTTTCCTTCGTTTGCACTTCCCTCTTTCCTTCATTTTGCCGACTAGTGCAGGATTTTGCTTACTGCGTGGATCTTGGGGGGTGTCACCCCCACACCCCCCTCTAGCATCGGCCCTGTTCACAGCACATTTTAGATGTAGCCCATTCAGACTTAATGACGTGCTTACTGCAAAAATCATCGTGCTTAGAGCAAAAGTATGCATAGTACCTCAATGAGGGTAGTGAAAAACGGTACTAAACTGCATTTTCTTAACGTAATTACGCATTTTTCAAATACGGGAACTTAATGTGATACTGTTTGCGCAATATCTATGGGGACTACAAGAATCGAGGAAGCTGGCTTCAGAGAAGCAATGACGAGTTGGAAGACACCACGCAAGGTGCGAAAAATTTTCGCATGTTTCTCAAGAAATAATTCGGATCATGGCCACTATCCGTCCGGTTGTTCCATTCCATTGAAAAATAGGGGGTTGCAATCTTTACTTTCACATTTTTATGGTAAATGATGAGTCGTTCTCAAAATAATTCTTCTTAGACAATTTAAAAATAAAGGTGGATAATATACAACCAAAAACATTTTGAGAACGACTCTCTTAATATCTCTTATTTTGTTTAGCAAAAAGTATGAATACTTCAATATTCCTAATATCGGACTGTACTAGTCTGCCGGACAGATAGTGGCCATGATCCAATAATTCTTAAAATTGCCAGCCTATAGAGTCGTGAAAGTTCCCTTGTTTTTTAAATTGTCATGCCGAAAAATGTTTCTTCTTTTCTCTGCTTTCTATTTTCTCTTCCCCGAGAGTCGACGTGCCTACTGATCGTCGATGTGCCGACTGACCGTCCGGCCTGGGGTGTCAATTACCCCCTATATCTACGACCCTGCCCTCCAGTAGGTATAATTTTCAGTTTTGAAGGGTTTCTTCATAATTTATCATTGGACGTGCCTGAAAACGTCTGCAAAAAATGGAAAAGAAAATGCCCAAAGCAAGGAACTGTAGCGTAAAGGTTCTCAGCGTCCGGCGTATACTTACTTGATTTTGGTCCGTTTGAAGGCCTTTGAAAAGTTGAAGCATGTGAAAGTCACAAGTAAGTAAAGCTCGAACTCCACAGGGCACTGAAAATGTTGTGTTCGAGTTGGAAGATTTGTGCTCTTGAGACCAAGGAAGTCAGAAAGTCAGTGGACTTATCTTCGTCGGGACAAAGGTTGAAACCAGATGGGGGTATAGGTGCACTGTATGTCCCTCGTCGAGGACGGATCCCCCGCAAGGTCGTTTAAATTTCCCAGTGTAGTCGGGAATCGTTAAAATATGAAGTAGTCCACAAAAGTAACGGTCGCCCCTTGTGGTTTAGGGCCTACTTGATATTTTGATTTAAATGAGGGTAGATCATCCTGTAGTAAATCCCCCAAATTTTCCAATTTCACCCCTCAAAACCAAAAATGCGCTCCGAAAATTTTGAATTTTGCTCTCGACGACCTAACGGCACTCCGTCTCCCTTGTCGGGGCTTCAGGTTGCAGTCCTATACGTAGAGAAGTTCTGGCGCTACCCCCGGCCAGCGTCGGCATTGCACATTTTATCGTACTAGACCTATCCCGACTACATGTTTACCGAAGAAACTGGAAAATTGTGCGACCGGCAAGACCACGGCTTCCTGAGCTTTACCCTGCCTGTCCCCCACCCCTATTGATGTCATTTATAGGACAGGCTACTACGAAGCATTAATTACAGGCCATGCTATAAACATCAATAGCGCAATATTCAAGCATATTGAAACCAATGTTTGGGGCGTGTTTCAGGCAATTCAAAGTACGGTACCAATATTTAAGGATGCATGGTGAAAAGGGGTGCTCGCTCCAGCTCTCGACCCCCTTACATCCGGCACTTCTACTTGTATATCACACAACATAACACTATAGACTACTAATATTAATTATAGTGCGCTGGATTATCAGCATTGTTGTGGCTTAGTTGATATGGCGCTCGACTCCGACTGTTAAGTACGTGAGTTCAAGTCTTCCCGGAGACTGGACATTGTGTTTTTCTCGTTTTGCGGTTTTAATGTTGGGGAACTGTCGACTTTTTACAGTTGCTTTCTCTTTTATATCTTCTTTTTTGAAGCTTTTATCGACTTCTCTTCGTTCCTACTTTTTCTTTACTTAATTAGGCTTCGTTTGCTAGTCATATCTCACTGCAAATTTCTAAATCAGGTCACTACACGCTACTGCATGTATCCTACATTATCAAGTCGTACACCCCCCCGACGTTGCATTTTTCGGTTGAAATTGCTGATAGTTTTATAATTTTTTCCCCCATTCTTAGGTGAAAACGATTCTATATTTCATGTAGTTTGCATTTGAAACGAAAGGTATCAATAAAGACAGGGCTCCCGGCTACGTAAGTAGCCGGGAGACCTGTCTTTATTGATACCGAATTTGCCTAGGTTCCCAAAGCAACTCTTGTTTCTAAAGGAAAGCCACTCTGAACTGAATATTCATAAATGACCGACTGTAAAATGCTCTTCTTGTATTGCAACAATGGATTCAGTTTCTTAGGGGTAGGGCTAAGCATCTGCCAACAATAGGTGACCATTATCCAGGTTTCATGGTGCGATGATTTGTAAAAGAAGACAGCGGTTCCTTTAAACTTGACCAAGTCTCCCCCCGCGTTTTCCGTGCCGTCTTAAGGGGGCGCTCCACCATTCCATAAAATTGCACTTTTCCTTGTGTGTGTGTGTGTGTGTGGGGGGGGGGGAACCCTCTACATGTAGTCCCTAAAAAGTTTGTTCGGGTTGATTTTTGACCCTGCTATGAGAGGCTAGTGAATACTTTGACAGATGTATTTTGGAAGTGATTGAGTTGGAGATTATGCTGTCAAAAAATGGTTGAAATTGATACCGATTGTGAGGTTTTGGAAAGACAGCGGACCCATCTCATATATTGGTGAGTGACAAGGGGCGGGGGTGGCGGATCACAAGTTTTTTATTCATGCGCCTGTAGCTCAAAGAGTCAATGGTCATGCTGCGAAAATTCTTATGTGCCAGTAACAACCAACTCGTGAGCTTTGCATTGATGGGTCATATGCTGGCGTTGAAAACTTGAAAAGGAATGAGAGGCAACGTAAGGGAGCGTTCACACCAAAACCGAAATCTGCTGCGTTTTGCGGGCGGGACGCGAAATTTGTTATCTCAGAACGAATGGGGCGATTTTCAAAATTTTCATTGGTGTAAAATTGCCCCTAATTGTCTTGGGAAAAAAATTTCGCGTCCCGCCCGCAAAACGCAGCAGATTTCGGTTTTGGTGTGAACGCACCTTTAGAAGGTCCGTTTTAGTGTGTAAGTCGGACGAAATTTTGAGTGCTGCATGAGGGTAATAATAAAGGAATGGTGACGGGTTCTTTGAAAACAGCCTTGTACATCTGCTTATGCAGGATCATTTAATTGAAGAGGGAAGGTGACTTCAAGTTTGACAAATGCCAAATACGACGGCCAATGGGAGAATGTAGTGAAGTGTCTTCAATCCGGGCGCCCCCAACGCCCTCCATGCACCTCCCTCCCTTGATACGCACTTGAATGCAAAGTGATCCTTCAGGTTAAAGATACCAATCACAGAACAGCAGACAAGCTGGTAGTCAGTAGATATTAAATAAGCATATCATTACGGTAAGGATTTTGCAAAGAAATCTTAGCACTTATTTAAACTTCAGAAAGCGCGTACGTGTACCAGCAATCATTCTTCCAATGATGATTCGGGCCCACCCTCTAGTCTTAGAGATCTTCTGGTCCAGCCCTCGGCAGTGTGTAATGTTTGCACAACATTGGAGTATGTATGTACACACCTTGAATACGATCATTGGCGCCCGGAGGGGGGCAAGGGGGACACTTACCTCCCTGAAAATAAAAAAAAAAAAAAAATGAAAAAAACGAAGAAAAGATAAAGAAAAAAAAACGACGAAAATAGGATATCAACATTTCTTAACAGTTCACTCAGTGTGAATTTCTACTCTCAAAACAGGAATTGAATAAGAATATCAACACTCAGGCCCCAGCAGCACCCCCGAACATATTTTTGTTATTTTTTAAAGTTTACATTTACGACATCGATAGTGCTTCCCCTTATATGCGGAAAATACGCCATGGAAGTGCCATTGCTAGCGATCTGGGAAGCAACCTATGGTGGCACGGAGCATCTAAACTCTTCCGGGAGTAAAATATTTCCCATGAAAAAAGTGGGGACTCCCTATAAAATTTGGCCCCCCCGAATTTTTTTTCTGCGGACTCTCATTAATACGATATACAGCTCATCCACACAGTTTCTTCCACCCAGACCACCCCAAGCTTTGTCCAGTCAAAGACTTGGACTGGGTTTTTAAACGAAAATATCCCAGCTTGTAGGTTAGTGAACTTGAGGTGGTCACAGTCACAAGCTATAACTTTTGTCTTCCCTGTGGCAGTTTTGATGAGCGAGTCCACGTAAGCCTGGCTTCCTTAGTTAAATCATGGTTATATAAAGTATGGTTGTCCGGGACAAAAGTCTCCTACAACGGGTTGAGCTGTCAGCACAGAAAAATTACATTTCTTATCACGTCATAAAAAGTAACAGAACGACATAAAAACATCTCCATGTCTTTATGACACCACTACAGTTGACATTAATGGCATTTGACAAAATCTTAGGGTTCTGCCCTGACTGCCTGATGTTTTGAAAATGTCTATGGATAGGCTGCCGTACCAGTCCTTGGTAAATCTTAGAGGCTTCTTACAAAGGGTGATGAACTTAGATTCGAGTTGCTAAAGAAACTCACATCAGGAACTAAAAAATAACAAATAACTAAATAAGTAAACAACAAACGCCGTATTTCTTTTGGCACTGAATCCCTCTTTATTGAAGTCAGAAAAAGGTCCCGGAAATCCTGTTTTTGTACTGCTCTCCTAGTGTAGGGCTTGCATGAAAACGGTTGGGTTCTAACGTGGGAAGGGGGGTTCTCTCCAGGTGACAGTCTTAGAAAGCTGGAAGTCAATGAATTCCAGATATGCAGTGCATATAAGGAAATTAATGTAGGGGGCACATTTCCCTACCCCACACGGCCCTCCCGCCTCAAACGCCTATGCGGACAGTCACCCAGACTCCATAGGCGCATGCACGAGCCTAGCTAGGGCCTGGGCAACACCCCCCCCCCCCCGAAATTCGAGCAGAACTTATGGCCAGTAGAATAAGGCGACTTAAAGTAAAAGGAGAAGGACGCCATGTATGCATTGCTTCCAAACGGTTCTTTCGGCGCCACTTCAATACAAGCTTCATCATTTTATTCTTTCTTTGTGATATTCTAGACAATCGAATACAAAATTATCGCCCCGAGAAGTAGTCACTCCAAAAGTAGAAAGGTTATCTTGTACTACCTCTCGGTTACGCCTTTGGTCATTTCTGTAAACATCCACTCCAATTATGAACCCACATAGGCGTAGGAGGGGGGGGGGGGCTGGGGCTGGGGGACTGTAGCCCCAGCCAAATATTTTTGTAAAAATTAGGGCAATATGCTGAGAGTTTTTCGGGAACCTACTGAAAGAAAAATAATGCAATTTGGTGTAGCTAAAGGTAATTAAAGGGAAATATTGCGTTTAAAATGCACCAACATGGCATACAAAGAAAATACCTTTAATCATTATTAAACCGATCAGTCTCACCAATAAACTCTAGCAATATCTTTATCTCCTCAAAATATTATGCATTACATGAGTAACGGATGTTGCATCATTTGAATTTTCGAAAGTTTGGGTGAACAAATTACTTTTGTGCAACAAATACCCGAATTTCTTCCTGTGAGAGCCTTTTTTCTTGAAAAGAAAACTGCCGTACTGTCTTATTTTGAATTGTCTATCATATTGTATCAATTAATATTGGCTTAAAAAATATGACAATTTTTTGTAAAACAAACGCAATATTTCCCTTTAATAGTATAAAAAACTTCCTTGGTAATTAACATATATATATATAGTTCTGATTTGAATGCAGCTTGTGCACCGGCACATATATATTCGGTATTAATTTACCAGTGTGTTTTAATGGTTTAACTTATATTATGGTTATCAGTGGTGTATTTAGGGGGGAATTGGGCCATGCCCCCTCACCGATGCCGATTTTTTTAGTACCTAAAATACGTAAATTATTTAAAACAAATTCTACTTCAAAGGTAGCATATGTGGCACCAGATTGCATGCAAGGACACCCAATTTTTCAAAAATTTTCAAAGGGGAGGGGGAACCCCTCTCCTCTTAGACCCCTCCTCCACGCCGGCCATTACATGAGAGAAATCCTGGCTACGCCATTGATTATTATCATTATTATTGTAACGACTTCCCCAAAAATTACAATCAATATGGAAGGGTAGTAACAGGGCAAATGGTTGTGATAACCGCTGCATGGCTATATAATATGTACACTAACATGTTCAACGCGTATTTTTGGTTATATTTTTCGCGCAAGTCTTTACAGCCCCCCCCCCCCATCAACTTGGGCTCCTACGCCATGTGGACCCTTTTAAGTATATTGCATACTAAGGCCAAATGCACTCGCGGCCCTGTATAAAGCGAACAAGTGCCTAAAATAAAAGACCCTATAATTTTGAATAATAGTACTATATTTTAATGCATTTGTTATACAGCATCCATACCAAAGATGAGAAGTGCGCCCCGCTATCTACAGGTTTTCGCACCATAGAATAGGATACAGGTTTGCACTTGTCAGTCAACATTATGGCTCAGAGAAAATCTCTTGATTTAATGGAATTAATACTACTTTTAGAAGTTGATTCTCACGATGTCCATAATTCTAAAGATTTGACAGACGTTTTCCGAGGCTAATTCACCCAGTGAGCCCTTACTTGAGGCTGAGAAAGGAATGCTTCGTCTCAATTTCAGGAACGATATAAACTTTTGTATCCGTGTCAACACGTATTTAGGTCCATAGAAAACACAAACACGCACACATACTCATACACACACATGCACACAAAACAGCATGTTCGAAAGAAAGGAAGTTCAATACACAGAACCGTCGAAAAGTTTCTATAAGATAGGTGGAGGGTAAATTTTAGGGAAAGCTTAGACCCTTCAGCTTTACAGATTTTGATATTTTTTGGCCATTTTCAGCTTCAGGTAGGCCTTACTATGTTTTAAAAAAACTTTATACTGAAAATTGTTAAGACTGTATCCCCCGCTCCCACAACTCCGACGGCCCATAGCATATATGACCACAAAAATGAGTGTATAGATATTCCTAATTGTACAATGTAGTTTATCGTAAGATGATTTTTCAGAGGTCGCCGATTCTTAATGCTGACCGTAAGCGTACGGGACTAATTCCAATGGGGGGGGGGGGGGGGGAGTGGGAGCAGCACTTTTACTCGAAATAAGCAAAAGTTTTGCTCCAAAATAGCAAATTTTCTACCCAAATGGGATGGGGGTTGCATCTCCCTAGCGCAGCCTGATATATCCACTGATCACAAAGGTTCTCGGCATCTATCCAAAACGCTTTGTCTGACTAATTGTTCAAACCTAGGCACCGAGGATCGAGATTCTGGCGTTCTATCGCATCTTTTATTCAGAACAGACTGTAACCACTGTCGACTATCCCATCTGTACCCTAGCGTTTGATGGTGTGACCCTTCGATTTCCACCAGGGCTTTCCTCCGGACTAGTGGTATATCAATAGAGGGAAAAGGGGGCGATCGTCCCCCGCAAAGCCTCAGGAATCTTTGTCTGAAATTTTTGTGGCCTTAAAATTTCTTGAAACGCATGGTTATCGATGGTCATGACCGCCTTAACATTGGTACTTGCATATACAATTGAGAAATCTAACAGTATATGCTATCCAAGTGCCAAAAAAGTTCGGCGCGCTTCGCGCGCACCCACTATTTGACTATAGACTGGCGTCTCATTATTATCGATTTCTGTGAAACAACTTTAGTAGAATTGTCTCATTACTTCTTTCTGTAAAACAACTTGATTGGAAAATTGTTTGGAAAACCATTTCAACCCACCTCACGCGATCCTTTCTCGTACTTCAACAAAAGGGAACTGAAGGGAAGGGATTTCCCTCCCCTAAACCATACATAAGACATTAAAGGTGATCGGTCGTCTTGAAATATTCTTTGTGACGTCAGCCTTTTCTTGGCATGTTTCTGCAGTCGTCACTGTTCAACGGATACACCGTACAAGTAGCTATGAGGTGTACAGCTACATGCCGTCTTTTCTTGCTTGCCGATTAGCTATACCATACTTGTACGGTGTATCCGTTGAACAGTGACGACTACAGAAACATGTCAAGAAAAGGCTGACGTCACAAGGAATATTTTAAGACGACCGATCACCTTTAAGTGAAATTCCCAAACGCTTGCAAAACAAAATCCTTTACAACGGAACTATTGATGTCTTCAGCATGTGAGGGATTTGATGTCTGAAAGTGAGGAGGGGCAAACCTGCATGCGCGAAACAACAAACGGGCCCGGGCTCCCTTGAAGGAGTGGGGTCCAGACCTAGGGACAACGCCCCAGAAGCCCTTAGGTATTTAAAAATAAAACCATTAAAATGATGCATTCGGCTGTCTTAAAACTCATCGGATGTGCACTAAGCGATCACAAAACTCACATTTCGACCACCATTTTAATACAGTGAAAGCCTTACTCGGAACAACAGGTCATTTTAATACTAATGAAGGGGTTTGGCCTTTGGGTGGCTGTAATGATATTAGAAGAGTATGCACTAAGCTATGGAACATGCAAGAACTTACAGGTTAAATTTATCAGGAAACAGTATTTAAAGAACTTCGGTGCGCGAGAAGCTCGCCGAAGAAAACAGCCATTTTATCTTAGCCTATTCTTTATCTTTTAAAATGCAGTGTTATCCATTACATAAAAGATTCTCATACTTTTCCCAACCACCTATTCTTTCTTTTATGTTTCATTTTGTCGATGGT
The DNA here is from genome assembly GCA_029531755.1 of Holothuria leucospilota. Lineage (NCBI taxonomy): Eukaryota > Metazoa > Echinodermata > Holothuroidea > Aspidochirotida > Holothuriidae > Holothuria > Holothuria leucospilota. The sequence continues at coordinate 24,918,679 of CM055965.1, forward strand.
CTGGGACATGCAAGGGACTCCTCAAAGGTTTTTGTTTTATTACTGTGTCAAATAAGATAGTTTCGCAAACATGCCGGTAATTTTGTAAGGACGATCAAGTTTGAGGGTTGTAGAATTATAATACTTTCCAAAATTTATGAAATATTGTTATGGGTAGTTCTTACAGAGACACGGCCATGGGCGTCCGCAGTAAAAATGCCAGGGAAGCAGGAGGGAGGGTACGTTGTAAGAGCCTTGGAAACAGTATCGTAATTTATTCAAGATATCCCAGAGGAAGTATACTAACGGGCGATTCCGAAGAAGTTTTCCTACAAACAGCAGTACTAACTAAGAGACACTTTAAGCTCACGCAAAGCCCGCAGAAAAATTTAGTGAGAATTGGAATTCCCTATACACGGCTAGGTTTCTAAACTTGTGCTCGCAAGGAACACATGGCCGCAGCTGCAGAAGGGGGAGGGGCAGGGGGAGGATCCCCCGACCCATGAGATTTCCAAACCGTAAATGAAAGTTTGGGTACTTGAGAAAAAACTGAAATACTGAAAATTTCACTGTCCAAATTATGATTTCAATTAAGGTCCCAAAACCTGGGAAATACTTTTTCAAAAGTCCTCTCGACTCTCTGGCGAAGAGCCAAGGGGCGGAACCAAATATTACTCTCGAAGGAGTTCTGCTCCCCAAAGGAACCACGTCCCCAAGGGACAACAAACTTAACCTGGGAATCGCATACAAAGGTTCCTTTTTTCCCAAATATCCCGGGGAGGCCCGCCGTGGACACGTTCTTTAGTGGGTTTCTCTTCCCGACGAGGATACCTGTCTGGAAACCAATGGGAAATAAGTATAGGCTAACTCCCTTGCCCTAGCCTTACAACTCATCGGTTCACCTTTGAGATCTTTTGTCTGTACACAAATTTCGTAATCATTTTGACAGCTGTTTTCCATCTGTCGTTATATTTCATTTGATTTATCGCGACTTGATTTTGATACTCCAGAGGTTGCGATGATCTCCTGACTGTGATTGGAGTAAATCAAATTACCTGGTGCATATTCATATCGGATGTGTGGAGATCAACTTTCTTGTGAGTAACATGCGGACACATTGTACGTACAAGCCCTCAAGCAGGGGGTACAAGTAACGTTAGCAGACTATATAGCGCACAGGTAAGATTACGTGTTACGTATGTGGCGAGCATGTTGCGGCTCCATCTCGATCCCTCATATGTAGTGGCAAAACAATCCTAACAGAGAAAAGTTGAAAATCCGGTCTTGCATTGTACTTTTACTGTGCTTTTAGGAAGATGTGAGCTAGTGGATTAGGCTAGGAAGTCTTGGTTCATAACTTCGTATGAAGTGTCTCCTCAGAAAGCAAACATCGGTCGGACTGCTGAAGTGAAGTTGGATAACATATTTAGAGAGCTACTTCGCCGAAGAAATAATCACAAGAGTTGTTGCTGCCCGGGAGTCTTGAATCTCTACAAGGGTTAGCTTACCGTATTCTCAAGGCATCGCTTGTCCGGTTCAGTTCTTTTTGGATACAGGTGAGTGCTTCATGTCTAACGTTAAAGTTCCAGGTTTTATATCAATGCTTTACAGTGGTTGGACCACAAGTTAAAAGAAACTATTTTAGCGTATTTATGTAGGCCTAGCTACGCTAAGTTGTTGACATGATACCTTTTTGCCGGTAGGAAGCCCGAACTCCAAAGTAACTATTAGGCCAGGGTTAATCAGGTAGGCTTATGTGTTTAGCCTAGATGTATTTTCCAACAACCTTAGCCATATCATATGGCATAGGCTAGGCCTACTGAAATTTCTTCTGAGGTGAAATCTAGCCCTAGATACTCTTTACCATTTACCTGTAGTGAATTTAACTACAGGCAGTAACAGTCAAGTCACAATTTCAATTTGAAAAGTCAGTTTCATGAAAAATTAATTTGCAAAAAGTTAGACTGAACATAGGCCTAGAAGCAAAATAAATGTTTGTTAATAGGTCCTAACATTAGACATAAGCTAGTCAGACAAATTATTCTTCAGCTTCATGAATTAGGTATAATATCCTGATATATTTTTTACAAAAGCAAACTAATTTGGTGACTCATTAGAATAACTTTGAATATCTTTGTAAACCAAAATACAGGCATGGTCAGTAGTAACCATACATGCAATTTAATCAGGCTTTGTACAATCTGTCAGTACTGTACTGTATGGAACTAATTAATGGCAATTTGAAGTGCTTTGGAGGCAGTGGTTTTGCTGGGCCTGGTATAGGGATCCATGGGTAGGTGGAATGACATGTGATATACTTTACTGAAATCGAAGAAATGATTATTTGTGGTAAAATTGAAAGTTAGAAAATTGCTTAAAAATGAAAACGTGTGCAAAACTTGCTTGTCTGACTTCGGTGTTCTCTTTCAAGTTCATTGTTTAAATGTGACAATGTGGCACAAATATAGCCCTGATCTGGCTACATTGCCATTTGGGGGAATAATGGATTTCTTCTTGATAACAATTTAAAAAACACATCTTATGACTGCAGTGAACACATCAACATTCAACATATACATCAGGGCCCCAAATAAGCAAACTGGCTAGGCCTATAGGTCTGTTTTTTCATAGGACATTTTTGAGAGGCACCACAGCCATCAGTAAGGGCACAATGGTCATGGCTGTCGGTGCCATCAGTTATTTCGAGCCCTGATACATGTATAGTGGAGTGACCGTGGAATGCGCACTTAAGAAATCTATCGTTCCAAGATTGTGATGTGGAATGTTAGGCTTGACACGCAGTCGACAATCACTCCATTTACACAGAATTTCAGTATTCCAGTGCGTGCTGTTTTGGACAGGTTTTACTTCAAAGCCAACCAAGTAAAGGAATTAGTTGATGTGCATGCCAGCAAGCCAGGTGTTTATCTAGGCACAGTTTGCCAATGAAACATGTTTGGACACATGTTCAAGCAATATAGTCCTCACTGACCTCATCAACTAGCTCAGTGATGATAAATATAGAACAGATCCATGGGGGAAACCACAGGCACCCCATACGATGTATAGTACACCATATACTATGTATTGTATAGACGGAAAGGTATGTCACAAATCTCCTAGCTCGAACAAACAACTTAAGTTTCTGGCATAATTACTGCACTTTTCTCTCCAAATTTTTCTGTGTCGAGACTTCAAGTCAGAAGATACATCAAGGCAGTTCTTTTTCCCGAATAATTTCACACTGCGTTGTCTGAAAGACGAAATTCTGATGGAGTAACAGTTTGAGGATGGTAACTGCTGCTGATGTTACATTCAGCACTTCCACAATAAAATTAAATACTCCTGAAATATTGTCTAAAGTTCATCTTAACTTTCAAGGTTACTTCCTAAATTTGTCAATAGTGATTCGCTTTTTATTATAACAAATCTTGCAGATACACATTAGCATTAGTATGAACGATTTTTGAACATTGAATTTCATAAAAATTTGAAAACTTTTTGAAAAGTGGAAGTGCTAGCAGCTTCTATGAGCATTTGTGGCAGTTGAACAGCTATACAGTAGCTACAGTTCAACTCTCACAAATGCTTGTAGAAAATGCTAGCACTTCCACTTTTCAAAAAGTTTTCAAATTTTTATGAAATTCAATGTTCAAAAATCGTTCATACTAATGCTATGTGTATCTGCAAGATTTGTTATAATAAAAAGCGAATCACTTTTGACAAATTTAGGAAGTATACTTGAAAGTTAAGATGAACTTTAGACAATATTTCAGGAGTATTTAATTTTATTGCAGAAGTGCTGAATGTAACATCAGCAGCAGTTACCATCCTCAAACTGTTACTCCATCGAAATTTCGTCCTTCAGACAACGCCGTGTGAAATTATTCGGGAAAAAGAACTGCCTTGACATATCTTATGACTTGAAGTCTCGACACAGAAAAATTTGGAGAGAAACGTGTGGTAATTATGCCAGAAACTTAAGTTGTTCGAGCTAGGAGATTTGTGACATACCTTTCCGTCTATATAATACATAGTATATGGTGTACTATACATCGTAAGGGGCGCCTGTGGGGGAAACTACCTCCAGTTGTGACATTTTGCAAATTGTGCAGTATATATTTTGTACAATGCAACTTCTGTGCTTGATGCACTCACTGCCCACAGTATGGACATTATTTTACAGATTTCAGCTGTTTGTCCTGCCTAGCAGCCTTCAACTTCAATTACTGTATTATATGATTTAACACATCTCTGTGAGTAGTTGAGTATTTTCACATTATTCGGACCATTGTCCCTGACAGTGACATACCCCATTAACATTAGGCAATGTAATTAAAGAGCCTATGAAGTGACAAAGTGCAACCATTTTATATCATTCTCTGACCATATCTATTACCAAAAATAGCCCTTATAGGCTAATGTTCAAAAATACCGCCCCATGAAAGAGAAATGCTAAAACAAAGTGGTACCCCTTCAAGCACAACAGCTCAAAAGGTGAAAGTACATTGACCCAAGAATGACGTCAGGTCTGGAACTCAACTTCGCAGTGTGTGTATGTACTATACACTTCCCTTGTAATGTTCATATCATGTCAATATCGATAATTTACGGAATCTTGCCCTAATTTGTATGAATCTTCGCCCATTTTTGACTAAGATAATACAAGAATGATAACAAAGGACCACATGAAGAGCCACTCTGTGGAATTTAGCCCAACTATCTCAAGTCGCTGGCCTAAGAACAAGAAAAAGTTTGGCAGTGTGAGCAGTAGCGTATGTAGCCAGAGTGGGGCAGGGGGGCAGACTGCCCCCCGGGCAAAAAATCGAAGTAAAATCGGGACGACGGAAAAATGAAAAAAAAAAATAAACGAAGGGAAAAAGAGGGAGAAGGAAAATGGAAGGGGAAAAGGAAAGGCGAAGAAGGGAGGAAAAGGGAAAATAACAGGAGAAAAGGGAAATAAAATAATAACAATAGGAATCATTATCGATGGAAGGAAAGGATGGAGAGAAGGAAACGGGCTTGATAAGGTAGAGCACTGGTTCAAATATCAACGGGACGAGTATACTGATACAGGTAGAGCTAGGGATCGTGGAAAAGACTGGAATGAGAAAGAGAAAGGCTAAGAAGGCAGAAACGGGATGAGGGATGAAGCGAGGCAGATTGTGCATGAGAAAGAGGAAAAGATGAACTAGGAAAGGGAATAGAGAGCGTTAGACGACTAGGGAGTCCGGAAGGACAGACTATGAAGCAGAGCAGAGTAAGGGGACAGAAAAATGGACGTAAAGCAAGGCTGTCAGTGTGGGAGCTATAGGGATAGTAGCTACAGACCTGATTTTTATTTTTAATCACTATCAAAAAGGGATACTTGAAATAAATGTCCCGGTGCAGATTTTCTTTCAAAGTCACAAAATGAGTGGAAAGTATCCAGTTGCGTTGCCACTTATTGGGGTTTGGTGTCAGAACCCTAATGAGTGGTCAAGAAAAATTGCCAAGAGAAACTATTTATATAAGCCTGAATTTGAATATAACATGGGCAAGCTCCACCCATATTTTGCTTTCCCAGCTCACTAGATATAAAGTGATAAATCTTAGCTCTATGCACTTACATTTTATTTTGTTCTCAGGGGACCTCCTGGTGTGGCTGACTTTGGCAGCAATCCTCCTAACATCTTAAAACCCAAAATATGTAGTAATTTTGGAGTGTAACGTATTAGCGTGTGCAATGGGGGCCGGGGCCATGGCCCCCACCGTTGTAAGTAGTCAAGGGAAATCGGAAGCAGTCTGACCGAGACTGGCCGAGCATCAGGCGCACTCTCCCTCCCCCAATTGGCCGTTATGGGTGTGTTAACATGCTTCAGAATGTGTCAAATATAGCACCATTTTTCATCTCAGCGAACTTCTAAAAGCAAAAATTCCCCTCCCCCGGGACGGTGAATGATCAATTTTTTGTCTCTCTATTATATAACAATAATCACTAAACAAATAGCAGTCTGAAGAACGGTCAATCATCTAGTTATAAAGATGACTACCTTTATACTGGTCATTAGGCAAGCGTGAAGCCAGGGGGTGGAGGAAGAAGGCAGCCGCCCACCTTATTTAGTATTTTATTATGTTTACTTTTTACAATAGTGCTAGTGTTTCCCCTTTTTATATGCGATAAATAGGCCTGGGAAGTGCCATTTCCAGCCATCTGGGAGGCATTTTGGACCAAAATTTCCTTGCACTCCGTGTCACCATCGGTTGGCGCGGAGTGCTGAGAGACTTTCTATGAGCTGCGTCCCTCCCACTTCCTTGACATTTTTTTGCTATGCCCCTGTTAATAGTTTGTGTCTAGCCAGTTGGACTTTTCTCTGTGCCAGTTGGTGGAATTCACAGTCTACCCCCACCTCACAAATCCTGCGCATGCCACTGGTGTAACATACAACACCCCGGGAAGGATCCTTTCCTCAGCAGTGTAGTTTGGGAAGGCATTTTGGCCAAAATATTCCCTGTACGCTTCGCGCCAACTGGTGGTGGTGCTCCGCGATGATAAAGTCTCAAAGGGTCTCTCTGAAGAAAGGCATTGATCCCTCAAAAATGATTCCTCCTCGATCTTACACCAAGTTTACCACTGACAGTTCACCCCGGCTTCATCAAATCGAGTTATGGTAAATAGTTAAATTGTGATCATCGTGACTATAAGTTCGCATACTGATAAGGCCATTTGAATATCAAGTCGATAATTTATTCTCATGCCCCCAATTCTATTCCGAAGCTTCCGGACTTGTCCCAGGGTGATAAACTGGACCCAAAAGAAACAGTGGGGGGGGGGACCCACCTCTACAATTAGTTTGAAAAATCATGAAATTGGGACGTAAATTTTCATTTTGCCCCCCCGGGCCGAAGACCCTTGCTACGCGCCTGAGTGTGAGGAAGAACTTGCAGTAGGTGGCGACGGCGAACGAGTAGAAAGACTCCATACTTCTGGTAACGTTTTGCTCACAGATTGTGTAGCTTGTGTCCAGTACTGGGCTTATTATTTCATAAAAACGTATCTGAAGAATTTGCCACTATCAAGCAAAAAATACATAACATAAAAATTTGAAATTCTTACTACCCAAAAGGGGATGTTTGTCACTACTCGCTCAAGCTTACATCTAGACCCTATACATAGAAGACATACACCGAATCTTGCTATCCCATTTGCAACAGCTTCCATTTGCCTCGAGTTTTTCAAGAATTGGTATTGAAACAGGATTTTATAACTCTGAAATGCTCGTTAGCATAGAAGCACAAGTTAAGGCAGCAGATGGAAGCCATTTTCTCTCTTCTTCGTCCATATTTCTAAGTTATATTTTAAACCCATCAGTTTGAGTTTGCAGACTACTTAGTTGATCTTCAACTACACAGCAACCCTTTGCAAAAAAAAAAAACAAAACATTTAACTCACATTTAAATCGGATTGTCTGGTAAGATGGCTGATTTATCTCCCAGTATTCCTTTGGAAGGCTTCCTTTCCAAGTTGTCACAAACGTTAGTTTGAAAATCGAACAATGGATATCGTACTAGACTTTGAAATGCTTGAAGCTCAAATAGTAACTTTATGTCAACCTCTGAAAAAATACCGAATACTTCCTTAGACAACCAAAATTGTGGTCTCCCTTCTCACTGAAATTGCCTGTTCTATGTGCCGTTAACTTTCCTCGGTCCGTTTTGTACGAAGTTGGAAATAGCGGAGAACATTGGTACAAGTGTCCATAATATATCAACAGGTAATGTGTTGGTAGTGGTACTTGTATGGTATAACCAGGGAGTTCTCGCAACTCCCTGGTATAGCTGATTTTGTTTGCCACTATGTAGAATAGTACTTGTATATGGGCCTGTTTATCGATAAACTATACAGTATACACTAGTGAACGAAGCACTACTTCCCACCCCAGTAATAATAATAACAGTTACATAGCACAGGAGGAGAAATGGATGCAATTATGTATCCTGGGGAGGTATTTTCTGTGAGTATAACCTTGTACCAGGGAACTTCCATTTGTTTGTATGTACCAGAGAGGCCGTGACAACTCTCTGCTTGTACCAAACTCAATGAAGATTGCCCTGTAAGGCAAACGAAGGTTTCGTAGAGATATAACTTTGATGATTATATCAATCATTTTCTTTGCAAGAGCAGTAAGCTATTGTATGCATCTTTATAGGAGTTTCTGATACATACATATCGTGCAGGATTCCATAACATCAACAGTACAAGGTATGTTCAAAGCGCAATTACTTGCACGCACTGCGAAGTTGAGTTCCGGAGCTGACATCATTCTTGGGTCCATGCATACATAATTTCACTTTTTGAGCGGGTTGTGCTGGAAGGGGTAACATTTGGTTTTAGCATTTCTCTTTCATGGGGTGGTATTTTTGAACATAAGGGCAATTTTTGGTGATAGATTCTGTTACGGCTTGTGGTCGCAAGTCAAACCAATAACAGCGAAAGATCACAGAAGAACGAGATTAAAATTCAACAACTTAATGATTATTTACAATCTCCTTATCTCACTTAAATTTACAATAATTAATTAGATTTACTTACAATCCTTTACTTAATGGTATTCTGGTCTGGTCCAAGGGCTGGTAGTGCATGCACGTTGACGATGGCACAGTGGTAGACCTGCAGCGTGCTGTAGCGTAGGAACTGGTTCCACGAGCGAATAACGACAAGGCTAGCGATGATGGATGATAACAATCTCAATACACAGCGTAGAAACGGCGTAAGGCAATTTGTCAGTGGCTGGCTTATGATATCTCAGCAGTATGATAGTCTGGTCTCGTTGATGTCTCTCGATGAAGTTAGTATTAGGGTATCTCTCAATGTCTCTCTCCGCCACAACAACTGTTGAACTGCCTTTTATATGCTAGGCTTTTATTCGAGAACTCTCCAGAATTTAACAGAAACTTCTAGTGTACACAGTCCAGTAATTACGAGAACGTTCCTTAATAGAAACTTCTAGAACACACAGTAGTTGTAATTGGGACATAACGTAAACAGTTCTTACTTCTAGACAGTTCTAGAAAGGCTGCGTTGAAGTTGGACGTCTCTGGAACTTTCCACTCGCTCGTCGATGGATTCAATCCGGTGTTCCTGACGGGTTGTCTTGTAACACTCCCCCCCTTGAAAAAGTTTTGGACGTCTCGGACAAAACTTAAGTTACGATATTTACAATGTACAACTTTACAGCAATAACTACAGTATGTATAGCATGTAGTCCAATATTCAATGGAAGGTATAATCATAACATACAACTTGTCTTGCAAGGTGATGATAATACATGAATACAGCAACATCATCAATACACATTGTGCCATAGTTAACACAAAATTTCAAAACTTACAGTGATATCTTCAACATACTGCATCAAATCAAATTCTTGACAAAGAGTCTGGTACAACATTGTCTTTCCCTTTAATATGCTTAATATCTACATTATATGATTGCAGAAATAAACTCCACCTCATCAATCTTTGATTCTTATTCTTCATCTTAGATAAAAATGTCAAAGGGTTATGATCAGTGTATACAGTGATAGGGAAACTAGTAGTTCCCAAATAAACATCAAAGTGTTGAAGACCAAGTATCAAAGCTAATGTTTCTTTTTCAATTGTTGAATAATTTTTCTGGTGTTTGTCAAATTTCTTAGAATAATAACAAACAGGGTGATCAACACCATGCTCATCAGCTTGAAGCAAAACTGCTCCTATGCCATTGTCACTGGCATCCACTGCCAACTTAAATTGTTTTTCAAAATCTGGAGCGATCAACACTGGTGAACTCATTAGTGCCTTTTTCAATAATTCAAATGCTGCTTGGCAATTATCCGTCCAATCAAACTTTTCATTCTTCTTTAACAATTTTGTCAGTGGTGCAGCAATGTCAGAGAATTTCGGACAAAAACGTCTGTAGTAACCAGCCATGCCTAGGAAGCGCATGAGCTGCCTTTTATCAGTTGGGGCAGGGAACTTGTCAATGCCCTCAACTTTGGCCTTAATTGGTCTAACTTTGCTCTGACCAACCACATGCCCTAAGTACACCACATGGGCACAAGCAATCTCACTTTTGACCAAATTGACAGTCAAATTAGCTTTGGCAAGTTTGTCAAATAATGCCTTAACATGTTGTACATGTTCATCCCATGAGTTGCTGTACACAATAAGGTCATCAATATATACTTCACAATTTTCTAAATTTGACGTAAGGTTATTTACTAAGCGTTTAAAGGTCATTTGTGAATTTTTCATACCAAACGGCATAACCTTATACTGAAATAACCCATCTGGCGTCACGAATGCCGAGATTTTCCGAGCCCTCTCAGTGAGTGGTATCTCCCAGTACCCCTTTAGTAAGTCAAACTTTGACACATACGCAGCTTTCCCAATCCTATCAATACAATCATCGATACGGGGTATCGGATAGGAATCCGTTCTTGTGACTGCATTCACCTTTCGGTAATCCGTACAAAATCTGTACCCACCGTCTGGCTTGGGGACCAATATACAAGGGGAAGACCATTCACTATTACTAGGTTCTATAATGTCATGGTCCAACATGTACCGAACCTCATCCCTGAGATGTTGTCGTTTTCTAGGGTTAACTCGGTAAGGATGCTGCTTGATTGGTGTGGCATCTCCCACATCAACATCATGTTCAATCAAATTTGTCCTAGTAGGATCATCTGAGAACAAGCATGCATATTCATAGATTAATGATTTCATTTCTGACTTTTCTTTGTGATCCAGATGACTTAATTTCTGGTCAAGATTTTTCAACACATCAGAATTTTGTAACTTAATACACATGTCAGGAACATTATTAGCCTTGATCTCATCATTACTGAGTTCATGATCAGCATTGATAATACACACTTGATCACCTGTATCATTAGTGTTACTATTTACATCATGTACACTTTCATTCTTAGAAATGTCACAATCTTCTCTTTCATAATATCTCTTCATCATATTAATATGACATACTCTTTAGATTTACGCTTGTCAGGTGTCAAAATGACGTAATCTGTGTCACTAACTTTTCTCTCAATGACATAAGGTCCTTGAAAGCGAGCTTGAAGTGGCTGACCAGAAACAGGTAAAAAACACTAGCACCTTATCACCAGGTTTAAACTCTCTTTTCACAGTGGTCTTGTCATACCACGCTTTCATTTTCTTCTGAGAGTGTCTCAGATTTCCTGAGCAAGTTCACATGCTCCATGAAGACGATCTTTAAAGCGGGATACATAATCAAGTAGATGTATGTCTTCACCTGGATCTGATAACCACTTCTCCTTTAACAATTTCAATGGTCCACGAACTGTGTGTCCAAAGACAAGTTCAAATGGACTGAACCCAAGTGACTCTTGTATAGATTCCCTGGCAGCAAACATTACAAATGGAATGCCTTCATCCCAATCTCTCTCATTATCATGACAATATGTCTTTAACATATTCTTCAATGTTTGGTGAAACCTTTCTAAAGCCCCTTGGCTTTCCGGATGATAAGCCGAAGACTTAATTTGGTCTATGCCTAACTCATACAACATCTGCTGGAATACAGTTGACATGAAATTAGACCCTTGATCTGATTGGATCTCTTTCGGCAACCCAAACAATGTGAAAAATTTAAGTAAAGCTTGTAAGACTGTCCGAGCCTTAATATTCCTCAGAGGTATTGCCTCTGGAAACCTTGTAGAAGCACACATAATGGTTAATATATACTGATGCCCTGCCCTACTCTTAGGTAGGGGACCTACACAATCAATGATGACTCTACTAAACGGCTCTTCAAAAGCAGGAATTGGCTTTAAGGGTGCAGCCGGAATATTCTGATTCGGCTTCCCAACCATTTGACATGAGTGACAGGTCTTACAAAATTTGGCCACATCACTTTTAAGTTTTGGCCAATAAAAGTGATTTAGAATTCTGTGGTAAGTCTTATTGACTCCTAGGTGCCCTGCAAATGGCATTTCATGAGCAATACTCAGTATTTCCCTTCTATAGGTCCTAGGTACCACAATTTGATGGTAAATTCTCCACTCTTCATCTAATAGTGCATCAGGTGGTCGCCATTTACGCATCAAAATATTGTTTTTCAAATAAAAGCAGACTGGGACGTCTTTCGATTCATCCTCAGTGAGTGCACCAGCTATTAATGGCTGAAGCTCTTCATCATGTTGTTGTTGGACTGACAACTGGTCTCTGTGGAGTGTGTCAGACATTTTTGATTTTTCCTGTTCTACCCCCTCACTATGTGTGGGGCCAGGAGACTCACAATCCTGACTATCATTAAGATTAGTCATAAAAGATTGGCTGAGATCATACCAAGAATCTTCACTTTCATGAACATTTTTACTAGAATCTTTTCCAGACTCTGACTCCTCCTTTCGGAGAGTTGTTCCATTTTTAGGAACTAATTCCTCAATTTTAGAGGGCGGATGATTAAGTTTATCATCCTTATTTTCAGAAATCATACCCTCATTTTTAGAGAGTGGATGTTCAAGATTATCATCCTTACATGATTCCCTTCTTGTTCCACTTTTGGGAACTGTATCCTCACTTTTGGAGGGTGGATGTTTAAGATTATCATCCACGGCGAGCTTTTGTGACATAGCTCTAGTGACAGCACAGGCAGGGAATAAATTTGGAAATTCCTTTTCTAATTGCTCTGTGTTGTTATAATCACATGGCTTATCTGTCAAAATTGCATTGGCTACTACCTTTCCACCAGCTAGGTCATTGCCTAGCAACAGAGATACCCCCTTACAGGTAGAGTAGGTCTGACCCCTACTATGACCGACCCAGAAACTAAATCTGACTTCAAATTAATTTTGTGTAGAGGGACAGAAATAAATCCACACTCAACCCCCTGAATTAGTACATTTGCCCCTGTGGAAGTAGAGTCCGATAATGGCAAAACTCCATCAAGAAGCAACGACTGAGTTGCGCCTGTGTCACGCAAAATTTTAATTTTGACGGGTGGATGAGCTGAATTTCCATCTAGGGAAATAAACCCCTCAGACACGAATGGAAGGTATTCTTCCTTAATTTGGTCACTAGAATTAGGCCGTAAAGTCACGACTACCTCAGAAGAATTCTCTGCATTGGCTAAGGCATTGGAGGCTGTTTCAGTCTCCTTTAATTTTGCCAATGTGAAGCAATTTGCCATTGTGTGGCCCTTTTTGTGACAGAAACCACAAGTTATGTCTTTAAAGGCAGCTTTGTTTGAGCTGACCGGGTCGTTCTTTTGACGACTTGAATCTGGTTGTTTTTTACCAGAATTTGTTGGAGAGATAGAACCAGACTGAGATCCACTATTACTTGTTGTGCCCTTCTATTGCCATATTTCTTATTTGGCCTACTAAACTGACCCTTGTTTTGAGTCTGACCCACTTTACCGAATTTATGGGTAAGTGCATACTGATCAGCCAAATTTGCCACTTCTTTCAAGTTGTCAGCCTTATTTTCCTCAAGGTGAGTCTTAATGTCATCATTCACACACCGTTTGAATTCCTCGACCAGCATCAGTTGTCTCAAAGTGTCAAATGTGGAGACCTTCTTGGAAGCACACCATCTATCGAAATGCCTTTCTTTTTGATAAGCAAACTCTACGTATGTTTGTGTATCCGCCTTACGATACTTTCTAAATTTTTGGCGATAAGCTTCGGGCACTAATTCATAGGCTTGTAATATGGCCTTTTTAACCTTATCATAATCCATGCTGTCCTCTATTGACAGAGCGGAATACACTTCTTGAGCCTTGCCTGTGAAATTACTCTGGATGAGTATGGACCATTTATCTCTTGGCCACTTTAGTTGCTCACCCAGCTTTTCAAAATGGTTAAAGAATTTCTCCACATTATCCTCCTGAAATTTGGGGACAAATTTTACGTGCTAAGAAACATCGAATAATCCCCCAGTATCCAAGCCTATTTTAGGGTCTGAGCCTTTTATGACCCCTAACTCTAGTTGCTTCAACCTAAATTCATGATCTCTGCCTCTTTTTCCCTTTGCATTTGCATTTCTCTTTCCTCTTTTTCCTTTTGCATTTGCATTTCTCTTTCCTCTTTTTCCTTTTGCATTTGCATTTGCATTTCTCTTTCCTCTTTTACCTTTTGCATTTCTCTTTCCTCTCTTTCCCTTTCTCTTTCCATTTCTTTTAATCTAATCTCCTTATTCATTTCTATTTCAAGCCTTTTCAATTCAAATGTGTTGTCAGTTGGCACAGTGATAGCTGTTTCCAATACTGTAATAGGCAGGATACTTTCATCCACTAGATATTCTAGAACATATCTTTTAATCTCGTCTTTCCGCATTAAAGGCTGAAATTCAACGCCATAATGTTTTGCGACCTTTACAATCTCAGACTTCTTTAATGAATCTAGTTCCTCGACTGAGGGACTAGCCACGAATTTATCTAAGTTGAATGGCATTTTGAAATTGTATCAAGCCTTCAACAAACAAATAAGTAGTCTGAGCAAACACAGTTGCTTACGATTCACAACAGAATTTCTCGAATTTTCTAGTATTTTTCGTTCCCGGATGTTAGGCCACCAATTCTGTTACGGCTTGTGGTCGCAAGTCAAACCAATAACAGCGAAAGATCACAGAAGAACGAGATTAAAATTCAACAACTTAATGATTATTTACAATCTCCTTATCTCACTTAAATTTACAATAATTAATTAGATTTACTTACAATCCTTTACTTAATGGTATTCTGGTCTGGTCCAAGGGCTGGTAGTGCATGCACGTTGACGATGGCACAGTGGTAGACCTGCAGCGTGCTGTAGCGTAGGAACTGGTTCCACGAGCGAATAACGACAAGGCTAGCGATGATGGATGATAACAATCTCAATACACAGCGTAGAAACGGCGTAAGGCAATTTGTCAGTGGCTGGCTTATGATATCTCAGCAGTATGATAGTCTGGTCTCGTTGATGTCTCTCGATGAAGTTAGTATTAGGGTATCTCTCAATGTCTCTCTCCGCCACAACAACTGTTGAACTGCCTTTTATATGCTAGGCTTTTATTCGAGAACTCTCCAGAATTTAACAGAAACTTCTAGTGTACACAGTCCAGTAATTACGAGAACGTTCCTTAATAGAAACTTCTAGAACACACAGTAGTTGTAATTGGGACATAACGTAAACAGTTCTTACTTCTAGACAGTTCTAGAAAGGCTGCGTTGAAGTTGGACGTCTCTGGAACTTTCCACTCGCTCGTCGATGGATTCAATCCGGTGTTCCTGACGGGTTGTCTTGTAACAATATGATCAGAGAATGACATCAAATGGCTGTAATTAGTCACTTCACAGGCTCTTTAAGACTCATAGTTTAATACTCAAAAGCATGTCATTCATAAAAGTGAAGAAAGTTACTCCATGTCTTGATTTCCTTTGTGACTGATCCTGTGGTCAAAATTGAGTTTTTTCATATATACTAATTATCAGTTTGCTGCCTTCTGATGGAAAAATCAAGGTTACAGTCTCCAAATGTGGTGACACACCTAAATTGAGGTCATATCAAACCACAAATGTCACATTGGTCCCATTTTAGCATCACAAGAAGGAGGCAAAGAGCACAGTAAGTGGAACCTTTTGCCTTTTGTGGTAGCGTACTGCATGTGGTCACGACATACTGTGTAAAGACTTGGTTTTCTTGGAATCCATGTGCATCATGCAGTATGTATGCTACCATGCCTCTGAGGTTAAGTTAACTGACTGCACAGTATTTTAATTTCAACAGTACTAGACTGTATCACATTTTGGGATGCAAAGCTGTTCATCCCCTCCCTACAAAAGAACAGTTTAAAGAGGAACCTACTTTTTTTACATTAATTTGGTATTGAAAGCTTCTCTTGAAATTTGTTGAGTTTGAAAACAGAAAAGCTCACGAACAGGATACTTCAGTGTAGGAATGATGGATACTTTAATACTTCATATAGAATTGTCATGTAATTATTGAGAACCTTAAAGGCATTTTCCAGTGGCTTTTCACAAGGGTCCCATGTGAAAGAGAAAAAAATTTTAGTTCATACCCTCTACACCCTGTACCAATATTCTTTTCCGAACTCGAGATATCTAATATTAAAGACTACTTACTTTTGTCCAAAAATACCTCCAGTTCTCATCAAGGTCACAGAATGTTATGTAAAGTGGGCACATTGCCTGAGATTTCTTTTGTTTTCCTTTATAAAATGTCCTGTTGTCCTTGAAATTTGATACTGTTGGAATGTTTGAATATCTTTCCATGTAGGTTTAGCATAAATGTACACCATATGTATGGCATAACAAAGTTGCTAAATATTCCCTACAACAGTGTCAATATCATAAAGAAATTCAATGCTTTGTCAAATTAATGTTCTGCGATGACATCACAGATTTCCCATAATGCACTTTATCTTGAGAAAAATTGCATTTCTTTGAAAATTAGTATTTTCCAAACACTAGAAGCTATTGAGATGCGGTTTTCACCTCCTAGAAGAGAAAAATTTTCTGCATTTATTAAAGTCATTGATTTTTGTTACTGGCAAATCCCTTTAAATTGTCTCTAGTGGAGGCCAAAGTACATCTGAGGTCACCAGAGTCAAAACTACTAAAGCTTGTAGAGTGCTTGTAAACATGGTATCTCAAGCTAGCAGTGATGGGTACTTACCATTCCTGGTGTTTCTCATATTAAAAGAAAGATCATATTGTTTTTGGTGGAGGTCACAGGTCATCTCAGATTACTAGAACTGAAACACTTAAAACCTTGTAGACAGGATATTTGGAGAAAAAAGTGATTGATACTCTTGATACTTAGTATAGTCATGTTATATAAAGATCATACTTTTCTAGAGGTCAAAGTTCATCGGAGGTCACCAAATGTTAAACTATAAAAATCTTGTAAATTGCTTGTAAACATGATGTTTCACAAAGAGCAGAGTTGAGGGATCCCATATTTAACATTGGCTGTCATATGTACTGTACAGTATTGAGTACAACCCTGTTCTTTTTGTCGGCAGTCAGAGTGTAAGGTCATGAATGGTCAAACAGGAAAAAATCTCTGCAACACAATATTTCATGAACTTAAACCTTGTTGGATCTCACAGGTAACCGGTGGATGCTCCACAATGAGTTCCAGAAGCCTCTCAGTTGAAATCCACGGAGTTCACAGGTTATTGAGGTACGTCACTGGAAGTCAAATTTAAAAAAATTATAAACACGATATTTCAAGAAGGGTTGCACTGAAGGATCAATATGAAGCATGATGAGCATGCCCTACATGTAATTTAAGAGTCCTATCATTTTTGGTGGGGGTGAAAGGTCACTTGAGGTCATTGGAAGTCAAATTTTTAAAAACTGGTTAGCAAAGTATTTTGAGAAGTGAAACTTTGAGTGGTCTCTCAATTAGCATGCTATGCCCCACTTTTGAGTTCAGGAATTATAGTGATTTTGATGGAGGTCAAAGGTCATGTGAGCTCACCAGAGGTCAAATTAGGAAACTCTTGTATAAACATGAATGTAACTCAAGAAGGATAACTTGAGGGCACCTCATACTTTGCAGTGAGAATCCTACAGTGTTTTGTGGAGGTCAAAGGTCATTTGAGGTTACTAGAGGTTAAACTGTAAAATCTTATTTACAGTAGTATAGTACATCTCATGTACATACAAACTGTGCATTTCAAGATCTTTCATTCTGCCAGTGCCCAGTCCCACTGCTGGTACCAATGCAGACTAAAAGAACTTGACATGTACTAATTTGCTTTCAGCAAGGAATCATAAAATGGACATTCTGGTGAAATTATAAATCAGGGTCACAGAACTGAAGTCCCTTAAGCAGTCACCCATTGCAAACAAAACTCCATTACCTTTCATGATGTTACAAACACCAAGACTCTTTTCCACAACCCTTTGTAATTACTGACTTGGAAAAGTGTTGATGGTCATTTATCCTAGTTGATTAGAAGATAAGAGTGTGAGGAAACAGTCCACCCTGCTGGCAAGCTCATGCAGAACTATTAATATTCAGAAGTGAAAAAGTAGGCTATACTGTGCATGTTGGGTTTGCCAAGAGTACTTTAGAAAAGCAAAAACCCTGGGTGATATATACATCTGTCTGTGGCTTCATTTGTTGTTCATAAATTACCTGGAAGTACCGATAGCATATCCATGCTAAAAGTAGTGCTCACCACGTACCGGCCAGGCTCCAAGACAGTTTGCAGCAACGCTATTAATAGGGATAACAGTAGGTATATAGATGAGCTAAACAGGAATACAGTTTTTGTTACACAGGCTGCTTAGTCAATATACAAATATGATGTACAAAGTACCCCCTCCCAGCACACAAACACACAGATTGTATTGACAACCTCATACAAACTGTAGACACTACACAATGATGTGATAAATATACTATGCTAAACCCATGAAAGACAGAAAATCTTCCAACACCTATTGCTACCACAGTTATTGAGTGAAAAGTTTAGATTTGTAGGAGATGGGTTTCGTACATGCTTTCTTACATTTATTACCTTTGACTCTGTTTGGCACTGTTCGGGTCTTTCCATGTTTTACAAATGGCCCCATATATCATAGCCACTGGTGAATTTAGTTTGTGGCCTCCCCCCAAGTTTTTGTCTGATTGTTGAAAGCTACTAGGTAGGTGAACACAGCTTCCTCTTTTCTAAACCAAAAAGAGGCCTAGCACATACTTTGGTTCACTCATAGGAGATCAGTTTGATTTTATCTTATCCTGCATTTCTCACATGAAGGAGATTTATTAAGTCTGTTCACTGTACAGTCCTCTCACTTTAACCTTTTTACGACAGAGCAAGCTATGGTAATTGCTGTTCATTCATTCTATCCAATCTTGGGAATAGTTGTTTGTTAACACAAGGAAAGAATTTCCCAATTGTTGTCCACTTGTTCCCTTAAATGACCATTTTCACTTCCTCTCCTCTAATCCCTTCAGTCCATGCTCCTTGGGGCCATTGACTGAAGAGAGACAGTGACTAATAGCCCACTCTGGTAAGACTGCAGACCTAACAACTGTATACTGTATGTGTGTGGTACAGCAGCAAGCTTTCTTCCATGTTTTGTGCAGTTTTATCCTCTACAATACAGTAGTTATAGATCAACCAGCTTTCATCAATAAACTTAAAGGAATGTAATGGTTGTCATTGCCATTTGTATTTGTCCCGCAAATTGACCTTGAAAGACAGGTAGGCCTATTATATAACAAGTAAGCAGCCTATTTAATGGTTTCCTTACATCAGGGAGTTCTTTAGAAACTCTCAAGTACCACAGCACAAATTTGGAAAAACTTGGACCCATGGTGATAGCATGGAAGTAGGCCTTACTACCTCTGAGGTAGCACTACCTCCGAGGTAGTACTTCCATGGTGATAGTTTGTAGGAGTACATTGCATATAGAATTGCAATCTCCCACAAAATATAAATTTAGCTTATATTGCCTAGTCAGTCAAACAATGGAGTTTCATCATTGCACCACTCCAAAGTGGTTCAATCATTCAGTATAAAATGCACCTGTTGATTGTCTGTCATAAAGTTCTACCATTTATACTGCATGACATCACTGTAGGCCTAGCCTATATCCATACAACTCTTGCTTCTTGTTTCTTGAGTAAAGAGCATGCATTATGATGTATCTTATTCTTATTACAGTGCTTCTCCTATAAAATCATAAGAAGCCCCTCATTTTGTGTTATAACTCTGCCAGTTTCTTTAAATTTTTTAGGCCTTATATGTACAGGCTTATAAATTTAAGCAATGCTCTGTAGTTTCCTTGTAAATTTTATCAAATGCCAGCATTATCAAGGCAGAATAGCATTTATGCATATGTCCTAGTCTTCAAAAAACATGAAGGTCCAGTGTGACTTAGCCCCTGTGACAACAATAAGAGCTCCTGAACTGGCATTGATGGGTTGGGAAAAATGTTGAAAAAGGGAGAAATTCTTTATGTACATTCTTGTCAATATTAAACTGTTCAAGAGTCACTAGCACCCAAAATTCTCAAGTAAGACTAGTGCCCAAGCTGAGATTGATGGGAGCAAATTTGTTTCTTCAAAATAGCACTTCAAAGTTACATTTGGGACACTCATGGAGCCCCCACATGTTACAGGCCTATTGCATGAAACAGACAGGATGCATTACTATATAGCATCCACCTCTTTCTTGTTGATAGGTTATCTGCAGTCCCAAGCATACAGTCATTCTCCCCTCTGCTTCTTTTACTCCTTCTGCTGCAGACATGTTTTCTTTTGATGGAATTCATATAGTGTACTCTACTCCTGCAAACTGAAAGCCTACAAACTTTCTTGGACAATGTGCACACACTTAAACCTAACACCAGAGGATGTTAAGTTACAACTGTTGACATTATAAAGCTTTAATTTTATTGAACCATTCGTAATCTACTGCAAAGCTATTAAAATTAAATTCCATTGTAGTCTTGCCAAACCATTTTACCAACCATCCTCTTTTATCTTCAGCTCTGAATACCACAGACATAATTTATCAGTGAGAATTATCCTGGCTGGTGTGATTTGTGCATTTGAAAGCTGTTTTAATGATGTGCTGACATTTGTCATACAGTGTTAACAGCATACTTAAAACACCCTTATAGCTCCTCAATCACAACGGTCACAGGTATTCATATTTAACTGTTTCCCAACCTTACAGGAAGGAGGCTCAGTATCAGGTGGTCTTATCATTAAACTGCCATCATCACGGTAGTATGTGTGATAAAAGTGAATTCAAGAAGGAAATCGGTGATAAAAACCAAAATTTTACATCTTTGTTTTGTGTTGTAATTCTCTGTGAGATTTTTGTTCACTTACTCAAGTCACCTGGATTTCCGTCCATGAATTTTGTCCTGAGTACTGGGTAAATGAAAGTAATTGGGGGGGGAGGGGGGGAGAAGGCCGGGGTCTAAAATGATGTAGGGGTGTTGCTCCTTCAGGCTCCCTAGATGCAGAATGGTGAAGAGCTGGTCTGATCTGAAATTCTGAACAATTTTATGTGCAGAGATGTATTCTAGGGATTTAAAATGTGAAAAAGATGAAAAATAGATGTGATCTGAGTGCTGGGTGTTTTGTGTGAGTGGCAGGTGTTACATCGAGTGCCACCTGGTAGGTGTATTCCTGGATACAATTATGCAATACCAGGGTTGTTTAGCCTGCAAGATATGCAAACCTGGCAATAAACAGGTTAAATGTCTTTGGCATTACCAAAATCACCAAGGTAAAATGTCATGAAGGTTGGACAGTTTTGTTTTTACTGGCCCATTATCAGTGTAGGCTGGAAATCCAAACTAGGCCATAACGTCCAAACCTCTTTCAGATTGAAAATGTGAAATCCAAACAGGGTGCAGCTCCCAGTTTAAATAGTGTGGCTAGTACCTACTAAAGGCTACATTGTAGTTTGAAAGTGCACCACAGACAGTATGTATGCTAATAGGGAGCTTGTAGCAAAGGTCAAAAGGTCAAATTAAGTGGACATGCTAGTTGTTCTGGAAGACACTGCGCCATTCACTTTGTTGCTTTAGTACATGACCTAGCATTCACGTGTGTTGTTTATCCTGCAGAACAAAGTTGTGTTAGTTGACTTTTGCATATGTGAAACTTCCCTATAGTGCAGCCAAAGAAAAAATCCAGTTGGAAAATTGACCTTCCCGGCAGGCCCGTAGCCAGAGTAACTAGTTTGTAATGGGGGGGGGGGGGGGGAGCACATGGATGTTGAAGTTTTGCTGGCCTGGGGGAGGGGGTGTCCCCCTCCCCTTTGAAAATTTTTGCCTATTTCAAGGACTCTAAATGCAAAATAAAAGGGGGCCATGGCAATTAGTCCTGTAAGCATTCAAAATTGCCACCTGAATGCAGGACCACTACTCTTCAATTTTCAATGGGGAAGGTGAATTTAGGGTGGGTGTAGGCGGGTGTGCTGATTTTCTCCACAAAAATGCAAAAAAGCCCTCCTGGATAAAAACTTATTCCACCCTTGGTAGAGGATATAAAAATGTATGTTTTACCGTGGTGAAAACTTTTGTAGTGGTTGTGAGTGAAAGTGAGGTCTCTTGTTATTGCAGACCAGGGAGTTGCCACTCAAGTAGCAACTCCCTGTGCAGACCAAGTTATTCAAAATATCTGGCAAAACATGTGGAGGGCTCAATATAATCCATCGGAAGCTATGGCCCTCAGACCCACATTACATTGCCTCAATGCCCCTCTAAAATTCCTAACACCAAAGACCATTTATGGCCATGGGTGGAAAAGTTGGGAAGCTAGGAGGCTCCTTCCTGTGAAATTTGGGCATTTGGAAGGAAATTTTGGCAATTGCCAGGAAATTTACCTTTTTGGTACATGGCAATATGAAGAGAATGATGGAAAACATGACTCCCATCCAGGGAAATGTAAACGCCTTTCCCAGTGCTGTTGTGTTGATGGCTTCCATTCTCTTTGAAATTGTCTCTAATGTTGTGCTTTAGTTTTCAAGTTTTGGCCTCGATTCTCCTCTTGCTTGGCCTTTGTACCCATACAAATTTTTGACAGCAGAAGGCAAATTTGGCCTTGCCCTTAACTTTGTTATTTCAAGCCCTGTATCTGCATCCTAAATTTGTCCTATCTAGTAAATGTGGTTGAAGTGCAGTAGGGTAATGCATCTCTTCTTGAGAGTCACCACTACCTGGCCAGGAAATGAGTAGCACCTCCACTTCCTTAGGATTGTGACTCCTGGTTCTGCCAGGATCCTGGTTCTGCCAAAAATTAGGCACAAAAACACATTTTAGTGTCAACTATTGTGTTATTTCGCAGGGTTGGGTTAAGTATTACAACATAATAGGCCCTCTTGATCTTTTTCTCTATTCGTTAGCAAGTTTTCTCTTCAGTTAGGTGCTATGATTCCCCTACATTGTCAGATGGCCTTCTCAGCCATTGAGAAGAGTGCAGTGTATAAGCCTGCTGGGGTGTCGTTACTTGTTGGTGTACTAGTACTTGACAGTTTATTGCTGCTGAGGTATATGGTCCTGTGTCATAACCGACAGCATGGTAGGAGTCACGGCTCCTTCAGAGTTGCCACTAATAGGACCTTGGTTATCTGACTACAGAATTGGAGGTGCGCAAGCCTAGTTGTCAGGGGTGCAAAGACATGGCATATTCCTTTAAGATGCAGTTTGAAAATGCATATTGACAGGCACAAGAATGTCACCCCTATGACCTCAACAATTGCATTGACTCACAAGTTGAAGTTTGCCTTAGGGGGAAACTGAGGTTAAGAGACTTATTGCAAGACTGGAGTTTATATGATTGGAGGGTTACACCTGGTGCAGGGAAAATGGGAAATGAAGTGAATTTCCTGATTAAATATTTGTTTGAGCAAGGATTGATTGTCAGTGATGGAGTCAAGAATTTGTGGAAGAGAAACAGGCAAACCATTTGATCTATTTGTCCCTGTAGCATCATTTGAAAGAAAGAAACAGTACAGAACTACAGAATACTATATGCAGTTGAGGCAACATTTCAAGAATCAATGTGATAAAAATTTCATGAAAAGGACATAGGCTATGTTTTGGACTGATGGTCCGAATGCCAGTTTTGGTGATTTCAGTGTGGTACTTAAAAACAGGTTTCTTACATTTTTACCACAACTTTCAGTTACTAGTGGCCTTCATATCATGTCTCAGAAATATCCCTTCAAGCTTAATGTAGCTTTTATTAACTTTGTTGGCTGCAAACGTTCACTTGAATTAATTGGAGAAAGAATGATTTGAAGAAAATGAAAAGAGCAGTGTTTCAGATTCTTTACTTTCCTTTGTTACCTTTCTGCTGTGTTTCCCACCATGCCCAGGTATGGTCTAACATCAGATCAACAGGTCAAAAGACTTAAAGTTGAGATGTCTGTTGGGATGGCCCTGAGCCACCCAATATATTTATGCCAGTTCTTTTAAAAGTCAGCCTAGGGTTGAGTACTTATCTTAACAAAGGTAACTATTGGTTACAGCTATGATGAGGTAAACAGACCAGAAACAGGATATGTTTACCATTTCATAAATTGGGTTTTTGTTACATGAATTGTTTTGTAGTCCATGTTCTTTATTGCTGCCAAGAAACCCACTAGTGGTATAAAAATAGTTTTGTGCTCATTGCACTTTAGGTAGAAAATGTGTACTTTTGTCTTCCAAAGGTTCTAAAAGTGAAACAAAATGTACCTCCTTGGGTGTCTCAGGGACGACCATAGCACAGCTGCTATGAATCACGTTTCTCCACATGGTCTGCAGGTAGCCCTTTTGTCGGCAAGGTACTTTTGTAGTGCTGTCCAATAGGCTTAGCAATCTCAAGCCGCCACAGTCAAACAAGGTATTATTTCACGTCATCAGTGGAAATTGGATGTTCTCATGGCATGGTAAAGTAAACAAGAATGCCTTAGGAGGGGACACATGAAGGACCAAAGCGACATTTGACCTCAGTTACCTGTCACAACTTGGGACTGCTTCCTCGCATTCTTAAAAGATAATTGGATGTTGAACAGTCACCCTATCAAAGTGCAACCCACGATCAGTAAACAAGGATTGGCTCTTAGGTATACCTGTGGACAGGGGGGATCTCGAACCTCCCGCTGAAGAGAAATGTTGATGAGATGAGAACATTGGGAGCAAAGTGACCTCACTGAAGATCTTATCGATTAGTTCAAGGTACTTTTTGACAAGTCTTGGCCACTTGGAAGAATCTGATGTAAAAAAAAAGAAACACTGTTTTGCTTCTTCATGAAAGTTTATCACAGCACTGTATAAAATACTTTTAACCTCCATGGTATACTAGATTAATAACAATCCTTCAAATCTTGTCCTTTGTCTCATTGTTTCCTCATGAAATTTCCTGATTTCAAGGGTAAGCCTGGCAGTGAAAAGTGGGGGGGGGGGACATCCTGGGACATAATACCCAGATGCCCCCCCCCCCCCACTTTTCACTGCCAGGCTTTTTCTTTTCATAACTCATAATGAATGCCGTACACAGAATTTTAATTCATCTACATATAATGAAAGAGAAAAACTGCGATGAACAGTTCATTGAGCATTTCTCGAATCCGAAGCATTGTGCTGGATGTGTATCAATTAGCAACATTCATATCCAACAACATTATAGTAATCTCTGGTTTTGGAATATTGTTTTGCGGTAACATTTACCATCATTTTCCGTCACAGGCCTACAGAATGATATTTCATGGAGGGGGAGGCACTTTTCCCTAAAAATTTTCCCAATTACCACACAATCATGACATCATTTTTAAAGGGATAAAAGCATGTTTGAAAGTTGTACCAGATATGTTGCATATCAAATGTTATCATAAAAACAGAAAAGATGTTATGTGGTCTTTGTAATTGAAATGCATTCAGTAGCCAGTGCAGGCAGTCTCAAATTTAAAAAAAAGTTGTACCTGTTATTTTGATTTGCAAATGTGTCTATAACCTTATCACTGTCATATCGAAGTATTTGTTTTGCATATGAGCATTTAATATTGATTAGGGTGATGTTGCTCAACCTACAGGATCGTGACACATTGTGTTTCTCAAATAAGTTTCAAGATCTACGTAAAGTCCACAAAGTCCTACTATCATTCTATGTTTCTACATGGGATCGCAGAAAATATTTGCACAGGCTAAGGGAGCTATGGACATTGTTTTGGACAGGGAGGGGGCAGGAGTCTAAGAGGAGGGGATATTCCCCTCCCTTGAAAATTTTTGAATATTTGAGGGACCTTAGATGCATTTTGGTGCAATGTTTGAGAAAATATTATGGTTAATCCTGTTTTGACATATTCTAGAGACTTAGGGAGTTAAAGGCTGTTCAGTATTTAATCAGATAGCAGGTAAGTGGCCGAATCTGATGCTCATAAGTATGCCCTGAATATGACAGTGCTAGTGAGCTGAAATCGACTTTCTTTTTGCTCTAGGGGGCTGCCCCACCTTGTAAGCCTTTGTTTTCGGTCCAAGCACCATTAGTTTTTACTATAACTTCATAAATGCACCTTCACAGTGATGAAACAAATCAACAAACTAGTGGTTTGCCCCCCCCCCCATTTTTGAACTCGATCTGCGCCCCTGGTCAGTATGGTACAAATGTCCATTGAGTTCTTCTTGTTCATACAGTAGTGGACCCCCACCACATCTGTAAGAAAAGATGTCTTGAGAAGATAAAGGTACGTTAAAACATGTACAGCTAACAACTCTATCAATGAAACAATGATGTTTTGAAGTTGGTCATCTCTCAAGATACTGTACGTACGTGAACAGCCATCCTTTCGCTGTTCAAAGTGCTAACTAAATATTACGTTATGAAGAACTTTTATCTTGACATTGAGCTACTGGATACTGATAGCCAGTATCATGAATTAGATCTACCGGGTGGTTTCACTTGATATGATATGTATTAACCACCCATCAATCAGTGCATTCTTTCTGTTATTTTGATGCTCATTATCTTTAATTAGACTCGAAAAGACTTCAGTTTAGATGTGAGCTCACATGGGAATGCGCTGAATTATTTCGGACGATGATTTATATATAATTCTTTTGTGATTGTTACTTTACTGCCAGTATATGTGGGGGAGATGTTACGTACAAATAAAAGGACAAATTAGTTTTGCAAATTTAATGAGCAGTTTCAAACTGTTTTTGAAGTGGAGAAATCCAAGAGCTAAAAATAAGGGCAAAGGAATGTATGAAGTTGTAGTTTGCCACCCTGTGAGGGTGTTCGATGTACAATACAATAGCCTACATCTATAAACATGGAAGAATCAGATGATCCTTTGCACACATACATACCCCTTGCTACATTTATTTAGGACTTTCATTATCACCATAAGTGAGCTTGGGAGTTTTTTGACACCTCCCATTTAAATTACAAACCCCATAGGCCTACATTGATCTAAGATTGGGAGGAGGCAAGGACCATTGTGTGAAGTCAAAGGACATACATGTTTTCAGTGTCACTGCCCATTAAAAAATACCTTGCTTTGAAAATGTTGGGAATCCATTTGTCCTGCCTTCTCGAAAATCACATTTGGTTTTGTACACAGCCACATGCTGTGTAGTTGTAGTGAGAGGTGCAGTCATCCACCCATGTAGGCTATCATCATGGAAGTACCTCTGAGGTAAAACTTCTGTCATATCATATTATTGTCTTCAAAATGGTCTGGTTACCTAGCAGGGCCCTTGGCCCTGTTGTGCATATCTTTTTGGAGGGAACCCATTACTTTTGAGACAAATTTTACTGTTTGGACTTTGGAAGGTATTGATGCAATTTATTCAAAAACTTTTGTAATAATTAGGTTGCCATGTCATTTGCTCTGTTCTAGAGTATTTTATGTTTACAGGAATAGACTGAGACATTAATATCTTGCCACCTAAGTTCAAGTATGGAGCTGTTGGGTGAATGTATTACTATTTAGCTGCATGGGGTATGATCTGGACCCATAGGTAGCATGCATATAGCACTACAGGACTGCACAATGGATACTGTAGAACGATTGTCACAATCCAGAGTTATTAGTCAAAAGGTCAAAGATCAACTTTCATCCTGAAAAGTAAACTTGGTTGATTCATGTTGTAAATCCTTAAGGTACCAACTCCCTGGATGATCCAAAATTGACAAGAACAGGTGCAAATTAGTGACAGCTTTGTGACCTGGCTTACATATTAATGGATGGGTCTCTAGAGAAACTTTGCTGTCAGAATATTCAAGCCACAAAGATCTAGTGCAAACCCCAAACCTACCATATGGGATGTTCAAGCCTGTGAAAACAGATGTTTCTATAGTCAACCTTAGATAAAAATTTTCCCCCAATATCAGGATGTGGAATTGAGACCATAGGAAGTGGTTATAAAACATTATATTGTGACTTTTTAGATCTGAAATTTTCTTTGCAGGTAAACCATGAAACTTAATAAGAGAATGGATGCCAAGAAGGCCTCTCTAGAAGAAACAATAAAAATGCACTTGACTTTTTACCACAACTTTGCTGAAGAGGTTAAACTCATCAGTGTCTATTTGTAATTGAAATTCAATGATATATTATCTGTTATTTGATTGATTGTGTATGGGGAAATCTACTAATGGCATGGTGGTGATAAAAAC
Source organism: Holothuria leucospilota (assembly GCA_029531755.1). Lineage (NCBI taxonomy): Eukaryota > Metazoa > Echinodermata > Holothuroidea > Aspidochirotida > Holothuriidae > Holothuria > Holothuria leucospilota. The sequence goes on from CM055965.1 coordinate 24,946,812, forward strand.
TATTTCCCTGAAGACTGTTGAGGAAGTTTGCCAACAGTTTTGGATTTATACTCTCTCCATATGTACATAGTACTAGGTCCATGCTTTCAGTTTGGTCATGGAGCTATGGTCTGGTGGTGTGGTCATGTAGTAATGATGGCTGGTGTGACTCTCCTAATTGTATTTTAAAAAGCCATTGTACTGCGTAGTACATGTCAGACTTGATCCTGAGGCTGTCTGTTCAATATGTTTCAAACTCCCAAGCATGTACATTGGACCAGGAAGGTGATAAGATCAAGTCCTTGATGGGACCTAGTGTTTTTACACCCCCATGTCATTTAACAAAGGTACTGTACCAGTGAAACTTATATTTAGCCCTTTGGGCTGCATGCAGCTCCTGAGCCCTTCCGTGTGGCCCTTGATCTGATTTTACATTGTATGAGAAATCAATCTTTATGTTAGGGAATTTATGTTGACATGAAGGCCTGTTTGAAATTATGTGTAATGATTTGACGGAAGTCACAAGGACTGGATTCTTTTCCTTCCATTTCCCTTCAACATGGTGCCAGGTTGATGCCTACTTTGGAGTCGTCTATAGCCAAATACTTTCCTGCAGCCAAGATAATGGAGTTTGTTTCATGTTCAGTGTATTTTAGAAGGTACCAAAAGTTATGCTGGGTTCATTCTGGAGGGTGTGTATTTGAAGGACTTACCAAATCTTGTCCCAAACATATTCTAGCAATAAAATTGACTACTGTTTACAGTGCCATTGCTACTTGTTACGTTTGTGCAAACCAAAATGTATGTTGTTGAACATGTGTTGGTTATTGCAAAAAAGGTCTGCTTTTAGGTAAAGATAGAAAAGTAAGTCCAGCCAATAAAATGGGATATTTGAACATGTTCTGCTGATAATGTACGGCTATAGCAGTGATTTAGATCAACAAACACCCCATTTACACAGCTAATTGTGCACCATGGTTGAAGCACTACACGGAATTATTCCAAAAAGTTTTTGAGGTTGTGATGTTCGACCTAGGTTTGGTTTGCATTTAAACTAGACTCAGCACAGTCTGTTCAGAGAATTTTACTCCCTCTGTATTTTTCTCCACTTGGTTCCTCCACAGAATTGTTTACTTCACTTCCTTTCTGGCAGATGTCAGATCTCTGGATGGGCACAGGTTAAAGTTTAAATGCAAATTCTGAAGATTGCTTTCAAGGCAGAAAAGAAAAGAAAGGACTAAATTCACTTAGAAAGACTTTGTGTCAGTTTGTGATGTCTACATTTGGAATGGGAAGTGAATCTCTGGGCATTGTAAACTCCATGTTAACACAGTGCACAGTGTCAAGTGTAGACAACCTCTAACACTTAAGAATGTTCATGGTGTTGAACCCTGCTCAGGGTCTGATTCCCAGTCTAAACATTAATGTGATCCATGTCCACCCACTGATAAACCAGATTAATGGGATCATACCTCATTGTACAGTATGTGCAGTATAATCTGAGCTGTCTAAGCATGGATTTCAGTACTGTAGGACTGGAGTCATTGAGTGGGCAATTCTAGGTTTGATACATTGAGAAGGATATAGGAACTAGAGTGCTCACTCCTCGAAACAGCTGTGATTACACGGGGACTCGGCTGCCATACAGTTTGTACACACATGCTCGCGCAAAGCATAGCTTCTTGCCTCCACCTATAATGGCGGACGGGTCCCCATCACTGATCTACATGTAGATCAGTGGTCCCCATGCAATCACAGTGGATTTACGTACGTGGTATTAGGAGTATGCACTCCAGTTCCTATATCCTACTCTATGGTTTGATACCAAAATGACACACAATTAGTGCCAGTTAGTTGACTAAGGTATTCGTTGTTATGATTAAAATGATTGATCAACACTTCTAAAAGCAGTATCTTTACATTGTTTTATTTGTTTATACATTTGATTTCTACAAAAGGAATGTTATCAAACAATGAATGGTTGTTAAATTCTGCTTGGCTGCTTGCACCCACAAGGTGAACATGGAGGCATTCCATGGAGCTGTAAATCTCATCTTCCTGAACTTCTCTATTTTGAGGATGGAATTTTTATGTATGTGCATAAACCTATGTTAGGTTATGTGACCATTTACATTTGACCTCTGACCTATGTCAATAATGCATGCACAAGTTTTCATGGCCAGGTACCTACTCACCGAATTTCACCTTGATCAGACTTTATGGTTAAGACCTTTCCAGACACACTTTTTTGCAAACTTAAAGCCAGTGTGACTTTTTCAGTACATTTGATCTTTGACCTTGTACCTTGGCAACCATAAAGCCCTGATTTAAAGTTTGTCTTATCTTAAACTACATGTCATGTGGTAAAATGACACTTTCTGACATATTGATAAGCAAACAATGGCAAAAAATGATTTTAGCTTAATTTACCTTTGCTCTCTCACTTTTGACCTACTATATGACATCACCAGTTTAAGTACGCACACGTTTTCATGGTCGGGTACCTTTTTTGATTCCTTGCCGAAGGCCGAAAGAATCTATGCGATGGTGATGTTTTGTGTGTGTGTGTGTATGGGTGTGTGTGACGCTTTTGCTTGTAAACACGATATCTCAAGAAGGATAACTCCGAAGGATCTCATACTTGGCATGTAGATTGCCCATATTGAGTAGATGATCCCTATTGTTTTGGGTGGAGGTCAAAGGTCATTTGGGGTCACAGGAGGTCAAAAGGTCAAAACCTTGTAAACATGATATCTCAAGAAGGGTAACTCCAAGGGTTCTCATACTGTACTTGGCAGGTAGATTGCCCATATTAAGTAGATGATCCTTCTCAGTTTTGGTGGAGGTCAAAGGTCATTTGGGGTCACAAGAGGTCAAATGTTAAATACCCTGGAAATTTCTTGTAAACACGATATCTCCAGAAGACTAAATGTGAGGGATGTCATACTTACCATGTACATTGCCAATATTGAGTAGATGATCCCTATTGTTTTTGGTAGAGGTCAAAGGTCATTTGGGGTCACCAGAGGTCAAAAAATCAAAACCTTGTAAAAACTATATCTCAAGAAGGGTAACTGTGAGGGATCTCATACTTAGCTTGTTTATTGCCCATATTAAGTAGATGATTCCTCTTATTCTTGGAGGAGGTCAAAGGTCATTTGGGGTCATCAGAGGTCACTACGTTAAAACTTTGTAAACACGATTTCTCCAGAAGGATACATGTGAGGGATCTCATACCTATTGTGTGGATTGTTCATATTGAGTAGATGATCCTTATTGTTTTTGGTGGAGGTTAAAGGTCATTTGGGGTCACCAGCAGTCAAAAGGTCAAAACCTTGTAAACAGTATATCTCAAGAAGGGTAACTGTGAGGGAATTCATACCTAGCATGTGGATTGCCCATATTGAGTAGATGATCTCTATCAGTTTTGGTGGAGGTCAAAGGTCATTTGGGGTAACAAAAGGTCAAAAGGTCAAAATGTTGTAAACAGTATCTCAAGAAGGGTAACTGTGAAGGATCTCATACTTAGCATGTTCATTGCCCATATTAAGTCGATGATCCCTATTATTTTTGGTGGAGGTCAAAGGTCATTTGGGGTCACAAGAGGTGAAAAGGTCAAAAGGTTGTAAACACTGTATCTCAAGAAGGTATCTGTGAGGGATCTCATACTTAGCATGTGGATTGCCCATATTGAGTAGATGATCCCTATTAGTTTTGGTGGAGGTCAAAGGTCATTTGGGGTCACCAGAGGGCAAAAGGTCAAAATGTTGTAAACAGTATATCTCAAGAAGGGTAACTGAGGGATCTCATACTTAGCATGTGGATTGCCCATATTGAGTAGATCATCTGTATTGTTTTTGGTGGAGGTCAAAGGTCATTTGGGGTGACCAGAGGCCAAAAGGTCAAAACCTTGTTAACACGATATCTCAAGAAGGATAACTGTGAGGGATCTCACACTTGACATGCAACTTGTTTGTATTGAATAGATGATCCCTACTCTTTTTAGTGCAGGTCAATGGTCATTTGAGTTCATAAAAGGTCAAGCCTTAGTAAACATGATATTGTAAGGAGGGTTACTATGAGGGATCACATACTTGGCCGTGGATTGTTCATATTTAGCATGTAGGTCATTTTGGGTCACAAGATTTCCAAAGCTTTTGACATTATTAACATGGTATCTCAAGTAGCATAACTGTGAGGGATCTCATGCTTGTCATGTGGGTGATTCATGTTTGTTACAATATACCCATATGGCACGGAATCACTAAGCCTTTTGGCTTTCTGGTTCATGTTTTAACTTGACCAGACTTGCTGTTTACCCAAACATCTACAGTTTCTCTAAATTTAGGCAAAGTTTACCTTTTACCTATTAAACCTACATTTGGCCTTTGACCTTGACCCTGAGCAGCCAAGAAGCATTTCTGTTAAATTTGTCTGATCATTCTTTTCATATCGTTTGGTATGAAATGACTTTTTACTAACATACACTGATAAGCAGAAAATGGAAACACCAGTGTTTAGCTTTCAGTATTTGACTTTTGACCACTCATCTTTGAGCTATAATGTCATCAGTCACACACATGCTCAAGTTTATAGTCAGGTACCTACCCACCAAGTTTGAACTGGATCAGATTCACAATTTAGTAATGATTTTGCAATGTATTTTTTCATAAAATTAATGCCAGTGTGACCTTTAACTTATATCCGACATCTGACTTTGACTCTCAGGAACCAAAAGTACTATTTTTAAATTTGTAGTATAGTTCTCAATATGTTATGTGGTTTGATAACTTTTATAACTTGACTGTAAATAAGCCTGAAAAAAAAAAAAAAAAATCAGTTTTAGCTTTGTTTGGCCTATGACACCATTACTTAATTCAAGCATAAGTTTTCATGGTCAAGTACCCACCCACCAAGTTCAAAGAAGTTGGGACTAACAGTTTAGGAGTTTGTATCAATCAGACATTTTTTGCTCTCACACGCACACATGCACATCCATACTCAGACACTCAGACACACACGGTTTCTCATTTCTGATGTTAGGTGGAGTAAAATACTTAAAATGTGTGATTTACAGTACCAAGTGATGATTGTCTGTGGCATCATGATGACAGTAAATCCTAGTAAGTTGTGGGGAATTTGCAAATAATAGAGCTTGACAAATGCTATGACAAAAAATTAATGGACGACCTTTGGTCCAACTTGACATCACATCTTAAAGCATATAAAGGTGATCATTTATTGTAGTCTGTATTGCTGGCTTTGCAATGGTATTATGTCCCCCTAATCATTAATTGTTTGCTTGAAAAGTCATAGCACATCATTCTTGCATCATTTTCAGTAACACACAAAGTAAGGTGTTAAGCAAGGGCATTGTGGTGCTGCACTTGGCCCATGAAGAACATTACCAAGGTTAAAACCATGGAAGTACTACCATGGTTACACAAGATTCTTATATCTCATGTTAGATCTTGTATCTCTTATGCAATGCCACTGACTCACTGTGTAGGGTTACTAATACTGTATTAGGCAGGCTAAGTCATCTGGGATAATTTTTTAATGGAGTCTTGATCACATTGCACCAACATAGGGCCTACTAAGTGCTGTAAAGGGTTCACACATACAGTATGAGCAATGAATGCAACATAGGGCCTATTAATTGCTGTAAATTAGGGGTCACATATATGTGAGCAATTAATGCAACATGGGACCTACTAAGTGGTTTAAAGGGTTCACATATAGCAGTTAATGCAACATAAGGCCTAATAATTGCTGTAAAGGGTTCACTTAATATGCAGTATGAGCAATTAATGCAACATAGGTCTTACTAATTGCTGTAAAGGGTTCACATACAGTATGAGCAATTATTGCACCTAGGGATGGAAGCCGTATCAATGTTTTGCATTCAAACTCGTTATTAAAACTTTGTTATTCTAACATTTTAAGGATAAACATACTGGCCTGTACTATCTAGTACAGTTTACCGAAAATTTGAAGCTACTGCTTGGGCTCAGGCCCACGAAGCCATATACTAAGCGATTTGTTTACTAAGGGCTTTACTAGTTAAGACAAATTGTAATATGAAAATAGAAAATGTTAGTAGTGGTGAAATTGAGCACATTTTATTTTAATAAAAATCATGAAATAAGGGTATGGCGAAGTTCAGTGTTCTTTATGGTACTAATCGTTACTTTTCTACCTTTTACTACAGTATGTATTATCTTGTTTTCATCAGGACAACTGCTCCTGAGAAATGAAACTGGGACTTGATAGCACCATCTGGAACTGGTGTGACTGACCAAAATGACTAAGGCACGGGTCACACTACAGTGATTTTGGATCTGATTACGTGTAGTCCGATAAAAGCTGTCTGTTGATGTGACATCACAAAATAATTATTATACATTTCTTTTTCATAGTCATGTGATACAAATCAAATATTATTACACAGGTTGGCAAATTTTTGGTTCCCTCCGGCAAGAGATGGAAAAGATTCTAACTAAAATTAAAAAAAATTGGACCGTAATCCAATCCGAAATCCCTGTAGTGTGACCCACGCTTTAGCCTTAGTTACAAACTTCTGGTCAAAATGATTACTGTTGCTACTGACTGCAGTGGCAGCTCTGGGCAATTTTAAAATGATAATCAGTCGTTACTCCTGTTTGTTCATATTTCAACTTGTTTATCATTTCAGGTGTCAAAGAAGGGGGCATCATGAAAGAAGCTGTGGTGGTAGGGATAGTAGTGGCTGTGGTTAGCATCCTGTATGCTGCAATAGCAGGTTCCACGATAGTAGAAGGCTGCAATGAAACCCAGTGTGCTACAGATGTCAGTAAGTGTCAGCTGATGGGGGCATGCAGGTGTACCTTGGACAACTGCTCCTGCTGTGCCAGCTGCTCCGCTTGCCTCAAGCATCTCTGGGAACCTTGCTGCCCTTGTGTTGGTAAGTTGTAGACTCACACATCTGCATGCTGGGTACCTTGGAAATAACCTTGCTAGGCCAGCCAGGCTGATAGCTACATCCGTAGTTGATTGATAGCAGAGACAGTGGTGTAAAGTTCCAGAGTGTAGACTGCAGTAGTCATGCACCACATGAAGATAACACACAGTCATCTGGTGGAACTTTGAGAAACGGGGTTTGGGGGTTTGGTCAAAAAGCTCCATTTGGGTGCATGGTTAAAAAGACAATCTTTGATACATGTTTTAAGTCATTCTAGTATGACCATATTGATGTATTTGTGTAAACTGTGGGCTTAATGTTTAAAAAAAAAAATTCAGTGGGAAGAAGTTGGGGTGTGTGTGTGGGGGGGGGGGGGGATGGGAGATTAGATAATGAAGGAATCCTTAGTAAATACAAACAAAAAATAAGTGAGGATGAATTAAGATGCTAGTACGAGAAAACTAGAATGCCAGTGATGCACAGAAGCTCAAATCTGCCAAATTTCAATCCAAGCGAACAATTGTTCATGGAAGGTAATATCTTTACTGACATTTTGGTATGTACTATTTGATGAATCCCAAGTAAACATAGAACACAGTCGTAGAAGCGCTTAGTATTGAGGCCTTACTTAAAGCCAGTTTACTTATCACTTATGTACAAGTCATCATAAACCAGGGCACTAAGTTTCCTTTTGCTGAAGGACCCTGAGTGACCTTTGAAAATTTAGAAACTTCAAATACTCATTATCATCAAAATGTTTGATACCAAATATTATTATATGTACATCTATGAATACTTGAAATGTGACTTTGAATGACCTTGATGACTCCCACGTCCAGTACTTTCATAAATTTGGCACAAGGTTGAATACATTTACTGAGTTTCATGCACATCCAACAATCTTTTCTGATTTGACCTTAAGTGACCCCTGATGATCTCAGACTGGCCTTCAAAAGCTCTGGCATCTTATCTTCAAACAGTAGAATTTTACAGATTTGATCTCCAGTGACCCTTAATGGCCTCAAAATGGTCTGGAGATTTTTTTTATAGCCTTTTTTTATAGCCAAGTAGTATGAAATTAAATCTACCAGATATGGGTGCACTGCCTTCCTCATTTAGGTTTCAGAGTTATTAGAAATCTTTGATTTTGACCTCAAGTGACTCCTGATGACCTCCAAATGACCTTCTCTTTCTTTGGCACTAAATGGTGATCACACACACCAAGTTTGGACTCGATCTATCTTTCGGTTTCAAAGAAATTCCAAGTCAGATTTTCCCCCTTTGACCTCTGATGACTGTAAATGAACCTGTATCCAAAATCTGTGTGTACCAAGATAGAAGCATTTTTTGAGGAATATAATGACCAACTTTCAAAAACATAATATTGTGCTTGGTGAGAAAGAAGATACAATTTTGAGATTTTCACATAAAAGCCTGTATTGACCCCTAAATGATCTTTGACCTCCACTCCATGTTGGTCAAAAGTCACCCCATACCCCTTGATCATTGTATCTAAGTTTCATCAAAATCCATCAAAAAATGAATGTTAGTTTATAAGAGCTCATTGAACAGTTGTTGACAGACATGATAGATATACAGTTATGGCTGAATGTAATATGCTAAAACGGCTATTTGTGGCTGGTTTGAGCTACAAATGATACTTGATGTAGAATTTATACTTTACAGTTAGATAACCACACATGTGGCCGTTGTTTGGCTCCCTATACAGTACAGTGCTTTTTGTACCCAATGCCTTTTGTTGTGATGCAAACTGTTCATTTCTTTAGAATTTACTAAATTTTTTGTATATTTTGTTATTTAAAGGAATATTGCAGTGATAATTTCAGGGGATCTCATATGAAAGGGAATTAATTCTTCATCACATGCCTTTCAAACCCAAATCCATAGCTTCTTCATACAAACCTCAAGATATTTGTGTTTAATAAAAGATAGGTTATTCTTGTCAAAATCAGACTTTTAGTATCTTCAGGGTTACAAATTCTATTTAATACTGGCAAATTGTTTCCGTAATCCTTTGTTGTTCTCAAATAGTGATGGTTTAATTTGACCTTGAAACTTGACACCAGTGAAAACATTGAATAACATTTATTTAGGTTGCCAGCTTAAAATTTTGTGAGAATTAAAGGTTACAAATCTAAAAATGTCACATGTTTCATTTGCACGTGTCAAAATTATAAAGAAATGCAAAAATGTTCAATTAGTCTGCCTGTATGACATCACAAATTTCCCATAATGCAATGCACTACTGTGAATTGAATATTTACTTATAAAAAAACAACTTCTAAACACAACATGGTATCGAGATGCGATTTATACCAGTAAAGAGAGAAGTTCCTGATTTTAATAAAATATTTTGTCTCTGGAAGATCCCTTTAAGAAGTTATGGCAATTGCTATTCAATGTATCTGTTTGCTTTCCCTGCCAGGTCTCTGCAAACCTCCAAATACTACTCATGACTTCTCTAGGGTAAGCACTATTGGTAACTTGGAACCTGTTCCCACCCTCTTTGATGTGCTGACTGAGAGTGCCAGGGATGGCAGTGTTATGCAAGCTACAGTTTACACAATACCGCATGAAGAAGAGGATATTCACTTATATCGTCCTCCGAGTCTTGGTAAGTCACTTAATTTTCTGGGACTGGTTGTCCTGACTCCGCTAGTGTGGGAATCAGTGTTGGCTTGTAGCCAGCTACTCAGGTTTGGAGGGGCATGCATGGTATAGCTAGAAGTTGATTTACATGTGAATATATCTTCAGGGTCTACAATTTAAGTCATTTGTCTGAAAAATTGAAGATAGGGTTATTAAAATGTGGGCATTATCCCAGCTTGCACTTCAGGATGTCCGCCCCCTCCCTTTTCACAGACCATGTGTATGAAATGTTAAAAAATTGTATAATACAAAAGATGCTATGTTGCAGCAATTTCAGTCATTTCTTTTCTTGCTCATAAGTTAATTTGTGTGATTTATGTGTAATTTCACCTTTTGTTTCAAAGTGAGTTGTAGAACAGGAACAAGATTTCAGGGTTGTATAGTGACCTCAAATTGTAAAATATATCATGAATCATAATCGCCTGGTACATTTGAAAAATAGCAGTTAGTTCTGGTAGTATTATGTAACTTTACAAAGTGTGATCTTGATATTTTGTGAGAAAATTCAAATTAAGATAATATGTATTCACCAATAAATAAAAACACTGTCAATGTGTTGAAATGTTGTAAAATGGGGCCTTGTTTTTAAAGAGTTTTGAAATTTTAGTGTCCATATGTTGGAATTTAGTTATCCTGACAGTCATTTGAGGTGACGTCCCAGTTTTCTAATCGAGATACAGGCTAACCACTGAAATATTTATGATCTCAAAAGCCTACAAATGTCAGGTTGACCCCCAGTAATCATTGGAGACCAGTCATTGAATTTGACCATCTTTGGTTTTGCAGAGAACCCCAAGTGGTCTCTAGTTTAAATGACCAGTTCCCATGTAAATGAGGCCTTGCTGTAACATGTCAAAAGTTCATTTGAGTTGAATGAATGCAAGAATACATCCTGGTCAGTGTTAAGAATGTTGAAATTTTGTAACGTTTGTCCCAGTGGTAATCTTTCACTTTCTGTGCAGTTATTTATGTTGACCCAATTCTACCAGTAGATGTTCCCGAATTATGACTCATGACTGACATAAAATAACAATGCTCACAGCACCTGTCATAAGTTGGCCCATTTCTAACTTTCCTTCTGAGTACTCTGCTATCCTGATATTTCAGGTTAATTGTAAAAAGTTCAAGTTGTTGTGTAAAAGACTCCTGTAGCGATGGTGCTTCCTTGGGAAATCCCATTGGTGATAAGTTAGAAATTCATTTTGTCTATAACACCTGTTCATTTGGAGTCATCATACCAAACCATGCTTTAGACCATTTAGACCAGCCATGGGCCATGCATTCAAAGTACAGTTCCATGTAGAGGGTGATGGATGACTGGCCCTTGCAGCAGCCAAACATCCCTCTGCTAAGATGTTGAGAAGGGCGTAAAACATATCAAATGTTGTCAACATTGTTCTCCTTGCCTTCCAAACGATTCAGTAAGAGTAGCCCATGTAAGCACCAAAGTTCAGTAGCCCCTCTGTAATGAACAATAAATCAACCCGATCCAGGAATTGCATCAGTGACATTGTCCAAACAAAACAGGTGACAACTAAGACTGATATTTTACCCATGGATTGAACTCTCTGTCATTCAGACCAGTTTATCTATATACAACAAATAAACAAATTGATGAATAAACAGAATACAGAGTGGAAAACCAGGGAGTTGGTCAAATAGCAACTCCCTGGGAAAACTAAAACAGAACCCAACAGATGGGTGCCGTAAAACATGGCATATATGGCGTAATGATGATAATACTACTTAGTTCCAGAGATGAATGAATGAATGAATCAGAGACTGAGAGTGAGTGAAGAAGTGAGCGAGTGAGGTTCAATCGGTGAAGAATACAGATATAATCTTAATGAGTATTATAAATCTGATAAACATTAGCCAAATCAATAGCCTTGTGACTTAGCCAGAATATTACAACAGTATACATGCTCGTACGACAAAATGAAGTTTTCATCTGGTACTCCAAATTATCTTTAAAAAGAAGTAAGATCGGACCAAGAACAACCATAACAGAATCATAACCAGTGGAACGCGTCCTACCGTTGGCATCACCCCTTTGAACAATCAGTAAATTACCTGGAATACATTCAAAACCAAAGTTGTTTTCAACATTAGTTAAACTATCAATAATTAGAGTGTGGATCTTATAGAAATTTACTTGCGACAGTGGACCTTCTGTGCAATCCTGTGACAAATGATGAAATAACTTCAGTTAAATGCAAACAAAAACAGCAAACAGAGATCATTTCAGCAAAATACTGTGACGAGTGCAGCAGCTAGTAACGAATCCACAGCTGGGTGTCGTCTATCTGACCCTTGACATGACAGTTGGAGGTGGGCAGAGTAGATTGATTGCTGGTAGCAAAGAGTAAATGAGATGCTACAGGTGAGTGCTGGCAAGTTTACATTTAAGTCAGTGTCTGTCTGTAACACCCTGTAAACTGTCAAGGGCAGAATTTTTTCTAAAACATTTGAAAGAGCTCCCTTAAAAGATAATATGAACGTTGGCCATAGGAGAAGTACCTCCATTCCTCTCTATCTCTTTCTTATGCCCTAATCTCCTCAGCCTTTGCACTGGGTTTGCATCTCCTGCCCCTTTTCCCTTCCCCCCATGCCTTACCCCAGGACCTCAAAGTAGCCTTTGATATTAAACTGTGGGCTGATTGAAAATTATATTTCTCAACTGTTTTGCTTTCTTTTCTCTCAGATATTCATGCCTTGCAGAATAATGACACCTCGGCTTTCCCATCAGAACCCTGTACAGTAATTTACATTGATAGGTGCCTTCCCCTGGAAAAATGTGTGAAATCTTGCAACTCGATGGGGGCATCTCGCTTTCGCTGGTTCCATACAGCTTGCTGTGAATGTGTTGGTCATACATGCATCAGCTATGGTGTTAGCGAATCCCTTTGCAAAGAGTGTGATAGTGATTAGCACAAATAGGGGACATTGATAATTATGATCTCTTGAAAATACTTTTTCTATCTCCCAGGATGCAGTTGACAAACAGTTGTAAAGAGCAATTAAACACATCCCAAAGCAGGTGCATGTCCAGGATTTTCAGCGGGAAGGGGGGGGGGCTTAGATTTTTCAAATGAGGCGGTTATTTTGGGTCAAAATCTTAAGGTCAGCGTGAGGAGTGGGTTCCATCCCCCTCTGGACACACGCCTGCAAAGGCCTCAAATGTGTCGAATCGATTTACAAGCTGAAGTAGACTTTAATGCTAAAATCAGTAACAAAGGTTGATAAAGGAGACAAATTTAGTGGAGGATTGATGAAGGGAAGTGAGCTGAACAGAAATGATGTGACCCGGAGTGGGATATGATTGGAATTATAGTATGTGTTGGTATAACTCATCATGTACTAAAACTGAGATAGATGCTTTTGCAATGGGAACAGGAAAAGTCTAGTGAATTCCTGAAAGATGATAGAAGAAGGTTGTTGAAGATTAGATGGGATGGCTGACAGAGTAGAGATTGATGGAGATGTTGGAGATGTAATCTTGGAGGAGGAGAAGAAGATGAAGAAGGCAAGAAAGAATGCAGAAGTTAAAGGTGTATCCTGTTGAGCCAGAATTTAATAGAACAATGTATGTGGCCAATCTTTGACAAGGTTTCCCTTTCCACTCTAATGGAAAGAAGCATTATAAGGGTGTCTTTGGATTCAACACAACCCCCACCCTTTCTGTCCCTGTCTCCTTCACTACCCAAGGAGGGGGAGGGGGGTACTCAGTTTGTGAAGCCTCCTTTTCTTGGCACCTGGTTAGACCTGTCAGAGACAGGTAATTAGGGTGTTGAGGAGTTCCCAAACCAGATGTGTTTGTGGAATTTGACTGGTTTTTGTGGACACAGGTGTAAGCAAAAGTGAAAGGAAACATTGAAATTTTAAGCATATATCCAGCAACTAGCCATGCATATTACAGTGGCAGACTGGCAGTGTAGCACCAGTGTTGTGAAGATACTTGAAAAAGAAGTACATTTTGATGAAAAGGTGAAGCATTTTCATCCAAAATTCTGTTAAGCAAATATGAATTAATAACATAAAATATGGTACATTTGGTGCTGGTCTTAAAATTGATCTGATTGTACTAAGGTATTAGATTATTGTGACTGCTTTTCTTTTACTTGGTCATTTTGTTTCAAACATGAAATTGCATAATTCCTTTTGATACCTGGTATTGCAGTGTAAGAAAGGTGTGACTCTGATATTCTTACAAATTGCTACCAAGATAGGTGAGTGGTTACATATTCCTTTGCCTTTTAATTTTGACATTTTTCGCTCTGAATTTTGAGCCGTCCACCTGTTGTATTAAGTGCTTCCGTCGATTTTATCAGACTTACTACTAGTATTTGCCATCCAGTATAGTGTATATATTTTATATAACAAACTGTAAATTATTGGCATTCTTCTTACATTTTAATAGTACTATAAGTAGTATGTTATTGCATAAGCAGTAGAAGTATCTTAAAAGTTCAGCAACTTCTGACAATTTTTGCATTTTAGTGCCTGCCTAAAAAAAGTATGTGATATTGGCAGTTCACTGGGTTTATTAAGTTCTTACAGAAGTTTGTTGGCTGCTGTCATTGTATATAAATCGACAACTAAGGCTGCAGGTGGAAGTCGTGCATCAACCATGCAAAGTGTTTGTCTCCTCCGATGTGGACAAATTTAAGTTTATCCGCCCTTGAAAAATTATTCTTGTACAGAGCTGGTTAATATATGTATTGAATCTTTCACATTTTGCTGAGCTTATTTCCTCTTACAACATATCTCTGATTCATGGAATGCAAGGAATCATTACTCATGATGCAGTCACAACTTGTGCATCTGTCAATGGTAACTTTTCATTCCAGTGTTAGTTAAAATGGCCTGATGGACATTGCAGATGTTGATATGGCTTAACTGAAAGGAGATAACTGGGGCCACAATGTTGGTTATAAGAATTTGTTAGCTTGAAATAGAAACTGTTTGTAAGAGCTTTATACTCTCTGTCCTCGGGTCAGTGGCAGCCATTTGTGCTGCCATCAGCACTTGGGTTTGACACATGGTACATGGGATCTACTTTTGGTGGAATTCTGGCTCTGGGTTGCCTGGTAGTCAGTCAGTTACCTACCGGCCTGGTGTACCTTCATGTGGATCAAGTAACTAGCTGACGTTGCTTTGCATTAGAATACAAACATGATAGTGAGCTGTGCCGGGCACATTCAGTGCTTATTAATGGATGGTTTGACAAGAAGTACCAAAACAACTAACATGCAGACTCTTTATTATCTACTGCATTTTTTTTTCAGAAGCAATTAGGCTTAGTAGGTTATTTAATACTCATGGTTGGTATAACAGTGATTGATAGCATTGCCATATTTTGTTTGCAAGATAACATCAGCATTGTTAAAAACTCCATACTCTTACCAACTCTATTACTTCACCCTGCCTCCTGTCCTGGACCCCTTCACCCCCATATCAGTTAAATGCACAAAATGTTTGTAGTATTTTTTTGTGTATGTGTGTGTTACTGAATACTGATTAGCATCAAAGGTGTACAGAAGTGTAATGAAAAACTAAACCACTATACTGTTGCAAAAGTGCTACCAAAGATCGATTTTAAATGGTATTGAAAGTGACTTCTTGTTCACCTTTTTGCAATTTTATAGAATCAGCATTTTCATTTCACTTGTACTTCTTTGTTAATGGTAGTGGTCAGCAACATCTGACGTCTGTTAGTTATATTGCAGTACATAAGCACTGGAAGCAAATATTGACTTCAAGGTTTTCTGCTTAATCATGAACATGTAAGAAACAAACATCTGCAGGTATGGGGTAATAGCTGAAGTCAACTAATTATTTATCGGGCAGTCGCATGTATAAAAGCTGAATAAAACATTTAACTTTCATTTACACTTGATAATATTTTTTAATTATTTTAGCTTGTGGTCTGTTTTGGTGACTCCAGATTTCCTTCAAGTCCCCACTGACTGTAGTAGAGATATCTCTTTCATGATGAATTAGTAATGAAGTAATCATCCTGTCTCAATAGCTTGCCAGTCCCAATTTATATGAAAGCACACAGTTTATAGTGTCAGAGGACTAGTGTTACAAGCCGACATTACCAATACTGATATTTTTATTCTCAATATTGGTCGATACTGAGATATTTGAAAAGTGAGTTTGTACACTAGAACATATTTTTTGAGCACTACTGCTTAGTGTTGTGTCATTTTCATGAGGTAAAGTGTTGGATTTAACAGTCACATATTCTAAAATATACCATTTCAATGAATAATGGGACCAGAAATATCAGTTATGTAGCATCAGCATGTAAGGTGAATTTTACCAGTACCAATAAAGGATGAAAATAGGGAATGTTGGCCGATTCCAACATTGAATACTGATAATTGGACCAACTCCAACACTGCACAGGACACTACTGAATCCTCAACCCAAGGTTGACATGTCTTTGTGTGTACGTACATGCCTCAATATTGCCAGCTCACAGGTTGTGTCCACATTTCTTTTTTAATCTTGGCACAAACAATCCCAGTACATGGAGACGGGCAAACGGAGCAGTTCAAACTGCAGGAGAACCAACCACCTGTGTCTCTACCCACACAATGTGAAAGGATTTTACCATCAGACAAAACAGCCCTGATTGGATCCTACAGCAGATCCAGATTACAATGAGGAGGACAATGGCCTCAAGTTGTATTGCCTAGGGTTATTCTTTTTCACAGAATTTGGAGCTTTTCATGGAACTTCTGAGCAAGCTAGAGGAGGATTTTGTACTGGGTGAAAATGCAGTCACCTCAGTTTGAATTAGTTTACCCAGGTATCATAATTCCTGAATGGCTCTCTTTCATCATGTGAAAATATTTGTGTTACTGACTTTTCAAATTTGTGCAGAATAACTTCCTGGTTTTACCTTGAATGTTAATACCTGTTTGAAGACATCATGGGACATTCTTTAAGTTTAATAAAAGGATACTATTTGTAAGATTTAGCTCTTTCTGAATTACTTTGGGCGACTTCTCTGTTTGCTCTGAGGAAGATTGGATTTCTAACACAAACACTTACAGCATTTGAAGTTTGAATGCAGTTAATTACTGTTTGAAGACATCATGAGAGAGTCAATAATTTTAATGAAGGGATATTATTTGTAAGATTAAGCTCCTCCTGAATCACTTTGGGCAACTTCTCTGTTTGCTTTGAGGAAGACTGGATTTTTAATTCAAACAGCACTTGAATTTTGAATGCATTAACTTAACACATAATGATGAAGTTAAAAATTGTAGTTTTATTGTCAGTGTATTGAAATGTCTTCAATCTTAGTCCATGTTTAAAGGGGAAACTTTCTCATCAGAGACAGTTTAAATTCTCACAACTTAGTTGCTTCTAGTCCCTCCCAAAACTATCTTGAAGGCAGTAGGCAGTCACCCCAAACAGAGTGAGTGTATTCTGTCACTCTAGTTCATGAATGGCCTATTTTGATCATGTGACAATATTTTTGTCAATGAATTGTGGAATTCAAGGAGAATTTTGCCTTGCTTTTGTCTTTAGAGGTGCTTGTAATGCAATATGAGGAAATTTGCAAGAGGTTGCTGATTTTTCAAAGAAAATTTTGGGGTGACTGCCTATTGCCTTTAAGCTCATCCTTGTTCAGACACAAAACTAGTCAACTGCTCTAGGTCAGTATCCTCCTGAGCATACAAGGCCCTAATGTGTAGTCAGAACAGTTTCTCTGCTTGCTATGAAATGTGATCTATTCTGCATCTCTTGAATTTTCTAACTGTGATGTTAAAGGTTGTGTGACATGTCACCAAAAAGATCTGTTTCACTTGTCAGTTATAGAATTAAGTCCTCCTATCAAAGATCCATTGGAATTATTTCAATATCTATTACCGTTCTCAAAATATATGTCTTCAAAGTGTGATGGTTTCTGAAGAAACTAATTGCCTATGCAAAAATAATGTGGAGTATTGCACATTGTGAAAATTTCTTTTGTTAACCCTATATAAATTATCTCTCAATAACTGATCATACAGATTACAGTTTGGTGAGTGATATCAATATTTTTCAAGCAAAAAATTGTAACTTTTATAATAAACCCCTCGGGGAATAGCAATGCTACCTGTGTCCTTGAAATTAAGGTTGAAAAAACAAAGGCTAACATGTGCCATATATTAGTGTTTGCACCGGGTCCAAACTTTGGAACCGGGTACCCAAAGTCAATGGTCGGTTGGGTACCCGAAAAGATAACTTCTGTTTGGCTAAAAGTTTGTCGTAAAGTCATAATAAGAAATTTATGCATGTTGATATAATACAACACAAACGTATCTTATGTATAGGCACGACAAGTGTTCTTAGGTGTGTGCATGATAAATTTTGCCAGGAAAAAGTAACATGTTAGGTGTTCCGTCACACGTGCAATCTATGTTAGTTAAACTTCGGATCCGGGTAGCAATTTCCAGAACCGGGTCCTGACATTGTCGGTCGGGTACCCGGTGCAAACACTACCATATATGGTATGTCCCTCTTTGGATGTCACATATTTGCATATTTAGCTCATGTTTGTTCATGATACAAGTGTGAAATAAAAATTTACCTGTAAAATGGTCAATATTTGATGGATTTAATGGGAATTGTGGCTATTTTCTGGATTTTTAATGCTTTTTACATCAAATATCCAACTATGTTATTTTCATGTCACACGACCTTTAATCAAAGAGCAATCATCAATTGAGAATTTGGGTTAGCCCTAACCAAAATGTACTTGGGGTGATGAGGGTCTGTCTTTAAGGTCACTGATTAAATTTTATTAAGTTCTTACACCTCTTTGTCACCATTTCCTACCATTCATGTCACTTGAAGGAAGTTGTGAGTCTAGTGACATCAATTGGGTCGTAGAATGCTTTTATGCAGGATTACAAACAGGATGCCACCAATGCTTTCGGGTACTTTCTGGCATTGAGAAAAACTACACTATTAGTACCTCACAAGAAACAAATACACGACACACTCTCAAGCCTGTTGATGCACAAATGTATTTTCAAATGCAGCAGTATACAGTCAACACATTTGACAAAGAGCACTCTTTTGGCAAATAATACATGAAAATTATATCAATAAATTATGCAAAAAAAAAAATGTTTCAACACTGGCAGATTCAAGTTAAATCATATCATTTACTGTAAGTTCACTAGCCTGAAATATCTGAGCTTTTCACCACCAGGGTGTTGATGTTCTATGGAAGAGGGGCATACATCTGTATTATGAAACTCACTGCCATATTCATAGAGAGCTAACTTGGAGTGAGTCATAAATATCCTGGCATTGTCTTCTAAATTGCCTGCCAATGGAATAGACACATGTAGTTTGTCAGTTTCCTGACATTCTCAATGTTTTGTTAATTACTGCCCCTTCCTTTTATAATTTTCAAGATGCTCTAAAAAAGCCTCTGAGGTACTGTGTTTTCGTTGTATTTTTTTTTCACACACAGTCCAGTACTGTAAGCACACCAATATGTTTACAATCACTGTAACCTTCAAATCACATCCTTGCCCCAATCCCTTCCCCATTTCTTGGTTTGATTGTACTTACTAAAAGTTGACACAAAACCATTTCTGACATAGTGTAGGCAGTGAGTGGTATTGGATTAGTACTGTTAGATACTTCTTAACAGTACCATGTAAAGAACATGGGGCACGTGCTTTAAAGAGCCAATTACCTCACCCCAAATGGTTCAAATTCTCAAAAAAAAAAAAAATCTTATTGCCACTCCTCCAACCTTGAAAACTGTCTGAGCACCTCCCATTAAGTTGCTTCCATCTCCCAAGTGATCTAGCCTTGTATTATATAAGAATCTGTAAGTGTTGCCCTTCTGTGCAGCCAGTCTACAGGCAATGCACTAGCCAGCTACATTTCACTGATCTGCACAGATCACTGACCAATCACAGTGTCTTATAAGCAATTGGTCATGGAATTTGAATTTGTCCTCATTTCATGTCAATCCAAGTTTGGGGACTAATCACAAATTGTAGAAGTGTGTCACAGGCAATGAGAAAATGCCACATCTACAGGCTCCCATCTCCCACCACATCTTTCTTTCTGGAGTATGAAAATGATATCATTGGTTGAAAGAGGCTCTTCTTTAAGTATATGACAACAAAGTACTGTCCCAGCTATCGTAAAGTTTACATTTTTCCTGACATAGTTTGTAAGGTGACTGGTCACACCAATGAGGTATGCCTTTACACAAGGATATCAAAGAAAGGAAAATGTACAAATGTACTTATGGTATCTAAACCATACTATGTGGTGAATATTGTTTACAGCTCTGAGATAATCAAAACCATAATTACCAAAACAGCTGTCTGTGAGAATAACGACCAGCGTACAGCTGAGTTTGCCTTTTAGGAAACCTTCCATATCCTAATATGTGATATATGTATGAAGAACTATCACCAGAAAAGTAACCTTGACCTCAGCATGAAGTGGCATAACATTTTGCTTGTGAATACCCCTCACATTCCACTCCTCTCATGTGTATCTATCCAACGGAGACTATATTACTGGTATTAACTCCATCAGAGACAAATCAAAGTTCTACATTAAATCATTGTCTAAACACTCAAAGAGTAGCAAGGCTTGTCATTCATTAATGTTTTAGACATCAACTTTTTCTTAAATCCAAGCACAAAAAAAAAAAAAAAAGTCTGCATATCACACACATACCAAGAAAGTAACTGTTTTCTCTTACTGAAGCTACATTGCAGTGAAGAGTAGAAACTATAATGAAGCAGCTAAATGTTACAAGGTTTTTACTACTGAAGAAAAGAGATCACACTGTATACACTGAACTCAACCAGCAAGTCCAGATTAAAATAAATATTACAGCAGCTTGAATAACATTTACTTGAAGCACCTTGCCAAAACATGCAAGGTTTAGTACATCAAATCCATTTTACAGATACCTTCCGAAACGTTTACTGTAGGAAAGATTTAGTCCCCCCCCCCCCCCCAAAAAAAAATGTTTCTGTCATAAACAACATTTTCTCAATACTGTGATAATTTCAAAACAGGTCTTTACAAAGACAACTGACCTTGTATACTTAGCAGGCTGTACGACACATTCCTTGTTCAGTCATACCCCTTATGCCTGCCCAAGTGAAGACCCAACAAGTTCTTTTGGATATTCATAGAAATATGTGGCTTCAAGACTGGTTGATTGTTAGTGAATATTCAAAAGAATGCAACATATGGTCCCGTTTGAATCATGTGGTAGCCTATGCCATCCACAGAGTTGGTATGTCATTGTAATACCAGGGAGATGCTACTCTAACCCTGGTAATACCCACTCCCTGGTAGTACCCACTGCACAGGTGGTTATGCAACCAGGGAGCTGCCACTTGCCCTGATGCAACACAGTAATGATAGAACTTCTCAGGTTTGAGTCTAGGCTTTCAGTTTTACAACTACAGGAGTACACACACTCACTCAAAAACGATAACATGAATAATGAGCAAGTACATGAATAAGTCATAGTATAGTAATGAAATTTGCATCCAAAAATGGCTGCAGTCCTCTTCACTTGGGTGGACAGTGATTTGGGAAGCAGAGGAGCTGAGCAAACAGTCTGCTCTGCGGCGTTCATCTGACCCAGCAAGTATCCACAATCATGGCTTTAGCAATATTTCACATATAATCCTGCCAGTACAGAGACTAGTAGCATGAGTATGGGGTCATGAGTACAAAGGAGTGCTCTTTATTATGGTTGTGACTATATGAAAACCTTTTTGTCATGACTGCCTATGGAAAACCATCTATTACCACTTATACATAAGTTTCAAAACCTGTGGGTATGTGTACAATTCCAATCTGACAAGTATGAGCACAGGCAACTGTACCAAACACGTATTTGAGTGTATACATACTATGTGCCAGCTGGCAAATACAATCATTTCTTCCAGATATACTTTTTTGGCAGGATTACATGAAATTTTCATTGTAGTTAATATTAGCATTTACATGAAAGAACCCAAATCATTGTGAGTTCCATATCATCATTGCATCACACCACAGCCAAAACATGTTTTCAACTGAGCACATTCAAGGCTGTAGCCTAGGCAAAATACCTAGGAGGCACTTCATGACACGTAAGTGGAGCACGAAGTAGTGTGCCTATAGATAGTTGACACATGGGTGGACCCTTCCTCTTTCACCTGTGCATGGGTGCCATCCTGGGAGAGGGTGCTGAGGAGGGAGGGTACATGTAAGACCTGGCTTAGGTGCAAAATGGTGCTATTGTTGTCAAAGCTTTGAACTGATTATACCTTTAAAAACTGTCATCATTTAGTGATGTTCTTCCCATTTTTTGGCTGGGTGTAAGGCAAGAGTTACTGTCTCAAAGAAGGGGGGCAACATCCCAACTCTGAGAAATTTTTGTCTCCGTGAGATGGCTTGGATGTAAAATGGTGCTATCTTTGATAAAGCTTTGCAAAGCATCAGACTGATTATGTTAAGGAATCCTCATTACTTAGTGATTTTTTCCTATTTTGGTTGGGTGCAAATGAAGGGGATATTGCCTAAATTGAGGGATGACACCTTCAGGTTTTGAGAACATTTTCTTGTTCTAAGGTTTCCAATATCCAAAATGGTATCTGTAGTAAAGCTTTGGACTGATAATTTGATTTGAAATTCTACTTATTTACTGATTTGAAATTCTACTCTTTTACTGATTTGTTTGGCTGTGACACGGCATCCCTACATGGCTGGTTCATGGTGTGGGCTGCTCCCTCTTAGTATGCCACTTGGAAAGCCACCATCAGCTGGCAAGTATCCAAATGCCTCTCAGCTGGAGGGAAATGGCACATTTTAGACCTTTACATCTAATAATTCTTTATTTAGATTTCATGCTTTAGAAACAAGATACATTTTAAGAAAAGTTGGATTTGATTTAAAATAAGTTACTTTACAAGCTCATTGAGTTTATAAGCTTATAATTAAAGGTAATCATAGGCTGTTTTATATAAGCATGCTGTGGCATGGCATGAGAAATAATACTAGAGATCTTTTGCCTGCATGTATGCATGTGTATAAGTGCGTGTCATGTAGGAGGAGGAAGAGGGTTTTAAATTCATCAGGAAGAGTACCTCACATGAGAACACGTCCATGGCAGGGGTCCAGGGACCTCCTTGCAAAAATAAGGGGTAGAGAGGATCCCTTACATGAGATTTCTCTAGCTCTTTGGGCCTAGAAATCGTAACCAGGACAATGAAATTTTCAGCATTTTGGTATTTTTTCTCAAGTAAGCCAACTTTCATTTACAGTATGGAATTCTCAAGGGGGAAACTGCCCCCCCTTGCCCCCTGCACAGGCTACGACCTTGACATTTGAAAAAAAAAAAAGAAGCAATTCCTATAAAAATACCCCACACACCATGCAACATACCACCAAGAAATGTTTCATAGTAATGAATGCATGCAAGAAATCCTTCAATCCAATATTAATTCTTTAGCAACTACATTACAATGATGTACTTGCAATGAAAATCTTTGTGGATAGTTGAATGTAACCTTTTCAGAATGCTCTTAAAGAATAACTCTCTACCAATTCAAAACCATACAGTTAACAGTTAAACTTTTCTATACCTGAGGACTGCTTCCTATCCCATTAAAATTTTCACAGACCATGCCAAACTAGGCCTATACATATGACCCAAAATGTTCTGATGAACAGCAATTATTTTGGGAAGAACTACCTGCATATCACTGAAGTAATTAACCCTTTCAGGACCATTGTCCCAGATCAGTGCTGATTGGCAACAGACATTTTACTCCAGAGAAAGTAAATATCTGCATAGCCCCACCACTTTGGAATTTATGTTCGACTGCATAGTGCACAAATTTAGCAGTCACCTGATGCATGTTGCTATTGAAACTTTCCAGGATAATGTGCACTGAATCGCAACAGTACAAAATGGCGGAAATCATGCTTGACCCTCCTGTATGGATACAATATAATCAGATTTTGATAAAATGTCATGGTACAAAAAATTTAAGAAGTGATGTTCCCAATTTTGGGTATCTGGATGAGACAAATGTGACTCAGTCTTTGATTAGGTTCTAAATGAGACTAGGCCACAGCCTAACCAATATGCCACTTCTGTGGCGTAATGTTCAGTACAGCCTATGACTATGAGGGGTTTAGGCCAAGGCTCAGGTACTGGCCCCAGAGTTCATGAAAGGGGATCAGAGTACAACACATTTTGGTATCAAATGAAACATTATTGCTTTCTGAACAAAACTTCGGTACAATAGGTTTTTGTAGGAAGATTTCTTATGGAAAACAAAAGACTGAAATCCAATTCCTTTATTCATTACTCTGTACAAAGTGGTTGGTCCACGGGTGAGGGCAGCATATAAGTGTGTAGTTAATGCCTTGGGATAGAGACCCAAATTCTGCTCACTAGGAACTTTTTATTTAGGTTGTCTGATTGTTTTTGCAGTTGCATTAAGTAACTTCTGCTGGCAAAACAACAATCCACTGAGTCAACTCCATCTCATACTAAGTACGAATACTCAAAAAAGGGTTATATCTGGATCAGTTATCTTAAATTTGGATCACTGGAAGAAAAATTTGAGGATGTGGCATTTAATTGAAACATCTCATCAATTCCAACTATGTTGGCTTATTATAAACAACTTTTTGTCCACACCACATTTAGGTAACATTTCCCCCTTGCATGGCACATTCAATGTTTGCAATGCTGGCAGTGGTATTCACATTAATATACCACAGTACGAGGATTTCTCCTCCATTTTACCTTCACATACTATGAAGGTACATTCACATTTATAAACAAGGTGAAAGATCAAACAATAACTTTTCATGGTTGTAATCATGCCAGGGAGGGGGGAGGGAGTTTGGTTTGCCCAATATTTTTTATATTGGCCACCTACGTTTTTTTACAGCTTTAGTTTTCATTTTTGATAAGTCCCAGCAGGTATTTCTCAAAAAGCCCTACCCCTGTAACATGTGCATCTGTTATGGACCCAGTTTTAGTTACTGGTTGAAAGAAAAGGGCAGGCAATGAAATTAAGATGGAAACCTCACCTGGGTAGGATAAATATATGGGGATGGAAATGATAATTAAATCTTGTTTCCAACAAGATGAAATACAGTTCAAAAATAGGTCCATGTCACCAGGACCCCTTACACATTTTGGCACTGTTACAACCTTTCACTACCCATTCAAGAGAAACTGACCCTGACCTAGTGACCTTTTATGACCTTAGACTCATTTCACCCACTTCTAATGATAATACAAAAAAGCCTTGCCATTGGGGGAAC
Organism: Holothuria leucospilota; assembly: GCA_029531755.1. NCBI lineage: Eukaryota > Metazoa > Echinodermata > Holothuroidea > Aspidochirotida > Holothuriidae > Holothuria > Holothuria leucospilota. Next base: position 24,971,740 of record CM055965.1, read on the forward strand.
AGGCAGGACACAAAAGGCTGTGAGGTACATACAAGACTAAGACCAGCAGTGACGCCAGTCACGCCTCTGATAGGCATACAACATACCGTGTAAATGCGATATTACATGTGCATATGGGAAGCATACAAACCACATACCAGCACTCCATGTATGTGTCCAGCACAGAACCATTTCCAAACAGAAATTAGAATTGTGGGGTAGAGTTTTGGTAATGCATCGTTTTGTGAATGGCATTTTACTGTGGCCAAAAACGACACACATCTAAACTCAATCCCACAATTCTTTGTAACTGCTATTTGGAAAAGGGTCATGGCCACATAAGCAAAAGCTATCTTGAAGTAGGCTTATTGACAGGAAGCAGGATCAGCAGTCAAATGGACCATTTCACTAACGAAAATTAGTCTAAGGGACAGAAATTCCCAAGTGGAAAATTCTTGCTAGACACTGTCAACTGGGAATGTCTTTCCCCTAAGCTTATTTCCATGTTAAAACAGTCCAGTGGACTGTTTCTTTAGTGTGAATACATCCCATTCCCAAAGTAACATATTTGAGAAATGTGTCACAGACATTTAGATACACTGCCAATCACATAGCTTGTGGTTTGGTATGGTTCCCCATATCACTGGGTATAATGCTATGCAGAGACACTAGGTGAGGTAATGGAAATGATAAAACTCACATTTCAATGTGGTTGCATCATTAGAGGTGATAATGTGCAAATGCATGAATACACACACAGCACACACTGTACAAGTTGGTATTTACTGAAACCTAGCAATAAATTTGAGGGGTGCTGAAATTTAAGAAATATCTTTTACCTTTCTTGAGAGGATTAGTGGTGGAACAAGGGAGGTGGAGGGCATACTTCTGGAGCCTCTCATTCCTCTGGCAATTCTATTGGTCACATCTCACATAGTTGAGAGAATGTGACTTAATTGGTGACTAAATTGGAAGAGAATGTCTCCACACTATGATGAGGATGGTAGCAACATTCCTGTGATACTTGTATGCAGCATTTTACCACCTTTTTGGTCTGACCACAATTATTTCAAATAAGAAACACATTGTCAACTGGCCACATTGCTGACTGCAACCAATACTAAATTCTCCTAGCACACCATGTGACAGATCTGTCTATCCTGGGTCTGCATTTGTCAATCACAGCATCCCTAGAACCCTCAGTCTCTAAATTATAGGAGATCCAAAGTATAAAACTACAAAAACAGAAGTTAACGCAAGTTGAAAAATTAAACTCAGCTAGTTCAACTTCCCATCTTAATAACAGATCATTTCCGTGCTAAGAAATAAAGTGCTGAAAACATTATTAACTTAATTTTCATAAAGAAGGTTGCACAATAATTTCTGATGTCACTCTTGAGCTACTCGGGTTTCCTTTCTTAGTTTTTCTATTTCCTACAGCCAATGAACCTTGTTTCAAAGTGCTACTTGTTTTGAAATATGATCAGTGTCTTGCTGTTTTAAACTGATGTAACTATACACAAACCTACTTCCCAAAAATTGATTTCCAAGAAGTGTGTCACTCTCAAACGTCATCTAACCACCTAAACTTTAAAAGAAAAGAAAGCTGGTCATGGGAGTACTACAAGAATGACAGAAATATTGTGCAATTGACTATTTAAGTGAATAAATTCCAGCATGGTATGGCAATTATAGATCAAGCTATGAAGATGAGAGTAAAAACTAATGAGTTTCATTTGTCATCCAGTGTTCATGCAGAGGTGGAGTATTCCTGAGCCTAGTTAAGGTTCTCCTGCAAAGAAAATATGGGAAAATTTCTAAAGGAATTTCCTTGCAGATTTAGCTGCCAAAACCAATGAGATACACAACAGAAACATCAACAATGACAAAATCATGCAGAGCTCAAAAAAAAAAAAAAAAATTCCAGCACAAAAATATTGCAAAAGGGGAGATCCTGCTCCAATTTCATTAGCTAACAGGAACACACATGTCAACCTATGGTTATTTTTGTAATTTTAGACTTGATGGTACTCCTTCAAATACTGACACAATAATAAAGACCATAAGCTTACTGCAACATTCAACAAAGAGACTTGAAGCAAGCATTTTGACTGCAAGACAACACAATTGAGCCTTGCTGACTCAAAAATGACCTGGATGGGCAGGTCTCCTATCCAATTTTGGATGGCCTCTTTGCATCGGTTGCCCAGGTGAGCTATTTGGTGGCAGGTAGCCATGGGGAATCATAGACATGGAACCAGCAGGGGAAACTGGTGTTGAACCGGTCATGTATCCCCATCCTTGCTGGTTACGGAAAGTAACAGGATCACTCCACTGAGGTGTTAGAGGTGGGTGAACATTTAAGGTGTCTTTAGGGGCCATTGGTGGCTGCATCTCCCTATGGCTTCCCACCGCTGGGTTTTGTGGAGACAGTGCCCTCTGTGGTTGCCAGATTACTTTTGGTGGCCATGTTTTAGTAGATTTTGAGTCCTATAACAAAACAAATAGATACAAACTTCACTAATTGAAACACTGAATATTGTTTATTAATGTTGTAAAATCAAGTTCTAATATGCCATAACCAAAGATTAGTCTGGTTACTATGCTGTTAAATTTCCACACATAAGAAACCATATCAAACCACCATTATTTTCCCAGAAAATACTTCAGGAGGCATCTTCAATGACATGATTTACTCCTATGTGTTACAAAGAACGTCTTTCTCTGTTAACTACTGAAGAGCAATCCTCCCTCCCCCCACTCCCACAAAAACTTTACCACTCCAAAATATACTTCTCTCTTCAACTGCAAAGGTTTCCTCCATATCACAACTTTTCTCCAGTTTTTAAAGTTTGAAACAAAAATAGGCCACACTGTACTCACATATTACAAAACTACAGTATTGTAAATTTTCACCCTTCTTTAAGAAGGCCGAATTCACTTACATTTTTTTCATAGCAAACATAAAAAAAAAAAATCAAAGTGCTACACTTTGTTCCTTAATGTGCTCCCATGTGGCACCCTCCTCTGCTCCACCCCCCAATAAATGATAAATGAAGGGTGACCGGTTGTAATTTTGTACCCCCTGCCTACGAGACACTTACCATCTGCACCACATCCAGAAAATGAGGATTGACATCAATCATTGGGTCATTTGGTTTGATGCCATCACATGCATCATCACTGCTGTGTCTTCTGTGGATAAAGACAAAAAAAAAAGAACGTACAAAATGACCTAATTAAAACTGCCAATAATAAGCAAACATGTACTGTTATTGTTTCACTTATAAACATGTATTAATACAAATTTTGTTAAATAACACCACTAACTATACATTTTTAAATTATAAAGATAATAACAAAGATGAATCGTAAACATCCTGACACAAGCATAACCTACTAGACTTCGTTCCAAGAAGTGAAGAGCTTTTGATCTAAACATCTTCTTGACATTTTCCTTTCAAATTTTATACTTTTAAAGAAATATTTACTTGTAATGAAGCCTATAGTTAAGCTGGAAAGTTTATTTACTCAGTAATGAAAGGACAGATGGATAAGGCACATCTGCTATTCAATGATAAAATCTGATTCCACACAGCTGGAGATCTTACAACAGGACAATAAACCTTTATAAATATTCCCACCAATGAAGATTTTCAGCACTGTTAGTACTGTATCTCCCTACCAGTGAAAGTGATTGAAAGTGATTTCAGGTTCCACAGACAAAAGTTTGACAACTTTCTTCTAAACTTGTCTCCTACATTTAGTAGACCAATAAGCTTGAATTATTTAGGTGACTACTGTAGAAGATTTACTTTACTTTGGTACACTTCATGCAACATAAAGAGGATGACTCGTAAAAAATGGGGGCAGGGAGATCCCTGACACTTCACTTCAGTCACATTTGTGAAATAACTAATGGCAATGTCTTGATTCTGACAAAAACTACTATGTGGGCTTGAGTCTGCACTATATTTCAATCATTAAAGATTTCAACCACCAAAATGTACACTGCTTAAACATTACAGAAAGATTTGAAAAAAGATATGAATTTCTTTAGAACAGAACTTTGTACACCAAAACAGCAGATGCAGAGAAAATGCAATCACAGCAACTTGCATTTAGTTTTTGATGTGCTCAACAGTTGCATTGTGGGGTAAGGGCCGACTTTGTGCATAACCTGTTGTTTCCAGCTGGATTATCTTGACAACTGGCATCAAAGCCTGTCCCTGCTCCTTCTAGCTTCAACAGAATGGCACATGATTTCAAAGAAACTGAGAGGGCTGGTAGCCAGAAAGCTGAGATTTACAGAAGAGTGTTTTGTGTATATGTGTGGAGGGGAGGAGTCAGGCAGCTACAGTTTGGAGAGGAATTTTGAATCTATCATCATGAAGGATTCTGGTTATGGGGACAGCTGTGAATGGGTGGGAATAACCAAATTCTAGGGAGGCATCCCCAAATACACTTATGGCTATGGGCCTACTTTTGAGAAATGTGTAAACCATCTTTGAATGGGTCCAAAATCATTTAAAAGCATGAAATCATTGAAGTGGCTTGACAAGGAGACAAAATACTTACCTTCTTGACACTGAATGAAGAAGGTTCTGTCCACTCAGACCAAGTCCCATAGAGAGGGCACTCTCCCCATTGTTAGATGACTCATCACTAGAACTTGCTGAATCAGGCGCAGTAGACCAAGTATTGTTCAAGGAATTTTTACGACTGTAAGATGAAAAGAACGCTGTTATGAACCAACAGAACACAAAATGAGATTTCATTCAAGATACAGAAACTTCCATATACTGTCATTATTGACTGCATTATGTAAAGTAGTATTTATACAAGAGTAAAGCAGAACTTTAAAGCAATGTTCTCCATGAAAACTTTAACCATCCCTCATCAGGATTACACACAGCCAAAGCATTTCAGTGAACCACTTTTAAAACTGTTTTGAAAACAAACTGTTACAATTTCACATGACACATTTACATGTTAACATCTTACAGTGGCAGGGGAATACTTGCCGTTTATTTAAACTTAGTCTTATAAATTTCCAATCAATGTTTGAAGGCACACAGAGGTCACTGGCATTGGGCTAATCTTGGCTAATTCTGCTGTCAAGTACCCCCCACACACACACACACATCTTCGTCCTCTTCAAAGCTTCAAGTTTTAAATACAGCATTGCAGACATTACTTTATGACAAATACAAAGAACTATTTTCCATTTTTCCAATGAACTCATTAAACCGGTTTTTGTCAATTGCACTCCCCTCAGCAGTCAATCACTAAGGGACGGTTAATACTTCAACTTTTATCACCTATAAAATATAAAGGAAAAGGTTATTTAGCATGAATGCAGCCATGTGCAGTCTATCCATATTTATAGCTGTGATAAACTGTGGAGTATGAGCCTGCCTTAATGTTACTTTTATACTACTTCTAGAGTCTTTACCTGCTATTATCAGGCTCCCTTCCTGGCCATGTTCTATTCATCTGATCACTAGCGGTGGGGGACCAGTGCCCTCCATGCATGTGTGTAGGCGAGTATTCTGTAAGAGGCACCCTCTTCACAACTGCATTTGCTGCTACGTAGTGAGCAAACTCAGCCTCGTTGCTTGGGTCTCCCATCATTCTTGGGTCCGCTGAGAACATATGGCCCATGGAGGGATGAGTATGATACTGGTGACCTCCCCACTGCTGGCCCTGGTTCAGCATCATTGGTGACTTGCGTCCCCCATAGTGGTTGTCCAGTTCCTGATACTGGGGATTGTAGCTGCCATACCTGATGGCATTGCTGTCCCCTCCCCCCAAAGATCCCCAACCAGAGCTCTGATTGCTTGAGCTACTAGAACTGGAGTTAGGAGTGATACTGTCCTGGGGGGATTTACTGGGTGGGTCAAGGAGGGACCCAACAGACTGCTTTGGAGGACATCCTGACAAGAAATCAACAATGTCTTGTACTTCTGCATCTGATGCTAGGTTTGGCTTGCCTCTGTATTTCCCAGCTACAAAAAACACAAAAGCAGAGTCACTAGCAGAGCCTCAACCATGAAAACTACTACATTTATACACATACACATAAACAAACCACTGCATTATGGATGGCACTGACTGCTGGGAATAAAATATCACAATATTCTACTATCCTCTTATTTTTTTTTTTTAAGAAAGTTAGCAAAAGCACACCTCTTTTAAGTGTAACTTTAGTGAATACGATATGTGAACCTAATGGAAATTTAACTTGTTTGGTATAAGTACATTGGCATTCCCCATACAATTTGTCTGAGACACATGAGCCTGTGATGGTTCCACTTATAATTCTCCTACATACATCCATTTAAATCTTAGATAGCTCCCTTAATCTGAACTTCAGCTAGAGGAGTAAGACTCAGTAATGCAGACAATATCATATATTATCGTTTTATCCACCAAAACAAAGAATCCACTGAGCAACTAACCCAGATATCTGCTTGATCCAAGTGGAGTCCACTTTCCCAGCTCTTCTGTTGGACTAAGTTCTGACGTAATTGTTACTGTAGGACCTACTAAAGTCTGTGGTTTCGTTGGGATACTTCTGGCCTGAGGAAAAGAAATTCCAGTTGCAGAGTAAGGATACCTTTCTTGACATCTCTATCTGGCTTCCCTAGGTTTCCCATGTCAAAAGTTTACTTGACAGGGTGCTCATACAGAAATGGTTAAAGATGTCAGTAGTTTTACTGTCTTCATCTGGCTAACTCAACCCCTTTTGACTTGATAAACTATTTACAATACTACCACAGAGAAACAATACTACCACAGAGAAACAATACTACCACAGAGAAACAATACTACCACAGAGAAACCATGACCACATGCTGTCACTTCAAAAACTGCAGTACCAGTTTTAACTTTGTAAAACCTAATTCAAGAAGTGGAGAGCCTGATACTATGGGTTTAGTTTAGTTTTAGTCAAGTTTAGTTTGGTTGAGTTTAGTTTGGTTCATATAAGTTTGGCAGGGGTGTACTAATCACTCATAATTCTGCTCAGCAGACTGCAATTACATTGCCCTGAAATAGTCTTTAGCCATTTTTCAATAGGCTGGGAGGGGTGAAGGACCCTTGACTGACATACCTAATAAAGACTTGAAGCAGGTAACTCCTGAATCAAATCCCTGAAAACAGTCAACTTCCTGAGTTGAACAATTTTTTGCAGATATGAATGTCCTTTACTTACATCAGGTGGTGGGCAACCAGCCTTGAGGGCTACACCCTGATTCAAGGTGAGGCTCTCAGGCGGAGGGGGAGAGGATGATGGCAGGGGAAGCTTCATAAAATTCTTTGATAGTTTATCCAATATCTCATCAACACTCAGCACAGCTAAGGGTGAGAGCTCACTCCTCCTTGCTTGCCCAGATGACTTGGCTTTCAGGACATCTTCGTCTCGGTGAAGTCTGAGAGTAATGCTCGATGTTGAAAGGTAGCTGTAAACAGAGCAAAAAAGTGAAATAACAATCACAGATGTAAGTTACATTGTCTCACACCAAATTTCTCAGAAAAGCTACATGTAAGGGTTACGCACTTGTGCAGAAATGTGTATGAGTGACTGACAGAATAAGGATACATTTAGCATAAGGCACAGTTAACTGAGCTAATACTGTACCTATGCAACCTCTATAACACAAAGTACCTGCATTTTTTCTGTGTCTGCACTTCATGATTTTCCCATCATAAGATGATAAACATACTTAATGATATACTCTATTTATGTCACATCCACAAATGCTATTTTCTTTGTACAATATAACTTGAGAAAAATTTCCATGTTTGGATTACAATAGCAAATTGACTGCAATTGAAGATTAACTGTCTCACTTGCACACATTTAACAATTCAAAAATAAAATGCTACAGCCTTTTTATCACTTTGCCATCTTTGAAAAATTTTATTACTTTCCCAGGCCTGGGAATAATATTTGCATAACTTTTCCTGCTCTTCTGTATTAAAGTGCACAAACTCTTCAAACCTCAATAATGAACTGCAATCTGCAAATGTACTGCAAAAAATATTACTCTATCAACATTTATAATTAACTTATAACAGCTATTAGTCTTCACACTTGGAGGGGCACATTGGGGGGTCTTAAACTGATATCAAAGGAGTCCAGGGAGCCAGAGGTGTCATAGGAGCATGAAGACACTCCCACATAATGACTGACCACACATACATACACACCATTAGTTGATAGACAACCAGAATGCAAAAGTGCACTGTGGTTTTGAAGATTAATACATATATGTGTAATCCCAAACGATAAAAAAATACGTCTCATTTCTTTCAGTCACAGACTGAATGTGAACTTAATGTGCTGGAAAAGTACAATTTTGTCTTAATATTTGACCCAGGGAATTCTTGAGGCATTTTGCTTGACCTTGGTAACCTCAGATGACCTTTGACCTCTGACAAAAATAATAGGGTCCTTCATCCACATACTATGTATGAAATCTGTCCAAGCTTCCTAACTTGAAATAGTCTTAAAAAGGCTTTCAAAGTTTGATCCCAGAAGACCTTTGACCTCCACCAAAAGGGTTTTTTCTCTCAATATAGGGCATCTATGTACCATGTATGAGAACCGACAGTTTCCCTTCTTGAGATATTGTGTTAACGAGCTAATCATCACAAACACACACACACCCCCACATGCACACACAATCATGACTGAATAGGTTTTTCATATCATCCAAACCAAAAGTAATGAAGTTGTAGAAAATGACAACAGATACACAGGAGAACCATAAACCCTGCTTTCCGTTTATCTTCATACAAGTCTAATCTTCCTTATTTTTAGAAATTTTTAGAGTTGCACCACATGCACATGGCCACAAGCTACCACTACTGATTTCCACCCTGACAGAGGCAGGTGAATGCTACTCCTAGCACTAACATAGATGGTAAGGTATCTCCAGTTCTGACCTTTTTCTTGGAAATGATACAGAATATTCATAGAGGGCTTCAACTGTTGCCACTTGGCAGTCTTTGTCGTCCAGCGACGGGTGACCACAGGTTAAAGCCCAGGTGGATGAAGTCTTTGCAAGGAGTAAACTGTTCTGAGACGAGGTTATTTCAACCACAGAATGCTGCACTTGTGGTTTGACTGACACCTGGTGAAAGCAAACATTTAAAACAATGTACGATAAAGGACTCGAACAATGAGAAGAATTTTAATTTTTATGATTACACATGCACAATTAAAAGGACTTGAATTATTTTTCTTGTACATAAGATATATACAGGTGTGAGAAACACTACTACAGCTACCAGCTACTTGTGTGGAGGTGAATTGCTCTAAATATTAATGGCATACAATTTAGTTGAGCCTGACCTTACAAAACTTTGATTTACAGTTCTTTCTTTCATCCAAGAACATTCAATGCTGTAATGACATGATTCAACACTGTGACCAAAGTTGACTACATCGAGTGGCGCTAGGCAAGTATGCCAGAGACTGCCACGTAGGGCCATCACTCCCAGTTTATTAAAGCTGTAGGTCCATGAAGGTCAGACACCTCTCAGTGTCAACTTCACAAAGTAGTTAATATGACAATTTTAACTGGTTTCTGAAGGAACTTGCTTTTTTTGTTTTTAAGTAGTCAATATGACAATTTTAACTGGATTCTGAAGGAACTTTTATGTTTTGATTTGATTTTTTTTTTCTTTGAGTTTATTTTCTTAGTTCTGCTCACATAATACAGCAACGGCCTATAAAGCCAACACATCAAGAGTATATATACCCTCAAGTATTTTCAACGGCTATACAGTTCTCTCAATGCCTTCTATTTACACTCTTAACTTTGAGCTCACCGCTAAAATTGGTCTAGCTAAATCCCTGAATGTAACATAAATCACTGGTGAGCAAATTAGAATACTTTAGCTTCCTGTTACTACTAAAAGAAGATGGTCGTTACAGCTTAAGACCATCTTAAACTGTAATGACATTATTCAACAATGTGATATTACTGCTAATTAGGTCTGATCTTACTGGCTAGCATAATTACAAGACTTGATCTTCCTATATGTTGTTAACAAGGTCCTTTAAGTTGCTCTTTTCATTATCAGACTGTCCAAGTCTTACTTTGAGATTTAACAGGGAAGCATACTATCACAATAGTTTACATAGTATTACTATCCCTGGAGGTAATCACAGGTGGAGCAAATGGGGGAGCAGGGAAGCTCCACCCAGGAAAAGTTTGTTAATTGGAAGGCCTTTTTGTGTACTTGTAAAAAAAAAAAAAAAATTTTTGTGAAAGTGACTTGCTCCCTGATAAAAAAGCTCCAGGAAGGGACACAATTCCTCTTAGTGATGCCCCATTGTAAACAGGACCACCATTTTTCACTCACAAATCACAAAATTCTGTTTCCAACTGTCCAAAGTCCATAAAACTCCATTCCATGTAAAATCAAACTTCAGCATTTTCTGTTTGTTAAACAATAGACCACTGAAACATCACTGGTTTGTTGTACATAACTGATATGGCCTATGTACACAATGCAGTATTCAACAGCATTTTATACATGGAACCACTACTAGCTTTTTGAGAAAGAGGGTTTGGCACATTAAGTGCAGCAGTAAAAGCCAAGACCCTCAAAATCAAAATCAATAATCAATATGTTCACAAAATTCTTTGGTACACAGCCAGTAAACTTCCAAAACATGAAACTGATGAACTTTGCAAAAATATGACTGAAAACAGTTATAAACTAGGTACGATCTCAAAACTTAATGGTTTGTGAACAATAACCCAAATTTTTGATGAACCAGTTCTGGATGACCTACAGTATCTTTGCCATTCCTTACAAGTGAAAGAAATACAGCCTAACAAACATTTTTCAACTAGAACTAAGTGCAGGAAAAAAAAGGAAAGGGAAAATCTACTGGGAGAATGACACAGCCCGCCTCAGGGCTAATCGTGTAACTGTTCTCAGATTTTGACAATAAATATTACATTTGTGAATTTAAAATTGCCATTCTCTTCTTCTGTCATCATATTCTGGTGTATTAGTTCCTAAAACAAGTCAAACCCTCACATGTTGCAATCTTGAGGCAGTGAAAACTTGATTCACAAAACAGACTAAGTTCTAAAACACTGTACTATGGGCAAACTGGAGCCTTTAGTGAAATATTTCTGCCAATTTCGTAGCCTTCCTACTCCTTTCCTGATCATAACCCCATAATGTTTTTCTTAAATTCAGCATCACTGGAGATGGTCAAAAGTTGGCATTTGTCTTTGCTATATATTGATGTTTATTTAACAAAATTTAAATTTCACTGTTGAATTTTCCACGGATTATGGACTTGATTATTTTTTCTTGAATTCCTTGAAATTTTGTTTGAAAGGTTATTTCTGTAGCATGAAATTTCCAGTTCAAGAGGTTCTTACCAAAAGTTGGTGTCCATATACCAGCTGTACTGCTATCATACTCTGTAAGGCAGAGACTTCTGGCTGGAGATAAAGTAACACCAGTAATGCTAAGGTGTGAGGATTCACTAGAGCTTCACCTGGGATCACTTTCTCAAGGACTTCGGTGATACAATTCTGAAAGAAAAAAATCCAACCAAAGTCATGCAATCATAAGTGGGTTGATCAGCCAGAGAACTATTATGATTTTATCATGTTAATGCCAGATGCATCTAAGCATGAAGACGAGACCATTACTATTACTGTCTCCTTCATTCTGACATATCTAATGTAACATGAACAATTTCAAATATTCCTCATTCTTAAAACATAATAAACACGCTGCCATTTTTACTCTTTATAAAAACACAAGAGCTAGCAGTTTGTGATGTTTAACACCTACTTAAGGAAGCCACTCCTCTTACTTATGCAGAGCGACAGAATCCTACAAAGCTTTTGAGGTTTAAAGGGCACTTACTGACATTAAAATAACTTGCATCTACATTTCTGTTGCACTTTGTCATAAAGAACTAATTTCAAGCAAATTTACCAACCAACCCATCAACATGTCCCACTCCTTACCCAAATGTCCCTTAAGGGAAAGAGCTGCAATCACAATCTTCTGCACACAAATCAAGATAAGAATGGGGAGCCTTGATATGGAAAGAACAGGATATCAAACTACCAGCAGAAGCACTTAATAAGAGTCTGCTATAGTACTGTGCTTTAGTAGGTAGGTTGTTTTGTTTCAAGGGTAGAGGGAGGATAGTAATCATATTTTCACAATAAACTGAATCCTGTGTTTGCTGCTGTTGTTTGCACTTGTTTCACCTAATTAATGATATGACTGCAATGCAGCTACTCCGATTTGTTGGAAGGATGTGGGGAGGGGGGGGGGGAGAGGCTAGGTGGCATGGGTTGTGCTTGTAAGGGCAATGCATCCATTACATCAAGAGTGTCTGTCACAGCTACAAAAGGATTTTCAATAGGGGTAATGGAAAATGTTCAGAACTTATGGTAGGTCCCTCCCCCTTCCCCTCCCCAATCTTACCATAGCAATAAGCATGCTTTCATTATTATAAAGCTATAGCAACTTACCAATTTGGTTTTCAAGTCTGCATTTACATCACATGCTGTTCCATCTACAAGAAGCTTGTAATTGCCAGCACTGGTCTGTAGGCAGTCTTTAATTTCATCCAAGAGAGAAGTGGTGTGGTCAGGTTTTTCAAGGTGTAGCTGGTTCAAGTACTGTAGACATCTGTTCTGATGGAGTCTATCCATAAGATCCCCCCTCTGCTGGCAGCTAGAACTGATGGAGAGCAAGGTACTTACCAAAGATGGGTTAGACTGAAAGCCAGCTCTCAGTCGAATCTCTGTTGCTGGTAGGAGTAACATTTCACTTGCATACACCTGCAAATACAAAACATTTCTTTTTGATACAGGTTTTCAGAGCTAACGGTCAAGAAGATGATGGGAGAGTAACTCTAAGAAAAGAGGCTTAGAAATCTCAACACTAGGATTCAATTCCCGATTGCATCATGGTAAAATCAATATGTTTGTCGCTTTTCCTACTTAAACTATGAAATCCCCAAGACAATTCCCACATAGACAATATCGACCCCACCAATATTGGATAACTTTCCCCTGGAAAATTCCCAATTGGACACCCCCCAAACAATCCCTACCAATAACAGTTACCATTCATACAAATAACCCCCACCCCAGCCCCCACCTCCCCAATATGAAATAGTCCTGGATGGGGATTTTCCAAAATGGAAATTGTTTGAGTGGGAATTGTCCTGAGAGGAGTTGTTTCAGTGGACCTGGAACCAAGTAGCATCCCTGGACAGCTTCTAGTCTACTAATAAAAGAACTAGTATGCCATTGCTTACCTGCAGGTTGGACTTCAATTTCTGTATCAGTGAACTCTTATCCCCATTAACATTTGACAGAAGGTCAATTTCTGTTGAAGTCAGCCTCTCACCTAATCTAAGACTATCAGCTGCCTGCAGACAGTGAATTAAAAAAAAAAATCAGCTGTCAACAGTGAGTGAATAAAGCAAACAAAAAATACAATAAACAACTTTATTTTGGGAGAAAACATTGGCATCACTAATAAAAATTTATGAACAACTTTTAGTAGTACAGATGACATATCCCAACTGCAGGTCAAGTTTTTGGTTTTGCTTTATAGTACAATGTTCTAAACTTGCGTGGTGTCAGCCACAAAGAGCAACTATGCAGACTAAGCACTCATAAGTCATTCCCACTTGTAGGATGCAACATACAACACCATGCAAGTGACCAGGAAATAATATGAAACAAAAACAAATGGGAGGGCGAAGCTTCCTGCAAAAGAAAAACAAATATAGTGCAAAATATGCTCTAACCTTTCTTCTCTTAAGATTCTAACTTGGCTAAAGATTTCAAACTTTCAATCAATGTCATTCTACCTGACAACAACTTTGGGGAATACAGATCATAACGAGGAATGCATACAGAGATATGTCAAAGTAAGGGTGTGTAGAACACCTTCAAGCTAAATTGATGTACAGTTCACTTCAGAATTGAATGCTTCTAACCATCCATTATACTCAGACTTTTTCTTTTAAATGGATGCCAGAATGACCGCATCATACACGTCATAAATGAACCATGACATGCCACTATTATATATCACATACTTAATTTGAAGTAATTATATTTTAGTGAATAATTACCCTAGTATAAGCCTTACGGCAACAGTATATAAATTTTAGCACATCTTCAACACGCCCAAATTTTTAAAGGGTACAATTCTGAATACAAAGAAGTCAAGACTTGAATACTACTCAGTAACATAAACAATGGTAGTTGCCAACTTAATACATTTGTTAGGTTCTAGAAATACAATGTACACTGATGTACACAATATCTACTTGGATCACTAACCAAGTGTTCCTGGTACATCGTTAACTACATAACCACTCTATTTGATGGAATATACAGGGACCGTCTCCACTTGAGTGATTCTTATCTACCATATTGCTACCAGTACATGTGACCACTCATCCTGCACTACAGAAGCATATGCTGGCATATTTTCAATTCTAATACAGAGCACAATGCACTGGAACCAAGCATCCTTGCTAATATGCAAGAGGCAGTCCCTGTTTTAATCAGTATTGCATTTGAAAATTATATAAGAAGAAATTTCAAAGAATTTGGAGTTTCCATATTTTATCTCTATGAATTATCTTTCCCTACTTCCCCAATGTAATATGCTAACATAGCAATAAAAGTGAAAGATCTGAGATGTTTTTTCTCCTTTTTTCAGTATTGTAAAGTTGTTTTTACAATAACTTGACTTTCATGAGAATACATTTTTTGTCATTTATGGGATATTCAATTTATTAAAATTTCAAATTTTTGAGAGTTGTTCTTGCTGTAACACATAATTGTAAAAAGACAGTGCTAATCAGTTTCATTCCCATTAATACATAGTGGATGCAGGAGTAATGAAATATGGATACTGCCATATACAGTGTGCAGATATTACACAATCCAGATTCTATGCTGTACGTAGATCTGCATGCAATGACAATGAGATTCCACAGAATTACAAAAGGACAATTTAAAAGCTTTCACAAAGCAATGCCAGACCCACAAAGTTAATCAGGGTCAAGAAGAGTTTAGGGAAAACAGTCTGGACATATTTCCTAACTAACTTAAAAAAAAAAAACCAGAAAGCCAAAAGGCTTAGTGATTCCTTGCCAATGAAATGTATTAAAGTCTATTACTTTGTTTCCAAATTGACAGCATTTCATAAATTATACCATTTTTACAATTTTGGCACAGAATGTCAAGAACCCATGCGCATACATCAAACACACTAATAACATATTAATACCCTTTAGACCTTCACTTAAAATGGACCATCCACATGTCAAGTATGTGATTCATCAATGTTTCTCTGCTCAAGATATAGTGTTAAAAGTGTTTACAAGTTTCAACCTTCTGACCTCTGGCGACTCCAAATGACCTCAGATCTCCACCAAAAACAAGAGGGATCATTAAATCAATACAGGTCATTCATTCACATGTCAAGTATGTGATTCATCAAAGTTACCCTGCATGAGATATCATGTTTACATGTTTTAAACTTCTGACCTCTAGTGACCCCAAATGACCTTTGACCTCCACCAAACACAATGAGGATCATTTACTCAATATGGGCCATCCACATGAGATTCATCGAAGTTTTCCTACTTACAATATCATGTTAACAAGATTTTTGACATTTTGACCTCTGGTGACCTCAAATGACCTTTGACCACCACAAAAAACAACAGCAAAAACTTACTTAATGTGGGCCACCTACATGTAAAGTATGAGACCCCTCAAAGTTTCCCTTCATAAGATATAGTTTACAAGATTCTAACCTTTTTGACCGCTGATGACTCCAAATGACCTTTGACCTCCAACAGAAACAATGGGGATCATTTACTCAATATGGGCCATCCACATGCTAAGTATGAGATTCATCAAAGATTCTCTGCTTGAGATATAGTGTTTACAGGGCTTTAACCTTTTTACCTCTGGTAACCCCAAATGACCTTTGACCTCAATCAAAACAACAGGGATTATCTTTCAAATATGAGCCATTCATATGCCAAGTATGAGACTCCTTGAAGTTACACATCTTAAGACAGAATGTTTACAAGCAATTTCCAAGGTATTTACCTGGCGAAAGTTAAGCCCAAATGCTGACATCAAGGGCTAATGGAACAGCATAACACCAGGCCCCAGCAGATTTGGGTACGTGACTGCACACTCTAAGTGAGTCAGAATTTGTAGTAGGAAGTTTCTTGAAACAACTTTGTGTTTAATAAATTAAAGACCAATGGACAAAACTCACCTGCATTGCTTGAATCCATGACAAGCAGATTGATTTTAGTTCAGGACTTGTATTAGTCAGAAATAAATCAAAAGGCTCCCTCAAAGTTTCTTGCAGTGGTAACATAATCTGAGCAGCATATGCAAAGAACTGGCTTTGTGTTTGTACAAGAAGAAACAACATCCTGGCAAGAATCTGGAAAAAGGTAAATGTTAGAGAAATCAAAGCACAAATGGCATAGGATTGTTTGTACATTGAGAAAGCTTTCCTAGCACCCAAATGCTAATGCATAGTAGAACCTGTATTCAGTAAGTTTGCTGAAAGCACCTTCTAATATCCTGGACAAACATGTATTTCAGATTGTCACTATTTTGAAAAGAAATGATAGCACTGGCATGAAAGAGAATTTATTCTTCAAAAGAATGAATGAAACATTAAGGTGTGCCCTGGCTGCAACAAAATTCATTTTTCTCTATTGGTCCACCAAGCTAGCTGGTCTCTATTTCTACTTGCAGCACATCTAACTGTCCATTTCTAATCTGACTTATAGCCTAGCCTTACAGCCTACAGGTTCCTGGATCAAATCCCAGTGGAACCACTTGGGAATTTTCTGGGGACTAAAATTTACTTGTTCAGCATAGTTGTTCAAAGTGATGCTGCTCTGGGGTTTAAACTGGTGAACTTTCATTGGGTATCTGATTGTCCATTTCAGGAAGTTGTCTGACTCGGGATGTCAAATTCAGAGAGTTGTCCGCTTTGCTCAGTTCAGCTGTCGAGCAGTGGTGAGAGCAAGGATCACCTCCACCCCTCCCAGTCTTTGGGAAAGAGGCTAAAGATTGGAGATATACTCACATCTGTTGGATCATGGACACATTAAATGGCAGTCCCGGGAGCAGGATTGGGAGGGATTAGGACACACCAGCCTTGTTTACCTCTGAGCACTAGTTGAAAAAAGAAGGCAAATCTCGCCAGTGTCCATCCATGCTCACTCACACTCACTCTGGGATAGGGTCCTTGATGAGCCAACTGGCCTCTTGACCCTCACAATGTTACACCTAAACTTGTTTGTGAACACTGCTTAACTTGCTTTGCTGGGGTACTTTGCCAGACAGGCTACAATTCAGAGCAGTGCACTTGCCAGATTCATCTTTTTTTTTTTTTTGCCCACCACTGTTGGGAGGGAAGACTTCTCGAGCCCTGGTTTTGGTGTAAATTGACACATTTTCAATTAACAAATTTAAACCAAATTATTGAGAATACATGTTCATGCCATCTTCAAACAATGCTCAATTCAGGAACTGAAATATTTCACACTTTCACAGAAACCTAAATTATCTAATCAGATACAAACTTGTTTTCATGGTAAAACTTTTTAAAGAGACTGGCATAATGCAACAGTTTTAGCTAATGAAAGGAACCAATTCAATTGGTCAGGTATTGTGTCAATACGTATAACAAGCACACAACTAGCAGTTTAAAATGGTGGGGGAAACAGAAAACATGAAAATTATGAAGCAATTACATTATGAGGTGTCCATGAGTAATTAACTGAGCTGGAAATGTCAACTTATGCTAAATAAAAAATTAATGTTAGTCCAAGTCATCATGCAGCACTTTCTCAAGGTTCATTTTGTTGGAAAGTGTGAATAACTTCAGCAGCTTCTTATCACAAGAAGCAAACGTACAGCAAGAACTGAATGAGAGCTTCATAAGAAAACTTCAAAACACAAGATGAATTTGGGTATGGACCATTCTTTTATGAGCTTATTTACGCATTTCAAATGGTACTATGACCAAATTTAAGATCTTGTGTGACCTTCCATATGTTCGGTTGTACCTTTTTTTTGGGGGGGGGGGCATGAGGGCCAAAGTGGCCATATAAAGCATGACTTTTCAAGGGGCACCAAAGCAACTGGTGAAAACATGAAGAATATCTGTATTTACTTCTAGCTCCAAATTATTTTGTAAACATGCTTAGTAAGGAGATACTCACAAGCAAATTATCTTCAGATTTTACATTTTGTCCATCAGCTGTTGAATGTTTGAAGAATTCTAATCCTTCTTTCCCAACAAGATGGCCAGCATCTGTTGCACTTTTCTGCAGACTTTCCCATGTATGCAGCCATTTAGTGGACACATCTTCAAAAGGACTATTGTGAAACAATGCTTGAAAGACACCTGCAAGTTGGCTACTTGACTGGCATACATTGTCCAATGCTGACAAAGCAGCCTGATAGTGCCTCTGCAATTCTTCTGCTCTCATCAGATCCTTCTGACCAGCAGTTTTCCCTGATGATTTCATCTTATCGTCTGCCATTGTAACAAGTAACTTGTTTGCTTCCACAACAATCCCGAGTCTTCATGGATGGATTACATTCAATTTGTTTTCTACTGTCTGGCAGTCAGTGACAAGAATATCTAACTTAACTTTTAAAATTCAAGTTTTGCCTGTAATAAGCCATCAGGCTTCTGCATTTTTTGAACTTTGTTGAGGAGTTTTATACATGAACTGCTCTTTTATTTCAAGATGGAGTTTCCCCAAAGCTTTCTTCACATATCAAGAGCAATTTTGAATGTACGGTGAATAACTGTTTAAACCTTGCAGACATTGCATTATCCAGTAACATTATGAAGACTGCTTTGTTAAAAACAATATAATGTCACCAGTTCTCAATACCGTCTGGAAGCACAATAATCATATATCTTCAAAACACCTTCACTTTGGTTTTTCTTTCACTGCTGTCAATTTCTTCACAAGTGCAGAAAACTGTATACGTGCTCATGTTTGATACCTGCAGTAAAAATTGATAAAGAAAAAACACACCTTTCAAAATTAACATACAGCCAGACAAGCAACACTGACCACAGTAAACCTGTTTGGCTTACTCAGGCCTCAATTTTGAGAAAAAAATTTTATGATTGTCCATCAAACAAACTGTCTGCCTTTTTTCATTGTCCAAAAGAAAATTTTAATAATTATCCAAAAGGAAATTTTTAAGCTACTGTAGCTGCCATATGTTTTTCTTGCATGAACTTTGGTCCAACCCACTACTTTTTGGTTGTCCGTCATTAATTTTGATCATCATGGGCAACTGAAGGACTGTCAAAAGCTATGCGAGGCATTTATATGGATCACCAAGCTTTTAAGAAAAGTTATAGAAAAAGAAGTATCTAGACAAACAAGTAAGAATTGCACTTTTCAAATGAAGTTGTGATTCTGCTTATTCATGCCATGCTCACACATCGGTACAAAAGAAACAAGATCTAGGCCTTGGCTATTATGAATTACATAAGGGTAGGCCTCTGCAACACTACTGCCTTGAGATAGTGAGAGAGAATAAAAATGAAGCCTTGAGGAACAATTTTGAAGCAATTAACCTAGGCCTAAACTATACCGTGACCAATAACACCATGAATTAAGAACACCACCTTTCTACAACTCAAGACAGAAAAAAACATAGTTATTCCTTATTCAACACTGTCTTTAACTGGCCTTGCTAGTCCTGTGATCTCTACAACCCCCTGACATCTTGAACCTAACACTACCTTACAAGGGATCTGCTCTCTGTTCCCATCCATGTCTCTATATTCTGAAAAGTCTACTGATGTTCAGTGTTAGGATGAAGACTAGGTTAGGTTTAAGCTAGGGTGAGAGTATTACAGTTGCACACATGTCAGAACATAGGGGTGTAACCCCTTACAGTTACTTAGGCATTAAATAGGGCCTAAGCATTTCCATTACAAGTAAGGGAATACCCTGTGCATCAAAAGTATCACCTTGTAGCTGGCTACAAGGTCACACACTGGACCTTGTCTAGACATGCACATGCTCTGCAGGTAACACTTTACTGTGCAAGATGTACAATTTGAGTGCAAACACAGTTGCGTGCAAACTAATACAGGATCATGGCCTCTATTCTTTGCACTGGGTTATTCCATTGTAACTGTAGAGGAACTGCAAACTTAAATTTCACATTTTGATGGTACTGTAAATAAAGGGTTGTTCTCAAAATGACTTTTCTGAGACAATTTTTTTAAAGTTAGGTAATATAATACATCCAATAGCATTTTGAGAATGACACTCAAATTATTTGTTTGAGCAAGTCTTAAAACTTCATTATTCCTAAAATTGGGCTGAAGCCTACCAGTATGTCAGATGGATAATGGCCATGATCCCTAATACAAACTAATGGGCATGCAATCATGGTGCAAGCTAGAAGGCCTACAACATGCGCTAATACTTCCCACTGACTTTGACTCCATATCTGCGTAGCCATTTCATGCAAGATATGAAGGACTTACCAAGTTCCATGCTGCTAAAAATGCTTCTTGGTTAGGCCAAGAGAATGAAAGTCATATATTTGCATCCGTGAAATACTGAAAACACATTCAGTTATTTTTCATTATTCATTATTTGTCAGTGGTCACTATTTACGTGGGGTAGGTAAAAGCTCTTGTGCATGCGCTGACTTTTATTTTCCCTCTGTGTGTGTGTAAGTCTGATGGGAGTGCACTATGTTGGTGGGAAGTCATTATGCGTAGCATTAAAAATGAACATGTATTGGCCTACACTGTAAAATGAACAAGTTCGAACATTAGTTAGTGAAGGACATATAGCCTAGGCTATTCACAATGATCGAAAGCTCGCTAATACATGTATAAGGTACAGACAGAAATCTTTAAAACATGAGTTTGCTTACTGAAATGATTTGGAAATTTGATTCGTTCGTTGAATTTGCATTTTTAGACAACTACTGAATTTTTTTGCAAATAATGACAATTTTGGGCGATAGCTTTCAAAACATGTTGGCGGTGGATGCAAATCTACTTCATTCCTATGGCCTTAGGAGTTAAGGTTAGGTTAGTCCTCAGTAAAGGCACATGTACAGCTGTTCAAAGATACTCCCTATACACCGCCCTTACATTGACCCATTGAAAATCTACGGTCTTCACCCAGTAAAGTGCTGGTCGAAACTGATTTTCTTCCTATAGCAAAGCTAGGACATTAAGTCTAAATTTATTACCAAAACTTATCCTTTCCAAATCTTACACAAGTATTGCAGTTATCAGACCCCTAGCTTCAGTGAAAAAGGGGCAGGGGGGAGGAACATTAGGAGGGCAGAATTTGCGCGCGCGAAGTGCTAAGCACCATTGGCCGGGGGTCCAGGGGCCCGCCGAAGGGCCCCTGGTGGGGTCCAGGGGCAACGCCCCAGTGGGCGAAGCCCCCGAAAGCTCCTGGGTTTTAGCTTCTCTCTCAACCCAGAATATGGTCTTTTTTACCTTTCAACACCCATCGACTGGAAGAATCGGAGCCACAGAATATGCACATTCCAGACCCTAAGTTTTTAGCCAAGTGAAAAATGTGAATGTAAGATAGATATATATATGTATTATTTTGTCTTTACCTTTAATATTTCTTGACTGCATATTAATTAAATTAATCTAATGACCTTAAAAGTCATATTATTATCAAGTGTAGCAGCATCAAAGTGAAGCAGCAGCATTTGGGAATATAACAATGTTTGATAGCCAAAGTACGTAGTACATTTTGTTTTAAGGTCCTCATGTGTCTTCAGAGACACTGGTTGTTACTGACTTTCACGTACATACGTACATTCTTGAGACAAACGAGCCGATTCAAAAATTCAACATGAAACCACTGAATTATATTTAAACCCTGTTTCACCTCTTACCAATCTCCCGTAACGTGGTGATTGTGATTAAGAAATCACCCATTAATTATCTGGATCTTACATGGCAACCCGTGCCAGGTTTTACCCATGTGATCACTGGCCCAGAAGTGTTCACTTGACAGCCTGTTTCATTTTGTGGAATGTCATATTACAGCAGTCCTACTCCTTTGCGAAACCGCAAAAGTTTTGAAAGACCAGAATTTATTGTTTCAGTGCATACACAGCCGAGGAAAGTGGGATCGCATCTATGATGGTCCATGATTGATTACATAATATGTCAGTCAGTAAAATGTTGTCATTCACACAAATTTCACAGTACTGATTAGTAATAAGTAACTCAGTAGCTTGTTTTAGCTGAGGTTATGGCGTGTTTGTTAAAGACGATAAAAAGTGAAACTCCCACGACTCTACAGTATTTTCATACTTTTATTTTATACCAGCACTGCTGTTATAGGCTAATTGTAAACTTGGAAAATATGAGGTCAGGTAGCTGTCCACAACGTCCTCCATTAATATTTGTCAGTCACTGGTGTATACGGATTAGATGCAGGCACATAAAACTGTTGCTCAGTTATGCCTCCATCTTATTTCCAACCATGAACGTTCTCTCCGTTATGCTGCATTCAACCTTCCCCCTACCCTAAAATGGAGGCACAAGGGGCGTATAAGTATTCGTGTTGACCCATTTGCAATGTGTGACTTCGCTATAACGGAGCAGTGTTGCGATCAAGTCACCGAATAGTTTGTTGATAACGATGTTCACCTGTGTACTATGTGTACACGTGTACCATGCAACTCAGACTACATCTGTGAGCGCCTGCGTTTGGCGAAGCCATCATACGTTTTACATGTAATGAGTAGCCTTCTGCTGCGCCCCAGCTACTGTAGCCTACAGTGTAGCTGCCCGCACTCATTGGTTGGTTGTAGTCTGCGAGCATAGCTGCAAGCTTTATAAACACTGAACTAGTTTACGAAACCCGCCCAGCAACTTCACTACTTCATGTCAAGCCAGTGCATACTGTTTAGACCTCGCTTAGCTTCTTGCAACCTTTTCCCAGAAAATCGCGTAGATAACTTTAGTAAATTATGCCATAAATATGCGAGAAACTTTTCCTAAATAATTATAAGATGCTGAGTTTGGCGTACGGCGAACAGCGGTATGATTTGCGCAAGTTCACTTGAGAGACTGGAGTTCGAGACAACAGGCGTTAACCTACAGTACGTACAGCACGTGAGAAAGTTCGCTCAGATGTGAGTGTTTTTCCACACTGTACATATGGGGAATTTTTGAAGGCTGGTCGTTGAATTAGCCTGCGTAGCGGATCTCCGGGCTTCTGACACACAGCATTGTCGTATTCCGTAGCTACAAGCTGAACAAACAACTTTGGGATGGCAGGTCAATGCATGGTGCTGCGATAATAGATTGCAATGTGAAGAACACGCTGTACGTTTCTATAGTAAGCATAACCACTGACATATAAACGTGTTCAGCTTTCTTGTCTCTGCTGTTTTAATAATTTGGTGTTTAATAATTTGGCGCAGTGCAGAGCGGAAAATTACAAGGGCGGCTGAAAGAAGGGGCAGGGCGGGGATAGGAAGTCAAGAGAAGGGGCAGGGCGGGCAAAAAGAGGGGCGGGGCGGGCCGCCCCTGTGAAACAGCGAAGCTAGGGCACTGGTTATTGCTGATCAGAGTAACTATAGAATACAGGGCCACTCCAGGGTTGTATCTGAGCATCCGGATGCACCATGTGAAGTCGAAGTTTGGGAAAATGGGTAGTCTATATTATAACGTGTTGGTATATGCAGAAACTTTTTGAAAATTTTCTTAGTCCATAGCAATCACTCCCTGGGTGAATGCCCGGATGCTCAGATGCGGAGTCAAAATTTTTACCGAGATAAATGAGGGCGTCTTACAAGTATGGGTGTTTTTCGAGAACGACACATCCTTGATCTGGAATATCTTCGTACATGCAGAACTTTCTGCAATTTTTTCTAAGTCCACTGCAAGTATTTTAGGGTAGATGCGAAGCTGTTCGGATGCGGAGTCAAAATGAAACTTTTCCAAAATTTTTTTAAGTCCATTTCAAGCATCCCCAGGGTGAATGCGCGGATGTGGAATCAAAGTTGGGGCTGTTACAAAAACATGAACGTTTTAATAATAAACTGGGAATATGAATACAGCAGGTAAGTTTAATCTGAGAACGACTAATGTTGTCCATTTCTTACTAGGCCTAAGACCACAAGCAATATTCTGGAGTGGATTCCACCACTATCAGTGTTGGAGTGGATGAGCAGATGCTTGGATGCAGAGTCAAAATTTAGGGTGCAAGATAAACAGTGTCACATCGCATCCGCGCATCCAGATGCTAGGTGGTATTCAAGAGTAGCCCTGTATCCTATAGTTTTACCTTTTGATCACTTAAAATTTCTTAAAAGGTCTGAAAATTTGAAATTAAATCATCAAATTTATCACTGCATACAATTTACTGTAGTGTTAGAAATATCTGTTGATGTGAAAATGCTGTGTGTGTAACACTGATATCACACAGAATGTTTGATTACTGTAGTTCCTATACATTCACATGGCAAGTTACTTCTGCTGACATTTTGTAATGACATAACATGTAGCTCATTAGATACTGATGTAAACAAAGTTCATTAGGCCTAGCCACACAGTAAATTTTATGGCATGAAAAAATTGCTGATTCCAGTTCAAATTTTTGAACCTTTCCAGAAGATCTCAGTGATCAAAAACATCTCCAGTAGCATAATCCTGCATGCTTTGGAAAAGAAAGGCCATGGTACTAAATAAAGACTTTAGGTCCAAAATTTGCAGTGAGGTGAAAGTAAATTTCAACCAAAACACAGACGGCTGATCACCCTGCTATTTCCCAGGGTTTGCACCAGCTCAGGAATTCTGAGAGGGACTTTCCCTCCTTATCTCCATAACAAAAAAAAGAGGAATCTCAGATTTTTGAGAGGGATCATTCCCTCACTGACTTTTTTTGGAATAAAGGGATAGCAAAATCTACAAGCCCCGATACTGGTCTCCTATTTACACATGTAATCCCCACCTTTATGCAGTACATCCCTGGCAAGCTTTCAATAGCACGGTGGGCACTTTACTGGCTTACCAATAGCTGCAAAACTCCACGGATGAAATAAAAACTTCAAATCCATCTTTTTTAAGGTCTTTCCACATCTTATTTATCTTTCTTTGATTTTATTACTTGAAAGCTACAAGTAATTTTGAACAGTCAAAGGCCTAATCGATCCAACCACCTATGATTTTCTAAATGCCACGTTAATGAATCCGCTAAGTGACTCGCAACACTGTATAGTACCCGCCTGTTCCACGAAATTTGTGTAGCACATGGACTTGGTACTGTACATTGTCTCTTCAGCAGTATGATTTTACCTTCGATTCCATACTGGATATGGGCACTGCGTTCCATTGTAACAACACAATTTGTGGATAGTGTCTTTATGAGGATATTCATTGGAGCGGTTTGTCGTTACGGACCTTGTGGCTCATCAAGCAAATACTTTCAGATTCAACGGCACTGATTCTAAATTACGTAGCCTAGCCTAGGCCTAGTACCGGTTTTGGTCACAGATTTGCCTAACTTTGACACCATATCCGTGTAGTCACTCAACTTCAGTAAAATCTTATCAAGTTTGCTAAGCCAGTTTAGTTTACTCACCTAAGGCCTGATTTCACGTAAAGCCTAACTAGGCCTATCGTTAAATTATATTGCCTAGGCCTACTATTGTACTAAGCTATAGCCTGGCCTAAGCCTAACGGTTACAGATAATTGTGAAGTTCATACTGGCTTGCTATATATAGTATAGTGTAGGCTACTGTGTAAAGTTAGGCCTGACGTTAGCCTATTTTATTTTTAATCAACACAAGAACTCGGTGTTTTAAACTAACAGTCACTGAAAAGTAAAAAACTTTTTGGCACATCACATGTTGAAGAAATATGCATGTTCCACTCGAAGTAATGCCTTAAATGCTCTTAATGTCCCGTTTTGGTTCCGTTCATAAACGACACAGGTCCAACTTTTCAGCCTAGCCTAGGCACTGTCGTCCTTCACTGATTTCTCTGTCTGTCATGTCAGTACAGTACCACTTCAAAACATTGGTTTGTAAATTTTTGTACGCACATAACGTACGTGAATATCGGTATTCGTCGTACCGTACGTACGAAGTGTTAGGCTCACTGCTAGCTCAGTAGTTAGGCTATTTTGGCCTAGACAGCTATGCATATATAAAACATTAGTGGGCAAACTGTGTGTATTCGTTTGTACAAACGGTCGGTAAGGAGTCTAAATATGAATATTCATTAGGTGAAAATTTATTTGATAGCTTTGATACCCGCGAATCCGGAAGTGCTGTCACTGTATTCCCAGGTACGGTGCATGAACGCATGTTATCTACACAAACATTTTCGATTTTCACGGAGGAAGTGTGACTGTGTTGCTCCATAGAAGGACAAACTCTCGCGCTGCTAGTACGCATACACACACAGTAGTAGGCTACGTTAGAATCACTGTGTATGACTGCTGCCTCGTTATTTTGTGTCACATCTACTCTAGCTATTCAGTATTCTCAAAGAGAGTTCTTTCAGCTATTAGCCTAAGTATTGTTCAGCATGTCGTCCTTTCTAACTGATAGTGCGGAATGGAAAGCCCTCAAAGAATGTTATGACAAGAAAGGTTCAAGTCTCAAGATGGTAAATCTGTTTGGGTCAAACCCGAAGAGATTTGACCAATACAGGTAGGGCTAACTGTTAGGCTTCCTTTTCCTGTATCAACACCATACGCGTTAATTGTTATTCAGTAGCCTAGCCATGACTATTAGTATTAAATGGCCTAAGTTGGATCTAGGCTAGGCCTAGGGCCCCCAGTTGTCCACCAACTTGCTAAAAACCCCAACGTTTGAAGGTTGTGGTTCTGTTCTGGTGCAATACTACAAACAGTTCTCTGCAAACGTATAACTGTTTGGTTGTATCATTAAGTTAGGCTTGGACTAGTCTGCAGTCTGCTGACCTAGTATTTGGGAAGCTTTGGGGCTTCCCATACTAGGTCAGCAATATACCCATTGTCAAAATTGGGCTACCGCACCTTCAAAAATTTTGAATGGTCTCGATCTTTCTCAAATTCACGTATACTCCTACATAATTGACCTCTACGGGGCCTTATATGTTTAAGACCCTTCATTCTAAGATTATTTGCACTAAGTGTCCAGAAAAAGACCAAAAATTTTGATTTACACAAACGATCCTGTTTTGTTTTTTTAACATTCTATGAAACTGCTAAATTGTGTAACTAGGACGTTCACACAATTGTATGCTAAATAGCACGCACTGCTGTTCAATTGTGACATAGTCCATAGCTATAGTTACGTTCATACACGCACATACGCGTATATAGCAACAATCACTGCAGCAACGCACGCAAACGATATTACTCTCACAGTAATATGCGATCAAAAGTTTGTGTTGCAATAGCCTAGGCCTAGTTCAGGGAACAAAGTGTACGTGAGAACTAGGCCTAGGTACCCTAGGCTAGGCTTGGACCAGCATACATAAAGTTTTAGTGCTCCTTGTGGCATTCCACCATTGGCACGTTCCACTAAAGGCTACCATTCCGCCATAGGTTTCCCATTGTTCCACCATGGGGGAAAGGTTTGAAACCTAGGCCTATGGCGGAGAGTGCACACTTTGGAAATGGACGTGTCATTAGTACAAGTTGAGAGCATATGGCAGGTAGACTTGCAAACTTTTGGAAGTGGGAAGGTGGTAGCAAAGACGGGAAATGACAGTTTGCTGGCTATAGCAGTATTAAATAGAAGTGTATGAATATTGCATTAAAGGGTGGTTGTATATAGGCTAGTTGTCTAATGGTTAAATAGAATAGATTGGTTGATTGAAGCAGTCCACTTTGTGAACATGGCATCCTAAACCTGTAACTTGTAAGCATTACTTTCATAGTAATCAATCTACCCAACCCCATTCATCAGTAAACAGCAATGTAACTGCTTGTGCCTTTGACTGATTATTTCTAAAATTCCTATTTCCCTAGGCCCCTATTACTCATTCCACCATAAGAAGAAGTTATCTTACCGCCATTGTGGTATTATGGTGGAAAGGTACATTTTCTGTGGCGGAAAGTACACCTTTGCTATGGTAGAAAGTATTGATGACCAATAATCGACACAACCCCTGGTGTTTCACAACACATTTGTGGTTGCCTTGCTGCCAGGAAAAGCATGTATGCCCTTGAAGAGGTATGTGCATACAGCCTGACCCTAAATACTATTGTGATACAAAGTATGCTTTTTGGGCAGTGCTCACTAAACATAGATGTGGGGATACAGCGATGTCACTGAAACACTATAGAGAGCTGCTAGAGGTCACAGCTAAATGGCACTAGAGTGGTGCAGCTTCAAAGCCCATGCTTTGTTTACCCTGCTGCTATAATCATCTCTTATTTTTGCTAAATTGGGATACTCTTCTTTGTTTTGTATCACTTTTCTGTTGTCTTTTAAGCCATCTTTTATTATCAATGTTTTTTTTTATATAATTTAACTATGCCCAAAGTTATTGTTTTATATGGTACATCCTTCATTTTCCTCTACAGCAAAGTGGTATGTCTCTAGATTGATTATTTCAATATATAGCGATGACAGAAAGCTAATAAATTTCCATCATGGAAAATATTGCAATCCTCCCATTTTCCATGATCAGTTTTTATGTTTTTGATTCCTTTTGATTCCTTGCCGAAGGCAGGAATCTATGCGATGGTGATGTCTTGTGTGTGTGTATGTGTGTGTATGTGTGTATGTGTGGGTGTATGTGTGTGTGTGTACATGTGACGCCTAGCTTGTAAACACGATATCTCAAGATAGCAGTGACCGACATTTCATATTTGGTATATAGATTTGTCATGTTGAGAGGAAGAACCCTATTGTTTTTGGTGGAGGTCAAAGGTTATTTGAGGTCACCAGAGGTCCAAAATCAAAAACTTTGTAAACACGATATCTCAAGTTAGCAATGATCGACACTTTTCATATTTGGTATATAGATTTGTCATGTTAAGAGGAAGAACCCTATTGTTTTTGGTAGAGGTCAAAGGTCATCCGAGGTCACCGAAGGTAAAACTGCGAAAACCTAAACAGCTTGTAAACACGATACTGTATCTCAAGATAGCAATGACCAACACTTTATATATTTGGGATATAGACTCATGTTGAGAGAAAGAATCCTATTGTTTTTGGTGAAGGTCAAAGGTCATTTGAGGTCACCGGAGGTAAAAAGCTGAAAAGCTCGTAATCACAATATCTCAAGATAGGAATGACAGACACTTTTCAAATTTGGGATATAGATTTGTCATGTTGAGAGAAAGAACCTTATTGTTTTTGGTGAAGGTTAAAGGTCATTTGAGGTCTCTAGAGGTGAAAAGCTGAAAAGTTCGTTATCACGATATCTCAAGATAGGAATGACCGACACTTTTCATATTTGATATATAGATTTGCCATGTCAAGAGGAAGAACCCTGTTGTTTTTGATAGAGGTCAAAAGTCATCTGAGGTCACTGGAGGTTAAACTGCGAAAACCTCCTAAACAGCTTGTAAACACGATATCTCTAGATAGCAGTGACCGACACTTTTCATCTTTGGTATGTAGATTTGTCATGTTGAGAGGAAGAACCCTATTGCTTTTGGTTAAGGTCAAAGGTCATTTGAGGTCACCAGAGGTAAAAAGCTGAAAAGCTTGTAATCACGATATCTCAAGATAGGAATGACCGACACTTTTCATATTTTGTATATGGATTTGTCATGTTGAGAGAAAGAACCCTATTGTATTTGGTGAAGGTCAAAGGTCATTTGAGGTCACCAGAGGTCAAAGACCAAAAACCTTGCAGTCGCGATATGTCAAGGTAGGAATAGCTGATATAGATTTGTCATGTTGAGAGGAAGAATGCTATTGTTTTTGGTATAGGTTGAAGGTCATCTGAGGTCACCAGAGGTTAAACTGTGAAAATCATGTAAATGGCTTGTAATCACTATATCTCAAGATAGCAATGACAGACACTTCATATTTGGTATATAGATTTGCCATGTTGAGAGAAAGAACCCTATTGTTGTTGGTGAAGGTTAAAGGTCATTTGGGGTCACAGGACTAAAAAAGCAAAAAGCTGGTAATAACTATCTCAAGATAGGAATGAAGGACACTTTTGATATTTAGTGTATAGATTTTTCATGATATAGGGAAGAACCGTATTGTTTTTGGTGAAGGTCAAAGGTAATCTGGGGTTACCAGAGGTCAAAAAGCAAAATTTTCCAACAATTCCCAAGATTGTTATATGAGGTCACCAGAGGTCAAAAAGCAAAATTTCCAAAGAATTCCCAAGATCAACATTTGGGGTCACCAGAGGTCAAAAATCAAAATTTCCCAAGTATTCCCAAGATCGTCATCTGGGGTAACCAGAGGTCAAAAAGCAAAATTTGCCAAGAATTTACAAGATCCAAGATCCATTGGAGTTGAATCCCTTTCAAGACACTTCCTTCCTTTTTCCTCTTTTGATATCTTGCCGAAGGCAGGCAAGGAATCTATGCGATGGTGATGTCGTGTGTTTGTGTGTGTGTGCGTGTGTGTGTATGTGATGCCTAGCTTGTAAACACCATATCTCAAGTTAGCAATGACTGACACTTTTCATATTTGGTATATAGATTTGTCATGTTTTGTTTTTGGAACAGGTCAAAGGTCATCCAAGGTCACCGGACGTAAAACTGTGAAAACCTCCTAAACAGCTTGTAAACACATTATCTCAAGATAGCAATGACCGACACTTTTCATATTTGGTATATAGACTCGTCATGTTGAGAGGAAGAACCCTATTATTATTGGTGAAGGTCAAAGTTCATTTGAAGTCACAGGAGGTAAAAAGCTGAAAAGCTTGTAATCATGATATCTCAAGATAGGAATGACAGACACTTTTTATATTTGGTATATAGATTTGTCATGTTGAAAGGAAGAACCCTATTGTTTTTGGTGAAGGTCAAAGGTCATTTGAGGTCACTGGAGGTAAAAAGCTGAAAAGCTTGTAATCACAATATCTCAAGGTAGCAATGACCGACACTTTTCATATTTGGTATATAGATTTGTCATATCAAGAGGAAGAACCCTATTGTTTTTAATAGAGGTCAAAGGTCATCCGAGGTCACCGGAGGTTAAACTGAAAACCTAAACGGCTTGTAAACACGATATCTCAAGGTAGCAGTGACCGACACTTTTCATATTTCGTATATAGATTTGGCATGTTGAGAGGAAGAACCCTATTGCTTTTGGTGAAGGTCAGAGGTCATTTGAGGTCACCAGAGGTAAAAAGCTGAAAAGCTCATAATCAGGATATCTCAAGATAGCAATGACCGACACTTTTCATATTTGGTATATAGATTTGACATGTGAAGAGGAAGAACCCTATTGTTTTTGATAGAGGTCAAAGGTCATCCGAGGTCACCGGAGGTTAAACTGCGAAAACCTCCTAAACGGCTTGTAAACACGATATCTCAAGATAGCAGTGACCGACACTTCATATTTCGTATATAGATTTGTCATGTTGAGAGTAAGAACCCTATTTTGGTGAATGTCAGAGGTCATTTGAGGTCACCAGAGGTAAAAAGCTGAAAAGCTTTTAATCACGACATCTCAAGATAGGAATGACCAACCCTTTTCGTATTTGGTATATGGATTTGTCATGTTGAGAGAAAGAACCCTATTGTATTTGGTGAAGGTCAAAGGTCATTTGCAGTCACCAGAGGTCAAACGCTGAAAACCTTGAAATCACAATATGTCAAGATAGGAATGGCTGATATGGATTTGTCATGTTGAGAGGAAGAATGCTATTTTTTTTTAGAGGTCGAAGGTCATCTGAGGTCACCAGAGGTTAAACTGTGAAAATCATGTAAATGGCTTGTAATCACTATATCTCAAGATAGCAATGACAGACACTTTTCATATTTGGTATATAGATTTGCCATGTTCAGAGAAAGAACCCTTCTGTTGTTGGTGAAGGTTAAAGGTCATTTGGGGTCACAGGAGCGATAATAACAATATCTCAAGATGAGAATGAAGGACACTTTTGATATTTAGTGTATAGATCTTTCATGATGTAAGGAAGAACCGTATTGTGTTTTGTGGAGGTCAAAGGTAATCTGGGGTTACCAGAGGTCAAAAAGCAAAATTTTCCAACAATTCCCAAGATTGTTATATGAGGTCACCAGAGGTCAAAAATCAAAATTTCCCAAGTATTCCCAAGATCGTCATCTGGGGTAACCAGAGGTCAAAAAGCAAAATTTACCAAGAATTTACAAGATCCAAGATCCATTGGAGTTGAATCCTTTTCAAGTCACTTCCTTCCTTTTTCCTTTTTTGTTATATTTGGTGTTGTTCAGAGGTCATGTGAGGTCAGCAGAGGTCAAATTGTTAAAACATCATAAAAGGATGTAGTCAAGAAAGATAAATTTGAGGGATAAGGCTCAGTGCAACAAAGCATCCCCATTCGGCAAGGAATCACTAAGCCTTTGGGCTTTCTGGTTGTTATATTTGGTGGTGTTCAGAGGTCATGTGAGGTCAGCAGAGGTCAAATTGTTAAAACATCATAAAATGATGTAGTCAAGAAAGATAAATTTGAGGGATAAGGCTCAGTGGAACAAAGCATCCCTATTCGGCAAGGAATCACTAAGCCTTTGGGCTTTCTGGTTCTTGTAGTTTTATATTGCAAACACCAGGATAACTAAAATTGAGATATTTTACAGACCCTTGTCCCAGTTTTGGTGGATCATACTGTCTTGCATAAAGACTAATTTCCTGTTTCACAAGCAAGCCATCCTCCTTGTCAAAGCTTTTTGCATAATTTACCAATGAGGAACTAGTAGTTATCATTTAGTACTAATCATAGACATTTACTGTACTGGCGTTTAGCATGGGGTAAAGCTCCCCCCCCCCCCCTCCATAAAAGGAGCGAAAAACAAACAGTACCTTACAAAAACAAAAAAAGCAGCCTCTGCTATATCACTTTTGATATCAGTTTTGATTGTAGACTCACTTGATGGCTCCATGCATGTGCCCTCCCAACATGAGCAGCTTGCTATATATACTGTACCATACATGAGATATTACTAGTGTTGGGTTGTATGGTAACTAAAAGTACCATACAACCCAGCCATTCCCAACAGTTATCTGTTACTAAGATCCCATTGGGGTGTAGTCATAGCTGTTAATTGGACTGTTCACATCCAACATCTGTCCTCTGCAGTTTCAAACAACATCTCAGTCCCTTTCCATCATGGAGCTAATACCCATCAAATTAGTTCCATGCTCCCATCATGCACTTTTAAGCAATAGAAAAACCTGTCGACCGTCCCGGTTTTACTGAGTGCACCCTGGTCTTTAGTCAATCTCCCTTTGAATCCCCGTCCTCCTGATTTTGCTTTTGTTTGAATGAATGCAGGGCTTGAAAATAAGCTTTTCCTCTCTAAAGCTAAAAACAGCTTCTGACAACCTTTATTTTGAAGATTTTCTGGAGCCGTTTTCCTGTTGTTGGAGCTGTTTTTAATTTTTCAAAGAAACCACTGTTCCGTTCATGTAACATTCTCTGATCGTCCCCCAAATGTTACTTGTGCATTTTGTAAAAGAAATTCAAAATAACAGAGACAAGAAATAAGACAAAGAGCACTTTTTTGGTGTAACATCAGGCAGCATTAAGCATGGTGTGGTCACTCCATCTCTGAAAATCTTGGAAGGGGCTGGAGGGGCTGGGTACATGTATAGCCTACTGCAGGTTTAAATTGACCTCAATGGCACCTTGAATGTGAAGGTCGGGGAGTGGACACTGGAGTTTAAAAATTCTATTGCCTCCTGCATCTGGCACTATTTTTAGCGCCAGACAAACAACCACTTTTCTGATTTTGTGGCGCAGTTGTGGCGGTCTCTAACGCTTTTGCACCAGAGCGGCAGTCAATTTTCGAGCCCTGGAATGTATTTAAACTGCAAGAAATTGTTATAATTCCATTTGATAGCATTTCAGTTGAAAATTGTTGCATATTTGCCCCTGAATCTCTCCATTTTTGTGTTTGGAAAGTTGAAAATCTCCATATTTTTGTGACAGACAGGCTTAGGGGACTGCAAGATGTTACAGTAATTCCTTTGTAAGGGCATTTAGGGTCAGAAATGTATTAGCTCCATGTGCAAACATTGACATATGAATTCCCAGTCTGGTATAGTTATCTTCCCATGACATTCTTTTCTGAACTGGTAAATTGAAAAGGAGAAATGATAGTTGAGTGTTATGCAAGGCTGGAGAAAACTTTTATTTCCTAGGAAGCAAGTGAAATTTTCCACAGTTTTTGACATATTTATACTGTATGTGCAAAGAACTTGCATTTTCTCTCCTTTTGTTATGATGATTGTTATGATACTGTAGTTAAACAGAAAGAAGCTGGAGTCCCATATTCTTGATCTGTTTGCCACCTATGCTGTTACTGTATGTTGCCCATGGTGACTGAAAAAAATATTGAAATTTTGAAGTAGGAAGTTGACAGCTAATTTACCAGAATAAGTTCTCACTGTCCTACCTTGACAGCCGTAGTTGGATAATGAGGAGTACCATGTGATGCATATGCATGGGAAGCAATTCTCGAAGGGGGGGGGGGCTGAATGTTGTTTTGGACTGCTGTCCTGGGGGAGGGTTTAAGGGGAAGGAGGTCCTTAGATGCAATTTGGTACAGTGTTTGAGCAAATTTTAAGGAAAATTACTGCAAATTTTTGACATTTGTTGCAGAGGGAACAGATAAGGAGTTTTCCTACTTGAATTGAGGGGGGGGGGGGGGGGAAGCATACTTCCGCCCCACCAAATTTTTGACTATCCTTCCCACTTGCTACACCCTTGGTATGATGTTTGGCATTATGGCAACATGTTGCCAAGACTCTAGGAATGAGCTCATGAACTTATGTCAGTGATTTGTGCACAAATCAGGGGGAAATGCCCTTGCTAATGAAAATACTAACCCATGAGCGTCAACAGTTTCCTGGACCCTCCCCTTCCCTGTCAACATGTTAAATCATGATTCTTGAACATCCATTACCTCACCTGATCTACTTCCTTACCCCCTACCACATTAACAGTTTTTTTTTTTTTGGACAAATTCTTACCGATTCACCTGCACTTGTGGTCTCCCCCCATACTTTACAACCCCTTCAGTCTATACATTTTTAGTGACTCACCTTTGCTATGGCATAAATTCTAATCCCATCCAAATACACATTTTTAGTGACTCACCTTTAGTATGGCATAAATCCCAGTTTTTCCAAAGTAAGGGGGTGTGACCTTGAACAGAACTACTTCAAGGGCAAATTGTGAAGCCCTATTAATGAGGGTGTGGGGGAAATTGTAGACTTAAGGTGATCTGTGTTATAATCAGAGGCATTTCCAATGATTTTAATCCATTAAATGGCATTTTCCACCATTTTAGAGTTTGTTTTCATTGAATCAGCTATTGTAAGTTATGGAATCAAACATTTTGCGTTCTAGTTTGTTGAGGGTTCTGGAAAAAAGTGGGGGAGGGGACAATTCCCTCCACTTTTTAAAAGTAGGAGGGACATGTCCTCCCCATTCCCCACCTGTCAATACCTATGCACTAACCTCAGTTTTGGATGTAATCAAATGGGGTATATTCCACCAGGTGCATTATACCAATACTGCTATGTGAAGATGCCTCATAAGCACCTGGATGCTGAATCTTGGTGACTAGGGGTAATATTGTCTGGCACCTAGTTAATGTAAAGCTTGACTGAAAACGTCATTGCACATTGCGTAGCAGTATTGCTAGACTGCTTTCATTACCAGCTTGACTTTTAATTGTGACATGGTAAGCTACAGCATATCACAATACGTTAAGGTGACCATATGTCCCAGATTTTCGGGGACAGTCCCCGAATCCAGTGTTCTATCCCCGATGCAAAAGTGCCCCCGAAAATGTCCCCCATTTGAATAAATGTCCTTGAAATTGAAATTTCCCAAGATATTAATTAAATGTAAAAAAATTGTTGATTGAGTAGCCTAAACGTGTACCTTTTGGATGGGAGATGAATGGCCAGCTAGCTAGTATTATCGGCCTATATAGTATTACATCAGCATTGTTGACAGGTTAAGATACATCGTAGCGCCTAAGTACAACGTACACAGGCTAAAAAATAACATACGTAGGCTAAAAAATAACAGGTGTCTGCAAACTGTATTCACAGAGATTGAAAGTCAAGAACATCTTTGATTTTCTAATACTGCGGGTTCACACACACATTTACTTTAGCCAATTGCACACTAATGATGTATATTTTCCTTAAACGGTGCCTGGTCTAGAAACGTCCCTGATTGTAACCCCCAAAATATGGTCACCTTACATGACGTGCAGTTGTGAGTATTCACTTCTACATGCCAGGACTTCAGGCCCTTGGGGGACTGAGGGGGCACACCCCTCGCAAATTATTTGAAGTTTGAACTTTTTGTTCAAAACAATATTAACTGAGTGTTACAATAGCCCAAAATAAAAGTAGGAAATGACCAACTCAAGTAGTCAAAATGTGCATACCCCCCCCCCCCGGCCCCCACCTTTGTGTAAAACTTGCAGTTTCATTGGTGGTAAGGTATTTTTTATGTTGAGATCTTTAAAGGAAAATAACAGTAACTTTTAATGAGTATCTAGTCTACTTGCAGATGTTTATGACATTGCTGTCTAGACATCTTTGCCATGGCTGAAGTGTGTCAACCAGGGTGTATGAACTTTGCACTCTTTATGGCTCAGATGAAGCCATAAATTCTTTGTAAGTTTTGGCAAATTGATCTTTTACCCTAAAATAGTTCCAGAACTGACTGTTTTGGTACCCTAACAAAATGCTTCAAAAAGTATTTTTAATATTGTATACTTGTCCCTCTGTTTTATATTGTACATAGTACTTCTCCTCTACACACTAAAAACTTCCCATGCCATTTATGGCAAGATGTTTAAGTCTGGAATATTTTATTGTCTTAAAAATCAGTCTTTGAACAGTTTTGGGGTTTTTATGGAAAAAATGGTGATGTGGTCTGTGAAACTGATATTCTTGTACATTACCTGTTTGTATATTTGCTACATATACCCTGTATGGATTGTTTGTAAAATGCATAAAATGAGACCATTTTGCTTCCAACATAATTTGCTATTCCTTGGTTTTAAAAAATGACCACTTGGTTGTGAAAAGGTCTTGAATTGTGGCATCTCAGAAGTTTGGGACTTCTGCTACAATACCTGGTCATACAGGACCCTACGAGAGAGTTTCCTGAATAAATGCAGTGTACAATGTATCTGATGACTGGAGTGAATGCAGGGAGGTATTACTTATAATTACAGACTTTCTGACAAGTTTTGAACAGTACACTCCTTCAGGAAAGACTTCACACTGTAGTTTGGATTTTACTTTACTGTTGGTGCCCTCCAGTGCTGTACATTGCCAGGGCAGTAGAAAATCCTCAGAGTACATTGTTGTAGAAAATTGCCAAGTGTTGTAGACAGTTAAACAAGCAACACAAACATTATTCTCTGCTTTGACTGAGGGACTACCAAATGTGGGGAAGGGTAACCAAAATAAGTATGATGTACCCATAATGAATGGTTTGCTTCTGAGACACATCTACTACTTCTCCAATATATGGAAGTATTGTGAAGAGGAACAATCCTGCCATGCCCTTCCCTCAGACTTATTTTTGCCAACTTAGTCCTTCACATTTGCTATGCTGCCTTTCACTGGTAGAAACTACCTTTTAGAGGTGTTTCACCCATGTCATGTGATCGCACGTCTTTTTGGTTTTGAAGGGCAAGCATCCACTGTGTCACCATAACTTCTGTGGTGTCACAGTCAGTATCTCAAGTTATGCCTTACGCATGTGGTGTAAATAGGCTTACTACACGTGTTCTGTCCCAGGCAATGCTGGGCAATTCCAGTCATGCGACGTCACATGAAATACCTCTATAGAACCTACCCATGGCATTTTTCCTGTTCCTTTTTTGAGGCTTATGTCAAGCCCTGTGGGAATGGTGTACATGATAAGCATGACTCATTCTTTTTCACTAACTTTCGTTCCTTTACAATTCTAGCCTTCAGTTGGACACTCCTGATGGCCCTTTTTTGCTGGATTTCTCCAAAAATATCATTGATGATGAAATACTGAAACTTCTCTTTAATCTGGTAAGTACCAGAAAGACAGGGATGTATGATAAATCTCGATCATGTCATCAGTAACTTTCTAAAAGAAGTAAGGGAGGAAGTGTTAATTAAAAAGACTTGAGTACCTCTCGCCTCTTTAAGAGGACTGAGAATATTGTGATAGTTATGTAGATTTGTCTTTTGCCTGCTTGGAATTATTGCTAGTGAGAATTTTTTAAAGGCAACAAATTTTGCCCAAGACTGTATAAATTCTCCTAGCTTACTTAGACTAGACCCTACTCCAGTTTTAAAGGAAAACTTTAATGGCCTTTAGTACTGTGTGTGAGCTGTCTGCAATCAGGTACACTACAGAGTGATATGCACAAGTCATGACCAATCAGAGTAATGCTATTATTGATTCCTTGCCGAAGGCAGGCAAGGAATCTATGCGATGGTGATGTCGTGTGTGTGTGTGTGTGTGTGCTTGCGTATGTGACGGCTAAGCTTGTTTACACGATATCTCAAGAAGGGAAAGTTGGACAGTTCTCAAACTTGGTACATAGATGGCCCATATTGAGAGGAAGAACCCTATTGTTTTTGGTGGAGGTCAAAGGTCATCTGGGGTCACTGGGGGTCAAAATCTGAAAACCTTGTTTACACGATATCTCAAGTTAGAAAGCTTGGATAGATTTCATGCTTGGTATGTAGATGCGTTGTGGAGAGAGGAAGAACCCTATCATTTTTGGTGGAGGTCAAAGTTCATCTGGGGTCAGCGAGGGTCAAAATCTGAAAACCTTGTTTACACGGTATCTCAAGTTAGAAAGCTTGGATAGATTTCATGCTTGGTATGTAGATGTGTTGTGGTGAGAGGAAGAACCGTATTGTTTTTGGTGGAGGTCAAAGGTCATCTGGGGTCACTGGGGGTCAAAATCTGAAAACCTTGTTTACACAATATCTCAAGTTAGAAAGCTTGGATAGATTTCATGCTTGGTATGTAGATGCATTGTGGTGAGAGGAAGAACCCTATCATTTTTGGTGGAGGTCAAAGGTCATCTGGGGTCATCGGGGGTCAAAATCTGAAAACCTTGTTTACACGATATCTCAAGTTAGAAAGCTTGGATAGATTTCATGCTTGGTATGTAGATGCGTTGTGGTGAGAGGAAGAACCCTATTGTTTTTGGTGGAGGTCAAAGGTCATCTGGGGTCACTGGGGGTCAAAATCTGAAAACCTTGTTTACACGATATCTCAAGTTAGAAAGCTTGGATAGATGTCATGCTTGGTATGTAGATGCGTTGTGGTGAGAGGAAGAACCCTATTGTTTTTGGTGGAGGTCAAAGGTCATCTGGGGTCACCGGGGGTCAAAATCTGAAAACCTTGTTTACACGATATCTCAAGTTAGAAAGCTTGGATAGATGACATGCTTGGTATGTAGATGCGTTGTGGTGAGAGGAAGAACCCAATTGTTTTTGGTGGAGGTCAAAGGTCATCTGGGGTCACCGGGGGTCAAAATCTGAAAACCTTGTTTACACGATATCTCAAGGTAGAAAGCTTGGATAGATTTCATGCTTGGTATGTAGATGCGTTGCGGTGAGAGGAAGAACCCTATTGTTTTTGGTGGAGGTCAAAGGTCATCTGGGGTCACCGGGGGTCAAAATCTGAAAACCTTGTTTACACGATATCTCAAGTTAGAAAGCTTGGATAGATTTCATGCTTGCTTTGTAGATACGTTGTGGTGAGAGGAAGAACCCTATTGTTTTTGGTGGAGGTCAAAGGTCATCTGGGGTCACCAGGGGTCAAAATCTGAAACCTTGTTTACACGATATCTCAAGTTAGAAAGCTTGGATAGATTTCATGCTTGGTATGTAGATGTGTTGTGGTAAGAGGAAGAACCCTATTGTTTTTGGTGGAGGTCAAAGGTCATCTGGGGTCACCGGGGGTCAAAGTCTGAAAACCTTGTTTACATGATATTTCAAGGTAGGAAGCTTGGATAGATTTCATACCAAGTATGTGGATGTGGTATGGTGAGAGGAAGATTTCTGTTATTTTTGGTGGAGGTCAAAGGTCGTCTGGGATCACCAGGGGTCAAACTCTGAAAACCTTTTTTATACCATATCACAAGGTACTGTAGGAAGCTTGGATTGATTTCATATTAAGTATGTGGATGCGTTATGGTGCAAGGAAGAAGTGTATAGTTTTTGGTGGAGGTCAAAGGTCATTTGGGGTCACCAGGGGTCAAAGTCTGAAAACCTTGTTTACACAGTATCTCAAGGTAGGAAGCTTGGATAGATTTCATACTAAGTATGTGGATGTGTTATGGTGCGAGGAAAAACCCTATTGCTTTTTTGTGGAGGTCACAAGCCATTTGAGGTCACCAGAGGTTAAAAGCTGAAACTTTGTAAACATGTCATTACAAGGGAGGAAGCACAGATAAATCCCTTCTCATACGTTTTATTTATATTTTTTTTTTTCATTTTTTTGTGGTGATTCAAGTTTCGGTTTAAAGGTCATGTGACATGAGCTGATGTGAACAGGGGTCAAATTGTGACCACATCATAAAAAATGATGTAGGAGAGAAGTATAAATTTGATGGATGAACCTCAGTGTAACAAAGCACCCCCTTTCGGCAAGGAATCACTAAGCCTTTTGGCTTTCTGGTTTGAATTTTTGTGAATCAAAGTGTTGTAACAGACTTGTAGAGATATGGAGAATGGGGATATTCCTAAATGAGGTTTTGTGTGATGCAAGAGTCCCTTTAAACATTGGAGCACTCTAGTAATATGTGGGTTTAAATGTTTTAGTTTTTTAATACTTATGAAGTGATTAGAATTGTCAAGTTTATAGTCAAAACTGGTGTATCTAAATATTTCTGTGGTCGCAAATAAAATAAAGAGACATTGTAAAGAAGTGTGTTATATTTTTGCCCTCATGGTACAGCATAAGTTTGTAGAAGATTCCACCACCACAAAATTTGGGTCTGGAAAAAAGTTTACTTCCTGGGAAGCGAATAGAATTTTCAACAACTTTTACATGTTGTCCTGTACAAGAAATCTTAATTTCCCTATAATGTGAAAATTTTCCTGGTATTAAGTTAAAAAAGCTTTCCAGGTTGCCAATTTTCCTTTCTCCCAAGGCATAATTACGGGCAACAGTTAACAGAATCCTGTAAATAACATACTCTATGGCAACGCCTGTTCCTTTTCAGCAGTTCTCAGACGGCAGAGAGAAATGCAAAAATACAAAAATGCCATGCAAATTTTAGGAAATTTCATTTTCTGCCATAAACATGGGGCACTGTAAGCAGAATTTTACATTATGTAAAATATTGTAAATTAAGCAATTATTCAGAGACAATTCCATTTGTCATTCTCTTACATTCACAGGCAAAGTCTAGAGGAGTGGAGGCTGCAAGAGATGCAATGTTTAGTGGACAGAAGATCAACTTTACGGAAGATCGAGCCGTTCTTCATATTGCTCTCAGAAATCGATCTAATAAACCAATCATGGTGGATGGCCAGGATGTTGTTCCCAATGTCAATGCTGTCCTGCAAAAAATGAGGACATTTTGTGAGGTATTTTTGATCTGTGGTCATGTTTGGTTTTGATTCTGTAGGTGCATAGCTTTCCATACAGTCTCCCTCTAAATCAGTGAGATAGCTCATAGTAGTGTATGGAACTCAGAAGTAAGTAAAATGAAAAAGAGGATTTCCAGGGTGGTATGAAGGTGATTTGGGATTTTGAGTTGGAGGTGTCATCAAGATCAAAAGATGTGAAATCTGAGTGATGTAATTTTAGGACCATACTAAATTCATTCCTTCAGGGTCACTTGGTTTTAAATTAGGACTGAATATAATTACATTTTAAGTGGAATTGTGATGTGATGTTCACCC
Source organism: Holothuria leucospilota (assembly GCA_029531755.1). Taxonomy (NCBI): domain Eukaryota; kingdom Metazoa; phylum Echinodermata; class Holothuroidea; order Aspidochirotida; family Holothuriidae; genus Holothuria; species Holothuria leucospilota. The sequence continues at coordinate 25,013,857 of CM055965.1, forward strand.
TTATCATCTACAGACATAGTTAGGATAAAAACAGTAGTGTTTTCTTAAGTTCTTTTTTACCAGTCAAGAGGAAAAGAAATAATCATAACACTGCAATTAGTGATATCTTTTCCCATTCAATATTTGAGATGAAAGGCTGGATTTCTTCTTAAAGTTCAGCACTTCTCGCCAGCTACATTGATGGGCACTTTAATGGATAAAAATCAGAAAGCAATATCAGCCAAGATGGCAAAGCCCTACCCTACTCATTACTGTTACCGAATGTGGGTGGGAAAATCTCTGAATTTATATTCAGTATTTCTGTGTTTAGCAATTTTTATAATGTTAATGTTTTTTTTTAATGTCAGTTAACATTTCTATTGCATAACACCTTCTGCCAAGCTCTGTTATATTTGTAAACATTTATTCATTTTTTCCTTCTACGCTTTTCACTCTTTTTAGTCAGTACGTAGTGGACAGTGGAAGGGCTACACAGGCAAGGCAATCACAGATGTTGTCAACATTGGCATCGGAGGATCAGATTTGGTGAGTTTGTGTCTTTGACACACCTAGCCTTATCTAGTATTTGTCCACTGAGTTCATTGCCCAGTGGTAGAACACCCTTCAGGTTGAAGTCCCTGGTTCAATCCCACCTTCGGTTATAGCAAAGACTAATCGAAACTCAATTGTGAAATGTTTCATAAAAGGTTAGTGGAATGAGGATTGCCACAGACATTCCTTCCCTAACCTAGCAATTTTACTTGTGAGAACATCTTTCTCTCAAACGTCTGTACTTCTTGGCTTCCATTGAAAAGCAGTATATATGTACCATTGCATAATGATAAGTAGAGCTGAATTGGTACACCCAAAGCAAAACCATAGAGCATGGAGTTAATGCACAACAATAAATGACCTCTGACATTTAGACAGAACAAAGCTTTTCATTCAGTATGAAGCTAGGAAAGAACTTTTGGCAGCAGACCCAAATGGTGGAGGCCACTGACTAGGCTAGAAGAAAAAGTGTCAAAAGGTGTCACTGGCTTCAAGTCAAGTACTGTACAGGCTGGGGAAAGGTGAGCTTGTCAGAAACACTATTATTAACACTGAAATGCATGACCCCACAGTTGTTTTGCCAGGTCAGTGTCAGGTAACTTAAAGTGACATGTGCGGTAATGATGAAAGTTATCAAAAAGCAAGGAATGCTCCAAACTGGTACATGTGGATTAGCATTCCTCCACTGAAAAGTAATGTATGTGTAGCTGTTATGTAACAATTGTTGAAGGCTGTCTTAAATGTACAATACACTAAGAGACCAAAACAAGATGAGTGATGTCTTGTATGTAAAATATTATTGGCTTCATGTGTTGTGTTACAGTGTGGTAGAGATTGTAGTAAACCAAGTCCTTGACAACACTCTCATGTACAAAGTACCATTTCTTTCCCAAGTTCATTTGTCATTGATACTAAAGCTTCCCCTTTTGGGAAACCAAAAATTTAACTCTTTTGTCTTCTTGCTTGGTGCTCAGCAATAAAGAAATTGAAAAGGCAATATAAATAGTACATTGTTTGATTTTTGCTGAGCATTCACCTTTTTGCAAGCTTGACAATCTTTTGGAGTTAAAAGTCTGTGGCATTTCATTGTTAAGGTATTTTACACCATACTAATGGCTGGTATACAGAGCTGTATGAAGTATATTACTCCTATTCAAGTTGATTAGTTTTTGATATTTGTGGCTTTCTCACAAGAAAAAATTAAAAGATCGTTTCACGGTTTTGACCTTTTTCCTTGTTAAATTTGTCATTTGGTCTTATGCAGGATGTATGTAATATACACATACAAGGCTTCAGTGTTTAAATGTCACCTGGCCATCTGTTTCTGAAGGAATAGTTCACTTTGACTTCCTGGTCCTTTACAGTTTATAGTTAAAGGTGATATGTAAAGAGTATTGCACCTGATTGTCATGAGTGTTTACCCTTTGCCTAGCCATGGTGATAGAAGGCAGGGTCCCCCATGCAGTAGGGACAAAAGGAAAAAGTCTGGAATTATTTTATGGTCCTGAGGGGTTGAGAGTCCTTAAATTTGAGGTGATTGGTCTAGCAAAGCTCATATACAGACTGAAAAACAGACCCTACTAGCTGTACTTAAGATTATGTTGCTTCATGTGTCAGCAGTGATGTAATGTTCATAATGGTATTTACAGGAATGGATTCAATACAAGCATGTGTATATACCTAGGACTGCAAAGAGTGTTCAGTGTTGAATGTGCCATATCTATGTAAGATTATCAGAAGTGTCAAGAAATTTCCTTCCCAATGGAATTTTACATTTTTGTATTTTGAGAATTAACATCATGTTTTTTGCACAGTCTTGAATTTCATTATTTCAGTAGTGTGTGCAGGTAGGATTTGTGTAGCGTGGTGGCCTATTTGTTAAGGTGTTAAGACTTGTGATCCAAGGAATACTGGTTTGACTCTGGCCTGGGTCATTACAGAGTATCCTTGGGTGGGATGCTTTATCTCAGTTGCTTTTCTCCACCCAGATGTTAAATGGGTGCCTATAAGGTGAGTTGTCATTGGATGCGCCAGTGTTAGAGCTGATGCCGCACTGGAGAGATTTTCTCCAGGACAATTTATCGTTGAGCAGGGGTAATATGTTCAGCAACTTTGATTAGGCTTGCCTAGATATTGGGTCAAAATAAAATGAAAATGCCAATATTATTTGTGAAGCAACCGCTCTGTCATGCTGAGGACTGTAGTTGCATTCTGTAATTAAGATGTGGTACTTTGGTAACTTCCTTTATTCTCTGATTGTCTGTTCATTACATTTGCTATGAAGGAAGTTTTGAGTAAGGCGGTAAGGCTGCCAGACAAATTTACTAAGAACTGTTCATTGATATTCTTTTACACCTGTTTGACAAAAAAGCAAATCTATTTTGCAGGATGATCTTTCCTAGCAAGTTTCAAGTTGAAAAATTTAGTCAAAGGGGCATACAGATGTTAGTGCCTCCTGTAAATACTGAAGTTTTTAGATGAATAAGAAAATTAATTGCTTTGACTTGCCAACAACAGAGGTGCACTGTAGAAAAAAATCTCTCAAAGGGCTGTTTTGTACTTGAAATGGCAAATTATTCTCACCATATTATGATGTGGTCTTGCTATTTCTGAATCTTTGCAGTTACTTGTTTTATACTTATTTATTTATTGGTATGCCACAGTTGGCCTAGCCACATCAAGGCCAGTAAATAACATACGAAAAAAGCAGAAGGTCATTTTTAGTTTAAATGATCACTGCTTCCACACCACTGTTTGGAATGAATTTGACCACATCTTGAACCTGTGGGCAAATAGTCTCCCTTTGAGTGTGTCACTCTAAATATAGTTCATTTTCAAGTCAGAATTTATTTTACACATCAGCAGACTGTCATTATATTGTACATAATATGTCCCTTTTTGGGGGGATAAAGCAGGGGTCGAAATTTAATTTTTTTGCTGCTGTTCCATGGAACAGCGCTTTTTCCAAAATTACTGTTCCGGATCAGATTTTACTGTTCCGGAGCACAGTACCTCGGCAAACGTACAGTTCGTGCACACCTGCATACTGCAAAGGTGCAAATTGCTGTCAACTGTATTCGAGTGGTATGATTGCACGACTTGACCGTAACGTGGGAAGGGTGAATTTTCGCCTGCAGCGGGGATTAGCCAGTGGGATATCCTGATTTTCCTTTGATTCTTATTTTTTAAGCACAAATTTATTGCCAATAATCTTGCATTGTTGCGAGACCTACCATTGCAGTGTCCCAAAACCTACTGTAGAATGAAATTCACTCAAAATTGATGCAGAAGGCACAGCAAGCAAGGCAAGTGGGATTTGAGTGAGAGCAAAAAGGTTCCAGGGTAAAGGAATATTTTTGCTTGATTCATCCTTTGCATTGCGGTTTATTGCTATAGCAAAGCAATGAGTGGGTTCTCCAACATATGAGTGTAGATACTGTTGTTATTTTCTCGCAGCAAATTTACGTGAAATCGTTCTGTCGTATCCTTCGCCATAACCTTGATTCAAGTACTGTATCATTCCACACAGTAAGTCAATGGGAAGATCTTGCTATGAAAAGCAAACAATTATACCTGTAGGACCCATTAACTTTGGTTGCGAGATATCAGCAGTCAGAATTGCTTTTAGTCATTTCAAGTTTCGGTGCTTAGTTGGAATATTAATACAAAACCCCCTAAAAACACAATAAAGTGGAGGGAAAATCAATGAATAGTGAAGAGGTCATTTGGAACATAACAGGCAAGACAAGGGGTGATGCAAGATGACCTTCGCTTGCAGGGCAATATATGACATACTGTACTAAAAGTTTTTCTGTGTTTGGTAGTAAAACTTCAGTATGTGCGTTTACACAGTACTGTACCATGCAGAATAACACGTGCACGTGTAACCGACTTAAGCCGCGGTCACACTACAACGAATTCGGATCGGATTCCGATCCGATTTTTGTGAGTTTTCATTAAAATCTTTTCCATCTCTGGTCAGAAAGAGCCCCAAATTTGCCAACCAGTGTAAATATATGATTTGCATCAGAAGGCTATGAAAATAAAATATTAACTGATTTCTTCGTGACGTCACACCTACAAACAGCTTTTATCGGACACGCGTAGTCCAATAAAAGCTGTCTGTCGATGTGACGTCACGAAATAATTTGTATAAATTTAATTTTCGTAGTCCTGCGATAAAAATCATATAATTACACAGGTTGGCAAATTTTGGGTTCTTTCCAACCCGAAATGGAGAAGATTTTAATAAGAACTCACAAAAATCGGATCGGAATCTGATCCGAATTCGTTGCAGTGTGACCGCGGCTTTAAATTGATAATGGTGGAACGAGGTTGCATTTCATACTTAAGCCAAAATTATGGGGATTTTTTATATTCACGGTGTCATTACTTTATCAGAGATTAGCATGTGCGTATATTTATATGCACTTTGCTTCTTGTGGAAAAACACTGTTCCACGGAACAGTGGCTTTTGAAAAGTTACTGTTCCGGCACTAAAAGCACTGTTCTCAGAACAGCGGAACAGTGGGAATTTGGACCCCTGTAAAGTGTTAAAAGTTATATATAGTTGAGAGTGCAACTTATGCCAAAGCCTTAAAAGACAAGACAGTCACCCCTCCCCCCCCCCCATACATATTTGGTTGGGGGATATCAAAATTCTCAGTTGGTGACTGCTCTTTGATTAACATGAACATTTGAAAATTCAAAAGATGCAGAGAAGCTCACATTTCACACAATGTAGAGAGAGTGTTCTGATTACACAAAAGGCCCCTGTATGCTCATCAGGACATGGCCTTAAAGACTGTAAGCAGTCATTACCCCAAAGTACATTTTTGATGTCGGGGTATCAGAATTCTCAGTTGGTTCCTGTTCTTTGATAGACATCAATGTTTGAAAATTCAAATGATGCAGAGTCACTCCCATTCCACACAATGCAAAGAGAGCGTTTGGATATGCCATTGTAACCTTTTATACTCACTAGGACATGGCCTGAAGCAATAAAACAGGTTTGTGTCTGCACAAGGAGGAGATTTATACAATTATTGGAGGAGCTTCAAGCTGATTAGTTGGGAGAATTGGAACTGTTCGGGATGACGAGAATTGCCCTTTAAGCAATAACTAGGTTTGTGTCTACAGAAGGAGGAGCTTAAGACAGCTTTTGGAGGTGCTAGAAGTAACTTAGTTGGAATGATTTGGAAGTATCTAGGATAACGACATTGCCCTTTTTCATGTTTACTTTCAGAGATGTCTAAAAAATTGTACAGAGTGCATTTATTAAGTCAAAAGGCATGAAGGATCTTTTTTGTTCAAATAAATTTTCTGCACCACATTTTTTAATTTACTTTTATGCCTCTTATAGTTTCTGGAGTTTAACAGCTTGAGCCCAATACTTTGCCAGCCTAACCTTTACCAGAGGTAGCTGAATGTCTTTTGTTTTCCTTTGTTAATACAGTTTGGTTACATCATGACATTTTATAATCAGGTCCATTTAAATGATTGCTCATGTAGTATGCATGTAATTGAATGGGCAAACCTTATCACACGAACCTATATTATTATCAGCATTCAAGGGTAAGATTCATTTAGACTTAAAACACACTTATCCTACATGAGGCCCTCAACATAATTTGCAATAAAAGAAGTCAGAAGTAAAAAAAAACGTGTTTACATAAATTTAGAACAAAAGAAAAATAAAGAACAAAAGTTACATCAGATTAATACACAGATATAAATATAAAATACTACAAGGGAAGTAAAATTATTGAGTAGGTATAAACAGATAGCAAGGTCAGGTATGTACAAAATTATACAACATAGGAAAATGTTTGTTTGAAATTTAAAAGTGTGCTTGAATGTTTTATCTTAACATTACATTCACTCCGTTCCTTTATCACTAATTACTTAAATTTGTTTCATTCATATTGGGTGTGTCCTCCTGTTATATAGAAATTCTTTGATGATGACAAAGCAAATGGTTATGTATATCCGTAACAGCCCTAATTCTTTCAAGTTAGATGGAGTAAGATTATTTCTTATTTTATATAACATTAATCATTCTTTTTTGCTTTACATATAATTCTGTCGGAAGTCTTTCATCCTAGTTCCTCAAATAACAGTGTTGATTTTTCATATTAAGATGCTTGAGAATTCTTTCTTAGTTTCCAGCATTGCATGCTCCCAATACAAGACAACAATAATCAAAGAACAGATCAGTAAAGCAATTACTTTATTATTAAAAAAAAATAATTATCTTGTACACCATATGTTGTTAAAGGTAGATAATCCTGAATAAATGTGGCAGAATCTATACAGATTAGAGGCCTGAATACTGCATTCATGTACCAAAGGTGTTCTGAAGTCATGGAATGGGGTTGCTCTTAATTGAGTAATGACACAGATCATGAAAGTAAAGCTGCCTCTCCAGATATAGTCTAAATTTCAAAAGGGCAGGTGTGTAACCAAGAGGGGGTACTAGTGAGATTTACTGCACAACCATTTTCTCTAAAGGCCTATAGGTTTTGCTATTAACTCTAATTTGGGGCTAACTTGCTACCTCATACATTTTGCTTACTGTTGTTCCCCCTTACAAATTTCTTCCTAGATGCTTGCACAAAGGACAATATTCATAAAATATTACAAATATCAGAACTGAATAGAAGTTACAGCAAAGAAAGAGTATTTTTTAAACAAATAAAAGGAGCTGATCACCACACAGGACAATATACACATATATTGTATTAATCCAGTACAATATCAGACACTTAGACCTATCACACACTACCAACTTTATTAAGAGTAAAAATTGTGAAAGGCAGATTTTAAACTGGTTTAATTAAGGTCACCTTTCATTATGTGGCTTTTTGAAAGATAAAAGCTTCATTGAACCATGTACAGTCATACACCTTGAGCAAGGCAGTCTGTTGGTCTTCACTAAAGCACTTCATTTTACACCATGAAGCAGCCCCTTGTCACTGATAATAGTACCAGTCAGACTTAACACTCTCCAGTCCTTAATACATTTAATTACAGCAAGGTGATATAGCTATGAAATCTTTGGGGAATACCCATTAAATATGCAGACACACCCCTGAAAGGTTTCCAGTACAGTGGAATGGAATGCAGCTACCCTAAGGGGACCTAATTAGACTGCTTCCATTGAATATGTGAGATTTTCTTCATTAAAATCAGTAAACTTGTCTGCAAGATAATTTTTTTATTTGGAGAGTAAGGTTTAGTGCAGTATTTAGTTGTCTGGAAAAAGTGCAAATTATTACTCAGCCACAAAAAAAAAAAAAAAAGCTTGAAGGTTTTGTCCCTTCTCAGTGATCAAGATGTCAGTATGTGAGACCTATCATCATGGCATATTTGCTTTGATATACAGCTCTAGTGTAGTGTGATTGGTTCTAATGAAATTCGTGGAAATTTGTGGCCAGAGGTGCCTCCATTATCATTGATGTAAGTGCTGCCAGGTATTTGACATTAAATCTTGAGCAAGGTCAGTGAATTGTGCTGGATGTTGGAAGCGGGGGGTGGGCTTGCAAGAGGAGGAATTGTTGTGGGTCTTCACAATGAAAAAAGTACCATATGCCTATATTTGCAGTATGAATTTGCATAAGTGTGCATGTGTACAGGTATTGAATCTGTCTCCCTCAACCAAATCATGCCCTCTTTGGTCTTGAGCACCTATTTACATACCTGTATTCTATAAGTAAGACAGTCAGAAAGTCTTTGGAGTAAGACTTGGTGTTTTACAGATGTTCCACTACGGTTACCAATTATGAGTAGTAATCATAGCAGAAATCATGTGGGATGGGGATATCTGGATATACCCTCCCCCCCCCCCCCAATTCTTTGGACATGTCTCCCATTGACTGTTAGATTTGAACGCAGTTACATTTTGCTTCAAGGGCTCTTCTTCCCCTTACTTTTTTGTGTAAATGGCTGCTAGAGGTTTGTTCTGGTGCCTTTGATTGACCCTTTCTGACTTCAGAGACTTGGTTGGTTTAAATTGCATATTGTAATAATTCATTCCTTTGCTTTCTGTCGAGGGTGGTTGATTCTCAGAAATCCCATCAGGTAAACAGTATATCCATTTTAAAATACCTGATCTCTCATATGATTGAAAATATGTAATTGAGTACATGTAGTGTTACAGTGATGTTCTCTGTCTTAAATACCCCATGACAGTCAATTGGACAAATGTATGTATGTTCTCAAGTCTGTTTAAAAATGTAACACCAAATATATTGAATTAACAATCATTTGATGTTATGTTTAATATTTCTTTCAGGGTCCCTTGATGGTAACTGAGGCTTTAAAACCATATGCAGGGTCACTGAAATGTCACTTTGTTTCTAATATTGATGGCACTCATTTAGCTGTGACGTTGAAGAATTTGAACCCGGAGACAACTTTATTTGTTGTAGCATCAAAGGTAAGCTGAAGATTTTGAGAACAAGGCTTGCCATCTCCTTTGAGCCTAGATCTAGGAAGGAGATTGCCCCCCCCCCTCTAGCCAGCCAAAAGTTCAGTGGGCTAAATTATGCTTCTGTCCCCCATTTTTCAAGGATGAAAGGCCCTTCATGAAATTCATCAAACTTTTTTAATAAAATGTGCTTTAAAAAGTACACAAACTGTAGTATCAGATTGCATCTAAGGTTGCTCAAATATTCAATTTTTGCAATGGGGAGGGAAGGGGAACATTCTTTCCCCTTAGGCTCCTCCCCCAGGATGGTTGCCTAGAATGTCTAGTCCCCATCTAGGAACAGCCGCCTATGCTATGCATTTGAATGAACAAATTCCTGGACAGTCTCAAAGCGTAACCCACAGTGGTTGGGATGAACAAATTCCTGGACAGTCTCAAAGTGTAACCCACAGTGGTTGGGATGAAGTGTACTGCAATTTTTTTTCTTGGGGGGGGGGGGGCTACAAATACCCTCTAGATAACAGAAAAAGAAAATTTAGCTTATGGAGATTCAATTTTGAACACCTTAAATTTTGATCTGTCAAGGTGAAGAAGTCACCCTATAAATATTTTGGGAAATAATTGACCATTTTCATTTTGTTACACAAACTATCATTTCTGCAAGTAACAACTTGACCGATTAAAAGTTTTGCCATGATGAAAAGGGAATGGAAAGATGTGAATTGATCTCAGCTGGGCAGCCCAAATTCTACGATATCACAGCCATTAAATTTAATTACTAATTACTCTGCAGATAACAAGAATCACCTGCTTACAGCTTTCTTGGCTCAATAATTATTCCAAGACGGATACATCTGACATGGATTGATAAAAATATTCTTAAAATCTCCATCCTCTCTTTTCATTGCAAACAATTCTACTGTCAAAAAGCAGTACCCAGAAGTCCTAAATGTAAGTGATCACTTGCAAGGCTTCCATTATTAAAGTGGACTTAGAGCATGTGCAAGCAGAGTCCATGTTTTAAACTCCTGGGCCCTCTTTCATAAAGGGTTAAGATCAGTCTTATGTTTGATTTCAATAGGATTGTATGGCAGATCAGACTTAAAGATCTATCATAACTGTTTATGAAATGGGGTTGGTATTGGAGATTTGACCTGAATGAGATGCCATTTTTCAGTGACCAGAAACCATTTCTAAAAGTTATTGAAAATGCAGATTATACTCAACATTTCCTACGATAACAATGCACCTTCAAGATCCTTGGTATTATAACTTTAACATGTTCTTTTAAAGATGTGAAATGAGCCCACAAGCTTATATCAGTGTGCAAACCTCAAGCAAATTGTATGCACACATATCAAAGAAAATGTTTCACTCACTTTAATACTAAAAACTAACTGCAGTTTTGGAGATAAAAAGTTTGAGATAGGACGAGGTGCTTTGTAGGAAGATTAGAAGTCATCTAGTGGTATTTGTTAAGCATACCAGGTACTCAGGAGACAGTTGGTAAATATCACCTAGTGCCTGCAATCAGGGAGTTGTTATTTGGAAGGAGGTTTAACGGAAAGTTTAATTTATGCTAATACGCTACGATCCACTAAATACTGAGGAGATTATTAATGATAAGCTTCTTATTCCGTTGATGGGGAATTCTTTTTTTTATTCGTTCGCTTCAATGTGACATCGATATGTTAGCAACATCATTCAGGTCTAGTAATCCTATCACAATTGGCTTACTCTGGACAATGCTTTGATGAGTAGGTTTACGCTGCCACCAATTTAGGGGCAGGTGCTACAAAACTCGAAACGACTGTTTCATTGAAATAAATCAATGAGGTCTGCCCCTTCCTAAAGAAAGAATGTCATGCAAATGAGCTGCAGAGGCAGAAGTCTAAATTTTGTTGCAACAATCTGGAAAGTTTCCGGAAGCTTCCTGAAATAACCAGGTATACAATCAGATTCAGATTTTTATATAAACCCTTACTGGTATACTCTGATCCGCGTCACTGAGCGTCCAAAGACGCAATAATTTTTAATTTTCCAGCGACTGGCAATGCTATGGCAGTAGCGACAAACCCCCAGTTTTACTGTTGATGTAGCAGACGACAAATCCCCTTTGTTCGAATTACGTAATCCAGTGTAAGCCTTATAGAAATGCCAAGCAGGATACAAGAGACAGATTACTGTGTGACCTTGGCGGTGTAAACTTCACTTCAAAGCGATGTATCTCCTTCCAAATAACAACTCCCTGCTGCAATATATAAAGTTGGATCACTTGCCTTATGTATGAGAGTAATATCTGACTTGTATCACAGTCAATTTAGAAGCAGCTGTAGGTTCAGACACTGTTCTAAACTTGACGATTTTTAATTGCCTGGAATTTATTGATTGCTGGCGAGTAAAGAGACAAAGTGACTAGCTCGCTGTCATTAGCTTGCAACAGCCCAACAAAATGGTGGATTTGATACAAACTGGTTCTTACTTTTGCACCCAGTGGGGAATTCTCATAACATGTTTAGCTTACAGTGTTTGATAGAATTGCAAATATAAAGAAGGCTACATTAGATAGATGAATTTGGTTCATGAAGACAATAAATTTTCGTAATTTTGTTTTTCTCAGCACTATTGTCTGGACTACCACTTCAGGGAAATGGAAAAAAAGATTTTATAAGGTAGTTCATGCTCTGACAGTGTTTGTTATAATTGCTTTATTCAGACATTTACCACCTTGGAAACTATCACGAATGCCACATCTGCTCGTGAGTGGCTCTTGAAGTCGGCTGGTGATTCAGCAGCTGTCGCTAAGCACTTCGTTGCCCTGTCAACAAATCAGGTTGGTACTTCTGTGGTCAAAAGTTAAACTGTAGTTTGCCAATTTGACTGTTGTTTCCTTTAGGTGAGCATTTATGGTAAACATACTGGTGCTGCATAGGTTTCTTACATGATATCAGAATTTGGTGGATTGCCACACTGGAGGTCACAGCTCATGCTCAGTGAGTGTGTTAGTGGTTGTGCTCAAAGCTGGGCAATAGAAACAGTTGTGAAAATGACTGCTTGTGCAGCAAACTGTTCAACAGATAGAGGTACATGTGATACGGGGTTAACATTGTGGCATTTTAAATGCCCAATGCATTGACTCTGTTTTTGTAAAAGCTGTTGGCTTGGAAGTTTTGAAAACCATCGTGGAATAGCATTTTGCCGTTGCTTTAGTGTTTTGTGCATTCAAGCCCTTTGTTCTTAAAAGATGCATGTAATTTTACACAGTTCCTCTATAACACGGCATGAAACTGATAAAATGCGTAATTATTGCTCAAATATTCCCATCAGCAGCATAAATGAAAGAATAATTGGTCAAATATCATAAAAATGTGGTTATTTTACAACACATGACTTCTGTGTAGTTAATACCTGCATGAAGTGCTGATGCTAAGGAATTGGCATTTGGTGCTTTTCAATCAAATTGGAATCCACATTTGGTAGACTGCCTCACGGAACTGGGAACACTGGTGTGATGCAGTGACATTGGTGGAAAAGTTGTAAAGGTGAGACCATTAAGGCAGTGGTATTTGAAGAAATGAAACCTTGCATTTGGGGGGGGGGGGAGGAGGGATAAGGATTTGGGTTCAGTGTCTGGATTGGTTCTGCATCCAAGAGGTATCTGTAGCACATTTCACATCTCTGCTAACCATCCAAGGAACCCATATTTGATCTGAAATTTTTTTTACAGGTTAGCCACTCATTGTGAAGATGTAAATTCAATGCCACACACTTACCATATCACAGCTGCTCTTTGAGACTGAATTGTTTGTATGTGTTAATGTTCCAGAACCATGTAGTATAGCCATCCGTAGACCACCAAGGCTACAGTACTGGATTAATCTGGATTAATATGGAAGAGCCTTAGAGTAGAGTTGTGGTGTCTATGGCCAAAGGGTTTACATACGCACCACTTGCAAACCAGTAGTTGGTAGTAGGTAGTACATGAAGGCTGGGGGAATTAGTTGACACTGAAACATAAGATGTGTAGGCTAAAACATTTATTATGAGTTTTTGCATTCCTTTATTTTGTAGTGAACTTCTTCCTTGAAGACCTTGAAAAACAGTAGTACCTAAAATATTGGCTCTACTTCCTCCTGGACAACATTGTACCTTGCAAATTTACAACCATGAAACTCCCCTTGGCCTTCTTGACTCCTTGCTGCTCCACAGCTCATGTCAGACTACCTGCCTGTCCAGTTTTTGGGCTTCATATCAGATGAATGCATAAATTAACATATATTTATCCTTCAGGTCTTGACCTTTGACCTTAAACACTTCTGCTGCATCATGTAGTGACTAGCACATTCCATTGTGTGCATTAGGTTATAATGTCATTGGTATCCCAATCATCATAATAAACTTTGGATATTTTTGTTCATTTTCATATATAGGCCTAACTTCCTATGTATGGTGCACATATGCACCACATTGGAACCAAGAATTGGTAGTAGGTAGTACAATAAGGCTGGCACCGTTAGTAAGTTGACACTGAAACACAAGTTGTTGTAGTCCTTTATTTTGTAGTGAACTTCCTCCTTGAAGACCTTGAAAAAGAATATACTTGGAAGAAAATATTGGCTCTATTAGAAGGAAGTTGCCCTGCTATTACCACCTGGCCAATTTGTGCCTTGCTAATTTTTAACCATGAAACTCCCCTTGGCCTTCTTTCCTTCTTGCTACTCCATAGCCACTGGCAGACTACCTGCCTGTCCAGTTTCGGGGCTTCTTATCACATGAATGCATAAATTAACATATGTTTATCCTTCAGGTCTTGATCTTTGACCTTAAACACTTCTGCTGCATCATGTGGTGTCTAGCACATTCCATTGTGTGCATTAGGTTATAATGTCTTTGGTGTCCCAGTCATCATAATAAAATTTTGATATTTTTGTCATTTTCATGTATACCCACTGTACCTATATATAGTGTATCAAATACAACTGGTGAACAATACAGTTTATAGCCCAAATGGTGTCTGGCAATGTTAAGGTCCAACACAAATGGTATTATAAAAGAAAGAGGACATTTTGGCAAAATTAACTCACGAAGGTTTTTGATTCCTAGCCTAAGGCTGTGCAATGGTGATGTCGTGTGTTGGTGTGCGTGCATGTATGTGATACTTTGGCTTATAAACATATCTCAAGGAGGGTAACTCCGAAGGATCTCATACGTGGCATGTAGATTGCCCATATTGAGTAGATGGTGGATATCAAAGGTCATTTGGGGTCATCAGAGGTCAAAGGTCAAAACCTTGTAAACACTATATCTCCAGAAGGGTAACTGTGAGGGATCTCATACATAGTTTGTGGACTGTCCATATTGAGAAGATGATCTCCATTGTTTTTGGTGGAGGTCAAAGGTCATTTGGGGTCACCAGAGGTCAAAAGGTCAAAACCTTGTAAACACGGTATCTCAAGAAGGGTAACTGTGAGGGATCTCACACTTGACGTGTAGATTTTTCATATTGAGTAGATGATCCCTGTTATTTTTTGTGGAGGTCAAAGATCATTTGAGGTAACAAAAGGTCAAAACCTAGTAAACATGATATTTTAAGGAGGATAACTGTGAGGGATGTCATACTTGGATTGTTCTTAATTATGTAGCATGTAGGTCATCTTGGGTCACAAGATTTCAAAAGATTTTGACCTTATTAACATGGTGTCTCAAGTAGGATAACTGTGAGGGATCTCATGCTTGTCATGTGGGTAATTTATGTTTGTTACAATATATCCATATGGCAAGGAATCACTAAGCCTTTTAGCGGTGTGGTTAAGTTCCAGTAGTCATGACAAAATACTACCTCTTGAAACTAAATATATTATCCCGCCGGCCTCCAACTTATTACTGGAGAACGAGTGAGGGATAAATATCATGTCTCCCATAATTGTTGCCATTGATCATGAATCTGTAATAGAGTCAAATAGCAACTCCCAAGGCCAGAGGGAATTTTGGTATGCCTATAGTATCCAATGCCAGTTAGTTTACGTTGGCTTTACAACTGCTAGTAACTAAGTTCCCTTGTGTGACAATAGGGAGCTTGCTGCTAAGGTCAAAAGGTCAAATTCAGGGATGCAGTAATTTTCTTCTAAGTTGGAGGGGGAGCTAGTAGTAAACTTAGTAGGTAGAATTTTTTGCTTTCTGGATCGAGATTTATTGCTCTTAAGCAAGACGGAGCTTAAAAGCGTGCTTGTTTGTTGCAGTAACTTTACAAATGCACACCCTGTGACAGTGTGCCATGGACTACGTAGTTTCCTTGGTAAAATTTGAAATGTTTCGTTTGTGTGGTTTACATCTTATACCTGCACATGAATGAGAATGGCTTAATGTAAAAATTTCAATTTCTCAGTAATGGTAACATTGTTGTACATGAAACTGTGTAAAAGTCATTTTTGACTCGTGACCACTTATTTCAAAGACCATTCATGAGGGAAGAACCGAATAAGAAATTTTGAGCGTATAATTCATTAAGTAATAATTTCTATGACAATGAAATACAGTGTCCAACAAATTTGCAACGTATAGAGTAGCATAGTTCTTACATAGTTGCTAAATATGGAGCAGTAGTGAATCTCATAGTTGGGAAGTAAATTTGGCAAAAGATCTGGTTTTTTGCAGGACATTTTGCTCCTTGCAACTGATTTGCCTTTTTGCCGAAAGGATAGAAACCCTGTTGGACTTAACAGGGTTTTGTAATAGCCTAGTGCCTATGTTCACATGTAGCAACCCTCAGGCCATTCAGGGCCTGGGATATACAAGTATTAAAGTGGCCTGAGGAATATTCTCACAGCCATACATTGAAATAAACAAAAGTATTTAATTGAACTATGACTGAAACAAGTATTGTAAAGAGAAAGCTCCAGAAAAAGTGGTCAGTTGTGGAAAGCACTCGACAATCCCTGGCTTAGTGCCTAAAACTTAAAATTTGGTCATTGTTTTTAAATAGTTGATGTTATTGTGTGTCTCATATGTTGGAAACCCAGGGCAATTTATAATTCTTATTTTTAATGATTGGAAAGAATTATAAAAGATGCTCTGGGTAGCCAGAGCTGTTCGTTATAGCAACATTCCATGCACTTGGCCAGGTCTTTAGTGCTAGTATTACAGTATGTTGAGAAAATGATTGGCACATGAAAGTGAAAATTGCTGGCAGAAATAATAATGGCTCTTTGAATATGCTTGTGGTGCACATGACTAAATACAGAACATGGACAAGGGTCCTGTTTCGTTAAGAGTTACTATGGATCTTAAGTTTCGTCTGTCATGCAATAGGGATCATAATTCTTTATGAAACAGGTTCCAGGATTCAGCCAAATATACAAGAAATGTCCACAGTTCATGTGTCATCATTTATACTGTTGTATCTAGTATTAATTCCATCTTGTAAGCTAATACATCAGTTTATGAAAGATGCGCTAGGAAATTTCTGGTATATTGCAGATTGTTTTTCTTTTTCTTGTTTTTCAGGCAAAAGTGACAGAATTTGGAATTGACAGCAATAACATGTTTGCATTTTGGGATGTAAGTATTGCTTTTTCCATCATCAGTGAGATATATTGGTTAAGTCATATTAAAGGTCATGTGACATGCCACCAAAAAGAGCTGTTTCACTTGTCAGTGAAAGAATTAAGTCCTCCAATCAAAGATCCGTTGGAATTATTTCAATATCTTTTACCGTTCTCAAAATATACATCTTCAAAGTTTGATGGTTTCTGAAGAAACTAATTGCCTATGCAAAAATAATGATGTGGAGTGTTGCACAGTGTTAGGATTTCTTTTGTTAACCCTAAATAAATTATCTCTTAATTACTGATCATATAGATTACAGTTTGGTGAGTGATATCACTATTTTTCAAGGATAAAATTTTAACTTTTATAATAAACCTCTCAGGGAATAACATTCTACCAGTGTCCTCGAAATTAAGGTTGAAAAAAAAGGCTTACATGTGCCATGTATGGTATGTCCCTCTTTCGATGTCACATATTTGCATATTTAGCTCATGTTTATTCCTGATACAAGTGTGAAATAGAAATTTCCCTGTAAATTGGTCAATGTTTGATGGATGTTAATGGGAATTGTGGCCATTTTCTGGATTTTAATGCTTTTTACATCAAATACCCAACTATGTTATTTTCATGCCACATGACCTTTAAGGAAAGACATGACAAATTCAACTCATTTTCAATTTATGTCTAAACAACATTGAACCAATTTAGATGAATAGCATCCCATAATGGTTTCCTTTGTGTATTGAAAAATGATGATGATTATGTTACCTTCGCATCAGTTTTGTGTCACTGCTTTTCATATGTTCTCAGCTATTCATGGTCACGTAACCAAATTCATGAAAAATTTGTTTATCAAATAAAATGAGTCCATATTTAAATGTTTGTTTGTTGTAGGTGATGAAGATGGAATATGAAGCAAAAGATAGTCATAAAAATAAGCTTGTAATGTTTAAGCAGTCACTCAGCCTGGTTCATAGTTGTAGGAAGGGGGGATAAAGCCCTCTCAGTCAAAAATAATCCCCCCTCCCAGTTCAAGGATGAAAATCCCTTATTTATTCTTTCTGTAAAAAGTGAAGTGTCAAGAATTTTCAGTAATTTTACAGAAAATTTACATATGTCACACTAAATTGCCTCCAAGGACCCTCAAATATGCAAAAATTTCTCAAAGGGGAGGAGTCCCTTTCCCAAGGACAGTAATACAAAACAACACTCTACCCCCTAGCTGAGAACAGCTTCCTATGCCTATGGCTTTCAGTTAAATGACTAGTGACCTGGGTTAGTTTCCTGTTTCATCTCATACAGTGTGATTATTGATTCGTTGTTGAAGGCAGGCAACGAATGTATGGGATGGTGATGTCGTGTGTGTGTGTGTGTGTCAGTGTTGTAACAAGTTACCCTTAGGTCGAGTCACAAGTCAAGTCAACGGTGGTCGAGTCACAAGTCAAGTCAAGTCATTCGTCACATTTTCAAGTCAAGTCAAGTCAAGCACATTTTCAAGTCAAGTCAAGCACATTTTCAAGTCAAGTCAGACATTTTGGTCAAGTCAACTCGAGTCAGTTGCTGGTGTCTACAAGTCAGTGCAAGTCACACTGTTACATAATCATAGCAAATTTAAAAACTGGTATTTCTTCTTTGGTGTGACCTGGAGACAACTGGTTCCTTTGTGACTCTTCTGAAGTGTACCTGTAACTGACTGCAATCTTTTTCTATGGTATGCCACAGGTACATTGTTTTCACATGACTTTACATGCAATTTGCCAGAAGTACACTGCAATACCAAGGTACCACACATAGCTTGCACCCGACACTGCCAACACACGAATGCTAAAACTACTCAAGCAAGCAATGTTAATGTTAATGTTTATCTGCTGGCTGTGGCACAATCTCACTTTCACTTTGCCATGTAGGCCTTACGTTAGATGTCGTCGCCCAGTGATCCACAGATGGCGAAGCCATGTTGTAACATACACTTTAATCGAACGAACTAGTCAAGTACCTAGCAGTAGCACTGTGCACCTCTCGGAAATAAACTCTCCGTCAATAGCGAATGAAAATGGCCATAGTGACCAGGGGCAGGATTTGATTTCTGCAAGTGGAGCAGGGGGCGGGCAAACCCGTGTGGACTGCCAAGCGGCGCCAAAGGCTGGGACTTTGGAACGATTTTATAAATGTGAGATCTAGAACTCAGAATAGGTGCATGCGAAGCGCGCTGAAGAAATTGCATTTTTTAGACTTTTTAGTGATATTAGTAATAAAAATGCTAAGAAAAGTATCCTCAAGGAGAGGGCTCCAGCACCCATTCGCTAATGCTTGTCCCATATTACTGTACTGGAAAGAGCCTTACAACTTGCATCTAAACAATCTTCAAAAAGTTGGTAAATTTACACAGATTGATGGTGATAAACATTTTGCTCTGAAAATTTTCTTGGCATCCCCCCCACTGCGTAAGGCCATGGGAAATTCAAGGATTTCAATGATAATGGAAGAGTTTGAACGAAGCTTTTGAAAGCGAGATGTTCTACAGGAAGTAACCTGGAATCCTGGAACAATATTTAAAACGGGTGCGCATGAAGTGCCCCGAATTAAGAAAACACGTTTAGACATTTAATTGTAGCCTATTGCTTTTCTTTAGTTTTTAATGCAGTATTGTTCATTACACAAAAAATTGCTACCTATATCCTGCTCTGTGGTTCTTTCTTTCAGGTGTCAATTTTGTCGATGGTCTAGGACAATCCAGCTCAACCTTTTTTATTAGTTTGAAAAATAAGTTAGTGTCGATTTCAAAGGTTATCAGGTTATAGAGTATAATTATGATAACTTAAAAAATTAATGAAATGTTTTACGGTAGTTTTTACAAAGACATGGCCAAGGCCATCGGCAGTCAGTTAAATGCCATGCAGGGAAGTAATTTTCATTGGAGGCTGCATCTTGGGAAGTTGTAGCCGGCAAAACCTTTAACCGCGAGCGCCGAAGGCTGGAGACTGAGGGTTCCTCCCTGAGTATTTTTTGTTTTAAATTTGATGACTTTTGTGGTAATTCTGGAAATTCCTTGAATAAATTCTGCTTCCCCACGTGTAATTTGAAATGCTAATGAAATAGGTGTCATATAAAAAAATCCTAAATTTAAGATTGTAACTGTCAGTAAATTTGCTGTGGATGGTAGTAGTTGGGCGAGAAAGTGGACACGGCGGGAAAAAATCGGCAAAACGGGAAGCTCCTTGCCGGGAAATTCCGCCGAGTCCAAAAAAAAAAAATCTATAACGATGTGAGAATTTGGAATGATTTTAAAACCAACATGAAGAAAAATAAGTGATCACTACTCTAGTTGAAACCTTTAAAAAAGAAACATTTTAATTTACCAGCTTACCAGGAGGTTTCTTTATGTCTGTTATTCTTTTATTTTTAACTGAATCCCTTGGTCATGCACTCACGGCCTTCGATCAGCGTCAGCGCACCTGTAACCATGGAAGTACTACCGACTACCGAGGTAGTACTTCCATGCTCTAACGAATCTCACTGTACGCACAGCTAATACAGTGCAGGCTACAGGATGTTAAATGTTTCGGATACTGAGTCAGTCCTACCACTGTGGCTTTGTGTCCAGTCTGTTGTAACGAGCATCGTAACAAAAAATAACATAAAGTTTGTCACTGCAACTTTTGCACTGTAAAGTACCTCAAACATGTGTTCAAATTTCTCGTATACTGCTTTCTTGTTTATCAAAATCCACTACCTACTGTACACACTGATCCTTCGTGATAATTACAGTAAAACTCTTTCTAATGCATCTGCTTGGCTGAGATTTCACCCGTACAGTACGGTAAACTATGTACGGTACGATACGGCAGCCACTGTGCACGCGGTTATGACATCCTGCACAAACGTTGGTTCGTTGCCTGGGTGCTCTCTTCGATATGCTGTGCCGAAGCAATGCACGTGACTTTGGCATGCTCCATTAGCAAATGGGAGTGTACACAAAAATGGGAAATATTTTTCTCTTTTTTGTCATGTATTTGGAAACAAATAGTTTGAATAGCAATGAAAAATTATGAGCAACGTAAAGGTAGGAATCATTTTAGTATTTAAGATAGCAACAGGATAGAATTGGATAGAAGATTTTTTTTTCTCTGCGCAATATACCCTTTGAAAGAATGTGTACGATGGAAGAGCTGATGAAGTGAATTTTGTTTCCAAAAAAAGTCTTTCCACCAGAAATTTGAAGTCTTAGCGATTGATTTGAGACGAGAATATTTTAGTAGTTGGAATATGTGCATAGTTTATGTAGTGTAACTGTTACTTCTTTTGATAAGAAAGCATGTCATCTTAATGTAAGTGATAAGTATGAAATCTAGGAACATAAGCCAATTGACGTATCTATTTGGGTATGTATTTTAGAAAACGGTAAATTTTCAGCACTTAATTTCTTCCATACTATTTCTCGGCCTTAGTATCCGAACGTTCCCAATCCACACGCACTGCGGGCAAAACACGCATGACATTCATATAGCCTCCATGTGAACAGTACATACAATGTAGGTGCTGAGCTTAACGGCCTGACTCTACTGCTTGAAAGAGAATTGAGCATAGATCGCATGACAGAGGAATAAAACTAAAATAACTGTAAACAAACTTTGAAGAAAAACAACACAAGGATACTTTACATAAGTAATTCATGCACAAACAAGTCAAAGTACAGTATTACTGTATGAGTGCTAGATGTATGCGTAAATTTAGTGCCGGGCTCAAACAAAGTCATGTCGGGCTACCACGTACAGTCTGATACCAAATAGCTGGACGGCTACTTCTTTCAAAAATATTTTTCGAGCCCTGGCCTGAGATGCAATCATCAGGGCCCGGAAGGGCCGTTTCCTGCAATCTGGGAGGCTTCATTTTGCCAAAAATTTTCTGTACCCTACGCGCGAACCAATGGTCACGCTCCGCTTAGATATAAAGAAATATAATCACGCGGGAAATAAATTCCAGCTTGCCGGGAAATTTGCATTTTTTCCAGCCCTGAAAGTGGACAGCGATAGGTGAAGCGAGGGTTTTGGGAATAGTAATTTACTCAAGCTGTTCTACAGGAAATAATAACAAGGCAAATTCCACCAAAGTTTTCCTATGTACAGCCGTACAACAGTAGTAATGAGACATCAATTTATATCAGGCTCATGCATGGGAAGCAAGACGAAAAATATATCGAGAATTGTGATTCCCTAGGGATACATGGTCAGGGTTTGGGAATTTTTTTTTTGCAAGGACCAGGGTGCATTGAATGACATACAGTACTTTCAGTGACCCTTATGTCAGAGCTTCAAGTTACAATAGTGTGGCGCGTAGGAGAGGCCCACGCTTTGAAAGAATTCTTATGGTGCCAGACAAAATTTTCAATTGTATTAGTCAGTTTTCTCTGGGGGTGTGCTTGAAGCGCACAGAGAAAATCTTCCCAGCATTATGGTATTTGTTATTAATGTTTTCCTTCATTTAACATTGCAAAGTTTAATCAAAATAGGCTATTGAAAATTCTCATTTAGTTTCACTTGTCTCCCATCGCTTTGTTATTTTATGATTATTTTTATTTTGTAAAGTTTTTAAAAACAACTGCACTATTAGTCAAAGATTTGAAATGGAAAAGTTATGGCAGTAAATAAGGACTTTAGGTCCTAGCTTCACTATAAGAAAAAAATCAATCCCGACCACCACTGTGCTGGTCGAAGACCCCGGATTTTCAATGTGTCGTGGTAAGGACCGCGCATAGGGAGCTATCGGTGACTGGCTATACACGTGCCTTCCTTGAGGACTAAACCAGTTCGGTTAGAGTTGCACAGGCAATATTATTGAGTACTGCTTTACTCAGAGGCAGCAAAATTATTATAGAGGAAAAGATGAACGGACTCATATTAAAAATCTTGTACAACGTAGGTCCCTGAACCACACCAAGAATCATCCAGATGGCAACCCTGTCCAGGGGCGGATCCAGAAATTTTGAAAAGGGGGGCTCACAGCCCCCTTCACTATTCTCCTAGATGAACATTATGCTAATTTTTGCCTTTTGTTATTGTTGATGTGGCAAAGAAGGGAGGCTGATGCCGGGAAAGCCCCCCCCTTGGATCTGCGCCTGCTGTCTGTGCAACATGTTGTTTTTTGATCGAAACCACTTGAGGATCATAATGGTCCATGCTGGCATGATGTGTACATAGTCTGATATGACATGCTTCCGCAGCAGTGAGTGCGGATTTACCGACCTGCCCGGCGCGGCCCATTTGTCAAGTGACAACAGTACTATAGGCATGCAGTGCTGGTATTCATTACACTTGGGCACTGTGTGGTGCGGCCGTGTCTACCTCACGATATGCATGTGCACAGTCCAGAATTGGGTACATTTACAAACTTCAAAGTCACGTCAAAGGGACTCAAGTCACAGCAGGAGACTGGAGTCATTTCCCCTGACTCGAGTCTTTAATTGGACTCGAGTCAAGCTATGCTCGAGTCCGAGTCAAGTCATTTTAGGTGGTGACTGGCGTCAAGTCATTTAGGGTTCCAGACTCAGGTCAAGTCATTTTGGCTGATGACCAAGTCGAGTCAGTTCAAGTCAAATATGCGACTCGAGTGGACTCGAGTCCGAGTCAGTGACTTGACTTGTTACAACACTGGTGTGTGTATGTGTGTATCTGACGCTAAGCTTGTAAACATGTTGTCTCAAGATAGCGGTGACGGACACTTCATATTTGGTATATTGATTTGTCATGGTGAGAGGAAGAACCCTATTATTTTTGGTGGAGGTCAAAGGTCATTTGAGGTCACCAGAGGTAAAAAAACCGGAAAGCTTGTTAAACATGATATATCAAGGTAGCAATGATGGACACTTTTCATATTGTATATAGATTTGTTATGATGTAAGGAAGAACCCTATTGTCTTTGATGGTGGTCAAAGGTCATCATAGGTCACCAAAGGTTAAACGGGGAAAACCTTGTAAATGACTTGTAAACACGATATGTCAAGGTAACAATGACAGACACTTTGCACATTTGGTATGTAGCTTTGTCATGTTGAGAGGAAGAACTGTATCGTTTTTGGTGGAGGTCAAAGGTTATCTGGGATCACTGGGGGTCATACACTGAAAATTTGTTAATGCAATATCTCAAGGTAGGAAGCTTGGACAGATTTCATACTTAGTGTGTGGGTAAGTTATGGTGAGAAGAAGGTATTGTATTTGGTGGAAGTCAAAGGTCATCTGGGGTCACTGGGGGTCAAACACCGAAAACTTTGTTAATGCAATATCTCAGGGTAGGCAGCTTGGACAGATTTCATACGTAGTATGTGGATATATTATGGTGAGAAGAAGAAGCCTATTGTTTTTGGTAGAAGTCAAAGGTCATCTGGGGTCACAGGGGGTCAAACACAGGACACATTGTTAACACAATATCTCCAGGCACTGGGGGTCAAAATCTGGGTACCTTAACATGCTTTCTCAAGATAGGAAGCTTGGATAGGTTTCATACTTGGTATGTGGATGCTTATGGTCTGAGGAAGAATCCTTTTGTTTTTTGGTGGAGGTCAAAGGTCGTCTGGAGTCACCAGAGGTCAAGAAGCAAAATTTCCCAAAAATTTCCAAGACCGTCATCTGTGGTCACCAGAGGTCAAAAAGCAAAATTTCCCTGGACTTTTCACAATGCAAGATCCATTGGGGTCAAATTCCTTTCAAGACACATCCTTTTTTCTTTTTCGTTATATTTGGTGGAGTTCAAAGGTCATGTGAGGTCAGCAGAGGTCAAATTTTAAAACATCATAAAATGATATAGTCAAGAAAGATAAATTTAAGGGATAAACCGCAGTGCAGCAAAGCATCACCATTTGACAAGGAATCACTAAGCCTTTTGGCTTTCTGGTTCAAAATCCATCCCTGATAAGACAAGCTGTTGGATTCTACAGTTTCATTCAATTGTGGTTAGGGTACCAGGAAATACTATTTAATTGCAAGTTTGATGAGCAATTGAAATACTGTCCTAACAGTTATTCAAAGATCATATTGCACATGTGTAATATGTACATATTGCAACATTTTGAGGGGTGTGGTTCTGTAGAATGGAACAACCCCACCTGCAGGGTGGGGTTTTTGGCTCAGTGTGTATTATTCTGACTGGCTAAAGGGTAGACAAAAGAACATCATTAGCCAAATAAGTCTCAAAAGTAGGAATGAACTTTGATATGACTTGCAATCCTTGTATTGTCTTCCTCTTTTGATATTTTCCAGTGGGTCGGTGGTCGATATTCATTGTGGTCTGCCATTGGGATGTCCATTGCTCTTTTCATTGGGCCAGACAACTTTGAGCAACTTCTTGCTGGAGCTCATTTTATTGACAACCATTTCCAAACTGCACCATTGGAGAAAAATCTTCCTGTTATTCTTGGTCTGTTAGGAGTCTGGTATCACAATTTCTTTGGAGCAGAAACTCATGCCCTGCTGCCATATGATCAGGTGAGCATTCACTAGGATGACCTTTTCCCGGTTGCCCTAAAGGAGGCCATGACTGTCTTTAGCCATGTTAGGTCACTGCTAGACACCAACATTGTATTCACATATGGTTGGTAGACATACTCATTAGACTTGACATCGTGATCATTAGCTAATCAAACTGACAGCATCAAGTTGTGCAGGATATGGTTGTCACTTTTTCAAAAGGGGGAAAAATTTGTGTCCAGCATCAGGTAAGGCTGGACAGGATAGGCTGCTCAAAGCTATTTGACAAAAAGCTGGACAAATGGCTACTTAAGCATTCAGATGTTGGCATATGTAATAAAATTAAATTGCCGAAGCAGGGTCAACTGAGGGAGCAGAAAACTTAGACAAACTGTCCAGGGTCCCATCATCATGAAGGGGCCCTGTTTGCATTAAAAATGCATTTAAAACATTTTTTTCACATGCCAGACTCCTTTTCAAAATGTCCCTCTGGCTACTGGAACTTCTTGAAGGCCATGGGTGGAAAAAGTTGAGAAGCTGGTAGGCTCCTTCCTTAGAAATTTGGGTGTTTGGAGGGAAGTTTTGGCAATTGGAGGGAAGTTCACCGTTTTTGTTCTGTAAATGTAAATACAGAAGGAATTGTGGAAAATTTGACTCCCTCACTGGGAATCTACCACCTCTAGCCATCCATTATTGAAAATCTGATTGGTTAAACACCGACCTGTTATTCCACAATACATAGTCAGTAAACATAAAAACTGATTAAAATGAAGTGTTTTACACATTTTCAGTGGTAAAATGGAGTAAACCACATTTGTAGGATTATTATTGTCTCATAAACTGTGGAGACTCCAAATTTGACAAAATAATAAGCTCGACTTTGCCTTGTCTGGTATTTTGCCAAATTTGGAGTCTCGACGGTTTCTTCACAAATAGTAGTCAGCCAAATGCGATTTATTCCTTAAATAAACATTTCTTCCAGCCCTGCTTGAAAGCCATGGCTAACAGTTAGTGGTGTGGAAAAAATATTGACTAGAAAATCTGGGGTTCAAACCGTAGGTGAATTAAACTGGTTGGGATGTTTACACCATGGACAAAATCAAGAGTGTTCTCATTGCAACTTTCCGTAGTATAAAAAAGTTAAAATTAGAATAAAAGCAGTTGACCTGGTTGGCCACCCAATATGAATTTATCATTGAAAAAATGTCATAAGGTAATAACCCATCAACAGTAAAATTTAACAGCATGGTTAGAATTTTCTTGCAATCTGTGATTAATTCCATAACCATGTCTAACCTGCTTATGTCCGTTTTCTTTGGATTCAGCAAGACATACTCAAATGTTATCATATGAGGGTCCCCTCAGTTTCATAACCACATCAAAGAGTATTCAAAATGTCCGAAATTGTGTAAATTTTCATGCATTTTTCTTAAAGAGGGAATAGCCAAGTATGTGTGTCATTTTGCAGACTTATTGCAGTCTGTCTCAGCCAAACTTTAAGTCTTTTTTTTTTGCTTAAATGAAACATGGCTTAACAAGACACAATAGCATTCTTTGTAAACAAGATGCCCAAAGTAGTGACTATTCCTTAGAAAATCTGATTAAATTTTTTTTATTAAACAACTGTATTTACAGTGTCAAACAAGAAACAATTCCACATTTTCTAGTTTTTGTGTCTTCCTAGTTATTTCACTTTATTAAGAAGTACATGTCTAAAAATAAAGTAAACAATTGCAATGAGTTACCCTACAAAAAACAGTTGTTCAAAGTGAGTGACTGAGAAGAGCATTTACTACTTGACCATGTTTTTTGCTAAACTTGGAGCTTTTAGACATATGTGGGACAGAGGCAAGGTCCTCTCCTTGAATTAGGTACATTGATACCTATTGTACATTGATGTTAAAGATGATTCTCACAGTTTGAATTTAGCTGAGTCAATAGACCCTATCAAATAGCAGTTACAAAGGATTGTGGGATTGAGTTTTGGCATGTGTAGTTTTCCTCAATGGCATTTTACTGTGGACAAAAACAAATGTCTATCCCATAATCCTTTGTAGTTGCTGTTTGGAAAAGGGTCTATGGAAGCTCTTGGTTTCGACCAACTTGTCTACTTGGAAACCCACGACAGAGGTCTTTTCCTTGATCACATGTATGCACCAGAAATTTCCGATATTAAAGTCACAAACTGTTATGCAGGCTCATACATATCTGACCATTGCTTCGTCGTGGCAGACCTAAGTTTAAGGAAAGATGAGGTAATGGAAAAAACAATCAAAACGAGATGTTTTAAGAAATTAGACTTAATAAAGTTTTATGAAATACTTGATTTGGATGACCTTTCCGATGTAAATGACCTTGACTGCTTGGTAGAGGCTGTTGATGTAAAAACAGTTAAGGCTTTCAACCAGCTTATACCAGTGACCACTATGAAAATTACAGAAAGAAAGAAAGAAATCTGGTTTAATGA
Source organism: Holothuria leucospilota (assembly GCA_029531755.1). Classification (NCBI taxonomy): domain Eukaryota; kingdom Metazoa; phylum Echinodermata; class Holothuroidea; order Aspidochirotida; family Holothuriidae; genus Holothuria; species Holothuria leucospilota. Next base: position 25,041,287 of record CM055965.1, read on the forward strand.
TGATATAAAAGAGTAAAGGGTTATTGTGAGAAAAAGGGAAAAAATTTGGAGACACCACAAAAACGATACCCATCATCAGGTATTTAAAATGGAACGTAATAAGCTGAACAGAATGTTGTTTGCTGCAAAAAAAGAAACAATTTCTGAAATGATCATAAACTGTGGAAACAACTCTAAAGCGTTGTTTTCTCTGATCAACAACATCACGGGAGCTAGGAGGGAAAATCCTTTGCCAGTGCATAAAAGTGATAAGGATCTTGCCGATCAATTTGCAAATTTCTTTTTAGAAAAGATTCTCAAAATCAGGGAAGTGCTACGTGATGAATGTTTGTTCAAGGCGTATGACCAAGTGAATTTCACCCTTTCAAAGTTTTTACCAGTGAGTGAAGACTACATTAAGACCATCATTCTGTCAATGCCAACGAAGTCATGTGAACTAGACATACTTCCAACCAAACTTTGAAAAAAGTCCTTGATAAATTTTGTCCAATCATAACTAAGATCATAAATATGTCCTTATGTCAAGGCGTATTTGTCCAAAAATGGAATATTGCCGTAGTAAGACCATTACTAAAAAAGGCCGGTCTCGAACTTGCTCTAACTATCGACCAGTAAGTAACTTGAACTTCCTGTCAAAACTACTTGAAAAAGTTGCTTTGGAACAGTTCATGGCACACTGTGAAGAACACACTCTCTTTCCCAGTTACCAGTCTGCCTATCGTAAATTCTTCAGCTGTGAAACGGCACTCCTCAAATTAACTCATGACATACTGTGGAACATGGAAAATCGAAAAGTAACATCTCTTGCGTCCATAGATCCCAGTGCAGCTTTCGATACTGTTGATCACTCGATGCTGCTAAGTGTCCTTGCCACAAATTTTGGTGTGTCAGGCCATTGCCTTGGGTGGTTCAAGAGTTACCTGGCACCACGTGAGTTCAAGGTGAAAATTGAAAACGAATATTCATCTCCTAAGAATCTTGATTTTTCAGTTCCACGGGGAAGTGTAGCCGGCCCAACCTTACATTCCGCCTATGCATCTACAATGCGGAAATGTATTCCTAAAATTGTTGAACTTCACGGGTATGCCGATGATCATGCACTAAAGATAAGTTTCTTAGGAGGATGCAGGGACTCTGAATTGTCCACCACACGTCTTCTTGAAATGTCGTTAAGTCACGTCAAAACCTGGATGGAACACAATGGACTAAAGATGAATGACTCCAAGACTGAGTTTATTCAGTTTGGATCTGCTAAGCAATTTTGAAATGTGTTACTCAAACATTGTCTGTTAATAAATGCGAAATATCAAAAGTTAATGTTATAAAATACTTGGGTGTTCATCTGGATAAGAACCTTATGATGAAATCACACATACAAGTAAATGTAGATCTGCTATGGCAAATTATCGTCGGATAGCAAGCATCAAAAAATATCTTACCATTGATGCTTGCAAGCAAATTGTACATGGTTTAATTATATCACACCTCGACTACTGTAATAGCCTTCCATACGGCCTCCCCAACTGTGAGATTAAAAAGTTGCAGCGAATTCAAAACATGGCTGCTAAGCTTGTCTTGAATAAAAACAGACTAGATAGTTCAACAGCTTGTTTAAAAGAACTGCACTGGCTTCCCGTTACACTTCGAATTAAATTTAAGATCCTCACCTTAGTTTTGAAGTACTTAAATGGACAAGCCCTGGATTACCTGACACACATGCTTAAATTAAGAAGTAACAGACGCGTTCTTAGGTCTAGTGCCAGGAGAATCCTCCTTATACCCAATACACACTGCAAATCTTTTGGCGATCATTCTTTTGCGGTTGCCAGCCCACGTCTTTGGAATGATTTTCCAAGTGATATTCAATTTGCACCAACACTTCAGGTTTTTAGGACAAAGCTTAACACATGGTTTTTTCCATGTATTAATTGTTTTGTTGTTGCTTTGTTGCTCAGTATTTATGTCCTTTCTTCTGGTATTTTCCACTTAGTGTCTTTTCCTTACACTCTTGTCTATTTTCATGCTCTTCCATGTTTTTGTACAGCGCATTAGATAACTTTTTGGTTGATAGTGCGCTTTATATTATTATTATTATTAATAATAATGATAATGATAATGATAATAATAATAAGGTACATTAGTCAACAGCAATACTTAACGATTAGTTGTATGGCTGTGGTACAGAATTACCCCCTGTACAGTAGTGCTGTATACACTTAGAACATTCTGCCAGCCTAGGCAGGTTGGTCTCTAAAGTCATAGCACTATTACTGTTAAAGAAAGCTATGCTCACTGCAGCTGACTTCTTTAGGCTGTCTGACTAGGTTACCGTGGCAATTTGCTGATGTGACTAGAGAGATGGAAGACACCTGATCTGACAAAACCCCAGCTCCATTTCAGCTCTATTGGAATACATAACGCATATGTAACTTGTGTTAACCTTCGCAGCAGATGTTGAACAAGTACCTATTTTCAGGTACATTCTGCAGCCAATATGGGTGTAGGGGTAGTACACGTCAGCTGGGCAGGTGGGCAAGACTTGTGTATGCCTGGACATGTCGTAAATTCATCATCAAGTTGTTAGACCTATATAGCCCTGGTGAAGTGTAGTTTGCAATGGCAATATGCCCTTTTTGCCTGAGCATCAGTGAATTAGCAGTGCCACCATGCTTATTTTACCACCCTTTGGACAAATACACAAATACATTGATGCCTATTTGGCCAATCATCAGGTACCCAATCACTAGGATGGATAAGCTGAGGGGATAATTTTCCCTCGTTGTTTGGGAAATCACAGATTCTGATAGATTATCTTTGTCATGTATTAGTAGGACCTTATATTTTTCATTTCATATGGGTGGGGGGGATCATTAGTGTTTCCTTCCAGTAATAACCGTCAGCTCAGGTTTACTATTCAGGTGAATAAGATCTTGCCAGGGCTCCTATTTCTATCGGCTACTTAAGCTTTGTCTGATTGAGGGGTGCACTAACAGACCTGTGTTTTTCTTTGGAACTGGAGTTAATATATTGAGGATGGAAAATTTTTACTGTCTCATGCGAGATCTGTGGCCCTTTAAGCCATTGGGACCCAACTTGGTCTCATGGGCAGGACATCCAGTGGAGGAAAGGGGGATATATACTCTTTGGAGATACTTCCATTGACTTTTCCTTTTTGATTCCTTGCCGTAGGTAGACACTTTTCATATTTGGTATATAGATTTGTCATGTTGAGAGGAAGAACCCTATTGTTTTTGGAGGAGGTTGAAGGTCATGGGAGGTCACCAGAGGTCAAAAACCGAAAACCTTGTAATCGCGTTATCTCGAGGTAGGGATGACCGACACTTTTCATATTTGGTATATAAATTTGTCATGTTGAGAGGAAGAACCCTATTGTATTTGGAGGAGGTCGAAGGTCATCGGAGGTCACCAGAGGTCAAAAACCGAAAACCTTGTAATCGCGATATCTCAAGATAGGATTGACCGGCACTTTTCATATTTGGTATATAGATTTGTCATGTTGAGAGGAAGAACCCTTTTGTTTTTGGCAGAGGTCAAAGGTCATCTGAGGTCACCATAGGTCAAAAACCAAAAAACCTTGTAATCGTGATATCTCGAGATAGGGATGACCGACACTTTTCATATTTGGTGTGTAGATTTGTCATTTTGAAAGGAAGAGCCCTATGTCAAGATGGGAATGGCCTATATAGATTTGTCATGTTGAGAGGAAGAATCCTATTGTTTTCGGTGGAGGTCAAAGGTCATCTGAGGTCACCAGAGGTTAAACTGCGAAAACCTCACAAACCGCTTGTAAACACGATATCTGCAGATAGCAATGACTGACACTTTTCTTATGTGGTACATAGATTTGTCATGTTGACAGGAAGAAGCCATTTGTTTTTGGTGAAGGTCATTTGAGGTCACTGGAGGTAAAAAGCTGAAAAGCTTGTAATCACGATATCTCAAGATAGGAATGACCGACACTTCTCATATTTGGTATATAGATTTGTCATGATGTAAGGAAGAACCCTATTGTTTTTAGTGGAGGTCAAAGGTCATCTTGGGTTACCAAAGGTCAAAAAGTGAAATTTCCCAAGAATTCCCAAGATTGTAATCTGGCATCACTGGGGTCAAAAAGCAAAATTTCCCAAAAATTCCCAAGAATGTTATATGGGGTAACCAGAGGTCAAAAAGCAAAATATCCCAAGAATTCCCAAGATTGTTATCTGGCATCACTGGGGTCAAAAATCAACATTTCCCAAGAATTCCCAAGATCATCTGGAGTTATCAGAGGCCAAAAAGCAAAAGCAAAATTTCCCAAGACTGTTATGTGGGGTCACCAGAGGTCAAAAAACAAAATATCCCAAGAATTCCGAAGATAGTCATCAGGAGTCACTAGAGGTACGTCAAACAGCAAAATATCCCATCTAGGGTCACCAGAGGTCAAAAAGCAAAATTTTCCAAGAATTTTCAAGATCCAAGATCCATTGGAGTTGAATCCCTTTCAAGACACTTCAGATTTTCATTTTTGTTATATTTGGTGGGGTTCAAAGGTCATGTGAGGTCAGCAGAGGTCAAATTGTTAAAACATAAAATGATGTAGTCAAGAAAGATAAATTTGAGGGATAAACCTCAGTGCAACAAAGCATCCCAATTCGGCAAGGAATCACTAAGCCTTTGGGCTTTCTGGTTCTCACTGTAAAATATGTATCAAGAGCCCTTCATCCCCACTTTTCCGTACACATCTCGTCTACTGTCTGTAGCTATGGTCCTAAATCATTGTTTTAAATTAAAAGGTATCAGCATGAAACACTTTTGTATCACATGGGCAACCTTTTTGTTCTAAAATAAAACCTCATTTGTAAAATATGCAAATGTGAACATTTCCCATTCTGGTTTGTAAAATAATAGAGAAATGTTTTCAGCACTTGGAAAGATGCCACACACAATTAGAAATTACCCCCTCTATGCTATGTTCTCTGAGTCATAGCATGACAACTGTATTGGCTGGGTGTACTGTGGAATGTGTAGTTCTTTCTTCTAATAATTTGAATTCTAGAGTGAATGTTTTTTATGTTTAGCAGCAGTGTTTTTCAGCAAGTCTGTCTCTGTTGTCTGCCATTACACCTAAGGCAGACCTTGAGTCTTAGAAGGGCAGTTATCTCAGTTTATTTCTAGCCCCTCCTCTACATGTCTACTGCAAGGGGAAGGTACAGTAGCCTAGTCTGTACTGAGTACAGCTGCTCAAGACCATTTTCTGCTGAGTATGCAAACTGTGTGTGGTTTAATGGTACTTTAACCTGACCTCACATTTTGTTGTTATTAGTGACCAATCCTAGTGAAGCTGCTGTTTGAATTTATGTCAATAAAAGTGCAATCACTAATTGTGAATAGAGATACCTGGGATTCCTAAATATAAATAGCATGGTGCAAGAGCCCCCTTAAGAGTACAAAAATACATGTTACAAAAATTACCAAGTTAATGCCATTGGTCTAATGCCCAGTGGATATTTCTTTGCTGAAATGTGAAATGTTGAGGTTTCTTCATTTAAAACAGTAGATTTTGCAATTTTGTGTAATATCACTGATGTACAGACTTTGTCCATTAGAACTTGGCCTCCTTAGAAATCAGAACATTCTGACCCAGTCTCCCGGTTGTTACGGGAATGCAGCCACGTTGCTAAGCTTGTGGTAATTGGATTACGTAACATTGCGCAATAGGTACGGACTCTCCAACGAAGTCACCCATTGCAGTAGGAAAATACTTAGTGTTTTTAAACTGTCATTACGTTGAAAGTGATTCACAAAATGCTTTTAAACTTACAGACTGTGTACACGATAAGACAATCTTTCTTCCAGTATAAAAATAATCGCATTTATACAATCAGTGAAACAAAAATGTGACAAAGAAACACGGTGCACGCGCGATCAATTTTCTGAAAAAAAACAATCGAGAGCAAGCTCAAAAATTGTCCCAAAATTCCGTCAAACAGTTTCGTCACAATTCAAAATTGGTAAATTTAACTAGGAAAACTTGTCAGAGGGTACGTACTCAAATTTTATCCTGTTCCGTTCCGGGAAAACACTTTTTGTACACGTTAGAACCGTTGCTATGGCCGATGAAATCGAGGAAACAGTGTGGTTTGGAATGAAAGACACTGCATCGAGGGTGCACAAAGCTAAACCATACATTGTTCTCAGAGGAGCACTGATTGCATATTTTACGTCACTTAGCCTTTGCTCGGTTTTACGAAATTTTATCATTTACCTATCAAGTAATTGTGGCATGAACTTGTAGGCCAAGGTGATTTTATTTGCGCTCACGAAAAATAACCGCAAACTATATTCTTCAAATGCCACAATGTGTCCATAGGCTGCATGTTAACTCTGCAGGCCTAAATGCGCGAATATACACTGTTCAATGCTACAACGTACAATGCACTACTAGTACTGTATTATATCACTACCTCAGTGTACTTTGCAATACCGCATATACTGTGAAGCCTGCGTTGTACACTAGGAAACTATTCTCACAAACGTTGGCTACTTTTAATGGAAAAAAAATACACAGAAACAAATGTTTGAAGCCTATGGTCTGGGTGAAACATTGCAATTCTTATAATCTGTTATAATTTGGCACCTATAACCTATGTACTGAACAGTCTTATTTGTTTATAATTATATTATGCTGTAGATTGCAGATGCTGACATCATACATTTTGCAAACAGTGCAGTTATCTTGTTAGCTGGGGGGGGGGGGGGTTGTTAAACTGATGACAAGATGGAAGGTATGTAATGCTGGAGTAAACTGTAAAATATAAATAAGTCTGATTGTGACGTGGCCAAAATTCACTGTGCCTGTGCAATGTGACTGCTCTGTGAGACTTTTCGATGCCTTAGGAATTCAAAGGACACTGTCTGGCACTGTGTGACTGCCACGTAAGAGTCCATGATGTTACACCTTTGCTGTTGAAGTTTAGCAAGTTATTTACAGATAAACATCGGTGTGTTCATTTTGAAAAAAACTAGTCAGTAAAAATTTAGAAAATCACATGACATCCTGGAACAGTGAGTGGAGCCTAAGATGACACTGGGCTTGCAGATAAACAGCCCATGAACATGGCAGCAAGCTATCATGAAGAATAAGTGCTTTAGTTTCCTGAGGAAACATTGAGCTCCATGTAAGAACATCACTATGATAAGGTTAAGGCGACATGATAGGCAGCATATTTTAGACAAATGGGAAGTACTATAGTACATCAGGTATAGTATGTGCATTCAAAATCTAAAAAATTGCAGACAAAAAGTAAATGTTGGTCCAGACAGCTGGCTTGAGGTGCTTGGTGCCATTGTCAGATAATTATGGCAAGCACTGCAATTCTTCAGGTTCAGGTTTCATCAGGGAAGTGTATGTTGCAAGTAGTCTCCACACCTGTATGTCTCCAGCTTGGCCTTACCTTTGGTTGAGTCTGCTGAGCGTTGGGGTTGCTCTTTTATAACACAGGGTTCGTACAGGTCCTTAAAAACCTGAAAAGTCCTTAAATTTTGATGCTTCAAAATTCAGGACTGAAAAGTACTTAAATTTCACCAAAAATGGTCAGTGGTCCTGAAAAGTCATGAATTTTCTTGTGTTTTTAACAAAAATATATCTGTTGAAGCAGTTTTGATGTAGGGCCGCCGATTTTTTGCGATCGCAAAAATGGAAGTGAACTTTCTGCACGAAACTTTACAGAAAATAGCAAAAATTATCAGTCTCTTGATACATATAAATTTTATGACAGAAAATGGAATATAGGGTGCGTTTACACTTGATCCGGATCTGATCGCCTGCGCGGGGTCTGATCCACTGCTCGAGATCAAATTTGTAGTGTAAACGCAGATCAGATCCGGATCTGATCGCCCGATTTTGATCCTAGTAAGGGGGGAGGATCAGACCCCGCGCAGGCGATCAAACTTGTAGTGTAAACGCTCCCCGGATCAACGGTGACCCGAGATCAACGGTAATTCAACGTAAACTATTTGGAGGTCACTTCTGCAAAAACACTCATTATGCAGGGAGGTGGATCAGAGTACGAGACAAGTGTAAATGCACCAGGATCAAGCCATACACGTAATTCGATATGCTGATAACATAGGGCGATCAGATCCGGATCAAGTGTAAATGCACCCATAGTTGCCCCAGACCATGTTAAATGAATGTTTGCATTTATGAAAGACATATTCAGACGTTTTTCCTTCCGAAATGGTGGCAAATTCACCTTCAAATCATCAAAATCTTTTAAAATTACGATCAGAAAAAAGTAAGAACTTTACGGAAATCGGGAAAATTTTGTCGGTATAGGCTCGAATTTTGCCTATACTGTAGTGTGTTAGGGTAGGTCGCTTGTGTGTGACAAGTATCCGCTGGGTACATTTTTGTAACCCGGTATGTTAAGCACTTCTTTTCAACATAATTTCCACTGGATAAGATGACTTTGACCAAGAAAGGTACTTTTCTGCCCAAAATGTAAAATTCATCCATTTTATAACATTTAGCTCACACCAGGATCTGGTGGTGTGAGCTGCTGTATTGTGATTACACATCACTCTATCTAGATCTATCTGTTCACAATTGTGTAGAATGCCACTCCTCCCACATGCTTTCATGGATCTGTTTGGAACTTGGGCATAATGTTCCTTAGGTGGTGGACCATTTAGGGTGATCAGTAATCTATGGTCCAAGGGTCCCATGTGGGCCCTATGGCTCATTTTATGAAATTCTTTAAAATGCTCCTCCAACAGATTCTCCTGTGCAATGTTGATGGTTTGTCATAATGTTACTCTAGCTGTTAGAGGTACCTCTGGGGTGTTTAGGAATTTTGGGTCCAAGACCCAAGATGGGCCCAAAGGTCCATTTTGTGAAATACTGCAAAGTGATTAACTTTTTTTGCATTTAATGTTTAAACAGAGTTGACAGCCTGTCTTAATGATGGTTGGTTAGTGACCTGTTTATGGAAGTCTTGAATTTTGGTCCAAGGTACTATGTGGGCCCCAGTGACCTATTTTATGAAATTCTGCAAAATTCTTTCCCGCCTACAAATTGTCTTGTAGTATATTGATAATATGTCAAAATAATGCTCTGTTACTGATTCTTTTAGGGTACATACAGAAATTTTGGGTCCAAGGCCCAAGATGTACCCAAGGGTCCATTTTGTGAAAAATTGCAAAATGATCATCCACTCCTCCAGTTACAGTAATGTTAGAGCTGACATCCTATCATAATGATGCTTGGTTAGTGATCTGTTTATGTTTTTTTTTTTGGGGGGGGGGGGGGTCTAAGTTCTCATGTGGGCCTTATGGACCTTTTTATAAAATCATGCAAATTGCTTACACAGATTCTCTTGTACAATGTTGATAGTTTGACATAATTATATTTGGATAGTAGTACCTTCAGGGTATTCAGGAAAAAAAGGGTCCAGGGCGAAATGAACCAAGCACCCATTCATTTAGAAGCAGGGGTCAAAATAAGCCTTCAAACTTTGGGGGCCATCCGGGCCCCTAGCTCATGGAATCTAGGGGCCAAATGAGAAATCAAGGGGCCCAAAGCTAATTAATAAAAAAAAGGCTGTTAAAGTGTACAGGTGCTTTTTACATGCTTGGAAACTTGTGTAGTATGGGTATAATTAATGTAAGTTGAGGCTGAAACTAGCCTGAAACCAATCTGCCCACACCCTCTGAGACCAGTACTTAACAACCGTGCATGTTCCATACAGTGTACATTTTCATGACAGAGAAAGTTTACACTGAAGGTATTTCAAAATCTTCTCGTTGGTATTCCCCGGGAACAGTAAAACGAAGGGCACTGAAATTCCCGTCACAACCAATCAGTCATGAACGCTCACCATTTGCCTGGGTGGCCTAGCCATATAGTAGTACAGCAGGTTTTGCAATCCTCTCAGCCACCCATATTATCGTTTAATCTGATTGGATAAACCCGACATCATTCACTGTGCAGTCAATGATCTAGGCCTACAGTTTGAGTGTGTACGTAACATAACAGAGACCTGAAGCCATCTTGCAATATTTGAAATGTACGCTACTGCATTATGTGTGATAGGTTTTTCGACTGTATACCTATGTGTGGTGTGCATGGCTTTTGCCGTACCAATAGTTTACTACATTCACCAAGTTTTGTAATAGTTAACGTCCCGTAAATAGTTCACATTCTTCCAAAAATTGAAAGGCTTTGAAAGTTTCGTGGGATGCACTACATATACGGTGTGCTGCAGGTGAAAAAATTCATGCAAGTGTACCAAGAGTTTAATTCCACCCTTTCCTTTTTTTGTCGATTATTGAAGAATGTACTTCCCACTATTGCATGGTCTCTTGCATGTATTGCATATCTGCACTAGCGATGGCGTGCGTACTCCGTACTGATTCCAGTACGTCTCTGTATTACAGTACAGTGTAAATTAAGCGGTGCAAATGCCACACTGTAGGTACAGAGGTTGAAAAGGAGATTGTTGTCAGTTATTAATCTTGTGAGGCTCCACCTACATTATACTTATGATTGACATTGGTGTATGCCTGCGTGACTGATGTTCCTTGTTGTGACAAAGCAGACTATGAGCAATGTGAAGTGATTTCAGAAATAATGCGTGTTTCGCAGGTTTTTATTGACTGTCAGTATACGAAATACATAGGCCGTGCGAGATACAAGATCGTGAATGTGAATGGAGAAGTTCATGTGCAGACTGTACAATTAGCCTTGAAATATTTAGGAGCCAACCGGGCCCCTTTCCCTGTAGAAGCTACGGGCCCGAGCAAATTTCTAGGAGCATCGGGCCCACGGGCCCCCGTTATTTCGAGCCCTGAGAAGTCAGGTGCTTATGCTTGAAATGGTATTTTCCAAAGTTTTGCAAGTTGAAAAGGGAATTTTGTTGTTTATGAAGCTTAAAATCAGTGGCCCTATTGATGAGCTGTAAAAAACAAATGTTCTGTACTGTTCATAAAGTTGCAAGATAGACTCAAATGATATAAGAGATGGTTATCCCTATTTAATACTATACTTTTAAATTCTTTCTGGTCAACATTAGTTTGAGAAGTCCTTAAAAAGTTCAATAAAAAGTCCTGAAAAGTCATGAAAAAATAATGTAAGAAACGAGTGGGAACCCTGTAACAGAGGACTGGAAAGTATACTGGAATATAAGGGGTCATCCGCAACATTATTTGTTCATCACTCACACAAAAGTACAAAACAAATTTTTTCTTCAAAGCCCCTCCACCGTGACTTCACAGAGGGAGGTTTGAAAATGTAGCAAATAATAATTTGTAGGTAGGTCTTGGCCCACCCATCCAAACCCCCACAGACTGTCGTTTTGTACTCTTGTGAAAATGATAAAAAATAAATCATACTAGTGCTTGGGATGATTTTACGTGTTGCAAAAAAGATAACTTTTAAATTGATACCTAGCATTAATGATCAAGCGGATGGGATTCTCCTCTCATACATAAAATGTCATTGTAACAAGCATGTAAGACTTCTTGAAGAGGAAAATGAAGTAAGGATTTCTTTAATTCTCCTGGCCCAGCTCCCAGATACTTCTGTTGGTGGATGAAGTCTGTTTTCGTATGACTTGACTTGCAAAGGTAAAAAATACAAGGATGGTACAGTAGATAGAGTGACCTGAGAACATTTAACCTGTTTATGGTTGGAGACTAGTCTAAAGAGGGTTTCTGTCTACTGAAGAAAAGAAATGAGGAAGGCGTTGCAAGGGTGACTACTCTCTGTTCTGTCTTCTCTGTTACATCACCTAAAGGGTTCAGGATAAGGAGTTAGCTCTGGGATGCAGGTTAAATTAGGGTCAGGGATAAGGCCCAATGCAGTTCTAAGCCACTTATCTAAATATCTCTTTGAAATGACTACAAAAGTGGATCCGTCACTAAAATTCACGTCTGCGTTTATAGTGTGTCAAGATACATAGTTGTTGAAACAGAGAAATCGGAACATGGGTGGAACCCGTTGCCAATGGCAACAGAGTAACACAACATTTTCATCTTTCCGATCCAGAGAGAGCTACTTTCTGCTATTCTTCATACACAAACCAGATGTCTGTCCCTACTCACTTTTTTAAGACAACACAAACTTTCATCATTTTAATGAGCTGACCAGTTGTATTCATTGAGCTTTGGTTCTATAACTATTGCAGTGGTTCAAATTTGAGTGTCATGGATACTTTTGGATATTCCATTTTTTTGGACATAACACATAAGCAATCCTTTAATTCATGCAGTTTACTGCACCAACTGGAATTTATGTGCAGCCTCTGTGGACATCTCAGTGGGAAAAGTTTGAGTACCAAACAAAACAACTTACAGAAAAAGAATTGAAAATTCATGCACATGATTTTTCTTGCCATCAAAAATAGTGAAACAAGTCTTAAATTGAGAAGTAGAAGACATTCCAAAATGTCCACTAAAGTCTCCAGTAAAAATGTACTCCAAATGCAAAGATTCCTTAATTTACAAATTTGTATATTTCTTTCCACATTAACTTCAGAATTACAGTAACATATTCAGTCTATGTTATTGACCACAGCTCGGCTCAACCTGGTTTTGACCATCTCCAGCACCCCTCCCCCTTCCCTCCCTCCCGCCCATTCACTGAAAGAGAAATGATCAAACGCAACTATCCGCCTTCCTATCAACTAACTAGAAGCCTTGGATAGGGAAGTTGTTTGCTTTTCATACCTACACACATTCCTCCCCTTTGCTCTCCTTCTGATTTCACATGAATTTTCGTCCAGTTCTGCTTAGTTTGAAAACCACTCATTTAAAAAGATGATTTAAACTTGAAAAATTAAAGTTTTCTTTACAACATCATAAAAAGCTCTCTACCTAAAATTTCCCAATTATCAATGCTTTTTAAAGGCAGCTGACTAGACATCAAAATGACTTTCCATGAAAATTTTGTCCACTGATATTTCCACAATGGTGTAAACAACTAATCACACCAGTAGCACAATTTCAAAAGTTTGTGAAAGCATTTTTCTCCATGGAAATTTCATCCTGAACTAATTTGCCATTCAAATCAAGTCAAGTTCTGTAGTACTACTGGTAGCCTATCACCACTGAGATTCAATTCTCTCCCTCCACCCTCACTACCCCATTGGCCTGGCAAACTTCTCGATCATTGTCCACTGTGCCTAGACTTCAGCACACAAGATGCACACCGCCAGTTTGTTGCACAAAGTAATTCCAACCTGTTCAAATACAAACAAAAAAGAGAGGAATAAAAATAGTGATAAATGGCAGTAAACCTTTTACTTGCAATGTGCCAGTGGTACTGAATACATAATACACCCTAGTTATGACACTTAACACCTACAAAGTTTTAATTGTACCCATGTTTGTTTTCCCTTCATGCCCTCTGTCCCCAATTTAAAATGTGACTAAAATAAGAATGCCAGTGAAACACAGTATGCTTCCATCTTGGCATGCAGCATTTGAAACATTTAGTCACTGAAAAGATAACCGTCATTATTGGCAAGCTCCTGTATGCCAAATTTGGACTAATTATGCCAACTCAGGGTTTCCCGTGGCATTCTTTTTGTGAGGCGGCCACCTCACAGAAATTTTCTATAATTACTACCTCTACTGTACTAGCTTATAGAAGTATTGATAGTTCTCCCTCCAAACCTGGCACCATATTACCCCCATGGACTAATACCACCTCACACTCTCTAAAACCCAGGGGAAACCCTGCAACTTATAAATTCAGTGGCAAATGGGATAATGCTACAGCATGCCCTTGCGGTTAGAAACTTGGAGTAAACAGTACACTATGCTGTCAGTACAGGGTTCCTTACAGTAGGCTCATAAGGGAAGTAATAGCCTAGGCTAGACAATGTGTCGTACTGTATAGCGAAAAATTTCGGCGAGGCTAATTTTTGGCGAATCTGTACCTTGTTCACATATTTGCGGAGTGAAGAATTCGCTGTTGCAGGCAACCAACATAGTCTTGTACACACTAATGACAGTATTTTTGCGAGTCTTAAATTCACGATTAGATACTTGGTCGCGAAAAGCGCGAAAATTTAACCCCCATGAAAATTTCCCACTATACAGTATATATGGAATTCCTTGCATCTTGGGATTAGAACAGCCCACGCTATCGAAGAAATGCCATTTTATAACTGCAAAGAAGTCTTGAAACTTTTTTCCTTACATTAGCATGAACACTAATTCAGATTCATACTATTCACCTGCCATTATAAATCATTAATTTAGTTTAGTTTTAGCATTTGAGGGTAATTGTGAGATTAAACCTGAGTTGTTCTCAAAAGGTAATGAAGCAGATATTTACTCCCAATCCTGCTTCCAGGACTGACACTTCACCTCCCCATCCCATATTATGTGAACTCACTCTTTTAATCTAATTACATTTCGCTAGTCAAATGAGCAATTCCTTTTCCGATCTTGAGATATTATACATGTTCAAATATAGAACACTTATAAAAGTCTGTTAACTGTAAAAGCTCGTGCTGGGCTGAATTATTGAGAACCGTACCTTGTTATTTTCCATACAGTAGGTGCCTGAAACTCCATAGTTTTAATAAAAATGATTGATACGGTATACAATATTAACAAATGTAGGTCCATCTAAGACCAAACCAAGAACGGATTAATGTACTGTAACATGCTAGTACGTTCTACAGGGTTTTTTCTCCTTCCTTGTAGACATGAGTCCTAGTTCACCTGACCCTTGAACAGTACTTTGTGTTTCCATTATACTCCTACACTTTGTGCAAAGTGTACAAATTGTTCACATCTCCCAGCCATAATGTCCGGTGAACTCTCACACTCAAATAACAATATTTTCTCACCAAACTTTGCCCACCAACTCTCTGTGGGGTGTGTTGAGGAGTCTAATGGAAGCACACAGCACTGTTCAAGGGCTAAGCTACCCCCTCCCCCCAAGATCAAACAAAACTTTCACAAAAGCAAAAGCAAAAGGAACTCAATCCCATTAGCTTATCTGGGCCACTGTTTGGGCTAGTGAGCCCTTGAACAAGATCCAGCAGCCATTATGTTCCTAGGCTACAGACCTACATTAAGCTACGCCTATTCCTGATCAAAATGTTACTTGCGTGAAATTCCTCAGTTCCTTGTTATTGGCCTACGGGTTACAACGTAGTCTACTGCCACAAAAAATACCTCCTTTGAAATGTTATTATTAATAGCTTTGGCCAGCCTTCACTATCTTATACAGTAACTGTTAGTATCTAGCCTAGCCAAATGTTATACTTAAGTTATAGCCTAGGTCTAGGCTAGCCCGAGTACACTATTCCAGAACCGATGAAACTTAAGCCTATACTTTGGAGAAAAGTTTTCGATTGCCATACCCCGGTAATAGAACAAAATTGTCTTCCCAAAGATTTTGATTAATATGGTGATAAAATAAAGATGTTTTAATTTACACAGTCAGCAGCATTTCCAAGTCCAGCATTGCACAGCTAAAAATAAAGCAGGGAATTGCGAAGCACACGTTTCACCAAACAGTACCTGCACACAGTGCATACTGTATACAACTTAACAATGTGTAACACTAACAGTATGTGCAATGCATCGTGAGCATCGACTTTCGAAGATGTTTTCATCATGGTCCCTATGGTAACTGTGACGTTTCGCACTTAGTATGTCATTAACATATGACGTCATCGTTTCTGATCGTATTTGTGTTGATGTTAACGGTGAGTCTTTCAGAAAGTGGGTGGACTTTTTAAACGCTTCGTTTTTCATCAAAATGGAAAAGAGCAAGGCGTTACTTCTCAGATAGGAGGTTTGATCTGTCTTGATTGACATTAAGCGTGAAAAAAGATTGACAGGGCAGGGCAAACACTTTTTGTACACGTTGGTGTGGAGCAAGTTTAGAGGGATGGTCAAAATGAAAATATGCAATAACTCAGTCAAATGGGGTGGGATTCTCTTAAAAATTGACAGGTACATAGATAGGTAGATTGTTAACATACACTGATAATTTCAACGAGAATGCATGAAGCACGGCCGAGATATAGGCATTGAAAGATTTGCCCGCCATTTTCGTTGGAGTGTGTAACGGACGTTCTCCCAAGGTCACAATTCAAGATGAAATCCTCAAAGCGTCGCAGTTAATTGCATAGCAACCGGGAGGCTGGACCAGACCTCACAAAGGGAAGGTCGGGTGTAATAAAATCTTTATCTGTTGATTTCTTTGTCGTAAGGAATCACTATCACTTCTAGAATAACACTTAATCCCTGGTCAGTGAGGAACTTTGCTCAGTTGATTACACAACAGATAAGCTACTGAACTGTCCTCACATTGCACGCAGTTAAATCTTTTGTTAGGGTATGTACAGGAAGTCTTTATTTACTTTAAAAGGTATGAGATATCACCAGGAATCAGTGATCATGCGGGCAGGGACCAAGTTTTAATTGGATGAGGTAGCAGATACACAGTTTATGATTCCAAAAATAGGGTCTGGATTAGTGTTGGGTGATATATCAAAAATTATCGTTATCGCGATAATTTCTTTTTATCGCGATACGATAACAAGAATTCAACAATGACGATTTCTTGTAAAAAAAACAAGTCAATTTGCCTTGTAATGGGTTATTTCTTCTTTCTGTCTTGAGTATTCTTTTTTTAAATTACAAAATCGATGGCAGTTTTATCATTTCTCTCGAAAGTTTTCCATCTAGGAGAGAGCAAAATGAATTCGCACAGTCGTTAATCGTACGTTAGCTATAGATCTGCAATGTACGAAAACACCCATACTTTTGGCCATGTCCGTGTTCTGTACAGAAGTTTAAGTGAAACGCGATGACAGCACAGTAAAGTGCATGTGTAGGCTACACACCTGCTCTGTAGAGAAGTTTACGTACATTGTAAGAACACGCAACATGGTAAGGGGAGTTCAGTATTTTAGCCATTGCTACTTATGCCGCATAATTTCCAGTTGTCACCTCATATCTTTCAGTAGTAATGGAGGGGGATTTTTACGTGAAACATACATGTTAATTAGTGAGGTGTGAAAGTGTACTACTTGTACACTTCTTTAAGCGATGACGGTGACTGGAAAGTGAGCTGTGCACTCAACTGACTCAAGGAAGGGTACCATACTAGCTCCACTGATTTGGGCACAGTATCAAACATATTTACGTAGAGATATATAGTGCATGCATGCATTACTTAATTCTGCTGTATGATACTATAACACTGAAAGACAAACACCTGTGAGCATACACGCTGTGTTAATGTGTAGGTTATAAACGATAGGATGGTGTGAAATAGTTAGTAGATGCATAGAAATACTATGGGCTTCAAAGTATTTCCGTTTTACAGGCCACTGTGTGAGACTTAAGTTACGGTTCACAGTGTAAACTGAGAAGAAATAAAATAGGGTAGGGTGCAGCGGCAATATTTTACCCTTCTTATTTTTCATCCCACAATAAGAACCGGCACAGGGTTTTCAGAACAGCAAGAAGGGGAAATGACTCGTGATTAAACTTGACCTTGAATATTCTAACATGCATGACCAGCAAACTTCAAGGGGAACTGTCGTTATGAAAATTATCATGAATATCTAATTATTGCGATAGCTTTTGTTTTGTTATCATGATGGTAAAAAAGTCAATGTTGCCCTATTACTGTTGTTCTAAATGTATTGTGAGGTTCAGTATGTAGAGTTACTTAATGGAATAGGTGCATCTCTCCCAGTGAGCTTTCCAGGAAAACAAATTGACTATTTTCCAAGGTAATCTAGACATTGTAATTTCAAAAGGAGGCAGTAGCATGTTGTGCTGGTTGTAAAAGAATGATATCACAGATAATAGCACACTAAACTACTTTAAATGGAGGTAATTGATTTATATCCCACACATGGAAGGAGATATGAAGATGCAATGTAGGCTAAAGGTTCCCTTAAACATATGTTTCAAAAAGCCTAGACAGTTGATATGGGGCTGATCTGTAATTAATGCTGGTACTCTTTTCAAATGGCCCAGCATTTCACAAAAGCTATTTGTCAAATAGAACAACAGTCACAAAGGTGTGAGTATTTCCATTTTCAGGAAACATTGAACTGTAAAGGTTTCTGAGAGATATAGCAAACATGCATTAAGGGCACTGATCCATGACAGGACCTTTTTGTTTGAAGGTCAAATATTTTGTGTTTCAGACTAGCTTAGAAATAAAAGTAAAACAATTGCCCCCTTAGTCATAAGAGTGTGTGCAACTACCATACTGCCTGAATCATGGTGAACAATTCTCACATCAAAGCTAGAGCAGATATTCATTATGCTGAAAGGCTTACAAATGTTGAAAGTATCTCAAGATGGTTCCTTTTACAGTTTCATGTTGCAGAGAGCTGTGGCACCAAACTTAAACAAAAATCAGTGCCTTCAGAAGGTACATGTACCTGAGAATGGGAGGGGGGGTCGAGGGATGGGAGACTAAACCATTACACTTCAGAGCTTTGACATTTTCTAAGGTAATTTGGACAGTTTTAAGACAAGAAGCCTTCAAACTGAAAACAGCACCCTTATAATTTTAGATAACACTTGAATAAATAACCCATTGTATGATGGTGTAACACTGTGGCCATGACTTCATCTCCAGCTTAGGATCAAATCCAAAAGTCTACAGCTGTACTGCCAAATGCCAATCAGATCAAAATCTGATCCTCTGATTTTAATGTTTATCTGAAGTGAGGATCGCATCCAGGATCAATTCAGTTGTGATCCGGCCAGAATCAATGTCTGCCATGAGGCATTTTCTTTCCCCTTGAAATGGAATTTCCATATCAACAACATGTGGTGTACATGCATGTAACAAGGCTCTTTTCCACAAGATAATTGATAACCAATTCTTCTTTACTTCTCTGGGAGTTATCATGTAAGTGCTATCTCCTGGTCACATCAGTGTTGAGTGCACCCCTAGCTACCAGTCATTTCCTGGCTACCTTACACTAATACTGTAAATTCCAAGTTGCTGTTTACCGATTTGTTCATGCCAGCCATAGACCCTTTTCCAAATAGCAGTTACAATGGATTGTGGGATAGAGTTTTGGTTCACATCATTTTTGGCCACAGTAAATTGCCATTGACAAAAATGGTGCACACTAAAACTCTGTCCCATAATCCTTTGTAATTGCTATTTGGAAAAAGGTCTACTGCTCAACTCGTTTTTTCAAAGTAGTAAAGCTTGACAAAATTTCAGGAGAGTTATTTTTTAAAATATCTGGAACAATTGAAGCAACCAGTTAATTTCTTTCCATCACCAATGGTGGTATTTGCATTATCTAGTGAGCTTTTGTTTGTAAAATGCTTTATTTAACATTTTGCATTTCTTTTTTTTTTTTGCTCATAGCTTTGGTACATACCTGCTTACTGGTTGTTGTCATAGACCCTTTTCCAAATAGCAATCACAAAGGATTGTGGGATGCAGTTTTAGTGTGCGCCGTTTTTGACCACAGTAAAATGCCATTGACAAAAACAATGCATAGAAAAGCTTTATCCCACGGTCCTTTGTAATTGTTATTTGGAAAAGGGTCTATTGAGCATCCCATTCTAGATACTTCTTTTTTTTATCGGATTGTGTGAACTCTGAACTTGTCAAAGGAAGAAATTGATATTTCCGGATGCTGTTCCTTTTTGCAACAAATATTCCCTGGGTCACCATGTATGCAAAATTGTTGAACAGGAAGGAAGTGGTTACAATTTATTGTGTACAGTGACAAAAAGCCATAGCCAAGTATGATACATCAATGGTAGCAGTAAAGTAAAAAAGTGTGCACATATATACTAGAGGTATTCACAAAGTATTAAGTCTTTATAGTGCCTAGTTGACAGTTTAGTGGAGTGGGTTGATTTGGTTTTGTCTGTAAAATTATCACTTTACGGAACAAAACAATTTGCCCATAATGTGTTATGAGCTGAAAAAAGAGACACTGAAATAATAAAGAAACCATTTAATTTGAAAAGTATGATTAGTATTGAAAAAGCTGACAGGAGAAATCAGAAGTGTGACATTTGTGACACAAACAGAGAGAGCAGTAGTCAGATAGTATTGTAGGTGTGTAAAGTGTGTATTGAGGAAAACGCAGGAAATTAGTTCCCATAAACTCTTTAGAATGGGTTTGGAAATGTTAACAGGCACAAAACATTTCCATTTTATTGAAGAGGGCCAAGGAGGGTTGGGGGAGGGGAGGGATGGATAGCTAGGGGTGGATCTGAGGAGGAACAGGGGGCACCCACACATGCCCATCCCTTTGTTTTCTCTGGCCAAAAAAAAAGAGAAAGAAACAGTAGGTGAAATTTAAAGGAAGGGTTTAAGCAAAAACTAGAGGAACTGAATCAATGCAATTTGGTGAAACTTTGATTCAAACCAGACATGTGACCCAAAGTGAGCTTGAGGCAACCTGGGGTTATATCACTTCTTCACATTGATGAAAAATGCTTTGTTTCCTTTATTATTTCATCTGTTGTGCTGACCTTGAAGTTAATAGGAATAGGACCTCCCCATGTGTGGAATGTGAAATTTGTAAAGTTCTTATGCCTCTCATTCAATCACATTCCGATAAAAAATATGATGGTGGAGGAGAAAATTGGTTGTAAAATTAGAAAAACCAGGGAGCTGCCACTCTAAAAATAAAAAACTGCTCATTAATGTGAGGCTATGATATATGTGCTTGCTTCAAGTTCACTTTGTGTTGAAAATGTGACAACTTTAACTGCTAATATCTTGAGAACTACACATTGGATTTCAATGCAAATTTCACCAGAATTGTTAGAATAAGTACCCCACTAACTTATCCAAACTTGATTTGAGCTTGGACCCTTCATTTAAGCTTATCATGTTGTGCAATGGAACAATAAAATAGCACTATCAATTTTGTTCAGTAATTCCCCATCACTATGACTGGTAATTTAGGCCTACAGGCCTACAACTGGAAGTATCTAAGACAACTTTGCTGATGGATACTGTAGGGTAACCTGAAGGCTATTTTGTGGCATGCTTAGTGTACACCTTTGACTGCATTCATAGCAACCTTTTGCTAAATATTTGGCATGCTTTGTTGGGTGTAGTTTTGTTGCATTTCTTCCCTATTTTGGTTACATGTAGATAGATAGTAACCCCCTTACCAAGTGGCATACTTAGACACGTATAGGTAACACAGATTTCTTTAAAGGTCAGGAATTTTATTCAAAGTAAAAAGTGACTACTACCTTGATGCATTATAGTGTATCCCACCCTTGAAAAATATTTTGCCCCTCCCCCACCCCCTGGGAGCTGTCTTGCCCCCTTCAGTATCTTAATTGTCTGGCTACAGGTCCTGAGTAAGGTCCTTTCAACAGTTTGGAATGTGGATTATTAGCAGGAATAGACACTTTTTCATATCATTCAGGGAGGACTATAGCTAGACTGGACCTATGCTCCATGTACAGGGACAGAGCAAAATTTTTCCTTGTGCTATTTACAATTATTTCCAAGGCTGTGTCACAGATGAAAAAATGTTAAGTTCGTACATTATTTTACTTTGTGTAATGTCAGATTGTTTAAGTTAACGAGGACCAAGGCATAGACCGATAATTTAAAAATAGTTACACCCCCAGTATAAGAATGTTTCGTGGAGTTTAATGATTTTAATTGGGTCAAGGTGTTGCTATTTTAAACCTTTGTATGGGATATCTTTTGTAATATAAGGGCAACTAAATTCAGCTGCTTGAAAACGGTGCCAACACTCAGCCTCATTTTTAGTCTTTAAAGGGAAAATGCAGTCCCCCCAAAATTGCATTAGTGCACATCATCATCCTTATTTGTTAAGTCATTCAGAATAACTCCTTGGTTTACCTTCAATATTCATTCAATGATCTTATACAGAAGTATAACAAAACATACTACTTGTAAGCCATATAAGAGGAGATCTGTTAGATTTAGCAAAGTTTTGAAAATAAACTTGGAGTGACAGCTTTCTCTCCCTTTAAATTCCAGCTTAAGGTGTGCTTCTATCACAGTATGAGAGAAACATTAGTCATGTAGGGGGTATTACCCTGTGGGAGATAAATTTTGAGATAACCTTTAGAATTATAAACATACCCCCACTTGTAACAAGGTGTTTCCTTTTGTATTGATTTTTTTTATGTATCAGAAACTATTATAACAGAATTAGTTGTCAGTGTTGGAGGTTTGACTCAAAATTGGAAAGAAACCACGTTTTGTAACTTTTTCCAGTAATTACCAAAAATGCAAGGAGAAGTCAAAAGCATTCACGTTTTTTCTGTGGGTCATGCAAGGAAGATGTGGGGTGTGTCCATTGCTATGTTCCATTAATGATATTTGAGTAAATATTTAATGGTCTGCCCTATCTTGTTGAAAGACAGTCAATTGATTTAAAGCCAGTTGTGTATGTATTGTCAGTGTTCATAAGCGTATGGGGCCTCATGGATTTTTGGGGCACAAGAGTTATAAGAAGAATTTTGCCGAATAGTCCCACAGATCCTGCCCGGCCATGTCCAAAAATTTTGGGGGGCACAGTACCCTTTCCCCTCATATACTTCTTGTAGTGCTATTTGAGGATTTGATGGTACCATTACATTAGTGTAGCTGCATTGTGTTATTCACATGTGAAACGAGTGCTACATTAGGCATGTCCTTGGCATGTTCCCTAGCTGCGTAGTCTAGTGGAGAAAGTCACCTTTATAGAAGCAACAATGTCTAAGGACTTGGTGTAAGATTTAGATACTTGGCCATCTTACGGAAAGGTGGGTGCTTTACCTAGGAGCAATCCACAGTTTTCCCATCTGAAATGACTTTCAGATGAAGAAAGAAAAACAGATTTTGACGTAAATTGAGAAGTTGCCGCCCAGCCGCGTGATGTTTTGTTATAAATTATGTAGCCTTTGTCATATTGTAATCAACTGCTGGTCTGATATTGTCAATGCGGTGTGTGAAAAATAGTTGCTTCTCCGACTAGCAACTTCCTGGTGTTACAGAAAGTACGGGTATGGAGAATGTACAGTCACATCATCAATCTTGTTTACGAAAGCACATTGGACGTCATCCCACCCCTTAAAATCAGAATTGTATGATAGTACAGTATAGTATTGTAACATGACCAGGTAGAGAAAACACAGACATCAGTTGATGGGGTTACATGAGTAAAAGACTTTATTTGGCCAAAGCCAGCCAAGAGGTCAAGTCACTCTGCAGCCTGTAGGAGGAGCACTGGGCTCCTCCAGCCAGACCACAAGCAATGTTTGAACAGAAACTATATATTTGCAAAACATGCACACAAGCAGTAATGAAAGGAATTCTTAGCCTAAAAACATGGGATTTACTAATATTTTTACAGCATTACTCTGGGGAAAGATATGTGACTAAGTTTACCAACAAAATGCAATACAACAGCATGTAAATGAATTATCGGGACCAGTTCACTTTCACTAAATACCATTTTGGCCTTAAAGACAGATTTGCATCACCCCAAGTATGACTTTTAGTTGGGGGTTAGCAAAATTCTCAATTGGTGACTACTCATTGATTGACATCAGAGTTACAAAATTCAAAAGATGCAGAGCAGCTCATATTACACAGCATGCACAGAGAATGTTTTGATTACACATGGGGTCTTTTATGCTCACCAGGATGTGGCCTTGAGCAGTGAACTATGTTTGTGTCTGCACAAGAAGAAGCAATAAAGACAATTATGGGCGGGGCTTATAACCAAGTAAAAGTCATACTTGGGGTGATGCAAATCCCTCTTTAAGTAACAAAAGAACTGAATATTCATGACATTCCAGAGAGATACTAGGACAGTGTTTTAAAGGGTGCTTTGTGTTCAGTATTGTATACTTATGTGTCAGTGAAACGAATGTGTGTATGGGACAAAGAACTATTGAAGTCCAGTGTGAATTTAAACATGAGATAATCTGTATGGTCATATGGATGTGAGACAATTTTTATGGGGGAGGGGGTGGGGTGGGATCGGGGAAGGGGCAAGCACTCTTGCCTGAAATAATGTAAGGGCCTGTTCAGATGCTCTTCATATTGTCTTATCATTCTTTCTTCATCGGAACAATCCGTTAACCATTTTTTTTGTTTCCTCATACAGTACCTTCACAGGTTCGCAGCATACTTCCAGCAGGGAGACATGGAATCTAATGGTAAATATGTGACCCGCAGTGGACAGAGAGTTAACTACACAACTGGTCCCATTGTGTGGGGAGAGCCAGGAACCAATGGTCAACATGCCTTTTATCAACTCATCCATCAAGGTATGGACTGACGTTTGGCTATTTATAGGTCATCAACCCTTAAATAAATGCTAATACATTCTAATCACAATTAGAGGGAATGTCTAATATCCAGGATTGAGAAAAACTCTAACCACAACTAAGCCTCTTAGTAAATAAACTGTGCAGCTCAACTTCCTGGCAGGCATGAACCTCATCTTGACTCCTGAGAACTTAGTAAGTAGAAAGGTTTTTTTATGACGGGAATCCATACTAGTAAGATGATTTCAACGAGTACGCCGTCGAAGGTCTTGAAATAGTCAAGCTTTTGTCAGAAGTGGCTCTGACTTATTCAGGACTGAATTCTTTCCTGAGAACTTGTATTGTTGAAAGTCACTCATGCATGACACACTGAATAGCTGTGATGGGCCTGAATGGGAGAGCCCCCAACAGTTGTGAGGAGGAAACCACAAAGCAAACAAATCAGTAAGGAGGTCTAATATTACTTCCCTGACTTGCCACTGGCAGATAGGGTTAGAGTAGGTAATGGAAGATACCTGTGATGAAGTATTCTACACAATGAGGCTCCCTCCTGACCTAAAAAAATGGATTTTCTTTGTATGTTGTTGTAGTAGGCATTACATAACTAGCCTGTATTAATTGTATGAAGTGAATGAATTGTATGGCACATAATTGAGGTAGGCAGGTTGGGGTGGAGTTGGCTTGGTGAGTGTACTGCCTTGCATACTAGAGATCACCAGATCAAATCCTGGTGGAACCACTTGGAAATTTTCTGGGGACTTACATTTACTTGTTCAGCACAGCTGTTCGCAGTAATGCCGAGGGGTTTTAAATTGGTGAATTTTAATTGGGTATCTGATCGTCCAATTCAGGAAGTTGTCTGATTCAGAAAGTTGTGAGCTTTGCTCGGTTCAGCTGTTGAACAGTAGTGCAGAGCACGGAACCTCCACCCCTCCCAGCCTTTGGGAAAGTGGCTAAAGACTGGGGATACACGCACATCCATCGGATGGAGACATTACTTGGCAGTCCCTGGGGCAGGGTTAGGAGTGATTAGTACACGCCTGCCTCATTAACCTTTGAGTACTGATCAAAAAGAGAAGGCAAATCTCGCCGGTATTCATCCACGCTCACTCTGGTATAGGGTCCTCGATGAGCCAAATGGCTTCGTGACCTTCAAAGGTTAAACTTCAAACTTAAGTAAGTATGTTAGTGGGCTAGATCAATGCTTTAAAATGGACTTACCTGTCTGCATATATACCCCTGAATGCAGGTGCAAAGGACATGAAACTGATCTAGAGGGCAACATTCAAACCCATAGTCACATGCCACAACACTCTATGATGTACGTCTTCAATCCTTGGCAGGCATTATCAACTATTCCTTTAGATTCACTGAGAGCTAAATTTTATTGTTTCCTCAAAGAACTACTTCTTAAAATTTAACATATTTTCTGGGGGTTGCATTAATTGGGTTCTACATCAGTCAGGCTGCAGAAAATTTGGTGGCATGACTGATTGATATTTGAAGGGAACTATTTCTTTTTTAAATAATTTTCAATAGAGTATGAAATAACCTTTCTTCAAACTCCCTCTCCCTCTCAGAGGGTACTTTGAAAAGGTATGAAAAATGCTTATTTTGAATGAAAAAAAAAAACGTTATTTCCTACATTTTGAAAATATGCTCACAGGTATTTTGACCTCCCTCCTAAACTGCATTTTGTATGCTTTTGAAAATGGTAAAAGAAGTGTACGATCCCTAGAATAAATGTCCTATTTTATATTCTCTAGGAATTCATTCCTATGTATGCTTATAGGTCAAAGCATAAAGGAGGGGGAAAGAGGGAAGATTTGGGTCACAGGGGGGTTTAGGGTCTTCACTGGAGCAAAGGGAGGGTATTAGCCCAAATTTGAGGGAAAACATTTCCCAAAAATGAAATGTCATTTTAGCTGTTGAAGGGGGTTTAAATTTAACACCCCCACTCCCCCCTTTCCCCACTCACCTAGATTCGCCACTGTATAACAGTCTCAAGAAATGTAGAAGTTACAGTATTAACACAACCAGTTTAAGCTTTGAATTGCATTTTTATACCCTTTATCTTACTTAAGTATAAATATTGCTCCTTGTAATGAATTATTAGCATTACAATAGAACTGCATATAGAAACTAAAGACTGGTACAATCAATGGTCCATATCACTCAAAAAGTGCCATAAAATGTAATCTTAGAAAACATTTTCTGACTTAATGTGCTCTCCTTATCATATAGTTACAATAAAATTTCTTTAATTTGAGGTGTCATCTGTTTTTAAATCCTGACAATATTGAGCCTTCTTTCACTTTCAATGTATAATTTGTATACTTGGAAAACTAGTTCAGAGTTCTAATAGCTTTCACATTTCTAACACTAGACTTATTAAAGTTGTGCAGAGTGCTTCAAGTACAGCCAATACATTCACCTAACAAGAAATAGCTGAAAATTTAAGGACTAATGCAGCTGCCTGAAGTTGAGTTAGTATGTCCCAGGATTAAAAGAGGAAGTTCAGACTAAATTTTTTTCCAGATAAGAGGAAGCAGTGGCGTATGCTGAGTTAATGCAGCCTGAGGCAGTCCCCCAATTTGTCACTGCTGTACAGTGAAAGAAGGATTTTTGTTGCAGTAAACCAACAGTGCCGGTGCCTGAGGTGGACTACCCCACCTGCACCCCTCTTAAAATGGACCACCTCATCTGCACCCCATTCAAAATGGACTGCCCCACCTGTCCCTCTCTCAAAAACTGAACGTTGAAATTGGAATTTACACCAGAATACTTAAATTAAGTTCCTCTTTAACATATCTATCCTTCATTTGGCTCTAAATCAATTCATATACTTAAAGGGAGAAAACAGTCGCCTCAACTTTCTTTTCGAAAATCTGCTAAATCTTACATATCTCCTCTTATTTTTCTCACTAGTATCTTTCATTATGGTTCTGTATAAAAGCATTGAATATTGAAAGTAAACCTAGGAGTTATTCTACATGACTTTAACAAATAAGTAACAAAAATATTGTCACATGATTGATAGGAGCCAGCTATTCCTGAACTGGGATGATGGGTATATTAATTCAAATTGGGGGACTGCATTTGACCTTTAACTGAAAGAAGAAATCTACTTTGCCCCTCCTTACCTCCTATTTACACATTTTAACCCCCACTGACTCGCAGTAAGTCCCTGGCAAGCTTTTAATAGCATAAATGACTCCAGGTGACTCGGTGAGGTCACCTGGAGAGGTCCTCCTTCCTGCTTGCATGTCCAAAAGGACTGATGCAGTTTGTATGTGGCTTTGCAAATCTTGTAGAAATCAGCAAGTTCATAAGTCTTTGTAGTTGAGTAATGGATAACACACAGGTATGCTAAAATACCTGGCTTGAAGTGTTTAAAGTTTCGGTGAAGGTAGCCCTGGAGAGAAAATAGAACAATTATTAATTGGTCCCCTGTTGGAAAGTGCAAAAGGAGATTACAGTGTCCTTAATAGGCACATCTTCTTAATGAGTTAGGTTTGTAGGTAATCTTGAAATCCACAAAAGAGCTTGAATTTGGATAGCTCAATGTCAAGGCCTTGAAATTGCCTGAATTGTGTTATTTTGTAATTGGATCAAGGAAAAATATGTGACTCATGTGTGGAAAATTTATCTAAGAACATTGTTATTTCTTTTTCATTACCCATTGTTTGGTTTTGTAAAACAATTATATGGAATACGACAGAAACAGATGAATCAGGAAATCTGTTGGCTTGTGAATTTATTCGTGAGAAAAGTGTAGTATCTCTGTCTGTTTGATTCTTAAAATGTTATGGTTTCATCGAACTGGTAAAAAGTTGTATTTGTATGTAGTGTGGTTTAGTGCTGTGCTAAAGCTTTAGATGCAAAGTTGTACCCAACAAATTGAGCAGTTCTCTATCTTTTGCGAGATATGAAATGGTCGTCATATATCATCAGTTTATTCAGTACATGAGAGGGTCTCTCCCCTTCAAGATTGGCACATCAAGTTGGGTGATAACAGTACGAAATGGTCAATTTTTTAACTTATGAACCAAAGGAGTTTAAGTGACCATGCTGGTTTGAAACTGTCGATTGCCCACTGGCTTTTTTGCTGTAAAACTATCATCAAGGTTTTTACCAAGCCTGAATTGACTTCATTTCAAAGGTGCTTGAGTGTTAATTTAGCTACTGAGCTCTGTTGTAGCAAATGTATTCTCGCAGTAAGATTTAATTTGTAAAAATGCTGTAAATCAGTTGTGTCTGCTAAAAGTTTGTCAGCTGCAAACATGCTGTGCCTGGTGGTCAAGGAAAGGCAGATTTATCCTGTATTCAATGAAACAAAATTCTGTCATGTTAAAGATGATGTCAGTGTTATAAAGTTAAGGGAGAGTGAATCAATACAGTTAGTCCGTAACTCTTTCCTTATACGGCAGTTATTATACATTGCTAAGTGACCACAAATATAGAGGAAGCCCATGGCCTTTAAAGTCCGACTTCTAATCAGGTGGGCTGACCAGCTCAACAATTAAGATCAAATTTGGTTTCTTTTGAAAGGATACTTAAAATGGGAAAAAAGTAGACCCCCACCCCTCTTCACTCTGTGAATTTTTTTTTCTTTTTTGGCTATGCCACTGTGTGTGTAAGACTTGGGAGCCTGTACCTATGTTTAACTTACATGTTACTTTTATCATAATTCTGTTATGGTTCATAAAATTCAAAGGAAACCACATAGCAGATGGTAGTATGTACAGGCATGGAGATAACAAGTCAAAGTTTTGTCATGTTTTAAAGGAAGAGTATAAAAAGAAAAATTTATTTTTGATATGAAAGAGGAACTAAATCTACATACTCTTTTTCCACCGAGTTCCGATTAGTGGTTCTGGAGGTATTTAGCAGGTTATGTCACCTACACTTGTAACCAAATGTCATCTTGATGCAAGAAACAGGCACATAGCCACTGGGGGGGGGGGAGGGGGACGTGCCACCCCCAAAAAATTTTTTCAGTAAAAGGTCTTGCAGTAAGGGAGGAAAAATTTATTACGAGACCAGGATTTTGAGAATACAAATATAAGAAGAAAAAATGGAAATTCTTGGACCATTTTGCATGTAGAGTCCTTGAAATAGGAAAAAATTTTCAAAGGGGAGGGGGAAACCCCTCCAAGGCCAGCAAAACCCCAGAATCAATGTACCCTCAAATTGGGTATTCTGGCTGTGGGAAAGGTACTGTCATCTTCTAACATGTGTTTGTGTTTCCAATGGGGAATTACCTCCACAGAGTGGACTCTGTTTGCTCAGCCCCTCTTTAAGGTTTCCCAAACACTGTCCACCCAAGCGAAGAGGACTGCGACTAGTTTTGGACACAAACTTCATTACCATAATATGACTTATTCATGTTCTGTCTCATTATTCATGCTATCGTTTTTTATTGAGTGTGTGTGTGTACTCTCATGGTCATAAAACTGAAAGCCTAGACTGAAACCTGAGAAGTTTGATCATTACTGTGTTGCATAACCACTTGTGCAGTGGGTACTACAAAGGCAGTATCAACACTGTGGGTGGCATAGGCTACTGCATGATTTAAACAGGACCAGATGTTGCCTTCTCTTGAATATTCACTACAACAACCAACCAATCTTAGAGTCACATATTTCTATGAATATCCAAAGAATTTATTCGGTGTTCACTTGGGCAGGCTTGAGGGATATGACTGAAGAATAAACAAGGAATGTGCAGTACAGCCTACTACCTAGCTTTCAGTCATATTGAAACTAAATGTAAGTTAACTCCCTCCTTTTTAGTTGTCATTTTACTTAAATTGCCTGGTACTATCCTTATTTTATCCCTAATTTTGGGGGTGGGGTGGATGGGATGGGGTGGGGTAGTGTAGGGAAAAGGAGAGAATGCAGTGGAAGGGAGGCACTCGGTTTCTCTTGCACCCTACAGGCTGTGTCACCTGTATTTGGCTCAGGTGAAGTTTTTCATTAGTTACGGAAGAAACATTTTTGGTCAACACCTGAAAAAAGTAAAAAGTTAACCAAACCATGGATTGTACTGATTAGTAGGAACGGAAGCATTAGTTCCATGACTTGGATGTACTCCATAGCTAACACACAAGTAAAATAACATGGTGAATGAAGACTAAAGTTGGCAACACACTGTTACTGTGCTTAACTGGAAGTATGACTCAGACCAGGGAGTTGCTATTTGACAGCAACACACTCATTCATACTGTGTGCACTACATTCCATGCAGAGTTGAAATTCACTTAGGCTATTCCAACACTTACCCAGTTTTTTAAACATTTTTCGAGTAAATATCTTTGAGTGGTACAATCCCATAGTATACAATAGGCTGAATTGACATGACATACAATGTGGTATGACAACAAACATATAAAATAAAAGCTTAGGCTGGTGTATCCTAGTAGAGGGAGGGTGATAATAATACCTTTTCTGTTGCCCTAAGTAAACTTGTCAATCAGAGGGTAACAAGTCTGTTTTGTTGTCAAGTAGAACCATTGTTAGCTCTTTTCTGGATCCAGAGTCAAATTTGCTGAATAGTAAATCTGTTACAACACTGAATTACAGGCCTCTAATAGTCACTGTCAGAAATGTCAGAGTTGGGTCCAAAATTGGGTGAAAGATAGTGCACTGTAAAAAACAAGTTACAAGTCCCACTTAGTTGCATTGTAACAGAAGTGTTGATTTATTTTACTCAGAAACAGGGCAGGGGAGTTTCATTTCGTTCTTATTTGAAGTGGACAATGTCTGCATGCATTTGCTTTATAATGGCTGCAGGTGCTAATAAGCAGTTTTTGAAGCTTTATATTTCCCTGCATACCAGGGAGTCTTACAGGATGCTCGAATGCATGCATTCGTAATACTACTTGGTTATGCAGAATTGCAGTGAGTCTTGCAGAACTCTCTCCATAATAAACAGTTTATTACCATTATGTTAGTGGAACATACAGTAGCATCATAATGTGTGTGGAGTTAAGACATTGGAAAGCACATTGCATGTATTAACTATCATGCTTGTCTGTAGTTTTGACATCAAACTAAGTTTCCACTTGTTCATGACACAGTCATAACATCAGTTGAGAACGTGGCATAAGAGTCGTAGTTGGACAGCTATTTTCAGATTTTCAAATCCATCCATTGAACTACCTGGGGTCAAAGGTTTGATTATAACCAGTGGCAACCCATTTGGAGATTTTTTTTTTTTATCAGGTCAAAAGCTGTGACCCGTGCTACATTGCCTTCCGTGTTCAATAAGCCTTGATGTTGTACAAAAGAAACTTAAGTCTTATCATGGTACAGGTCTGATAGTTGGGAAAAAATCATATTATGGGGAAAAATTTGTAATGGTTTTACACTCGGGGCACATGCACAGTGTGTCAAATGAATAACTGAAAAAATGTGCTGTAGATTTCAAGTGTTGCAAGTAGTACATAAACTTTATGTGTAGTGTCTATAAGGATTATAATGTAAACAATGTGATTGATTTAGAAACAAAAGTCACTCATAAAAAAATAAACAATGCTCAAAACTGTTAATTTCCTTAAACTGTAGTTATGTCTATACATCAAAATTGCATGCAAATGTATAATTATGCAACGTACTCATAATGAGAGCTGAATTGATCCCTCAAAGTATATTGTTATTAAATACCCAGATAACAGATAATATTTATCACAGACAAATATCTCCACAACACACATACACTGCAAAGATTTACTCTTCGGACTACGCGCATCATGCTGTACACTCAGCCATACACATTTTTGAAAATGCTCCATGCAGACACATTGTTAAGATTCAAAATGGAATTTTCAACATAAAACAAAACTGAGAATTTATGCAGTCACCATAATTTGAAGACGTGTACCCTGGTATACTATTTAATGAATGGCTGTCTTTTCAGGGGCATATATACATGAATTCGGGGGGGGGGGGGGACTATTTTGGTATAGGGTCATGGAAAATTCATGATACTGCCCAACCATACTGTACCAGTGGTTAGCGTGTTTTCAGGGTGTAGAGGTATGTCATATTCAGATATGGAAATGTTCATCCTGCATGGCTAGAACAATTGGTGGCATATGAAATTCTGTGTTTGAGCAACTGCACCACTGGCACTCTTGTTGTCTCTTGAACTGGACCATTTGCGGTTACTTCATTGGTTGGGGTAGAGCGTGCGCAGTTCAAGAACAGAAGCGTGCATGTTAGGTTTTCTGCATGTAAACATTGGGGCAATTGCATGCAGAACATAGACAAATTAAAATCTACTTTTCATTGCAATGATGGTGCAAGTATGCTGTATCGATTCTTTTGCCAACCAGCTATAATGTCCTTTGTTTGTAAACCTGAATGAGTCTGTTGGCAGCTTCATGAAATTGTTAATAATAATTATAATAATGATGATGACGATGATGATGATGATGATGATGATGATGACAGCGACTGCCACAACTTATATAGCATCGAATCGGGAACAAAAGTGCAGCTACTCTAGGTGCTTAACAAAAACATAAACAACTTTATAGTTACAATCAAAGGAACAAGTATAAAGAAGTGAGTTTTGAGGTTATGCTTCTGTTCCCCTGTTTGCATGGTATCCAGATATTACTGGTGTGCTCCTATTGACAATGGCCAGCACATTTATAATCATGTGTGAAACTCGATCCACATAATTAAAAGTGTGCATAGATCACTCAAAACTGGGACCAGACTGAAATCACCTGAAACTGAAGTCAGTTTTTGGTGATCTTGTGATCTCAGACCGATGGTTGGGTGGGATGACCTGTCATGAGACTGACATTTCAGTCCCAGATTGTCTCTTTCAACCCAAACAGAGACCTCCCCACCCCCCACC
Organism: Holothuria leucospilota; assembly: GCA_029531755.1. Classification (NCBI taxonomy): domain Eukaryota; kingdom Metazoa; phylum Echinodermata; class Holothuroidea; order Aspidochirotida; family Holothuriidae; genus Holothuria; species Holothuria leucospilota. Next base: position 25,074,449 of record CM055965.1, read on the forward strand.
CTCCCCTCCCCTCCCCCCCAAAAGAAAACGCAGCTTACATGCCATTTTTCTTCAAGGCTTAATTACTATCATCCCCTTTGTACAAAATGCAAAAACCATAGATTATAGTCCCTGTGTACCAGAGTAAACCCTGTTCAAGGTCTTGATACATCCCCCTATTGTTTTGCATTTTTTTCACTCATATATCCCAGGGAATAATTTATCCGGTATTGCATCGCAATTTGCTATACAAGCTGGCCAAATTTGCTACACAAATGCAAAAATGTGTAGCACTTTTTTTGTTTGTATAACCATAGGTTTATCAGTGATTTTACTCTACAGAAGGAAAAAAATTCTCAAAACTGCTATGCAAAATTTGAATAGTAAATTATTCCCTGATATATCCCCCTATTATTTTGTGTTTTCTTTTTTTACAGTCTGTTAATCTGTATGTCATAAAATATCTTATCAACTGTAGGCCTTATGCTTGTCATTCGGTGAAACCTAACTTATGTTGCAAAAGTTTGCCCCCTCTTGTTAAACAGACTTTTGCATGAGTACATAAGGTCTCCTCCAGAATGGTACTTGACCTCATATTTCAGTCATTGAGCACTATGGTTCAATATACATTCCATGCTGCACTTACACTAGTCACCCCTTTGATTGTGGAGTTACTACCATCCTCCATTATAAGCTCAATAAGTTGAGCTATTGTCATGGCAATGTGCCAGTCTCATCTGTCTTTCTGTCTGTGAACATTGATTAAAAGGCTGCTGTCTGCAGGTTCTTTGACCCTTACTTGTCAAAATTGGTGAGATCATAACACATATCAAGGGCTTGATAAATGTGTTAGCAGTAAGTTGGTCAAAGTTCATTTGGGGTCGTGAGAGGTCAAAGAATGAAATCACGCAAAAGCCTTCAACTCCTTGTAGTTATGTTGATATCTTTACAAATTTGATAGAAGTGGTCTGTAAATGATGGGTCATCAAAGTTGTACTTTTGAAATTGGTCAAAGATCCTTTGGGGGTCACAGAGGTCAAACAGTGAAATCACTCAAAATCATTCAACTCCGCTGGATTATGTGCAAATCGTATAAAAGGTGGCCAGTGCTGGATTATGTGCAAATCGTATAAAAGGTGGCCAGTGTTCAGTAGATGGCAGGTCATCAAAGTTGTACTTTTGAAGTAGGTCAAAGGTCATTTGGGGGTCATAGAGAGGTCAAACACTGGAATCAAACAAAAGCCTTCAACTCCTATTGGTTATCTAAATCTTATCAAAGTTGGCCAGAGTCAATAGATGATGGGTCATCTTAGGTGCTCTTTTGAACAACGCCAAAGGTCATTTAGGGTCATAATATGGTTGAACAATGGAATCATGCAATAGCCTTCAACTTCTAGGAGTTGTGCCTGAATCTTATCAAAGTTGGCAAGAGTATCTTGTAGATGATGGGTCATCAAAGGTTTACTTTTGAAGAAGGTCAAAGTCAGTCAGGGTCAAAGAAAGGCCAAACAGTAGAATCAGAGAAAAGCCTTTAAATGTAGGGGTTGTGTCAGAATCTTATTAAAGTTGACCATAGTGTTCAGTGCATGATGGGTCATCTCATGTGTACTTTGTGTTGATGTTAAATGCCATTTGGGGTCACAAAGGGACAGATGGTGAAATCGGGGACAGCTCTCTGTTCCGACGTCTCTATATGTTCCGACAAGTCTTTATAAGGTTAGTGTTAGGATGAGGGTTATGTTAGACCTAACCCTTATCCTAACACCGTCCTCATTGTAGACTTGTCCGAATATAGAGACATCAGAACAAAGAGACGTCGGAGTATAGAGGTGTAACCGTGAAATCCATACCAGAGCTTTTCCATAAGAATTTGGGTGGTTATGATATACATTGCCATAGGAATCATTATTTGATGGACCTGACAAATTGGGGTATAAATAGCACTTCATTTATGTCAACAGAATTACCTACAGTACTATGCACACAAACATTTAAAAAGATTGCCACAAGCTGGGCCACTCTGATATGGCACTACTGTGACCATGTACATGTATAGCACTGAAGGTGCTTGATCACGACTGTCCATGACTCCTTGGTTAGGATCCCTAATGAAACTACAACAGTATCTCAGTTGAGGGAATGTGTTGTTGAGCTACAGCATCATTGATGCTCTTGTTTGACAAAAAAAAAAAAATACCAGCTATGCTTTCAAATAAAATACTTTACTGGCTCACCTAATACAAATTGCTGTCATATCAACTTGTGTGTTATCTATGTAAACATATGTACTGGTTAGTACATCATGATTCTGGTATTCTTTTATAGGAACAAAACACTTGTACATATGAAAGTATGTACAACTATTGGTCCAAGAGAATATAATGTTGTAAAATTTTACGTCACAAGATATAAACTGGTCATAAACTTCAGTAAAAGAAACATAAAATCCTGGCAAAGTTATCTTGAACAGTCACAAGAAGGCTTGCAATAGGTCAGAAGATGGTCCCTGCCATTCACTGGAGTCTGTTCAGTTTTATTTCCAGCATTCTAGCAAGGAAGTTCTGTTATGGTAAAGTGGTTATTCATCATTCACTATACTCACTATTTGTTCAATGCTTGTGAAAATTCTTGTCTGTTTTGAAATGGCTGGATGGGTTTACATGAAACTTGGATGGTTGATATTTGGGCGGTACAAAGGTTGGGATGTCAAATTCAAACTTTGTCTGAACGTGATACTTTTTTCACCCGATAATGCTCTATTTTACCAGTCTTGTCAGTTATAGGTCAAAATTGATGAAGTGATAATATTCAAGTCATATCTGTTCAGTTTTAATACACAATTCATCTTTCAGCAATATGAGCAGCAGAAAGAATTGTCTGCCAGATTTGAAACAAAAAATTCATTTAGAAGTATGGGGGTTGGCGATTTGTGGAATTGTCTTTCAACTAAAGTTGTGTAACATGACACTTGTGCTACCTGATAAAGGTGTTGACACGGCAACGCATACAAAGGAAAACGACCGAGCCGTGCGCCAAAAAGAAAGCATTAGCTTTTGTAGTGTTGAACTGTGCTAGAAGTTATTCATTCTTGTAGCACTATTGTTGTACAGTATTTCTGTCAATGTATATAGATACACACATATATCTCTCTAATAAACCAATGATAAAAGTTACAGTGGAAATCATATGATCATATGAGCTCCAGTCAGTACGAAATAGCATATGCATCATATCATTTCTTATAAAAGTTGCTGGAAAAGGATAGTGTCCAGTTGAAAAGTTAAGTGAGCTTTCAAAGTGATCCCGTAGTCTATTTTGCCCCACTCTAACTCCCATTTGTCTACCTGATGAACAAGCAAAATCTTGAAGGGGTTAACTCCTCTCAGCAAGAGGGCTCTCTATACCACTATGCTTTTGCAAAGAGTATCTGTATGTAAGTGAAGGTTACAAATATAAATAAGAGATAAGCATGGGCATCAAGCAGGGCCCTCCTTTTTTTTCCAAACTCTAACAAAAATAGTAGGCACATGTTTGATTCCAAAGCTTGCAATATATCTGATTTTATAATTAAACTCAAAAATGGCTTAAACTAATGCCTTAAATACACAATTCATGCTTGAAATAGGTTCTGGTCAATTTCATGTTCTCCCCCCCCCCCCCCCCACACACTTTTGAAAAGTGGTTGATGCTCTTGGAGATGAGTATCAAGGCTCATCGTTTTCTAAACCAGGGCATGTTGTGAATGTATCCCTGGTATGATTACTGGTATGTCAGCTTTGATGGAAATGAATCATTTGGTGAATGACATAAGTGGGGTGTAGTTTAGCATTGAAAGGTAATGTTATTTCCTGGACTACATGTTGACAGAATCTTTGAAGATTCTTTAGGGTCTATTACGCTCCTCCTTACCTCCTATTTACATATGTATTTCCCCTAATCTTTTAAGGTTCTTTAGGGTATATACTTCATGTAAGCCAACCTCAAACTGAAGTGAATAGACACCTACTAATCCTATTCACTTCAGGCTATTCAGCCTATTCATTTCCCTTCAGTTGTCTATTCACCTCAGTTTGAGGTAGTCTTACATGAAGTATCTCCCTTCTTTGGGTTAAAGTGGAGTATATAACCAGTACCTTCCTGGAAGAGTTTTTGAAGATTTTTTGGGGGGGGGTGGGGGTGGGGGTGGGGGGTGGCGGGGAAAGATAATATTGTTCTTTTTTGGTTACTATTTTAATGGCTAAGGTTAGCTTCTGCAAACATACTGCACTCATTTTTAGAGGGGAGTCTAATAATATGGTGTCGACAAAAAGAAGTGTATTCCCCCCTTGAAATTTTGGAAACCAGATATCTTCAGCTATTAACAAAAATTAGTGGTGCTTCAGGACTCACAAGTTTAGCTATTTCTATTTCAGTATGTGTCTGTGTTGGTGAGATATGTGAAATTATTGATTCATAAGTTAACCAGCTATGATTTAACATCAGCTCACTTACTTGTAGGCTGTATCTTGTATTCTTGCCACAGTGAAGAGATTTTGCTCGACAAAGGTGTGGTTATTCTTGTACTTACATAATGCCATGTCGAATCATCAGTATGTAATGGTACCATCTTTAACCCAGTTATGACTTACATGTAAGGAAAGGATGTGCCCTTAGATTAAATGAAAATGTTGAGTCACCCAAGCAGAAAAAAATTCTTGACAGACACTGTGTCTATTGTTTTCAGCTTCAAGGAAGAATGCAGTCACACTGGTTCCACTGTGGTGGTCTCTGGACATTTTATAAGTGGCTTCATGGGTGAATGCACACACATAATACTCTATTGAACTTGACTTTATCAAGATACCCGTATGTCTGTTCTGGCAGGGACTAAATTTTCAACGTAGCTAAGGGCTTTTTCCTAGCATGTATAATAAATATGTCACGAGGTCAAAGGTCACTTTGTGTCCTCATTCAGTACACCAGCTTGGGCAAGTTTATGTATGCTTGAGTGTTTGCAATCACATGCAATCATGAACAGGCACTATGGTGCTAGATTCCAATTATACGAAACACTCAATCATCATTTGATCGTTTGAATGTTGAATTACATCATCAAATGTTTAATCATTGTCAACAGTATAGTGTTACACCCTTCACTGGTGATAATGCATGGACAGGCATTGTGGAAGTAAACAGCACAAGTACTTAATAGGGAGATTTAATTTCTAGTTTGCCTGTACTCGTGAACTAATATTTTCATTGAAAGCATCCAGAATTCTGATGGTTAATAGATGCCTTTAATATGTACACAGTGTCGCGAGTTTGAAATTGGCAAATTCAGAAGTCGGGCATTGTAAAGGAGGGGGGGGGGGAGTGGGGTGGGAGAAAGTGCTTGAAAACTGATTGGTGTCAGAAATTTCAAGTTGGCCTTTTGTCTTTGTTTTGTTTTAAGTTCTGGCTTTTTTAATTTGCTACCTGATTGATTGTGGTAAAAGAACTGTCAACTGAATTTTACTGTAGTCATGTGAATTTTTCATTGTACAATTGCAAAGAGGTATAAGCAAGGCCAAGGAGTTATGAAATTAGACTTGTAGGAACTGGGAATGGGGAGGAGAGATAACTAGCCCCCTGGTCTAAATAGTGCAGATTTCCCTTATCCTTGGAGGACAATAACTTGCAAAAGGTCAGCATAACAGTAGTTTGCTGTTGTATTTAACATCTTTTGAACCTGTTCAATACAAGTCTGGAGTTTTTAGCATGCCTCTCATGCATACATGATTTTAATACCCTTATTGAGCACAGGCATTTCATGAGTGAGTATTTCATACTTTTCCATTGTTTCAGACCACTCAGTGCCCCCTCCCTCCATGCAGGTTTGGAAACAGTCCTGCAAATTTGTATGAACTGAATCTGTTCATTGTGATTTGAGCATGAAAAGCAAGTTAAAACTTAGTGTTGCCCTTTTGGCATTGCTTGTAGGTATGGGCATGTCACCCAATTTTGGTGACCAGAAGTGTTCAGTGATTCCATTAACCATGGAGTCATGGCTCTGAAAATTTTTGATACTGTTAAAATCATGCTTAAAAATTCTGATTGGGGGTTTGAATTTGTGCTCCTTTTGCTAGTGTTTATGATTTTTAGCTCACACACTTACGTGTGTGAGGTTATGGTATGAGGTTTTGTTGTCAACTTTTAGATACAGCATGCATTTCTTCATCTTTCAAGATATGCTGCTGGAATTTTGTCAGTGTGTTTTTTGCCAAAATGGTATTTTTTGTAGGGAGCACTTTTGACTTATAAGCCATTTTCTTGATATTTTCTTCGTATGTTACAATGTCAAGTCAGCTTTGCACACATCACCCAACCCTACTCTTGTAATAGGAAAGTGGGCACTGCTTGTTGACACAATGGATCACGTTTCTTTCACCAAGATCTTGAGTAGAGCTAATTCTCATGGTTCATTTAATGTAGCAGCCACTTTGTTTTCCACTTTGCTTATTCCTTGAAAAAATACTGTCTCTGTTGATAAGAAGTGAATTCAGTAGGAGTGGATAACAAGCAAGCTTGCAGGGAATCTCCCTCAGTTCCATAGACTAGGGAACTGCCCCTAACCCTAACAGTAGATCTATGCAGCATTTGTTCAGGGAGTTGCCACTCGGAGTGGCAACTTCCTGGTTTGTTTAAATGCTAGTCATTATTTTGACCATATGTGTAGGAAACTGCTTTTGTGAAAGAAGAGCATGAAATACAAAAAACATAGAAACAGAGTAAAGGAGTTCATTCTGTTTCAATCAAAAACATAGTTTTTCATGACTCCTACAGTATTTCTGGAAAATGAGGCTTTGCAAAAGTTGCAGCATATTCTGTTCCTGAAATTTAATGAACAATCATGTAGGCCCTGAATGTCAAGATTTTGGCTTGTTATCTTGCTTGATTACTTAGCATTTGTCCCACACTTATGGCTATTATGCATGCATATTAAGAACATCTTCATAACCCACCTATTCATGCTGTACAATTAAAGCAGTTTGCTCTTTTCTCTCCGTCTTTCCCATAAAGGCCCTTTTGTGATATATATAAAAGCTAAAGAAAATACCTTCAAATTTTTTTTACATCAAAACTTGTAAAAAGTTAATAAGTATAAAACGAAATATACAAGAGAGACATGCAAAGAGAGACATGTGGGGACAGACATGGTCTAGTGAATCTTGCATCAATGGCTCAATGCTCAGTTCTAATAAAAGAATACTGTGTAAATTTTGTACAGAGACAAAAAGTGCAAAACATCTCTCTCCATCATATAGCAGAACAAATGAAGTGGTTGCTTTTAAAACAAAATAACAGTTGCCAATGTGTCCAAAATTAAATAGTTGTATTGTGCAGTGGCACTATGTGTTTCATCATGTTTAGTGTTTCAAGAATCTGTCGCATAACACTGTAAGATTTATACTCAGAGGTCTAGCCCTGAATATCTGTTTCCACATTCCTTTTCCTAAATTCATTTTGAGTTTCCTTTCATTTTGATGTTAATTCAAGGTGTATTAGTGGATAACTCAGACTACAGTAAGAGGAAAAATGTGAGTTGCCAGCAGAGTTGTGGACTCGAGTCAACGACTTGCGACTCGAGTCGACTCGAGTCCCGTTTTTTTTTTACTTGAAGGGAACTTGACTTGCGACTTGACTTGACTTGAGGAGTTTGAAAAATAAGTGACTCGTGACTTGACTTGACTTGCAGAGAAATGACTTGTGACTTGACTTGACTTGAACACATTTGACTCGTCGACATTGGAAATCATCGTTTTTTAAGCTTTATTCATACTCTCATGTAATATATTTCCGCTATTTACCCTCGAAATAAATTGAAGATTCGCATCCTTTAAAAAAAACATCGTAGTAGGCCTATATCGATAGCGCACATAAACTGTGCGTGTTCACGTATTATATATTCACAGAAGAATGCAACGCACGTTGCCACATGCATCATAGGCCAATCATGGTTCACATGGTATATTATTAGAAAAGGATTTTGATATCTCATGACTTGTATAATCATTAATATAGGACTTTATAGTAGTTGTTGGGGGTGAGGCACAGTGAGACACAACAAAACAGTTCCATCACAAATTGTGGAGAGACCTGGCAAATCAATTCATGTTTTGCATATAGCACACATACAAGTTGGCTGATGACTAATACATGTTCTCAAAACAGTACAGTATACTGTCTCACTGTGCCCCACCTCCCGCCTGAGCTGCACATGTGTGCAGTGTGCCTCACCTTTCTATTCATCATGAAAGCAACCACAAAATTTTGTCATTTCTTATATAATACTTAAGTTTTAAACATGTTTCAGTATTTACAGATGACTGTTTCTCCAATCTTTTGATTGGTTTTCATTCAACCTGAAAGCAAAGGTATAGAATCCATAATCCATGCAGTTACATTATAAAAGACCTTACGCATTCTTATGCCTTTAGCCGCACTCACAGGTTAAACACTACTGTGTACAACTGTACTTAGTCCCTGTTTTGTTTGTCCATCAAGCGTAAATTTGAAGAATGCTTCCCATTAGTTGCTAAGCAAAATCCTGAGGTCAATCAACTGAATGCATAAAGCAGTCTTGTGGTACCAATGATAGTGCATGTGGCAGGCAGGAGTTCCTTCTCATGTGCACACCTTTCTAGGAAAAGTAGACTGTTGCTTCACATTGCTGTCCTTGGTAACTCTTCAACCGGGGATTGGGCTGCTGTACTTCAGTGTCAAGACTGTCATTCATCATGTGTGGCGCTAGCTAGTGGAAGTTATCTTGCATCATTATAAATTCATGCAATTTCACATAACATGACTTGTGAAGGACTTGGGAAGAAACGACTTGTGACTTGACTTGACTTGAAGAAATTTGACTTGTGACTTGACTTGCAAGAAAGTGAAGTGACTTGTGACTCGACTTGACTTGACCGAAAAAAAAATGACTTGTGACTTGACTTGGCAATGAATGACTTGTGACTTGACTTGACTTGAAGAAAAATGACTTGTCAACAACTCTGGTTGCCAGTGTAATAAATAATTGCCAATTCCGATCACATGACACATTTGTGCGAGCCACAGCAGCATTGCTGCTCTAGTTTTTAATGAAATTGGCTGTTTGATTCCTTGCCGTAGGCAGGCAAGGAATCTATGCAATGGTGATGTGGTGTGTGTGTGCATGTGTGTGTGTGCGTGTGGGTGTGTGTGTGTGTGCGTGGGTGTGTGTGTATGTGTATGTGACGCCGAACTTGTAAACATGATATCTCAAGATAGCAATGACCGACACTTTTCATATTTGGTATATAGATTTGTCATGTTGAGAGGAAGAACCCTATTGTTTTTGGTGGCAGTCAAAGGTCATTTTAGGTCACCACAGGTCAAATACCGAAAACTATGTAAACACGATATCTCAAGTTAGCAATGACTGACACTTTTCCTATTTGGTATACAGATTTGTCATGTCAAGAGGAAGAAGCTTATTGTTTTTGGTAGAGGTCAAAGGTCATCTGAGGTCACCGGAGGTTAATCTGCAAAAACCTCGTAAACGGCTTGTAAACATGATATCTCAAGATAGAAATGACCGACACTTTTCATATTTTGTATATAGATTTGTCATGTTGAGAGGAAGAAACCTATTGTTTTTGGTAGAGGTCAAAGGTCATCTTAGGTCACCAGAGGTTAACGGCGAAAACCTCCTAAACATGATGACTCAAGGTAGCAAAGGCCGACACTTCATATTTGGTATACAGATTTTGCATGTCAAGAGGAAGAACCCTATAGTTTTTGGTAGAGGTCAAAGGTCATCTGAGGTCACCAGAGGTTAAACTGCGAAAACCTCGTAAATGGCTTGTAAACACGATATCTCAAGTTAGCAATGACCGACACTTTTTCATATTTTGTATACAGATTTGTCATGTTGAGGGGAAGACCCCTATTGTTTTAGGTGGAGGTCAAAGGTCATTTGAGGCCACCGCAGGTTAAAAGCCGAAAAGGCTCATAATCACGCTATCTCAAGATAGGAATGACTGACACTTTTCATATTTGGCATATAGATTCATCATGTTGAGAGGAAGAACCCTATTATTTTTGGTGAAGGTCAGAGGTCATTTGAGGTCACCATAGGTAAAAGGCCGAAAAGCTTGTAATCACTATATCTCAAGATAGGAGTGACCAAAACTTTTCATATTTGGTATATAGATATGTCATATTGAGAGAAAGAACCCTATTTTTTGGTGGAGGTCAAAGGTCATTTGAGGTCACCAGAGGTCAAAGACCGAAAACCTTGAAATTGGGATATGTCAAGTTAGGAATGGCGGATATAGATTTGCCATGTTGAGAGGAAGAACGCTATTTTTTTGGTAGAGGTCAAAGGTCATCTGAGGCCACCAGAGGTTGAACTACAGAAACCTTGTAAATGGCTTGTAATCACGATATCTCAAGATAGCAATGACAGCCACTTTTCATATTTGGTATATAAATTTGCCATGTTGAGAGGAAAAACCCTATCAATTTTGGTGGAGGTCAAGGTCATCTGGGGTTACCAGAGGTCAGAAAACAAAATTTCCCAAGAATTCCCAAGATTGTCATCTGGGGTCACTGGGATCAAAAGCAACATTTCCCAAGAATTCTCAAGATTGTCATCCGGGGTCACTATAGGTTAAAAAGCAAAGTTTCCGAAGAATTCCCAAGATCATCATATGGGGTCATCAGAGGTCAAAAAGTAAAATATCCCAAGTATTCCCAAGATTGTCCTCTGGGGTCACCAGAGGTCAGAAAGCAAAATTTCCCAAGAATTCCTAAGATCGTAATCTGAGGTCACCAAGGGTCAAAAAGCAAAATTTCCCAAGAATTTCCAAGATTGTTATATGGGGTCACCAGAGGTCAAAAAGCAAAATTTCCCAAGAATTCCCAAGATAGTCATCAGGGGTCACCAGAGGTCAAAAAATAAAATTTCCCAAGAATTTTCAAGATCCAAGATCCATTGGAGTTGAATTCCTTTCAAGACACTTTCGTTTTTCTTTTTTGTTATATTTGGTGGGGTTCAAAGTTCATGTGAGGTCAGCAGGGGTGAAATTGTTAAAATATCGTAAAATGATGTAGTCAAGGAAGATAAATTTGAGGGACAAACCTCAATACAACAAAGCATCCCCATTCGGCAAGGAATCACTAAGCCCTTAGGCTTTCTGGTTTAATATTTTAGCCTGTTTCTTTGTTCAGTCACAAGTTTTCCCTAGTTTACTGCCAAGACTTTCAGATATTGGCAATGCATGCATGCCCATTGGAAAGCCTGGAGTGTAGGCCCACTAGTGTATGAATACTCTTTGATAGGCTAGGGCTGGGGCTGGGGCTGGGGCTGGGGCTGGGGCTGGGGGACTTTAGCCTCCCGGTCAAAAATGTGGGGGGCTGAAGTATGCTTCCTACCAAGATGTAAGGGCAAAAACCCCTTATTTGTCTCTTCTGTAAGAAATGTCAAAAATTTGCAGTAATTTTCCACAAAGTTTGTCCAAAATGTTGCCCCAAATTGCATCTAAGGACCCTCAAATAACCAAAAAATACCCCAAAATACCCCTCCCCTTAGACCCCACCCCCAGGATGGCGATCTGAAACAAGGTTGTTCACCCCCACCCCTGTCTCGAAAAGCTTCCTACGCCTATGACTTTATCTGCTGCTTGATGTGTACCTGTGGCATATATGACATCATTGCAGGAATCATGACTCCATTCAAAGTCATGTTTCATAAGGCTGCCACTACTTCAACAGCATAATTAGCTGAGTTGCATATGCGTAAGTTTGGCCTGTTATTAGCAGTTTTAGGGTATTTCCCAGTTGTAATCTAGTGGAAACCATTTGTTTATTCAGCAATTTCCTTAAGTGACAAAGATTAAGATTTGTCATGTTATTTGAACATGTTCTATAAAAGAAAACAAGGAAGGGGTAGATTTTATGACTGGATTAAACTACTAGAGGGAAAAAAATGGTGCATTCTGCTCTGGTATTATGATATGTTTTACTGTTTGATCAACAGGTACACGGATAATTCCGGCTGACTTCATCGCTCCAATAGAAACCCACAACCCCATTGGAGGAGGTGTGCACCATGAGGTGAGACTAACCTGCGTAATGTCATTTTCTAAAAAAAAAAAAAAAATGGAAAGAGTAGGAATTCCTATAAACTGATTAAGTCAGTGGCCAAGGCAACATTTTCAATACATTTAATACGGTCAGTTCATGAAAAGCATTCATACAAGCATACTGGTTGTTAAGACCTATATGCTATGACAAGAAGATCATCACTTTTGTAGCAGCTATTCCCTCGATAAATTTTTTAGAGAATGATAAGTTACAGGTTGGCTGTTGGCCCCCTTACAATTTCTTCTGTTTCCCATAATGTGAGGCTCCCCTCCCAAAACTTTTCAAACCCTGGTAAACCTACTAGCTCGTACATATTAATGCAAAGTTCTGCTTACTGTGGTGCCATTCCATTGTTCTACAAGTCATTAAGCTCCCCATATTTTGTGAAGTTCATGAGACAGTAACTCCATAAGCAGTTGTAGCTAGCCCAATTTGAGTGCCGGCTAAAATCCCATACAAGAGTAGGGCCAATGATTTTCCGCGATCGCGGAAAAACGCGGATAAAAACGGAATTTACTTTTCTGCACGGAATTTCACGGAATTAAGCAAAAATTATCAGGCTCAGAATACATGTAAAGTTTTGACAAAAAAGTGAGTTATTTTTCTTCAAAACTATGCCAAATGAATGCCTGCATATACCAAAGACATACAAAGGGATTTTCCATCTAAAATGGTGGCAAATTAACCTTAAAATCATCAAAACACCTTGAAGTTACTATCAGAAAACAAGTAGGACATTTACGAAAATCGGCAAAATTTTGCCAGTATAGGCTCCAGTTTGCCTATGCTGTAGTGTGTTAGGCTAGGTTGCTTGTGTATTACAAGTGTTTGCTGCCTTCAGGATCGTAACCAGACAAGTGTAGGACTTGTTTTCAACATAATTACTCCAAAATCCGAAAATCACGGAAATGGGTTATGCTTGAAACGGAATTTTGCGGAATTTGGAAAGTTAAAACGGAATTTTGTGATTTGTGAAGCGGAAAATCATTGGCCCTACAAGAGTAGGGGTCAACCGATAATCGGATTGGATATCGGATCAGGCCGATGTTTAAGACTATCGGTAAAACATCAGATCTGCGAAATATAGCAAATTGCACTTGCCGATGTTTGCCGATATTCCATGAGTCGAAAATTTCATTTAAGTACATCGGGGGTTGTATTGTGATAGTGATTTCTTACAAAGAAATGAACAGATAAATAGGATTAATCATTTTATTACTACCGACAATAGCCCTTGGGATCGACCAGGGCTGTCAATTCTCGTCTAATCTCCAAAATTCCGTATCAACAGCGTAGACTGGCTCCATTGACAAGCACTATGATATTCGCAATATGCACAAGCTTTTAAAATCTGTATGTAGAGTCTAGCGATCTTGTCCACTCACTTTCAGTTTCAATTTACCAAAACTTATTAATGAACGAAACGAAGTGTGGAATTCAAAGTCATTAATTGTATGTTTGATGTAGGGCCGAAATATACGCAAACACGGATACCTTAGGCATGTACGTGTTCTGTACAGAAAAGTTCAAGTGAAATGCACCATGAAAGCACAGTAAAGCCTGTGCATGTGTAGGTCCATAATTATATGCAAACACCCATACATTAGGCTACGCACCTGCTCTGTAATGATGTTGACGTACATAGCAAGAACATGGGGCATGGTCCGGGAAATAACGGTGTTTTTTGATCGCTGCTTGTACGACTAAATTTCCAGTGTTACATCATAGTTTGCAGTAGTTTTTGCGGATGCTTTTTATGTAAGACATGCATGTTCATTTGTGTGAAATTAAGTGTGCCATGTACTTTTATGGCTTTCATAATAAACGATGTATGCAACATCACCCAGATACCCAAAACTCCTACTCTGCATCTAACATGCAATTGGCGCTAATATTAGTGGAAAATATTTGTTGCTGAAACTTCGTTAAAACGTTAAACTGATGCCACACTGGATTTTGGCCACAGATATCGCACCCTGTAGTCAGAATATACTAAGGTACAAAAAAAGATGCATTTTATTCCGAAATACCACTAATTTTAGGATATCGGGTAAGCTGACAAATTACTTTGAGTGGTCAGTAGGAACTCTTTTGCTTAAAGATTCAGACCCTATTTTGTAACCATTTTAACTGTTTCTTTTACCTAATCTAACTTGTTATTGGACTTACTGTGATTACCACACATAATAGATTTAACTGCGCAATATGGAGGAAATGTCAGCAGTTTATTATTATTATTATTATTATTATTACATATTTGGTACAAACAATAGTGAAGGTACCAGGTAAGTGGGTATAGACCAGAGATCTGAAACACACACAGTGAAGTGAGTGCACCCCTTACCTTATCTTAAGAATACCTAATACATAGATAAATAATGATCAGATAGTCTCTTACGAAAGCTCCTCACAGAGGGAATTTCCTGCAAATCCAGAGGAAGATCATTCCAAAGTCTTGTAAAATGAACAAAGGGGGAATTATAGAAAGTCTGAGTCTTCGCAGTCCAGTGAAGAAGCCTTCCAGGGGCACGAGTGCTAGGTCTAATGAATTGAGTAAATTCAGCTGGACAGTACCCATGAACAATTTTATGACCAAGATCAAGTCTCTGTAATGCAAGGTTGTGCTTGATACTGATAATACTAAAATGCTTTAACCTGTCTTCGTATGATACTATCTCATTTGGAAATTTCCTCTGATACAAAATTCTGGTAGCCCTCCTTTGTACAGCTTCAAAGGAGGTAACCTATTGTGTAACCAACTGGACAATAGTTCCTCACTGGCCAGGGATTAAGTGTAATCCTAGAAGTGATTGTGGCTTCTTACAACAAACAAATGAGCAGATAAGTAGGATTTTATTACACTGGACCTCCCCTTTGTGAGGTCTGGTGTTCAGATTTTTAAGGAGGAGGGTTCCTAATGTGTTCGTTAAGCTTGATTGCTGGTTCGCCTGACTGGCGTAGCTGCAACCCTGTCCATAAGGTGCCCTTTCCTGCAAGAAGAGCCTAGTCTGACCTTTCTTGGTACAGGGCCCTCGAGTGGTAGAGAAGTCTACACTGCCATGCACCAAATTTAGTGTCTGGGTTTAATTAAATTATGCTTGAGGTATGTGGGTTTTTCCTCTGGTTACTCTTACTGTGGTCTCACGTACCCCGTGCTCGGGGTGACACCGTGTTACGCTGAGCGAGAGTAACGTGAGAACACGGGTTTACTCGGTGTTAAAATTTCGATCCACCTCCGAACGGAGGGTTCTGCGGTTTTAAACACCGTGTTTGTGTAATCAACCATAGCTGATCACAGGTACAGAGCTGTTTGACCTCCACTTCTCATCAGCGATGCATGTGCACGCTAAACAGACCGACACTGCAGTAAATAAACTACTGCTAGTTGTTCCATGGCGAAACTCGCTTGAGATTCATTACTATTTGCTTGGAGAAGGCTAATTATTCTAGATGGAGTTTTTATAAATTTCTACCTAATTCTAAATGCAGGTCCATAGTCAGACAAGGTACTGAAAAGGCAAGATAATTTCCAGCCCGGGTGAAATATGTAGAGGCCAAGAACTTGTACTAAAATGCATTATAAGGCAATGGTAATTTTTAATTTTCTACGGGGAGAAAAATTTTCAGAGGGGCTCCGCCTGTGCCTCTCGATCCCCCCTGGATAAGGGCTAATTGTCTCAAAGATACATTTGTTGAAAGAAAATAAGTGTTCGAGTTCGACTTGCAGTTTTGTACAGTATAGGCTAAGGCATCCTTGTGGCATTTTACTGGAATTTTTCTCATGCTTATTTCAAAATTGCTAGCGAAGTTATACGTAAAATAATAGGCTTCAGCTGAAATCCTTACAACTTGGAAGTAAGTATCATGTAGTGGCTGACGTCCTTCGAGTTTTGCCTTTCGTTTGATGCCACGTATTTGAAGAAGTAAACTGAGCTACAAACAATTTGAAAGACAGTAGTTTGGACTCGAAGAAACTACCGTTGAATAAGGAATGCAGTTTACGGTATGTAGCACTGATGTAACTTGCAAGCAAGAACAATGCAAGACCAAGATCAATTTGGACAGAAGCTGGGTACATCGACATTGTTTGAAACGATGAGGGCAAATTTCAGATATTTCATTAAGGCTAGGCCATTAAAGCAGCGTTGTAGTAGCATAGGTTTGTGCCTTGAGTTGACATGAGTAAGTGTAGCCTTATTTCTACCAGTCATTGGTGTTTTCATTTCCCGCTGTAGCCTGTATATAATGATTTACCTTCGCTAACAATTTGGAGATAACCAAGAGAAAAATTCGCGCGACACATTTTGGCTTCCGTCACAACCCAATCAACTGAACCCGGGGTACATGAGAACATATGCTAAAAATCACGGTGTTAACCTGCGGTTTTGCCTTGGTATAAACACGGGGTAACACCAGGAAACACGGGGTACGTGAGACCATGCCTTCAGATGTGGCATGGCTTTTGCCATTGAATATGGTTGCCAACAAAGTTGTTACATCTTTGGGTGGACTGGTTAGCTAGCAGACCATGCTTTGGTTTTTATTAGCTCATACCACCAGCAAAGTTGGCATGAGCTTAGGTCATTCTGGGGTGTCTACCTATCTGTCTGTCTTTTTCTGTCTGTCTGTCCGCCCGTCTGTCTGCAATCCACAATTTCATGAAAAGTTAATATCTCGTGCAGTGATGGATGAATTTATCTAAAAAGTAGTCACAATTATCTTGGGGTAAGGGACCTTCAGAAGGGAGTGAAAAGGAGTCAGAGGTCATCATATACAATCATTTTATGCCAGAGTTTTATGTATTCTAAAACATCTCTCCTCCCAGATGCATTACCAAATTATCATCAAATTTGCTCAGAAGTATGACTTGCATGGGAGGATTGCAAGCAGTATCCCCAATTTTAAGATGGGAGATTATCTTGGGACCATTAAAGGGGTCTTGTTGGCCCACAGTGGTACACCATTAACGATGCCACCATAAGCTTCGATACATTTGGTGGAGTAAATGGTTGTACTTCTAGAATCACTGTGTTTTTCTGAACATTGAGAGTACTGTCCTAATTATAAATCTGGTGTGAGCCTCTGAACCTCTTGGTGCTCTAGTTAATACTATTTTTTTTTTACTTACTATTTTTTTCTCTTGAGAGTACTTGTCCTGATTATAAATCTGGTGTGACGTGTGAGCCTCTGCACCTCTTGGTGCTCTAGTTAATACTATTTTTTTTTGACTCCCTTTTTTTTATTGTTTTGAGACAAGAATGTAACACAGCCTATTAAAAAAGCCCTTATGGAAATGTAGGTGGTTGTGTGTGTATAGTACCTGTGACTGGAATGCAGGGTTACTTTAGAGTACCAGTCTGTCTGCCTGTGAGGTATATTACAGTGCTAGTTTATGTTCGTGGAAGTGGAATTTTGAGTGCTAGCCTGTATGAATTGAAACGTTTTTAGCCCAGCTTACATTTTTTTAGGCAACCCGCCCACCTCTCAAGCATTCTGGTGAGAGATGCTTCTGTTTTGGATGTAATACATAGAACATACAGGTGTAAGCTGAAGTGTGTGTAGTCATCAGTTTTCTTTAACAAGAAGAATTAAGGTCAAAATTTCTCCTTTATGTGTTACAATGAAACAAAAGATGAGTATTTTGGTGAAATTTGCTCTCAGCTCTTTTCTGTGGAGATAATAAAAGAATGAAGTTGTCATAGGTTTCAGCCCAAAGCCAGTACATGTGACAAGTAACCTTACATTAATCAATGCTGTTTTTTATTTTTATTCTTTCAAATTTGCAACCAGTCTTTTCCTCCAAAACCTCATACTTTCATAACATTAATATATTATGTGAATCTTACAAACTGAACATTTCCTTCAGATTAAAGGGAAATATTGCATTTGTTTTACAGAAAATTTCCATGTCTTTGAAATCAATCCTAATAGATTCAGAATGATACACAATTCAAAATAAGGTAGCACGGGAGCTTTCTTTTCAAGAAATAAGGCTCTCACAGGAAGAATTGTTCACCCAAACTTTCAAAAATTCAAATGATGCAACTTCCCTTACTCTTGCAATGCATAATATTTTGAGGAGATAAAACTATTGCTGGAGTTTAATGGTGAGACTGAATGGTTTAATAATGGTTACAGGTAATTTTATTGTATGCCATGTTGGTGCATTTTAAACACAATATTTCCCTTTAACTCAGATCCCTATCTGTGTCAAGGTCAAAACAAATTATGTGAATAACATTTGTTAAAGGGAATGTGCAGTCACCCCAAATTAATTTGAAAACAAGACCCTTTATCTTACAAATTTCCTCTTATTCCCCTTACAAATATCTTTCATGATGTGTCCAAGCAAAACAATTTCATATTAAAGGTAAACCAAGTAGTAATTCCGCATGATTTGGACATTTCAATAACAACACGTGATTGCTAAGACAGCCTTTCATGAATTAGGGTACTGGAGTGCAATTATTCAAATTTTGGTGACTGCATTTTCCATTTTAAGTATAAGGTTACGTATCAGGATCTTCATAAAGAAATTTCCATGGGAATTAAATGGTAAAAGAAAACTGCACACCTAGAAGAGATCGCATCCTGGTTCCTTTTTTATGTCAAACTTCCTTTCCCTAGAGAAATTTTGAAACTATCCCTTTACAAAACCTTCCAAATTGTTTCTTTAGTAAAATAAAACTCAGGTTTTGAAGATGTTAAGGAAACTGTGAAGTATCTAGTTCCTATATCAAACTTCATAAATCAGATAAACTGGTTTAAGTTTTTATTAAGTTGTCATTGAACTTGAATTTAATATACAGTGAAACTGTAGACTCTCTGGGAAATGGCAGCATTGGAATGTAAACAGAGTCAGAGCTATGTTTAGCTTGACCACATTCATATGTTGTATCATGAAACATTGGCAAGGACTCTTAAAGGCTCTCTAATCTCACCCTAGACAGTAAAGTTCTCACTAAGTTCACTTTTAGCCCCTCCTCCAATTTAAACAAAATACACCTGTCTAGTACACCTCCAAGACTGATGCACAGTACCTAGACTGCACCAAGTTTAATTTGCTCAAGGCCATGTATATTGATACACAGTAGACTGTGTGTGAGCTTAGTTGGGAACACAACTGACTGTACAAGTCATAGTTGACCAACCAGAGTGGAGCTGTATTGTTCGAATGAATGTCAAAGTGCAGTCATCAACTGCATTTAGAACTCTAGGGCTATTCCTAAATATGTTTGGGCAGGAAGTTGCTAGTAACTCCCTGGTTTGAGAGTGGGGGAGGCTAGAGCCCCTTAAGTGTCAGAAAAAGGAAAAATCTGGAGGAGATAAACTATTTGTTGCACTGAAAAGCCAAAGTGTATAGCTCTTTTAACAAAAGAAAATGGGGCTTTAGAGGGAATCAACATTCACTGCAAATTTTTTTCTGAAACAACATGTCAACTCTGACAAATCTTGTTTTCCTTTCAATGTAGTCTTCCAAGATGTTTAAGTTAAATATTGAATGTTGGAGGTAAACCAAGGAGTTTGTTGCTTTTAACAATTACATATAAGTTCTACAAAAAAAGTATGGTCACATGATTAAAAAGAGCTATTCATGAATGAGCATATACCAGGCTGGAGGGTATAATAATATAAATTGGGGTAACTGCATTTTCTCTTAAATGTAACATGCATCAAGTTATTTTAGGTTTTGATGAATGCTAATATCAGTGAAGACTGGTATAGATTGAAATTTTTCGTATGATTATGATAATATCATTCAAGCTGTATTTTGCAGTGCTATAAAAGCAACTATACATGCAGGAACTTGCACAGGCTAATAAAAGTTTGAAGGTTTTTCACCTGCGTAGTGCACATTCGTATTTGCTGGACATTTTGATGGCTGGCAAGTATGCATTGTATTACAATTTTTATCGAGAGCATGTGTGCCAGGGAACCATAAACATATCTTTAGTGTTTTGAGTTATGGTGACCAACACGGCAGTTGGAAATGCGCTGACTTCACATGGAAAACCTGTACGATGTACAGCTTATCCAGAAATAAAAACGATTGCTCATGGTGCTTCATAAGGAATACAAGAACACTTAAATGAAGCTCAAAAAATTGTCTGGACTCTAAATAAGATGTCAAGTACTGATACATAGTGTGTAATATTTACTGATGTCGGAACGATTATCTGTATTCATCATCAGTATCGGCCAATATCTTCCATTTTGATCCTGTTATCAGTATCGGTAAAATCTATGTTTAATGTTGCAATTTCCAAACTGGTATTTATTGTTTTATGTGTCATGAAAATGGTACACTGTTTGCGAACTTTTGAATGCAATTTCTGATATTTTACCTCATCAAGATGAAGCGACACTTCACTATGGTGGCCCCATAGCCTATGGTTAGTTGAAGACTGTTTATTTTCCAAATATCGTTAACAGATCAACATCCAGCTCATGGTGTGAACTGAGTTTACCCCAGTCAGACAAGAAAATAACATAAGTGTTGGGGGAATAGCTAGGTGTTTCCAACCATGAGGTATCTATGGTCTTGTTATGTTGGTATACGTCGTGAAGGCATTCCTCTGATTCTGGTGTTACCAGTATTAATAGTCCCAACATGTGTAGTGCTTTAAATACCTCATTGTTGCTTGGCAAAGCCGTGTTCTCGATCATTTCAAACCGTAGGACCTGACCTAAGGCTGTTCAGAAGACCGGTTTTGATTTGAAAACTGGTTAAAACCGGTTTCAGTTTGATTTGGTTTCGAAATTTTCGCATAACCGATAAACCAGTTGTTAAAATAAGACCGATCTATAGCTGATTGTGGTTTGACTCCCACTTCAAAATTTTATTCTGCCACACACTTCACACTTTTTCACCACTAAGATGGCGACCTTTTATGATTCGTAGATCGTAATTTCCATAAAAGTTCTGAAAACTTATGAAAGCTGACCTTAGCCTGAAAAGTACCTTTACAGCTCCATACTTCCAGATGTGTCTGCGATCTTGTAAAATTTGACAACTTAACAAGCAACTGGTGCGTTTAGCATGGTTATCTCTTTTGTACATTCTCTGTCATGTACCAACAGTCCTTTCCAGCCTTTGCATTTCTGTCCTTTCCGATTTTCCAATGTTCTGATGCTCTTATTCAACCGTTCATAGCCCCACGTTAAGCTTATGCTACGAACGTTGTTTGCGTAGGGCCAGGCTCATAACAATATTGGACATGATCGAGCGCGAAAAGTAATCAGAATTCTCCAAAGGCTTGCTTTCGTGCCAAGAAAATTTTTTGACTATGTAAGTAGAAGGGCTTTCACGTTGGGAATCCATACTAGTAAGATGATTTTAATGAGTACTCTCGACGGTGTACTTGTTGAAATCATCTTACTTCTTTGACTACATCACAATTGGCCAATCATATTCATGAAGCAGGAAACATCACGACATACGCAGATGACGTAAAATGTACTACGTCCTGTGTTCTTTGTTGAGGACCATTATATTGAGCCAGTGTATACTCTGCACGCGGCCCTAACATTTGTATATGCAGTGGGTATCGAGCGCCATTTTGATAGAATATCTTTGCAGAGAGAATGCTTGTAACACATGTATTTTGAGTTATTTTTTTTTAAACTTCATTAATTTTGAACATTAGACACAAGGCACAAATATTGTCGTACACAATGTACATTTTTACGACAAATTGAATCTGTACATTAGAATACCCTCTTATGTAGCAGTTCGAAGGTACATTGTTAGGCTACGTTGAACTTACACACATATTGTGTATACCTAGAGCTGATGATACAGTGTACTTTGCGAGTGGGAGTTTCTGCACCGATGGAGCTATAGCGGGTCTTTCTGGTACTCAAACACCTTTTCGGGTTCATGAGTGTATTTGGCAGCAGTTATTTGCCGATGTATTTTTGGTTTCGATGAAAAGAGAAACCTATGCAGTCATGATGGCGTATATGTGTATGTGTGTGTATGTGCGTGGGTGGGTGTGTGTGTGTGTGAGGGTGTGTGTGTGTGTTTGTGACACTTCTTGTTTACACGATATCTCAAGAAGGGAAAATCTGACAGTTCTCAAAGTTGGTAGGTAGATGCCCCACATTGAGAGGAAGAACCCTATTATTTTTGGTGGAGGTCGTTTGGGGTCACCAGGGGTCAAACCCTGAAAACCTTGTTTACACAATATCTCAAGTTAGGAAGCTTGGATAGATTTCATACTTGGTGTGTGGTTGTATTATGGTGAGAGAAAGAACGCTAGTGTTTTTGGTGGAGGTCAAAGGTCATCTGGGGTCACGAGGAGTCAAATTCAGAAAACCTTGTTTACATGATATCTCACATTAGGAAGCTTGGATAGATATCATACATTTCACATTGATACATAATCTTCAGAGGTACAAGCACATTGTTTTTTGGTGGAGGTCAAAGGTCATTTGGGGTTACCTGGGGTCAAAGTCTGAAAACCTTGTTAACATGATATCGCAAGGTAGGAAGCTTGGATAGATTCATACATAGTATGTGAATGACTTATGGTGAGAGGAAGTACCCTATTTTTTAAGGTCATCTGGGGTCAAACTCTGAAAACCTTGTTTACAAGATAGCTCAAGTTAGGAAGGTTGGATACTTCCCATGGTGTTGCATTTAATCCATCAGAAAACCCCTATGGGTTTTGTCAGAAATCAGAGGCCAGCTAAAATCGCCAGAGGCCATTAAGCAAAAATTCCCGAGAATTCCCAAGGTCAAATATGAACATGAAACTGTAATTTTCCAGCATTTTAAGATCACATTCAACCAATGACTGAAAGAAACAACATCTTGGCGTTATTTGGGATTACACATTAAGTGCTATATTCATCAAAGCCACAATGCATTTTTGCATTCTGGTTATGGAAAAGGAAACCTGCAAGCAGGGCTGTCAACTTTTTAGTGCCTGGTGAGAGTGAGATTGGCTGGGAGACTGGTGAGAGCGAGATTCGCTGGGAGGCTCACTGGTGCAGAGAGCAACCATTGGTTCGTGCGGAGTATCCTGCCAGGGAGACATTTTGCCAAAAATACCCTAGACTGTAGGAAAGGGCACTTCCCGAGCCTTATAACTGCATACTCAGAATTGCCAGTTTTCAGAGGTTTCATGTTCATGGAAATTTCAAGGAGACATTTTGTTCAAATTATAAATAGGCCTACGAAAAGAAAAATTGAAAATTCTGAGGCCTACCAGTATTGCTGATAGCCTAAAATAGAATATAAATACATCCTGATAATGGAGGTGGAATGTGAAACCAATGAAAATCATTATAAATGAGGGAATAATTCATTCCTGGGACTATGTTTATGTTACTATTTATTAGCAATGTTCTATGCAATAGTGCATTGATGAACACAATTTTACAGGTACCTCAGCAACATGATATGTTTAAAGTGACTCGTAAACAAGGATATGTGACACTCTCTTTGAACTCTGTAACAAAGCCACGATTAACCATGAAAGTTTTGTGAGTGCTTGTAGATCGAGTATGGCAAGATTAATTATACTGTGTACTGCACTTCTGTCAGCTATGATCAGTTGGAGAAGGAACTCATGTAGCGTGATAGCTGGCATTTTACCGACACCCAACACATCGTTTGCATTATGAGTGGAATTTTTACACCATATTGAGACATTGCACGAGAAACTGATGCTTCATCGTGAGATTGCGCCGAAATGCGTGACTCTCATGCTGAATGCATGAGAGTTTGACTGCCCTGCTGCAAGACAAACATGAACATAAATTTCAGTGCATGTCAGCCACCAAAAGTTTTCTTCGGTGCATGTGCACAATAGTATGTAAAGCATACATGCAGCCTTGTGGCTTGGGCAGTTGAACTGATTTCCATGAAGATTATCTGATGCTGGACCAGTCAGTGGAAAGATTGCAACCTGTGTAACTCTCTTTCCATGTTATTTGTTACTTCGTATGGTCATGAACGAAGCTTAAACCGATAATTTCATAATTTCTACTTAAATACCTTTGTATGAACGTGATTTTCTTATGACCATTCAGAATGGGTTGTTGTGTGTTTTACATTATTGGAACTAAAGTAGGTGGGTTGTACTGTCAAATAGAAGTTGTACTCGCATGTGATTTCAGTAGTCTGTTTAATGGCCTCTCAGACTGTATTTTTGAAGGATAATCATCCAGAATTTACAGAGAGACGTATTTTACATACGAACGTATTACGTACGGCCCTATGTCAACATTCTACAATGTGCAGTACGTGCCTAGACCTGATGCATGGCAAGTATGCATGACCATTGTACTTTCTGAAAAATCGGTTTTAGCCGCCGCAGAAACGGGTTTCTGGTTTTGGAGTAACCGTCACAGCCTTAGCCTGACCAAATCTTGTAAGGATTTCTGGGATTTCAGCTTTGCACTGGTGCTGGCACAATTTCAATTCAAATTAAAATTGTTAACTTGTTAAGGGTTTCTGCTTTCCAGTGGAGGTTATTTACATCTGCTTACCATCTTTGGTCAACAGAGCTGGTAGACATTGCCATAGAACAAGGGTCCTCCATCTCCCAGTCTCTCTAACATTGGGATCATGACTTAAACTGGGGCTATACTCATTCCCCATCCCCAAATCTGCACCTGGACCAGGGAGTTGTCAGGGAAGGAGATGCAACATTTAGTCTTCCTTTGAGACTAGGTAGTTGCCGACATTAAGCTGCCTATTGTCTTGCCCTTGAAACCTCTCTAAGTCGTGAAAGAGATTTTGGTACTGAAGACAATGGTTTGTGTTGTCTGCTAATTTCAAAAAAGCATCATGATGATTTCCCCAATTGGCATTACATTGCCAGTCGGCAAGCAGAAATGAAAAAATTTAAGCTTTCGTCATTTGTTGTCGCAGTTAAAGTCATTTCAATTAAAGAGCCTATGAAGTGACTAATTACAGCCATTTGGTGTCATTCTCTGACCATATCTATCACCAAAAATAGCCCTTATGTTCAAAAATACCGCCCCATGAAAGAGGAATGCTAAAACGTACCCCTTCCAACACAACAGCTCAAAAAGTGAAAGTACATGGACCCAAGAATGACGTCAGCTCCGGAACTCAACTTCAGAGTATGTGTAATGCGCTTTGAGCATACCTTGTACTGTTGATATTACAGAATTTTCTATGATATGTATGTATCAGAAACTTTATAAAGATGATGCATAGCTTACTGCTCTTGCAAAGAAAATAATTGATGTAATCATCAAAGTTATATCTTTAGGAAACCTTTGTTTGCCTCACAAGACAATCTTCATTGAGTCATCTGGTACAAGCAGAGAGTTGCCACGGACTCTCTGGCAGTCTGGTATACCAGGGAGCTGGAGCGAATTAGGTACATAATCGATATTGACTTGATAAGAACATTACAAGGGAAGTGCATTGTTCATGCACACACTGTGAAGTTGAGTTCCGGAGCTGACATCATTCTTGGGTCAATGTACTTTCACTTTTTGAGCTGTTGTACTGGAGGAGGTACTATTTCGTTTTAGCATTTCTCTTTCATGGAGACGGTTTTTTTTTAACATAAGGGCTGTTTTTGGTGATAGATATGGTCAGAGAATGACATCAAATGGCTGTACTTTGTCGCTTATAGGCTCTTTAACATTAATCAAGAACTTTTTAAAACCTCCTTCGATGACAACACTTGATACTAATGCGGAAAGTTGCTAAAATTGTGATTATTTTTGTAGACTTGAACAATGTGTCAAGTAAGCGACCCATCAAGGTCATGGGAACACAAAGAACTTATAGCAGTTAAACGTTTATTGACAGTCATTTAACTTAAAATCTTTATTTAAACCTAGACCTTGTCGGCAAAGAGGCTGCACTTCAAAGTTAGCGTGTTAACAACAACCTTTCTTTCAGAATTACCTAGGTTTGAAAGGAGAAGACAATCATTAAGAAGTGTAAGTCAGAAAAGGCTAAACAATGAGAATAAAGGGACCTGTCAATCAAATTTTGTTACCTGAAAAGGGATTAAATTATTTTCACGCACATATTGTCTGATGGATTTAAGCGTTGGATCTCCTTCCCTGACAACTCCCTGCCTGGACAATCTTGTCTGTATTGTAACAATTTGTTGGCCAAAAGAACTTGTTCAACTATAGGCAATGAAACAATTTCCATTCCATAAAGTGCTATGTTGAAATATTCATCCAATTACTTTGACCAACATTCATTGTTAAAAGGCTGACCACATGTTATTCTCAGGACCAGATAGGTGTCATTTTTGCGTAACCCCATTAGAATGGTACATTCATGCTTTGCAGTGAAGATATGTATGTGCCAAAGGCCCATATGTTGTGTGTATACACACGGAATGCAGTTTTTCACCCCAGAAGTATTGTGAAATGGATTGGTGACCTAAGTTCACTTTCCAACCCAAGAAATCCATTATGATAAGGCATAACTACTGATATCATACATGTTTCATGGTTAAGTGCAACATGACATCTACACAGGTCTGGATATTTGTGGGTGCTTTTCCAGTTGCTGTGCAGGTTTGAAGGGACTGGGCAGGACCAATGTTTGGGGGAGTTATGGGGGAGAGAAGGGGAGGATGGCTTACATGGATCTATCATGGGGATCTATTTCACTCCTCCTTACCTCATCCATCATACGTGTGAACAATGGGAAATTCTGCGGTAGATGGGATTCTTCACAAATATAATAGATAAGGTGAGTAAGGTTTATAGATTCCCAAATTACAGGTAAGTTTGGGGGAAACTGTCAGGATGATACAGTTAAATTCTTCTGTTGCTTGAACAATTGCTCAGTATTACTTTCATCACCTAATATGTAATATTCATTCGAAGTAAGTGCATTCTTATGTCTAATTGTAGTATTTGTAATATGTATTTTCTGTACATATTTACTGGACCTCAACTTTCAGCTTTGAAACTTTGCACCATTCCCAGGAGTATAATCAGACTGAGGAGGCGGGGGTGGGGGGTTGCATTTGGTGGGAACCCACCTGTTTGGTTGCTGAGTCCAAAATATAAAGGCAGATACCCTGGGAAGTTTTCCAGGTCCCACCTCCCCACATCTCCTGTATTGTAATCATAAAAAAATAGCCCCTTCCCTATTTATTACACAGACTGCATGGTCAAGTGGCTAGAGCATCCGACTTGCAGACGGAAGGTTTGGGGTTCGACTCCTGGCCGGGTCATATCAAAGACTTTAAAAATGGAACCTATTGCCATTGTGCTTGGTGCTCAGCATAAGCAGTGTAGGGAAAACAAGCCAATGAGCCACAACTGGAAAAAAGGCTGTGGCCGGCCCGACTTAAACCAGTTGGTTATAAACTGAGCTATAAAACCTCATAGATAAAACCCTTTTTATTAGCTCTGCACCTGCTAACCTATTAACCAAAGATCCTTCCTGGTATCCGCAGGTGTACAGTAGTGATGTATGCAACCACCATACTAACATTGTACTTGTCTACTTCAACTCAGATAGTTATCATAGAGTGAATACAGTTTTATGAAAGTATTGCTTGTCACAAAAAAGATATATTCCTTGTAAAGTATGAGGTGTACAAATAATGTCGAATATCCATATTTTTACATTCATTGTTTGATGATATGAGATATTACCAATTTACTATGCCATTGTGACGTGTATTTGGCCTGGAGTGTTAATTGTGTACACACACTTTGCGATAGGCTATGATTGAGCATCTGTGTGCAAAGAGTAGCTGGTAGTGTAAATACAGAGTACAGTCACTACAGTGTACATCAGCTGCACGTTGCTACATTGCATTAAGGTTTACTGTCGTCTGCTGGTATGCATTGAAAGACTCACAATGATTTCTACCAATTGTAGTTTACCCAAATATATTCAGGAATATCACCGTATCTCTATTACCAATTGATGAATACACTTAGATTGACATAAATTCAGGAAATAGCATTGCTCTGTTCAGTCAATTATAACTAATTGCACAGATCACTCAGTGTAGCAAGCCACTCAAACACAGTATAGTGCTGGGATACGGCCTTGAGCAATTGAAACACATTCTGCCTTTAAATTTTGTGTGCTGGGTGTTGTCACAGTGAACTGTCAAATCTATTTCGCTCCTACTTACCTCCCTTATTACTACTATTGGACGGTCCATCTACCACAGAATGATCACTGGCAATGAAAATCCTAACCTCACTAGATGGGGCTCTATGCATATCCTCGCCATTCCACTGTAACTCGCCCTTGTTTCATTGCCAGTGGAATGGTCAACCTCGCGTCTGTTAATGCTCTCTTTTTTTTTTGGATTTTTTTCATCTTGTTTTCCCTTTGGATTGATCCTTCACTCTTTTTGGAGAAGAAAGTTCCCCTCCACAACTTTATGGAAGTTTGATGAGTATATTCCTTTTCTTTTGAGGGATTAGGCTTTCCTTAGTTTTTGCCATCAATTTAACTGTATGAGGTAACCATTGCAGACTAAATGCATTATTCATGTACATTCAGCGAATTAACTAGGCCTGGCCTTCCCGTTTAATTGTTGTAAAGTGCTCGATGTGAAGCATGATTGGACTGTCATTTTTGACCTTCATGTACATTAGGTAGCTTTTGGAGGCCCTGTAGGTACTCTGGCTGTGAGTAATCTACTTCTGAGCTAATTATTTAAAAGCTTTTTGATCTGCAGAGATTTGACATAAACTCAAGTATTTTTTCAAGTTAAGTTTTAGGTAATTGTCGGAGAAGTACCAGCAGAATTTTATACTTTCCTGTACATTTTAAAGAAAAATAAGAGATTTGCTTACTGTGGCCTATCACCTTTGACCTTTGATCCATCACTGTGAATGTCTGTGAGGCACAAAGTCTCTTACATACCAAGTTTGGAGCAATAGTTTTTACAGTTTTGGAGGAGCTACATCATGACCTTTGTCCTCAAGGGCAAAATGTCAAGTTTTGCAAAGCATGCAGTCTACCTGAAAGCTATGTTAAGAAATTATGTCCATTCACAAGTTTTGGTCATTTGTTATAGCCATATTTGAAAAAAAATGGTTATTTTGAACTTTGACCTCTGACCTTTGACCTTTTATGTGGAGGGTCTGGGAGGCACAAATTCTAAGGATTATATGCCCACCTGCCAAGTTTGGACTCAACCTTGTTTGTACTTCAGGAGGAGTTCACAATGCATAATTTAGCTGCACAAATACCATGTGACCTTCTAACCTGGTGCCCCTTTACTTCATGTTAATTGTCAGTGGCTTAAACTTTAAAGGCTTGCCAATCTTAAAAGGCTTGCAAATCTTAAATTGCTTAAAGTATAGTTCTGTCTCTTGGGTCTGTAATCGTTGTGTAAATGCTTGCTTGCCTTTCCATGATTGCATGGATGATGCTCTGCCAGTACATCAGGATGTGTACGCTGATCCTAGTATAGTACCCACAGATTACATGAATTCTTCTACTGACCCGCTAGGCATTGACTGTTTACTACCCACCACTGATAATTCATCGCCTTGTAATGTCTATACGATCGACTCTTACAATGAATTACCTTGCAATGAAAATTTTTCCTTGTTTCACCTTAACAGCCGAAGTTTGAGCAAGAATTTTAATTCTATTCATGACTTCTTATCTGTTCTGAATACTGAATTTTCTATAATTGGATTTACAGAAACCTGGTTCAGTGATAATGTGTCTCCACTTATCTATATTAATAATTACAGTTTTGTCGAGAAACATAGAGCTAAGAGAGGGGGTGGGGTATGTATGTTTGTTAAGGATGGTATTATTTTCCACCAACGTCATGATCTCTCCCTTTTTAATGCTTCTATTGAAAGTTTATTCATTGAGGTCGAAATGAGCAACGCAAAAAATCACATCATGATAGGAATCATTTACAGACCTCCAAATGGTTCTATTGTAACTTTAATGAAAATCTCAATAACATTCTTAGCAAAATTACAGCTGAAAGTAAACAGTGTTTCATAATGGGTGACTTTAATATTGATATTTTAAAAGAGCCGTCTTCTAATTTTATGAACACTATTTATTCAAGTGGTTTTCATCCCCTCATAAAAAACCCACTAGAGTGCGTGCCACGTCAGCTACACTGATTGATAACATTTTCACCAATGTTCTTCAATATGATGCATGCTTATCAGGTATTATAGCAACTGATTTAACTGATCATTTTCCAGTATTCTGTAAGAGTTTCGTACACCATATTAAGGCAAAGAAAGGTCACAAGGCTAGAAATTATTCTCAAAAAAATATTGATAACTTCATCAGGCGAGTTACCGGGGTGGACTGGAGCTTTGTACAAAATGAACTTGATGTAAATAATGCATATGATGCTTTCTGTGACAATTTATCAACTTTATATCATGAATGTTTTCCCTTCTTTGAAGTAAAAAGTAACAAACGTAAAAGACACCCTTGGATTACTAATGGAATTCTTAAATCGATTAAAACAAAAAATAAGCTTTTCGGGGCGTCACTGAAGATTCCGTCTGACTACAACAAGTCAAATTATCGTTTGTTTAGAAACAAATTAAACCATGTTATTCGTGTAGCAAAGAAAAATCACTTTTCTAATAAATTTAAGGACTTACAGCATGACATTAAAGGTACGTGGTCAGTAATAAATAATTTATTAAATCGAGGAAAAGGTCATGAATCTATTGTACCTGATTCATTCACTCATGGTAATAATATTTTACGTGATCCTTTAACAGTAGCTAACGGCTTTAATGAGTACTTTGTAAATATTGGTCCTTTACTTGCAGAAAATATCCAGTGTAATTCCTGTGCAAACGATTTTCTTGGTATTTCAAACCCATATTCACTATTTTTGTTCCCAGTTACACCAGATGAAATTGTTGAAGTTGCTTCTCATTGTCTAAAATCAAATAAAGCTGCTGGCTTTGACAATTTCAAACCATCTATTATGAGAAATGTGATACATGTACTTGCAGTTCCATTAACACATATCTTTAACATATCTCTATCACATGGTGTGTTTCCCAACAGAATGAAAGTTGCAAAAGTTGCTCCAGTTTTTAAGAAAGGTGATCCAAAGATGTTTTCTAATTATCGCCCAATTTCAGTATTACCGAGTTTATCTAAGATACTAGAACGCATTGTATACAATAGGCTGTTAGCTTTCTTAAATAAGCACAATATTTTATTTGATGGTCAATATGGTTTTCGTGCAGGTATTTCAACGGAAATGGCCCTTATCGATGCTGTAGATAAAGTCTATGATGCTTTGGGTAAAAAACTTACAACCGTTGGTGTTTTCCTAGATCTATCGAAAGCATTCGATACTATAGATCATGAAATTCTTATATCAAAACTCTCTCATTACGGAATAAGGGGCACAAGTCTTTCCTGGTTTAAAAGCTATATTCACAATAGAAAACAATTCACTCTTTTCAATGGCGAAAAGCTCTGATCTCTTAGATATAAAATGTGGAGTACCTCAGGGTTCAATCCTTGGTCCGTTGTTGTTTATTTTATATGTGAATGACATTTGTAATGTGCCAACGGCTTCTTCCCTTGTACTATTCGCAGATGATACAAATATTTTTTTCTCCGGGGACAATCCCAAAAGTTTGGAAAACAGTATAATTAATGAACTTGATAAATTTTATGATTGGTTTAAAGCTAACAAGTTATCACTCAATATTGATAAGACAAACTACATGGTATTCGGTAAGCCCCAGCAGAAGTTTAATTTTCGCATTTGTCTAGATGGTAAACTTATCAATCGAACTGACAAAACTAAGTTCCTTGGTGTTTGGATAGACTCCAAACTATCATGGCGTGACCATATCAATTCCATTTCTCTATCTGTATCTCGAAGTGTGGGAATACTCTGTAAGCTTAAGCACTTCTTGCCTAAAAATGCCTTGCGTTGTATTTACTTAAGTTTAATCATACCCCACCTTACATATTGCTTGATTGTTTGGTCAGGAACTGCTAAATCTAATTTAAACAAATTGGTATTATTACAGAAAAAAGCCATTCGCCACATTTCTGGGTCTAAATGGCGTGATCACACCAGTCCCTTATTCGCTTCTCTTAAGTTACTGAAATTACCTGACATTGTCAACCTGAGCATTGCCTGTTTTATTTTTAGATGTGAAAATAGCAACGTACCCCGAAAGTTCAAGAATCTGTATAATCACAATACCCAAATTCATGACTACAACACCCGTCAAAGCTCAGAACTTCACCGGTTTCCTTGCCAAAACAATGCCCAAAAGAGCCTTAGATATCGCTCAGTAATTGTGTGGAATTCTCTGCCACTAAAATCTCGAAGGTTTTCAACAATAAACGGTTTCAAAAATCATCTTAAGAAGTACTTCCTCAGCAAATATTAGCCTAGAATCTATACTTATATCGTAGGGGAGGGCAGGTTTTGTTGTTTGGGGGGTTAGGGGGTGGGGAGGGGAGGGGACTAGTAATTATGTGTAGTAAATGTAATGCGATTAGGTGATACTGTTTTCTATAGGGGAGTTATCGCCCAGTTAAGCTCTGAAGAGTTTTTGCGATCACTCCCCTTCCCAACTTGCAGTTGTTAACAAGTATGTAGCTTTATGTTTTGGTAATATTTCTAAGTAAAAGCTGTCTTCATGTGAATAGAATGTCTATAATCTGTAATTTAGAATAGATTCAGACAAGCTTTCATGTAATTTTCAGTAATGCGTATGTGTGTAAATAAATCTATTGAAAGTCAAGTTGTGGAAGAATCAAATAAATGAAATGAAATGAAATGAAATGAAATCTCACCCCAGACAGCAAAAAATACTCCACACAAAGTTTACTTCCAGCCCCTCCTCCAATCTAACACAAACACCTGTCTAGTACAGCCTCCAAGGAGCCACAGTAGCCTGCACTGAGCTTCAATTGCTCAAGGCCATAGTGACACACAACTGTGTGTAAGCTTAACTGGAAACACAGCCGACTGTACAAGTCATTGTAGACCAACCAGAGTGGAGCTATATTGTTTGAATGAATGTCAAAATGCAGTCATCAACTGTATTTAGGACTATAGGCCGATTCCTAATTATGTTTGGGCAGGTGTTGCTATCAACTCCCTGGTTTGGGGAGGAGGGATGCCTTATCCCCTTTAAAGTACATCAAACATGTCTGTGAAGGTTATATATTGCAGTGTTAGTTCTATACAGTGATGTAGGAGAAATTCCAGAAACATAATTTGACCCAAATTTGGTTACCTTTGACCTTTGCAGAATGATAATCTTGGGTGTTCACTCAAAAACATCTCTCCACATAGTTCCCAAGTGCATTAGTATTAGTTTGTCAGTGTTAGGAGCAGTTGTTGGCAAAAGCAACCATGGACACCCATTTACAAACTTGTACAAAAAGACCAAACGTTAGGCATATTTGGTGATGTGCCTGACATGAAAATTGGACCTCTGCCACTCATTTGCTATACCACCACTGAGTAGCAGTTTTAAGTCCCCAGATGTTACCTCCAGGCATTTTCATAGTTACTGTTGCTATGGCAACTGGTAGAGGTGAACATGTATACTTTATAAGGGAAGACAAAAGTACAATTGCTCAACCCCCAGGTTCGTAGTATCTTATAGGGATGAGATGAAAACTTTGTTTATCAAGAGCCTTATTGGTGGTGCAGTAACATTTGAAACCATGACTGGACAACTCCCATAAGACAGTTCCCACCTGGAAGATTTCCCCTGGACAAGCAACCCCTGGACAATATTCTCTGGGAGAATTCCCACCCCAGACTATCCCCAACTATTAAAATTTATGGCCCTGCAGACAACGTCCCTCACCAGAAATTTGAGAATTGTCCTGGGTGAGAATCATCCCGGGTGATATTGGCTGAGTGGGAATTATCTGGTTTTGGAATTGTCCTGGGTGGGATTTGCCCTGGGGTGATATATTTTTCTGAGTGGGAATTATCCAGCTTTGGAATTGTTTGGGTGGAAATATTTTTAGAATTGTCAGGTGGTAGTTGTCTGGGAATTGTCAGGTGGTAGTTGTCTGGGGTAGGTTGTCCAGGAGCCAAGTAAAACAATTCTTTTTGGTGTTCACAGGATGTCATATGTAAAGAAAAGTTTCTGCTGTACCAAAGAGTTTTGAAGAATCTTAATTCACTTTCATATAAGCTATATTTGCACATATGTTCCATACGAAAGAGGAAGTGGAAGTCCCAGTAAGAAGAGAATATGTGTGGGCAGGTTTCACTAGATCGAAGGTTCGTTGGATCAAAGGTTCCCTAGATCAAAGGTTCACTAGAATGAATATCCTAACTCTAAAGTTAATCCTAACCCTAACCATAATCTATACCTGAAGCCTAAACCTTCCTGAGGAAAATCCTAAGCCTAATCATAAACCTTATACTGTATCTAACCCAAATCCTAACCCTCCTTTTACCCGGAAGAATGCTTTCGTCCAAGATTATCTTTGGTCAAGCGAACCTACGATCTAGTGAACCTTTGGTCTAGTGAGTGTCCCCCATATATATAGAGCCAGAAAAGGTTACTGTGTATATTGTTTTATGTAATGGAACAAAATGGTTTTAAATAAAAATCCCATTGAGATGTAAAAAAATGTTTAAAGAAAAATTATTACCACAACATGGAATTACTCTGCCATCAATTCCTGTGAGTCAAGTCACTTGTATACTGAACATTGTCTGTTGTATGGAAGGATGTACGTATTTCTTAATGGCATTGAAATGTATGTTAACATGACTGGGAAGACTGCAGGTTCACATAATGAAAAAAAAAAAAAAAAACGGGCAGATGTGTCTTACACTTAATAATGAAATTCATTTTAGTTTGGGATGTGCCAAAGGGAGATTCATAAACAGGTGTTTTTATCATTGTTCAGTGTACTTTAGCTGAGGCAGGAAGGCCCAGTGTGGATAAGTTTAATTCTGCCAGAATTGAATGAATGATCTTTTTACTGACTCTGGGGTTTTGAAGGTTCAAATTTAATTCTCAGCCACATAGCACAAACGCATAACTATGCCAGTTGCCAGGTTGAGTGTCTAGGTTTACCTAGGCTTTAGCAGAGTTTTATTATTTGCCAATTGAAGTGTTTTCTTCATGGTACTGGTGAGCTGGTTCAAAGTTCTCAGGAACAATTTTTGAAATTATTCAAAGCAATGTTGAGAGTAGCAATCGACCTTTACCCTCATAGGTACAGTAGCCGTCTTTCTAGGTATTATTGTGGGTTGGGGGTGGAGGGGTGCCTTCTAAGTTTGTTTAATTGAATGGTTCTGGATGCTTTTATGTCATTATTCTGTAGAAAGCAAATATAAAACCCTTTGGTCTGAAGTCTTATAAGCATACCTGAGGCATTACTTTAAATATACATAGAAGAACAAGGTTATTCCTTTTTCATCATGGTGCTGTTATATGCTATGTACACTGTTGTTACTCAGCTTGCTATCTATACAGTAATTTTAAAGCACTGTCTTACAGCTTTTAATTATTTTGCTTTTTTATCTTGTGCTTTAGTTTGGAAAATTGCAACCTTTACCTTAGTTACAGTAGTAAGCTGGTTGGGGTACATCCTGGGGCAATCCCTCCTGAATTTTTTATTATGCCTTCCCAAATTTTTATGCTAGCCTTTCTTTTAGGTAAAGATGAACGATAGATCTACTCAAGTGCCCTTTCAGACATGTGTGCTGTGGAACCTAGGTTCTCACCTTGTGGCCTCCAGGCGATTTTCAGCTTGCAAGATGCGCTTAATGGCCTGCAGAGATCAGAGGAGCCCAAAGCTTTAATGAGAAAACAAGCTGTTTCATTAAGTCATAGCTGCTGCAGTTACTTCAAAGCCTCAAACACTTGAAAACCCGTGCTCTTGATGGACACGTTTTTCATGTTGTAAGGCGGGCTGTCAGATTTTAAGCCTCTTCTGTATGATCATAAATTTCTTCAAAAACTTCATCATACATTTGATTAACCATGCCTAAGGACACACGTATGATCATATGGACTGCTTTGCCAACGGATTTTAACATTCTCTAACATTTATGAATGTCTTCAAACTTTAAGCTGGCATGTTTCATCTTCCCAACAAGGGATGATACATTAGTAGGACATTCAAGGATGAATCATCTTATAGGTAGGCCTTTCCTGCAAAAGGGCACCTTTGTGGTATTTTGGAAAAGTTGTCGGAAGCTAATTTTGCCACATACCCTTCCATTATGACCTTGTCAAGAATAGCATTGTACTTTATTCAAAGTTAAATGTAATAAAGGAGAAGCAAGATTTCAGTACAATGCCTTTGGAAACAATAAATTTATTTGTCATTAATTTTACCAAGGTGAAACTGCAAAAAAAGGAATTGAACACGTCAGGGTTTCTGAATCTACATCGCCCCTCTCTTACCTCCTATTTACCTATGTAATCCCCACTTACCCGCAACTAAAACCTGGTAAACTAATAACACAGTAGACAAGGAGGGCGCCCTCCGAGAGGAGGCCGACCTCCCAAGTCCTCTTCCTGCTTACCACCAGACGGTTTGAAC
The DNA here is from genome assembly GCA_029531755.1 of Holothuria leucospilota. NCBI lineage: Eukaryota > Metazoa > Echinodermata > Holothuroidea > Aspidochirotida > Holothuriidae > Holothuria > Holothuria leucospilota. The sequence continues at coordinate 25,111,074 of CM055965.1, forward strand.
GCAACTTTGGCCTTGGTTTTTTCTCCTGTCGATTCCGACTACTGGCTTTCCGCGGGGGACGGATTTTTCCGACTTCAACTAATAGCTGGCCCTTTCCGACGCCCTTACCGAAGATTTTGATGAGTATCCTTTTCTTTGGGCGTTTTTTTCGGGTCCCGTAGTTTTCCCGCCCTTTGCGGGTTTGGTCCTCTCGGTTTTCCCTTAGTCTCGTCTATGGGTACCGGTTCCGCGATTTTGTATTACGTCATTCGTTCCTTCAGCTGGATCTGTTACTGCATCATATTGTATCTCTTTCAGCTGGGCCTGTTTAGCTTGTCGTCCGATCTGTATGATTGTTTTCCCAGTCCTTTTGGACTCCTTCCCCCCTCCCTGTCGGGTGTCCCTAGTTGTGGAGTTTCGGGGATTTCTGAGGCCATGTTTCTCATGGCCTATGACGTCTTCCCGAGACTTCCTCGCCCTTAGAGCGGGAGTTTCGGGTTCATGCCCTTTTTTCTGGCATGATTGTTCTTGATGTGCTATATTGTATTGTCACATTACGTTTACATTTTCCACACGGAGCATTTCCCAGTTTACGATTACTCTTTCATTCTATATGGAGCATTCATGCACTTGTTCATACAACCCTTCGGGGTTAGCTATTGTTATCGTTTTGGTCGTCTCACGGTCTGCTGACCGCAGCTCTCGAGCTTTGGAGTTTTTCTCAGGACGACCCTTAAGCCGTTGGCTTTATTGATTCCAGCTTCGGCTGGCGATGTATTGTTTTCTTCCTTGACCGTTTTTTCAGATGATGCAATCCAATTCATCTAGATGTAGATCCTGTAAAGGTGGCATCGCTAAGTGGGATCGTCACGATCTTTGCATTGACTGCCGGTCATGCTCTGAACAATCCTCCTGCAGTGTTTGCAGAGCTTGGAAAGAGGAATGGAATAAGTTGGCAAAGTTTAAATCCGATCGTGACAAAAGGCTAGCCAAGAAGAAGGCAAAGGACAAGGATAAGGATAAGGATGAGGAGGGCGCAACGTCTTCAAATGCAAGACAAGCCCGAGCGGCCACCGTGTTTACGGACGTTAACGGTCGGCTCTCCTCAGATCAATCAAGGGTTACTAAGTCCCTAGCTAGCCCTGCTAGCTCTTCTGAACATCGTTGTCAATCGATGAGTTCCAACTTGCCAACTCAACAACCTGATCCCACTCCATCAACTTCACAGCCTTCACGCTCCACTGAATCCTTTCAACAAGGTACGTCCACTCTCACGGCTGCTCAGGTGAACCGTCAGGAGTCATCTATTTTATTGGAGGTCATTGACCCCGAGACTCGTCAAAGTCAAGTTGGTCAAGTGTCTAACCAACCAGCGGAGGCTATTCGTGATCTGCTTCTAGTTTCTGATGCTAGCTCTGTTTCCCAGAGAGATTTTGAAGGATTCTCTGATCAAGCCTCTCACTCTAGACGTAGTAGGTCTAGATCTAGATCAAGGAGACACAAAAGGAGACATCGTCGTCGTCATTCCTCCTCCTCCTCTGGTTCCGTCTCTTCTCCTTCACCGAAACGAAAGAGAGATCACTCCAAATCAAGTACTTTGGACAGTATTCTGAACTTATTATCTGGTTTAGTCCAAAAGTCTTCTTCTCAATTGGAACCAAGCTCCCAAGCTTCTACCTCATCTCAGCCGAGTACTTCCTTCCACGATCAGTCGGCTCCTTTTTCTCCGGCAGACTCCTCTGATCCGGGTTCTGATGTTGATCCAGTTTTGGAAGTAGGGAGGGTATAGACATTCTCTCAGTGGTTAACCAACCTCCCTCGGACGAAGAGTTGTCAGCCTCCGGTTCAGATGAGGAACCGTTATACGGTACCGATATTCCTCAGGACGTTTTCGCCAGGGCAGTTTCTATTGTCAGGAATCATTTGGGTTATGAGGAACCAGCCTCGAAAGATCCTCCTTCTAAGTCAAAACTGTCACTCAACAAGCCTACCCAGAGCTCTAAAGCCGCTATGCCCGTAGATGCTGAGTGTGAGGATCGTTACAGAGCTTCAGCAGCTTCTGCCACATCTTACAAGTGGACAGCCTTTTCAAAGGCTCAGAATTTGTCCTTCAGAGTGGAAGAGAAAGATTGGCTCACTCTTTTCAAAACTCCTGCTGTTCCTCAGGCCGCTAGAGATTATTTACGCTCCGTTGGTTCAGTCGACTCTTCTGGAAACTTTAAGTCTCAAGCAGACAAACGAAGCCCTGAAGTCACTGAAATCTTTGGACGCAGCTGCCCGTGTCGGCTTAAAGTTTTCTTCGTCCCTGCTGCTCATTGCCGAGATTCTCTCTAAATCCGTGAGACAGCCTTCACAAGTGGCCAAGAAGGATATTGCTACTCTTGTCAGCTTATTGGGTCCGATTTCTCGTAGAGTGTATGACCAGTTTGCAAGAGTTTCGACGAAAGCAGTGATAGATCAGAGGGATGTCATTATTAACGCCCTACGTCTTCCAGAAAGGGATGTTAGAAGACGCTTTAGGCAACTTCCCGTCTCGGGCGAGGACATATTCGGTGGTCAGTTTGATTCACAACTGCAGGCGGAAGTTAAACGTAAGAAGAACCTAATGAAGGCGGATCTGGGAAATCTTAACTCCAATCGCCCCCGTTCTTCACGTTTTTCGAGGCCAGGTCCTTCGAACCAGTTAAGACGTCGTCAGAATCAGCCTTCCACTTCGACTTCCAGAAGACCCCTTCATCCAACTGGAAGCGGCTCAACTCAGACTAGACGTGCCTTGCCTCAACGTTCCTTTGCCCGTCCGGCTCCTAGAGGGAATTTCCGTAACTCTCGTTCCAGCAGGGGTCGCGGTTTTTCCAAGCCCTAAGGGTGCCCACTCCACTGCCTTTCTTCCAGCAGTGGGGGGGAGACTTACTTTGTTCAGTCGAAATTGGAAGAAAATAGATCCGGACGATTGGGTTTTAAGAGTAGTAACCAAGGGCTACCAAATAGAATTCTCGAAGTCTCCTCCAGCCAAGGGGCTATTGAAGTTAACTCCAGTTCCAAAGGACTTGGACAAAAGAACAGCCCTCGAGACAGAGATCCTCGGTTTATTAGACAAACAGGCTATTTACGTCGTCCACCCATCCAGGAGTCTCAACCTTATCCGGTCGAGTTTCTTCTTAGCTCCAAAGAAACCCAACCTGTGGAGACCAATCTTGAACCTGAAGCCTCTGAACAAGTTATACATCTCAACCAAGAGGTTCCGTATGGAGACACTGGCCTCAATCATTCCGACTCTAGAAGAGGGCATGTGGGCCACTTCAATAGACTTGAAGGACGCTTATCTTCATGTTCCAATTCACCCTCTTTATCAGAGATTCCTGGCGTTCAGGTACAGGGGTGTAGACTACAGCTTCAGAGCTCTTCCTTTCGGCCTGGCGACCGCCCCAAGAGTTTTCACCCGGGTTTCGAGAGCGGTTCTAGCTTACCTTCGTCGGCAGGGAGTTCTGCTTTTCGCCTATCTCGACGATTGGTTAATCCTAGGGAATTCAGAAGACCAAGTCTCCAGAGACACAGATTTCGTCATTCAGACCCTTCAGAGTTTAGGCTGGGTGATCAACTGGGAGAAATCCAACATCACTCCTTCTCAGAAAGTTACTTATCTCGGTGCTTCTCTAGACTTCAGCCTTGGTCAGGCCTTTCCCACTCCTCAGAGGATAGAAGCTTTAAGTCTCGTTTGCCGAGAAATCCTCTCAAGAAGATCCAGTCAAGCAAGAGTATGGCTCCGTCTTTTAGGTCTCATGGCCAGTTTAGTGGAGATACTCCCGTTTTGCCGCCTCAGGATGCGCCCGATCCAGTTTCATGTTCTCCGAGTCTTCAAACCGGACATTCACCCCCTCTCCTTACGAATCCCACTGGATCCGGACTTACGTCCCTTCATAGAGTGGTGGCTGTCCCAAGAGAACCTGCTTCAGGGTCGTCCGTTCTCAGTAACCAGACCTCAAGTAACCATCACAACAGACGCGTCCAATTTCGGTTGGGGAGCTGCTTGGGGAGCCAAGTCCCTATCAGGTCAGTGGTCCGATTCAGACAAGGTCCTTCACATAAACGTTCTGGAATTGACTGCGGTCCAGAGAGCCATTCAAGCTTGGGAAGCCCAGCTTCGGGGCCTGGATGTTACGGTGATGTCGGACAATTCAACGACAGTCTCGTACCTGAACCGACAAGGAGGAACCAGATCTCTAGAGCTGTGCAAGCTAACCTGGGACCTTCTTATCTTCTGCCAACAACGAGATATCAACCTCAGGGCCTCCCATTTAGCCGGGAAGCTAAACGTGTTTGCAGACGCTCTGTCGAGAGGCCAATTCGACCAGAAGGAGTGGTCCCTATCTCAGGAATGGGCGAACCATCTTTTCCTCCTTTACGGCAGGCCTCACATAGACCTGTTCGCCAGTCACGAGAACCACAAACTACCGACGTTCTGTTCCAGGTTCTTTCATCCCCAGGCGTGGGCAACAGACGCTCTGGCGATCCCTTGGGACAATCTAATGTCTTACGCCTTCCCACCGTTCAACCTGATTCTAACGACTCTCCTGAAGTTCTCACGCTCCAAGGGCATGATGATTCTCGTCGCTCCTTGCTGGCCGAACCAACCTTGGTTTCCGTTAATTCTCAATCTTCTGGTCGATCGCCCGTTCAAGCTTCCAGTTCAAGGGAAAATTCTGTCCCAGAAGAAAGGCCAGATATTCCATCAAGACCTCCAGTCTCTTCACTTAACAGCGTGGAAATTGTCCACCGACGCCTTGTTGAGGGAGGAGTTTCTGGAAAAGCTGCGGACTTGGCAGTTCTCGCCAGGCGATTCTCTACTTCCAGAACTTACGATTCCAGATTGGCCAAGTTCACGGACTGGGCAGGTTCTAACTCTGTCAATCCCTTGGATGCTTCCCTAGATGAAGTCTGTTCCTTCCTGATCCACCTCTATGATAACGGCAGACAAGTTTCCACGATAAAGAACTACAGGTCAGCTATTGCTGCCGTTCATTCTGGGTTTTCAGACGGCTCTACAATTAGCTCGAACACGGTGATTTCCAAGCTGCTTCGTGGCATGTTCAATAAGAGACCACCTCAGAGAAGACTAGCTCCGTCTTGGTCTATTAACGATGTTCTTCAGTCACTATCGAGACCTCCTTTTGAACCTCTCCAAAGAGCCCCTCTGGATGCTCTCACGAAGAAGACTCTCTTCTTAGTTGCGGCAGCTTCTGCAAGAAGGAGAAGTGACATCCATGCTTTGTCCGTTAAGAGAGGTTTCATCAGGTTCGATTCTTGCGGCGTTCACTTGCTACCGGATCCCGAGTTTCTATCAAAGAACCAGACTTTGTCATTCACTCCGAGCCCGATTTTCCTACCAAACATGTCAGAAGGCTCTTCGGTTCCGGAAGACAGACTGGTCTGTCCCGTGAGATGTCTGAAGTGGTACTTAGACAAAACAAAGCATATCAGATCCTCAGACGCCTTGTTTGTCCTTCCAAGGACTCCCTACACTGCAGCATCGAAAGACACGATTTCCAAATGGATTGTAAAGCTGATCTCGGAACACACTCAACCAGGGGAACAGGTTAGAGCTCATGACGTTAGGGCCCATGCTTCTTCTATGGCTTGGTTCAAAGGCCTTCCCCTCCAAGAAATCATGAATGCTGCAGCCTGGAAGACACCTTCATCATTCGTCTCTAATTATCTTACCAATGTTGTGTCTTCTGAGGGAGCTTTTGCCAGAACTGTCTTAGGGAGTGGCATTCGCCAAACTAGTCACCTCCCTCCAACTTCGCGGTGCTAATCTGGATTACATAGGTAAATAGGAGGTAAGAGAGGGGCCATGTAGATTCCCCAAAACTCCCTGGATTGGGAATCTACGAGCCCCAATACTTACCTCCTATTGGATCCCGCCTCCCAGCCCCACTGGACTGACTAGTTTATCTAATATTTTGGGGCTCAGAACTTTATATCTTTTTCGTGAACTTTTCAGTACGTGCGGGATTATCTAGGTCAAGTTATATTTGATACCCTCAATGGACCTCACACGAACCTAATGCTATTTTCTTGGATTCAAACTGTGTTATAACCAATACCATTTGTGTTGGATATTTAGTACTGCTATCACCATACCACCTTGGAACTGTCTTCGGACTTATCCTTTGGATGTCTGGTGACTCTCTTTCTTACATGAGGATCCTTAGTTGTTATTAACCGATTTACTTGGACCTTCAACACGGTTTTCCTCGGAGTTAAAGTGTTGCTTATCGACTTTACCTTGGAACTTACAAGTTACCTATTGTGATTTTACGTAACTTCCTAGTGCTCGGACACTGTTATGTCATTTATCTACCTTTAGGAGTTCACTGTATGTGCCACTACTTTACTACCGAGTGCTTGAACACTGTCACGTTCTCCTACAAGAGTTAGGTCCACAGACTTGTTAATTCAACCTCAGTGCTGAGACACTTTCGTTAAATACCCGTGAATACTATTCATCTTCAGTGCTTGGACACTTTTACTACTTGTGCGAATACTATTCACCATCAGTGCCTGGACATTTTTACATTGTTACGGAAGTAATCTATCTCAGTGCCTGGACACTTTATTTATCAGTGACTCTTGGAGTTGTAACTCCCTTACTCACATCCACGAATATTCGAGACGTCCACCTACTTGAGCCATCCTTATCGTGAACTTTTCTGGATCATGAATTCGAGGCGATGTCCCTCATCTATCAGTTATCTCACCTTAGAGTAGTTCCGCTATACCATTCACCAATGATGATGTCTCAGATCTACATGGTGGCCGTTCGAAGATGACGGTTTTGTGAGGTGAGAATGGGTTCTTCTTATCTCCTTTCCTAACCATCACTTTGTATCTCTCCTCAGGGGTTTTCTCCACCAAGGCCCAAGTGCGGGGTCTGGTGGCAAGCGGAAGAGGACTTGGGAGGTCGGCCTCCTCTCGGAGGGCGCCCTCCTTGTCTACTGTGTTATTAGTTTACCAGGTTTTAGTTGCGGGTAAGTGGGGATTACATAGGTAAATAGGAGGTAAGTATCGGGGCTCGTAGATTCCCAATCCAGGGAGTTTTGGGGAATTTGTCTATTAGACTTGTTGCAAATCTGTCATATGTCTGTAAGTACTATATACAAGGGGAAAAAATATGTAAAAAATTACAGATGTTCATGGCTAGCTGTTTTTGATGGTTTGTGTACATCTCTTTCTCTCCTTGGGCAACTTCTCCCCATACAACTCTTTCCAAATGATTTGAGGATGGGTTCTCAGGTGGGGAACTTGTCCCTGTCATGGACTACTCACCCAGGGGGGAGGGGACTTGCTGAGGGTAACAGTGCCATAGTGGGTAGTAGTGCCTGTCAGACCAAGCTTATGTCACTGTCTCCTGATTTGAGAATGATAACATGTGACAGTGGTATGCAGAGATCAATTGTTGAAAAACCCAGAAAAAAAAAACTTGTTTTAGGAAGCATGGAACCTTTAATACACACGGCATGTGTCTTTACCATATTAATAGAGTAAAAATAATCCTACTGCTTTTGTTGTGGGTGAAATATCAGTTGAGGTCACCACACATCAAATTTTAAAATCCTTGTAAGCAAGATATCTCAAGTTAGGGTCTGTAAGGTTCATAAATGTAGTATTTATACTTGGTGAGTGGATTCATCATATGAGAGCCATCACAGTCAGGACTTTGGGGGCTACAGCTCCATAATAAGTTTCACTTCAACATTTTTGTTATTAAAAAGATTATCATTAGCTGTGCCTTAGAGTAGCCTTAAAATACCTATTAGAAAATGCCACTTTATAAGCAAAAGGATCTCAGCCTCCCAACCTTAGCAGCCTTGCAACATCCCTGATCATATTTGTCAAAAGAGAGGCCCAGGAACTGCACATATTATTAGCTACAATGGTTGTGATGAAAAAAGTTGAATTCAAGTGCAATGATTTTATTGAGACCACAAAACATTTTTGTAACTCGGGTTCACCTAGATGTCATTTCATTTTCTCATGTGGGAATTTAGGCACCAGCAGGCACTAGCAGTTTTAACTAGTGAAAGAAAATACGAACTTTAAGGCAGTTTGTCCTGCCATAAAGCATCCATAAACCAAACATTCTATTTTTGGCCTCCATGGAAATATTCAAAATATTATTATAGCAGTATGATTGCATAGGACATGTTTGCCATTTCATTGTCTCATGAAATGAATGTCACCTGTATTCACATTTGACATTTAAGCATCCAGCACAGTTTTAACAAAGAATCAAGTGATAGGTTTCACTTTTTTCATTCCTGTTTCACTTTCACTCTTATGCATGATAAAGACGGATTATTCGTATTGCTTGTGGGTGGGGTAATGGTTTTCGTTCTTCTTTATAAAGTTATTCAGTTTTCCTTTCATTTCATTGGAAAATTGATAGGCAATGGACTTGATAGGAGTGTGTCTTCTCGGAGACTGAAAATTCTCTTTGAATGGTTTGGTATTTTGTGTCAAGGTTACATTGGAAGCATGAAATTCAAGTCTGTATTTTAATGACATTTATTTGGAAACTGTACCTTCAGATTATGTTAAAGGGCATAAAGTAGGCCATATCAGGGTTTTCGTCCTTGGAAGGTGGATAGCTCCCACATTTTAAGTGGAGGTTTAGCAATCTTCAAGTGCCTCACCCACCCACTTACCCACCATCCACCCCCAACCCCCACCCCACCCTTCACCCCCCACCCCCACCCCCCATGCCTTAGATCAAGTCACATATTAGAGGTGCTACAAATCTTTTCTCTGCTTAAATCTTAACCCTCATGTTCATCATTCCAGCCAACTTTTATGTTTCTCACAAAAAGCTTTGAAAGAGGCCTTTCAAGAAGGATTTTAATTTCAAAAGAAAAAGTTGAGTAATGTGAGTAGCACAGGAATGACATAACAAATAATTTCACCAACTACCATTTTTGATTATTTGCCATAGGCAGAGAAATCTTGTGAGTTGTGATGTTCCGTGTGTGTATTTGTTGTTTGCGTATACTTGACACTTTTTGCTTGTAAACAGGATATCCCAAGAAGGGTCACCATGAGGGATCTCATACTTTACTATTGAGTGGATGACCTCTATTGTTTTTTTGACGGAGTTCTTAGGTCATTTGGGATCACCAGAGATCTAAAGGTTGAAACTTAAAACATGATATGTTTAGCAGGGAAACTTGGATGAATCTTAAAATTAGCATGTGGGTGCCTCCTCCTCCTAATAAGTAGAACATTAGTATTTTATTGAGGAGGTGAAAGGTCTTTTGAGGTCAATGGAGATCAAATTGTGACAACCTTGAAAACTGCTTTAAAACTGTTTTTCAGGAAGGTAACTGCAAGGATCCTTATACTCAAGATGTGGATGAGTCATGTTGAGTAGATGATCCCTACTGTTTTGGTAGTGGTCAAAGGTCAATTGGGGTCACCCAAGATTAAAAGGTCAAATCAGTAAGCAGGATATTTCAAGAAGGGAAATTTTGATGAATCTTAAACTTGGCTTGTATTGCACAAGTCACATATTAGAGGTGCTACAAATCTTTTCTCTGCTTAAATCTTAACCCTCATGTTCATCATTCCAGCCAACTTTTATGTTTCTCACAAAAAGCTTTGAAAGAGGCCTTTCAAGAAGGATTTTAATTTCAAAAGAAGAAGTTGAGTAATGTGAGTAGCACAGGAATGACATAACAAATAATTTCACCAACTACCATTTTTGATTATTTGCCGTAGGCAGAGAAATCTTGTGAGTTGTGATGTTGCATGTGTGTATTTGTTGTTTGCGTATACTTGACACTTTTTGCTTGTAAACAAGATACCCCAAGAAGGGTCACCATGAGGGATCTCATACTTTACTATTGAGTGGATGACCGCTGTTGTTTTTTGACGGAATTCTTAGGTCATTTGGGATCACCAGAGATCTAAAGGTTGAAACTTAAAACATGATATGTTTAGCAGGGAAACTTATATGAATCTTTAAATTAGCATGTGGGTGCCTCCTCCTCCTAATAATTAGAACATTAGTATTTTATTGAGGAGGTGAAAGGTCTTTTGAGGTCAATGGAGATCAAATTGTGACAACCTTGAAAACTGCTTTAAAACTGTTTTTCAGGAAGGTAACTGCAAGGATCCTTATACTCAAGATGTGGATGATTCATGTTGAGTAGATGATCCCTACTGTTTTGGTAGTGGTCAAAGGTCAATTGGGGTCACCCAAGGTTAAAAGGTCAAAATCAGTAAGCAGGATATTTCAAGAAGGGAAATTTTGATGAATCTTAAACTTGGCTTGTATTGCACAATATTGAGTAGAAGGAGCTTGTTTTTTATTTTTTTTAGGTCAAAGGCCATATAGGGTCAATGCTGGTCAAACAGTGAAAACTTTGAAAATTGCTTATAAATGCAGTGCCTTAAGAATGATGATTTAGAGGGGTCCCATACTTGGCACATGGATTTCCATATTGAGTTGATGACCCCTATTGATTTTGATGGAGGTAAAAGGTCATTTTAAGTCACCAGACATCAAATAGCAAAAACATTGTGAACATGATATCTCAAGAAGGAAAATACGTATGAATCTCATTCTTAATTGGCATTTGGGTGATGTACGTATTGAGCACATAATCTCTAATATTTGGTAGAGGTGATAGGCCAATCCAGTTACCCCTCATTACCTCCTATTTACAGGGCTCGAAATAACCGGCAGCACCAACAGCCATGGCTGTCGGGCCCTCTCTGATGGCCGTGGTGCTCTTCAGTCAATGTCCTATGAAACAACATAGACCTACAGCCAATTTTCTCATTTTGGCTGTGCCCCTTTTCAAGCTTATTTCGAGCCTCGTATTTACATTTGTAATCCCCACTTTAAGACGCTGGCAAACAAATAGCACAGTAGTGGAGTGGTTAAGGTCATCGGTGGTCACATGATACCTCACTTTAAAATCTCATATGTGGTATGTCTGTGCCCAATTTGAAGAACATGATCTCTGTAGTGTCAGGTGGAGGTCAAGGCTATCTGATTTCACTGGAGGTCACACTGAAAACCTTGTATGCATAGTATCTCAGGAAAGAAAACTGGAATGAAGTTCATAGTTGACAATTGGATTGCATAATTCCTGCTGCTTTTGGTGGATTTCAGAGGTCATTTGAAGTCAGTCAAGGTCATGAAAATCTTGTAAGGTATAATTTAGCAAGCATGATATGTTTTGATCTTACATCAAGCATGTACAGTAATGCTCAAAATTAAAAGCAAGAAGTTTATTTTTGATAATGTCATTTTTTACTGTATCATTCTGTTTGATCAATGCCCATGGATTTTAAACATTCTGTACGGAGATGTGTTCAGAATGTTACAGACTTAAAACTTACCTGTTTTGTTGTTTTGTAAAGCACTTTGAACTGTGCTTTGAAGCATTTGGATTTAGTACTATACAAGAATATTATTACTATTATTATGTGTAAAAACAGTTATTTATGAAACTCGGTCAAGTTGAAAACACAGTACTAAACTTTCATTTCATTGGTAAGGAATCACTAAACGTTGTGGCTTTCTGATAGATAAAGGGAATAGGTTTCAAATGCCTTTTATTCACAACAATGGAATTGGCCATGACAGTTGGATATGTTTAAAGGATCTGTGCTTGCTATAATCTAATCTACATAGCCCTTTTTTATCTCCAACCCTTATTTAATAGGAGTATAAGATCCTAGGATAAATATTTTTGATTTTTTAGACTTTGTTGGTCAGAAATTGTAACTGATCATCCAGGAAATTCAAAAGTCTTATCACCTTCTTGCTCTGTTTTAGTGTTATACTGATATTGCAAGTAGCCGATGTCACCAATACCAATATTTCAGTTCTTAAAGGTCGTGCGACATGCCACCCGGCCAAAAAGAGCTGTTTTACTTGCCAGTTAAAGAATTAAGTCCTCCAATCAAAGATCCATTGAAATTATTTCATTATCTTGTACCGTTCTCAAAATGTATGTCTTCAAAGTTTGATGGTTTCTGAAGAAACTAATTGCCTATGCAAAAAGAATGATGTGGAGTGTTGCACAGTGTGAAGATTTCTTTTGTTAACCCTATATAAATTATCTCTTAGTTACTGATCATACAGATTACAGTTTGGAGAGTGATATCAATATTTTCCAAGGAAAAAATTTAAACTTTTATAATAAACCCCTCAGGGAATAACAATGCTACCAGTGTCCTTGAAATTAAGGTTGAAAAAACAAAGGCTAATATGTGCCATATATGGTATGTCTCTCTTTTGATGTCACATATTTGCATATTTAGCTCATGTTTATTCACGATACAAGTGTGGAATAGAAATTTACCTGTAAAATGGTCAATATTTGATGGATTTTAATGGGAATTGTGGCTATTTTCTGGATTTTTAATGCTTTTTACATCAAATATCCAACTATGTTATTTTCATGTCACACAACCTTTAATATTGGCCAATATCTATCCCATACTAGTATTTGCAAATAAGCATTCTGCAAGTAACGATAGGCTGCGGGGCAGCACGATGAAGTGGCCTTTCATTGTGATGATATAAAATATTTGATCTTGCATTCAAAAATACTGAAATAGTGCACCATTTCCATGACATGTGGGACGATAAATATCGGTAAGGTAATATTGGCGTTTAAGGAAAATTTTGCCGTTAGCGATAACAGGACAAAAATGGGGAATATTGGCCGATACTGGTGGTGAATACTGGTAATCGTTCTAACATTACTCGTATATATGCATGGTCTAAGTTAGCAGATTGCCATGTATGTGACATTTACTTTATGTAATGAAGTGTAAGCTACCTAGTAACTTGGCTCTGCCTAGAAAGTCACCTTGATGAGAATGGTACCATGCTAGTACTTGAGATTGCATCACTGTCTGATGCCAATTAATTTCTGCACACATGTAGGTCTTTTTCTTTAAACTAGGTTACTTTATCGTGTGTATACATTCCCCACAGATATTCGGATACTGTGCCACTCTTTTGCAAATCATAAATTTAAATTCTAAATGTTTGGTCTTCTTTTTCATAACATTTAAGTCTATTGAAGGGAAGTTAAGAGTAGTGAAAGTTTACACTGTGAATTGTTGATGTAGCAAAGAGGATAAAAACATTATGTCCTGTCTAACAATAGCTCCCTTATTAGTTGACACAAGAAGCATGATCCCACACCCTGTATTGTGATGCCATACATTCTCAACAACATCTGGGGGAACAACCCACCTTAAGTATTTCCTGGTGACACCTACAGCTGTATGGGTCTTACCATTCATTATTTTATGGCTTAAAACAGTCATACAATTTTCATTTTAAAAGTTGTGGTTTGTTGGAAGCCTGTGTACTCAAGTCTGTACTGCCTGAAAAACCAGCTATGTGGATAGGCTATAAGTGAGACTGTGAATGTGAACACAGACAGAAAGTGAGTCTGTTTGAGAATAAAGCCAGACCTAGGTGGCACAAATGTACTGCTGTGAATTTTCAATGAAATTAAAATAAATTTTTAATGTGATTTGAAATCAGACCATAGAACTTAAGACATTAAAGAGGGATTTGCATCACCCCAAGTATGACTTTTACTTGGTGGTAAGCCCCGCCCATAATTGTCTTTACTGCTTCTCCTTGCGCAGTCACAAACATAGTTCACTGCTCAAGGCCACATTCTGGTCAGCATAAAAGACCCCATGTGTAATCAAAACATTCTCTGTGTGTACTGTGTAATATGAGCTGCCCTGCATCTTTTGAATTTTGTACCTCTGATGTCAAAGAGTAGCCACCAACTCAGACTTTTGCTTTACCCCCAACTAAAAGTCATACTTGGGGTGATGCAAATCTGTCTTTAAGTTAGTGAAATTTTAACTTAGGAAGCTACCTATAAGTGCAGGTGTCATAAACTGTGAAATTTGAGTATTTGAGTATTTGCCATTAATACATGATACCTGAATTGTAAATCTCACAATCTCACAGTCTCTGTCATATCCACGGTTTCCTCTAAAGACCAGTCAAATCAAGCACAGTTGAAATAATTCCCCCAGGGTTGTCAACTTTTAGTGACTGGTGAGAGTGAGATTCACCGGGAGACTACTGACGCGGAGCATGACCATCGACTCGCATGGAGCATCCCGCCAGGGGCACTTTTGGCCAAAAATTCCCCAAAATTGCAGGAAATGGCACTTTTTGGACTCAAGACATTACTGTTTTCATTTGGGTTGAAAGGAGCTGTCTTGATGATGGCAAGGTTAATTATATTGTACACTGTGCTAACTGTCAGCTTAATACTGCAGACTATGATCAGTTGGAGGAACTCAGGTAGCGTGATAGCTGGCGTTTTACTCACATCCGATACATCGTTTGCGTTATGAGTGGGATTTTTACACCATACTGAGACATTGTGTGAGAAACCGATTCTTTATTGTGAGTGCATGAGATTTCACCGAAATGCGTGACTCTCACGCATGATGTGTGAGAGTTGAGAGCCCTGAGCTCCTGAAGGGTAGTATCCTATCATGACTTTTAAATGTGGTGCACACTTGTACTTAAAAAATAAATTTCTTTCAACAACAGTTATCTTACACAATTATGATGATGATTACATTATGATTAGAAGGAATATCTGCATATTGAATCAGCAAATTTTGAATAGAATAGTGACTGAGTAAATTCAAAAATGGAAAGTTGAAGGAATTTGTGAAACATTTTTGAATTTAAATGAAAACTTGTAAGCCTTAGTATTACTTAAAAACTTGAGAGAGCTACATTGACAGATCTATGTTTCAGTCTGTTATTTTTGTGCATACTGTTAAGTTATAAAACTTATGAAAGTGGTCTCAAAAGTACATAAGCTCCCAAAAATTGGCACAAACATAAAACGCTTAACAGTATGCAGTGTTTCCCATTGTTTTTTAAAGTAACACAGCTCCAGTCTGTTCCCCTGATACATGCATCTTTTATAGACTTACACCAGTCAATGTGCAAAGAAGATGCAGTGGACTCATTACAACGTTGAAGATAATCACATGTCAATACCTTACATTGCTTCTACAGACTTGAGGACAGAGAATAGTTAACTAATAAATGAGTTTATTTGAGATAGGTAATTTTGTCATCTCCAGGTTTATAATTGCTTCATTGATGTAAATCACCGACCTGCTGTCACTGTTTCCTTTATGTAGAAAATATTCATTGTAAGGTTTCAAGCCGGACAGGGTAATGTACTCAAGTTTGCATGTAAAGGATGATACAGAAAAAAAAAAACATTCTAATGACCCAATTTTTGGTATTTTGTTTTTTCTTTTCTCTCACCAAGCCTAGTGCCATTTAATTTTAAATTTACAACCGTCTTGATTAGACTTGGATTTGGTGATAAAAAGCAAAAGATAAAGCCTTTTACTGTATTGTACGATGTAAACATCTAATAGTTTTATTATTTTCAAGTATTTATAAAGCACCTTTCCACTAGACCAAAACACTGTACAAAGTTCAAATTACACCTCAAAAGTTACAAAACAAGCTAAAATTACACCTTTAGAACTACTAAACGAAGTTAAAGAGCAAACTAAAATAATGAGACAGAAAAAAATGAGTAAAACCCAACATAAAAACTTTAAACGATAAAAAGGTACCATGGAAAACAAAAAATTTAAGAAATGTGAAAGCACTAAAATTCAGTACCAAATGGTCTCTTTCTTGGGAAAAGATGGGTTTTTAGTAATTTTTTGGAAGAGTTTCCTGAGTACTGAGAGGCAATGAGTTCCACAGCTTCGAACCTGTGACAGGTTCATTTTGTAGGTATTACATCTTCGTCATTTTGATTTGATTGTCTTGCAGCAGGTTTAGTGACATTCAGGGCAAAAGCATCCCTCATATGATTACTAATACAGGGTAAATGTACTAGTTCTTTAAAAAAAAAAATCCCATTTCATTCTTTCCACCCTTAAAAGTTGTTTAAACTTATGTAATTTAATTCTAGCGCCTCCTCCTTTTCAAAATAAACACTCTGTGTCACTATCCAGAGAATAGCTTAACACTACATGTAGTTTAATGGCCCAATGTAATGTTATGCTGAGAGCACTGCTACGTGTAATGGAGGCTATGCATGGTGGCTTCAACACTGTGTATCTTGCATTTCAATGCTCTGCACATCTCAGTCAAGATTTCATCACCAATAACTATTTCAAATTCCTGGGTCTTACAAAATGCATTTGGGGCAGATCAAGAGCTACTTAAAAGAAGGATCTTTTATCTAGGGTGGAAGGATCTTTCATCTAGGGTGTAAGGGTCTATTGTCTAAGCTTAAATCAAGTTTTGATATGTTAGAGGGTACTTAATTCTTAGCAAGTTCTGGTGAAATTTGCTTTGAAATCCAGTGTGTGCTTCTGAAGATATTAGCAGTTGTCACATTTTCAACACAAAGTGAACTTGAAGCAAGCACATATGACATCATAGCCTCACATTAATGAGCAGTCTTTCATTTTTCTTTGATTACAACCAATTTTCTCCTCCACAATCCTTTGTTATTGGAATGTGATTGCAGGAAAGGCAGGGCAGTTTTACAAACTTAACATTCCCCATGGGGAAGGTCCTTTCCTTGTTAACTTCAAGGTCAGCATAGCAGACTGAAAAAACAAAGGAGACAAAAGCATTTCTCATCAATGTGAGAAATGATATAACCCCTGTACTTGCCTCACGCTCACTCAAAAATGTAGTAACTTCATTTCCTGATACCTTGAGTATTACATGTCCGATATGGATAAAGTTTCACCAAATTATATAGATTTAGTTGCTCTTCCACATATGAAAATTAATTTTTTGCTTAAATCCTTCTTTGAAAGCCCTTCAGACTCAATTCCTGAATGTGTGTTGTTAGGCAATTGCTAATGTGATGTTATACCAAATATATAGGCTATTACAGCCAAATAATTGTCTTGTTGGATTTCTCTCTCAGATCCTGCTAGCTAATTATCTAGCCCAGACAGAAGCTCTTATGAAAGGAAAGAGCAAAGAAGAAGCTGAAAAAGAACTCAGATCTGGTGGAATGTCAGACGATAAAATTGCAAAGATCCTTCCACACAAGGTAGGAGTTTTGTTCTGTGATCCAATGTTAGGGAGACAGCTAGAAAATATTATTTTTAAAACATTTTATGAGCACCCTATAAAATCAGTTGCTCCTGTTTATAGTCAGCTTTTATATTTTTAATTCATATTTATTGAAGTTCAGGTTGATTTTCGTCAACCATCTTGTGTATTTTTCTGACACAGCATGTGTAGGTTATTTTTAGAGGTGACAATTTATGAGTCACAGTGGCAGGATAAGTACACATAGCCAATGATTCTACCGTTAGCATTTAGAGTTCTATATACAAGTTGTATGCATACATGCAATGCAAAAGGATGGCACCAACCATTCACTTTGACAAAGACATAAAATTACTGTTCTATGTTGACAACTCACCAGTTGTATAAATTACTACCATTGGCATACTACAAGGGAAGAGAGTTTAACCTTGCATCCTTTGAAATTTATCCAATAGATGTTTGTATAAATTTGCAGCATATTGCCTGAAAGGTAGCATGAAATACAGAGGGTTCGGATGACAAGACCCACTTCAAAAAAATTAGCTCCCTTTCCCCAGAAAAGATTATGTATTGCCCCCTCCCTGCATTTAAGAATTGCAGCTTCTATATATAGAGTGAAGGTTAGCAAATGGTATTAAAAATGTAAAACAGAAAGGGTGTGTTGTGATGTTGCGTCTAATTCCTAATATGTTGCTTTTTCATGTGTGCATATTTTTAAAGGATGTTTAGTTCCCTAGCACTCTTTAAACACTTTGTAATGTATTATTAATGAAAATCTTTGAGATGAATCCTTTCAGTTTGTAACATTACCCCGAGTCCCTGGTGTTTGGAGGGGGCCATCAGCATTCCACATATGTTAACATTGCAAATATTGCTCACATAGCATGGAGAATTTGGGGGTTTTGGGGGTACCCTCCTTAGTTAAATGTGGGGATTGGCCCTTAGGGTAAACCCTGCATACACCCCTAAGCCCTGACTGTGTTACTGCTATTCCTCAAATACCCACCAGAAGCAGTGCCAAGACCAAAATATGGGTGAGAGGTGAGGTGAAATTGTGGGGGGGGGGGGGTACATGGGAGGGTAGGTCATTACAACTTTGGGATAATAGGCCTATTACATCTCTATTACATCTGGATTTGAAAATTAGCACTAACTCATTAGACACATTAAAGGCTATATGACTGTCAGTGGTACCATATAAGAATTCTTGTATAATGCAAAATAGTGCTAACCATAACATTGAAGTGAAGGCAAAATTCACGGAAGACTGCTCCAGTATAAATTTTTTTCTGTGATCGCACTGCTAGTGAGTGAGAAAGCTGGAAAGTATTTTTACATTTTATTATCATCCTAGAAATCAAGCCCCCCTTTTTCTTATATGTTGATTTCTTTCAGTCATCTTGTGGTTTCCATGTCATTGTCAGTATAAGCATGGAGGTACTACCTCAAATACAGAGAAGTACTTGTACCTTGGAGATAGTACTTCCCTGGTTTAAATAAGAGTGTTATTTTTAGTAGTGATGATTTATGAGTCTGTCGGGAGAGTGTGGCAGGATTATTAATTAGGCGTGGGCAATCATGCTGTAAGCAATGTGAGTTGTAAGTCCTTCAACACATTCAGTTAGCATGTAGACACTAACCTTCCTTTTAGCAAGAGACATGTATGTCCTTTGGTGAGGACCTAATGTGTGTTGTCAGAGATATTACCACTAGGGGCAGGGCAAGTCAGGGTAACCCTGCCATGAGATAACATGTTTACATTTGGTCTTTTCCCTTACACCTCAACATCAGGGAGCATTTTGTTCTGATTTTCACTTCTAGTGAAGGTGGAGCTTTGAGTCTGAAATATACATATTTAGCGCTATCGCTATAGGTCACTTGAAGCGTTCAACCAGTGTCATCGTACAAGGTTTGAGTCACAGTGAATAGAAGACGGCAAGTTTCGCTGTAACAAAATAATCCGGAACATTTTCAATGTTTATCCATGATGATGTAGGTGTGAGGCTTTCAGGAAGGTATGGAGCAAGTGCTATCATCCTTTCATGTGCTTGACTTCTCGGTAAGAATTGGACTCAACGAAAAAGATACATTGTTGTGGTTCATGAGAAGGTTGTTTACCATCCACGTTTTTCATTGGCTTTAAGTATGCAACTATATGGCTATTCATATCAGATGAGCATTCTTATCCCTGATTGGCCCTCCACATTTTTATGGTTGGGAAGTGACTTTCTTCACATTTTACTCCCTGACATCGGGGGATAAATGAAGTGATCAATGTAAACACATTCCTCGCATCAGGGTTTCCCCGATTTGGGGTGGGCTAGACTTCTTTGCCAGGGAACCTGGGCCATACCTAAATTTTGGGGCTTTATACTTGCCACAAGGCAGCCAGTGCATATTCACTCAAGTAATGGATGGGTAGAGGTAAACCCACCCCTTCCTCACCCCCTCAGAAGACTTCTACCTCATGATAAATCCATAAAAGGCAATAAGCAGTCACCCCAAGTTTATTTTCAAACGTCAGCTAAATCTTACAAATCTTGTCATATTTCTCTTAGAAGTATCTTTCACTCATTGGCAGAAGTTCTAGGGGAGGTGGTATGTACCCCCATGTTTTGGAAATGCTCCTATTGACTTTCACTTTTTCACACCATAACTTTTGCCTCAAGGGCCCATTATCCCCCAACTTTTTCACACAAATCTCCACTACTGCTTTCACTCTGTATCTGAACAAAAATATGAAACCTTAAATTTATCAAAAAAATTACAAAAATATTGTCACATGATTGAAAAGAGCCATTCCTAAATTAAGATACCACGGTATACTTTTTCAGATTGGGACAACTGCATTTTCCCATTAAGTACTATAAGGAGTATTTCTACAGGTATATTAGGTTCTCCAAGACATTGAGTTATACAGAATTTGAACTTATTATTAGGAAATAGGAAAAATAGTGTTACCTTGAAACTTATGCAAAGGTGTGAAATATTGACAGCATAACATTCCTCCAGTTGCTGCACCAGAATTCTGAAGGGGGACGAGGGGTTGGGGGGAAGGGAATGAGTGGAAAAAATGATTGGGATGATCCAGTGGTGCCAATGCACTGCAGAAGGGGTCAGAAGTTTCTAAGGGTGTGGGGCCTGGTAACCACGTTGGGTTTCTGAGGGAGTCCAGTGGTGGTGCTTTATTGGGCAACCAGAGGGTAATGCCAGATAGCTATATGGGGTATTTACAAACTTGTAGGGATTATGGTTTGAAATTTTATTTCATAGATACAAAATCGATTGCAAAATTCACATTTTATTCAAGATTATTTTAAAATACCAAAACTTTGACTGATGGTGGGTCGGTTTGATGTGCAGCAGGATTGTTAAGGGGAATGTGGATGGTCACATGAGGCTTCAGAACCATAATATTGTACAAGCCATCCTTCTGGTTTTTCGTTTTTGGATACACGTAATACCACTTCAAGTTGCGATGAAATTATGATGAAAGTCTTGTAGAGTTATTTGCTGGCCTGTACAGTTGTGATGAAAGAATACAGCATAGACAGATGAGAGATGGACCCACACTTCCCTTTCTTGAACTTGAGAGCTATTTGTCATCCCCTAAATATTCAGCAGTGGCTGACCAGGACCAGAAATGAGGTGGAAGTGGAGAGAGGAGGCTTGGACGTTATTGCAACTATGGGATACAGTTGAGTTATTATAGATATTTGGAGTTTGAAATTTGACAGACTCACTAAACACAGTTATTAGCAGTCTGCATGCAAGAATGCCACCTCTAGTTGTACATCGGAGTACTATACAAATACTTTTGTACAGAAGGGATGGAACCGGGGGGGGGGGGGGGGGGGGGGTTTAGGAGTAGGAGTGAATGCTCCTTTAATGTTTCCTCTGTAGTGCCATCACTGACACTCTTTGTGAACTCCAGTCTACATCAATGTTGTCAACTACAATTTGAACATGGTTGATTCCAATATCTTTTATATCCTGGTTACTGTCATTTGTTGGTCTGTCAGCAATTTTGGAAGAACCCTGTTCTATTCCTGGATTTAAAGGGGAATTTTCATGATCCCAGACAGTTCCAATTCTCCCAACTATGCATCTTCTAGCTCCTCCCATAACTGTATGAGGCTCTTCCTTGTGCAAGAATAAACCTGTTTTATTGCTTAAGGCCATGTCCTGGTGAGCATACAAGGCTATAAAATGTAATAAAAGTACTCTTTCTGCCTTGTGTGGAATGTGAGCTACTCTGCATTTTTCAAATTTTCAAACTTTGATGTCAATCAAAGAGCAGTCACCAGCTGAGAATTTTGATATACATACACTAAAAATATACTTTGGGGTGATGACTGTCTGTCTTTAAAGTTGTATGGGAAGGTGTGTCACATTCCTTTGTTTTGATTGTCAACATAACTTATCCAACTGCATTCTCAGTGAAGAATGTTGTCAATTTAAGGTTTAGTTTTCAAGTTTGCAAAAGTTTGGCATGTTGCCAGTTGCCAAGAGAGGAAGCTTGGTTTACAGATGTACTTTTTGTCTTTTTCATGCAAACACACCCAACTTTCCTTCCCCATTCTAAACTTTCATTTTCCCCTGGTTAACATTATAATTATTGACAGTAATTGTAAGAACAACAATGGTTGTATTTTTAGGATACCGGTCCCAATATTGAATGGTATTTTGCCAGGGATGAAGGTCTCAAGGCCGGTCGTGAGGTCAATTTTGGAGGCCTTGGTCTCGGCATTGGCCTTGGGGGCTGGGAGGGGTGAAGCCTTGGCCTTGGTCTTGGATTTTTTAAGCCAAGGCCTCAATGAGGCCATCTGTTCAGTGATACGTAGTAATTGCCCAGTGTGTTTCTCACCTAGTCTTTCGTGGTATTGAATTGATATGGGGTTGCACCAGAGGACAGGGTTCCAATTAGGGGGAAGAAAGGATCCCAGAAGAAAAAAACAGTTGGGAATTTTCAACTGGTTCCAACTGGAAGCAGTTAGAAAATTTCCAAGCTGTGTTTTTGGACCAGTTGGAAAAATTCACAACTGTTTCCAGTTGTGACCATGTTTCCAAGCTGTGTTTTTGGACCAGTTGGAAAAATTCACAACTGTTTCCAGTTGTGATCATGTTTCCAACCGGGATCAACTGTTTTCAACTGGGAACCCTTTTCCAGTTAAGTAGAACTGGATCCAGGAGAACGGGCACCCAATCAATGAGCACCCTTAAGCCACGAATGTATGGCTCAAAGAAGGGTAATTCAGATGTAATTGGTGAACTTCGAAACGCATTGAAGCATTTTTTTTTTTCAAAAGTCCCCTGACTCTCTGGCGAAGAGCCTGGGGCGAAAACCAAACAATACTCCCGAAGGAGTTCTGCTCCCCGAAGGAGTGACAACGTCCCCAAGGGACAAACTTTGACTTAACTGACACCACCTGACAGTGGTCCCGTTCTAGACTGGCTGAATAGAACAGGTCCCACCTGGGAGCTCCGCCGCCGTGATCACGGATACTCCTGCGCCAGGTAAGTATTGAAGCATTTTGAGCAAGTCCAAAACATCTAACATATTACATGTAACGACATTGCTGTGTCAAGTCTTATGTATTTAGTATGTAGAGATTGAGATATACTTAACATAACAAAAATGATAAAAACAAATCAGTAATAGGCTTACCCTGTTATAAACTGTTAAAATGTGTTAATTGCAAATTTTGGAAATAAAATTTACAAATGGAACCATCACAAAACATCCCACAAAAGGACTGAGCTGATAAAATGCATTTTAGCTCGATTATGCAAATTAGGTAAAGCCAGTTGAATATGACCATTTGGAAATGGTTCAAACCAGTTGGAAACAGTTGAAACCAGTTGGAAATTATTCCAACTGGTTTGACATGCCATTCAAAATTTTCCAACTGGTAACAATAATTACTGGAACCAGTTGAGAATTTCCAACTGTTTTTTCTTTCTTAGATTCAATTGGGCACTCAAATGATTCCAAGGAATCTATTTTCAACTTCGACTGATCTCAACTGCTCTCTGAATTTTCCAACTGTTTCATACCAAAAATGCAAAACAAATAAACTTCCCATTTCCATGTATTGTTTCATGTCAATTTAATATAGGCGATAAAGTAATATGGAATACATGTATAGTCAGGACCGTTCAGTCCAAGGCTTCATTTAACTTCTGTTGTCTTGCACCAGTTATTTTCTTCACTGAATGCAAAATACTGGAAAAGTCACATAAAATATATATTTAGAAAGCTCAGTTAAAAAACCAGGTTGTATGAACGGTAATGTAGGGACGGGAGTGTGATGTAGAAGAACAGGGTAGCTAATTATATGCAATATAAGTAATAGGTAAAGAATATAATTTAGCCTAATAATAAAATAGCCTAAAATTCAAAGACAATCAAATAAAAAATATAGTAAGAGTAAATGATCAATACTTCAACAACACCCTAACCACTCGACAACTCAACTCTTGATACCCCCAACTAGTGCTGTTCTTATTCACAACTTGACACTACAGATACATGGCTGGAATCCAACTGTACTCATCAGTTATTTCACCTATTTCCAACTGGACTCTTTTCCCAACAGTGTTTCAGTTGGATTTCCAAAACCCAACTGTGTTTCAGTACAAAGCAACTGGGTCCAACTGGTCTCGAAATTTCCAGATGGGACTTTGTTATGGTCCAGTTGGAAACACATGAGACCAGTTGGATACAGTTGGGATTACCAACGAATCCAGTTGGAAGCAGTTGAGACCAGTTGGAAGCAGTTGAGACCAGTTGGACACAGTTAAAACCAGTTGCAATATCCAACTGGAATCAACTGTTTTTTTCTCCTGGGATGGCCACAGCCCATGCCTGTTGGGGAGGTCAAGCACTTTGGGGATGATGGGAATTCATTGACGAGCCAAGTTTTGATATTAAAATAACGCTAGCTTCTCAAGCTGTTTGGCAAATCTTCTATCATAGCCGATAATGGCAGATCGACTGTTTACTCCTAACTGGCCACAAATTTGTGATGCACGAAGAGCACTTGACGAACCCATAACGCCTTCGATGTTGCTTGGCCGTTCCGGTTCAACACTTGATTGTATTTCAAATAAAGGATTGTGGTCTTGGTTAAATTCATTTTCTCCCATATGCTAGCAGTCCCACTCATGTAGCCCTACGAAGTAAATGCTTGTGTTGTACAGTGCAACTTTCTGCAGCCTGGGGCATCGAAATGCCAATTTCCTCCTTACTGGCTACCTGACACATCGTATAGAGGAGGAACTGTTATGATCAAGTTAAGCTTTCGGTGCGATTTCGTGCAATATCGTTATGTCGAGTGTGTAAACCACAACTCCAGTTATGAGTGGTCATGAGGTTGGCTTTAGTCCCTTAAAAACCCTACATTCCTCGCAAGGCAAGTATCTGAAAACACGATCATATTAAAAACTCATGCATATTTCCATGTATTTCAGAAAAGTTAATCTTCAGAGCAGGGGCATAGATTTCTTTTCAACTTTGGGGGGGATGGGGTGAACCATCGCAACTGTGGAACATGTGCACGCGAAGCGTGCACGGCGAGCGCGAAGCGCGAGCCCACGACGGGTGGGGTCCAGGGGCCCGCCTTAGGGCCCCTGGTGGGGGTCCAGGGGGCGAAGCCCCCGGAAGCTCATTGGTTTTAATGTCTCAGAAGTGCCAGGAAGACTGTTCTAAGGGGTTAATTTCAGTGGTAATGTTCTTTGGTAAGCTATTGATATTCATACATTTAGGAACTGCTAATTTGAGCACTCGTCGATAAGCTGCACTGGATTGGAATTGTACAAGAGCAACAATGTCCTGCTAAGCTCAAAAAGGCAGGGATCAACATATAGGGTCATCCCAGACAACTGTATTTTGAATTCGGAGATCATTACAAGACCTGCAAGTTGGCTTGAGATCAGTGGCGTTGCCAGGTTTTTTTGTGATTGGGAGCACCATAGATGATGTCGTAATAATAGCTCAGTTCCCCCAAGTCTGCGTAAATTACACCTTTGTTTTTTATACGTTCCTGCATTTGCATGCAGCAGTTTTGATCTTTCGTTTGTCACTACAAAAAGGTGTCGTCCTGGGGAAGAGGTTCCCCCTCCCCTTTAAGATTTTTTTTTATTAATTTAAGGACTTTTAGATGCAAAATGGTGCTATCTTTGGGATGTTTTGGAACTGATCATATATGGCCGGAAAATGTCCATAATTTAGTGAATGCTAATTTTTGGTAGGTAAAAGAGAATATGTTGTCTATTAAGAGACAGATACGTTGTCAACAAATCTCCTGAAGCCCCCTCACTTCTGTCTATTTTACTGCCTTCTATTTCGGGAAAGTTTGTACACAAAAATGTGTGCGTGGAGTCCACAAAAACATTCTTGAGTTATTACGAAATATGTCCTTTCCTTCATTGTGCATTATGAAAGGGCACATAAGGCTAGCAGATACCTGAATAGGACCTCCTGGAAGCTCTGCATTAATCATAATAATTGGGGCGGGGGGGGGGGGGGGGGCCATGACAAAATGCGTATACTACCTGACATCCAAATGATAATAGAGTACGCCGCCGAACACTTTACAACTATCGTATTTTTACTACTTTTGAACTAAAATCCGGGCGAACAGCTGCCAGAATTGAAAATGAGAGGGAGGGAGAGTATAGGTGCAGGGAGGTGATATTAGACCTCCCTGATAGGTGTAGCAAAAGGGGTGAAGGACTAATAAGAGCGTTACAGAGTGCTGTTTTCGTCATAAGTGTATTAACAATCACCATCTATACCCATAATGGCTCAGCGTGAACTGGCGAAGCTCTGGTAAAAATTTTTGGGAAAATGTTTAACGGCAGATACGTACTTTCAACCTTCTACATCATGCTACATATATTAGATTGACAGATCCCATATTGATGCGAGGTCCCCACAGATGTTTGGGGATGCATCTCTGTTCTTCGGAAAGTGCCGTGATCAGAACAGTTTCGTGTATTATTACCTTAATAATGGTCATAACATGGAGTGTAAACAGTGACGAATAATATTCCCATTACAAAACCTGCATTCAGACTCTACATTGAGACACTTTCAATTGCCCAACAACCTACATGCCACTCCCATAAGCCAATCTTTAACCTGTTAATTCGTAAACTTTCAACTTTTTGCTGCTGTGCTTTCCCGAATGTTGCTATTGGAAGATATTGATAATATAAGTGACACTGACGTAAGGTTGGAAGCGCGCGGAGCGCGCGAAAATTTCGATAGATTGCCAACAATTCGCTAAAATTCTGATAGTTTGAGAAACATTTGTGATAGAAAGTGAAGCGAGATTGAAAAAAATTCTTACGAAAATGAAGAATAAAATATACTTTCCACCATAAACGTATCTGTAGACTGAAACATTGGGGGGGATGATTGCATGGGCCATCCCCCCCTAGTCAAATGTTGGGGGGGATATATCCCCCCCATCCCCCCCGGGATCTACGCCCATGCTTCAGAGTCTTCTGTAAGTGCAAAATTTGATGAAAATGTGAATGCAAGTCGATTACAGTATACCAGGGCTGTTGGAACCTGGGTAATGGGAGGAGGGCTGCAGCCACTTAAAGGCATTTTCCAGTGGCTTTTCACAAGGGTCTCAAGTGAAAGAGAAAAAAATTACAGTTTATGTCCTCCAAACCCCGTAGCAATACTCTTTTCCTAACTCAAGATATCTCAGATTAAACATTTGTTTTTGTCAAGAAATACCTCCAGTTCTCATCAAGGTCACAGAATGTTATGTAAAGTGGGCACATTACCTGAGATTCCTTTTGTTTTTCTTTATAATTGAATGCCCTGTTTGTCCTTGAAATTTTATACTGTTGGAATGTTTAAATATGTTTCCATACATGTAGATTTGCACAAATCTACACCATATGTAGGGCATAACAAACAATTCCTAAGTATTCCCTACAGCGGCTTCAATATCATAAAGAAATTCAATTCTATGTCAAATTAATGTGCCGCGATGACATCGCAGATTTCCCATAATGCATTTCATCTTGATAAAAAATGTGTTTCTTTGAAAATTAATATCTTCCAAATGCTGCAAGCTATTGAGATGTGGTTTTCACAGAACTTTTAAACAGAATTTTTTCTGCATTTTGTGAACTCATTGAATTTTGTCTCTGGTAAATCACTTTAATTATTTTCAGTTTTGAAAGTTTTATGTCTTTTTATGTCCAAAATTAATTTAGAAAATAACAAAACTTGGGAGTTGAATGGTTCAGCCACCAACCTTAAGCATGTTCAATGGCATAGTCAGTAGGAGGGGGGCAAGGGACAACCCCCACCCAAAAAGGCTTCAAAGTCTCTGTTGAAAGTTTTGGCCATCCAACTTTCTTTACACATCACATGGCCATCGATAGCTGTGGAGAATGCAGAATGGACAATTCAGAAACCTAACCATAGCCAAAATGGGATCCAAACAAGAAACATTTTCAGCGCATGTCGAGCACACCCAATATAACCAGGTGAATCATTACTACTGCTGTTTGAAAGCTGTCATTTCCACTATTAAGGTGGCTTATGCTTCTGCTTCATACTGTCGAAACAGGTCAGTGTAGAAGGGGAGTGCCCAGATTTTGAAGTGCGCCTTGGACACAAGGTTCAGAAGATTAACACCGGCTAGCTTAGATTTGAAAGAGCAAATATCAGTTGCTGCATGTATCTTTGGAGGGAGGAGATTCCATTCCCGAGCTGTTCTTGGGTACATTGATTGATTTAACACCTTTTGTCAAAGGGTGAGGAAATAATTATGTGGGTGCCTTGATTATGTCTAGTGGTCCTGTTGTGGTTACTCTGAAGCTGGATGTTGGAGGAAGTGACATTATGAGCCTCCTAGTAGGTAGTAATTAAACAAAGTCTGGCACACCATGCTTCGAGTGGTTCCCATTTGAGATCTATTAGCATATTAGTGACAGTCGCTATAATTGTAATTATTAAGAACAAAGTGAGCTGCATGTCTTTGGATATTCTCCAGAGTAGATTTGTCGCTTTTGGTGTACGGATCCCATATGGCCCCGCAGTACTCCAGCTCAGAGCGGACCAGTGTTTTGTAGGCAGTTTCCTTGACACCCTTGCTACAGGAATGGATGTTTCTTCGCAGTCCAAGCATTTTATTTGCCTTGTTGGTAGTTTGTTTGATGTGATGGGACCTGGGAAGATCATGACTTATTTCTACTCCCAAGAAAGGTTGATGGTTAACAGCTTGTGGCTATTGGACTATTATGGTGGCCCGCTGGCAAGGGGAGTACGTATAGGCTCCAGCAGCACCATCGCAGTTGCAGTGAAAGTTTTCATATAAGTTTTCATATAAGCCAGTTTGTTAGTAGTGCTATGTTTCTACATATGCCCAGTACATGATTATGTGTTTGTATGAACTACCCACAATAACAGCATTCCATTCATTTTGTATACCTGACCCCCAAACAGTAACAAGAAACATGTGTGAAAGGTTCATAGTGCACTAACATATTGAAAAATTTAGCAGCCTTTTGCATCTAAGCCCTACGTTTTCAAAGTTTCCAAAGGGGCAGGGGCCCTTCCCTTAA
Source organism: Holothuria leucospilota (assembly GCA_029531755.1). Taxonomy (NCBI): domain Eukaryota; kingdom Metazoa; phylum Echinodermata; class Holothuroidea; order Aspidochirotida; family Holothuriidae; genus Holothuria; species Holothuria leucospilota. Next base: position 25,139,776 of record CM055965.1, read on the forward strand.
ACCACTCCCCAAGACAGCTTTAAATGAATTAAGCCAAATTCCATAAATGTGTGCGAAGCAAAATTTAACACCCCTGTTACAACTGAACTAGTAACAAAATTGTCATTTGTCAATCATCAGTTGTCATTGTCATTCCCTGGTCAGGGAAACTATCAACATCCCCTTGGCCTGGTCAGGGAAGTTATCACATCCCCCCCCCCCTTCCAAGTCAGGCAAATCCTGGCACCAACGAAGCTATATAGGCTTTTACAAACTAAAGGTTAGGCTCTGGCTTTATTTAGCATTGTAATATATGCAGTAGGCTGGCCTTGGAGGTGTGGCCTTAGCCTCAGTCTAGAAGGGTGTGGTCTCGTCCTCAGTCTCGGTCTTGAAGGGTGTGGCCTCAGCCTAGAGACCTGTGGCCTTGACTACAGCACTGGTATTTACTTTGTGATCCAATGCTAATTCCTCAATGCTTTTTTTTTTCAAATGTATTGTTTACCAACAGGTCTTTGAAGGCAATCGCCCTACCAATTCTATTCTGGTCCAGAAACTTACGCCATTTATGTTGGGAGCTCTTATAGCTATGTATGAACACAAAATTTTCACCCAAGGAGTAATCTGGGATATCAACTCATATGATCAGTGGGGGTAAGTTGTTTTGTGGCTAGGCCATCTTTAACACTAGGCATGTAGCAATGTGACCTGAAGCTATATGTTTAAGAAGTTGAAACGATGTGCTACATAGACTCTTACACTCTAGAGGTGATACAATGTGATAGGACATGACTCATTGCAACTTGATAAAATTAAATTGAAAAAAATTTCACATTTCTTCAAACTATTGATTTAGTTATTTATTTATCTCATTAATTTGTCCTCTTTTCACGCTAGGGTATGTTCAAAAGTGCCTTGCGATAAAGGCCTGGGGATAATTTTATCGTGTTGCATGGCATTGTATTGTACTGTATGGTGCAGTGTGAAAGGGGCTGTAAGTTTAAAAGTTTAATGTTGCGGGACTGTGTTTGCCTATCCTGTGTTGTGGGTGAAAAACTGCAATTTAAATTTTTTGTTCTGTTAAAGAGTTAGTCCATCTCCTTGTGGGAGGGAAAAACTACCTAAAAACCTGGGCATCTGGCTAATGGCAGTGTTAAATGCAAGCACACGTTTGCTTGTCCAGTCCATTTTTCTTGAATATTTAAAGTCAAAGCTTGTCAACAAAAGTGTTGTAGATTTTCATAGAGGATGGGGTTCTTCTTGAGTGATTGGTTATTTCTTGTCTCAAATCATTCTCAGACTTAAGTACCTTGGTTTGCATGGTTAGTTTTGCAGAATGTGTTGCATGTTGCATGCCTATCTTCCCTTCCTGCATTGAAAGTACTCAGAATACATAAAGAAATTAATGCTGATAAGTGTGACATCATAACATCACAACTACAAACTAGAATGAAAATAACGATTTTATGTGGGCTGACCACTTTACATTACATGTACTTCACTGAGACTTTGAACATTAATAGCAGTGCAGCAGGGGCAGCAGAACGAACAAAACATTGGAGGGGGGGGGGGGGGATATCAAGACTCGTATCAAAGCAGAGCGCCACCAAGAAAATTTTTGGCTTTACAAACCCTCCAGATGACATGGTAATGGCCTTCACGAGTGTTCTAAGCTGTATTATGTACCCAGCCTTGAAATATGGATCTCATGTCTGCAATCTCCCTGCAGTCCGCACTTCTTGGAGCACTTAGCAAATATTGGGGGGGGGGGCTGAACATGCCTTTAGCCCCCCCCCCCCGAGTTCTGCTGCTACTGCAGTGCAGAGGACACTTATTTGTTTCATTCCAGTTTCTAGTTATGACATGACTGTCAACAGCCTTATACAAATTTTTGCAGTCTGGAGTGGGTTTGTGACGCCACCTTTTGTGGTACTATGACCTCCATCACCAAAACCTGTCCTAGGCTATAACCTGCTTGCCCCACTGTCAACCCAGACATGTTGGTGCCACCATGAAGGAGATTTCATAAAGTGGCAGAGTAGTTTGGCAAATTTAGTTTGCATGTATGGGGGCATCAATTAACTTGACCTTGAACATAACTCTTTATGAATCAGGGCCCAGTTCTTTCATCGCTGTATCCAAGTATCCATTAAGTTCTGATGACATAAAATGATGTAATTGTTGGTCGTTTGATGTAAAAAGCATAAAACTGAGAATACAGCGGCAATTCTGACCAAAATCCATCAAATATTGACTATTGACAAAGTAAGTTCTATTGTACATACACTTAAATGTTTAATAAACATAACCTCATAATGCAATTTTGTGACTTGGAAAGAGAAACTTACCAAATATGGCTAACTTTCTCTTTCCTTTTCTACCTTTATTTCAAACACAGTCATAAGGTTGATATGTCCCAAGGAATTTATTTTGTCTGTATAAGTTGACTTGAAAAATAGAGTACCTCACATCAAAGTGTAAACTAGCCGGCACATAATGAAGAGTTATTTTATATAAAGTTAAGAAAGGAAGTACTAACACTCTGCAACCTCCACATCATTACTTTCACATTGGCAATAATTACATCAGAAACTATCAAAAATTGAAAAGCTACATCTTGAGAAAAGTAAAAGATATTACAGTAATCCCAACTGATCTGTCTTAAGGAGATTTTATTCGCTAACTTCTGAGCAAAAACAGTTCTTTTTGGTTGCATGTTGTCTTACCTTTAATGAATGAATAGTATATGCAAACTAGGGCACATTATGAAAAAATAATGAAAGCTGTTTCTTAAAACAAAGAGCTTCCTTCAAGGATAAATTCTGGGTTTCCATGGAAACAGTGTTCAAGGATTCTGAAATAATCATATAACCTTTGAAAGTACATTGTTGTTAACAAAGAGGTAGCCTACATATTGAAGGGTGAAGGTTCAGTGTTAGTAAGAAAGATAGGCCAATTGACAGGTGTTTATATTCATATTAATATACTTCCTGCTATACATACTAGGGTGTGCCATTGTTCCATTTCCTTTACAAACAAGTATTTTCTCCACCCAGGAACTTATATCAATAAACGTTTTGCCAAAAAAAAGCAGTTGATGTGAAAGAAGAGGTGATGAAAAGGTTAAGTGTACATAGGTGATCAGTCATAAGCACGTAATGACGGCATCTTTCAGTAGTATCTTTGAGGCCCCACCTGACCAGAAAAATAGAGCTTAAGCTCAACCTTTTTTCTATTTTTTGTAACACACAATACAAACAAATTTTATTAAAATGTCACCTTTAGTCCCAAAATCATGGATGTACTCATTATGATACATTTGAAGACATTTCAACATTTAAAAAAGTAATTTTGAACTTTTCCCGCAGGCTGAACATATGATCCTGTGAGATAATAAAATACGTAGCTATTGGATATTCGCGAGCCAGTTTCACATGCACTGTTGTGCCCAGCAAAAATGGACTTCTGCTGAAAGTGCAATGACTGAATGCTAATATTTTTTATGACCTTAGGCTTATGGAATCCCATGGTTTCCCATAACCTTGGAGTTTTTTGCTAGATTACACTTGCAAAAGGTTGGCAACTTTGTAGGTGACATCAGGGAATTGTGGCAAGCAGTTGTAACATTTACCTCTCAATTCCACTTCAGTGAAATATGTTTCACTTAAGTGGAATTCTATTCGGCTTAAGTAGAATTGAATTTCATTTAAGTGGAATACATTTCATTTAAGTGGAATTCAATTTTACTGAAGTGAAATGCATTTCACTTAAGCAGAATGCATTTCACTTAAGTGGAATTAAGTTCCACTAAGTGGAATAGAATTCCACATATGTGAAATTCAATTCCACTAAAGTGGAATTGTGTACATGGTTGCTAGATTTCACTTCAGCTAAATTTTATTTCACTTTTGTGAAATTCTATTCCACTTTAGCGGAATTGAATTAGACTGAAGTGAAACTCTATTTCACTTAAGTGGAATTGCATTCCACTTAAGGCCTATTTCACTAAAGCAGAATTGTATTTGACTTAACTGAAATGCAATTGACCAGCTCCCTGAAGGCTCTGATCGGCCAAGCCAGAGTGCGCCAAATATTCTGCACTCACAGGTTAGTACAATCTAGCCTAACATACCATATATCACTGTCAGTCTCTCACACTGTGGAATGTCGACAGTAGTGGAATGTCGACAGTATAGTAGACAGTACAGTAGTACAAGGCGCAGTACACTGAACTTTCATATTGCATGTGAGGTTTATATAAATGTAGTTATATATACTACTGCACAAGTCCATAGCTAGCCTAGCCTGTGCCCGGGTATGGTTCTTACAAAATGCCCCATGCGAACTGTACGTCAATCTATGGCCATTTCCCTTAAATGGAAAGCATTTCACTTAAGCTAAATGTGTTAATTCATCATTCTGTTTAGCTTAAGACAGGGGCTCCAAACTTTTTTACTTGGTGGCCCAAACTTTCTACTCCAGAATTTTGGTGGCCCATGAATTGATGAGTCGACGAGAGGTTAGCAATTATTTTTTCGCTTCCAAATCCTTTTCGCAACCCTCCGAAATATTTTTGCGATCCTCTTGAATTCTACTTTAGTGAAATGGCATTTCACTTAAGTAGAATTGCATTTAGTTAAATTTAAATTGTATTTCAGTTAAGTGAAATAGCTGGGCTATTTGACTTAAGCAAAACATAATTTCACTTAAGTGAAATTGTATGCCACTTAAGTGAAATGTATTCCACTTAAGTGGAATTGAAGTGGGATACATTTTACTTAAGAGGAATACAATTTCACTTACATGGAATGTATTTCACATAAGTGAAATGCATGTCACATAAGTGGAATGTACTTCACTTAAGGGAAACAGAATTCAGCTTAGGTAAAATGCAATCAGTGGACGTGGAGCCATTTCCACTTAAGTCAAATGTATTCTGCTTTAGTGAAAGTGTATTCCACTGAAGTGAAATTGTATTCCACTTAAGTGAAATTACGAGATAAATATTAAAACAGCTTGCCATAGGGACTCTGGGTAACACTCTGGGCAATACTTGCTCTGTGTTCACATTGAATATGCACCTCTTAGATAATGAGCACATTATCAGACCCTGATCAAAAAAATCCATGTGAATGTTCTTGTCATCAAGATGAACTACCTAGATCTAGACCATGAGTTGCCTAGTCATCAAGACCATAAACTCATTATGAGGTCACCCTTAAAACTGCATTGAAAGGGTCACATCATCAAGACAATGTATTTATTTTCAAATGCAGTACTGTTAACTATGAGAGAAACATGGATAATTCAGAACATGTCTTACTTTCATAAACAAATGCCAGCAAAAGTTTGCAGATAGCGTGGTCGACTGCTATAGAGAGACCACTGAGATATCAGAGGGGATGTGCAGCCATATTGAACCCTGCCCTCTCGGAACTTAACTCAGGTTTAGTTGGAAATGAAGCACACTTGTTACGTTTTCATAAATCACATCCCTGCTTAAGTCCCCCCTATGCTGGGTTTGGGAGGCTGTAGTTGCAATTGACAAGTAAATTACAGTATGGTACATTCGTCAAGTTGGTAGAGCCCTAGTCTTATTGGTAATCAATTATGCCATCTGCTATGTCACGGTACCAAATGTTCTGCAGTCTTTGACAGAACTGTTGGATCTTGTCCTGGCATTATTGTGGCTATGATATTTTGCACAATTAGCACATCCCCATCCCCTCCTCTCCTTCCCACAGTACAATGGTGGGTCTAAAAGATTGTGAATGATGGGGTAGGAATTCAGACTATCACATCCATTGTCCAAATTTGTAGGTCAGTGATTCTTATAAGCATATGATCCATGGGACAAAGGGGTTCTGCAGCCCCTCTGGAGTTACAACAAAGCAAGTTACTTGGGCAGATTATTGGAAAAACTCCAGCAATTTTCTCCATTTGTCTGAGGTTTCTCTCAGGCAAAGACGATTCAGCCCCCTTGAAAATATATCTGGTAGGCCTTTGATAATTCCCACCCTTTTTTCCTCATTACCCCCTTTTTCTGAATGGCATTGTGCAAATGCCCCCCCCCCCCTCCTCTTTCATGTATATAATGCTTACAAGATATGAGTGGAAAGGAAAGAAAGAGACCAGGTGTAAACATGAAGGTTTCAAATGTTTTAGGTACAAATTTAGTGTGTTTCAGACAAAGGGAGAATATTTTATGATGGCAAAACTGAAACCTTTAAATGTCTCCACAGGAGGTCTGGGGTCCTCTCTAGGAAGTATTTTATTTTTAACACTGTTTAATGGGATTTTCTGCCCTGTGACTGCTCAGATGTAAAATTGTCAACTTAGTAATGCACATTAGGGGGTAGTGAAACATGACTTGTTGACTTCTCTTCTTGATTTATGAGTACCATTTTTGAGCTCAGTGGAAATTATTTAGTAGCTTATCTTGCCCAGCCCAGATTCAGTTAGTTTTTATCAAATGTCTCTTTGCATTTAGTGCCCCCTGAATTGTAAAATCATCCCCCCCCCCCCTTCCAGCGTGGGCAAAACCTGTTTTTGAAGCAGATTTCTCTAGACACTTGCGCATTTTCTTCAGTACAGGTCTTACATGGGCATGAAAGGCTCAGTCCCCAAGAAAATATATCTGTATGTGTATGGCTAGTTTTCTACCCCCTTCTCTCATTCCCTCCCTTTCTCTCTTCCCCTAATACCATTGTGATTCTTCTATTACTTGATTCATTTCTAGGGTTGAGCTTGGCAAGCAGTTGGCTAAAATCATTCAGCCAGAGCTCAGGGCTGCAGGCACAGTGTCCTCTCATGATTCCTCCACTAACGGTCTCATCAATTTTATCAAGACTCATCATAAATAGAAGATGGCATTGCCATAGCCCAGGGAATGTTGGTTTGAAGTTGTGGAAATGACTTTCTTTCATTGCAATTTTGTGACTTACTTTTGGTGACGGTGCTTCAAGTTGACGGTATTGATTATTTCACGTATCTAAACAAGAGTTTGACAAGCTACATTTTATAAATCAACAAGGCACTGGCAAGAGATTAAATTTAAATTTAAACAAAGATTATAAGTATATATATTCAGAGGTGGAGGAGTTACTGCCATATTATTACTTTATTGAAGTTTGATTTTACGAAGTAAATACATTAAAAATTATGAACGTTCAAAATGGACATAGATAACAAAGTGCCACCCAAAGTAATTTTGCCTGTTTATAATGTAATGCTTCCTGTGTAACAGGTATGTACACATGTCTATGAAGAGATAGAAAACCATAGTAAAGTTCAAAGAACAAATGTAACAATTTTACTTAACTGAAAATTGAAAGCAGTAATCCTGAATGCATTCTTACGTCACTTTGAAGGCAGAGGTAGGGTCATTGCCATGAACGTTTTTCAGCATTTTGCCAGCAAATATGTAACCATACTTTGTATGGCACGAGTTTAACTCATGCCCTGAAATTTTCTGAAATGACATTTAAAACAAGAATGTCACTTGGTGTTGTTTTCCCTTTTTGAACCTTAAAGGTAGCATTTAGATGTAAATGTGTGCGTAAGTGAATTTTTATTTTTTTAAGGAAGCTAACCTGAAAGTACGAAATATGGAAGATGTTAAGATATGTTTGTATTGTTTCATACCAGATAGCAAATAAGAACAGTATCTATCATTATAATATCTTTAGTACTATGATTTAACATATGTGCAGATGCAAATACTTGAATTGTTCGTTTTTAGCACATTTTAAGAGAGACTGTGAAGCGATATTGTTAGTAGTGGTGGGACGTTGTTTCCAATCAAGATTAATCACCTTGGCATGCATATCTTGAATGTAAAAGAGGTACAGATGTACATGGCGTTTACCACATTTTGTTTATGTAAAAGTGTGCTTAAAGAAGGACACAAATCACTTACCTGGGTGGTTCTACAAGGCTAGGGAGCCCCCATTTTCTTTGAACAAAAGAAAAAGGCTTGAAGGGTGTCTGCATTGCAAATGACCACAGGTGTAGCCTTCAACAGGGTTAAGTTTTGATGAAAGAAAATTTTATTCTCCAGTGCAATGATGTTTTGCAAACTGTGGCAGCAACACATACACATTGCACTGTAGACATTGCTCCCTACATTCAGCTACCTGATAGTCATGTTCACAAGTGTGAAATCCTATTGCATTTGATTTAGCCCTTGAACAGGACCCAGCAATACCTTCCTATACACTTCATTAGTATTTAAAGTGGGTATGACAAGGCCAAAGTAAGTTTGTCAGTAAATGTTCATTGGGCACATTTTGAAATAAAGCGAATGTTTTCTGTCTAAACTACATCCATATACACCAGAATACGATCTTGTGAATTCTCAAAACAGGCCACACTCAGTCCATCTGAAATCCGAAAGTGATAAAAAACGTAGTGAGCTCGTCTCAAGACGTGACGTCATTGGCGGCAGGGTAAGTAGCACTTTTGTGCATGTACGAGGCAGTTTGTCTATCGAGTTTCCACACACCGAATCATAGACATGGCAATGCGCGTTAGTAGTTACATCATCTCAACTAACACCATGTGCTATCATGATACTTGAGTAGCGCGCGCTTAGCATTCGCAATAACACTGTCACTGAAAACAAGCGCTTGTTATGGGCTGTTCATATCATACATGTGCATAGCTGTTCTGTACAGCGGGAGCAACCATACTGCATACTTTTTTTTCACAGAAACTGAGCTGAGGTTTATGTACAGGAAATTAAAACAAGCGCACTCATATGCACGCGTTCATACTGGCCAATGATGTGCTTCCAAGCCCCCGACAGGTCTGCGCCAATGACGTGTATGCTTGCGCGCAAACTGGTCGTAGCGCCCGTGTTCGAGTGCATGCACGCCTTAGCATGCACATCATTGGTTCGCGCTTTGTGTTCTGTATCATGATGTAAGCATTTTTATGAAGTTGCTAAGATATGAAACTTTCCCAAAGCGTTGTATTAGTTCCACATCTAGACACACATCCTTATACATAGTGCAGGGTGCCGCCAATTGCGTCATAAAAGTCAGGTGACCTGTTGTGGCATTTTTCGAAATTGTATTTCTGGACGTTTGTCTTCAAATTCTATTTATGCCGAACTTCGCCGGCTTTAATTGTGTGTGAGATGATACTTTTACAATACTGTACCCAATCTTGCAATACACAAAAGTTACTTTGGCCGTGTCATGCCCACTTTTAAGGAGTGACTAACTTTGTAAGGAGTGATATGCGGTCATCTGTTGGGACTAAAAGGGTCATTATTGTTTGGGCCAAATGTTTTAATGGCAAAGTTGGTCACATGTGAAAAGTTTGGTGGCGAAATTGTAATATTCTGTCCATTCCAGACATTATTAAAAATCGGCCCATAAAGTTTGCTCACAGGAAAATTTGATGATTGTAGACCAGGCAAAAAGTTTTCGGTTTCAGTTATGTCTTCTCCAGAAGCATTGGTTATTGGCTGAGTTGTCTGTCCTTGATCTCCAAAACATTTCATTTCCTTTTCTCCTTGCTGCTTGACTAGTTATGACAGAAAGAATGCATGTGAACCGAAGTTCTAAAGTCAAGAGTCATTTCCTTTGTAGAACGGTATGGCATTCTGTAATTGTTTTCACAGGTCTTGGAAGCCTTTTGAATTGCTGTTATAACCGTAAGCTGTTTGAGATACACAAACCTCAGCAAACTGTACTTTTTTGGTTTTTTTTTTTTTTTATTATTCAGTTGAAAAGGAAATAATGCTGTGGCTTGCAATTAGCTTTTTGTTTTTCTTCCTGGTCCCTGGGTGAAACAGAACAAAGCATGCAAGACTATGGCCTGCCATGCTCTGTGCTTATTCATCATGGTCCCAAAAATAGAAGTCCATGTTCCTGGTTTTAATGTTACTGGCAAGGATTCCAGGATCTTTGTGAATGACTTTATTCAACAAAGCTGTTCAGCAGTAGTATTATTGGATGAGTTCACAGCTGATTTTATGCCATTGAGTTAGATAGGGCTTTATGCCTCAACTTATAACCTTTTGGTTTAATCTGGCAGCACCCACAGCCTTTTTTCCAGTTGTGGGGCACTGTATTGTTTTCCCTTACTCCATTGCTTGTGCAGAGTATCACGCACAACAGCAGTAGGTTCCATTTTTAAAGTCTTTGGTATGACTCGACCTGGGAATCGAACCAGGGCCTCCCACCTAAGAGGCGGATACCATTGAGATTGTACAATTTCTCAGTGATTAGCTTTGTCCTTCCATTTACATCTCAGTAAAACAACTTTTAAGTAGTTGTATGCAACTTGCCTCATGCAACCTTTCATCTACAGAAGACTGGCTGTAGATAAGGTTTGATTCTGTCACATATGGGCCACTCACTAGGGGGAGCCTTAATTGTATGAGTGCTTGCAATAGTGGCTGGATAAAATTTTGTTGAGGGGGCAGGGTGGCTTGGGGGCAAATATCATGAAGTCAAGATGCCTCATACAATATTAATCCATTTAACCTGTGATTGAGTGCACATGCCCCAGTAAAAAGTATACAATGTTTCTGAGATGGAAGGAATACTGTTGTACAAATTTAGAAATGTTTTTCATTGTTCGAAAGTAATCTCATATTATGTTATATTGCTTGATGAATTGACACCATGATTACATTTGTTGTGAGAGGGGAGGAGTCATTGCCCCCCTGTGCTCCTATTATGCAGAGCCTGACTGCTTGCTTCACCCTTCCCAGCTTTTCTCTGACCACTACTGACACAATTTTGTTGGGTCTTTCTGATTTTGAGTCAATGTTTTGGCAAGGAAGCTTTGCTAAGATATGTTTGTGTAAACATTGGAATCCCCAGATAAAAATGTGACTATAATTTTTGATTGATACAAGTAAAATAAAGAAAATAATATTTCAGATAAAACAAAACCAGTTTGCAATTTTCCATGATGTTGCAGTCATGTATACGTGTGAAGGTCAGTTTCAGATGTGTGGTTTGCCTCTTTCCTGCTATGAGAACAGTGATTAGTAAATTTTGAATAAAGAGTATCCATCTGGAGAAAACTTGGGAAGCCTAACATTTTGTCAATTGCCTGTAGAAATATTGCAACCCTGAATTCAAGTCAAATTATATCAAGTATTTAGGTATGCCCTTTTTGTGACCATATTTTTCCACAAACTGACCACACCATTGTCTTGTGTGGTGCAGAGCAGTTTTTGTTGAGGTTTCAGAGTGTAAGCCTGTATGGCAGTTTTTGGCGTTGTCTTAGGCTTTTTGGCTATTAACTATACTCTGGCAACATTCCATATGCTATTTTCTTCATATTTATGAAGAAGAAAATGAAAGCATAGATGTAATACACCCTTCCCATCCCCCTCTCCCTCTTCTTCCCCTTCTCCCTCTCCTCCCCCTCTCCCTCTTCTCCCCCCTGATGTGCCACCCTGTGTTACAGGGAGAAGGTGCTTGTCACAAAGTTTGTTTATCTGTAATGTGCCTAATGTCAGTTAGGGTGGGTGAAAATTATGATCGTAGAGAACTGACTTGAGTAAGTTTAATCTGTAATGTTAGGATATTGCCTTATTTTGAGATGGTGAATCCAAAGGCAGCTACAGTGCAGGCTTGATTATGACTGCGTCTGTTACAAAATTTGAATGTAAACCTGCCAATGGGTTTCTAATTTCAGAATGTCCAAGACTAACAGTGGGATGGTGGGGTGGACTAACAAGAAGTGACACTGACCATCATGGGTGGCACCAGGATTTGCCCGACAGGGGGCCAGCAACCTAATGCCCAGACAAAGACAATGAGTTGCCCAAAGGACAACACACTTTGACCTTTTTTTTTGCAAAAAATGAAAATTTGGGTGTGTTATTGAAGAAAATTTAAAAAATTGGGTTTTTTTGTCCAAGAAAAGTGGGAAATTTGGGGTCTTCATTGAAGAATCTGCCCTTTCTAGGAGCAGAGCCAAGCAGGTCATCGGGGCAACTGAAGGTCATTGGAATTACATATTGTATCTTGTACACATTAAGCCCCCCCCCCCTGACGAAAATGGAAAATTTCACCGACAGGGAGCCAGCCTTCCCCGACGGGGGCCATGACTCCCTCCCCCTGCTGTCTATGCAGGTTTTGAGAGTCTAAGTTGCACACTGTTTGGTGGAAATAGACTGTTAATGATGAAATGAATTAGAGACATTGAGATTAGAATGTGGCAGGGTAGGTGAATGATAGGGTGGTTAGGAGTCCACTGGGATGACTTGTGCCAACTGGGTTCTGAGTGCAGGGGTACCACCATGGGGGCATGGGGAGGAACTTTTGGGAAGTGAATGCCTTTACCCCATCCCTGTTACCCCCAATTACTCTTGTAGAAAGGTATATAGTTTACATGATTAGAGCAATGTGTATTCACTACTTTTTATCTCCCCCCCCCCATTTCTGCTCCTGCCCCCTCCCATCTTTGAAATGGGCTGTTGCCACCATATGAAGAAAGGGATGGGGGAATATGAACCTTCAGAGTAGAATTGCAAAAAGGGTAAGCTACTGGCCAGGTGATTGGGGCAGTAGAGTTTTCCAAGCATAGGGTTGCAAAACAGTAGTATAATGACCAGGACATTAGGATGCTGAGACTGGTGAAGATCCCAATCCCAAAATTGTAAGAGATTAGTCTCAGTCACACAGTAAAGTGTGATCTCTCTCTGTGGGCCTCTGTTAATGGGAAACCTGAATTAACAGCTGAGCACATGGTGGTTATAGATTCTGATCCTTCCCCTTCCATCACTTTAACATCCAAACAAATGCCACATGATCAAGATTTCATTATCCAACATCAGGGTAACGATTGATCATAACTGCTTTGTGAGGTTACATAAGTACCATCTTGGTTGGTGTTTATTTGCTTCTACCGTTTCTTCCTTCAGGCCGGTGAGGGGTCAATTTTTAATGAATAATTAATAAACCACAATTACGACCCTGCACCCTTTACTGTTTTGCTTACAGTGTGCATTCAGAAGCCAGATATATCTGCCAGAATGGGTGGTGCATGATAAGCTTAGATTACATTTGTGTAGTCATAGCCTTAAGTTGCAAATACATCTGGTTATGTCACCATAGCAACCCACTGACGTCATAACCCAGACACAGTAAGGGTGTTACTGGTATATGTAGGCTGTGCTTTAGCATTCCTTTATGTACCCTCCACAGTAAGAGCTTGCCTGGATAACCCTCAGTCGTTTGTTGACTCCAGGCAGCATGGATCGTGTCCTTCTTGATATGTGACATGCATTCTCTATACTTTGTGAGAGCTCTTTTGCTTCTACAAACAAAAAAGGACTTGAAATGAAGAGAATATGAAAATGTTTGTTTCCTGCCTAATATTTTGCATAAACTTAAAAAAAGATTTTTTCATTAACAATTAGAACACTATTTTTTTATTTAAGGTAAATGTAGTTTCCCAAGGACTATAAATTCATGTGTCTGCAGGTCTATAGCCAAAGTACTGAGAAGGTCGGGAGATAGCTTCAGGAGGTGCGGGTAATAATATTTTTAGAAGGGACAGTTTTATTAAATGCATAAAGGCAATAATAATTTTTAATTTTGCTTGGGAAAACATTTTTCGGGGGGGGGGGGCACTCCCTCTTCTTTAGTTATGAGCCTGTGTGACTATCCGCAAAATTATCAGCTTTTATTAACACACACACACACACACACACACACAAATATTACGTCTTCCTTTTGTGAAGTAGGATACTGAAGTGTTCACTTTATGATTTGAGGAGGAAAAATTGATGGTGTTTCTCACAGATTTCAGAAAGTCATTACTGACTTTGGTCAACTCTCCCTGTTTTATATCATTTCATTACAGTGCTTGAAGCCAAAGATTGATTTCCTGCTTGCTGAGCATTCCTCTGGGCAAGGTACAGCCTACTGATGATAGGCATATAGGGTGGGGGGTGATGAGAATGTGGAGAAGTACCCTCATTCCCCCATCCCAACCCAATCCCCACTCACCCTGTGGTGGGAAGTGTCAATTTCTGAGCTCCCCACAAAAATTCCAGGGCAAAATTAATATCATAATTGATTGTCAGTTGCAAAAAATTTCAGAGCAAACATCTCCCCCCCCCCCCACCCACCTCCCCATGTGAAATGGCTTCCCATTGGTCTATGCTCATTATGTACAAGAGTGATCAGCAAGTGGAGACAATCATAAAAAGTATTTTAGCCTGCACCAGGATTAACATCTGGCACTTGTAATTTAGTAACAGGCAGGTATTACCCTACATGGCATAACATAACTTACTCTCCTGTGGGACTGGATAACTCCCGGACAACTTACCGCTTGGCCAATTCCTACCTGGGTAATCCCCAACTAGGATATTTTCTATAGCCAGGACTATGTCCATCCATTGCGATTGCCCTACACAACTCCCTGCTAGAATATTCCGAATCTTCAAGGGTTAGAATTGTCCAAGTGGTAGTTGTTTGGTAGGGGGGTTTCTGGGGGAATTATCTAGGTGGGAATGGTCTGGGGTTACTCTGGGGCTACATTACGTGTGCATTTCTGTTAGAGCTCTTTGTACACAGATATTGTGTACAGACATACAGAGTCTGGTCATGTGGCACCCGAGTAAAGCTGTTTTATTCGGGGATGACTATCAACAAAGCTAATGGGGTTGTACACGTCATGCTGCTAGAATTCAATAGACTCATTTAGCCAAAGTTCCCCGGGAAAAGGCCACTTTCCCGGGTGAAAAATATAGATTTATTAAGTCGCCTGGTGGCTAAATCCTCCTATTGAATTCTAGCCTCATGGTAATGACTTTTTTTCAACCTTGTGGCAATCTTAGGGGTATCTGCTGTGAACCAGCCATGGGGAATGTTTTACTATGGGAAATGATACAAACTTAACAATGGGGAAAATTGGAAAATGTAGTCAGCTCAAGGTTAGCACCATTATTACACCAAAATCACCTTTGTAACATTTTCCAAACGTGGCACCAGGGTGACTGCTTACACACTACCGACCTCACCTCAAAGGATGTCTATACACCTTTGTGGGCAGAATGTAAAGGTCAGCTGTGGGTGTGTAGAGGAAGCTTTTCTTAGGTTGTAGTGCTTGAAAATTGAATACAACTGTGAATTATTGGCTTACCTTTAAGAGAGACACTTGAAGAGAGAACATCGATTTTAACAGCACTGTATGCAGATCCAGGTTTGTACTTAAAGGGGATATACAGTTACCCCAAACTTATTTTGAATCATCACCTATTAATTGTAAGAAATGACCTCTTACAGCAAGTATTCTGTCATGATTGAACACTGAAGGTTAACCAAGTAGGTATTTTGTGTAAAATCAAACAACCCAGGTATTGATTAGGATACCGGGTTATGCAAATTAAGGCTGTGATTTGCCCTTTTTAAAGTGTACCTAA
Organism: Holothuria leucospilota; assembly: GCA_029531755.1. Lineage (NCBI taxonomy): Eukaryota > Metazoa > Echinodermata > Holothuroidea > Aspidochirotida > Holothuriidae > Holothuria > Holothuria leucospilota. Next base: position 25,155,158 of record CM055965.1, read on the forward strand.
AGTCTAAAATTTCAAAAATATATGTTACAAAGCTTGGAAAATACAACCACATGTTCTGACTCCCATCTTCACAGGACATTCCTGAGCTGAGATATAAAATGTTGAAGCTTATTGATTCCTTGCCGAAAGCAGGCAAGGAATCTATGCGATGGTGATGTCGTGTGTGTGTGTGTGTGTATGTGACAGCTTTGCTTGTTTACACGATATCTCAAGAAGGGAAAGTTGGACAGTTCTGAAACTTGGTACATAGATGGCCCATATTGAGAGGAAGAACCCTATTGTTTTTGGTGGAGGTCAAAGGTCATCTGGGGTCACCAGGGGTCAAAATCTGAAACCTTGTTTACACGATATCTCAAGTTAGAAAGCTTGGATAGATTTCATGCTTGGTATGTAGATGCGTTGTGGTGAGAGGAAGAACCCTATTGTTTTTGGTGGAGGTCAAAGGTCATCTGGGGTCACCAGGGGTCAAAATCTGAAAACCTTGTTTACACGATATCTCAAGTTAGAAAGCTTGGATAGATTTCATGTTTGGTATGTAGATGCGTTGTGGTGAGAGGAAGAACCCCATTGTTTTTGGTGGAGGTCAAAGGTCATCTGGGGTCACCGGGGGTCAAAATCTGAAAACCTTGTTTACTCGATATCTCAAGGTAGAAAGCCTGGATAGATTTCATGCTTGGTATGTAGATGCGTTGTGGTGAGAGGAAGAACTCCATTGTTTTTGGTGGAGGTCAAAGGTCATCTGGGGTCACCAGGGTCAAAATCTGAAAACCTTGTTTACACGATATCTCAAGTTAGAAAGCTTGGATAGATTTCATGCTTGGTATGTAGATGCATTGTGGTGAGAGGAAGAACCCCATTGTTTTTGGGTGGAGGTCAAAGGTCATCTGGGGTCACCGGGGGTCAAAATCTGAAAACCTTGTTTACACGATATCTCAAGTTAGAAAGCTTGGATAGATTTCATGCTTGGTATGTAGATGCATTGTGGTGAGAGGAAGAACCCCATTGTTTTTGGTGGAGGTCAAAGGTCATCTGGGGTCACCGGGGGTCAAAATCTGAAAACCTTTTTTACACGATATCTCAAGTTAGAAAGCTTGGATAGATTTCATGTTTGGTATGTAGATGCATTGTGGTGAGAGGAAGAACCCCATTGTTTTTGGGTGGAGGTCAAAGGTCATCTGGGGTCACCGGGGGTCAAAATCTGAAAACCTTGTTTACACGATATCTCAAGTTAGAAAGCTTGGATAGATTTCATGCTTGGTATGTAGATGCATTGTGGTGAGAGGAAGTACCCCATTGGTTTTGGTGGAGGTCAAAGGTCATCTGGGGTCACCGGGGGTCAAAATCTGAAAACCTTGTTTACACGATATATCAAGGTAGGAAGCTTCGGTAGATCTCATACTTAGTATGTGGATGTGTTATGGTGAGAGGAAGAACCCTACTGTTTTAGTGGAGGTGAAAGGTTATCAGGGGTCACCAGGGGTCAAAGTCTGAAAACCTTATACGATATCTCAAGGTTGGAATCTTGGATAGATTTCATACTAAGTATGTTCATGTGTTATGGTGCGAGGAAAAACTCTGTTGTTTTTCATGGAGGTCACAAACCATTTGTGGTCATCAGAGGTCAAAACTGAAACTTTGTAAACATGTCATTACAAGGGAGGAAGCACACACAAATCCCTTCTAATATTTTTTTTTCATTTTTTTGTTTATTCAAGTCTTTGTTCAAAGGTCATGTGACATGAGCTGACATGAGAAGGGGTCAAATTGTGACCACATCATAAAAAATGATGTAGTAGAGAAGTATAAATTTGATGGATGAACCTCAGTGTAGCAAAGCACCCCCTTTCAGCAAGGAATCACAAAGCCTTTTGGCTTTCTGGTTCACTCAATTTAAAATGGTGGTTTGCACAATAATTTTTGATTTCATTCTGGTACTCAAATTACAGTCTTTGTTGTTCTTTTTTTTTTTTTTGGAAAGCCACTGCACCTTGTGCAAAAATGTGATCATTGCCTTACTGTTGTAGGGTGACTTGGCCATGTAAGTCCTCTCCATACCACATACCATACAAGGGAACTGTAATTGTTTCAAAGTCCTTAAAAGAAAACAAAGCAGTTCATGTGAGTTGTACAAGAAGGACTTCACAAATTATTGCACAATCGACTATTTCAAATTAAGTGAATAAATTTTAACATTTTATATCTCAGCAATGGAGTAAGCTTTGAACATGGGAGTTGGATGAATCGAATTCATTTTCCAACCTCTAAAATATATATTCTTATAATTCTAGACTTTAGGTCCACTTTAATGTAAGCTTGGAAAACTCATGCATGTATACTGTAAGTTTTCTTTCCTGTGGTGTAATTATTGATGTGTCTTAGCTTTTATTGTTTTCCGGCGTTTTTGATTATGAATTCTTGCATTTGATAATGAACTCGGCAGCTGGTTGACAATAAAATGCATATCGGATAAAATGAATATGCCCTACGATTTCCGCAGATTGTAGGCACTACTTCATTGTCTCCCAAGTGAGAAATTGATCGTCAAACATAAGACATTATTTAGTAAAGAAGGGAAAATAAACGTAAATTGCTACAAACCATTACGCCCTGCGAGGGTGTGCTTTAACCTTCAAAACGAGGTCAAGTGTTTCTCAAATTTAACACCAGATGCATTAAGTCGCGTCTGCGTGGACACTCCAGCGAACACAACTTTTGCCCCGAGGCTGTGCACAACAATAAACATTTCACTCGGGAGTTGTGAATTTTAAAATACGTTGTCTCGTAGAGTTACTGCTTTTTTATTTGTATAATGCTTGGCCGTGAGGTACAGCAGTCAGTTACACATCACTCGTCGCCACTCAACAGTCTCGTAGAAGCGGGGAACATGAGTTGCAGTTAGTCCAGGGTTCAATCTCGGGGTATATAATTATATTACGTTCAATCATACGGGCTATACAGCTGTGAGAGCAGCAGCTTCCTTGTTCAATCCAGGGAGCTGCCCTGTTCAATCCAGGCTCGCCGTCAGCAACGCACAAATTGTGCCAACACCCAAATTATAACGTATGGAAATCTTTCTTGTATGCAAAAAAGCATAAGTTGGTAAGTTCCGATTCTAGACAAAAAGGAAGAAATGGGAATGACTGGCTTTGTAAAGCCCCGTGTGTACACTATCAACATTTCAGGACAAATGTGTCGACACCGTGTTGCTGACACACCTGGACACAGAAATTTTGACCTTGTATACACTAGACACATGTCCATGGGCGTCCGCAGAAAAAAATTCAGGGAGGGACAAAAAATTTTTAGGGGGGGGGGGGAAAAGCTCCTCACAAGCATGGGTTGGCACGGAGTGCAAGAAAATTTTGGCCCCTAAAGCCTCCCACATCGCTGGAAATGGCACTTCTAAAGCCTATCTCCTGCATATAAATAGGAGTAACACTGGGTGAACCGTGAAGAAATGTTGATGTTAATTTTTCTTCGTTTTTTCTTTATTTTTTCTTCGTTTTTTCAAATTTTTGATTTTCCAGGGGAGGGCAAGTGCCCCCCCTTGCCCCTACCTGCGGACGCCCATGCATGTCGCGGACACATGTTGCGACACACTTGAGCAACATGTTGTCAAAAAAGAGCGGGAAGTAAGCAGGATTTTGGAAGGAAGATGGGGGATTCAGAAAAAAAAAAGATGTGCTTTGGGAGTAGCTGAAATAATATTGGCAATTGTACACGGGCTCCACGTTCCCCGAGGGGGCCCAGCAGTTTCCCGCACCGACGCAGCTGCGTAGGAAGATGTTTGACATGGGGGGGGGGGGCAGACCAGATGTGACTTCTCGACCTTGACTCCCCTTCCCACACTAAAACACATTTGCTCAATGTGATTCTTCCGATTTTAATTTGAGCAAAATAAAAATATTCAAAGCAAAAGGACCCCCCAACAACACCATGCATGAGTGATTTTTTTGTTTAGGAGGCTCTGGAGGACTGGAGATTTTGTGGGGGTGACTACCGTTTACTATCTAAGCGGAGCGCCACCATTGGTTGGCGCGGAGCGTACCAAGAAAATTTTAGATTTGAATACGTCCTAGATCGCCGGAAGTGGCACTTGTCAGGCGTGACAGCAGCCATCAAGATGTGCAATTTTTGTGAAAAAATGTAAAGCTTGATTTGATTTTTTTTTTATAAAACACATTTCTGTGAGGACATTAGTTGAGCTGGCCTGGACTTCGGGTCCGAGGATTGGAAGTTTGAACCCTATTTACTATCTAAGCAAAGCGCCACCATAGGTTTGCGTGGACGGAGCGTACCGAGAAAATGTGAGATTTTACCCCGACCTGGCTTATTTGAAGAGACGTCTGCAAAATGCATCCGTTCTCTTCAAATCCAAAACAAGCACTGATCTTGGCTATCCAATCTTGCAATCTCATGGAACTCCGTGATGAATGGAATAGGCGAGGTAGAATCTGAGATTTTAATACATCCCAAATCACCGGAAGTGGCGCTTGCCAGGATTTTTGAAGCCATCAAGATGCGTCCTTGTGCAAATTTGGTAAAGTTTGATTTGAATTTAACACTTTAAGTCTGTTGCAATCTATCCGACTTCCTTCAAAATTGTTCAGCGTTGAGGTATCCCCCATGGATTTCAGTGGATTAGTTGGAACTGAGATTTTCTACAGCCAGAGTCTGTTAACTTATTAAGTTGAGTAGAGGTAGCCCCACGATTTACCCGGCGAACGGCCAACGACCCGAAACTCCGACAGCCTCAATACCGTCGAGTATTGGTGAGGTGGGATTTGAAGAAAGCCTGTGTACTAGCCTCCATTTCATTCGGGTCATATATTGCATAAAATTTGTATATACTAGAGAAGCTAAGTGTTTTTTCCGGAATTTAAACTGTAAAACTGCAAACTGCAAAGAAAATTTTTCGGGTCATTTTTCACAAAAAACATAGGCTTATGTAATTATTAAAAACAATAAGAAAGAAAAGCTGTAGGGGTTCTAGACCGTATAGGAGATAATATGCATTGTATCGAAACTACATTGACTATCCGATGAAATAGCCAAATATTGCTCGGTGAGTCCTTCACCAACTGGCCGTACCTCATGACACACAAGAGAACAGTAGCTAGGCTTTGCAATATGGGATGAAATTTACAACCTCTACATAAACTGTGTACTTTTCCTACGTTTTATGGTAAGGAGGAAAGGACTTGTGCTATCTAGTGATGTAGAATGAAACTATTGAAGAAACCAGAATCGCGCGCCGAAAATTTTAGGTTTTTATTAGAGAAATTGTCCTCTTAAGAGCAAAAATGGGTAAATCGAAACTGTAAACTGTCGCAATTATTGGGGGGGGGGGGCAAAATGACATTTGGCCCCCTCAAAACATACTGGGGAGGCCATGGCCCCCTTGGCCCCCGGTTCCTACGCCACTGCGACGTGCGCCTCACCTACCCCCTACACCAACCAGGGGTGGCACTAGGATTTGCTCGACAGGGGGGAAAGCCCCCCTACGGGGGTCAGTAACCCGAAGCCTTGATGAGGGCGATAGAGTGCCGAAACGGTGTTTGAAGTGAAATTTGGACGCTTGAAGCGCGCCGAAAATTTCGGGCCCTTATTGGAAAAAAATTGAAAAAAGTTGAGCTTTTACCCAAAGGAACTTTGAAAACGTTTGAGTTTTCAACCAAGAAAATTAGAAAAATTTGGATTTGTATTGAAGAATTTGCCCTAATTTGGACCGAAATTAAGTTAATCGTCTGGCGACTGGCTGATGTCGCGAACTACATATTTTATCGTATTCATAACAGATCCCCGACAAAACCGAAAAATTTCCCCCACAGGCAGCCTTCCCAAACGGGGGAGCATGCCCCGCCCCACTTGGCGCCACCACTGAAATCACCACGTACATTTTTTACGTTTTCGGTTTTCCCTCTCTCCCTTTGTTCGTATTTTTACTCTTTGAATGTTTCCGTCACGAAGGGAGGGGGCTAGCCGTCTGGGTCCGCAAATAGGGAGGGGGAGGGTTCTGACAGACGGTTTGGAGGGGGACTTTCAATGGATTTGATGGAGAGGACATGGTGGAGGAGGAGGAGGGGTAGTCAACATGGGAGCTACGAGATGACAGTTTAACATTGGGGAAAATTCCACTTGATACATTCCGTCGGGCCCTCCTCAATTTCTCGACGAGAACGACAAACTTCACCGATGGGAGGCAGACTTCCCCAACTGAGCATAGCCCCGAGGGCTCTCTGGCACCACCCCTGATTTTTAGATGGCTGGTTGTATAGAAAACCATTATTCAAAAGGAGATTTTAGTTGAGTGGTACTTTTCATAGCAGGGGCAAATGACTAATTTTGAAATTAGCTGGGGACCGCCATGCTGTTACACCAGCTGGAGAACACTGATACATACTCTTGCCCAAAAGTGGAATATTTCCAAACCAGCATCAGGATCCCCTGGACAATTGCCCACCTCTTCAATTCCCCTTAGGCAATTACCCCGGTCAAATTTCCCCCTCCCTTAAAATAGCCCCCATGACAATCACCCACTTGTGTGACCTGCCCGGGGCTAAGTTCTTAGGAAATCTCACGAGGGTGCCTGAAATGTCTTCAATTTTCTCTATTTTTTGCAGGATGAGTACTGAAATTCCTTTCCTACCGGATACACATCACAATTGGAACACATCTTTTCAGCAACATGATCTAAACTGCTCCCCCCCCCCTTAAAAAAAAAAAAAAAAAAAAAAAATTCTAGCGTGTTAAATTCGTAGGGTGACATCATCCGCGGATATTCCCCTTGAGTTAGTGGTGCACTACCTACAGGTGGCTCAGCTGCTGATTCAAATACGATTTCTGATTGGTCAGACCTTGGACACATGTTACCGGAAAATTGATTTTGAATTATTTGACATGTGTCGATACATATTGGGACACATGTTGCCAACTTTTTTTGCTGTGTACACACTTTCAACATTTACGGTAACAAGGTGTTGTAGCAACTTGTGTCGACACATGTGGCCTGAAATGTTGAAAGTGTACACAGGCCTTAAAGGGAATAGGCAGTCACCCCAAAATTTGCGTTGAAAAATCAACAAACTCTTGCAAATCTCCTCCTATTGCATCACAAGCACCTCTGAAGACATTTTGAACATAACTATTACAAACAATAGTTAAAGCAATGAGAAATTCTCCTTGAATTTCACAATTCACCAACAAAAACATTGTCACATGCTCAAAAGAGGCCATTCATGAACTAGAGTGATGGGGCATACTAACTCTGATTGGGGTGACTGTATTTTCCCTTTAAGTCGAGGTCACTTTCCCTTTAGACCAAGAGCGCATCCTCGGAGGCGAGGCTTACGCCCTCTGAAACGTAAGCCACCGGCTGACTGTGTGCTGGTATGACAAACCAGGGAGTTGCTATTTGTCAAATAGCAACTCCCTGGACAAACAAAGAAAATAGACCGAAGCCAATCCCTTTCAGTTTGTGTATAGCCACTATGTAACCTAATGCAGTACCGCAGTATATGCAGGGCCGTCGCGACCTGGGGGTGTGCCCCCCCCCCCAAAGTTCGTCAGAGCGACGATAGTCGGAAAATCTGAAATGCCAGTTGGAATTTCTGATATCTCAGTCTATGACATTTTTCCGACTGAGCCTATGTCAAATTTGTATATATTTTCCAACTAGACCAAGTGAGAATAATAACAAACGTTATTTTCCTCACGTAGAATCAAATCAAAGCCGTCATTTTCACGCAAATTCTTCTCAAACTCTCAAAATTATCGCGCGCTTCAAACCTTACCTCAGTGTTGTTCTTAATATCAATATCTTCCGATAGCAACTTTCGGAGAAGCACAACAGCAGAAATTGAAAGCTGTTTACAAATTACTAGGTAAAAGACTGGCTTTTTGAGTGGCATGTTGGTTTGTTGGGCAATTGAAAGTAGCTCGATGCAGATTCTGAATGCAGGTTTTATTGGTTTCGATGATAAGAGAAACCTATGCAGTCATGATGGCGTGTGTATGTATGTGTGTATGTGCGTGTGTGTGTGTGTGTGTTTGTGACACTTTGCTCGTTAACACGATATCTCAAGAAGGGAAACTCTGACAGTTTTCAAACTTGGTACATAGATGCCCCATATTGAGAGGAAGAACCCTATTGTTTTTGGTAGGGGTCAAAGGTCACCTGGGGCCACCGGGGGTCAAACTCTGAAAACCTTGTTAACACAATATCTCGAGGTAGGAAGCTTGGATGAATTTCATACTTAGTGTGTAGATGCGTTATGGTAAGAGGAAGAACCCTATCATTTTTGGTGGAGGTGAAAGGTCATCTGGGGTCACCGGGGGGTCAAACCCTGAAAACTTCGTTAACACGATATCTCAAGAAGGGAAACTCTGACAGTTTTCAAACTTGGTACATAGATGCCCCATATTGAGAGGAAGAACCCTATTGTTTTTGGTAGGGGTCAAAGGTCACCTGGGGTCACCGGGGGTCAAACTCTGAAAACCTTGTTAACACAATATCTCGAGGTAGGAAGCTTGGATGAATTTCATACTTAGTGTGTAGATGCGTTATGGTAAGAGGAAGAACCCTGTGATTTTTGGTGGAGGTGAAAGGTCATCTGGGGTCACCGGGGGTCAAACCCTGAAAACTTCGTTAACACGATATCTCAAGAAGGGAAGCTCTGACAGTTCTCAAACTTGGTACATAGATGCCCCATATTGAGAGGAAGAACCTTATTGTTTTTGGTAGGGGTCAAAGGTCACCGGGGGTCAAACTCTGAAAACCTTGTTAACACAATATCTCGAGGTAGGAAGCTTGGATGAATTTCATACTTAGTGTGTAGATGCGTTATGGTAAGAGGAAGAACCCTGTCATTTTTGGTGGAGGTGAAAGGTCATCTGGGGTCACCGGGGGTCAAACCCTGAAAACTTCGTTAACACGATATCTCAAGAAGGGAAGCTCTAACAGTTCTCAAACTTGGTACATAGATGCCCCATATTGAGAGGAAGAACCTTATTGTTTTTGGTAGGGGTCAAAGGTCACCGGGGGTCAAACTCTGAAAACCTTGTTAACACAATATCTCGAGTTAGGAAGCTTGGATGAATTTCATAGTTTGTATGTAGATGCGTTATGGTATGAGAAAGAACCCTGTCATTTTTGGTGGAGGTGAAAGGTCATCTGGGGTCACCGGGGGTCAAACCCTGAAAACTTTGTTAACACAATATCTCAAGAAGGGAAGCTCTGACAGTTCTCAAACTTAATACATAGATGCCCCATATTAAGAGGAAGTACCCTATCATTTTTGGTGGGGGTCAAAGGTCACCTGGGGTCACCGGGGGTCAAACCTTGAAATCCTTGTTATCACAATATCTCGAGGTAGGAAGATTGGATGAATTTCATACTTTGTTTGTAGATGCATTATGGTAAGAGGAAGAACCCTATCATTTTTGGTGGGGTTCAAAGGTCATCTGGGGTCAACATGGGCCAAACAATGAAAAGCTTGTTAACACGTATCTCCAGGTAGGAAGCCTGGGTAGATTTCATACTTACAGTACTATGTGGATGTGTTATGGTGAAAAGATGGACCCTATTGTTTTTGGTGAAGGTCAAAGGCCATCTGGGGTCACCAGAGGTAAAAAAGCAAAATTTCCCAAGAATTCCCAAGAGTTTTATATGGGTTCAGCAGAGGTCAAACAGCAAAATTTTCCAAGATTTCCCAAGATCGTCATCTGGGGTCACCAGAGGTCAAACTGCAAATTTCCCAAGAATTCCTAAAATTAAATAGGAACACAGAACTGTATTTTTCCAACATGTTAAGATAGCTTTTGACCATTGACTGAAAGATATGGGACATCATGGCATTATTTGGAATAGAACATATATCATCGAAACCTCAATGCATTTTTGCATTCTGGTTATTATGGAAATCTTATTTAATGAAAATTTGGGCGCGCTTCGCGCGCATGCGTCACGATTTACAATCAATCTCATGAACATTAATAAGGTAATTATACCAGACACAGTTCTATGGGAGCTAGGGCGCTTTAGCCCCCTTCCCCATATTTTTACGAGCCCTACAAAATTGCGCAAGTTTTATACAGACTAACATTGGTGAAGAACATAGATATGCTCAGAAAATATTCCAAACGTCTATTTATCAGGCCCGTAGGCAGTAAGTTCTGTAACAATTCTTTCTATTATAACTTCAAAAAAAAAAAAAAATTCGCGCGCTAGGCGCGCTTTCATCTATAGTTCTATCTAGTGGTAACACCCAGTGGCGCGTGCAGGACTTCGAAGGTGGGGGGCACAACCTGTGATTCCCCCGACTGACATGGAGGGGTGTGACAAGTGCACCGAAGGTGCACCACGAGCGCGAAGCGCGAGTTTGCACGCGTGGGGTCCAGGGGCCCGCGCCAGGGCCCCTGGCGGGGTCCAGGGGCAGAGCCCCGGTGGGGGTGCAGGGGGCGAAGCCCCCGGAAGCTCCTGCAACATAAGGTAATAAGACCGCCCTCAGTTGGTTCTATAGGCCTTATTGATCAGGTTTCGTTTGTTTCAGATTTTGTAAAATTCGATGTCAGTGACGGAGAGTTCAAATTATCCCCTATGCGTTGAAAGCTGCAGTGTGCTACAGTATGTGTCACATACATTGACAGGACTACGTTAAAGATCGCGAGGCCAGTCAAGAAGGCTGCTTGAGATGATCGCAAAAGTTAACAGCACTGTTTCATCCTTAAACCTATATAGTTTACCATTACAGATGGTTAAAGTGACTAGCGCGAAGGGCGAAGGGAACTTAATGATAGTAAGCCTACCTGCACCATATGAGACAGATATTGATACTGATAGCATCCTGTCTGATTATTCACTGGAGGACAATTGGAAGAGCTCTATCCTTTGGTAAACGACCAAAAAATGAAAAAAAAATATCTTCTAATATCATTCTGTGGGCTACTTCTAAGTTTTGAGTGCCAGGGATGGCGCCAGGATTTGCCCGACAGGTGGCCAGACGGGCGGATGCAACGACCTGAAGCCCCGACAGCCTCGATGCCGTCAAGGGGATGGTGAGGAGGGATCTGAAGAAAATCTGTGTACTAAACCATGCCATTGCGGGACATATATTTCATAAAATGGGTGTATATACTAGAGGAACGTAGTTTCGGGGCTGATTTAATGTTTTCCCCAGAATCTAAAGTGTGAAATTGCCAAGCGAGCGAAAATTTTTTGGGTTATCCTTCACTAAAAAGAATCGGTATAATTATTAAAAGCTAATAAAGGTCAGTTGTCCGGGCAGTTGGTCCATATCGGGCATAACTTACATTGTACTTCTCTCCTCTTGCCACTATAGCCGTACCGCACAACAGACCCAAGAGAACATTGGCTGAATAACGTGAAATGAGGTGAAATTCCCAACTTTTACATAAATTCATGAATTCTACTTCTTCAGTTACTTGAAAAGGTGGAAATGCTTTGTATTATATTAAGCTATAAGTAACAGAACTGTGGAAGAGTGGGCAAAGCGTACCGGAAATCTTGGGTTTCATTGTACAAATGACCCCTTGAAAGCCAAAATAAGTAAACAGATCATGGATGGCGACAGAATTTTCAGATTGCTGGGCCATGCCAGCCACCCCAAGCTTCGACAGCCCCTCTGTCGAAGAGGTGGTGACAAGGGGATATGACTTATTATTCCATGCCATTTCAGGGCATATTTTACATGATATCACTTAATATTTCATGAGCCGAGTTGCGCACTTTATATAGTGTTCTTTCGAATCTGAAACTTGAATTTGCAAAGCGCGCGAAAATTTTTGGTAGGCTTACACAAAAAAGATATGTGATCAAGAACATAAAGAAAACAAAAAAGGAAAACTGTAGGGGTTCTAGACCATATCGAGGATAACATACATATTATCGAAACACTTGGACTACCCTATGAAACAGCCAAACTTTGGTCCGTGAGTCGCTCACAAGCTGACCGTACCGCATGACACACATTAGAGAACAGTAACTAGGCTTAGCGTACATGCGATGAAATTTTCGACCTCCACATGAACAGTGTTCTCTGCCTACATGTTTCGTGGTAAGGTTGGCAGGACATGTGCTTTCTAGCAATGTGGAATGGAACTGCTGAAGATCCTGGAGTAACTATACAGCGCGCGTAGCGCGCCGAAAAATTTGGGTTCTTATTAGAGAAATTGTCCTTCTCAGGCGCCGTTGGGGACTGCCTGCATACTCTATCGTATCGATTAAGACTCCCCGATGGGGCTCCCCGCCCCCACCTGGCGCCATCCCTGTTGAGTGCTCAGTGTCTCTTCAATCTTCTTCTCTTCCCCTAACCCTTAAATCCCCCGACTAAGAGATTTTCCCCCGACTGGCTTCAGAGGTTGGTGGGCAAGTGCCCCCCCGGCCCCCCTTTGAACACGCTACTGGTAACACCCCCGTTTCAAACATATTGGATTTCAACGTTTCCACAAATGTTGTTCTTCCGTGTAGGCGTGATTCTAGAGAAACACGAAAATGCATCGTTGCGAAGTTCTTTCCTCTTTTTCCTAGCTTTTGGAACATTCTTTCTTCAGCCTCGCCATCGTGGCAAACATATTTTGTAAGAAAAAGATCTTTCAATTTCGTAGGAGATCCTTAATGGGTAAGATGAAGAATGTAATCCCCGACGACGACCATGCAGTCACCCGAACCAATTTCTTGGTTTTGTCCAGATTCTTTAATAAAAGCCCAAACTTTTTCAACTTTCCTTAATGAAAATTCAATATAACCTCAAATTTTTCGGCGCGCTTCGCGCGCCTTAGATTTTGAGTTCGGCAACCCATTGAATCTGTAGGGACTTTGAGTAGCTGGTCCCCAGTCAGGGCGCTCCCCCATGTCGCAAATCAAAGCACCACCCCTGGCTGAGCCTGCGTGCAGGTTTTTCATTTGGGCATTGAAGTACACCCCCAAATTTCGGCGCGCTTCGCGCGCAATCCTCACAATCCACGTTGTATCACTTATGAACATTATAAGCAGAACGTACCAGTGAACTTTTATAGCATAAACTACGTGTACATTCTGAAAACGCGCTTGTTAGTCGTCCTAAACCCCATTTGCTATACCTGTCTGGGAGGTCTAGTATCATTTTTCTGCACCTATACTCTCCCTCCCGCCCATTCCCCGTTGCTGGAAGCTGTTCGTCTGGATTTAATTTCAAAATTAGTAAAAATACGATAGATGTAAAGTGCTTGACGTCATACTCTATTCTATTATTTAGATGCCAGGTAATAAGCATTATGCCATTGCCCCCATTTTATATAATTGATCCAGAGCTTCCAGGAGGCCTATACAGGTATACGCTAGCATTAGAATAGAAGGCATTAAAGTAGTCAAAAGGAGGGGGGCTTCAGGAGGTTTGTTGACAACGTATTCTTCTCTTAGACAACATACTTTCTACTTTCACCTAAACAAATCTTAGTATTCACTAAATTATGGCCTTTTTCAGCCATATATGATCAGTTCCAAAAGTATCCCAAGATAGCACCATTTTGCATCTAAGCAACCTTACCTTAACAAAAAATTTCTCAAAGGGGAGGGTGACACCCCCTCCCCCTTAGGCCCCTTCCCCAGGACGGCACCTTTATGAAGTGACAAAAGAAGGATCCCCACTGCTGTATCATACAAAAGTAACGCCCATAAAAACGAAAATGCAATTTACGGGCCGCCACTCATTTGGAAAAAGAATCAAACCAGTCGGAAAAATTAGAATTCATTTAATTATGGACATTTTCTAGCCATATATGATCAGCTCCAAAAAATATCCCAAAGATAGCTCCATTTTGCATCTAATTAACCTTAAATTAACAAAAATTTCTCAAAGGGAAGGGGTCAACCCTTCCCCTTAGACCCCTCCCCCACGACGGCACCTTTATGTAGTGACAAAGGAAGGATCCCCACTTCTGTATATAAACGCAGGGCGCATAAAAATGGTGCAATTTACGCGCCACCATTCAGTTGGAAAAAATATCCATCCAGTCGGAATTTGGGACCTTCACACCCCCCCCCCAAACATGTGACCCTAGCTACGGCCCTGAGTATATGCCACGGACTTGGGAGAGGCATACTACGGCAAACATCAAAATGATTTTTGGAGAAAAACCATTCGTTTTTGCTCTGGATGTTTGAGGAGTTATTACTGTATTTGATAACCGGGGACAGTCTCTATTCCGACGTCTCTTTGCTCCGACGTTTCTGTATTCCGAAAAGCCCGCATTGAGGTTAGTGTGTTCGAGAAAAGATTAGGTTAGGACAAGCCCTTATCCTAACACTGTCCTTCATGCACATATTCGGAATATGGAGACGTCGGAACAACGAGACGTCGGAACATAGAGGTGTAACCTTGATAACCGGCGGCGGATCGGTTTCACCGTTGCATTTCCGAGGCTCGTGATGGTACGATGCCGAGGCATTTTACCGCACCAGGTCGATCCTGCAAAAGTCGACCTTGAGACCCCTGGAAATGGACGGCGAAACTGAAGTGTCCAAGAAGTATTTTTCCTCTCCCACCCTCATCACTTTCTTAAAAGGCAATAGGCAGTCGCCCCAAAATTTTCTTTGAAAAATCAGCAAACTCTTGCAAATCTCCTCTTATTGCATTACAAGCAACTCTGAAGACGTTTTGAACATACCTATTACAAACAATAGGTAAAGCAAGGCGAAATTCTCCTTGAATTCCACAATTCACTAACAAAAATTTTGTCACGTGATCAAAATAGGCCATTCATGAACTAGAGTGACAGGATACACTCACTCTGTTTGGGGTGACTGCCTACTGCCTTTAAGCAATATCTTTCTTTTTTTTCTTTTTCTTTTTTTCTTTTGTTTTGTTTTTTGTTTTTTTTTTTTTCTTTTGTTTTGTTTTATGTTTTTTACTGTTTTGACAGAATCAAACTTGCAGATACTTGCCAGACCAAAAGAAATTTTAGAGATATTTCCACCTGTATTGTCTTTAAATCGTGAGAAAATTTCACTTTGTAAAGCAGCAGGTAGGTTGCTCTTGGCCTACGCAACAGGCTGTTCAGTATTATGCATTCCCTGGTTTGGGGGACGCTATGATATCGTGTGTCCGCAAGGGAATCTGAGCTCAGCTCATTTCTAATAAATTACATGCAAAGTTTACCGTATTATCTACAACCGAGCCCCTAATCGCGATATGAAACATAATTGATATTAAATCACGGTGGTTATCTCAAGGGCGTATCCAGCCTCTAGCTCAGGCTCATCAAGGGGGGCAGTTTGAAAGGCGCCAGCAAGTGGCAGTTTTACTTAATTTCTGACGCAGGAGGGGCTCAGTTTTCTTGTATTTGGGGGCGCCACAATGGTCATGGGGCAACTCCCCTGGATCTGCCCTTGGGCTATCTGGGTATGGTAAATACGCTCCTCTCAGTGTCCTTGCAATAAGGAAGAGACCATTTAGTAGTGTCAACTGAGGGAGATGCGGATTAAAAATATCTGCACTAGGGGTGGCGCCAGGTGGGGGAAAGGGGAGCCCCCCACCCCCACCCCGTCAAGGAAATTTCCATTTTTGTCGGAAATAAGTATACGTAATCCCTGACGGCGTCCTGTCGGTTGTCCACAGTTTTCTTGTTTTTGCACTTAAAACATAAAGAGAGCAGATTTTTCAAGAATAATTTCACTTTTTCAAATGTTTTTACAATAAATCCAATTTTCCTTTAATAGAAACACTAACTTCTCAGCGCTCAAAAACGCGTCCTCCGTTCGTCCGGTAACTCGTCATTATTGTTATGGCTTCAGGTTGCTTGTACAAAACGCAAATTCTGACGTGTGAGCTGTAACTGTTTTTTCATTAAATTATCGTCGTGGGCAGGCCTGGTTTTAATTTTGGACATAACCTTCGACCTGTGACGATGGCCTCTGTGGTCAGAGTTACTTTTGCCCGCTCGGCGGGCGAGGCATTGCTTCTGCATGCACCCACCTTGACTGCACTCGCAATTCCAACATGCATACGTGAAAAGGGCGTACATATTCGACACCAGCTACGAAGGTTAGAGCTTAGGCAAGATGGCATCGGCATCTTACATTATTTACCATGTTTACGGGCAAAAGTGCGTCCCATACCCAAGCCAAGTTCTCCCTTGGGTCATAGAAATTGACCTTATTCAACTTAATGAAAGAGGCAGAATGGAAGACAATTACCCGAGCGTTTCGAAAGACATTTTCAGAGTGCCAATGGCCAGTTTGTCGTGAAATTTGAAACTTCTTTGGAATAATTTGTGGTCGGTTGTATTGATCGATTTTAAGTTTAACAGTGTACGAGTACCTGTCAAGTCTGTCAACGCCAGTCGGTGACAACAAAGAGTCAGTAACCGACCATGACTGTAAAATACGATATAGCTGAGAAGGGGCCATTGACCACCTTTTGAACGGGCAGCATATCTTATCCCAAACAGTAAAAATTCTCCCAACTAAGTTTACTTCTAGCCCCTTCCTCCAGTTTCAAAAAGAACACCTGTTTAGTGCACCTCTCCGACAAAGCAACAATAGTCTGTGCTGACATATCCACACTTATACTCTCTGCTTACACTGTGTGTGAGCTGCCTGGGTACAATACTAAATGATATGTACAACTCATCAGTGACTGACCAATCAGATGCTATTGTTTGAATTTGTGTCAATCAGTTAGTTAGTTAGTTAGTTAGTTAGTTAGTTAGTTAGTTAGTTAGTTAGTTAGTTAGTTAGTTAGTTAGTTAGTTAGTTAGTTAGTTAGTTAGTTAGTTAGTTAGTTAGTTAGTTAGTTAGTTAGTTAGTTAGTTAGTTAGTTAGTTAGTTAGTTAGTTAGTTAGTTAGTTAGTTAGTTAGTTAGATGAGGTTTAACGTCCCAGTTTCCAACCAATTGGTTCAAGTCGAGACGACCACGGCTTTTTTTCCAGTTGTGGCTCACTGGCTTGTTTTCCCTACTCCATTGCTTATGCTGAGCACCAAGCGCAAAAGCAATCAGAGTGCACGCAGTCACCAGTTATATTTAGAACTATTAGGCTTTTCCTAAATATGTTTGGGCGATGCCGCAGACCCTTTATTTAAAAGGAGCGTCTCGGTGGCTACAGCCCGGTAATATGTGAAGGGCCAATGTAGTCAACCCGTAGCCAATGCTGCTTCCCCAAGAAAATTTTCTCACCCCCCCCCCCTCAGAAATTAAAATTTTGTAGCATCGCCTAATTGCATTTTGGCATATATCTCCCCCTTAGAAAATATTTTTATTTTCGGACCTTGTAACTTATCCGTCCCCCTTTTAGTACCTTGTCTGGTTACGGGCCCTTAGTCACCCCGACCATTTTAACTTAAACCCCGCGCGCCTAATTTTTCTCCAGGGACGAATTGGGGCACTTCTCAGAAATTTCCTTAGAACTCATGAACCATAATGCAAAAAAAAAAAAAAATCGAGCTTGTAATTTTAATGTCTTGTTTACTAAAGACAGGCTGTTTAATTCACCAGAAGTCCCGCCCCATAGCTCTTTCAGTTGTCCTGACGCACCCTTTTGGTGAATAATTACTCTGCGGCAAAAAAAAAAAAAAAAACTACTGTGGCAGTACAGACCGCCAACAAAAAAGTGCTTAGGGCTCTTGCTTTCAGTATGACACATTTAACCCCCCCCCCACCATGTATGACAAATAGCCTAGCTGTGGTTCCTATCTTATCATGTTAACATGGTCTCAAAGTTGGACCTATGGTGACCCCATGTTGCCTTTGACCCCCACGAAAACCAATATGGCACACACTCAATATGATAAATGCACATACCAAGTATAAAGAGAATCCATGCTTCCTGCCTTGACACATCATGTTTACATTTTTTCTTAGTTTCACCTCCTTTTGATCCCAGATGACCTTTGATCTTTTATAAACATAGAGTTCGTAATGGCATATTCACGTGCACGGTACTTGTACTAGTATATTTGCTTCCTCACTTGAAATATGGTGTTTACAAAGTTGTAAGAGTTTTACCCTTTTTTGACGTTTTGGGGGCAATCCTGTATTCAGGGGACAGGGGGAGAGCCCCTTGGAACCCCCCCCCCGGAAATTAATTAAAAATTACCACTGTACATAGAAAAGTGCCATGTATTATACATGTCGTTTGCAACTCCTCCATGCATCTCACATGCCCAAGTCCATAAGGAAAATCCTAAGGAAAATCCGTCCTTACTATTTAGTTTGGAGCCAGCATTTCATGCCAAAGTACACCCCGCTTACACTATTCAGGGTAGCTAGGGCAGTCAAGCATAATGGTTCTTGATGAACAGAACGTGCTCAATTTAACACCAACGACACACCTCCCTTGGCCTCATTGAATGACCCGATTTTTTGTTTCTGACGTCAGCAGAAGCCTACGGGCAAGAGGTCACTCCGCTCCCCTTACAGCGACTAACAATAAAATTACACACGTGGCTGTTGTACGCTGTGAACATGGAAGTACTACCTCGGACGGAGTTCCATGCTGTGAATAAGCTATGGGAGTTTGGGTAATTCAAGTTTGACGTTGTATGGTTTAACCATTGAGCGAAACGCGTCTTATCATACAACAAGTGTGGTGGCCTGGTGGGAGAAGAGTACGTAGTAGGTGCTTCATATAGCATGGAAATACGAGGATAGTGCTTCCACGTTCATAGTGCAGCAACATTGCAATGCATTGGGTGAATTGCCCTGCACTGACGTCTGGAGACTGCAGCGATCTCAACTCTACCAGCTGAATACGCTCGGAAAATCACCTCAGTAAAGTTTCCAGTAGTTCACAACATGTGAGCGGACAGACAGAAAATGGGACAGAAGAGAGGTTCCCTGTAATGAAGAACGCGTCAGCTTTTCATGTAGAAAGGTACCCCGCGGAGCGGACTCTGTTTGCTCAGCTCCTGAGCTTCCCAATGATATGACTGAACAAGGAATATGCCCTACAGCCTGCTACGTAGGCAAGTGAAAAGGCAGAAGTGGGAAGGGTTGCGTAACTCATAAGACGGCACATACGTGGGAGCCGGGGTGGGGGATGCCTACCCGGAGTTCGGGAAAAACCTATTTGTCTGGCAAGTTTGGGGAAAAATCGGGCAATTTTCTTAGGTAATAAAGGTTTATCTCGGGCAAAAACGGCTCTGTCTACCTCAGAAAAAGTGTCCAGTTCGCCTAGTAAGCAGGCACGGGTCCAGAAAAGGGCTCCACCCCCCCCCCCCACACACACACACCCTTTTTCCACTTTTTTTCAGACGGTCCTGAAGCTGCACACGAAGTTCATGAACACTTAACTTGAGGGTCAAATACCAGAAAACCGCACAAAACAACGGATTACTTTAGAAATTGTTCCTAGAGCCTCTTGTGTTGCCCAGTTTGAAGGAATGCAAGGTCATTGATAGCTATAGCCTGTTCCGAGGTTGTTGAATGGTTACACTGCATTGTAATGCACAGGTCCATTCAGAATGGGGCATGCTGAGAAGATCTGGATGTTGCATGACGATTTTTTTTTTCGAGATTCATAACTATGGTCGTGTCCTTTAAAAGAATGTGTTATTTCATAACCGCGTTTCCAGATGTCACAGCCAAACACCCCAGTGAACAAATTTGTCAGTGCACACTAGTGTTACATTCAACCTCAACGCTGGGCAGGTTGTAACACGGCACAGGCCAAGTTGTAAAATGGCTTTTATTTCTCAAAAATAGAAACGAATATGGCTCAAACATACTAATGGAATATTTTATTTTGATGAATCAACACGTATTAAAACATTTAACCTAATATTACAAAAAAATTCCTAAAGGGAGAACCCTCAGGCCCCTCGTGTCTTGCGGATAACTATACCGGTGTATGATAAATAGCCTGTCGGTCAACCTATTTCAAACTGCAGGAGGCACACTTCATAGCAAGAAACTGATGTTTTCTCGTGTATTTATCTTGATTGCCAGATGCCAGGAAATATCTTTTAACAGTATGAAATTTCAAAAGTTTACACATAAGGAGACCCCTCCTTCCATCGAGTCTTCAAACAATTGACGCTCGTAGGTTCCAACTTCGCCTCACAATGTTAGCCCCTCCCCCCCCCCCCTCTTTTGGTATAACCCTGCTTCCATATCTGCTAAGTAATATTTTACCCTATGGTTTCTTGTAAAAAGAACAGAAACGGACCAGACCAACATACTTACATGTTGAGGACCTGGAAGTATGATGAAGCTGCCTTCGGTTGCGCCACCTTTCCCCCTGACTCGGGCCCGTAGCCAGACAAGGCAGTGAAGGGGGAGGGAGATAGCTTACAGGTGGTGATATATTTTTAGGGGTAAATATACTAAAATGAAGTAAGGCTGTGGTAATTTTTTTTTTAATTTTTTTTTTAATTTTTTGCCCCATTGACTACAGGCTTTTCCTGACTTCCTTCCAACTGTTGGTCCTGACTTTTCCTGACGAAAATTTGCCATGTTACTGTATTTAAAGAACGTGACAACTTAGATTGACGAAGAGCGGTAAACTGTCCCAAAAGGCAGTGACTTAGAAGTTCAAATTGAACGCTGAAAAAATAAGATACTTTTATACTAAAGTACTCGTTCACTGGTTCGTAGCCAGACAAGTGTTGGAGGGGCGATATAATATCCAGGAGCAAAATACCCCGCGCAGCAGACTCTGTTCGCTGAGCGCGTCTTTAAGGCTTCCCAAACACCGACAGAACAAGGATTACGCCATACAGCCTGCTACGTAAGCAAGTGGCAAAATGAATCGAAATGTGTTAAAACATGTCACGTCCGTGGTGATATTCGTTCTTAAATTTTTTAAGGGGGTAAAGTCTTTCTGTGGAGTGGAACCCAATCGTCCCCCTTGACTTCGGGGGCCCACTATATCCTGTCGCACAAACGGCACACAGGGATGCAAATGTTAAGAGAAAAATCGACTGACACCCGGGGGTAGAGCACTTAACCCCCACCCACCCACCCCCCACCCCCCACCCTTCTCTCTACGCCTGGGTTACCTCTGTTTGCTCAGTCCACACACCAAGAATTTGTTAGATGTTCAATTGTGGAGGCGTGAGTGATATGACTGAACGAGAAATATACCGTACCGCCTGCTACGTAGCCAAGGGTTACCTCTGCCCAAAGATGGCAAAAGTTAGTGAACTATACGAGTAAGGTCAGAAAAGGAGACGGTGCCATCAGATTTCCGACAAAACCGAGTCAATGAAATAGACTTTCATTTACCGAGTTCAGCAGGTGCTTGCCATCCCACATATTTTAACTTGGCCCTGCATCGCCTCGCGGAATTTTTTATTTTTTATTTTTTTATTTATTTATTTATTTTTTCCAGTTTCAGTTTCATTTTAGGGACTACTGGAGGGTATGCGGCCACTTTGACTTCACTTTGTACTATGAAATGTAAGTTGAACGTTAAAATGCCTTCTTATTGTACAAGAACTGTACCTCTCTTTCATTGCACAAGCAGGCCTGTAGGGTTACATCGCACATCACACGTAACGGTAAACAAGCTTTGTTTTACATCAGTACAAGACGACGCTAAAAACTGTCACATGGCGTGAATGTAAGAGCTACTCCCTGAATTAACATACCGGGGTGAAAAAGCGGGCACGGATCTAGGGTTTTATACGAAAGGATTTTATACGAAAGGAGTGTCATGCATGTCTTAAATTACCATGAAAGTCAGGTGCAGAGCCATTGGAGAATCAGAGGGGCTTCCCCTTCCTTCGCCCGACCTAAAAAATGATGGTGAAATAAAGGCCTTTGACACTTTACTTCTGTATTGATAAAGGTAAAGAGGGTAATGCTTCTGTTTTATTGAGAAAGTGCTTATCAAATCCTATTGGTTAATATGACTGACACTATGATATTCGCCTAGCTTGGAATGGCTTCACCCTAGTGATCATACACACTATAAAGCTCTGTTTCGTCGAACAGTAGAGGTTAAATTATCATTGGTCACTGTGGCGGGATTAAGGGAGGGGGCACTTGTCCACGCTTTTTTCTTATAGACCTGAAAAAAATATAGTAAAAACACGGAGGAGGGAATTTAATGTTGTGGAAGTGGGAGCAAAATGGAGTAGAACGTTACAAAAACAAAGTCTTAGTAATTACTTCTTGTGCGTGCAAACTCTTAATTATTTCTATAAATCATCCTGAGAATGAATGTTGTTCCAAAACCCCAACCAAGACTTACAATCAGCTATGGTTCCCGCCAACATGCCTCTGTATCTTCCGTGTCAAATCGAACGGCCTTTTATTCGAGTTCCAGTAAATATGAAAGAAGGATGATTAACTATTATGCAGTTTTGTTGGATGTGGAGTTTGAATCACGGAAATAATTCAATGCAATTTGATTTTTTTTTTTTTTTTTTCGATTTGATATCATTTGAGGTTTCATTCTAATGCCCGCACTTTTCTTAATACCCCAGTGCTTCCAGGGCCATCGCTCGTCGTGTGGGTCATTGTTCCTTGAACCCTCGAGGGGTCCTTATATGGCCCTGCAGGGAACCCACGATTGCAAAGGGCGCTTTGACCTTCCATGACACCTCCAGCGCCGTTTTGGTCATGTTTCGGGGTCGATTGATACTTCAGTATAGCGCTGTTAAGCTATGAAAGTGGAACATTGAGCTATGGTGTACGTGATTGGCCTAGGAGAGCATGGGATGACCATGTACGGCTCTTATAGCTTTAAAACTCTTTCGTTGGAGGTAGGCTATATATAAACCGGCCTTCAGACAGCAAATCCTGCTAAGTGACTGACAGTTTGTACACACTGCTAAATCAGCTCGAAAGACGCACCATAAGCGTGAACGTTACATGAAAGTAGTGATGGTGACAGTCATCAGGGGCACCCATTGCTTTTCATATGAGGTGGGAGGGGACACGAGGACGTGATGAGGTGGGAGGGGGCACGAAGACGTAGAGGGGCTTTTCGTGTTGGAATGACACAGTGACGCCGAATAGCCACATTAGCGCAAGGTCCACCAGCCCCCACCCCCACCCCCGACTTAGTTCCAAACAGTTCAGGGTCATATGCTTTAAAAGAAAAAGCGTTCCCCTCTGAGCTCTTCATTGGATCAATGCCTGATAGATGCAAGTTCATATGACTGTTTTTCACAATTCGAATAGCTTATGAAAAACTTGGGTCAGTTGCTTCAGTTAGAATTATGAAGTGTCCATTTCATAAAAGTCGGCTCCCTTATTGGCTTTCTGGTAAAATGCCACAGAGACAAGAGAAAGTACACTTGGTCAGGTGATTCATCACATCATTCAGTAATTGTAACTATTTTTTGATTGTCATGAAGCTGGCTTGCCCGCCCGGCGGACTTGTATTACCCCTGCACCTATATTGGCTGCACTCGTAATACCAACGTTAGAGTATGTACGCCAAAGAGAGTACATGCTCGACACTTGCTATGAAGGTAAGAAGCTGGCAGGCGACCTTGTGGGCATATTTACTTAGCATTATAGGCACGCCCATTGTAGGTGGATTCTACCATGAAGCTCGTACCAACTACAATACAAAGTTTGTAGTAGTTCCGCAACGCCTACTGTTATTACCACTAGGCCTACCTATTACTAGCTGCGGATCTGTGGGTAGGTTGTCAGGTTTAAAGGGCTGTATTGCATCATCCCAAATATATCAAGGAACTTCCGAGTATCGAGGTTGTCTTCACAACTGGTACGTGGGTGCATTTTCATAGTCATAAATTGAAACACTAGCTTTACAATTAGCTTCGCTCTGGTTGGTCACTGAGACTTGTGCAGATCACTGAATATGATGTAGTCATTAGCCCATTTTATCGACAGGTCAGATTCGATAGGATATAGTGAGTCTACCAAATATGGTCTCAAGCAGTCTAAACTCAGTACACTGCTCGTTCTTTGTTTGGAAGATCCAATAGACAGATGTTTTTAATCGAAGGCGGAGCCGGGCTAGAAAAAACTTTTAGCAGAATTTTAAGTACCTTTTACGAGATTATTGAAGTCCTCTAAGAGCAAATCTTAGGTTTGAACGGAGACTGATATGAGAAGGATGAAGCAATGAAAATACGAGGTGGAGTATTCAGAAGTAGTGGTGCCCTTGTCATCCAATCCCACCCCATTCTTGGTTACGACACGTCCAGAGGGAAAGGTGAACGACTTTTTAGAGTTCAACTCCACCCTAATCCTTCTGGAGGTATAACATTGCCACTAAGTTCAAACGCGCTGCGACAAAAACAAATCTTCAGCCGTTTTGCTTCATTCTCAAATAAAAAGAGATGCATAAGGGTAAACATGGGTACAGCCATTTACTACAACGTCATATATCCCTTCAATTATAAAATTTTCGTTGGTTTCCGAGTCAGCCAGTGGTTGACCAAAGTGAGTCCCTTATCTTCTTCCCTTTTTGGTTTCCATGAAAGAGAAACCCATATGCAGTTTGGATGACGTGTGTATTCGCGTATGTGTGTTTCTGAATCTTATATCGTTAACAGGATATCTCACAAAGGGAACCTCCGACGGATGCCCCATATTGAGAGGAAGAAGCCTGTTGTTTGTGGTCAAGGTCAAAGGTCGTCTGAGGTACAGAGGTCAAACTCTGAAAACCTTGTTAACACAATATCTCCAGATAGGAAGCATGGATACTCCACAATTATACTATGCACATGTATACATCAAGAGATATAACTGCATTTCTTCTGTTGAAGGTCAAAGGTCATCTGAGATCACCAGAGGTCAAACTCTGAAAGCCTTGTTAACACGATTTCTCAAGGTAGAAAGCATGGATACTTACCATACTTACTATCCACATGCATTACATCAAGAGGAAGGACTGGTCAAACTCTGAAAATTTTGTTAACACAATATCTCCAGATAGGAAGCATGGAAACTTTTCATACTTAGCACGTAGATGTATTTTATGAAAAGACAGAACCCTATTGTTTTTGGTGGAGGTCAAGGGTTATCTGAGGTCAAACTTTGAAAATCTTGTTAACACAGTATCCGTCGGTAAGAAGGATGGAAACTCTTCATACTTAGCACGTAGATGTATTTTATGAAGAGACAGAACCCTGTTGTTTTTGGTGAAGGTCAAGGGTTATCTGAGGTCAAACTTTGAAAATCTTGTTAACACAGTGTCCGTGTAAGAAGGATGGAAACTCTTCATTCTTAACACGTAGATGTATTTTATCAAGAAGGAAAAACTATTGTTCTTGGTGGAGGTCAAAGGACATCAGGGGTCATCGGAGCCTTCGGAGGTCAAATAGTGAAAACCTTATTAATACAATATTTCCAGATAAGAAGCATAGAAATTGACGATTAAATTTTTATCATCCATCGGGGCAATTTTAGAATGCCTGGCGTTGTAAAAAGATTATAAAACTGAAAAGGAAACATTCTTTAGCCTGAAATATTATTTACTCTGGTGAATTTCTTTTCAGTGATCAATACATGCAACTTCTCAACTCACGGTGCTTCGACACTCGTTCTGTAACTGCCTAATCTCGTCTCTAGAGATTAGATGTAGCCATCACAGCCAATCAGTCGAAGAATTGCTGGTCTATCAAGACTGTGCTTAGACACTGATGGTTGCTTGCAATAATAGTGTGAGTCCTCATGAAAAATAAATATACCAACCATACCAAACCCGCAATCTTTCGCACACTCACAAAACAGTGAGCAATTAAATTGCTTCGGTAACTGAAGAATACCCGTATATGTAAAGCAACGCGGATTGCATAGGCACACATCATCTGTATGTAGGACTAATGAACCAATATGAAACAATATGGCTAGGGAAAAGGCGTGTTCCCTACAACTCGATTACGTAATAAGGATTTGCCTACTTAGCCTGCGGAGCCGGCTATAGGGATCTCCGTACATCAGTGAGCGGTACGTTTCAAGCCAAGAGTGACTGAGAAAATTACCTCCCTTTTTTTCCTCAAAGGCGAAGCAAAGGCTTCTTTTTCGTCGGAGCAGATTATTTTAATGGGCCGAGCTAGGATAAGAGTCTCGCGAGGTTAGAAATCACGACCAACGTACGGTAGTGACTCTTTATTCCAGGGGTTGGGAACCTCCGGCCCGCGGGACCATTTTGTCCGGCTCGCGAGGATATTCATACATGCAAATACAGAAACAGTTGAAAAGTAAATAATAATCTTTAACCTATACGGTACCCATTGTTCATCCTGTTAATATCACTTTTCCGGATATTTTCACGTAAAACTGCTGCGAAACACTACCTGTGTATTACCATGGAACTCCCTGGTAGCCACAACTGGAAAAAAGGCCGTGGTCGTCTCGACTTGAACCAATCGGTTGGAAACTGGGACGTTAAACCTCATCTAACTAACTAACTTACCCTGGTATCAGGGACTTTTTACATTACTAAAACCCTAGTATGCACAACGTAACGTGCCCACCACTTTGTTGAGACATAAATCGGAAGTTGATTCCTTCTTCGTCTAGTGGTAACCCGTTAAAGGCAGCTCTACGTGGGGAAACTACATAGCATTGTACAGAAGTGCATGCACTATCACATGTACAGGTCGATCTCTGATAGTGCGAACTCAGTGCGCGCGTTACTTGTTCCTCGAAGGTAGATTCGAGAAGGGGGTAGAACTGTCCATCCGAAAAGTGAATGAAACGTTAAAGAGTGGATAATTTTGCAACATACAGTGAAGGAAAAATAAAGTTGGCTTCAAAATACTTTTTTCAGCGCGCTTCGCGCGCACTTTTATTTGTGCTCATTTATTATTACTTTATACATAAATAAAAAACGAGTGATCATATAGTGTGATCCTTCTGGTCTGGGTAGCCTAGTACATTTAATGCCAATACAAGACAGTGGATGAAGATTCTATTTGGCTACAAATTTGTACTAACTCCAGAGCCTCCGTGGCCTTCGCCCCAGTTACCTGCCTGGGTTTTCCCCAAGACTCCACCAGGACCTGTTCGGGCCCCCTGGCCTGTGCGTAGGGAAAGCTTGTTACGCCCTCGCTGTCTGCGGCCCGCGGGTGGATTATGACTAACAAAACGACCCGTCAGAGGAAAATGGTTCCCCACCCCTGCTTTATTCCATCAAAAAAGGTATCGGCAACAACATGTCCTCGAAATTAAAAATTATTTATCAATCACCGTCTTTCTGCTCGCTTCTTGGGTTACTAAGATAGCTTATACAGGCGTAGGTCAGAAGACAAAACTGTCACAATGCCACATAGCATGGTATAGTGCTCTATATTGCTGTGCAATATTGTGGGTGAAAGTGCAATATTGTAGGTGAACAATTGATTTGGGATAATTTGGGGTCATTTCGTTAATTTGATCTGATTAAAAAGGTGATTGTAGAAAATGTTTTGGAAAAATTTGAGGGATTGCTTGCTTAACTTTACTGTCCCTGCAGCCTCTTTATAGTAGCCTGCAAAGAGACTCTCTGGCGAATTTCGCCACTGGGTTTTCCGTAACGATGAGCTGAACGAAATACTTCGTCCGCTCCGCGGGCTACCTTTGTAGTATTATTATGATCAACCAGATGGCGAGGGTCACAGTGTATGGTATATGTGTACCTTCGTACCTTCGTCTGTCCGAATGTTTTGCATATTCGAACTATATCCTGCCTAGAATTGTTCGAAACTTCGAATAAACGAACTGTTATGCATGCATTTCCTGTCGAGTCCATTGCAGACAAAATTCCGTTCAGCCCATCGCTACGAAAAAAAAAAATGCTACCCAAAGAGAGTTGCTACTACGCATTATAAGAATAGCATGAATAAAAGATGGTCCGTACGTGAATGGCAACTTCGTGGTTATAAAATATGTTGATTGGTTAGAAGGCTAGGTTCACTCGAAACTCTTGAACACAATTAAATTAACAATGAAAGGCTCAAGTAGAAATAGGCGTACTCTTAAAAGCTGAATGATATGAAACAATAATTTTAACAAGGTAGCCGATGTCGAAGCTAAGCAGGGTAGGTTGCATGTAGTGTATATGTTCCCCATTGATCCACTTAAAAGAAGGTCATCTCCCTAGAATAGAATTTTCAGGAGTAAATCGCAATACAGGTGTTTTACTCAGGTTATTGCTGAAAACTTTTACAATAGTATCACTACGAACAAAACACAGATGATAAGAATATCTCCCTCCCCGAGTTAAATGTACTGTACCTAAAGTTTAAAATTTCAAAAACATATGTAACAAGGCTTAAAAAACTAATCAAAAATGGTCCAACCCCCATCTTTACAGGACTTTCCTCAGTTGAGAATCCATGGAGTTGCAAATTTCATCCGCCCCCTACTCTCTACATACCTTGGGGGTAAAGAAATTTCGCAACATACTGATAAGCAAATCAAGACAAAAGTTCACCATCAGGTTTAAATTTCGATCTCGAACTTTTAAAGGCAGTAGGCAGTCGCCCCAAAATTTGCTTTGAAAAATCAGCAAATTCTTGCACATTTCCTCTTATTGCATTACCGGCACCTCTGAAGACATTTTGAACATAACAATTACAAACAATAGGTAAAGCAAAGAGAAATTCTCCCAATTCACTCACAGAAACATTGTCACATGATTCAAAATAGGCCATTCATGAACTAGAGTGACGGGGTGTACTAACTCTGATTGCAGTGACTGCTTATTACCTTTAAGCAACTAGATTGTACTATTTAACAATATCCCTCGTCACTCTTTACATATCATGCGCTTTGTAACATACCGTTATGCACATAATGGATAAAAACCAATTTTAGATCATTTCAACGTTGACCTCTTGATTTTCGACATATGACGCCAACGATTACGCATGCAGAATTGAAGTTTAGGTAGGCCTACCTATCCACAAACTTTGAAATTGATGAGATATGGTTTAGGTTGGTTAGTTAGTTAGATGAGGTTTAACGTCCCAGTTTCCAATCAATTGATTCAAGTCGAGACGACCACGGCCTTTTTTCCAGTTGTGGCTCACTGGCTTGTTTTCCCTACTCCATTGCTTATGGATATGGTTTAGGAGGAGTTGACGATGGATTTTTACGCAAAATTTTGGAAGTTGACGTTTTGACTGCATCTTGACGTTTAAACCCGCACCTTAGCAACCAAGAAGCACAGTTTTAAATTTAGGCAAATACGGGCGAAAAAGCAATTTCTAGCACATTTGATCTAGGACCTATGACGTCATCAGTTACGCATACACAACTTTTCCATGGTTAGGTACCCACCCACCAAGTTTGAACTTAGTCCGGGACTTGGACACGTCTACACGACCATACATTTGTCGATGAACATCGTCATACAGATTGTTTGAACACTTGGGAAGATGAGACATGCAGCTAAAAGTTTAAAAACCTTCATACATGTTGAATGTTGTTCAACTTTGTTGCGAAACAGTCCACACGATCAAACGCTTGTCCATGAGCATCGTCATCATAGGCGTAGGAGGCGGGGGGGGGGGGGGTTCAGCCCCCAACTAAATATACATTTTTTTTGTGAAAATTCGGCCAATATGCTGAGAATTTTTCGGGCACCTATACTGAAAGGAAAATAATGCAATGATGTAACTAAACTGCTAAAGGTAATTAATAATTAAAAAAACTTCCTTCGTAATTCAAATTCGGTATTAACTTGGCCAGTGTGTTCTTAATGGTTAAACTTATATTATGATTATCAGTGGTGTATTTATGGGCATGCCTACCCTCACTAATGCCGATTTTTTTTTTTTTTTTTTTATAGTACCCAAAATACGTAAATTTTTTAACACAAACTTTACTTCAAAGGTAGCATATGTGGCACATGTGGCACCATATTGCATGTAAGGACACCTATTTTTTCAAACATTTTCAAAGGGGAGGGGTGCCTCCCTTAGACCGCTCTCCCAGGTCGGCGATCACACGACATAATGCTCGCAGAGGCATACACGCACCCACTGCACTCACACATAGCTTCACATTTCTGATGTTCAACCGTGAATATCTCATCTGAGTCATCTCCCTATACAGGACATTTAGGGGAATGAGATAAGAAGAACTATCAGACAAAGGAGGAAGTGAAATTCAATTCACTTAGTGAATTAAAGACAAGTGTTATATACATAACTCTTCATTGGCCTAATTGTTCATGACAAAGTAAATACAACCTGTCATAGAATAGGTTATCGATACCTTCAGTCAGAAACGCAAACAGGAATGCGTGCAAGGTTGCTTGAAAGTACGGCAAGTATCAAAATAATGCTGAACAATTTGAAAGATAGCCTATCACGGGAATTTGTCCCACATTCAGTCCTACTTCCACTCTCAAATTTATAGGAACATAACGAAGTAGAACAGCACATGTGAGGAGAATGTGATGGGAATAGCTTCATGCAGACTACTTTATGTAGTTAAAGGCTCTTTCGCAGTACGCGTGGCGCCACGCGATACGATGCGATAAAATGTTGAAGTAATGTACCGCTTACGGTCTTAGACATTTTAATACTGTACTCGCGAAATGACTTGATGCGACGCCATAATATTGAGTGGAAATAATTTCAGGTTCTATCGTTTTCTGTTGAGTGATATTTGTGTATGAATAGTACTTAGCATTTTAGATCACATGACTAATCGGGCGTTAGAAAATCGCTGAGCGATGAAAAACGTCGCCTGTAGTGCGAAATAAAAGTTGTCTGGTGACTTTTTTCTTGCGTTGCGTTGGGTCGCACTTGGGATGCCAAAGGATCTATACGTAATTGATGACATTTAACTGAAAATCTTTAGTGTAACCGAAAAGTAATGTCATTAGTATCCAGCTGAACTGCCGACATATCACTAGGTGCGGAGGTATAAATTTGTCATCAACTTTGGTTAAAAATTTTATTAAGCCCAACAAGTCTTGCCAATTACTCGCCTGCGTAGCGGCTCTGTGGTTGCCGCCCCTCAAGTTGCTTTTTCGTTGCGACAAGCTGAACAAAAAAATTTCGTACGCTCTTTGGCCTAAGCATAACCATCAGCACATGTTCTGTTCTGTGCTTTTACTCTTTTCTCGCCTCAATCTGATCTGTCAGTGGAGGCGGTACACACGTCAAAAGCAATATAAAGCGAAGAAAATGAAAAGAAAAGAAAACTGGCATTACCCCCGCAGAAAAAGAATGATAGTTAGATAAAGAAATAACTTCAAAACAATTTAACGAAATTTCGGAAACTTGAATCAAGTAAATAAAAATAAGAAAATCTCTCAAACAACTTTAACTTTATTGGGAGAAACCAAGAGATTCCTTAAATCTATCGTGAAATCTGCTGATAGCTGACACCCGCGTGGGCGTAAATTTGGAGAAAGGCTCTCTAGGATCGTTTCACACTCTGACCTTTGACCTAAGAATACACTCACGGTTGGGTTGCCACTAGAGGCAACTTTGTTTCTGCTCAGGGTATGTATGAAACACTTCAAAAGGCGTCATAACCGTATCAATTTTTACCGCGAAAACTGTCGACCATGTGCACTTGACATTTCAAACTGCTATCTGCCAGACTGTGCAAGGGACATGTCGGAAGGTATCGTTATTGAAAGAACATCGAAACTAGGAATGGATCGAAATTAATTGTCCATCCAGACATTCCACCCTTAACCGTCTATATACCCTATACCCTCCAAGCCCTCCATTATTAGATTGACATCAGCAATCGTATTTGATTTTGCATTTACCTATATGTTGTTGTGTAGGATAGGCCTACGCTAATGAGCGTATGTGTCTGTATGATATTTCCCCACTGAAGATCTGCTTGGAATCCCTGTGTCCCGGATGGGACTTTAAATACTATTTTTAGTTTTGGAAAGATTGATGCCACACACTGATGATCTTTCATGCATGTCTAAGTATAGACACAAAACTTGAAAGATATTTTCTCTCTTTTTCTGTCCTTGCAACAATCTTATAAGTACAAAACTACTACCACGGCAGTAAAACAGCAAGTATATCAGTGGCGTAGCTACAGGGGGCAGGGGGAGGTCGCCCCCCCCCCCCACAAAGCTTCCGAAGGCCTCTGTCGGAAATTTCTAGTCTCTGCCGGAAATAAATAAAAACAACTCATTTGAAACACTTACAACACTTCTTATGTTTTTAAGCAGAATTACACATCGATATGTCAACGTGAAAATGAAAAGTCGGTCTCAAAATTGCCCGGAAAGCAAAAAAAAAAAAAAAATAAAGAAAAAGGTCTCCAGAATTTCGAATCGTACAACTATCAAGATAATCTGTCGGAATTTTTTGCTTCCCCCCCCCCCACAAAAAATATCTAGCTACGCCACTGAAGTACATATTCAATAAATTATCATTAATTGAAACACAGTGGTATAAAATTTATCCTTTAATTAGACTAGGGTGTATTAAGTCAGCCAAGACCTTCCCAATATTCAGCTTCATATAATTTCTTTGAAATATGTATTCGATAATCGTCACGTAAACCTTTTAATAGCCTATATATGCCAGCTCTGTTTACACAGAGCGTACCGATGTTAAACTAATTCACATGGCATGCACTTATAAGCCTTAGTTCTGAGACAGATTCCCTACAATTTGGCGAGAACCTGTGTAGAACTGCATGCAGAGATGACCGTTTCTTCGAAAGTACCCAAGGAATGGAGAAAAGCAGGTTCTTATGCGAATATGAAAGCTTGAAGGAAGAGCTTGACTTGTTTTCTATTAAGGCATAATTTATACATAATTATCGAACGCATGCATCAACAGATCGACTCAATTGTTACGCCTTTGATGTTATTTAGCTTTAGTTCGCCAATCCTCCGGGGACATGTCAGCATGTCAGGCCACTGAAGCATAAAATAACGAGTTGATATGATGGAAGTCTTCAAAAAATTATCACTTGGCGTACCGTATTTTACGTTTTCAAATGTTTGCTCAGTATTAACAAACATTCTAGTATACACTTATTTGAACCTGCAGGGGGTTTGTGAGTGACAAAATAAATGTCCCAGTTGAGGCAAAATTGAATGCTTTTTACGTAATTTGCATATGGTGCCTTAAGGGCAAAAAAAAAATGATGTCAATTTTGAGAAAACTCGGTGAAAGTGCTCGAGCAAATTTAAATATTAATTGAAGTGCCCAGGCAGTGGGATTTCCAACCTCTACGAATATGAGCGAGTTCAGTTTCCAACAGTTGTCGTATAACATATCCGTGTGTCATTCTGTCGTGCATGTTTTGCGAATACGGTACCTCTCAAGTTGTGGACGGCTGTGCTAACGTGAATTTTATATTTCGGTGTGTTTGTCAAACTATTTAAGGACCAGTGGTGGACGAGACTGGGAGCGGGCGGGTGGGCTGCAGGTTCCTTCTTAGCCAAAAAGTATGGTCGATTTTAGGGCAAAAAGGTCGTTTTCGAGGCAAAATTCTTGTCACGATTGTTTGCCAATTAAGGAAAATATCATGGCAATATCCCCACCCTCCCCTTGTGAAGTGTCTTCCTATCGCCTAGGAACCTTTAAGGGTGTATAAGGTGGGGCGCAAATCACTATTTTGAGTTTGGGGGCGAAAAAAAGGCAAATGACCCAACGGCCCGGGCTAGAGCAGCGTTAAGCAGGTATGTTTGTTAGGAGGACGGATTTTATGTTCCTTTTAAAGACGACTTCATGCTCTCAGATTCACATGGACGCTTCAAACTATAGAGGGGTTTCATGTGACGCACACGCGTGGGATTCCCAGACACCGAAGGGCAAAACACACACGCAGTAAGCGTATTTACAGCATACGCGCACTGCATAACCATAGATACTACTGTGACATAATGGACGCGTGCCCGTCAAAACCAAAGAGACGCGCGATATTGCCCTTCAAAACTAAAGAGACGGGCGATCACGTGACGTCGGTGAAACTTCTCTGAAGTTAGTTCTCAGTTACGTCACAGCTAGGGGTTAGCAATCGCCATGTCTGATGGCAAGCCTGTACACACATGCCGGGGTTGCCCTCAGACATGACTGAAATAATACACGTGAAAAGCTCCTATGACGTCAAGTGAGAACTATCTATAAGAGGGATTTCATGTGACGTCACGCGCAATGGATTCCCAGACACTGAAGGGCAAAACACACACGCAGTAAGCGTATTTACAGCACACGCGCACGGCATAACCATAGATACTACTGTGACACAATGGACGCGTGCCCGTCAAAACCACAAGAGACGCACGATCTTGCCCTTCAAAACCAAAGAGACGTGCGATCACGTGACGTCGGTGAAACCTCTCTATAGGGCACGAGAAAAATCTATATGACTAACATTCTACCATATGTCGTGAATAACTTCGCGGACATCGTTAGTACTCTACGAATTCTGATTAAGGTTACGTGCAAATCCTATGTGTGGTTCTCGAGATATTAGCAGATGAATTTACTATATTTGTCACCTTAAACGAACTTGGAGCAAACAGGAGTGAAGTCATCTCCTCACATCGAGGAGTTGTGCTTTGTTTTCTTCCTGTTTTAATCAATTGACTTGACCTTAAAATAGATATAAAGTGTTCTGCAGTTTTACGTGGAGAATATAAAAAGTTCGTAAAATTCCCGTGCCTTATTACGCATTCACTTTACGAAAAACATCAGATTATTGAGAAGAAATTGGTTACGATTTGAGAAGAGTTATAGATGAGGTTTTACAGCTCAGTTTCTAACCAATTGGTTTAAGTCCGGCCGGCCACGGCCTTTTTAACAGTTGTGGCTCACTGGCTTTTTTTCCTGTTCGTTGCTTATGCTGTACACCAAGCACAATGGCAGTAGGTTCCATTTTTAAGTTAAGATTTAAGAAAAACAAAACACTGTGTTGATTAATGTAAGGTTATCAGGGCCAGATCCAAGGAGGCGTAAGGGGCGTACTCCCCCTATTTGAAACTTTGATAACTGTCATAACTTCTCATAACTTCATCCTCCTATATATATATATATATATATATATATATATATATATATATATATATATATATATATATATATATATATATCAAGATTAACAGGTAGGAACTGAATGCAAATTTTCAAAAATGCTTTAAGTTCCCCTCTAACTTATCAAAACTGAACTGCCAAATTGCAGCTTAACAGCCAGTTTTCAATGGAAGTAAACGTTACGTTTTTAAGGGACTGTCAAATATAACTGTGTGACGTTGTATTACGTGCCGCTTCTTGTCGTGTTCATCTACCGTAGATCATGGGTACTAATTAGACCGTATCGCGTTCAATAAAAGCAACGAATGGTATGACATACGAGACTAGCTCAAGTAAACATCAACTGTCTTGTAGGATCCGTAGTTGACAAGTGAAATATCAGCAATGATCCGATCGTCGAATTACAGTTTCTGCCCTTTATCGTCAGCACAAACAACAGTAATACAGTTGTAATTGTATCAATTCGCTATGTGATGACAAGTTAAAAAAAAAACAAAATAATCAAAATACAGTCGTATGTATCACGTTACAAGTATTTGGACATTAAACATCTCGTGCACTTAAAGGAATATATTGCATGCAATCAATGTATTGACTCATGGGGTGCTTGTTGACAACGTCGTGTAACTGTATCCTCTATCACAAATGCGATCATATCTGGGGCAGTCGACAGAACCAAGTGGATTTTTGTCGTGTCTATGTATTTTCACTGAAATGTCATTGGTTGATTGGAGAATAGTGAGACGACTACTAGAACATTCGGCTTAAACATACAGCTGAAATTCCAATGTTATGCAGCTATATTTATTTGGTGGTTGTCTTGTTATGTTAAAGGTTGGAGAGGGGTAGGTGGAAGCATATATTAAAGCTTGGTTATACATGATACATACGGCCAACCTGTTGTTGTCATTAGCGATCACTTTTCCTATTATCAGAGACTATCTTCCAATAGCATGGGTTTGGAATAGGCTGATATTGAGTTCCTAATGAAAAGAATAAGGCTTTATCTTCACCTCTTCACACAAAACGTGTTTCTTGTCTAGCTTTGATCACAATGTAAAGAAAACGTTGGATTCACAATAGAAATTTCCGGAATAACTGCGAATCAAGGTGGAAGCAGTCCACACAGGTGATGTGCAAAGGTTATATACATGTATACAAAGGGATATATAGAAGTTTAACTGATTAAAATGTGTGGGATTTCCCCTAGTGTCATGTAAGAAAGCTGCACAAAAGCCTACTCGGCGAAGAAAATTTGAGGCTGTATATGAGACTGTATGGCCGAAGCCGTATATTAGTGTCATGTTTCACAGGCGGCAAGGGTGTAGAAAGTTTTTTATAAATTCCTTATTATCATTAATTTTCAAAGGTATCATACAAATCGGAGATTTGGAGAAGAGGGTTCAAAGCTCGATGTGAGCCTTACCAAAACATGAGTTTTTTTTCGTCAATAATCATTATGTTTTACATTTTTCATTTTTTTTTAAATTAGGCCTACGCTCTGGGAGGCCGGAAGAGGGGGTCCAAAGTAAGAGTATGTTTTGTACCCTCGTGATGTAAATATAGATGCCCCCGTATAGGTTATAGACGGGCTAGTAATGAAACACAAAAACGCTACTGGGCGCTAGCTTACCGGTGTATGGCTCCATTGGCATATAGAGGGGGTAGGGAGGGCGGACGATGGATCTCGTCGGCCACTATATATATATATATATATATATATATATATATATATATATATATATATATATATATATATATATATATATATATATATATATACATATATACGTACATACACACGGGCAAAGACGCACCCTCAGTGCTCTTACAGGTTTTCTATTCGACATTCTGTTCCCCGTTTCTTATTTTTCGCATTCATTGCTGCTGAAAATTAAAAAAATCTCTGTCCCAGGTTTTTATCGTAAGACTCCGGGGATCCGGGAAATCTCACATAAGGGCTTCAAGATGTCCATATTTCGGGGTGGGGGGGTGGCAGTACACTTCAGGGGCACCTACGAGGTCCCCTGTGTTCCAACTCTGGATCCACCCCTCGGCATGGCATTATGATGTTTGAGGGAGGATTTTAGAACATTTGGATCATGCCTGGATGCCTGAGATTTTCATTGTCACATGGTTAAAATGTTTGCCAACGGCAGATATAAAACATATTGAAACTCCAGAATTTCGACACCTAATCTAAAATGTTGGGTATTTATGAAACTAAGGACGCTCCGAATGAGTAGTTCCCCACATTTCACCCATGGTACTTGATCTACTTTCCCGTTTGAAAATGGTCTGACCTGATAGTGCAAATGTAATTGTAAAGCAAATAACACCCAACCATACTTCGCAGCCGCCCACGTTTCCGACCTGCCACTACGGTAGACAAGTCGGTCGCAAAAAAAGCTAGTCGATTAAAAAATTCATTCTGCACCCCTTGAGAAATGTATGTAAGAAATGGGTATACAACCTATCTATGAAAGTCAGAACATGAAACGGTCATCGTAAGCCGAATGTTTAGTAATTCTAATTCGAAAAAATGTTCATCGGCGATTAAACAGAATCAGTTTATTGATTGAGAGATGGGCTTGTCAGGCTGTGGAAAAACGGTGACTGTCAGTGTTAAGAATAACGTGGGAGCTGCCGAGCAGCAGGCTACAGCGTTAGCTAATTCTCTGTGACCTGTAGTATTCATAATGATGCAAGCACGCGTGGTGACTCAGTCACAACTAAATCGGAGATGCGTGAACGTGTTGTGAACAATACCGATGTATATGATTATCCTAGCAGTGTAATTGTAATGTGGCCCCTGTACAAATTCTTGTTTAATATCTATGCAAATCCAGTAGCGTGGAGAGCTCAGTGATATTAAATTGCAGAGAGGATTAGCAGCAGTGTTTCGTAACAAATGCAATTCTCTGCATGTGTCATGTCATCTGTTAAGGCTCGTCGCCAGCTACCCTGTGGGCGTTTGAGTAATGCAGTGCTTTTTATGCTAAGTCGATATTAGGGATATGGAACAACACAATGTTTGCACTGAGCCAATACTTAGGTCGTAGGCTGATGTCTGATGGTATCGTTTATACATGCTCTGTGGTATACCCGTTTACCAGAGAGAAACGTATGTTGTATCGAGCTTTTATTGCTTCCTTTAGTCCCTAATCGTTGGAAGCCGGGTGAAGGTCAGAGAGAGTGCAGATTCGCACCAGCCGTGCATTAATAATACCTGTGCATTCAGTGTGTATTAGAGGGTAGCCTAGCTGTATAGCATTAATTCCTCGCACAGAGTTGATGACATGATTCTCTTACCTCTTTGAAAAATGAAGGTCATCTTTTAGTCCTGGTCGTTTGATGGTCTTGCATGGGTTTTAGCCATTTTTCTTTTGTGTAGGCCTACCGAAGTATATTATATATATATATATATATATATATATATATATATATATATATATATATATATATATATATATATATATATATTATATATATATATATATATATATATATATATTTATTTATTTATACGAGTCATTGCCATTGAACAAAACAGTTCATGGAAAAACAGAAGCCGAAAACAAAAGGAACATTTCTGGATAGGTATGCAACAGGCAATGACGCCTTCCAGCCTGAATATCCGAAGCGACCTACCAGCATTGTGAAGGGATTACACTCTAGGCCTAAGTATCCGTTTGGACCCACGCCTTTTTCAATAGGCTTATACAAATTACTTTTCTCAATGATGCTCTCAAGAATGATAGTCCTAATTGACTTATCAGTGGGGCTCTTTGTCCTCACAATTTAAAACCTGTAAGTCTCATACGCTCCTTGTCACTCTTGTGATCAAGCACTGAAGAAGAGCTAGTATCGCTCGAAAGCTTTGCAAAAATCTTTCATGGCTGTTTATTTACCAATTTTCAAGCCTCTACTGCTGTTACGTATCTCTCCATGAAGTATCTCCCTCTCATTCATTTCTGTAGCACTGTTCTTCCGTTAACACACACGCATACCCATATATATATATATATACATACATACATACATATATATATATATATATATATATATATAAAAGAGTAAGGTACTAAAAAGGAGTCAACTGTTCGGTCTAAAAGTTGTTAAAAGCATCTCAACACGGAGCTTTCGTCTTTTATCTCAGACTTCTTCAGCGTTTGTGATGAAGCAAGCATTATGTGCACCAGAGATTGAAAACAAGTTCGATCCAAACACCTAAATTCCCTAAAACTTGAATCATGCGTAACGCCGTATAAAAGGCTTCTGTTCACCCTCTGACAAAATAAAAGGCTAATCCATCCTAATCCAACTTTCTTACTGTCCACCTGGAAGTAGACGTTAAAAGTACAATGCCTAAAATATCTAAAAAATAAAACAAGTTAAATCAAAATAAAGAAACACAACCGAAGAGCATACGGGCAGAAATTAAAAAAAAAAAACATTAAAATCACTAAGAAGATAAGAAACTAATCCTCTTATAAGAGTTAAACTCCTTTCTTTCGTTTTGTTTGTTCTTTTGTTTGTAGTTTTAAAATGAAAAGCAAGTTCACATCTACTTTTTCCATGCAACATGTCGGACTTATGGTTTTTAAATCTTACTTTGAATTGATTTGACGTAGAACCGACATACTGTAAATTACATTTAACACAAGTTGCTAAATAAACAACATCAGCACTCGTAAATAAAACTTTTTGATTAATAGGATAGGATTTACCGGTAACAGAACTAGTAAAATGACATCAGTCCCAGCGTACTCTATTACACTTAAAGCACCCTTTTCCCCTGTAAGCATCATTCTTTTTAGGTTTCCCTAAGTAAGTCTTGAAGTGATTTACATTTACGATAGGCTGGGAAAATGGAACTATCTGGGAACAATTTCTTCAGCCTCGTAGAGCTATGCAATAAAGGTGTGGGTTTTCTAATAATGTCCCCTATTTTTGGTAGTATTGGATTATAATCAACAACTAACGGGAATTTACCCGACTTAGTTTTCTTTTTACGGGAGTATGGATAAGGTTTGTGCGTACATGCGTGCGCGTCCTTAGCTAAACATAAATACGCGTGACTACCAAAGCCCAAGCACGCGTTGACCCGCGCGTCCTTTAGCCAGTCATACAGCCTACATACAAATTATATAGCAAAAGTTGCCTTCGCGTTTAAATATGCACTGCGTATTTTTTGATCTTACAAGCAGCTGTCTACTCAGTCAGTGTGAAATTCTGTACGACGTTTGGCGTTTAAGTATTTAGCCTAGGATTTGCTGTTCAAGGAGACACACGAAGGTAA
The DNA here is from genome assembly GCA_029531755.1 of Holothuria leucospilota. Lineage (NCBI taxonomy): Eukaryota > Metazoa > Echinodermata > Holothuroidea > Aspidochirotida > Holothuriidae > Holothuria > Holothuria leucospilota. The sequence continues at coordinate 25,195,345 of CM055965.1, forward strand.
GTACACCTATTATCTATTTCAGTGTATATTATCTATGTTAGACGACTGAAGCCTTCATTCGTAATCGTCGCACAAGGTTCGCAGTGAATCCTATTGTTAGCAAGGGCGTAGGCTGGGGGGTGCATTGGGTGCACGTGCACCCACCCGTTGAGGCAGAGGAGTTCCGCTCTGGCCTGGGAAACAGAAAAATGCACTCCTTCTGTTTGCAACAGCTGTGAAAACAAGGACAAACATGACTTTTGTTCACACACCAACCTACATCGGTAAGTTTGGTAATTGAATTACAGGATGCGCCTTGAATATATATGAAGGTCTACAGAGCCACGGTATCAGAGCCCTCTATATCAGAACTCTAAATATAGAAGTCTCTGTACTTTAGCTTAATACGAAGGTCTAGTGTCATGTAAAATCTTCCCTTAAAATTATTATTTCCATTATTTTAAGGCCCTGTTCATGACAGAAGTGATGTTGGCTACTTCTTTAGTCAAAGTTATGGTCATTAGCGTCTCCAAAGATGTCCTTAAAATGTCTATTTCCACAAGCGATACTACTTTGTTTTCCAGACGTTCTATCCAAATGCAAATATTGTTACTAGGCCCTCCACACTATTATATGCTAAATAGGACGCATTGCTGTACAATTGTGACATAGTACTAGCTATGGTTACGTTCATACACGCGCAACTAACTGAATCCAACGCATACGTAGCAACAATCACCACAGTAACGAGGTTACCGTCACGGTAACCTTGCTTGCAAAACTTGTACGGCGGTATGTAGCGTAGGCCTTCTTTAGGTAACAAAGTGTACGTGAGAACTAGGCCCAGGTACCCTAGGATAGGCCAGACCGCGGAAGCCAGATATTAGCCACGACTGGGCCAGACTTGTCATGTCAAGTTTTGTCAATACATTGTCTGCCAGAGGATTGCACAAATATTTTACTTGTAGGCCTATAGTTCCAATTGATTAAAAGTAGTAATGTAAGACCTAAAAGCGTTTAAGTTCAATTTTGCTGTTAATTCAGAACAAAAAAGTCTCTGAAACCTAGTAGGAGTGATATCTGAGGAACAAAATAGGTGATTGAGTTCCTATTTGACATGTAAGATGCACATGAGAGTATAGCTGACCTCTTAATCTGTGTCAAGGTCATTTGAGGTCAGCGGAGGTCAAAGTCTGAAAGCCTTGGGAAAACCTATCAAGCTAGAATATAAATACGGCGACATTTCAATTTGAATAAAAAAGTCATGCATTAACGATTCGTGTATCATTTAAATTGAGAAACGGCAGACAGGAGATCACTTTTTGAAGGATGTGTAGATGTGGCTTAAGGCTCGGGAAATGCTGTTTCCGGCCATCTGGGGGGGGGGGGGGGGGGTTTAAAACCAAAAATTTTCTTGTACGCTCCGCGCCAAGCAATGCTGGCGCTCCGCTTAGATAGTCTTCCTGGTTCCACCTACCTGAAATGTGCACCTCCCCATGCCAAATTCAGCCTACGCCCTTGGTTAGGGTAACGTTTTAGTTTGTTTCCTAAACGTTACATAAACGCTGTATACTTTAGTTATGTGTCAAACGTACACAGAAGTTGACGTAAAGGATTGCACAGTCTATGCATAAGCGAAGCGGCTCAGTAGGCAACTCAGTATCTCTTTCTTTCGCTTTGCGGCTCTGAAAGTAGAAAATAAATCCCAGATATAGGCGACATGCCACTGAATTGTAGCGCCAACTCTTAAATAACCGAACTAACTGTGAAATAGTGTTCCTACGGCAACAAAAGTACTGCTGTTCCTTTACTCTTCGGGAATTGCGAGGGAGAAAATATACCTCTTCTTAAAGAGAGCATGACACGGCCAGAATAACTTTTGTGTATTGCAAGATTGAATATAGTATTCTATAAATATAATCTCACACACAATTAAAACCGGTACCATTCGGCATAAAATGAAATTTGAAGAAAAACGTTCAAAATCCAATTTCGAAAAATGCCGCAACAGGTCACCTGACTTTTATGACGCAATTGGCGGCACAAACACTGCGCTATTAAGGACGCGCATCTAGATGTGGAACTAATGTAACGCTTGGTAAAGTTATCATACCTTAGCAACTTCATGAAAAGGATTACATCACAATACCCGCCCAACATACAGAGCGCAAAGCGCGGACCATGTTGGGGCCTTCGAAGCATATCATTGGCCAATATGTTCGCGTGCATATGCGCGCGTGTTTTAGCTTCCCTGCATATAGTAAACAGCTTTGTTTTTGTGCAAAAAGGACGCGGTCCAGGCGCGCTGTACAGAACAGCTATGAACATGTATGGACAGTCCATAACAAGCGCGCCTTTACTCAGTGAGCTGTTCAGTAACGGGTGCTATCGTGAATGGTAAGCAGTCATCGCGCAACGACGCATAATTCACAATGTGGTCACTGGTCACGCGCGCTGCTGTCGCTGCTGTAGTATCGCTGCTGTAGTATCGTAGCACAGGTGTTTGCAATGATGTACCCGCTAACACGCGTTAGCATGCACATGATTCGATGTGTATAGAACGATGGGTGAGCTGCCTGGTACGGTGTTACTAACCGTCCCTCCAGTGACGTCACGATCTTGAGACGCGCTCACATACGTTTTTCGCTTTCGGATTTCAGATGGGCTGAGTCTGGCCTAGTCCGCAGTCTGCGGACCTAGTATGGGGATTCCCATACTAGGTCAGCAATATACCCATTGTCAAAATTGGGCTACCGCACCTTAAAAAATTTTGAATGGTCTCAGTCTTTCTCAAATTCACATATACTCCTAGGTAATTGACCTCTGTGGGTCATTTATATGTTTAAGACCCAACATTCTAAGGATACTAGCACTCATTCTCCAAGAAGAGACCAAAAATTTTGATTTATACAAACGATCCTCTCTTGTTTTTTAAACATTCTAAATCTTGTTACTAGGACGTTCACACTATTGTATGCTATATAGCACGCACTGCTGTTCAATTGTGACATAGTTCATAGCTATGGTTACGATCATGTACGCACATACGCGTATGTAGCAACAATCATTGCAGAAACGCACCCAGACGATGTTACTCTCACAGTAATAACGCGGGAAAAACTTGTGTTGCAATAGCCTAGGCCTAGTTCAGGGAACAAAGTGTACGTGAGAACTAGGCCTAGCCTGGTACCCTAGGCTAAGTCTGGCCTAGTCCGCAGTCTGCTGACCTAGTATTTGGGAAGCTTTGGGGCTTCCCATACTAGTTCAGGGAACAAAGTGTACGTGAGAACTAGGCCTAGGTACCCTAGGCTAAGTCTGGCCTGTAATTTGGAATTCACAAGGTCGTATTACTGTGTTTATGGACTTCGTTTAGTGGGGAAAACATTCGCTTTATTTCAAGCTGTGCCCAAAGAATGTTTACTGGGAAACTTACTTTGGCCGTGCCATCCCCACTTTAAGTTACGAAAAGCACCAAAATGTTGTCGCCATGTTTTGCCCACTAGATGCGCACAGCGCCAAGAGCGGCGATTTGTTCTCAATATTGGAGTGGATATGACCAGAGTTTCCAATAATTTACTGTGTGACAAATCAAAGTCAATGGGCGATTTCTCAAATGTTGGGGGATATATCCCCCCACCCCCCACCCCCCAGGATCGCCGTCCATGCACAGCGCAACGACTAACTGTCGGAGACCTAAGACTTGCTTTCAAATTGGCCAATATTTTGTACAGGGCATGTATTAGACCTTGGCCTCTAGTCAATAAATACTCTTAAGGTCACAAAGGAGAAAGTGCTCCCTCCCTTGGAGGAAAATGGAGGAAAAGCGCCTATCATTGCAAGTTACACTAGTAAATGCAGACAGCTGATTTGTCAACCAATCGTGTACGCGCGTAAGCAGGGGCGGCGCCACATTGGGGGCAGGGCAGGCATTTGCCCCCCCTATGGTTTTTGACCCAAAAAATAAAATCGTCTAAATAACGTTTTAAGACACATAATTTTGTAGGGGTGGGGTGAGGTGTAACAGTATCATGGAATAAAGTATTGTGATACATTATCCGTCGCATATAGGACATTTTCGGTGTAAATCCCCGAAAATTTTGCGCTCTTCGCGCGCGTTGTCTTCTCTGTCTAACTCATTGTACATCCGCCCGTTACTGCATCCACCGCAGAGCTTACACTTAGGCCCCTTCTACATCCCAGAAGACCCATGACTGAATTTCTCTCTGAGTTTTTTTTTTTTTTTTTTTTTTGTCGTTTAAGGGTTAATACCTAGTAGCGTAAACAATAGGGGGGGGGGGGCAAAATACAGTATATCCCCTAGCGAGATTCTGTGAAAATTGCTGTCTATTTGAAAACAAGCAAAACATAGTATTCAACACTAAACTGACTGATTTGAGTGATTAAAAGTTAGGCTAATTCAAATCCGTATTTGACCGACGTATTTATCAATATTCTGTAAATTCTCGGACTACGCGCGAATGTGGTATCTATTTTGAATTCCATGGCTACCTTCACGACCGTAGCTCACGGAGAGGTAGGCCTACATCATATTTTAGTGTGTAAATCCAGTACGCATGGACCTACCAGCTCTAGTTGTACACTTGCCCTACACATGCAGTGACATGTCTGTAGTGCAGTATCGTATCCAATCAGTGGAGGAGGGGGGGGGTAGGATTTTCACTTCCGTGTACATTGTTCAGTCATGTCACAACAATCACAAAATGGTTAAATTGCTACGCAGGGAAGGTTATACCAGAGGAAGCAGTTCCCTGAAAGTGGGAAAATATATATGAGGCGTTTAACATATCTAGTCGTCTTCAGTGCAATTTGAAAGATCTGGGAAGGGCCATTTCTTGCGATCTGGGAGCTGTTTTGGCAAAAATTTTATCGGCGCAGTCCGCGCCAGCCAATAGAAATCATGCCACATATCAAGATGACTTCAGTGCAATTTGAAAGGTCTGAGAAGGACCATTTAATTGCGATATAGAAGCCATTTTGGCAACATTTTAAACACGTTAGTGGAGCTCCGCTTCTATACCAACGCAACCAAACCCGTTCACACGCTCATGCTTGTCAGTCGTCACTTATCAAGTATCGTACGGTTCAAAACTGCCTCCAAGATCCCGAGAAGTGCCATTTCATGCAGTCTGGGGGGTCTGTAGGGCGAAAATTCTCTTGTAGACTTCCCACAAAACTATGATGGCTCCTCTTCGATGGCAACTTCCATTCTGCGCCCCTCCCCCAATAGCCAACACAAATCGCCGCCCTTGCCCGTTTGTTATGTAATCGTCGACAATAAGTGCAACAAAGTTGGAAAACTGTAGTCGGCCAAAAGTAAAGAACGTTGGATTACTTACCTAGAAACTAGATTTCTCGAGAAAAAATATGACTTCAAAAGATGCAAAATATTGTACCAGATTGCGTCTAAGGCTTCCCGGTAGTCGAAAAATCTTTCACACCCCTCCCCTTAACCCCTTCCTCAGAATCGCGATCACTCATCTCATGCCTGGGGCGGATGCAGGGGGAAGGAATCAGTCGCACCCAAAAAATTCAAGAAAAAACGGCAAAAACGTTTGTTAAGCTATAGTAGGAGGAGGGGACAGGATGTAAGTACGCTGCATCTTTGGTCTATGTCCGTCCCCTATACGTTTCTTTGCCTGTGTTTTTTTAGTTTCTTCAGTTAAACATACGTTACCTATCCGTTCATTGTCAGTTCTATTCCTTTACGCTTCCGTTACTTATGCGTTAGTATCCGTCGAACATTCGGTACAGGTATTGTACTTTTACGTTTCATCCGTTTGTTGTCCGGTAATGATCCGGTGAGCAATAGCAATCACTGGAGACGAACGGATACTAACGGAGAAGTCCAGTATGAGAAACGCACGAGAAAATGATAAAACGGAAGCTTAGCGGATAAGTAACGAATACGTAAAGGGGGACCTTTTTCGGTCGACGTCTGGTCCAAGTTTTGTGCATGTTCAAAATCTCTCGCCGTTCATACCGGACGTTCCCGGTCATGAAACGAAGTCGGCGGAGGAGAACAGGAGACTAAACGGATACTAACGTACATCAACAGATTGACATTTTGGGTCTTCGTTTCCTCTCCGTTATTGCAATCTGGTGAGGTGTGACAGGCGCTTAAAGACTGACGTGTGTTATGGTACGGTATCTCCCTTCCTCCTCCCTCCCTGGTGACGCCATCCCAACCAATTATTTATACCTCTGCCTGTGAATTCATTCTTAAGATTTAAGTCCAATTTTACATAAATAATACTGCAATAAAACAAATTGCAATCAGTTTTGTCTGTTATCCCATACACGCACGTTTCATTTTAGGAGTCTAAAGTGGACCTAAAGTGTAGAATTATAAGAATATATATTTTAGACGTTGGAAATGAATTTTACTCATCCAACTCTCATTTTCATAGCTCACCCTGTTGCTGAGATATGAAAAGTTAAAATTTATTCATTTTATTTGAAGTAGTCGATTGCGCAATAATTTGTGATGATCTTCTTGTAAAACTCACATTACTTGCTTTTGTTTCCTTTTGAAATTGAAATGTTTATATAACCTTGCAAAACTTACTGTTGTACGGTGAGGTTTTGTATAGTCAAGTCACCCTATTACAGTGAGAAAGTGATCACATTTTGGCACAAGGTGCAGAGGCTTTCGAAAAAATAAAGAAAACAAAGAATGTAATTTGAGTAGTACAAGAATGACATTACAAATTATTGCGCCATCTACCATTTTAAATTGAATAAGCACCAACATTTTATATATCTCAGCTCAGGAATTCCTGTAAAGATGGCAGTTAGACCATTTGGATTCATTTTTCAAGCTTTGTAACATATGTTTTTGAATTTTTAGCCTTTAGGTGTACTTTAAATTTAGCTAAAATTTGGCAGTTCTTTTTAGACCACAAAAATGCATTTTCTATGTGCGTTTCAACATAAAAAGTTGATTTAACTGTATTTTCAAAGCAAAGTGAACTCAAAGCAAGCTGGAGCGATTTCACATTCTCACATTGATGAGCAGTTCTCCCTTTTCTGTGCCTTTCAATCGTTTTGGCTTGCAGACCCTTAAGGGTGCAATTTGCAAAATTTCAATATCTCCTATGCATATTACGTAATGATACCATACGATTATGAAGGACACTAAATCGGATTTAAATTTAACGATACACATAATTCAGTCTATTAATGTTAGGAAATGACGCCACTCCTGTTTGCGTAAAGTTTACTTTAGCTTGCAAATTTGGTTAAATCATTGGTTCAAAAACTCGAAAAACTATAGGTAAAAATTTAATGTTATCTCATAAGAGTTATGATTCCTCTCCCTTTTATAAAATTCAATTTTGCGTATAACTCTTCCTCAGTGATTCGGAAAAAAGCAAGAAAAAAAATCACATAATGAGGATTATTTTTTCTCATTAATTAAGAAATTGCAGACATGAGATCCATATTTCAAGGATGAATACATACAGTTTAGAACACTCTGGAAGTGCCGTTTCCGGCCATCTGGAGGGTTTGCAAAGTCAAAAATTTTCTTGAACGCTCCGCGCCAACTTATGGTGGCGCTCCGCTTAGAAATATGTATTACCATTTTTCATAGTTTTATTTTTTCTCCTTAATTGAGAAATTGCAGACATATGATCCATATTTCAAGGCTGGGTACATGCAGCTTAGAACACTCGGGAAGTGCCATTTCCGGCCATCTGGAGGGTTTGTAAAGCCCAAAATTTTCTTGTACGCTCCGCGCCAACCGATGGTGGCGCTCCGCTTAGATAGTCTTCCTGAACTCAGCCCCCCAATATTTTTTCGTTCCGCCGCGCCTGCTGCATAGTTGAAGCGTCTCATTCAGTGAGGGGCCGATTTTCACTGACAGACAAACAACCCTTCTCACAGTTCGTATTTATTTCAGACAAAAAAAATTTTTTTAGAGAAAAATAAAGTCCAAGAAAATGAAAACGCCAAAACGCAGGTTCTGACACGGGGAGGGGGGGGGGGGGGTAGGGTGAGGCTCGGAAGTCTTCAATGCCTGCACCCACCAAACAATAAAGCTGGGTCCGACCCAGCATGCTTTGCCACCCCTATCGAAAAACCCTGGCGCCGCCCCTGTGCGTAAGTCTACTACACGTGCGGCGAAATCCACGCCGTCCGTGCACGTGTGCTTCATTGTTTTCACCCAAAACGACGTCAGTGTGATGGCAATGCATAAGGTCCATAGACTCCAGAATCTCCGCTTTCCTCATGACAAGCAGTATATGGGAATTTCGAAGCATCTGAAAATTGTCCTTGCCGAGGAAATTTTAGAATATAGTTGAAGGCGTATAGCCTACTTATGGTTTATTGCTGAAACGACATTTATTGCCCTGCATGGAATTCGGACTTGGGGGGGGGGGGATTTCTGCTGAGAGGGTGGATGCAGGGGTGATGCCGTCTCAGCCCCCGCCTCATACGCTGATCAACGGCGATGCTATACGGGGATGTGGTATAGGACTGGTGCGATTTACCCAAAGAGCTAGGCTATACTCGTTTATAAGTTGCAGTCACCAATGCAAAGTAGGCTATGACTGTTACTTAATGTCTTATAAACGGCAAATCCATTATTGGGCACCCTTCATCATAGAAACTTGAAGCAGAATTAGGCTTATTTCCTGTAGCCTAGCAGCTCAAATGACTTTATTGCTCAAAGTCCCATGCAACGCCAGGCTATACCAACATCCCTATTCGCAATCCCGAGCCTCCGTCATCAAGTTGACAGTCCGTTGGTCCGATTTAACCTTCTAAAAAGTGCTCACCTTGTGGTATATGTTGGGGGTGGTCTGTTGAGTGTATATCAAATGCGTTTTGAAGGTAGCAAGGTTTTATTCAAATCCCAGCGCAGTTTGAAAATAGTCCGGAACGTGAGGAGTTAAGTTTGAAAATAGTCCGGAACGTGAGGAGTTTAGCTCTCGTCCCAGGCGGACGTTGCCCATGGACACTCCCACAGGGTCATCAACGCGTTTCTCAGGACATCGCGCCTCGGGCTTCTCTCCAACCCTTTCCCCACACTCCTAAATCTGGTGCCCTCAGTTTGCGTGTGTATGGTATTTAATTAAAAATGCCAGGCTAAATGTAGGTAATATAATTGTGCCTGTAATACTTTTATACATCATCACATATGAAACCTTAGACGCAGTACATCTATTATTCTATACGCTTACCCAACAGCCGCATAATCAAGTTCATTGGGTGAGATCAATCGCCGATCGATGATTTATTGTGGGAAGCCTATACTTGTTGCACAGTAGCAACGATCTTTTCATTAGCAATATCGTGACGCATATGTATTCTAGATATAGATCGTGTAATTCCATCGTGCCGTAAAAAGAGGAAATAGAAGCTGATGTTTGATGAGGAAAACGGCGGTGTTACGCGAATCCCGGCAACCGACAACCAAGAAATCCGTCATTTCTGAGATGGCAGGTGGTGTGTTAAAGGCGAAAGCAAATAATTTCATACATACACTGATAGGCGATTGCGTACTAGCAATGAAGTAAAACTGTAAATTTTGAACGTAAACATTAAACCAACGCCTGCATTAGGAAAGGATTTTATACCGAACAGTACGCTACCCCCACCTATATGCTCAAGGTATATCAACTTAGAAGGTCAGCAGATCAGATTCAAGCGAGGTGTGTTCGCGAGCGCGCGTGTGAGTGGATGGTTGTGTTGGAGGGGCGGGGGTTCAAGTGTTAATACAATTGACCTTCGCAAAATGTTTGTGGTTCCTTCACTTCCTTGCCATGTGCGCCCATCGCCTAAGGTATGTTATTTGCAAATGTAAGGTTTAATCCTCTCTAAAAGTTGCTCTTAGAAACAAAAGTGGTGGAATGTCTTTGAAACCCTCACGGAAAATGAAATTGATTGTATCTGAGACCTCAGTTTGAAATTTTTGTTTTAGGTTTGTAGATACACAGTAACTCAGAGTGAGATACAGTAAGCACAACCAAGTTCCCGAAGTTCGTTCCCGACCTTAATTTGAAAGGATTCTTTTCCCTCTGATTCTGAATTTTCGTCACGTGAGCCTGGAGTAAAGCTTGCATGATTTATTTTATGGCGGTACCCTGCAGTTCGTTCACGGCGTCAAGCTCTTGAAGCATGAAATTAAATTTTGGGTCAATGCAATACTACACACCCAGATATCCGTACACAGGACGCACTCAAACCAGGCTGGTGCGTCCTCAAAGATGGTATCAATTGCGTCAAAACGTGCAGTATGTACAGAACATGTTGACTCATTACATTTGGGGCATGTGCGAGAAGGGTACCCAGGCACGGATCCAGGGGGGCTTTCCCGGGCTCAGCCCCCCCCTTTTCGCCACATTAACAATAACAAATACGCGAATATTAGCGAAATGTTAATCAAGGAGAATATGCAAGGGGGCTTTTTCAGCCTCCCCCCCCCCCTCTTTTCGAAATGTCTGGATCCGCGCCTGGTACCTGATTTTGAGCGAAGGCGTGGGCACGGCGAGCCCTTGTGGCCGAGGTCCTGGAAGCTCTTGCGGTTTTTTTTTTTTTACCTTCTTTTGCCATTATGATCTTTATTCGGCACTACTTGTTGCAATCATTTTCACCTTGTTTTGTTGGATATCTAGAGGCATACCAGATAAGATGTCAGTGTAATTGAAGGAGGTTACTTTCTTAGGGGAAGATCACCGGACCATCCTCTGGTCTGAATGACCAAGGAGTCGCTTGGTCTGACTCACTCCCCCTCGGCAAACTTCTGCGTACGCCACTGATATCAATATTTGGTATGTCTTTTCAACTTCATGTCGGATCAATTGAAGGAGAAAATGCTTTATTTTTCAGGGCCATTGGAAGGTTCCTAATATCGTGGGGAGGCTAAACCATGCAACTCCAAATTTTGACATTCCACAGTAATTTTGACGTTTTCAAAACATAGAACCCCCTTAAAACTGAATATCGTTGGGGAATATGTAGCCCCTTCAGCACCCTTTCTCTCCACCCCCCCCCACCCCCCCCACCCCCGCTCGGTTCTGATGGCTCTGCTTTCCCACTGAACATGAGGGCGTCAAATTTGAAACTTCTCCAAAATTGCATTCTAGCATCTAAGCCAGTGAACTGATGCCTGTAATGAAGTTAATTACAGTGAAAGAAAATTGTTGCCATTGACTTCATAATTTGTATCCGTAGCGACTAAGTTTAATTACAGAAGGTCGCTGCTGCATGTTATGTTGTTAACTTGTACTTGTTACTACGTCGTTTCTTTCAGCTGATATCAAAATACAACCAACAATCGATCAAAATATTGAAAATGACAAAGTTGTTTTATCGTAACCATGGCTACATTTGTTCTATCCCCCAAAATGATCGATCAATTGGAAATTTAGTTCAAAGAGACTGGACTCTTGACGAATTTGAAGAAAGTAAACGTATCTTTGGTTGTTGACGATGTCAAAACACCAGGTGACCGATCTGTTGATTTCAGTAAGACTAGTAACTATTGGCAACGCGTGGAAACACGTTTGTGTTGTTGTTTAGTGCTATTTGACATGCTCCTGTTAGAGCAAAAAATTGCCTTTCTGGACAAAAAGTAAACACAATAACCCAAATAAAGAGAGGAAAGTGAAGTTATCATAAATTTAGAATTTGTATCTATACAGGCTATTTTAAAGTCCTTCAATTGTGTGACTTTGTGTGTGGGTGTGTATCGCTACCTGTTTAAATATATGGGGAGGAGCGGTTTAACCAGTGGTCTTTTTCCAGCGAGTGAGAGAGTACGGTTTACACACAACTGGCAATACCCAAAACAGCGGGGCCGGCCCACCTCCCTCTTTGATGGATGTGAAGGACAGCCGCGATCAGTGGCCAACACAGGTTCAGGGGAAGGTGGGCAAATGGGGGTTTCATATACTTTATACTAGCACTGCAAACACTGTCGTTACAGGCATTCGAGCCGTGGCAGGCTACTCCCATCCAGGAGTGTTTTCTGTTTTCGAGCAAATTTATTGCATGTTTCAAGCACCTTCTTGCAGGAGAACTTCGGACAAACTTTCTGAACCCCACCCCTGCCCCCCCCCCCAATAAAACGTCGAAGTAGTAATGTAATGTACTCTCGAGACCGTCGTTTCTAGGAAATAGAATAGGCCTATATATATATATATATATATATATATATATATATATATATATATATATATATATAATATATATCATATACATATATATATATATATATATATATATATATATATATATATATATATATATATATATATATATATATATATATATATAATTATAATATACATTGAAAGGTTGTAACTGGGTTACAAGACAGCTTTACAGAACTGTAAAGCTGTCTTGTAGTAACCCAGTTACCTTTCAATACTTTAGCTCCCTTTACAGGTTGAGCACTTTACCATTGACTGGTTAACACCTTTTACGATTATATATTTATATATATATATATATATATATATATATATATATATATATAATTGTGTATATATAATTGTATATATAAATTAGCGGCTTGCCATAGGGGCACGGGGGGGCACTTGCCCCCCCCCCCCCCAAAAAAAAGTTTGCAAGCATGGTCTTCAATTTTCAAAATAAAAATAATAAATAAAAAAACATGTCATTCGAGATGGGTTAGGCCCTCCCTTTTCCTTGAGTGGGCTTAAAATTTAAGAAGTGAATAACCTTTCAATGCAATGCGAAGGTTAAACATTAATAAAGTACTTTCAAAACGACATTTTTTCGGCGCGCTTCGCGCGTTTTCTCAGTTGCTTATTTGTAATCTGATTAGCTTAGGCATCATAATGTCATTTACAGAGTGTAACGGTAATGCTGGAGTTAAATGCCCATAATTTTGCAGACACTTCAGAGCTATCGGGGTCATTATGTATGTATACAAAAAGTTGTAACAGACATATAGTCTAAAAGTATTGTGTTTCCCATAGAAAGAGAGGTTTCCCTTCCCTTGTTCAAATTGACAGCGCCGTTGGCCTACGCGCGGTCTTATGACTGTCAAATGGCCTGTTATAAACAAAAGGTTCTCCACCTCTGTGCTAAAGTATAACGTTTCAATTGATTTAAAATAAACACACCAAACAGACAATCTAAGCTCAGTGTGATGAGACTTTTGACTAGTGGCCTAGCTATTTGTATATAGGATGAGACGTCGTTCTGAGTTAGGGGAATTCCTCTCTTCCATTTAAAAAAATTCGTTTCGGAACGGTACTAAGATCCAAAATACTTAGTGCTATCATTTCATCGTTTTCAAGTTTCTTCATGCTCGAAATTTTCGTTAGTTTAAGAAAACAATCCATAAAACCAACATTTTATGGCCTCTTGGCAAAGCTGAAACATATTGTGACACAATGAAAGAAACAATAAAATATTTAAAGGTGGGGATCATTTATACAAATGGATCAAGCCCCTTTGCCCATTTCACCTGCCTCTTACTACACCCCTATGGTAGTACGGTAGCGATCGGTTGATATTGTTGTATTTATTTTTGAAGTAGTCAGCTCATGACTAACTGCCTGAAATGGTTTTTGAAGAGCTTTTGAAAACTACATGGGCATCGCTGTAATACATAATCATAACCATACTCCCATAGGCGTAGGAGGCGGGGGCTGGGGGGGGGCTGCAGCTCCCCCAACAAAATATTTTTGTGAAAATTTGTGCAATATTCTGAGAATTTTTCGAGCACCTACTGAAAGAAAAATAATGAAATAATGTAGCTTAACGGAAATCGATACTTTAAAGAACTTCCTTGGTAATTAGAATATAGTTCTGATTTGGATTGCACCATCACCTATATATTCGGTATTAATTCACCAGTGTGTTTTAATTGTAATGGTTAAACTTATATATTATGATTATCAGTGGTGTATTTGAGGAGCCATTAGGCCATTCCCCTTCACTGACGCCGATATTTTTAGTACCTAAAATAAAGCACGAAATTTTACTTGAAAGGTAGCATATGCGGCGCCAGATTGCATGTAAGGACACCTAATTTTTCAAAAATTTTCAAAGCGGTAGGGGGTGATGCCTATTTTTTTCTTTTAGTACCTAAAATACGTACGGTAAATTTTTTAACACAAATTTTACTTCAAAGGTAGCATATGAGGCACCAGATTGCATGTATGGACACCTAATTTTTCAAAAAATTTTCAAAGGGGAGGGGGACACCCCCTCCCCTTATACCCCTCCCCAGGCCGGCGATCACACAACATAATACCTGCCCCATGAGAGAAGTGGTGGCCACACCACTGATTATTATCATCATTATTGTAACGACTTATTGTAACGAATTATAACCAATATGAAATAGGTAGTAATGTGACAAATTAATGTATGTAATTGGCATGCGGTGTGATAACGGATGCATGCCTATATGATATGTACATTAACATTTTGAACATTTTTGTTTCTATTTTGCGGGCAGATCGTTACAGCCCCCCCCCCCCATCAACTTGGGCCCCTATGCGTATGCATATACTCCTATTGAGGCTATTGTACTATCCGGAGCTGACCATTAATATTGCGGGGGGGGGGGTCTTCCGAACCTCCCTGAATACGGGCTTGAGTTTGCCCCCCCCCAAACAAAATTTCTTAGAGCCGCCCATGTGTGTGTGTGTGTGTGTATATATATATATATATATATATATATATATATATATATATATATATATATATATATATATATATATATATATATATATATATATATATAATTGTATATATAAATATAAATTAAACTTTTTGAGGTGGTTTGCATTTTTACCCTCGGAAAATAGCCAGTCAAAACCCAGTGCCCTCCTCCCTTTCAAAATTTCACCCCAATCCATACATACCTATTGTATTGTAATACTTACCCTTCTCTTCAGTCGTCTTCCCTGTTTGTGTTTCTGTCGCAGCCGCAAAGAATCAAGCTATTGGCAAGTAAGGTGTAGTTTAAAAGAGGTAGTCCTTGTCTTATGCTACGACAGGTGCATGATTAATGGTGATTTATGGGGGAGGTTGGTTATCGGGATTCATATGTCCGCACGAATGTTACGTACAGGTTAGCATCGTTTCTTCCATCACGGTTCCATCGGCCCGGGTGAGTCCGCATCTCGAGCAAAACTGACTGCAGTTCATGAGCTAAAATGCTATATAACTCACACTGTTACCCCTTTCAAAGTGGGACTCATGGTGGATGAGAAAATGTTTTTTAGCTTGACTATATCCATGAAAGCCAGTTTTGGCCCAACAAAAAGGTATGGGCCATGCCTGCCGTATGAACCACTATCTGCTTGAATTTACCAATGCCACCCAAGCACCCTTCATTTTTGTCTAAATATCCCTCAAACAGGTTATACTGGCCTCAGTGGTCTCTGCATCATTTCGCCTTGGTGCCCTCAGATTCCCTTTTGACCGACCCCCACCCCCACTGTATGCATCAATGGAGATGAGATGTATTTGGGCCAAGCAAAAAGAACAGGCTATGCCAACCATATGAACCACTTCCAGCTCAAATAAACCAGTGACACCCACTTTGCCTTACTGTCCCTCAAAAAGGTTTTACTGGCTGGTTTTACTTTCTGTCCAAGTACTTTCTCCCCAATTTCTCCTTGGTACCCACTGATCCCCCTCCCCCCCCCCCACAACCCTCTCACTGGATGCATCAATGAAAACTAATGACGATTTGGGGCCAACCTCTAAGAAGAGCCATGCCTACCATATACACCACTACCTAGTACCAACCCGAATGTAAATAATGACAACTACGAAACTGTCTTACTGTCCCTCAAAAAATTAGTAATGGCTCAAGTGCTTTCTGAATGATTTCTACTTGGTACCCTCTGATCATCTTAATATGTAGAATGCCCACTACTTATTTCAATCTGTGTGCATCCACCAACATCTGGTGGTAGCATGATATTGCATGACCTTACCACAATTGACTACATTGCAAACTTGCAGTGGACCCAGCAATCATACTACATATAGCACAATCTGCTAATGAAAGGAATGGTGTTGCCCAAGGGGTGAAGGGTCACTGTCCCTACACACAAGACCATGGCAATGTTGTTAACACCCCCTGCCCCCAGTACCTCAACATGCCACCATTTCTGGCCACACAAAGTCAACTGAAAATGTGTTACCATTCTGATATCTATTTTACTGGGCAATGAATGCCTTCACTATCATGTGAATTACACATCCTCTGTTATTATCACGATAAATTTACAGGGTTTATATCAGTGGCATACCAAGAAGAGGGCACTGTGTCATGCCCCCCTTCCCCCCCCCCCCCGCAACTCTACCAAAATTGTTTTGAGGGAGCTGTTATCTTTGAGTACCACCATACCATCATGCACTGATTTTCCATCATGCATTGACTGCTTGCCACCTCAACCCTCCCTAAACTGCAAAAACTGAAGAGAACATGGCAAATAATTTTTTCGGTTTTCGGGAAGGCCCTTGGGTATGCCACCTGTCAGGCGCAGAGATTTCTTCTCAACAGGTGAAAAAATTTACTGTGTGAAAAACACAAAGTCAATGGGGTAGTTCTTTGAAAGTGGGGGTTGTAACCCTCACCCCCCCCCCCCGTTTCTCCACCCCTGCCACCTGTGCATCCCTGATGCTTTCTGTAACCAACACAAAAGAGGAAATGTTTGTGACAAAGGCTAAGTCTTCTCCTCAACACAAGCATTATTCCCTTCCAATATGAATGAAGAGTGAAATCCTAAATTGAAAATCAAATGTTCCAAATATATGAAGATAATATAAACATTGACAACAACAGAGTTGGGAGGAAACTACCTGTATTTGGGGACTGACTAAACTATCGATTAGAAATAAGTATATGAGATAGAAGTATAACAAAGTGCAATAAAAGTTGCATGGATGAAGAGACATGGAAGATCTGAACACCATGAAAGCCTCTAAAAAACCAATGGCGAGTATAAACCCAATGGAAAAAGCCTCTTGAAAAAAAGTGAAACATTGTGAGGTCATGTTTGCATTAGAAACGTTTTGACTGCTAACCAAACAATCATACTCCATGTTTCAACACATCATGCATGGCAAACCAGTTCTACGCATACTCAAGTATTCCAGTCACTACTAAAACCTGGATG
This sequence comes from Holothuria leucospilota, assembly GCA_029531755.1. Lineage (NCBI taxonomy): Eukaryota > Metazoa > Echinodermata > Holothuroidea > Aspidochirotida > Holothuriidae > Holothuria > Holothuria leucospilota. The sequence goes on from CM055965.1 coordinate 25,212,468, forward strand.
ATATACCTCGAGCAATCAATTCTTTGGATTAAACAGACCTTTGTTCTGTAACTGCTTCACAAAAATGTGATACTTAGCCTTATCATACTGTTCTACTCATGACAATCTTTTATGAAGGTTTGGTTTTAGTCGAGAGGATGTCATAAAGGCATCAAAATGTCACAAACTACTTTGCAAAAGTAGATCGGTAACAATTTCTTGAAAGACTTGCTGTCATGAACATTGTTGAGCGGATATTTGTATAGTAGTCAACAGGTAAAAATACTTGTGGGCCACACAATAGATGTGGCATTCAAATTTTACACTGATATCCCAAATATGCCTTAAACACAGAAAGCTTTTAGCCACAATTTGGGGGGGGGGGTGGGTGGGGGTGGGAAGTGAGGGAGCCAGCCGGCTTTTCCCTCCTACAGTAGGTCAAAGTGTACAACAAGTAAAAACAGATTGTTTGGGTAAAGCCCAGTAAGAATTTTCCCTCGAGGGTATTAAACGCTATGCCCAAAGGAACACAACTGACAGCTACAAAAACAACGTAGTATGTACTGAAAAAGTAAAAAGTGCTCAACTGAAAGAATACCCTTCAAGAAACCTGAAAGGCTGACACTGTTTTGGAGTGCATGTTTTCAGTCACCACACACCAGGAAGTTTGGGTCAATATTCTGGGTTTACCTTTAAAATGTCTTCCTTTTTTTAACTCTGCAAATGCTAGAAAGTAATCTTGAACACTAAAAGTTAAAACAATCAAAAGTGATCACCTCATTTTCAGAGGTCATTTGTATCAAGTAAAAAAAATGGTCATAGATATTAACTAGTTGAATTAGCACAAAGCAGGAGAGTCTGAGATAAGTGATTTGAACAATTGAGCATTTTTCAATGCACAAAGCAAGTAAACTAGAGAAACATACAGTTCAGCTTTCAAAATTGAGAATTAATCCACAAACTACAAATAACATGGCAAGTTTAAAATCAACATCCTCAAAATATATAACATAGGTCTTGTAATTTCATATGCAAGGTTGAATGAGTTGCTTGAGAAGACATTTGAGTTGATAAGACATGTAACATGTAAACGCTTATAAGCTCTTAACAAAGAATACAACAATTTGCAATCTAGACAGATTCTACATTTTGCTGAAAACCACATGCATACAACCAACACCATAGCAACAATTTTTATATGAATATCACTATAAATCTGTCATCTGTTTAAAGAATAACCATGCATATGTTTTGTAATAAGTGTAGTCTCATTCAAATTCATGAGCAGCAATGATTTAACAGCATTTGTGAGCTGTATAACTCCCCAAAACAATATTAACAAGGTTAATTGAGACGAGTAGTCCATTAGTTTGTTTATTAATAGTGATGTTGCGAAAAATACCCCCATTCTCCCACCGCCAATAAATTTGTTAACTAGTAACTATGATAACAAGTGTCCACCATTTAGGATTAAGTGGTGAATTTAAGTCAAAATTTTTAGGTCTTCATGCTGAAAATGGAATACATGCCAAAGATGAGACAATGGCACACTGTAACAATTATTCATTTCCCTGATCAATAGCATTAAGGCTAAACATTTTACAATTACAAACACTCCTTCGACCAGTACTCCACTCGGCCGCGGTTGTTCATTGAGGAAACTTCTCTCCTTGTCTCCTAGGGTGACCACTGTTGATTACCAGGAAAATGCCAGTTTTACAATAAAATTTGCCACTCGGTCAAGTTGTTAGAACACCTGTTTTATCTGGACGAATGCCTCATTTCCGTGGCATCCAGCATTTAAACTTGAGAGAATTTTGTCGCACAAGTATCAGCTGTCCAAGTACCGACCTGCTTTGGTTAATTTCCACTTATCCAATTTAAAATCCCATCCAAAATGGTTCTGAGATGAAGGGTAGTAGGCTTACTGTCCAATTCAGATCACTCGGTGACATAGCAGTTGGGTCAGCAACCATGAAAGGTAGTAATGCGCCTAGGTTACCTCAACAGAAAACGGCTTTGGCAACCGGTGCTTGCCTTCGTTGTCAAAATTGCCGTTGCCAGTCATGCACTCTGGTAATGGTAGGCTAGTCTTTTCCAGATGTTGGCCTTGCCTGCCCCTGTTGCCAGTCACTTGTGTCTTTTTGTCGGCAGTTGTGTGATGACTTCCCAAGTTCTATGCTAGCATCCCACTGTCATGAAATGCCGCACAGTCCATTTGCTCACAAGTCACTGTGACCTCTACACCAGCTGAAAGTGAAAGCGGTCTTCCATAGTCCCAAGGTAGGTCTGAGCCTGGCCTTAGGCTTGGTGCTGGGGTAGCCTAACCGGCTTAGGGCTGCTGAACTTAGTTCCAACTCCAATGTCACGTAGGCCTAACATCGGTTTTAGGCCTTGACTATTTTCACGATGATTGACAAACGTTATACCACTGGACGCCGGGCCATAAAAACGAAATAAATGACGGTGAACAGCCAACAGCGGGAAATGAGAATAATGTTACTGAACTGAACAGCATGTCCATGTCGTTTTTCAATCGATCAAAAAAGTACTCTAAGCTAAGTTACAAAAAGTTTTTTGGGTCTCACCGACTGTCCCAAGGCAGCTTTCCTGGGCCATATCTAGGATCTTGCGATAGATTCACCAGCTCCAAGCGGTGTTGAAACAGACATTTCTTGTGCTTCTTGCATCAGGGCGCAAAGTGGGCAGCACAAGACACAGATTAGATCTCCAATTACGCCTCCTTCAATACCTTTATTGTCCCGTACTTTCCCTCTGGTAGAGACCCTGGCGTAGATGTTTACGAGTGGAATTAACAATGCCACACCGCACAACAAGCAGTCATCTCCAACGGATTCGGCGAGTTTTCCCTGAGTGTAGCATGGGATGAAGTATGTGAAAATACACATACCAATGTTGCCGAGGCAACCGCAGATTCCGTTTTGAAATTCACCCATTTTTGAAGAAGTTAGTTCCAAAGAAAAGTAAGGACACTAAAAAAGTTTTCCGTAGGTGTGGTGCCTAAGAAGTGAGAGAGACTGAATGCAGTGTAAGCAAAGCAACGCCAATCTGCCAAGTGCAGATATGATAATACGATGTACACTGTCTTGGTGCCTTGACAATACAAGTTCGCTTACAGGTCTGCACGTACACAGTAAAGCTGTATTATGGGCGTTGTCTGCAACTTACGCGGAACGTACGTACGTGGAGACTGGAGATAAGAACGTTCAGATGAATGAACCCATAACACACACACCGTTTGTACAGTTGTACCCACATACTTTCATCATTAACGGTGTACACTATCTCGTCTATTATCGGGTGCCACTGTTTTCAGCTAGCTGGAAAAACCAACTGAGCATGCGTACATTAACCGGCGGCCACAGCCCTACTTATTTTAACCAATGAAAAGCTTTAATTTTGAGTGACGTAGCAGGAATTTACAAAGGAAAGATATGTAAGATACGAGGGTCAACAATTTTCTCTTTTTGAAATCGGCGACGCGAAATGGGATAGTACTTTTTACAGAGATAAAACAGAAATAGTCTCTCTGCCTTCTGTCAACGGTCTACAGCTGACGACTTAGTTGGAATATGGGATGACTTTGAAGTTACAACGGCCCTATCCTAGATTCTGTTCCTGAAAGGTCGTGTCACCAATGGGCGTCAATCCTGGGGGAGGGGGGGGCAGGGGGACACGTCCCCTCACATTTTGGAAATACAACCATTGACTTAAGATTTTTACACAGTAAATTTTGACGGAAGTGACCATGCCCCCCCCCCCCCCACATTCGAGTAAAGACTGATGCCCATGGTGTCACCCCATGACCCTCTACTTGAGCGATTGTAGATCTGTTTTCGCCCTTCTGGCCATTCCGTTGGGCTTTTTCAAAGAGTATTAAATTATGAATATATTTAGTTTATACTATTGGTTCATAAATTGAAGAGTCCACCATTCCCCAAGAACAGTCCCAATTGCAGGGATACGGTAACTCTCCAAGGTGTGTGAGGCGGGGTTCGGGCGACATCCCCCTCCCCCTCTAGCAGAAATGTCTATTTTAGGACAAGAAACGCTGTTACAGGGCAAAGTTCATGCCATTATTGCTTGCCAAATAAAAAATTCAGGGCAAACACCCGCCCCTTGTGGAACGTCTTCCCATAGGCATACGTACGCCTTTGGCATCCCTCCATATTGTTGAGAATTCGTCACAGACAACTAGAACCGCCAGCTTTTTTGGACATAAGCGAACTTCGGCCCTTGTCTTGCTCTGTGTACAGTGCCGGTATAATTATTTCTGGCATTTATCCAACCCCTACATTAAGAGTAAGAATACAGAAATATGAGGACGAATCTTTCCTTCTTACCATACCACGTGGTTCTCGTTATTATGTGCAACTTTCGGGCTTGTGAAATTTTTTGGGTAACGAAGGAGACCTTGATGCACCAACCACCCACAAACCTGGGTCATATCATGTCCTGAGAAATAAGTTTCTGCTAGAGCGGGAAGGATGCCGCCAGAACCCCCGCCACAAGCACCTTTGAGAGTTACCGTATTTCTGCAATTGAGACTGTTCTTGGGGAATGATGATTTATGAACCAAAGGTATAAACTTAGTACATTCGTAATTTAACCCTTTGAAAAAGCCCCAGCGGGAAAAAATGCACTGCAATATTGGAAAAACGCAAAACAACGCGATTGTGATTACAAAAAAGCGCAATGACGTAATAGTGTGACCACTGAGCCCGTCCTTTGGTTGGGTGAATGAATACTGCCTATGTCCCAGGGGCGTCAATCCGTATTCAAATGTGGGGGGGGGGGACATACATGACTTAGCACAAACCATTCCCTTTGGTTTTGAAGAGGGGTGTCTTACTATAGGCCCTTTCCTCCTCCCCCCCCCCTTATGATGACTGACGCCCTATTCTAATAAGAATTATCATTTCAAAGTTAACATGACCATCTGCCAGGTGAAATACACGGAGTCCACGGAATTACTCCAAGATGTTATTTTCACCATGTCCCAAAATAGCTTTTTTGTCGGAGATCATGGACCCGACCAGGCCCGTTGCTAGGATGACATGTTTGGGGGTGTGAAGGTCCCAAATTCAGACTGGGTGGATGTTTTACCAACTGAGTGGCGGCGCGTAAATTGCACCTTTTCTTTTTATGAACCCTGCGTTTTGTATACAGCAGTGGGGATCCTTCCTCTGTCACTATATAAAGGTGTCGTCCTGGGGGGAGGAGTCTAAGGGGAGGGAGCCTCCCCCTCCCCTTTGAGATAGAGACCCTATAGTGGGAGAGATTGGCCAACCATTGTTCTCAAATACGCATTCTGATTGGACGAAATGTATGGGCACCATTTTGTAGCCAAAGTACGAGCTTGCAAGATCATGTGTGCCTGTACATTCGAGAAGTTATACGGGCTGTACATACGACCGGACGTACTCATCCTATGTAAGACAGACGTGTTTTGTTTCCAAAATTGCGGCCGGGTTGTGCTGCATTTGTATGCACGAACAGACAAGAAAAGGGTTACAAGTTGTATAGATTCCCATCCTGTACAAAGAGAAGGCTTCGGTGGGCTGTAAAAGTTAAAAGGTTCAATTGGAATCCGTCAAATAGCGATCGCTTATGCGATGTAACTTTACAGTATACAACTTAGTAATACATGTAGGCCTAACGATAGAGTAGGCTTAGCCTTAGACATTACGAAGTTCTGTACAAGGCATAGCCTATCCCGGCTTGATATTCCAACACATAAACCCAAATACAACTCCTCCCTTTGGCCTAACCTGCTAACCCTAATCCTAATACTAACCCTATTGGAGAGTTGTCGGAATACCCCTATAGAGACGTTGGAATACTAGAGCTGCAGTCCCCAGTCATAGGTGAGCAGTGGCGTATTGGGGGGGAGGCATCTTGGGCCATGCCTTCACCCCCTCACTGATACCGATTTTTTTTATTTACTTCCTAAAGATACGTAATTTTTTAACACAAATTTTACTGCATATGGTAGCATATGTGGCACCAGATTGCATGTAAGGAAACCTAATTTCAGGCGTGTAGCCACGGGGGGGGGGGGCAGATGTTTGCCAGCCCCCCCCCAAAAAAAAAATTGCGCGTGTCCTAATAAAATGTGTAAGAATTAAGGACGGCGATCGATGCCGTGACCCCCCCCCCCCCAATTTGATACCTAGGCCCTAAAAATTTCATCCTAGCTACGCCCCAGTAAGCTGATTTTTCAAAAATTTTCGAAGGGGAGGGGGAACCCCATTGGGGAGGGGGACCCCATTGGGGAGGGGGAACCCCATTGGCTATGGTCCCCCCTCACTTATGCCGATGTTTTTGTTTTAGTTCTTAAAAATACGTCAATTTTTAACACAAATTTTACTTCAATTGTAGCAAATGTGGCACAAGATTGCATATGAGGACACCCAATGTTTTAAAAATTTTCACAGGGGAGGGGTACACAATAACAGATCAACCATTGCTCCTGGATCTATTAGTAGCATGAGAAAACTGAACCGGCCATTTGCGTACCTTTGACTTTGAGATTTTAAATGAAATCACTTTTAAAACTGTCAAAATAGCATACACCATTCTCATTTTCTTCACTTTCTATTAGAAAAAGTAACTCAAAATGAAGGGTGTCAAGTTATCCCCTCCCTCTAGACCTCTCCCAGGACGGCTTTTCTTTCAGCGGGTAACAAACTAAAGGTTCCGGCAGACAGTGCCAGCCAGAGTCACCCAATACGAATGATTGTCAAAAGAAAACAGAACGCTGTAACTCACTTTGTTTTACATTTTGTGCGGAACACGGTACGCACACATGCAGTGTATATGACATCTGGCCATAGTTAACATTTGGCTCCAAAATGGCTCCCATGAAATAAGATGGCCAATCTTTCCCACTATAGGGTCTCTACTTTGAGAAATTTTTGTTAATTTGAGGTTGCTTAGATGCAAAATGGTGCTATCTTTGGGATATTTTTGGAACTGATCGTATATGGCTGGAAAATGTCCATAATTTAGTGAATTCTAATTTTTCCGACTGACTGGATATTTTTACTAACTGCAGTGGCGGCGCGTAAATTGCACCTTATCTTGTTATGGATCCTGCGTTTCGTATACAGCAGTGGGGATCCTTCCTTTGTCACTATGTATTGGTGTCGTCCTGGGGGAGGGGTCTAAGGGGAGAGGGCTCCCCCTCCCCTTTCAGAAATTTTTGCTAATTTGAGGTTGCTTAGATGCAGAATGGTGCTATCTTTGGGATATTTTTGGAGCTGATCGTATAGTATATGGCTGGAAAATGTCCATAATTTAGGGAATTCTAATTTTTCTGACTGACTGGATGTTTTTACTAACTGCAGTGGCGGCGCGTAAATTGCACCTTTTCTTGTTATGGATCCTGCGTTTCGTATACAGCAGTGGGGATCCTTCCTTTGTCACTATATAAAGGTGTCATCCTGGGGGAGAGGTTTAAGGGGATGCAAAATGGTGTTATCTTTGGGATATTTTTGGAGCTGATCGTAGTATAGAAAAGGTGTGAAGGACTAGCAAGGGCGTTTTTCAGAATGCTTTTTAGTCGTAAGTGAATTAACAGTCACCATCTATACCGATAATGGCTTCGGCGAAGCGCTCAGTAAAAATTTTTGAAAAATGTTTAACGGCAACAACGTACTTTCAACCTTCCACATCATGCTACAAATTAGACTGAATGCAGTGGCGTACCCAGGATTTCTTTCAAGGGGTGAGGGGCATGCAGTATGTTGTGTGATTGCTGGCCTGGGGGAGGGGTCTAAGAGGAGGGGTGTCCCCCTCCCCTTTAAAATTTTTTGAAAAATTAGGTGTCCTTACATGCAATCTGGTGCCAAATATGCTACCTTTTGAAGTAAAATTTGTGTTAAAAAATTGACGTATTTTTAGGAACTAAAAAACTTGGCATCAGTGAGGGGGCATGGCTCAATGGGGTGTCCCCCTCCACTTTGAAAAATTTTGAACAACTTGGTGTCCTTACATGCAATCTGGTGTCAAATATGCTACCTTTTGAAGTAAATTTGTGTTAAAAAATTGACGTATTTTTAGGAACTTATAAAAATCGGAATAAGTGAGGGGGACATGGCCGAATGGCCCTCCCCTCTGCGTACGTCACTGATTGAATGATCCCATATTGATGCGAGGCCCTGTGATCAGAACAGTTCCATGTATAATTACCTTTTTAATGGTCATGAGAAGGAGTGCAAACCGTGACGCATGCGCGCGAAGCGCGCCGAAATTTTGTCATTAAATAAGATTTCCCTGACGAAATTTGCATTCAGAATCTGCATCGAAATACTTAACAATTGCTCAACAAACCTACATGCCACTCAAAAAGCCAGTCAAATAGAGCCACGACACTACTCTTTTACGCAAATGGGGAGGGGGGACATTTGGTATTGTGTCCTCCACCCATCGAAATGTGGGGGACTTGTCCCCCCGCCCTTCCCCCTCCCAGGATTGACACCCATGCTATGTCCGTTCGGATTTCATTTCTAGAATATTTTTGTTGCAACTCATCCGCCAATAGCGGGAAATTGCAGTGCTGCGAACCGGCTTGTGCATGTACCAGGGAGCTGTTTTCCGAGTTGTTCAGATAACAACTCCCTGCATGTACTTATCTCGGTTAGCATAGTATCTTAATTTAAAAAGAATCGTTCCGAAAGTGTTTGCTTATTAATATCTTAAAAGCATTCGCTGCTGAAATTTGCTGAAATTTTCTTCAAGTTTGGCGTGAAGAACAGACATTTTATTAAATCTGAAAAATGGCAATAAATATAAAAGAAAATCCTGAATTACCTTTCCGAACATATTTCACCTGTGGGTGTCCAAGCTGTGCGTGACTTAACATAATAGAGGGCGTTTTACCTAAAATGTCTTCAAATTACAAAAGTTGCAATGGATGCTCTGAGCATCTCCAAATAGAGGAGTGATCAGGATTGACGCAAATTACTGATGGCAACAGTTAACTCTGTACTCCATTTAGCATATCCCCATCCACGGGGACCAGGGAAACCGGTATTATGTTTTGCGAATAGGTTAAAGACAGATTTGCATCACCCCAAGAATGACTTTTACATAGGGGTCAACAAAAGTCTCAATTGGTGACTGCTCTTTGATTGACATCAGAGTTACAAAATTCAAAAGATGCAGAGCAGCTCATATTACACAACACGCACAGAGAATGTTTTGATTACACATGGGATCTTTTATGCTCACCAGGATGTGGGCTTGAGCAGTGAACTGTTTGTGTCTGCACAAGGAGAAGCAGTAAAGACAAATATGGGCGGGACTTACCACCAAGTAAAAAATCATACTTGAAGGCCCGTAGCCAGACAAGGTACTGGCCGGAGGGGGCCAGAGTTTTTCCAGGAGGCGAAATTTTTTTCAGGGGGGGGGGGAGGGCCAAATGTGTACAAATGTATTAAGTCAATGGTAAGATTCAAACTCTCTGGGGGTGGGGCAAAACAAATTTCAGGGGGCTTCGCCCCCTGGGCCCCCGTTGACTACGGGCCTGCGTGACTTGGGGTGATACAAATCCCTCTTTAAGGTTTTTTGATTTGATGCATGGAAGCTTCACTGGCGGATCCCAGGGCCTTTGTTTGGGAGGGGCCAGACTGGTGGTACAGTGATATGGAGGAGGATACTAAGGGAAAATTTTCCTGTAACTGGATGCCCTCAGATGCGATTTGGTGCAACAAAAGTGTACAATTGTGAAGTTAATTTCTTCTAAAAAATTTCGTTTCCCTAGGTCTAATTATTTTTTGGCCCACATTTGGGTGGGGCCATGACCCCTGTTGGCCCCCTTGGATCCGCCAGTGGAAAGCGTTAACATTTGAGAGGGTGGCAGTTCTATCACCTGTCGACAGGCTATGATATGGTGGCTACAGCTGTTATCCAGGACCATGTAAGGTGGCCATTTGAATTCAAAAACCCGAAATTTATCTCAAATACTCAGTCCGAAGCCATCTTACGTGAATTTGTGATTAATTAACAGGATATTTCGGGTTCCTTTCACTGCCACGAGTTTTGTCTGCCACTGGGCATCACCGAAACTGAATAACTGCCCCCAAGACCTCCGAAGTGGGTTGACCCCATGTAAATCTTCATTAGGTGAATCATTTCGGAAAATTCCAGCTTGTATGCTAGGCAACGCTATTGGCAACGTACCACTGCAGAGTCTGCTCCATGAAAATTTGCAGTCCCGTCATCATAGTAACATCGTGTTTGCCATAGGCCGGGGGAGGGGCAGGCTTAGCAGAGCTCAACCATCAGTTAGTGTTTAGTGTACAGAGTGAAAAAAAATGCTACAAATGCCTCCCATCTATATTGCCGACATTGGCATTTTCCGTGTCTTACAAACTGCATGTAAACAATTTTTCGGCATCTTTAGTAACCAAAGATTTTAAAGGTCAATGTGATAAAAAAATATTTTAAAATTACATGGGGAAAACTGCCCCTGCGTCCCACCCCCTCCCCCGACCATGCACGGCCACGATAACACCCCTCCAAACAGCTAGTCCAAGTGGTTGATAACTAGGGAAAATTTTCTTTTTGAGGGAAATTTTGACTATGCAGAAGGACTTGTCCTACCCTTGTCATAGTGGACCAGATTTGTCTCCCTCATACCCTGTAAGTGATGAAAAGCTTTATTTACGCATGTTCTCCCTCTAATTTGCATCTAATTATGGAAGAACGTAATAAGTTACATTGTTAGGGGGATTAGTGCTTTGAGCAAGCCTTTGACATTGTATGCACGTTCGAGAATGCACTGGAACTTGAAGAAACAGTCCATCATGGAGTAGCCCTTCTTATTTAGGGGCTATTCAAGATGTGGCAAATCGGACCAAGTTTTGTCGATAGTGTTACTTTCGGTCGTTTGACACCGTATATTTTGTATGGAAGGTTGGGGCATTATGTTACTCCAAGGAGTTTGTTTAGTGAAGTTGCAGTCAACTGTGAGTATGTCTTTGTTGCTTTTACCGCAGTGTATGCAAATGTGGGAGGATGTGAAACTTTATAAGAGAACGAATGAAATTTGTTCGATTTACACAACGTGGGTTTTAGGGATCCCACTCTACACTAAAAACTGGGGTTGGGGTCATGGGCGTCTGCAGAAAAAATATAGGGGGCAAAACTTTTAATTGATCAAATCGGGGGAAATTTTTACTCCCAGAAAAGAATGTTGAACGTTGGGTGTAGCCAGGAATTTGTCGCCGGGGGGGGGAGAACTGTGGGCAAACTATCTAAGTGTAGCGTCACCATAGTTTGGCGCGAAGCGCCAAGAAAAGTTTGGCCGAAATTCCTCCCAGATCGCTGAAAATGGCACTTCCCAGGCTTGTGAGTTGCATCTGATCATTTTCTGTTTTGAAAGCTCATGTTCTGATAACTTCTAGCTATATCATAAAAAATGACGTTATTTTTGGTACTAGTTTAGAATCATTGCCCGGAAGTGACATAAGTCTTCATACAATCGTAAGTTTGGCCTAATCTCACCCTAAACGTAACCCTAACTCTCAATTTTAACCATTTTTGGGGTCAAATTAGTCAATTATACTACCCTTAAGCCTAGCCTAGACCTAAATGGCTTTTCAAAACCCAAATGTGGCAAATTGTCACCAAAAACTCAACTCTAACCATCACCATTAACCTTGACTTGTGGGTACTGATTCTAGGTTAGGGCCTTATTTTTTCTTCAAGTTTTTTTTTTCAAGTTTTTGATTTTCCGGGTTGTGGAAGTGCTCCCCTTGCCCCCCCTCCGGACGCCCATGGGTGGGGTTATACAGGTTGGAAAAAAACCAGTGCAGCCGAAGGCGACTCTCTCGAGGGCGTAGGGTCATGGGCCAAACTTAGAACCATAGTATCGCGCTCATATGGAACCACTTTCGATGGGGATGGGGATGGGTACTTTGTCCCGAAATTTTTAAACAAGTGTGCTCAAAAAAAAAAATAATAATAATAATACATAGGCTACTTTGCCTACGATAGCAATTTTCTGTACAAATGGGGAAGTCCACGGTCTCGCACACCTATGCACGGTGGGGTCTAGGGGAATTGCCACAGTGGTTACTAACATAGCACGATGTACGGCATACGGTATTCCATGGGTATCATAACCCTGGAAAGCCTTAAAAGGGGCTGAGTAAAAAGTGTCCTCTCCTTGGAGCACTCTAGTAGGAAATATGGGCATAAGCGCCTTAACCTGTGGGAACATTTTAAGGGACTGCATCTAGCTAACTTCAATGGCATGGTGTTCGCAATGAACAGCCACGAAAATCACAATTAGAAAATTTTTGTCTTACATCGGTAGCTATAACTCTGACTATTGGCCGCTTAATACAAGTGAATTGTGGGCGCCGTTAGGATTTGGTGATGTGGGCACCACAGGGGATGATGTCGAAAGCCCATTCCACATAGTCACAGCAAATCGATTGCAGGTGTGAAGTAGGCGCAAACAGCGGAATTTCCTCTTTCCAACTTGGATATTTCCGGAGTAGCAAGTCCCCACAAGTTTAGTTGGGTAATGAGGCATTGGTACCCTCTCAGCCTAGCAGAGACCTCGTCGGAGTGACAGCTTAGGGTACATGGGACCACCTTAGTGGGCCTGTTATGGTCCAGGGGTAAAACCCCGTTTGTACGGGTGGTGAGGGTCCAGAGAGCAAAGCCTCGGGAAGGTTTGGAATAATTACTAAAACTGGAAAGCTAGTGTGAATCTTTTCGCTGACCTCCAGATGACACTGTAAACACACCAAGCACTTTACGAGACTCTTCTCAACAAGAATTGCGATAAACATCTTGCAGGAGGAATGACCAAGCCAAGTTACGGGAGTAGCATTGACCGTGAGGGGGGATAAAAATGGTTCAGGATAAATTCTTGGTAGTCGGGCTCTACATTTTAAACAAACACCGTGGAATGAGCCAATCTATTAGATAATTGCCATCGTTATTTTGTTCGGGCGGTTTTTAAGGAATTTTGCCCTCTTTAAAGGGAAATAATACAGTACGTTTGTTGTGCAGAAAATTTTCATTTTTAAAACCAATACTTTTAACTACAGAAAAATAGACTCTTTAAATAAGGCAGCACAGTAGCTTTCTTTAAAAAAAAATAAGGTCTACACCAGGGGTGCCCAACCTTTTTTGACCCAAGATCTACCTTTCAAGTAGCCAACCTCCCGAGATCACAAAACATATACACTGTCATACAGTTACACATAAAAAACGCTATTTTTCATTTTTCCTACACCCCCCCCTTCCCCCTCGGTGGACTTGGGATCAGTCTGCGATCTACCAATAGACCGCGATCGACTGATTGGGAACTCCTGATTTACACAAAGAGAAATTCAGTAATTTGTCGCTCAAAATTAATTTATTGACCCAAACTTTCAAATGATGTTACATCCGTTATTCTTGTAATGCGTTATATTTTGAGGAGAAAAAGCTGTTGCTGGAGTTGGTTGTTGTGACTGAATGGTTTATAACGATTAGAGCTTTGTATGCCATCTTGGTGCATGTGAATAGCAATATTTCCCTTTAAAATTAATTCCCCGGAATTTACTCGACACTTCCCTTACCTTGCAATTAACTGTAATATAGCTTTGATATTTTTAGTGTTAACTTGGACAGGATCCCCCTCCTCGTTGTAAGAAACATTGATGGGGACGCGCGACGCCACTTTGACTCAAACAACGAAAAAACTTCGTCCACTAAAATGAAGAGAACACGATTGCATTGGAGTAGTTTGGGGAAGGTATGCCCCTTCCCTTTAAAGATATGTCCTTCCCTTTCTGAAGAACTTTCAGCTATTTAAACAATTAACAATTGAAAAATTAGACTACCTTTGAAACTAAAAGTCCCTTGTCTTGCCAATAAACGACATTAGATGTACATAAAATAATTGTGATTTGTCACTACTAGCCTTCATTTGGGTGCAGTCGGTTATTCTTTGTAAATGCCATAGTCCTACACATTCACCATAAATGGATTATAAATCCGCCGAAAAAACAGTGCTTTAAAAAATGCTTGTAACCTTTATTTGAAATAGAATAAATCACTCTACGAATGTCATGCATTATTTCAAATTTGCAAAATGATCACCTTTTGCACCCGGACTCTGAGGAGGTTAGACAGGGGTGTAGGAACCAGGGGAGGGTACTGGGGACATGTTCCCCTTACCACTTCTGAAAGTGGTTGAATGTGCCCCTTCTGAAATGAAAAAAGGTTCATATACATGCATACATATATATGTATATCTGGGACATTGAAGAGTGCCCTTCTAATGTTGCCCCCCCCCCCAATTTTTGATATGTTGCTTGTCCCCTGAGGCTAGATGTGTAGAACCCCTGTAGTCATAGGAACTTACAGTTCTCGCCAGAATTTTTCCGTGTATTGCTGTCTTAATAATGAACATACTCATAAAGCACGAAGTGTGAACTAGTGACCATTGCCCCAGGCTCGGCGGAACGGAAAAATATTGGGGGCTGAGTGCCAGCAAGGCTATCTAAGCGGAGCGCCACCATCAGTTGGCGCGTAGCGTACAAGAAAATTTTTGGCTTTGCAAACCCTCCAGATGGCCAGAAACGGCACTTCCCGAGTGTTCTAAGCTGCATGTACCCAGCCTTGAAATATGGATCTTATGTCTGCAATTTCTCAGTAAAGGAGAAAAAATCAATCTATGAAAAATGGTAATTCATATCAGATGAGTTCGGCAAATATTGAGGGGGTGAACGTACCTTTAGCCCCCTCGCTTTTTTATTGGGGGCTGAGCCCCCAAGCCCCCCCCCCCCGTTCCGCCGCCACTGCATTGCCCGCAAGTGCATCGAAATTTTGCGTGAGGAATCATATTCTGGCCCTGCACTGGACACTAGTAAACTGCCAAGAGCAGGCGTGGAAACCGGAAACAGATTTTTCACAACGGAATTAAGGCGCCAATCACTGTCGCGAATCTACCAGTGTAGGTGCGAATTCCCGACGCAAGGGGTGGGCATCAGGGGACCTCTACATGGAAATTTTCTTATCTATTACATGTGATTTCTTGGCATCTGGCGATCATTCAAGATAGTTACCGGTACCGCGCACAAACAGACAAAGAAGAATTTTCCATTGAACTACGCATTAGTTTGCAGTGTATCCTACTCTGCCATTTCGGGATCGACAAATGACGGCAATAATGATTATGAATCCGTCAAACTGCCCAAGAGACGGCCTTGGGATCTTCTATTTCTAACCCAGGAAATTTCGAAACTAAACATGGTAGAAGCAATTACATGGCATCTGGTAAATAACTTCGTGCAGCTCTGTAACCGTCTTATAGAAAAAGTGGACAGGAGTGAGGCCCTGGGACCGAGACGCCCTTATAGGCGTACGAGCCCAGTCTGAAGGCAGCAGCCCCTGTAGCTCGAGCAAAACCTAATTGTTGGGCAGATTTTTGTAAAAGAAAATAGGGCAATTTCTAGGGTAATAGTAGGCCCAAATAGTCAAAATCGCCTCAGTCCCCACAGGAAATATCCTATACGTCTACGCCCCCTTTCATCTGCGCCTGAAGTCATGTCTGTCAAGAAGGCGAGGTCTAGATTAAGAATGTCCCGCTATCTCTTTAATGGTGCAATGTTTCTTGAAAAATTGCATATTTTCCCAAACATCGAGATAGTAGAAGGAACCCCCTTCCCGGCCTCCTTCGCTTCCTTGCAGATATGGGATGTGTGGGATTCTGGATCCATACACAGAAATATCAACGCTTACCGCTGAATTATGTGAATACGGTACGTTGGAGACGATTGAGAGTGCCCTCAAATTTTGGGTTTTTGCGAAAACTTTGTGATAGAAAAAAATTCATTCATCGCCCATTCCGAGACACCTATCAACCAGGGATGAATAGTACTCGAGACCGGTTTTTCCCGGTCTCGACACCCTGTGGTCTTGGTCTTGGTCTCGGTCTCGGAAATTTTTCTGGTCTCGCTTCGAGACCGGCAAAAAACTTGTCTTTTATTTTATTTTGTTTTCAATAATCTCATTTATTTTCAAACTATTTTTTACTTCATTTACTTTCATTGAAAAAATTTCATTGAGAAAAAATTCATTCATACAGCGAGTGGGTCTTTAACTTGGTCAATGGGGATAAAGGTGCATTAGACTAGCACACGGTCAGGTTACTCAGTATAATCAGAATAGTGGCAGTCTGGTACTGCATTGCATGTTTTGAAAGGGTGCTGCTTTTATGCTTTGGGTTCCACGGAACTGCTGAAGGAAGCCGTTCAAAAAAATGGGACGATAGCCACCGGTAGGTGCTCACAAAGAGCCCCAAAAATGGTTTTCGGTGGCTAGGAAACTTTGGAACCTTTTGATTTGTGCCCCACCGTGCATCCGACTTTGGCCGGAAGGTCTGGGGTTCGACTCCTGGCCGGGTCATACCGAAGACTTTAAAAATGGAACTTACTGTCATTGTGCTTGATGCTCAGCATAAGCAATGGAATAGGAAAAACAATCCAGTGAGCCACAACTGGAAAAAAGGCCGTGGCCGGCCCGACTTAAACTAATTGGTTGGAAACTGAGCCGTAAAACCTCATCTAATTCTGACCCACCGTTCGAAATTTGGGACTGTTTCCCTCCCCCCCCCCCCCCTCCCGATCGTGGTACCCATGAGTGGGTGAACCTGAATTTTGGTCCTGTTTTATGGTTCTGTGTAGACAGAATTTTTTTTCTCCCACTTTGTTACTACGTGTAAAGCTAAGGTACAGCAGACACATAGCCTACCATTAGAGAGGGAATGCGAACAATAGACCTATGAGTATGATTGGAATTAAGGTCAATAGATGCTTCAAAACTGATCGATATTTAAGGTCATTGATTAATGACATAGGCGTTCACCCTTTGTGTCTAATGCACACTATCATGACAAATATGGTGGCAAAAACTGTTGTTCGAAACTGGGGGCGGCAACTCTTACCTCCTTAGTGACCAAGTATCAAGTGCATGTCACGAAGCAATCAAACTAATACAGTCGTAGAGGAGTGTACGTTCCTCTTTTCAAACATTTTCTTCGTTGCGCTTAGCGCAAACTCGTTACCACTTGTACATGGTGGCTGTTGTATTAATACATTTATGAAGAATAACATCCTCCACCCATTTGGTCATACCTACTCCTCTCTACATATCCCATTTGTAACTTAATGCTCTTGAAACTTCTCTTTCAAATTAGTAAACTTTACTATTTTTGTGAAAATAATTAAAAAAAATTACAATTTTTGTGAATTACCACCAGTTGCAGGGTTAGCTAAAAAGAAAGTCCTCATTTTGTAACAGCGCTTCCAGGGACTTCGCCCATAGGCACCCCAAACGGGATTTTAGGTTGCGTTACAGTCAGCGAATAATACCTACTGTTTTTGGTAGAGGTCAAAGGTTATGTGAGGTCATCGAAGGTAAAACTTCAAAAATCCTTTAAATTGCTTGTAACCACAACACATCAAGATAGGAATAAAGGATGCTTTTCATACTTGGTATTTGGATTTATCATATTAAGAGAACGAACCCTGTTGTTTTTGGTGGCGGTCAGAGGTCATGTCAGGTCACCAGAGGTCAAACTAAAAACCTTGTAAACACAATACCTCAAATTAGGAAGCATGGATACGATACTTGGCGTGTGGATGCATTATGGTCAGAGGATTATCCCTATTGTTTTTAGTAGAGTAAAAAGGTCATGTGAAGTCATCAGAGGACAAATGAATCCCTTGCAAAGTTACACATGATATTTCAAGTTCGGAATGGTAGATTTACTTTTCATAATTAAAGTTTATCATATTAAGAGGAAGAATTCAAGTTTCTTGTGGAGGTTGAAGGTCATGTGAGATCACCAGAGGTTCAGAACCGAATCCTTGTAAACACCATATCCCAAGGTAGGAAGCATGCATATTTTTCATACTTGGCTTGTAGATGCGTTATAGTCAGAAGATGAACCCTATTGTTTTTTACCTACGTCAAACGTTATATGAGGTCACCTGAGATGAAACTGCAAAAACTTTGGAAATTGCTAGTAAATGCAATATCTCGAGATGCAAAAGATGAATACCTTTCATTTTCTTTCGGCAAGGAATCACTACCTGTGGGCTTTCTGGTCTTTTTCCAAAGTGCACCTTGCAGTCAAAGCTTGATTGTCTTTAGAAAATACATGAAACCTGTCTTTTGGAAAGCTACATAACTTTTTCACAGTATTCTAGTAAAAGAACGGGAAGGGACACTTTTTCCCCAGACCAAAGAAAGTCACAGAAAAATACAGGTTGCTGGAGAAAGCTTGGACTGAAGGTACCCTTACAGTTTCCCTGGGAAAGTAGGCAAAAATCTGTATGTAATGGGTAACTTTTGGAATTCAAAAATGGAGTAAATGAAAACAAGTATGCATTAGCCTAATGTTTTACGTAATACTGTTCTTGTTGCACTTTGCACTTTAGATGTAAATATTTATCTATTTATTACTTCTGGAGTGAGGAGAAAATACTGAACGGGGGCGAGACAGCTTCCAGGGGGAGAAATATTTTCGGGGGGGGGGGCTAGGTGTGTTAAAATGTGTTAAGACAATGGTAGTTGAAAATATCTTATGGGGCCAAAATTTTGCTAAAGGGGAGCACCGTCCCCTGGCCCCCATGGCTACAGGCTTGTCTGGGTGTATTCATTATTCCATAGCCTCTTGCAATACATATTATCATTATAACTATGACCAACAGGTCTTTGCATCATAAAAATGGACCTGCCGTTAGGCCGAGTTAGGCGATAATAATGAAAAATATGTAGTCTGTAGGCATCCAATGCTATTTCAAGGTAGCCAAATGCTTCATTCTTACGGTCTTAATTCTGTAAATGAATCGTAGCTTCCGGTGGCTTCGTTCAGTACTACCCCCATCGGGGACCATACAGCAAGCCTCTGGACCCTGTGCGTTTAATCTCTTATGAGCATCATTTGGCGGATACTGGTGCTATTATGATGTTATATTAGATAACATTAGCATTAAATTTTCATCATCGTTACCATTGAGTTTTCTTACCCCGGGGTTACCCCCTTGCTTTTGGACGTACTACATTAAGGGCGACAGCTCAATGCATAATGTCTATAGACCTTATGCATATGACTGTATGACGTCACAGAACAGAAAGTGCGGCCTCCAGTGGAGAAAAGCGCACATCATTGCAACCAACAAATCCAGACAGATGATTTGAGTTTCGGTGGGATACGCGCGTAGTCTTCTACGCGCGCTTGCGAAGTTTACGTCGTGCGTGCAATGTGCTTCATTGTTTTGTCTATACTTACCCCTGGCTACATCTAATTTACATAAATCTTGCGCGCTTCGCGCAACTTATTGGCACGGAGCCCCAAATGTAGGCCATTTTGGTTAGCAACTCGTCCTCATTAGCCTGAAGCGCAAAGCGAGGAGGTCTGCGACGTAAATCTTAAAATCGCCAGTGGTATCCTTCGCGCTCTACGCGATTGTGACGCCACATTTTCTGCAACTTGACAGACACGGTACCATTCATGTAGGATGTATGTATATTGTGCAAGTGCTTTATCATGGAATGGTGTTCCACAAAAGTTTTTTCAAGACAATGCTAACTTCAGCATTTTATCAGCAATAAATGCAGGGATTGCAACAGAATTTACCCAAAGGAGGAGTGGGGGAGGGGGGGGGGGAAAGTTTTCTCCTATAATCCTCTCTTCCTCCACTGCCATACTCACCCATCGAATATGTTCCGGCTTTGAGGTGCTGCTACCCCGTCAGAGCTTGCCCTCCCCCTCCCCCCCCCCCCACTCCTCCTTTGGGCAAATTCTGTTGCAATCCCTGCATTTATTGCTGATAAAATGCTGAAGTTAGCATTGTCTTGAATTTCTTGTAGAACACTCAAAACTACTGAAGTTGCATGTTATGGTTTCCTTCTTTTCAAAAATTTTCCAGGGATAGCCCTCGCTTCAGGCACATCTGTATGTTCTTATATGACGGATTCGACCTGACGAATGAGCTCTATGAAACCCGGGCTAACCTTTCTGCAATCCCTGGATCCCCCTAATTATCAAAATAATTATAATTACCTTCAAATAATAAACCTGTTTACAAAAATAGATTAGAGCCTATCAAGCAATGTTATGTCCTGTTTTCCTCCGCACAGTGAATAATGATCTTGTTTAAGAAAATTTTGCTAATTTTGAATTTTATCTTAATCTATTTTTGAACTGATTTCAAAGTTTTGAATTATGACAGCTAAGAGTGAAGAGTGTGTAGATGTATAGGCTTACACTGCATGCAAAAGGGACGGCCATTTCTAGCTTCGCGCGAACTGATGGGGTAATATGTCACTTTACATTTATCACATTCTTCCGCGTAGGTGTGGAAGAAGGGGCTATAAGAGTAAGGGGAACCTTTCAATGGGGGATAGGGGTTACTGCAGCACTTTGGCCCGCAATTTTAATGCTTGTTTTCCGAAAAACACATGTTGTCCTTAAATAGCTAATTTTCTGCCCGAATGGGAAGGGTGTTACATCCCTTACCAAGTGGGTATCACTATCAGTGACGGTTAACCTTCCCTAATTAGGCTACAGATGGCACAGTTATATCAGTTATAAGTGAACACGGCCAGTGTTCAGTAAATTTAAACTTAACTTGTGTGAAATAGTGACGTACTTAGATGCAGGGGTGGCGCCATTATTTGCCTGACGGGGACCACCATTACCGATGTGTTGGGGTACCAGCAACTTGGAGCCCCGACAAAGTCAAAGGGTTCCCGGAAGGATGGCAAAAGCAAAATCAGTTTTCGACACGTGAACCGCGCCGAAAATTGAAGGTTGTTTTTTTTTTACAAAATTTGAACGGTTTGGGTTTTTCTGGAGGAAAATTTGAAACTTTGGGGTATTATTAAAGAATATTTGATAAATCGCATTTTTTGAAGAACCTACCTCCCTTCACCCTGGAGCATTAAGCATACCTCCCTTAAGCATTAAGGCTCCCTGACGAAAATTTGAAGTTTTCCCCGACGTGAGGCAGCCTTTCCTAACTACCAAGCGTCACTCCCTGCCTAGGTGTCGGTCCTCCTTGAACCTGTGAAACTTCCTTACCAAGGAGATTCAATCATAAACAACTAATAAACAGGCAAATAAATCTTACGGACAGTAGGTAAGAGGGAGGGATAAAAAAGAAAAATTCAATCAGGCTGTTCTTCATTCCACGTCTCAAAGCGGCCTACATTTCCAAGGTACAATAAGGTACAATTCAGGTGAATCGTCTAGTAATCCTTTTCGCCTTTCTAGGTGCTGTAAAGAAGTTTAAATAGGCCAGTACATTCCTTCTCCTCTTTCAGCTTGGGTTTAAAAGCCCGTCTGTCCAGGAACGGACAATACAGCATTAGAACCTAACTCAATAGCTTGTTTGATCAAGTATAAGAAGTATAGTACTAAGTATAGTATACTACTATTCCCTGCCAAAAGAATAGACATAAAGAAACCATGCACTGACCTTTTCAAAGATATGAGTGGTGAACCATGATTTAGGTGAAGATACCACTAAGGAGGGCGTAATAGCTCCCTGAAAGATGCAAGACAAAAACACGTGCGCCCACGTAATCGTTCACCCTTTTGTTAGTAGACGAAGCTTGACGCGCATAGCCTACCAAACTTCAATTAAACTAATTTAATCAGGGGCGCGGACTTAGATCCCCCTCATTGAGTCATTTGACTGTGACATATTGTATGGATCAGTCATACGACAGCAATTATCCACCGATGATTACAGATAGATATCCCTCCGTTCTGATGCACTCCTTCTCTAAGAGAAGTTAAAAACTTCAAATACCCGGAAAGTGGGTCGCGACAACGCCCTTAATGGCACGATTGCGTACCCCTCTTAACAACAAGGGAAATAGCTACCCCGATTTCCTTTTAACACGGCCAGCAAAAATCTTGTCATCCTGCTCATCTGTTCATGAGGGCACGGAGTTCCGTAGTGACGTAAGAGCTTACTGTAAATCACCCCTCCCCCCATGAGTAGATTGTCCCTGCTTTTCCCTCCTATTCTACTTAATCAGTCACTCCTATAGACTTATCCACTCTTGAGTAAATCATTCCTCCGAGTGATCCATAGCCAGGTGAAGACTGAAATTGGACTCCCAAACTGTGGGGAAGATTTGGGGAAACTATATTACATCGTTACATTTCTTCCCCATTTATTTCACGATTTAACTTGAAAGGGTTTGAAGTCACTTGCTAAGATTCGGAGGGGCAATAATAAGTACGGTATTTGTATGCAAAGGGTAGACCATATGTGCAGTGGCGCCGCCAGATTTTGGTGATGGGGGGGGGGGGCAGATTACGTCGTAATGCCACCTCAGTTCATCCCCGTTCGCAAAGTCTGTGTAAATTGTAGCTTTCCTGTGCGTCCCTGCGATTGTATACAGCAGTGTGGAATCCTTTCTGTCGCTACATAAAGGTGCCGTCCTGGGGAGGGGTCTAAGGGGAGGATGGAAAGTTGTCAACAAACCTTCTGAAGCCCCCCCCCCCCCAGGCAGAGTCGAGCAAGATTCGAATCGTCAGTGATGATAAAGATGAGTCTGCTGTATACCTGCAGCCCGCAGTTACGATGGAACTTTTGGCTACTTGGATGCCTTCTATTCGGGGAAAGTTTTGACGTAAAAATACGTGCATGGAGTCCACAGAAACAATCTGGGACTATTTCGAAAATTTTCCTTTGCTTCATTGTGCATTATAAAAGGGTATCTAAGGTTGGCAGACACCGGTATAGTGCCTCCTGAAAGCTTTGGATTAATTACATAAAATGGGGTACTGACATGATTATTATTTTTTTTTCCTCTTTATTTGCCCCGTTTAAACATAATAGTGTCTAGAGGGCAAGGGGTGCTCCCCCGATTAGACACTTTACAATAGACCATCAAGTAGTGAAAAGTACTTGTGCATTTTAAAAGTAAGATACAATGCAAAGTAAAGTAAAGCCAAAACAAAAATATACGAAAAAAGAAAGGAAAAAAGCAGTAAATGTTAGAATATAATTATGATGCTCCCAAAAGGATTTTATCACTAAGATGAGCACTTATTCAAATTCTAGGTGCAATTCATTAAGTACTTGACCCCATGTATTATGAAAAAGTTCAAGCTTGTCGTGGATCACTGCGTTATAATGTTCTGCTGAAATAATTTGTCTGATTTCAAAAAGATAGAAATTGAATGAGGGTACTTCTGTATTCTGTTTACCCCTATATATAAAATATCTAAACCAAATTAAAAGTTTGTTAATACCGTTATTATACCCAATGTTATTTGTAATACCAAAAAGCTTAATACACGCATTAAGACGGAAATTCCCTTCAAAACTCAGATTGATAAAATTAGTAAAGGCATCCCAAAGGGGCAGCACTTTGACACAATTACAGAAAAGATGCAAAATGGTCTCTCTCTCAGTGAAACAAAAAGAACAAAGGTCAGAGTTAGAAATATTAATCTTATAAAGGAAAGAATTTGTTGCCAACAATCGGGTGTTAATACGGTATTGGAACCATTTGTACTGACTTCCAAC
Source organism: Holothuria leucospilota (assembly GCA_029531755.1). Classification (NCBI taxonomy): domain Eukaryota; kingdom Metazoa; phylum Echinodermata; class Holothuroidea; order Aspidochirotida; family Holothuriidae; genus Holothuria; species Holothuria leucospilota. The sequence continues at coordinate 25,236,038 of CM055965.1, forward strand.
TGTCAATGAAAATGGTAAATTATAAATATTCTGCCAGTTCATTGAAGAAACTTGTAAGTCAGAACACCATTTTGACTGAGAATTTGGGATAGCCCCTTTCGTATTAAGGATTGAGTAAAAGTCCTGCGAACCCTTCTGACTTTTAAATAAAATGTCATAAATTAGAGGCCGATGTGGTCGGATGAACTTGGTTAAGTTCACGTTGCCGTAATAGTCTTTAATTGCCTGGCAAATTCCAAAGAATCTTAAAAAATTTGTTTTTACATTAAAGGTTTCATGAAATGAATTCAGGTTTAGAAAATGACCCTCATTGTCAATTATATCACTCACATAACTTACACCTCTGACATACCAGTCACGCAAGATGAAAGGTTTATTGTCAACTTTTAGAATATCACTATGCCAAAGAAATAAATCAGACCTTTTGTTGTAATTACAATCACTTTGGAGTACCCGTTTTAAACGAATAAGGGCATTCACTACGTCCTTATAAAAAGGATTAGAGACTTGATTCAATTTACTTGAGAGATAAATTATCCCTCCTTCAAAAACAAACTCAATCTGACTCTTAATATAGTAATTAAACATTGTAGATAACAAAGATACATCATCTGCATTATAAAATCTTCGAAGCCATGTTAATTTTAAAGAGTGAATGAATTCCCTCAAATTAATCATTTTGATTCCACCTGCTTTGTAAGGTTGGCAAAACTGAGACCTGTTAATACGATCCTGACCATTCCAAATGAAATTGAAAAACATTGATTCAATTGTTTTAAGAACACAATCAGTTGGATTTGGAATGTTTAAAAAAAGATAATTAAGCTTTGGGACAAGTAAAGTTTTAACAATGGTTACTCTTCCTAGCGGGGTTAAACGTCTCCTTGACCAATGAGACATACTCTCCTTGATTTTATCAGTCACATTTTTAAAATTGATGTCAACAATATTCTCAAGGTTAACCGTAAAGAGAATCCCTAAATACGTAAAGAGTCCCCCTGGATCCCAAATGAGTCGTTGGAAACCATCGAACTTCTCCTGAGAAAAACATTTTGAACCGAACCACAAAACTTTACTTTTACCCCAATTAACGTAAAGACCAGAAAGTAATGCAAAATTATTAAGAACTTGCATAGCATGTCTAAGTGAGTCAACACTTCCATCTAATAAAAATATAGTATCATCCGCATAATGAGATAATTTCACTTCGCAACCATAAACCGTACGGTAATACCCTTAATATAATTATTGTAACGAACACTAGCAGCTAGTATTTCTACCCCCAAAATAAAGAGATATGGAGATAACGGGTCTCCTTGCCTGCAGCCCTTGTGTAAAGGGAAGAAGCGAGAAAGATGACCATTAATCAAAATACATGAACTAGCATTCTTATAGAGAATTGTGCACCACTTAATGATTTTTGGGCCAAAACCAAAGCGAGTTAAAACAATCCATAGGTAATCATGATTAATAGAATCGAAAGCTTTTTCAAAATCTAGTAGTAGGAGTTGGCCTGGTATATTATCTCTCTGAGTTTGGAAGAGTATATCATACAACACACGGATGCTCTCACCAATATACCTTCCAGGGATGAACCCCTTTTGATCGGCATGGATCAAATGATGTAACACAGACTTAATACGTTCCGCAATACATGAAGATAAAATTTTATAAAATATGCTCAAAAGAGAAATAGGTCGCCAATTGCTAATAATATTCCTGGGTTTATCTTTCTTAGGTAAAAGGGTTATCACGCCTTGCCTCAACGTTGAAGATATACTCTGCTTACGCCAGGAGGAGTTCACAGCTTTATAGAAAAAAATACCTAAAAAAGTACCTGATTATTACCTGACATCCAAATGATACTATAGAGTATGATGCCGAGCATTTTGCAACTATCGTATTTTTTCTTAGTTTGAACGAAAATCCAGACGAAAAGCTTCCCGCAATGCAGGGGATGGGAGGGAGAGTATAGGTGCAGGCAGGTGATATTAGAACTCCCTGATAGGTAAGGCAAAAGGGGTTAAGGACTAAAAAGCGTGTTTCAGAATGTTTTTTGGTCGTAACTGTATTAACAATCAACATCTATACCGGTAATGGATGCGCGCGAAGTAAATATTTTTGAAAAATGTATTACGGCGAATACGTACTTTCAACCTTCCACATCATGCTACACATTAGATTGAAAGAAAAGCCCCTACAGAGGATGGAGATGTACGTCTGCTTTTCGGACAAGTGTTGTGATCAGAATAGTTGCATGTATTATAACCTTAATAATTGTCATGAGATGGAGTGAAAATTGTGACGAATGCGCGAGAAACGCGCCGAAATGTTTCATTAAATAAGATAACCATGGCAAAACCTGCACTAATCCAGACACTTTCAATTCCCCAACAAACCTATTTGCCAATCACAAAGCCAGTCTTTTACCTGAGAATTTGTAAACAGCTTTCAACTTTTGTTGCTGTGCTTCTACGAGAGTTGCTACCGAAAATTATTAATAGTAAGACAATACTGAGGTAAGGTTTGAAGCGCGCGGAGTGCGCGAAAAATTTGGAAAATTTGCGAAGGATTTGCGACAATTCTGATAGTTTGAGAACCATTTTTGATAGAGAATGGTTACAACAGATCCATCACACGGTCGAAAACACACCTCAACCTACCCCTACAGAAATCTGTAGATTAAACGCCTTTTGGGATCATTTTAAAATTTTCAAAAAAAATTCTGAAATCGATTGGGGGCACACGACCCCCCCCCCCCATGCCGGCGCCTCTGCACACGCGTTTGTAAATGAGATAACGACTGTGATAAAATGCGAAGACTATTTGGCCCCAGAAGTTCCACCGTAACTGCGGGCTGCAGGTATACAGAAGACTCATCTTTACCATCAATGACGATTCAAATCTTGCTCGACTCTGCCTAGCACCGCCGAACGGCTACCTGGCAGAAAAAGAACTTGATGTGTACATTTTTCGACCGCGAATTGTGGAACAGACGTTTATTTTTATTTTCATCTGTTCGTAGGAGCAGAAATTTACGAATAGCCTACTTGGAAAGGAAAATCGGGAACAGGGAAGTCTGAAGTTTCCTGGCATTAATCACGACATGGGGTGGGGGGACATACGCCCACGAGGAATAGAACAGGGGGATGTAATCTGTGGCGCCTCCAGGATTTGGTGATTGGGAAGACACCACAGATGACAAGGTAATGCCACCTCAGGTATCTCCAGGCCAAGTTTGCGTAAATTCGTACCTTTCTTATGCGCCCCTGCGATTGTATACAGTAGTGTGGAATCCTTCCTTTGTCACTACATAAAGGTGCCATCATGGGGGAGGAGGTGTCCCCCTCCCCCTTTGAGAAATTTTTGTTAATTTAAGGTTGCCTAAATGCAAAATGCTGCTATCTTTGAAATATTTTTGAAGTGATCATGTATGGCAGGAAAATATCCATAATTTAGTGAATACTAACTTTTGGTTAGGTAAAAGAGGAGAGCATGTTGTCTAGGAAAAAGGTGTGACGTCAAGAAACCTCCCGAAGCCCTCCTTTTGGCTACTTTAATGCCTCGGGGAAAGTTTTTACGTAAAAATACGTTGTGGAGACCACTGAAACATTCTTGGACCGTTACGAAAATTTTCCTTTGCTTCATTGTGCATAATAAAAGGGTATCTAAGGCCGGCAGACACCGATATAGGGCCTCCTGGAAGCTCTGAATTAATTATAGAAAATGGGGCACTGATATGATGATTATTACCTGACATCCAAATGATACTATAGAGTATGATGCCGAGCACTTTACAACTATCGTATGTTTACTAAGTATGAGAGAAATCCAGACGAACAGCTTCCAGCAATGGAGAATGCGAGGGAGAGTATAGGTGCGAGGAAGTGATATTAGACCTCCCTGATAGGTAAAGCAAAAGGGGTTAAGGACTAAAAAGTGCGTTTCAGAATGTTTTTTCGTCGTAAGTGTATTAAAAATCACCATCTATACCGGTAATGGCTGCGAAGCGCGAAAGCGCTCTGTAAAAATTTTTGAAAAATGTATTACGGCAAATACGTACTTTCAGCCTTCCACATCATGCTACATATTAGATTGAAAGATCCCATAGGCCCCTATAGAGGTTGGAGATGTATTTCTGTTTTTCGGAAAAGTGCTGTGGTCAGAATAGTTGCATGCATTATAACCTTAATAATGGTTATGAAATGGAGAAAAGAAAACCGTGACGAATGAGCGCGAAGCGCGCCGAAATTTTTCATTAAATAAGAAAACCATGACAAAATTTTGATTCATGCTCTGCATCGAAACACTTTGAATTTCCCACCAACCTTATTTGCCAATCACAAATCCAGTCTTTTACCTGAGAATTCGTAAACAGCTTTCAACTTTTGTTGCTGTGCTTCTGCGGGAGTTGCTACCGGAAATTATTGATAGTAAGGACAATATTGTGGTAGGGTTTGAAGCGCGCGGAGCGCGAGAAAATTTTGATAGTTTGGGTAGGATTTGCGATAATTTTGATAGTTTGAGAACCATTTGTGATAGAGAATAGTTACAATAGATCCATCACTCGGTCGAAAACACACCTCACCCTACCGACTACAGAAATCTATAGCTTAAACGCCTTTTGGGATATTTTAAAAACCCCCCCCCCCCCCCAAAAAAAAAAAAAAAAAAAAAAATCTGAAATCGATTGGGGGCACGCGCCCCCATGCCTCCGCGCCGGCGCCACTGGATGTAATCCCATTTTTGCGAAATATTATTCATTATTTTCGGGCACACACCGTATTTTCGGAAAACAAGGTATTCAAATTTCGGGCAGAAGTATTTAGTCCCCTCTCTCCGATTGAGATAGTCCCCCAGGCCTTATGCTTATGGGGGTGTGGTACCATTTTGATTGACTGATGATTTACCTTTAGTTTTTGGTCTCTAGCACAATTCGTTCCAACTTAAAAGAACAAGGAAACACCGGCCTGTTCACGTCGGGTACTGATGCAGTTGTGGTTTTGGTTTTAATCAGGGAGGTGATATTAGATGGAGTTAATCGAAAACATATTTATGGTAATTCTATTAGATTGACCTCAGAGTGGGGTGAAAATCCTATAGTAAACATATAGGAAACATTGGACTTACGGGTATTGAATCCCTTATCTAATATCTAAGCGACGTCATTCTTACCTACATCTACTCCAACAAAAGGATTATATGGAACAAGGCTTTAATATCTGATGACAGTCCACTGCGAAACTCAAAACGTATGTTCATCGTCGTGGAACCTAATGGTGATGGTACTTAACTAAAGCCCCCTTCCCACATTCACGATTTTTATTACGGTAGAGCACGATGTTTCAATTATTCACAATCGCAACGACGTCGTACACATGCTCATGGCCAATCGTGGTCCACCGTAGCACACCATAGTGACTCGTGTCGGCACCGTGGAGCAACACGATTTTTTGGAATGTTCAAAAAAAATCTTGCTCTACCGTAGCTATGGAAAAAACTGTTCCACCGGAGCAGCTCCGTATAACAGTCGTAACGTCGTCGTGACGTTGTCGTTGTGTGCCTCGACAGCGTCTTATTCATTCGTACTCATTCGTAAAGGCCAGAATACCTACGGCAAACCAAGACTTCGCTACGGTGATGATACGATGCCACTACGATCATTAGCGGCTCGCCATAGGGGCACGGGGGGCACTTGCCCCCCCAAAAGTTTGGTCTTTAATTTTCAAATATATATATATATATATATATATATATATATATAAAACATGTAAAACATGTAAATTTTCAAATATATATATATATATATATATATATATATATATATATATAAAACATGTAATTCGAGATGGGTTAGACCCTCCCTTTTCTTTGACTCGGTTTAAAATTAAAGAAGTGAATAACTTTCCAGTGCAATGCGAAGGTTAAACATTAATTAAGTGCTTTCAAAACGACATTTTTTCGGCGCGCTTCGCGCGCGTTTTCTTAGTTGCTTGTTTGCTACTATATGTACTTCAGACATCACAAATGGACCTACCATTAGTGCGAGCTAAGGTAATCAAAACAAATGAACAGGCTGTATGATTTGTAATCTGATTAGCTTAGGCATCATAATGTCATTTACAGAGGGTAACGGTAGTGATGGAGTTAAACGCCCATAATTTTGCAGACACTTCAGAGCTTTCGGGGTCATTAGATACACAACCCATCAGCCGTGTTGATTATCATCCACGACTAAAAGCAGTTTTGCCCGGGTGTCACCTGACCAGATTAGCATAGGTATCTGTCTCGTGTTTATCAATTGTTGTACTTCTGGTTCTAATCCAGTTAAGTATGGTCTAGTATAGGGTAACTGGGTTGATAGAAGTGGGGGGGGGGGGAGGGATGAAAATAAGAAAAATGTACCCACAGCATACAGTCAATGTACCGACACTTTTTCAGAGGGTTATCACTTAGCAAGTCACCCCCGCACCGTGACCCATTCCACCTATAGGGCACAACTTACATTGCAGCCTTTACTTCCCTCCTCGAGTCACTAGCCGTACCGCACGACAGACACATGAGAACATTAACTAAGTTTAGCGAAATGAGAGGAAATTCCCGATATTTACATAAAGCTATGTATTCTACTTATTAAGTTACTTGAAAAGATGGTAAGGGTTTTTGCTAAATTTAGCTATAAGTAACAGAACTGAGGAAGAGTGGCTAAAGCGTACCGAAAATTGCAAAGCGCGCGAAGCGCGAGAAAATTTTTAGTAGGCTTACACTAAAATCGTACGCAAATATTAAGAACAAAAAAGAAAAAAAAAAGAAAAAAAAAGCTGTAGGGGCTGTAGACCGTATCGGGAATAACATACATTGTATCGAAACCACCTGGACTACCCTCTGAAATAGCCAAACTTTGCTCCGTGAGTCCCTCACCAACTGACCCTACCGCATGACACACACAAGAGAACAGTAACTAGGCTTTGCGATATGGGATGAAATTTACTACGACCTTTACATAAATTGTGTACTCTGCCTACATGTTACTTCGTAAGGCTGGCAGGACTTACGCTATTTAGTTATGTAGAAAGAAACTATTGGAAAAACTGGTGAGACTCTACAGCGCGCGTAGCTCGCTGGAAATTTTGGGTTCTTACTAGAGAAATTGTCCTCTTGAGAGCAAAAACAGGTAAACCGTCGGGGAGACTAGTCGCCGTCCACCAGGGCCGTCTTGACGCATGGGCCCACTGGGCCCAGGCCCAAGGCCCCGCGATGTCTGGGGCCCCGCAAATTTACCTCTGCGCAAAAAATCATATCTCCCCTTGCGTAAAAGATTTTTGTGTGGAAATACATTTCAAAAGTCCAGTGTTGTTATTAGGGATGGAGAGCAACTGGAAGATTACTCTTCTATAATGTATTTCAGCTTTTAGATATATCACATATGTTATTCACATAAAAGTTCCAATTTCCATGCTTTATGCGCGACATGAGGGGGGGGGGAGGGGTAAATGCAGGCATGCCTATGCTTGAGCGATGGTCAAGGATGTCAATTTTTCACGCAACTTTTTTCGAACACACTTGATTGAGGGGCCCCGCTCCGATCCCGGGCCTAGGGCCCGGTGATCTCTTAAGACGGCCCTGCCGTCCACACCGGGCGGATATACCGACAAGATCAGCAAATGTGCCGACAGACCATCACAGGACGACAAGTGTGGGGTGGACGCCCCTGTCCCCCTTCAGTTACGCTACTGCAGTACAGTACAGTACAGAACAGAACAGTACAGTACAGTATAGTTTGTTGAGTGGACGTTCAATACCAAGGTCCGCTATGAGTCATGACGAAAAACAAGTCATCCTTGGCGCCTTTTTCATCATGTGATTTAACCGTATAGGTTTTCTTGTTAAACCGTTCTTGTGTCGTACTGGCGTTTTGTGAATGCGTACTGACACCGCAGTAACGTCGTAGTACAATCTCGGCATTTCGTATTACGCCATGACAAATCTTGACAATGACGTAACTCTGCCGTCATAATTCGTAACACTGTCGTGACATGTTCGCACTAAATGCCGTACTGCATCTTGACGGCGTCTTGATATCGTCTTGACAAGACTAAAAAATTCGATTAACCTAGAGTTTTTGAGAACGAATTCCTACGGTACATCAAGATTTTTCCACTCTGAATTGAATCGTGCTCTGCCGTAGCAAAAATCGTGAATGTGGGAAGGGGGCATAATACTACAAAAGTGTGGACTGTATTTTGGAGTGCGGTGGGCGAAATGAAAAGTTATGGTTAGTGACCTCTGAAGGTTTTGTGACACTAAGAGGAGCGCCACGACAGAGGGTGGAGTTGGCTTGGTGGTTTAAGTGTACGTACTGCCTTGCATACTACTCTGTAAATCCTTAGACTGAAAAATCAATCTAAAAGAGTGGGATGAGGGACAACTCTAAATTTGGCTTGAAAATTTTAAAGCGACTAAGATTTATTCTTAGATCCACACTCACTCTGGTATAGGGTCCTCGATGAGCCATTTGGCTTCCTGACCCTCAACTTAAAACATAAACCGCTCGTAGCGTACCAAGAAAATTTTCGCTAAAATTGCCTCTAGATTGCAGGAAATGGCACTTCCCAAAGCTTGTACTGTAATCCAAGCAACCATTATTATGAGTTTTCAAGCTGTAGAAATACAGTACTCTTCTAAAAGAAAGACCTGTACATTAACGTTTGTTACAAGCATAATTCGGGGTGGGGAACCTTTCCTACGAAAAATTACATGGACATTCGAGTTGACCGTCCCTGGGGAGGAATCTGTGAAGAGGGATGTGTCCATTGCCTTTAATATATTTTCTGCACTGAGAAGGTCGGAGCAATTTAGATGCGAAATGGTTGTAGTATTACTACATTTTATCTAGAAATTTTAGAGTCCAGGACACCATTATCTTTAATAAAACAAAGCAAAACATATTTTAGAATAACGAAAACACTTTTTGTATCATAAGGCAGACAGCGTTGTTCATTGATTTCCCCTGACACGACATATGCCCGTAGCACTGTAGTGATGATTTAGTGTTTTCATAAATATGGTCTAGAAAACTGCAAAAGGCGCCAACGTTTAAAATGTTGGCTTACGTTGAAAAAAAAAAAAATGAGGACGAGCAAAATTAGAACCCACCGCGATGCGGGACGCCTAATTTTTTTTCCCACGAGGTTATGGGCAAATTTGATTTTCAAAATTTTTTCAAATTTGTTTCTAAATCATGGATGGGGTTATTTCTAAGGTTAGGGTTACGTGGACTGGGGTTATCTGGCCTGTTCTTTCATAATCTGGCGTCAGAATTACAAAAAAATGGTTCAAAAGCTGTCATTTTGGAATTAGGGGTGTGGCCTATTTCCAAAAAGCTGATTGGTCCATTGGCATGATTTGCCCATAACCTCGTGGGAAAAAAAATTGCGCACGCGGGACAATTTGTTTTGCATTGTATCGTGCCACGTAAAGAAAGTACAACTTTGCGATTGAGGATGAACTTTCCAACCGTAACAAAAAAAAAACTATGTAGGATACCGTTACTAGTACGTCTACGCAGGGAGCTATAACAGCTCCCTGTGTCTACGTTCCTTATTAAAGTAGAGGGACATCATGTTTAGTCTTTACTTCATGAGGGCAAATTAAAAGAGAAAGGCAAAGAAGCGCGCCAAAATTTTGTGTTCGTATTTAAGGGTTTGCTCTCCTTGACTCCTTGAGAGCAACAAAAGGTAAACCGTCGGGGTGACTGATCGCCGTCGGATATTCTACACCTTATCGTACCCACTGTTTTGACTATGGTTCCGAAAGACAGGAAATTCTCCGACTGGGGCACCACGTCCCCTGTTCCCTTCACGTGCCACCACTGGGTTAAATGGTGATGTAAACGTAGTTCTAATGTCATCATTTAATGAAATTGCAATAGTGACTTGTCTCGAATGGCGAGATCAATGGTCTCTCCAAAAGCAGCCATAACTCTCTGGTTCAGACGGCCCTGGGAGCATAGGCGTAGGAGCCCAAGTTGATTGGGGGGGGGGGGCTGTAAAGACGTGCCCGAAAAAATTGCCCACCCAAAGTCCATGTGCTCCACGCGCGTTCAACATGTTAATGTATATATTATATAGGCATGCATCGTTTTTATCACGCCTCTTGCCAATTACATACAATAATTTGCCATGTTTCTACCCTTTCCATATTGATAATGATTTTTTTATTTTTCTAATGGGGGTGGAAGGCATGCATTGTGTTGTGTGATCGCCGACCTTGGGGAGGGGTCTAAGGCCCCCTCCCCTTTGAAAATTTTTGAAAAATTAGGTGTCCTTACATGCAATCTGGTACCACATATGCTACCTTTGAAGTAAAATTTGTTTTAAAAAAATATAGATTTAGGTACTACAAAGGAAAAGAAATCGGCATCATTGAGGGAAGCATGGTCCAATGGCTCCCCTAAATACACCTTTGATAATCATAATATATGGCTCTGTTTTTTTAACTTATACCAATTGGCTTAATGGGGGTTCTAGGCATTACACAATCCACCAGCAAGATGTTCTCTTATATTTTGCCATCTGAATTTATACTATCAAACTTGCTTAAGCTCCCATAGCTTAACGGAACCAGTATTGTGCGTCTAAGTATAAACCTGATATGATATACTAGTAAATTGTTTCCGGAAAATATGGCCGAAATTCCAAGGTCAATTTTTAATTACCCGTACTGAACACTACAAATGCTACTTCCTCCTGGTTTTTGGTGCCAACATTAGTTGGCACGGTGTCAACATGCTGACAAGTATCAAAGTTTATGAGCATTCATGGCTGAGTCAGGGTGTTGAAGTAAAGTCACCCTTTCGGACGTAACATTTTCTGTCAACATTTGTAGCTATAGATCTGAAGCTTGCACAGCTTACACAAAAAAGTATTGAAGTCATTGACTATAGTAGAACAGCAGGGACTGTCAGTATGTATTACAAGTGCATTTGAATGATTTAAATCCAGTACTTAAAAATTATGAAAAATTGAAAAAAAATCTAAATTTTCCTTCAACACTTTTGTTACGTCAGTCCGAAACATTCTTATGTGGTTGATATGACCAATGCAACAAAATAAATTTCATGTTTAACTTTTTAAATTGACACAACTGCAAACCTTATTTTCATAGTAAGTCAACTTACCCAAATTGTTTCCCCATTTCACCGTTAACAAAAGAAGAATTCCGTCAACACATGTTACGTCCGAAACCACTGTTACGTCCGAAACAAATATTTGAATGAATGTTTCCAGAATTTTTAGTAAAGATACTCTAGTAGGGTAAAAGAGTTCTTATCCATTTCTTTCTTTGGAAAGTCATACTCTACAGCACTGGCGTATTTAGGGGGGGGCATTGGGCCATGGCCCCCCCCCCCCTCACCGATGCCAAAAAAAAATAAAAAAAAATATAAATATTTTATAGTTCTTGGCTACAGCTAATCATTCACTCCATTTTGTGATCTTTTGTACAATATGGGTGGAAACTTGTTTCGGATGTAACACCTCCGGGTGTTGACGGAAATTCCAACATTTTATGTTTGCTGTTTAATATTATTAAAAGGAATTGGCCATTACTTTGTTATCTGATAAAACTAGTAGGTACATTATGTAAATACATTGTAACCACCCTGGCAGGAAATGGTTTCCAAACATGAGGTGCACCTGTTTGGTCAAAAATGGGAATGATTGCTCTAATTCCGATGATTTGGTGTAAACTTTTAAAAAATTGGACAAATGTGTCTTTTGAGAAAACAAAGTCACTTTTTGTTCTTTCCACAACCTTGAATCAGATTCTTTGCAATTGTTAAACTCTACATGTCTTACATGTACCAAAAACTTAGTATCATATTGTGTGCCTTCCTTTGTTTCGGACGTAACACAAAATGTTGACAATTGTCACTGTGTGCTAGAATCTAAGTGAACGTTATTGAATATAGGAATAATTTGGGCTTGAAATGGGAACTGTGGACTTGGTGACAATTTGTAAGGGTGATAGTCCACAAGATGTGCATAATATGGATGATGATGGTTCTATTAGAATAGAGATCATGAACTGTGAAACAAGGCTTATGATGACCAGTGAAGTTGGTGATGACCATGATGAAATGCTCATGTCCATCAATGCCGATCCCTGGTGAAAATGTAACCCTTCCATGATTTTGATGTCTAGACTTTAAAACAGCAGAATATAAGCACACATTTGTGTGCTGGGAGGGTGAAGAATGAAATAAATATGAGATCATAGGCAAATGTATGAGTTCAATATCAAGTAAAGTCAGTTTTCTGGACCAAAGTACTAATCCTGTGCATGTGGGTGAGGTGGAAGGGGATTTCATAGGGGAAGGATCCATGACCATTATACATGCCACCTCACCCATTACCTCTGCAATGAAGTTGGCAATGAGCTACTGTAGTGCTGCAATTGCATAATTCTTGGTTCAGAACTGATTCTCTTTATGCCAGTTTTTCATTCAGTAATGAGATGATGTTGCTCACAATGAGTAGTGGGCTGTGGTACTGTACATATGTAGGTTAAGTTACTGTATACCAGAAAAAATTAATTGTCACATGAATGCTACATAATCTGGTGAAGATTTTCCTTCATACAGGTACAGCAGTGCACTATGCACATGATAAACTGGATACAACTGAATTGCCACATGAACCCTATTCACCTGAACCTGAAAGAGCAAACCCTTCAAAAAGTTACTGTTCAGTAGATGATTGGTTGTTGGTTGAGAAGGTCTACTAAATAGAATTAAAGATACTATTTTTGCCATGTACTGGACATGCATGGAACATCTGCAGTCTAAGAGGATTGCCCATGAAGTAGAATAAGATTGTGGGATGGATGGTATGATCATGGATAGGTCCAGTCTGTTACAATTATTGAAATTTTGACAGGGATTCCTACTGTAGCCTAAACCTTCATACATTGAATAGAGGTATATATTGACATCTTTCCCCAGACTACTGTTAGGAAACCACATTACAGACAGCTGAAATGGCTGGGATAAGTCTACCCCAGTTTCATGGGCATAACTTGCTCATTGCAATTTCATCACATTGCAGATTAGCAGTTACGAGCAGTTACTGTAAATTTTACTTCTAAGATTTCTTGTTCACTAAATTATATGGTAAATACACTAAACTCTGCAAGAAAAAATTGAATTTTTAATGAATGGAGACCATGCAGGTCAGTTAGGCAGCCACACGGCCAATTTGTGACCTTTGCCTAAAATGACACAGTACATATTTTGTTCGTTATTGTGACTGTACAGTACCCTTATACTCCTCAGCCTGTACTTAAGCTGAAGCCTTTGGGACCATCTTTAAAATATTTCTCGAGATTTCATTTTAATATACTACTCATTATTTTTTTTCTAAGAATGATTTTCACTCTGCACAAGTTGCTACAGCAAGTACCACATGCTGCATGCTTAGAAGTGGAGTTGTAATGAAAATTGAAACAGCAGGTTTAAAGTAAAGTAAGATCACTTAAATGAAATTTGGTTCTTGAATTATACTCAAAACAAATAATAAAGAAAACAACCTACAAAATAAAAATAAAAGAATGCAAAATTAATATTAGCTAGTGTACATGAACTTCTCTGCAATATTACATGAACTCAAGTTGAAATCTTACATTCACCAAACTACGTTGAGTTGATATATAAAGTTCTTCAAAAATACTGAACTGTATGGCACTCTGGAACATGTGTCAATTAGTTTCATGATGTTCGACAATTACTTTGTGCACAAAACAGTTGTCAGAGAGTTGTTTGTAGTTAGTGATCAAATATGTACCATCTTGCTGCCCTGTATGACTCCATGGAAGCTGGTCTAATTAAAACATGTACCTGTAGGCTTAGTCGCTTTACACAACACTGAAAAGTCAGGGTCTGGTCTACTGCATTGCAAGACATATAATTGGGCATGATCCTCAGGTATGCTTTTTGCCCCTAGAGTACAACTATGGCCTTACTTCAATACAGTAAGTGCTAAAAGGCATTTTGAGTGGTGGTAAAGTATGTCTTGACAGATTCATATAATTTCTATAACCAGTACAAGTTTGCTATTCAAAAATGAAAAGGCTACAGGGATTTTTAGGGAGGGGGCAGCTAATTGAGCATAAAGAATTAGAATAAAGAATTAAGTTTTGACAGTCTTTACCTGGACCTTGTACCACATTGACTCCGGAACAATCTGTACAATTTTGCAAATCCAGGTGGCCTTTTTAAGGATATTATTTTGCTCCAATACCAATTAAGGCATTTTAAAAAAGAAATTGTTGACAAAGTGTTACGTCCGAAGCAAGTATGATCAGACACCATTATGTTGGCTCATTAAGCTGTTAAAACTGAAGCAACAAGCTATAGTGTATTCAGGATTTTAGAAGAACTGGGCAAGATTTTTCCAAATAAAATCTTTCGATAAAGACACAGTTTGCACAATATAAACTGATGTGTAAGTCTTCGGGAACTAGGCCTACAACTATATGTTACAGCAGTGTGGAACATTCTTAATATTACATTAATTTGAAATTTTGTAACTTTGTGCTTGAATTTCTTAGTATAACTGTAAAACTGTGTTGATTTTCTTTCAACAGGAATGTTAATGCACCTTATAGACATTAAATATGGCAGAACTTTTGAACTAAGTCAAATTGTTGACATCTTGTTACGTCCGAAACAAAATTAGTGCTATAGGTGAAAAATTCTAGACTTTAAAAGCTGTTCCAACTTTTTGTGTTCTGTTATATGGAGGACTCCTACATAATTACGCAATGAGAAAATAATCAACATAAACTGATTCCTGTAGTTTTAATGAAAACTTCTTGATGCAGAATTTCTAAAATCAAGACAGTTTAAGCTTATTTCTGCTCTACAATGTCACTATTATCAATGCAAAAGATCACTTGCATTATTTGCCAACCTGTTAACCATTACATCAATGAATTGATGTTTCTGATTAGCTTTTACTAAGCAGGCAAGCCTCACTTAATGCAGGTTTTTGCAATAGGAATGGGTATTTAGTAGCAAATCAGTATTTATGACAGAAAATAGAAATGATTTAAGCTATGAACTTCAAGGTTTCTTAAAATTTAGTGTTTCTACTTTCCAAAAACAAAACTTTTGAGATGACAGTTGGATTTTTAAATTTCAACGCAAATCAGGAAGAATTGGTATAAGTTAAAAAAACCATAAGTTAAATCATTAAAAACACACTGTTGAATTAATACCGAATATATAGGTGCTGGTGTAATTCAAATCAGAACTTAATTTTAATTAATTTTAATTACCAAGGAAGTTCTTTAACTATTGATTACCTTTAGCTACATCATTGCATTATTTTTCTTTCAGTAGGTGCCCGAAAAATTCTCAGCATAGTGCCCGAAGTTTTACAAAAAATATTTGGTGGGGGGCTGCACCCCCCCCCCCCTGCTTTCCGCCTCCTACGCCTATGCCTGGGAGACAAAGGAGTTATATTGGAAGGAGATACATCCATTTGACGTCAGTGAGGTTTGTACTGCCAAGGTCAGACAGAAGTCTGTCGTTTGTCTCTTTCCTAACGTTTCTGTAGGATTAACACTAGATTAAGAAGTTAACTCAAAGGGAGCTGTCGTCTGCTACGTCTACAGTAAGTCTGGAGTTTTTTCTTCAGTGCCACGTCGGGCAGGGTTTACTAAATCGAAGGTTCATTAGACCGAAGATTTTTCCTAACGCTAACCCTAATCCTAAGTCAAACCCTAATCCTACCCGAGGCTAATCGTTATCCAAACCCTTAGCAGTGGCGTCGCCAGACTTCTCGAACCTTCCGCCGAAGGGACACACCAAAAGGAAGAACTGAGCTTCACTGGAGGTGTCGTAGTGACCCGCAGCGCTCTCTTGTAGGCGATGGGGCCCAGGGGCCCACCGCAGGGCCCCTGGTGGGTCCAAGGACTCAACGGTCCAGTGGGGTCCAGGGGTGAATCCCAGGCAGACTCTAAAATATTTACAAGATTGTGACGGTTAGCTGATTAGAATGAAGAATAAGCATTTAACCATGTCCAAAAATGGCACTGGATGCGCACTAAACAGGCTACAAAATCACAATTTGACTATTTTTTGTTAGCCTTTCTCGCACCAACGATTAAATGATTTAGGGGAGGGTCGGGAAAATGGATCATGTTTAGGTTTGGGCTTTTCAAAAGAAATTCACTCATGCTGCCCGATAGGAGTTCATGTTGAGACGACTACCTTCCAGATATGGCACTGAGGGGGAAGCCTTCACATTAGAGACATTAGAGCATCGAAGGTGCATCTACGGTTGTGGATCCGGGTAGGGGCTAGCCGGGAAAATTTGGAAAAGTATGTCCGCCCCTTGAATGAAGTTCATTGGGTTTTGAATGTTATAAAATTATAACAATGACAAATATATTTAATACATTTTCTTCAGCAATAAATTATTAAAAACAAAATCGATTGCTGTTGCCAGCTGAGACCACCTTGGTGCACGCGCAAATATAGAGGAGAAAATTGTGATATTAAGTATCTATGACAACTTCGTGCAACTAGGCTACCAATCAGCACGTAGGCTAATGATCCCTAGTCTGGTGCTTGGCTTCTCCACGGTGAAGATTCATGAGAGCAAAATATCCCCTTGCAAATTTTAAGGCATCGGTAATTAAAATAACCCGACATTAGCCTTTGAGAGTGAAGCTACTTAATAGTTCTCTCATTTATTGGATACGGCGTTGAAAAAGGCAACAAATGACATTTTTTAGTTATTGAACATAAAATCTGACTAAAAGATAATCGATGTGGAAATTGCTTTGAAGGGAGAGGACTCACGACCGCATTGGTCCCATAGCTGTTGAAAATAGATGTTGAAACTACAGCTATGTACTATATCTCCCAGTAAAGCGATCCTTCATATAGTTCAACAAAAAAGATGCGGGAAGCGCGCCGCAATATTGTAGTTTTGAGAATATTTTGTGCAAGTTTAGCCGCACGATGGACTAATAAAGTGAGAATGGGTCCTCGTGTTCATAACGTTATATAAACTGTGTGTTAATGCATAATTTGGGGGTGGATTGGGGTTGGGGCACACGGGGACAGCCAACGTTTTGGGGACGTTCCCCTCTCCCCACCCTACCCTCCTTGGCGACGCCACTGATCCTAAGCTTAATTCTGTATCTAACCACCCAAAACCCCTTTAACCCGAAGTATATTTTTGGTCGAGCGGATCAATTAGGTCTAGTGAACCTTCCATCAAGTGAACCTTGAACCTTCGGTCTAGTGGACACCCTCACTGCTACATCATGGCCATGTCAGGGAAATAGTTATTACATCTTTGGATGATGTGCATGAGAGTAAATGAGATTTTATGTCAAAATATGAACACCATGTCTATATGTCATGTAATATCAGGAAACTTCTGGAATCTTTCCATATTGTTCTTATGTCCTAACAAAAGTTAGACAATTTTATCTCTTCAGCTTACCTGCGGTCCATTTAAAGGAAAGGGGGAACTACTGTTTACATTCATTTCAATTGAATAGGTTTTAGTTTTACAGCACTAACCTGCACTTCATAGTACCGGTATTGTTCTGCGCAAGCCACTTTAGTCCGGACCGTACTGAACCGGGAGAGCGTTGAGGGCAGGCTGCAGCCCCAATAATTTTCAGTTTGAAGGCTTTTTGTCCAAAAATGTCCAAAATGCCCTTAAAAATACCAAAGTTTGGGGGACAATGGTTCCGTCCTCCCCCTTCCCTTCTGAAACGATGTTTCTAGGTGATTGATATTAGACTGAAGCCATCATATAAAGGAAAGAAAGCCATGTACGAGGGATACAGAGGTTATCTTTGATAACCTCGATTTTGTGAGTCATTATAAGCATACGGGCTTTTTTTCGCAGTGCCTGCCTTCTAGTGTAGCACTTCCTGAATTATCGAGGTTACTACACGTGTAGTAATCCATATAGGTTTCATGATGAAAGTAACTTGGTTTTTCCCTTTTGAGAAACCGATGAGAAATAGCGTAATTCTTGGTAAAGCAGATTGCGGGCAAGAAAGACCAGGCTCTTCTTGGGGAAGTTCCCTCGAAATGAAGAATGGCATCGCTACGTGCACATGGGTTAAAAAAGACCTTGATCTTGTCCCTGTCGTGTGGAAGTTATACAAACGATTGGGTTCAGAAACCGGAAAAGACATCTGCTCAAGTTCACGGAAGACTCTTTAGTTCTCCACTCAATTTGGCTGACCCGGCAAAGGGAACGAACACAAAGCACGCGCGGGAGTACACGAACGAATAAAATCATGAAAAACATTGACGTTGACGGGTAGAAACACTCTAGAACAGGGGCGTAGCGAAGGTGTTTTCTTTGGGGGGTGTAGAGACTATGTTTTGCCGACAGATCTGGTAATGCGTAGTGCGGAAACGAGCTTTAGCGGGTGGGGTCCAGGGGCCCGCCTTATGGCCCATGGTGGGGTCTAGGGGCAAATCACCGCGGGAGGGGGTCAGGGGGCGAAGCCTCCGGAAACTCTGAGGTTTAAGCATATTTCTGGGTGAAAAATTAAGTCTCAGGATGGATATATTTTTGTTCATTATGCATCATCAAATGCAAAGATCCCCATATATATTTGATGTACTAGGCTATATTCCTCTAGTCAAGTCGCGCTATAGTTTTAAGCGGTTGAGATCCAGAGTTCCGCCAGTGTTTCAGTCAGGAAGTTTTCTCAATGCCACATTTACTGATCTGTGGCCTGGGGGAGGGGTCTAAGGGGAGGGGGTGGAAATTTTTGGAATTTGAAAGGTGCCTAGATTGCAAATAGTGCAATATTTGAGTGGATTTCTGCCCTAATGAGGAACCTCAAAATTTACACCCTGGTAGAATTTGCTTGTCAGACTTTTATTGTGCGACATTTGTCGCCGATTATGCGACATTGTCGCACAAATAGGGGCTTGCTGAAACACTAGGCCCGCCTTATGGCAACTGGTGGGAGTCCAGGGGGCGAAGCTCCCGGAAGCTCTAAGGTTTTAGCATAATCTTTGGGTAAAAAACTTAAGTGTCATGCAGGGTAGGTATGTTTTGGTTCATAATACATTATCCAATGCAAAGATTCCGGATAATTTTAATGTGTTAGGCTATTCGTCCCGTCATGCCACTATACTTGAGGAGCTGGACCTGTCGTTCAGAATTGGAACACTCTGCGTTCAGCATTTGAACACTAGATGCATCAGGCGTTCAAATATGGTAAGTGTTCAATAGGGCATCCGGCGTTCAAAAAGGGAGAAAAAGTGTTCAGAATCTTAACGCAAGTGTTCAAAATATGCTTTGAACGCCAGGACGGGTTCTGTATCTGAGATTGCAGTGAAGGGAAGACACGCGCGGCACATTATTTTTTCCCCAGGATGCATTATTTTTTCCCAGGATGTTTTTTGGTAAACCGGATCCTCGGGAGTTTGCAAAATGAGTTTGAAGTCAAGGTTAGGGTTTAGAAACGGGGTAAGGATGCCCACTCCATGGGTAATAGGGTGCTGCTCCCCATGTTGATGACAAAAAGTGAGGAATAATATGCAGGAAATGGTTTTTTCAAGAATGTCATATGACCCGAAATAGTGCGCCTATATGGAAGCCTTTAATTCCCTTCAGGGGTAGCGCCAGGATTTCCCCGACAGGGGGGACCAACAACCCAAGGCCTCAACGAGGCCGATAGAGTGCTGAAACGATGTTTCAAGGTAAAATTTGGCGCGCGAAGCGCGCCGAAAATTTTGGGCTCTATTTCGAGAAAATTTGAAAAAAATTGGGCTTTTACCATGGAAAATTTGAAAAAAGTTGGGTTTTTAGAGAAGAAAATTGGAAAATTTGGGGGTTTTATTGAAGAATTTGCCCTAATTTAGACCAAAATTAAGTAAATCGTCGGGGCGACTGGCTTTTGTCGGGGACTACATATTTTATCGTATACATAACAGCTCCCCGACGAAATCTGAAAATTTCCCATGGCCCCTCTGCCCCCAACTGGCGCCACCACTGATTCCCTTTCTCCGAGTTGCCGATGGACTCAGTCACTCGTCC
The DNA here is from genome assembly GCA_029531755.1 of Holothuria leucospilota. NCBI lineage: Eukaryota > Metazoa > Echinodermata > Holothuroidea > Aspidochirotida > Holothuriidae > Holothuria > Holothuria leucospilota. The sequence continues at coordinate 25,256,131 of CM055965.1, forward strand.
AATTACACCGACGGCCGTTCATACGGCCGTCACATGCATAATCAATTTGCCGATGGGCCTTCAATTTGAATGGGCCATTAGATGAAGAGCTGAAAATCGAAATAGCCAATAACAGACTGGCCACGTGCTCCCGTTCTTTCTCTTTTTTCCTTTCATTCTCCCTCTTCCTTTTTACTCTCTTCCTTTCCCTTCCCTTCTCTCTTTTTTCCTACTTTCCTCTTTTCCTTTCCCTCTCCCCTTTTTGCCGACAGACCGAAAATTTGCCGACGGGCGACCAAATATTGGGGAGGGGGTCACACACCCCCCACCCCACCCCCCGCTCGCTACGGCCCAGCATGCCATGTGTAGTCTTATAATTGGATAGGTATGAAGCAGGGCAGGGTTTGTATTACTGAGCGAGATGTGAAAGTTAAAAATGCTCGGCTTTAATTATGAAAATTTTAGGGGCTCCCGGTAGAGTAATTATTAGATGGCCTCTCATGCATAGGTTGCCTTGACTATTGGTAAATCCCACACGAGCTGAAATAAACATAAAATGAAGGAAACAATTAACATACAACAAAGCCATCAACAATCACTTACTAAAAGATTGATTGCATTACCAAATGGTACTTTCAACCCTAACAGTACTTAGCCAATAGTATCTTCTCTGCTTGTCTAAGTCTAGCAGAGAGAGGGTATGAAAATGGTTTTCTGTGCACAGTTTATGTGAGGAATTGAAGCAGGTTCAGGTGACCTATTATATGCAATTTTCCAAGTAATGGGTTTTTATGGGTAATGTAGGAAATTTTCTTAAATATGGGCCTCAAGAGCCATTATGGGGTTTTACTGGATTTTATGGGTTTCCTAGGTGGCCAGATTGGGCAATTTATACTCAAGGGCTTCTGGGGTGTCCCTACTGGGGTATCACCAAAAGGTTTGCTCCTGAGCCCCACATTCTTGGTGAAGTGCCTCACACCCTCATTTTGGTTCCCCTGGGTCATACTACCCTGAATCATGCATCCAGGATAAAATTCAGGCTATAACATTGTTGCCAGAGAAAATTTCTCAAACTGTGGCCTGTCAACAACACAGTGAAGAACCCCTGCTTATGTGCCTTACAGATGTTTAGTATGAAGCAAGTGTCCAAAATACTTTATTATAATGAGCCAAAGAACTTCTCTAGGTGTAACTGACGGGATAGTTAAAGAGCATTACAACTATTTAATGCCACCAGTCTTGGTCTCATATCATGTATCTTCAGGAAAAAGCATTCACATATCAAGTAGGCCTACAAATATTTTCAATGATGAGGACACAACATAACACATTCAGAAGTTTATATAGAAATCTATTAATCTCCTTTTAGGACCACAATTAAATCCATTTGCAATATGTAATATTTGTAAATAAAAATATTGTCCAAGCCTGCAAGAAAAGGTCTTTCAAAAGTCTTCATGTTAAAGCCATGTAAAAATGCTTGTTTGGTGTCTGACCATTTCAATTTTGTGAGATAGAAAATGTTTTGATAGAGTTAATATGCATAAAAGAGGCAGTAAAATGAGCCAATCAATTGTAGTTATAAAAATTGCACCAAATTTATTTCAAAATGTTGAAATGTCTACCTAATGTATCATAATGAGTACATTCACGTTGCTGACATATACTTACCCCTTGCTACATCTAATTTGCATTATTCTCTCACGCTGTACGCTGCTCGGGAGAGTTCTGACACCGCACCCCCTTTGTCGAGCGGAAGGAGAATGAGGATGAGCTGTCGGCCAAGATGGCAGACATGGGGGTGTGGTGTCAGAACTGTCCCGAGCAGCGCGCTGCATGAGAGAATAATGCAAATTAGATGTAGCAAGGGGTAAGTATAGTCAATCGGGAATATACCCACCAGGGAGGTGGGGGGAATCTATGATTTTTGGTCAAAATTTTAACCTTCTGACTTAGCTTTCACCAGAATTAGTGTGATAAAAGATTGAAGCTGATGTTCAGGCCATTTTTCAGGTTGGACAGGGCCATGAAACAAGCATTTTTTTTTTTTTGTTTAATGTGGCCGGATGTCAAAATCTGGAATGATTTCGTTACTAGTGTTCTAGATGGACAAACCTAGTCCCTGGAATCTTGGTGCATTTTGGGCTTTTAGTTCCACCCGCCTTCTGTAGTCCCTAGTTACATTTCTCTCAGCCCTTACAGTAATTTTTCCCACCCTTGAGTTTCTAAAGGACAAATAAGCATATCACAGGTTGAGGTAGCACTTACTTGATTAAACAAAACTTGAAAATTGAATATGTTTTCTTACATAATAAAGATGATGTACAAACACATCTAGAATAATTATTTTAAGGCATACAACGGACAGAGTATTGGAAAACGTTTACTGATGCAACAGTAACTAGAATTGTATGGCGTGGAACTGGGAGGTATTGATGTTTTTACTATCTGTGCCAAAAAGAAATACACTTGTCAAGTGTTAGTAATATGGTCTTAATATTGCTTCGAGTTTCACCTCAATGCTAAAATGGAATACTATTTGCTAAAATAAATGACGATCATTTGACAGCTTTCAAACAGTCAATTTCATAATCCTGAACAGGAGACCAAAGATATGTATTTGTCCAATAAGGTATTGTCCAGTAAAAGGTATTGTACTGGTATTGTCCAGTAAGGTATTTGTCCAGTAAGTTTAAACAGTTTAATTAAAGGATGGATATATAGAGTAAAATAAAACCATTCATGAGCAAACAAGAGTTAATGTCAAGAAGAAAAAATAAATCTGTGAGAAATAAGTGCCAGATAACTAAAGCAACCTAGTTCTCTGCAAGTAGTTATCAAAAAGTGCCCAACAATACCCTTCCTTGCCGAAACAGCAAAACCACACAAACTGTCCTACTTTTTATATGAGAAGCATCAATTACGAGATCTTTCCAGTCTGGGTTTGGGAGGTTAGTGGGTGGTGGGTGGGTGGAGACAAATTTTTGTCTAAACTTTCAGACCTCTTCCTTATATTACTCTCACTAAAAGCAAAGGTGTGATGGACAAAAGGAACACAAAATTGGTCATTTTTTGACCCAGGAAAACAAATACAAGCATTTGGGGGATATATTTTTTGATTCAAGGGCAAAATTCACTTTTTGAGAAATTTTCTGCTTAGATTTTGCCAGTTTTTGCACAAATTTTGGCCAATTCTTTAAACCAAAAATTGCCTTATAGCCCCTTTGCCAATACGATACAACTTTTTTATCAGGTGCAAACACATCTAGTTGCCTGTTGAGTTGTAAGGAAAACACTGACTTCAACTATAACAGGAAGCCCATTAATGGGAAATCATTGGTCTCTCTCTAAAACACAGAGATATCAATTCAATTTTTAAGGACCTGATTACTTCTGGGAAGATCTCAACAGAGACTTTGACAAAACTAGGATGAGTTTCCTGAGCCGGAGATAACTAACCACAACCATAATTTGTTGAAATGTTTTAAATTATAGTACATTAGTGTATGACTTCATATAATTATGCGATAATTCATTACGTAAAAACACAGCTAGGCACAGGAAATAAACATTATTTTACCATGCAAGGCCATTGGAAGACATGATTGAATAACAAGCTGTTGGTATCAACTGTGATTAATCATTTTTGCATCTTAAGGGGGATTGAAAAATAATTCACCCACTGTGAAGGAGAAGTTAATAATGTTGTACAGGTATTTCCCAATAACGGATAACCTGACATCCCATATTTCAGTTCTCATCTTTTAGAAATCAGCATAATGCATACAAAATAATAGGCTAGTGCATTCGTCCATGATGTGTCATTTCATTAACATGGGGTAGAATGGTGGAACATGTCCGACATGAAAAATAAGAGGTGTAGACTGAGTAATACAGCATCAGCTGGTTAGTACCAGCAGTTTATCCATTGACGCTTTTTCAAATAGCAATTACAAAGGATTATGTGATAGAATTTTGTATGCGTCGTATTTGTCAATGTCATCTTACTGTTGCTAAATATGATGCACACCAAAATTCTATCCCACAATCCTTTGTAATTTCTATTTGGAAAAGGGTCTATAAGAGGAATAGAAGCTTATACCAATACAGAATTCCAGCACAAAACCAGAAGTTACAAACTTAACATCAATTTTCGTAATAACAAAATGACTCCAGTTCATGTTAAGGTCTTCCAGTGATATCACATATCAACACCTCATTTGCCTTGGTCATCACACCTGCTCTTGAGCCAGTCGGTATGCATGTACACTTCCCCTCTCCTCACACAAGTGGCTGGCTACTTTGTCCACCCGCCTCCGCTTTGAGGGTATTTCATCACTGTCCTCATAAAAAGAGTTGTCAGAGAGTAATGTACCATAGCCACCCCCACCTGGGGTACATACACGGACACAATCCTGTTGAGTAAAATGATGATAAAGTCTGAATTCATGGACAAACAGACAGGATTAACTCATATGCACCAAGGGCAATGAGAAAGTGCAATGAGAAAATTTTACAGTTCTACTCTAGGCAGCTTATATTTGGTTTATCATTGAAAAATCCCGTCATCAAATAAGTTCAAAGCTCTTGATTGTACTTTTATGTAGGACCAATTTTTAGACCTGAGGTGAACTGCTTATTGCACCTGTTTCCTTCCAGCACTGAAGAGAAGGGTCTCTAAAATCTGGCACATTTGTAAAATTGTTGATAGTTAAGTGTGAATGAACCTCCCTTTAAGCTTATTATTGAGAAACATAGAACACAGTGGTCAAAACTGGGCAAGAATGAAACACACTCATTACTCTGTCCTTAAAGAACATCGTAAACTGGCACTATCCAACATCTGAATGCTTAAACACTCCTCTATATTGATGAATAATTTAAATGCCACTAGGGAAAGATAATGAGCTCTGTCCTGCATCATACAACAGTGAACACTGATCCATGATTACTTCATCAGGCTGTGTCAGTCTTATGGATGGCTTCAGTAAATTATGGCAGCACCTGGCTTGAAATTACACACACCCCAATGATTGATGATACCTAAATATTTCATGAACTCAGAGCCAGCTTTTCTATTCATATGATTTCTGCTCATTGCAATGTAACTAGGTCACCACTGCAATAACAAATATCCAAACAGAAACTACTAAAATGAAAAGACAGCCTGTGTGTTGCACTGAAAAAATGATGCTGCAGCTAAGCCCATACCCCGACAGGCATGGGGAAGGGACAGGGAAGGGGGAAAGAAGGAAGGGGAAAATTGGGTCATTTGTGAATGTCATTATCTTTCACTTAAATTCATTGCTACATGTTCAACTTTTCTGAGGTTCAACAAAGACCACTACTGCCCTTCAATACCTTTTAACCTTATACCATCATGCACCCTCTAAAGAATGTTGTCAGTTGACCCAATGGTCAATGGTGACCAAAATCAACTTTGTTGGCCAACTACCTATGTGAGAAGTCCTTTTGTGTACATTCAAATAACATTCAATGAAAGACATGGCTTTAGCACGAGATTTCTGAACACTCTTGATAACCCACCATAGAAACAATGTACATAATCAATTTTTATTGAAGTATTCACTGACTGCTGTTAATATAGCATTTTAAACAAGTACTGATAGAGTCAAGCAAAGAAAAAGGCAAACAAACAAAGAGAACTAAAAAGGACAGACATACAGATCAACATGCAAACAGACATAGGCCTACTCCCAATGATTTTTGAAGAATGTAATAATGCAAGTACTTAAATATTGGCTCAAATTGCTTTTTCAATACAGGAGGAAAATATTCACCCCAGCTTGGGCCTCGATTGATGTCTTTCCTCCAAGGTTGATCAGTCTTCCATCTTTATAAAGGAATAAATTAATGCCAGTTTTACCTGGTTCTCCACCTGAAAATCAGGAATGAAAGGACAGGTTAGAATGAATATATACACCAAAATGTAAAAGTGTATTGAGGTTTTAATGAATTCATTTCAGTAGACCTTAGCTTTATCTATAAAACTATTGAAGATCTATAATGTTCATGTTCTGGATCAATGCCAATGCAGTCACACACCATATATGTATGAAGACTATCCATGCTTCTCACCTTGAGATATTGTGTTAACAAGGTGAGTGTGACTTCCATTGACACCAGATGACCTTTGACCTTCACTTCAAATGATAGGGTTCTTCCTCTTGATATAATGCATCTACATGCTAGGTATGAAGAGTACCCATGCTTCCTACCTTGAGATATTGTGTTATTGGTTTGTAGGTTTTGATGTCTGGTGACACCAGATGAGACTTGACCTCCACCAAAAAACAATAGGGTTCTTCCTCTCAATATAGGGCATCAACATCCTCAGTAGAAGTATTGGAGTTTCCCTTCTTGAGATTTTGTATTAACAAGCTAAACCTCACAAACACACATACACACACCATCCTGAATGCATCTACATTTCTCTTTTCATCGAAACCAAAAGCTTAAAATGCAGACATGTACATTGCTTACTTACACCAACAAAACATACTGAAGGAATCAGTCTATGCACGACGATTATCTGTATTCTAGTTATGTATTCAATGGAATCCAAAGATAGTCTGCATGAGCAAGTTGTTTCTTGTATGGGTTATAAATTCAGCTATTGATTCTAAATTACCACCTTACTTCAGTCACAATTTGTTAGTCTCATCAATCCAAGCATGACTTTTACTTGGAGGTGAGTAAAAGTCTCAACAGGTGACTGCTCTTTGATTGACATAGCTACACAATTCAAAAGATGCAGAGTAGCTCATATTACACAGAATGCACAGAGAGTGTTCTGATTTATACTCATTAGGGCCTTGTGTGATCACTGAGATATTGCCTTAAGCAATAAACTAGGTTTGTGTCTCCACAAGGGGAGGCTAAAGACAGTTGTGGGTGGACATGGTTGTTCCCCTTATATCTGAAAGTAACTAGCTACAGTTACAGTTATTTTCAAATGATTGTAACTTGTTACAGTTACAAGTTAAAATGTTGAAAAAGTAACTAGTTACAGTTACTTTGACTGAAAAGTAACTAGCTACCATTTAAAAGTAACTAGTCACTTGAATGTAAATACACAGTACCTTGTTCAAGATAGGGGAGATAACTTGATAGCGAGAAAGGGCCACATGAGAGGACCGAAACATCCTCATTGTGCAGGTTGGTTTGAAGTGCATTTTATAGACAGAAAGAGAGATAACGATCCGAGCTAATCTTCACTGGGGGTCCGGGCAGAATTGGAACTGCCTGGGATGATGAGTATCTGTCTCCTTTGGTGACCCTCATGTATGGCAGGGAGGTGTTCTATTATGGAGTACATGAACACAGTCATATTTGGTGGAAGTCATTAGGGATCACCAGAAGCCAAACGGAAAATACTTGTGTAGCGACCTCATTCCTGAATGGACTCTTCCGCTACAGACCATACCAGCATAGCTGCATATATTATGTTAATTATAGGCCACTCTCAAGTACTGCTGTTAGCAGTATATCCAGCCCACACTCGGCTTGCACACACTACGAGTCCTGCAGTCTTACTGTTCCACACTGCAGCGTTGGATTCCTACAGCAGCGGGCCTGACTTCTCCACACCTTACCAGCAAATATGGAGACGACATAATCTTGCAGAGAGTACAACAGGTACCGTAGGGTACTTAGCATTGCAGATAACATTATATTACAGTTGTCGCTTCTATTTTACTACAGTTATCGGAACTTATTGCTTCGGCCTTATTTCATCTAAACACGTTCACTTACATTGTTAGCGACGTAAGGTGCACGGGAATAACAATTAAGTCATTGCGTGTGTATAGGCCTTACGTATACCATCCTAACAAGTAACTGACTGTAGGCTTTACTCAATAACCACATAGGCTAGCTTATTAGCTTAATATCTGGACCTAGGCCTAGCCCTGCAGCATCACAGATTGCAGTAATCTCTGGTAGACAATTCACTGCAACGGTTGCAGCAGTTACAACTGCCACAGTCAGCTTATTGGGGTGCAGCTTATACCAGCAGTGCAACCTCGGACAATGCATCACCAGCAGCATTTCACTTCTGCCAGAGCAACAAACTTACGGCGGACAATTCAACTCACTGGCAGAGCCGGACTCACTCATATTCGATTGCCTCTACTCAACAGCCTACTTCAACTTAGGTACCGATGTTACAAGGGTTGGCTGACTCACTAGCCACCACATTCACAGTCGGTCTTGGCGTAGACTTAGGTGTAGGTCATTACATAATAACTAACCAACAGCAGTAGCCAATACAGCTGTCTACCTTCAGCTTCCAACATAAATCCTAGCACATGTGCACATCATCCTAGCCACAACTGCATGCTAACCGGTTTATGTTTTGCTTAACTTTACAGATCTGCCAAGGGATATGACGGGCACAACACAGAGGATATTGAGCACTGGGATTGGAGACCCAACCACAACCTTCTGTATTAAAGCATATTTGCATCTAAAATTCTCCAAATTGGTGACCCCGACGTGATCCTCCTGTGCCTCTCGTGTTCTTCGGTTTCAACATAAGCCTTTAATGTAACTCAGTCAGACATTTTGCAAACTGCCTTGAGAGCATCATGCACTCGGAAATTTGGTCTTACATTCTTATTATCGATTGCTTCAGGATTTCATCCCTCATTATCTAGGGGGAGGTTAGTTGTAGCGACCTCATTCCTGAATGGACTCTTCCCCTACAGACCATACCAGCATAGCTGCATATATTATGTTAATTATAGGCCACTCTCAAGTACTGCTGTTAGCAGTATATCCAGCCCACACTCGGCTTGCGCGCGCTACGAGTCCTGCAGTCTTACTGTTCCACACTGCAGCGTTGGATTCCTACAGCAGCGGGCCTGACTTCTCCACACCTTACCAGCAAATATGGAGACGACATAATCTTGCAGAGAGTACAACAGGTACCGTAGGGTACTTAGCATTGCAGATAACATTATATTACAGTTATCGCTTCCATTTTAATACAGTTATCGGAACTTATCGCTTCGGCCTTATTTCATCTAAACACGTTCACTTGCATTGTTAGCGCCGTAAGGTGCACGGGAATAACAATTAAGTCATCGCGTGTGTATAGGCCTTACGTATACCATCCTAACAAGTAACTGACTGTAGGCTTTACTCGTTAACCACATAGGCTAGCTTATTAGCTTAATATCTGGACCTAGGCCTAGCCCTGCAGCATCACAGATTGCAGTAATCTCTAGTAGACAATTCACTGCAACGGTTGCAGCATTTACAACTGCCACGGTCAGCTCACTGGCAGAGCCGGACTCACTCATTTTCGATTGCCTCTACTCAGCAGCCTACTTCAACTTAGGGACCGATATTACTAGGGTTGGCTGACTCACTAGCCACCGCATTCACGGTCCGTCTTGGTGTAGACTTAGGTGTAGGTCATTACGTAATAAGTAATCAACAGCAGTAGCCAATACAGCTGTCTACCTTCAGCTTCCTACATAAATAAATCCCAGCACATGTGCATATCATCCTAGCCACAACTGCATGCTAACCGGTTTATGTTTTGCTTAACTTTACAGATCTGCTGAGGGACCCGACGGGCACAACATGGAGGATATTGAGCACTGGGATTGGAGACCCAACCACGACCAGTTATAACCTACTGGCTACAACCTTCTGTATTAAAGTATATCATATCATTTACGTATCTAAAAATTCTCCAAACTTGTATGTACATCTCTCAGAGAGGGATTCGACCCACTGCATGGTCAAGTGGTTAGAGCATCTGACTTGCAGCCGGAAGGTCTGGGGTTCAACTCCTGGCTGGGTCATACCAAAGACTTTAAAATGGAACCTTCTGCCATTGTGCTTGGTGCTCAGTATAAGCAATGGAGTAGGGAAAGCAAGCCAGTGAGCCACAACTGGAAAAAAGGCTGTGGCTGGCTAGACTTAAACCAGTTGTTAGAAACTGAGCTGTAAAACCTCATCTAACTTTAACTCTCAGAGGGAAACATTGATAAATCTCATACTTAGCATGTTGGTGACTTGTCTTAAATAAAAGAACCTTATCATTTTTGATGTCTTGGGATACCTGAGGTCCAACTATGAAAATTTGATGACCCTCATAAATGGTATGAGGGTGTTCTATATGAGTACAGGAACCTTGCCATTCTTGGTGGATGTCAAAGATCGTATGAGGTCACAACAGCTTGAACTGTGAAAACCTTGAAAATATGAATGATACCCCAGAAAGAAAATATTGATGGACCTCATACCTAGAACTGAGTTATTTACTGAATATCAAACTGCCAAAGGCTTGTTAGCAGTTTTCGATTTCCCCCAAATATATTGAATAGCAACAACTGACTGCTATGCAATACATTTTTGGTACGGCAGTTCTCCAATATTGAGTAGCAGTTTTGTAATTGCTAAAAAAATGGGTCAAGTAACGATGTAGCAAAGAAAGTGAAATAACTTATGTTTATTTATCAATTCCAGCTTTATTAATTTTATTAGGTTTGCAGAATTGCATTCTTATTTCTCAGTATATTTTTTATCATCCCCTCACAATTGCGGGTTTTTCCCATGCAGTGGGTTGTGTATGGCTTAATCATGCTTTGCAAATTCCTAGTGTAAAACTGAGGAACTTCTTTCAAAAATAGTGCTCCAAACTTTTCAGAAGATCTTTCAACTTACAATTATTCAAAATTCAAAATTCAGGAGGTATACAAACACGAGAATGATATCGTTAGAAAGCCAAAAATGATCTCTCTTAGGGAATATCAATTTTGCATAACAGAAGATAAAGTTTTATCACAATGTAAAAAAAAAATCAAGAAATCTTACTGCTCACAGAACTGCATAATGAACAGCTTATTTGTGTGTTATTCATAAATGATTAGCTGGGAGAGAGAGAATGTGGTTATGTAGATGCCGGCATATTCCGACTGAATTTGTTTGTTTAGTGTAATGAAGGCTTACTATTTTGGGTAATGCTGATCACCAGGATTGCGTTCTATGAATGTGATCCAAAAGCGGACTAGAACTTTGCAACGCACAATGTGCAATGCAGTCCTGAAAATGTCTTGTGATTCCTTCATTTTGAACTGCATTTTACTATACTGGGGAAATCGAACACTACTTGTTAGCATGAAATGTCAAGAAGACCAAAATGTGTGAATCTCATATTTAGGTGCAAGAAACTGAATAACATTCTTGTTAACATGTAATTTATTTGCTTGATCAATGATCACGGATCTTATTCTATAATCAAATGTGAAAATGGCAGCTTCAATAAGAAATCAATTTGAAACTACAATACTTCATAAAATACTGTGCATTGACAAGCAATCACTACACCTTAAAGGGTATCCAGTTAAAATGTCCCTTTATCAAAACGTCCCCGCATTTTAGCTACCAAAACGTCCCCGTGGTATTATATATGTAACAGGTATGTGACTGGCAACTCCTTAAAAAAAGAGGAAATAATTTGGAAGACAATCAATGGCGCACGCAAAGCCCTGCACTCTCTCGGTCAGGGGCCCAGGGGTCCACTCGAGGGCCCCTGGTGGCATTGATGTCATTATAATACAGACTTCTAATTGGATAGAACTCCGAGGGCTGCTTGTACAAGTTTAATAGCTGAGATTTATAACAACATTTACGACAGAAACTTTTCAGGTCTTTGAAGTGAAAAGAGGAATGAATAAAAATAAGAGGAAAAGTAGAAACAAAAAAAAGGAAATCCTCTAAAAAGAAGAAGTAGCACATGCCTGATGTAATGCAAAAACGTCCCCGCATATGAATGATACGTAACGTTATACTTTAACTTTTAAAGCTTCTTAAAAGTTTTCGGAAAGATATATTTAATTGTAATTGATTTGTTGCCGATATTAAGAAATCAGTTATAGGTTTTGGTTTTCAGAAGAGTAATGTTATGACAAGAGAAAACTTAGCGCCACGCTCAACTTGCAACCGTAGGCTACGTAGTTACCGTAATGCATGGTGGCTATACTGTTACAACATGTAACTTCTGTAAATGTAGTTCTGTAAATTGTATAGGCTAATATTTCATTTTCCTTGAAGAAATAGAAAACTAGACTACTGAAGTCTATTTTTAAAAAAATATTGCACAAACTGATCAAATAGTTAAAAGAAAAAAAAGTGTCATGAAACTTACGATTCAGTGTTGATCAATACAGGGACGTTCTGGCATGGGGACGTTTTGACCAATGGCGGGGACGTTTTGGTACGTGGACGTTTTGGTAAAGGGTCGTTTCAACTGGTAAGCCCTTAAAGCTTCCTAGTTATAGGTTACCAGCCTAAACTGAACATGCGCACAAAGCCCCACACTGATCACTGTCCTCAATTTGATCTTGAACTTGGAGCAGGTTCCAAAACTTGGTTTTGAACTTGAACATGGCCTGGAACTTCACCAGCTTTATAAAGCTTGACCTTGGCACTGAACTTGTTCAGCTCCTTGAGGTACTTGATCAACTCCTAGCAGTTGACCTTGAACTTGGCTTTAAAATTGACATTGACCTTGAACTTGGCATTGAACTTGATCAGCTCCTAGAGGTTGATCTTGAACTTGGCTTTGACCTTGAACTTGGCATTGAACTTGGCATTGAACTTGATCAGCTCCTAGAGGTTGATCTTGAACTTGGCTTTGACCTTGAACTTGGCATTGAACTTGATCAGCTCCTAGAGGTTGACCTTGAACTTGGCATTGACCTTGATCAGCTCCTAGAGGTTGACCTTGAACTTGGCTTTGACCTTGATCAGCTCCTAGAGGTTGACCTTGAACTTGGCTTTGACCTTGACCTTGGCAAGGAAATAAAAAACAATACACTAATGGAAAGGGGGTGGGGTGTCCAGTCGGCCCTCCTTTATCTTCCCTTTCCTACCACTGTGCACAGCCCTCAGTCCTACCAAGACTCTCTGACCTTGCTCCTACAAGCGCTTCCGGTGTCCTGCTTCTTCCGACGCCTTGGTCTCCAGCTGGGTCTTGAACCAGCAACCTCTAGTGTTTGAGTCTTCCTCCTCTCCGCTGTGCCGTGGCTGGATCCCCAGATTGTTAAGATGTTACTTTTATTTTATACCACACACCAAAGCAACAGATTTGAAGAAAATCAAAAGTACTACTACTGGGATTTGAACCAGAGCCTTTAAAATCAAACTCCTACCTTGTAGATGGCATAAGCCTCTAGGCCATTGCTGCTTCCAGAAATCTCCCGTGTTATTGTCTGAATTAAACCTAAGACTATCATGACTAACAAAAGAAAAAAAAGTTACACACACAACTTGGATGTTGGGCAATGAGGTTTCCATCTTTTAGCTTGTGTTGCAAATATTTTTTTTTTTTGGTGGGGGAGGGGGATGGAGGATGGGGGATGGGTGAGAAAAGCTTTGTTATATGGTGGATTGGTTAAATGGTGGATTGGTAAAAGATTTTAAGCCCTTACTTCCTGTGTATGAGGGTTTGTATATAATGTGAATGTCTTGTGATTTACTTGTTCTACAAAAAAGGCAAAATTTACAATCCTCTACAAGTAAAAGTCATAAGAATAGATCTTACGCATATGATGTCACAGCACACAGTCATCCCTCCTTTGGAGAAAAAGCGCATATCATTGCAAGTTACACCAACAAATGCAGACAGCTGATTTGTCAACCAATCGCATACGTGTGTATGTGTGTATAACATTCGTGCACAGGCGCTTCATTGTTTTCCTCCGAACTGATGTCATGTTACGTCAATGCATAAGGTCTATGGGGTCAGTTGACATTACTTCCCCATGGCAACATGGTGGAGTGAAAACAATGTACTGCGCATATTTGGTACATAGTGTAGTCCAGGGGTTGTTTACACTCCAGCAGTGTAGCGCCTAAAGTGTTCCCATATGGTCATACTGTTGTCACTTGTTTTCACTCCAAAGTTGCTAGGGTAATGGAAAGACCTGGATGACCAACCTACCACATAGGAAAAGAAGTTTGGGGTTTGGTCATCACTTTCCAATACCATGAGCTCGGCCTTGGGGTCACCTTTTGCTCTCAATACAATCTTTAATAAGCTGGAATTTATAAGAGACTGCCCTTCTCTAGCTTAGAAAATGAACATGGACGGAATATTTACACATCTGTTCACTTTTGATGTAACCACTAATAAAAGGCTCCAATTAAGAAATATTTACAAAAAATATTTTAACTTCACAGTTGTCTAAAAAGGATGTTTCACAGTTTTTACTGATATTTTTGGCAACACTCACATCCCATATCTTCTGAGTAAAACCAATATGAAGCACAGGAAACAATGCCTATGTTGTAAGATTGCAGGACAAATAAAATGGTCAAGTCTTAACAGCTAATCCCACCTTTGAAGTATGTCATATTTAGGTTTTAGAAACTCCAATGGTAAGCAAATAAGGTGAATTTGTGTATTCACAAACTAAAAGTGAAATTCTATGGCAACCAGAAAGCCAAAAAGTTTAAGTGATTCCTTGTTACACCACTAGCAATATAGAGTCTGCTTTTAACTGCTTTCTACTGCACACCAGACCCCCATGGCAATATGTCCTGCACCCCAAGTAATCATGACAAGTGTTTCCTCTGCCCTTCTGGACCTTAGGGATGAACCTCCTCCCCCAACTCCTCCTTCTATGCATTTCCCTCAGCAATCATTTAAAGAAACTAGCCTGCACACAAGGAGATAAAAACATGGCTACTTTAAAAATACAGGCAAATTTGTCTTTCAACTCTACAACAAGACCAGACTTCAAAAGTGAAAACTTGCTTATGGTTCCTCTTTCCTTTGCAATTCAATAAAGGTCTTTCACATTGTTTGATGTGTACGTTAAACTTGAACATACTAGTACCTACGCACACTTTTTGTGCAATAGGATAAATAAACAGAACTGAACAATCCTCGTGCCATGATATGCTTGCACTCCTCTTTTGTTTATTTTTCCTAAAAAGCTTTCACTCTTTTTTCCTCTGTTTATTTTTCTTAAAAATACATCACTAATGTAAGAACAAAGACTGCCAAGCTTGATTCCTTTCTGCCCTCACTTCAACATTTCTGTAAAGGCAGAAACCAGGGGAAGCCAGAATTCCTCTCACAAGCAGATGCCTTTCACATTCCCTTTTCCAATGAACCGGTTCCTTAAATTCCTGTATATGGTGCTAGTTTCCTGCACAGGAAACTGGTGGCAGGTTAAGTCATGGTAACCAAGTTCCAAGACCAATCCTTAACTTTACGTGAACAATCAGTGACAATACTTATGACCCACCAACTAGCAGTAAAATAAGTACACTGACCTTCACAATCCTTTCGCTTTTTTGGATGCAAAGGACATAACTGCAAGAAACTGTTACACCACAGAGCTCAACAATCCAAGTTTTAATTACATAGCTGTGGTTACTTAAAAGGAAGTACTGAATTTGTGGCATGAAAAAATTTCATACCTTTGGTACCATTATAAATAAAATATTAGGAATTTCAAAATTATGTAGCTAGGTAACTTCATTTTAAAGATATAAGGTTGCCACAGTGAGAGCTTTAGTACTTTAAAGCTAATAATCTGTACACCTAAAGTTTCCATTTTTCAAATGATGCCATATTCAAAGCTTTCGTCAGGCCTATACTTTTTGGGAAGAAACGATATTGCCACAGTTACTTGGTGAAAACAGAATGCTTTAAATAATGAAATATGCTATTTTCTGTTTGTGACATGTTGTTGCAACATAACTACAATACTTTCCTTTAAGAGTAAAAGTAGACATAGTTTCATTTGTATAAAATCATACTTCTGTGGGGTCTGCACTCTGTCATCTCATGGTATTAATTCAAGCTTCCTTACACATTTAGCACATTTAGACAGTTTTACTCATAAAACCAGATCCTGATAAAGCTATACAATCTACATGATTAACCTCATTCACAAAAGATCCAGATAGGTTTATTTCCTTTCACCCCTTAGTTAGGTCCAAAATTTGCACCTCTGCCCTAGCCTCCCTAACCCTCTCCTAACCCCCCCAAAATAAGACCAGTGACAGCCGAGGGTACATGGCTTGAATGGATCGTGAAGTCACTATCCCTTTTGTACCAACTTCACTGTCACCCTCTGGTCTCCACCCCATGAGCTGCATCCCCTCCTCTCACAGACATCAATGGTGCAGGTCACTGATTAAGTAGGCAACTGGCTGGTAAATTTATAGCCTGCTGTAAGCAGGCTATTGTTGAGTTTTATCATCTACAAGTACAATTCTTAATACCTGTAGTTGCTTACCCCTAATGTTAATGTACAGTAAACAGACGAAGTTTAACACAATACAATAGCCTGCCAACTTTCTAGCCAATCTCATTTCCAAGACAAAAATAACTTCATAGTAATTAATGCACACGTCATCAGTGTTGGTAAGGGGTGGAGTCAGCACGAGGGACCGGTTGCTTCGCTATGTACAGCAGACACTTGTTATGTATACACGTTATGCAGTGCAGTACGGCTATTACTGTATAGTCACTGGCTTAGCTGCTACCGTGTACATGTATACATATACAGCTAGCAAGGTTGTCGTCTTGTCCATGCGAGGTCCTATATACAGGCCACTGTTGACGCCTAACGTTAGGCTTGACTTTCCACTGCAAGTATTAGCTCGATTTTCATCCCATACATGATAATAACGTACCTTTTTAAGATGTCACCATATCTTCAGAAGTATTCGTATATGTGCATCGTCGCAGGCCGTTGATAGACATGAATAGTCAGTACCGTGAACACCATGTGACCTTCTTATGTTTATGGATAGGATATAAACATGAAAGGGACTAAACATAAGACTGCTAATCCAATTTAGTCAGGATCTGGAAGAGGGGAGTTGAGGTCTTGGTGCAAGCATTGATAGGGGCTGAGTCCATACAACCATACCACACCTTTTGAGCATCTTCAGGAAACATAAATACAATACTTCAGAACTGTTTTTAATTGCAAAAATGTCAATTCCATTATCCTGTAAAAGAAAATACTGCAGAAAACAGGGTGGGTTGCCTGAACCATAAACACCACCTACCCGCCAGCCAACCACTCACAAGATACCCTAGCAATAAACGTAGTAAATGTCAGCATCTTGTATTTCAATGCTTTTCACAAACCTTTCATTCCATACGGCCTGTGGACTCTTCTTTCAGTTAAAAGTGATACTGTCATAGCCTTCCGGAACAGGATTCTTCTCTCTACCCCGTCACCGCCCTTGTACTGCCCTCTACCACCAGAGCTTGGTCTCAACTCAAAACAATTCAGGACCACTGGGAACCTGAGTAGGAGATTTGTAGTAACAGACAAAATAAAAACTGCCTGCAATATGACTGCAGAATGTAGGGGTAAAGAGGGTGGTGGTGGGGGGGGGGAGGGGGGAATAAAAGGATAGGGAGGGTAATGGTTGGGGTTTCAATCAACTTGCTGAATGGGCAAATTTGACCTTTCAGTGTAAAACTACAGCAGTCAAGGCCAATGACAAACATATCTTTGCTCGAGGGAAGAGTGATAGGAAGGGGAAGAAGCGGGGGGGGGGGGGGGGTGGGGGGAGGTAGAGTGATAGCGAGGGGGAAGGTGAAAGGCAGGAAATTGGAAGAGAAGAAATGGGGAGGGGAAGGAGAGCAGGAAGGGAGGAGAAGACAAGGAGAGACTTCCAGCTGCATAGTCTTTACTATGTTGTATTGTTTGATAATATTTCTACCTTACTTCTCTAGAGAACAATATTTGTGAAGGAAGAAATACGCAAACTGAAACAATAATCCATGCATTCAGATACATGGAATAAAAATATCTGCTCTTAAGTTACAGCAGAATGCAAACAGCAGAATACAAACAATAGTAACTCTATGACTGACTGACAAACATTTTCAGGAAGTAATGATTCCAATTGGGGCATGATGAACTCAGAGGTGAAAGATCAGTTACACTCTTGTCAGGGATAGAGGGAAAGTATTTGTAAGTTTGGAGTATTTAATCAACATTAAAGGTATTGCATAAATGCAAATATCCTCTGCTGGCATATGGGTCAAGGTTTAAAAAAGTGAAAAAATGAATTTCATGTAAACTGTAAGAATTCTTCCAATCTAAAACTTTATCTTTCCCTATACATTAAATTTACAAGTCTCCCAATCATGGCCCAATGCCAAAAAGGTAAATCATAATTTAACTTAATGATCTCATAACATAAACACATTCACTAATGCTGCACAGATATGACTCAGAGAGTTGCACTTGGCAAAATGCCAATCCTTGAGAGTTTCAAATTTTTTATCATATCTTTGGTAATGTATCACTGTATACCTGAACAATGAACCTGTTTCTGCAGTTATTTCCTCTTTGAAAACCTAACAAGCTTTCTCTTTCACTTTCTAAACAGAAATGATCTCGCATCATATGTTTTGCAATAAAGCGACAAGGCTCACAAAGCAGAGTTTAAACATTGCAGAAAACCATCCCAAGGTTCAAGTCACAAGATTATGACTAGGTTTCTAGGAACTACATTAGTTGTTTTGCTTAACTGTTTAAAAAAGTGCTGGAAGAAGGGCCAAGATGTTAAAAGTTCATGATGAATATTCTGCCAGTTGGGTTAGGGTTGTAAATTTCAGCTCTCTTCTGCATACCTGGACTCACTGAAATTTGATCTCTCCTAAGAAACACACAAGCTAGAAAGCTGAAAGATTTTATTTGTCCACACCTAAGTTGCATATATTCCTTGAACTGCAGGTCATCCTGTAGCATGTGATTGCTGTATGATTAGCAATAGGTCAATGGACAGGCAACTGACTGGCTGGGGTTCAGGAAGTGACTCATCACTCAGGTAACTGGAAATACCCACTAAATGGCCCAAACAGCTGGTCTCCCTTGGAAACCTACCTACTGTGTATAGTTAATGGGCAATTTTGCACAATATTGTTGCCATACCTAAATGGTGTCAAGTTTGTCTAATTCAGGTTTCAGCTATCCTTACCAGCAACAGTGCAGAGCAATTGTCCTCTGCCCCCTGCCTGACTTTGGAAAGTGGTAAAGGACTGAGCTAATTCTCCATTCATTAGATAAAGATAGTATGTGGCAGTCAATAAATGAGCATCTAACTCATTCTTTAAACAATGACCAATGTACACAATCTACTGAACATGGTCCCTGGCATGTCTGAAATGGACTTTCTGACCACAACCTAAAGCAAACCTATGACACAACCTTTCTCCTTCTGCAAAGCTATTCTTTGTTACTTGTTGCCTAGTGACCACTAATTTACAAAATTTGTTACCTTCTTTCTAAAATTTCTGGATCCGTGATACGTGTATTCGTCATATGAGTGTGCACTCCACTCTGACCATCCCACGTTGGGCCCTGTCAAAGATATTTGAAGGAAAGTTTGATAAAATGGTAGAGACCATTCGCACTAGACCAAGACTAAAATAAAAAGGGCAGGAATGGAGCAAGGGCTTCTGTAAGAGTTTTACATCTGACATCCTATGAAGGGGTGCACTTGGCAGAGGAAAACAAAACCACCTCCTCTTTCACAAGAGATAAAGTTTGAATCTTCTTCCACAAAATTTTACTCATTTTGCATCTACATCAATGACCCTAAAGCAGGGGTTTCACTCACCTTTATTTTTCACGAGTCACTGACCCTTTAGAATAAATTTACAAAGAGTCAAAACTAAAAAAGAAGGGGTCAAAATAAATTTGAGTTTAATGCAATAAACTTTATTCCTGTTTTTGCCTAGAAGAAGCAACGTAAAACGTACAGAAACAAGGTGGGAAATCACTTCTATATGATAAGAACCTTTGTGTAGACTGTAGCTTACATCATACACTGAAACTCGAAACTTCCATGTACTGATTACGAACATAAGTTTCCCCGCCAAAACACACGTTGTGCATCAGACACACTTTTAGAAATAACGAGATAGAATTGAAACACATGCTTTTAGCGCTTGTAGCGCTACTACCAAATATACACATGTAAAGAAGCCTACGATGTAAAGTCCTCTCTGTACGATTCGATCATTACTGTAAATGCGTAGTAGTGTACTGACATAATAGAGCAGTAGTATATTTATAATACTACTCTATGACTGACATTTACATCGATGTCGATTGCAGCAGAGCTTTGTGTAATACATGGCCTCATATCTGCATACTTGTGCAGCAGTTATCGTAGAGTGTGAAACACTGCGAGTCGGATTTTATTTAATACCACAGACATAGTGTACAGAGACTGGCAATGTGTGTCTTGCATCACTAATGTCCCGGGTAACATCTTTTACCGGTCATGTTAGGCTAGTGTATATTTGTCCCTAGCCTAGCCTTATGTTTACAGCTGAAATTACGAACCAGAACACTCCAGCCATCTACACATGTTGATGTGAGCGATATGTTTACAATACACGTGCACTTGTTTCGAGTCAAGTCTAATCACAATCTAGGTGCATGCCGGTGCAGTTAATTAGGCGTAAATGTATACATGGATATGGTGGTAGCTCCGTACTGTTCAAGTGCAGCGATACAGTTATTTAGATTTTTACCAGAACATACAGAGAGGTGGAAAATGTCTCACAGAACAAAGTTGGGAACTTGAAAGTGCTGAATTTTGTGAGTAAATTTGCACTATCAATGTATTGGAGAAATTGCTTTATCATTACTGCTTGTTGGGGGTGAAAAAGCTGTGCGTCAAAATCGTTTTGTGCGTTTTGTGTCTGTGCATCAAAATCAAAAGTTGTGCATCATTGACCCGGGTGCCTGGGTCAGTGCAAACCCTGCCCTAAAGTAAATGTTACTTGTTCTTGACATTCTGCTTTCTGATTGGTAAATAATTTTTTTGTGGTTAGTATGGCTATCTACATAACAACAGGATGGCTCTCTAAGTAACGCCTTGAACGAGACCAAAAAAAGCTAGTTAGATCAGAAAGGGTAAGTCTAGACCATTTGTAACTACAGGAAGATCAGATTTAGTGTGGCAAAAGGCAATAAAACTAAGCATTAACAACATCGTGAGATAGCAAGGAAGAGATAAAATACAGAATTTTGTATGGAGTGAATGAAAGACTCCAATACAAGTGAAAGTAACAGTAAGATTTTAACTTGTAATACGATGACCAAACAGTTTACTTACACAACAAAAGGATATCAATCTCTGCAATGTTGACAATTTGTTTCACAAACAAAGAACACTTGTTTACATAATGACACTACTTATTAGCAAAACTTGGATTCTCCTAAATTATTAGGAGAATGTGTTTCGCTTTTTTAAACAAAACTTGCAATAATTCTTCATGGCCAGAGAAGTTGCATGCAAACAATATACTCACTGCTCCAGCTCCACCAGCGATGGTTTCATAGTGAGCGCTGTGGTCATCTCCAAAAGTTAAATTATTCATGCAGCCCTTGATGAAAAGAAAAGAGTGCAGCAAACAATTTAACTGTATCACCTCTAAAAACAACATAGATACCAAAATACCAGTATCAAAGCAAAAGTATTTAAAGATGCCTCATTATTCTCAAATGCAACAAGCCATATGCTCTGGGATGCAAATGACACATTAAAAGCAAATACATAACACCTGTTTTACAGACCAGTGTTCACTGTAAACACAGTTTGTCGAGCAGCTTTTGAAGAAAAGGGGATCAAGGTGTGATTGATTCCAAACAAAATGTGAGGGGAGTGTGGGAGAAATGGAGGCATTTCCAGGCAACTGAAGGGATTAAAAAAAAAAAACATGAGTAGGTGCCTCAACTGCCTATGACTAAATATGAAAAAATTGTGAAAAATAATATAATGCAGAAAAAATGAAAATAGTAATCAGCAAAGTCAGTCATATGTCAATCTCAAAAATTACACATTAAGAGTTACTTGAGAACCATATCTCCCACTCCTCTCAATTACATGAGGACGCCATACAAGCAAGACCCCCCCCCCACCCCTTGACATGAGTGAAGCAGACAGTATTGTAGCTAATTCCACCATCCGAGGCCAAGAGCAAGGCTACTACCTTCTAGGCTAGCAAGGTCGTGATATTATTTACAGAGCAATAAGTCTTAGACTATGACCATGTCATGTTAAAGCCCATTTAACTTTATGCCACCATAGATAAAAGACTACATTAGACAAACTCTTAGACATTTGCCAACAGAAAAATGATTCTTGGCAGAGACATCAGAGCTGAGGGGGATAAGGGTTATACCCCCTCCCCAAATTTTTCAGTTTGCGTTTTAAACTGTCCAAAATAACCTTTGAAAATGCAAATGCAAAAAAGAAGAATTTTAAAGGTTCAGCCTCCCCAATTAAAAGAAACCTTCCAATGACACTTTATTTTTTGCCCGAAAAAATCTGCATTTCTGGCATAAAGTCTGTACCCCCCTGGAAAAAATCTGCTTTTTGATATAGAGTCTGTAGGAAATTATGAAATAACCGGTTAAGTCAAAATGACCCTGAACAAGTTTCAGTTAAATTTCTGAGGCCAGAGGATACAAGGCCAAGATGTTACCTCACAAAGCAAAAGTCACAAGTCAGCCTTAAAACTGAAAGATGTACACTCCTTTCAGACTGGATGATATCTTTGAAAGCATCACTAAAAATCTAGCTGATAAGTCATACCTGAGAAGCAGCACAGATGCCAAAGGCCTTGAGAACGACATCTACGACACGCTGGGATGTCAAGACATTGCCACCGACAACTGCTGCATTTTCTGAAGGGTCAAGGATGCTAAACTTGGGAATAACGACTTGCACAGGAGTAAGGCATCCCTAAAATTGTGATGAGACAAATATTACATCTCCATGTTATCGTTATCTATGAAATTGTAAATCTGAATTCAGGTCATCATTTTTGAACTTCAAATCTTGACTGCCAATTACCACTTATCATCATTAATGACATTATTGCACTGTTACATACTTTAACCTACCATAACAATGACTGCCTGAAACTGCCCTCATATTTGCAATAAGATACATCACATGTACTGTAACATAATAGCACTAGTAATAATAAAAATAATAATAATACATTGGACTTATATAGCGCCAAATCAGGAACAAAAACGTAGCTGCTCTAGGCGCTTGACAAAAAATCAGACAACATTTTAATTACATTAAAAGAACAAGTGAAGAAATGAGTCTTGAGGTTACGCTTGAATGCAGAGAGATCAGTGCAGAACCGGATATGGTCAGGTAACTGGTTCCACAAATAGGGTGCAGCATACGCAAAGCATCGATATCCATAAGATTTTAATGGATAAAAGATAACCTGCCACAACATACAATTGCATCATCAAATTTCATCTTCTACAGGGTTCTTCATAAAACTGAAAAGGGCAAGGCAGAAATTTACCAGGCTGCCAAGGTAAGACAAGGGAAATCAAAGCCAAATTTTGTAGTACACCATATCATAATGAAAGGAAATAACAGGCAAAAGACATTAATGCCCTCGTGCTCTTTCATCACAAGGAATGGTGGAAGGCATTACATCCAACTAATCATGGTCTCAGGTTGTGCCCCTATAATTCTTACCACTCAGTCTAGCAAAAAGGTTTCATTTTTGTCCAACTAAACACTATTTGTCATGTTTTTACTTTGAAATTTGAAAGCAAACATTGCATTCTGTGATATTTTCAAAACTTTAAAACCATAATTTATGGATAGAATAATAGGACAGAACAATAGGCCATTCAAGGAAAGGAAGTGGGGTCACTTTATTTTCAAAAAATAGGGCTCTGGAAGAAAGAAATTCACTGTTTTGCCACTCATGAATAGTTTGTCCCCCCAAACTTGCAATGTGTTATATTTTTAGGAAGAAAGGTTTTTCCTAGAATTTATGCTGCAGGTAAGACAAAGTAGTTTGATATTGATAAAAACTATTTTGTTTATTCAATGCCTGGTTTGCTTCTAAATTTCCTACAAGTTGCCTGGTCATATAACCTGACTTGTTAAATCCAAAACTGAGGACAGTGTTTTTTTAATCAGTGAGTGAGCACTTTCCTTGATTTGTGCTCATAAAATTTCTTTGTTTTGTGCACACTGACTTGAGTTCATGAGCTCATTTCACATGTCTGCAAATGGTGTAACTTATAATATCAGGGTCCTCCTGGAGTCTTGACGGTGTTTCATGTAAAACATCTGACCGTATAATCGGCACTTTCAAATATTTAAACACAAAAGGTTCTGGTCATGAAAAAATGGCACCTGGATCTGCCGAAAATACTGCACCAGGAGTCATATGGACTGGACTGTAACAGTGTCTGAACCCACTTTACTGTAAGACTTGCTTTGAGGGAAATATTGCGTTTAAAATGCACCAGCACGGCATACAAAGAAAACAGCTTTAATAATTATTAAACCATTCATGGAGGGAGTTGTTTTTGTGACAGTTTAAGTTCATAAATTACTTTGAATAGCAGAACCACTGGGACTACATTTAGTCTAGAATTGAAGGGTTGTGGGGCTGTCTTCAAATTTCTACAAAAGCACATTACATAGAAAAGAAACAAATGAAATACTTGGCGACATTATACCCTTCATGTGGTTTTTTGAAGAGACTATAAGTACTCTAACAATGAAACTTTAACGAGTCAGTTTTGGGCATCAGGAAATTAAATAGTGTTGTGTTGAACTGTACTGCTCAAAACAGGCACCATTAGTACATTCTCCTGGCTGTCAACAACAATACCTACTACATTAACTGTAAGACTTGCTTAAAAGGTACCTGAAAATGATGAAGGAGTTGTTGCTGTGACTGTTTTCATTCATAAATTATGTGGATAGCAGAACCACATGAACTACACTTAATCTATAACTAAAGGGTTGGTGGGGGGGGGGGCTGTCTCAACTTTCTACATAAGTACATATCCTAGAAAAGAAATGAACTGAATGCTTAGCAACATTTTACCCTTCATGCGGAATTTTTGAAATGGCCAAGTACTTTAAAGGTGAAACAAGTCAGTTTTGTTAATCAGAAAATTAAATTGTGTAGTGTTCAACTGTACTGCTCACAACAGGCAACACTAATACAGTCTCCTGGTCCAGATGATAATAAAACCTGCTGTGTATAAGGCTTCCCAAAAGCTAACTTAACCTTTAAGTTGTACGAATTGCATTGAAATTTTGCCACTGAATATTGATATTGACCTATTTCACACAAATAATCTATTGTTCAAAAGATACTTACCAAAATTTTACAAACCACCAAGCAACATAATACAACTGACCTCTTGTGGGTGAAGAGCTAAATGTTGACACACAAACAAGAGAATAGCTGTACTAAAGTTTACAATGCTGCCAATATGTTGCAGGTTTTTTCTGTAGGCCAAAAAGCCTCCACCTAAAATTTTCTGAAGAAAAAAGGTTTTGGACTGTCTTATTTTGAAGTTTTTGTAGAATTTAAAGCTTTGTCAAAGACAGCACCATTTTGCATGATAGCCTCCTCACATAAACACTTCACATTTCTTATCCCCTTACATCCCCCCTCCCCTAAGATGGTCTAAAACCCCAAAGAAAACCACCAACGAAATATACCCTTTTTGGCAAAGGTCATGAGCAAGTGACTCCAAGTGTTACCCTTTATGGAAGGAAAAACTTTGTGTTGACTTACTAAAGTGTATATTTATCATTTGTCCTATGCATCCAAACCCAAAAATGAATAACCAAGCTTCAGCTATGGGTCAACTTCTTAGTTGAAACTTGTCCTATATCTCTTGATTATTTGACCCCCTAATTAATGTGCTTTTATATACCATCTTTATTATTCAAAATCAGATAAACACGTGCAAAATAAATATGTGCAATACCACATAAGGGGCTGTTAAGAAAATGTATCTATACCTATGTACCCACAGGTTGCTTGCAGCAATTATGGTTAATAAAAGCTGTACTTGCTGATGAAAAAGTTGGGAAGCACTACTTTTACATATCATACCTGGTTAAGGGGTACATCATGGCCGATCATACAACGTAGACAGTATATGATGGCAGAGAAAGTGATGGCTCTTGGAGCATTACAGTTGCCGTAAACTTCAGGACCAGTCCCACTGAAATCAAACACAGCGGTGCCCTGGTGAAATAAAATGAAAACTGAAAGTGTAACTCCACAAAAAGTCAGATGTTACACTATGATAAGAAAGTAATAAAGTTATGCCTTCAATTTTTTTTTCACTGGTGTATCAGCTTCACGGTAACTTTCCTGAAAATAATTTATTGCTCATATTAAATGACATGATGAAGCATGTAAACATGAAATAACAGATCTCTAACATTCTAGGTAACCTACGGAAGGAAGGCAGGTAGGTGTGATACCCAGTAGGTCTCAATTTGTTATTTCTTCAGTAGTACAATGCATTGACCTTTGACCTTGGATTCATTCCAATATAGTGTCATCCTTATTTCAGGCACCATACAGTTCATTGACATATTACCATGCCAGATAGTCTTCTCTGAGATTCTACTATGTCTGTACATAACTTAAAAATTTCAGGAATTTTTTAACCTAAACCTGACAATTGAGTTATATGAAATTGCTGCACCCACAGTGCAGTAGTTCATACAGTTAAAAAAAAAATAGACTTCTTTACAAGGCAGGCCCCTGTTTCATAAAGAGTTATGCTAAATATTAAGTTTGATTTTTATAGGATGATTACATGATAGATCCGAATTTAAAGGTCTGGGGACATGTAACCAAACCAGTCGTTTTAGTCATCAATGTTAGATGAAGATCCCTTGATGAAAAATCTGTTCAAATTATTTGAATATCTTTCACCGTTCTCAAGATATAACTCTTCCAAGTTTGGCAATTCTGAGACTGCTTATTAGCTATGTAAAATCAGGATGTGGAGTGTAGCACAGTGTTACTATTTGTTTTGTTAATCCTTTATAAATTATCACATCTGTTAAATACTTACCAGCTAGTTTCTATTTACATTTTTTGTGTGGAAATTTTCAAAGTAGTAAATAGCTACTTCCAAAAGAAACCCTTTGGGGGATGCCAAAAGAACAACTGTCCTCGGAATGAAAGCGAAACAAACAAGGGATGACATGACAACTATTTCAAGAGTCCCTCTCTCCATGTCACAAATTTGCATAAGTAGCTCATGTTTATTCATGATGACAGTACAAAACAGTAATTACTTTGTATAATGGTCAATCTTTGATGGGAATAGTGGCTATTTTTGTTTTATTGTTTTAATGCTTTCTACCTCAAATAGGTAGGTATCGCATTTATGTGTCCACAGACCTAAAAAAAACCTTTTTATGAAACGGCCCAGGACAGCTAGACTACTGTGAATTATTAATTTATTCAGGTAAGGACACTGTTTCAAGTCGTATGAGAAAAGGACATCATAAAAAATGCTGCTAGGCCAAGAAAACTTGGACAACCAACAAATTATCTCATAAATTTTACTGTCTTTAATCATCCTCTTTTTCAAAATTCTATTACGTTACCAGATCTGCAGCGTTTCTTAAAACATTTTCTAACTTTTCTCAGGAACTCACCTCATTAGTATTGATATCAATGCTCAGTGATATTGGCGTTCCATCGTCCATATAGTCCACTGCGGACAGCCTCGTTGATCCTGTTCGCTGCTTGGTCTGCTTGCCAATTTCTCGTAGCATGTCCCTAACAGCTACCTCAGCGTTTTTCTGAATATGTCCCATGTAGGCTAGCACGACATCCAGGCCATATGCATCAATCAACTCACTGATGAGGGTAATACCCTGGTGGAAAATTGTACAAAATTATATCACTCCTGGGTATGAGGGGAGTTTTATTTCTATCTCATAAGGTCTCGCAGAAGAATGGTCATGGACAGCACAATTATACCATCATGCCAAGTATTACTATGTACTGAATGCAAAATACTAATATTGCTACTACTAACATTGACCATAGAGGATGTGAGGCATTACAGAGATCCCTCCAAATAGCCACAGGCAGATCCAGAAATCCCTCAGAAGGGGAGGGCTGTCCCTGATGAGGGGCACCACACAAGACCAAAGCTGACCTCAGCCCCTCTGTGACTGAGGATGAGGTTACAAAATCTGCCAACTGCCATGGACTGCAACAAATTTAACTCTAAATCACACATTTGTCACAGAAGGTTTTGTGTCTACCAAGGGTGGGGTGGTAGTATGGTGATAAGGGGTACCCAACCATGGTTCTTAGGTATGCTGCTCCTACAACCCACAACGCTGACACAGCAAATGGTATAACCTCACAGAACTTCTTCACAACTTCAATCCAACCACTGTCAAGATCAGGATACCCACCATCACAAACCTCCATTTGGAGTGGGGGGAAAATAATCTTAGATCAACCCCTCCCCAGTATTGAATCCCCCTATCACCAACCTTCTCCATTTGGAATGGGGGATTGATTAGTAACCATAGTCTCCACCAACAGCATCAAATAAAGTCTGCTAGCAAAGGTTTCTTAAATGTCAAAACTGAAAGTTCAGAAGAATTCAAAACGCAAAACCGAAAGTTTCACAAAATGTGAAAGTCCAAACAGGTTTAATTGGTATTCAAAAGTAACTTTTACAATCAACTTTCATCTAATTGACCTAAACTTACCTTCTGATTGGCTGCCACTTGAGCTCTCAAATCTGCCAAGTTATCATGCAAGTTTCGAGTCCCACTGCACCCTGGGAATTGTCCTGGAGCTTCAAGAGCTTTAGTAACCTCTATTTTAAAGCAAAAGTAACGTATCAATACAGAAAGTGAGAGAACCATTATTTTCATCAAATCTTGTCAAAAAATACTGGTAAAAACAGAAAAGAACAGGGAGAAAGACAAATATTTTTTAACCATTGAAGTACACTGGTGGGGATATTTCAGATTTTCTTGTAACCTTGAGTGAATCAAGAGAATTATTACTTCTACATACTAAATCATGAAAACAGACTAGCATGAAACCTTACCTTCTTCTTGAAACTTTCCATTTTTCACAAGTTTAAATGTCTTGAAAATAGCTCCCTCTTCATTTAAGCTTTTTGAATGAGGGGGCATTGAGCCTGGAGTGCCACCCCCAATATCAGCATGGTGCCCTCTACTGGCCACATAGAAAACAGGCTTTTGTGATCCATTGTAAAACACCTGAAGAAAGAGAAGAAACAGTTTCTAAATATACTGGATTCAACACATATTTTAGGAAAAAGCATGTTTCTGCTAGTCTGATATTTTAGTAAAAAATATAGATAAACAGTCAAATATGTCTTTAGCTTAGTAAAAGGTTAAGTACATAATGTAATGTAAATGTCATGTCGTGTAAATGTAAAAACGTAAATGTAAATTTAATATAATGTAATGTAATGCAATGTAACTGTAACATTAATGTAATGGAATGTTAATGTAATGTTAATGTCATGTAAATGTAATGTAAATGCAATGTAAATGTAATGTTAATGTAATGTGATGTTAATGTAATGTAATGTACTGCACAATATCATAATGTAAGTGTGATTTACAAAATAAATTTTATTTGATGAAATGCACTGGAAAGTAATGAATCTGAATGCCATGTGCACTACGTCATTTAGGACAATCATATCATGTACAAGTATAGTAATTAACCGAATGAAATGTAACGCACCATAACATCATGTAATGTAACATAACATCATGTATAACATTCAGAATTTATACCTACTATAAACATAACTTACGAATGGTATTCTTTGTATTTATTTTAAACATAATACAGGGTTTGCACTCATCATTTTTTCAGGAGTCACTGACCCTTGAGAATAAATTTACAAGAGTCAAAACTAAAACAGAACGGGTCAAAATAAATTTGAGTTTAATGCAACAAACTTAATTCCTAATTTATCTTTATTTCTATATCATTACATACGGTTGGGGTAAAAAGCTGTGCGTCAGTTTGACCCCAGAGGTTTTGTGCCTGTGTGTCAAAATCAAAAGTTGTGCGTTGTTGACCCTGGTGCCTGAGTCAGTGAAATCACTGTAATATTCATGGATTTTGCAAACACATGACTAAATCTTACTAGGTGAATTAATCTCTTTTTCATAAGTACTTACTGGTGTAATGACAGTCAGGTCAGGAAGATGACTACCTCCAGCTGACGGGTGATTTGTTAATACCATATCACCTTCATATAAATCATTCTTTAAAAATCTCATCTGTAAGAACATACCAATAAAGTTACATCAATTCATGGGTACCATAGTTTGACTACAAATGCATATGTACCCTCACTTCCTTACACATACACATTGGTCAACCTCTCACAATTACCGAAGGAGTAACTAGTCACTTATTGTATTTGATTCCAATAAATCAACACACAACTCAGTATAACTTAAAGCCCTTCAAACATTGAACAATGCACACAGTAAGCACTTTCAACAGAAACAATATAAGGCAGGGATGTGTCAAAGACTTCCTGAGTGTGTAGATTGTCATCCTGGCTAGGGGTCGAATGGGAGGGGGTGTCTAATTTCTGCGTGCAGAATTTTGAACCTTTTATACAGAATGTAAAGATCTACCTAAGCAAGAGGGCAATATAGCGCTGGGCAGAATTCATAATTTCTTAATTAGTGCAAGGTAAAATTTTTAATGCTGAATGGGTTAGCCCAGCTGGGGCAAAAACCTGACTTTTGTCAAAATGTCTTAGAGATGTTCTTTCTTACTGCCACAGGTGGCATCTGTGATACCAGATGCACATAAAATGCAGTTATATGGGTGTGTGACCAAATTCTTAAGTTTTTGAAAGTGAACAAACTTGCATATATTATCAATGCAAGACAGAGCAAATACACTTCTGAATGAAAGCCACTATTTTTGCTTTATATTTTTGCAGTTTGTGAGCCATATAACTATCACAAAGTTATCATTTTCAAAGAAACTGTAAGGTACCCCAAAAAATACAAACCAATATTTATAATCCTGTTTCCTTGTTTTCTTTTTTTTGCTTATCTTGACTCACTTTCAGTTATGATTAGTTCTGTTGAACTAGTATCACTCCTTATTATGACTGAGCACATATGAATCAAACACTAAGTCAATGCAGGGACAGAAAATACTGCCAGATAATTAGGGTAATATAGCTCTAAAAGCTGAACAAGGGGGGGGGGGGGGGGGAAGGAGAGGGGGCATTTACCTTTCCCTGGCCAAATTCTATTTTTATAGCCTACCTATTTCTAGCATTTCATTTGTGTATATACCTGCACTCAAATACATGGGGGCGGTGGGCGATTCGCCCGACAAATTTGCAAAATTGCCCCTTGAAGGAACTCGGGAGAGCGAAAAAAAAAATATGTATATATATTACCAAAATCACCCCGTGATCTGTCATAATCTGTTGATGGTTCTTTTAGCAAAATATATTCATTGAAATTCCATGGATCCCATTCATTTTGAAAAGTTGTTTTCAGCTATTCTTGCCATTGAAAGTTATGATTTCATATTCCACACCAGTTATGACATTGGTACCAAGTTCACAAAATTAGTACTGCAGGGCCGTATAGCATGCAACCTCCACGGCCACACATGCACAGGCCACATGGCACTACCTCGTTTACAGATCAGCCATAGTTTATAATATCCCGTGGTACTTTTAAATGGGCCATTGCACTATGGCTCTGGATATACATCCCACCTTACAGACATTAAGATGCTTGTAACTTGTTCAATTGTCATTGTCTATGCAACTAAATTTATAGACCTAGAAGAAAACTAAATTTTCCATCTTATTAGGTGCCACAACTTAGATACACTGCTATTCTCGCAAGTCTCAGAAAAGCCCTCATCGTCTCTAAAACAGCCCTTAAAAAAATGGCCAGGGCAATTTTGTTCTTAAAATGGCCCTCGTCATTGAAAAATTATTTTGAGCCCTGGCATATACCTATTCATGAGATTAAGCTCACCTGGTACTGAACAGTTTCCTGCATGGCTCCCAGATGTACAGGAATGTGAGGTGCATTAGCTACAAGTCCACCGTCAGATCCAAACATGGCACAGGAGAAATCTAGTCTCTCCTGGAGAAGAATGTGTCAAAAACCAAATTATATGACTGCATGCAAACCAATGTATTGAGAGATGAATTTAAAAACCCCTCCTTCATAACAATCACACAATACAAGGAACTCTCACATTCAACATGTCACAAAGACCTCAAGAATTCTGAAGCTACAATTCACAATTATCAAACAGAATGTAGCGACAATTTTGTCCATCACTGCATAAAACTTTTATACTGGCAGCTACGATTTTTATACAAAAACAAAATGATGCAAAGAATGCATTTCTCCATACCTCCTGATTTGAAAAACTTCTCAATAACACCCCCATCCCCCTCCCAACACCCCATCCCCCTCCCAACACCCCACCCCCTCCCAACACCCCATCCCCCTCCCAACACCCCATCCCCCTCCCAACACCCCATCCCCCTCCCAACACCCCATCCCCCTCCCAACATACAAAAGCCATCTTGACTATATACAAAAACTGTTTAAAGCAGTCTTTCTTGCTCTAAAGATAACATGCTCACAAATACCACTGAAAGTCACCAACACACACAAACAAATTTGCTATTTTTGACAATTTTGGGTTAACAAGAAACATCACTCAAACTTGATCTGCTTTCTACACTGAACCAGAGATGGATGCACTATAGTTGAACATTTCACAAACAAAACTCTTCAACTCTTGTCCAAACAAGTGTAGCTTTTGAAAATAAACATTTTCCAAATCAGAGGGTTTTGTTGAAAAATAAGCAAAACTTGATCAAATAGTGCACTGACCTTGATGTTTGTGGATATTGCTGTTCTTTGAAGTATTCTACCCATCTGTTCTGCTGTGCTCATAAACCGATGGGAGAAGATAGATAGTTGTATAGTATCCAGCTCAGTCCCAATTTTCTTCAACTTTCCACTACCAATCTTTAAATAAACAACAAAATATTACCCATCATGTTAAGGGACAAGGTTTAACTGAATTCTTTGCAACATTGATTGCAATTTTAAAGAGCAGGCTTTGTATAACAGTATATACTTTTCTCATAGCTGACAGTGGCATAACTTTGGTTCAGGGTGCCCGGGGGCAAGAATGGGTTGGGCGCCCCCTGACTAAATGACATGTGGGCATACCAGTACTAATAGATATCAAGAGCTATGATCAGACAGCTTCATGTCTTCTCAAGATTTCGATAGTTATGGTCAAATGTGTAATCCTATGCCAGGCCCAGGTTGGGAAAGGTTTCCACTTCCAAAAGTCCATTGTAAACAAAGTATCATCATGGGTGCCAGACCTGCTGGGTGCGGTTCACCCCCCTAGAGCGTATAGGAGTTACGCCACTGATAGCTGATAACCTATACATGGCATTAAGGTTATTTGTTCTTCACGTCCCCACCAGGTCACAGAAAACTTGGGAGTCCCAAACCCATTAAGCAAAGAAGATAGGGAGTGTTAAATGATAACAATAATACAAGTTCATTTGCTTACCTGCTGTTTCAGCCTGTTCTCTGAGGCTGCATCCTCCCAGCCCCCCCCCCCCCCCTTGAGCAGCCCTTATAACATATGAACCAACATATCATGGTTTAAACAGTTAATCCTCACAGACTGGGATATTTTGTAGCAATTCTGATACTACAAACCTCATGACTATTATTTATGGTGACTAACTTTGAAGGCTCAGTTATATCAATAATGGTATAGTTTAGATATAAACACATACAAAACATCAAGTTTATCATTTCACAAACTCATTCCCGACAAATGGCTCATCACAAAAATCCTAAATCGGTAAATGATTTTCAATCCAATAATAAGACTAAAATAGGACTATTTATCCACTTATGTCTGGACTTTGCACAATCATTCATCTGCATAGTCAAGTGGTGTTAGAGCATCCAACTTGCAGCCGGAAGGTCTGGGGTTCGACTCCTGGCCGGGTCATACCAAAGACTTTAACTAGAGCAGCAATGCTGCTGTCGCTCAACCCTAGTGTTAGCGAGTATACCAGTTTTCACATAAATACCAGTACCGGTAGCAGTACCAGTAATGAAAGTACCGAAGATATTTGTGTGGTTATTTTAACCGGTTCCTGATAAAACTACCAGTACTTTTCTTTTGTTCCAAACGAAAATAACTGTACCACTTCTTTTAGGTCATGATATGCAGCACCATCACAATTAAAATATTTCACACAAATATCTCTCCCCCAAAAATGTAATCAACTTTCCATCTTCGGTATGAACAACCATGGTATACACTGTTCAATTAGCACTTGGACTGTGTCAGGGATAAATCTTTATAGCTTCATGTAGTTCATCCCCTTATGTAAGGGCAGGGATCAGAAACTAGACTGCCATAATGCTTAAATGCAACCAGTTTGTGTAGGGCAGTTGCATAACCAGTGGAGAGGAAGCTATCAAATGTCTTCCCTCCCCTCCCCCTCCCCTCTCTCCCCTCAGCCATAAAATTGGTAAGCAAACAACAAAGTGTGACAAAGGGCCCACATGGGACCTTGGACCAAAACTGTCAGAAAACCATACACAGATTACTAACCAAGCATCATTATGACAGGCCTTCAACTCTGTTTAACATTATACGGAGGAGGGGTTAAACATTTTGCAAATTTCACAAAATGGACCCTTCGGCCCATCTTGGGTCATGAACCTAAAATTCCTGAAAACCCTGAAGGCACCACTAACAGAGTATCACTATGACAAACCATCATCACTGTACAAGAATATCTGTAGGAGAAGAAACATTTTGAAGAATTTCATAAAATGGGCCATAGCTGGGCCCATACGGGACCTTGGACCACAAATTCCTGCACACCTCAAATTGCTCACCACCCAAGGAACACTGTGTTCAAGTTTCAAGAGAATCCATGAAAGCATTTGGGAGTAGAATCCTTTTGAAAAGTGAGACAGACATTTTCTCTCCCTACAGTGTAACATAAGCTCTACCCACACTTCGTGGGTTGAGCTAATAAACAAGTAAAAAGTCCCTGAAACCGCTATCCAAAATTTGAATTCCCTACTCAATAATTCCAAGCAAGGAGACTGGCCAGGTTAGATGTGACATTAGTTGTGGTGCCTAACCCTTCACATCCAGTAAAAATGTACAAAGGACCAAATAAGGATCTTGGCCAAACTCCTGGCCGGGTCATACCAAAGACTTTAAAAATGGAACCTACTGTCTTTGTGCTTGGTGCTCAACATAAGCAATGGAGTAGGGAAAACAATCGAGTGAGCCACAACTGGAAAAAAGGTCGTGGCCCGGCCTGACTTAAACCAATTGGTTAGAAACTGAGCCCTAAAACTTCATCTAACTCTAACTCAGAGGCTCTCAAGTTTCTTGGGCCAAGGGCCACTTTTAGTTGAGATTATCCTTTAACTTATTTAAATAGAAAGAACTTATGTCAGTAGCTTGTTTAGTACTTATTTGTTTTCTAATCTTCCAGGGGCCATTGTTGTGCACACCAGGGGCTGCAAATGACCTGCAGACCACTACTTGCGGACATAGGACTTACTGTTATCTTGACATCTCCCATATCAGTAATGGTAGCTGTGCAGTGTGGTTCCACTAAGATAGTACTATTGCTCTCAATGAGAATGGCTGGTCCTGAGATGACATGGCCCCCACAAAGCTCTTCTAGTTGATAAACTGAAGTATCCAGATAGCCATCTTCAAAGTAACATTTCACAATCTACAGACAAAGAAAGGGGATCAAGGACAGATTATTGATTCATAAAGCAGCCTGGATACCTCTGTCACCACAGATATTTTCTTAGTTATTTCCTTTAAATTATCTCCAAGACTTTACTTTAGTATGGAAGTCAACCTAGAATGTAAAATTTCATTGAGATTAATGACAACTTCATTAGCACAGGACTTGCTTACTTCACCAACTCCACATGAGATATCCATGCACAAAATGTGGCATTTGCCAACATTACCATTCTTGAGATACCATGTACTGTTAGCAGATTTTCAGACTT
Organism: Holothuria leucospilota; assembly: GCA_029531755.1. Taxonomy (NCBI): domain Eukaryota; kingdom Metazoa; phylum Echinodermata; class Holothuroidea; order Aspidochirotida; family Holothuriidae; genus Holothuria; species Holothuria leucospilota. Next base: position 25,292,107 of record CM055965.1, read on the forward strand.
TGACCCCATATTGCCTCTGAACTCAGCCCAAAATGATAAAATTCTACTTGGTGCAATGCATCTACATGGCAGACAAAAGAAATATCCCTGCTTCTCATCCTGGAATGTCATATTTACAAACTGTACAACGCACACACACACATGCCATCATTATTGCATAGGGTTCAATTATCATCAAAGCTATAGCTAACAAATGAATGAAGTCATTTACCGCTTTTGGTTCGGCTGGTTTTCCTTCCTTCTGTAACTTTTGATCTGACTGGATCATTGTCTTCCCGACACCTCGTACACGAATGTTGTCAATGATGATTGGCCTGCCTGGAATGGTGAAACCAAACTCTCTCTGATACCTAAATCATGGAGAGAACAGAATTTTAAGATTAGTGATATTCTCAGTACCAGAACGGTTCAAGCTAATTTTTCTTCTGCAAGAAATGAGACGGACATCCTCATGTGATTTATTAACTATTGTCTTATTTGGCCATATGCAGGTTGCCACACAAAACTGCAGGCTTCGCAAATAATTACTGAAAAGAAAATCCCCATGGTTTTCTGTGACATTTCCCTGGGAAATTTACCTTACTGCATTAGGAATATATTTAAACAATCAAGTCAGTCAAGTAATCTTTACAAGTAAGACACATGACTGTCATTGTGGCAAAAAAAATTCCTGTTGGGCGTCCCAAATTCCCTTAGTCTTATCACAAATTGGCCATATTTCTCAATTTCTCTTAGCCTCTTTTAACTGGAAAACTGGAAATTCATTTTCCCTGACTATCCTATAAGCATCTGGGAACCAAGAGTTTAGGAACACCAGCAACATTACATGTTGGAATTATTTTGAATTTTTGCACAAAACCATTTTATTTTTACAAAATTATTACTATTTCTTGAGAAACCAACCTTTCTGTAAATGCTGCCTCAAAGTTACCATAGGTACTGCTACCACTTGTCTGTTTGTAATCTGTTGCTGAACACATGAGGGCGCAATCTGTCCTGTCATACCGCAGGTGAAGGTAAGGCTCTGTTTCAATTTGATTTCTTAAAAGTGGAATAAAATAAAATAATTCATGACATTAGATTCTAATAATGTATAAACTTACATCAAATCTTCAAATTTTTTAGAAGACTTGTCAAACATATAAAGCTGACTAATATCTGACAATGTAAAATTAATACAAGTTTTGAGTGTACACTAGGAATGATTCAAAGTAATTTTGCCACTGCTAGACACATCTGATGTGAGCAAGGAAAAGCTCTCCTTGCGAAAAATAGAAAGAAAACTTCATCAAAACTACATCAAAGCAAATGTGGAGTATTCCACACCCACTTTTTTGCTTGGTTCTTGCAAAACTTACTTACTACAAGATTTTCACACCTTTACTTCATAATTGCATATTTGTTTAATGCAACATCCTTTTTGGAAGGAGGGGTGAAAGGGTGTGCAACTTCCCCTTCTTCTTGGAAGGGGAGGGGGGGAGTTTCAAAACCTGAAAGCATGTGAAAGAACACATATCACTGTAGGTTTTCTCCATGTTACCATGGTAACATCAACACATTGCCAAATTTTATTTGCTGCTGAGCCTCACAATAGTGAGGGCAGTGAACCACACACATAGCAGCATCTCGTACCAAGTGCTACTGCTTTTTGTGTAAAACTATCTTCATACACTGTCTACTATACTGTGTAAACAACATTGCAACTACATGCTAACTGTATCTTTTGCACTCAAAATTACAAAGCTATGTTCATGTACCTATTTGGGGGTTATCTGGTGAATTTTGGTTAACAGAAACAGAAAGGTTCAGAACTACTCTCAAAAGCCGCCTGTAAAGTGACGACAGCTTTGAAAGTGTAGGTGTCATCAAGGAGTCTGGTTAATGTTACACTTCATCTTGTAGTAACATTGCTGCACAGGGCATTGACTGAGAACACTTGAATTCATCAGTACAGGGTTTTGGTCTCTTGGTGTTCTGATAACATGTCATCAAGCTTTCCCTGATCCTTTCACAAGAGATACATATTAAGTTTTAGTGAAGGAAGACAATGCAATATTACTGGTTAATAGCAAATTTTGCTAAGTTTCTTACTAGTATGGATACCAGTTGTGAAAGCCTTTCTACTTACTTAGCAAAGTTTGCCCTTTGAGAAGCCTTTCATATCACATGTAGTTTTAATTTCCATCCAAACTACTCACAACTCCCCTATATTGGTTTCAAATCATACCATTTCTCGAAACACAAAAACTATCAAAAGAGTGCAAATTTACCTAAGATATAACAGCCAAAGAGACTACCTAAAATTTGGCAAACAAATTACTCCAATGAAGTGTAATAGGTTTTAAAGGAAAAGAATTGAAAAAATCCCTGTCTACTGAGGTTACCTACTTTTCAAATCCTTGTCTCTGTAGCTCTTCAAAACACTGACTGGTTAATACACTGATTCTCTCATCAACCAATGGGAAGGATGATTTCTTGTATTCCAGCGCACAAGGTTCCTGGGCTTCGTGGACCACATCTGCTAGAGCCATGCCAAAGGCTGAAAGAATGCCAGAATATCTGAAACAAAAGAAACACATAAGAGTTGCAGATACCATGGTAATAGATTTTATGTCATTAAAACAGAAGGCAAAGAAGGTAGCAAGGACCAAAGTACATTCATGTGACTTTTTGGTTTTCTGAGGGTACATCCTCTGAAAAATGTTTGGTTGCATTGTGAGTTTTAGTAGTATTCCAGTGACAAGATATTGAAGTTTCATAAAATCAAGGAAACTTTCTCTCTTTATTGGTGTAAACCACATCCCAACACCATGTTGCTATTGAAATTTTGAAATGGCGAGTTTTCAAAAAAACATTCATTTCACAGAAGTGCACTGATTGATGAAATATCTATAAAGTCACACAGAATGATTGAATTAAACTTTTGAATTTCTTCATTATCTTGACGCAGGAAAATGGAATATGTTGACACTTTTGGAGTTAACCTTTAGTATCACAGACTTTTAATTTCAATCAAAGATCCAATGCACTTTCTCTAGTGTGAAGGTTCAATTATAAACCAATCTATCACTACTTCATATCATTTTGTACCTTTGAGGCTAATGGAGGTATTTCTAAACAAGAAAAACCTATCTTCAAATAGGACTATCTTGAGGTTTTAAGCAAGATATTAGTACGGAAACTTATTCTCTTTCGCTCAGTATCCTCTTAAATGGTCATTTAAATATTCCTTCAAGTTTTATCACAACTGGTTTGTTAAGTTAAAAATAATGCACTCAATAAATATGGAACCCAGGACATATCAGTAGCCAAAGGTCACTCATCTTAAATTTTGATGTTTTGTTATAGTTTTGCCTACCTACATTGAGAAATATGTGACTGTATGTCAAATGTACACATGACATATATGTGGAGTAATAGACATCCATAAGACACAGCCCTAAGCTTCGTTTCCTTTTTTTAACATTATCTTGGTATGGGAAGGATGTGGCTTTTAAGGATTACGTCTCACATTTCAAAACTCACTGGTCGACCTAGGAATTCACAGCTCATTCGGTTGCAAAACTATAAAATAGTACATGTTATTCACTTCAATTGAAATGGTAGATTGTGAAATACTTTGTGATGTCATTCCCATACAACTCAAATTCCATGCCTTTGAAATTCACTTATATGACTATGCAAAAGGAACCAAATGTTGCAAAGAATTTAGTGAGTAGTTGGCTGGTATAGTCAATACATCCTACATCAATATGACAATATGAACAAATCCTTTTTGCAGCTGGTACATAGAAAGAACAAAACAAAGCCATTTTCTATGAACTACATGAGTAGCACATTTTTGTGCAACATGCCCTTTAAATTCCAAAATTTTACACCTCACATCAGAAATATGCTGTGAAGATGACACTAAAATCATTAAGTTTCCTTTTTTCTTCAACCCTATTAACACATTCTTTCAAATTTCTTGACTTAAAACACCACTTTAAGGTTGCTGTATGAAAATTCAACAAGTATGAGAAAAAGTATTGCTAGGATGGGTAGCCAGTGCAACCCAATGGAAGGTACATGTAAAGACTACAACCTACGTTCTCAAGGGGCAGCCCACGGGCCATTTGCAGCCCGTTACTAAAATGGCCCGCAAAGGATTGGCAAAGCCCCAAAAGTTACATAAGAAAATGAAACGCTCTCAAATTCTGGCTACAACAACTGTCGTAGAGTACAAAACTCAAGCAAACATGGCCCTCAGACAAAAATACTTGACAATCCCTAGTATAGATTTAATCTTAAAAGAACATGTTGAAGGTAGGTTGAAAATACTTGTAACAGCTATGTTTTTAATATACATTCTTACTTGTGAATGAATACAGTAGCCATGCCTAGTGACCTAGCAATGGCACAAGCATGTTGACCTCCAGCTCCACCAAAACACGCCAAGACATGACGAGATGTATCATGACCCCTTGCCTAAGAGAGAAGATTACAACCAGGATAAGATAACATCACAGAATACTTAAAGTGATACTACCTGTTTAAGAAAGGGAAATACATAACACTGCCTTGTCCAAAGTGTTGAAATAACATTTAAGCAGTCCATCCGAACAATAAAGATAAATAAAGATCCCTCACAGAAGTAGTTGTTCCAAATATTGTTTCAATTATCATAAAAATAACGACAAAAACTATGAAAATCGAAAATGATTCCACACAATCTTTATTCCATTCAATCCCACTCCTGGGTGAACAAACCAATGGGAGTGCTCTAATATATGAATATGCAAAAGGCAGCACAACGAAAGATGCCCACGTATATGCTAGCGAACGAACACTGAACACTTGACAGGCTATTCACGCTATAGGCTAAGTACTTGAAAACTGACTGTAGGCCTATATAGTACCATGGAGCTGATATCCGAAAGGTTTTATTGGCTCCATGGTAGTAAATCGAAAGGAGAAATTTCTGTTGAAGCCCAACCGACCAATTTCGGAACAAACTACAGCCCTCGTGAGCTACTCGATAACACCACAACTTGGGACTAAGTATCAGCAAGGGTTGCTACCTGGAAGGGAAAGACAGTAAAATTTGTAAAGTTTGTGAGCTTTTGTGATCATCGCAGAGTGTTTTTGCATGATTCTGAAGGCAGACTCAAGAAAATACGAGTAAATCTAACTCGATTTACCCACGAGACTGGCCATCGATATATTATGTAAGTACTACCTCCGACGAATAATATTGAACAATTCTTGAGTCATTCAAATCATCGATGGTCAACGATATCAGCTTGGAGTCTGACATCTGAGACGCTTACCCTCCGTCGCAAGGTCATACCATGGAGTTACTACCTGGACATTCTTTCCCTGTTACGTTTCCCAGCTAAAATGTACACAGTTGCTTTGATTTAACCAGGGAGTTCTGATACAACAGACACAAATTCTTTTACATGTTGTGGAAACTCTTGGAGAAACCATCTACAACAATTGAAGTTGACCGAGAGAAACAGCACACTGCTCACAGAGGAAATGGAATAGAGCCATACAATTTTACGACTTCGACTATCATACTTCAGGTTAGTGCCCTTGCTATAGTTATCGACATTTGCCAACTCGACACAGTGTATCGTTGTCCAGTTTACGTAGATTATTTCATATGTGGACTTAGCCTACCGCTCAAGGACGAAGACTTGGGATGCGGGGGAAGTCAGCAAGTGTATTGAGGTGTAACTGGTTACCGTTACAAGCGTAGTACGCAAGTGTCTTCTTGAATACTATTAGGGGTGCAATTCACTAACACGGGTAGTATGATGAAAACACAGGTGCTTTTTTTCAAAAAGTCAAGTGTGCTGTGCAGTATACAACCTTCAAAATCACTCTATTCCCAGCTAGTGCATGAATAACTGAGGGAATATAATCCCATGCACAATACTTCGGTACATAGGCCTACAGCTGCGTGATCCGTTGAATATTCATATCAAGTGTTGTGATAGGCGTGGTTTAAGCTATTTGTAATGAGGACGGTTCTTTCAAAATAGCCTGCAGATTTTGACTGTTTTCGTACTGTTTCTTTATATTTTGCCATTTTCGTACTGTTTCTTTATATTTTGCCATTCACACTACCATTTTCAGTCACTACATAAACAACTCCATCCATGAATAGTATTGTTGGTGTATTGGCAAATAAAGAAAAACATTAGGCCGTATGTGTATTTCCCTTTTCTTGAACAGGTAATATCACTTTAAATTATTGCACTGACACTCTGTCTTCAATCTAAAAATTTAGAAAGAACATATTTTAATAAAACTTTCTTATAATAGAGAAACTTCAAAGGAATCAGTTCACATGTAATTCAAATTCATGCTATATAAACTGTGGCCATACTAGTGATAAGGCTGAGGGGCACAGGGTATCACTAGGTTGGATGGGGGAAGGGTTAATGTTGTGATGACATAAATAAGGAGAGAAAATGTGAAACCCCCTCCTCATCAATGCAAACAACCATACTGAACACAAGAAACTACTACAAATATTCAATGTGGTTCCATCAGGATCTGATACAGGGACCTCTAGAATGCAAGGAAGTACACTCTTACCACCATGCCAACTCTCCCCTTACCCATAAGAGTATGGACCATTTGGATTGGGGGGGGGGCACAAGCTTCTTTGCCCGAATCTGTGGGTCTTTTCAGCCAAACTTTGTCCAAATTTCTACAAATTTTGTCCATAATTCTACAACTTTTGCCCAAATTTTGCCTGAATTTTGAGGCTGTCCAAAAATTTGGGGGAAGGGGGGGGGCACAGTGTCCCTCTGCTCACCTTCTCATACCCCTATGCCCTTACCATGCAACAGTATTGGCAGAACATAGCTGTTGCTCAGAACCAGCTTTAATGATCCTGTAAATCACCCTTTTAAACCTTGAAATTCAAAACTGGTAGCCCTACCATGCAATCCATAGGGCTATACTGGAGGGTATGAGTAACCAAGGGACTTTATACAGGTGCAGCACCATTGTACGTACATGACATTGGTTCATGGTACTGGTGAAGCATCAGGCTTTATACTCTTACTTACTGAGCAAACAATACATCATTCAACAGGTGTACACATACTACCTGCACATTTTCAAGGACGCATTCAAGTATTGCCTCTTTAATACAATCAAATAATAAATTAACCACACAACCAATATAAATTAAAATTATATCCTGTCCTCTCTAATTTAAGGGTTGGCAAAACTACACTGGTGCGAGCCAATTGGGGGCCAAGATATTAATCAATGGCATGATAAAAAGCATTGAAGAGGATGAGATCACCTGCTACAATTCAAGAATTCTGTGTGCTTGACTTATCTCAACTGCCAGCCAGATTTGGCCAGCAAGCTGAAGCTTCCCAACCACTTGTCTGATAGATACTTCAATAACAGCTATTTTCACCTGAGTCAATGCTCTGATTGGTCTACACATCTTTTCATTAGCGACACGAACAAACCCCATGGCAACCTCTTCTACTGACAGCGGGTCTTTTTTGATGCCTTCTGGTTGGCTAGCATGATAGTTATTTATCTATAAAACAAAAAAATAATGCAAATAAGGGTGGAATTCAACATTTTCCTCCAGAGTCTGAAAAAATCACCACATCCATAAAGATTAAAGGATAGTGACTGGACTTCAAAATAGTAAGTTGTGAGACATCAGGGAGAATCACCTGTCACCCCAGCTTATTTTCAATACTGATGCAAATTACCTTCCTTCTACCAACCCGTCATGCTAGTTTGGCTTCCAACTGTTGAACTTGGCAGGCTGGCGACTTCCCCATGTTATGTCACTCCATTTTCAGGCCATGAAAATTATAGTTTACATTAAGTCGAGGTTCAAGTATTGTTTTGTTTTCATTCCAATCCCCAAAGAGTGACATCATGCTTAACAGTCTCGATAGCTTGCCAACCTTATCCTAACAATCTAACTTATACCTTCTTGTAACAGTGAAAAATGTGAATGTGTTATCTGTCCATGAAGCCACTCTGCTGTGCAATGTTATCTAGTGATCTGCATGCATCATTGACCATCAGAGTGGCTTATGCTGACATAAAGATGCAGTTGAATGTGCATTCTACTCACATTAAAGTAACAGGACCAATCACAAATTAGGATGATGTGAGGCTACCTTTAAAAGGGGTTATTGCATCATTCTTACATATTTAGGAATATGATCATATTTCTAAATACAACTGAAGACTGCACTTTGACTGGCATAAATTCAAACAATGGCATCACTCTGAGTGGTCAATGATGACTCATGCAGAATGTCACAGATCACTGAGCAGTTTACCACAGCTCATGCAATTTAATACAGCACTGACACTATGTGAATATGGGGTCGGTCAGTGACATGTCACTTCTGCACGACAACAATATGTTGGAGTGAAAACAATGTATTGCACGAGTGTGTTCCCATATGGTCACACTGTAGTCAGCTGTTGTTTTCACTCCAAAGTCGCTAGGGTAACGGAAAAAGACCCGGATGACCGACTGACCCCAAACCCTTAGGGCAGTTTAACCTCACTATAGAGGGATTTCATGTGACGTCACGCGCAATGGATTCCCACGCACTGAAGGGCAAAACACGCACGCAGTAAGCGAACTTAGAGCTCACGCACACAGCATAACCATAGATACTACTGTGACACAATGGACGCGTGCCCGTCAAAACCAAAAAGATGCGTGATCTTAACCTTCAAAATTGCGTCTAGTTGGTTAAAGCACGTGACTGAAATCCCTCTATAGACAATTGTAGCTTTATGGAAGAGATGCACTAGACAGAAGTTTTAGAAGTAAACTAAGTTGGACAAACTTTTTCTGTCTGGGTCAAGATTTGTTGGCCTTTAATCAGTTAACTGCAGAATTAAAATTTTGTGACATTTACACTATTCCATAATTAACTTTTGCAAAAAATATGCATAAGTCTGAAACAAATAAACGCTAATACAACAAGTGCTTCTTTTTAAAAGTAAACCCTAACATTTTTCTATGAAAATCTACAAGAAACTTAGGTCGACACCCCACACCCCACATTCACTTGTGTGAGATTGAAAACTAATGGTAAATGTGGCATATAGCACAGCCAACTGCCTCTCTTTGATTCCACAGATACAATGTTGTAACTTGTTCAATGGGTAAACTTTAAGGATGTATTAAATGCCCATCCTATGCATTAGCATAACAGAAAACTAAAGTGTTCACAGTGCAACATGAGTAGTCTTCTCGATTATACCAGTTTTTTATGACATAGTATGTGCACACATTATAAGATGGATAAGTCCATTTTCAGCAGTATTTCAAAGTTAAGGATGATGAATATGTTTGTCCTATGTGGTACAATGGTTAAGAAATACTGTGCAGGCATACACACATCGAGGAAATCACTTAAATTAAATGAAACAATTTTACCCCACCTGCTTAGTAAGTTCACGGAAACCAGCGAGCGAGGCCTCTTTATCCAGTGGCTGGTCTTCTGTCTCACCAAATATCTTTGGGAAGTACTCTGGGAGCAGCCTCTGAAGAACTAAATTAGCATCAGTGACACAAAGAGGACCACCTGGATGGAGATACCACAAGGAAAGGGGTGAAATAAAATAGCATATTGACCAAGTATAGGGTCAATTTGAGGAAATATGAACTAGAGATGATTTTTCATATTTGGACTTAAAAAGCTTCATTGGTGTGAAAAATTCTACCATGTAGTCATACAAGTCACTTCACTAAAGGCAAGGTTTTGAGACTGTGTACTTTGTTGTAAAAAGACATTGTGATTAAAGTACCCCTTTGTCAACATATTTTTCTATATTAAAGGAACACCACTTTGTACAAATATTACATCTTTACACTGAAAACCATTTTAAAGGGAAACATTGCATTTAAAATGCATCAACATGGCATATAAAGAATATAACTTTCATCACTGTCACACTACTCAGTCTCACCAACAAACTCCAGCAACACCTTTATCTCCTCAAAATATTAAGCATTACAAGAGTAATGAATGTTGCATCATTTAAAATTTTGAAAGTTTGGGCCAACATCAACTATTAACCCAATTTCTTTCTGTGAGAACCTTATTTCTTCAAAAGAATGCTTCCATGCTGCCTTATTTTGAATTATCTATCATTCTGTGTCTATAAATATTGGTTTTAAAATATGAAAAATTTCTGTATACAAATGCAATATTTCCCTTTCACCTTCTCAAAAGGCTTTTTTTCATAAAACCTGGACATCCTTAAGAAAGCAACACTGAGAAAGCCAACATTACTCTGGTCCATAGCCAGCAAATAACAACCCCACCCATTTTCTGCACCCCCAAAGAAAAATTCTCTTCAAGTTTATGGCTTGAAAAACAAGTCCCACATGATAAATACATACTAATCTACCCCTTCCCCACCCACCCATTCTACTCTGCCCTACAAAACTCACAAACTACAGCTAGACCTTAACATGACTGGCATTTCAAACTACATAATTGAAATACCTTTCCTGTAACAAGCAGGTCCAGGATGGGCACCAGCAGATTCTGGTCCAACATCAAACAATCCTGACCTGAAAAACAGTCTGGAGCCACCACCAGCAGCTACAGTATTAATGTCCAGCTGAAAAAATAAATGTGACAAAACAGTTCCTTGAAGAAAACTGTGAAAACATTTAACATATTTGGGCAAATAATTTACAGTTCCTGTGCATTTCTTGAAAATATTTCTTTATTATTCTAAGACTTTCCAGGAAAAGTTTTCAAAATATCATAAATACTTTAAAAGAAATTTATGCAACTCATTCAGCTAAATAAATGTCAACACTTTTGGATTTTGCTTACACATCTTGAAAAGATTTTTAAGATTTACACAGATGAATAAGATTGCTACAATTTTGCTGACAGAAATTGATTTTCCAAAATGCAAAAGAACCTTTGGAGAGAAATCACATCACATTTTTTGATTTTTGAACAATTTCATTCCATTTTCCATACCTTGAATTCACATTATCAAAATTTTTGTAACTTTTTTAGGTATTCCTGGAAAGAAAATGTAGTTTTACCTGAGGTGCTTGTATAGTTACACCTGCTGTAGTAGTTTCAAACACATGTTCGTACTCTCCAGCATAACGACTCACATCTGTGGAGGTACCTGGTAGGAGAAATGTTCCAAATGTTTACTACTAAGCTAGTTACAGTTTATGTAGGGCTGCTCAATAGGACAATCAGTAATTTAACCAAGACAGTAGGGTGTGGAACCTGATACAAAACAATGGTCAACAATGGTCCTCCCAGCCTTGGGGAAAGTTCTTTTAGACTAGGGATATACTTTTGTCCATCTGAGAGGGATCTTAACCTAGGGTCCTGGAAACAGGATTGGGAGCAATCTTCCTCCTTACATTCTGAGAACTAGTTGAAAAGTAAAGTCAAGCTTGCTCACAGGCATTCATCCATTTTCCACTAATGACCTGTCGACTTGGTACAGGATCCTCAATGAACTGAGGTGGCTTCCTAGCTCAGTATTTACTAAAATAAACTAACAGACCTCAAAATGGATGCATTTCCACATCTCCTTGGAACATACTCTGCTTTCAAGTTTCAAGCTAAACTAAAAGTGTCAAAAAGTTCACCTGAAGTAAAACTGAAATGTGCTGAGAATTCAAAATACTGACAAATTTTGCTGATAATGTGAAACATATTTTTCAAATTTCTTCTTCAAGACTCTAACTAATGTTTGACCTTAAATTCCAGAATATTCTTGTTAACAGATCAGCCAATCATTATGTCAAAAATTCACCACAATCTACTGAATGATGAGTTAAAAATTAGGAGTATATCTGAACCATAACTGGACCCCCCCCCCCCAATAATTCCCACCTGGACAATTTCCTCAAGGACAATACTCCCTGGGTCAATTCTCACATTTGAGAATGGCCCCTTTAAAAAACTCCCCAACCAAAAATTCAGAATGGTTTGGGATGGGAATTACCCAGGGTAAAATTGTCTAGAAGGAGATTTACTGGTAGGGGTGGGAGGGAGGTAGGGGGTTGTCTTAAGCCTTTTTGAACAATGATAACTGATGGACAGACAGTCCACAATCACAATATCTCACACCAGAACACAAATATGCTTCAACAAAATGCCAAAATATTCTTGAAACATTCTCAACAATTACAAGTCCCAGTTTAAGTTACCTCCCATGTCAAAACCAATCACTGGAAGGGCTGAGTACTTCTGGTAGGTAGTCTGGGCATAGCCTACTACACCGCCAGCGGGCCCTGATAAAATTGCCCGTGATCCATTAAACCTGTAAAAGATAAACAAAACCTGCTACACCTGTCACTTGTTCATTGATTCATACAGGTAGCATGCCACTAATTGTTCCATCCATTGACTAACACACTAAATTTCATTCATTTAGTCACCTCTCTAGACCCCTTGGAGACATTTTCAACAGGCACAAGCTACCCCTCATATGAGAGCATTTAAGTAGGCCTTTCACACTGCTTTCAAATTATTTGTGTACCATGACCACTGGAATTGGTGATACACCCTAAAATAAACATGCAGCCATATAACCTCTTTCCATGGAGAATGAACTGTGAGTTTGGCAAAAAAGGAAGCAGTTTTCAGACTTTGCGAGGGTTAGTAATAGTAACTTATGGCACTCTTCAACACTGTAAGCTGATCGAATTGCCTTGCAAAACCATACATTCTAAGCCATGTAGAAATTTTCAATGAGAGACAAATGAAATTGTATAATTCTAAGAACCAACCAAGTGCATTAAACAAAGTGAATAAAATGCAGTTTCAATAATGTAACAGTAGTCTGATACATCAAAACCTAAAATAATAGCCTGCAGAATGTAGAATGGCTAAGAGATTATCCACTGTTGCACCATTTCACCTGCGTACAAAATGTGCACCTTCAGATCCTTCCCCTCGCTCTTCCAGAGCGTAATTTGAAAAGAGGGAAAAACTCATTTTTGGCAAGAATCATTAGTTACTGTATTGTATAGATGTTCCAATCATATCAACTACATACAAATAAAGAACTCAGAATACAGCATCAACAAACATGAAAACATAATTTTAACCCCAAACAACAAAATCACTTTGTCTAGCACAGTGGTTCTTACCTTTTTCGTCCCATTCCCCCTTTCCAATCAGCTACCCCGTCCCATTCCCCCATTCCAATCAGCCACCCTATGTATTCCCCCCTCCTAACACATATCAAAAGTGGTTTTCCCCATCTCACATTCACAGCAAAGAGAATGCCTGTGGACAATGACAATGACTCTTAGGACCACTTGATGGTCATAACCTGGTAATAACTTGACAACACTGAAAGAACATGCCCAATATCCCTGGAAAACAGATCCTAACCTATTTTCCTAAAGTACCCTAACTTTAATTTGGAGACAACATTCCAATGAATAGCATTCACTTTTCCATAAAGCAGTCCTAAGAACCCAATCATCCTGAAGAATGTGATTACACTAAAATGGGTCTGGTACCGTCATCATACTACTGTTCAGTACTCCCATTCACCACAGTGTCATATCGTCGGACTCGAGAGCTATCTTACAGAACTGGAATAATTAAAAAAAAAAGAAGATACTGGACAGGATCAGCGGTCAATAATTACCCACCTGAGATACCAACATTACCCCCAAGGGGTAAATACACACCAGATAAGACACTGGTCTAGCAAATGATGGTGGTCCTGTAATCCACAGCCTACTCTATAATGTCAAACATCCCAATAAACTACAGACTTTTCCAAACTTTTCTCTAGGCTTTTATTATATTACCAGTTAAAAGGGAACCCTGCGTCTGAGAAAAAACTCCAATAGCTACTGCAAATTTAATGAAAGATCTTATGACTGATTCCATCAATCTCCATACTTGACATTATCATACTTGACAACATTGTCATCTCAGAAAACAGAACATATGTAGCATACGATCCACTGTGCGTCGCGATCACACAAGCGCTAACCTCAATGGGTGGGGTCCAGGGGGCGAAACTCCACTCTTCCTCTGTAAATGTTCACAGTATATTTTGAAATCACATAGGTGCTGTATGCAAAGGATTGACTTTTATTTTTGCCAAGCTGTTGCTTCACGATTTTTCTGATCATTTACGTTTTAATACTAAAAGTCAGAAAAACAGAATGTTCTGATTATTATGGGTTTTCAAGCTCATAAAATGGATCAGTTCTGCTCAAAATAGAATGGCTGACAAGTATGCATTATTTCAGCCAAAATGTTTAATCTCTGAAAATGGAAACAAGGTTCTAACATGATGGTATCACTTTGTTCTAAATATTAGAGCAACATTTTCTACTCATGCCCCCATTAAAAAATATCACGGAAAATTAAAATTCACGTTTAGTGGGATATATTATCCCATCTGCCCCCAACCCCAACCCACACCCCCCCCAAAAAAATCAAATTTAGGTTTCTTCAAAAGGTTCCATCACCAACCATAACATGGATATGTGACAACAGATAAATCTGAACAAAGTACTAAACATAAAACCACTGTTCTATCAAGTGTCCCATGACTAAGACCAAAGTGTGAGAAGCAAGACAATCTCCATCCAAAGAGTACAGCATGTGAACGCCCTCAGACAAAGCGAGAGTTTATAAGATAGATATCCCATAACTGTCATGTTTTTCATACAGCAGCCTCAAGGAGAACATGTTCTATACACCTCTCATCTTCTACAACCTACAACAACACAGTCTGTCACTAGGATGATTAATCACCTGCTAGTAGGATTCCCAGAATAACAGAAATATGCATAAAAACTTATTCCAGTTCTATCACCATTTCATAGGAATGGAAGCTAACCATAAGGTATGGCCAGAGGATATGATTTTATGACTGGTATTCACAGTTTACACACGTACAGAGCCTGTCAACACTGCGTACATTTCTTCGATACTGCAAAATCCCAGATTGCTAGGCCTTTTTCAGGGTATTTCTACTTCATTAGCTGAGCACTCAGATGACACCTTCCTGGCCCAGTGGACCACAAAATTTCAGATACGGTGCCAGGACACTCTTCTACAGGAAGCTGCTGTGACTGCATTAAGGAAGCTTTATGTTGTATGTGTGCTGATAAAAGGAGTGTGAAATTGTACTCCTGTGTGTTCAGTCAATGAGCGATGTGGTCAGTGAGACGTGCATATTATTTACACTTGATTTAATTGACCATGAAGGTGCTATATGGAGAGCATTGAGCTAGATTTCCCCATGAACCCAAATGATTAAAGTCAGGATGTCAAACAGAATTTGCATACTTACTTATTCATTGGGGTAAGACCACCATCTGATTGCATGAATAATACACGCTTTCCCTCAAGGTTGTCATGAAAACCAGATGCAAAGCTAGCCAGGTATGTTTTGATACATGGAGTTAAGTAGGCATCAGCACATGCTGTAAAGAAGAAGATGCAACAACAAAATTTTGCAGAGATTCTGTTCTTGACTTTTACCTCAGAAAACACAGAAAGGTCTCTTTACTTTTTCTTTCTCAAAAACTGTAGTAAGTAGTGGAAAGTTTAGAACACACAAAGGGTTGTAAGCTTAAAGGCTACTTTTGACCTCTCCCATTTCTGTCACTAGTTTGTATATTTATGTCATGATGAAGAAGGTTTCTTATTCAGAAAAGACAGCAAGGTTTGATTAATAGTACAGAATGCCACTTTTAATTTGCATGCTATGTGCAGAGGCATAGTAGATGTAAAAGGTAGGTTACAAACCTACTTGTACTAGCCACAAATACACACAACACTCAATATGGCAAAAAAAGAAATTCACTCTTTTACACAGCTGTACACTTTTTCATACAATTAACTGCAATTATTTGAACCAAAATGCAAAATTGCACCAGGTTTTGATGAATTCTTTACACAGGACTGACGGTTTCTTCACAAAAGTACTGCAGGTGTAATAAATGTCCTGAATATTTTGGTGAACACTCAAACAGTATTAATATGGAGAGTTTGACCCTTGACACCTGGTGATTCCACATGACCTCTGACCTCTACCAAGATGAATAGGTTCACCTTTCTTAATTTGAAAGTTCCATCTATTAAGTATGAAGAGTATCCATGGTTCCTACCTTAAGATATCGAGTGTACAAGCTCACATACATGTACACAAACTTGCATGCATGCTCACACACATACATGTGCACAAGCACACAAACTTACGCCCACAAACATACACACACATATGCTATCACTACTGCGTAGGTTTCTCTTATCATTTAAAAGGAAAAAAAGGAAATTCAATTTCAAGAGTTAATTTCATATTTATATTAAATAACAGGAAAAAAAATATCAACTAGAGCAGCAATGCTGCTGTGTAGCTCACACAATTTCTCTTGTCTGTTAAAGGTCGTGTGACATGAAAATAACATAGTTGGATATTTGATGTAAAAAGCATTAAGAAACCAGAAAATAGCCACAATTTCCATTAAAATCCATCAAGTATTGACCATGTTACAGGTAAATTTCTATTTCACACTTGTATCATGAATAAACATGAGCTAAATATGCAAATATGTGACACTGAAAGAGGGACATACCATATATGACACACGTTACCCCTGTTTTTTCAATGTTAATTTCAAGGACACTGGTAGCATTGTTATTCCCCAAGGGGTTTATCATAAAAGTTAAAATTTTTTCCTTGAAAAATATTGATATCACTCACCAAACTGTAATCTGTATGATCAGTAATTAAGAGATAATTTATATAGGGTTAACAAAAGAAATCTTCACACTGTGCAACACTCCACATCATTCTTTTTGCATAGGCAATTAGTTTCTTCAGAAACCATCAAACTTTGAAGACATATATTTTGAGAAAAGTAAAAGATATTGAAATAATTCCAACAGATCTTTGATTGGAGGCTAAATTCTTTAAATGACAAGTGAAATAGCTCTTTTTGGTGGCATGTCACACGACCTTTAAAAACAGGAACTCAAAGAACCAAATTTTATCATTTATTCATCTGCTTCCACAAAACCTCCTTATCTTACAAAGGCAAAAGGTAAGGTAAGAGTGTAATGATTAAAGAACTCAAAACCCAACTGATAAATCACAACTGTGTTCAGGCATGTAAACACTGCAACTGACACAGCATAATTACAGATCTACAAATATCACTGCCTACTTTCTAAAATTAAGAAAGCGTGTTAAGGCTATATACTGTAACTAGCAGCAAGACTGAAAAAAAAACTAAATTTGCATGAAGTACCTAAACTGTTCAAGTATTGCAAAGCACATTTTAGTTGTACCTACAACTCCACAAGTAAACACTGCATAAGTTTGCACTGATCAAAACAAAACACAGATTCAAAAAGCTTCTACTGCAATTGAACTCAAAAAGTTACTGCAATTACTTGACTTGACAAACTCAATTGATCCAGGAATAAAATGGGAGATATCCCCACAACAGGTTAAGCCTTTTTCCTTTCTTGTAAGCCAAACTGACAACATAGTTGCTTCAAATTTTGTTATAAATCAAGAAGCTGCTCAATGCAGGGAGCTGCATGGAACTCCCTCCTTAATAAACCTTGATAATACAGCAAGTTATCCCCCAAGGCATTGTGATTGCATAGGCCACTTGATGAACAAAGACTGATATGTGTAAATGGGTCAGATTGCAAAACAGCCTGCATAGGCATTTGCAAGATAGCAACTGAACACACAACCAAGTATACTGCTATCAGTAGAATGAATAAACAGCAACCTGTTCGGCAGGCACACTGAACCCTGCCCTACAAAAACAGCTTAAAAACCAAACTTCACTTCTATACATAAGAATGCAAAAAGGCAAGTATTAATGCTCCATTGACAAACAATCATATACCAAAATTTTAGCCCAAAATCTCCACACATCAAAAGGCTGAAAACTTTTGTTGAAAAGTTGATGCCATCTGCCCCATTTTATAACCTCACACATGTACTGTGTAAAATGTGTGAGCTAACAATTGCATTATAAACATTTTGCAGTTGCTGATGTTACATTTTGTTTAATTGGTCACACTGAGGTGGGTAAAATTTGGAAGTCAGTCAGAGGTCAGACTGCCATCTCTTAAACAAACAATCCATTTGTTACTTTTAATACACCTTCAGATGGAGGATGACAGTGTGGACTGTGTGGTAGGCCTTTTGATGAAGTAGGGATGACATTGAATAGACACTTAACAGTCTGATTTAAGTACAAACAACATCTGATGAATGCCTTTGCTGACACTGAATCAACTTCAAACTAATTTGCAAAGGAAAATGCTGCAGACATCAGTCTCACATAGACATGGCCCTAAACTGATGTCATTTCAATGGCAAAATGCTTACATGGTAATATAGAGAACTAATGAGGTCGGTCGGTCATCTGGGTCTTTCCCCGTTACCCTGGTGACTTTGGAGTGAAAACAACAACTGACTACATTATGACCATATGGGAACACTTTATGCACAATAAACTGTTTTCACTCCAACACGTTGTTGTGCAGAAGTAACATGTCACTGACCGACACCATACTGGCATCATTTGTTGAACACATCCATAAAAATCAAAGTGTGGTCCACAGGCATCTGATACAGTGACAGATGTTACTCAATGACTCATGTGCTGCACTTGTATGGGCTACTGTAAAAGTTGCTGCTAGGTAACCATAATGATGCAACACTCCCATTTACTTCCTAAAGATAATTTCAATGTGACCTTGGTAAGTTTCTGCAATGCTGTTGGTCAAAACTCATCTGCAGAAGGTGTCTTCATGGTATGTGTGCACAGCAAGACCCTTGTTACAACTGCAGGCTTCAAAGTGGTCCATCTCAGAAATATAGGAGGTTTTATAGGAAGAATATTGATGAATATATAGGGTTTTATAGGATTTTTCAAGGGAAAAATAGAGTAAATATAGGAATGTCACACACTAGCAGTCCTTATCATCAATCTTCAAAGTTCCGCAAAGTTTGTGGATAAGTGCTGTACCTTGGAAAACTATACTGTTCAAATGATAGAAATGAGATTAACAATACCACAAGTGCAGACCAAGCGGTAGAGCAGTGTGGTTCTCTCATCAACATGGGATTTTATAGAAAACCACCATATTATGGTGGTGGATGGGCAAGGGCAAATCCCCCAACTTTGGTGCATTTGCAAATTTTGTCCCTAGAATAAAGTCTTTATATTATTAAGAGTGCATACCAAACAGGCAGCAAAAGTTGCAATATTATAAGTTGTGAACACAGAATGTGACTATATATGATGTTTTGAATGATATGGTTAATGTGGACAATGAACTGTTGCACAATCCATCAGTACACAGAGAAAACTCACCTCGGCTATGGGGCTGAGGTTAGAAAAGTTTCTGAACTTTTGCAGGAAATGAATTCTTTGGACACAACTTTGCTATAAGCTTTACACTGTATTGCTAGTCATCTTTGATACTATGAAACAGGGAGTTGTTATTTGGAAGGAGGTTTAACGGAAAGTTTAATTTATGCTAATACGCTACGATCCACTAAATACTGAGGAGATTATTAATGATTAGCTACTTATTCTGTTGATGGGGAATTCTTTCTTTTATTCGTTCGCTTCAATGCGACATCGATATGTTAGCAACATCATTCAAGTCTAGTAATCCTATCACAATTGGCTTACTCTGGACAATGCTTTGATGAGTAGGTTTACGCCGCCACCAATTCTGGGGCAGGTGCTACAAAACTCGAAACGACTGTTTCATTGAAATAAACCAATGAGGTCTGCCCCTTCCTAAAGAAAGAACGTCATGCAAATGAGCTGCAGAGGCAGAAGTCTAAATTTTGTCGCAACAATTTGGAAAGTTTCCTGAAGCTTCCTGAAATAACCAGGTATACAATCAGATTCAGATTTTTACATAAACCCTTACTGGTATACTCTGATCCGCGACACCGAGCGTCCAAAGATGCAATAATTTTTAATTTTCCAGCGACTGGCAATGCTATGGCAGCGACAAACCCCCAGTTTTACTGTTGATTTAGCAGACGACAAATCCCATTTGTTTGAATTACGTAATCCAGTGTAAGCCTTACAGAAATGCCAAGAAGGATACAAGAGACAGATTACTGTGTGACCTTGGCGGTGTAAACTTCACTTCAAAGCGAACAATCTCCTTTCAAATAACAACTCCCTGTATGAAATATGAGTGATGACCATAAGACAATGCAGGTAATTGTATGGTTTGCTATGAATTTCTTGAAACTCACTGTCAGTGGTGCTGCAAGGATTTGTCTCATGGGGGGGGGGGGGAATGGAGTACATTTTGTGATTGATGTCATTGGGGAAGGGTTTTCCCCTCCCCTTTGAAAATTCTGGAACATTTAAAGTGGGAAGCTTCACATGGTCCTTACAGAATCCTTACATGCAATCTGGTGCTACATTTGTCATCTTTTGAAATAAAATTTGTGTTAAAAAATGTTTGTATTTTAGGTAAAATATTAAAAAAAAAATTAGCATCAGAAATGGGAAAGGGGAATGGCCCAAGACTTTCCCCTTTTAAAAATGCCACAATTCACTCTGAATCGGTGCAACTTGACAGGTCTGTATAGTGAACATGTCAAGATGCTTACAGTATACAAGGGTGTCTGGGCTTTAGCATCTTTATCATCTAAAATCTCACTTGAGGAAATCATACAGTGTGCATGACAAAGGCTGAGCGAGGGCAACTTGGCAAGTGCCCCCACATACCACCCATGATGGTAACTGCAGCACCAGGCCCATACACAGGCCAGAGTTTCCACTTGAGTCTGTTGGATAAACTGATGTGGCATCCAGGCTCCTCCCCACGGCGGGAAAAAATCGGCAAAACGGGAAGCTCCTTGCCGGGAAATTTTGCGTCTCGCGGGAAATCCCGCCGCGTCCCAAAAAAAAAAACGTCCAAAAAAAAATCTATAACGATGTGAGAATTTGGAATGATTTTAACACCTGCATGAAGAAAAATAACTGATCACTACTCTAGTTGAAACCTTTAAGAAAGAAACATTTTAATTTACCAGCTTACTAGGAGGTTTGTTTATGTGTGTTGTTCTTTTATTTTTAACTGAATCCCTTGGTCATGCACTCGCGGCTTCGATCAGCGGCCGCGCACCTCTAACGAATCTCACTGTACGCAAAGCTAATGCAGTGCAGACTACAGGATGTTAAATGTTTCGGATACTGAGTCACTCCTACCATTACCTACTGTGGCTTTGTGTCCAGTGTGCCGTAACGTGCATGGTAACAAAAAATAACATTAAATTTGTCACTGCAACTTCTGCACTGTAAAGTACCTCAACCATGTGTTCAAATTTCTCGTAAACTGCTTTCTTGTATATCAAAATCCGTTACCTACTGTACACACTGTTCCTTCGTGATAATTACAGTAAAAATCTTTCTAATGCATGTCCTGGGCCGAGATTTCACCCGTACAGTACCGTTAACTATGTACGGTACGGTACGATACGGCAGTCACTGTGCATGTCGTTATCACATACGAACGTTCGTTCGTTGCCTGGGTGCTCTCTTCGATATGCTGTACCGAAGCAGTGCACCTGACTTTGGCACGATCCACTAGCAAATGGGGGTACACAAAAATGGGAAATATTTTGCTCTTTTTTGTCATATATTTGGAAACTTATAGTTTGGAAACAAATAGTTTGAATAGCAATGAAAACTTATGAGCAGCATAAAGGTAGAAATCATTTTAGTTCTTAAGGTTGTAACAGGATAGGCAGGACAGGATAGAAGATTTTTTCTGTGCACACAGCGCAATACACTATACCCCTTGAAAGAATGTGCACGATGCTACAGCTGATGAAGTGAATTTTGTTTCCAAAAAAGTCTCTCCACCAAAATTTGAAGTCTTAGCGATTGATTTGAGACACGAGAATATTATTGTGGTTGGAATATGTGCATAGTTTATGTAGCGTAACTTTTTACCAAAATTTACTTCTTTAGATAATGAAAGCATGTCATTTTAATGTAAGTGGTGAGTATGAAATGTATAGTAACATCAAAGTCAAGCCAATTGACCTATCTATTTGGGTATGCATTTTACAGCAATGGCAAATTTTCAGCACTTTCTTTCACTCTACTTCTCGGCCTTAGTAAGAACGGGACCAATCTGACACAGAAGTGTATGTGCTCACAGATACTTAACTTGCGCAGGAGTATCCGTGGTCATGACGGCGGAACTCCCTGGCGGAGGTCGTTCTATTCAGCCAGTCTAGAACGTGACTTAGCACGTCAGGTTGGTCGGTAGTGCTGTTAAGTAAGTTGTTTCTTGGGGACGTATAGCTCCTTTAGGGAGCATAACTCCTTCGGGAGTATTGTTTGGTTTTCGCCCCTGGCTCTTCGCCAGAGAGATGGGGGGACTTTTGGGAAAAAAGTATCGGAACGTTCCCAATCCACACGCACTGCTTGCAAAACACGCTCCCCAGCTGTCTTTTGACGTTCATGTATGAACAGTACATACAATGTAGGTGCTGAGCCTAATGGCCTGACTATACGGCGCGAAAGAGAATTGAGCCTAGATCGCTTGACAAAGGAACAAAACTAAAATAAATGTAACAAACTTTGAAGAACAAAACACAAGGAGACTTTACATATTAATAATCCATGCACAAACAAGTCAAAGTACAGTATTATGAGTGCCAGATGTATAGGCGTGAATTTAGTTATGTTGGGTTCAAACAAAGTCCTGTCGGGCTACCACGTAGTCTGATACCAAAAACCCCGACGGCTACTTCTTTCAAAACTATTTTCCGAGCCCTGGCCTGAGATGCAACCATCAGGGCAATTTGGGAGGCTTCATTTTGCCAAAAATTTTCTGTACGCTACGCGTGAACCCATGGTCGCGCTTCGCTTAGATAGTAAAGAATTATAATCACGCGGGAAATAATTTCCGGCTTGCCGGGAAATTTGCATTTTTTCCAGCCCTGCTCCTCCCATACAGTGTCTAGGGTTCAAATCCTGGCCGGGTCATACCAAAGACTTCAAAAATGGAACCCACTGCCATTGTGCTTGGTTCTCAGCATAAGCAATGGAGAAGGGAAAACAAGCCAGTGAGCCACAACTGGAAAAAGGCCATGGTCGTCTCGACTTGAACCAATTGGTTGGAAACTGGGATGTTACACCTCATCTAACTAACCCATACAGTGTCTAGAGGGGTTTAGGGAAACTCCTTCGACATCTGCATATTGTAAACTTGTAAACATTGGAGTGAGACTCTTCCAAGCACTATAAGTCTTTCAGAGTAAACTGTAATTGTACACCACCTTGAACAATCAGCTAAACTAATGGTTAGTCAGAGGAAGGAGTGTAGGTTGCAGGGAAAATAATAGGAATTTATGACCATTGTACTACAATATTTGGAGGTTAGGACTTAATCATATCAGACATCTGTGCATGCAAAGTGAAGGTAATGCTTCTGAAATGTGGAGGATTGTATAACAACAGGGGATGCCAGGCACAGGGCTTTCATGCTCCCTCTGACCTAAAAGAGATGAAATCGTGAAGTGTTAAATATAGAAGGTATGAGAGTGGTACATGTATGTTCAAAGAAATATTGAGTTAACAAGTGCCACATGCGGTTTCATACAGAGTATTTCAGAATCATGAAATTGCCATTTTGTGGTTCCATCTAATTAGATAGTTGGGTTATTGTATACACTGCTACTTGTCTAACTAAGCCACTCTAAAGTCTAAGACACTGTCTTGGAAAAAGAATATGTATGCAAATTTCATCCCAGAACACCACGGAAATAGTAACTTTTTAGCAGAGAAAAACCTTAAAGAATATAGGAAAACAGGCCCAAAATCATACACATATAGGAAATACAGGATTTTTTCAAATATACAGGAAATAATAGGAAATATAGGATCACTTTGATGCCTGCAACTGAGATTCTGTGAACACTTGCTGGTCAAAATGTGCAACAAATAGAAGGTAAAGGATGCAAAGGTATTCTGTTACAGCATTCACTGGGAGTGTACAATATACTGCCCGTAAGAGACTACTCATTTACTGAACACCCAAGCAATCAATAAAGTCATTTTACAAGATCAAGATAATCCAGACAGTAAACACTGACATATAATTAAATATCCATTTTATGAGAAGCACATGAACTACACGACATGTCACTTGACTTATGTCTGCCACTCAAGTCATGTTTGATAACTAAGGTTACCAGACATGCTTCATTTTTGAGGGTACCATAATATGTCTTTAATACACTTACCACGTTTCACTATGCTGTCTAACAGTTAACAGTCATATTAAATGATTTTGTGGTAGTATAAGGCTGTGACGGTTAGTCCAAAACCAGAAACCTGTTTCTGCGACCGCTAAAACCGGTTTTTAAATCAAAACCAGTTTTTCAATAAGTACGATGGTCATGCGTACATGCCGTGCATGAGGTCTAGCCACGTACTGCACATTGTATAATGTCGACATAGGCCGTACACATGCACGTAAAGTGATATGTGGTTGTATTCACGCGAGCCAATTTCGTTTGTAAAAAGGTAGCGATCTTTGTGGTGAAGAAGTGAGAAATGTGTAGCAGAATAAAATTTTGAAGCAGAAGTCAAACCACGATCTGTTATAGACTAGATTTTTTTAACGACAGGTTTTTCGGCTGTGCGAAAATTTCGAAACCAGATCAAACCGAAACCGGTTTGAACCAGTTTTCAAATCAAAACTAGTTTTCTGAACAGCCTAATTGTAGCACATTACAATCAATGGTACTGAAAGCACTGGCAAAATGGGAATTCGGACATGTACATCGAGGGCAAACACAAGTGTAGGTCTACATAAAGATGCATCTGGCAAACATGACTGTCTTTGAACATAGCACACAACTGAATAAATGAAAATGCTGACTTGTTCATGTCTGAACAACATTGAGCAATGCCAGAATTTTAAATGTATGCATAAAGTTTGCAAGTGATTAATTTAAAGAAATACAGAAATATGAACATTCCTTATACCTTAAAAACCACTTGCCTCATCCAAATTTTTCAAATTCTCTAAAATTTGCTTTCAACACCTCCTTCAATTTCACTGACTGTTTCTCTAACTCCAACAAAGAAGTTGCACTGCCTAAGGGCAATTCCCTACTGCAGAACACATTGCAGTATCTCCCCCCCCCCCCTTTTCAACATAATCTACTTTAAACCCTGATTGAATATGATTATCTGAATGCATTGCCTCTCTACACAGCCACTCTGTTGGACAATCTACATATCACAGGCTTGCACCTGTCATTGACCATTCAGACTGGGATGATCAATGGCAGGTTTTAGCTATGTTACTGGAAATTTTATATTGGGTTAAAAAGTTCTTTTTACAAAATGGAATTTCTATGTTTACCTGGGACACTCTTTTTGCACAAATTCTTGACAAACCTTCCACAAGTAGTCAGGGATTATTGATGAATATGGCATTCTAAGCTTCTTTTCCAAAAGAAACAGACAAAGTACCTGCCAAACCTTCCTCAAGTAGTAAGAGGGTATGAGCAAGTATGGCATTCGTAGTTTCTATCCCAAAGGAAGCAAACATATTTTAAGAAAATGATGAAAAAAACATGGAATTCAGAAATCCATTTTGAAATAAGAACTTGTTTTAATGGCATTCTGCCTTTAAGAATGGTTACATGGGTCACTCACAGATGATCTACATCTTCTGAAAGGTTCTTTGGTATGTTTTCTGAAAAGAACTTACCTGTAAAACCTCTAGGAACAATCTTCACCATTTTCATGACAGAACTTGAGAGAGAGACATGTTTGAATCCAAGTTCTTTTGCGATAGCACCAACTCTCTCCTCATGGGCAGAGTATCTGTGAAATTTCAAGACAAATCCTATTAGAAATCAATACTGGAATATCTTTTCTAGGTTAAAGAACAACTTTCTATCTAGCACTTTTAGTTGTGTATATCTTTGCTTTTATGTTTTTTAACTGTTTTGTATCTTATTTGTGTACCATATATATTTGCTTATATGTTTCTTTTTTTTTTTTACTGTTTATCCTATTTGTGTGTATCTTTGCTTTTATATTTTTACTGTTTTGTATCTTATACACACTGTCGACAGAATATCATTTTCCGTTTTACTGAAATGGACAATAAACACTTATCTATCTAACTTACTGACACTTCATACATTACAGATTACTTCTATTATTTTGCAACCCATAACATGATTTACAGTCATAAATGAGGGGTACACCAGTTATGCCATCAGAACTCTACTTCAATGCACCACATTAAGTATGCCAAACCAATCAACAGGTCAATCAGGGAGTGGTTCCCAGTCCATTGCAAGGACATTTGCCAAAATCATGAATGCACAGGGCTGGAAAAATGTTTACTTCCCAGGAAGCCAGTCAAAATTTCCACAATTTTCTACATGTTTGCATATGCAAAAAAGGTCAAATTTCCCTTCAATTGCCAAAAATTCCCCTCCAAACACCAAACTTTCCTATAAGGAATTTCTCAAATTCTTGATTTTTTCCACCCATGTGCATGCATAGTTAATGCACAAGGAAGTTATTGTTAACACAGCTGTATACATGGATCAGTGTACCTCAAAAGACTGATAAATATGTAAAAGGAAACCTTGGTCCAACAAAAGGTTGAACACTACTGTACTTATAAACACAGTGATGAGCTACAGTGTTGTACCAATACCACCAATGACTGATGGTATCGATATTTCAACTCTCAATATCAACTGATATCAATATTTTAGAACTGAAGACCAAATACAGTACCCTAATTTTCAGACCATACAAAAATTCCCGACTCTTTTAAGACTTTTCCAAGTTTCTTTCTGTGTGGGAACTTGAGTCCTTGAATGATGGCAACATAAGCCTGGATATGCATAAAACAATGTTGCTGATGTTCAGTAGTACTAGGAAGTCTTATTTTACTTATGAATGAAGAAAACCTGACTAGATAAATTAAAGAAAATAGCCTTAACTCTGTTTCAAATATAGGCCTGGTAATACTGACCAGCTAATATCAGAATTTTAAAGACAGACAGTCATCACCCCAAAGTATATTTTTAGTGTATGTATATCAAAATTCTCAGTTGGTGACTGCTCTTTGATTGACATCAAAGTTTGAAAATTTGAAAGATGCAGAGTAGCTCACATTCCACACAAGGCAGAGAGAGTACTTTTATTACATTTTATAGCCTTGTATGCTCACCAGGACATGGCCTTAAGTAATAAAACAGGTTTATTCTTGCACAAGGAAGAGCTTCATACAGTTATGGGAGGAGCTAGAAGATGCATAGTTGGGAGAATTGGAACTGTCTGGGATCATGAAAATTCCCCTTTAAAGTAATTTTGCTACTGGGGAATATCAACTGATACCATTATAAAATACTGATAATTCAGCTAACATTAGAACTAAACATACATAAGGTACACAGATTTAAATGTTGAGACAGAAATAGATGCCATGTTGCATTGATGGAAAAGAGGTACAGCAGCTCAAGATTTGATTGCAAAATTACACCATAACGTTTTGAAGTAACCAAAAAGCATGCTGTATTGACTTCATATGACAATGTACAATTATAATGCAGCTTTGCCTTTTTCCAAGCCTGACTCATCAACCTGCGGAACAACTCACATATTTCACAATAAATTAGCAGTTGCTGGCTCTGCATGGAGACAAAAGTCTGCCTGGATGACATACTGGTAGGAGATACTGATTTACAGTGATTTCACTGACTCGGGCACCCGCATCAATAACTCACAACTTTTCATTTTGATGCACAGACACAAAACCTATGGGGTCAAACTGACGCACAGCTTTTTCGCCCCAACAATCAGTAATGATAACACAATTTTGCCAATACATTCATTGTGCAAATTAATTCACAAAATGTAGCACTTTCCAGTTCCCATATTGATTATTGACAGATTGAATATCATGTCTTACAAGAAAAAGGTAGTGGAAACGCATCACAAATATAGAAAATAATCAAAAAAAAAAAAGGAATTAAGTTTGTTGTATTAAACCCAAATTTATTTTGACCCCTTCTCTTTTAAATTTGACTCTTGTAAATTTATTTTGAAGGGTCTGTGACTCCTGAAAAAAAAATGATGAGTGAAAACCCTGATTTAAGAACAGAAATATTTAAGCTTTAATGAACAATTCTAAAATATCATACCCCCATGTATTATATAATCATTTCAAATTATCACAGATGTATGTATGCAGTAGTAAATCAAAGTTTCAACACAACATTCATTTCCAGCTCTATTCCTGCATTGCAGATAATTAACTCTAGTGAGAGATCCTAGTAGTTTACCTACTACTGCGCTGTACAAACAATAGAAAAAGATCAAAAGTGCAAGTACCATTTAAATCATTTAATTACTCCAGGAAAGAATCCTTCCATTCACAGAATAACCTGTTCCTGCTAGCACATTTGCAGAGCACCATTCTATACATGAAATGCACAAATTCATGACCACTTTCCTGCCTTTGTTTTTAGTCTTGTATCTCAAAATACCATTCTTATCCTTGACTAAATCTTTCAACCAATCTTTCTTTTTCAGTTCAAACTTGTTGATTTTTATGAAATGACCAAACCTTTCTTAGTGTTTTCTCAATGATTAACAGGATAAAAGGTGCCCTAAAACTGACAGAAGGTCTTAAAGTTATTAGCTCTCTGTTCCAAAAGAGACACAGCTAATGTAATTAATTCAAACATTTCTTTGTCACATAGCAATGTTAAAGAAAGAACATTATCACTGAATCTGAAATGAATTTTTTTTTTTTTTCTGGATGCATGGCGTGTTTGACTGGTATGCACTTCTGTGGCATGTTTTCTGTGTAATATACAGAGACACATTAAGAAGTACACACTTAATGACCTACATTTGAAGTTTCCAGGAAGTGGGAAAATGGTGAGAAGAATAATTACCATCCTCCTTCTTGCCCAAACAACAACAACAAAAAAAACCAATCCTTGATGGAAAGGTTTGCAAAAGATACCATTTGACTCTTACTGTTTGGTTCCTATATGCAAAACTGCTCCCCTTTGTCCAATGTTTCTGTACAGTATACTGATGTGTGTTAGCAAGCTATATTGAAAGTAATTTTTGCTTATCACCATGAGGCTTCAAAAATCTGCTGGTTGCTGGTGAACTGAATAACACGGTTAGGTGCAGATCCATTCATATCATAGTGTGTTAAAATCAAGACGAGGGTTTAATCCAATCAATAACAGATATACAGATTACAACAAACTCCATATTGAAAGACATTACGTGTACAGCTTGGTTAATATTCCTTTGGTGTACACCCTGAAAAAAAAGAAATTTTTCCGGGTATCACCGTGATCTACAAAGCCACCACAATCTAAAGTCTTTATCTGGAAAGTCAACACCAGTGAGTTTACATAATAACTCCCTGTTGCTATTATCCCTTTTGTCCTACTTTTCCTGTACATACTCTGCCCATCTACACCTTGTAGGCCTGACTGTAATCCTTACTTAATTCTATGGGCATACTACACTGCATTGTGTAAACAATGGCAATCTGTTCAACGCCCTAGCCACAACTATTGTGTGCTCGTGAATAGGAGCTTATTAGGTTACTATTTGTTTTTTACACCTGACAAGACACTTGTGTGGATGAGTTGTAAGTTAATCCCTAGCGGTGTAAACAGTTATCTGATGAGCAAAGAGAAATTTGCTATAACCGAGCCATACACGAAATGGAGATGGTATAAACCTTACGTATATGAATGCATCAGTACAACGGCTAGGCTGCGTATACCACTTCTGGCTATTGCTGTCAAATCCTCACGGAGTTGAGTTTCGTCAAGAGGCTCCCAGATTTCCACCTGTAAAGTAATAAACAAAGGCCGATAAAACAGGTGCACACCATTTAAAAATTAAAGCTCCATCGCAGAAAGGGAGGACCTTTTACTGCCTAATAAGTAGGATTAGACGTATTTAAGAAGGTATGGCCCAAAAGCGATTCCAGATTATGCTTAATTAATTCCACCAGGGCAAGAAAAAGAAGATGGAAGCCTAGATTCATTCATCTTCCTATCTTTCCTTCTACTACAGAGACGAATTAGTTGGTACATCTAAAACATATCTTCTTCAGAAATGAGTTGTGTACTTGCCAATTCTCCTGAGTGTAACTCAAAAAGTTCACCACTGATGCATGACATTGCTTATACTGGATCCAATTTCCATCGTTTCATTAGCTCAAAGATGAAACCTTTTATAATATTATATTAATCAGCAGATTTTATTGATAGTATTGAGGGAGTTGGAGGGGTTTAGGGGTACATCACTTTTTCTAAAGAAAAAAAGGCAAATTATTTGTGATAGAAACATGGTTTTCTTTCCACCACTTGAAGGCTATAGCTATTTGCTCACTGTGACATCACAGCTTCACTTTTGTAACATCCACTGACCTAATTAGGGTTCTCAGAGCCAAGGAGGGGGGGGGGTAAGGGTTAGATGGTATGAACAAATTCAGATTGGTATATCATCAGAACTTTTGCAATACATTGATACATCACTACTAAGGGGTTAATACAAAGGCACCACATTCTATGATCCTATGCTATCTGGAAACGAATATTTCTAGCCTATATTTTTTTTTTAAATTACATTGATACCGATATTATCAACACTCTTGAATCTGCTTAAAGTCATAGACTTCAGTTCCAAAAGTTGAAGTTATGATCTATCGAGGGATCAACTAGGCCTCTGCTTTCAGTTCTTTACACTAACTGTGTAGGCCAGGCTTACACATAATAAAAGGGGTACACAACCTATGGTCAATCTCAAAGACCTCCAAAAATTATCTAGTGGGCAAAGACTTAAAATATTCATGGGGCATGTGTATAAACACACCCTTACTGGGATATTTTTGAAAGCTTTTCTTGCAAAGTTTTTCTGTATGATGTTTTCTCTTCAGCATTACATATTTCATACAGCTTGCAAATAGATTGTAATAAACTTACTGTGTGGGATAGGCCAACACGTGATAAAGAGGTTTCATACAGTAACTCCAGACATTATCAAGACGCCACCAAATTTGCATATTAGCGATAAACCGGCCATTTCATATATAGAAATTCAACTTGATTTTAGCTAATTATGAACTTTTAATAAAGAAACTTTTTTGGTGCAAACTTTTTGAGTGTATTACTGCCAATCCCAAAAATCAGTTTTGCAAAGTATAATGGGAATCCGTCATGTGTCACACAACCTTTAAAACATGCATGTGGTGTGTGTAAAAGACTCTTAACTAGCCCTAAGCATTATTCTGAAAGCTTTATATTGCTTAATATTTTCCTTACATTTTTTCTTCAGACTTATTTGAACTATTGGAAATGTTTTTTAATTTGGATTTGTTTTTTTACATGTTACTGTTTTATTTTTTTTTGTCTTTTGTTATCCTTTTCAAATTTTTATCTAATTTTTATTTCCTATTTACTCTTACTGTTATTTTATCTTTGATGCTTTGAGATGTTTTTACGTGTAATGCGTCTAATAACAAAAAATTTACATTACATTACATAAGCTCTTAGACAAACCTAACATGTATTATATATGGGAAAAGTTATCGCATGATCTAAACATGGACACATCATGCCTCCTAGCAAGACTTCTTTCATGATACTTATGTTATTCCTGTATGCCAAACTGGGCACTGAAGTGACTTTTACAAGTGCTACTAACCTATCAGCATACACAACAGGATTTCAGTATGGAAAAATTGTGGCAGATAGTTGAAACAATACAATTTCCACATTGACTTAGTGTGTGCACTTGTGGAATTCATGATTACAGTAGTTTTCATATACCGTAATATCGCGACAACTTCCTCTTTTAACGTTCAGTGCGATTTGAGTTCCACGCACCAATATATAAATATATATCGTATATTACCCGGCCCTAGACGAAGGGAGGATACTTTAAGGCTTCTGATTATATCACCTTGATTTTCTGCTTGGACAACCACTGTAGTCTGCTAGCTTTTTGTTCATACTGTTTTTTTACATTATATTTACATGGGGAATCTGAGACAACAGATACCTATCAAACCTGAAACATCCTCAGCTTACATGAGACTCGGGACATCTGCCCTTCCACTCATCCCCTATTGCTAAAGCACTTGTAAAATCACAAGCTGCACAACAGGCTGACAATTCAGCTGAAACAGAAATGCTATGTTAGTACATGATATAAAATGAAATAAGAACACTGTTCACCTTTTCCCCAGTGGTACCGATGGCAGTCGTAATGTTTGGTCTCTTTTCCAGTTGGCAGACATCTTTATGAAGAACAACTCTCTCAGACACTTCCACCACCTTGTCATAAAGGACATCCGGTACACTGATTATCTAGTGACAGCATGAAATAAAGAAACAGCAGCATTATATAGGCATGCGTGGCAAAAGTTGGGAAGCTGGGAGCCTCTTTCCTGGGGAATAGGTGTATATGAAGGGAAATTTTGGCAATTGGAGGGAAACTTAACTTTCTTGAACACAAAACATACAGAATGACTTTGCAGAAAATTTGACTCTCTTCCTGGGAAATTATCTTTTTCCAGCCCTGTTATATAGGTGCAATAAGCAAAACATGGTAGGAATCTTAAAAGCTTGAAGAAACCATACTATAAAGTTATCACTTAATTTAACAACCGCAGTACTCAAACAAGCCAAACACTGACATAACATCCAGACTCATACATTTTTTGTCAAACATCTCCCCTTGTTGCAATTGTTGAGATTATTCCAAGTGGCTTAATCCTCTTTAAATATGTACCCATTTGCCCATATCTTAATTACCTGAAAGTAGCTTTTCCAGTACAGTTTAAGGTAAGGTTTACTTGCAACATATGAAAATAGGAACTAAATATACACACTCTGATAAAGTTTGCATTCATTTCCTAAGTTTGGCTGTCAAGATATTTGTGGATGAAGTTATCACATTTTCAACCCAATATGAACTTAAAGCAACCACAAGTGACATCATAGTCGCCCACTAGTCAGCTCCCATTTGTTAGTCTTCAAAATCACCACCTGATTTCCATCTCCATACTCTTAAACTTTTGTATTGTGAATTCATATGAGGAATTAGGATTTTTCAAATTTCACCTTCCCGAAGGGTAAAGTCATATCGTACTCAGTTGAGTGCGTCTATCCAAAGACAACATCTATATTTTCAAAGTATTAGCTTGCCAACAGTATTCGTAATTGAGAAATTACAACCCTCAGAAGAATTTCGAGATTGAGAATTTAAACTTTCCTGAGAGTGCATGTTAAACAAAGCACTGAACATTCTACCTGCAATCACCAAAACTTTTTTGTTACTGGTGAGTTGACTTAATACACTTTGAGTGATCTAATACCACTGTCATTTTAAAACTCTCTGAGCATTGCACAAGCATCATTTTTAACTCTTTAATACTGATTTTTAGCTGACATGAAATCCATGACTCATCAAGAATATAATGGAGCCCAATTTTTTCTACCCTTTTCTCTGTTTGGTTAGCATCCATTTCTCTGGATCTTTTCTATTTCTGAATTTAAGTCCATGTCTTCTTAACATGCACCACAAAGTCATGATGTAACTACAGTATAAACCTACACTGGACTGTTAACTTTTACCTGATCACTGCCAACTAACAAACACAAAAGGTACAAAATGCCAGCAGATTCCAACCATTGTGTGCTTTCTATTTAGAACGAAGTTCAAGTGCCATAAAATTACAAATATTGTAGTCAAAAATTTGTTCAACCATATCACCAATTTTTTTCCTTTAGATCAGGGGTCGGCAAACTAGGGGTCGCGACCCTTTCGAGGGCCAGGAAAATATTTCGCAGGGTCTCAAAAAGGATTCCGGAGCTAAAAATAATTTGCCAAATGTCTCAATGGGAGTGATTCCAATCTAAGAACCAGTGATATGCTTTATTAATACTGTGTGACCAAGTCAAATCAAACTCCTCTCACTGACCCGTCAATTTGAGGGCCACCAAGATTTCGGAGTAGAAAGTTGGAGCCACCAAGCAAAAAAGTTTGGAGACCCCTGCTTTACAGTTATCAAATGGATGAAGAGAGACCACACGCTTTGGAGGAAAGGGAGTAGGAGGGATGGGGGTAGGATGAAAGGGGTGTAGGAGGGAGTAGGATATAAGAACAAGTCAGTTTCTGGCATATAAAGAAAGACTACATTAGAGCAGCAAAATCTTGATATGAGCAAAAATGGAAGAGAAGTGATTGTAATACAATGTATGTGCACCTATGCCCTCCATCAAACAACCTGCCATTTATTATCACAGTTCTAAGCAGCAAGTCATATTCACATGCTCAACATTCATACACCTCCATCAATGTTTGGTTACAGGTCTTAGAACAAACGGATGAAGATGGGAGGGGATGAAGTGAGGGGTGGGAGAGGGGGAAGGGGGATGGAAACTGGTCTGCTGACTAAAACATGTTCAATGTAAAGAACACTGCATGTCTCTCCATGTTCAAAACTTTGCCATGAAAAAGAAATCACGCCAGCCACCTCTGTGTATACCATTCGAACCCAACCTTATCTCATCTGCAGACCCCCTGGGATAATATAAAAGTACTGAGGAACCCCACAGCCTACATAGGTTATATCTGATGTACAGTACATAACTAGTCTAATCTGAAGCATTAAGGACCTAAGAGTCTTGATAATTACACTTCTTATGCTGTCAATATCACTTGTTCAATTATTAACCAACCCTATCTGCTTTTACAGCCCCTAATTTTTCACAGACCCCTTCTGGACCCCTTTACCCCACTGACCCCCCACCCCCCAAATTTCACACTGAGATACACTGGTGTACACCATCATCCCTGCGCAGGTAGTTTCTCCCATCTTCAAAACACAAAAATCAATCAAATGAAACTCAAGATACCAGATCAAATATCTTTGGCCTGGCTTGGTTGCCAATGTGCAGGAGATCCTTAAAGCCTTTTGTTATCACCAATGCCATCTTTTCTCCCTTTCGTTCAAGAAGAGCGTTAGTTGCAACGGTTGTACCCATTCTTATCCACTGAATGGCAGATGTGTCCAATGGCTTGTCAGCAGGCATTCTTTGACCAGTCTCCTGGAAATTCAAAAAGATGAAATAAGTGGATTAAATTGATGGTAATGAAGTTTATTGCAGGAGCTAAAATTGTAGTGTGAGAAGGCCTATTTTGGTAAAATCTGTGAGTTTCAGTACAAGCACATCTAACTGGTGACAAATATTCCTAGGGCAATCTGTAGAACACAAAGTTTCATTAGCAATAAACATTCCACAGAATAGTAGAAACATTGGCTATTTGTGTGAAGTAGCAGGAAGGCTACAATGATAAGTTTAGCATAATGAGCTCACTGTATCTTAATCTTAATTTTACATTCCAAAACCGACTGCAGTGGCCACAAGTGGTTAGAGCATCCAACTTGCAGCCGGAAGGTCTAGGGTTCAAATCCTGGCCAGGTCATACCAAAGACTTTAAAAATGGAACCTACTGCCTTTGTGCATGGTGCTCAGCATAAGCAATGGAGTAGCCTGGGGAAAACAAGCCAGTGAGTCACAACTGGAAAAAAGGCCGTGGTCATCTCGACTTGAACCAATTGGTTGGAAACTGGGACGTTAAACCTCATCTAACTTACTACATTTCAAAAAGGGAGTTGTATTGGTAGACTTTTGGAACCAAGTACAGACCTAGCCAAACCTGTACTTCCAAAATGTCCACTCCACAACCTACAGGCCTACCAACCATGATGGCCACATTCTTACTATTCCCCTTGTTTTACCTAAAATTCACCAAGACTAAACTCTAAAATATTTTGTATGGAATGGCACTATGCATATGTTGACCACTGTGGCAATCCTTGCTACAGTGGAAACTACTGCTTTCTGGTGTATGCTTGCTTATGTAAACAGAGACAAAAATATGGTTTACAATGAAACTACTGCCTAAGTGTGGTGAATGTATGCTTGATTTTGGCACACCAAATTTACAGTGGTTCCTTGTGCAACAGTAAGTCAATAGAAAAGCCTTTAAAAGCAAATAATTACAATGAATCAGCAGCACACAAGGGACTTATGCCAAGCAGAGTCCCCTTCTTTACTATGTCTTGGCTTATATCTTGAAGCATAGTTTAACACTGAAAAGTGTGCCAACTGTAAGTTCATATTAAAGTTACCTCTCACAAACTTGTCCCTCAAGGAAAGACTCAAACACAAGCAAAGTTGTGCCTCAACAAAATAGCCCCTTAAGCCCAATATACTTCAAGACATTCTTTCAAAGATCAAAGATTATATTCCACGTTGGGGTAGCTACCCCCCCCCCCCCATGCATTGGTTTCTATGTCTTTCCCCCTTCACCTGGATTCTCCCGAAAAAGTAGGGCTCTGGATTGTCTAATTTGAAGTTTTTGGAATTTTAGAAGTTTTTAGAATTCAAAACTTTGCCAAAGGTAGCACCATTCTGCATGTAAGGCACCTTACACAAACAACACCTCCTACCCCTCTCTCTCTAAAGAAACACTCCCCAAAGAGCCTTGTCATGAAATCTCACATTATCAATTTCTTTCTGTGGTTAAACGGCAAATCTCCTCATCCCAGATAGTTCCAATTCTCCAATTTATCGGTTAAGGCCATATCTTGGTGAGCACACAAGGCCCTGTGTGATCAGAACACTCTCCCTGCATACTGTGAAATGAGAGCCACTCTACATCTTTTGAATTTTCCAACTCTGATGTCAATCAAAGATCTATCACCCAATGAGAATTTTGGTTCCCCCAACTAAAAATGTTCTTGGGGCAATGAGCATCTGTCTTTAAGACAAGGGTAAACTTGCATATCAGTGACTTATAAACACAATAAACACAATGTCAACTTAAAAACTAGGCCTACTTTTGTGCCAAAAAATGAGTGACACATGAAACTTTGAAGACATAATAGTGAAAAACAATAGCTGCATAGCAGTATTAAAGTCCTTTTTGTCAAAAAATATTTTAAGAAGTTGGAAGAGCACCAAAGTTGATGAAAAATTTTTGATCAGCTTCATGTGATGGGCAACTTGGAAACTTGCTTAACCCACATATCAAGCATGTAACTGTCATTTATGGTATACAGTATGACTCAAATGTATGACTAGGAGTTGTTTTGGGCATTTCCATTGATTTCTCTAGTCTAGGCTCCTCATATTGAACTCAAGATGCTGTTAGGCTATCAGGCTATTTTTCAGTCCAAAAAGTCCTTCGATGCTGTACACTGAAACCTTCTTTAAAGTGTAAAACTGTAATCCCTACATGAAACAAGTTTCTTTCTTCCAAAAGTTTTTGCACAGTACATTCATCAACTTATTCTCAATGTGAAATTATCTAGGGGCGACTATGTATAAAGGGTAGAGTTTGAATGTTTTGAATATGCTGTTCTTTCTAACACATTCTAACACCTTCAAACAATGGCAGAGATGACCCAATTCCTCAACATTCATGAGCCTGATATGCTGTTATTTTCTCCACTGTTGATATGCTTCAATGTATTGCTATTCATACTGCAAGGCAGGACTTAACCTGCACAGTTGTTCTATATGGAAGTAAGCAATGGAAATGATCGACACACTAAATACCTACTGGAATTTAGCACACGTATTGTATGGTAATCAGACTTGCCTCTTTTTTTTCTTATTTTGGAACATTGCCCATTTGTTCTTTTTTGAGGTCATGTGTAGAATGTATAATTATAAACTCAAATTCACCAGGATTTCTTCAAAAGTTCATGGATGATGTGTTATATGACACTACAGCTGAGGCTAAAACATTTGGAGGACACATCAGGAAATGTCCCAAACCTTATTTTACCTGCAAACCTGAGTAATACATGTGCACCAGATAGGCAGGGCATTAACTTTTACTTATAACTGGACACATCACCCCACACTGTGTTATTGAAGTAGATGAGCAGTGTCACATGACCTTTTTAGCTTGTTCAAATAGTCACACTATAGAGGTGCATGAATTCCATGTTAACATACTGTAATCTACATGCATGCACACTCACTACAAGAATTTATCATACACTGCCACCTGCATCCCAATGTTATGTGTGTGTTGTCGTTCTCAAAATGTCATACAAGATGACATCAGTCACGTTCTCCTCACCAGGGACCGCGACTATGACTCCAGTCAGTTGAGATAACTTAGGCTACTGCTAAAGAATCCACTATGCATTGTCATTCTCAAAATGTATAAACTATGTGTACTGTCCTTCCCTGGATTCGTTGTCTCAATCTCGGGGAATGTGCCTTAGCAGCCTCATGTTACACACTATGACGTCACAGCCATATGCTCTCCCCACCAAGGACTGTGACTGCAACTCCACTCAGGATGAGGTTCAGGGTTGGAAAACAGACTGGCGCTCTGGCGCAAAAGTGCCAGAGACCACCGCAACTGTGCCAGAAAAACCGAAAAGTGGGTGTTTGTCCGACACTAAAAATAGCGCCAGATGCATGAGGCAAACAATCTCAAAGTCATGGAAAAATTCCATGCATGTAAGTGTTAATTACACCGAAGTAGTAACCTGAAATCTTGCAATATGTACAGTAAAAATTGCAGTTTGTGTTCATGGCCCGACCGTCTGTCTGTGCAATGTTACAGTAAGTAACAGTATGGCATCACATTGCACTAGCATGTACTGTGCATAATTGAGCTGTGACAAGGATCAACCTGTAAATCCTATCCCGGAGAGCATCATGCACACGATGTCATGGTACTGAGGATCGCATTTAGCACACAACACATATTGCTACCAATCTCTAAACGTACACAACACAAGAATCTGTTGATTTCCATCCCAAGTGGGCTTGTGTTTCTGTATTACAATGTAGCATGTACAATGTGCTCATGGCATTTTAGACAGTTCATGTAAGGAGCTGTGCCTACACGTGCCTCAAACGGGAATCAATGCATTCTAAATTATTCTATAAGATGATTCTCCAATAAATTAATCACACAAACACACAATTTACTGTATCAATGCGTGCCCTCCCCCACCTTCTCCACATTCAGGGTGCCAGTGAGAGCAATCCAAAGCTGCCGTATATATGCACCTAGCCCCTCCGTCCCCTTCCAAGTTTTTCAGAGATGGAATGACAACACCATGCTTAGCAATGCCTTGTGTTACACCCAAAAAATGTTCTTTGTCTTGTTTTCCTTCTTCTTGTATTTTGAATTTCTTTTACTAAATGCACAAGTAATGTTAGGGAGACAATTTGAGGATGTTACATGCAGGGAACTGAGGTTTCTTTGAAAAATTGAAACAGCTCCTGACAATGGTAAAACAGTTCCAAAAAAACTTCAAAATGAAGGTTGTCAGAAGCTATTTAGCTCCAGAGAGAAAAGGCTTACTTTCAAGCTCTGAGGTTACCAGTGAAGCTGCCATACCAAAGTCACACAAGCAACACTTAGGCCTAGGCCTATGCCCTACACAATGGTAGTTGGTACCACAGGCGTTCCGAGCATTATATACACTATATATATATATATATATATATTAACAAGGTACGTCACCTTTCAGGGGGTGACTCAAAGCTTGGGCTATTTTTACATTATAACATTCTCTGCGAAACTCACTGATTTCTTTCAATCACATCGTTCGATGGGTAAGAACATCTAACATCTCTTCGGATACAACTTGGGCCATAAAATCACTCCTAGTCAGAATTATTCGTAAAAAATGTTACGTCGGGAGAAGCAGGGCAGGCCAAATTCACAGAGCAGATAACGAACGATTGTAGCCTGCATAGCCATCTATGCAGTCTCGAAAGCGAAAACACGCGGTGCAAAGTAAAGCGGATCAAAAGATCGTACAGTCGCTGTGCGGATAGATACGGGTAGCGCCTCATTCGACAAATCCTATGTAACGTATGTTGTCATTTGCTAACAGTTAAGCACACCTTTAGTGTGCTATCTTTCCGTTTTATCTTTCGGAATACCATTTATAACGTATAGAAGTGGTAAAAACGAAAAAGCATGTGTATCTTCTGCATGATGGCCCAATAGATCAAGTTTTACTAATTCAGCTTCAACTCTTTGCAATTTAAAAAGTTCGAAGGTTGACTCAACTATTAGCCAATCACAACGCATGTTACATAGGATTTGTCGAATGAGGAGCTACCCGTATCCACAGGCGTTGGAAACATTACGTACATATATTCTGTATATACTACACACTAGTATATTTACGTAATGTTTCGAACGCCTGTGCACAGCGACTGTACGAT
Source organism: Holothuria leucospilota (assembly GCA_029531755.1). Classification (NCBI taxonomy): domain Eukaryota; kingdom Metazoa; phylum Echinodermata; class Holothuroidea; order Aspidochirotida; family Holothuriidae; genus Holothuria; species Holothuria leucospilota. The sequence goes on from CM055965.1 coordinate 25,332,484, forward strand.
CTTTTGATCCGCTTTACTTTGCACCGCGTGTTTTTGCTTTCGAGACTGCATAGAATAGATGGCTATGCAGGCTACAATCGTTCGTTATCTGCTCTGTGAATTTGACCTGCCCTGCTTCTCCCGACGTAACATTTTTTACGAATAATTCTGACTAGGAGTGATTTTATGGCCCAAGTTGTGTCCGAAGAGATGTTAGATGTTCTTACCCATCGAACGTCGTGATTGAAAGAAATCAGTGAGTTTCGCTGAGAATGTTATAAAGTAAAAATAGGCCAAGCTTTGAGTCACCCCCTGAAAGGTGACGTACCTTGTTATTATATATATATATATATATATATATATATATATATATATATATATATATATATATATATAGTGTATATAATGCTGGGAATGCCTGTGGTTGGTACACCATAGGTGGAATGTAGCAAGTCCGAAATTGAAGACTGTTGTACAGGCAATTGCTTTAACTTTAAGCCTTATGTATATAGCCTAGGCCTTGACTCTGATTGGGGTCCGTTAGTTTCCGCCCTCGGTTGTTTCCGCCCGTTACTTTCCGCCCCTAAAAATTAAGGGCGGAAAGTAACGTTTAAAGGGCGGAAACATAAAGTGTAAAATTAATATGAACTTACAAGTGTTTCTATTTCTTTTTCAGTTTAGAGGACCAATTTCAAGGAGATGTGGAATCTTTATCGGGAATCTCGTTAGGAAGAGTGGATTGTGTACAGTATTACTCTGGAGTGGATAAAAGAACTGTAACGAGTATGCTACTCGGGCAAACGCTAGCTCTGCATGGCAGTACGTACAGACCAGTTATTGGGTGTATACACATAAAATGTATGATATAAACCATGAGGCGTTCATTGATCCATAAAGAGAACAATTAGGGTTGTATGAAATAGGTACTGACTGTGTTAAAAAAGAGGAAGGATAAAAAAGATGGGGATTGATGCCGATAGAAAGGATAGATGGAAATGGGATAGGGTGAAAGGCTTGTCACTGAAGGGAAGGGTGGGAAAGACGGATGGCCCTAAGAAAGAGAAGAGCCGCCGGGAAGACATGCATAAAGGCGCATAAGAAAGAATTGAAGTTGTGAGTTGTAACTCCTCGCCTGTTCCTACGGGGAGAAAAGAGGGCATGGGCAGGGCCTTGGGGGCAGTTCCCAAGTGCGCTCAACCATGTTTTTTCACAGATCATATTGTATATCCAATCATCTATATATTTTATGCAACATAACACAGTTTCACTTGTTCAAGGTAATAATTCTTCAATAGCGCCCCCACACCGATGTTTTCACATTTTAAAGCTTGTCGTGTATGCTTTGCTGAACAACAGTACAACAACTTTTACCATCAATATCACAGCCATTACTTCATTATTTGGACCATATTCGACCTAACTTGTGTTTATTTGGTCTCCAATTCCCACAGGTATTCTCACTTCATTTCGTTACTTTCCACCCCTCAAACCGGTATTTTCCGCCCTCAAAAATCAAGGGCGGAAAACAACATTTTGTAGGGGCGGAAACTACCGAGGGCGGAAACTAACTGAATTCACTCTGATTTTCTCAAAGTATTAAGTTCTTCGAAAACTGGCCGGGGTATTCTGCAGTTAGCATACTCCCTTGAGTGGTTCCCTTCCCAGTGGGCCACAACTGGAAAAAGGGCCGTGGTCGTCTCGACTTGAACCAATTGGTTGGAAACTGGGACGTTAAACCTCATCTAACCTAACCTAACCCCTTCCCTAGTAACTTAGGCCTAGGTCTGACATCTTCGTTAGGCATAACAAGGGCCAAGAAACACACGATGATGCAAGCTTTAACGTTACTTCTTCTAAAATTCTCCTGATTCCTTCTCGTGGTGCATCCTGATAATTAGCAGGATCCTCCGAAAGTAACTTCATAACCTTCGTCTTGCCACCTGGACATCGAGCATAGACGTCCGTGAATGTGCCACCTCTGTCGATTGCAAATTGAAAGCCGTCCATTTCTCCAGTCTCCAGAGTTTTAGTTCGGGCCTTAGGAAATTTTTTGAAGTAACGATATCACTCCGCACTAGCACTCCCTGGCGCACTGACACTTTGCTGTACTATGCATGCAGCATGTAGTCTTGGTTGGTGGACAAGTATATTTAGCCAGCGCATGCAACACAAGGTGTTACGTAATATAATAGATTCATAGCACACGTACCCTGGATTCGGATTTTGCGAGTCATGCCAAGACTATGCAACGCCGATAGGACCTCATAAAAGCCCACCATCGGATTACTTTTGTTTTAGTTTCGTTCAGTGGTTCAGTTCGACTCAATTGACCCAATTGAATAAGTTAAACTCAGTTGTTTCATCATCATACTTAACTCCCGTTGGCTCTTATAATAGCCTCCACAACAGGTGTGAATATGTGCCTTTTAATAAGTACGATCCTATGCATCCAATATACCTTGCGGAGTAATGCCCGTCCGCCGGGCGGGTAACTTTTTTAGGAAATGAAAATGACAAAGAAAAAACTGCGAGTATCAACTGCTATCGACTTTAATTAAGACCGACACACACACACACACACACACACACACACACACACACGAAATTAATGTGATTCCAAAACTATGATGACCAGTAAAATTGATGATACACTTTTTTATTGTGATAGGCCCATATTTCACATTCTAAGGGCTATGCAAGAATAGAAAGTTGTGGGAGATAATCTAGCTCATTCACAAGCTTTTGTGATGTTTATACATTACATGAAGTCTTTTGTCCTATATGTTTGGCATATAATAACATATACATATTTACATTGATGTCGATTTGCAAAAACAGACAGTCAATTCACTTAAACTTTACTACTTTTGCAATACTTAAAGAATTAACATAGCAAAACATCAAAGTAGTCGCTTGCTTGGTTAGTCCAAAATGGGTTGTAGATATACTCAATAAAATAACTCCTTACTGTATGCGTAAACGTGAGAGCTTTCTTTTCGATCAGAAAAACCCAGGACAATATATAAAAGCTTCAAACAACTCATTGTATTTGACGTATCTCCTCCTTTTATTCGAATCAGTAACTGAGATATGCTTTTCAACTGCCAGCGTAAACTTAAATTGTAAAAAAAATTACCAAATCCAGGCTTATACCCATTTATTTTGCAATTAAAAATTAAGTAAAAATGCTAGTACTTTTGGAATTTAGAAAAGAAGAACAAAGCCCCGAATACAATTTTTAAGATTCGTAACATCGGTGGTCATGTACTGGATAGAAATGATATTTTAAGTGAAATAAAGCTTCTATGTAGACTTGTATTCCTCTACTGATACATCCCCTGAGGATTTTTCTCATAACCTTGAGTGTAACCAATTGAACGAAAATGGCTCTTCTTTATGTGAGGGGGTGCTTTCGACAGATGAATGTTATGCAGCACTTATGTCCATGACTGACGACAAAGCCCCTGCAAGCGACGGTATTCCTTCCAATTTTTATACAAAATTTTGGAACCTAATCGGTGATACCGTTACGAATGCCCTCAATTTCTGCTACGCATCTGGAAATTTATCCCCAGAACAGTCTCGAGGTGTAATAACTTTAATCCTTAAGCCTGAAAAAGACCTCACTGCCCTCCAGACTTTTAGACCGATTACGTTACTTAATACTGACTATAAGATAGGGGCAAAGTCTATTGCTTTGTGTCTAAAGTCAGTAATCAGCCCTCTCATTGGTCCACATCGGACTGGGTTTCTAAAAGGGAGATTTATGGGTGAAAATGTCCGTTTTGTTCTTGTTCTTATTGATTACACCTCAAGTCACTGTTTACCGGGATTTTTGTTTTTGATCGATTTTGAAAGAGCCTTCGATACTCTTGAATGGAGCTTTATTGAATATACATTGTTCTTTTTTAACTTTGGTAACAACTTTAGACTTTGGATTAATGTTTTCTATAGTAATTGTAATGCATGTGTTTGTAATAATGGTTATTCGACAGGTTTTTCCAGTAAAAAGAGGTGTGAGACAAGGCTGTCCGATCAGCCCTTATATTTTTATTCTCTGTGCCGAAGTGTTAGCGTTAAAAGTTATTAATAATAATGTTATTCAAGGTATGAGAACTGGTAATAGAGAAATTAAGTTGCTAAAATACGCTGACAGCACAACGTTTTTCCTAAATGATGACAGAGATTTCCTTCATGAAACTAAAAATTCTCAATGATCTTGAGTTTGCTGCTGGTTTGAAGGTTAACCTTCAAAAGTGCACTCTTTTCCCTCTGGGCCCTTTCGTTTCCCATCCCCCAATTATATTCGTGATTTCAATATCAAAATTTCCAATGGAACTGTTAGACTAGTTGGTATATCATTTACCCATAGCCTAATGGTGATGATCTTTTCCAACTGAAGTTCATGTCAAAGCTGTCACGTCTCAAAAGTCTCCTTGGTTAGTGGTCTGTCAGGGACTTAATTCCTATAGGTAGAAATATCGTAAGACTTTTAGGCTTTCACAACTTGTCTACCTGTTCTTGGTACTTCCAAACCCACCAAACTATATCATTAAAGAAGTCAAATCTATTATTTTTTATTTCATTTGGACCGGGAAGCCTGATAAAGTTAAACGTACAGCTATGATAAATCAAATCGACTGATCAAGAAAGGTTCAAAGTTGTCCATGTTGAAAGCTTCATGGATAGTTTGAAGTGCACTTGGATTCGCCGATATTGTGAAGAGTCGGCTGGACCTTGGAAATGTTTTTTTTTTCCTGATATCATTCTTCATTGTTTGGGGGGGGGGATCTTTACTCTTCCAATGTAATTGCCCTAGCGAAGACGTGATTACAATTTCCAATTCTTTTGTAGGGAGGTAGTGCAGGCATGGTGTATGATCTCATTTTGTACTCCTACCAGACATTTTGGCAATCAATTCATTTGGAACAATTCTTTTATTCGTATTAGTAATCAAGCGGTTTTCTATTCGTTTTTGTATAATAAAGGTGTTAAGTTTGTGAAAGATTTTTCAATGATACTGGAAGCCCCTGTCTTTTCAAAGTTTTAAAGAAAGGTTTCTACTCACGGACTTTCCCTTTATACTTGGGTCTTATCAACAGCATTTCTACTCACTGGCGGAAAGAAGGCTGCAAAGAGACTGAAAGCCAGAATGCTAACTTTCTACTTTTTGAAAAGGCTTTGTCAGCCTCCTCTGTTTATCAGATGTTTTACTCCAAGTATATCCAAAAACTTGTTCAGGTGCCCTCTGCTTTAAATGGGATTCTTCTTTGAAATTCAATAATCTCTGTCCTACCAAGATTGGAATCGCTTTTATCGACTCCCCTGGCTCACCGTCACTGAGTCAAAAATCTCTTACTTCCAGTTCAAGTTTCTTCACAGGATTGTTCCTACCAATAGGCTTCTATTTTTAATGGGTAAAGTCGATTCCCCCATGTGTGATTTTTGCTCCATTGAGGAAGAATCTTTAGAACACCTTTTTGGCATTGTATTGATACTTCTACCTTCATTTTAGACATTGAAAGCAAACTTCTAAATGGTCAATTCTTTTTTCTAAAGAACACTTTTTCTTTGGTTTTGGGGAAGGCACTGTCCATCCATATAATTTCTTAATCTTACACATTATATGAAGTCACATACAAGAGGCTGTGAAGTTGTCATAATATTAGTCTATGAGGAATAAAAGGAGAGTCTGGGACACAAAGAAAGTCATGGGCGCAGATCCTGGTGGGGACAGCGGGACGCGTCCCCACCAAGTTTTTCAGTTATGGAGACATAATATACCGTGTCCCCATCAATTTTTCTTTACCAAACGCTGCATTTCGAATTCCTCTGATTGAACTTTGGCCCAGCTTGATCCAGCATCGTGCAAATGACATGCTATAAAAGACGGGAATTATTACTATTGACACTGTTAGGCGTGACTTCTTCTGCAGACGCCCCCTCGCCAGGAATTTGTCAAGGGGGCGAAGTGGTAGATTTTGCGAGGGAGTGAAGTGACCGAGCTCGAGCTTGCGCGCGAAGGGGGAGGGAAGGAGGGTGTGGGAGGGGTGTCCCCCTCCCACGGTGAGCGTTTGTGTTTTTTAATGTGAAAATATGTGATTTGGTGCATACTTTATACGGTATTTTATATGTATAAGGAGACATATTATTATGTATTTTATGAAATATTTTGTAGGAATAACTATATAGAAATCAAATAAACACATATTGCTGGCAAATAATTTATCATTCTACAAGTATGCAGAAACCACATAACAGCTTCAAACAAGTGTAAGGTGTTGCTTTTGTACGTAGGCCTACCACTAGATACCATGTGTTCCTGATATGGCAGGTGTCCCCTTACGGTATCGGTATAGTTGGCAAGTATGCTGGCAAGTATGCTCCGCGCCAACCCATCATGGTTGGCGCGCAGCGCGAGAACTTAATTTTGGTCCAAAATGCCTCCCAGATCGCTGGAAATGGGACTTCCCAGACCTATTTACCGCATATAAATAGGGGAAACACTACTTATATTGTTAAAAACATAAAAAATACCAAAATTTTGCTCAAGGGGGGGGGGCGGTTCTTCGCCCCCTTGGCTACGCGCCTGCAGACGCCCATGTATTTACTCAAACTAAATTTCTTAGCCATAAGATCTAAAAAATTAAGGTGGTTTGGGAATATCATTTGGTCTGGAAAGTGTTATTTCCGGCGATCTGGGAGGTATATTTACCAAAACGGTACGCTACGCCAAGGGCGGATCCAGGGGGGGGGGGGCAACTAGGGTCAACTGCCCCCCTATGACCAGTCTAGCGCCCCTCAATACAAGAAAAATGCGCCCCCTGCGTCCTAAAAGTTAAGTAAAAACTGCCCAAAAAGTAAAAAAAAAAAAAAAAAAAAAGGTCCCCAGAATTTCGAACCGTATAGCTATATATAACTATGGCAATGGGAGTTGGTCTCCGAAATGTAGTCGGTCAAATTCAAGAGTATGCGGCCCATGCATGATGTTGGCGCCCCCCTTTTCAAACTGCCCCCCCCCTTCAGCTGGGGGCTGGATCCGCCCTTGCGCTACGCGCGAGCTCATGGTCGCGTTCCGCTTAGACAGTATCAGGGAACAGACACATTTCCCCACCATTAGCCAAGACGGATCTGCACCCATGAAGAAAGTGTAGTTTTATTGGATCTGTTGAGACTCATATTCTAAAAAGTTGCAAGATGAATTTTAGAAGGTATCATTTGCATTGTACTTTGGAAATTTACATTACAGTTTCACTCAGTCTAATTCTATAATTATGATAATGCAGGCATTGAAGGGTAGTTGTTTTACGACGTTAAGCGACCACGAAAGTGGCCGGAGAAGCCTATGGCTTATGAATAACAACTTCACGTCCGGTGGCTAACCAACTCAACAATTTAGGTCAAATTTGGTTTCTTTTGAAAGACCAGTTTAGATGGGAAAACCGTAGATTGCTCTTGGATGAAAAACCCACCTTACTTTGAACCTGCCGGGAATTGAGCCCCGAACCTCCCGGTTGCTAAGCTTCATCGCTTCAAATGCCACCGTCTTTATCACTCGGCCACAGCATCGGTTCTGCCACTCCAAAAAAGGAATACTGAATACTGCGAACAAAGTAAACGTGTAAATCCCACATGTTAAGTTTTGGTGTCCCGTCTCAAGAATTATGCATTGTCGTTTTATGCATTTCTATTTTACTATTCAGATGTTAAAATGCTTAATTTGCCTGATTCAAACATCATATGCATAGATTAGGAGTAACATACGCAGGTAGGATTACGGGAGCAAGGTGTGTGTGTGTGGGGGGGGGGGGGTGTCTTGCCCCTAATTTTTCCAGGCCTTAGAAAACAATTATAAAAATAATAAATACTGAAGGGAAGGAAGCAATACAATGAGAAATAAAGAGAGAATTTTGGTATGCTGTATAACTTTTGCAATGTAAAATGAAGTAAAACGCGCCCATTAAAAGGCTAAAAAATGCTTAAGTTTTTTTTCGGCGTACCTCTAACCTTCATAGCAGGTGTGGAATGTCGAATGTACCTCTTTTTAACGTACATACTCATACTGGTATTGCGAGTGCAGTCAGTGTGGGTGCAGGAGCAATACACGTCCGCTGGGCGGGCAAGCGCACCTCGTGCGCACTCGTCATTAAAACTTTAAAAGCACAGTCTCGTAGTTTAAGGTAGGCAATTGGGTGATCAGGTGATTGTTGTTGGAAAATTCTGGTAGGCTACTTTGACTATTTTTGAAAGCCTATATGGGCGTCGGTTTCTCGCCACCATTACCGTGACCTGAAACTATGACACGAGGGTCACTATACATGTATACATCATGACATGCGTCATGGTCTTTGCACACAACTTAAAAATATAACTGCTTAATTATGGAAATCCAAATGCTCAAAAAATGTTTGGCGCGCTTCAAGCGTGCTCAGTGTAGGTGTCTCATTATGACCGCTTTCTGTGGCTGCAACTTGAGTGGAATTGACTCGTTATTACTCTCTGTAGGATAAGTTGACTTGAATTATCGTTACCAAACCGTTAAAACTTGCAACCACTGTCCACTTTCCCCACTTTAATCTTCATCAACTCTAGGGACGGCTAGTTATTATTTTAAATTTGCAATCATCATCAGTCAAAGTATTTCATTAGCATTTCACGTTATACCTGAAGGACGTAAACTTTTTCTAGAAATGAAGGTATTTCGGAATTTCTTTTCTTTTGAAATCACCAAGTTTGATGCAATTTCTTGACAAATGGGAATTGAGATAAGTGTACAAACTACAACTTAAGAACAAACGTATTTTTATGCAACGTGACGATGCATTGCTGCAACTAAGTTTATCCAGCAAGCGTATATCCGGCAAAATTGCCCAGTAAGAGAGATTGTGAGCCCTTCTAAAGAAAAAATGAAATTAAGCTTTGTTAGACTTGCATCTGGCAGTCTGGCATTCCTGTTAGTTAGTTGGAGAGAGAAGGCGGGAAGTAACATGATTAGGTTTTGTCACTATATCCCCTTTAAGAAGTCAGGAAGGACTACGCGAATGGGAGTAATGACGTAAAACTTTTTCAATCCTGGTAACTATAAAATTTGACTAAGTCACTATTTTTTTCTTCTCTCTAGACAGGTGATTCTCAAACTTTTATAGGGTAAGAGCCAAAAAGAGATGCAGGGCTCGGGGCCCGGATCGCATTGGAACAAAAATCCTTTAAAGTTCAGAAGCAGTCACCCCAAACTTATTTTGAAACAATAGCTAAATGTCACAAATTTCTTCTTATTTCGCTTCCAAGTATCTTTTATGATATTTTAGGACTTAAATATTGCATATTCTAGGTAAATCAAGCAGTTGCTTCTTGTAAATTTTACAATTGAGTGAGAAAAATACAAAATACTGTCACATGATTCTCAAGAGCCATTCAGGAAACAGGGCAGTCTACTATACAATTCTTTTTTGGGGTGACTTCATTCTCCCTTTAAACTACCGTGGATCCAGGAAATAAGACTAGTTTGCTACGCACGTCTAGAACCTTTCCAAGAAAAAATTGCAAGAAAGTGCAGCGGTTACGTGCAATTTTCTTGATTCCAAGGGCTTTGAGAATCATGACTAGGACAATGTAACTTTAAGCATTTTCATTACCAATACATGAAAAAACATAACAACTGGGGGAAAAGGGAGTTCTGTCCGCTTGAGTTCCCCGACCTTCCATTTATCCAAGCCAGAACAGCTGAAAATGTATGAACAAAAGGCATTATTCGAAATAAAATTTAGCATGAAGTTTCATTCTTTTCTAAAACTCTCTTGCTTCTTTGTTCTCTAGTCAAAGATGTTCTTTTTCTCAATGAGAAACCAATTCGGGCCGCACCAGGAAGGCTCTAGGGCCGTATGCGGCCCTAAGATCGCGTATGATTCTCAGACTGAGAATCATGTGTTCAAACCATCTAGGCCTAAACCTGGCTAGGCCTATACATTCTATTTGAAACAGATATATATTTCATCAGTGAAAGTTTATTCTAAAATTAACTCTTCGGTGACGTCACGAGAAAAATACGTTGGGGTATTTTTGTAACAGTATGCTTGGACTTTGCATTTGAAAAGTGTTGGCCGAACTGTAAAATTTCGTTATGCATACTTTACAATTTCGTGCTGTTGGACTGAAGAAGTGCTCACACACAAAGTGCGCCCAACTTAAGTGCTTTTGAAAAGAGAATATTAGGTGAAGTATTTTGATGTATTGAGACATCAAAATGAAACGCTCCTCTGCTTAGCTTTGTCCACATGTTCGTTATTTCCATTGAGAATTAAAAGGCTTTACAACTTGTCCTATGCCCTGTCACAACCTGTTCAAACATTGGGGTCAATAGTATCCCTTGCAGCAACAATTTTCAGGGTAATTGTCTGTGATCTTTTGAAATGCGGTGTGATTTCCCACTCATGTAAAGGATATATACGTCTATGTTTAGCTTGAAGTGTGGAAAAAATCATCTAGTACAGCCAAATCTTAAAAACTGGCAACATGCCCGGTCTGTTCTTAGTATAAAAAGAAACATTGTGCATCATAATATAGTGTTACTAATCAGCAATATCTGAACAGGCTTAAAAGCCATCGGTGACAATGTATCCCTTCAAAATGGGCAACACAAGGGGGTCTCGGGGTACTCCCAGGTAAGTTTTGAAATGAATCACTGTAAGATGTGATTTCCTGGTATCTGGCAATCAAGATATGTATATATAAACTTGAACTGCAGGTGTGGGATCGTCTCAAAAAAAAAAAAATTAGACGTCTTCCCTTCCCCCAAAAAATAGTGGCAAAAGAGGTCAGGAGCCGGAAGTCTCTTGGTCTGGATCCGTTCCTGACTATGCATTGCCGTGGAGGAGCAGGATGCGAAAAAAAACTGGTTCAAGTTCAAATGAAGGTGAGGCTTACTAGGTTGTAATGTAATAGCTTATTAGATGTAAGTTTGATTTCCGAGAAACCTGTCTTGTTAGTTGGTTGCATAGTGTCACCTACAAAAGTTCTATTGGCGTTCCATGTGCCCAGCAAAAGTGCAATTGTAATAGCCTGCGCAGCGACTCTCTGTGGCACCCACTGTACCACACACCGACTTCCGTATTGAAGTCCGTGGTACCACAAGGCTCTTGCACAGTAATATTCCTGTGGCGAGCTGGCTCGCGCAATTTTTTTTCCCACAAGGTTATGGGAATATCATGCCAATGGAACAATCAGCAATTCTTGGAAATAGGCCGCACCCCTAGTTCCAAATTTGGCAGCTTTTCGACCCTTTACTGTAATTCTGACACCGGATTATGAAAAAACAGGCCAATAAAACCTTTTTTACGTAATCCCAACCCGATATGTAATCCCAACAATGATTTTGAAACAAATTTGAAAAATCTTGAAAATCAAACTTGCCCATAACCTCGGGGGAAAAAAAATTGAGGCAGCCGGCTCTTACCATTTGCTTTTCCGAAGTGTTCAAAGTATTTAGGCTATGTTCCCTTTTCCAATACACATGTTTTGGAGTTGTGGAAACGAAAGTCCCAGATACCAGCAGTGACAACTTGCATGCTGGCCTAAATTTAACCTTTCTAGGTAAACAGTTTGTTCAGATACTTGAGATGACGATAGATTTTCAGTCGACTGTGGACACAGGAACGTTTTTATCTGTTGAATCAAATGTGAAAAAGTCCAAATGATCACTGACACTCTTCAGTAACTTTTAGTGTCATCACTAACTTACAGTATGTGTACCAATAACGTGAAACACATTTATTGATTGTATTTTTCAGAACTTATCAAATTGTACAACGAGTATCATCCATATACATTACAAAGTCAAAGTCTTTCATGCAGCATTAAAATAATCTCGCAAATTTTATTAAGATATCGGTAAACACAGTTTTATAGGTTTCACGCTATTGGTACACATACTGTAGGCCTAGGCCTAGGAACGAAATAGTTTCGTGGAACTAAACCCATGGTAGCCTACAGTATGTGTACCAATAGCGTGAAACACATTTATTGATTGTATTTTGCAGAACGTACCAAATTGTGCATCGAGTATCACCCATATACAGCACAAAGACAAACTCTTTCCTACAGCATTAAAATAATCTCGTAAATTTTATTCAGATATCGGTAAACACAGTTTAATAGGTTTCACGCTATTGGTACACATACTGTAGGCTAAACTCGGAAGAGTGAAGGTGCTTACCAGTCAAACGTCCCTTTACCAAAACGACCCCGTACCAAAACGTCACCGGGTTGAATCTATTCGGTCAGTTTCTTGTGATGTTTTTATTAAAGTTAGAAGGCTAGTTTTCTGTTTCTTCAAGAAAAATGAAAGATAGGCTATAGGCCCATAGTGGAAAGTTCGTTCCTTGCCCGCCGAGTTATTATGAAAAAAATTATATGCCAAATATTGACACCGTTTGTGACTAGGCCTATGCTGAAGTGTAAAACTGGTTTTTGACTGATAAAATACGCCAGTAATTTGGTGTGACTAATTCACATATGCCACGCTGAAGATCTTCGGCATAACCTACATGTTTTCCATACTGGGCCTAGGCCTAGGCCTAAATTACAATTTAGGCTACAGCAGCAATACATTTAGGCCTAAGGCCTAATGTAGTTTTACCAGCTGTTTTATATAGCCTACAGGCAATGAGAAAGCACAGTGGGCACCAATGTTTCGGCACTAAGCTGCTATGATGCGATTTTGACGCAATGACCTTTCCATTTTGACACACTGATATTCATGGCTAAAAATTGAAAAGTAGGGTTTCTTTCATTCCTTAAAAATGATAAGTAGTGTAATTATGCATGGCTTTGAAATTTCTAGTGAGTCAAATATCTCAAATTGTGTATTTTGACCCAATGGATAATTTCTTAGAGGAAACACTGGTGGGAACAGGTAAGCTATGAATGGTTAGTGAGGTGCTAGGCCTAACGTTACTGTAAGTATGGTACTTTTCTTCCTGTCTTGATATTACTCTTCTGAAAACCAAATCACTGTTACTAATTTCGTTATAGTGTACCTGCAACAAATCAATTACAATTAAACTTCTTACTTAAACCTAAAGAGGTTGTTCTTGTTGTATACCCTGTACGTCAGGGTGCATTCCATGTGAAGTTACATCGAAGTTTCATATGCTAACAAAACACAAACAGTTTTGACTGGATACCCTGAAGGTAGCTCACCACTAGGCCTAATCATTGCCACATTGATTTATACACTTAATCAGGTCAATTCCCTTACACCCGCCCGATCCTTGTAAAAATCCTCAACCTGCACATGCCACCCCTTTGGTTTAAAGGTCATGATATAGACTCTTATGGCACTCACCATGGTTGGGGCCAAGGCTTCACCATGGCCGGGATGGGGCTAAGTAAGGTCAGAAAATTTGGCTGTGGCCTAGGCTGATTTCTTCACAGTGACATGTTTTGCATTGCTTGTAGCAGAACCTATGCATTGTGCACAATCATCTGTACGTAGAACCTGTCACCAGATGATATATGAGCTGTTGGCCTAATAAAAATGTGCTGTAGCAGCCGTTGGTTGTGTTGTAGCAGCAGGCACTTGTCAAGAATGAGATAAGGAAATCTTAAGGCAAGTATTCAAATGTCAACCCAGTCTGCCTAGTTCAAAGTGAGGTGTACAGAAATACTCAACTACATCTTTGTCAGGTTATTGTTTTAAAAACAAAACTGGGCATTTATCCTTTTACTGAAATTTTTGGACAAGAATTAGTTTTGGAACAACAGTCTAGTGCAGACATTGTACAGGTGTTTGTGTTAGAATGGGCAGTACCAGGATTTCCATGGCATCTACAGTACTAGAACAATGTTTCTCAACTTTTTGTAGCTTGAATCCCACTTTGGATTGTTGAAATTATCAGAGAACTACTTTTCATTAACATTTAAAAAGCCAAGTTTCACTTATATTTCTAGCTAAACCATATGAAACAAATCTAAACAGTAATTAATGTGTAGTACTGAAATTCCATTTGTTTCAAATGAGATCAACATATTAAAATATAAAAATGGCAAGATTTTGTTTTTGGCCAACTTAATGGCCCACCACAAAGCCCTCAGTAGCCCACCAGTGGGCCATGTCCCACCATTTTAGAAATGCTGTAACTAGGAAGAATCTGTCAAACAGGCAAAAATGAAATCCCCCTAACCATATTTGAAAAGGGACTAATACTTTTTGGAAGCGGGAAAGGCCAAAGATTATTTCATTTCCAGTGTGAAGACTAATTGAGTGACATTTGCATCTGACAGTTGCCAAAGATTACTCCCTGATGTTTAAAGCTGACCAGATTTTCAAAATTAAAGTCTAAGGCGAATAGTCAAAGGGGGGGATGATGGATGGCTTGTGATCTTTGTGGGCAGTACCATATGACAAATTACATAGTCCTTGCCTACATTATAAATTTAAGTAGCTTGCTTTGCATAACCTGCAATTATCCAGTTGTTGCATACATGTGTGTTCGGAAGGATTTTTTTCTTTCAGGGACATTTTCATGGACACTTGTTAATTGGGGAGGTAATTTGGAATCGGGACTGTCTCGGAAATTAAGGGGCGTCAGGTCTGCCTGTTTAACAAGGGTAGTGTGTGTCTGATAAAGACCATTTCATGAAGTACTCTCTTCTCTGTTTTCTCCTCTTCCCCCCCCCCCCCCCCATTCTTCCTCTTTTATTTGGTGAGGGTGAGAAATTTACATTTTATATGTTATATGTTTAACTATTTTACAGGCTTCCACTCCTTCATTTATTGAATTCTCCATTTATTTTCAGATTCAGTGATACTCACAAAAGGCTTTAACAAAATGTCAGGTTTGGAACTTCTGTCAGACCAGGGTTTCCGCTTGGATGGAAGACGACCACGTGAGCTGCGAAAGATCGAATGCAAGATGGGGGTATTTCAACAAGCAAATGGATCGGCATATATAGAGCAAGGAAATACAAAAGCACTGGCAACAGTCTATGGACCCCATGAGGTATGTCGCAGTCACAGTCTATGAAATTCAAATCTTTTTGACCTGAATAAATATGTTAACACATGTGGATAGAAGAGTGAGGCTAGAAAGATTTTTGTTTGTGTAATTATTGCATAATGTCTCTGTCTTTTATAAAAGAATAACCAAAACAAACTGCAAGCTTGTCAGTCCTTATTTTCAGAATATTTTATGATATTGCTGCATATGCTGTAATTCTAGGCTGTGATGTTGTCACATGTCACACTTAGGTGCTTTTGTCTGATTATTAGCATAACAAAAGCTATGTAAGACCCACAGTATTAAGTGTATCCATGATGCAACAGAGTCACTTTCATACACAAAACTTTTTGTCATCAGTGAAAGTGATCCTTAGTAAATGTTTGCTGGAATTTTGTATAATACTATATAAGTTTTGAAACACTTAATATAACTATACCTTGTTATGTTTATTTGTAATGAAAGAATTTTTTCTGCAGTTTGGATAAAAGAATTTGATATTTGCAAAGAGCTGAAGACCATTGATATGAAAAAAAAAAAAATGACACTGATATGATAATATCAATTAGTATATAATCATACTCTACTTTGCCCTACTTGCTTATACTCATACATGTGAGTACACCTTTGTACTCTTTATCATACCAATTCTGAATGTTTAGCATTCTTCCTAATGGTAACTTTTGTACCTCTAATAATTATGATAGCATAGTACCATACATGCAAAGTGGGTGCACTATCATGAGTATGAGTACAAAGGTAGAGCGACTCTGGCTGGACAAATCCCTGTCCAACAGTCCGGGCTAAGGAAAAAAATCACTGCTGGGTAAATACCAGTGAAGTCTTCTCCACAAATGAACTCAAATACTATCAGATAGATTCTAACTAAACAAGTAGACTTTCCTGTTGGCAAGTAGATTTACAGAACAGCTAGCTCGATGGACAATTAATGAAAAAAGAATTTGTGAAAGTCTGGTCTCTGGTTGTGAGTATCGATACTGGTACGAGTAAAAGTTGATTTTACACAAGTACATATTTAAAACTTTGCATCACCACCAATGATCTGACATTCTGTGAGAATGAATGCAAGTACAAATCCATTCTGTATAATAAAAGTTCCAGCAGATGTACAAAAATGTAAGTATGATTATGTACTCACTAAAAGTCCAAATCTTTATTCTTTGTGTTGATCATTTACTAGGTTACTGGAAACAGAAGTAAGATTGAGCATGACAAGGTATTGATAAATTGTCAATACAGCATGGCCACCTTCAGCACAGGAGAGAGAAGAAGCCGCTCCACAGGAGACAGAAAGTCACAGGAGATGCAACTCCATCTGAAGAAAACATTTGAGGCAGCCATCTTGACTCAGCTGTATCCAAGGTCACAAATTGATATCTATGTACAGGTATGAGGTCATGATGTTAAAGCATTATTAACCATAATCTTGTGGGACTACTTTGAATTTGGGATGAAATTTCAAATTTGCTGAAATTTATGTTTGCCAATAAACAGCATAAATTTTGCCCCACATGGCAAATACCCCCCCCCTCCTCCTACCCCTGTTTATTAAATTGTTGTCTCAACATGAAGAAAAAAAACTGCTGATCATGTCACAAAAAGCCACCTAAAGCTGGTTGTAGGATAAATCACTTTGCAGGATGCAACTGAGCTAGAAAGTTGTTACCTAGTTTTGAATCATTAGGATTTTAGATCCTATGGTTTAGAGTAAGTCATATGATTTTTAGCCATGCTTATTTAAGGACTGACTAGTTGGGTGACTTCTCTATGTTTGGAATCCTAAGGTAATGGGTAATGACTGCAAGAAGGCCTGTCAGAGTTTAGGTATAGGGTTATCACCAGAAGCCTTTTATTTCAGTTTCTCTGAGAACTAAAAAACAAACATGGATCAATCATTCAAAATCACATGTTTCCATGTAAAGTATAGAAACATAGAGGTAATAGATTATAGAGCTGTAGGTGATATTTTCTTAACCTTTCTCTCTCTCCTCCCATGCAGATACTCCAAGCTGATGGTGGAAACTACTCAGCCTGTGTTAATGCTGCTACCTTGGCTATCATTGATGCTGGTATACCCATGAAGGACTTTGTATGTGCCTCCACGGCTGGGTTTGTTTCTGACACACCCATTGCTGATATCAGTTACCTGGAGGAATCGCAGGGTGGCCCAGAGCTAGTGGTGGCCCTGCTACCAAAGTCAGACCAAATTGTTGAGTTTCAAGTCAATTCAAGACTTCACTTAGATAACTTTGAGAAAGTACTGGATATGGCCATAAAGGGTTGCAAAGATGTGCATGCTGTATTGACTAGAGTGGTCAAGGATCATGTCGGCCAATTAGCAAGCAAAATGAGTAAGACCTGATAGCTGCAGACTCCAGTTCTCCATCATCATACTAGATGAAGATTATTGGGAAGAAGGACATCAAGTATGTCCATTGATTATACTGTGGAGACATGAGGGTTCAGAGATATTGCAGTGATGAGGCAAGGCACACAGTTGGCAATGGGAGTAAGGAAATGAACTGCACAACAGAGAAGTGTATCTGAAAATATGCGAACTTGACTCAACTCTAGGAAATTTACTTTCTGGGGATAAAATATTGACAGTCACGCTGCTTTTTAGCAAGAGAGTTAACAAGTGTACTTTCAGCAAGATCACTCAAAAGTAAACTCATTATGCAGAAAGTATCGTTTCTGAAGATCAAACATTTCTAGCATGCATGGTCTTTGACCTTAAAACCTCTTTGATCCTCAGATCCATGTGGTCAAACCTCATGTATCATTTCATTTAACCTTTTCACCATGTCAGAGGACCCAAACACAGTACTAAGCCATATTTAAAGAATAGTTGCAATGTTTAGGATATGAAATCATGCATCATGCATTTTATGCAATTTTAGTCTTAGAAATGAATTCAGAGAAGTCAGGAAATTTGGAGATGGTTCTCAGCATCTCTTTTGTATATACAAGAAAGTTTAAATCAACACTGCGTCAGATTTCTAGCCCAGTGCTAGTACCAGTTTTGCAACGATGCTGGCTAAAGTGACCATATCCTTTGTACAAGCCCACCTTACAGGTCACGTCTAGTCACGTAACCTAGTCATGTAAAACTATCACCAACAAGCCCAGCCTGTACTGTTCACAAAGATGGTAACTGACTCTCAGGCTATACAGATAGTCTTTGAGAGCCTAATGTGTTGTATGAGTTTTTGGCAAGATTATATATGGCTGAAGGGTTAATATTCTCAGTCCTGAAGTGGAAGTACAAAGCTCCATTTTAAATTGTCATACCGAAATACTTCAACATAGTAACAATATGTAAAATGTAACTCGTAACTACTGCAATGAAAAGTTTGCTACCCCTCAAAATCTCATGGGCTGAATGCTAGACTTGTGCTTTGCGGCATAATCTTTTCGTGTAACATTTGAATGTGACGGTTTGCACAATTGCAGCAGCTAAGAATTGCAATAGTGAGCATTAACAGTAGATTAAGGTTCAAGCTGTAGACTAACACAATTGAATCAAATCAGTAGAGTGATCAAAGTCATGCCAACAGTAGTGACTTTCATGAAATACCATTTTCTGAAGTATTGGAATTCTCAAAAATACCAGCATAACATAACAAGACCTATTCCTAAGTGTATGATACTACTTCCAGTTGGGTGCTGCAGCATTTGTGCCCGAATGGCATATACTTTGCATGGGGGCTGCAGCTCCCCTCCCCAGCACCCTTCAAGTTGTGACATCTGCACAATTTGTTTGCTACTTGTAAGCTTTTATCATTTAACTGTACAGGAATGTAGATATTTACATGACCAGAGACTTGATTGGCTTCCAAATTGCCTGCAATCATATTGGGCACATTAGTAAAATTTTCCATTTTGAAGTACAGATATTTCTGCCATTCCAGGAGTGGAGTATACAATGAGATGCCAGTAAGACATGAAAATTGTAAAGGCTCATTAGATTATTGAAAGAATTAGATGTAATGGTTGGCCATTTCACATTTTATGAACTTTTACAAAAATATACTATAAAGAAGATAATTGATTCTTTCCACTTCTTCTTTCAAATGTTATAATCTTTCAGTAAATGTTTGTTTATTCTACATGTACTTTTTCAAGTTTGTGATCATTAGGAACATGCAATTAAAGCAGTTGACCCACTTTAAAAAATCAGCTCAAACTTACAAGTCAATCTAAAGTATTTTTCATGTTTTAGAATATAAATAATGCATACTTCAGGTAACCCCAAATATTGTCACATGATTAAAAAGAGCCGAAGTATACAAGCACGTACATATTCAAATTGGGGTGAGTGCCTGTTTCCATTGAGGTAAGGTCTTTTAGACTTTACAAGAGCTCAACTTGAAGGACATAACCAGTCAACTTATAAATATCAGCTTAACCTTTGTTTCTGTCACAGCTCTTTCATAAAGATTCACAAGCCACATGTCAGGTAATTCGAGGAGATTGGACATACTGTAATTGAAGCAATTTGTGAACTAAGCAGTTGTCACATGACAAAAATGAAAACCTTACATGGCTTAACATATGTGGGCATTGTATGTTAATTCACCTGTAGTTAATGGCATTTAGTACTTTAATATTCATTCTTGCAAGGACCAGTTATAGTTTTGAATTAAAGGCAAGCGTAATTCAATAATAGGTGGAAATACAGCAAATTGCTCAATGCCACAACTTGTGTCAAGGTAGGGTGGCCAGACATATGGCATTTCGACAGATTGTCTGGCTTTTAAGCGACCTGTCCGGCGTCCCCGTTCCTTGATGCTGGCCACTGGCTTGTCCTGTTTTTTAATGGCCTGTGGATGCAAGGTTTCAGTTAAAGAATTTTACAAGTTACAAATAAAAAATTGATTACAAATAAATTCATTCCTATGATGTATGGGCTTACAATATTGCAATGTGGAAACAATCGGTGGGTGAATCTCAGTGGTGTGTCCCACGTGCTCAGTTACTTCGTTTCACTATTGCGAACAATGTGTAGCCTCATGTATCTGTTGCAATCATGTATGTACGCAAAGCCTAAAAGGGGTACATGAAAGACGGCCAATCAGCTCATTGAAGAACTGTCCTGAGATTCACTGGAGTAATAATTCCACGTCTGATAGTAAACTAACTACCAAAAGTGCTGCCAGTAGTAGGATGTACCCTTGATTGCAAACAATCGACCTAGCCACACTATGATTGTGAACACGTCTGCTCTAATACTGACACAGTGCACTATGTATTGTGCATTCTGTGTGCTGTATTATGTACTGTTGAACTCAATATTCCACTGTAAACTTTTGTACACTATCCTCCTTAACATTTGAAAAGAGCTCCCTGAGATAAAACAAACCTGAGCCCAGTTGTTAAAGATACTATTTGCCAACAAAATTAAAAGGAATATACCAAAATTTTTCAAGCAGTGCAGGAGCATACTCACAGACCTCTTTAATTGGCCTGTGGGGTTGTTCCTGTTACAAGTTACAATGTTGAAAATGTACCTAGTTACTGTTTCTTGTAGCAACAGATGAACCTAGCTCATCTTCATTGCCAGTTTCATGTAGAAGTTCTAGAGCTGAATAGGTCTATTGTACAAATGACGACGTCACAAATTTCTTACAAACTTTTCCATTGTCGATCAAACTTCACTTGCAGGCTAATCAAGTGTCATCCAGAGTCATTGCAGCCTTTATAATCGTATTGTAGATCTCATGCTGGTAGACACTATGGTGGATGGGAGTGATCAACATCCTAATCAGAGCACCAATGGTGCTGAAGCTCAAATTGAGCCAAAGAGGTGACAGTTATGTTAATTTTCAAAAGACCTACAAATTGCTGATTTGAAAGCAATAGATGTACCAAGGTTTCAGTGATCCTAATACAAGAAATTCCTAGTTTCTAAAAAAGTAGTTGTAACATTTAGACATTTTCAATATTTTTCAAAATCTGTATGCCATGGTATCAGTGGCGTACCAAAGGTGGGGGTATTGTATCACACCCCCCTCAATGTCCCAGTGTATACATATACAATGCACGTAGCACAAAACTGAGTTTATTTTTGGGCTTCAGGATTGGCCCACCACCCACCCAGCCTCTCAGCAGACTCATGTGTACACCACTGCATGGTGTGATTGCAGGTAACACAGATGATCAAAACTTTTTCCCAACATTTAAATGCAAAAGAGACCCCCCCATCCTCAAAAGGAAGGTAAAGTAATGCTACCTTTTTTCCTAGTGAAAATAATAGATCTAAGTGATTTTAAGTTCAAAGCATTAACCATACTAATTATCTTTATAAAATGAGGCTAGTCCAGTTATGTCCAAATCCTTGTACAACCCCAAAAGTAGGCTACCCAAGGAACATTCTTACCCACTTGAGGGATCATGAAGTGTTCTGGGTATGAAGAGATGCCTTTTGAAGGTCTTCCCTATACTGGCCTGTAATGACCACTAAATGACCCTGACTTCCTGGTGGTCACAAGTAGCCCACCTGCCAAGGACCAATGTGTTCAAGTTTCATGACAATCCATCGAACACTGAGCAATTAAGAGCACTTGTAACATTTGTGGACAGACGTGGTAGATAGATGGGTGGATCACAATAGCTCAACCACCTATAAGCTGGTTTGAGCTAAAAATTCAGTACTATACAGCTTGCCCCTAATATGATGTTAATGAAGAATTCTTATAAGAGTTTAAGACATCACTTGAGAGTGCAGCCCAAGGGGTCAGAAACCTGAAGCATCAGTTGTTTGGAAATAAAGCAATACCCCCAACAAGTGACTGTCTTAATCCAAGAGACTTAGTTTCACTACATCTGGCTTAATGCTCTTCTTGTTGTACAAGGGCCTTATACAAGAAGATTTGCAGGGGCACACATAAAATCATTTCAGACAATTGCTACACTAGTGTCATTATGCTATGCATATGTCATCCTAGGGTATCATTGCAAAAAGTTTTAAAGTGATATTGCACAAATCCCTCTAATCCTGACATATCATTTGTTATGTTTTACCACATTCTACACCCCAAATCATTGACATCACTAGGTGGAAGCAGGAAGTCCATGCTTAATGCCCATAAGAAGCTAAAAAATTCTAGTAACTAAACCCAGTGTGACACACATTCAGGACTTTAACAAAAGGTTGGTGTCATTCTGAGAAGGCTACACATTGACAGGCCTGTTCAAAATTATACCAGTGTTTATTGAACATGCCAGCTTTCTCATAAAAATGTCTTGTAGCCAACCATCTAATTATGATTCCAGGTCATCCCAAAAAAGAAGATCCAGCCATATATAGATGACAATGACTGCAGAGGGAGAAGTCGGGAATATGCTCAAAGTATCACAACTGACAGTGTCATTGCCTTGTTCAAAGGAACTGTAAGTCATGGCCCTGGCTATTGCAATAAGACAGTAAAGGGACCATAATGTAACCCTGTTACATGTAACTTACATAAAATTTTAACAAGTTACTTCTCCATTTACAAGATTACTAATGCAACTGTTACACACTTCCAATACCTAAAATGTAACTTAGTATTATTAAAGTGTTACTGTAATAAGCCATTTCCCAACCTTGCTTAGGCTGCATGCCTATTGCTCTTACCTTTTTTCCCATTTTTGTAATACCATTTTATTCACACTGTGCTATGGGAAATGAAACCCAAAATGCCAAGATACTTGAGGTTTTGTTGACGATACTACATAAGCCTGATACTACAGATACCTATTTACCAGAAAAAGTTTCCATCAACTCGTGCCATTGAACAAAGGATCATTCATGTCCTTGTCTTTAAAATATCTGAAGCATTAAGAATTATGGAATGCTCTTGGAGGTGTCACATGATTTCAAAACACTTTAAAATTAGTAAAATGTAGAAAAACTTTACAATGCTTCTTTCAATCAGCATACACAATTGCATGTTACAGAATCCAGGGTTAAACAATACAAAGAGAAGACGACAAAGAAATCATTGAATTCTTGCAAAGTTTGTATTGTCTCCACATGGAACTGAACATTCAAAACATACTTCAAACTCCAGTGCCTCTTACACTTTTTAATTTCATGTATAACCACATCATAACTTGTTTTCTTGATCTACACTTCATGCTCAATAGAATGTTATCTGCCCAATATGATTTCTGCAGCATCATCTTTCACCATATCCACCAGAGGCAAACCATTGCTATCATTTCCCAATATGGTATTATAATACTTTCATTGTAATGTTTCAGTATTTTTTGAATGCCTAGTGACAATGACAAAAATCTTTCATCTACACCAAATTATTAAAGAAACACTTTGTACAACACATCCTCCTTACTAATGTTTTTTTTTATTCTTTTACAAAGGCAAGCAGATTACATCTTCTTTCATTAATTCAGATAGTAATTAAATCTATAATCAAATCAAAATTTGAAATCTCAATTTTACTTTGAATACCTACTCATAACTGACCTGGGCAAAGACCTTTCTCACATTCGGGGTTTCTGAGTAAGCCAAGTGATCATCATTATTTGTAAGGTCCCACATAAACCAGGAATTGGTAATATTACCTCTTAAAATGCAGAAGAGTCTGGAGATTAATATACTGAATACATGTATTAAGATATAGTTCTTTGTTATATCTGGGCCAACGGTAATATTATGATACATTGCTGAGTATACCAGGACATGTATGTGACTTGTAACTGATACAGAGAAGAATGTATCACATTATAAGTGCTTTAACAATTCAAAATGAACCATTCTGGAATCTGAGCAAAAGAAATGACCAGCACAGAAAATAATCCATTAACTCAGACATGAGGCACATCGGTGTAATATGCCTACTATGCATTTGCTGAAATGAAGTTACCAAACTTCAAAAGTTCAAAGACTTAGTCAAATAATATGATAACATCTCCATCAGGTTTGTTAAATCCCTAAAAATTTTCACAATCCAAGGAATTGATCATAAGACAGTCAAGTATTCCAAAAACAAAAGTCTATGCAAATTGAAGACCAAGCTTGACTTTGTAATCCTTTATTTTATCAAAGATAAACATATGGACTTATTCACATGCTTTTTATGAATGCTAATATTTAACCCAATTTAACCCCAAGTTCTGCCCATCATTTCCACAACACATTAAAAAACATATTACCACTTCCAACTGGTGTTGAACCTCACAAATATGAAATCCCTTCAAAACTATTTTCAAACTCTCCAAAACTTAAGGAAACTTAAGTACTTCATTTTTAAACAATTAATCCTAAGCTCATCTTCCTAGGACTACTTCTCAGTGTGATTAATAAATGAAATAGGGTGAGTGGGGGTGGGGATGGGGGATACGCACATTTTTGGCAGTTAAAGGTATCTAGCAATATGCCTTTCTCTTTCTTTTTCTCTCCATTTTCTCCAGTTCAGAGGGAAATTTAAACACAGGACCAAATTAAGTATTACTACTCATACCGATCAAAGGAAAGATAATGATAATAATGATTAAACAAATTTTCTTACATTAATGCCTTGAGACAAGAAAATGATAATGTTCCTCCTTTGAGAAACATTCAAATTTTAACCATGCTACCTGTATACATCTTGTCACACCCTAACCAGTCATCATACTAATGTCAGTCTTCTGTCATGTGATCTTGTTCCTTGAACAATCCCATAATATTGAGAAAATGTACTAACTTTTCTTTTTTGGCCATCATATACAGAATTTTTCAGCCAACTTTAGCAGAAAAACACCACATCTCTTTTGAAACATGCCTACTATCTTCAGACATTTTTTTCCTTCCACACAATGAGAACAAACTTTGATTTCCTTAACATTTCTAGGTAAGTTTGAAACACAAATGAAAAACAAAACAATACTACTTTCAATGTTTCTCTCATTTTGTAACTTTTGCAATCTCTTTAAACTGAAAACTCAGTCACTGACACAAAATCCAAATAACTTGGTTGCCACATTTCTGAGCAATTATTCCTGTTTCTTCTTGCTTAAGAAGTATTGCAGCTGGAATAAATCTTAGCAAAATGACAAAAGAAAACAAAAGATACATTTGATCTTTCATTGTAGGACTTTGATAAATTATTTTTCCATACATTTTGCATCCAGCAGTAAAGAAATAAATAAAATAACAATCCACTTTGTGGACCACAGAAGAAAAGTATTTATCCTGTACATTAAACTCATTAAACACTTCAAGGGATGACCTTTAGTTCTTTTCTCACATCACAACTTTACAAAACAAAATAAACATAAACAATATTCAATTTGGATACCCATTACACAAGACCAATGTCTACATTTAAGCATACAGGGAGAAGATATCAGATTTTGACCAGCAAAAGCTCACCAGGAAACGCTTCTCGACCATGAATTACGGTAGTTCTGTCTAGAGAGAGCTGTTATGAAGTGCAAGGCTTTTTTACCTTCAGCATTTTGTTTACTTATTCTAAAGAGAGTTTATTTTTTTGGCATACAATACTTTTTTTCACATGTGTATGTTAGCATTTCTCCAAAATTTATATTCCACAAGTCTTCATGAAGTCAGAGAAAAAAAGCCAAAAAGTATAATTAGACAGTTTGCTGAGTGAGATTACAATGCTGATGAAGCTTAACCTACTCAAAGCCATCCTTTTCATTTGTGTACATCTAAATAACAATCAAACCAAAAAGACAATTCAGAGAACAATAAACTGGAGTTGACTGAATTTTAGATGGATTCATGACAATTTCTGGCCATGTACCATCATCGGTGCCGAAATAAGTAAAATAAAACAAACTTTTGCCAACTAATGCTAACCTTTGGTACAATGGAGATGTCTTTTTTTAAGGTGATTCAAATCTGGACAAAAAATCTTCTCTCCCTGCCACAACTTTTTTAAGTTCATAACAAAATGCAACTAAATGCTAAAATTCTTCCCTTCTTCATTTTGTCTAGGTTTAACTCCCTTTACAACTCCTAGTTTGAGGAAATAAAAAAACATGAAACACAAAACGAAAAAGGACAATTTTATTGTCTAGGGAAATTTCAGCAACCTCTGCTGTCTTTGAATTTTCTAAATCTTATTTGTTCTCTTGCCCTCTCTTCATTTTAATCCATCATTTAGACAAAACCAAGCATTGTTCTTCTTCTCCTTGAAGCAAAGTCTGATCTTTCTCTCACTTTCTTCATCAAAGCACATATCACATGGGTGTACTCTCAAATGCAATGAAAGTACACTCAGCATAAATACACAAATAACTGAAAACCAAACGGTGCACTCGCCATGCTGACAATTCTCCTGAATGACAAAACAACCCTTTGGGGACATTTCAACAATATGTTACAGATTTATAAGCAGGCAATGAGGTAAGTTTCATCTGCTTTTGATAATCCATTACCTTTACTCACTTATTTTAACTGGATAGTTTAATATGACAGCTGGTAACATATATCATTCCACCTATCACCCAGACCACTTTCAGATTCTACTTTTACCTTCAGACCAATCACATATCAATGAACAACAATGTTCTATTGTTTGAATTTAAAGCAATATAACATCCATACCAATTGTGTTGGTCATCTTTGCCTACTTTTCCCATTATTCTATCATTACCTTCTCGAACTGACAGTTACTACCACTTCAACTGTCATTACTCGTTTCCTTCTTGATTAGAAAATGCCATGTTGGGAGGGGAGGATGGCAAAAATAATAAATACTGGACTTGCATGTTTCATCTGTCTTTTAATAATTTCCAGGTCTGCGTCTTCATGCTTCAACTGTTCCTTCTTCTTTGACTCCAGGCTGTAAGAAAAGAATTTAAATTAGCATTCACATCTTCAAACAAGCCATATTCAGTGAAATGAAAGAGAAAAAAGAGTAAAGACACACATATACACTTTAATATAGTAGTATAATTTACAAATAGTGCACTTACATTTTCCTATGGTTTAATGGGATTTGATGACATGTACTAAATATCTGCTGATTATCAGATTACTGCAGCTATATTTAGCAGGTCAGGATGTGTAAAAGGCAGATGTTGGGTATCTGATCTCATTTTGTTACGTCAATGCTTTAGTCATTCAAATATCCTGACATTTATTACATGATGATTCAGAGCATAAATATTGTTAATCCATGGTAATGCTATTTATAGAACATAATGCTAACAGAAACAAGATACAATGCAGTAGTCATAATCATCTAAAATGTACTGGAGCAATAATGGGTTCAGATAAGTATGAAGAGCCCATACCAACAATATCAACCAAACCGAATCAAATTGCAGTTTCACCTTCGTGCATATAGAGCTTTTTTCACTTCCATATACCAAAACCATAAAATTTAGGGCCAGTTTTGGATATGCATTTTTTTTCTATTTCTTCAGAGAGGGGGATCAGTTAGGTAACTATAACCAGGGGCACTAGCCTATTAATTTGTTTCCTGACCTTGTCTCGTTTCGAGTCTGTATTTCCATAACCTCCAGTTCGCCAGTTTCTTGATGAACTGCCGCCCATGTTTCGTTGACCTCTTGACGATCCCCCATAGTATGAACGGTTGTCTCTGTAGTTGGTATACCCCCCACGATAACCCCCTCTATAGCCACCTCTGTAGCCCCCACGGTAGCCTCCTCTTCCTCTACCTCGCCCTCTACTAGATGATACACCAAACGTCTCCACATTCATCTTCCGTTCCTGGCGCCAATTAGTACGCTCTTTCCTATTGAAAATAAAATATTTTAACTTTGGACTGTATGACTCACCAATGTGTAAACTGTTTGTAATGTTCCCTAAAACAAAACACAGTATCATATTTAGATTTTGTATTTGGCACTCACCATGCAGTGACATGCTTTTCTTAAAACAGAACTACAATAAATGAGAGTAACCTGCAGACTTCTAATGGTCTGTGATATTAGATGAAGGCATACCCTTTACTAACAGAAATATTTCTTCCTCAGTGAAAAAAAAACAAAGGAATACACTCCTTGGACAACCATGGTTTGCATTAATTAGCAAGGGGATGAAAGAATTAAAAATACATGTTGTCAATTCTTGCACAAACTAAAAAATATGTCAGTGGGGAATTCCCACACAGCTTTCAGGATGATGTCCATGGACCCTGAAATAGTGTACTGTCTGCCTCCATGCAAAATGATACAATCTCACAAACAACACACATTAAGTCAATTATGGTATCGCACTGCCATAAATAAGCGAGCTGAACTTTCCATATTGAAATCCTATCACATGTGCTGCATGCACTGATTCGTTCGTTATGTTTTCTTAGGGTAACAACATTATAGTTAAGTTGTGCATGAAGAGATTGCTAACATTAGTTATGTCATTTAAAGTTTTGCTAGCACGATACTGTTACAACAGAAATATCACACAATGTCAGTTCAATGTTTTCCATGTGTAATAGATGTCAGGATAGCGAAAGAACTAGAGCAAGTTATTGTGAAGAGGAAAGTATCCCCCACCCCCACCCCAACCCCCCCAACCCCCCCCCCCCCAAAAAATCTGAAAGCTTACTTAACTATTTATATTACGAAGAGCTGTCTTTCACACCTTGATTACACTTAATAACATGTATGTCATCCACATAACTGTGAATGCCTTTTGACTTCAACAATCAACCTTGCTACTATTTACTTTCAAAATATTGTGTAGCAAACAGAAACCTAGTCCAGGGACTATATGCAGAAATCTCTAGATTTTTGAAGCCTTAAAAATTGTTTGTATCATTGTTGATTATCAAAAACTATTACTAGATAGTCTTTCATTCTTGTAAACATATTTAATTTATTGGGTGAACGTGTTGGTACGCTTTCAGGTGGAGCTCTTCAGTAAATATTTGAAGGCAACTATGATTCAGACTTCTTTTAAAATTTCACAGCAGGAAATTAAATCGAAGGGCAATCAATCCCCCTCCCCCTTCCCCCCTCCCACTTGCCTGATATAAATAACCAAGATACGAGATGAAAGGCACCATAACTGCAGCACTGCTTACCCTGATGTGGATTCACAAGAGATGTTATCAAAGAAAGATTTTCCAGGATCATATGCTTCAGAATCCTCCTCCTCCTGGGCTTCACTTGGCTGAGTCTCATTCCCTGAGTCATCTTCTTTCTTTGTTGTCTCACCATTAACTGAGAAACAGAAAATTATCAGCAAAATTTTTAGGGGCACAGCATATTTAAGACTGAAGCATAGTGTGTTTGCATCATATCGATAAGACTGAAAGGAAAAATCTTTTGTCATTTTTATATATTAAACCATTCAACCTAACAAACAAACTCTGGGAATAGCACTAATTCCCAAAATATTACACATAAGAGTGATAAGTTTGTATCATTTGAAAATTTGGAAGGTTGGGCCAAGGTACTGTTTATGACTTAAACAGCCTTGAATTTCTTAATTTTTCGAAAAAGTGTAACCCAGTTGTGCACTTTTGAATGGTCAGTCATTCTTTTCATATATATAATCAAGGTGTTGACCTCCTTTAACCACTCTTCCTTAAGACATATTTCTTGATTTCATTTATAATTCTTAATGCCTTTCCTTCAGATAGGTTTAAGGTGGACCATTCCATTATTTCAATTATTGAGCCTAACTGAAGTCTAAAATGACAAAAATAAACGTTACAAAGGTTGATAAATGAATCCTATTAGTCCAACTATCATTTTCATAGGACATTCCTATGCCACAATATACAAATGTTGAAGTTCATTCACTCCACCGAAATGGCAGATTGCACTATAATTTGCAATATCAATCCTTGACTAGTCAGGTTACAGTCCTTGCATTCCTTTGTTTTCCCTACAAACACTAAATCTTGAACCAAATGTAATCACTGTTTAAATGATATAGAGAGTGACTTGTCTATACAAAAACCCTCCCTTTACAACAAGTTATGCAAGAAAAGAGTAGTTTAACAAGGTCATATAAACACTTTCAATTCAAAAGGAATTAAAAGCAGGATATGTGAGTACTAGAAGAGGACATAACAAATTATTGAGCAGTCCAGACAATTGCAAAGAAGGAGAAGTAATTTCTCCATTTTGTCAGTACCTAAATAAGCTACAAAGATGAGAGTTGGGCCAATCAGGTTCATTATTCAATTCCAACAATATGTAGTCTTGTAGTTTTTAACTTGAGATAAACTCTAAATGCTTTCTCATGGAACAAAGTCATCTATTCTAATAAAAAATACTGGGATAGAAATCCTTTTCATTATCCTCTTTAGCTGTGTTATGCACATCATGGTCAGCCCCCCCCCCCCAAAAAAAATGGTGGTCTGCATACTGAGGCTATGTATAAATGTATAAATTTTTTGTGGGGCAGAAGCAGCTAACTGGATCAAAAAGCTTGAGTAAAAATGCTCTGAAGTCCAAGCTGCTGATTAAACTTTTATCTGATTTTGCTAAATCAGCCCAAGTACATTACACAATTAACATTCTTAATGCACTCACCTCAATTCAGTTCTGTGCACTTACAACATGTACTGCTGAATGAATAGCAAAAGGATGCACCATTACAGAATTTTGGTTCCCTAGTTTGGCAACTACATAAGAATGCCAAATTTATCAGTATATAAGTTGCAACATTACTCCATCATGAAAGAGATATATCTGAAAACAAGTGTAATACCTATTTTCAGCTTCTGAAATTCATCCTCTAAAGCCTTTTTATCCAGCTGTGCAGTATCAAAGTCAAAATCATTGCCAACAGCAATGTCTCTTCCCCCACCTCGTCGACTAAATCCCCTTCCCCCACGGGATCTTCTAGGCTGTCCTCCTGTTTAAATAATAGAAAGAAATTATGCAATCTATCATTTTAATAACTATTTTGGACAGACTCTCATTAGTAATGTTACTCTCAAATGCTGTACCTCAAACAGAAAACACACAAAAAAGTTACGCACATGTAGATCATAACTACTTAAGTCTTGTCATCAAAGGACAACTGCAGTCAGCACAATTCTACTATGCACAAGCCTAATTCTGTGTTTCCTTCTTTTCGATCATCTGGCAAGTAAGTTACA
The DNA here is from genome assembly GCA_029531755.1 of Holothuria leucospilota. NCBI lineage: Eukaryota > Metazoa > Echinodermata > Holothuroidea > Aspidochirotida > Holothuriidae > Holothuria > Holothuria leucospilota. Next base: position 25,363,523 of record CM055965.1, read on the forward strand.
ACCAAAATGAAGAGGAAAATACTTAAACTACCACAGTAAATACCATTTGCAGAACAACACTCTAAGACCTGGCATGCCTGAAGATCTGGTTCTTGTGGCTGGGGGGTCCCCTTGGAGGAATACAGCAGCAAAATCCCTGTAGGAGTCAAGGGTGCAAAGCCTTCAAAGTTCTACGAATTTCTCATTTATCAACTGCAAGTTGGACATTCCTTTGAGGGTTTTTGTTATCAAGAGATGCTGCCATTAATCCTAATATGAACAGACCTTGGCTTATTTCTTTGCAGTTGTAGCCTACCAGAGGCTAGGCTAGCCTAGCCTAGCCTATGCTGAGTACCCATCTTTCAATTTTATCTTTAGATGTCACACATGGCAAGCATCCTCATTATACAACATTCTCTAGGGCAGACAGAGTACTGTTTAGCTCTTTGGAACAAATATCTAACAACATAATTATGCATTATCTTGCTAATATGTGAGTAATTCCATAACAAACATTAATTGGGACAGGCTACATCACTCAGCCAATATGTACAAATTACGATAATGTATGAGGTAGCTGTGAGTAATGCCAAAGAGAATGTTAAGGCATCTCTAACACAATTATGAAACCCTAAAGAAATATTGCCAATGGCTTGTGGAAAGTCTTTATCACAAATCATGTAACTACTTTCAGAAATGTTCACCAACTGGCACATGTGGGAATCTTTTCATGATTGACAACAACAAGGCTTACTTCTCTTCGACAAATGTACACAGTAAGTATATATAAGGAAGCATGCAGCAGATTAATTGACGGAATGAACATAAGGAGTAGGATTGTACAAAATCTGGGGATATTAGTAGCAGTGTTGCTACAAAAATTTCTGAAAGAGAGTCTGAAAATTGATGGTTATACCCTTAGATTTGCAAGAAATATTTCTACTCTCATTTGTCATTTTCTTACATGCTGAAATAAAAAGGTGGGACAGAGTAGATCCACCATTTATGTAAGAAGGGAATGGGAAAAGGAAAAGTGGGGGCGTCACTCTGATATCAATAACAGAAAATTTTCCCTCAAACTACTGAACTTCTCAAAACTTCCATACAGTTTTCTCCTTTCTAATAAGTAACCAAAGGAACCCACAAGTCTTCCACATTTCTGTCAATTTCAGGATAAGTGGCAACACCTATTGAAAGTATTAGTAAATGGAAGTATAGCAGTTTTTCAAGTTATGTCAGCACGTTTCACTTTGGCATACTGGGACACAACTCATGTGCAGAAGCCGTGTTATCAATACGAGCTCAAAAAATGTGACCTTAGATACAACTGTGAAACAATGAACACCTGGCCTTCCCAAACACAGAGAGACATGCAATGCAGTGACGTCATTGAAAAACCTCCATAGCATATATGTGGCTAGATATTGGGCATACTGATATACTGTAACAGGGACTTCTGAGCAGGGATAACTTCATGACTTTTTTGTATTATACTATTCGGGCATAATTATGCTGTTTGCAGAATAAAATATGTACACGATGGCAAAACTTGTTCCAGATGCCACTCAGAGCATAACTGAGCATTACTAAGGTGTAGGACATATGAAGTTCAAACAGTGGAAAAGTGATGAAAACAAAGGCATCTCATACCTTAATCACAGGGCTTTTTTTTTTCTAATGAATTGATAAATTCAAGCAAGATGACTTGGTTTTCTTTAGGTAAGCAATATGTATGATCTGACACATTACGACAGATACTTGTAAGGGGAATGTGGGGGAGAATCGATAGGGTTACCTGATGTTTCAAAAAAAAGTTTACGTCACTGCTTCTTCTTGACTTCTATGAGCAAAACAAATGGCAAAAAACATATACCCTTGAACCACATATTGGTGCTGCTGCCCCTCTTGGTTCAATAACAGCAAACTAAGCCATTGGATAAAATGCTTGATCTAAAAAGTTGGCCCTATTTCCATCCAGATGTTGATTAGGGACCTGTGAAAACAACTGTAATTTGGAAGCAGTACAGCTGCAGTCACTCATGGAGGGGGAGAGAGCTGGGGGCCACCGTCCATTAAGGTTATTATGTGTGGCACCTCAGATATGGATTGCCTAGACAATGCCATATTAAAGATGCAAAACTAATTACATTTAATGATTAAAACTAATTTAACTTCCAACAGTAACGTGAATTCACTTTATCATCATGCTTATTGAAAATTTAAAATAACTAACCTCTGTATGTTGATCTCTCAGTGCGCCTGTAGTCCTTATTCCTCTCTCTGCTGTCCTCTCTATTGTCCCGTTGATTCTCCTTGTTATCTCTATGGTCTCTGTTACCTTGGTCATGATATTCTCTTATGTCTCTGCTCCCCTGTGACTCTCTGCTATTCTGTCTTTTATAAGAACCTTCATCTCTTGATGTAGACTCCTCTTTTGAACCTTGAACAGAAAGAACAAACAAAAGTGAGGGCACCAAATTTGATAAAAGAAAAAAAAGGAAAATTAATGAAAAATTTGGATATAATTTAAACCACTCTGACATCTCTCCTCTTACCAACATTCAGAAATTTTAAAAATATGCTTTCTGATAATCATAAGGAAGAGCCTTACAAATACTCTGAATTCCAAATGAGAACTACAACAGTTGACTTCATGAAGGCTTCACTCAACCTTGTCACGTTATCATGATCACTGCACATTGCAAAACAATGTATACTCTACTCTTTTGTTCTCACACTCATACAAATTATAATATGGTCAACAAGCAATCACAGAAGTCTTAAAGAATGAAATCATTTTTTCCAATTCACATTTTTTATCCAATTCAATACTGGTCCCCCCCCCCAGGTCACTTGTAAATGACCTTAAAAACAATGATAGATTAAAGACCCAAACTGTATACTTTTCCTTCTCTGCTGATTGGATCCACTCCTAGGTCGTCTCTCTCCTTCTTTTCTATCATCTGATCTTCTTGTCTCTGACTGTCCATGTCTATCTGGGGACATAGGTCCAGAAGCTTGTACAGCTTGTTCCATAGTAGGTGACCTCCTAGGCGGTGGGGGCGTGGCACGTCCTCCAAAACTGACACCTACACAAACATACATATTCCTTTAACATAAATCTTCAAATGGCACTTCAGTTATCTAAAGATTGCTTTTGAATTTTTCCATATTCAGAATATTTTAGCTGCTCTGTCATCATCTGTGATACCATACAAAGTTAAAGTCCTGTACGAATTTGATTTCTACCGTATGAAACACAATGCTGTGTTTTACATGTGCACAATACTTTGACAAAGGATGAGATTAATATGCCAAATTACCAATAACTAAATTCTGACAGGAATTTAAAGAATTAACACTACCTTGAAGGCCACCACCTGGAGGTCCTGGTGGAGGGGCAAAAGGTCCAGGCACCAAAGGACCAAATGGGTGGGTACCCAATGGTCCATATGGGGATGTAAATGGACCTGGAGCTAAGGTTGACTGTGGAAGGCCTGGTGTTGCTGAAGGGGTTGATGTGCTTCCAGAGTGCTGAAGAGAGAACAGTACATGCAGACAAATTTAACATCCCTGCTATATGCATAACTAAAGTTATATCCTTTATTGGGCAAATGGTTATTTCTCATCTGAACTTTGATTTTGAAATTGCAACATCATAAACTGTTCCACATTCATGCGTGTATGTCTATACTGTAATTACACATAAAAATTTGGCTGAGCACATCCCTCAGAAAAGCAGAAGGGGAAACAGGTCTTTGAATCAGGCCACACAAGTTGTGGATCCTGAAAAACCTGCAATACCAGTCACAACTTTGTAAGAGGGTTGGAAAAAGCCCTAAAAGGCTGATGGCTCCAACAAAAGGAAAGGGCTCAAGAGTCAAGACTAGGTGATCAGTGGACAAAGCAATCAGAAAGGAACCTGCAAAGGGCGGTTACAAATAAAGGGAAGCAGCAGGAAAGCAGCTTCCACAGTTCCACATATGCCTACACAGGCTCAGTCCAGACTTCAACCTCATCAAAGCATGACAACGGGAGCATCAACCTGTTACCCATGTATCCTCACAGGACAGTCAGTTCTGTGCAACTCTTCTGTACCATCATTCTCCCTACCCAGGTCACCCCAGCCATTTTGTGAGGACCACCAACAGAAAGAAGAGACAGATGTAAAAGACTGAATCCATACAGCAGCTGTTCACATTCCCATACACAATCCCAACAAGCTTGTGTAGACAACTGACAAAGGGATCCAGCAGAGCTGCATGGGACCCTAGTGATCCCCATACCACAAGCCTTCTCCCACAAAAGGGGGAAGACTTCAACTTTTCACAGTAACTTAGTAGTCAAGTAACCCAAGGAAATGCTTTTTGGACAGTTTCTGACAAATACTGACTGTTAACAGTAGAGACCCCAAGAGAAGGACTGTTGAAGACAACTCCCACTCCAGATCCAGAAGCAGCCCTTGAAAATAGCCTCCGCATTCGGCAATACCGAGGTAAAATGCCGAGACAAATTGACCTGACTTCAGCAAAAATTTTGCCGAGGCGATAGATTGCAGGACACGCTTACGGGGACTTACTGGTTACGAAAGCTGCACACTAGGCCTACACGGCTCGAAATGAAGCTTTGAGTAGCAACTTGAAAAGAAAACGTTTTCTGATAAAATTTCCACCACGATCGGAACTTGAGCAAATATATTCAGTGTTATTGCTTCATATACAAAACGTAGTTGCAATTTTTCAAGTTTTAACGGAAAATCCTGTTTTAAAAAGTTTGTTACGATCGGTATTTACTGTACGTACGAAACTCACTGTCTGCATGACAGTGATCACTGTACACACATGAATGTGACACGGCAGAGTGAGACCTTTAGATTTCAGAACCAGCCGTTTTATCTGTTTCTGTGTAATAAAGTGGGAAAAATTCCCAAAACGGCTGTATTGGTTTTATCAATGGAATTCCGGAGCTTAAACAAACAAATATTACATTAACCTACTGTAGAAGTTTCTAAACAAGTAGATGGCCAAAATTTCATTAACTTGCCATGCACACGGCTGTATGACTTTTACTGCCGAGGTAAAGTGTATTTTTGCCGAAGTAAATCGTTTTTACTTCAGCAATTTTTTTGCCGTAGCCAATATCTTATTTGGAAGGGCTGCAGAAGAAGGCTTTACAGAAAAAATATGTGTCAAATTATCAATTAACGTAAGCTCTTCAAGGGGAGTTGCCAAACTTATTCAAATCTTGCACTTTCCTCACTCCCAAAACCACAAATGCCTTGTACCTTATCCTAAATCCAATGCCACTGAACAAATGCTACATTCAGCTGAAGCATTTTAGTATGGAGACATTTGCTTAAATTCTGCAGACTCTCTAACAAGGGATGTGAGCCGCACCAATGGATCTCAAAGATGCCTACCTATACATCCCCATCAACCTCTAGATGAACAGAAGTACCATGCCTTCTGAAATGTGGAAGTAGGAAAACTACAACTTCAGTCAGAAGCATGCCTTTCAGGCTGTTTATCAGGGTGGCAAGGGCCATCCTAGCCTTTTTGAGAATGGGCATGTCAATGTTCATCTACCAAAACCACTAATTAATCCTTGCAAACATACTTCTGGAAGCCTTCTGGGACGCATCCCTCACAAATGATCTTCTCCAAAGATCGTCAACCAGAAGAAGTCTACCCTCCCTCTTTTGCATATTTTTCTCTCTCCCAACAGCCAATGATCCAATCACATCAATCCTCTTGCAACCACAGTGCTAGGCAAGGTTATGGCCAGGGCTAGACAAAATGTTTATTCCCCAGGAAGGGACAGGTTTTTTACTCATCATTTTTTTTTCAGGAGTCACAGACCGTTCAAAATAAATTTACAAGAGTCAAATGTAAAAGAGAAGGGGTCAAAATAAATTTGAGTTTAATACAACAAACTTTATTCCTGTCTTTTGTATATTTTCTATATTTGTGATGCTTTTCCACTAACTTTTTCTTGTAAGACATGATATTCATACTGTATCTGTCGATAATCAATATGGGAACTGGAAAGAGCTACATTTTGTGAATTACAGCAATTTGCTAAATCAATGTATTGGCAAAATAACGTTATCATTACTGATTGTTGGGGTGAAAACGCTGTGCGTCAGTTCGACCCCAGAGGTTTTGTGTTGTGCGTCAAAATGAAAAGTTGTGCGTCATTGACCCGGGTGCCCGAGTCAGTGAAATAGGGCTGTGCATTTCCGGTTAATTCACTATCCGTTTAACCGTTTTTATTAACCAAACGGTTAACGGTTAACCGAAAATAAAAACAAGTCAAGGAATATAAACAAAATACACATTTCGGAAGAGCGCCACCACTTAAATACCAAAGTTTCTACATTTAAAATGGCGCCGGTAGAGATGATCATCGAAGCAGTTTGCAAGTTAAAACGTTTGCATTATTTGCGATGTTTTGGCAAGCAGTCCGTACGCATGGGCGAATCACACATTTATTCAAACTTATCACAAACATGCATGTACATTTTGTTATGCCACTGATTACAGTTTTCGAGATTTTTGCGGTCTAACATAGCACCGTAAGATGAAAAGCCTATGGATATCACTGGCATTATTGCAGTTCAAGACACACTTCTCCAGCTACAGCGATACAGTATCACACACGCCTAGAGCAGTGTCGAGTACAAACGTACCACATACAGTGTACTATAGTGTGCCTTGTGACCTTGCTGCAATTCATACGTAATACACGTGTGTCTGCTAAGAATTCCAGCACTGTTATGTTGTAATGGTGTGAAAATTTTTACCCATATGTATTACTGCATGCTCCGTAAAAATTGTAACGTTGAATTTTAACTTGCCTTACATCGCATGCCTTTTTACCTAATACCTACTAAAAATACCAGTTTCTTCGTAATTATGAACGGCGAAACTTTTTGGTAACGGTCGCTACCCTTATACTTAATGTTATAACGGAACTCGGGCATAGTTGTCTCGTATGCAATACTGTACTGTACAATGTACGTACGGTATGTCATGAACGATCGTTCATGCAACGTGCGAAGCAGCGCAGCACATGGCTGGCCGGCCGGCCCGGTTCGTTCAGCAAGCTCAATCAGCTCTGCTAATTACAAATGCTGTATTGTACTGTACAATGCACGTATGTACAGTGCGCCGGTTCGTTCAGCAAGTCCAATGAACTATGCTAATTATGTTCGAAAATAATATGATTATTCATGAAGTTTACCATTGGAATGCTCCATATTTTATAATTTGGGGTTAATAAATGAAATGGCCGAAAGAATTTCACTCCTCTTTGCGAATTTTGGGGGTTGAAACTTTTCCAGGAATTATACTAACGTTGAAAAAATTATAAAAAATGTTTAATCGTCTTTTGATAAAATTATTAAGTCAGCTTAAATGGGAACGCTAACGTAGTTACAAATATTTTAGTTGCACCCACAAGGCTTGCAAGTCAGGGTTGCATAATTAAGCCCAGAGCTGAATAGCTTGGTCCCCTTTTTGTGCAGATTCCATATGTTTTGAGACTGATGAACTGTAAACACGTAACCTTGGAAGTTACGCCCGGGAAAATTCCCGAAGTGCATTTATCTTGAACGATATTAAGCATATATTTTTCTGCCGTCTAGAGGTAACTTTTTAAGTCTTATCTATCAAGTTTACAGTGCTCCACACTTTAAAAGGTATGGTGGATTGTTGAAGCGTGTACTGCACAGTTTAATCCCTGCACCTTTGATAATTTTAATCCTTTCAACAAGTTGCGTGAAAGAGTTTATTGTCACATTATTTCGGCAAACCACTCCCAGATCATGGGGCGAACGGATCGATATACCAGTCAAAGCAACGCAACGCAGACTGTACAACTGACATTATAAAGGTCTTTTTTTAAACCTTTTGTAATTTTTCATCCAAAGTTTACCCATTGTTACGTGGTTTTGGGCAAGCAACTTCTGCGGTTTACTGCATAAACGAGTTTAGGTATAATGGTGAACTGCGGCGACAGATTTATCAGGATGCAAAAACGGTTAAACGAAACAACATTTGGCGGCCATTTAACCGACCCATCGGTCGGTTAACCGGTTAACCGTTTAACCGTCGCAGCCCTACAGTGAAATCACGAGGGAGTTAAATTTTCACAACTCCTTCCTTATTTTTATGTACAAGAAAGGTAGATTTCCCTCCAACTACTGAAGTTTCCAGCCAAATACCCAAATTTTCTGGGAAGGAGCCTCCCAGCTTCCCAACTATTTCCACCCATGGTATGCCTACAGATGCTGGAACCAATGGCAAGCAGGGCGGACTGAATCACATTGTATCCTAAGGACTTGGTCAATCCAGATTCACCTTCTATCACAGTACTCTCCAAACAGACCCCTTCACCAAACTAGCAGAATGGAAACAGGAAGTTAAAACCTCACGTCTTTCCATTGACACATCCACACAAAATCAACCAGGGGAAACGCAAGACCCTCTCCAAAGAGTAACAAGCACCAAAGATACATCCCTTTAAGGATGATCAGCTTCATGCTACTACTAAACAGTGCATGATCAATGAATGGAAACAGAAGTAGAACTTCACATCAAAGTCTTTGAACTAGAAGCAGTACATATAGTAATTCTACTGGATCTTTCATTGGAGAAATATTCCTAAACTGCTGAGTAAAAACACTCTTTTCCAATGCACATCACTTTCAAAGAAAGCTGTACAATAAAAAGGAGCAAAACCTCACTAATAGCAATGACATAGTAAGATAGCCTACCTGAAGTATAGCTGGGTCATGGGCCAACGGTGTTGAGACTGGAGGTGTGCGAGACTTTGGAGCTTCGCATACATGGAGATCCTTAATGTCACTCCCCCTGAAGACGATGTAGTTGTAAATTTCATTTCTCTTGGCAACAGGGTTCTCAGTGACCCTGTTCTCAGTCCCAAAAGATTCCACTGTTTAATGAGAAAAGAAATGCATTTTATTCAACAATATGAAATGCCAGAAATGATTTCTGTTTGATTTTCTTTGAACAAAAGTTGGACCAAGTCACTGTCACTCTATGTCACTCTCACTATGTCACTCTCACTATGTACTGTACCTTGAATCTAACACTTAACTGATTGTTTAGATATTGCAATTGAAATGTTTGAGAAATTGAGTTCCTACCAGCAAAATCGTCTGTTAAGGGCAAAACCACAATATATGCAAGTTAGCCTTACATTGAGACCTTAAAAAATTTAGAAATGGTGCATAGGCGTAGCATGTCTCAACCACAGTGAAGAGGGACATAGTTCTCAATCTACAGCAACCCATAACACATCACACACATCATGCACATGAGCAAACAATATGTTAATGACTGAAAACTTGGTGACCGACAAGGGTCTTTGGATGGCAGCGTACTTTACACTGCCATGAATGAATGATTGAATGTGTTCAACAAGTTTGTGAGTTTGAATGCCCCTTGACATAGATGGGTTTTTCTCTGGACACTCCTGCTTTCATCAAACTTGGCCCATCTACCAATCAAATCATCTACCCCGCTTACAAAGTTGTATGTGTGTCACACTGTAGCACCCTCGCCTCTGGTGACCAGTTAGCTGTACTAGCCAACTCTGCCACTTTTTGATGACTGACATACATCTTAAATCCATTTTCTACCTTGTATGTTCATTATTCTTATTCATTAACAGGGTTGTAGCTAGAGCATATTTAGTGCAAGGTGGCAGTTGGTTTATGAAACGCCCTCCTGGGGAGGGGTCTAAAAGAAGGGGATGTCCCCTTCCCCTTTGAGAAAATTTTGTATCTTTAAGGGGGCTTACATTCAAAACAGTGCTAACTTTTGCAATTTCTTCTACTAGTTTTATGTGTAATTTCATTCAGTTTTTTAGTTGATGTTTGATTTTTTTATGTTTTTGGTATTTTTTCCATTTTTTTGATTAATGTTTTTTGAATGTAATGATCATCTGAAGGTAAAGTATAGAAATGTCTAAAAAATGTTTTGGTAACTCACTACTAATGAAATTTGTTTCTTTTATTCAGCGTCTTCATTTTCCACTGCAAAATTATAACACGTGTGCTTGACGTACAATCAAAATAGCCCATTTTCAGCGACGTTTCAGTTTAGCTTGCGGAAAATCTGTGCCGGGCGGGACAGTACATTTGACCGCAAGTGCCGGGCGCAAATAAGGAGAGATGGGTGGCTCCGCCGCCCACCGTAGCTTGAACCCTGCTCATTAAATACATCCACAATAACATTTTAGGATGTTTATTTCTGGAACTGTGATTATTTTGCAAATTTTAAAACAGCTCCAGACAATGGTAAAAGTTTCAGAAAAGCTTCAACATAAAGGTTCTCTGAAGGTGTTTGTAGCTCCAGGGAAGAAAATGAATATTTTCAAGTCCTGAGATAATGTTCTGTCAATGTGAAAAATGGGTAAACTACACACAAGTTGTAGTTAGTGCTTGCATAGGTATAAAAAACAGGAACCAGGTAATTGATCACTGTACCCATCTGGTACCCAGGTACCTGATATTACCATGACTTAAATTACAGCTCATTTCTGATGTGCACAGTAACTTCATAACACAGGCTTGATATGTGAACCTGTGTTATAGAGAGGTAGTAATCACTTCAAAAAGACTCAAATTGTTACCAGAAATATGTTTCCTTTTGTTTCAAATTGAACCTTACCTCTAAAAGAAATGATAAAGAAATTAAAGAAACTGAATACTTTATAAGGTCCTAGAAGTTTCTCAGATTGATTTTAGGGACATTTTCTGACACTAGAAGAAAGCCACACATATTTAGATCATTTAGATCAATTTTGACCAATCAGAGCCCAGCACATGGGGTATTATTCTCTTGCACATCCATAACCAGAACAAAATGTTTTTCCACTTCACAAATAACAAACTTCTGTTTTCACCTTTCATAATTCTGAGAAATTCCAATTCAAGCATGACTACATTCTGGCATTTCTGGATCTGATCAAATAGTTCTGTGCAAGTTACTCAAAGAAGTTGCCCATTACTCATTAGCTGTGCATATATACACTAAAGCTGTTAAGCAGTATTGGTACATGGGAAATGAAACAAGTAGGCATTCAACAGAGGCATGTTCCAATGTGGATTATTGACTACTGAAGGTAAGTCTAGGAAAAGGACACCTGGGCACTGGCCTCATCTTAGGCCTGATAATGTCACCCTTTCTAGATTTTAACACTAAATTTTACATTTTCTACTGAAAAGTACCTTCCCTTGTCTGACATAATTCTTCTGGGTTAATTGTGCTAAATCAAGTGCTAACCTAGTCTGGTTATGGTCCTGAAGGCAGCAAAAACTTGCTTCACATAAGTTAGTTAGATGAGGTTTAACATCCCAGTTTCCAACCAATTGGTTCAAGTCGAGACGACCACAGCCTTTTTTCCAGTTGTGGCTCACTGGCTTGTGTTTCCTACTCCATTGCTTATGCTGAGTACCAAGCACAAAGGCAGTAGGTTCCATTTTTAAAGTCTTTGGTATGACCCGGACAGGATTTGAACCCTAGACCTTCCGGCTTCACATAAGCAATCTATCCTAAGGAATGTAGCATAGGCAAATTGGAACCTATACTGACAAAGTTTTGCAGACTTCATTGAATTTCTATTCTTTTTCTGATCGTAATTCCAAATTTTATGACCAATTTGCCACATTGCAGATGGCAATCTGTTCTGTACACACTGGCATTATATTTTTACATGGTTTTCGAGAATAATTAGGCTACTCAGGTTTCTGTCACAAAATTACATGTAATTTGATCTTGATAATATTTGATGAATTTTGGAAAATTCTGTGCAGAAAAGTAAATTGTTTTGTTCCATTTTTTCTGGAATCCCGGAAAATTGGTGGCCCTAAGATAATAGGAAGTTGCTTCTGAATCTTGACTCTGTCTCAGTGTTCCTGCTAAGGAATTGAACCTGGGAGGGAATTCCCTCTCTAGAAATTTCTTTGGGAGGGATTTTCAAAATCGAGGAGGGGGTTATCACTTGGTGAAGATACTACTGCAATTTAATGTATGTATTATAACTGTAGTTACGATCTCAGCTGCAGAAAAGTGTGCAGGATCATCCCGCATAAGATCTAGTTTTGTCCAGGATTCGAAAGACAAAAGCGGGATTCACGCAATCCCGCGCCTTAGCGCGAACACTTCTCGGTCTCCCCGTAATCTCTGTTGCCTCTTGAAAACAACTAGTTGAGGGGAATTAAATTTTGACTGTGTATACCCTATACCCTCTTGCAAACATAAAATGACCACTGACTGCATATCATTGTAGAATTTTAAAAGGCAAGTTACCAAGATGCCTCAGAAATAACCAAAGATCAGTGGTACAAAACCCAAAGACTAGTCATTCTCAAATTACATTTTTTTGCCTAAGCTCTGCAGCCTTCCATTTTCCAAAGCAGAGCTTCCATGTGTGAAGTATTCTGCGGTACTCCCATGGCAAAGATGGTATGACTGTGGGGTAAATTATATAAATTTGCCAAAATTATTAAGGCATATTCTGATGTTAAAAGAAGGGTCTAAGATCGAATCAAGTTTTGATATGTAATTAGTTAGTTAGATGAGGTTTAACGTCCCAGTTTCCACCCCATTGGTTCAAGTCGAGACGACCACGGCCTTTTTTCCAGTTCTGGCTCACTGGCTTGTTTTTCCTACTCCATTCCTTATGCTGAGCACCAAGCACAAAGGCAGTAGGTTCCATTTTTAAAGTCTTTGGTAAAGTATATGGTTTTGATATGTAAGAGGGGTACATATTTCAAGCATTCTGGTGAAATTTGCATTGAAATCCAATGTGTGGTTCTCAAGATATTAGCAGGTGAGTTGTAACATTTTCAACACCAAGTGAAAGAGAAGCAAGCACATAAGACATCATAACCTCAAATTAATGAGTTAGTCTTTTGCGATATTTCTGAATATCTTCAGCGATTTTGAGAAATATGACTTACATGCCGATCAAGTGGTATGCAGGGTGCGAAATTAGCGGTGGTCCGATCGTCAGAGGCAACTAACATTTCTGTCGGACCACTGAAATGCACCAAAACATGTTTGCATGGTCGTCCTGCGGGCGACCAAAATTATTAGGTCTAACACAGTAAGCCTAGTTTAGGCCTAGGCTAAAAGTCTGAGCTTTCCGTGGCGCGGAAATTCCGCAAATTCACGGAATCAGGAGATTAACCCTAAAAACAGAAGACAGCCCATAAACAATTTGCACGCAGTGCATGTGGATTGGGAATGTTTGGAAACTTAAGGCCGAGAAGTAGCGTGAAAGAAAGTGCTGGAAAGTTTATACAGAACATTTCGTTGTACAATATAATTAGGGCCACCGATTTTCCGCGATCACCGAAATTGTCATGGAATCGCGGAATTTTAATTTTTTCACGGAAAATCACGGAACTTCAGAAATCTCTCAGAATGCTAAAGAAGTCTGCAATCATGAGGGCAAAATGAAAAAGAAAAGTTTAAAAATCTGTATGTAACACTGGATGGCTCTAGCAGACTACAATCTGATAGAAAACTGTTGAAATTCACATCCTCCGATACTTACTGTATGTGCGACCAGGTGTGAGTTGCGCATTTACCAGCCTTCAGTAGGTCTAATGTTGCTCAGTCTTGCAAAGTTTTCCCACGATCCCGTTGCCTGTAGCTGATTCTTTTTTATACTGTATCATGTACTGTATGTATGGTATACTATGCATGAGTGCGTCATAACAAACTGTTACATGTTGCGCACATTACTCAAGTTTCATGTTTTGCTCTGTTACGTTCATGATCAAACGATCATACAGTAAAATTCTGACCGACAAGTTACACTTTTAATTGTGGAATAATTATTGGATTTTACCTGCTTATCATTTGGATATAATTTTACACGGATCTTTTACTATGTAAGAAGAAGAAGGGACCCACACTCAAACAATCGTAAGTCAAGTTGTTTTGGGTTTTTTTTGTCCATTACGTATGTGTAGACGTTAGGCTGGTGAATGGATTTTAGTCTGGTTAGGCTGCACTGGCCTAACAAACTAATCAATGCAAAACAGAAAGTCACAGATTTGGCAAATTGCTTGCACGGATTTTCATGGAATTTGAAATTGCTGTAACGGAAATTGACTCTTTTTTTCACGGAAAATCGGTGGCCCTATATAATACATACACGTGATAGATATACGTCAATTGGCTTGACTTTTACTAGATTTCATACTTATCACTTAAAATGCTTCCTTTATCAACAGAAGTAAATTTTGGCAATATAGTTATGTATACGTAAGCTATGCACATGTTTAACCAAAATAATATTTTATTGTATCAAATCAATCAGCTTAAAACTTCGTATTCTTAGTGGAGATACAGTTTTGGAAACAAAATTCACTACATCAACTGTAGCATCGTACACATTCTTTCAAGGGATACCTTGCGCTAAGGCTGTTCGGTTTTCCGAAAAGTGAAAACCGGTTTTTCGGCAGGCCAAAAAACCGACTCTTAGTCAAAACCGGTTTTACGTCATAATCAGGGCTGTTAACATTACGCACTTACACTGCACATACACACAATGACACATATGATCGTGCACACACTATAATTCACGCTATAGCGGCATATAATGTAGTTCCCTGCAGACGCCCAGAAATAATAAAAGAAATAGACAGCTTTACATGAAAATCCTGTTAACAAAATGTAAATTAGCACATAAGTTAATTAGTGGTCAAAGTTTTATCATTAGTGCATGTTAAAAATTATTATCAGGCTTGGGAATAGATTTACTGTCAATAACGTTTCCGAGTTCTTCAACTTGAAATCATACGACAGAAAAATCGGGCTGCCTAAGTTTGATTTTCGTTTGTCATATCCCGCCCGTTTTTTACTCTCCGATGAAAAGTTAAACAAATCATTACTCAAAAATTATTCAAGTGCAAAATGGAAAGCTTTGCAAGTTCCCATAACTTTGTCAAATTGAATTTAGGGGCCTTTTCTGGCATTATGGGAAAGCCCATCTTGAAGAGTAGAGTGTTTGAGTCCCTCAGGCTTTAACCAATGAGGGGCTGCTACGTAGGGTATTCTCTTTCACGTAATTTTCCTAGTCAGGGTAACCCTGTGTTGTGAAAAGACCAAATGTAAACAACGTTCCCTCTCACTGGAAGGATTACCCTGAGTAATGCACGTACTTTTCTGTGCTACTATTAAATATCATTCTGTGGGGAAAGTTGTATGTTTACAACGAAAACAAACTTCGTAAGCTGCATTGATTATGCCACACCCACACACAGGCCCGCGCGCCTGCTTAGACCTGTTTCATTTTGTGAAAGTAAAACTTAGGCGTTTGCAAGCTGCGGCGAACGGTACTTTTCCAAGCTTGCTGCTTCTAAAAGAGTCTCAGTTTTTTCGTTACTCATAACGCAAAAGTTTAAGTGTCGATAGTTTGATTGTTCAGTTTGTCACATAGAAAAGGACTGATACGCATTGTAAAGGCAAATTTTATTCCCCAATCGAGGTGTTTAATTTTGGTATGTTTGATGGCCTAGTAACGTTAGACTTTGCAGTGAAACCTAGGCATAGCCAACCCTTGTTAGGCTACTGTATGTGCAAACTGTTGAAAACGGTAGCCGCAATCGCTGAGGTATTCAAGTTTGCAGGAGATGTCTTACGATCGTAAGCATGAGAGTATGATTACTTACGATCATAAATACAATGGATTGGTTCCAAAGTTGCCTTCATTAGATGTTTTTCCATTTTTAGTTTTAGAATTTTGGGGTTGAGGTGGCTGAAATTTACGAATTTATTACAATTGTTGGATTCGCACTTACAGATTTGTAGGTGAGTTACGTAGGTTCGGTTTTTCGGTTTTATATTTTTCCACCAACCGAACTGAACCGAAATCGGTTTTAACCGGTCTTTCCCGTAAAACCGGTTTTCGGCACAGCCTTACCTTACCCCATTTGCTAAAGTGGAGCATGCCATGGTCACGAGCACTGCTCGACACAACATATCTTGTGGAGCACCCAGGCTACGAACAAACGTTCGTACGTGATAACGATGTGCACAGTGTGTGCCGTATCACACAGTACATAGTTACCGGTGCTGTACAGGTGAAATCTCAGCCCAGGAGATGCATCAGAAAGATTTTACTGTCATTATTACAAAGGAACAGTGTGTCCCATAGATAGTGGATTTTTTATAGGAGCAGCAAGAAAGCAGTTAAGATGAAATTTGAACACATGGTTGAGGTACTTTACAGAAGTTGCAGTGACAAACTTACATTAGTTTTTGTTATGATGCACACGTTACAGCACACTGAACACAAAGCCACAATAAGTAATGGTAAGACTTGTTTAAAATGTGTCTGATTGCACATCTCCTTAATTGCGCTAAAGTAGCCCTATATGGCCAAATTAAAATACTTTTGTCTGATTTTCAAATTCACGATATTAAGAACCAATGGCACAAATGAAGTAACTTAAATAGTAAAGCATTGTGATGTGCAGTTTTTATCAGATCAATCCGATCAGAGAAGAGGAGCCGATGAGTCAAGTCACAAATTGTATGCACATACAATGCCTAAAAGAAATACAGTTCATGTAAGGTTTATACAAACACTTGTTTTGCTGTTTTTTATTGAGTTTTGAAGGACGACCAACAACAATGAAGGACGATCAAATTGTATGAAATGTTCACAAGTAGGTAGTCCTTCGGACTACCAGTAAAAATTCCTTAAATTCACACCCTGGTATGATTTCCATGTACACTATTACAGAGTACTTCATTACAGTGGGCCTATTTGGCATGGCATAGAAATTAACCCTGACCCTTGTGTTAAGGAAGGGAGCTAGGGCTTAACTGGCGTTACTTCATAAACAGCCATTGCCACTGCGCCTCCAACAATATTCATATTAACTGGAGGCTCTGTGGACTTCGACATTTTTCAAGAAACATTAACACAACACACACACAGGCCTAGGCCCAGGGCAATTATTGTGTAGCAAATTTTCAAAAATTCATACACTGCACCTCCACTCAAAAAACTGGAGGTTCGGGGGACTTGGGTCATTTTTCAAAAAAACATTTATGCAAAACACATAGGGGCCTAATAAGGTAGTCCTCAATCAGGCCCTTCACACTATGCTCCATTAGCAATTTGTTCCATGTATTGTAATTCAGAGTGTAGTCTAACAAAGCGTAGTATACTAGGCTCTGATTGAGCGCTAAAAATTAGCTTAGGCTATTGTATCGCAAAACAACATGAATTCATAAACGGCCACTGCGACTGCCTCCACTCAAAACTGAAGGCACAGTGGACTTTGACATTTTTAAAATAGGCCCAGGGCTAGCCTAGGATGGCCATACATTTGGCTTTTCACCAGACTGTCCGGCTTTTTGCCAGTCCTCTGTCTGGCGTTACTCGATGCCAGGGTCCATTAGTTTCTGGACCTGTTGGTCCCCCCCCCCCTATGAAAAGTTGTTTCCTCGCCTAAAGAAGTTAGTTTCCTCCCCTACGTAAATCATATTTCCAATGAGGAAATTTGTGTTGTAATTGTTGTAAGAGAAGAAATGTTATTTTTTTTAATTGCAAAACAGAGGTCTGTAGGTCTGTAACACTGTAAGAAAGACATGTGAAGTTGTGTATGCCCCATATTCTCAATATAAATGAATATAGACCTTGGCCAGCCAGGATACAAATGGCATTCGCTAGGCCTCTTAATAAAAATAGTTGGCTACATTGACCAAATTACTACAAAGTGTAAATAAAAAACGTCAAAGAAATAATTATCAAGAGTGTATTAGGCCTACATCATTTCAAACTGAAAAGGAGTCTTGTATCTCTAAGGGCAAGTAAAAAAAGTATGTTTCCCGTCCGGAACTTTTCAGAAAAGGAGGATGAGGCCTTTTTTTTTCCCTTTTTACACTCGTGTCAAAACTGCCTGAAAAAGAAGACAAAGAAGTTCTATGCACAACTGTGAGTATATTAAACAAAATAAACTTGTCTTTTAGTTATCAAATCACATTTGTGCGTTGCTCGGTGAAATTTCGGTAAAAGCAGACTGTAGTCACGGTTAGGGGTCAACCGATAATCGGATTGGATATCGGATCGGGCCGATGTTAGGACTATCGGTTAAACATCGGAATCGGCAAAATATAGCAAATTGCACTTGACGATGTTTGCCGATGTTCCATGGGTAGAAAATTTCATTTAAGTACATCAGGGAATGTATAGGGATAGTGATTTCTTACAACAAAGAAATGAACAGATAAATAGGATTAATCATTTTATTACGACCGGCAATAGCCCTTATGATCAACTAGGGCTGTCAATTTCAGTTTAATCTCCTAAATTCCGTACCAAAAGCGTCAACTGGCTCTATTGACAAGCACTGTAATAATCGCAATATGCACAAGCTTTTAAAATCTGTACGTAGAGTCTAGCGATCATGTCCACCCACTTTTAGTTTCAATTCACCGAAATTTAGCAATGAACGAAACGAAGTGTGGAATTTACAGTCATTAATTGTATGTTTGATATAGGGCCGAAATGTACGCAAACACGGATACCTTTGGCATGTATGTGTTCTGCACAGAGAAATTCAAGTGAAACTCGCCATGAAAGCACAGTAAAGCCAGTGCATGTGTAGGTCCGTAATTGTATGCAAACACCCATACATTAGGCTAGGCCCCTGCTCTGTAATGATGTTGACGTACATTGCAAGGACATGGGGCGTGGTCCGGGAAATAATGGTGTTTTTCGATCGCTGCTTGTACGACTAAATTTCCAGCTGTTACATCACAGTTTGCAGTAGTTACGGCAGATGCTTTTTATGTAGGACATGCATGTTCATTTGTGTGAAATTAAGAGTGCCATGTGCTTTTATGGCTTTCGTAATAAACGATGTCTGCAACATTACCCAAAACTCCTACATTACCCAAAACTCCTACTAGCTGCATAACTTTGCCCACAGCAAGCTCTCTAGCTAGCATGCATGGAACAAATATTTACGTATGGCTATATAGTACATGCATGCATGCATTTCGTACTGCTATATGAAACACTCAAAACAAATTTACACGTGTAAGCCTACACAATCTGTTTATGTGTAGGTAAAGCATGGTAGGATGGTGCGAAATGGCCAAGTACATGCACTGAGATATCGCGGGCTATTTCTGTTTTAACGTTCATTAGTTCGAGCGACTTGGGCCACGAACAGAGAACGAAAGGTATTGCATTTTGTTAGGGGAATTAGTAGGCTTACTGTGAGTAGGTGAAAGTCAGTTAAATCACGAAATTATGTGCTATGAATGAAGAGTCACCGATAGTCCGCCGATTGCTTATTTTCAAAGCTTTATTTGGTCATTGAATTGTCATATAAACATCGTTTTGTGAATGAAAGGTATCAAAGCAAAACATGGAGGAGAAAAATACTAAACTTCTGTTTTTTTTTTTTAAAGGAAATTCGTTTCAGCCGATGTGCATGCATAGGCATGGTTCACAAGGAATAAGGAATGTTTGATCGTGCTGTGAAACGATGTAAAAGCATTGATAGCGAAAATATCGGATCGGATTGGATCGGATATCGGCCGATGTTGTGATAAAAACGTTGAACATTGGATCGGCAGCGAAAAACCACATCGGTTGAGCCCTAGTCGCGGTGTCCAGTCGTTCCTTTTTATGTATCAATAAGGAATATCGCCACAATTTGTGGAAAAGTCCCGAAGGGGCTAAAATAAAATGTGATTTCCATTGTTCAAAAATCAAACAATAGGGGATGCGGGCCGACACGGGAAACTAACGGGTCCAGAAACTAATGGTAACCCTCTACACCAGATGTTGATTTGTACTGCCTTTTGAAGATCTGCGAGGTCACAATAACAAATCTTGCAAATTTCAAATGAAAAAGTCAATCACTGATTGGCCTAAATTTATTCCTATCACATCAACATTTCAACATGAAAAAAAGATAACTGGATATCATAGGGCCTAGGCCTACCTCAAAATATAGGCAGTACCCCCTAAATTAACATTCGCAGACGACCATGCAATCCTACATGCGCAGTTAGGCCTAGTTTGATTATTAATGGCGATGTGTAGCAATGTGGGTATAATGCATCTGCATCCATGGAGCCTGGGGAGGTGGTATTAGCTAATATCACTTCCCTCATCGGATCATGGCCACTACCTGTCCGGCAGACTAGTAGGTACAACTATAGAATGCAGGGCCACTCTTGAATACCACCTAGCATCCAGATGTGCGGATGCGATGTGACTGTGTTTATCTTACACCCAGAACTTTGGTTTGACTCTGCATCTGAGCATCCGCGCATCCACTCTAAGAATAGGCCTAACTAATATTGGTGAAATTATTCACTCCGCATTCAGGCATCCGCGTATCCACTCCAAAATATCGTTCTTAAGTGGTCTTAGTAAGGAATAGACAACAATAAGTCGTTCTCAAATTAAAGTGTCCTACTTGTATGCATATTCCAATTTATTATTAAATCCGGCTTTCACATCTAACAGCCCCGATTTTGACTCTGCATCCGAGCATCTGCGCATCCACCCTGGGAATGTTTGGAATGGACTTACAACATTTTTGAAGTTTCATTTTGGCCCCGCATCCGCGCATCTACCCAAAAATACTTGCGGCGGACTTAAAGATTTCTCCAAACTTGGACTTTGCATCCGCGCATCCGGATGCTCAGATACAATTCTCGAGTGGCCCTGTATTCTATAGTTACTCCGACTAGTACAGTCTGATATTAGGAATATTGAAGTATTCATACTTTTTGCTAAAAAAAATAAGAGATATTAAGAGAGTCGTTCTCAAAATGTTTTTGGTTGTATATTATCCACCTTTATTTTTAAATTGTCTAAGAAGAATTATTTTGAGAACGACTCATCATTTACCATAAAAATGTGAAAGTAAAGATTGCAACCCCCTATTTTTCAATGGAATGGAACAACCGGACGGATAGTGGCCATGATCCCCCTCATCTGTGTTCACAAAGCTGATGTACAGCATTGACCTGACATGAATGAAGACGGTCATGACTTTTTGGAATATGGAAATGGTCACCCTAGCCTAAGATTACCACAAAAACATATTGCCTTGACTCATTCTCAAAGTAAGAATCTTGGGGCCAGATTGCATAGTTTGTTAATTGCGCGTGGAATTGTAATTGTAAAGTTCCAAAATTGCGCGCCAATGCCGCTACAAACTGAATACACACAATACGTTTAACTATATGTGTACGTATACATATACGCATGTATACTATATTTATGTATACTACATACTATATATGTATACTGTACTTACGTATGCTACACTTATACATATCATACTACTGCCAAAATTTATGTACATTTTTCCTATTTGGCAGGTAATAATCATATTTTGTGTGGTACTCAGTGGGAATTAAGTGGAGGCACATTACAACACAAAATTGCATGGCTGCCGTGTGTGTATTGGATAAGGTTAGTTTGCATTGCACAGTACGCCGACAGACCGAGGTACTGTAACCGTTTTGCCACCGCTGTGCCGGGATGGAGTCTTGCTCTGCGCGCCGCACACCAAACTGAATTATTGCGAGCCAAATTCGTCGTAAAATCAGTATGTAAATTGAAAATGCGCGAGGAACTTCTTCCGCGCGACTGACAGATTATGCAGTCTGGTCTTGGGGGACAGTGGCCACTGCAACTTTTCCCCTCTGTTTTCAAAAAGGTGCTTTTCGACCGTGGCGGGGTATTTTATAAGTAGCTCAAGGCCTAGGCTATAAGGTAAGTTAATAGCCTAGGCCTCTTCTCCCTAGCCTGTTACAGTGTTAGTGCAGAGTGTTAGGAAATGACTAACTTACAGCTGGAAATAAGGTAAAAATGAATTCTCCAAAAGAACGTACCTTGAAATTCTATGAAACTTATTAATATTCCTAGGCCTCAGGCCTAATTTAGTCACAGGGCTCTTATTAAAGTTCTCACAAACTAAACTGAGTTAACTAATTTAGGCCTAGAGCCAAATTGTGGGCCTACAGTTTGTACAAGGCCTAGCCTATGTTAATGCCCATTCAACTCACAGTGACTCACCTGAAGAAAGTGTCACCGTAGAATCTTTGCTGTCGATGGCATATAAAAACCCTTCATAACGAATTTCGGCTTTCGAAATGAGGCTTATTTTACTGCCGAAATATGGAGTAATGCCACTCATAGTGAACGATTTCACGATGATGTGACTTTGAGGAGGATTTCGACGGATTCTGCGGTTCCTTGAACAAAGATTTTTACGATTATCAAATACAAAGATGGCGGGTCTATAATGGGGGCGATATATTATTTTACTTCCGAAGACTGATTTTGGGTACGAGCCATACAAATTTCATTCGTACGGCTAATCACTCTCCTGGACAATTTTCCTCCGGACCAATTTCCCCGGACAATTACCATCCACAGTCCACCCACAAACTTCCTATTCCAAACAATTTCCAACCACGACAACTGCCCCGCCGAATGATTAGAAATTGACCGGGGGTAGGGGGTCGGTGCTTATTATGCCCTAGCGATGTGAAGCTAACTGCTTATAAGGACCTTCTCCGGCCTGTTTTGGAATATGCCAGCAGCGTGTGGGATCCACACCAGATTTACCTACAGGATAAGCTGGAGAGTATTCAAAGGAGATCGGCTCGTTTTATTAGTTCGACCTTTTCACGAGAGCCTGGGTCTATGACTTCTGTATTGAAAGACCTCGAACTCCCTTCGTTATCGGAACGTCGTAGGCAAAATAGACTAATTCTTTTTACTAAGGGTGTGTTTGGTAAGGCTCAGATCCCTGTTGATAGACGGCATCCCACTCGCAAAACTCGCGGTATGCATAACCTACACTTTTGCCATCTTTATACTAGGACTAACTGCTACAAATATAGTTTTCTGCCTAATACTGTCAAAGATTGGAATAGTCTCCCTGCCTCTTTAGTCGAAAATTCCATGCATCATAAAGACCCCGTCCAGTTTATTGCAAATAGCATTAGGGCTTAGGTACCTCTCGACGCATGCGTGGTGAAGTAATGTCCCTTTGGATGTGTCACCGTACTGATTCCGAAAAAAGAAGAAGAAAATTATCCTGGATGAGAATTGTTTGCGTGAGAAATGTCTCTGGAGATAGTCGTCGGTAGGGGGAAGTTGTCCAGGAACCTATAGTTCCCAGACTACCACACAGCCAAAGACGTAATAGGCTATGTGGGAGGTGTTATCGGGCTTATAGAAGGGCCCGTGCCCCGCCCGAAAAGATGAAATGAATGGGAAGTGAAACAGCAAAAGGAGAAAAAGGAAGCGAAAACAGGGTAAATATCAAAATTTCTCAAAGCAGATGTATAATCATTTCGGTAGGTTCAGGGTGAAGCTTTTTCTTCAAAGTGATTAACCTCCTAGTTGAAACCACCAGCAATCTACAGTGGAAGTTGAAGGCCAGACTTAATGTTTCATGGTGTGAAGAGTTCCCACACTCGCAGTTTTCAAGTTGATGAGTGAACTTAGAAACGTGATCCTCAGGCTAGGAGAGGTTTGTAATCACCCTTAATTAAAGTGTACCTAAAGTCTGAAAATTCAAAAATATATATTACAGAGCATGAAAACTGAATTCCAATGGTCCAATTCCCATCTTCACAGGACTTTCTTAAGCTGAGATATAAAATGTTGAAGTTTATTCACTCGATTTAAAAAGGTAGATTGCGCAATAATTTGTGATGTCATTGTTGTACTACTCAAATTACAATCTTTGTATTTCTTTGTTTTTCTGAAAGCCACCGCACCTTGTGCCAAAATGTGATTACGTTCTTACTGCTTTGTGTGACTTGACTATATAAGCCCTCTCTGTACAGCATGTCATGCAAGAAAACAGGAAGCAGTCAAGGTCATATAGACATTTTTAATTTTAAAAGAAAACAAAGCATTTAATGTGAGTTGTACAACAAGAATGTCAAGAATTATTGCGCAATGAACTGTTTGGATTTAAGTGAATAAATCTTAACATTTAATATCTCAGCAACAGAATAAGCTATGACAATGGGAATTGGACCAATAAGATTAATTTTGTGACCTCTAAAATATATATTTTTGAATTTTTATACTTTAGGTCCACTTTAATGTCTCCACATTATTAAGGGGTAGTACCCCGTGTGGGGTTCAGGAGTCGATGCCCTTGGAATATGTTAAGTAATTAAATGTGGACACTAGCACGGGCAAAGGGAATTCAGACGATCAGCTTACAAAAGTGAGAGAGCGAAATGGGACTCCATACATGGTGTAACCGAAGGGTCGATTACTAATTAATATGCGTTGGCAGGAGTTTTGTTTCCTAATAGTTTAGCAGTCACCCATAATGAAGGTGCCCGCAAAGTTCCCCGCAAAAATGTTGTTTTGGTGAAAAATGGTGTGGCGAGAAAATGCAGACTTTATTCGTGTACATCACTTTACGATAAATGATGCATAGTCATGATAAAAGATAGATATAAGATTGCTACATGGTCCTGTTTTGGCACCTGACGCTTATGGAGGTTAAAGATATTCTCTGCATGGTTTTCGGATAGAGTCATGGCCATACACAGTGGGGCAGCAGGGACAGTTGGTGCCCCTCCCCGCCCGAAATTTTCATTGTACCTATTTTATCATATCGATCTTGGAAATCTGTGGTTACTACAAATGCCGGAAGATTGTTAAGATGCAAGTGCAAGGCATGGAAAATGCCATTTCCTGCAGTATGGGAAACATTTTGGCATTTTGTCTTGGTACACTCAGTGGCAACTTATGGCGGCGCTCTGCTTAACCTGTTTCCCCTGTATCCCTGCCGAAACTTTTCCGCGTACGACCATGGGCAGAGTTTTCGCCAGAATAATTCTATATATTTATTTACCTAGTACCGCCATCAAATATGGAATGAGACACCGGCATAGCCAGGATTTTTGATTCAGCGTGACCAGATGTAAGATGGTATGTTAGTATGTGGCCTATTTGATTAGATTGGCTTTATATATATATATATATATATATATATATATATATATATATATATATATATATATATATATATATATATATATATATATATATATATATATATATATATATATATATATATATATATATATGTTCTTACTTTTTTTTCTTCTCTCTTTTTTTTTTTTTTTTTTTGCCTCTGGTTTTTTTTTAACCTCGATTTGCCCAACCCATGGCTACGCAAGAAAATGGAGTGTGCTAAGCGAAACACATAAACTTGATGAGCACCGAAATGTTGCATTATAAAACAATTTCCATGACAAACGCTACAAGCTTTACGCCTGGACAATCTCCATATCTTAATAATTTTCTTCTTAGGCAAGTCTGATTAAGAATGTTGGACAATCCACTGAGGATTTCAGTTTCGTTTCGACAAAGTCTTCCCAAAAGCAGGATAGGCGAAAAGTACTCCTTGCTTGGTATTCTGACCGTGCTATGTTTATATGCAAACAAACTTTTTCATAAAACGGCCTTATTGCAAAAGCCCTCTCTGGGGGAGGGCTCTGAAGGGAGGTAGTGACACACCTACTGTTTGAGAAAATTATAGTTTATGTAAGGTGGCTAAGTGGCCAAATGGTGCTATTTTTGGCACAACCCTGAACTGATTATGTGTTTATTTCGTGAAGTTTCCCTTTTTTGAGTTACTGCCGGTAGGTGTTTGAAGTTCGAAGTTGCTATATTTCCACATACAATGAAACAGACATAACATATCAAAATATCATAAGTATTACAAATATAATATAAAAAAGAATATGAGGAGACCTGGCAGAAGCATACCGTAGCTTTTCCAGGCCAGGCCCCTTAGCCTACATGCAAATTACAAACATGAAATTACCATAACGTACAAACAACAAAAAGTAGAGCAGGGGAAAAAAGAAAGAAAACACGAGGGAAGACGAATATATCAGTGGAGATAGTAAAGAAAAGAAGTAAAAAATATACTATCATGAGAAGAAATACCTTATCTTGGTGAAGTAGATAGTCCTCTAAATTTATCTTAAAACTTAACAGTAACGTAGAAGTAATGTTAGGACATAGCGAATTGCAAAACCTGGGACCACTGAGCCGTAGAGTAGAATCAACGATGGAGGAGTGGGTGAGCGGAACGTAATAGGTTTGATTTTGTGAGGGAAAGGTGTCTTCTAAGGTAATGTCAACCCCTTGGCTAGGTTTTGAACTAATTAGCCCATATATTTATACCATGCACCCTTTAAGGCACAGGAGGCAAGCTGTCCTCCCCATTAGCACAAACGCCACTACTAGAAGCGCCTCTCTTTAATTTGAAAACGTATTCTAAACCTGTGGCAATTTGTGTGCTAATAAGAAAGGCCTTACTTGTACCGACATTTTATGGTTTCTTTCAAAAGTAACCTAGGGATATCCTCGCAATATCCTTTGCAAAACATGGTTTAGTAGCGCATTGGTCATTTACGATCATACAGCACAGTGCATAAACCGGTTCCCCGACAATTCCCCGGACAATTTCCAGACGAAAAATCCCGCCCCCGGAAAATTCCCACCCAGGACAAAGTCCAAATTTTCTGGTGGGGGGGGGGCAGTCTGAGGAATTATTGTCACAGGTGGGTATTGTCCGTGGGGAAAGTGTCGGGGACGAGTTGTCCGGGGGAGGGGTAATCGTAAGGGTGGGAATTTTACGGGGGAATGCCCGATCACGGCATGAACAGGTGAAGCCAAAGAAAGATTGGCAAGATCAGACTCTTTGCTGTCAAGGGAAGGGCCGTAGCCGGGGCGGAATCTCTAGGGGGCAGTTCACGACACTAAGCCGGAGCACCAACTGAAGTGTCTATACCGATAGTTGACACCCTGGCTGACTCTTTATTATTCACCTGTGCATGACTGTCATCCTGGGGGAGGGTGCTGAGGGGAGGGGGTACATATAAGGCCTTAATAAGGTGCAAGATTGTGCTATCTTTGGCAAAGCTTTGAACTGATTATATTTTTACAAATTGTCATTTTCTGGTTATTGAGTGATATTCTTCCTATTTTTTTGGCTGGGCGTAAGTCAAGAGGTGCTGTTTACGAGAAGGAATGACACTCAATACTCCTTGAGAAATTTTTGTCTTTGTGAGGTGGTTTGGATGCAAAACGGTGCTATCTTTGGTAAAGCTTCGTAGAGCGTTGAGTTGATTGTATGTTTAGGAATCCTCTTTATTTAGTGATATTTTCCTATTTGGTAGGGTGTAATTGAAAGAGATGTTGCCGCAGGGATGGATGACAGCTCTACTCTTTGAGAAAGTTTTCTTGTACTAAGTTTTCCTAGATCCAAATGGTGTTATCTTTGGGAAAGCTTAGAACTGCTAACATGATCTAAAATTTTAATTATTTACTGAATTTTCCAGCTGTGGCATGGCCCCTTACAAGGCTGGTAACCCGTGCGGGCTTCTCCCTAACGCTCCTAGCACCCACTGGGCGAGCCACCATTGGTTGGCGCCTAACCGTAGCGTATGCCTTGCAAGAAAATGTTCCGTCGAAATGTCTCCCAGATGAAGGGAATGACACATTTTAGGTCTTAAAGATGCATCTTAATATTCTTTTACTTTTAGATTTCATGCTTAAGAAACAAATTTAAATTTCAAGAAGAAAATCGATCGATGGATCGATTTCATTTAAAGGGAAAATGCAGTCACCCCAATTTAAGTTAGTGTACCCGGGTACCGTACCCTATTTCATGAATGGCTTTTGAGAATCATGTTACAGTATGTTTTTCACTGATTTGTGAAATTCACGTACAGAGTAACTTATAGGTTTACCTTGAATATGCAATATTTATGTTCTAAAATATCATGAAAGATATTTGTCACTTGAAATGATATAGGCCTAAGAGGATATTTGAGAGATTTAGCTGTGGTTTCATATTATTAAGTTTGCAGTAACTACTTATCCCCTTTAATTAAAATTTTCTTTACCAGATCATTGAATTTAGCTAATAATTAAAGGTAATCATAGCTATTTATCTTTGGCAGTGTATATGCTGCTGTATTCACGCGGCGTAGGCCTATCTTGTAGGAGGAAGATGGTTCATTCATCTGGAAGAGAAACCCGCATGAGAACGTTTACGGTGGGGTTCGGGGACCACCCCGGGAAAATTTGGGGGAAACGGGGCCCTTATCTGCGATTAACCCTGGTTTTTTGGGTGGGGGGACCTTGAAATCATAATTTGGACTGTGAAAGTTTCAGCATTTCAGTAGTGTTTTTTTCTCAAATAATGCAACTTTCATTTACGATTTGGAAATCTCAGGGAGGCAATTGTCCCTCCCCCCTCAGGCTACGGCCCTGTCATTACTTACAAGTCAGCTACTTCGAAAATTACAACTAGTATATCACTTTTGAAAAGACAAATCAGTAGCCACCACTGGTAATACTAAGCAGGCAACACCCTGCTTTGCGGACCGTAGGTACATTATGTCCATGACCTCACCATTCTGACCTCACGAAGGATCTCACTGACCTATGCACAGTACGGACACCCAAATGTACAGACTAAAGCATGCATTGCATGAAGTTTAGTCTGCAGTGAGAACTATAGGCTTAACCACAGTGCTGATTCATCCATGCATACAAACTGGTAACTGTCAAAAACTATTTTCAGAAGCTCAGAGGGACGGCTACAGGAACAACCATGACAGACAATTCATTCCGCGTGGAGGGAAGAGGTAGTCAGTTTGGAGGAATAACAGCAGTTAAGTTTTGTTAACGAGAACTGTAATATATAGGAGACGCCTTTCTCAGACTCGTCAAGAGGCCCTCGTGGATGAACGCAGGCACGATAACCTTAATTCTCTTATCGACTATTGTTCAGAGGGACATGAAACAGGTGTCAAAAGCAATCAAACTCAATCCATATTTCCAGGTTTCCATTTGACGTCCCCGTCCGAAGAATGCAATGTCATCGCCATTCTGGGAGGGGGTGGCTCCTTATCAGGTTCAAGTTTCCGAAGTAAGATGAAAGGCCGGGAATGCACGAAACGTATAACCGTATTCAGCCAAATATCTTCAAGAGCAGACCTTGTGAAGGAATCCTTCCACTTCTACCCCAGATGTGTATATTATGCATCCTCTCCTTCAGAAAGAAAAGTCTATAGTTGTGCAGTTCGCATCGAACAGAAGACCTTAAACTCCCAGTTTAAGTCGTTTTTTAGATGAAGCCAGGCGCGGATCCAGAAATTGCGGAGGGGGGGGGGGGGGCACCATATGGGTAATCTCATGTGCATCGAAGGCGCACCACGAGCGCGAAGCTCGAGTCTGTACCGTGTGTTCCAGGGGCCCGTATCTTCTTCTTCTTCTTCTTCTTTCGGATCACGGTGACACATCCAAAGGACATTACTACACCGCACATGCGTCAGGGGTGCCCTAATTTGCCCTAATAAAATTGGTATTAGGGCAACTGGAGGGGTCCAGGGACAGGGCCCCTGTGGGGGTTCAGGGGAGAAGCCCCCTGAAACTGTAGCATTATTATATATTAAGAGTTAGAGTTAGATGGGGTTTTAAGGCTCAGTCCCTAACCAATTGGTTTAAGTCGGGCCGGCCACGGCATTTTTCCAGTTGTGGCTCAGTGGCTCGTTTTTCCTACTCCATTGCTTATGCTGAGCACCAATCACAATGGCAATAGGTTCCATTTTTAAAGTCTTCGGTATGACCCGGTCAGAAGTCGAACGCAGACAATTAGTTCCAGATACCTTGTTAGGAGATTTTACATCTTTTAATATTTTTTTAAATTCGATGTCAACGGCTGAGTAAAGGCTACTATGAGGGCACCAAGACATGGCGAATCTGAGGTTATTTCAAAATTTAGAAGCTAGTATTAAGCTCGAGATGTACATTTAGTTCTCAGAAATGATTGTTGCCATGAGTGATTTTATTTTTTGAGCCGTGAGCTTCGGCGACAAATGCGAGCTAGGCGCACTAAATTTTTTCCCTTAAAACATTTTCCATGGTAAAATTTGCATTCAGGTAGTACTCCCCTTTGAGAAATTTTTGTTCCTTCAGCTAAGATGCAGAATTGTGCTACCTTTGGCAAACGGCTTCGAACCGGTCATATGTTGAAAAATGCTCCTAAGTAAATTGTTCCTATTTGGGTTTGGTGAAAGGGAAGGGTGTATGGTTTTAGTGGAGGGAGAGACAACCCCCCACCTCTCTTGAGAAGTTTTTGTTTATGTAAGGTGGTCAGATGCAAAATGGTGCTCTCTTTGGTAAACTTTGGACTGTTAACATGCTAGGTCTTGTCACTGCATTAATTTTCAGGGTGTTATGACCATAATAATATTCCGCTGTAATATTGCCTTAATAATAGGCATAAGATACAGGCCGAAACACGACGAATGCGCGCGAAGCGCGCCGAAATTTTGCACTAAAAATCTTTTCTATGACAAAGTTGCATGCGAACTCTGCACCTAGACATGATCGATTCCCTCAAAATGTGTCTGACAATTAGAATGCACGTCTGTTGCCTGGTAACTCGTTAAAGATTTCAATCTTCATAAAATATGTCCCCCGAAAAGTAGAGGAAGGCGAAGGAAAATCTCTTGCTTCGCATTTTTACAATGCTGTGCTCCTATGTAATCACATATATGCACACGAACAATTTAATTTTAATTGCAAAACTCTTACCGATGAATACCGCGAAATACGTTTGAGACCGCATTGATGACAATCACAGCAATGATGCTAAAAGCGTACGGAGCTTACGAAAATTTTGATAGATTGTAAGTTACGATTTGTGATAGAAAATGATTAAATACATCCATCACTAAGTCGGAAACACTTCTCACCCTACCTTTTGCAGACGTATAAAGCTTAAACGCCTTTGGGTTCATCTAAAAAAAAATCTGAAATTTTTCAAAATCGATTGTGGGCTCATGCCGCCATACCAACACTGTTGCGCACGATAGAACGTCCCTTTCGGACCCCTTGCCACGCTGGCGTCTTTAATAACCCTACAATGCTTGTATGGCAAAACTTGGCATGTCAATCCCATTAGATTGCAGAAATTTTAACTCTCAAACACAAATTTGTTACTACAGTTCAATGCAGCAAGAGGTGCCCCGAATGCATATATCGTCATACTCACCTCCACAGCTGTAGACTACCATCATTGCTCAGCCATTCACCTGTTTTCGAACACTGTATAGCCCACCTCTCGTCAACCACTTCTGTGAGAAGAAAGATGATTTCAACGAGAATCTCCACCCACTCCTGCAGAAAGATATACTTCAAATAGCCATTTTTGTTTTTTTCTTTGTTTTTTTTTGTTTTTGCTCTTTTTTCTCCTTTCTTTTACTCCTTTCTTTTCTTTTTCGCGGGGGGGGGGGGGGTACTAGGCTCCCCTAAATCCGCAGCTGCAGAAAGAGAGGGTTGGGAAAGAATATCTTCCACAACCGGCTTTATGATTTTACTGATCCATGCTATGAGGTGGACAAGTCGGTCAGTAGTCAAATGGGCAGGGGCACCCCCTAAAATTTCGTCCCACGAAAATTTGTGAGTACAAAAGTAATTGTTGTCTTGGCATATCTAGGCAGGAGCGTAGGAAGCGGAAGTGGAAACTTTTGAACATTTGGCTTCATGTAGGCAATTTGCTGACTTAATTCTAAACGACGAATGCGCCGACCAGAGTCCCGAACGACACACCAAGTAACATGCCTCACGCTTTTACAAAAGGTAGCAAGTGACTCCATAGATTTAAATTTGGCTGGGGGCAAAGAATCCTCAATGCATAAAGTGACATGGCAAAAACAGGAAAGGGTGAATGATGGGGTGATCACCTTTTGTATAATATTGACGATACCACTGGGTAAAGGTATACGGTAATCTTTTCAATGACACGTTGAACTTGGTACTTGGGGAGATGTCAACGAGGTATTGCTTTTTCTACGAGGCGGTTGGAATTGTCATAAATTAGTCACTTCAACTTGTTAGACCAGCAGCCAATGGGCTCCGCCCCTAGAAAAAAGCTTAGCCCAGCAGTTTTCAGAACAAAATTATATTGCATTTACATATCTCGTCCTCTCCTAAAATATCTCAACCATCCCTTGTCTTCAACACCTGTCATCTGACTTTGTGTATCCACGATCAACCTGGTATGCCCCTCAATGCGACCAGGCGGCTTCCTGGCCCTGTAATGATTAACCTAAACCTTAGATAAGGGCCTGCAGGTCGTGAAGTGCGTGTTTTCTATAAACTCAAATATACGAATGAAAGTCTCACCAGAATGGTTAAATAAAGTTCCTCTGCAAAAATATCAAAATAAATGTTGGTCTTTACTATTTTTTTAATGTTTAGGGACGTTTATGGGCAGATTGACATTGAATAAGTTGAAAGACAGCTGCCAAGACGGGATCCAATCTATACGATTTCAGGTTTCAAGGAGTACGCCGTCCAAGTCCAGTTCTTCGGAAATGTAGCTCATTGAAACCACCTGTAATTACATTGAAGGTATCTTCTAAATTTCTAACTGACAGAACTAAACTTCTTTTCTAAAAATTTCAGCAACGTAATGATGTACCCCAAACTTAATATCATAGAAAGCATATTAAAGTGCAGTGACGTTCTGCGGTCAGATTGTTTACAAGAATAGCGCCATCGTATAGTCGCCCGCTGTGTACTTTCGATGTTGGCGATATCTAGCTGAGTTGTGTGGTGGCGCCTCATGAATTATGCGGTAAGATGATTAATAGTGAAAGAGAGATAAAAATGATGGACAACAAGGGAGAAAGTCAATAGCAATCCGTAGTGAGTTCGATGGTTAGTTACAGTTTGTGTCCATTTGAGGGCGTAGCTGCTTCCAAGCAGTTTCAATTTTTCGCCTGGGTGACATGAGCTCCGGCAGGGTCATGTGCCAAACGTATCCCATTCTTGTGAAATGATTTCAACGAGTACGCCGTCGAAGGTCTTGAAATAGTCAAGTCTTTCCAGGCGCGGATCCACGGGGGAGCCGGGGGGGCCCGGGCCCCCCCCCCCCCCTCGCCACGAAAAAAAAAAAACGAAAGGAGAAAAAAGGAAGTAGAAGAAAAAAAGAAAAGGAGAAAGGAAAATTAAGAGCAAAAAATGGATAAAAGTGTCTAAGAACGCATTCAAAGTATATATTTCTGTAGGGGTTGGGTGGAGCTATCGCTGGATTATCTCTTTATATATCTTTCAAAGTGGTTGGCGACGAAAGGAGCGCTACAATGTTCGAAAACAGGTGAATAGCTGAGTAATGATCCTTGACTTAAGATCTAAATAAGTAAACATCGTGACATATGTAGTATGGGCTCGGCTAGCTGCACTGAAATTTAGTAACAATTTTGTGTCAAAGAGTGAAATTTTTTGTAATCTAGAGGGATTGAGAGGCAAAGTTTTCGCCATACAGACCTTGCAGAATGAATAGAGAAGGCAAGCTGTCAGGTGACGTGCTATTGTGCACAGTGGCACCAGCTATTGCCGGCAAAGTAGCGGCGTGCATACCCTATTCGATTTCGAAACTGTCTGAAAAGTTTTAAAATGAACTTAAAAGGCTTTTAAGCTACAGACAGTGGCGTCGGCACAGTGGGCAATGGGTGACGTGTGTCCCCCGCCCTCCCACCATCGATTCTTGAAAATTTTTAAAATGTTCCCAAAAGTCGTTTAAGCTACAGATTTCTGTGGAGGGTGTAGGGTGAGATGTACTTTTGATGACTGGTTTATTTGTTCTAACCATTTTCTTTCACAAACTGTTCTCAAACTATCATAAGTTTTGGAAATTCTTGACAAATTCCAAATTTTCGCACGCTCCGCTAGCGTCAAGCTATGTTTCAGAGCTGTCCTTATTATCAATAGCTTTCGGTAACTACTCACGGGGCAACAAAGGAGAAAAAGTGCTTTTTAAGAATTCTCAGTCAGAAAATTCGTTTCTGAATAGCATAGGTTGGTGGGAAAGTGACAGTGTCCGATGCAGGTTCTGAAATGCAGGTTTTGTCATGGACTAATATTTTATGCAAAATTTCGGCGCGCTTCGCGCGCATACGACAGGGTTTACACCCGATTATATATATATATACCATTGACAAAGCTATGACGCAAGAAATTATTCCAATGCAACATTTTTCCAGATAGTACGTCTCCTTCTCCGTAGGGCTCTCATCATTATGGGATCTTTGACTAATCTAGTCTAGCACATGATTTGAAAGATTGAAAGTACGTAATTGCCGTTGCTTATTTCCAAACATCTTACCGGGACGTTCAATAATGACGAAAATCTTTTCTGAAACGAATTTTGCCTGTCCACCATCCCTCTTGCTATACCTAAAAAGAAGGTGATATATCGTATCTCCTTCCATATGGATGTCGGGTAGTGAGAATCCCGTTGGTCCCTCTTTTGTATACTGTAACTAATTTAGAGCTCCCGGGAGGCTCTATACTGTTCTCTGTCGACCTTGGATATCCTTTTAAAATGTAAAGGAAAAATTTTATTATAGTCCAAGAATGTTTCTGTGGACTCCCCGCATGTATAATTGCGTGTACAATTTTCCCATGGGCGTGGATCATGGGGGACGGGGGGACGGGTCCCCTCACTCTTTTGGAAGGGGGGACATCGTCAAAAAGTCCCCCTCACTTTTTCAAAAATGATGGAACAGACTGCAATTATGCCTAGGAAAAGGAAATTTTAAGAAGAAAAATAACCTAAAAATCGTACACTTTTGTTGCAACAAATCGCATCTGATTGCATTCAGTTCTAGAAAAATTTCCCTTAGACCCCTCCCCCATGCCGAAGATCACAAAACTTATTGCCTCCCCGTGACGCAAATTCTGGCTACCACCAACTGCTTCTTCCACGCCTCCAGGACGGCGATTCACAAATGTGAAAAAGTCCCCCCCCCCCCCCACACACACACTTTTGGAGATGGATCCACGCCCATGATTTTTCCTGGGACTTAGGGAGGTTTGAAGACAGTATGTTAACCGTCTCTTGCTCCCCTTTTTCACCCGAACAAAAGTTAGAATTCACTAAATTGTGGACATTTTCTTAACATACAATCACTTTAGAATGACCCAAAGATTCCACCATTTTGCATATAGGCCCCCTAAAATTAACAAAAATTTCTCAAAGGGGAGGGTAAAC
Source organism: Holothuria leucospilota (assembly GCA_029531755.1). Lineage (NCBI taxonomy): Eukaryota > Metazoa > Echinodermata > Holothuroidea > Aspidochirotida > Holothuriidae > Holothuria > Holothuria leucospilota. The sequence goes on from CM055965.1 coordinate 25,398,663, forward strand.
CCCTTCCTGGGATTGCACTCTCGTGTACTAATCAGAAAAGGCTCTCCCACTCTTGCATATAGCGTATACAAATTCCCAGTGCCTAAAAGGGCACGGTTTAGCAGTTATCTGCGGTTCCCCCAATCACCAACTCCCACCGGCACCATCGGTCATAGATTTCTGAAGGGTATACCCTTCAGAAGTCCATAAAGAAGGTGATATATCATCTCTCCTCCCATATAGATGTAAGGTTGTGAGAGTCCTGCTGGTCCCCCTTTTCAGTGTACAATTAATTCAGAGCTCCTGGGAGGATCTATACCGAAAATTTTCGGCGCGCTTCGCGCGCAATTGTTTACGCTCACGGAGAGAGGTAGGTTTTTATTGAGTGATGGATTTATTTTATCACTTTTTACCAAAAATCATTTGAAATCTTTCACGATTTTTGCAAAGTCTTCTCAATATCATGATTTTTGCTTGATCTGTGCACTGTTAGCCTTGAATTGCTCCTTTTACTATCAATAAAGTCCCAAACGTATTCGCATTACTCATCGGTGGGGTTCTACCATAAGCCAATTATTCGTGTGCATAAACGTGATTTCAGAGTCAGCATTGTAAGGACGTGAAACAACTGATATTCATTTTTTCACCCTCCTCTTCTTATGAGAACTGAAAACTTAGTATCGAACCCACCTTCTAATTGACAGACACACATAAAGGGAATTGACGCCGTTAGTCATAGCAATGGTTTTAACTGTAAATTAAAATTTTCGGCGCGCTTCGCGCGCAATTGTTTCATCTGACGTCCTATACCCGAATACCGTATAACGAAAATAAAACACTCATTATGGCAAAAATAATTTCAAATTACCTACACGGGCTCATAATGTTGGCGTGTAAGTTTTAAGATAACTTAGATTCTCCGTAACTTCTGCAGGTACATATAGTAACTTATACTGAGCCATACACATCAAATTCCATGCAACATGAAAAGGTATAAAATCTCACTGACATAAGAACTGGAGCCGATTTCTGTGCTCTTAAAATGCAATATTGCGAGAGCTTACGGGGGCTTCTCCCCCTGGACCCCCACCGGGGCTCCGCCCCTGGACCCCGCCAGGGGCCCTAACGCGGGCCCCTGGACCCCACGCGTAGGGACTCGCGCTTCGCGCTCGTGGTGCACCTTCGGTGCACATGAAGTTTTCCATCTTGGCCCCCCCCCCCTCAAAATTTCTGGATCCGCGCCTGAGTCTTTCTACTTACGTGGTATCCCACTCTTACGTTCCCGTGAACAGACAGATGAAAAGATTTTTGTGGAGCATGGGCTCATGATTAAGTAACTCCCATACTAGGATAATTGACAGTTCCACCCTCATTTTAACACTATTTCTTCATTACATGGCTTTAGCTTTGAACTTTCACCGGTACTCAAAGTGCCCGGGTTTTGGTCCGCCGGTCGTACCCGCCCTCTCCAAACTTACCCACTCCGTTTTGATCGAGATTTAAAGGAAACTATTGAGTTTCTGGTACAGATAACTTCATCCATGCGCTAAAGATACAGAAAGATAGTTAATTCAAAGTAAGGCAACACGGTAGCTTTATTTTCAAGAAACTGGTTCTCACAGAGAGTCGGTTGTTTGTAGCCCAAGAGTTATTTGTTGGCCCAAACTTTCAAAATTTCAAACGATGCAACATCCATAACTTTTTAGTGCATTGTACTTTGGCGAGAAAAGGCCGCTGTTTGAGTTTATTGGCGAGAATGAATAATTATAGGCTAGCTACTTTGTTGTATGTCACCTTAATGCAATGTAAACAGAATATTTCCCCTTAAGTTTTAACTGTTTGCTTCTTTTATAAGAAAATACATATTCATTATTGTTTATGATAGCTTCATGGTTTAGAGCACGGGTTCTCCCACGATCGGTCGCAGCGTCCCAAATATGAGTGAGCTATGCTGAGGTTATGAAGGGTCGTCGGATCATTTGAGCAGTAAAAAAAATGAAATTTAGCCCGTTATAATTTTTTAACTCATTTTTCTTCGTCAGTTCACGTCTTCTATTAAGTGCAGTTCGCCTTAGGGTTACTCACCAAAACGTGGGCTTCAGTAGGTTAAGATTGAGATCAACTGCAGGACAGGGCTGCTAACATTGAGTGAGAGCTCTGAGTGAGATTTTGTCCTTGCAGTATCTGAGCGGAGCAACACCTTGAGTTGGCGCGTAGCACACCAAGAAAATGTTGCCAAAAATGTCTCCCATATTGCAGGGAATGACACTTCCGCAGTGGTATGACCAGGATTAGGCTGACGAAGTGCCCTAGCTCTCTAACGGGGGAGTGGGGTTAAGCCCTGACAACAGCGACGGGCTGCCAAAAGAAAGATGAAGCCATAATTTTCGGCGCTCGGGGGGTATCGAAAATTTTAGAGTCGTAATTGTGAAAATGAAACATTGGAGGTTTTTATTTAAGAAAAGTTAAAAAGGTTGGTTTTCATTGATGAAAGTTCATTGGAAATTTTGGGATTTAATTGAACAATCTACCTCCTTAAGAGGAAACAAACAAGGCAATTGGGGGGGGGGGGTCTTCTCCGACGGGGGACCATGGCCCCCTATGATCACAGCAAGGCACACCTCGTGGCTCCTGCACTTGCATGCCAAAGGACTTACATCTAAACATTCATTATTTTGAGATTTGATGGTTTAAAAATTAACAAAAAACGAAAATTAGAAACAACATTAACTTGCAGGTATTGTTACGCAATCGATATTTTTTAAACAACTAGATCTGTGAAGGAAAAGAAAAACCAGCAAAAACTGTCTGCTGCTTGGAGACTAAATCAGAAATCATTCATTTTGAAAACACTAGTCTCAATTAACTGTAGCCTTACAACTAACGGTGAAAATAAGAGGGTGCATAAAGTCTGCTGAGGGGTGTCTGTTGTGAAGTGGTACAGACGACAGGGGGCAACTCGATATTCATAAGGTTTTTTTAGTCATAAGGGTCACTGTTCATAAGGTTCTGTAGTCATTTTTTCATAAGGTTCATTATAATAAAAGAAAGAGTTCGCTATTCATAAGGTTTGGTATTCATAATCAAAAAAGGGTTCCTTATTCATAATAGAAAAATGGGTCCGTTACTCATAATAGAAAAAAAGGTTCGTTATTCATAATAACAAAAAGGTTCGATATTCATAACGGGGAAGGGGTTCGCTATTCATAATAGGAAAAAGGGTTCGTTACTCATAATAAACAGGGTTTGTACTTTATAATAAAACACATGGTTCATTACTCGTAACACACAAGGATAAGGGGAGGATCAAGCGTTTTTGAGGTGGGGATTCCAGAATAACGAAATTTTCTTCCATTTTACAGGCTAAATGGGCTTTCCATTGCAACTGGGAATAGAGAATTTTCAGTTTTCTATTATGAATAACGAACCTTTTTCTTTATTATGAATAGCGAATCCTTTAACCCATTATGAATATCGAACCTTTTCTCCTTTTATGAATATCAAACCTTGTTTGCCATTATGAACATTGAACCTTTTTTTCGATTATGAATACGGAGCTTTTTTTTTTTTGATTATGAATAGAGAACCCTTTTTTAAATTATGAATAGTGAACCTTATGTATGAATAATGAACCTTTTTAATCCTTTATTTTTATGAATAACGAACCTTATGAACAATGACCCTTATTTTTGTAGAAAAGCACGTTATGAATAACGACCCTTATGAAAAATGACCCTTTTGACTAAAAAATGCTTTTGAATAGCGGGTAGACCCCCCCTTTTCAGTATTTATTCTATCTGGTACCACACCCTTTATTGCCTAAGATAATCTTTTTTGTGTGTATGGCAGGTATGTGCAACCTCCTCGACCTCTGGAACACATTGCGTTTCTTTGATCTACTGAGGGGTCGTATCTGGTAGTGCTGTGGTTAAGGTCTAAACTATAGTCTAAGTGGAGGGTCAGTCCCATTTTTTTAGTAGTTAAGAGCACTTTGATGCAAAGTCATGATGCCATTTGCACTGTGGCGGAGCAAGGGAATTCTGTCAGAGGGTCGAGAATTGCCTGTAAGGGCACTTTGAGGTAGGCAGATACCCTTTGCCTCAATACGGTAAAAACCTTAAAAGGGCGTCAACAGGCGATTTGAGTCCGTGGGGGGCGACCCCCCTGACTATATGGACGCCCCGCCACTGCATTTGGACACCTTTGGAATAATAAGAACCAACTGGTTTGGGTCCATGGTTAAAAGATTCACTCTCACATAAGAACCTCAAAGATGCATCTACGGTAGGGGTTCGGGGTCTCGCTGGGCAAATTTGAAAAAAAAAATGCCCTTATACGTGGTTTGCTGTGTTCCGAGGGCCATGAAAGCTTTGGCATTTTCATCAACTGTAAATGGCAAATATAACGACCCACTTCAGCTGTTCAGGATATTCATTGTTCTGATTTCCTTTTAGGCATGTGCAACATATGGGGCCAGTTCCGCCCCCAATCGCATGGATGTGACCCCCCTCACTCAGTGTTGCATTGTTACAATCACCTTTTTCGGTTCGTGGTACCGCTGTCGAGTACATTCATGCTACATTCCTTGAAATTTAAGCCTAGTGATAAATTGAGTGATCGGAGTGCTACGCGGGCTTATCGAGGACCTTAAACCAAGCATGTTGTTTATTTCTATGGCCATACAGCAGAGTTGTAATCCAGTCACTAGATTCGTGACTCGAGTCACCAATTGTCAAACTTTAAAGTGACTCGAGTCAAGTCATTGACTCGAGTCACTGTACTATTTCAATGGGGAAATTACTCCTGAATTCTCTCGAGTCACTATCATTTTGAGAAGAAGTGACTCGAGTCATGACTCTTTACAACACTGCCACACAGACAACTTTTAATTTTGGTCAAATATTTAATCAATGGCGACAGATACGGAGCACTTAATATTGCCGTAGGTGGCACACTCCTGCTGTATGATAAATTTGTATAAACTACCGGGTACGAAAAAAGTGTTTGTTTCCACATTTTGTGATATACATTATTTTTGCGTGAGAAATTTACGTACCAGCGTGAGAGCGTGACAAAAACTAGAAATGCGTGAGTCTCTCGCTGAATGCGTGAGAGTTGCAGCCCTGCGTGGCACGGTATGGAGGAGAAATAGCCTAAGTAATACAGCATGGACAGACTGTAATAAAAATAACCCTTTGAAAGAGCAATTCACTCGAAGTTTGGTTTCTTCATAGCCGCCGCGATGTCAGAATGTTAGTATCATGGATGCTGTACATGGAAATTAACCCCACTTCATGCATGTAGCGGCCGAGTTGTAGTGTCCACTACGATGTGTGATATGGACGCGATTGTAGTTTTATGTATACAAAGCACATGTGGTTTATGCCCCCAGCCCCAATTAGAAATTATGAATGCCCACAGTTTGCTTTCCATATTCGAGATATTCCTTAATGCATGAATTGTCGTGCACAAAGAGGGGACAGAGTGGAACCTAGGGTTCTACATTTCGGCGGCGAGGGTAAATGATACATCACACTGTAAGTTTGGACAACCACCGTTCTGCCAATTAATTAGGCTTAAACAAGAGGGGGCAAGGCTTCTGAGGGGTGCCATGTTCTCTTCTGGCTACGCCTCTGTGTTCTATGAATTCCTATGGCCAAAACAAATGCCAGCGCATAGGTCAGAGGGTTCTTCTCAGGTGTTTTCCGCCGAGGGCCACATTTCCTTGAGTTTATACTTTTTTCATTGCAGTGGCCAGTTGGGGTAAAGAGGCTCATTGTTCAGGGCCAAGCCCATATATAAGATCTCCGAAAGTGTCTGTACAGTGACGACTTTAGGAATTCTTAATTTGGTTGGTGGTTCTTCAACAGGGGCGCCGTGCGGATCTGAAGCCGACCTCTGTGCTGAGGAAAGAAATTTTGACATTCACACGAGCTAGATAGCAGGACTAACACAAATTTGCCACAGCAGTTTCTCCTCTCCCATGTGTGTGTCGCAAGAGGGGAGAAAATTTAGCATCCCAACCGTCACGGATTGTAGGAAACTGCACTGTAAAAATCACCAGAAAGCCAAAGGGCTTGGTGATTTCTTGCCTCTTGGATATAGGAGTACCGTGGTCTTCAAGTCGACAGTTTCATTGTGAAAATACTGTTCTTAAATCAAGGAAGAAAAAGGTAAGCGTCTACGGGCATATATCAAACAGATAGGTATCATGTGAACAACTTAGCCAAGGTCAAAAATCAGCTTCTTTTATAAATTTGATATATTACAGGTCAGATGTAAAATCGAAACATGTTTCATACTTGACAAATCATGTTTACCAGATTTTCACAATTTGACATCCAGCGACCTCAATTGACCTTTGACCTCTGCTTAATACAAAAGAAGTCATGCACTTGCTGTAACATTGCGCACATGCATGGCTAGTGTGAGATTCATCCGTTTCTTTTCTTGAGATATCGTGTTTATAAGGTTTTCAACATATGAAATACAGTGACCTCAAATTACCCTCACCAAAAGTCATAGGTACTATCTACTCCATGTGGGACACCCACATATTAGGTATCAGATTCATACACATTTTCCTTTTGAAGATAGGCCTATCCTGTTTACAAAATTCTACAGTTTGACCTCTGCTGACCTCAGATGACGTGCGACCTGCATCATAAGGAACAAGCATCATTTTTTTAATAAGGACAATTAAGATTTTCAATATGAGATTCACAAGGTTACCAATCATGGGATGTGGTTAGAGGGAATATTGAAGATTTATACGAGTATGAGATTTATCAATTACGCCTCCTTTCTTGAGATTTTATATTTTTGACAAGATTTTGTTTTCTTGAACTTTAAACCATAACAGTTCAATTTACGTATCTACATAACAGTTTTACATATCAATTTCCAGCCAGTCAAAAAATAATTTATCAGTATTTACGTGAAACATACAAATGTGCTGAAACAAGTGAAAATACGGGATTTAAAGTTTAATAAGTATGTATATATGGCTAAGGGGTATCCAAAGAAGCTCAGGGAAAGAAGGTTATGTATGGACCCCAATTAAACAATACAATAACAATGCATAATTACACATAATTACATTTTAGTCCAAATGTTAGCGACACGCGATTACATTATTTTGCTCACGAACTTGACAATCACGTAGGCCACCCAAGTGCGTGTATACAAAATATAAGACAAATTTGGAAATTATGTTCCCTGATTCGCCTAAGAGACCCAGGAATCTCTTCAGGGGTAGTTAGATCGCAATAAATAGCCATTACACTCTAAAAACAAACGAGTAAATTTCACTCCAAAAAGAGTGTGCTGAGGGACTTCTCCTAAGTAAGAGTAAATTTCACCCGGAGTGGAGTGAAAATTCATTCCAAATGGAGCGATACATTATACACATGGAATAAAATATTACTCTATCAGGAGTGACTTTTCACTCCATTCCGGGTGAAATTCACTCTTACTTAGGAGTGGTCCCTCCGCACACTCTTTTTGGAGTGAATTTCACTCGTTTGTTTTTAGAGTGTATATTGAATTGTAATCCACTGGTGTACCAGGTAGGCCTTACTGGAAATGCTTTTCGGAATCAAACAAAACTCACCCAGTTCCAGAGTGCAAATGTTCAGCCCGTACGGCTTCATATGTAATTAGCCTAAGGGTGGCTTAGTTGAACAATCACGGCGTGGCACTATACTGCTTCACGTCTTCGGGTACGAAAATTCTACGATATTTGACAAATTTCTGCGTAGGCCTATCGCTCAACTGAATTTCTTCACTTTTCTCAAAATCCCCGTATTGGTAAAAAACCACAAGTTTGCAATGTGTGCTTACTGTGCAAAAACATGTCACAGGAAGGGGTTGGAACACTTGTCGTTTGGGACCGATTATCTCTCATGGTTAGAAGTAAGAGAGGACTCACGGTTGTTACAGCTCTTGTTTCTTTTTGCCCCTGGGCTCATTCATCCTTTATTTCACAGGGTCCCCAGTGACGAGCATTTTTTTATCTTCTCCGATGTTTTTTATCTCAACTACAAAAACTGGTTAAAATAGTGGGCGCTGTTTCAACTTTAAAGCCGCCGTCTTCTTGTGGTCATCGTAAAGTTTGCATCTCCCCCCATAAAATTCTCTAAGAGTCGAAAATCTTATCATCAAAATACATGCGAGGGAAGTGAGTCAGTGGCGCCGGCACGGGGGTGGGGCGCAATCGATTTCTGAAATTTTTTTTTTGAAAATTTTAAAATTACCCCAGGCGTCTAAGCTATAGATTTCTGTAGGGGGTAGTGGTGAGGTGTGTTTTCAACCGAGTGATGGATCTATTTTAATCATTTTCTATCATAAACGGTTCTCAAACTATTTTTTTCGCAAATCCTTCGCAAACTACCAACGTTTTGGGGCGCTCCGCGCGCAAATCTTACCTCAATTTTGTCCTTATTATTAATATCTTCCGATAACATCTCCCGGAGAAGCGCAGCACCAAAAGTTGGAAGCTATTTACGAATTCCCAGGTAAAGACTGACTTTTTGATTGACAGATAGGTTTTGTTGGGGAACTGAAAGTTTCTTGATGCTAGAGCCTGAATACAGGTTTTGTTATGAAAATCATATTTAATGAAAAATTTCGGTGTACTTTGCACGCATTCGTCACGGTTTGCACTCCACTTCTTCTTTTGACACCTATCCCCCGCCTACTTCATGCGAACCATGGGCAGGTTGGGAATGAGAGGTGATAGGTGATCAAGGGTTGTGCAGAAGATGGAGTTCTGAATAATTTGCTCTGATTTTGGGTGGAGTTAATTTGGTGCACAGTCCTGGAGACGGGGGGGGGGGGGGGGGGAGGAAGACTTGAGAATAATGAGCCAATTTTCGTGAATGCAGTTAGAGTGGTGAGAGATGTGGGTGTGTTGTGAGGGAAGTGAAAATGGAGACAGCCCAGGCCTAGGCTCGATTTTGCACTCCATCTCATGACCATTATTATGGTAATGATACAAGGAACTATTCTGATCTCAACACTTTTCCGAAAAACAGAGGTACATCCCTCCAACCTCTGTAGGGGCCTCGCATCAATATGGGATCTTCAATCTAATTTGTAGCATGATGAGGGAAGCTGAAAATACGTATTGGCCGTTATACATTTTTCAATAAAAAAAAATACCGAGGGCTTTGCAGGCAGCCATTATTGGTACAGATGATGAACGGTACTACATTTACAACGAAAAAGCATTCTGAAACGCGCTTGTTAGTCCTCCACCCCTTTCGCTGTACCTTTCTGGGAGTCTAATATCACCTCCCTGCACTTATACTCTCCCTCTCATTCGCCATTGCTGAAAGCTGGTAATCTGGATTTTCGTTCAAAATTAGTCAAAATACGTTCGTTGTAAAGTGCACGGCGTCATACTCTGTAATATCATTTGGATGTCAGGTAAAGAAGCATCCATGTCAGTGCCTCATTTAATATAATTAACCCAGAGCTTCCAGGGGGGCCTTTACCTGCCTCGGGTACCCTTGTATAATGCACAATGAAGTAAAGGAAAAATTCGTAATAGTCCAAAAATGTTTGTGTGGACTCCACGTAGGTATTTTTGCGTAAAAACTTTCCCCGAGTAGGAGGCAGTAAAGTCAAAAGGGGGCTTCGGGAGGTTTTTTGACAACATACTCTCCTCTTTCACCTAACCAAAAATTAGAGTTCACTAAGTTAAGGGCATTTTCCAACCATATGATCAGTTTAAAAATTATCCCAAAGAAAGCACTGTTTTGCATCTAAGCAACCTTACATTAACAAAAATTTCCCAAAGGGGAGGGAGACGCTCCTTCCCCCTACACCTCTCCCCCAGAACGGCACCTTTATGAAGTGACAAAGGAAGGATCCTCCCCTGCTGTATATTGCACAAACGCATAAAAAAGGTACAATTTAGGCAGACTTGGGGGTTTAATTTAGGCGGCATTACGACGTCATCTGTGGTGCCCCCCCCCCCCATCACCAAGCTCTGGCGGCGCCAGTAGGTGATGTGGTAGGTTCACGCTGGACCCTTTTCTTTCTGGACCAGGCTTACATTTGGGACGTCAAATTCGCGGCGAGACAGCCAAAACTGTCTGCAACAGAGGTTCCCCGTGGACTGCGAAGGCAAACAGTCTGATAGTATAGACCTTATGCATTGACGTCACGGAGGGTAAACCAGTGAAGCATACTGCACGCACGATGTAGACTTCGCACGCGCGCGTTGTAGACTTACGCGCATATCCGACCGGTGCACATATCAACTGCCTGCATTCGTTGGTGTAAGTTGCAATGATGCTCGCTTACCTCCACGGGGGCGCACTCTCTGTTCTGTGACGTCATATGCATATTGTCTATTCCATAGGCCTAAGCATCCCACTGTTTCAGGTTTTCAGTATTGACGGATACGAAATGTTGGTAGCCTATCTTTTATAGAAACACGCAAATCGTGTAATACTAACTTTGGCTAAGCCCGACATTTAATAGCGCGCGATATTTACCGGATTGCGTATTTCCATATACGGGAAAGGTCCAGGGACGAATGTTCCGTCGGGCCAAGGCAAAGTTCCATGACCTCTAGGATGTTTACAAGGTTGAGATCCTAAGAATGATGCGTTTAACTATATTCAACTGGCATTTGACGCACTAGCCAGACCACAAAAATCAAACTTTATTTTTTTTTTAATTTACAATAGCATTAATAGAACTAGAGGCCCTACTAGGACTATAGGGCGTTCGATTTCATGTGAAGCAAGATCACAGAGGATGGATTAATCGTGGGGATCGAATGGGGCTTTGGCACAATAATGCAATCTATCACACGAAAGTAGTAATGGAACCAGCAGCCTATAGGCCTATCTACAATGAGCACGCACGAGGCCAACGAAAGCAATAGCATTTTCTGGAAATTTTAGTAATCGTTTTTTTTATATAACTTTTTCGTTTTTGTAGTTGTACTATTTTGGGGTCTAATTTAGACGCCCTGAGACCCTAACCGCCTCTGTTCAAATGGCTAATCCGGCCATGTGTGTCTTTCGAGTGATGTTTAAGTTCACACAAAGTTTTAGGAGACTACTGTCTTTCACGCTAGCGTCAGCAAGCTTAGTACTAAACGGTAAAGTCACAGTGGGACCGCAACTGACAAGGATTGGAGCCCCGCCTCCCCAGTTAAACATGAATCGTATCGCCTAGTCTGTACAGAGCCGCATATGGCTATGCGGTTGTGAAGATGTAGGCTCCTTCATCTAGACGTCATAGCTCGATAGTCAAGACGACTGTAACGTCTACACTGTCTGCGGAGCAGTCGGCGTCGCACCATGGGCTTCTCCGGGAGGTCACAGTCTTCAATAACAGGCTGGCATTACAACTGGAAATGAGAGACGAGGAAGGTAGGCGACGATGGTAGGAGTAAGTGACAATATTTCAGTGTATTACAAGGTCAGGAAGCTAAGTGGACTAAGGAGTAAGGACCCTCTAAATATCAATTAAAAATTAAGTGACAGCCCCCCCCCCCCCCTCACAAACACACATAGGCTGCTGAGCAGAGATAATTCAATCACTTCCTGGTTGCGTGGCTTCACGAACTAGTTGATGAGACGGTACTGCTAGCTTTTTCCATTGGTTGCAACATTAAATGAATGTACACATATCACATGCAGACACCTTATGAATGTCTGTGGACACAGCCACTTGGGCGGCGATCCTGGGGGAACATGCCCCCCCCCCCCAATATTTGAGAAATCGCCCATTGACTTTTGATTTTTCACACAGTAAATTTTTTGAAAATGGGGTGTTGTTACCCCCCCCCCCCCCCCATATTGAGAACAAATCGCCGCCGTTGGTCGCGGCATTTCACCTGTCAACCGAGATCATTTAATCTGCAGTTAATGGGGTGCAAATTGTGATTACGGTGTAAATACTGTAAATGTTTTACAACTTACAGGAAAAAACCTTTTGCATGTACATTGGAATTTAAGTTTAATTGGATTGAGAAAAGAAATGAATACAAAATTATGGAGAGCAACAGGAAAAAGATTTAGATAGGAGACTACTTCTGTCCTGTAACAGTTGTAACAGGGTGGAGGTGGACGTGAAGGGTGGCTAAATGGCAACTGGATGGTTATCTGGCTGAAGCTTTGCCACAAAAGCAAGAACATCAACACCTCAACAAAAGTGTGTGTGGGGGGGGGGGGGGGAGCATGACTTGACCAGCACTACGAGTGCAAACCGGGAAGCCCTAGAAGTGAGGGATCCTGGGCACACTGAAGGCCCCTGGAAAAATTTGGGGGCTGCACGTATGTGGTGTAATCTGAGGCATTTACTAATGATTTTAATCCATTGAATGGTTGTTTCCACCATTTTCAGTCTGAGTTCATTAAATCAGTTACATTGCAAGCTATGGAATCAAGCATTTGCCTACTATTTTCATCAGGGTTCTGAAAAAAGTAGTGGGGATAATCCAATCCCCTCCACTTTAAAAGTGTGAGGAGGAGATGTCCTCCACCTGTTGATGCCCATACACAACAGGCATGGATACAGGGGGGGGGGGAGATTTCCCGGCCCAAGCCCCCCTTTTTTGCCACATCAACAATAAAAAATACGTGAAAATTAGCATAATGCTTATCTAGGAGAATATTAAATGGGGCTTTCAGCCCCCCCCCCCCCTTTTGAAATGTCTGGATCCGTGCCTGACAAAAGCACCATATAAAACCAAGCCCATTTTTAAAAAATGTAAAAGATTTGTGGATTTGTGGAAACAGATTATCAATGGTCTGAGGGTGATACATTTATATACAGCCAACAAAATAACAACAAAAGAAATTATTTTCACGTTGCAAAAATACATTTTTCCTGGTGCAGACTTCTCATTTGGCTTGGATATTTAAACAAAAAAGCCTTTCTTTTATTATTCTTATCATCTAAATGAACATACTTATATCAATTTCATTCTACTTGTTGCAATGCTTAAATTTACAGCAAAAGAAAAAAAATCAGGTCTATGCCTGTATATATTTAAAGGTGATCATGTGACATGGGTGTCACGTGCAAAATTATAAATGTATAAGCAGTCTGACTAAAGAGTTACATTCATAACTATCACATTATATACTAGTAACATTCAAGACTCAAACATGTAATAATATTTTGTCAACCTCTTAATAAGACAACCACATCTCGTCATTGATATGCAGCTTGGTAATAAAACACCAAATGTGACTCCCTGCCCTCCAATGGAGGGAAGTAAAAAGAAAAAAAGGGGGGGCCTGGCAGTACCACAGAGGGCAGCATTACAGTAAAGGATGGTAAGGAAAGTCAGACTCAATTTACACTTGGCAGTTAAATCAGGCAGAACTGACCCTTTAAAGTTACAAAAATACTAAATACATGACCAAGAAAGAAGGAAAATAGAATAAGCCTCATATCTGAATCCGGCAGTTTTCATTCAAAAAGTTTCCATTATAACACACTGAATTTTAGCAGTCCTTTGATGCTCTAGCACTGTACTATTTCATTACATGTTTAAGAAAATAAGAGAAGAGACAAAACGAGAGAGAGATGAAAAATAAAAAGAGCAAAAAGCGTGGCACCATTAAATATTTAAATTCATCACATCTCCCACTAAATCCGTCATGACAAATCATCAGCTAGTGTGTGATACTGTGATCAAGGTGACAGGATATTGAGCACTCTTCAATCGACATTAGCTGCATATGGGATGTCCAGGAATAATATCACTTCAAAAAAAATTTGGACTTGGCCAATTTTTGACCACACACAACAGGCCATGAACAGTTGCTATTAACACCATGGTAAAATACAAACACACATCACGTGTTCCACAAAGAGACATTTACAAAGAATACCCCACAAGACACTTCCAATGGAGGTGTACCATCAATGTGTCAAGTCGGAATTTTAGGGTACCAATTATTAATAAGCTGCTTTTTTGTATGGAAAAAAAAAGAATTTTGAAAGGTCAGTTCTTTGAGAGCTGGACCATAATGAAGTATTAATGAATAAACTAAAAGCATACAGCCAAAGCTTGAGGGCCACTTTAGCTTTTCAAAATCCCTCCCTCCAAATTCTTCACAACTGAATTTATTTTAAAGTACTTTCTTGTAAAAGATTCTTGGGAAGGTAAGGAATGAACTGCAGAAAACAAAATATGCTTATTTTTAATAGAAAAAGAGCCACAAAAGAAGTGTGTAAGCAAAAGACAAAAAGAATAGACAGACAGTTAATGATATCAGCTAAAGCAGAAGATATTTTAACACAAGAAATGTACAAAAGGGAAGTAGCAGGTTTGCCTATCTAGATAGAATATGATTATGTCCAATAGTTACTATAAAATGAGGTACAATGTTATACTATACACAACCTTTTTACAAATTACAAAAGACAAGAAAAAAAAAGAGAAAAAAGAGAGAAAAATTGACACTATGTCTACCTTGAAATGCAAATAAGTTTACAAATGCTTGATGAAGAATGAGGTTATTTGCTGCTTGTTATTACAACTATGGCATTAAATGCCTTTTTCTCAAGTATACAAAAGTGACAGGAGGTACTATGCCAATACTAAATTACTCCATGAGCTTTGTACAAATCCCAACGCACATGTCTGACACGTAGTGGAACTAACGTTCACCCCTGACTTAAAGCTACAAAGAATCTATATGTAAAAATAAATTTTAGCTGGCTTTTTTTAGTGTACTAATACATTGAATATAGACTTACAGAGGTCAATTAGGTTAACGTTCTTTATAAAATCATCGCTGTCAACAAAAAAACCAACAAAAAAACCAACAAAAAAAAAAAAGAAACAGAGCAAAAAATGTAAAATCAGTTTGCTCCGGTGTTACAAAAAAGATAAGTGAGTAAGCATTCCAAATGGTCACAGAATTAAGTGATAAGCAAACATAATTGAAAACATGAAGAATCCCTCCGATAATGTTAACATTTTCTAGCACCAAGTACAAATTAAGGATTTTATGACATGATACTCACAAAAAAAAAGCTGCTTTTTTCCTAGAATACTTTTGATTGGCAATGGATCACTTGCTTACAATGAGGCAAACCAATGATCAGCTTACTATTACGAGGTATGTACTGTATGAATATTGTATAACCCACATTCAAACCACCTTTTTCAAAATCTGACAATCTCACTCACGTTATTAACACCAGTTACAACATTTTCAACGTATCGCTTGATTCCACACAAATGTACAGTTTTACCTACAGAAAAAAAAAGATATTTAAAAAGCAAAGTGTAACTCCATGGGTAAATACTGTCTTACACTGTACAGAGATACAAGACTTTGAATAGCAAAGATTTATTTAAACACTAGTCTTTTATTAATAATTTTCCTGCAAAACTATAAAACAGCATTAGGCGCGAATGGCTCTAAAGATTAATGAGGTCCCACTAGTAAGTGATTCGTACACAATTCGAGGTATTTTGATTTCCAACAATTGTCCTCCTCTGACAAAAGGAGTTTTAACAAATACAGACACACACAATCTCCCTCTCACGAAACACTATACAAAAACCAAATTGAACTGCAACATGAGACAATGACCACGATACAGAAGGCATTTGCGGAGCACAAGGAGGGTAAGGAGGTAAGTTTACTATGACAGGCTTCACCCACTGTATCCGACCTAAAGAAACATCAAGCACCAGCTCATCCTTCCCACAGTAATCAAAAAAGTACAATAAGTTACTCAACAAACACTTCAACCGACAGCAGTGATAAAAAATTCAAGCTCTGTCATACATACTGTCTTACCGTCTCGATCACTAAAAGAAAAAAATTCATAGAAAGGCAGGTGTCAAGGTTACTTAAATAGCAAAATCTTTCACGGAAAGGGGTTTAATAGTTCAATAAGCTGGTTTGACCACTACAGAGGTGTTCTGTTTGTTACAAAAAAAATATACACAAGTGTACTATTTCAGCTGGATACCCTTTTGTAACCTTCAAAGAGAAGGAGAAGAGGCAGTGAAAATTGAACTTCTTTTTTTTTGGAAAGGTACAACACTTGGGGATCAAGATTGTGACAGCACCAAATTACAACACAATACAAAAGTTATAACAAATTTCAGAATTTGCATTGGTATAAAAACACCAAATGACTGCATTCAATTCTAACCAAATAAGCAGTTATGTAAGTTTCAAGTTCTTTATGGGTAGCCAAGAGAGTACTGTCATGGCCCCAGCAACGACTATCTACACAGCATAGGTTGTAAGTACTTTAAGTAAAAGGAGGTAACTCACAGAACAAGGAGTTTTCTTGGCACATTTTAAGTATTTAGAAATTCCGAGAGGCATTTAGAGATTAATTTTCAGTCATACATCTTTGTATTGATAATAGTTATAGCCTGCCAATGAACTATCACATACACTCCTTCCTTTAAACACACATAGAACACATTCCTTGCAGACATAAAAGTTTGAAGTACACCAGTGTTAATGGATGCCATAAATTCCAGTACGTGACATATTAATATTTCATATTCATTACAACTTTTATGAAAAGCAGACAAAATGTCCAATATGACAGTTCTCTTTGCTCCTTATCATGATCCTGGGACCATTTTGCTTATTAGCAACTTCTAATAAGACCACAAATTTAGAAAGTGAGAATTCTTACGACTAAAATACCCTGGTTTTTTTTTTCTCTACTACCAATTCTAAACTAACTACTGCAAAGTCATGATTATGATGAAGATTGAAGTATGCCAATGGAATTAAGGCATGAACATCTAGCACAGTATGCATTACTATTCACACCTGTTTTTCAAAAGCTTGCTGCCAAACGCCTACTTTCCATTGCGCTATACATATGTGCCATACATAAGTAGCACTGCTTTGGGTATGCAAACAAACCTGTGAAGAATTCTCTTCTTTGGTCTATTGCAACAGCATTTTCTAATCTTCTAGCTTATCCATATTCCCGATACTACTGCTTTCATTCTAAATGGTCTATCACTTCCTAGGATCATGCAAACCCTGCACAGAATGTCCATAGTGTATACAATAATATTTTATAGAGGCATTGACCATACACAATGTCAATATGTGACATCTCATCTTGAGTAAACAAACATAGCTGCACTTTATCCTATAATTCAGCTGTAACCTCTACATAAAAGCAAGCTTTTCTTTTCAAAGGCAGTTTTTGGATTTCCATGAGGACAATGAAAAAAGTGCTTGTCTTTTCAAAACATGTTAGAGGAAATGTGACATCTTTAGTTTAATTTGGCACGTTGACAAAAAGGCAGCATTTTTACTATAAACCCTCTTTTAATGGTCCTTAGAAGGAAAGTGGCAGAAAAACTTTAACACCACCATGTTACAATCTTGACTGAACTTCTGAATACAAGTCAGAGACAGGAACATTCGGTGGAAGTTTACAAATATTCCTGGACTCTAACATACTAGAGGTTCATCAATACATCTAAATGGTAATATGGTAAATAGCTGCTCTCTTTCTTAAAGGTACACCCTAAAATATTCTGGTATGGTACATATTTTTTTATATTTTGTATGGTGGCAGTAAAAAGATTTGTTTCCACATTATTATTACTTTTGTACAGAAACCAACCACAACCTGAGTTGCCAATGAACCTGATTATTTTTCCTTCTTAGCATCTGCCTTGGACAGCAGCTCATACTGACTGAGAAATGCCCTCTGTTGGTGAGTAAAGGAATGCAGATGCTTCAGGACGTCCTCGTCAGTTATCAGTGTTTCCTTTGGGCAAACCTGGCAGAGGAATCGATTGGAGGGTAGCTTCTCCACAGTCTCTTCAATATTGACAACTTGGCCCAGAAAGCATGACGTCACCTGGTGAGACTTGACGGATTCTAAGTCAGTGTAGACCTTCTCGCATCGCTTGCAGAGGTACCTGTTTGTGGAGGAGTTTGGTTTCAAGATCAGTTCCATCTCCTTGATGCCACTCATACTGCTTTTCTTATCACTGGAGGAAGAGCTACTTCCTGCCTTGTGATGCTGGTCCTTAGCTCCCTTAGTTGACATAGTCTGCTGCATGTGTTGTTGCATCTGCTGGAACTGTTGAATGGCCAAAGGGTTCCCGGCGTACGCCTGCAATAAATGTGGAGAGAAAGCCGCTGCTGCTGCTTGCATGGCAGGATCTTGAGTATAAAACATCTCAGCACCCATGGGGTACACTGGATACATCATTGGCATCTGGGCATAGTAAGGAGCCAAGCCACCGTAAAAGTAAGACATAAGGGCTGCATCTCCTGCAGATACATTGGGTAACATCCCATAACTTGAAACTTGCGCCTTTGACTCTTGAGATTGGTTCTTGGATTTCTCAGATTTGCTTTCCCCTTTAGACTTACTGCTCTCTCCACTATGCTTGCTACTGCTCCTTTCTTCTTTCTTCTCTTCCATTCCAGGGAAATGAATTTGTGGTGGGAATGATGGCATCATATGTGCTTGCATAGCTTGCATGGCTTGCATTTGAGCTGTTGCCATTCCTCCTGTATTGGACATCAACCCAGAAGAAGCAGCAGCAGCGGAAGTGGAGGACACCAGTGGATGAGGACTATTCGATGGTAATTTGTTCAGCTGCTCTGAGGTGGTCGGATTCTCTGTTTTCAATACACTGGACTGTTCATCTCCTACATCATTCTTTTCCATCTCCATCCTCACTTTCTTTTTCACATTTCGAATATGCTGCTCAGTGAAAATATGATCCCTAACAGACATCATACCCGCGTACTTAACGCCACACAGCGTGCACATTTCTGGTCTGCCATCGCTGGCTGTACCAATCAAACCAAACTGCTTTGTGACATTAGATTTCACCTTCTTTTCCTTTGCCCGAGAATTTTGGAACCAAACTTGAACAACTCGACGAGGGAGCCCAACCTCCTGCCCAAGCAACTCGCACTCTTGCATAATTGGTGTTCGGTAGTCTGCAAAACAGTGCTTCAAGACTTTCAACTGGAACTGGGTCATGTGGGTACGATACCTCTTCCCACATTCTTTAAGCCTTTGCCTTTGTTCAGCATCATCACAGTTGCTGATGGAATCCTCACTACGGTCCAGTGATCCTGCTTCAGAGGGTGCTCTTTCAGAATTGGCAAGATCTTCTCCAACCATACTGCTGGTGGGAGACATGATATCAGTCTCTCGTGATGTACCCTCACTAGCATTTTCATCAAAGGATATTTCTGATGTGTAGACATCTAGTTCATCAGAGCCTTCACCATACTTATCTCCATCCTCCTCTGCATTAAAAGCATCATCTCTCCGGGATGAATCGTGACTGTCCTCATTGTGGGGGCGACTATATTCATAATGTCCTCCATCTTCTGATATAACTATGAAGTCATCTCTATTCTTGCTCTTGGAAGTGGAGAAAGAATCATAACACTCCTCACTATGAGTTGATGCAGCTCGATCTGAATGAGGAGAGAGAAGACCTGGCTCAGACTGGGAAATGAGCTCCTCTAGTTGTTCTTTACTGGAATACTGGTCAAAGTGCCTCATTCTTGCATGAGTCTCCATTGCATTCTTCGACTTGAACATTTCATCACAGAATGGACACTTTCTAGCCTGCTGTAGGGCAGATATGCGAAACTGACCTTTCCTTTCCCTTGCCCTGGTGTTCTGGAACCAGACCTGCACTACCCTCTTTTTAAGTCCCACTTCATGTGCAATCATATCTAACATTCTTCTTGTGGGGTTACTGTCTTCCTGGTACTTTGAATATAGTATGTCCAGCTGAGCTGGTGTTATTGTGGTCCTCAGTCTCTTGTCTCTGTGTTGGTCCGAGTCGTTTCCTCGATCTGAGCTATCACTTGCTTCTGAAAACTTCCTCTTTGATGGTGAGTCCTCTAAGCTGCCAGTAGAAGCACTGTTCATAAGATTCATGTACTTCTCTTGGGTCAGGCCATTGACATCTTCATAGGGCATGTACATATAGGGCACCTGCTGGCCAGGAAAGTAACTACCAAAGATACCCATGTTCATAAGGTGCATCTGCTGGTGCTCCTGCCAATCGTCAGAGGAAGCAAAACTAATGTTACATTTATCACAATGATAGCTCTTGGGTTCCTTTTTGATGACTATGTCCTCCTTTTCCTTAGCTTTCTCAGAAGAAGAGGATTTCTTCTCAGATTCCATTTTACTGATTCCTGAGGCAGTCAATGGCTGAGAAGGACCAGGCTTGGCAGCACTTCCAGTGCAGAGATGTTTCTGGTGCTTGATCAAGTCATGGAACCTTTGGAAGATGAAGCCGCACCGGTTGCACTGATAGCTCAAACAAGAATCTCTATTTCTGAATTCATCACCTGGATCAACTGACAAGTCTGGAGGAGGTTGGTTTTCAAAGATCTTTCTTGCTTTCTGTCTAGCATTTTGAAACCACACCACAATGACTCTACCATTGAGATTAAGTAGTCTTGATAGATGCTCCACATCTTCATCCCTTGGGTAGGCATTGGATTCAAAGAACTCCTGTAACACTTTTATTTGGTAATCAGTGAAACGTGTCCTTCCAGATCGACGTGAAGATGGGGTGTTAGACCCGACACTGGAACCACTAGATGTAGTTGTTGGTGGGGAAACAGCTGACAAAGAATGGGTTGCTGGGGAAACAGGGGAAGACAAGGGAGAAGCCATATCAGAGATGCTTGATGTAGGAGTAGATGCAACCGATGTAGAGGGTTTCACTGGTCTAGACTCAACTTTTGATTCTTCTTTGCTTTTCTTTTGCATGTCCGTCCACAAGGTCTCTGCCCGATCTTTTCTATCCCTGTCTTGCTTTTCTCTGAGTAATTGCTTACCTCCAGTTAGCTGGTCTTTAACCTGGAAAGCTTCTGATGAAGTATTATGATCACCTGAGAGCTTACTAACCTCCGCATCAGCTGATAAAAATGGACTGGATGCCTTTCTTTCTTTATCCTCACATTTTGATGAAAAAGTAAGACTTGCTGGAACACTCTGTTCTGATGGTGGTGGATAAGAGTTCAAAGCACTCATTCCTTCAAGTTCCTTCATGTCATCATATTTCTCCTTGACATCAGCATCTTTTTCTTTGTAGACGTGTTCCTCTACAATGGGGGCAGCACCACTTGATAGTTCTAATTCCATCGGCGGTTCCGCCTTTGAGGGAACAGCTGGTTTTTCTTGTTCAAACTTGTCACCTCCTGTTTCAAATGCTGGAGTAGAACCATCTCCCTTTTGTTTTACAACCTCACTTTTGGTTTCAACCTCTAATGTCTGGCTTTCTTTTCTATCTACATCTTTACCTCTCTCATACTCAGGTTTTACCAGGAGTTTCTCTTTCTCTGGAATTCGTGGCTTGTGATCTATTTCAGCCGTCTTTAGTTTTTTCCAGGGATTTTCTGATCGTATATTTTTGGAATCATCATCTTTCTTTTCCTTCTTATTTTTATCAACAACATCTGTCAATGTAGTGGTTGGAGGATTATTGAAGTTATATGGAGAGTCTTTATTTCTCTGTCGTTCTTTGAAGAGGGTGTTCCTAAACCAGTGTTTAATAACCTTATTGGGGAGGCCTGTCTTCATTGACATTTCCATAATCTGGTCATCAGCTGGTGAATTACTGATATTAAAGTAAGCTTTGAGTACCTTTAGTTGGTCTTCCGAAATGCGCGTTCTGCCTCTCTTCATTCCTGGTCTTGAGGGCACTGCTGCATTGGGGTCAAGAAATGGCATTTGTTGTGAAGGAGGTATTGCAGTAGAAGTTGCCTGTAATGCATGCATGGTAGGTTGCATTACTGGGAAAGGCTGCATGGGCTGCTGCTGCATAGCCTGCATCATAGCTAGCTGGTAAGCATTTGAGAGAAGCATTTGCTGTGTCTGTGGCTGGGTTGGAGGAGGCATAATTTGACTGCCAGCCTGTTCCTGCAACTTCTCCATAGCTTTCAGAGTATCCTCACTTGGTGTCACTGGTTTAGGAGGTGGAGTGTTCTTGCTATCATCAGTGGCTGGTGACTTGCGTTTCAGGTCAACAGAAGAGGGTCTGGAACCGCTTTCGACGTCTGGTTTTTCTTTTTTGATAGCAACTTTCTCTGTGGAATCTGCATCACCTTCATCATTATTCTCATCCAAGAGTTCATCTCTGAAGACTTGAGCATACTGCTCTACTTTGTTAATGTCCAATAGCTGCTTGTGCATCTCTTCCACATGTGCTTTGAAGACCCAAATACTGGAGAACTCCTTCTGGCAGTCTTTGCATCGGTATTTGTCTTCAGCAGCTATGCTCTGAGGTAGTCCTTGTGCAAATTCATTGAACTGCTGAACAAGATCAAATCCGTAGCTGGCAAGCAGTTTACGTTGCACTGCAGAAGAACGCTTGCGTTTGACTGGAACTCCTTCTACTGTGGTTGTGCTCACTGGGGCAGTGGTTACTGGCGGCGTGAGGTCTTGAGACACTGGAGGAGTGCCATTTGTCTCTGCTGAAGATCTTTTTATACCATGAGCCTGTTGGTGGTGTTGAGTCAGAGCCTCCTGGCTTTGAAACTGTGCTGCACATACAGAGCATGTTGGTACAGACACTGCCATCGGGTGGTAAAAGCTAGGAGGGAAACCTGCAGCCATGGCCATCATTGCCAGTTCTGGAGAAATCATTCCATTGGGGTCCATAGCTTGAGATGGATTACCAGTCAAATGGGCTGCAATTTGTTGCTGTAAGTATGCCTGTTGATAAGACTGCATCTGGGCAAGCTGCTGAAATTGAAGTTGCTGAAAGTGAACCTGCTGGGCCTGCATTTGAGCATGTTGCTGTAGTTGGGCTTGTAACTGCTTCTGTTGTGAATCATTGATTGAGGTGTTATTTCTGGTGCTTTCAATTGGGCTCTCTTTACTCTCAGTTGCTTCCTCTTGTCTTGAGTACTCCCTAGTACTGCTGCTACTGCCAGAACTATTCCCCTGATTTTCCCTTTTGTTGGCTCTACTCTGGTGGAGTACAGATCTGAAATGAGTATCTAGGGTTGTGTGAGTGCTGTACGATACCTTGCACAGCTTGCACCTGTATGGTTTGGTCTCTCCAGGGAGGTACTCAGCATCGGGATCTCCTGGCTCATTCAAACTCTGTTTTAACTTGTGCAAGTGTGAAACTGAATTGAGATGACTCAAAAGAATGCTTTTCTGAGTAAAGGATTCCCTGCACAAATCACACTTGAATGGACGTTTAGGATCAAAGTAACGATCCATCATGTAATTTTGTTCATTCTTATGTTGAAGAGTCCTCTCATGCTTCATTCTCTCACTTTGACGGGCGAAGCCAATTATGCACCGGTGACACTTGTACTTCTTGGCAGGGTCATAGTAGCTGTCTTCATCAGGTACCACAGGTTCTGCAACCGCATCATCTGTGGTCTCATCCCTGGCATGTCTCCTGTGGCTTTCTTTTGACACCCCTCCATCTGCTAGAGGCTTACTTTCAGAGTGCTTGGTCTCAGCCAACTTTGGTGTGGTTGGAGGTGATGGCACTGCTTCATCTAAGGGTGCACCCAGAGCCTCACGTATCCTTGGTATGGTATTATAGTATTGCAGCAAATCAGTTTTACTGAGATCACTGTGCACAGTATCAATGTGGATGCGCAAGACTGAAGGAGAAGGGAATGACTTCTGGCATGCAATGCACTTTATCATGGAGTGAGTACGATCATGTTCCATCAACTTGTCCCTTGTCTTGAAGGCCAAGGTACACTGACTGCATTTAAATTTGTAAGCAGATATGTTGTATGTTGCTACCTTCGGCTTGCCATGAATTTCCTTGAAATGAGTCCTCAGGCCAGAGGGTGTCTTGAAGTACTGATTACACCCTCTCTTCCAGCACAAGAACCCCGGACCACTGGGTGTATCTTGCTCTGTAAGGGGACATACTTTTTCTTGGTGAGTGTAGAGGAGATCTATGTTTGGAAATTTCTTGTGGCAGTTCTGACATCTATAAAGATCTGTGACATCAGCCTCTGGAAAAGGGCCACCTTTAGCCAAATCTATGCAATCAGGCTCTTTCTCTTCTGGAATGCTTGCTTTTGGTTCAGCAGTCTCTGGCTTCTCTACAGCCTCTTCTTTCACCTTTTTTTCTGTTTGAGCTGCTACTGGATTGGAAGTGGACGGTTGGGAATTCCATTCGGAGGTCTCTACTTTTCGGAGGAGACCCTGGATGCACTCTTTAGAAACATTGTGAATATCCATCAGGTGCACTTCGAGATTGATTCTGTTTGTACAGACCTCTTGACATAATGGACATCTTAGTAGAGAGTGTGGCTTCAGGGTATGTTGACTGACAACGTGGTCAGCAATAAGCTGATTGTCCACACTACTGAATTTGCAGTAAGGACAGGCAAAGACCTGTGGGCTCTCTGGCTTCTCTGGTAGAGGTACATTAAATTGAGAAAACATTTGCATAAGTTTGTTAGTTCCTTCAACACTACTGAGTGGTGAAATTCTTTCACTAGGAATCTCTTGACTCTCCTGCTCTTTACCACTCTCTGGGTCCTTCTTGGATAAATCCAATGCAGCCTCTGTTGTAGTAGATTCAGCTGATGAGGATGGTTGGGAGTTTGGTCTGGAGTCAGACTGCTTGTGAACAGTGGTCTGAGTTTCACCCTCTGAGTGGTGCTGAGACTGGACATGCTGCATCAAATTCAATTTGTTCTTTGTGATAAAGTTACAAAGTGGACAACGGAAACTTTTAGAAACAACATTGTAAGTGATTTTAATTTTCTGTAAGTGTCGAAACAGCTTCATGTTTGTTTCATGGCGGAAATTGTTGGGATGGCAATGTGAGCATAGCTTGTCCACACTATGTGTGTAAAAATCACATGCATTGCAGCGGACCTGAACAGGATTGCCAACATTCATGTACTTCAGCCTCCATTCATTCTGCTTGCCGCCCTCACGGATGTGGTTGAACAAGTTCAACTTTTGATTGTGTTTGTCAGTTTTCAGATGGAGTTGAAAGTTAGCTTTGACCTGGGTGGAATAATTGCAGAGGGTACATTGCTGTGTATCACCAATGACCATCTTCCACAAGTGAGTGTTTGGCTCACTCCTGTCCTTCTGTACATGATGAAACAGCGCTTCAAAGCTGTCAGTGCTAAATCTGTTGCACACAGCACAATGGAACAGACTTAAAGGTTCATCCTTAGAAGGGTCATCTGGAACTGATGCATTACCCTCCTCTGCTATCTCCATGGGATTGATACCACTCATTGCTAACTGGTTCATCATAGCTCTATATGTTATAGGGTCATACTGGTAGTTAGCCATTAATTGCTGAATGTCTACAGCACTAGCTGTTTGTTCACTCATTCCTGGGGCCATCATTGGAATCATATTTTGAGTCATGGCAACATACAAGGACTCATCTGGAGATATATTGGCAAGGTTGGCCTGCAGCTCCCTTTGCATCTGTGAGACGTTCTGGTGTATCGTCATCATGTTCTGGATGTGTTTCTGGCTTGTCATGTGAATGTTTAGATTGCGAGCGACACTGGTCTCATAATCGCAGGCTTCGCACCTCCATGTCTGCTTCTGTTTGGGTTTGGTTATTGCAGCAAGGTCACCTAACTTAGCCTGAAGGTAGTTGTGTTCCCCACCAGACTGCAGCTCCTGCACATTATTTAAGTGTTTATCTGACTGCATGTGGATGCTTAAATTACCTTTAGTGGTAGTTGAATAGTTGCATATACCACAACGGTATGGTTTGTAGCCACAGGTGTAAGATTCCCCTCTGGACAATCGAGGGTGAGCCTCTTGGTTCTCACAATAGATGCACTTTGTTTCATCCTCTGGATGCTTCTCTTTCATATGAGCTTCCAGCGTTTGCTGGTACTTGTAATGCCAATTACATTTGGGACATTTCAGAGTTTTACATGAATTTCTTGAGTGCATCATTGTCATATGTCCTCCAAGAGATCTGGAAGAACTAAGGACAGCATCACACTTTGGGCATTCTACATTACAACTCTTATCACCTGAGCAGCTGGCATGCTCAGACGTCCCAGCCTCACACATACCTTCCTCATCCTTTCCTTTCACAGAGGGCTCTGGCGATGACGCTTCTCCATTGACTCGTGGACTGCAATCTTTCCTCTCTGCCTCATCTGATGAGCCCCTATTATCTGCATCACCGAATGTCCCCAAGGATTGGTAGTCCACCGACATTCCTTCAGCCATCCCTTCAGCCATATCAAATCCATCAGCTATATTTCTCTCCATCACATTTTCCACATCATAGTCTTGCCGTGT
Source organism: Holothuria leucospilota (assembly GCA_029531755.1). Classification (NCBI taxonomy): domain Eukaryota; kingdom Metazoa; phylum Echinodermata; class Holothuroidea; order Aspidochirotida; family Holothuriidae; genus Holothuria; species Holothuria leucospilota. Next base: position 25,424,910 of record CM055965.1, read on the forward strand.
ATCCATCTCTTCACCTGAGGTATTTTTTTCTGACTTTGGGAGAGAATCCAGGCTTCTGGCTGATGGTGAGTAACTGTTCTCCTGGATTTCACTAGCTTTAAGCTTTTCTGACTGGGATGGGGGAACCATGTTCTCCTCATCTGAGTTCGCATTTGGTGCCTTAGTCAGTTCCGCAGAAGGTGACAATAGGACACTTTGTGCAGCATTTGAGGTAGCTTTGGTTGAAGTGATAACATTGGGAGCATTACTAGTACTGATTGCCACAGATGCTGGGTACACATATCCTGCACTGGTAGTGGCACTTGATGTCAGGAACTGTGGCATGAAACCACCTTGTGAAGGTTGTTGGGCAAAGGATTCAGATTTCTGAGCTTTGGTAGTTATTAATTCCAGGAATGATAGAAGTGGTTCCTTTTCCACCCCTTGAATAATGGCAGACTGGGCCCTTGTGGACATTATCTTTTTCTCTTCATGGTTCAAATCAATCTGGTGTTCTTGGGTGGCATGTGCCAGAAATGATTTAGCAAAGCCAAATGAAAGCTTGCACAAAAAACACATTAAAATAGGCTTTCCAGACAACTCGACAGGTATTCCCTGAGTATCTTCTTCAGGCTTTTTCTCAGTTCCTGGATGCTCAGACGAATCACAGTTGCCTTCTCCTCCCTCTTGTTTCCTATTACGTACATCATAGACACGAAAACTGTGCACCATTGGTGTACCATATGGTCCCTGCAGGGAAACATTCAGCTGAGATAAGTTTCTCATTGTCATATACGTGGGTATATGGAGTGCATTAACAAGACGATTTAGGGAGGATGCAGATGAGGTGGGGGTCACTCCCAGTGCATTTTGGTATAGTTTTAATGCATCATCTGTATTGCTTGGAAGATTAGAATTGTCAACCAGATAGGCAGATCCATCTTCCTGGTATAATATTTCCCCCTGAAAACTCTCCATGTCACTACCCTCGAATTCTTCCTCTAATTGGTCTGGCATTGTTGCTTTCTCTTTACCCGGACACCTGTGTTCCATGTATGCCTGCAGTTCTTCAAATGACTGGACACAGTAAGAACAGGTCACAACCTGGCCATTGCTTTCAGCTTGATTTTTCACCTCTTGGGTTACAAGGGGTGTGGTGGTTCCATTGTTCTGTTGAATACTGTCCTTCCCATATTCAACATTAGAGTTCAATGAATTTCCGTTCACCTTTATATCATTTTCCTTACCACCAGTGATGTCAGTAGAGATACTTTTTACATGATTCAATAGAGAAGAGTCCTTCTGATTTATTTTCATGTCAGAGATGTCATCTTCTGTCAACTTGCCATTAGCAATGTAATCATTCTCCTCCACTGAGTGTGGTTCTTGATTTGTAGCTGCCATACTCTCATGTCAAAGGTCATCTTTTTATTCAGAGCAGCAGTCTGTAAAGAAAAAACAAGAAAAGTGTAAGTTTCAGTTATCAACCATAAAAACTTAGATAAGAGGATAAATTGTACAAAAATAGAGTAAGACCACTCCAGATGAGTGTTATTACATCAGTCATTTGCTTAGAACTTTGCACCTTTATAATTAATACTATTTAATAGTATGAGATGCATAGGTCATACATTGTGGTTTGTGCTAGGGCGCCCTCTATTGGGGATTTACTCGTTGCCAAGAGTTGTTCCGCGGTAAATGGGCTGTCCAATTGTAGTAATAGGGGACGTAAGTAGGAGGGAAACAGACTTAGCTACTACTTTTTTTGAAGGAGTTTCATTTAGAACTAAAAAATGAACTACGCTTCAGTTACATTCATCACAAAGAAGTGACATTCATTACCAGAAAATGATCACAGAGTGCTGTCATATTCTTTCAAACATTTTCAAACTGCCCATTTCCAGAGTAATTTGAGTATGAAGCAAAGAAGAGATAGCACACCAGTTCAAAGAAATATCAACCCGTGTGCATACCAACAACTTTCCACATTTTGCCAGAAACCTAACACTTTCTCTTTTGACTTTTGAAGAAGGAAATAAATGGCAAGGGATTTTGATCACTGAAGTCAAGGGACAGTACTAGGTATTGGTTTGCAACATATTCAGGTTCAAGTAGTAAGACTTGGCTTGGCAACATTGTAGGTCAAGATCACTTCTTTCCACTCAGTCGGAGATGAATTAATGATAGCTAATTATCACACTGCTCTTCAATATGCCTGCAGGTGGCTCTCATGTTTCAAGATCAATCACTCATTCCATACAAGGCTGTAATGAGATGTCTCATATTGGTTGGACACAAGACTTCAGCTGACACATTCTTAATGCATCATTTCAGAATGGCCAATATATTGCACTGGATAGTTCCTTTATTTCTCGTGTTTCTAGTTCCATTGAGGCATGAGTTCCAAGTATTGCTTGATTCCACGTGCAATAAGGGGAGGGCTCTCATTTACTTTATGAGTTTGTGACTATACCTGATGGACAAGTCTTGTTGTAAACCTGACCATGTAGCTTGCAAAGGGATACATGCATGTTATGTGGTCCTACTCTTATTTTTTCTTGGGGAGGGGGGGGGGGTTGTCAGGGGAGGGAAGCTATCCTATTCTTTTTTTTCTCAGGAGGGTTTTATCAGGGGAGGGGAGCTGCATATAAATCCCACTAAAATGTAGTGGCTGAATTACCTGCTTCAATTCCTTGACTCTACAAATCGAGACACACCTTCAAACAATGCAAAATGCTGCAAATATGTACAGGTACACCTGAGACATAGTGTGTTGTAATAACATACAGCCCTTTAACTTTGTTATCCTTGTCCTTATAGTCAAAACCAACCAACTGTTCAATTCTCTTTGATACAACACTTCAATACCGTCATATCTAATGTACCTATTCATATTAGTGACAGCTTGTTTGCACAGCAGCAATTGTGCAGGATCCCCAGAAAATAGCAATTAAAAAATTAGGTTTCCTCTCTCAACTAGACGGGATACATAAAACTGTTCGCTTCCTGTTAGAGTCCCTAGGCTATTAATTCCTTCACTTTGAACTATGTTCAGCACTCACAATTCCTGTTATTTAACGAACAAGGTCACTGTTTACAGTAATAGCTTGGTTGCTTTATTTTTACAGCCTTGTACAGTACTCTGCCTACTATTGTATACAACAGAGTACAATGTGTACATGCTGTACTACTGCTTAAAACATGTCAACCAGTAACATTATCTCAAATCACATGATTTCCCAGCTATGCACATCAACTGCCTATGATTAACATGTTCCAAAAGTAACTGTTAAAGTTAGTTCCACAGACATGAACATCTTTCCAACTTTTTCCAAGTAAGCAGTCACTCACATCTGACAAGTGATCAAATCCCCAACCTCCCTAACATGCAAAAAATGGAAAAAATTACACTTAAGATGCCTAAACCAATTTCTGATGCTACCACCTTCTTATTAAAAGTGTTCTCCACCAGCTGTTTTGTTAGGGTGCTGCACCCGGACAAAATTTGCAGAGGGTGCTTAGCACCCGGACAAATATGTACCACCGGGACAAAAAGCTGAGTCACCCAGACAGAAATTATCCATTCGATACCTTAAAACAGAGCAAACAGCAATAATTTCAGTGTGAACAGTGGAGAATACTGTATTAAGCCTGCACAACTGGCCCTGTGATCACCCTAGACCACTAAAGATGCCCAAGGTTTGGAACCCAGAGATGAAAGAGCTAACTAGCTCTGCTTTGCAGGATAAGGCTTCATGGATGATACATGCTTCTTACATGTGATACTAGATCACTTCAAATAGTTCTCCAGTACCAGGGCTAAACATGTGGGATGAATGATCATTCTCTACAACATTTATACAGGCTTGAACTCAGGAATAAAAACTTCCTTAAGTAAAAAGACTACCATCACAAAATGAGGACAAACAACACCCTTTTACAAAACATCTAAATAAGAGTGATATTCAGCTTTTTAAGTTTTTGGAATGTGTAGCTGAAGCTAAAACTGAGTCTTCACACTTGCACCTAACTTCGGGAGATGCACTGACAACCAATCAATTAAGCTGACAATTTCTATTGTTCATGCTAAATATGACAGGTTAAAATAAGCAGTATTCAAACATCAAACAGATATGACAAATTCAAGGATTTTTAAGATGCATAACAATCACTTGACCAGACAAGTTGTCCCCAATGAACCACAAAGGACATTTTAGTAGTACAACTGCAAAACTGCAACGCATGTACATGTAGGTTATTAGGACATTCTAGCATAGGAATCAAAATGGGATGTATCCATACTGTTCTCTCACAAGACCAATGAGATAGAAATAAAATTCACCTAAACCTCTGATAACATGCAGTAAGAAATATTGTACAGAATGTAATGTAAGATGAGGTTGGGAGTGGGGTATGGTTGAAATATAATTGTCAGAATATAGTTAGAAACTTTCAAAATATTTCAGATTCTCCAAACTTCAAGACCTAAATGGCTGACCTCAGATGTCTGAATTTGAAAATTGTGGATACCAAGACATCAGGTTGCCCCATGGCATCTGACTCTAATTAGCACTCAGAAATTAAAATCTTCAGAATGACAAGAACAAAACCATCAACCAAGCCGTAAAAATATCGACCATAGCTCATGACCTCAACTCGTGATCAGCAAAATCTGTACAAGTGTTTATTGTGAACTTTCTGGTAGCTAAACACAACCCTACACCTTAATTAGAACCTTGCAAGTACGTTAATGCTCAAGGGCTCAAGCCAACTCTCTCATGGTTTCCATTATCGATATGACTCAGAAAATTTTAATTAACCTTCATTAAATATCACATCTCTTGAAATTATGAAATGTTTGCACAGGCCTGTCTGGTGCAAATGGAATTTGGCAGGTCTAATTGGATATGAGATAGGCTGAGGTATTTATTTTTCTTATTTAATGGGACAAGACTCTGAGGAACGCAATAAAAACGAAGGGGAAAATTAGGGTGTGGAGTATGTGAAATGACAGGCCTACTGGGTGAAGCAAGGATTTAGGAGAATGAAGCCAAATTAAAAAAAAAAAAAGTCCAAGGAAAAATCAAACCACCTTACTTTCCCATCTCATGTTGAAATGATTAAGATGGAAAAAAAAGATACAATGCATGGTGGGGAGACATTTGAGACAGTTTTACTTTTCTCATTTGATAGCCACACTAGGAGTTTATTGTGCTTCTGAACAATGAAATTTTGCTGATTTCAGTTCAGCCCAAAATACCACATGGATAAGGCTACAAAAAACTTTACAGTGCAGTGTTTAACTAGGCCTTCCAATCAACATAATGAAAATACATTCTTTTCTACTGTTCAGGTAAAATTTGCCATAAAATGTTTTTCTTTCTAAATCTAAATCAATGATGCACTAAATAGCTAACAAGATGTCAGTGGTGTATACTGTAGATTGAATACTACTACCTTCTCTATTTACCCTTGCTTTAACTTTTTTCACCAGTTCAAGTCATGAAATGAACAAATTAAACACTAAATTAGTAAATAATAGTATTCAAGGAGTCTAGGTCATGTCATAGTTAAGCAATGAATACTGATGAATAGTTTATAAAAATTTGTCATCTATGTTTAAAATCCATTCATCAATCAAGCTAACCAGGTGCAGATGACAAGCATTTCTATTTTTATTATATTAATGTGATTTCAAAGGTAAAAGTTACAACTACAGTTATATTGACCTACCAATACAGAAACCTTAATGATTGCTACTGTACATGAAATGACTGGTTGTACTGTTAACCGTATCTACAGCCCAAAATGGTACAAATAGAGTAAATCAAATTCAAGCGATATTTTTTTCTTTCTTTCATAAACAAACTTTACTATTCAATTATCCATACCAATGGAGTCATAAATATCTTCCCTTTTGCTGACTATGAGGCAAACTTATGAAAATATTTGCTGTGGCAACCTTCCATACACAGGAATTTCATGACTTACTATCTCCCAAACCTGATCCAACCCCAGTGGTGTGGGTTTTGGTCAGCCATGTCTGACTAAGCAATGTCCATCTATCTTTTTGGTGTATATCTTGACCTTTGTCACTCATGCATTATTTTCATATTGGGATCATGATACCCCTATTGTGCTGATTTTACACAAGCAATTTCCCAAAACTTCCTGGGGGTTTATGAGCTCTAAAAGCTCACCTGATATTAACATATGAATTTCTCTCTTTTACCTACACTCACTGTCTAACAAAGCTCATAGCATAGTGGGTGATGTCATGTCCAAGGGTCCTGCCACTTGTCCTTCCACTTTTTTGCCTACTCGGCTAAGAACCTATACTGCCGTCATTGGTTAAAGTTGTGTTTAGGAGGTGAGATGGAGCAAAATACACTATGATATGTTTCGTATGTATCTATAATTGGAGTTTCATGATGGCAAAGGATGAAAAGTGTGTTTTTTTTTCTTTTTTTTTCCATTCCTTAGTAAATATAGCAGCATTTAACAGTAAGTTACTGTGTGCATCAAAGGGACAACAACATCCCTGCTCATTTAGCAAACATTATACAATTATGAGGTGATTACAGTGTATTGGGACTTTTTTTGCACATCTTACATTTACAATCTCATAACACTACTTTGTACGACAATCATCCAGCATTGACAAAAATATGCCCACGTTGCCCTTGTCCTACAGAACCCAGTGGCTTTAACTATATCCTGACAGTGCTCTCCACACCCTTCTCTCCATGCACATTTGTGCAGCAGGATATTAAACAGAGTCATTCCTCTACCACAGTCCTAGGCCTCTGAAATTCGAAAAAAGCACCCTTGTCTCACATTATCAATGCTTAATCTCATGAACTGGTTTACGATCTCTAAGTTCTACACATCAGCTTTTCAATGTACCAATTATGATCGAGTTATTCTCATTTTTCTCTCCTTACAAGAATGAACTTGCAGAATAAAATCAAACAGCTATTTGTTAAACCAATGCAAAGTAGGGGGTGGTCTAATATACTTGTCACTAAAAGCTCTTCACTTCCTTTCAGACTCTCTTAAGACCATGAGACAACCACTCAGATCTTCTGAACTGCATACATAAATATTGTTCCTGAGTTGCAACTTGATATAAAGCCAAGCTGTGAGAATACCTCCACAAAATGCAAATACGAAACAATTTACATCTAGCCTGATGCACAGCTGAGTGTATATATTATCAATTTTCTGGGTAACTTTAAAAGGGTAATGAAAGGAATTCATGCATGAAAAGTCCAACAATAATTCATACTTAGGGGGAAAGGAACAAGTTGAAATAGCAAGCCAAGGAACTAAACACTAATCCTCACGTTGGTCATGATTAAATCATTCGACTTGGGGGGTATATTGGTTTATGTGTTTTGAATGTAGCCTTCTGACTGTATCTGATAAAAATTTATCTAATCCACGCTCATGCCGTCCAAGCAATACTCCCGACCAATGCATGGGCCAGCGCTCACCATGTTGTCAATGATGAGTTGGAAACATCACATGGACCCCAACCATAGCTTCATCACTTGGAGCCCCACTGACGGCCACGCACCCCAGCCTCTGTGACAACTGTGTCTGTCTCTCTGATGTGATTGCTACTTCAGACTTTAATGTGGGACTGATACTCCCTGACTAATACAAGAGAGGAATCATGGCAAAATTTTGCAATTAAAAGACCAACATGTTTGCTAGCTTGGATACTGGAAGGACATGTAACACTTCGAGTATTTCACAAAATTGTACAATATGCTCAGAATGTCTTGCTGAACCATCTCAATATAACAGCATCCCTTATGTACCACCTATCCTTCCCTTTAGGGGAGGGGGAAGTGTACATGTGTAGCAGATGGTAAGGAGGAGTGAAAGAGATTTACAGTACAAATATTACCATGATGCATATGCAGCCAAAGGGCTGCAGCCTCCTTACTCCCTCCTCCCTTTGCCTCCCTCCCTCGAAAGCTGGCAGATCTTTGGAAAAAGGTAATCCTCTACAGCAATACTGGTTTTTCTCAGGCAAAAATGGTTAAGCCCGCCTGCACAAACATATCCCACAAGTCTATGGCATGATAGCAGACAGTATTTTATGTATGATCACTAACCATACCTCCTCCAACACCACATGTATGATCACTAAGATGTGATGTGGGGGGGGGGGGGTTAAAATTGAAAGTGAAACAAATTCTCTGATGGAATGATACTAGTTTGCACATTAACAGAAAGGGTATGTAAATGTGTAGAAACTCAAAGAGGACCATATGAAGGAGTTCTTTGTTTTGCTGGTTAAGGAAAGAGATCGCGGCCAAAAGCTTTGGTATAGGAACACCGTGTTCGCACAAAGGCACTTTAACTTTTTCAATGTGCAGTACCATATATCTTTCAATGAAGATGACAACAATCAAAGTATCCTTAACGGGCAAATCTCATCATCTCAGACAGTTCCAATTCTCCCACTAAGCTACTTCTAGTCCCTCCCCAAACTGTATTTAACACCAACCTTATTTATTGGTTAAGGCCATTTGATGTCAATTTAAAGAGCAGGCACCAATTATTTAATAACAACAACAATAAAAACAATAATAATATCTCCCAACCAAAAATGTACTTTGGGCTGATGAGTGTCTGTCTTTAAAGTAAAATACCTTATGGACAAAACACAACTCCCCTTCTGCATTTCACTGTCCTTTTAAATTCAAGTAGACTGAACAGATCTTCAAACATTTTTGAAACAGCATCATCATTTCATTTCCCAAACAGCATCAATTCCAAACCAAGAATTAGTCAAATGCAGTTTGAAGAAACTGACCTAAAAACTCAAAAATCTGCAAAACTGCCTCCAGACAACCTCCAATTATTGACAAGTCCATGTTGTCAATTGTAAAACAGATATCAAAATAAAGCATCAATGATGCAGAAGCTCTTCAACCACAAAAAGCTTTGATGCTTTGTACTGGGGTAGACCAGTTAAATATTTAATGTTTCAAAAAAAAAAAAAAACAAAAACAAAACAAAAAAAAACAGCACTCAATCCCAATGTTTATGAACTTTGAAAGATGTATTGGCTGTCTAGCATTGTCTCTGATCAACATTTGCCAAGTGCGAAAGAAGCACACCTTACCTCAAACTTCTGAGCGAAGTTTTATTAAGAAATTCATTTTCTGGCAAATTCACAATTTTTTAAATGTGGTAGCAAAGGGAGAAAGGCTTACAAACCATCAGCATCATGACTATAGGCAGTGCCCACTCTTTAATATGCCACTCTCTATAAATTAGAGTAACTTGTTTAACAAGATTTTATACAATAGATAGATGTACAAACAGGTTGTAGATATTGTAGGCAGGACTGTAGGCATATTAACTGGGCACTCCTGCCTGGGGCAGCCAGGTAGTGCCTATCACTCATACCAACAAAGCCCAGCACCACCCAGCACTGCATGGTATTTACTGCACCATTAACTGTAGGAAATGCCATGATTTCAACTTGCTCTAAAGAAACTTGCAAGTAAAATCTACTACTTTTTGTGGTAAGTTTTGCTTACGTAATGCACCCATATAGGGCAACTCTTTAAACCATTTTTATGCTTCACTTGCTATGCTCTATAAGGAGTAACTGCTCGAAGACAGCCATTATCCAAAGTTTGCTTTAACCACATTTCCACTTCACAAATCACAATTTTTTTTTGTTTTGTTTTTCTTGAGACTTAATGTTTCAGCTTAGCACTTTTTTCATACATGCAAATTTTACCTTAGTAACACTGAAACTCACATTTGTCTAATTTCTGTAAAGCTTTCCAAGCAGTCTTTATACAGAGCTGTCTTTTGTCCATATTTTTCAAAGGATGAGAAGAAAATTAAACAATTATTCCAGATTCACAGATTTACAAAAAAGTAATAATCCTTTCTTCATTTGAGACAGTTCTTTATGTCAACACTTTTGAATGTCATTGTGTTGGATATTAATAGCACATTAGCCTAGAATGCATTAATGTATGATCCAGTTGTCAAAGAATAGAGTAAATGCATGACCAAATGTGCTGTACACTGCCGTTCTACCAGGTAAACACACCCACTGTTCAATGTTTTTTGTGTTTCACTGAATGAGTGAACTGAACAAAACAACCACATTATCGGGCATTGCAATTAAACGACACAATTGCAAGGTACTTGGATGAAATCACTCATTCGACAAATCTGTCAATTGCACAGTGCTAAATGAATATATATTGTACCTACAACAGATAGCTGAGTAACCTTCTATAAAACTTCAAAGTATATGATTTTAGGAAAGATAAGGTTGCACAACACAGTATTAATTACCAACTCTCTCATTTTATTGCCCAGGTATACTTCTGTACAAAACTATTTGTGAGGAATTTATTAAACAATGTAAGGTAAACATACCCCCACTACTACATATCTTTTAGTTATGAGCCATATCCATACCGGAAAGAAACTGTATACTCTACCCTATGTACAAACAAAATACCTTCATTTGAAACACAAATACACAGCATGTCATAACAACTAGCCGATACAACTGACTACCATTCTACATTAAAAATGTTAATCTAATTTACAGCTTTGCAGCTCAACTAGCAGACCCTACAGCCAACAGAGGCCTCCATAAAAAATGCTGCATGGAAACCATAACCTATTAATATTTGCAGAAACTCATAAAAATACTTCTTAATGGCTCGCCTCATTGCTCTCAAGTAAAGCAGTACAGATCACAACAACAGCTGCCCGGCAATGTTACTTAATGTAATTATTGGTAAGGCACACAGGATTAAGTCTGTGGGGAGGTTGGTTATCTGTTCATTACATACATTCAAAGCACAGAACATGCGGGACTATGTCGAATGGACAAGTGTGCAATTGATCTGGCGGAAACCTATATACATACCCTCAATGAAGCGCTCAACACCCTTGGCAAACAGGCCAAGAAAGAATCTTGCATCAAATTATGGTCTTTAAATTAGGTTCAGGTCGTTGGTACTTTTACAATGAAACTGGATCCTCCTTCTGGGATTCACCCCAAAGTTTACCTTGACAAAAGCCTTCTATAAATTCATTTGTAGAAAACCAGAGCTGAATCTAAATCAGACCTGTTATATCAAACATGTCCCTAATCCTCAAATTTCATTCCCCCTAAGCTGCTGGCTAATTACAAAGCAGCCAAAATGATTCTTTTCTTTCCCAAGAATTTCAGTGCCATAGGGGGAAGTGAAGGAGACTTTGCACGGATAACACAGCGGGACACAAATCACAAGCTACAACACAGGATAATTGGGAGATGCCATAAAAACAAACGAGCTGGTGCATACTTTCTCATGACCCCACTGACCCCAAGATGATTAACTCTTAAGGTCTGGAATAGTCATCAAATGAAGCATTGAAAGACCTCCCCACACACCACAGCTCTTTCTCTGAGTATTAATGGATATAATTTGTCAGTTCCTTCATAGGTGCGCATATAGACAGTAACAGCTAAGGGTCTGCTCTACACATGTGGTTAAGACAGCATTGGACCTGTACAGGCACTGGGAGTCAAATGGGAGCAATTAAAATCTGCCTGGAGGCATCCTTTATATGAAGACATAAATGTGGGGAGAAGGTAATAGTGTTTGCCTGTGTTTGATCTTGAATGTGAGTTAATGTATTCATGAAGCAGCCACATGACAAAACCAGCAAGTGACCTCATAGGGTGATCTTTATATACTCTTTTGAGTTTTTATCCTTTTTCTACAGGGAGCACCCTCATAATAGAGCCAATGTATAGTCTACACATTCCATTCCAGTGAGACCATATAATTGTATTAAAATGAAACAAAGACTAGGAAGTTGATTATGGAACCACAAACATTGTAACTGACAGATGGGTTGATAAGAGTCATTCACAGTGAGCTGATAAATCAACTTAGCTCATAGATCATGTAAGGATCTAATTCAAACCAAAGATATGATCCTCTTCCAACTGTGATCCTCTCTCACCAATGTCAAACATACATGCAAATGAAGCAGATTTTATAACACCCTGGAGACAGAAGAGAGTCTTTCAAAATACAGCACTCTAACTTTCAGTTTACATCTTTGTATCTTCCATAATTAACACTTTTGTAATAAACAGTTTCGAAAAGCCGAAAACACCCTGCAACTTGCTCCTTCTTTACGAGAAGCCACTGGTCAGTCGTTCACCTAATAAGGTCAAGCAGAGCAGTGACTCATCACTTACACTAATTAAGAGATTTTACCTGCATAGCAGGTTCCTAGGTTCTTTATTACAGTAAATGGCACTTGTGTGGAGAAATTAGAACACAATACAAATACATGAGAAACTTTCTCATCTTAAAGACAAGTTTAAAGTTGTTGCACACAAGTTCCACAACAAATTTTGGTTTCTCCCATAATTTTCTTTACCAGCTGTAATTTGTTAGCTGTCCCAAAGAGAAATACAACTTTTTACACATTGTTTGTTCACACACAGAGTCGACTTTTATGACTAGCTGAGTCACCGCAATATCATGTTATTATCAATTTAAGTAAATACTCCAAGAAAACTATAAAACTCTTTTGTTATGCTGGACTGATAAGGTAAAAAAAAAAATCATTACAAAAGGTTTGAACTGCTTTAAACTGTGATCAATTTTGAGACTAGATTTTGCATAAAAACCTTGTGTATTTCCAAGTTAAGCCCCCACCATCCCTACTGCCTACAGATATGCTTTTCTTTTAAGCAGTGGAGGATTTGATTCATTCCTTCAAATCAATTACAGGTCCTGAGAAATATGCAAGAGTATCACAAAAAATCCCGCCATCATAAATACACAGTTTACAAAAGATGCATTTGTCCTCCTTATGAAAACAGCTTTGGCATTGATAATACCCATAAGGGGCCTCCGGAGGAATATTCTGTACTAAATTGGAAATATGCATCTTCTGAAGGAAAAATTACATCTCCTGTGTTTGCTGGTGTCAACTACTTGGGATTATTTCCAGTGTGCTTTCATGATTGAATTACAGATGGCTCTTGAATTTTGTTTTCAACAGATAACTTTGAGGAAGACATTTTCAATTTGAGAGAGTGATTAAAGCAATGAATTTTGTATCACTTTTGAGGTTGATTCGTCTGAGGCATGATAATTCCAGGCAGAGGATAAACCCATCTTCTCCAGATACTGAATTCATTAGCAACTTTACTATTTAATCACATTAGAAGTGCAGCAGTAATGACTAGCTTACAGATGCAACTTAAAAAGAGAGCTTTGCAGAGATCTGGAACAGCGATCATGGTTACTGATTGTTTCAAATTGACTTCAATTCCATGCATGATTATTCTTATTAAAATTCATATTTATGATGAGATACAGTATGATAGAAAATGTAACAATATTGCTTATCTAGGATTGAGAACAGATTCCCTGGGTATCTCTAGATAATATCCTATCCAGAGTAACGACTGCTACACGGGATGTTAAATCAAGTCATCTGCCTCTAACCACCACAAAGGTAATTTGTAAATTTGCAATCTAGATGACAATTAGACATGTTTGTAGGGAATATGAGAGAGAGAGAGAGAAAGGAGGGAAAAAAATATGTTCTCAAGAGTCGCCCCCACCTGAATCCGTCATGCTGCTTTTACGAGTAAAACACGGTCTCACTTTTGGAATTTTCCATGAGAAGGAAAAATAGTAAGAAAAATAATAACAAGCAACAAAATTCTGTTCCAGTAGTTTTGATCATAAAAAATACAGCTTTACCCTAATTAAAGAGCTGCTTTTCAAAGGTACTGCCTGAGCAGGTATATAGGACAACATGACACGAAGTAGTACAGTTAAAGTCACTGAAAAATTCTTCATCTCCAGTAGTGCCTGATATTACAAAATCTCCTTTCTGTTAGGGGTCTTCAGAACTTTGACAAGTCAAGTAGCCTATAAGTGCATATTTCAGGGTTGGTTGGAGCCTAAAATACCAGAAGTGCACAAAAAGAACTTATTTTTCATTAGAAATTTACTTCAGTACTGTATACTGTATAGCCAGTATGTTTGATGGTAGGATGATGTTATCACACACAGTGAATATGATTAATCTGCAACTGTTATCAATTAATTGCTTGTGCCTCGTTTAAGCTGATTACTCGATGCTAAAACTAATCGTAACTACAAGACAATTAATTATGACTCCTAGCCCTAATAAACAGCATGCATAGTACTAATGAAAGGATTGCTGATTAAAGTGTATTTACAGTGATTTCGTGTTACACAAATTGTTCATCAAAGCCTGTGTAATTTGCACACGCTTTGGATGTACGTGCTCGGGACTGTTTCACAATTTAGTAGTCCTGCACACAGTGTAGTAAAAGACTTTCACATTCTGAACTACACAGGAGACTCCTGGCCTTCTTGGTAGAGGACATTAGTTGCATACGATTGCTGGCTGCCTGGGTTAGGCTTAGCTAATTACCTATGTCCACCTTCAGGTTTCAAGTTCAGTCACTAAGTTTAACATTCAACACAATCAACACATATATAGCAAATCTTGTTTTCAGCATTTATACAGCATTACTCACATAATTCCTATTTCACACTTCGTTTTTTTGCCTTATCTTTGCAACATGTGGCCTACAGCTTTCACACGGACAACCTTCCTATCCTGAAACCAATGAAGGCCTAGTACAACTTGCCACAAGGTAGGGCACAGGAACCCTCTGTACTAAAGAGACTTGAACACCAGATAAATCTTAAAAGCAATCAAGGACTATATACAGCCTACATAAATGAGGCAAGGAAGGAGACCCAGGGACTCCAAATTATGCACCATTAGGATCCTGCAGAGGGGACATGAGTTTGATTGTACAGTGTAAGGTGACTTTACAAAACCAATCTTGCTTATTTAGGAAGAACCTGTATGGCCACCTGTGCATGGTATGTCAACACTAGCTTATGAACTTGACCTCACATGATGGGAATACAATCAGCTCCATACTGTAATACAATCATCAATTTATGAAATATGGCTTCATTCTATGGCTAGTACCTGGTATTAATATTAATACTAGCTTTACTTGTACTTAATGTTAAGTCCACTATGGGTATTTAATATTGGCATTGTCTGATATCATATTAGCCCAATATACTGATGTCGGTAAAATTAAACCAAAATGCAGATTCTGCAAAACTGAATGCTACTTCGAACAAGGGGTTACATAAAGTGTGTCTGGTTTGTAGCCCAAACAGTTTACCTCATACAAATTAGTGACACTTCTACAGTGTTATGTGTTATATGACTTATCTACTAGACCATCATACCCTTCATTATGACTTCATTAACACTTGAAACTATACAGTGAGTGAAATAGTAGTGGCATACATAATGTACAATATACTCATCACTAAAATATTGATATTGCACTGGGAATGGCTGATATTGAGACATGAATTTTCAAGTAGATATCGGTGATTGATTCGACACATATATATATCTTTAAATGTGTCAATGAGCAAAACAGAATAAGGCACATTTGCTGATGTTTTCTTGCCTGAGCAGATCATTATCATACAGTACAGCAGCTCTCAATATATTCCTATGACAAAATCATGCATGTGGATGCATGCACTCACACACTTATGTGAAAATGAATGAGTACTACTAATGGCCAGTCCAAAACTGTCACTAGCAATTGTCTGAGCATACGGCAGGGTTAGGAGGAACCAAGGGTGTGGCCTACCCTTGAGTGGCTACTTTTTGATCAAGATGACACCTATATGTATACCACACAATACCCCTCCTCCATGACCTCTGTTCCATCAGCTGTGAACACTACAAACATGGAAACCTTAATAAAGGGTTCTGCCCAGACACAACACTGGGGGCTCCTTCTTCATACCTGTGCTTTGTATCACTGCAAACACTGTTATGCCATGCACTGCATGATACTGCTGGACATGAAGGTGACTGACAATACTGCCCCCCCCCCCCCCCAATCCATTATGACTATCTCCAGTTTGTCACCCAGAAGTTAAAAAAGCATTCTGCCAATCAAACCCCCCTCTCTCCAATCCCTAACCACCCACCATCTCTCACCAGGTTGTTTGCACATCATGCTGTACTGTAGTTGAGGTTTAGCATTCATACCCATTCCATATTCAGTTGGTACAGTATTACCATATAGTAACAAACAGAACTACAACTTGCATTTGAGAGCATTGCAAGAAGAGTTGGGGACCTACAAAACTTCCCTTTACAAATATTAAAAGGGATCTTTTTATTTTCTGTCCATTTCTTTCACAAAGAGCATGTTTATCCTCTTGTAATTAACAGTTATTTCCAAATTTTTATCAATGATCACTGCTAGGCTCAGGACTTCAAAAACACTCTAGCTTGCATTCTTTCTATTTTTTCTGACGACAATTTCAAAGATGGCCCACCTGGCAATCGTTGTGCCCATCACCCCCATGGAGGTTTTTTCAAATGGCAATTGCAAAGGATTATGGATTATAGTTTTGGTGTGCCTTGCTTTTGGCCCCAGTAAAATGCTACTGACAAAAATGACGATCACCAAAACTCTATCCCACAATTCTTTGTAACTGCTATATGGAAAAGGGTCTATACTCGACAAAATTCACATGTTACCACAATTTGGTAGTTTGATATCTGTGAAACTCAATCAAATGTTCTTCAGTTTTACTGATAAAGACCTTTCTTCCCAAATTTCCTCCCAACAGACTTGACTGGGTACTTGACAACACTCTGCCTGGAGTAGCAGAGAAGTAAAGTGTTTTACGAGAGTCACCGCAAGGTAATCATCGGCTTCTCTTTGCTCATAATTTAATATGCGCAAGATATCATCTTCTCAAGTCTCAACTTGTTAATTATAATCTTGACTTTCCCCATGAATTTTAATGGATTTAACAACAGATATGGCATTTAGCTCACTATCTCCATCTGCCAATATCGGCAAACAATGTAGCACTTTTCTTCAGACATGACATGAGCATAATTAGAACAGACACAACTAATTTGTTAAGTGTTCATTTGCAAGGCAGCCTTGCTATAATTTTCGTAAATGCTCATTACGTGTACTACGTCATGTTTTTGTTAAGCAAACATGAAGAACAAGTTCAAGGTGTAGCTGTACTGTGTTGCTATAGAAACAAGTTATCACCAAGACCACTGACAGAAAAAGAAATTATGACCAATGTGTAACTATTAAAGGCACTAAATGTTGGAATGGATATCAGCCTTTAATATCAATGGTGACCAGTATTGTCACCTTTGTCCTATATCAATAACTGTAAAATTCACTTAAAATGCTAATACTGTAGTACCAAGCTGATATTACTTGGCCTATACCTCCCTCATACAAAGGTTATGTTATTTTCTAATGTATCACTCTATTTGCAAATGTTTCACCTCATGAATACAAATGAATGCACAGTCAGTGCAGTGCATAACAGCAAATACATTTGTGCACAGTACACTCACTTTAAAATATCAGTATCCAATCAATAGTGAGAATTGAAATACTGGATATCAGTAACTATTGCCAATTAGTGTAATACTGCTTTAGGTGCAACACTACAAGGAACATTCTTATTAGTGAAAACCCATCTTATTCAAACATGATGTATGTACAAGTTGGTTTTAGATTCCTTCTCCCCTCCCACACTTTAGACATTTTGTTTAATGCCTTTTAATATTGTGAACATAGAGATTTAATTGGGTGGTTTGTCATTCTGTTAAATGGCGGTTGTAACCACTGAAGGAAAAAGGACTTTGACATGTGTAGAGAACTGATGATTCTGTAAAGAGGATAGGGGGGTCCATTTACCTGGCATTCTTCTGTATTTCTCATCCTATGATCCTGTTGGTCTACACATTTTGGAGGCTCCAAATGAACTGCTTAAATGTGCTACAGTTCAGATGCTCTGAAGTTCAGATTTTCAGAAATGATAAACATCCTAACACTGAGATTTTTACAGCAGTTGGCCAACAAAAATAAAATGTCAAACTTGGCATTAAAATTGGTCCTCCAAATGTTGTCTTTATGATATGATATCTATTGACATCTGTAAAAGTTCAGTCAATACAAATGAATAGTGCACATTGGGGAAGAGTAAGACTGAGATAAGCTGCAGTGAAACTTATAAACTGTGGCACTGTCTTTTTTTACAGTAATGGGCTGAAGAAACCAGCAAAATTCAAAACAATCATAAATACTGTGAATGATATACAACACATGCACAGTAATTACTATTAAATCATGTCCTATCAGTGGTCTATCATTTGCTATGATGGTTCTTCCCATCAATCAAGTCCGCACATTTTTTTCTCAAACGAACTTTTACCATCATTAATACCAACTCTCATAAGCTTAGGTAATAAAGGATAGATGGCCAGTATACTTGTAAGAATTAGCACAACTCTTATACGATACATTTAATGGGATGCACTTTATTTAAAATCTTTTTTTTTTCTTCAGTTACTGAAAATGTTCCATTCTGTAGGAAGACTAATTCACCTATGCTTTCAGGATTGGACTAATGTAGTTGTAATATTTATAGTACAGTTAGATGTAAAATTTCCCTCCCAATAAAAGAAACGGCTCTGACACAAAGTATAGAGACTATCACTGACAATCTCCCTGATGTGAGTGCACTTATAAGCTCACACAAAACATGTCTGTGTTAATGAGTAATACGAAGCAATACTCTTGATTAAACTTTGCACAATACTGTATACATTGAAGGGCTTCCAAGAGAGCTTCGTTAATTGCTTTTTCTCTGCATATATGAAAAAAGCTGCTGCATAATTATGCCATTAGCAACCTCTAGCTACGAGCCCCTACCAATTGTCCTGATTCATTGCAATTACTGGAAATATTAAAGACTGTTTGCAGACCAACTATGAAAAGTGCCCAGTGTATTCAAGCTCTGACAGTGTCTGTGCACTCTGCCTTAATTACAAACTATAGGGAGGTGTTTGTGATATATAATTGAGTTCAATTTTGGGTTTCAGAGAGGAAAAACAATGAAAATAAATAGAGACCAATGTCTCTAATTACAAAAGGCACCTTGAATGAGTGCTGAATCAGCTTTGTCATGCACACAGCAAACAGGCGGAGGTGTCTGAGAAGTGAAATGAGTTTCTTTCATGTCACAGAGTGATCAAACCAGGTAAAAAGTAAGAATATTGCCAACACTTGATTAATGGGTTCAACATAAAAACTTAATATAGCTTTCAGTTGACTGACGTGGATTTGTAAGGGAAAAATATGTACATGAGAAAGTGTAAAGTACAAGCTGACTGTAAAATTGACAAGCAAATGTAAATCATTGTGTAGTTAACACACAGCGGCGGGGAAAGAAAACAGGCTAGATGAGGATGAAGCGGATATGACGTCTGGGGAAACTGAGAGAAAACTTCATATCTAAAGAGATGTGAATGAAAATGTTCAGGTGATCAAAGAAAATAATAAAAGTACAAAGAAGACATGCAATTGCCAATTGGCTCTCTGCATGTCATTTTCTAGTTTACAAGAGTGAAGCGAGACGATGTCACTGATTGGGTAAACACATGACTTACATATAGAAAATGATCGTCTGGACTGCTCTGATTAAAATCCATTGTGACTTGACTTACTTCACAGATATAGCCTGTTCACACTTGGCTATCACAGACAGCCAATTTGTACTGTACTTAACTATACCTGCACTTTTCACACTATTAATTTTTGATGTATTTTAGTTGTTTGGGGTTTTTTGACTTAAAAACAACATTCAATGGAGTTGATTGTCTGAATCTTTTAGCCACAACCAGGTACTTCCTGGATCTTTGCAGTGTTATCACAATGCAATCATCATAGTCACAACTAGATGATCAATTGTTATTTCAAAAACAAGGTAGCAGTGTACAAAATAATTTCATCAGAACTGTTCACAGACGATCTGGCAGAAGTTGTAATAAGTATTTGATCCGGTGACAAGAAAAAACAATACCTCATTGTTGTGGACTGAACTAGAAAATATTGGTTAGCAATGCACTTTCGGTTTCAATTTGCCTATCTTCATGTTAAAGAAGACTACAGTAAAGCCCATCTTAACTCTAACACCTCAGGGCACTATAGGTTGTGACTACAGAAAGTTGAAAAAGAAATCATTTTGAGACCCTTGCAAGAGGCAGATCAATTTGCATAAAAATATATGCTGGATTAGGGGTCATTTGAAACTTTACACAAACCACACAAGTAACTTGGAAAATAGAGAACCCTGACCCTGGCTCACCTTTGCTGAGGAAAAATTGACCTCTTGGCTCAAGAAAGGGAGAGAGTATTTGGCCATGCATATTGCCTGAAAAGGAAGCAAAGAAATGAATTGATAGCTACTGTGCATATGTGTATGAAAACAATTGGTGTAAAACACAGGAATTAGAAATACATCACAGCTAGACCTTCCAAACTAACACAAATCACATGAAGCCAGTTACAATTTTATATCTAGGGTTTACATACAAGATTTGCTGGTTAAGTGTGCACAGTGCACTATCATCAGCCTTGCCACCCACCTACCACCTTCACTGCTGCAGAGACAAGTGTGAAGTCAGGATGCATAATACTGACGCATCACCCACTGAAGGCAGAAATGATGTAACATTGCCTAACCAACAATATCTATCCCTGAAATCCACAAATTCCAACTGGAGCATTTTGCAAAGTTCACCAACTTGAGGCCAGCATCACTTTTCAGAGTCAACACATTTATTTAAACTGCAAGATGGTCATAAAAGGTGAAGGGTTCCATAGATAGGCTGATAGCGCCCCCAGTGCCAATAATTTTGCCAGACAATATCTGTTGCCTCTGATATAAGCAAACACCTTGCATGAAGCAGCACTGATAATAAGGAGCTTGGATGAAACCATGATTGATAAATTTTCCTTTCCCTTGACACTTAATAAGCATCCCCCAGTACATGCTACTCATTCCATGCCAGTGTCATGATGCTGAACTTCCAGTTTCCAACATTTCCACTGCCCTGTTTCCGTATATCAAGCCATAGAAGGTATCATGGATGGGGTGGTCCTCAATGGACCACAAAATCAAAGTAACTGTGTTTACTTTGAATGATGGGGCAGTTCATGTGTGATCTGTTACCTTCACGTAAAAGTCTATTGTCAAATTATCCTTGACAACCCCTGATGGAGTACCCTAAAATTTAAGGGAAATAAAGATTGGGAAGAGTAATTTCTTCCCTTGACTGGTTCTACATCAGAGATGACATGGATTCTTTTGATGAGATATTTTAACTACTCAACTGATGATATGAATGATGTGAGGATGGCATTTTAGACTAATAAATGGTTTCAACTGCTCTTCAGCTGATAAGAACTCATTAAAAGTATTCCATATTATGGTAGCACTTTCAAGAGAACTTTTATGAGGTGTTGCCTGTCCCACATTGATTTCACATCCGTCCTAAATCCTTTCAAAAACTGCATTTCTGATAGTTAACTATTGTCATTAAAAAAGTAAATTGCACCATCATTCAATACTGATATCAGCAATACCTACATTATTGGAAATGAGTTTGAATTTATCACCATCAAGACCTGCTAAAATGCTGGTCATCTTAGAATAAAAAAGTAGGCTACTCTCCATTGAACATTAATTACACGTTTGAATTGACGCACATATAAGGACTATGGTTATCCAGTACCCCAGCTTTCACTGCTATGAAACAAAGTCTATAGGAAAGAGGATAGAGGGAGTGAGAGGCTGAAGGGAAGGGGAGGGAAAGTGAGCATGGAGGGGTATGGATACATTGTTCACCAATGGAAGTGCTTCTGATACCCACATGACACATACATCTTCCCCAGTGAATATCTGATATCTTCCAAGAACAGAAGATTGCAGAAGAAAAGACAAATGGGACATTGTCATCACAACAACAGCAACACATTGTCCCGCTTGTTGAAAGAGACTGATTGTAAATATGTAGGACAGCACATAAACTGGTGTCATTAACGGCTGGGGGGCTCTTGTTATTTAGATACAAATCACTGTACTTTTTAAAGTGGAAGGCATAAAGCAAGAGCTCCCTCAAGCAGCTTTGACTAAAAAGGTTACAACAAATACAATTGACTGAAACAATCTCAAGATCGTTGTCCCAAACCGCTGGGAATAACGGCATAAAGAGCTGTGAATTCACCTGAAGTTTCTCATTATTTCATTAATGTGTTTGAGCTGAAGAGAACAAAGGCGTAGTTGGTGAAAAATAAAGTTTGATATGTCGCACTTCACAACAGGTTGTAATAAAGTTCCACTGTCTGCCAGATTGGTATGATTAAAGGCTTGGAAACATTCTACTCCTGGGAGACCTCTGACACCAAGAAACAACAAATGAGAAATATGTCCACCACCTTTCTTTACCGCACTGCCACTGTTTTGACTTACACAGAAATGTCACACTCATTTGTTTCTCGACATTGCCATGGCAATAGGTTGATAATTTGCATGGTTTGTGAAGCAAAGACCAATTATCTTTTGAAGTTTGCATTTTTGCTAATCAACAGATCGAGGGTGGCCATGACAGTAACTGATAAAACAGGCCTAGTCTTGGCATTAGCCATCTCAGGACATCTGTTTCTAATCAGGCAAAGAACAACTTAATGCAGCTTATCAAGTCCAGACAAGGGCTAAGGAAATCAGGTAGTATGTACAAAGCAAGCTGATAACACAACCCAGTTTTTCTAACCAGTATGGTTCACTTCTCTTGTGGAAGCGTTGTTGATGTTAGCTCCCTCGAACTGAATGTTTTAATCACAAATGATTCAGGTGTCATAAGGTCACTTCCTATTACATGCTAGATCAGGTAATAAATCCCACCAAGGCCTCCAATATGCTTACAGTAACAGAAAACGAACACTGGCAGAAACAGGAAAAATCCCAAATGGTTCTATTTCAGCGGCTCCTCACTCAATTAGAGAAGCCAGGCAATCAACGATTATGCAAACATATCACAAGTCATATGGAAGAACAAAAATGAAAGTTGCATGCCCATGAAAAAAAGGTTAGTTACTCATAACAATGTATGTTTACTTAAATACCATTATAGCTTCATACAGCTTTGGTGGTATTGCTGGAGAGATGGTTGAGCAAGGAAAGAGTTGCTGATCTGCTTCTTGGTGGTAAGGGGTGGGATTTAAAAAATGTAATGGCAGGGAGATAAAAGACAGGATGAACTCCTTGGACTTTAAAAAAGAGTGATACTTCAACTTTTCTTTTTTTATTTTTGAAAATATCTAAAAGGACTGTCTCCCAGCTGAGGCAATAGTAGAAAGGTTGCTATGCACAGGGAGTAGCACATACTAATTACCTTTTGTGGACAGGGTAGCCCGGGATAACCTACGACACCGCTGGTATGGTAGGAAGACAGTATGAAGACCACCACCCTCAGGCAGAGCCCAATGCTATATGCTATTAAAGAGAAGTTGTGAACTCACTGCCCTGTTGAATCTATGGCCTACCTACAGGGTACAACACTTTACTTGTCACAATAATCTGAGTTTACCGCCAAGTAATGGCACTATAGGCCAATATAGCTTAAAAGCATACATAAAAATAACAACACAGAATCTACCTCAAGTTTCTTCCCATCACAAACCTGAGTACATGACCTATAAACATTCATGAGCACAATTATCTTACACCTTTCAACGATGACCTACTATCACTATAAGAGAAACAAATTTTTTGCAGAGCATAGGATCCCATCACACAACTGCAATCAAGTTTAATAGGCTGACATGAAGGCCTTAACTTCCCTTAAGATATGTACTTACTGATATCTTTACCAGCGATAACGATTCTCACCTTCGTCCTACAGACTTAAAATAGATGCTAGACAATCAGCTGCTCAGGTTGGCTCTTTGAAGAGCAGAAAAGTGCAATACTTTTTTTTTTCATAATTGTGTTTTTTCTGCAAAATAATTAAAATCCAGACCCTCTGTCTGTATCAGCAACCCCAGGGGACTAACTCCTGCATGAAAACTTCAGCTGTACTTACTTATTAAATACAAATCTATCAGCTCTTTTCCTGGAGTTTTCCAATCATTCAAAAAATATCTCATTTTTCTTCATACAAAGATCAAGTTTCATATTGTTTTTAAAAGATGAAACTATGCCAGACAGTCAAACCAAAGAGACAATGAGTAGGCTAGTTTGGTTTTTCTCTCACCCGCAATCCCTTATCCCCTACAGCTATGTTTTGATCCCCAGCAGGTAGCCCTCTCCTCCCAAGGAACACTGCAGTCTCTTCTAAATGAGAGAACAAGGTGATTGCTTGATAAAATCCTGCACGATACGATTCATTATCTCAACATTTTTCATGTCCAAAATCGGAGACTGCAAGTTTGGATTCTGATGGGACCTGTTTGATTCAATTATTCTGATGACCTACAGAGATTACTGAGATGATAAACAATTCTTCGATGAAAAGAGGCATGTGCTATTCCCTGATACACTCTTGTTTTGTCTTTAACTTTTCGCCTGAATGCTTTTGGGCATTTTCAAAAAAGATGCAATTTATTGACTTTTGGTCAATGACTGAAGCTCTGTCTCAAAAAGTTTTCCATTAAATTAAAATGACAGGGAAGAGTGTGACTCCATTGGTAATGTGTTCAAGTGTGTTTATTCTATAGCTCTCAAAATGAATTTTCACAGAATTTTTTAGAATATTTAACATGTATACTAGCTGGCGCATAGCCAAGGAGGGAGGGGGGGGGGGGCATGAGCATATTTTTGGTATTTCTTTAATGATTTTTTTAATGATATTGCTAGTAACTCAAAATACAAATGTTAAGAAGGAACTTACAAGGCCTGGGAAGTGCCATTTCCAGTGATCTAGGAGGTATTTTCAGCCAAATTTTCTTGTACGCTTCACGCCAACCTATGGTGGCGCTATGCTTAGAAGTTTGCCTACAGGCTTCCCCCCCATCCCCGGCAAATTTCTGGCTACGTGCCTGTGTACTAGGAAGGGACAACAGGCCAGAAACTATGAAATCAAATAAGGATTACAGGGCAAATTCAGTCAACACAATAGACTGGTGCATATGACATCACAGAGCGGAAAGTGCTCCCTCATTTGGAGGCAAGTGCGAAGCATTGCAAATTACACCAGCAAATGCAGACAGCTAATTTGTGAACCAATCTTGTACGCACGCAAGTCTACTACATGCCCATGCAAAGTCTAAGTTGTGCGTGCAGTGCGCTGCATTTTTTGCCTCCAAAATGGCGTCGCCTGACGTCAATGCATAAGGTCTTTTTGAATTTCTGTATGTGGTTACGCTTCATCAGGATGACTCTCTCACACAAACATATGTGTTGTAAGGTGCCTTAATTAATGATATTTTGGTTGTTAATGAATTGTTCAGGACAGTCAATGCAAGGTGGGTTACATGTGGTACTGTATGCAAGGTGGGTTAAATGTGGTATGCAATGTTTTGTCGTGAAACACCACGAAAGTCATGGAAATAAGAAATTTCAAACAATTTGCTGTTTCAAAGTACAGATGAGGCAACTGTACATCATATTCATTCCAACAGGATTTTGAATAGCCTCAGGAACAGGGCCAGCGTGGCAGGGTACAGTAGTAATGAACAATTTCTCACCAATCTGAATGCAAATTTCAAAAAGAAGCAATCAAAAGTGATGAAACTTGTACTATCAAGTTGGAATTAGGCCTACAAATACACATGTATGTAACTGGTGGATAAGGAGTCTATCATATCTGGACTGCAAATCTTTTTTCAATTGAAACATTCCATTCCTAGTCTTAGAAACTGAATCTACAGTAAACCACTTTTCTCCCAACAAGCAATCAATCATTTGTCATCATGTTACAGAGGGTCTCACATTTAAAGGGAAAAAGTTGTTACTTTTCCATGAATGTGTTTTTGCCAAATTATGAAAAATCCATGATTTAAAAACACATTTCTTACCCATAAAAATGAAGGTTTAATTAAAATATGCACCAAACATACAATTTACAGAAGTTACACAGTGTTTTAATACAAAATTCCAGGACTTTTCCAGGTCTGGAAACTAAACATAAAATTTGCTGGTTTTCCAAACCTTTGAAAATATGATGCAGGGCTGAACATAACATATATTTCCCAGGAGGTCAAATTTCCCCCAAGTTTTGACATTTTTCATGTACTGTACTAAAAACCACATTTCTCTGGAATTTCCAGGCATTTCCCATCAAAGACCATAATTTCCCATTAAGGAACTTTCCACATTCCCTATTTTTTCCACCCACACTGGTCTGATGTTAGAAAATCCTTCTTCAGACCATGTAAGTGCAGAAAGTAAGTTTCACCTGTAAAAGTACTTTTCTTTTGACAAAATGTTTCAGAATGATTTAGATCAAGATTTTTACCACCAGATGTTTGCACAGCCCAGTTTGGAGGAATGGATTTTAATGAATCTTCAGATGCTGATTAGTCACAGATTCACATGATTAGGTAGCAAACTCTAGCATGTCTAATGCCATCTATTTCATCTAACTTTATATAAATCCACAACTTGAAACAAGAAAAGAATTCTCATGGAAATCTAGGGCATTATTTTCTCTAAGTATGGTTTGCCTTTTTCTTGACACATTGAGTTAAGTACAAACTCAACGGAGAAATGGGCAGTAAGACCACCAACCAAGCTTTCCTCACTATTTCAATCGTCCTCAATTTTTTACCAAAAATGAAATGATCTTGTGCTGTTCAAAAACAGTAAGCTCACTTAACTGTGCTGATAATTTGGAAGGTATACCATAAATTTATATGGTATACCATAAATTTAGCAGAAGGAGAATGAGGATGAGTTGCTAGCCAAAATGGTGGACATTGGGGGCCTGGCATCAACACTAATCCGAATTGCGCCCAGCGTGCGAGATTTATGCAAATTAGATGTAGCAAGGGGTAAGTATATGTTTGTGGGGTGAATACTGTGATTTTTACTTACCTCACTTATTACTACTACTAGACAGCCCATGTACTGCCGAACAACACCGGCAATGAATGAATCCCCCTAGATGGGGTGGGTGGTAGGTGGGCTGTCCAGCTTTATTAATAGGGGGTGGAAGATGGGCTGTCCAGCTTTAGTAATAGGGGAAAAAGATGGGCTGTCCTGTGATAGTTAAAGGGGGTGGAAGATGGGCTGTTCTGCAGTAGTAATAGAGGGTTGGAAGATGGGCTGTGCAGCACTAGTAATAGGGGGTGGAAGGTGGGCTGTCCAGCAGTAATGAAAGGATAGTGGAAGATGGGCTGTCCAGTGGTAGAAATAGGGGAGGTAAGCAAGAGGAGCATCAATGATCCTACAACTTCTCCCTTAATTATTTTCCCCACAATCCTCCCCATGCTGGCAATAAAACAAGGGCAACCTGGAATCAAGCATTCTGTATGGTAGGAAGAGTACCACCAAGTGGGGATTCAAAGCACTGCCAGTGATACTCCATTGTAGATGGGACTTTCCAATTGTAGTAGCAGGTGAGGTATAAAGAAGGAGCAAAGGGGATATAACAATTTCTATCCAAATTACTAAAATTAATAACAAAAAAAGTAGTAAAATTGATTTGAATTAATTCAAACTTTTACCCACTTGTCACCGAGAGATATTTTGTGTGAGCAATGATGAGACAAAATGCCATTAAAGTATTGTTATCTGGTATTAAAGTTTCGCTGAGAGATCAATAAGTCAAATGTGAAAGGCCTTGTGACATTACTGGTCCATCAGGTTGGCTGTTCTCTAAATCTACTTGCCCACATGGATATCTACTTGTCCAGTTCTGCCCAACCTGCACAGTATCCCTTGTGAAGACAACTGCCAGTTATTGCTGTACCCAGCAGACTGTAATATTCAGCAGTGCACTTGCCCAAGTGACAGTTTTCATGCCCAGGTCTGTCGGGTGGGGGGATATGTTGAGTCCTGTACGTGGGTAGGGGCTACTTGACAAGTGGTTGGATGGGGTGGCTGCTGAGAGGAGGCAGGACCGATTTGAAACAGTTTTATGTTCACATTTTTACAAAGAGTTCAAATACTTCAATTAACCTCATGGGCAAGCTGACCTTAACATGTGAATGGTCAATCTTTTGCAGTTCCAACTTCTGACAGAGTATTTATACTGTGTGGGTAGATTCTTAGTACAAATTAATTTTTAATGGCTATCAAGAGCCTTTTGCACAAAAAATCTATTTGTTTTTCTGCAAGGTGAATTTTTGAAATGACTCACTTTCTGCTGCAACAGCAAAAATGAATGATTTTCTTTTCTCTTTCTTTTTATGAATTTTAATAGCAACACAAAAACACTTTCAGAATTTAGCCTTGACTGAACGAATGCATTATGATTGACAACCAATTTTGTATCCTGAAGGAGAATTAATTTGCCTACAGGCTAACAGGAGCATTTCAGACAAGAAAGAGAGTGAGGGTTACCTTAAATCAACTATTTCTAATTTTACTAATGGTTCTCGCCCCAGTTCTGGTCGATTGTCTTATCAAAATAACCAATTTCAAAGAAAAAAAAGGCAACATTGCCAACATGGCAATAACAAAAATAAAAAAGAAATGTTAATCGTAATATGACAAACTGAGCAAATACGAAGTTAGATCTTATGAACGTCAACACGATAACAGGATTTCAAAGAGCTGACACTGTGTGACAAGACTATATCTCAGATTGAAAAGACACAAGAGCCAAGGGGCAAGTACAATTTATTAGTTAAACAAGACTTACAACATGGGGTCAGTATGACCATTGACAGGGAAAGACCTAGAAACGAGATACCATAAGCACACAAAGACACCGTATTAAGTGTGATGGTCAATCTCAGAGCTGGTTTTACTGCAAGTGCAAACACCACTATTATCTGATTTCACCCCCCCTCCCCACCAGCACAGAGGTGTTATCTCTAACCCCTTAGATCATATCAAGAAAGAACAATTTCAGTGTCTTAAATATCTTATGTTGTTAGGGTTTTGCATTCATTCAGTTGCAAAGCTTGTGCACAAGGGAAAGCCTACATTTTTTCATTTCACCCCAAAAAGTGCCATATGGGGCAGACCAACCCCACTGCTCCCTCAACCCCTCTAGCCACACTAGTGCCTCAAATATGACAGTCTGGTGGAAGTTTTGACCACCTTCATCAAAAGATTTTTCTCACTTCACAATAAGATGCTTGGAATTCATTCAACAAAGGGGAGGTGCATGGCACTTGTACAAAAGTCAGCGAGTGTTGGATAGTGGCTATGCAGGATGAGGTATCAACAGAAAAGTGGATGCAAGGAGGGGGTAGGAGTCAATGGAGAAGATAGGTTAAAGAGGGGTAAACTGGGGAACCTCTTCCCTAAAATAAACAGTACATCTCTTGCCATGATTCACTTCAAACTGAAATGAAAAACTTTTTATTTGGTATTGTGTGTGTGTGCATGTCCCTGTGAGTGTATGTGTTGAAACCCTGAATTTTGTAGTCTTGGGAAGGTGGAAAGGAATTAAGAATCTCCAAAATTATTCTACGACATTTGCCCCCCCCCCCTCCTCCCCCATCCTCTTCAGTTTTACTACTAATAACTCAAACAGATCACCACTGAATGATGCCATACCTAATTTCAGTCAAAATGGACTGACTTCTAATTGCTTTAGTAGGAAATGTGATCCTTTTTACAATCAGAAATCACAACATCACTGCAAATTGTATCTAGTCTGAGTCACTAAATTCTGTCAAGATTCTTTTGACAATTTTCCATCTTATCATGGTCATAAAAGGTTGAGGTAATGCATGAACTGCTCTGGTTCAACAGATTAGGTAACAAAGTACTTACATCAAATTGGCTCTTTTAAAATTGGCTTGCAGTTTTAACCTTCAATGTGAAATAGTGAGTGTAAAAAAACATATAAAGGATTAGACATGATTTGAGCAATCAATCAATCAAAAAAAAAGTTGAAACAAAGTTTATGGATAAAAATTGGCAGTAAACTTTTCTGAAGACCAGTTTGGTCCTGACAAATAATATTGCGATTGGGTTCTTGTCCCTAGTTACCTGGATGTTGTTCCCTGATTCAGCATATCGTTTTGTGAATGTTACTTAAATGAATGTAAGATAAATGAATAGACACACTCGGACTCGGTGAATCCAGGGAATTAACTACCACTAGGACCGCAAAAAGGAAATACGAAATGGGATAATCAAGTGTGAAAATTGCACCTATTATTCAAAAACTTTGAAAATATCTTCCTGTGTACCAGTTTTGGTTCATTTGCAGGTGAAAACTGACTTAGTAATACATACTTCAAAACTGCTACTAATCCTAACCTACAGGTGACTGAAAACTTTATTAACAGCACAAATGTACTAAAATGACATGGCTGATAAATAGTTTCAACTGCCAATGATGTTCAATGCTGTGTACAGTACCACTGATAACCTGAAGCACAAGCCATAGTACAAAAGCAGTTGTGGGGAATGCTTCTTTTCTCAAAGCATCTCTAAAAGAGAAACTGAACATCTCAGTAGAGCAATAAGATGACACACAGTGACATTGACAAGGCCTTATAAGTTATAAACAGACTCATGCCACAACTATATATGTACAGAACAGTAAGACCAAACAGTGACATTAATCTGTATATATGGCTAACCTATGGTACTGCTAGCTGCCTCACCACAAACCACCCATCCAATAACTAATACCTTTGTCTTTAAAGAGAGAGGCATCTCCCACTACAATACTCAGTGGTGGTACACATAACACAGCTTTTCCTCTAGAGCAATGGCATGACACTCACTTCAGACCTAGACACTCTGCACATTCTATGAATGACAGTACTGTCTACTGACAGTATACAAGGAAGACAAACTATTTACACCAATAAACCTGTAAAGACACACACACACACTTCCCTAAAATACACGGGCAGTGAAGGCACTCATCAATCATAACACGCACATACCATACAGAAAATACATGTCTCCCCTAATTCTGTTATAATGCAACTCAGACACACATAAAACTACAGCCATCCTTCATTACTGTTCGTCCTACTGAATAGCACATTGCCAATACTGACCTGTTTCTATTGTTAATACTCCCCACAGAACCAGCGGCAACAATAAATAGATCCTTACGAACTTGACCTTGCAACTTCAGCAGCAGATTCCAAACTGAACATTTGTGTAGTTGAAACCACATAAACACCACTCGACTGTTACCTACTCCCCTCATTTGCATTCTCCAAACAGAAGAAAAGCTGGCTAATTAAAATGGCCTCACTCTCAGGTCAAATTTATTAATGAGAATCCATATGCCTTTTGGAAAATAACTGTCTGGTTGGAATCATTAAACAACACAGTTCTTTGTTGTCTGTTGCATGCTTGGCTCTTTTTACCAGCTATAAGGGAGTTTATACCATTTTTTTGCAGAAAAAAAAAAGCTTTGACTATTGATTAATTTGTCACTTGATGAATGGGGTCCATCTGTCCCATCAGAGACCTGCCTGAAAGCCTCACATGGGGCAAAAAGTCAGCAGGGTAAGAATTTGACCTTCTGGTTGGTGTCTTTAATTATGTACAGTGGTGCTGGGGAATATCAGTGGCTCATAAATTGGGCTTCAGGAAGCATAATAAAATGGGTTAAAAAGAGGGAACAAGTTGGAAAAGAGAGGTGAAAGTTGTTTACTGGGTCTAATCTAATAAATTAAAAGGAATTTAGAAGCACAAGATTTGATTTATGACAGAGGAGAATATGGGATGTGTAATTTTGACTTTAGGATGATTTTTAATAAGATAGGAATGTGTGGGAAAATCTGATTTAGGTGTTCATGGCCTAAGGGTTAGCTGAGGATCAAAGTTAATTGTTTTCTGAGTTAGAATTGTTAATGGAGTCTCTGCAAGGTGTCAGGGTTTTACAGTAGGCTATGTTGACTTCCATGGTAACATGAGCAAGTGCTAATGACAGGGCAGTGTCAGGGGTTAGGGCAAGGAAGTATGGAGGTGGAATTAGGTAACCTGTTAGTTTTCAAAGAAACTTTGTGGTTGATTTGATCAAGATGAGCAGTGGTCTAGACAAATATGGAATGTTGGTATCATTAGTTTGGGAGGGTTTTAAGGGAGTAGCACGGAATGAATGCATCATTAACCACACAAAAAGAGGGCAAGAAATACTGGAGACATGCCAGACAATTCAAATAAACTTCCAACCTGTGTTTCTAAGAGAAGAATGAATATTTAACAAAAATGTTTCCTGTTTATTACTTTTTTTATATTTGTGAATCATAGGTAGTTCTGATTTTAACATATGAAAGAGGGGAAGAGAGTGTTTCACCTTTTGTCAAAAAGAATGACACCATACTGACATTTTCCTTGCTTTGCAGAATGTCAGAATATGAAGGCAAACTAACCATGCTGCCCTCATTGTTTCGAAGGGTAGTTGGATGAAGAAGATGGAAACAAATAATTATCATCCTCCTCTGACCTATTAACTTTACAAATGTAAAATATACAGTTTAAACTGAGGCCCAACATTTAATGAAGAAGCTGACACTCCTGACAAGATTCTTATCAAACAGGAGACTATTTCAACCTGACTAAAGAGAAATATTGGTATGTGGTACAAACAATTTTATGATCTACAGATGTGGAATGTTATGCAATTCAAAGTAAAGTAGTTGGGTAGCTGTATTTTTAAGAAATAAGGTTCACACATACAGAGAAATTCTCTGCTTTGTAGCCCAAAACAGTTTGTTCAGCCAAACTTTCAAAACTTCATACGATGCAATGAACACAACTCCTGTATTGAATGTGTAATTTTTTGTGAAAGAGTTTTACTGGTAGAGTTTACCGGTGAGACTAATTGGTTTTAAAATTACAAAAGTTACCCTACATTCTGTCTGTGCATTGATGATGATGTGTAATTACTTATATACATTATTTCCCATACAAAGCACCAATTAAGTCTATCTGCAGTTAGGCACTGGAAAAACAACTAGTAAAATGTCAGTGAACTTACCCATGTATGATATTGCCACAGGTGTCTTCAGAGGGAAGGAATCGGGGGTGGGGTAGGAATAGGGTTCATGAAGTCAAGAGTATGCAAGAAATATTGAAGTGCAAATTCCCCAAACAGTGTGAGGTAGAGTATATATGAAGTTGCTTTTGAGACAGAAATAAACTCCAGGGGGAAGTCCCACTAGAAGTCCAGAAGACTGGCTATGGAGATCAATTGATCACATTTTGGAAAATGAATGATATCAGCTCTTTAGGCATACATTTTACATGAAAAAGCAGCACCCTAAGTATGCCACATGAAGTATTATTTTGCCAAAATTTCTATTCAGTTGGAAGAAGGTGGAAGTGGGTGGGCGGGTGGGCAAAGGGCCCGCTTTGGGCAATTCTTAGGGCAATACATCCATGTAAGGTATCATTAAACTGACTACCGCTTACTAGAAACTAATGATGAGAGTCCATGCAGAATTCCTTAATAGGGCATTTAAAACAAAACTGTTTTGTTTATTAATCTGCTAAGAACTCTTCCCTCAAAATTTATACATACTGTTGTCATGACTACCTTTCCCATAGATTTTCACTGAATTCTTTGAACTTTTCCGACCCATAGCAGTTTTGACCTACCTTTTACTATATGCCAATGACTAGCATAGTACTTTCCTCCTCTTCATCTGGTTTGAAATCTATGAACAAGCTTATAACTCAATTGCATTATCATGTTTCACATTTCAATCTTTAATTTCACCCAGCAAAATTTGGAATGGAATCCTTACATTAAAAACAAAAACAACTATTTCATGGCTGTATGCTTTAAACTCTCATTTCAGTATGTAAGGATTTTTCACTATCCCATAACAAATTCTTTCAGAGCCTATTTACAGGGGGAACCAGAGCAAATGAAGTAATGTCAATTTTTGCATGCTGCAGTATAGGCATGGAAAGGTTACCTGACCCTACTTTTAAAGTCATGACCCATGTCAGGGAGTCCTTGACTCCACTGTCCCTAGACTGCAACTCCTGGGTAATTTTCGATAGTGTCAAAAATATACACAAAAATCTCATTTTGGAGTTTAAACTTGTGTTAGACTTTGTCTTTGGTTTAAGTGAAGTGTTTTAACACAACTGGCTCTTCTGACCCTTTCTCCATTCAATTGCAAATTTTTCTCTCAGTTGGCCACAACAATTCTCCAGCAATGTCAGTTAGGCACCTTAGTCATTGAGGACTTGGAGCCTTTAGTGTAAGCCTACTGAAGTATAAATATATACACACTGATAGGCTAGTAGGTTGACAGTCTTTGCATGGCTACGCAGGTATTATGTTCCTCTGTCAGTTATATCCTTCAGAGTCGCAACTAATAGGGCCGCGGGTATGAGACGCCAAAAGTGATGGAGTTACCCAAGCCTAATGCAGTAAGCCCAGATACACCTTCAATTATTGTGAAATAAAATGACACTGGCTATGCATCAAATGTGACAAAAATGGATTTTTTTACTGAATATGTGCCTAAATAATTGCCCTTTAGTATTAGTTCCATTGAAAGGTAACTATGGGTCCTGTAGTTTTATGCATGTCACCAAAATGTGGGACATGAAGGGTATCCATTACCTTACAATCAAATGCATTCTACCATTTCACAGCACTATGAAAACAGTTACAATGCCAAATAATTGACTAACATTCACAATTAAAGCATCTACCCTTTACAGACAGTCAAGAGAAGAGAGAAGAGCTCCCTCTATGAGAACCTCATTCATTGTAGTAACAACTTTGCTGGAACATTTAAAGTTAATTTAGGGAATATACTAAAATATGTGGTTTTGGGAAATCTCACAGTGTATGTTCCCTACACTAGCATAGGAATTCACAACAATGTTGTTTGACACTACCAGGACATGGTAAAATGGTACTAGATTTTCATTTGATACTTTTTTTCATACAGCAAAAAGAAAATGACCCAAATTTATTCACATATTTGCAAGGCAATACCACATAGAACCATTAAGGGTGGCCCAATATTAAAGTAGTTCCTCGGACCATATGGAATCACATCTTCCACACTTCTATGCACAGAACATTGTTAGCAACTAGCTTAAAGGGAAAATACCGTCTCCCCAATTTGAATTACTCTACCCCATCATCCTAATTCAGGAATAGCTCGTATCAATCATGTGACAATATTTTTGTTACTTGTTAAATTCATGCAGAATAACTCCTTAGTGTACCATCAATATTGAATGTTTTTTTACAGAAACATAATGAAAGATACTTGTAAGCAAAATAAGAGGAAATTTGCATGATTTAGCAGATTTTTCAAAATAAACTTAGGGTGACTGCTTTCTCCCTTTAAATGTGAGATGAAGGCAACTTAATCCAAACTTTTAAACTTAGGAAGACAGAATGAAAATTAATCTCATTATCATTCCCTAAAACCTGATTTCTACCAAATTTTGAGCAATCAAAGACATGGAGACTGCAATCTTTTATCCCAATATTTCAAACTTAAT
Organism: Holothuria leucospilota; assembly: GCA_029531755.1. Classification (NCBI taxonomy): domain Eukaryota; kingdom Metazoa; phylum Echinodermata; class Holothuroidea; order Aspidochirotida; family Holothuriidae; genus Holothuria; species Holothuria leucospilota. The sequence goes on from CM055965.1 coordinate 25,460,462, forward strand.
GGATGTTTAGCCTGTGGGTATGATGATATGTTACAACAAACATGCAAAAATGGAAAAAGAAAAATGGAACAGAAAATGAGAAAAATGTGGCAATTTCATTAGCAAAATTTTGAAAACTATAACACAGGTATTAATTAAAAGGACTGACTGCAGAAATTTGTTTTTCTCATCTTTTGTATTGCACTCAGATTACACTTTAAGCAAGGCTACCATTTTGTCAAATGGCAAACAAAGAACTGCTTCACCATGAATACTAAGGAAAGGTGTTCAGCACACCTTATAACCTGATGTCTCGACCTTGTGCGAATTAATTACCTGACAAAAGACAATAGGCCAGGTCTACATTGGTGTGTTGTCACCCTATGCATATTTATCAAGCATGGTGCACATCTGTGTTGAACTGTTGGCAATGGGCAATTTGTTTGTTCTTTAAGACTCACACAAAAGACTAAAGAGAAAAGAGTTTGGGTGTCTAAGAAGAAAGAAAATCAATAGCGACTGTCAACCAAAGCCGTGGAATACAAACAAGGTGTGTTGTGTGAGCTGATGGGCAGCTACTTATAAACGTACTCTTTTGTTACCCAAAGAAATGTGAACCTTTTTGACTGTGAAGTGCAACTGGTTGAGCATACCCAATTAATTTATGAATAGCTGACAGTTTTGCAAAATGTACAAAGTTTTCTCTGCTTCTTGCCCTTGACAATGGCCCGATGAAATTGGTTCTTCAAATGCCAAAGGTACAAGACACAAGAACAACCAACCTGGTTGTTTTAGACTTAATTCTACTCAGAATTAAACCAAAAGCTCGGCAAATTGGTAGAAGGGCTCAATATAAACATATTTGTCGTTGCAGGAAAAAGACTAATGAAGCCTGAATAAGTAAGCAGGGCTTCTGACCGGTGTATGATGAAGCGACCCAGTTGTGTGATGCATCGGCTAAATGGTTCTGACACGATGGTGTGCAACAAACAAAAGTAAAGCGGAAAAGACAGATGAGAATACAACCAAAGGAACATGCGAAGCAAACATGACACAGCTAATTGGATGCGGTAGCTGCTCTAATGAAGAAATAATTTCTCCTAAAAGTGAAGTCTAATGAAGTTGAGACTGGGGAAAGTAATAGCAGTGGACTTTTCTAGACTGTTTAAACCTATCGGGCTGAGATTCAGGCGATTGAAGACTGGAGAAATGTATGTCACAAAGCAGTAAAAGAACGTGAAGCTGCTGCTGCACTTACAAATATGCACAGACGTTGTAAGGCAATTGCAATTTATATTTCATTTTCTAATTTTTATTACATGTAAGTTTTACAAATGCACTATTTATTGTCATGTTTGTTGGAAATATTGTATCATTTGTTTAATTTTACAACTTTCTTTTCATTTACAAGCCTTAGATATGCAAAAATAAATAAAAATTTCTCACTTCCTTATGCATGAACTTTGACATCAGCCCCACTGCATAAACCTACATGGTCCCTCTGCTCTACCATCACACCCTGTCTCACTTGAAGCCATCTTCTTACACTCATACCACCCATAACTTTCCAAAGTAAATTGCTGATACACCAAACAACCCACTGACCCATTCCTGCAACACCCTATACCCACTAACCTTACCATCCCTTCCCAATTTCTTGACTGGACACAAGTGTTATGAAACTGTACAGTACCTGCAATGCTCATTGTAAATCATTTTACTTTACTCATTTAATTAAAATAGTGACACTGCTGTAGGTCATAGGAACAATATGAGTTAAATATATTACTGACACTTATCCTACGGTAGGTTCAGGATTCCACACATACTATGGGCAATGAACGAGTGGAAAGCTCCAGGTAAGCTTATCTCTAATCTATATTTGGTAATGTTTTAAACTTTCTTCACAGAACTTAATTCATACAGTTAATTTGGCAATATAAAGCGTGTAACTGAGCATGGTGGTGGCCGTCAAAACATTTTGGGTACTTTTTCCATAAACTCAAACATTAAATGTTTTTACAAGTACTAACTTCATAAACACGATAAACACAGAGCTAAATAAAGCACAAAGTTAACCATTCCGCTGACAATGAAACACAGGCAAGTTAGGGTAGTCAGCTCGACGATATAGTATAGTGCCAGACCTACTGTGGGTAAGTGGGGATTACAATAGGAGGTAATGAGAGGTGAAGTAGATTAGCGCCATCTAGATGGGGAAATTAATTACCAGTTATAATTCCGCGGTAGATGGACTGTCCAATAGTAGTAACAGGGGAGGAAAGTAGGAGCGAAGCAGATTCAAAGCATTAAATGTTAGTACAAGTATTTACTACATACCACCAACCTTCATCCTCCCATTCTTTTCCTTTAAATGCACATACAATCACACCAATTTAAAAGCATATAGGGAGCTCGCACCAAAGGTCAAAAGGTCAAATTTAGTGGACACGTTAGTTGTTCTGGACGACACTGCACCACTCACCACACCGCTTCAGTAAATGACCTAGCGTCCGCACATGCTTCTTTGTCCTCCAGAATATGGTTGCGTTAGTTGACTTTTGCAAACGTGAAACCTCCCTATAAACCTTACCCCTTTGCAAATTAAGGTATGGTTCTATTAAAATAGATTTTTTTTATTTGATCACTGTTAAATTCATACAAAGTGCTTGGTTTACCTTTCATAATGCAATACTGATGTTCCAGCATCATGAAAGATACTTGTAAGAGAAATATTAAAGGGACACAAAAGATTTCGCTAATGTTTGAAATGGTTGAGGAAAGGGAGGCCTGTTGTTCATGCCCTTTAAAGCTGCCTCTGATCTTCTCCTATTGATGCTTAAAAATTTTCATTTAAGATTAAATAAGTCCAACAAGAAAAACCCTTTTCTCAATTATAATTGCTGAAAGAAATTGTGGGATGCAAGGAAGATAAACACACCGCACTCGCCATACAGTTTGTGAAATACACATAATTTGGGACTGATTATAAGACAATTTTTAAGGCCAAGAAGACCATGTTCCTATTGTTCAAGACACAAAAACACAGGTGAGAACACTTCTTACAATCCAGGCTGATCTTAAGAGGGATGATTTGAATATCTTCTAAAATAAAGTTTCTCAGTATGTGTTGCAGACCTGTGCGGCAGTGTGTTTGTTTATCCCCAGGTTTTCAAGATGTGAGCATGTGCAGTCGAAATTACGAAAAGGCTTCCTGACCTATATCCCTTGAAGATATCTACCCACTAGACCCCAGCCATGACAAAACTGTCTTGGCTCTGCTTGGCTACTTTTGCAATGGTTGACTGAGGTGTCTGTCCATGTCACACACTATTTGTCTACCTATGCAGTCTGTATTCCATCCACAGTTAAGCCAAATACAATGACTGTTTAACTGTTACCCACTTAGCAGGTCAACATGTCTGTTCAAAATTACAAGTGGTTTCTAGATTCTCTCTTGGAGGTGATTGATGACGATGTCCTCAGTAGGTCATGGCTTGTGGAGTATTAGAGGGCACTATTCCAAAACTACCTATCAAGCCCATTCACACAAGTTTGACTGAGAGATGTCTATCTAGAGCTTGGCATGAAACAGTAAATATTCAAATGTTACACTGGACCCGACTATCTACGAAAGATGTAAAGGCATTGACTACAGATATTTATGACAAAAGTTCGTAATTTGTAAGGTCACTGGCAGGTTAATAATGGAAGTGCATTCACAATTACACAAGGGCACAGAATTGACTGGACAGAGACACTGATCACTTGAGAAGTGGATAAACTGCCCCCTACACGTCCATAAATAGCCAACCCCAACATTATACTGAAATGTCAGCTAAATCTACCAAGTCTCCTCTTACGTACTTGTCTTGAAAGTATCTTTCAAAATATTTCCAACTGCAAATATTTCATTATTAAAGCAAAAGGGCAAAATTTGCATGAGTTTAATCATCCAGTGACAAAATATTGTCACATGATTAGAAAAGAACCATTCATGAATTCTGATATCAGGGTATACTTATTCAAGTTGGCATGATTGCATTTGCCCTTTAATTTAAAGTTTCTTTAGTAACTTTGTTTCAAGTGCTTCATTACTGTCACCAGTTGATGTAAGATTTTGGCCAATTTTTACCAGCATCCAGGAGACAAGCCAATTAAAATGTAGCATAAATGCGAGTTACATATTTGCACATGACACACTGCACAGTGACAGTTGGAGCATCTAATATATTCAATTTAATGCTGCATGAAATGATGACATCATTCCATAAAATCAGGCAAATTACCACTAACTTAAAGATTTCCTCTTCTGAACTACATCCTCTACCAAAATACAACACTGAATGGCACATTTCGTTCAACCACTGCTCTTAAACTGAAAAAAGTAGGTAAACTCTAAAATACTTTAACAAAATTTATCTTTTCAACTTAATCTCTGGTATTGTCAGCCTGGACAGTTTGCTTTAGTGACTTATTTCTCTGAGGCTTTCTGTGACAGCCTTTACCGAGACACGAGCTATAGAGCCAGTAGCCACTGTCACTTTTAAGTTTTGCTCATCACACTAAAACCCATTTGCATTAAAATTCTTGACAACATTTTCAAGATGAAGTGAAACCTTGCAAAATACAGCTTGTAAAGCAAGCATTTCAAATGCCAAGGTCAGAACAATGTTCTAAAAGAAAAAGAAAGAAAACAAGGGCACAAAAAAAAAGCAAAAAAAAAAGGCCAAGCAAAACATCAACAAACTTTAATAGTTATTCAAGATGGTAAAAGTTGTAAGACATTTTCATGAAGCATGCAGACTGAGAGAAGGGGTGGGGGAAGGGATGCGGAGGCATTATCCACAATCAAAAGGAAGGGTTTCAAGATGGTGAGAGCTGTTTGAAATAAGTGATACTCCCCTTCATGTTCCAATCTCTTTTTTGTTTCTCAATGTCAATATCAGTTTACACACTGCACATGTCAAAATCGTTAAAAGTAAAAATACAACTTTACAACTCCACTCTTGAAATACCTAAGATACTCCTCACAATGAAAATGGCCTGAACTCACTATTTCCTTTGTTGTGTTTCCGCATTTCTTCGCATGGAGTCATGCAACCTTTCTCGTTGATACAAAGTACAAGAAATTGATAGGAAGGCAAGGGGTGGGGGGGAGAATAGGAGTGGAAAGGATGGTTTATATAAGCTACACGATAAGCTACAGGAAACTGACACTGCACAATCAGTTTAGATCTACTCATACCTCAAACAACAGCTTTAACAACCTACAAATTGCTTCCATCTCCTTGCATTTTGACTTCAAAATCAAATTTAATCATTAAGGAAACCATAACAAAATGTAAAAGAATCCTTGCAAGTACTGAGAATTATTTTCACACTTGGAGGAAACTTATCATTTTGCAATGCTTTAGCTATTTTACCAGCAATCAATTCCCTACCCCCACAACCTTCTCCCACTGCCACCTTCCCTGAATCTTTTCAAATTTCTTAACAAAAGAGATTCAACTGAAGGTCCACACTAAAGCAGTTTCAGCTTTCTGCTAAATGGCAATGATGTAGGCAGTATTCCAAATTGAGCAGCTGAGCCTGATTAGAAGGGATTCAGTACGATACTGTTCAAGATGAAAACAGAGTAAGCAAGGCAAGCTATGAAACAAACGAAGAAAAGTACTAACAACTTAGACCAGCAACTAAAATTTCACTGTTTCATGAACATTGCAACTTCAAAAATGAGTCTTACACTAAAAAAAGGAAAAAAAAAAAAAAAAACAAGTTTTGCAGCTTGTCAGGTACATCACCTAATGCTTTTAATTTTACAGAAATAAAGCATTCGGCACGACAGCTGGCAAAGGTTCTTTCTGAATGTAAACAGATTTATTTCTCATTAGCAAGATGCCCCTGTGTAATGTTGTTGCTGTTTACTTGCCAATCCACCTTTATTGGTTGCTACATCAAGGGTCACAAGAGGAAATGACATGGCAATTTCAAATTTCCTGAATATTCTTAATGACCCCACAATTAATAGCAAAACCTATACCAAATGAAATGGACCAGATCAATTATGCAACTGGTCTATGGTTTAAGCACTTCAATGGAACTCTGTAACAAGCACTAACATTTGCTACGGTTCAGAAGGTTGCATTTTGAGATGAAAGGGCTCATCTTGTGAAGTTTTAAATTGAATAGCCAGAGACAATGTTCCCTAAAAAGAAACAGTTATGCAGGTCACTCTTTTACCATGATGGATGGATTAGCAATTAAGAACACCCTCTCAATGACACCTATAGCAAAGGAAAATAGAAAAATTACATCTCTTTGAAAACCATTGAAAGTCTCGAGAATGATCAGTGGAGTAACCAAAGTCTCTGCTTCTTTTTTTTTTTTTGTAATTTGAAAACAAAAACTACCTGCCTTCCTCACTAAAACAATTCAAAGAAAAATATGCAACAGAAAGAAACAAGAATACAAGCTACTTATGAGATATCTTAGTTTTAAGTAATTCCAAAGAATCACTACTTGGCCCTCCATGACATCACTGACTTGGACTACTGTAGAAAGTAGCTTTGTACAGAAACAGCAAGTAGCCAATATTACTGATACCAATGCTTTAGTCCTCAATATCGGCCGATACTGATATTTGGGAAATAAACATTCTGCATACTAACCACAGGCTACCAGGCACCACAACTCAGTGTCATTTCATCTTGATGAGGTGAAATATTGGCAAAATAATCAAATTATGTACCATTTTCATGACATAAAGGATGATAAATATCGGCAGGGTAATACTGGCAATTACTATAAATTTTACCGATACCCACATAGGACAAAAATGGGGAATATTGGCCAATGTCGACGGTGGATACCGATATTCAGTCCAACACTAGTAGAAAGTCACAGAAAATTGCCAACTAAAGCCACGGTCACACTACAGCGAATTCGGATCGGATTCCGATCCGATTTTTGTGAGTTTTTATTAAAATCTTCTCCATTTCGGGTCGGAAAGAGCCCAAAATTTGCCAACCTGTGTAATTATATGATTTTTATTGCAGGACTACGAAAATTAAATTTTTACGAATTATTTCGTGACGTCACATTAAAAGACGGCTTTTATCGGACTACGCGTGTCCAATAAATGCTGTCCGTCAATGTGATGTCACGAAAAAAATCAGTTAACATTTCATTTTCATAGACCTCTGATGCAAATCATATATTTACACTGGTTAGCAAATTTTGTGCTCTTTCTGACCCAAAATGGAGAAGATTTTAATAAAAACTCACAAAAATCGGATCGGAATCCGATCCGAATTCGTTGTAGTGTGACAGCGGCTTTAAAGTCTCTGGGCATGTAAATGTGTTACCTGCCTGTTTTCAAGTTGAGTAAAAAGCATTGAAAAAGTTAAAAATAGCAGCAATTCCCATTAAAATCCATCAAATATTGACCGATTTAACTAGGCAATAACTGTTTTTCACTTAAATCATGAATAAACATGAGCCACTTATGCAAATCTGTGACATGCAGACAGGGACCCATCAAATATAAGTTGTGTTATCTTTTATTTGTTTAGTCTTCATTTCAAGGACAGCTGTAATTTTGGGATGGCCTGAGGGGTTTATTTTGGAAGTAGCTATTTAGTTCTTTGAAAATATTCACATCAGACATCAACTAGCCAGTAAGTGATTAACAGATAATTCATAAAGGACCAACAAAGGAAATAAGGACACTCCATTTCATATTTTTGGCACAGCTAATGAGCAATCTCAGAAATGGTCAAACTTTGAAGAGGGATATCTTTAGAAAGGTAAAACATATTCAGAATGCCAATGGATTTTTCATCAGGGGATCTTAATCTAACCTTTTTGAGTAAAACAACTAATTTTGTTAACATGTCCACAGACCTTTAATCCATTACAACTGAAAACAAAGTGTGGCATGGAAAAAGTAAAGAGTGAGTATGTATTTGCATATGATCCTGTACATACTATGGAAATTTTTTCATTCTACTTTAGTACTTACTTAGATTTATCAGCTCATATTCTCATTTCAAACTCTCTCAGAAAGGACTTAGTTTTATACAGAACAGAACCTACAACTTGGTGTGAATTTCTCACTTTCCAAAGTAAGGTATTATACAATAGTACTACACATTCAAGAGGTTTTGTTCATCTAAAGGGCTCCCTATATCACCTCATAGATGTGCAGCACCATTATTCTATTTTTTTTTTCAGTACTGTCAAGTATGAAAACATATCCATCCAATGTCTCTTTAAAGAATGTAGAAACTGGAAGTCATCCAATCACAGGTCAAAATGCTATCAAAGTATTTATAAATGGAGCCAACAGCTATTACATAGGAAATGTTTTCATTAGTTAACTAATTCAATATGGAAGATTCAGAGTACATCCCAATGACCTTAGGCAGGACATTTGTATTAGCATAACAATATGAAACAAGTGTACAGAAGTTTACAGGAAGTAGTAAGGCATGGTCACTGGTAAACTATAGCACTTATCTTCACCACTGGCATCACTGTGTCTAACACACAAAAATATTCCTTTTCAATCCACAAAATGATGTCACCTAGAATACTGCCCTCTATCACTGACCTGCATTAAGGGTATGACTAGGTGTTGGTTCTAAACTTCTGCCTTTGGACCTAAGGAAAAATAAGCGCACCATCCTCCCATAATTCACCAACGTCCCTTCAACTCTTTTCAACCATGCAACAATTACTTGTAAATGGGTTAAAGGGAATAAAGAAGTAGTCACTCCATAATTACTTTGACAGATGAATTGGACGTTACAAATCTCCTCTTATCTCAACTGTAAGTGACTTTCTTAATGTTCAGAACATAAATGTGGAATTCTTAAGGTAACCAAAGGGGTTATTTTGTATAAAGTTAAAAGTTCTCTTACAAAATTGTTGTCACATGATTTAAAAGAGCCATTCATGAATTGGGATATCTGGGTATTTTAATTCAGTTTGGGGTGACTGCAGTTTTCCTTTTAAAGTCGATCCCAACAAGGTACAGTGGCTTGTTTAATTACCTTTGATTAAGCTTTACTGATAATCTGAATCATGATGAAAGGTATTAGAAAGGGGAATGACATGAGATTTGTAACATTTCATTAAGATTATGCTTCATAATAAGTTTGGGGAAATGCTTTTCTATACATGTTTGAGTGCACACAACAAGCAATTCTCACCTTTGCCCTACTTCTGGTGGGCAAGTCTTCACTTATGTTGGATGTGGGTGACACATTATACTAAGCAATAGATTAGAGGAAGGGGAATAAAGACTTATTTGATGATGAAGGACTGTCTTATTCACAGACAGGTAATTATCAGTATATCTGATGAATTATAGTTATGTTGTAGAAGGTAGCAAAGTATCCTGGGAATCGTGTATTCTTACATGAGTAATTAAGGACATAGTCTAGACTGACACACCTGACTTCTCTCAACGCTTTTAACTGGAAACACACCCATTCTGGAAAGAAAGTCTTCTTAAAGACTTGTGAACTTACTCTGGAGTATTCCACAACAATCAGGTTTCTTTCGGCCTGATGTTTGAGATAAAAAGACACATCTGCCATTTTCCATTTCATAATCCCAACACTATGTATGTATTACTTGTGAAAAAACAGCCAAATTATGCCCCAGGGCAAAAGATTTAAAGATAAATAGTGCCTTCCTAGCAGTGGTAATTCAGCCGGCCTCTGAGTTGTGGGAAACTATTTGGGTTTAGTTAGGGGAAATAAGAACTCCTACTTAATCACACTTGTCAACAGGTTCATAATGTACCTATCAGAATGGAATTTCCATACAGGTCTGTTAATTAGCTCCGAGAGGTTTCGTTGACAACAAGGTCTAAAGATTAGGAAACAAGAAGAGGGGCTGGTGTGTGAGGTAGCTAAAAGTTCATACCAGGGTGAATAAACTGGCAAAAATGGGGACACTTGCTCCTGGCTATATATGCCATTTTTTTTTTCTTGTGCCTTTTTGGAATAATCAAGCAGTAAAATGAAACGGATTACTTCTGGTTTGAAAAGATGCTGATGTTAGTCCCAAGGTTGGCTAGGTGATGGTTATTGAAGCCAAATTGAGTTAAATTAGTTCGCTCGAATTCCGCCACTCATCAAAGCCTCTGAGGATAATTGGAGACTTAAGACAGGCAGAATTAGATTATGGCCTGGAAAGATGATACGTGTTGATACTGTACGGGGTAACTAATTAAGAGAAGGCTAATGCTACCACCTTTCCTACATGTCACTCCTGGAGACAATTAAAAGTAAAGAGACACACAGCCGCCGCCTTCCTCAGGATGAGTGGATGAACTTGGAAAGACGTAAACACATCTTCTTGATCACCTGGCTTTAAAGGCTGATCACTGTTTACTCTTTCAGACGTTTAGGGGGAAAATTTTGTTTTTCATTTGAAGAATAATTTCTTGAAACTGTGGCTCTCACTAAATGAGTTTTTCATCTGGGCAGATTAGCATATAAACACCTTGGGTTTTCTTCAGACCAATTTTTATTTCACTGAGTGATGGAATGGGGCTTACACAATTCAGGAAGACACTGTAAGTGTGTCTTCTGTAAAAGGAAGGAAATGAGAATGCATTAAGTACTTTGCAAGTTAAAAGTGCTGAGGTCTTTTAATGAAGTGGTTTCTCACTGTATGTCTCACTGTATCATACATCTCTGTGATATCTTCTAATTACAACTCTTTCCACCCCCTTCCTAAAAAAGTAATAAATAATATGAAACCTTTGACAACACATGCTGTGAAATTCTGCAATTTGCATATCAAAGATACCCTGCAAAGTATTGATTCAACCTGCAAACACATTACCCAATCCTTTTAAAATCTAACACCCGTACTAGCTACAATCTATTTATATCTATTTGTTTAGATCACAAATTATGGCATTTTCTCCAGAGTAGTAACTACTGTACTAATCCAACATCATTAGTATTTCTTGACAATTTGGGTTTTGCCTTTTAGGTTTAAAAAGAATTCAAATTTATACTACATTATCATCACATACATTATTTTTTATTGCCACTTATGTTCTAATTCCTCTCCATCCCAGTCAAATTTGGTGCCAGCTGATATCTATCCCATTATAGCCTTATTCCCACTCACATATTCCTTGAATCCTTGCATGTAATCCTACTAAATATTGTTATTTTGAGGGCAAACCAGTCAATGAAATTTACTATTGTGAATGGGCTGGTATATAGTCCACAAAGGTCTGGCGCCCTCTGTTGAAGAACGTCCTCCACCACCTTGCTATAAACCCTGCAGGGACTTACTGGGGGTAAGTGGAGATTATGTGTGTTAACAAGAGGTAATGAGGGGTAACATAGATTCATAAAACTTACCTTTACTACAAATTGAACCAATTCTCACTGCATCAATTCTGATTTCCTCTGATGACATTCAAGAATGGCTAATTAGTTCTGCAAAATATAAGTATCATATATAACACTGACATGATTCATATACCCTTCAGAGGAATAATTAAATCATGTATACGAAGCAAGTTTCAAAATGTACAAACAAAATATATCAGAACTGACTTCTCTCAAGAAAACAACACAAGGAAAGATTTTTATACATTAACTGTGCAACATCAATACAAAGAATAAAGCCCTGGTTCAGTACTGACCTGCATCATTTCATTGATACACCAAAGTAAAACACCAAAGGGAAAACCCCTGTTTCTTAAATTCAGTATAATCTTTACAGACTGCAATCAGGCCCTTTGTATGACAACTAAGAGACAAGACAAAACAAAATAAGTTTTAAGTAAGCGAGAGTTTCATTGACACCTAGTGTGCGACTTCACTGGAAAAAAATGACTTGCATGTAGGAATTCAACCCCCCCCCCCTCCCCTCCTCCTCAAGATCTTTAAATCAGTCATACTCAACAAAAATATTTTATCAGCCAGCATAACACAAAACAAGTATATGTCAACTTCTCCTGACAAGGCACCTATGTGATCATTTGACATGGCACCCTACTGCTTTGTAGGATGTTGTCTAATTAAACCAAGCCTTTTCTATTACATAAAGTTCTTTCATCTTAAACTCAAACCAATTAAACTATAAAATGAGGTAAATCAGCCCTAAATGACCCTTTCGTTACGGATTCATGTCAGGACATTTTTCACAAGTACAGTTTGTAAACTTGCACAGCCTATTAGGGAGTCATTAAAACCAATTTCCTGTTATGTCAACTGAGAAGTAGTAATTAGCCTACAATGGTTCATGAACAAATCTTTCCACATTAGGAGACCTTTTGATGTATTCCTAGGCGGAGCAACGCCATGCTCAAATTCTTTTAACTGTTGTATCTAATACGGCAGTATGAATCTGGTATAACTCTTATTCGTAAGTGACCCTGTTGTTTTCTTTATACACCCTGAGAGAATCCTGGCTTCATGATTACTGTAACATTTGTTACCAGAAAAATGTAATTACAAACTGAGAGCTACTGAGGCATTCACCTTGAGAACAGAATGAAATGTTCATTAGGTTGTCAGCCTAACATACTGTATCCCTACGCTTTTGACCTAATCTGACTTTAGCAATGCTCTATTAAATACTAATCAAGAATTAATTGTCGGACTTCTGAGGCAATTCCTGTGCATTTTCTGAGTTAATTTGCTGGGAGCCAAAGACCGGACGGCTTTCATCACTCTTTTAGCTGGATAATTATTCATTCAGCACTTGGTCTTGTATTTTATGGGTCAGTGGAAGGTTTTTGCAAGGGGTACTGCTGAGGGACTAGCATCTCAAAAGGAACAGGAATAAATAAATAAACACTAGTAGAAAACAGACTGAGTTGCTACTTTGTAAAAAGAAAGTTGAATAAATTTTGGAAGTGACATTTTTCCATTTCAAAAATATTCTTCTCACACTACAGCATGGCATGTCATCAGAATTGCTTTGGCAGATTCTTATTTACAAAACTTTTTTCCTAGTAACTGCTCTTTGATTCTAAATCACTTCATAAAAGCTTAATATACACACCACACACATACATTTGCAGCTACTCTCTCAGACTCAAACTTCACTTCAAGAATACTGGTACTTGCTACCATCTAATTCAACAAAGTGGTGGCGCTCCTTCAGAATAGCTTGACGGATATGTTGAGAAAAAAATTCCCTAAGAAGCTTCATGAGCTCCAACAATATATGTACAGTAGATGAGGGACCTGAGATGTTCATTCACACAGTTCGATATCAAGAGAGCAACTGGTGACTTATCATTTTTTTGGTGTATTCCAAATTGCTCTAAATAATGGAGTATGTAAAGGGAATAAGCAGCCCCCCCCCCCCCCCCAAAAAAAAATGTTCTGAAAAATCAGTAAACTCTTGCTATTCTCCTCTAATTTGCTTTACAAATACTTCTGAAGATGCTTTTGATCATAAATATTACAAACAAAAGGCAAAGCAAGGATTAATTCTCCATGAATGTAACAATTCAGAAATAAAAATATTGTCACATGGTTAAAAAGAGCCATTCATGAATTAGAATGCCGAGGTACACTAATTCTTTTTGGGTAACTGCATTTTCCCTTTAAATGACATATACACCACTCAGTGTCTTTTGTGATGAAGCAGAAATCAATATACTGCACCTTTGCTATCTACCGAAATACTAGTGAGTTAGTCAAGGGTAAAAACAAAGACTTTTTGTAGCAGGTGAACATTACAACATAACTACTTCCATACCATTTTAACAATAACAATAAAAACAGCAACAAAATTGACATAAATAAGGTCATTGTTGTATTTCTATCAAATGCAACTATGTTCTCACAGAAAAATTTATTTCCTATCCCCAATATGAATTGAGTATTGACCAACTTATCTTGGCAGCAGTTACACATGATACACCTCTCTGGTAAGCACAGTGTTTTCACTTTTAAGTGGAATGAATGGGCATCTACAGCCTTCATATATTTATATGTTCCATTTATTCCAATGAACTATCTGTTTTCTTCATTATCTAAATCAATTGGAATCCAATACATCCATCTTGTTGTCATTTTTGCAAATCTTTCCAGTAAATTTGTATTTGGAAGATTACACAGTATCATCTGCTCATCTTACAAAATTTAAAGAAGCCAAGATGATCAGAATAAATGTGCCAAGGACAAATAAGGTAGTACAAATATAGAGGGCAGTATTTCACCAAGAAAATGTACTTCATTACAAGATGTTCAACAGTTTGAGTGACATACCATTTTCTGTTATCGCAACCTCCACCAAGTCAAAGATACCAACATTACATTTCTAAACCTATATAGTGAAGAAGATGTTTTAACTGTTCTCGAAAATATTAGCTAATGAAATGTGACTGCTTAATAGATCTTTACTAACACGGGTTTTCTCATCTCCTACATCCTGTATAATGCTTTTGGATGTATTTGTAAAACTTGTGTGTTTGATCAGTTCTCTGGAGAACTATTAGAAACTACTTCTGACTTATCTATTATTACACTTATCCTGAATTTTATTTCAAACTTTTTAAGTTTGTTTAAAAAATATTAAGTTGCCTGCAATGCATTGTAAGAGCCATGCATTTTCCAATTTTTGTAAGTGCAAATCTCTCTAAATGAAATGAATTTAACCTCAAACCATTTTGATGAAGAGAGTTACTTTTGCAAACACAAAGACTTTTTACACAACTGTCCTTGGCAGCATGAACTAAACTGGTAATGACAGCATTTAAAATGTTTACCAAGGAGGATGGGAGAGCTTGCACTTCAAGGAAAAAAGTAGGTCAGAGAAAAAGATGACAGAGAGGTGTGAAGATTCTTGATGAATCTGTCCACACTAGTCAACATTTCAGAGATAATTCAATACCTGTTAACCCACTTTTTGGTCATATTTATAGTTTTTAACTTTCTAGTCCCTCTGTAGCACAATTAAATCTCCCTAGAATCTTCACGCATTCTGCCAGATTGGCAATTTTAATAAATATTGGAAAGATAGGTTGTTTGCCAAGCAGGAGTTCCTGCTGATGAAACAAACAATCAAATTATAGCGACACTAATTAATAGCAAATCACTAGCAGCCAAGGCAGCTAGGTGTGCTAGCGCAAGGATATACATATATCTCTATATGCTTCTCCATTCAATTATGTAGGATGTGCACTGTGTCTATACCCATGTAATTAAAAACGCAAGGAAGTTTTTTCTTTTTTCTTTTTTGTTCCAGGTTTTATAAAGCAGTCTGCCATTAGCTTTAGCTAAGGCTGAAATGTACAGCAAATTGAATAATAACATTAAAAGTACACATAACATGTAGTGAGCAACTTATCCAAAGGTGCGTGTGTGGGTTATAATCACATTTGCCGCTTGGCTGTGCTAATCACATCAAATGCATGGCTGCCATTAAATTCAGACTCATTTGACCAGAAAACATCTTAGATGGAGCAAAAAGAAAAAGAAGTTAAGAAAAAGCACAAAATTAAGAAATGGAGGAATGTAAAACGAAGGAAGTGGCATCAGAGACTGCCCTGGGACAATTTCATTTATGTTAATGACGGCCAAGAATAATACATAAAGTACACAAGCGATGATCACCTGGCTACTTCATGACACAACTTTAACACTGACGTGTTCGGTATGAATTAATTAAAGCACTCATAAAAAGGTCTTTTCTTCCATTCTAGTGAGATTACTTCAGAATTTAAATACAAATATCAAAACTTATACTACTGCTGATTCAGGCTTTCACAAATTCTTTTCGTAGTTCTTGTCCAAGGTGGCGGTTGTTCTCGTAATATACTTGCCCAATCTAAATACCCAATTAAAAACCTGTGCGTGAAAATCCACAAATTCTACCTTGCATAGTTCAAGGGCCAAGTTACTAAAGCCAACTGTGATTTAGTATACTGCCACATGAAATACTACTGTACTTGCGTGGAGTATGCACATAACACTAGGGCCAATGCTAATGTAAATGTACCTTCAGACAAATATTACTTCAGCACACAGAATACCTTCATAGCAGGTGTTGAATATGTACTGCCTCTTTTAGTGTACACACTTTAACACCTGCAAACAATGACAGGGATCATCCAGCTTCACCATATTCATGAGCCTAATATGAAGTTACTTTGACTGTTGATTTGTCTCAATATATGAATATTCATATTACGTGGCAAAACTTTACTGTAATATTGTTCTACAACATTTTCACTTTTACACAGTAAGTCCATAGGACTTCTTCCTTGAGTGAGTTTTAAGTGAGAGGAATCACACACTAAAACCCCATTGACTTTGGTTGTGAAAACTGCATGATAATCAGACTTGCTTTTGTCGATTTTTTGTTGAATATTTATGATGTGTGTTTGTAGTGATCGTATATATGAATAGTTAATATGTACCTTTTCTATGCAGTTTGACAAAGAATTCCTACTAAAGTACATAATGTTGGTCTTACAAGTGCAGCCAGTGTTGGTGCTGAGTAATACACATCCACCACACGAACAAACATCGTCAGGTTTTTACTTGTTTCCCTTTCAAATTGTGTAGGGTTTGGTGACATTTGAACTATCACATGATCGTAATTACGATCATGTGCATCATTTCATCATGATGCACAGTATATCCAATTCTTAATGCTTACATGGGCCATCTTTCAAGAGTTCCTCTTTTAGCAGACTGTGTGTGCTACTGGGCTTGACGTGAGAAGTACATCGCAGCCAAAAACGAACATTTTACACTAAATTTTCTATCTGATCCAGCATGCACCCTATATCAGTATGGTGCATTTAAGAAAACTACCTCCTAAAGGTCTGGTGACATGAAAATTACATAGTTGGATATTTGATGTAAAACGCATTAAAAATCCAGAAAATACATGCAACTCCCATTAAAATCCATTAAATATTGACCATTTTATGGGGTAATTTCTATTTCACACTTATATCATGAATAAACATGAGCTACAATATGCAAATATGTGACATCAAAAGATGGACATACCATATGGCTTATGTTAGCCTTTGTTTTTTCAACCTTAATTTCAAGGACACTGGTCGTATTGTTATCCCCTGAGGGGTTTAGTATGAAAGTTAAAATTGTTTCTTGAAAAATATTGATATCACTCACCAAACTGTAAACTCTCTGATCAGTAATTAAGAGGTAGTTTACATAGGGTTAACAAAAGAAATCTTAACACAGTGCAACACTCCACATCATTGTTTTTGCATAGGCAATGAGTTACTTCAGAAACCATCAAACTTTGAAGACGTGTATTTTGGGAATGGTTAAAGATATTGAAATAATTCCAATGGATCTTTCATTGGAAGACTTAATTCTTCAGCTAACAAGTGAAACAGCTTTGGTGGCATGTAACATGACCTTTCAGAAAGGCACTGGAAAGTTTACACTGCTGTTTGCATTGAAGTCTTGGCATGCCTGCTAAATACCACATACTGCTAAGGGGGCCGATCTTTTTCAAAGCCTCCTCCCCATCCACAGTACATCTGACTACCCCTGACTTGCCCCACCTTGATCAATTCACATCAAAACAGTAATATTAATAGGTGGGAGAACTATAACCAAAGGAGCTCTTTCCCTTAACACAAATAGATTCACATCCCATAATCAACAAATCTCTTGAAATTATTTTAACATAATTTGCCATTCTCAAAATATACCTTTACAAAATTTGACCATTTCTGAGATACCTCATTAGCTATGCAAACTGTTTGATGTGAAGTGCTGTACAAGTGTTAGTATTTCTTTTGTATCCCTTTAAACTACAGTATCTCTTAATCACTTGCAGTTTCTTTGCAGTCTGGTGGGTATTTCCGAGAAGAGCTCCTCAGGGCATCAACACTGCAACTGTCCTTGAAAGGAAGTTTGAACAAGCAAGGTATGAACTAAAGAAATATCTTGTCCATACTCCCTTCTATGGCAGAGATACATAACTTTGACTAATTGCGTATACATTATTTAGGTTCTAGTTCTCAAATGGCGGCCATGGGCCATTTGCTGCCCGCAATGTCCATTAATGTGGCTCAGGGAAAATCCAGGGGAGCTTGAACTTGTTTCTTTTTTTTTAATTGCAATTTCTTGAGGGCAATCTATTTTTTTTTTTTTTTTTACATGCAATTTCTTGAGTGCAATCTTAAGCCTTTGGATGCCACATTTTCTCCTATGGGCCAACAGGTGACACATGCATGGTGGACACAAACATCTAGTGACAAATTTATGCTGTAATTGGGACTTCCTTCAATTTACAGCATTTGGGATGCCAAGTTTTCTCCCATACTGGTAACCCATGCACTAATGGGTGACCCGTGCAATGCTAATGCAGAGTTCTAATGAGAAATTTGTGTTTTAAGAGTGCAATTTCCTACAATCTATGGCAATTTGGGATGCCAAATTTTCTCATCATACTGGTTGAACATTCATGGAAGCTGATGAACTGCGGCAGGAATATTTGCATTGCAGAGTGTGCTTTCCTGCTATCTAGCGTGTCTGGAAGTTATAAATTTTTTACCTCAGCCCCAACCTTGATGGGGATGAGGCCGGCACGCCTATTAAAGAACCACCACCGAAATTAACGATCCATAGACTGGCTACTGTCTGCTGTGCATGCACTTTTGAAGGTCTTATGTATGAGCTTTACCCTCAAGAATGAGCCCCTTTCTCAAAACCCTGGCTACTATAATGATGATAAAACATAAACTCAACAAAATGTGGCCCACAGCTGAAAAAGGATGAGAACCCCTGATTTAGGTAATAACTAGAGATTGTCCCAAGAAATGGTCACTATCTGATGGACTTTGTTAGGAACTATGACTGGTTTCACATTTTCAATGCGTCACATCAAACAGGTACAACATTCACTCTAAGTGGATGTGCGCCCCCACTCACCATTACAATATACAACTGCTGTACACAACATGCCCTTTTTTGCTGTGAGCGACAGGCCCAAACACAGCAGAGAAGACAGGTAGTCACTGAAGCAGAAGGCTATAAATAACCTCACTTTTGCTCCCTTATTTCAGCCCTGAAGAAGTCAGAGTCACATTTGACAAGCACTTGAAATTTTTCAACTTTCTTTAGTTTTATGCCCTTTTCTATACTTATGTTCTCTCTCTACTTTTTGTTAAACCAACAATAACCTTTGGAGTCACTCACTAATTAGTAAGGACCTTTTAAAAAGTTGCTGACTTTGGCAAAAAGTTTATCCTGCAAGAATGTTTACCATACAGTACTGTAAAATGAAAAAATATACTCTCTGGCAGCAAAAGGTGACTATCTACAGCATACTGCTTGAAGTCTACAATCCCCGATAAAAATAAATGAAACAAACCTCCGCCATCCCGTTCAATGTTGACTCAATACTATTGGAAATGGAATAGGGCACAACACTGAAAGGGAGGGAGGGGGTTTTGGAAAAATTTTGAGTGAATGAAACTTAGCACAGATTTTGGCGATTTTGTTTCATTTGTTTTGGCAGGGATTGAAGTTACATTTCAGCAAGTCTTCACTGAATTCTTCTTCTTCTTTCAAATGCAGCACAAACGCCAGACAAGGCTATCCCGTGCTGTTGAACTAGGGCTAAGGGAGTCGGATGAATAGAGTAAACTAGCTACAACGATTCTGATCAAGGGCTGAGAGCTGGTTTTTAAAGCTGTCCACTGATGGGGCACAGCAAGCCTGTTCCGGTAATAGGTTCCAGCTAGGGACAGTTCTTGGAGAGAGATTTCTGATAGCAAAGCTTGTTAGTGGAGGGATAATGGTATAGATACCTTCCACTAGTACGACGGGTAGTCCGTCGATTAAGATTTGAAGGGTCAATAAGATGATTCCTTACATTATTTGGAAGTAATCCATGCATTTCTTTATGCATAACAACAACATAACTGAACCATATATATATGATCTTTCTCCAATAGGTGGTATAACTTTTGGGGGGAAAGTACTAATGCAGTCCCAACACCTCAGGGATAAGTCTGCTTTTTGGGAAAACTTTCATGCGGCAGAGTTAAAACTGGAAATCATTTTGGTTTCCAAACTTCCCTGAAGGGGAAGAGTATGCAGTCATTTCAACAACCAGGCAAACACTTGAAGGGGACCACAATCCAAAAACTGTTGGATGCTATGGTGCAAAACTGTACATTCTACTTTCAGCAAATGACTGCTAGCAGAACTTCCAAAGCGATTTGCTCATAATTCAAGAAACCGTAGACAGATTGTTCATGTATCACAGGATCTTGTGATTTGCTTTCTTACAGAGTTTATTTCCACTTTACAAAGCCAGCTACGGCAAATGAAACATGAACAATATACCAAATCAACCTTCAATTATCTATAACACCGCAAGTCTGCATAAGCTTTTCCAATGGGATGGATACCATTTCCTCATACCCAAGATAAAAGCTATATGATAAACCTTTCAGGATAAATCTCATACTTCTGATCAACCAACCTAACTGGTCTGTGAATCAGTGAGCCCTACTTACCTCACCTATCATGCTACTGAATATCCCATATACTGCAAAATAACACTGGTATTGTTTAGTGCACCGCTCCCCACCCCCTCCTCCCGATATCTCAACTGTAAGCCCTTGCTTCATTTACACCTGGAATGCCCTGAAGGTAAGCAGGCGTGAAACACTGATTCCTACATACATGTCAACAACTTATTGAAGGTTTCATGTGAGGGCTCCCTTCCACTGTACACTCAACTTTGCCAGGTCTGGTAACACTGGAGGTAATAAAGGGTTACAGGGCATACAGTATGTTAACAGCAGGTAAGAAGGGGGAATGCAGATCCTGTTTTTTTTTTTCTCCCTTTTTTTTTTTTGAAGGTGGTGTTGGGAGTTTTAGTAATTGCCCTTAATAAAAAGAAAAAAAATCCAGATTCTCCTCAAAAAGCATTAATAGGTTATTAACTATTGACTGCAATAAACAGGAAGTTGTCCCAATAATGTCTACTTGCAAAAGGCAGTAGACAATGCTGGCTGGCAATTTGACCGTAAACATCTATTTTACAGTAAAGATGGTTTATAGCCTTTCCAAAGTAAATTGAAGAGGAAGCCATTTACACTTTATTCTTTCCTGTAAGTATTTTAAGCCAGCCAAAAGTCAATACACATAAGGGAGAAAACATGCATACAACAGAACACCACCTATGAGCATGTTTTAAAATGCAGTCAGTGTTGAATGATTTACCTTTTGGATCTAGAACAAATTCGTTATCGGTAAATACTCAACACTGTTCCTCGTATGGTAACCATGCTGCATGACACATGCTTTATGTGAAGGCAAACATTAAATGAATGGTACATGAACTGCAAAATTCAATGAAAATTGAAGTTGTGCTTTTAAAACTGATTTTGTATCAGTTTTATAGGGTCACTTCCATGCCTACACCAAATGTTATTGTGTACTACTGTTGCTGGTCTTCTGATCTTTTCCATCAGCAATGTATCCAGAGAGACTTCAACTATAGCCCTGTCTAGAATACCTATGTTCGTACTCAAAATTACAATGCAAGTATTATTCTTGACTACACCCACTGTTTTACATTCAGAAGACCCCAAAAATCAACTAACAGCATAGAATTTTTTACTGAGGTGAAGTTTCCAAAGGGGTTCATTTGTTTAGTTCATGAAAAAGAAAGAGAAAGTGTAACTCCCTGATCATTCAATCCCCTACACCTCCTTCTCATGAAATAACAGTTTAATGAAAGAAATTCATTTCTTCTGTCTTCAAGTGCGCCCCCTGTGGGCTGGGGGTTGTAGAATATGCCCACGGTATTTCCCGCCTGTCGTAAGAGGTGACTAAAGGGAAGGACTTGCACCGTATTTAAACTTTGCTTGACACTATATGACATGTTTGTGTTGGTGTGTCATTAAATTTTATCTAACTAACTAACTGTCTTCAAGTGCATCTCTTTCTCTTGTGATGTTTCAACCCTCCCCTTCCCCTGATAACTTTTCCCCAAAGTGTTTCCACTTTGTGCACCACAAGTAAATTAGCATTATGTTTTATGCACATAAAAAGAAAAACGGACCATGCTATTTGACGAGAGAAGACCCCAAAACTGGTACTGACTTACATGTGGTATTTCCATAAAAAAAAAATATAATCAAATTTGTTTTAATACTTTTGGAAATTGAAAGTGGACCTCAACTAAGCCATGTCATCCTTCAATAATTTTCCTTATCCTAAATGTTTAAAGAAGGACTGTCACATTATCCCATACTCCAACAACCTCCCTAGTTTTAAATGTTTCATGTTTAATTTATACCTAACAAATGTATTCTACTTGCAAAACAAAGATGGTAATGATCTGAGATTGTAGGACTCCAGATGACCGCATGACCCCTGAAAGAACAGTACAACTGTTTCACATAAGCTCAGAAGTATGCGATTCAGATAACTGCAAACTTTGAGGCTACAAATGTTAATGAAATTACATGAATGAAACTTTACTAAAAATACATTACTCTGCACTTTAATAAGCAGACAAGTCTGATTTGAATTCATCACTTGAAAGAATATTTCCATATCCTCCAACAGAACCATCACATACATCAGCACGTGACAAACTAATTCCTTTTAAGGTTCACGAATTCATACATTTACAGCTCAAGTTCAAGATAGGAACGCCTTTTCCATACTACTATTTTGGCCTCGGAACTTCATGTTAATGGCAGTAGCGATGCCTGTTGATCAGTTACTCTTTGATTACTTTTCATACAGATCCAAATGGAATTTTGGCGGCATTCTATACTTCTGAAAGAGGCCTCGCCCTTCCTAAGAAACAAGCCAGAACCGATTTTCTCACCCCTGTGACATAGCAGCGACAGGATGTATTTGTGCCAAGGAGTAAAGCAGTTATAGACACTGATAATTAGACTGGAGTAAGACGATACACCCCACTACCCTGGACAGTCAGTTTGTTTTCATTTATATTAAATTTTGAAATGCAGCAACGAATGTTAAGTCCATAGAGCTCAACGACCAAGTGTGAAGTCATTAGCCTCTCACCAAGAAAACCCTTTTCTGGACCTCACTGCCAAATGTAATAAAATGAGTAGAAAATAGTTTTGCAGTCAACGGGCTAAAATCCGATACTACTAAAAGGGGCCTCATACCTCCCATCGTTTCTTTATTTTATCTTTTAAAATGCTCGAATGCAATGTATACAATCACATTTCTATGCTTAGCTGCTTCCTTAAGCGCTTGAGTTTTGCTTAATGAACACAGAAATGAAAGAAGTGACATTTGAAGAGGAATACCGGATTGCATTCTTCATTTACATACTTGAGAAACACTTTTCTCCGGCAGAATGGCTAAGCCCGGAGATTTTCCTCGACAAATCAATGGCAGGTCTTGAAATTTACCATCTCATGGCCGTGTGACGTCTGCAGTTTTGTTTCCTGGCAGATCAATTGATGTCAAATTGTGATGGTGAAGGTCATCACTAATTAAAGCAAATGTGTATTAGATAAAAAGGCAGGCTTGCCAAGGATGTATAGCTAAGACATCTGCAATGAGCAGCATATTGGTAACATGTCTGCATACCTAATTAACATGTTATACATAATTTTAGCAGATGGCTTCCATTTGATACATAATATGAATTCCATTACTTTTGGCTTCATGACTGATTAGGGTATCATTTTTTTCACATTGAAAGGCGAGCTTTGAGCCCTCTGCACGAAATTAACAAAAAGCTTCAATTTGTTAGAATTACACTTGCATCATTAGTAGTTAATGTCAGCAATTTGCATGTACACTACTGACAAATGTGTGGAAGCAAAATTTATAGTGCAAAACATCTAGTGTCTGAATAAAAGAGCACGCTGCAATTAACATGGTTACCTAATATAAACCCTTTTACTTCGACACAAAAACTTGGAAAACCAAACTGATTTCATAATAAATTGTGAAGAAAACTTTCAAGGCAAGAAATGAAACAAATATGATAAATGATTGTTAATTACAAGAAAGTGGTAAGGTAACTCTTTGTGAAGGTCAAAGGACAATGGCTAATGAGTAACACTTATGTCTGCAAGGGAGTAAGGCCTAAATAAAGAGTGGACAATAACTAAAGGAACTGTACTGTTACTCAGCTATGTAATTAGACAAGCATTTCAAACCACACTTAAACTATTAGTATCTAAAAAAAAATTTGGAATATATCGACCCATCATAGAGACACCATTCACGCACAACAAACTGTAAATTGTTTCACCAGGTCTAGTAAGTAGCTGGTTTTGGCTATAGTCCTAGCTGGCTTTTGACCAATCAGTGTGTGGTTGACACTAAGGTCACCAGACATGTTCACTATTGAAGGTTGGAATAGCAATTGTATACACAGCAGATCTAACAGACATACTGAAAATACACTTCTAGTCAATGGACACTTGAGAACAATTGAGCCTGAATGGAGGTATGACAGACCAGGTTGGACTGTCAACTTCATCAACTGTGGTCAGCTATAGGGAGTAAAAATAGGCCAAGGTGAAGATCACGGTCGCTTGTGTTGAAGAGGCAAGGTGCAGCAAGGAAGGCTAGCTTGGGTGTTAAAAATAGATTGGATTGTGGGTACCATGTTAAGATAAGTGTGGACTATCAAAGACGGTTGTAATTGTTTGTGGTGCTGCTCACTGACACAGAAATTTTGAGGCAAACTGAAGGCTATCCAGGGACCTAGTGGATTTGTATCCCTATTGTAGATATTGAGGGTATGTAAAAGATGTACAATATGAAGCTAGGCATGAAGACTACACAAAGTCTGGATAAAAATATAGTTACTAAATATTGCATCTAATGTAAATGTACCAATGCACCGTAAAGTCACTTTGTAGGGTACCAAAGTCTCCTATAAACATCTGTATGTAGTTAAGTACAGGACTCATGTGCCATTAAGTGAATAGCATTAAAAATAAATATGCCAACATGTCCCCAAGAAAAAATAGATGTAGATTAAATAATTCAAAGAAGACAAAGTTACTGTCACTAACAACTTGCTTTGATGTTGTACATTTTTTAAGTCCAAAATTTTTAAACAACATCCATCAGCAACTGTACTAGAAATTAAACATTAATTGTTCCTAGCACAGTTATACTATGCAACATAGCACAAACATTCAACAAGAAGACTCAAACATACAAATGAATTTTTTTCAAGAATCAGGAGACCATTACCTCATGAATAAAAATCAATAAAAGAAAAACACAGAAAGTTCCTTGAACACAATTTTGCTTCACCCCATTCTTTTTAAATCTTCAGTTGGATAACTTCACTTTCTGCCAAACATATTGAAATACAGCTCTCTCTAGCCTCTCTGAGTAAAGCACAGACTGTATTTATCTCTTTCACTGCTTTTTTACTAGTAAAATTTGCAAAATGCAAAATGTAACACAATAACATAGCCAATTTGAAACAGTTATCTAGAGACCTTTTTCTTCTACAGAAAATCAGCTAACAGTACTAAATTTTACTTCAGTGGTAACATACAGGAATTTTTTGTCTCCAGATTTGTTAAATATTACTTCTCTCTTATGACATAAAGTTATTTTCCTCTGGCAGAAAATGTTCTCTGACTAACTATGACCAAGTCATCTTTAATGCAGACTAACAAAATAAGCATTATTCCCCTTAAAAGTACCCCAGCAATTAACAGAATCAGCATATGTTATGAAAGGCAGCTTTTTATGACTGGACGCTGAGTCTGCGGCATGCAACTTACCTTAATGGTATGAGTGACCTTCAATGAGATGAATTTACATTGCAACCTGACTGCTTTCATGCTACTTTTCTTAACAAAGAGCAAAATACATGAATACACGTCTTTCCTGTATGTGAACTTGTTACAGTAGGGATAATAGTACTTGAAGAAGCTATAGTACTGCAAGTGGTCAAAAGGAACAAGAACAGCACCGGACACATCAAAGAAAAAGGAAAAAAAAAAAACAAAACTGTAAAGGAAATTTGGAAACTTTCCAATCCTTGCATGCCTATAATAGTAATGACTGAACCACACAAGAGAGTCATTGAGAATAAATGTAGGAAATATCTGATTTTATTTACAAAAATGCAGACATCAATAACCAATGCTCAAAGATGACCAGCAAAAGACACTTGATTCATGACAAGCTGAGACAAATTATACTATCATATTCCTATAAATCACTTGTGTTGATTAAGAAAACTTATTTGAAGCCAAAATGGCTCATTCATACACAAAGTTTTTACAGACTGAATTTTTGGCACATTTAATTACAGTATAAATCGACAGAATCTAAAGCAACAGGGAATGTGTGCTAAATTACATTACACCACAGGGTCTTCGCATTTTTGAGATAATAAAATTATATTTTTAAAATGACCATTTTCATGACACATGAATGAACGAACATTATGTTGGCAAGAGGAAATACACATTTTTATACTGTACGTGCAATACAGAAACCTACACAGTAGCAACATGGTGTCAAGGACAATTAAAGTAAGAATTGTAGTTTTCCTGACCATATGGCAATTTTTCCAAACCAAACACCAAACATTTTCTAGACTTTTCCCATTTTCCTTACTCTGAAGGAATCCTGTACAGGCAGTGTTCTTTACTTTACTCTATTTGTGTATACTACTACAGGGTATGAAGACATGTCTCCCAAAGCCATACCACCTTGTCCCAAAGTAATTTCAAAAGATCATCAACAGCCACCTAATGTCCCCCATGCTCCCACACCCCACGATGTCCCAAGCTTCTGCAGTACAATCTTACATACTGACTCACATTAATGAGGGAGGGGGGGGGGTCCTGTGTCCACTTATTACTAAACTGTCTGGAGACATGCCACTCTAAATTGCACCATACTTGTCCCAACATTACTTCAAAAGATCACCAACCCCCAGCTCATATCCCACATCCACATTGGTTCCACCTCCTACCATGTCCTAAGCTACTGCCCTATCATATTACGTAAATGAAGTAAGGGAGAAGATGGGAGGTATCCTAGCAGTGTCCATTACTAAACTGTCACATGTCACTCAATTCACACCATCCTTGTCCCAAATAATTTCAAAAGATCATTAGATGTCAACCAACCTAATGTCCCACTTGCTCCCACATCCCACACCATCCTGAGTGACATCAATATCAAGTTACATAAGTGACATTTATTAGGGAGGTAACTGTATTCTAGCTGCTGTGTCCATTTATTTGTAAATTATCTGAAGGCATGACACTTAGTCACACCCTCGTTGAATCCTTGTCCTATAATAATTTCAAAAAATCATCAATACGTTCCTATCATCCCATTTTCTTCCACCTCCCACGATGTCCACAACTATCACCGTACCATGTTACATACAACTGACATTTATCAGGGAGCCGTCCTGTGTCCATTTCACAATTTTTATTGATTCCGAAAATCTTGTCAGGGGCCTACAAAAGGTTTTCATAATTTTTGTCCAGTGTATGGAAAATAACTAGGAATTACATTTAATTGTGCACACAACGACTGTCCAATAGTAGCACTTGGGGAGATAAGTATGAGCGAATAGGTTTGTGCATTTCGGTACCTAAGTAATATTAAGCGGCACATCCAGCTTATTTGGTCGGATAACTTCAGGTGCCATGTTTTTCACCACATACTCAGGCAGGATAAATTGATAAAACCATCAAAAATCATCTGGAAACATCAGAGAAAGTAGTTGCTTGAATGTTTTTCTAAACTCACTGCTTTAAGACTTTGCCTAAGATGAACACTACAAAACTCCCTGACTTTGTCACAACTGAGGCTTTGTACATAATGTATGAACCCTGGTGCTTAGTATTGCTTACCATTAAAAACGTAGTAAGCAATAATAGGAGATAACTTATGAGTCTTCATTCAAAATTATGTACTTATCAGGCACAGATTTAGAAGGGAAGGGGGGTTCTGGCTACAGCCCCCAACCCCTTCTTCAGCATCACCTTTTTTCCAACCGTTACAAAGCTGCAAAGCTGTACTACAAAGTTTATATAGACTAATTTCGACTGCTACGTAAATATCAGGAAATACCATTTAACAATACTGGTAACTAATTTAAATTTTTCCCCAGAGCCTCCTTCCCCTCCCCCATCCATGCTTTGAACTTTGCCCTCACAGAATTGCTCCCAGTCCCTTCTTTAAAATCCTGGATCTGCCCCTGATTATTTCATGTACTCTGTGCAAGCTTCTGCATGGTACCCCATCAAGTCTGTTGCTCCTCTTAAACAGAGCACTGTAATTCTCTTTGAAAATCTACATTTCAAACCACTTTAAATAAATCATGTTTTTGCTCTCAAGTTTTTTCTTTTTTTCATTTTTCATTATTGATCTCACCACAGCATTCCACTCCTTTCAGATTCTACATGAGTTTTCAGGACATTCGTGTGTCTTCACCTCCAGTAGTCTGCAGTCTAATGACAGAGTGTTATGGGTCACTTCAAGGATTCCCACACTGAGTCAGCACCAAGTTCCTCTATAAACTTGTGTGAACTAGCCTTCGAAAGGTTTGTCTCGTTTCAATCTTTTTCAATTTAATAGAATACTCCTAAATCCCCAAAACCTACCTGTTCGAACAAGGACGAGTTACAGCGGAATAGCAGGGATATGCATAGAGCGTCTTCTAGCGAGGGTAAGATTTTCATTGCCAGTGATCATTCCATGGTATATGGACTGTCCAATAGTAGTGACAGGGGAGGTAAGAAGGAGCGAAATAGATTCATTCAATTACATGACTCCTTTCCATGTTGCAGACATCATTATATAAGAATACTCAATACTGTCTGTAACATATCAATAATAATGACTTCTACATACAATTCATGGTGGTTCAAATTTACCCAGAACCTGTTCTGTGAATCTATACAAGCCCTTCTTACCTCACCTAATGCTACTACTGGACAGTCCATCTACTGCAGAATGATCACTGGCAATGAGTTTCTTACCTAGGTGGTGCAATATCCATCTCCTGAGCTGACTACACTAACTCCCCCTTGTTTCATGAACCTAAGAAACCATGAACATAATAAACTCACTGCCAGTGATCATTCCACAGTAGATGGACTGTCAATAGTAGTAATAAGCAGGAGCGAAACAGATTTGTGAAAATCTTGTTGCCATGAAGTACACACCACTGTGTGTTAAATAGATTAAATGAATGCATCGTTGTTCAATTATGACATCCATAGTGACGGTTAGGCTCACACATGCACACTACAAGCATCTAGCAACAACTGTGGCTGCAACATTTTTCACAGCGCATGCTCACACTATCACAGCACCCACCCATTTGAAGTAAAGGGCACCTTGGATCTAGCATAGTTCAGGGAACTAAGTGTATGTGAAAACTTCACCTGAGGACCTCTGGCTACACCCACAGTGTCATACAGTCTGTATTAGCATTTTACTTGCCAAACTATCACTAGTAGCAACAAAGCCTCAATTTTAAGAAAATTTTATGGTTGTCCATTGGACAGCCTGTCTACCATTTTTGGTTGTCCAAAAGAAAATTAAGTACCCCAGAAAGAAATTTGCAGTAACCCTAGAAGCAGTCTGTTCATTTGTTGCGTGAACTTTGGTTGTCCAATGGTCAACCAACCCACCATATTTTGGTTGTCCGTCACAAATTTTGGTTGTCATGGGCGATCAGATGACTATTAAAATCATCATTGAGCCTTGGCAACGTTACCTTGCTTCCATTACCAAGGAATAAGAAACTCTAACAACTGCTTTTAAATCTACAATCATTCCCTTTCCAAACCTGGATTCTACTGACATTCAACATTATAATGTAAAACAAATGTATGTAAAGGCAATACTAACAGTATAAAAGAAAACCAGAAAAGCAGAACCTACTTCAAGAAATCTTGTGCCACTGAGTCCTCTTGTATTAGCAAATTCTGTATATTAATCGTGGCATTTCTAACCAATTATCTTATGAGCTATGCAAACATATTTGACAAAAAAGTACTTTGACAACTAATTTCTCCTACTTTTCCTGCCTTTTTAATCCTCACAAACTTTAATTCAGATCATCTCTTCCTGTTTGTCCCAAGCTGGCAGAGCTGTGTGACCTTCAAGGATTTAATGGGGTACCATCAAAGTTGAGACTCTTGCTGTTTTATTAAGGTTTATTTCTTAAGTTGGATATTGTCAAACAATATTTGGTTCTAAAGCTATGTATATCCTTTAGTCCCTGCTGACCTGGATGCAATTAGGGTTACTACATTTCAGTAAATTATGCAAGAGACGAAAGGCATATGGAGACGAAAATTGGATACAGTATTAGCAACTCCTTGCACTTGAAACCTGTAGGAAACAATGTCAATTGTCGAGTATTCAGGTATCATTAGCAGGATCAAGGCAATTGTAACAGTTTCCTTTGAAATTTGCAAAAGGTTATCATCATCAGAATTTGTGTTTCATAACATGCTTTGACAGCTAAATGTTACATATGCTAAACGTCTCACATATAAGCAGAGTCAACAGTTCCTATTCTTTGCGTTTTAAGTGTAACGTATGCATCCATAACAATACTTGAATGGAAACCTGGGATTTACACAATATACTTTCTACGGCTGAAGGATGTAAAATTACAGCTTACTGTGCTACAAAACTGAGATTTCAAATCAAAGCCAAATTACCCCCTGCCCCTCCACTCCCCCCCTCAAAAAATCCTTCGAAAAACTCCATTTTTGCAATTAATGTACCAAGCAGAATCAATCGAGTGTCTCAACTGCAAATGCATTTCAATGCATCTTCACATTATTCAGAAAATATCTAAGAGGACATTGCTTTGAATTCCATTTCAAAATTCTACACTGAGAAAGTTCTCATCCCCAAAGGACTTTCAAAAGACATCCCTTCTAAAAATCCAGAATAATTTCTTTTCATGAGTTAGGGAGCAACCATAAACTAGAAGAGTCAATTCTTTGAAAACACTCAACATCTCATCAAGTTACACATGGAAAAGGATATGGAGGGCAGTATTGCTGTAAAGAGCACGTAGGCAGACATGAGAGACTGGCAACTCAGCACAAGCCTGCATAGCTGTCTGTCAAGTCTCTCCTTAGGTACACTGATTGTGTGTTGAGAGGAATGAGTAAACTACTGCACCTCTCTTCAGTAGGGTATTCAGCACCTTCATATGGGAAGCCATCCAGGCCAAAATCTGCATTTACCAGTTTTTGGTAAACAATACACAGAGAGCAACAGAGAATATAGTGTTTGTAATTCCTTACCTTTATACAAATGTTTGTCTTTGTAATGCAGCAGTAATGATACTGATGTCAAACTTCTGAAAGACAGAGAAAAAGAGAAATAATTGTCATAAGTAATGCTTCTTGTAACAAGATTTTTTAAATTTGGAGCAGCATTGCCATTTTAGACCTCACAGACTGTAGCCAGACCTACAGACCTACAACAGCCTATGTGCCAAATGTGCAGTCCGTTATTGTGCAGCATGTCCCGATATTTTGGAACCCCTACTTGTGCAGCCTGCATTGCTCTCATGGGGATGAAAAAACTTTAAAATGCCCTTTTCTTTATGGTTTGCAAACAGTAAAGTTTATTTTTAAACATGCATATCTTATAATATCCTTAACTTGTTACCTTACCCTAACAACCATAACATTTATAGCTATTGCAACCAAAGCAATTCAGCTCTACGGCCCCCTGGATTGATTTAAAAAGATTTTTTTTGCCCTTCAGACCATTGAATTACTAGTGCCCACCTTTTACATAGACCATTGTGAAATGGGATTACATTTGTTTGACCTTCAGGCCATTGCAGTGCCTTCCACAATACAGACCAATATGAAATGGGATTACATCTGTGTGACTACTGTACTTCTCATATACTATAATTCAGCATATTGCAGTACTTCAACTGGGGTGGGGAACCTTTTTCTAAGGGCCAATTTGACAGTCACAACACCACAAGCCAGGAGAAGAAGCCATAGGCACCAAGAGAGCATGAAGAATGCCCCCCCCCCATTGGAGCATGGGTCCAGTCTTGCTCTAAGACAAGTTCTGTGGGGTCCTAGGAGAGCACGGAGACCATGGCAGAAGCCCTGAAAAGGTGCACATTAGAATGGAGCATTACCCCTAGACTATCTCTGAATGGTGCTGGATATGCAAAGCCATGGGCTGGAGGTTCCCCTGCCCCCCTGATCTACATTACCAAACATAAAACTGTACAAAACAGCCTCTGCAACCTGGGGAAAAGCTACAGGTAAGCACTAGGCTTGGGTGAGTTACCCGACTCTACAGCAGAATCGCCACTCCCTGGCCAGGAGTTGAGTAATAGACTCCACTTTCCCGCAACTCCTGGGTAATTTCAATACTGTCAACAACATGGACAAAAAAAAATCATATTTTAAAGTTTATATTTATGTTACTACATAGGTTTTAATGAAGTGTTATAATACAACTGGTTCTTTTGACCTTTACTGCCGTTCAATTGTAAGTTCCCTTCAGCTGGCCACAACAATTGTATGACTTTTAATAATAGTCTGTTAATAGGTACCTCAGCCAAAGAGAATCCTAAGCCTACTGGTGCACTAGCACACATTGGTAGGCTAGTAGTTGACAGTTTATGGCTACTGGGGTATCATGTTTCTACTTCAGTTATGACATAATTGTAGGAGTTGTAACTCCCTTCAGAGTCCAAACTAATAGGGTCGCAATATACCAGACTCCAGAAATGTTACAAACGCCCCAGCCTATTAAACACTCTTTAGCTCCTTAGCAGTTCTGGCCATTTACATTCGTCAAACCAAACATTCACAGAAATACAAGGCTACTTTATTACTGCAGAAGTGGCTTGATGACTGCTGTTACAATGTTTCCACATTTTACAGTGTTAAAATGTAGGTACACACCTTATCCCCAGTTTTTGTAGACTGGCCTTACATAGAAATCTTAAAAATAATTTTTCCAGTGTGACATTATGTATCCACAATATCAAAATATGATATGACCACAGGAAGGAACTAAACATTTGTAACTAACACACACATAATAGGGGTCTGCTGAAAAAACCATCCTTTAATTCATAATATTTAAGATGGCTGTTACAACATCTCCCAGAAAAGGGTATTTCCCTTTACATACTACAAAAACACTGACCTGAAGAAAAGAACAGTATCACAATTCCTTGATTTATGAGATAAAATAAAACTGCAGACTTCATTGCGGCGAAATACAACCCTTTCAACGAATTGCACATGAAGTGGTTTAAGCAAATTTTAATGAAATCCAACCCTCATGAGTAACAATCATGTTTAGTTTGGTTATGTCTGCTTTAAAAAAAAATAAATGTACATTTCATAAAATATCACCTTATTCTTTACAAGGTGGATATATTGACAATTAAAAACTGACATTATGTGTTTTGCTTTTCCACGGTTTACTCTGACCACTCACGTACATAAATAATAATTGCCTGAAATACATCAATGACCACTGACCTACTATCATGATACTAATTAAAAAATATGAGAACCATAAAGGAAGTTCTCAAATTTGATTTGTGCAAAACCATTTTTTACGAACTTAATAATACCTTTACTGTCTTTCACATTAAAAGGCAGTTCTGAATTGATTTGACTTTGTCACATGTCTTTTATCTAAATGTGTAACCATGCCAAAGTTTAATACCTCAATGTTATATAGTAGGTCCTACTGCATTGGCAGATTTTGTACCAAACAGGATATATCGCAGTGGGAGGGCGGGCTCCACTAGGGTCTGAACACAGAATGCATTCAATCGTAATTAGTCTAACCATCCATGTGCCTGGGTAGGCCAATGTCACAGAGTGGGAGATGGCTCAGATGGGTAACGAAACGAGCAAATATTGAACATGTTCATTCATGTAACATTTGCACTTAACTTCAGCCTTGAACTTATGTGATTCCTACAGATATTGGAATCCATGATTTGTGGCCTACCAAATGGTGGTTTTTCATGAGATGTGATTCCTACTGTAAACCACTGTATACTATGTATGACATGCACCATATGCCTAGAATAATCTTCATAAGATCATTTGACCATTGTGTGGTATGCTTTAACTCCTTTGTGATGATTTTGTAATTCTAATTTTGGGAAACTCAAACTGTAAGGACTGTATGACTGGAATTACCCAGCATTTAACTTCTAATACAATTCTAAAAAAAAAAAAAACATAAAATAAATAAAACAAAAAATAAAAATATAATAAATATACCCTTCAAAAGGTAATAGTTATCAATTGGACAAAAACATTTACAAAATCTGGTAAAAGAAACAAGAAACCATCCATTCATAAGTATATCCTCTTATCCTGAGTTATCCATTCAATAAAATGATAAACAGAAGTGAAATAGTTCTTTGGTAAATCCACAGATCCTAACATACATCAAAGCAGTCATTTCTATGAAAAGATGGATAAGTCAGGAAAACTGATAAATTAACTTTGTGCACATGATTACTTGTTAAAAAATAACCAGAACAATATATACTCATTAAAGGAAAGTCTTAAATTTTGTCATGTAACTTTTTTGATTCTTGCAAAACTGAATGCTGCTGTACACACCTATTCCTATTCCTGCTTTCCGTCTACTGTGCAACATAAAAATTCCTCACTGAAACATTTTCAGATCATACTGGGTGATGCTTACATATCATTTAGTCCATTTAAGCTTGCCTGAATGGTCCCTTAGTAGAGGTCATTAATACTTCTAGCAAGGGGTTCCACTACTTCCCTTCTTGCAAGCTCTCAACTGAGAGTCATTCTGCTGGCAATGAAGCAAGGGCAACTTACAGCAAGTTTAGGAAGTAGAGCGCCCTCTAGAGGATTAACTCATAGCCAGCGATTGTCCCGAGGTACATGGGCTGTCCAGAAGTAGTAATAGGGGAGGTAAGTAGGAGTGAAATAAATCACTACTTCTAGCAAGGGGTACTTGCAAGCTCTCATAGTTCTGAGTGACTGAACTCCCCCTGAACTTGAAACAACAGAACTTGAGGCAAAAATATTAACAGGAATTTACTGCAGGATATCTCTCCAAAAGTTGTGTAGCAAAGTCCCACAGTCTTGCTGTGTGAAAGGAAAAGATTCTGCAAGAGGCTATTAATTATAAAACAATAGACAATCTTGCTTAAAATTTAAATGGCCTTTGAAAAATTTAACACACTTTTAATAAGATTTCACATTGCAAGTGATTAAAGCAAAGGAAAGTCAATATAAAAAGACTCCCTGTTTTGATCTGTACACTAGCCAAGCCCACAGTGAAATCTTTTTTTTGTAAAGGGCCTTCCTATCAGCATTTGTAATTACTCCAGGCTGGGGTCCTATGGTTTGTGACTGACCATGAGGCCACTAGCAACACTATAGCTATCTTTAAGAAAGTAAACTTATTACAGTACAGACTGCAAACAGTCCAAATTGCTGTCAGTATTTTTGTTTTTTTTTTTATCATTGAGCAAAATGTATTTAATCAGAACTATTTAACCTTCCACTAAGCTATCTTTCATTTGCCAGGTATTACTTTGGGTAAGTGATGGTTACATATGCAAACAGGATGCAAGGAAAGATGATGTAAATTTTATAATTTATGGTGATCGTTTGTTTCACTTCTACCTTTTATTGGGAATCATCATGCCATAACATTTAAAGGCAGTAGGCAGTCGCCCCAAAATTTGATTTGAAAAAATCAGCATATTTTTGCATATCTCCTCTTATTGCATTACAAGCACCTCTGAAGATGTTTTGAACATAACTATTACAAACAATAGGTAAAACAAGGAGAAATTCTCCTTAAATTTCACAATTCACTAACAAAAACATTGTCACATGATCAAAATAGGCCATTCATGAAATAGAGTGACAGGGCATACTAACTCTGATCGGGGTGACTGCCTATTACCTTTAAGGTTAAGTAATTATATTTTTAAGCTAAGAAACTTTTTTATGTGATTGTTCTCTGCACTAAAAAACACTCAATTCTTGTATCATTAAAACTTTACACCTTTTGGGGACTGACAACAAAAAGAAACAACCTTTATGAGCAAGTAATCTAAGCACACAAAAGAAGTTCATACTACAAAGGCTTTACACTTTTCCAATTGTCAGGGTGCTACTCATACCTCATGATCATGCATAGAAGGTATATTAATGTTAAATGCCCCCAGCAGTGCCCTAAAGATACACTAGTGATAAAATGAGCCCGAAGCCATCCAACACACAGACATGCAATGCCAAGACTTAGTTGAAGAACCTCCACTCCCAACCCCCTGTGAGTACTGTCCACCCAACCCGGGTCAAGTGGTATGTGATGTAAAGGTTTTTAAGAACAGTCTCTCCCCAAAAACATAACTTGATATTAAGTATACCTACTGCATGCTGTCTTGATTGCATCCATCAAGTGCAAGGTAAATTTTTAATATTCTAGAATCAAGACAGTGATAAAAATTATCTTTAAATTAGCAACAAGATATTGCAATATTTGCATTGATTCTTTTAATATTCTGTTTCCAATACTACACTTGGTTTCTTCAATGAGTACAAGATTTTACTTTTAAGATATCATAAACTATTGTCTCATTTGCAAGACTGAAATTCATTAAAAAGTTTTTTCTTTTTTCTTTTCACAAAAAGAACTCCAAGCTTCAAAACTTCATCCCATTCTCTACTCATTTATCAATATTTCTTGTAATCATCTGCCTTTTAAAACTAGACCTTACAGAAAATAGCCTACGCTAGAGTCCAATTAGATGGCTCAGTAGCAAACACTTTCCTTCTGTGTTTCTGTAAATGAATACTACAAGACAAATGTAGGCAGGATGTGTAACAAACATTGTACTTGACATGCTACTAATATTCAAGCCCTATCCAAATTAAATGAAGCATTTTTTAATATCCAATAGAAATCAGGTTTTAAACATTTGTAATGATCAGACATCGTGCAGGCATCTTGCCAGCGGCTGTCATATATTTGAACACCGAGATTTATGAAACACTATGTCAAGAACAACACAATTGAGAGCAAAGGGAAAAAGGGTCTTGCTTGATTATTTCTCATTTTCTATGAGCTGTTTATGAAACAGTTTTTTCAAACTTTCTCATTTAATCAAAATTTTGTACTGGAATAGAAGGCTAATTTTAAAGACGACCACATGCAGACAGTTTTATTTCTTCGGGTTGTTGTTGTATAACTTATATTTCAACTGATGAGTAGTGACTTTGGACTTAAGAAGACGAGTGAATGAATTAATTACAGCTTCTAGACTTGTCACAAGGGACTGCTGTCTGCCAATGAAACATATGAAGATATAATACTTAAACTAAAATCCCTGTTAACATCAATTATAGACAGATGGTGTGGATTAGCACCATGACATCTAATAACATTCCTGTTTTTGTTTTTTTTTTTTTTTTTTGAGATAATTTTCATTACATAAAATATGCTAGAATAAGAACATAAGGAAATAAAATGTACCAATTTTTCCTCACAGAACAAACTGCAGTCTTGTACATTTCATGCAAGGACCAAAAAAAAAAAACAGAAAAAAAACCCCACAAAAACACAAACTGCATAGGTTTTTTTTTATTATTTATTTTGAAAGTCAGTGTACTTTTTTTAAGCATCTACTTTACATGGCGTTAGATGAAAACAAAAATGATAGAATGGTAGTAATAACTCTGTACTGACAATTAAAACTGAAACTTAATTTTATGTAAAATATATCATTAAAATTAAATGTATCTGACTATTTTAGATGTTAACTTGAATATTTGAAATTCAATCCCTATCAAAAGCAGATAGCCACAAGTTTACACAATGACCAATAAAATTAACTGTACCAAGTATGAAACACAAATACTAAAAGAAAAAGCCCTATATCTAACTTTCATCTGAGCTGTTGTCCATAGTAATGTGTTTAAAACTAACAACTAGTGAATAGTTTAAATAATACAAACCATTCAGTTCAATGTATCTTAATCCAAGGGCTAACTACAGTATAATCTCACAATGCATATAACATACTCAAGATGCAATTGACAGATGGGGTTTTTATTTCAAACACACCAAACGAGCTTCTCATTGATACTATGGAAGCAAACTTCTTCCAAGAGTACTAAATGATGGAGGTCTACCATAAATTCCATAAAATAAAGGAAGTCTTTAAGACTTTTCCTTGAAGTTCAAAGGCTACCCAAACATTCAACTTCCTGACAAAATCATGAAAGGCAACTTTTTAAGTGAATTAGGACTTAACTGCCAAGTGAATGCATCTGAGGTTTAGCAGAATACACACCTTGATGGCCTCTCATCTACCACTAATTATGATGAATCAGGCGAATGTTGTGATGCTTTTTCATCACTAAGCTCCTCCTCCATTCCCTCTTCTTCGCCCCACACCTCAATTAACACTTTGTGAAGTAAGCAACATCAAAAAGCCCCACAATGCAGTTCTCTTTTTATTTTTCATTTAATTCAGAATCATCAAGCTAAATGAAGATCGACTTCACGTTGTGTCTCCTTTTATCTTTTATTGCCTGTCGGGACAACCCTTGGCAGCCTTGAACTTCTGCGCATAACTGCGGGGAATTAGCTACCTCTATTTCCAGCTGATCAATCAATAGCTGGGATATTGATTTTCACATGGTACAGTTGCCTTAGCATCCATGCACCAGGCCCTCAAGGCTCGTTCCAACTGTCACTGGACATGAAATGTTTCCTTCTCAAAAGGGAACGGTTCGGTGTACAACTGTCCACATGTTTGTCCATGATTTAACTCTTCAGTGTCATGGGGTTTCAAACTAGCTAGTGCAGCTTAATTGGTGGATTAACAAGGCTGTCCAAGAGGCCTATACAATTTCTTTAATTGGTTTCATTTGCATATGTAAATGAAATTAGTGAGCTTTGCCTGGCCTTGGGATGGAATTAGCAGAGGCTGGTGTGACAAGAGGTGTCTAATCAAAGAGGTACCTTAAGTTGAAATATCGTTAGACAAGGGGTATTCTTTTCATTTACGATGTGAAACAACACACAGCAGTCAATTTGATACTCTGTTATACTACTAGACTTCAAGACCTGACCTTAATTGTCTTACAGCACTAAATAGTCTCTAAGATAATTCGACTTGAGTGAAGAAAAACGACTTCTCCTGACACTCCACTTGATGGCCTATATAACTGTATTGTAGCTAAGCAAGCTGGGTAGGAAAGTAAGGGTAACTACTGTAAGCTTGAAGTGCACAGAAATTTTAGACCTTAGTTCACTATGGCCTTGTATGACAGTTGACCATCTACAGCAAAACAGATTTCTTGACTAGGGCAGAAGCAACTGCATATTGATGTATGCTAATGAATATGCCTTCTTACTATTCGTTTTCTATATTCTGAGAAGTTCCTGGTGTAGGTATCTACGAGGGATGATAATTAACTGTAGTTTCATCTAATGTGCATTATTTCCCCATCAAAGTGAAGCATTCAGAGATGCAGGTTTTACTGCTGCAACTCCATTGTGACCGGAAGTCGGTCATCTGACACGCTGACAAGTCCTCAATGGACTGAGCGTCAGTCCATACTAATACTATGCAGTATTACTATTCATCTACTACTGTATTGCATTATTTCAACATAATACTACCTTGGGGTTAATATAAACAGTGTTCACATTCTGGGCTGAAAGCAGCATTTCTCAAGACAAAAAATTAAATACTTCTGGTAATAGTTAATACAACATAACATATTATTACAACCAAAAATTTAACTTCTCAAAAGGTTATGAGTTTGTTTTGGCCAAAACACAAACCCTAGGTATAAATTTATATAGATGGGAGATAAAAAAGAGAAAAACAGACCACCATATAAAACAGCATTGACAAAACTAAATTGCAAGTTTATTTTGTCAATAGTCTCTTTCTATCCCAAGTATGTTGATGACAAAAGTTGGTGAGGTCAGAGGTCAAACTTTATTTACACACATGATTACCAGGTTAATGACATCACTTTATTCATACTGCTTTCAGCTATAACTTATTCTGAGATAACTGCATAGAGATGTGCAGTTGGAGAGCCCTCTGAGGTCTTACAAGGAGTATACTTCACTGAAGACTACTAGAACTTCATCAGCTATCAAAAAGTTTAGGGGGGGGGGGTGTGATAGGGGAGAGAAGGGATAAGTGTGGAAATCATGTAAGAAAGATGGAAGAACAGAAGACAAAATACACACAATTACTTCAGGAACTCCTTTCCTGACAGATGCAGAACTTTAAAAAGCTATGTGTCCACCACTGTAAATATACTTGATTTTCAACTTATTTCCCAGATGTACTGCAGATTTAAGTCACTCAAGCCCTTTTATTCTATTCCTGACTTTGTATAGGCAGAATATTAATTGAGCAAGTCACAAGGGATTCACAGAAAGAGATGGAATATTTGGAGTATATCGATGCTAATTATTAAAAATTATTTCACACACTAAATCAAGCTATTTGCCACAATTTGCATCATGGTTTTCCAGATGACAGAGGCGACAATTCAGAAATGTCAGTAAGCCAAGTGTGAGGTGTACAAAGAAAGATGGCTATGCAGAAGTGAATTCTTAGCCAAAGCTATACTGTTTACCTGTTTTAGGGAAATTGCAGCCAGTTACAGTTCAGTTGCTACAAAACCCATCCAGATAAAAACTTCCATCTGGAAAACCTTATTTTGTCCTAATTTTATGATAAAGGCATACTGTGATTGCTGAAACGATGAAGTCCCAAACTACTGCACCTGTAGTCAGTGGTGGTTTGTGTGAAAAAGCGTGCAGTGGTGACGGTGTGGGAAAGGGGTAGCTTGTTGTCTGAATGCCAAGTTACTTACTGGGTAAACCGGGAAAAATGGGAACATCTCCAAAAAGGGGGGGGGAGGATGACATTTCTTCCAAATCTCCCCTAGATTTCTACCAGATGCACCTGTTTTATAAATTGCTGTATTACAACAATGAAACCATTACATACTTTTAAGCATAGGATACCTATGAATGGAGTAAATGAAGCTTATTAAACCTATAAAGTTATCATCTGTTCTGATAATTCAGAGCAAAAAAACTATTATTAGCTTCCACAAAGCCTACAAAGGCCTGTAATCTGTAATTACAACAGGATTCCCATATGTATTAATTTTAGCACAGGCTGAATGGTTGTCTTTGCTATAAGTTTGAAGTTTTGATTTTAAATAGTTTCTAAAACTTACTCACGTGCTGCACACACAAGTACCCATGAATCTAAACATTTGAATGAAACCCCAGTTTCGTAATGACTTACATGTTGTATGAAAGCATCTGTAAAGGTGTGAAAT
This sequence comes from Holothuria leucospilota, assembly GCA_029531755.1. Lineage (NCBI taxonomy): Eukaryota > Metazoa > Echinodermata > Holothuroidea > Aspidochirotida > Holothuriidae > Holothuria > Holothuria leucospilota. Next base: position 25,501,824 of record CM055965.1, read on the forward strand.
TTACATCTGAAATTTTCTTCAATATTCAGGGACTTACAAAAATTTTTGTTGTTGTGAAGTTTTTGATACAGCTGGAAATGATCACCAAGCTTTCCTGGATTTTGAAGGCGGTTTAAAGCTGTTGGGGAAATGATAGACTGCACATCTATTTCTAGCGAATGGGCTGTTAAATAATGAACACATTATGTTCTGAAACATTCATGTATATTTATTTAAAAGTAGACTAGTCTTTCATTTCATGTGAGCAAAAGGACTCTCTACTGTTTGAACTAATGACAGGAGTTTAAGGGATTACATGAAGTCTTGCAGGCAAAGAAACTGTGTAAATTAGAATTAATAACTCAATGGATTTATAAACCATGCGATGACACTATTAACAGGTTGCAATCAGTGTTGCACAATCATACCAAATAAACAGAATCTTCAAGTTTAACTCCATTCTTAGTAGCTCCATGCTTTAATTGAACATTTCCTAAGAACCACCCCTTTGATTGTAGCCGCTTCATACATTTTCAGTATCAACAACACACTGTAAACACAAGATATTATACTTGTCTAAATAATGAGTGCAAGGAGGGTGACTACGGACATTAACAGCCTGTACCAACATCTTTAGCAAACAGTAACAACCATACTCCTGGCAAAGCCCTTATCAATAACCCCGTCTACAGTACTTCTCTTGTAATGTCCTAAAATATCAAGACTGTCCAAATCTCTACAACAGAAAAGAGAAATGGCGAGGTGGAGTCACCGCCTCCCAAAAGTGTGATCAGCATTTAGAGGAACTGACATTTTTTATGTAGCACCTAGACCGTCATACAGTTAACTTCGAAAACTAAAGTAACAACTTATTACGATCTTTTGGCTGTGCATGATGGTTGTGTGTCTGTAAGTGATAAAAAAGATAACAAACCGTTACTTCTCATCTCAGTAAAGATGCTCAAACTATCTGAGTGGCGACAGGGTAGGCCATTGTAAATACAGAGGGAGCAGTCCATCCAATCACCACTAAAGACATCCATCTGTCCAAATCCCACTGAATATTAATAGATAAACACTAGGAAAGCCACTGTCGCCTCTTCAAATCAGGATTTTGATTGCAATTTCAATAATTCAGTTTATCCCTAAGCATTTCTCAGCATCTTAACATTCCCTTCACACACCCAAGTTCATCAGCTACAAAATTATTCATACACAAAAATCAAAAGGGCAAGTAACAAAGTGCTTTCTTTTTTACTTTGATGCTTTTTATTTTTTTTTTTCACTTCCCTTCCTCTGACCAACAGAATACACTTAAGACGTAAATCAAACCAATTGTAATAGCTAAAGGTACGACTCTGGCATAAATTGCCACAACAGAGTATAGACTTACAACGACCTTAAGCATATATTAATCTGTTTTAATTCGTAGCTTGTTGTTGCCTTTTAGGGTCGGCCTTCATGCTCCTGGCTGTCCTTGTTGTATATACATTATCCAAATGTATCAAAGATTAGTTCTGTAGCCTAAAGGTCACTTCGAAGTTTGCTTTTCTTTTAATCTTTCTTTGTCAGAATTGCTGAGAAAGTAGATGCATCTCTGCTATCCCTGTTTTCTTTCATGCAATATAATCCACAAACAAAATTCCATCACCATCCTGAAAACTGGTACTTAAATTTCCCTGTGATTGATAAGTTTTTACACAGACCATCAAAATTATAACTGATTATGGCAAAAATAGAGAGGAAAAAGATGCAAGCACTCATTGAAGTCTTTGACGATAAACATAAAGCTACCTTGAGTAACCATCAACTTGAGATGTTTAAGCTTAAGAAGCCTGTAATCAACACTGAAAACTAAACAAGATTTTGTAAATGAGAGAGCACTTTACGGACAGTCCTTGATGAATACATAAGAACGTTTCCTCATTTACATGCAGATTACGTCCATGGGGAATACTTTGTGCTCTACAGAAACAAAGATGAGTATAAACTTAACCCCTCTAGCCGGTGCTCATTCCTCCTGTACAGTCAATGAATTTTTCTAATGAATCGGATCATGGTGGTAAGCAACATTTTGTCACGAAAAAGAGCTTATTAGAAGTTTCTGAAGCCCTGTGACTGATGAGAATATATTAGGCTGTTGTTTGATACAGACGCATGCCCAAGAGACTGGGTATAATGACCGGCAATGAACTTGGGCATGGATAGCAGGCACATTGCTTATGTAAGCCAAGTTGGGCAGCACTCATTCAAACTAATTGATGGGGAAGAGGGGCCCCATTCTGATGGGTGAACGTGACTGCACACTCGCAGACATCAAACATTACTGCATGTAAATTGCACGAGCCTTGATTAACAAGTGGCTGCTGAAATAAATGACGCATTTCGCTATCAAAAAGGAAAAGTAGAGAAAAAAATAGAATAAGATAAAACACCAAAATTGAAAATTCATACGATTTTGGTTTTGTGAGGTATAACACAGTTTGATACGGAAATGTGCATATGCTCTACTGTACATCAGAGCAACAGCAAGTTTTTGTATAGATCTACTTATTGTACGATCATACTGGAATAGCATGAAATGGTGATAAAATAGATGAATGATCCCTCTTACGACATACCAATGTTATCAGCACACCAAATTAACATCCTCCACCACACAGACTGATAACAAAAACTAACAATGGATTAATACATACTCTTTGCAGTATTGTTATAGTGTTATACTGTCACAATCTATGGCAAAAATGTTGGCATATGTAATCATTAAAAAACATACAGTCAATATTTTGGTCTGATTGCTGCTTAAAGATCATTGAAAGCAAGTTAAAAATGTGCATTACTTTAACTTGTATCTTCAGTAAATAAGACTTTCTGGACAGTATGTCTCCAAAGATACTGTATGTGTACTTAAAGGGAATTGGAAAATTTCATACCTTTACAAATATGATATATGGACATACAATGATAGGCAATTCAAAACTAGGTAGATGGTTTACTTGATTTCAAGAATTAAGGTTCTCACAGGAAGAAATTCACTGCTTTGTGGGTCACCATTAATTTGCTCACCCAGACTTTCACATTTTCAATTGATGCAGCAACATTCATAAATCCTAAAAGGTATAATATTTTGGGGCAGAAAAGCTATTATCAGAGTTTATTGGTGACACTAAATGGTTTAATAATAATACAAGCCATTTTCTGTCTGTGTTATGCCGATCCAGCTCAACATAATATTTTGTTTTAAGAAACATCGAAGACACAACTACTGTACAATTCTCTCAGACTACATGTACATGCCATCAAATGAGGATGACTACAAATAACAATTAAAATTCTGTCACTCTATCAATTGCTTTAGTTGTCCAGTCATACCTTACAATCTAAGGAAAAGGAAAACCTTACTCCTAAATAGTACGAAAAGTATCTTCCATGCTTTCGTGTCTTGCTAAATGCTAGTTGGGATGTAATTGCTCACTTGTGTTAGCAGTAATACAGTATCACAATAACCTTAAAACTGTTAATATTCAAAATATCTGTAGTGGTCTGTAAATATCACACACAGCATTTCTTTGTTTAATCAAAGCTGAAATGATTAAATGAACAGTCTTTTACAAAGGTACCTCACAAATCACAATAAAGCCAAAAATAAGTTAAATACGAGACTTTTTGGCAATTTTTGCAGAGTTCTTTTTATCAATTTTATGGGTCACAAAAATAAAACTAATGTATTCCATTGTAGACAAACCCACAAAAAATGCCTCTGCAGAATGTATTAAATTTTTACAAAGGAAAATATGTTACTGAGATTTGGTTTTTATAACCTAAACAAATTTGCACTATATCCAAAATATTGAAAGCTATGCTAAAGGAAGGAAGATGAAATTTTTAACTGGAAAACAAATGTTTACTTCACCAAAAAATATGCTTCTACGATCAGGAAATCCATGTTCTAACCATCACTGTCCTTTACTTCTTTAATACAAAGTTCTTAAAAGCTTTAAACCAAACACTTTTTTTTTAATTGTCTACTAGAAGTGTGACATGATCTTCTTTTTGTTTTTGTTTTCATAATTTCTATCAATTGTTTTTTACTTGTTGGTGGTTTGTTTCATGTTTGTGCTTAATATTTTTCCTTTTTAATGTTCTAAATTACTTTTACCACCTAAGGCATTTGAGTGATTTTTCATGTTTAGCACTTAATAAAGATACTCTATTTTGATACCTCTTCCAAGGGGCATATTCTATACATCAAAACATTTAAAGTGAAAATCTGTGAGCAGAGTTTGATATAGATGGTGTCGCATCACAAAATATGCCACACTTTCTAACACATGCAATGCGATTCTTGCAGGTATAATGGAAAAATGTGATGCACCTTGATTGCCGATCCATAAAAAATTGTAGAATTTGGTAACTACACACAATGCAGCAAAAATTGCCACACAACAAGAACAAAATTGCTACATGTGATCACTTCTGTGTAGCACTTTTTTCTACCAAAAAACATTGCACTAATGCAAACCTATCTATGAGGTTATTCTTTGCATGAATACAAAATGAGTTTTCTTCAATGAAAAACATGTTTACTGTATCTTTTGGCGTGGGACGTGAACTTTTCCCGAATGCTTTCTGTACTTTATGATTCTTTTTGGGTAGGTTTAATGTATACATGAAAACTTTAGTCCTGTGGGTAACATCAACACTTCTGGGTTACATTTATGTAAAGTGCCTTCTCTGTTTTGTATGAGCTGCAGTTTTAACAGCTACGATTTAATTAGTTTGACTGTAAACAACCAATCCAAAGACAATTAGGCCAGTGATTGGTTGAAAAATTGTTTCCATTTTATTTTTACTCTTTTTGGGCTATTTTGGTGATTATTTTAATTCCCAAACTCATTAGTAATTCTCTCCTTCAAGCATGCATTTTCAGTTAGGAACATTGGCACCAATGTCTGGAGTGTTAGCAGGCAATAAGAATCTTTGAAGTAACCTTAAGCTGCTAATGTTAGCTCTCCAGGCAACTCATTTACATATTCTGGTAATTAAAAGTGAAACAGAATACAACTTGTGATTTAACCTATCCATAATTAAAAATGATTTCTTTCCATTTTGGCAAAACTCCTGTTTGGGGTTATAAGAGCCTGTGACTAAGATTTACCAACACTGGAACAGAAAACTGTACACTTTGGAGGATGGGAACAACAGTTAATTACCTGGAAACACTTGAAACGACAGGACATACGGACCTTCCCTTACACTGAAATATAAGGAAATTGCGGCTGCTAAACATGTAGAGGCTATCATTATGGAACAAGATAACACCAGTAATGGTAAGCACATTTGTATTTTATTTGTTATAGATATTTGGTCAAAGTAAATGAGAAAGCTTTAAGAAAATTCTGCTTTATAGAAGTGAACAATGTACTAAAGGTTGGACTTGTAAGGACACAAGTTAGGCGATGTGGAAACAACGAAAAAAGTTAGGCTATGTGGGACCAATGAAAAAAAGATAAATCATAAGACCAGGATGCAAGCATGTATTGTAGCTGTAATGTCTTCATTAGTAAAGTAATTCTTTGTTTTAAAACCTAAGAAACCATTCACTTTAGATGCAAGGCAAACCTGTATGAAATTTGTCACCCTTATACTTTTTGAAATACCATACTCTTTTCAAGTTTTTGCAATATTAGAAATGTACACAAAATAAAACAGCATAAAAATACAAAGAAATAGCTTTATGTTTATTTTGTCCCCCACCCCCTCCTCCCCCCCCCCAAAAAAAAAATTGAGAATGGAATGTATACATGGTTCTTGCATGTCTCCCTGATTATGTATGAAATATTTGTGTATCTGTAACTAATATTAGTGTATTTGCTAGAAGATTCTTTTTCCTTAGAAAATACACTATGGAACTTCAACTTGAGAAAAAAAATATCATTTGCAAGAGGGCATTACAGTTTTCATTGCAATTCCTTCAGTGCATACTTAGCAACAGTCCTTACAAGTTCTACAACCAAAATCTGGTGGAATCACTAGAGCATTTCACTGACAATCACTATGGGGAAGGAGCGAAGATGTACAAATTACTCAATTTATAAACCAGAGGACACTGATCTGTTAAAATTACAGGATTTATGTACATTTCTGCAAAACTTTATTGTGTTCTAAAACTGTCACCTTTTCTTATTCTATACTCACTATTCAATGAAATTGGTTAAACTTTATGAGTAGCATTATATAAAGCTGACACAATTTCTATGGCAATTGTATAATTATAAAGAAGAATTAGAAAGATTTATGAAGATAATTAGTCTCCAATGCCCTACTTTTTTATAATTCTTTTATGTTACAAGCGTTAACAAACCATAATAATTATACCATTGTAAACCACACTTAATCATTTGCACATTGACATAACTGGGTAATTTCTTTTCCTCACAGAACTTGTACTCCTCTTAAGTATTGACAGTTCTGCACTGGTAATTTCATTAAACCCATCAAAATTTTTTTAAGCATGACTGGTTTAAGCCCTTTATCTAAGTTGGAAATATTCTTTATAAAATGGGAGACTTATTGGACTATTGCAATCACCATTCTCAGGAATACTAACAACTAGAAAAGAAATATATCAGTTGCTATATTAACATCAGGGTAAATGTCTACAAAATTAAACCTTTATTCCAAAAAAGAATAAAAATTCAGTTTACTTAAATTTCTCTTCACAAATGAAGGCAATATGAACATTTCCTTCCATTGGGCTACTCTGTGAAAATATCTCAGTTTTGGAGCACTGTGAAAATTTTCAATTACCCTTTGCACAGCTATGTGCTTTGCACTTGACACAGTGTATATCATTCTAAGATTTCGGCATATTCTCACCCAACCAGCAACTCGGTTTGTAGACGATTATAAGTGAATGCATAAAAATACTCAAAAGCAACTCTCTATGACCACAAACTATACATAAGACGCAACCAGCAAATATGCTAAAAGTGACGTCACATGGTCAACAAGACACTTCTCAAGTTTCATATTAGTACTGCATTTAAGAAATAGGCGGGATTGTAATACCAGTGAATATTGCAGCTCAAAGAGTCTTAAGATATATGAAGCTGGCACAACAAGCCACAGCAATTCAAACAAAAACAGAAAAATATTAAAAAAAAAAATTGAAAATTGAAAAAATAAAAACAAAATGGCAAAGGGCAGAACCTAGTGTCCTTGGAAACTTCTTTAATGCATATTTAAAAAATTTCAGAAGCTTTTGTATGAAGATGCTTTTGATGAAATTTATGTAAAAATGATAGGGATATCAATGGAAAATGGGAGTTTTAGGGAAATGACAAACATGAACTACATTGCATTTAAGATATATGAGAGGAAAAATAGAATTAATGTGCAAGGAATCTGTATACTTTATCATGTCAATTTAAGCATGATATAACATGCATATGAAGGTCATTACTCCAAACATTTACATCTTTTACAGATTCCATAAAAGGTAAATATCCTGATGGAAAATAATCTTTTTACCCTGAGAGACACTGCCATTCAATTATTACTTTCCTATAATCTGTTTAACTTCTGCTTGGGAAGACAAAATGACTACCATATTCCTTGCTAAGGTTTTGATCAAATTCCCAATATCTTTTTTTGTAATTCACCTCTAAAACATAACTGGGCTTAATAGTTGCATTAGATATAAGTGGACATTAATTTTTCCTTTACAGAAGAATTGCATCATATTATGTGATTTTATTGGCACATTTCAGTTTATCTATGCCACCATTAAGGATGCATGTGTTTGACTCTGTCCACATCAATTCATCAAGTGCTTATAATGCACTTCCTTCATCACATTTTTTACTTATTCGTAAAAGGAGAACAGAAGATAGCATCTTTCTATCTTTCCCCATTAGCATTCCTTAAGTAAAATTGCTATCAGAATAGATGATATTTTGTTTGCTCATTTGATTACTTGGTCTATTCCAGGGTACAAATTTAATTTCTTAACAAGGGCTCTATCCAAGTGTTTTGAGGAAAAACAATGGTCCCTAGACAAGTTTATGGGCTCTTTTCAGGTTCTCTTTGGCTATTTTTAACATCTTTGCAATTATTTAGAGCGGGAGAAGAGCACTTCCATAACATCTGAATTTTTTCCCCCTCCTCAAGACCTTCCTGGCTGTAAGTTGGGCTGCTGTTAGATCACCCCCATGTACTTTGCATGATGGTCCATTCTACTTTCTAGGATAATGTTTGCGATATCTCCAAAAATTTATCAAAGACACTGTCATCAAATGGCATTTTTACTATGTTCACACTGGACTTTCGTGGGAGGTAATTTACACAAGGAAAAAATGATTTTGTTAATGTCAAATCCGTACCACATGATTTCATGCTTATCTTTCCTTGTCTGTCCCAAGGCTGCAAGAATTCCTTCCCAAGATCATTCCTGGGTATAATTCCACAATACCAGGTTTGGATGTATAGTTACCTATCTACATACAGTAATAGCAAAGATATCACTACAAGAAATAGTAGTAGCAATTAATAAATGTAAGTTAAACCAAAATGTGCACAAAAAATAACAATTTAAAGAATTAAATTGGAAACAGTTTTCTCCATATTCCACAAAAAAATTAAGAACCCACTCAGTCTTCCCACTCAATAACTGAAAAATTTTATTTGAGCTCACTTCATTCTGTTCTGAAACTGTGAGACCGTTTAAAACCAATTAATGTAAAAAGTAAGCTATTTACCATTTATGTGTACATCTTTTTAAATTCTGTGCACGCCTTAATATTTTTGGGCACGAAACACTTTTTTAAACAAGATTTTTAACAAGGATTTGACTATTTTATCTCCCTTTTATTTCTGATTTTGTTACCTTTGCTATGTCGTGCTATTTTTGTAAATTTTGATCGCAACTTCATGGTGAGTTGTATGATCTGATGCTCACAAAGCACTTTTCGCTCCCAAAATTTTGAAGCCTCCCAAGGCCTCTTTCAGCTAGAAACTGTTCAGAAGATGTCAGTTCCAGGAATTCAAAAGGCCATGCTCCCTAAAGATACATGAATGGAGAGTCTAACTTTGGGGTTGAATCTATTTTATTTTCCACAAATCAATATAAAAACAAAGAGGTTACTAAGTTGTAAAACCAGGACTAGCCATGCTCGTTTAACAACTGAACAGGACAACTGTAATGTAGTCAAAAAGATAGGTTGCTTATTACATAACATGAGAGTTGACAGTAAAAAATGTCATATTTACATGAACGTTGAGAGTTTAGGATTATTAAGACAAAACAATTCTAAATCTCATCAACAAATGATAGAATTGATAAACTAACCATAACCTACCTCTAAAATCAAGCAAGTTGGTTCACCTTATTTCTGTTTAAATTCAGTGAATATGTGATAAAGCAGGAATGTGCCAATAAAAAATTTGTAACTTACTGTAAATGACATACAGTCAGCATGCTAACAGTTCACAGTTCACAACAGGGAGGTGAAGACAGAAGGGAAGGTAAATGTGGGCAGAGTAACTGTTTCAGAATGCTCAGTATAGTATTAAAACATACAATACTTCTTTTATAACACAGTTTGATCTCTAACAGACCAGTTACGATTTCCGCTAGACCAATTCTCTTCAGAAATTAATCATGTCAGGAAAAAAAAGAACATCAAAATTATACATCTTGCCTTCACCAAAACTGTAAAAATATTCTGGCAGCAAAATTCCCTGGTAGATATACGACTTTTCAACAGCTAACATATACTGAATCCTTAATCATGTTATGGTACCATATACTAGTCGTGTATTTGAATTTGTAGTGATGACACAATGAGCCACACATATGTCTGAAGACTTTCTACTGGATACAAATCTTCCTCTTTTGACTACTGATTATGACCACAAAAAATTATTTGGTCAGTAGCTCCAAGAAGAGTACTGATAGATGAAACTTTTTATGCTGTTGCTAAGGTTAAGGTGTCTAAATATTTTGGCAAAAGGGAACACAGAAATTCTTTTACTCCATTAAATGAAACTGACAACATACCATTAACTTTTGACTTGGCCTATACTTTTACAGATACTCTCAAAATACATCATCTCAGTCAAATTGATAGCAATGTCATAGTTTACAAACAATACTGATGAATACATTACCTGTAGTAATCTTGAAATACCTAGTTGATGATTCTTTCTTATAAAACCACACCAATTAGGACTCTTCTAACAAGATCAACTCTCCACTGTTACTCACTCTACACTTGAGTTTATCTTACCTCTCACTCTAAAAAAACACACCCTATCTAATGGCTTGCTAACACTGCGTGGTGTGTAGCAAATTAGTCTGCAGGATTAAGGGAACCTATGACATGTCAGTCTTTAAGCCTCTTTTCTTTCCTTTATTTTCTTTTCATTCCTTTACCCCCCTTTTTGTTCATAATAAGACATTGAGTGTTGTTAAATGCACACTGGCAGCCACCCTCATTCACTGGCCTTCAACCAAATCATCCTTGCGCAACTGGAGCATTTCTGTATTTGCATTTCAATGCAGCTTTGAGGTGAGTAGGTAAATAACAATAGAGAGTTGTAAAGAAAAACTGGGTTTTGAAGAAGACCAGGGGTTCTTCATGGGAACGGTTATTAAGGCACAGAGTCTGTTTGCTCGACAATAGTGCTTATTTGCATACTGGCAAACATAATTACCAGAGGAGCTGTAACACTAGGTGGAATTGAAAGCAAGTTGAAACTTTGTAAAGAATACCGCAAGTGCAGGAAAGTATAAAAAGTATCAGGCACTATTCAATCTAAAAACAGAAGACAGGCATTTTATAGGCTGTGGTTAAAATATCAAAGTGAATGGCACACACTTGCACATGTAGCAATTTTTTTTTTTTTTCTTTTTGGGCCTGTTCCTTGCTTTATTCTATGAAACAGTAAAGATAAGGTTGATGGCTTACCAGCAAAAGCTCTTATTAGGATAGACAATTAATAGGAGTATATTATCCCTATATTTATAAATGACTGCTTGTCAGATTGTGGTGAGGTAGGTTGTTTTTAAAGGGCCAATTCAATCACCCCATTTCCAGTGTGCATACTACTGTATATCCTGTTATGATGAATTATGAATAGTTCTTTTTTAATCATGTGACAATATTTTTCTTGATGAATTGGTCAATTAATGTCAAGATTTCTCCTATGCTTACCTGTGATATACAATGTTTGAGTTGTTAAGCATTATGAAAGACACTGGGACATAAATATGCAGGTAGCAGAAAAATTCAAAGTAAGGTTGATGACTTGAATTATCATGCCCTTACCCTTTGACTGTACCCTATGGTGTCAGTAAGAAATGTGACTTCAAAATGAGAGTAAAAATGCAGTTAAACTGAAAGTTGCTTAAGGACTGAAATCAAATATTCAGTGTCCAATATTTTGTCTAAAATGATACTATCCTTAGTACAATAAGACATACCACTAAATAACATACCATCAAGTGGATAACATTTCAGCATTGTTACGATAAATTGTCCAATGGAAATACCAGCTTGTATCAACTGCTATCCTTTGGAAAGCTTTCATTTTGGCTTTACTAGAATAAATTTTATAATTTATGCAAATGAAGCTGTAATCATTGAAAATTTTCATTTTTCTGTATTTTGTTTCCTTTATTCTTTCTCCTGAGACCTGAACTTTTGACAATGACATACTTTTACTTTCTACAACGAACATCAAAGTCAGCTGTAAAGATAAAACTGCATGCAAAAACCCTTCAAATATTTTCTCTTGTATCCTACTTTACCAACATTTTATGAACAAATACAAGCTTATAAATATACCCTGTTAATCTTGAGCTTCTGAATATCAAGTACCTAATAGCTTAACTACTTCAGCAAGACATATCTATAATGCGAGCAAATAATACGCTCAAAATGTTTACACACTGCGTATCATAATGTACATGCAGTTTTGCCAAAATTTTACTGGTTATTTCCTGCCTGTAGTAAACCAGTAATTAAGAATTTGTGAAATTTTCTTGAATCATTTTGTGCTAGCAGATCGTGCTATTCTGAACTTCAGAGGTACTAGCATCAAGTCATTGTGAGTGAAATAGTCATGTCTGTTTTGAATGCATCCTTTAAGAACCGAAAAAGGTGAAATAAATTTTCAATGCCCTTTATATCCTGTCACTAACCACACAACATCCTTTGTATACATAGTGGTAGGCCGAATAGAGAATGAAGTTTGGCAGGTGAGAAAGTTTACATATCAGCATAGATTAGTTACCCATTTTTTTTTTTTCAGTAAACGTTTTTCGATTGTATACAAATTTTGTGACTGCAATGTCATAGCTTACCCCTGATACAGGTTAATAGTATGTAAATCTGCTTAATAGTACAACTTTTAAAGGGAACAGGCAGTCACTCATCCTTATACTGCAGCACCAGCTAAATGCCACAAACTTCCTTCAGTAGTTCTCTCAAAAGTATCTTTCGTGATGCTTAAATATTGCAAAAGTAAAACAAATGGGGTATTTTGCATGAATTCAACAAATCAGTGAGAGTTGTCACATGGTTAAAATGAGCCAATCATAAATTAGTATAGCAGGTATTCTTGTTCAAACTGAGATGAATGAACTAACCCTTTTGATTGCAAATACTACCATATCAGGGAAGAAAAGGGATGCTGATCTCTAAATTCACACGATATTACATCCCTGAGCCCTGCTAATCCTAATATTCATCTTTCAACACAATCTAAATCTTCATATCAGAGTAAAACGATGCGGCAGGTGTTTCACCTATATAGCAAAAAATTATCAGGCCCTACATGATATGTAGCCTAACCAAGCAGGAGTACCTAGTAGGTTCCATGGTCGGCCAGATGCTGCAGTCACTGAACTTAGGCATAAATGTAGTCACCTAAGCTCATTGTAATGCAACAGTCTTGTTTGTTCAAATCACTCTGCTTTCTCTAGAAGAGGACCCCTTGATGCCTCAAGTTATTCAACTACTGGTATGTACTAGATCCAATCTGTAACTTGATCCCCAATTCTACTCACAAATTTCTTTGAGGGAGTAAAGAAATTTCTAACTAGTCAGTGGGACCTATCTCTTAAATTCAACTGGGTGGTGGGGGGGTTAAGGGGGTAGGGAGAGATTCACTTGCCCTTTAAATATTTCAAGACAGCCAAATTTGAGAAATTTGAAAATCTTCATCACCTGCAAAGCACGATTAAGGGCTTGAGCGACAGTGTTACGAACTACTAGTCTATCTTACTCCACATAGACAGCTGAGAAGACAAACCCAACTTTCCAAGTCCCCCTTCTGGTACCCTTTGATACACTCGCTTTCCCTCCAATTGCTCCCATCTTCTACCCTGGTTGTCTTTAAGTAATGCTCCATTATCAATCATTCAAACACCATCTTTGTAGGCCTTTCAGCAAAATGTTTTATTTTCTAGCTCAGACTTGAGGCTCACTCATCTGGTTCTAGTATTTGGTTGCAAACTGGCCTTCATTTCAAAAGTAATGTTTTCAACGAGATGTTACAATACAGAACCCTAAGAGGTACCATTCCATCAAGTTTGGAGCGCTGAATTTTAATTCACACCAAAATGTGTCAACGGCAATACATAAATTTTGAAACATTTGAATCAAAGTAACTTGTATTTAAAATATTTAGAGTAACAACAGACCTTCATTTTAGCAAGCAAGTGACCATTGAAACATGTATTTAAAAAGGTGCACTGAGCCTAAATATCAATACCAGAGGTAGCATCTTAGCTAGACAATTTCAATTCCCTGGAACAGATTAATAAAAAGCAAATCCATGTTCATTTTTTATTAAAATATATTTACATATTTTACAAACCACACATATGTCTGAAGACTTTCTACTGGATACATAGCTTCCTCTTTTGACTACTGATTATGACCAAAAAAAAAAAAAATGAACAGGCAAGCTAATTACTAAAATCCATAGTCATGATTCATGCCCTCATAATTCAAGGTTACAAGTTGTTCATCCCAGACTTGAGCCCAAAAAAATCAGGTAACAGAAACTCACTCACCTCCAAACATACCAGCCAATGTGCCGTAAATTTTCACATTCCAAGAACCTTCAGCTTTGGAATATTTTTAGATTATTCAGCAGCTATTTTCACAATTAATTTTCTGAATTTGTGCACTGATCCTTAGATCAACCAGTTTCTCTCTGTGCACTCAGTAAGCCGTGTACCTCACCCAGGCAACACCTACTTTGTGATTTACCAAACACATTCAACAAATGATCAACTAATTATGAACAGCAGCAAAGCTAACATGCTGAGGAGAGCTGGGCTGTATGGAGCCTGTCTAGTATTCTGAATCATTACTTTTTACTCACATTACTCCTAGCCTACTGTACAGCGGGATGACGCAGGACACCCCGTCCTGGGCCCCAACAAATCCATTTGGCTAGCTATGATTACACAGTTCCCATTCACTCACAATGATGATATATACACATGCATGCAATATCTCACTATGCATGTACCGGTATGATGAGGTGTACGACACTTCCCAACTGTTAATGAAATCTACAAACCACTTCTATCTCAAATATGATTTGCACAGGTTTCCGCCAGAAACTTGCGCTGCACTGCAGATTGACCAGCAACCAGACTCCCTGCCAGACACTCTAAGGTGATTCAAGGACAAGCTTTTTATAGCCAGTGTCAGGCCATGGTCAAGGTAAATTTATGAAGTCAACAGTGGACACAGTTGTCTGGGTCAATACCCTATACACTTGTTGATTTTCGTGAATGGATGAGGCAAATATGGTTATTTTTTTCCTCAGATGAAAGTAAATGTCACATGCCTACCTGGTTTTGTTGTGGTAGTAGTTGTTGTTCTTTCCAATGAATCATCTAATGATTGGTGTACAACTGAGTTGCAAGGAGCGGGCTGGGCTCTACCACACTGTCTCATTATCTCTTCCTGTTCACAGTTACTCTGCTAAGAAGCTAAGCTGCCCATTGTTCACCCTCTCTTTAACTATCCAATGAAAGAGGGTTTTAGGACTGTTTCTATTTAGCAGTGTCAGAGCTGTGGAAAGAGTGGTGTGTTGAATTGTCTCCATCTATTACAGAATCTACCAGAAGATAATGAGCCAAGGGTAGGATAATAGGACTTTCTTACATGGCTGATTTTTTGTTAACTTTCTTTTTATTTTATCTTAGATTGAGTCTGGTAATAAAAGAGGACTATTCAAATCAGCTGGGTATTTTAAGAAGGGATTATAAAAGACAATAGGAGAGTTTCTTTGAGTTGGAGACTAACTACTTGTGCTGGATAGAAGAAAGCAAATACAAAAGGGGAAAGTAATCGTGTTGGCAATTTAAATGCTAGTTGAGAAGGTTTCAGCATGAATAGGAGAAGGTTGGTTTCTGAGTGATGGGAAGGATTTATTTAGGAAGGCTTATCTGCATATAAAACACATTCCTCTACTCAAAGTAAACTGGAGCTAGGAGTGGTTATGTCATTTAGGAATTTTGTAAGGCTGGGTAATGAAGCATTAAACAGCAAAGTCGTAAGAGAAAAATGCTAGGTGTATGTCACTGTGATTGTTAAGTCCTCCAGGGTACTGACAAAATGCAACTGTAAAGGAATGGCTAAAATTGTAATGGCTTCCAGAATCACTTAAACACATAAAACTGTTTTTTTTTTGTCTCAGTTAATTGGTGTTGGAAGTAGTAACAGCAGGGGAATTTTTGTTATTAAGTTGTGTTCTTTGCTAATGGAGTGTTCTTTTAGAGTGAAGTAAAACAATATTTTTTGATTGCTCAGCAGCCGAAAACATGAAAACTGAGGAGAATTCGAGCTATAAAACAGAGAGGACCGATCTAAAGCAAAGGTTTAAAATCCATTTAAGAGCCCTCAAATAAAATGACAGGCAAGTGTGGTACAAGAATAATTTCATAGGAGCACTTAACAAGCTGTGTCTTCTACACTAAAAAACTATGTATATTAATGCTACTACCTTGAAGGCACTTGTCTAATGAGACTGCTGCATTAAATGCTTTTGCACAAATGATTTTACAAATAAAACCTTGGTGAGCCTTAAGCTGGTATTTGAAGACTTGAACTCATGACTACGAAATGTGAAATTACAAGGGGTGCAAAGAGAACATGGATATTTTCATTAGCATCATCTAAAATCCTCAAAACTCCCTGAAATAGACCCTAACAACTTCTTTCTTAAACAAATACAACTCTTGCAGTGATGATAAATTTGAACTAGTGTCCCCCTCCCCCAAATCTTCACCTCCCCTCCAATCCCCTAAAACAAGAAAAGGCCTGCAAAATTCCTTTGCTCCCATGGCAGACCCTACACAGATGGCCTCCACAATATCTTTCCAACTTCATACCATACACTTGTGTAAGATTTATCTTTATTACAAGCATGCCAATTGGCTAGTAAGGCCTTGCCCTCATGGTGGATCTGTATTACTCCTGCACCTATATCGCCTGCACTCATAATACCAACGTCTGGAAACTTTTGCAGAAATTCTTGGTCGAACTGAAAACTGTTCGGTTCGCTATTAACTATTCATACATATGATCACAACACAAGCAAAAATCATAAATAGGCCTATTCAACGAAAAATCCACTAAAGCAAGTCTGATTACCATACCGTTCAAACTACCAAAGTCAATGGGGTTTTAGTGTGTGATTCTCCTGCTTAGAGCTCACACAATGAAGATGTCTCAGTGACTTACTGCGTAAAAGTGAGTGGGTTGCAAAACAAAGTTACAGATGAAGCTTAGTAATGCATTATGAATATTCATATATGAAAACCAATCAACAGTCAAGACATAGCATCAAATTGGGCTAATGAATAAAGTGAAACTGGATGATCTCTGTCTTTGTTTGGAAGGTGTTAGCAGAGGCCGCGGAGCCAATTTTGAAGTGCGGGGGCTAATCATCGAAGCGGCCCAATATGTTCAATAAAATAAATGCAGTTTAAGGCGGCCCAAAATCCAGTTTAAGGCGGCCAAAAATGCCCACAGCAAAAGTGCGGGGGCTAAAGCCCCCCTAGCCCCCCCCCCCCCCCGTCTCCGCGGTCCCTGGTTAGAGTATGTACGTCAAAAGAGGAGTACATATACTCAACACCTGCTCTGAAAGTTAAGTGGAGCCTTGTTTCAATACCACAAGCTACATGTATGGTGGGCAAGCCTTTTTCAGGATGATGAACCCTGGATTACAGCACTCCTTTTGCCAACAAAGATTTAATGTCTTGCTCTTCACTTCCAGGCAACAAAGCAAAACTAAAGGACCAACCCTCCAAAAGTGCCCACCATTTGACCATTTTACAAATGCTGGATTATTTAGAATGAAATTACTATCATTAATATCAGTAATGTCTAGTTTTTAGAAGTCATAGAAACTTCTCATGCTGTTTTACTTTCCTGATAGTGCTAGGGTAACCTAAGGGGTTTCCTGCCAATGACCTTTGCAATAGTCCCCTGCCCCCATCTGGTGCCAAACCTACTCTAGGCATATCACACAATAAATGGGGCCAAAGACTCCACATGACAGGTCACTGATCGTCAGGTTCAGTCTTTAACTTGGTGTTTTGTAGCATTCTAGCAAGCCTCTCTCATGAAGCATGTTCAACCATTATGCAATAAATATGCACCAATTCTCAGTGGAGCAGCCATATCAATGCAATCCCAACAGCCTTAAGGTAAGGTCGTCTTTTGGGAATTAATATACATCACAGTTTCGATTTAACTAAGTTATCAAATGGGATCAAAGTCCCTCTTAAGTGAGCAATTCAAGAATCATACTGAAAATTTATGACTTTTACAGAACTGAGTAAAAGGGTGGTACTATGCATACCCACTAACTCTTTGTATTATGGTAACACACAAAATCTCTGAAACCACAGACTTCTCAAATGTGGAGGGGGTAGGTGGGGGAGTGATTTCTAACTCTGAAAATCTCCTAGGAAAAATCTCTTCATCATAATGGAACTACTTGGTTTTGCATCAGTAAAGATTCAGTGTTTAGAAAGGATATCTCCAACAGAACCAGTATTTGAGGGAATATATGATAAAACAGCACTTTAGTTAAAAGTAGTCGGGGTCAGGAGGCCACTACAGCTCCTCTGGGACCTTTTACACAAGGTTGATCATGCTAAACACTGGCATGATTCAACTTCTCGTTTCCAGCAGTGCTCACGGAGTAATGAGACAGGGGTGTAATTATTGCTCCCTGGCCTGCTCCCTAGATCACCATTTAACGGTAATACAGTATCCCCGATCTTAACAGAGAATAGCCTTCCTAAAAGTTGGGCAGTGTCTGTACGTTTAAGGAAGGATTTAAACAAAAAATTGTAATTTTCATATGTGACAGAGGAGCTAAATCCAAGCAATTTGGTGAAACTGCCATTCAATTCGGACGTGTAGTTATCGAGATATCAGTAAATGAAGTTACTACATTTCTGACCAAAAGTGAGTTTGAGGCAAGCGGGGGTTATATCGCCTCCTCACACTGATGAGCAATGCTTTGTTTCCTTTGTTTTTTCAGTCTGTTGTGTTGACCTTGAAGTTAACAGGGACAAGAGCTACCCATGAAGAATTCAAAATTTGTAAAATTCCCATGCCTCTCATGCATTCAGTTTCCGATAACATGGGATTATGGATGAGAAAACTGGTTGTAAAGTTTAAAGAAAAACAAAAGAGAGTTCATTAATGTGAGGTTGTAATGTAATAGGTGCTTGCTTCAAGTTCACTTTGAGTTGAAAATGTGACAACTTTAACTGCTAATATCTTGCTAACCACACATTGGATTTCAATGCAAATTTCACCAGTATGCTTAGAATAATAGGGCGTTCCATTGGGACGGTGAGCTCAGATAATGAAGTTACGTTCCTATTTTACCTTTCAGCCAGTAAAATTGATACACAGCTCTTCTAGATTGTAAATCTGAAGACGCAAATCAAATTTAAGTATTCAGTATTCATGATTGTTACTCAATGCGACAGTTTTGTTGTTGTTTTAATGATCGATTCTTACGCCATTTGCCTGTTCGTCGAACATCGTCTCATTTACGTGTACGTCAAACGTACAGGCTACGTAACGATGTTATTGTTGAATAGTGTATAGCTATCCGTTTCACCACTTAAGACCGAATGAAACGCTTTTCACAAGTAGTGAAGTGGTGCATACCGAGCGCACCTAACGAATGGAAGGCGGCATATGTACCCCTCTAACATGTCAAAATTTGATTCAAGTCTAGACCCTTCTTTCCATGACTATTTTAAAGAAACTCTAAAATTAGCAAGAATATGACTGTAGAGTAAATGAAGTCAAGGAAACCTGAATCCTGGGAGTTGCAACAGAGTCCCTGCTCAATCACAACTACAGTGACCATTTTCAAAATCCCCAAAAGGACGATATGACAGACCTGAGCCAAATAAAGTCACTGTTACAAACCAGGGTTGTGTACAGAGATAATTGCGATACCTATGTGACCACTGGGCTACATGCTGTACCTGTTAAACAGCTAGGCCTGATCAAAGACTGTGCAGCTTACAAGATTATACTGTTAGGCTAGCCTGTGAAGGTGACTGATGAGTACAGTTTATATTCTGAGATATACACACTGATATTTTCCACATGTCATGTATAAAAGGAATGAATTTACCTGTGACTGTTTTTTTTTTCAGAATTTTTACATATATTTTCAATGTGACCTTGAAGCCCTTCAAAAAGATGACAAAGTAATGTCCGGCACCTGTAATGCTGGACAGGCTGCCCAAAAGTCACACAATCTGGCAAAAAACTGAACGTATGGCCATCCTGACCACAAAATGTCATCCACGTTGATTTTTGAAGTATTTTTTGGTGTTCTGATACATTTTAAGTAATCATGCATTTAGTACTATGCAAATGGTACAGTTTTCTTATATAGGGACATGAGTGCAGTTGTAATAGCATTGTTTACCATTTGCAAATCTACCATGTTCTGTAATATGAAGTCCTCACAGTTATTAAGAGACCTCGTATTCCCCAAAGCTCCCTGGAATGGATATCTACAAACCCCTATACTTACCTCCTATTTACACAAGTAATCCCCACATCCCAGCAACTAGACCTTGGTAAACTAATAGCACAGTGGAGATGGAGGGCGCCCTCCTAAGGAGGATGGCCTCCCACGTCCTCTTCCGCTTAACGCCAGATGCTTAACAGTACTGTATTTCCAGGTGTGTCCTAAGAAATCCTACATTACCCACATATGTATGCAAACTAATGATGACTCCTGACCAATCTGGAACAATAATTTCCTTCACTTCCATCCCTTACCCATCTTCCCCCACCCCTGGCCCCCTGCCCGCTGCATTGTCAGTGATGTATTTACCCCGAAATATTTGCTACAAAACTGTCTTACATTTCCTTATGTGTAATAATCTCACAACAATGAGCCAAACTAATGCTGACAGCTAATGAGGTAAGTTTTGAAACTGGATCAGCTTAAAACAAACCGAATCGTCAGTTTTGATGTTGTGGGATGTCCCCATTACCCAGAAGTAATTTATCCATCATTTCCTTAAATACTTACTTCCCAAATTAGTCCAGGCCTTGACCCAAACCTAATGCTTGTGCCACCCCAATTGTGGCTGAAATTGAGACTTTTTGGCTTAAACTGCAAACCTAGTATCTTCCCGTCTAAGCAACAACTTTCTGTAACTCCAGAAAATTTATTGATCTGACAAATGGAATTGGAAAGGTTGCTAATGGGCTCCTGCTAATTGCTCAGGGTGAGAGTAACGAGGTAAAACGAACATGCCTTTGATATCAAATGACAAACCTTCTTTGAACCTAGATCAATAGTGGCATTCTCATGACACAGTTTTGGTTAAATGTTGATTTATGCCCACATGCAATCATCATTTTTCATTGTCTTTAAAAGGATGGAAGATAATGCAAGTGTACACATGTTAACTAATGGCTGCCTCCTGCCACTGCTGCAAGTCTGTTTTTCAAGAGATTAATGCCAGCAACGACGAATCCTGACAAATGGCTACCCTCTTTTATCTGGAACCTTTGATGGGAAAATTTGTGACAAATCCTATTCCAAATTCCCCATAGTTTTTCCTCAATTTTTTATTTTGAGGAAAAAGGATGGACTAAACAGGAGCACACCACGTTCACCGCTTCTGTATCTCATCTCATCGTCTGTGTAAAGTTGAACTAGAAAAGTCCTGCTGCAAATCATAAATTAATAACTCAGCGTCAGAATGAAAAACAAAGCTCAGACTTTGTTAAAACAAACCAGAGAGCTAACTATAGACAAGGAAGCCACTGAAAACATCTACGGAGCTTTCATGAAGAGAAAGAAGATTCTTAGGTTAAAAGTATGAGTAATAATGAAAAATGAGAGCAACAATTACCTTCTAACACTTTTCAGTACTTTCAGTGATTATATATTGACGACACTGTATGACTTATCCACATATGCCAATCTTTCTTCCATCTTCCAATCTTTTCACTTTCGGAAAGTACTTTGAACTATTGCATATACCCCCTAAAAAGCCTCACTCCATCTCTCTTCTTTCAGCAAAGCAGCACTTTGCTAGCTTCACTCGTTTAATCATACTCTCACACTTGCAAAAACTCACGTTTCTTAGAACCCTTTCGCCAAAGATTCCACAATCTCAATCCACCTTGCAAAACCTCTAAGATTCAACCTCCCCTTGTGGTATGCATGTTTTTACATATTGTATTACTGTACAGGTGCTTTCATGCTCAACCTGCAAGAAACAATCTTCAGGTAATCTAATGAACACTTTCTGTAGTACACACTTAATAACCAGCTAAAAGTGAGTACACCTGCCTAATCCTTCAACCTTTTGACCCAGTTCTTGAGGGGGAGGAGACAAAAAGTGAGTCACAGTGTTACAGCAACATTGATCATTTGACCACTGATTGCCTCTGATTCAATTATTCTGACACTTGGACCAGCCATGTGGAGGGGATGGCAATGTAAAGGTCCTTTTTCTTGCTGAAGAAAGGTTTTTAATAGCTCTTCAACAGAAAGGCGCCCAATCAATCTTCAGGGCAAACTTTTGTCTGTAACTGACATGAAGTCCTGATAAATTTATATGATACCTATGTACTCTAGCAAATGGTAGATGTCATACCGATCAAGCTTGGGCCAACCTCCACATCACAGTAATGACTCCTGGCCAGGAGTCAGTTACCACCTCCACTTTCCTTGGTATCGTGACTTCTTGGGTATTTTTTTCATCACTGTCAACCAAAACTTCCACTCTATGATTCTTTGCCCAAAGACAATAGCACAATCTTCTGAGTTCTTTCATTCTGCACAATGCCAGGCAATGACAGGAGTCCTGGGCAATGCCAGGATGACAGACCATGACATGTAATATTGACAATACATGTGCATGAGATTTTCACATTTTGACCTGTCATTACACAATGTTTGACTTCCACCAAATTGAAAGGTTTCGTCTCAGTATAAGCTGTGACCCCTTCCTGATAAGTATGAAGTGCCTCAAAGTTATCCTTCTGAGGGTACTGTGATTCTGGGGTTTTCTCAGTTTTGACGTATGGTGACCTCAAATGACCTCTGACCTCAACCAAAAATAATACCACTCTCAAATGCTATTTGAAAATTCCCTCAAAGTTACACTTCTTCCAGTATCATGTTTACAAAGTTTTTACAATTTGACTTCCAAAACATCAAATGACTTTTGACCTTTACCATACCAAAAGCAATACAGCCTATACAGATCTTGAATTTAATGTACGGCAAGTACATGTTATCTATGATATCCCTTAAAGATACCATTCTTGACATATTGTATACATGAGTTTTTCACAATTTCACTTCTGGTGACCTCAAATGACATTTAATCTCCAGGGAAAACAATAGGCTTCTTGAACTCAATGTAGAACATCCACATGCCAACCATGAGATCCACCAAGCTTTTCACTGTTTGACTTCTCATGACCTCATATGAATCCTGACCTCTACCAAAAGCATTTAGGATTTCAGTGCTCAATATGAGGCATCCAAAAGCTAAGTATGAGATCCCTCAATTTTAGTCTTCTTGATATATGAGGTTTTTAGGGTTCAATAGTTTCATTGTCAGTTGACCTCACATCACCTTTGACCTCCATCATAAAGAAGGGGTTCTTCAAGGGGTTCTTCCCTTCAATATCACAAATCTGCATACCATGTACGAAAAGTATCCATCATTCCTGTCTCCAAATATTGTTTTCAAGCTAAGCATAACAGATATTGCACACAAACATACATACACATACAGGCCAAATATACACACAGACACATGCACATACCACTGTGTTTGCATTAATGTTTTTTTGTCTTCAACAAGAAAGCCACCAGAACGTCTGTTCTTGCCGAAAAAATAACAGGTCAAGTTCTTCAGCCCTGTGCTAGGCAATGAAGGGCAATGCCCAGCAGTGCCAAGCAGTGTTGGGCATTAATAGCAGAATGATTGCAGGATATTAAAATTTGACCTCTGATCTCTGGTAACCTCAAATGATCTCTGACCGCCAAAAAAGTTTGATTCTTTGATTCAATATAAAGCACCTTCATGCAAAATATGAGATCCCTCAAAGTTATCCTTGAGTTATCATGTAACAATATTTTCCCAATTTGACCTTTTGGTGACCTCACATGACTTGTGACCTCTACCAATATCACTCTACTTCTCAACCTCAACGTAGAGCATCTACATGCTAAGGGATCCCTCAAAGTTTCATTTCTCGGAATATGTTGGTATTAAGTAGGAGATCTCTTACTGTTATCCTTTTTGAGATATCCTGTTTACAAGCGGTTTACACGATTTAGTACTTTCACCTCTTGTGACCTAAACTGAACTTTGACTTTAACACAAATAATATGCTTCTTCCCCTAAATATGACAAATCAATGTACTAAGCATAAAACTATTCATCATCATTCCTGCCTTGAATATCGTATTTACATTTACGTATCGTCGATACTGTGTTTACAAGCAAAGTGTTACAACATTCATACACATCCATTCATACAGTGGCCCATGTGATTGCACAGTTTCCTTATGCCTTGGGCAAGGAATCAAAAAGTTACACAAAAACATTTTGGAGTTTGCATTTTTGTTCTGGTCCAGGTTATATGATGCAGTATTATAACACAACTGACTCTTTTGGTATTTTTCTCTATAAAACCACATATTTTTCCTTCAGTTGACCTCTGTGATTCTGTGATATTGGCATTTCCGCAACTCAATTGCTGCAAAGCCTGTAATGTACAGTGTTTTTACTAGGGAAAAAAGTTTGTGTCCCCGGGACGCAACCGCTTAAAAAAGTTTGCGTCCCAACTCAGAGAGTTTGCGTCCCATTGGATTCACTGTATGACTATTGTTTGACCAAGTTGTGAGTTGCAACTTGCTTTGTAGCCTATGTCTGTACCAAACCCTGTGCAATTCACTGTAGCCATCTTGTAGGAGGAGCCAATTATTTTACCAGCTATAACCATCACTTAAATCAAACTATCGATGATCATCAACTTTAATGGCAAACATGCAGGTGTCTACAACATTTGAATCAGTAGCTTAGAACTTGCATAATGAAGGACAGATCGGTAGTTACAGTATTATTTTCATGTAGTCATTTTACCAGTACTAATACAGAATGAAAATCACAATGTCAGCCAATACCAATATTGAATACCAATAATTTGTCCACCACTAATTAAGATTGGCAAAAAAAAAGGTGAGGTTTTATAATGCCCCCCCCCCTTCCCCGTACCTAGTCATCACCAACTGCACCACTTTCCCAAACAGTGAGTGTAGACAGCATGGGCATACACAAGCTTATGGTATGTAAGAAGGACGGACATAGACTAAGAGGTACTGTACCATTTAACTACTTGAATATAAACTGGATCCAATTCCACATGTATTACCAAAAATGTCATGTGATCAGCATATTTTGTTAATCCTACTTAGTAAACTTTTGCCTTCTTTTCAATTTGTTTTTGTTCTTTTTTGCTTTGGATTTTTTTTTACTTTTTTTTTTGGCTTTTGTGTCCTCTTTCACTTAATTAAGGATCCTCTCATACTCTCATATGGCAAAAGTACATTGTTTAGTTGAAAACATGTTTACATCCATTAATATACACATGGAACACCAAATAATAAAAATTATAATCATACTCATACTCAAAATCACAACAAAGACGTTCAACAACAACAATAATACACTGGACTTATACAGCACCAAACCAAGAACAAAAGTGTAGCTGCTCTAGGCACTTAACAAAAACATTAACAACTTAATAATTACAATCAATGGAACAAGTAATGAAATGAGTCTCGGGGTTACGGTAAAACGCAGATAGTTCAGTGCAGAACGGAATATGGTCTGGTAACTGGTTCCACAAATAGGGAGCAGAGTATACAAAACATCAGTATCCATAAGCTTTTAACTGTGGACTGGGAAGAGAAATGAGTAGCATTTGTATGACTCCACAAAAGGAATTATACATTCAAGGGATTGCCAATTTGTCTGTGATACAACCTACCAAAATGAGTCATATTGTACAAAAGTACCCAAAATGAAAATTGATCCCAATTTGATCAATAAAGACACAAAGACAGGATAGAATTCACCAAAATAGAAAAAAACTTGAAATAACTCTAGACCATGCTCATTCACTCATTAGTGCTACTGACTGGATAGCCTAGTGGTCACAGCAGCTGCCTTTCAGCTGGGAGACCTGTTCAAATCCCAGCTGGGTCATACCAAAGACTTGAAAAAAGGGACCTGTTGCCTTATCACTTTGTGCTCTGTGTAAGAGATTAGAACAGGAATAATGTGTGTGAAAATTTAACCAGTATTAAACCTCCCAGTGGTAGCATGGGTTAGTGTAGTGTACAGGGGCTTGAAAATGTTTAGGAATTACAAAATTGTGATGAAAATGTGTTATTAAAAACAAGTTTAAAATGATTTGATGTTGATCGAAGAGAGCTATATAAACTTCTACAAACACAGAATACAATTATTAGAATTATTTAGTTTTGTGTAAGTTTCACTGCAGTGTTGTAAGCAAAATTTTCATGTACTTTTGAAGCATAAACAGCAGTCAATTTCAAAATGGCACTAAGGCCAATACGCCTTCTAAGAGCCGCTTTAACTTCAGAAAGTCAAACTAATTTTCCATAATGCCACACTGGCATTTAAAATGGCTAGCTGACAATCTAACACATGGTAATTTGCACAATTTTATGACTATGGTGCTATCCAGCAACAAACATACACAGGAGAGACTAGTGATTTGCCTTCACAGCAGCCGAACATACCTTAACAAAGATGTTGAGAAGGGTGACAAAATGCCAAAAGTTTTCAAAAATTGTGTTCTACCCCTCCTGACTAACTGTCAACATAAACACTGAAAACAGTCTTTGTAGACCCCAGAATAATTCCAAGAAAATTCTGAAAGGGTAATTTTTCCCCACAAATATTTGAAAAGTGCCCTCTGAAAGGAAGAAAGTAAAGTAAAACCCTGTTAATCCAAAGCACATTTATCCAAAACCCTGTTTAAACCAAACTGGCCTCACCATTTTACCAGAGTAATATTCAACACAATTAAGGTAGTATCCATCTCATGATTTTACCACAGTAATATTCAACAGAATCAAGGTAGTATCCATCACGTTTTTAGTGCATTACAATGCAAAACTTGTGGAAATTTCAGCAGGTAATACATTAATTTTTCTTAGGACTTTCAAAGTCACCGTAAGCTGTCATGATAACTAAAATGCCATGCATCTGGGCATAGACAACAATGTGTAACTCTTTATCAAATTTTGAAGAAAAATCGTACACGTTTGTATTGAAATTCTTGCTAAGAGTCACAAGTCGGTACAGGCTCGATATCCCACATATATGCATAATGGTAGTAGACCATACGACAACATTGCAAATAGCTGTTTGAGAGTCTATGTATGTGTCTCCAATATTATCAGAAATTTATGCCAAATTTATACTCCAGATATCTCTCAAGATCGTTAGAGCATCTCTTCAGCACATGCACTCATGTAGTGTGTACAAAGCACTGGTCATTCAGGAGACCTCGGCCTTGAATTTTGAAAATAAAATCTCTGGCATTTACAGTCTACAAATTGTTTGTCATATCGTAGGTCACAAAAATATACTACATCATTTGTGCATTTTTTCCTGTACTCTTGCTAGCCATTGCAAAATTAAGTTGGGAAATGTTTTGGCGCTCATTCTTAGGGACCCAGTATCCCATACTTGAAGCCAAAACTTGAAATCCTCTTTATCTGAACGTTTCTGTTATCTGAATTACCTTTGGTCTTGATGTGTATGGATAAACAGGGTTTTACCGTAAAACTATTTCTCCAACAAAGGAAATTCAAGTATTCTCCCATACAGCAGATGAGAAAATACCAAAATATGAGATGAAAGTTCAGACTATAGTGGCATATTACTTCATCTATGCGCAGAAGCTTGTTCAAACTATAAACCATTGGCATTAAGAGTGTTTTCAATCAATGCTATTTAATGGAATGTACCTACCACATCACAGATCACATAGCATGTCATTTAAGCATGCTCTTTGGACTTTTACCTGAGAAACCATCATGAATCCTATATTACTGCTTCTCTCTTTCTTGCTTGTTTACATCTGTCCTCAGTTTAGAGCAGATTAATCACTTATTTGATCACCGAGTTGTTGGCAACTTGACGTACTAGCATTTATATGAAAGCACAGAAGACCACCTATCACAGACAGTGCTTGTCTTATCTATATTAGTGGCTTATTCTATAAATTTTCCTGGATTTTCAACAAATTGAAGCAAAAACATTACGATAATTAGTCTGACTATGCTGATCAACCATGGCATAACAAAAAAGCTTTATCTAAATGTAACTTGACTTTTCTTAGCTTCTGAAATTCTGCACATCTTAGGAAGTTGGCACACCTATTTAGGGCTAAATCTTGGGAATTAAATACAATAAGCCATTGTTT
This sequence comes from Holothuria leucospilota, assembly GCA_029531755.1. NCBI lineage: Eukaryota > Metazoa > Echinodermata > Holothuroidea > Aspidochirotida > Holothuriidae > Holothuria > Holothuria leucospilota. The sequence goes on from CM055965.1 coordinate 25,529,894, forward strand.
TAGTCTAGAACTTCTGTCTGACACGAAAGAAGACATCACAGATTGGCTACAATAGAGGGAACAATTGAATATTTACAGTTTACTCATTATGACACAAGGGCATTCATTAGAAGTGACACACAAAAGTCCGCCTTTACTGAAATTTTTATTAATAAAGTATGAAATATTATTTGGCATGTACACATTTACTCACCAAGCAACAGTCCATCATGTCAGCCACAAAATAACCAATAAAAACCAATGGTTTGGAACTTGTCCAAGAATTTAATGATTCAAAAATATGATTTTAACTGCTCTTGACCTAAATTTAATGTGACCTGAGTTTGTTGCGTAAACAAATCTATCCCATTAAAACATCTGGGAGACAACAGGGGTAGCATGCAATCAATGTAACAAACACGTCACCTAGGCTGAGTGATGGTTTTTTACCCTGAAAGCAACAACATTCTTCCAAGAAAACCTCCAATGAATTTTAATACAAATAATTTACAAAGCAGATGTAAGAACCAATCACATCTTTACAATTCTTGTTAAAGGAAGTAATCTGAGTAATCTATATGGTCACAGATAAAAGATATTGTCTACAAAAATCAGTTCCCATTTGCATACAAAGCTAATTTAATCAAACTCCTTATCAAATTAAGATACAGAGGTGGTGTGTCATTAAATATAAATGAAGCTTCCATTATAAGACTAGATTATCACTTCACAATATATTACATGCACCTATGCCTTCTCATCCATTTTACAATGTATAGACATTACAGGTTAAAAAGTGCACACTTTCTGTGTTATTTAGACTTCACTTGAAAAAAGTCACTTTCAATGTTACTATATTCATCTTGTGCTGAAGAATTCCTTTCAATCTACCTACACTGAGGTTATTCCTTCAACAGGCCACATAATCTTAACATGGAACGCCAATCAAACAAGTTCATTCCAAAGGAAGAAAAGAAGAGGGTGGCGCTCTTTCAAAATAGTTGATGATTATATCACTTTTGGGCAAGAATGTCCACAGCACTTCAGATGGGCAAAGGTAAATTTCAGTTTCACAGACACGAGATATGTGTCCTATATGTATAGAAAAAGCAAGTTTTGCAGCATGTATTTTGCTACAAAGGGGTGATTTTGCACCTGCAGAAAGAGAAAATGGCCACCCACAGTGGGTGAGGGAAAAGGGTTGGAAGATGACACTGAAGCTTCCGTATTTGCTTAAGAAAGCCATAAAAACCGGATCTCGTGAACTAGCTAGCCCCCCAAAAAAGTATCAAAGAAGCACAATCCATTCTAATCCCTAAACTACTACTTCCATAGACATGGATTTTGAAGAAATGTACAGAATATTATCCACACTGTAAGCAAACTTAATGAACTCAAGTTATGCAATAAGTGAAATTTAGCATTTCCATCCAAAACTTAATGTAAAACAATGCTTTTCACAAAGTTCTCAGTAAAACAAAATTCCTGGCATGTCTCTGTTATCCATTTAAATTATAATGTACTTACCTGAAATTGCCAACCAGAATTGATTGAAATGAAGCTAAAACTTGCAACAATTACTATCCAACTGACAAAAACTAACATCAACAAAATACCAAGTGAAAAGAAGGTCACGTAGGACTTTAAAAACAATTACCCCCATGCAATACTTGTTACAACCATCCTGAGGAGTACCCATAGGGATGACATCAGACATCTACCACAAACTGCAACACAAATCTCAGCCAAATTTGGTTCATCCCAACAAAGCAAAACAAACTTTAAATAATACCAGTCCAGTTTAGAGATGTCCACTTCACAGACTGAGCTTCACAAGGTCCTACCTTGCATCATTCAGTGAATACCAAAAGCACTCCCAGCACCTGCAAAACCCTGCCACATTGACATCAAACTATAAACATAAGAACAAATTTGTGATGAATTAGCATGCAAGCTCACCAATCTATCGTCATTCAATTTATTAAACATTACATCCGTACATTAACAGTTCAACAGTAGCACTAGTTTTCTCTTAATTTATTTTTAACCACTACATAAGAATAACTTTGCATAAATTTCTTGAGCCATCCAAAGTACAATTCCATTTAGTGATGGATCTTTGAACCTACAAGCACATGACACTAAATAAGTTTGGTGGTAGCAGACATACCCAATTATGATATCGCTGAATTCCTTTGATGGGCTGTTTACTTCCTTCGTGTCCTGCATACAGACCACCAGATTCTTCCCCACTGGCGGCATCATATCTGACAATTATGTCTATTTCTTCAATAATCTGCCATCGTCATGTTGCCCAGTCTGTTTCATGTTCATTACCACACACCTGCTTCGAAATCCATCCATTCCAGAAAAAGGTGTCAGTTTTTTAGTTTCTTCATAGATGCCCATTAACAAACTCATTCAGTATGCAAATTGGAAATCTAATCAAGCATACTAGCTAAGTGCGTAAGAGGCTGGGCGTTGATTAATATAAGCAATTTGTACTTTAGCTGTACAGGAAAGCTTTTGCAATATTGCTCAGACCCACTGATAAACGTTCGAACTCAATGAAAGTGATGCAGTAATTCTACGCAGAAATGGGAATTACAAATTTTGCAGCTCATTAGAATGTCAGATTTAAGGAGAAAGGACTTGCTGGTAGGTTCACTGGACAGTGGACAAACATGCAGCGAATAAAAGACCAGGACTTGAAGAAAACTTGAGTGTTAAAATATTTTTGATGATTCTTGGATTGTGGGTTGACACCCCAAAATGTGAAAATGGTCAATAATGCAATTTTATTCTTTGAGTCACAGAAGCATGCTTCAAGCAATTGACACTAGAGAATAAGCAGTGAAATTTCATGAATTAATATCTTGTCCTAAGGGCTAAACACTTTCAAAGTGATCTCCAAATTCAAGAAATTTGCATGGAATTTTCTCTTTAAACTAACAACTTGACCACAACTAGAGTTTAAGTCAAAGTAGGGGTATATCTTTGGCAGGAGCACAACATCTCATTGTTACAAACACGAAAGCATTGACCTCTACCCTAATTCCATTCTGACCAGTCAACATATCTAGGATAAAACCCAATACCAAAGTAAAGTAAATGTTAGGATAGTCTCTGGATACTGCTTCATCTTACATTGAACATGTTCTAGCAGTTTTAGTTCATTGGAAACATCTCACTTGTCTCCTTCCCTTCCCCTCTGCTCCTCCCCAACTCCCCCAATTATCCCTCCCCTCCCATCCCCTCTTTTCCTCTTCCTCCCCACTCCCCCCAATAAGTAGGGTCCTGTAGCACAAGCCACACTAGCAGTGTTCCAAAATTTTAGTTTAAAAACATGTATTGTGTATCTAGGAAATAATTAGGCCCCTGTGTAATTGAGGTAGTAACTACAAAATAACCCTACCAATCACAATGAATCAAATTTCTCAAGCTATAGATAGATCTTAAAGAAAAACAGCTAAACACAGCAAAATCTGTTGCAAAACAGTCACATTCTTAGCCAGGTGAAAACACTGTGACAAAGACTTTTGACATGGCAAATGAAGAGTTGAGGGTGCTCTCTCCAGAGGGCTCTCTTCAGCTAAACTATCTTTCATTTGCATGGTAATGCTGCATGTAAGTGAGGGTTACATATAGGAGGCAAGGAGAGGCACTGCAGGTGAACCCCATCTACTACAATGAATCAATGGGTTTCAGTCTTTACAACTTTTGAGGTCAAACTGAGCATATTATGAAACCTCTTCACTGTATTTTGCCCATAATAGTAAGTATCCTATTACAGATGCAAGACATTGTTATCTACACTGATTTGTCCACAGAATCTCAAATAACTTTCAAAACTGACATCATCAGATCTTTAAATACCACCACCTTTTTTCACTCAGCCATTTCACTTCCACAGACTACAATTCTAACGAGCTGCATTCAAAGGGAAGCAGATTGCAGATTGAATTAAAACAATGGTATTGAGTTCCAACCACGCTCAAACCCTCAACGAGTATGTTTCAAGTTCAATTATGCCAATAATCGCACATTTTACACAATCAAACATTCAATGTGTTTCTAATTTCAAGGTAACCCTGCACTCAAATTAATTTCTGACAAATTACTCATGAATACAAAGTTTGCCAAAGTTTAATACCACTTAACGACAAAAAGATGGCTAAATCTACCTTCTCCTAATACTTTCTAATATAGCCCACCCATGTAGCAATTTTCATACACTCTGGAAGCAGGGGAATTGCTTATACAGCTCTTGACAACTTCCTTACAAAAATGAAGTCAAGCCCTTAACTGACATATCAGACTACTCTGTAATCTTACAAGCTCAGTGACACACAAACAATGCTGGCAAATGATTTAACATTAGAATTATGTTTTTTCTACATCACTCATAGGATGGAGAAGTTAAATTTTTATTCATGTCAGTCTCCTCAAAGAGTACTCAGGTGTTATAGACAGAAAACTTTCTTGCTGTAACAAGTAACAAACCAGACCGCCCCCCCCCCCCCCCAACTAAAAAAACACACACACACACAACCACAACAACAATCAAAAAAGCAAAGGAAAGAACAGTTTAAGAAAGTTTGGATCTACAAAATACTTTGCAATATTCAGAATAATTCACAAATAACATTTGAAGTCTTGATTTTACTGATGATAAGGTACAATGATTCTCAAAAATTGTGATTCCAAACTGGAATGGAGTACATCCTAAAATTTATATACCAATTGCAGACTAAAGAAAAGGGGCATTCAAGCAAAGAAATGAGGCCACAGATCTCCAACCTTTTTCATAAAATTTAGCAACATCAATAGATCTGCAAATAGAGGTGTCTGGTGTTGTCTAGAATATAACAGCATATCTGCAAGCTTATAGACAGTTTAACCAAAGAATTTCCAAATTAACGATAAAGGCATCAGCGTGCACTCATCACAGTCGTTTTGAAACTTTACAGCTTGAAAACAAAATTCTGGTAAATTACAAAGTTTGTTTTCCACAAAAAGGAGCACGTTCACTCTCTGAAAAAGCGAAACAAGTTTTGCTTTGCACATACTGTATCATGGGAAATTCCCCCTCATGCAGCCCCCATACCCCTGCAGACAAGTGTACCGTCACTATCTCGGAATTGATTACATACTTCTGGGCATATGCTTTCAACACACGAAAAAGTTTTGTACTGACTACAAAAGTGACCTATTAAGCGCTGCTTTTCCTTGCATCTTTGGTGGATCTGTATCTGTCGACTGGTACGCAAATCATTCCTAGGGTTCTTATGCCTTTAAGTGGTCTACTCACTAGACTCACTGGGTACAAGCTGGCAGTGAAGCATTGCCCGTAACAAAACATGAATTTATAAACTACTATCGGGAATTTATCTTTCAAATTTACTAAATTACTAACCATTAAGTTAAGAGGTCTCCCAATGTAGATGGAGAGGAATGGTTCATTTTGAGTAAAAGTTGAGAACCTCATGAATATTTAACAAGGACAGCTGACAGGCACATGGGAAATGCGATAAACTGATCTCATATTAAGTGCCAAAGTGGACATTGATAGCACAGAACATTACTGGAAATTGTAATTTTAAATTTCTTACACCAAGCTCATAAACTTCCTTATCTCTTAAAGGCTACAAATGGACCAGTCTCAAGATTCACTGGACAATCAGGTCTATGAACTCAATATTTGATATATTTTATTGGGTCTAATCCCTCAAGACTATCCAAACAGTACAACTTAAAATGTGCAAAGTTCCTGACTACTTAAGCACCTTCCACTGCCATCTATCTTGACTGAGGGAAAGCTCAGTCAGAAGTAATGACCGAATTTCTGCTATAAAGCCAACAAAATCACAGATCGTAGAACTTTACAACATGCAACAGCTACTGTAAACCTGACAGTACTATTTTCACTATGCAGTCAAGCCTCCACTTTAAGGACATTTTATCAAAATTTAATACAGATTTCATAACAGTGTCAAAGACAAGATTTGATCAAAAGTTTCAAAACTTTCCAGTACCTGCAGGCTGCCAGCTAAGGTGCTTACCACAGCCCACTCTCCCACCACTGACACAATGTGTGTGCTTCATGAGCTGGTAATAAAAACCTTTCCTGAATTTAAAATGAAACTTTGAGACCAGAACAAACATATCTTTGGCCAAACAACTGCTACAAGTGTACTTTACAAAACGACTTCTCATTCCATTAGTCGTTAACAATATCCAAACTTCACCGGCCCACAAGTAACACAGACGACAGCAATCCCTTGTCTGACCTGAATGTCTTATCAGCTTCAATTTATTCAGTTAATGAAGACAAGCTCTCTATTCATTTCTCAGACTCAAAAGTCAGTTGTCACCAACTTCATACATCTAAACACATTCTTAGAATAGTCTCCTCATTAACTTCTTTCAAAACGACATAGCCCACATTCGTAAGCTCAATGAACATAATCACAATACAGTAATTAATGTTTTCCCTAGCAACTTTATCTCCTCTCGCCTCTAATTCTTCCCATACCAAATTCATACCCACAAACATTTTTCCATTCCTGACCCTCATCACTCACGTCAATTAAGCCGTCTCGATATAAGGTACTGTCGAGTCCTGCTCAATTCGTCTATTTCTTTACTCTCTTAACACCCAGTCCTTAATATATTATCCCTCTTTTATTTCAGTTCCTACTGTTCGCACTTGTTCCAAAGGTTTTATCTAAACTCATTGAAGAAATGTATGATATATGATCCCTTCATAATCTGAGCTAGATAATTATCCAACCGTGCCTAGTTAATGCAAGTACTTGAAATGGACTTGATGAAGGTGTGCGTATGCACACATCATGCAAGGGGCCCTTCACCCTTCTCTTACTCATCTTTTTATATTTCTTTCTATACACATGTGTATTGGACAAACTTTAATTCCTGATCTTAGACAATCATTAGTTGTCATGACAACGTTTCTCAACTTTTTTATTTTTTTTTTCTTGATGTAGTTTTTCTCGGAGGACTCGTCAGGACAGGTTTTGCAAATTAATGAGTGACGGCTCCCAGCCTCGTTACTCATGCGTCCCAATATTGTCACATAATTTAGGTAGAGATCCATTCTTTCATTTTCTTAATGGGGAAAGGTAATCTGTGCGGACATGACCAGGCAAAGGGCTGTGTATAATTACAAAAATGCATCACTGCAGCCGACCAAACAATAATTACATTTACTATATAACTCTCTCCAAGGTATATCTAAAGCGTTTATCAGATGTTAAGGTGTTACATAAAGTGTGGATTCACACCAGCTGTGGTGAATGGTCATTCTGCATAATGAAGTACGTCGATGGTGTTTAGCTCATCTTTGCATAATAACAAATTAAATAGGACTGTCAGTGGCTTGGCCATGAGCACAATATAAATTACTTCTTGACTTACAGTAACAACCAGCACAAGAAACTGACTGGTTGGTTAATTAATTACGTGAAAGTAGGACGAGGAATACACAAGGGTCAAGGGTACATTGTAAGGACTGACAGAAAGAAGTAAAATGATGAAGATATGTAGACCAGAAAGCTTCTTCAAGAAATACCACTTAATTAGATAAAAGTGAAAGCTTCTGCAGAACCTATCTGTCACTTGTTCTTATTTGGAGCATCAAACATTGAGGTACTGCAGAAATCATGTTGACCCTCTAGGGTGCATTCCTTCATCACCTGTTGGTAATGGGGTGCCCATACTAAATTTAAACAATATCACCTGTCACTAGTGACAAGATTTTCTACATTTTCATGGCTCCAAAAATAATACCAACAAATTTGCTTGATGTGTTGTAATTCAGTATGTCCCGCAAAGACTAATGATATACAATGCTGGCAATAAAATATAGTGTAATTCGAACAGGGAACAAAATGTGTAACTGAGTGCTGTAGAAGAAATGTATAGAAGGCTACTAAGAAAGTTCAACTCAGAGATTGAAACTTTCACAAAACTTATCATGCATCAGGGTATGTTTTCACAGGTGAAAAAAATTTGGGTGCCCTTTCATTTTCATAACAAAAAACAGATACACAGGAATATAAACATGATACAACACATACCCACTTTTTGGTAGATTTAGAACAAGGGTACATAGAGGAGGGAGAGGAGGGGGGGGACAGGGGCAGAGAGGAACAAACATATGTCATTGAATCACTGAACACAATCATGATGGACACAACAGGCCTGGAGAACAGCATTAAAATATTGATCACACGTCGTAGCATGTACTATGTAGGCTACATGTTAAGCTACATGTTGAACAAAATTTTTTCCATCTGGAGAATATACTGAAATTTCTTGCCTATTATCAATATTTGTCAGGCAGTACAGTTGTCTAGTGGAGTTGAGTAGCAGAGTTGCTGGGGGGGGGAATCACATGGGTGAAAATAGTCTAGGGAGGAGTCATCTGGTAACAACTGCATACTGCACTGACACTGTACAACAAGCTATCAGCTACCACAGCCTAAATGAACTTTGTGTGGCTGCATTCATTTATATTTACAGCAAGGATATGTTGTGTCACTTTCTAAACCAACTGCAAATATTCTTTCCTATCTTTTTAAACACCATAATTGTCAGTTCAAGTGTGGAACAAAACATGACAAACAAATCTTGCTTAACCTTTAATTGCCTGACCTTATCTTGGATAAATCTTGCCTTTCAAGCTTACTGGTAACCATGGCAATTTGTTTCATTATAACGACTTTTTCTTCTTTATCAAATGGATCTCATACCTCCCATAATAGGAGATGAAAACTGTAGCATTCTTCCCAATCTTTTTTTTTTTGTTACCATGCAAAGGCCTAGTTATCACTACCAGTCATAAAAAAACACATATAAACAATACCATGTCTGATTTAGAAATGACAATTTGATCCTGACAGAGATGCAGAGCCTTGTTTACCCTGTCTTTTGGCACACCTAAATCTTCACTCAAAAGATAAATTTCAATGACTCCCCTCCATCTCTGCGACCTCATCTATGACCTTTCAGCTTCAGGAATGTTTCGCTTCTTTTCAAAGTCATAAAGTGGGCATTAAGCAAGCTTGAAACATAAGACCTCCCTTTCCCACAGTTTTTATACCTAAATACCATGTACCCTAGACAATAGTTATGATGAGGTTAATTGGAACGCCCCCATGACCTCCCAAGTCTGGAACCAATTTAGTGTTTTCTTCATCTTTCTTTATTACTCAAGATTTAAATCTTACGTTTATAATCAAAATTTGTGAATCAGGAAAGGAAAAACTAAACCTGAATAGTGATTAAATGGGAGGCCACAAATTAAAACTTTTGGGAGAACTTTAATGGTCTACCTGACGACCTTTAGGGTCAAGTTAGAGGCTTGTAAATCTCATTAGAGCTCAGGGTATAAACTATGAGAGATCATTATGGGATGGATTTGGCTGCAACTCAATATGTTGTTTATCTAAGTAATGGATGTAGCACACTGTTTACGAAAATGTTTCTTGGAGATCTGACATTCTAACCAGGAAAAGTGCAAATTAATATGAACTGGATGTATAGACCTTCTGTATATTATCAAGGTGATGTTTAGTATCATTCATGGAATTTGCATACATTCTACATTTAAGTGTCCTTGAAGGTACCAATGGCCCATGTGGTTATTTCTAATTACTGTATAACTGATGTGATGAACAATTACAATGGAAGAAGTCAATACTCAACTGGGACAAAATGTGTGAAATGTGTATAAAAGATGCATCCAAGTGTAATATTCAAATTTGCTTTTTGGCATAACATCCTGAAGTCAGAAGTGATTTAAGAGCTTAACTGTTTAATTTGCAATTACCCTTCTATCAACTGCAGGCGTGGGCGATTTCTATGAAAGTTTGGAATTCACTGACAGCTAATAACAATCAGTTTCATGTGTCTGTTTTTGATGTCATAAATGGTCATAAAAACTATAGGCATACAGTGCTTAACTTAGTTTACAGTCAAAATGTTACACTCCATGGCATAAGCTTGGAAACATGGATCTTAATACTGGCCTTAAGATATTCATAAAATATATTTATTCCAAAGTATTGTTTTCTTTTTTCATTCATATTTTTTCTCTTGAAAATTTCACCACTATCAAAAAGTTGTTGAAAATTTAATTCAGTCTCATCCAAAATGTTTTGCAAAATCATACCCCTGGGAGAGTGTAGATTACAGTTTCACAAGTGACATGATTCTCAATAGGCCTTAAAAGTAATTGACTAGCAACCCCTTTGCTTACAGCCTATCCAAAGACTTCCCAGCTGCTAATAAATAACTGAAACCAATGCAGATTTTTGTACTACTCAAACCACAATAAACATCTTTCCCATTACAGAATAACTTTTACCTAAATCACCAAAATTCAAGAATATATCAATAACGAAATTCAGCATTTGAGAAGAAAGATAGCAGTTTATGGACTAGCAACAACACAGAACATGTCCATCAAGTTGCACTCACTGTGCTATAAAAAAGCTTGCCAGGGACTTACTGCCAGTAAGTAGAGATTACAAGTGTAAATATGAGGTAATGAGGGGCGAAGTAGATTTAAGGGTGTGCAAGCAACAAGCAAAAGGTACAATTCTGGATAAAACATGCACAATAGTTTCAAATTGCGATACAATAAGACCACCTATGCATTGACTCCAGTCCATTTCAAACAGCTTGCACTTGGATGATGTAAAACCTGGATCACAAACCTCAAAGCTCGAAATCCCCTGTCCAAATGAGAGCTGTCAAAATGATGAAATCCAACCACCTCTGTGGAATGATTGTATCATAAAAGTGGAATTCCAGGTACACCAGTGTTATCTAATTTAATTTTCATTGTACTGTAACTCAAAAGATAAAGAGCTTATAGTAACCACTTCTGACAGACTGGGTCTTCATGAGCCAATCCCAATAATATGCAAATTATCTGTTATAACAAATCCTATTATCTTTATCTCTTTATTTAAAACCTATCATCTAGACATCCCCAGTGTCATTTAATCTGGTCCTACCAGCAAATGTTGTTGCACTGTTTTTTGTTTTTTTTTCAGTGCCCTGCAATACAACCAACAAGAGACAAAATTAGAATCAATCTTCCCTAAAATCCAATGATAATGAAACAGATGTGACCGGCTTGGCAACAGACAATAATTCCTTTACCTGATGTTACATGAGACTACAACAACATTACTTTCAGGTTCCCATAATTAACGAAAATAATCCTGCAGCATCATTCATCAAAACTGGTTTCGTTAATCAATCTTAACTCCAGAGATGCCACTAAAACCCAAACCTTAGAAACCTTGATGAAGTTAATGTGTTATAAAGATGACACAATTTCAGACACTACACACTTGAACCCACTTGTTAATGTATAACGAGTAACAATTTTGCTGACTCTGCAGCAAGCAAATTAAGTTTAAAATAACACCGTGACTGTTAAACAATTCACAGACTTTCTAAGTGATATTGGACAAAGTTTCCGAAATTCAAGTGCAGAATCTTTTCATATACTGTGTTATTGGGGTGCAAACTGATGTTAACTAGTGAAGCACTATTTATTTTTTTTTTTTTGCCTACAATTACATTGTTATAATACTATACCCCTTTGAGTATTAGTAGAAGGTGGTGGACAGGGCTGGAAAAAATGTTTACTTTCCAGGAAGGGAGTAAAATTCTGCACAATTGTTTCTACATTTTCATGTACAAAAAAGTGAAATTTCCCTCCAAATGCCAAAATTTCCCAGGAAGGAGCCTCCCAGCTGCCAACTTTTCCATCCATGGTAGTGGAATATTATATTAAAAATGCCCACATCACTGTGATTTAACATGTCTGATACTTCATAAGAACAGCTTTGAAACTAAAACTGACAATCTACTCACAAACATGAAGCAGGCTATTTCTGTAAAGTGACCTTGGTCACATTTTTTGTCAATGTGAACATACCCACAAATGGCAAGGTATCATACATACAGTACATGTATGTTCATTCAAATTACCTACGGATTGATATGTGATGAAACATCAATATCCTTGCTTTTAACAGAAATGTTCTGAAATGATAATTTGAAATTAATCTGTACAGCAAAATCTATTAATGTTACGAAGGCCGTTCAAAAATGTAAATATACCAACTTTGTTCTGATTCATACCAGTCACTGTAGCAAATAAAGAGGTTGCAACATGCAACTGCAAACTTTGAAAGATGTTCACATCATTATTCATCACATAACTGGTGATTTTCCTCCATATTATCTGCTTTTACCACCTCTGTTCATCCTTTTCCATTCAACATTTAAGTCACTCCAATCTGGATTCACCCCCTCTAAAAGCTACTGCGATGAATGTCTGACACAAAAAGCTCTGTCAGCAACGAATATCAACTTACCACATATCCCCATCAACCCCTTTGACAACACACTAACCTGGATCAATAAACCATGTTATTTACTCAACAGCAAATGTTCAAATGTCACATCATGTCAACTAGGACAGTGGAGTACATGCAGCTTGTTTGGGAGGCAGTTATTTTATTACATCCTACACATTACAACCTACTAAACAAAAGCCTTTAAAATCCTTCCATCCTTTTATATGATGACCTATTGACCTCCAACTGATGCTGAAATCATGACCTAGCTTATTATTCCTTGACCACCACAATATCAATTGTTGATCATGGATTAACAATAATATCAATTGATGATCTTGTACCAACACAATACTAACTGATGATCACAGGCTGCCACAATATCAATTGATGATCATGGACTGTCACAATATCATCTGATGATCTTGGACCATCATAATACCATTTGACCATCATACACAACCACAATATCAGCTGATGATTATGAACCATCCCAATATCATTTGATGATCATGAACCCCATCATAATATCAACTGATAATCACAGACCACCACAAAATCAACTGATGATCATGGACTGCCATAACATCAACTGATGATCAATGACCACCATGTGATCATGAGATCAGCTGATGATCATGAACCACCACAATATCTACTGATGATCATGGACTCCCATACCACCAACTGATTACCATGGACCACCACAAGGTCAGCTAATCAAGGTCTGCCATAATATCAACAGATGATCATGGACCATCAGATCAGCTTCTGATCATGGATCACCACAATATCTACTGATGATGGACCACCACAAGATTAGCTGATGATCATGTAGCACCACAATGCCAACTGACGATCATGGACAACTGTTATTCAAACTGATGGTCACAAAACACTGCACATGTATCCCAGCTCCTTGACATCACAATTATTCAAGCCTACTATTAGATAATCACAAAATATAAATCACTGAAGTTATATTTAGCTTCTTATATCCAAAATTTACTTTTTCATGAGGACATGCCTCCTCATGCTTCATCTGGCAATCTGATCTAAGGATACATTACGCAGTCCTTCAAAACTCCAAATATTTGCACCAACTGTGAGGCCATCAAACTCCGAACTGTGCAGGTATTGCCATGCTGGTTCTCACACATTCAGTCAGACCACTCTGAAGTAAGTGCTTAATATTTTGCATGTTGCATTCATTTAAAAAATACCATGTCTTTCTCCCTTTACAATTTAAGGAATCTACATCTTTAAAGTCCCAGGAAGCACTGGTTGTACTTGACAACCCTGGACAAAGATGTCTACACCTACAGCTTGCAAATTTTGGTAAGCCATTATGAAGCCACAGCTGAAAAAAGACAAACTTTAGGCCTATTTCTAAGTTTTTACTGTTATTACATCTTAAATTCCAAACCTGTTAAGGGGGAGGGGGTTATTGTAGTACAACACATCCCAGTTGCCTCATTCTTTTCATATTCAATGCTGAGTTCCTTCAGGTACCAAGGATTCTTTGGGGTTTTAACCCTTCCCCCAACACAAAAATGTCTCCTTGCTCACCTTTTCAGACTACTTTTCATTGTTATTAGTACTGACCTTAAATGACAATCCTAATTTGGAGAAAGTGGTCTATTAGTCCCTTTTTTACTACCAATACCAGTGCATACCAACCTGTGCAGGTACTCTCCCTGTCCTTATGTTCCTCTGTTGCCCCCACCTGATGTCCTGTTATAGCACCAAGTTATTTGTTCCAAGTCTTCTTTAATAAGGAAGAAAAGAAAAGGATTTAATTAACTTTAAGAACAAAATATTCTAAAAAATACAATCCTGAATTTATCTAAGTGTAAATAAAAGAAGCATCTCAGTAGAGAAGTAGTTCAACTATATCATGAAAATATCAGTAATTAGTCCGTACTTGAAATGACTGTTGCATTCCTAAAAATGTAAAAACTGGGTGCAACTGTCTGAAACGTAAACAGTAAAGCCTGCTAACCTCCACTCTAGTTTACTTGGACCAGTGCAGGATCCCCCCCCCCCCCACACACACACACACACGAGTTCACAATTCATAAAAAACCACATCTTTTAGCTGCCATCTCTCTCACAAAAATATTTGAAAAGCAGGAGATTGCCCATTTGATTTCATTTTCACAGCAAACACTGACCTGAACCCTACTCTACATAGCTGATGACTAAATTCTACTGAACTTTCATCAGTTTTTCCTCCAAAACATGTCAGTACTTATTTCATTAGCCCTTATATTCCTAGCAAGTTACCTTTTTACTTTATCCCTACAATGATATAATCATTAAACTAAAGTAATGGCACTCACACTAAACTACAGCCCTTCCACATACTTCTGAGAATTCTTGAACAAGTTTAATCCCTTTTCTTCTGAAATTTACTGTTTTTATAACATTTGATGTAAAAGCATGTTTTTATGTTGTGGTCATTTTACAGATCTTTTGTAACTTGCATGGACCTCTATAATACCTCGATAAACATGCTACCTCAGGGCATGAAATATTTTTAGGTAAGAATTTGGCAACTTCCTGCCCACGATGCCAATTTCAAGTTGAAGGTTTTATTTTTTTTTTATGGCTTTATCTTTTTTCTTAACTTTAAATGGACTTCTATAATTTTTATGTTATGGTGGGAGCTCTGAAAATGAGAGGTGCATCTTTCTGAATGGTGGCCACACTTGCTCATAGATGTTTTCTTGTGACAAAAAGAAAATATAGAAAATATTATAAGACAAATCTCTGTATGTAATGGTTACAATACCACAGTAGCTTTCTGAATGTTGTACATTGTGGGATATATGGAAAAATTTTCACCTTCCATAAAACCTGGCCAGCTTGTTTTAATGTTTTTTTTTTCTGCTGACAACAAACCAGGGGACTGTTTCAGACCATCAATAGTACATGTATACACATACAATGTATCATGGATACTTGAATTTTTCTTTCACATGTGTAAGTGTTTGCAAATGTTGCGGTTCATTTTCACACATGGCCTCGTCCATTCATGAATATTAAGTTGATCATCTGTTGGAAGCAGTGGCGGATCGATGCAGGGATGAAACAGGCGTGCGCCTCCCCTACTGGCCATCATGCGTGAGAAAAAAGTTGAGGCAAAAACAAGAAAATGCTTCAAAATGCACTGTCAAATATAGCACCATTTTGCATCTCAGCCCTCTTCCAAAGCAAAAATTTTACAAAGGGGAGGGGTACACTCCCTTCCCTTAAACCCCTACCCCAGGACAGCAATCAATCAAACCTTGTGCCCCCTCTACTGACAATTTCTGGATACGCCCCTGGGAAGACATGCAAGTACTGTGTACCATCACTTACACACTGATAACTGGGCAAACTGATGCTACTATTTCTCAACCTCTGGCACTAAACCTTACCCCTCTTATACCATTCATGGTGTCAACAAAGCTACAGAGTTGCAATGTAAGCACAACCACCAATATATCTAAGTCCTACGAAGTAAAGTCCCTGTCTCTCTTTGAGTTTCCCTCTTTCAAAAGAGTGTTACAAACTTAATATACACATGATACATACACAAACTTGAATACACAAGAAAGTACACTTGGCTACTTGTACTAGTTTTGCCATGTAGCTTTCATCATCGAATAACAATGTGCAGTAGTGTTGCTAAGGAGGGGGGGGGGGACCACTCACGCCTCTCCCCCCCCCCCCCCCGGAGGAAAAGCCAAGAATGAAAAAATACATGTAAATATATGATATCATATTTGAAGCCCCCGAAACCCGTGATTTACAAATGTTATATCCATATATAGGATTTTTATGCGTATTTTTGACAACATTGAAGACTTTCTAGAAGTCATGATTCCATGATTTCATGTTACCTCAGCCACGAAATGGTGGAGAACCAACCCCCCCCCCCCCCAATGTTTATGGCTATGTCACTGGCAGTGTATAGACTTCCAACTATACCCTTGCAGTCAGTGATTGTTAAATGACCTACGGAAGACTATGCCACACTTGTCATAAGAAGCCTACATCCAGGCAATGAAAGGCCTGTATGTAGTAAGAAAGTATCCCAATGACACTTTGCTGGACTACAGGGACACCAGAGTTCTTTCACTAAACCCACTCTACAACTTCCAGAGAGACATTCTAATAAAACAATAATAGACCCTTTTCCAAACAGCAATTACAAAGGACTGTGGGATAGAATTTTGTACATATCCTTTTTGGCCACAGTAAAATGCCATTAACATTAACAACGTGTACCAAAAACTCTATCCCACAATCCTTTGCAATTGCTATTTTAAAAAAGGTCTATGAAAGGACTTTCAAAGACATACTATACCTTTAGAATGGATCTTTCCCATCACAAATTTTTAAAATGTCCTTTGCTATACCAACCACTCTGATAAAAATCAATTATCGTAACTTTAAATATGAAACCATATGGTGTCTACTTCATAGCTTATGTCACACAAGTGTAATTAATCTTAATTACACTCATTTTAGAAGAGGGGCATATTGTGTTCTACATTTGCAGTCATCAAGGTCCAGTTGCAATGCATTTTTTTGAACTTGGTATCTTACCTGCAAACTTTTCAAGAGTGAAGATGGTAGCTTAGCATTTAAACAATTAAACATGTTGACATGTTTTGTTTGCCAAGGCTAATGCTAAGATGTTGAAGAAATGTAAGAGAACCTTGCATGTGCTATGCAAACCACACTAGTGAATACATGGTAGTGTTTACAGATAAGACTTGCGTGGGTTACTCAA
The DNA here is from genome assembly GCA_029531755.1 of Holothuria leucospilota. NCBI lineage: Eukaryota > Metazoa > Echinodermata > Holothuroidea > Aspidochirotida > Holothuriidae > Holothuria > Holothuria leucospilota. Next base: position 25,547,060 of record CM055965.1, read on the forward strand.
CTCTACTTCATAGTCGCAACTCCTTCCAGGGCACTGAGTAACAACTCAACTTCCTCGGAATCGTGACTCCTAAAGAATCCCCAAGGTTGTCAAAAACATGCAAAAAATCATGTTTTGGAGCTAACACTTGTAAATCACCAGTTTTAATAAATTTTTAGAGCAAACCTGGTGTTTTGAAAAAGTTGGTTTACGAAATCATAAGTTCTCTTTTCATTTGTAACTACAATTGTCTGGCATCAGCAATTCAGCCACTGACAAGCCTGTAGTGAAAGCCCAGTGGTGCATAACTTAGTCAGTGGTACAGTAGGCTTGTATTGACAGCTTATAGCTGGTGAGGTATTGTTTCCTACCTATAGTTATGATGTAAGTTTAAGAGTTTGGACTCCATTCAAAACTGTGACTAATAAGGACATAGGTACCCGATTCCAAAAACATTGACGTTGCCCTAGCCTATTACGTATCACACATTGTGTGCATGCATAGTGATACCACTAACTGGCCTCAATTGGTCACTTTGCACTATGAATGAACAACTCGCCCTCACATGTTCTTCCAACATGGCATGTGTTTAGCATTGCTATTAGAATGTGACATACTTGAAAGAGCTATAATTAAAAAGTGTACCCCGAGTCTAGAATTTGAAGAATATATATTTTAGGAGTTGGAAAATGAATCTCATGTATCCAACTCCCATTTTCATATAGCTTACTTGGATGCTGAGATATAGAATGTTTATTCACTTAACAGAATGTTTATTCACTTAATTTGAAATAGTCAATTGCACAATAATTTGTGATCATCCTTCTTGTACAACTTGCATTACCTCTTTTTTGTTTCCTTTTGATTATGACATTATTATGACTCTCAGAAAACCTGACCTTTTGCTACTGTAAATGACTTTGTACCTAATGAAGCCATTTCCACATGCTGCACCAAGAGCATTATGAGGCACCTTAAAATACTTTTGTGGCACCTGAGGGATTAGTTTAGGTAAATTTGGGTCCTGTAAAAACTTCCAGTATAATCATCAAAACATCCTGTCAGAGAGCAAATTTCACAAACTCATTCCTTCTGGCCTGCACCAAAGTTAGACACCCCCCCCCCCCCCCCCCCAAAAAAAAAGAAGCACTGGAAGACTCAAATTCTGGTAAAGTACTGTATGTAATGTCAGATACAGTAACTCACATAATTTACAATCTATCATTTCCATGATGGCCAGTATTCAGGGTTAACACCTAAATGGAATAAATGCAGTCACCTCCCTGATCCTATGAAATCCCCAATTTACCTAACAAGCATCTATGACATGAATCACAAATAAAACCAAGATTTATCACAATTCAAAAGAATCCATACATGATCAAACATTCTTGAAACATGTAAATTCAAACTCAGACAACTGCATTTACCCTTATAATGTAAAATGTCTTTTTCCAATTTCTTCCTTGTTTTCATTTTGGGTATATGGGCTGATTATGTTTAACTTCAAAACAATCAAAACCTCAAAAGTATTCCCAAGTTTTTTGACTGTTTTTCAAAACTTCTGTACAAAGAAACGCCATTCACTACCAAGTTGCACTGGCTGACTAATCTGTACTCTCCAGTTTCACTAATGACCAATTATTTATAAAGAAACAGTTCCTGACCTAATTAAACACTAATTTAAAGAATCCAATAAAACTGACGCAATCATCAAAATGATCTGACACTCACGTTTCCTCTTTTCTTTATTTACATAATCTTTCCTAGCAATTACCCAAGTCTTGGTTCTCCCATGATAAATGTTTAGTTTGAAACGAGTGAATGTACAGATCAACACATTTCAAACTACATATTTCCTGGAATTGAAACTTTCCTTGTTTGAACATTATATGCAAACACTGAACTGTGACTTTTCAGTAATGAAACATGTATTTGGATATGTGCTCATTTCATTGAAACAAGTAAAATTGACTATTTTTATCCCTTTCTACACATTTACTGAACAGTAAGTTCATCAACATTATATCAAAAATTAACATCTTTTTCCAAGACAGGTTAGAGTCATATGTCATTATGTGTGCTTTCTTCCTATGGGAAGGTAAGAATATGTCAGCCACATTCTGTTCTGAAAGCACCTATTAACACAGGCAACTTCAATGGTTAACAGTAAAACTTTGAAAGCACACAGAGTTTCACATCCACTCTGCTTTTCTCCCAGGCCAAAAAAAAAAAAGTACTACATAAAATTTACTTTTTAGTCTATCTGTTCCTCCCAAATTGAGTACAATTCTCTGCATTTTCCAGGAAGTTGATATTAATATTATTTCAGTAACCCTGACATTTGATCTTTCAAATACGAATCATATTCCATAGAAGTGGCAAGTCTTGGTGCAAGGAGGGGCTAACTACTTCCAGACAGGAGAGAGAAATATCTTTTCTTTCCTGCTCCCAAGGCCACTTTTAGATAAGATGGGATTTAAAAGAAGGTGCTAATTACTGGAAAATTTAAGCCTGATTGGCACCAGCAGGTGTGAGTCGTGTCCCTCACCGGGAGGGCTGACAGAGGTAATATAACTATTGCTCCGAGCATTATATTTTGGGAAAGGCAGAAAAAGCTAGTTCTCATTGTCAGTACACTAATTTGCAGTCATACCTGTCTTCTTAATTTGAGATGACATAAGGCTGAGAAGGAGGGCTTACCAGATCGATAACAACGACAAAACCAGAAGCTGCTGGTTGAATGTCCGCTTACCTGAAACCAAGAGATGAAATTGAAGATTAGAGAGAATTAACTTTAAGCTAGCTTTCCATAAAATCTAGTTAAGTGATTTGGGTTACCATGAAAATTAATGGCTGATGTGGCTCTGCGGGGCCCCTTTGAACTACCAGGGCAGAGTAAACAGTATGAGGATCAAAATGGATCAAGCAAAAAAGTAAGAGGGACTACCAATAACCAAGACAATCATACAAATATAATGAAAGACGATACTTTGCTTCCTTTCTGAGTTCATCTGGAGACAAAATTTGTCACTAACTCTTTAGAATGGAAGAACTGTTATTGAACTTGAATTAACAGAATGGGTACATCACTGGCAGCTAAAGAGGAGATCAGCAGTGCTGTTTGACTGTAGACTCTAATCCATACCCAGTAAGTTTGGAACACTGAAGTCACTACTGAGTTAATAAAATTATAGCTGTCACTTAATGCAGTTTGTGTACGGATCACTTTTCTATTACATTATCTACGTAAACCTACATTATCATGTGTCCAACTGACTATATATATAGGTCACTAAAATAATCTGACGTGTATATAACAGAGATAAAATGATAATGGAGGATAACACTACAGGATAGGTACCCTCTTAATGTGACCGAAAACTCAGGCCATCACTCAACTGTACCTTAAATCCAATGCACACTCAAATTAATAGGAAAATGAGTTCATTCAAAAACAAGAACATGAAACTCTCTTGTTTGTTAATACTGTATAATTTTCTGACAAGGCACTATGTCAGGTTGTTTACTGACCTTCAAGATGGCAAAAATGGAGATCGAAAAAGAATGCTTTGTTTCGTTAAAGTTGTTACACTTATGACTATTTGTGTTAATCTGTATAGTGCAAAAAGAAGTTTCCAAGATGAGGGAGTGCTGATAGCAACACAGTTATGTTCACTACTTAAAGGGCAAGAGCAGTCGCCCCAAACTTATTTTGCAGCAACAGCTAAATCTCACAATTGTCTTCTTATTTCTCTTCAAAGTACCTTTCATAATATTTTAGGACTTCACTATTGCATATTCAAGGTAAACTAATCAGTTACTTCTAGTAAATTTCACATTTGAGGAGAAAAAATATTGTCACATGACTCTCAAGAGCCAATCATGAAACAGGACAGTCTACTACACTACTTCAAGTTGGGGTGACTGCATTTCCCCTTTAAGTATGTTTTTTTTTCATTCCTACTAAAAATGCTAACTGTAACCGGAAGATGGCTGCTGGGGAAGGGGTTCTTGATACACTATTCACACCACCAACCCAGAGTGGTGCTTTTTATACTATCACATCTACTCCTCTCCCCTCTTCCACCTGACACTGTGACTAGCTATTTCACAGTTCTGCACAGTTATACCCAATTGGGCAATGGCACTCTCTGAAAGAAACTGAAGGCAATCAGGGAACATGCATATAGGAGGTAAGGAGGAGTGAGGCAGACCTCTCTCCATCCTGCAAGTTCCCTAACTGTGGAATACCACCTCATTTACTTGCCCTGCAAACCTATATGCATCACATTCCATATTACATTCTCTTAATATCAAGATCATTGACATCTTCCCAAAAGTGGGGGTTTCACACATATACCTACTATTTTGGTTCAGGTTTTGGGAAAAAGTGGGGGGTGGGGTCAAATGATTTATTCCACCACTTCAACATCAAAAACTGGAGTCATAGCATAAGTTTGTCTTAATTTACCACAAGTATACAATTACAGAAGACAAGCTGAGAGCTACGAATACAATTTACTTTCTAACTTGGTTTTCTATTCATGGTTTCAATGGACACATCTAAAAGCATCAACTGGCATGTAATACACAAAGGCACAACCAAAGGAAAGATGTACCAGCACTTGTTTAAAGTAAGGTTAAAGGGATAGAATTTGGCAGGTTAATTGCAGACACAGCTCTTCAATTCTACTCAATATTCAGTTACTAACCCAAGTTCACCAACATTAAGGTTAAAAAATATTTCCATGAGAAATCAACACATGAAAATACTTTAAAACAGGAAAATTTATTATCATAGTGTGTCAATGTCATACTGTAGGTGGGCAAAGTGCACCTCATATGGGCTACATATTGCCCAAGGGCCCCATATTTGGAGTCCACAAAAAGGTCTCCAAAATCTTATTGGTACTACAGTCTGCAGAACTATGACAGTATTGTCTAGTACTGAAATGAGAGGAATTACAGCAGTTTCATGTTTTAAAATCCTTTTTATGACAGGCTTTGAACAAAACCATTTTAAGTAAGCTGCACAGCCTATACTTCAATCCTGACCATTTTATCACTATGACTAACAACAACCTGTGGCAACAGTTTCTGTATTTTTGGTACGTTACAGTGTTACTTGCAAACTGATATTCTGTTTTTTCGAGCTTACACAAAATTAGCTTTTCATGGCTTACAAAATGGAAGTAAATACCCATACTAAATCAGAACCTTGGAAAAGGATTTCAGCCCTGTTTGACACTGTCTACTGATCAGACTGCAGATAAAATCGAAATAACCCTGTACAGTAAAACCCCGTTTATCCGAACACATCGGGACCGAAGGTTGTTCGGATAACGAAAATGTTCGGATAAACGGAGTTCCAAGTTTTTGCCTTAAGTACGGTACACTGGGTCCATATAAGACAGTGTGTCAACACATTTCCAAAATAATTCTGAAAAGGCTTAAAATTGCAGACAAAATCCCCCAAAATATTTCGTTACTATTTTTTGTGACCGACGATATGACAAATAAATTTTAAGACGTCTAAAACAGAGAGATTTTATTCCAAAAATTTGAGCCTTCGCTCGTCTGAATGACCAATGCTTTCTACACACTAAATGAATGTGTATGCTGAAGAAAAGCTGTAACGATCTGGAGAGGTATCTAGAGTATAAATTCTGCAAAAATTTCAAGAAATGTTAGAGACACATGTGTAGGAGACTCTCAAACATCAGTTAGCAATGTTTTTGTACGGTCTACTTTCATTATTTTTAGGTATGAAGCTCACTACGTTACTAACTTTTCAGATCTAGTGAAACTAAGACTTACGCTAGCCTAACGTATTTTTGTATGAGAGGATATTGAGCCTATACCGACTCATGACTCCTAACAAGAATTTCAAAGCAAATACGTACGATATTTCTTCCAAACTTGACAAAGAGATAACAGATTTTTTTGTATGTCCACATGTCGGCTGTTTTAGCCATCGTGACATTTTTCCATTGCTTTTAAAGTCCCGAGAAAAATTAGTGCATTTCTGCAAAAATTTACGTTGAATTTTGCCTTGTAAAGCACTTAAAACTTGGTGTATACTACTGTAATTGTGTTGACTATTATTGTTGTTAAATCTGACGGCTAGTTCGGATAAACGGGGTTCGGATAAACGAGGTTTTACTGTACTGTAAATACTAGATTAAAAGCGACTATTACAAAGTACTTGAATTATATAATTGGATCTTTCAAGTTTCAGCCCTGCTTGAACCAAAGCACTAAGTGTTTGGAAGGTTCAATACATAGATTCCCAGCAACTAAACAACTGCACCATACCAATGGTCCTCCAACTCCAGGAACCCTTCAGACAAGTGTCCACTTTTTACAATTTTGAATGTCACCCCATGCAACCACATCAAACAACATACACATTATAAATGCATGGGACTACTTCCAATTGATGGTGCTACAGCACTTCTGCTCGAAAACTTAATGCACGTTTGGCACAAAATAGCATATATTTTGCCTGAAATTAAGAGATTTTCTGCCCAAATGGAAGGCTGCAACCCCAGCAGCCATCACCCCATCCCCCATCTTGTACACCTATGCATATCATAGTAACATGCTTCAGTCTCGGTTCATTTCCATGGTGTATCAAGTAAAATGATGATGTAAATCTACTGTACACACACAGACCAACGTAGTGTTATACTGGTAGAAGGAGCATTCACAATCAACACTTTCTCTGTAGCACAATGCATTATTATCTTTATACCTGCAATTCTGAGGCCATCTTTTTTTATATGCAGTATGAAAGAAGTATTAATCAGATTTTAGGAGTGATTAGTATAGTCAGTGACTGTGCTGCTAAGTCCACAGACTGTCTATTTGAGAACTGAATTGTAATACAGCACAAATAATTTAGTACCAGAATATAACTTCATACTGATCTGGCTAAAACTGCAACAAAAAAAAAAGACGTTGCACAGTGAAATCTGCTTAAAGACCTTTCACACTAGGCATGATGCAAAGCGATGTGGCACAAACGCGAAGAAATGTAACACCGTGGAAAAAAGTTGAAAACAACGTCGTTATGCACTTAATGTAACCTTTTCAAACTAGGTGCAATAATACATGGTACAACGCTGTGACTCGCAATTCGACAAAATTATCGAAAAAAAGCTCAACTTTTAACCACTTGTCCCCAAGCAATATTTCTTGTGACCATTCCCTACTGTGGAAATAACTGCCATTTTGTTAGATCACATGACTAATCTGGTTTTGGAATATAGCTGAGAAATGAAGAAAAATAGCCTGTAGAGTGACAGGCCTAGTGACATTTCTATCGCATCCTCTCACCCTGCACCCTATTGAGTTGCATACCATGTGAAAGTGAAAGGAGCTGTATTCAAATGCTGTCTCATATGCCTGACTCAACTTTGCTATCAAAAATGGTCCATCCAACAGAATGTGGGTGTATTAAATGCCCTTCCAAATATTGTATTTAGGGTTATGGAACCTCTAACAGTGATCGATGTTGGGTCTGGGTAGGAAGGGCAGGAGGGTAAAGAAAGAAAGTTCATAATGTTACACAGAACCACTTTCGTACACGAGACAGATATTGGTACACTCTCCTTAAATGTGAAGTATGGCCCCAATGCACATCATGCAAAAACCATATCACCTTTTATGTGGGAGTATTACCTTCCTCCCTAAACCTGCTTCCACCCTCTCCCCTTCCAATGTCTATCAAAAATTTCCCCTGCAAGTGGGCATATTACTAGATTTGTCCTCTGGCACAAGTACTTCCTTTTTCTTCGCATCATTAGGTCCAATGTCTTTCAATACCTAGCATTCATCACACTGAAAACATAAACCCTGACAACCACGCAGAACTGATTTAAAAGTTTAGTCAAAAAAAGGTCTTCCTTCAATGCTAATACTTTGAAAAACACATAGCAAAAGAATTGTAGATGTGGTTTAAATGTGACTGTGGCTGCTTCTTTCAGATGAAAAACGAATGAACTATGTAAGTAGGACTGACTACTAGTGTGGTAATAATCTGCAAAGTACTGTCGACCATGCAATACATTTACATAAGCACCTCAGCGAATCCTCAATGGTACAAAAACAAATGAAATTCTATGCTACTCTTTTCCAATCAACCTAAGAACCTCTTTTTTTAAATTACAAATACATACTGCCAAAATAAACATCCCAACTGTAAGAGATTTATTTTCTAAGATGGTGAGCAAAGACCCGATACATTTAATTCAGAGAATTTTAATCTTGAACAGACAGGTCCTGATTGGATGAGTTATGGAATAATTTCATTACATCTCCCTCTCTAATTGGTTTATATTCTCTAATAAGCTTTAATGATTAGAGCGCACAGAAGCGCACCTTGAATTGATGAAAATGAAAAGTTATTGATTCATGAATCAAATAAATTGCAGGGACCCCTTTAGAAGTGGAATGTATTCCCAAATGCCAGCTATATGAAGGATTAAAGAAAAAGTTGGATATTTAGGGCATTCACAACAGCAAACATCACCTATACAATGTTGCAAGAGTAAAAGACTAACCGTTTGACAAGAGTACATTTCTTAAATGCTCTATACAGAGCTATATGAGCACATACTGTACAAACTTTTCCACAAGAGGATGTCACTTTACAAAACATTAGAAGGTATTTACATATTGGTCCAGTTAAAAAATGTAGTTTAAAAAACTAATCCTTATGATGGTTTATGTGACAGAGTTCCACTTCTACTGTATTATAGCGTGTTTCCAGAAAATGTAGAAAAATTACATGAAAGTTTCAAACATCTCATTACAATATACTGTAGATTCAAAATTAGCCAAAAAGTCAAAACATACCATCAGTTTAATCCATGAGTTGAAGGGATTCATGATTATTCACATGTTGAATAATTGAGGTAAGTAGGAGTGAAACAGGTTACTTCTGTTCATTCTTTAATCTTTATACACTCTGATGTCATCCATGGTATAATATATGTTAGGCTACACATTTCAAAAACTTTTTTACTACATGTAAACTAAAAATATGGCTTGGAATCAGCACTAAGTCCCCAGTCATATGTTCAAAATATATTAATTTATGAGTGGGACAATCAATCATGGTTACACTGTGACCAAATTTGACTTCATACTTACAGATCCAGGATGTTTCAGATGTAGTAATAACAGGAAATATCAAGTATATAGTGTATACCCTCACTATTGTTGCCATATGTCAAGGTGGTGTACACAGATAACACCCATTATTCTTGTATTAACCCAATGTTCCATGATAACACTACATACCAGGAAGTGAGTTACATAGATGCTTACCCATTCAACTGTGTAATTCATACCTTGACACGGTTCAAACCAATGACCACTCATTTGTGTCTGAAAAGAAGTAACTGCTTCTAAATATGAATTTTTGGATTTACTATTAGTAGGTTACAAAAACTGGCATACCCTGTATTCCACCATTTAACTCAAAGTAGTAGGCATGCAGCTTACACTTAACACTAAAAATAATGATCTAAGATACTAATTTTGGCATGTACCAAATCTTTACTTACTTTGACTATGACAAGGATGCCCTCTTATTCACTGTGAATACGAACTTACAGTACAGGACGGGGTGGGGTGGGGATGGGGTGGAGGTGGGAGTGGATGGAGGTGAGGTGAAGGGTGGTTGAAGGGTGGTGGAAGGGTGGCTGACTTTCAGAACATGAGTAGTTCACCATGTCTTGGGCTTTCTGACAGCACTCCCACACCACATCCATTGACATAACATCAATAATAGCATAAGTTTAAATAATTACATAATGGGTTTAAGCTGTTAACTGTCAGCCCCCTTTTGTATGGACTGCTGGTGAAGTTGCATACTTTTAACACTACTGTGTATGTTGATCTTACTGCAAAAATTATGTAGCTCAGTGTATTTAAATAAAAAATATATGCCAAATTCACAAATTATCACAAGACAGACTGTTCTTAAACACAACAGTCCACGAAAGGGCAAAAAAATTCCCCAATCAATAGTCACACCCCTCTGTTAAAACTGCACAAGGTCCATTTAAATGTATCAGGGGAACTTTATTTGGATGGAGGTTCCCTACTGGTTCTCCTTCATCTTTACATATCCACATACTGTGACCAATATTAGTATTTTACAACACAAACACCCTTAGTTATAATGAACTCATTGAATTTAAGTAACAACGTAGTACTGAACAAGTCTGAGGGTTTTTGTCGGTAGGTAGAATATGAAGAAGCCATTGCTTCACCATTTTTCAGACCATCTGTCATGTTCCACTTCGGTATTCACAAAACAGGGAAGATAACTGAGGTGTTTAAAGTCTGTCTAGTGTCTACCCTTGAACTGTCACCATTTTGTTCATGACATCTGTGTATCACATCTTTAGAAAGGCCCCATTCCTGTTGAAAATTTCTCACTCTGCCTTTTTCCTGTTTTCATACATTCAAGAAACACAGCATACAAATATTCCCTGATTTGTCTGACTCCCTCTCTTAAATGTGTTTTCCCTGTTAGCTGATAAAGATCAGACTAAAGACACAAACCAATGTATGGCATCTTCCACTTTGACGGTGCCCTCTTGTCTGAAATGTACAGCGACTTTCAGCCAATGAGAGGCATCATAGGGGGTGTGGCCACAAATGAGCTGAGAGTTGAATCTCAAAGCTGAAAGATGCGGTAGTCTGGTTTGTAGATCATAACAAACTAATACATTCAGAGGGCCTAGGAAGTGTTGACTAAGGAATGTAACAGCATTTAAGAAATGGTTGTAATTATTTTCTAAACAACTGGAATAAAACACTACTGATGTTAAGAAGAAGGACAAACATGACCATGGTCTATCGTGACACAATGTGCTAACTAGTTTAGTATTAGCAAGGCTTGCAAACACAAGTTTGCAAGTTAATTTCAGAATCTCTCCCTTTCATACTTTTCATAGGGTACATTCTTAACTGCTAAAAAACTGTCATCATTAACTTCAATTTTATCACATAATCCGATTTTTGGGGGGTGGGTTATTTTTTTGGGGGGGAGGGACTTTCACCAAGTTAAGTGCTCACTTAGAAATAATAACATCTCATCTTGTAAAATTCATTTTACTCCAACAGATGGTTTGGATTTTCCTAACCACTGAAGTATTTTTTTGTTTACTTCCACAATCAAATAAAAAATAGGACAAAATCCCTTTACAATATTCACTGTCATTATTCCTCGCTAAAGCATCAAAACTACCTGGCATAGCATCTCACAGGTTCACAGCAGCCTTAGTACTAGAAACGTCTTTGACCATTTTAAATTGTCTGGTTTATATAATGAATCTATGCTCCCTTCCTCTTATTCAGTCGTGTTTACCTTACTGGCCCCTTTCAGTTTGCATCTCATTTTAGCAACACTTGCCTCATGAACTTGGCCATATGATTCTGTTTCAGCCAAGGCAAATTGGCGAAACGCACCGACGTATTGATTTTTCAGATTTACTGAACATTATTGATTTGCCGGCTAATTAGAAGAATGAGGAAGTGAAAAATTCACGGTGTTGTCCCTTATGAATGTGTTCAAACTGTATGTCAATAAGCATAAGAGCCACTGCAGATCACTAGCAAGAGTGATCTGGGCTAACAGTTACTCCTACAGGCAGATCATCTTCTCCACCTTCCCACAGAAGATGAAGCTGAGGAGGGAAGAGGCGGGGAGTGCTGCACTAAAAACAACTTGCATGACAAGGATCTTAAAGTCACCAATTAGCTGCTTGAGTTTCTCAATTAATGTAGGACAGATGAAGTTCCTTTTAAAGGCAATCAAAACACGTATCAATTAAATCCTATGGTGCTATACCGCAATGTATCATGAAAGTACAGCAAACAGTTTTAAAGGACAATGAATTTACCTGAATACCTTACTGTAATTGCGCAGCCCGCCAGACAGTTTGTCAAAAGGCAAACAATCTATTTAACGAAACCAGCCAAGCACAATTTTTCTGAAAAGAAGCACGAATACCAGGGTAATAATTGAAGCCTACTTTTGAATTAAAAAAAGAAGTTAAATTCAATGAACACAAAACTAATCAGTAGAAATGAAAGAAGTAGAATAACAAAAGAGATTCAGGTAGAGGATACATTTTGCTATACAGGACAAAAGTAACTGTCAGTGACTGAAGAATGAAGGCTTATTTCTTGCTGACTATGATAATATATGTCTTCTTGAAGAGCTGTTAAATTAATGAACCAGTAAAAATATGTGTCACACTAGGTACAACGTTAGACAAGGAAGCCGTTAAACAATTCACCTCAGAGAAAAATAAAATACAGCCTTTTCTTACTCATATCAGTCACAATAAGTACAATAAAAGAAGAAGCCATTAAACACTTCCTTTTAAAAAATATAAAGCCGTGTTTGAGACAAATAAGTACGACAGGTATAATGGTCCATAGTATTGAAAAACATAAAATCTCCAGTAAGGAAAGGGGTCAAGTGGAGTATGGAAACTCCATTTTATCCAAGGAGAAATGCTTCCAAACTCAACCCAACTCATTGTCAAGTTTGTGAATGTTTATAAAATCATTTTGAAAGTATAAATGTAAGACAATCATGCTTGTTGTCAGAATACTTGAGTGGTTAGAGTTGTTCATGACAATATTTACATGTTGTTTTCTAACAATTGAAGATGAATTATTCAAAAAAACGTTTCTTCAAAATTACTCCTCCCACATCCACTTCACAAAAGGGATTTATAATTTAAGCACTTAAACTGTAGTTAGAAAAGAATCAGTGTGCACATAAACCAATTTAGGCTACAGGTGTATGCAACAACTTTTTCCCTTGAAATCACATATACATTGTAAGGTTTTTAACTATGAAATGCACAATGCACACTTTTTAGTTTGGAGGCCCTGGAAGCTACCTTATAGCCCACTGGAAAATACCACAAAGCATCCAATTTTTACTAACAGGAAGGGCATAATTTTGTCTGAGAATTTCATTTTAAACAGAGGGAAGTTCAAGTATGCAGGTTACCTAAGACTTGAAGGTATCAATGTGAGGGCAGGGTTCACCAGATCGAAGATCCTAACTCTTAATTTCATCCTAACCCCAACCCTACTCTAACTCAAACCCTAATCCTACCCAAGGCTAATCCTTACCTAATTATCAGATACATTAATTTCATTCTGCATCTTGCCCAAATTCCAACCCCTCCTCTAACCCAAAGAAGATTTTAAGTCAAGCGTGTCTTCGGTCTAGTGAACCTTTGAACCTTCATCTACTGGGTATTCCCCTCCACAGGAGATCCATGGCCAATGATGCACTCTTCAGTCACTGTACAGACTTAATATGATCTAGTGTTAACACTATCAAACATATTCTTGACAAAGGTGATTCCACAGCATTCCCTTCTGGAAGCCAAAAAGGCACTTTGGTCAAAGGGAAGGGGAAGGGAAGGGGATGCATTCTTCAAACCTATGGTAGCCAACAAATCTTCCTTAGCATGTGCAGAGATGCCAACATTTATATCCAGAAATCAGGGAGGTTTCACACAGAAATCAGGGAGGTTTTTAGAATTACATGCAACTTAATAGGGGAAAGTCCTTCTTGAATCAGGGAGGTTGTCATATTTGTTAGTTGGAATGGACAGAAATCCATGAATTTTCAGGGAGCCTCCCTGAGAATCAGGGAGGGTTGGCATCTCTGCATGTGTGTGTTCAGCAGTTTTGCTACAAGTATTACAGCTTATTGATCTAAATCTAAATAAAGCCAACTGTTTTTTACCACCTTCTTAAAAAAAAAAGAGAGAGGGATAAATTTTTCCTTACGTGAGAATATGTACAAGTTGTTCACATTCTGATTAAATGGAATACAATTTAGATACAATCTTCAATAGTCAAAGTGGACAGACATGCCAATCTTAAGAGTGCATGGTGAACATGCAGATAATGTTAATTACTAATTCAGAACATCTTAGAAAACATTACAACATCTAGCTACAAATGAGTCCCCAAAGGGGTAATGAAGTCTGACGAAACAGCACGAGACAGAGAATGAAGACAGGAAAAGGAGGAGAGGAGGGGGAGGGGAAGGGCAATTTCTGCAGTGTTTACACATTCTCATGGCTCCATGAGAATGCCTACTACCCCTCAGGTTTCTAACTCTAATGAGGTTTAACTCCATTTAACTACCTGCAATCATACCATCATTTTCTGTCACTATGGTCATACACAGAAAAGTGAGGGATTTAGTCATCACTGCTAAAGTTACACAAAATGATTCACATAGTTAATACAAAATGTTAAGCAGTCTTTAAATGCATAGATGCAAAAAAAGGTTGCCAACAAACATACTCACCCTCTTAGAGTTTCCTACCATTAAGCCTTGACAACACACATACGTAAGTATACTTCAACAACATGACAAGCAATTGATGCCCTTTGACTGCCTAATTATCACCGGAGACACTGGTCAACTTACATATACACTTACAGCTACAGTCCTCTATTCGGCTTTCAGAGTTTGGATTCTTCATTTTTTTATTTCTTAAGTACAGCTTTTGTTTCATAGTCGGGACAAATCTTATTAGTGTGGTCCAATCAATAGCACACGCTGGAGAGCTGTCACCTGACAAGCCCCTCCTTACTTCCACATCACATTGATGAACTAAAAGTAATTAAACGAAACTAGAGAGAGTCTTGAGTACGATGATGATTGTGATGACGACTGCATCACAAGAACAAAATATAAAAAAAAAAAATTTGGCCGCTTAAGGCTATATTGATGCTTTTCCATAAAATTAGATGCACTTGACAGCAGCCAAGGCTGTGCATTATATGGAGCAAAGAAACAATTGAGTAGGATAGCAAATAAAGTGAGCTGTTTAAATATGCACAGTCACGAAAGAAGTATGCATGTTAGACATCGATATTTCAGAAACTAACAACTGAAGGTTGAAATTAATGTCAAATTTTGTATGGGGTTTCACATATTAAGAAGGAAAATTTATCTGATTGTATGTAATGAGAAGTTGAGGATTCGGTTTCATTGTTCAATCACCTTAAAACTTATGTTGGAATATACTTGAAGCCTTTCCTCAGGCTACAATGTGCACCCCTGGAATAAAAAAAAAAATGAAAAAATCTCAGCTGACTTATCGCTGATCCCTTATCAGTTGTTTAGAACTTACAGCCATTTGACTTGAAAACCATGACAATCTCAAGTTAATAACACCTCTCATACATCATTATGGTAATTATGTTCAACTTCATAAGTGAGAGAATGTTAATACATAGGTATGTCGGGAAACCAAGTTGACGACAAAGTACTCAGACACACCACTAATTAGATTGGACAAGGGGTGGGAGGGCTCTGATACACATCTCAGCCTTAAAGTAGGGAGTCTTCTTAAAATTCACATAATGTGTACTTTGGTACAATATTCAGATTTTTGTCAATTTTGAAAGTTTTTTCAGTAATACAAAATATTCAAGACTGGAGGGAAAATATACCACTAAAAATATAACATGTGGCTACATGTATAATGGTTGTCTCAAACTTGTTTGATAATTTGTTACACGAACTGGTTGTCTTACTATAGCTCACAAATCCTTTTATTCCTGGATTTCCTCAAAGCAAACTGCAATACACTCTTGTGATACTTGTGGGTTAAAGCACAGCAGTGCTGTACCTGCACTATGGTATTATGTCAAGAACAATGCCTGAAAAGCTGGTTTTTCACAGAACTCATAATAAATGACGTAAGTCTGTGTATTTGCAAATGAAAGGGGAAAATGGGTCACAAAGGAGGAAATACTAATGCAGAGTTTAAATTACTTGGTTTTCAGTATTAATTTAACAAACACAAGGTGCCTTTACAGCTGGTCTTCAATTAAACAACCCAGAATGCATGCAGTATTCCTTGTGGGTGTCGCTTATAATTAACACCTTCACTATGGTAATGAGTCCAACCCCAGCACCCTCCCCACCCTATACTGAACCAAGTTCAAAAGAAGGGTTGCAATGTTTAAATGATGTGCATTCTTGCCTTTTATGTAATTCCCAATAAAAGAAGACAAGTCAGGAGAAATTTGAAGATACTTTTTATTGTTCATTTAACATACCATAGGCACATTTAGTTCAACTTATTCAACGCTGTGTTAGGCTGCTAGCTTAGTACCGTTTTCTTCATAATGCTGTGTAGGTTGCCATGTTGTGCAAACATGCTTGAGCGGCTCTTTACATGTTTACATTATTCAAAGTTCCTTGTATATTTACATGTGATGTGCAATACTGTGGCTTCATCATGAAAAATTCTATTCCTTGTGAGGGTAATAGGATTGTCTGATGTTCTCGAAGTGAGTTGGGCTGACTTTCTACAGTGTTCCACAGAAGGGAGACTGCATGGCAATTTGAATCCCAATAAGATGATACTGCAGTACAGTCTAAGAAAAGAGTACATTCCGACATGTTGATTAACATTAAGTCTAGTACTGTAGCTATATCAGTCCAACTAAGAAACAAAATGGAATGTAACAAAACTAAAAAATGTAACACCCACATGAGTGGAGATCTGCTCTAGTAAAAAAGTATCAATTCCAAAAGGCAGCCATGTTTTATAAAATATTCCTTGTACATAAACAAATACAAATGCAAAATATACAAGTGTGCAAAATTATAATGTATGTATACCACACTTACTTCACAGTGTGGGAAATTACTAACAGAGGACAAGGGACTATCAAGTTTTCACAAAGTTTTTCTTCAGACTCTATTTATACCCCAGTCTTTCACAGGGATCTCAACAACTAATTGTGGAACCTGTCTCCCACACACCTTTTGCATCATGGCAAAAGGGATCTATAACCCTCAAGTGAAGTTGCAGTAACTTATAGTTTGTGGAGGGAGAAACGTAAGCACAACTTGGAGAGTTCACTCAAGTGTGGACGGGGAGGGGGATCACAGAAGGGATGCAAAACAGAAACATCCTGTCCTTGGGGTCCATGAAGCTCAGTGGTTCTTACGAACTACAGTACGATGGGTCCAGGGAAGTAGTTGAGTGGGGAATAATTAAGTGAAGGGCAAGTGATAAATTTAGAATCCTTGTTCTGCTTTAATCCTGCTACAGTAAAACCTCCAGATCTACTGTAAGAATGAAACATGAAAGGATGCTGCAATTTCCCACTTGTGGCAAGTCTAATATGGTTTCACAGGTTCACTACCTTTCACCACTTGTTATGATTTTCTTTACCCAACAACTACTCAGAAAATGATTTCAGGAATGTGTGGGTTGAGTACATCAATTTTGAATCTGATTCTGGCAACTAAATCCATCCCTATGTGGAGCAAAACATTCAGAAAGAACAGCAGATTTGAGACACAAAGTGTGCCTGAAATGTCAAAACAGACTTGCTACAAGTCAGATAATTTGGAAAATGGCAGCTCCCTTTCATATTAAAATGGCAACATTTCAACAACTAAACAAGATATGAAGAAGTGATTTTTTTTTTGCATTTGGCTTAGACTGTTGCTCTACTTGTGTTATATGTTACTCAAATGTGATTCAGTTCACTATCTCCTTTAACAACACCTCCAGTATTTTCTGAAAATAAATGTAAATAAATGTAAGAAATTCAATTCCTAAAACCAAAATATTTTCCAAACAGAACTGCAGAAGTTTCTCCATACTCAAATATAGTCCCAGAAATAATGGCAGTTACAGTTAGAAGATATTATACTGGACACTTTCTATCTAGCTTCATTCATGTTTACCAACAAATGACATCACAGTTGGTTGGCAAAATAATTGATAAGACACACTACCACCGTTGTCACAATGACAAGTAAATTTTAATTCGTCTATGTTCTGCGTGCAATCACGCCAGCTTTAACATGCATAAAACCTAATATGTGCATAAATGCTCATGCATGCGCATGCTCTATGCCAACCAGTGTATATATACAGTGACATAAATGTGAATGTCTTATGTGAGGTCACAATGAAGTAATTTACATGTTATTAGACCACAGTCTGATGATACTTGATCAGCCATGATTAGGTAATGGACAACCATGGGCGGCAATCAAGGGGGGACAGGGGAGACATGTCCCCCCTTGAGAAATTCCCTATTTGAGAAATTGCCAACTGACTTTGATTTTTCACACAGTAAAATTTGAAAATGGGGTCATGTCCCCCCCCCCCTCCCAATACTGAGAACCAATCGCCACCCTTGGGTAAAACAATCCACCTGAACTGACTTTTCATGATCTCATGACTTGTAAGTTTGTAAATGTACAAAGCAAAAACACAGGCTTTCTCCGAGAACAGACCTATATACTTGACTGACATATATTTTCCCTGACTGGGTTCAACTCCAATCAGGATCCCTTTATGATTTAAAATTTTAAATTGTGATGTGCATGAACTTAGTTAATGAATTTCATAAATGTTCTCTCAAATATTTCCAAGTATGGTTCTTTTCCACAAAAAGTTAAATGCAGTGCAAATGGAAACCTGCTCACAAGTAGTATTTGCACTAGATCAATCTTGAGCATCTCATTATTTCAGGATCCCAACAAGACAAGTTCCTACCTTAAAATTTCTCACACTCAGACATCTTGAAGTCTGGATCCTCCCATAGGGTCCATAAAATTTCAAACTCAATACCATAAACACACACATGAAGGATCAGAGGATCAAGGTGATCCAGGATCATAATACCATTCCACAAGTTAATAGGAACATTGTTGAATGATCCTCTATGAAGGATCAAATACGACTGAAGGTGTGTAAATTCCAATATTACAGTAGCATGAGGTCTTGAAAATTTTGGATCAAGTAGGAATGTGAATGGCTTGATTCAAAATTTTCAGGTGCAGCTGCGGTCACCCCAGTTTAAGTAAGTGTACCCAAGCAATCCTAATTCATGAATGGTTATTTTAATCATGTGACAATATTTTTGTAACTGAATTGTTGAATAATAATAATTTAAATATATATATTAACACAGTACTTTACCTAAAAGATTATCTCAGGAGCAGCTCCTTGCTTCAACTTTTTGCCCTATGCAATATTTATGTTCAGATATTGAATGAAAGATACTTGTTAGGGAAACTTATACAGATCTGTAACATTCAGCTGATGTTTTAAAGTATGGTTGGGGTGACTGCCAGTGGTGTAGCCAAGGGGGGTTTGGGGGGGCACGAGCCCCCACAAGTCTCTCATCCTCTCCAGGAAGGTCCAAGACTGAAAAATGCACATACAGTAAGTATATGGTAACTCCACATTTGATGCCCCCCATGAAATGGTGGATCCCCCGTCCCCTTCCCAGAGCACCCCTACACAATTTTTTCAGGCTATGCTACTGGTGACACCTTCAGTATTCCAATTAAACTAGCAAGGAAAACCACCTTTAAGCATCATGAGGTTATCAACCTCTACGCTTTTCAGAGTCAAATTGTTAAGAGTGCCACGTCCATATTTGTGAATAAACATTTGAACATTTGTGAACTAAAGCTACCCCATTTACACAAAATACTGTACAATTGTGCCAGTCATATGAATAAGAGTCATAGAAAATTTGTCAACCTGAAATGCATACAGAATAGATCACTATCTGATATTCCGAAGAATACAGAACATCTTTAAAAAGAGAAAAAGACATGCATTAATTACAATAATTGAGGTTATATTTATACCATCTTTCTTTTTATCTATCCAGGGCATGTAACCAGTTTCTTGTCACTGGTGCAGAATAATTCTTTCTACAACAGAACGTGAAGCGTGAGCCAATGAATGTGTCTTCTAAGATTTTAAGGGTTGACTAAGTTTGTACTCGTAATCACACTCTGACATACTTTGCTGTGCTCCTACTCATGAGAATGAATTTATACTTTTAGCTGTACCGAAACCTTGTGAAAGATGTATTTATGCTAATGCAAAATTTTGTACTTGTACTCCGCATGAAAATGACTTGTATTAATATTTGCGTTCAAAACCCAAACTTCACTTGCACTCGTACTAATAATTTTTTGCTCACCCTACAAGTCTGGGTTAAAATTTTATCAACTGAATTGGAACATTACCACCTAACATTTTTTGTCTTGCATGAAATTTTTTTCTTGTAGAGTGTACACCAACCCAGTACATCTATGCACATGTCACATGCTTAACTTCACCGAGTAATTTATTCTAACACAACATTTACCACAATGTACAGTTTGGTAATCCACCTTATTATTACGAGGATTATTCTACTGTTCATCACTTAAAACCACTCAATTTATGACGAATCTAATCTTATGTATGAAAATGTTTTGCGCTCCCCAGATGTTCTATGTATGAGCAAGAATTGAGCACATTCTCCTGCAGAGCTATTGCCTGTGAATTTGTATTTGAATGCAGTTTTTCCCTCCTGAGCAATCTATCCATGAGCCCTTACTTATCTCACCTCTTCATCAGATACGCAGTACCCTTCACGGGGCCTCTCTCATTTTTATGTGACTGCAGAGTCTCTCTGATTCTCAGCATCTACCCCAACAATCAGTTAAAATGAAGAGCATTCCACGCACTGAATGATCACCTTTTTTCAGTTTCAAACTCTTAAATCACCTTCTGGCTAATCTAATCTCCCCTCTAAATTTTCCCTTTGACAGCAACTAACCACAGCATTCTTCAATGTGAAGCAGCAAAGACTAAGACCATTCCCCGATTTACACATACTGAGATAGCAGGGATTAACACCTAGACAAGTAACACCCATCATCCCAACCGTTTGCTGCAAAAGCATTAAATATTTCCCCTGAAGATTCATTTCAAAATTCAATGTTTGTCTAAATTCCAGACTGTTACTCCTTTCAAAACCCTAAGCCTCAAATACACACACATGCACATTACATGCCAGAGACAGCCACTTTGCCCCTTTTGTGTGCCTCATATCCAATTTGCATTTGAATGCTCCTTTTACAAGCCTTACACCAATCAGGGACAATGGGAGGTATATAAGAAGAGTCACCCCTTGCACCATGAGGTCACCCATCAACCAAGACCATTCCTGCACACCTATACAAGTATTTGATGACATTTGGGAAATGCAGGGATATATTTGCTGAGGGGATAATTATGCAAATAAAGGAACTGGCTGGCTGGGGAACAGTTTATAGTATTATTCACAGTTATTCGTTATGGTTTTAAGTTTTGGCTGTAAAGGGTGAGGTCATATTGCGGCAGAAGCGTCTGAACTTGATGAGGACTGCTGTAGAATGTTTATGACAAGCTGTTGGCCATGCTTTGTTTCATTATCAGCCTGTGTGATCTCTTTATGGGGTCAGGCATGTATATGAAATTGAGTAGAAGTGATGCTAAAAGTTATGTTTACAAGCCATATCAGAAATTTGCTATTTCTTTTGAACTGAGAGGTGTTTAAATACAGCAGAAATATAAACAAGACATGGTCTTAAATGCTCACTTCTGTGCTGAAGAAAATGAAGCACTAGCTCACCTTCTAAGTACTGTGTAAATTGGAAGGTATCAATGAAGGCAATGTGGGGTAACAGGCATGAGTAAAGCACAGGATTCTGAAGCCACATGTTTAAGCATTCAGTGGGGCCAGCTGCTAAATGAGGGGGTATTGTCCCCATGTTGAGCAACTGATGGAGGACAAACCATGGGAAGGGATCAACTTGCACATGCATAAGGAAAATCATTTGTACAAGAATTCACTCCAATAGGGCTCTCCCTAACAAGGAAAAAGGTTTAATCACTGAAGGGTGAAGAGAACAAAAATATTGAAAAATGAGGGAGGAGGTAACCGGGGGGAGGGAGAAGGGGGAGAAGGGGCAGGGCTGATGTAATAAAAAGGTATGATAGCAAATTCACCTGTCATGGAAAGAGTACATAGTCCTATGTAAATGCCAAACTGTTTAGAGTTCCCTCCTGCAGTTTTCTACTGGCAAGCCTGAGAGAGCTGGGAGTCTTGGGCTACCATGTGATCATGTAGATCCGTACAACAGTTCACTGTAAGGTCATTCCTTGTTTCCTTTCATCTGACTTCTTGCACATTCACATGGAATGATAGAATTGTGACCATGGTGACAAGCTTGTAACCAAACAGGTTGTTAATCACAAGAACAGAAGAAGCTGTTTCTGGTACCTCTATAAGTCATTAAGGAGAGCGCCACTTATCTTGCCCAAAAACATTGCCAGATACTAGTTCCGAAGAAGTGGGGTTGTTCCCCAACTCTTATAGCTGAGGGAGATGAGGTACATAGCTGCATAATAAATTCATTAGCTTAATGGCTACTTTTTGCTGTGTTACACTGAATGAAGCCAGCAGTGCCATTGGGGTTCCCCTCAAGAACCACTGTGTTGCTAAATCAATGCATAACAAGTACTACTATATGTAAAATCTTTTTGCACTACTGATGGGTACCAATGGTCACATGGCACTAATAATAATACTGGAGCAAACAAGTTAACTTTTTTTACATATATTTCTTCTACAGTGACCCATTCTAATGTCTTTAAAATTGTTAACACTGATCAAAACTTCTGGGGACATAGCCTCTGGACCCACAGGGCTCTGGCAGGGATTCCCTCAACTCTGACTGGACAAAAGTTCCCGCAAAGCCTATCACTCCTGAGAAAACCACTGATAACCCCAGCCCTGCACAAAACCTCCAGCCATAGTATACATGTGCAGGATTTTAGAATTTTCATGAGTCTCAACAATTTCTCCCACCTGAGCTCAAATTTCCCTAAATTTTTCTTAATCCCCCTCTCTCCAACTACCCCTTACTAGGCACAAAGGGTGATGGATATGACCCCCACCCTGCCCAGCACAACATTTACCTATGGATATTAGTGTTTGCACCGGGTACCCGACCGACGATGTCAGGACCCGATTCTGAAATTGCTACCCGGATCTAAAGTTTCACTAACATAGATTGCATGTGTGACAGAACACACTTTTCCTGGCAAAATTTATCACGCACACACCTAAGAACACTTGTCATACCGATACGTAAGATACCTTGGTGTTATATTATATCAACGTGCAAAGCAAAATTTCTTATTATGACTTTACAACAAACTTGTAGCCTAACAGAAGTTATATTTTTGGGTACCTGGGTACCCGACCGACCTTCGACTTTGAGTACCCGGTTTCAAATTTTGAACCCGGTGCAAACACTAATGGATATGTGATCTAAGCCCCTGCAAGCAGTGTAGTTGAATGGTATAGGCTGAGTTACATTTTAGCTAAATGAAGTACAGTATAGCAGTCAACCATATCTGTGTATCTCAAGAGGGCAATTTTACCTTATTGTAGGAAATGATTAGGCATCTTATAATTAATGAACATAAACTTCAGAGAGACTTTCCATTCTGATATACTATCCCACTTAGGGAAATGACTTCCAGCTTGACTTGACCCAGGACAGGTGACTTGCAACTTGTGACTTGACTTGAGAGATGACTGAATTGTGACTTGAGTTACAAAATAAAAGCTAAGTATGTACGAGTGGATATGGCAATTCACATCACACATTCAAAAACGCTTTGAAGTTAGCACAGACGGTGCTAAAAAATGTCTTAAGATCACACTTGGCAAAATTTCCCAATCTGGCTACCTGCATGTAACTGGCAGCAAGCATGTGATAGCTTAGCATTGTACATGTGTAAGTGTTCTTTTTCATCAGTTTTTACTCACTAAATGGTTACAAGGCTGAAGGGTCACAGACTCTACAAAACTTACCTGGTTTCGGAGTCTATGAGCTCCGCTACTCACCTATTTCCATATGTAATTCTCAACTTAACCTGCAAGTACCATTTGGCATAAATCATTAGCACCAGGATGGAGGAAGAGTGGTTCTACCATGCTGCCCTCCAGTAGTGGGCAGCATGGTAGAACCACTCTTCCTCACTCTTCATCTTACCCTGCTTCGAGCTACACATTTTTACAAAATAGACATGTTCTTCCATACAAAAAAAGGAAGAAAAAATGGGAAATCATCAGGGATGAAAATAATGGCTAGAAGAGGCCACTTCCGTAGGAAATCGTGAAAATATTTCAAAACTGTCCCAACTCACAAACTGGAGATACCATATGTGAAGCATACTTTTCTGACAGGGTTGGAAAATGTGTTTATTTCATGGGAAGGCAGTCAAACTCTCCACCATTCCTTCCATGTGTTCGATTAAAAAAAGGTTAAACTTCCCTCTAATTGCCACAATTTCCCTTCAATTATCCAAATTTCCAAGGAAGGGGCTTCCCATCTTCCCAAACTTTTACCACTCAAGTTTTTCAGACCTTATAAAATCTTTCATACATCACACTAATCAAAAGTATGGTTCCAAAGCCTTCTACTATTATTTTCTTGTATAAAGACTCACCTGATTGGCTGATCTCCTTGTTCATGCAGTGCCTAAACTCACTGTAACTAACATTCAGGTGAGCTGTATAAGCTACTCACCTTTACTACAGAAAAACTTGCCTGGTAATATTGATACTTTATCGCAAAAGAATAAAGTACAAAACAGCTTACCTTACCCTAACTGAGGGGAGTTTTTCATACTTTCCTTCACTTTCTCAAAGGAAAGGCCTTAACTATATACTGTACAACAAGTAAAGAACATTAAGACAGAACAAGCACACATGTATTAAAACTGTAATGCATGCTGTACTGGCATTTGAATATTTACATTACTGACTGCAACCGATCCACTCTGTTGGGCCTCTAGTCCCTTCCACAACAAAATTGTTTAGATAAATACAACCAAATTTTTGGATTATTAGGCGAAGGAAATTATTGACTGGATGTTACTATTCTTCACTACCCTAAGTTGTTGTGATTCATTGCCCTCTAAAAAAACACAGTCATTTTGCCTTTCATTCTTGTATGCTGATGCTCATGATGTTAACCCCAAGGTATTACAGCATAGGCTAGTCACTGTAATGAAAACATTCAATCTTAGTAAACTTTACCATTTCACTTAAGCTTTCCTTATAAACACTCTCAATGGTACCTATGGGCACTCTTAGCACTAGGGCTCAAAATATGGGAAAGGACTCAAAATCTGGGGAAAGGGAGGGGGAAATTTTACCATCCAAAATTTTTTTGGAAGGGACAGGGAGGGGGAAGTTTTAGTTCAAGTGGGCCAAGATGGGGATCTCCAAAATGCCCAAAAAGCAAAACTGTAAATTTGAATCTCAAAGTGCTTACTCTACCCACACCCTCTATCCAAACCCTAAATTTGGGCAATCATCATCCTAAACTTTACCCAATCTCATCACTATAATTTTGACTAATTATGTACAGAAGGAAGAACTGTACAGCAGAAAAAGGATCAGGAGTTCCCGCAGACATTTTCTTTGTGGGCATTATCATGCAGGTGCTAGAATGGCAAAATGTTGCGCTGCCTACTGCCAACACTTGCCTATGGGATTATTGGACTCATCCAACCAAAATAGTTTGGAGAATAGAACTGTTTCTGAAATGCAGTGTTTTACTTAATTTTGGAAACATGACAAAGATAAAACTTAATCTCCACAAACCATTCGCTGTAGCAGTAGTTAAAGAAGTCTCAGCCTGTGTGAATGGCAGACTAGCATGTGGACACAAGCCTACCCTCACATTTGTGTGAAAGTTGTCTTCTTGTGATGTACTGGATCAGATTTATGTACAATCAGAACAGGCAACTCAATGCCTAAAATGATGTTAAAATATCAGCATGAATCTAATCAAGGCTTAGGGCCTTACTTGTTTTAAGTTAGTAAAGGTCTATCAATGGTATTCAGGCACTGACATTAGTAGGCAAACTTCATGAAACAGCACAAAAGATGTACATGCTGAGCTCCTCATCAACAGGTCTAGGCTGTGCAAGTGTGCTGTGCTGGACAATACTGCCACCAGTAACGTCATTTCAATTGAACAGCACATTAATGTTTTAAACATTCATATGGGCTGCACAAGGACTGGAAATGATAAAGACAGCCATTTTATGGTAATTCTAAATCCATTTTAGTGCAGAAAATCATCATTCCATTTCAAAATACATCCCAATATTATGTGCTGAGAAGCAAAATGGCTTGTGCCAGACCCACTTTAAGAACCAGAATGCAAAAAAAGCATTGAGGTTTCGATGAATTCATTTCAGTGGACTTAGGCTTAATTTAGAGGCTCTAAATTTGTTAATATTCTGGATCAATGTGATGCATTCACACCATGTATAAGAAGTTACGATGATTCTTACCTTAAGATATATTGTATTCAGACTTTGTCGCACGATGAGCTGAAAGGACTTCTCACCAAACACAAAATCAACATCAATAACAACAGCATTTTTGTATTTTATAGGGCAAACAGAGCCATTTTTAAGTTTTTTGCGCTTCCAAGCATTAAAATAGTAGCAGATGAACTCAGATGGCCTTTGTCCAAAAGTAATAGGGTTCTTACTCTTAATATAATGCATCTACATGCTATGTATGAAAAGCATCCATGCTTCCCATCTGGAATATCATTTTTGCAAGGTTTTCAAAGTTTGACAATTAGCAGTAGACCTCTGACTTCTACAAAAAAAACAAGCATTTATCCTCTTCATATAATGCTCTTATGCTAAGTAAGAAGAGTTTAACTGCTTCCTATCTTGCGATATCCTTTTAATGAGTTTTCTGAGTTTGACCTCCAATGACCCTAGATGACTTTTGACCTTCCTCAAAATAACAGGGTTCTTTCTCTTGACATAATGCATCTACAAGTTAAGTATGAAGAGTATCCACAATTCCTACATTGAGATATCTTAACAAGATTTTCAGTTTGACCTCCAACGACCCTAGATGACCTTTGACTTTTACCAAAAACACTAGGGTTCTTCCTCTTCACATAATTCATCTACATGCTCAGTATGAAGACTATCCATGCTTCCTGCTTTGAGATATTGTGTTAACAAGATTTTCAGAGCATGACTTCTGAACTGATGACCCTAGATGACCTTTGACCTTCACCAAAAAACACTAGGGTTCTTCCTCTTGACACGCTGCATCTACATATTAAGTATGAAGAGTATGCATGATTTCTACCTTGAAATATCATCTTAACAAAATATTCAGTTTGACCTCAGATCACCCAAGATGATTTTTGATCTCTAGTTAACCAAAAAACAACAGGGTTCTTCTTGACATGATGCATCTGCATGGGGCGTATAAAGAGTATCCACCATTCCTACCTTGAGATATTGTGTTAATATGGTTTTCAATATATTGGCCTCCAATGACCCCAAATGACCTTTGACCTTAATCAAAAACAAATGGGTTCTTTCACTTGACAAAATGCATCTACATGGTATGTATGAATATTTATTCCATAAATCCTTCTTTGAGATATTGTATACCAAGGTTTTCAGAGTTTGACCTCTGGTGATCCTAAATAACATTTGACCTTCACCAAAAGCACCAGGGATCTTCCTTTCAGTACTGGCTATCCACATACTAAGTATGAGAACTGTTGAGAGTTTCCACCCTTAAGATATTGTGTTAACAAGCTAAGCATCACAAACACATACATGAATAAATACACACACACATAGATACACACACCATCATGAACACATAGCTTTCTCTTTTCATCAATGCAAAAATGGGCTTTGGTGCAACTTTTAAACCAATTCACCCACAAGTCTTCCATCAGCTCCTATAGCCTTTTCTTTAGTATCCATCATTTCCCCTGCCACTTCTCTCTGACTCTCCCCCCTTCCCCCCCCCCCACCTGGTCCTTCTTTTCTTCCTTACACTCTACCACAGAAAGGTTGTGTTGAACTGTTGAACTAAGAAATCTTCCAATGACTTCTTTGTAAATATTGCAAACCCAGCTATTACCTCCAGGAATACAATAGTATGGTGATATGACACTTGAGCTTAAATTCCAAGCTTAACTTGCCCTACTATACCAATTGGCTCGATGCCACAGCTTTATTGTACAATGTTAGTTTAGTATGAAGACAGTGTTGCAAACTTACTACATAAAGTAAGGCATGGTGAAAAGTTCTCTGCAACAAGGTTGACTTCTGCTTTCCAAGTACATGCCTAATTGGTCTAGTTGTAAACTGGATTGACTATAGTTATTTCGCAAAATAGATGAAATTTTTTCAAGCAACTTTTTAAACAATAAAAAATGCGATTAAATGGAAAGCTAGGGATACTGCAGTGACACACAGATGGCATTCATTCTAGCTGCATCTTTTACTTAACTCTTGCAATGTACACATAGAGTGACTCATTTTCCGCTTCACAAATCACAAAATTCCGTTTTAACTTTCAAACTTTCCAAATTCCGCAAAATCCCATTTCGAACATAACAGCTTTTCTGTGGTTTTCAGATTTTGGAGTAATTATGCTGAAAACAAGTCCTAAAATTGCCTGGTTAGGATTCTGAAGGGGCAGCAAACACTTGTAACACACAAGCTACATAGCCTAACACTGACACTATAGCATAGGCAAACTGGAGCCTATACCAGCAAAATTTTGTCCATTTTCGTAAATGACTTACTTGTTTTCTGATCGTAACTTCAAGGGGTTCTGATGATTTTAAAGTGAATTTGCCATCTGTATATGTCTTTGGTATGTGCAGGCATTCATTTGGTTTTGAAGAAAAATAACTCGGTTTTTGTCAAAATTTTACACGTATTTTGAGCCTGATAAGTTTTGCTAAATTCTGTGAAATTCCATGCAGAAAAGTAAATTGTTTTTTTTTTTTTTTTTATGATCGTGAAAAATCGGGGGCCCTATATACAGGAATAACTATGCAGCTATACAAGTACAGTAAATTGCTCTTTAACACTTCAGTCGTTGAACAATTGTGCTTTAATAGGTGGATGATGTTTCATGTCCCAACACAGCTGAAATCTGAACCATAATGCAACAATGCATTGATGTTTCAATGCAAAAATGCATTGATGTTTCGATAATGATGACATCTCCCTCGACAATTAACCAAAACTGGTTCCAAAAATGTACATGTATGTCCAGGGCCTCGTTTCCATGAAGATTTGATTCATCTTCACTCTGGTCTACAACGCAATGGTCCTTTCGTCAAACTTAAGATTGATGGTAACCATTTATGAAACAAGGCCCTAGATCACTACACTGATCGATGTGAAGTATAAACACTATGTACAAGAAATACAGTATATCTACAATATGATCCCTACTTCTGAGATTTCCAGAGTTTGACCTCAGATGACCTTTGACCTCTACCAAAACAGTAGTGTAGTTCTACTAAGTATAATATGCATCTCAATACCAAGTATGGAAAGTATCGATGCTTCCTATATTCAGACATTGTGTAAATAAGGTTTTTACAGTAAGACCTTCAGTGCCCTCAGATGACCTTTGACCTCCTTTTCATAAGGGGCATTTACGTACCAAGTATGAGAAGTCAAAATTCCACTATTAGAGATATCTTTCTAACAAGGTTTTTAGAGTTTGAGCTCTTGTGACCTACAGGGAGGGACCTTTGACCTTCACCGAAAATAAGTGTTCCTCCTGTCAATATGGGGCATCTGTGTATAAATCATGAGAACTGCCAGTTTCCGTTCTGGAGATATTGAGTTAAGAAGCCACGTGTCACAAACACACTCACATGAACACACACAGGCACATAAACACATCATCAGAAATACACTGATTTCTCTTATTCATCAAAACAAAGAATTCCTTACAGGCTTCCAGTTTAAGAAAATGTTATGGTTGTCTATTGGACAACTTGTCTGCCATTTTTGGTTGTCCAAAAGAAAATTTACTTGTCCCAATGGAAACTTAGAAGTTACCCAAGATGCAATCAATTTTCTTCTTGCATCAACTTTAGTTGTCTGTTGGTTGTCCATTGGACAACCAACCCACTACTGTTTGGTTGTTCATGAATCACAAATTTTGGTTATCAAGGAGACCAGACAACTGTTAAAATTGAGCCCTGCCTTAGGAACTACATTTAAGTGGAAGGCACAATTGTTCTATGTCAAATTTTGTCAAAATTTCACCTGCAATGCCACTGACAACCAGTCAGGTCACAGCTGGGTCTCTGCAATGTGCCCCAAATTTTGTTCCCGACCCAACTATGATCTGACGGTCGGTCCTTTTTGTGACCAAATTGGGCATATCAAACATGTTTGATATTTGCCATGAAGTCGCGAGAGATGCGTTGCAGTTAAGTCAGGTCGTGGCAGTGTGCAGTTGTCACTGACCCAACTGAGATGCAACTCTTATGGATATCCAAAAAAGAAGCACTTTGCTATCGACAGTTGTAGAAAGTTAAAATGGCAGTCACCACACAGATGTCATAAGCAAAGCGAGTGAACAGGGTTGCAGTTGGGTCTGTGGGTACAGTGTGCAGCAAACCTACGATCCAACTGCGACTTGATGACTTCATGATTAGCTGGCCACCACTGGCTACAACTCAGCCACAACAAGCAGTCAGCGAGAGTTGTGTCTGGTGACTCGGATCACGTCGGGTCAGTGCAGTGAGCACCGGCCTTAAGACTAGGTGGAATTGGCATGTGGTTGAAGTGTTCTGCTTTGCATATGAAGGTCCCCAAATAAAATCCTGGTGTTACTACCTGGAAATTTTCTGGTTACTAAAAATAGGGTGTTCAGTACAGTTGTTCCCAGAGGTGCTGAGAGGGTTTCAAATTGGCAATTAAAAATGGAGTTTCCTTCAGACAGCCATCCCTTTCAGATCTTTGCTTGGGACAGCTGTCAAGCTGTGGTGCACAGCAAGAGATCTCCACCCCTCCCAGCCTTTGGAAAAGTGGCAAAGAGACGGGGGATACACTCTCCATCAGACAAGGCATCAACTGGCAGTCCAGAGAACAGGATTAGGATTTGCTAAGTACATCCCTGTCTCGTTACCCCCTGAGCACAAGTTGAAATTAGAAGGCACATCTAAACAGTGATCATTCACAATCAACCTGGTACAGGGTCCTCCATGAGCCCAAGTGGCTTTGCTGACCCTGGAGCATTTAAACTTCTCTGGCAGAAAATTTCCAATAGCAGGACTTTTGTAGTAAGCTGATAATCAAGATTCATTTAACTACTAAAACCTAGAACACAAATGAAGCCATGCATAATTATATTACTGTCACTCCAGGCTCTCCCAATGTTTTGCAATACAGATAATGTAGGATTCAGATAATGCTATACACAAAGCAACTGAGCAGAACCAGCAACATTCAAACTTTCTGGAAATGCTTAGAAAGTGATAAACCTCTTCTGATTTTTTGAACTTTTCGTTGCTTTATCATAACCTCCTGAATCTACCCACCTAACCCCCCAACATCCAGATCTCCTTCCCCCTTCTCCCATCAACCACTCCCCCAAATTTTCTTCATAAAAAACATCTTCAGTAAAAATCTGTTCAACCATTGAGTATGGAAGAAAGCAGGCTGTTAACTTTTAAATATACCTGACAGAGGTAATGAGATGAAAGGATCCAATTAAAAAGGAAGCGCCTTCATTTGTCATTTATGCACATCATCAGCAATTCCTCCCACTATTCTTAATCATTTATTTACAAATTCTGAAGTCAGAATCAGCCATAAAATAACCTGATTGTAAACAGCTCCATCTCATGCTGGGCATTAAGGTCAAATTACATTAATGTATTGCTTGTCTACACCACAGTTGTATGTACGGCAAATTCTTTGCTTTTTTCAAGTTTTGAATATTTTAATGGAAAAAACACAGGAGTAAAGTCTAATTATGGAAGCATGAAAAGAGATTCTGTTTTGACATGTTGAACCATTCATCTCAAGACCTTTTTTTCTATATAATGTGTAGTCTTCTAAACATCAAATTTACAAGAATATCTCAGCTTTTTCCTACCCAACTGAAAGGAAAAACTTTGGGCTTCACATAGAATGGCAGTGGCTGATGGTTTGCTATAAATCAGCTGAACAATGTAGTTTAAAATGTGACCCTTAAAGTTAAAGATGTATCCATAAGTCAGTGGAAACCTGCTGATGTTCAATTTGGCCAAACATTCCATCAAAATTATTCTTAAACCTTTTTATAGTACTACATGGGG
This sequence comes from Holothuria leucospilota, assembly GCA_029531755.1. Classification (NCBI taxonomy): domain Eukaryota; kingdom Metazoa; phylum Echinodermata; class Holothuroidea; order Aspidochirotida; family Holothuriidae; genus Holothuria; species Holothuria leucospilota. The sequence continues at coordinate 25,579,128 of CM055965.1, forward strand.
ATGAAGTGGTCAAAAGCTCAATTTACTTTTTGACATAATCCATTTTTATAGAAAATGTATGGAAACTTTACCTATTGAGAAGACCCAGCCCAACATACTGCCAGATGGCCTCACGTTGCCTTTGATAATGAGTGTGACATAGTTATTCAACAAAACTGAAGTACAGAAGTACAAATGATGGAATATTGCAGGAGCTGTGAAGTGGGGGCTCACCATAAATAAGGGATCCAAACATTGCCAGAAGCTAATTCTGTGGTAGACAGGGTTGTTCCATACTTCGTAATAGATGAGGTAAGTGTTAGTCAAAAAAATCTAATGTTTCAGACCTCCAGGAAGTTATTTTACAACATTTGGTAAGCTCCCAGAGTCAGAGAAGGCACAAGTAATATTTTGTGAAATACCAACTCCACATCAGGCAGCTTGCAAATTCAACATTTTAACTTGGAATCTTATCAATTTGTGTCATTTCAGATGGCAGACCCACAGATTGATCTGAGATATTTAACCCACTTTACTATGACCGGGCCAGGGATCGAACTTATATCACTCGACTCCTGAGATTCCTTGTTTTAAATACAATTCTGCCCTTATCTACTCAGCCAGAGTGCTGGTACAAAGAACAGTATGATTCTGCCATCAGTTGATCTTCGAAAAACAATATGCCAAGACTGATATGTCAGGACTACAAACTTAATTTATCACTTTCTTAATCCTTTTAATAGGAGTTTGTTAACAGCTTTTTTTTGGGGGGGGGAGGGTGGGAGGAGATTCACACTGAAAGAAGTGAAGGTCATCACCTTTGGAAATTTTTGTCTTCCTTCTTAAGGAATACCAATCGAAATGTTCACTTTTTCTGAGTCCTACCAGGATTTCTCTAAAAATTACATGTTATCATGGGTCAACCTCAAACAGACTGGAATGGAGCAATTTACAATAAGTTTGGAACTATGCAAATAAAATAAAGTTTATTAAAAATAAGGAAATAGTTTTCATCTAGAAGCATGATGCTTGCATAGATCAATGGGAATGATTCTGATCAAATATTCGTCAATTGTATTTTCATACAAAAAAGCATAACATTTTCCTCCAGTTGCCGAAACTTTTTTCCAAAAACCAAAATTTCTCTGGAAGGAGCCTCCCAGCTCTCCAACTTTTTCCACCCATGACAATCCACTAGCATTGGGTACAGATTTATTTCTGTGCTTTATCATGTGTACTAAGTTTAGGAAACCATGCTTTATTTTGCACTAATCCTTCACAAACACATGGAGATATTAACATTCATTGACCTACAAGTGTTTAAGAACTAACTACAACATACTCTTATTGAAAGGATGTCTGATCCATATAGAGGAAGAACATCACAGCTTCAATAAAGGAAATGCTTCTAACCTTAAAACTTTACTAAATTGAACCACGGAACTAAGGCCAATTGTTTAGAGGACTTCCTTATGCAATCAGCGCACTCGCTAATTTGGTCAAGTCAATGAAAAGGTTAAACTAACCAGAAGGATGTAATGGGGAAAAACATGAACACAGACATGGGAATTGACAGGATGCATATAAAAGTTAATCTATGGTGCTCTACCATTTACAGTACTACTTTCAATTTCGGGCACATTCCAACTATGCCTGCAGTTACAACTACTGTGTGATGCGATAACATCAGATATTTTTTGCATTCTTTCTATACTGGCTGTGCCAGACAATTGCTTAAAACAAGGGGAACAAGCAGTTGTCCCAAAGTTATTTTGAAACATATCAGCTAAATCTTAGGAATCATTTTTAAGTTCCTTTGCAAGTATCTTTCGTGATGTCTCTGATCATAATGTTGCATATGAAAAGAACAAGGAGTTATCAAGCATATTAATATAAAAATTCAGTAAACAAAAAATCTTCACATGACTAAAAGCAGCTTTACATGAGTAAGGATACCAGGCTATACTAATTCAATTAACTGGGGTGACTGCATTTACCCTTTAAGCTAAGTACTGCACATAATACGGACATACCAGAGATGGCCCCTTGTTGCCTAACCTAGGCAGGTTTCAGAGAAAAGAACCAAGTAACTAGCTCTGGGTATGTAACTATGCATCAGAGCTGAGATAACTTGAAACTCAGTTACTGCAGGTGGTCATTCTAGCTCTTATTACCACAAATAAAGGTATGGGGACATGTGCCACCTAAAGTCATTTGTTCTCAGAAACAAAATGCATTTTCTTCTCAGCATTTACAAGTATCCAAACACTCATTTGAGACAGTTTTTCTTTTCATCTTTGTTTGTGATTTAACGATTTGACTTACCAGTCTTAATGAACAGTGGTGACGAAACTTGATCATGAACTATGAACAGCATCTTCACAAGAAGTGGCTGTAAGAAATTTTGCATTTGTTTAATAACTTTTTTCTAAATAAGTACAACTACTTCTCCACTTTGAAAGGCTTTAACAAACGGTGAGGCAGCTTTTAATACCACCTGTGATCACTTTGCAAAACAAAAAAAGGTGATAAGCAGGCTCAATGACTTGATTAATGTTCAACTCCCATTAAAATTAAGTCAGATAAATCCACCACACAGTTTCACAAGACTTATAGCAGTGGTCAAATTTTTCTTCATTCCTTTATCATTTATGCGTAACTGATTTGTCTTGTCATTTGGCCACTTTGGGACAGCCCTGACAAGGCCCACTACAATGAAGCATATAGACAAGGACCCCTGGTACCATACAAATGTTGTTTAAGGAAAAGGTATAAAAGAACTCCATTTTTACAATAAAAAGTTTATCTTCTTCCACTTTATACATTTTCTGACTCAATTTAACATTATAATGACTGTCCAGAATAGGCGTACAGGCCATCTTTCATTTGCTATTTACGAACAGCTCATAGAACTTTCAGTGTCACTTGATGAGCTCTGGTGTCTGCTACTACGAATGTTACACTTTTTGCATTTAACACCAAGGTGGTTTGTATGCAGCTGCTTTTCTTTTGGATGAGGGTTAGGGGTTATGGTTAAAGTTTGGGGTATGGGTTGTACAAGCATACAGCTTACCTTTTGGAGACCATGAGAACTATTTATGAAATGCCATTATTTTCATTGAGTCAGCAAATGACCATACAGTAGATACCCACATCAAGTGACCCCAAGACCAGCAGATCACAGTTTTACCTGATGACACAGTGGCCTAGTGGAAGCATTGGCTACTTCATCCTGTTTAATGAGTTACAAAACAATTTTTGCAGGTTCAAAAGATGCATCATTTTTGCCAGTAATGGCACCTGCCCATCCTCAAGTCTCAATCCAAAGTCTCAATCCACTTTACAAAGTGGTTTACACTGTATTCTCAGGGCTCCATTTTAACAGTCGTCCAGTCACCGGTGACAACCAAAATTTGTTACGGACAACCACAATATGGTGGGTTGGTTGTGGTTCATGCAACAAGTTAACACACTGCTTCTAGGGTAACTGCAAATTTTTGTGAACTACTAAATGTTCTTTTGGACAACCAAAAAAGGCAGACAGGCTGTCCAACGGACCACCATAAAATTTTCTTAAAATCCAAGGCCTGATTCTACACAATACCAGCCAAGTTTTTGTTATGTTATCTGTCTCTACTTAATTTTTGATGTGCTTTGCTAACACTATGACCAAACTGAAAAACTACGTTCACTTTTTCCCAGCTGTATGACCTGTCCTTAACATCCCCTCTAAGGTGGTGTGCAATGGGGGTCATTATGACACCAGTTTCCCCTTCTTAGATGGTGTCATATTTCTAGTCACATCATCGTCAACTCTGTGAGAGTAAAGACACGAGCCCAGATGAAACACCATTCCAAGCATCAGGGAAAAGGAGGAATGTTCTAGTTTCATGTGCCACGCACAACTTTACAAACTGCTCTACATAACATGTTATCCCTAAGCAGTGGTACAGTAATGCACACAAATGACAAGTGCACACCCTACTGTACGATCTTGACGAAAGAGGGCAACCATTCAGCTTAAAAGGAAAAGGTAACTTGCATGAATAAAAGCTTGCAATTGTGCAAAATACACTAAAACAGTATATGAGGTTAAATTTAGACACCATACTATACATTGTTTTCAGTAAGTAGCACACAGAATTTGAACACAGGACAAAGCAAAATCACAACAACTGAAGCTAATTAGCACTCAAACTTACAAAGTATACAGCAAATGCCATCATACAGCAGGCTTGTAGTACTGGAGTACGTACTCGTACTCGAGTACGAATTTCTGTACTTGTACTCAGCACCTGGCCTCAGTACTCGTACTCCGGTACTGCATACTCATACTCTGGATCTGTGTACTCGTACTTATACTCAACATGTCTGTACTCGTACTTGTACTTGAGTACAATAATTCTACTGCATATTAACTGCTGCATTTTATTTCAATTATTATATCATAAATTTACTTCAATTTATTATCCTCAATTGGTTTAATCGATTGGCCAAAAATTCAATTTTATCAAACTGGTAACCTTCCCTCTCAACAGAGGTTGACTAAGAGAATGCTTCCACTTTTTAAGGGAACAAACAAGATCATTCAGGCTATCGTGGGGGTCAGGCTTGGCGGGTGGATTAATTCCTTCGCCATGCTTTCAGGAAAGTTTCAGCCTCAAGTCAAAAAAGTAAGCCACTAAATCAGATAAATGTGGGTTCACTGTAGATATGCAGTTTCTGCCATCTCTGGACTATTTTTGCTATCATGATCTGCATCAGTTGGTGCTCTGGTCAGAGGTTGCAGAATTTGAGGTGAAGGCCTACCTGTAACAGGGACATCTAACACCGTATGTACATGCAGTCCTTGAGTACATGCAGGTCCTTGTTGCTCCACATATGTAACAATAGAGTGATAGTGAAGCTGTGATCAATTCATAATCAGGGTTTGCGTTTTACGCCGAAACGGGCGTTTTTTACGCCGATGGAACTTTTACTTACGACCAAAAATACAATTCAGTCGTTAATATAAATTTTGACTTGCCTATTTTTACGACAGCAAATTTAACTCACGAAGTCGAAACGGCTGAAAATTCTGAGTTTCTTAAAACCAAATAATTAACAAAAAGAACACCTCCAAAATAATGGTCTATCCCAATGTCTTGCAACTTTTGACAAGTGACAACAAACGTTCCAGGTCGGACGGCACTGCCATACATACTGTATGTACACTGAATGGAAATACATTTGTCATTGTGTTTAATCTAATATTATGCTAACGTTAGGTAAAGCTACACCTGTTGCTGGATCATACACCGAATATATTGAATATTTTAGGCTAAATTTCTCTTTGAGGGAAGTGAAAATATTTTTTATTATCCAAGGATCGTTTGTCATCATAAAAACAGGTTGGTATTAAATTATTTCATTCACACTTGAATTTATCGATAAGTTGTGCTAACGTTGTTGTGGGCTATAGCCTATAGGCTAGGCCTAACCTTGCCGTTTACTGCTTATCGCGGTAGGCATTGTATTATTAATGATTTACGCCAGAAATTTTAAAAATTACGACACGAAATTTTGAATGTTCGTAAAGTGGAAAATACTATCATGAAAAATTATGACGACTTTTTCAGAGAAACGCAAACCCTGTTCATAATAACAATCTGTGAAATTGTACTCGTACTCGTACTCGTACTCTTGCCCTCACGAAATTTTGTTCTCGTACTCGTACTCATGCATGGTGTACTTGTACTCATACTCAGGCTCTGGGCTATGTACTAGTACTCGTACTCTAAATTTTGTACCCCACTACAAGTCCGTCATACGTGGACATGCTCTTATGCTTGTGTCCTAGCTCTGCTGTCTCACATGGGTGGCCCAAACAACCTCTCTTTTTCCCATCATGCTCTTTTTTGCTCACCCTACCACTTCTAGGTTTGAAAATCATCCTGTCCATATTTACAGTTTGGTGCTGCATAACATAAAGCATACTGTGTAGTTAATAGTTTGTATGGTTGCTAATGATTTACTAAACGGTAACATGCGGCAATTGTATTTTTGAAGAGGATCCTAGGCATATTTGCTGTGTAGGCTCTGAAACATAAGTGCACAGCATTTTGTGTGTGCAGACCAAGTGCCCTGTTTGATATGCTTCACCCTGCCCCCTTTCCAATGAAGCTAGGGAGTCTCTATGCCAAACATTCTGTATACTTCACATGTCAAATATAAAGATGTTGTTCACATGGCATCTAAATGATCACTGGCATCATCTGTTCCTCTCTAAATGGTGCTATTACAAGAGAAAGTTATGACCAAATTAGAAAAACTCCCCAACACCAAATGCACTTACAGTAGGGTCACTTGATCTGTGACATGTACAAAAAGACTGAATGGTCCTTTTCTTCTTCTGTCCCTTTTCTTCTTCTCTCTTTCCCTTCTTCCTTGTCTTTCCTCTTCTGCTCGCCTTTCATCTGTTACGTTTAATTTCTTTTTCTCGTTTGCTTTGTTTAAGTCCGTTTTGTTTTTTGTCATTTAATTTGTATTAACTGTTAAGTTGGTCACTAGCTTTGATAGCACTTTCCCTGTTTTCTAGTGTCCTTCATATGTTTTTAAATCTACAATTCTTGTTGTTTAACTTTTGAAAATTTTTGTAAAACATATGAGAAATAAATTTGAATTGAATTGAATTGAATTAATTATAGTTCATATGATGACCAAAATTGATGTGATTTATCTCAGAACAAAGTGTTCTGGAAGTTTTAATGTCACTTAGTCAGAACATAAGGAGTGAAATCCCTTTGGGTTTGTATTCCCTAATGGCTAACATTGCTTGACAACGGGACAAGAAGTTAATGTTGAAATTTTGTGTACATCATTGTTTTGAGATTTTCTGAATTCTTTTGTGTTAATTGTGGAAATATGTCCAAATGCTCAATACTGCAGCCAACTTTTTCAATGGTGTAGTACTTAACTTGACCAGCTTATGTAGTAAAATGATATACAATTGCAAATGAATTATCCTCTGTGAAAATACAGTACATGTGTCTGATTCTTTTTTAAAGGGAAAATGCAGTCCCCCTATTCAAATTAGTGTCCATCATCCCAATTCATGAATGGCTCCTATCAATCATGTGACAATATTTTTGTTACATATTTGTTAAATTCATGTAGAACAACTCCTTGGTTTACCTTCAATATTCAAATGTTTTACACAGAAACATTATGAAAGATGTACTTGTGAGCGAAATAAAACAATATCTGTTAGATTTAGCAGATTTTTGAAAATCAACTTGGGGCAACTGCTTTCTCCCTTTAAATTGGAAACTGTAGGTTGTCACATATATGCCTCCTTAGATGTGTTATCTCCCTTTTATAGTGCTGTACTTGCAACTATTGGGCAATTAAGTAGCAATGTTACTTACTTTGTCATGAAAGATCCAATTGGAGGAGGCCGTGATATGCCACCTTTTAGGCTAATATTCTCTAAAACATTCACTGACCTCATAATAAAGGCTGCAAATCTACAAACTATGAAATAATGATTCCTTGGGCTACCTTCACAACATTTAAAATGTATCAGTCAGTATGCAATATAGCAGGCTCATGTCATAGTGAAGATATGCAGAAAGTAAACATCATTTGCATTAACTTACATTTCTGACGGCTGAATCTTCTGTCATAAAAGACACTCCATAAAAGCCAACAGAACTTGTCAGCCTAGAATATTGCTGTGGTAGTCTTGATCATTAGATGAACTTTGCAATTTAAAAATTATATATCACATAATAACCTCACCAGATACTAAGCAAACAAAACCATATGTTTGAATAGTACCAGGGAGTTGAAAGAACACCCCATTGTACTGTTTAATTTGCCCCTAGCTATAATTTTTATCGCATATAATTGTGAAGGCAGGTAAGCCTGAGGAGCATCTTTGCGTATTATCACAATTCTAAATGTGTAAATGAATGGGCGGCTTCTGCGAGAGAATTCCTAAGGGACGAAGCAGATTTCTCCAATAACCTTTGTCCAAGACAAGGAACCTTGTCAGAAAGACACCCTGGCTAGTACAAGAGAAAACTAACTTGGACATCCCTTAAGACAGTCTAATGCAGCCCCCATTGATATATCATGGGAGGGGATCTATTGTCTAGCTTTTTGCTACCACCTCTGGCTAGGATACTCCAACTAAATACAAACTGACCCTTCGACATTATGTCAAAGGTCAAAGGGACTTACAATCTCAACAGAGCTACTCCCCTTTACTATATACAATCTTAGTTTCAATTACTATGTAGCTTGAAGCAATAACTATGAGCAACCCAATTTTTTGTCTCACTTCTCTTACTGCAGTACTAAGGTTATCAAATGGAAATATGACTGATTTTCTTTCTCTATTTCTGGAATGACACTTTGTGGCTAATAATTACACATTTAAGTTAGTGTTGGTGATTTTGAAGCCATCCATGTGTTGAGGCTGATTTCTTTGGTCATATTAACCCAGCAGGGTAATGTGCTCAACTCATACTAGTTTCTCAATGGCTTCCAAAATTTACCAAAGGCCTGTTCAAGGCTAATCCTATGCCAACCATTTAATGTATGTAACCTGGCAACTTCCCAAAGATACAAGGGAAATGTAGCTTTTTGAAACATTTTCATGTTTGCAAATATTTAAGAGAGCATCTCACCAAGTTTGTCATATGGTAATGTATCAACTTGTCAACTTATATAGGCTATGATACAACTTAAGCTGACATGGTTAGCCTTAGGTCTATTGCATTGTACATCATATCAGTACATGGCTTAGCCACCTCTGCTTCAGACCATTTCGTCTTGGCCTTTGTCTTAGCCTTGGAGGGTAAGGCTGCAGCCTATTAGAGACAGCAGCTTTGACTAAAACACTTCAGATACAACACTCCATAAGTCTTACCTGTAGGTCAAAGTACAGTGTTTGAGAAAACTTTGCAGTAAATTCATTTTTCATTCTGGTACAAATGAACATTACAGTGGTTCCAAAGTTCAAGTTTCAATATAAAAAGAATTACAACTAAGTTTTAAACTTGATCATGTTTAGTACAATTACGCTTGTGAAGTTCCTGCTTAGCCTACTCACATGAAACATCGGTTTTTCTAAGAATTTTATGAGTAAATGAATAAACAAGGCTTGTGATAACTCAAGACTTTGGGTGAAATATGCAGAAAAATGATGCAGGACACACAGTTAGCAAAGGCAGCAAGTTTCAGGAACACATGGCTCTTTGACAATACAATTTAAAGATCGGCAGGACTCAAGATTTGACTGACATCTGGCGAAAAAGTGTCAAAAACTGCTCTGACTTCATCAGGAAATGGCAAAATTTTCGTTTGGCACTAAAGATAGCACCAAATGCGTGTTGCACAACATCTTTACATTAAGCAAGTATCCTTGCATGTAATTTCCGTAACGGCATTCACATGGGAAAGAAGTATGTTGGTATACTGGCCGTACATATGCAGTTGAATGACAAAAGCAATCCAGCGAGTTGCTTGTGCATGAATGATATGATGCAGTATGTTTAGCAAAACAGCCCGACCACATCTGCATGTAGAACTTGCATACTGAAGGCAGCCTGGCAGAAACTTGAATATTCCTAGTGTAGCCCAATCTATACATGTGTTGTCAACGTTAGGATACCCAGGGATCAGAGCACTGTAAAACAAAATCTTCATTGTAATGCTAGCAAAAATGTTGCAATTTGTAGGGTGAGGGATACCTGCAATTGTCACAAAGTTAGATTTCAAGTTCTCGACCTAGTTACTTTCATGGGTCTGTTACGTAAGTAAACAATCGACCTTTCTTAGAGTGAGGTACTTTTGCCACATAATGTAAGCACAGAAGTGCAGCTATTTCTTGTGCAATCGTATTTTGAATTTTGGGATTAAACCCCTCCTATTTGGAAGTCAAAATTTTCACATGTATGTGTGAGTGTCAAAAAAAGTTCAGTGGATGAATATTACACGTCTTTATTATATTTACAGTCCACTTATTATTGATTTCTTGAATATTGACAGATCCCGATGGCCCTGCTAAGCCATTTTACGACAAGGTATTTACAGCTACTCAATAGGAACACTGTTTATAATGATTGCAAAAAATAAGAAAGTAAAATCTCAGCTATTCATGAAAGACTTCTCAAATCTCTGACTGAGGTGATGGTGATTCACTGAGTGGTTATCACAACTTTTCTCGGGAGTTTGACAGTGCCTTGAAATTTATAAGACACCTTTACTTTCAGACATACTAGGGAATACATGGTCACAATGTTCCTATATTCCTGCCTATCAAGGGTCAAGGTGAACATTCTCTCATTTGGATGCCAGTGACAGCTAATCTCAAAGGAACTTCTAAAAGATTGACTGCAGTAGCCAGTATTAATAAACTAAAGTGGCTGTGCGCAGTTGGCTTTCACTGAGTTTCACTCCGGTATAAAAATACATTGGGTAGCCCCATTCTATAATTGATACACAAAAGTAACACAAGTATGACATTGTCACTGAAATAACTGAGTTTTAGATTGAGGACCCCTAATTTTTGACTGGGACCCTTTATATGAAAGGCATTTTATAGTACCCCTACCCATACTCAAGTACAATTTTTTGTACTCGTACCCATACACATACTTGTGACCTGGTACCCTTACCCGTACTTGTGACCTGGTACCCTCACCCACACTCATGACCTGGTAGCGTTCCCCATACTTATGGTCCTGTACTCACACTACAACACGGCATCAAAGTATGCATGGGTCTGCAGACCCCTGAGGGACAAAGCCTAATGCAGGTCCTAAAATAAAGACATAACACTGGTCATGTGATATGAAATAAAAATTCACAAGAAGGGTGCCCCACATTGACTGCACACATGCAGCAAAATTTTATAGTACTGTGACACATTCATTTCATATAAGCAGGGGTGGGGGAACGACTCCCTCATATTAAACCACAAACAAGCTGATGAAAATACTGAACGTGTATAAACAGTACTGGCACTATGAAATATGAAAAAGTGGCTGTACCAAAAAAGTGAATAACCATCCAATTTTCTTCACTATATTACAAATGAAATGATCCTTCAGGATAAAGTGTCCCTACTTAAATAAAAGCAAGTTTCTCTAAAGGTGTTACCATCTGTCATAGCACTATAAAGTGCTGCTGTGAGATTTGAAAGTTCAGGTGCCCACACCACTGGATTGGGCATTAGTCACAGGACACTATTTCAGAGCACCCAGAGCTTTGTGGCCCAAGGTAACCTTCTTTTGGTAGGAGTCCATAGGACTACTATAATGGGGTAGGGCCCACAGATGTCAGAATCTACAGTAGAGGCCCCTTGGGTGGTTAACCCATGACATACAATTCGAATACCTCGTCCTCATGGTGGGCACAAAATTCTGGCACCTGCGTGAAACTTCAACTGACACAGATTACATCTACTGTCTGCCACCTACACCTCAAAATAGGCTTCGCTTACTATTTATACACACTGACTGAACATGTATAAAAGGAATTAACAACCAGTCAGTTGGCGTGTTCCCATTTGAGTGAGCGCGGTGGATCTTGATCTACCGCGGTAGATCAAACTCTAATGGGAACGCAGATCAACAACACTCACTCAAGATCAAGATCCACCGATTTTGATCGACCTACCGGGGTAAATCAGATCGACCGCGCTGGATCAAAGTTTGTAATGTGAACACAATCGGTAGATCAAGCGACCCCGGATCTCCGGTGCTTGTGTACAGTGGTACGGTACGTACAGAGCGTGACGAAATGGCATGCCGACTTGTAAACCTTGGTGACCTTTTCACGCTTGCGCATTGTGATCAACGCTTGCGCACGTTGATCTACCGCGCTCACTCAAATGTGGACGCGGCTGTGTATCAAATTCACTAACACCCGTGGGGCAATAAAACCATGATCCACCGCGCTTACTCAAATGGGAACACGGCCAGAGTCACACCAAAAACCACTTATCTGACCACAAACAAAAAGCTCAATTTGCTTGCTACTGATAAGAATATTGACACACCACTAAAAGGATAAATGGCTGCATCCAACTTAACACTAAAATGGTTATCTTTATCACTTTGTACGAAAACTACTGCAGAAAACACTTTATTACAGCTAATAAAACATAAAATGGACTAAGAAATGACATGGTCAAACTCTCTTACTTAAACTCTAGGACTAAAGGTTCTAATGCAAAAAAGAATACTCTTCCAAAGACTTCCTGAAGCTACTGTAAGTATTGCACCTCTAAAATGAGGGCCATTTCTCTGTCATAATTTTGCCATAGATCAATGTCACTTTAGGGTCACCCATCTATGTCAGATTGACATCCACTGCATAAAATTCCCATACTCTGCACAATGACTTCCATGAGACATCTGACCATTCAGGAACCATCCAATGTCATATCAAGTTCAGCAAAAGGACACTTTCAGGTGTCCCAGTGACATCCTACTGAAGTCACAATGGGTTGTTCTTTGACTTAACTGGTCGCCCCAACCTTAGACCAACCTCCAAATTATATTACGTGATCTCAGTCCAACCAATTTGAATAAAACCCTATGTCATTGGCCGATGTTTAGGACTATCAGTAAAACATCGGATCTGCGAAATATAGCAAATTGCACTTGTCAATGTTTGCCAATGTTCTGTGAGTCAAAAGTTTCATTTAAGTACATCGGGGGACGTATAGTGATAGTGGTTTCTTACAACAAAGAAATGAACAGATAAACAGGATTAATCATTTCATTACGACCAACAATACCCCTTGTGATCGACTAGGGCTGTCAATTTCCGTTTAATCTCCTAAATTTCGTACCAACAGTGTATTGCATAAACTGGCTCTATTGACAAGCACTATGATATTCCCAATATGAACAAGCTGTAAAAATCTGTAACTAGAGTCTAGTGACCATGTCACCCACTTTTTTCAATTCACCGAAATGTATCAATGAACGAAACAAAGTGTGGAATTCACAGTCATTAATTGTGTGTTTGATATAGGGCTGGAATGTACGCAAACACAGATACCTTAGGCATGTCCGTGTTCTGTACAAGAAGTTCAAGTGAAATGCACCATGAAAGCACAATAAAGCCAGTGCATGTGTAGGTCTGTAACTGTATGCAAACACCCATACATTAGGCTACGCACCGGCTCTGTAATGACATTGAAGTACATAGCAAGAACATGGGGCATGGTCTGGGAAATAACAGTTTTTCGATCGCTGCTTGTACAACTAAATTTCCAGTTGTTACATCATAGTTTGCAGTAGTTACTGTGGATGCTTTTTATGTAAGACATGCATGTTCATTTGTGTGAAATTAAGTGTAACATTTACTTTTATGGCTTTCGTAATAAACGATATCTGCAACATCACCCCAATACCCAAAGCTGCATAACTTTGCACACAGCAAGCTCTCTAGCTAGCATGCATGGAACAAATATTTACGTACTGATATAGTACATGCATGCATGCATTATATACTGCTATATGAAACACTCAAAACAAATTTATACCTGTAAGCCTACACAATCTGCTTATGTGTAGGTGAAGCATGGTAGGATGGTGCGAAATGGGCAAACTATATGCACTGAATATCGCGGGCTTATTTCTGTTTTAACGTTCATTAGTGTGAGCGACTTGGACTACGAACAGAACGTGTGAATAAATTTGATAAGCCCTATTGTGTACAGTTTATAAGCAGATTTGGGATACTGCTACGATCAGAATAACATAGGTATTGCATTTTGTTAGGCATTACGTGATATCGCCCTTACTGAAATCGCCTTTCACTGAACAGTGCAAAACCCGACCTTCGGGGGGGGGGGGGGGAGTCATGATTTTCCTTGATGTTTGCACCTACAGGTTATAGCCTTTGGGACGCTTATCAGGTTTTATCATATTTTTATTGATTTTTAAAGTTTTAGGCTATAATCTGTTGGTGTGAACATCATCAAAAATCCTGACTTTTCCCCCAGAAGGTAGGGTTTTACACTGTTCAGTGGTGGGTTATTTGAGTAAGGGTGATATCACGTAATGGGGGAATTTGTAGGCTTACTGTGAGTAGCTGAAAGTCAGTTCAATCACGGAATTATGTGCTATGAATGAAGAGTCACTGATAGTCTGCCGATTGCTTATTTTCGAAGCTTTATTTGGTCATTGAATTGTCATATAAACATCGTTTTCTTTTGTGAATGGAAGGTATCAAAGCAAGACATGGAGGGAAAAAATACTAAACTTCCATTTTTTCAAAGGGAAATTTGTTTAAGCCGATGTGCATGCATAGGCATGGCTCATGAGGAATAAGTAATGTTTGATCATGCTGTGAATCGATGTAAAAGCATTGATAGCGAAAATATCGGATCAGATCGGATATGGGCCGATGTTGTGATAAAAACATCGGACATAAGATCGGCAGCGAAAAACCACATCGGTTGAGCCCTATTAGAAAGGCTCTAATGGTCACAACTACTGTGTGCTCAATGGCTCACTAGCCTGCATAGCTGACTGTGTGGGTTCTCCATAACTGTGAGATACCTAGGAAGCCAGTATGGAGTATATGCTATTAAGCATGGTTATGATTCACAGTATCACTACTATAATACCATCATTACCTACAATACCTACATCATGAGGGAACTTTGCATTAGTAAGTATTGATACTTTTCCTTTCTGTTTTCAGTGAACCATCCGTTGGAACCTTAAAGTACCTCACCATACCTCACATCCCAAGTTGTCTAACCACTAATGTGGTTGATAATGTATCTTTCCAGGCTCCCTACAGCTGAAAGCATAGCTAACGCTGATATGAACAGGAAGGCTGTCCTGGTTTCTTACAGTTTTGGGCAGAAAACTGAACTTACTCATGGGCCTGGCCGTCAACACTTGAAGTGGACAGAAGCAGTCGACTGACATACATCAAGCAGCCAAGGGAACATGATCAAGATCCGTTTGGAGTGGTGTCACAGTTCCCAGCTCCTGCAAATAAGCTGAAGTAATAAACCTGGTAGATCTCTCAGGGCTGTATACTTATCCACAGGCATTGATGTCGTTAGGCCACAAGACAAGGAAAGGCAAATCAGACTATCCCTCTTCTTGTTTATGAGTTGGTAAACATGCCTTAATCATATTTGAGACAGGACCTTACATCAACACAGTATAATGATACGGGGGAGGGGAGATGGGGGCAGTTCCCACTCGATTCCTGACAATTTTCAAAAAATTTTTAAAGTGAGCCTGTTTTTTCGACTGAGTGATGGATCTATTAATTTCTGTCACAAGTCTTTCTGTACCTATCAAAATTTTCATAAACCCTTCCAAACTATGAATATTTTTGTGCATGCTCCCAGCAACACCTCATCACTCTGGTTATTGTCAATACTGTCGTCTATCTTTTTTGTATACAGTAAAGGGTTCCGTACCATAGCCAAGATATCACTAAATAATGACAAGGATGTAATTAGTTCAAACATTTGCCAAAGGTTAGCACCATTTTGCATCTAAGTCACCTAACATAAACCAAAGTTTCTTAAGGGGAGGAATTGTCATCCCTACACTTAGACAAAACAGCCTTCCCCTACAACCAACCAACTAGAACAGCAATGCTATTGTGTAGCTCACACAATTTCTCTTGTCTGTTAAAAATAGAAACTCACAAAACCAAATTTTATCATCTATTCATCTGCTTCCAAAATACCTCTTTACCTTACAAAGGCAAGTGGGAGGGAAGAGAGGAGCGTAATAATCAATAGAAATCAAAACCCATCTGTAAAATCACAAATGTGTTAAGGAATGTAAACCTGCGACCGACATAATTTTATGACAGATAGCTACAAATATCACTGCATATTTTCTCATATCAAGCAAGCCTGCAAAGGCTGTATACACTTTTATTAGCAGTAAGACTGAAAAAAAAGTTTGTATGATGTACCTATTAACTGTTTTGTATTGCAAAGTACATTTAATTGCACCTTCAATTCCACAAGAAAACACTGCATGGGTTTGCACTGATCAAAATAAAACATTCTCAAAAAGCTCCTACTGCACTTGAACTCAAAACAGTTTAATAAATTGCAATTACTTGACTTTACCAACTCAATTGAACATAACAGAATAGGAGATACATATCCCCACAATTAATAAGTTAAGCCTATTTCCTTTCATGTGTTAAGCCACACTGACCACACAGTTGCTTCAGACTGTAGAGGCCACTTGATGAACAAACACGTCTGTTGATGGACTGAATTTCAAACAGCCTGCATATCCATTTGCAAGATAACAACTGAACACAAAACCAAGCACACTGCTATCAGTACAATGGATAAACAGCTAACTGTTCAGCAGGCACAGTGAACTCAGCTCTACAAAAACAGCTTTAAAACCCAACTTAACTTTCCTATAATGGAATGCAAATAGGTAGGTATTAATGCTCTGCTGACAAACAATCATATCCCAAAATTTCAGCCCAAAATCTCCTCACATCAAAAAGAAGAAGACTTTTTGTTGAAAAGTTGACGCTATCAGCCCCATTCTATAACCTCACACATGTACTGTGTACAGTACATGTGTGAGCTAAAAATGAGAATTCACTGAATTATGGAAATCTTTCAACATGCAACCTGTTCGAAATTTGCCCAAAATAGCACTATTTTGCATCTAAGCCACCTTAAATCAACACAAGTATTCCCCTTCCCTTAGAACCCTCCCCAAGGATGACACCTGCACAAGGGCACAAAGGAAGGTGCAACCCATCGCAAGTATTCAAGTGCACAATTTACACTGACTTTGCGGAGGGTAGTCTAGGGTGGTATTACAACATATTCTGTTGTGCCCCCCAATTACCAACTCCTGGCAGTGACACTGCATCAATATCTTCTATAGTAAACACCGTAACTTTCCAGTTAAATACTCTCCTGAATAATTTTTATCAGTCTCAGAATCCCACAGAAATAACTTTTTACCCTGATTAATGTATTTTGCAATCTACTGTACATTGCCCCTCATTAACTCCTATTCACATGTGAAAGTGAGAAGAGGACTAGGGAGGCTGCCCTCTAGGAAAGGATGCCCTCTACCACTGTGCTATTAGTACATATGCAAATAGGAGGTAAATATGGCTCGTAGGTTCCCAAACCATATTGAAATGGTTCGGTACATGTGTTTAAACTCAAACAGGCTGATCTATTTTTATGCACTCTTCATACCTAAATGCTATTACATTATTAAAAGCAACAAGCAAAAATTCGGAAATAGTTGCAATGTATTTTTTAGTTGATTTAGGTCCTTGGTGTGTGCATATACCCCTTGCTTAAGATGAAAAAACAACGTTAATGTCTCTTCATTAACTGGTTGGTTCTTTTAAATCTACATTTTCGCAATATTCATGGCTTCTGCTGAAAGCCACTAAGCAGGACAACCAAAATGTCAGCTGGGCAACAAAATATTTCTACCCTGGTTGTTCTAAAGACAATTTCTTGTAACACCTTTATAACACCTTTAAGTTACAGACTGATTTACAAACACAATTTTATTATGCCAACTATCCTCACAAGGAAATAGCGCAGTATGTGTACTTAAACCAATAACCAGACAGAGCTGAAATAAACTGATCAAACTTTAAAATCAAAAGTCAAATAAGGTTAGTCAATATTACAGGCAAAAACTGAGCACACCCTTTTATCAAGATACCTGTTCCATTAAGTTCTATAATCATGATCAATGGCCAATTATTCCATTGTCTCAGGATAGTCTTTTGTTATAGCAATTGTTGGTTTGTGGAATCTTTGTTAAGTAGTGCTGTTTTTTCTATTTTAGATCTATTGACGTAAGCAAGCATTAACATGGAAGTTGAAGCCCTTTTCAAATGAAGTGCAAAGGCCTGACAGCCATTGTTCCAATCACCTCCTATGTTTAAAGGGTGTGTGTAATTACCCCTTGTTTACTTTCAAACACCAATCTGGCCTATTACAATCACAATTTAAGCATGTAATTACATTCCTTCAAGGCTAGAAGAAATGCTTATTCCTCAGTAGTAAAATAACTTCCCCCCAATTTTTTAATCATTAATGTATAGAAAAGTTAAAGTTCCCTCAGACTGCTACATGTAAAACTTCCAAACACCACAATTTCCCAGGATGATTTCCCCATGTTGTGGGTGGGGGGGGGGTGGTCAAGACAATTCTAATGATTTAATAAGACCAGCTTCATAAACCCAAAAGGCATATGAAGTGGCTCCAAGCTTCCACTCTAATTTTATTACTCAGTTCAAATCATAATGTACATTAGGAGAGCTGCTCACCTCAAAACACAGATCACCCCCATCTGAGATGCCAAAACCTGGATTCTGCATACCGACACCAAATTGTTTGTAAGTTATTCAGCCTAAGATTTACATAATTATGGCAATACTTGTATGGAATAGCCTACATAGGCATAACCGCCATAATTATTAGTGTACATAATAATAACAGAGTGAAAGATGTCTAAAATTAGGCTTTGTCCCTAATACTATGCATTTCCATTTATAACTCATGAAATCACCAAGCATGTTGGGAGGGGGAGGGAATGGGGGGTAGTTTAAGAGTGAAAATATCCAAGTTCTAGACTGTAACTAAGAAATATGATTGATTGCACAATCACTCACAATTATGCATGTGCATGATACTGTAAGGACCTACTGAATGAATATCACAGCATTTTGGTTAAAAGGCAACACGTCATAACAGCAAAGCTGTGGCTACCTCAGCAAAGCTGCAGCATAGCTGTGATGCATTTTTCTATACACATTACAACTTCAGGATTAAAATAATCCTGCCACTGTAATCAGTATAGCAACAAAGCATGACTGCAGCCCCTGGGGCTTTGCTGAAGTGCTGCAGCAAGCAGTTTTGACAATACGCCTTAAAAATGTCACTGGAGTTTAAAAGAAATATAGCTTTTTGAGGATTAGAACTCTGGTAAGCAGGGTTGAAATAAGACATCATGAAGGCCAGGCCACTTTCACGCTAGCTTTTAAGGGCTCATTTATGCATCTCAAAGGGCACCAAGGTCAAACAGAAGAATATGTGTTATCTGCAGGGATGTAGCTAGCAAAATTTGAGTGCCAGGTAATTGTCTGATCTGGAGAAAGCACCTCACCCCACCCCATGGCATCTACCCCATTTTTCAGCCATTAATTTTTCATTTTTCCCTCATCTTCCTTTAGGGAGTAAATTTAGGGCTAGTTTTAGGTCTCAGTAGGCAGATTTGTGTGTTTACCTGGAGTGCCGGGCAGGAATATCGAGTGCTGGGTGTCACCGCCCAGCGCCACCCACCGTAGCTACATCCCTGGTTATCTGCTATATGTTTGGTTGTATTTTGTTAGGTAGGGTATGGAGGCCAAGGTGGCCTTAAAAAGTATGTCATTTTGTAGGGCCCCGAGGCCGTTGCTAAAATAATGAAGGCCACAGCCTCTGGGGCTTTCGTTTATTTCCAGCCATCTGTTAGATAGTATATTTAAAAAGGGTTAACAGCACAAACATTTCAATTGGTATAGGTTCCATGATGCAATAAACAAGACACATTGTGCTACTTTCCCTCACTTGCGATGTAGCAGAGCACACACCTTAACAGCTCTATGTTAGAGACATGAGCTCAAGGTGTTATGTCCAACCCAAAAGGGAATAACTATCATCTGACTCACCTCAACTTCACATTAAAACAAAAGCTGAATCTTGTGTAATACAAATAGACAAGTGTTGAAATTCATGAGCTAATAACTTCCGTAACAAAACTATTATCACATGATCACAAAGACCCTTGCATACATCAAAAACACATAAAGGGTGTGCTTATTGAAATTAGGGTGAACACATTTGCCCTAGTTAACAAATTTATCAAAATGAATTTCACCAAGAAGGTTTGGAAAATCACAACTAATGAGCCCAGTTTCATTAATTCGGCTTGGAAGAGCTGCATATTTGCCCTTTAAAGAATAGTTACACTTGACATGTTGACATTATTGAGATAAACTAGTTTTCTGTCCTTTACAGAAAACAACTCAACCACATGAATACCAAAAGAGCAGAGGTGTTGTTCTACCTATCTCATTGGCTGCCATAACACTGCCAGAAACAATCCTTGTTTGCAGAGTCATATCAAAATCAGGTCTAAAACAGCTCCCTTGCTTCAACAAAATTTGTTTTTGTGCCAAGCGGTATACTTGAAAAGATGACATATTTTGGGTCCTTGATTAGCGCTTTTGATTACTGGCAGGTTTCATTGTTCTATCCTTTGCTCAAGTGCACCTACAACGACCTTGAACATGCACACTCACTTCCCCTTCATAATAATTTTTGCTCTTCATTTTTTATGGTGTCAAACAATGCTGGAGTGTAAACACAACAGATCTTAAAAAATGCTGTTGATTACTCTGTGTGTGATACTATTGGGGCCACCTCAAGGTATCGGACAGACGGGCTACTTTGAGTGTATTATATGCCATTTAATAATAAATAAATCAAAGCCTACCTCACAAAGTTGCCACAATTGGTATCAGTTCACTGTCAATGGCTGCTGCCAGACACTATGTGCAGTAGCATTCTTACAGAACACGAGAAGTGTTCATGAACAATTTATTTGGACAGCAGGATACTGGGAAGAGCTGAGTTTACTTCCTGGTTCATTCATGTAATAACCCAGTAAAAGGGCAAGCCCTTCCATATTGGTATGAAGTTATTATCACAATATCAATGTTTCATGTTATCACATGACACTGCAGATTAAGGAAATTTAGAAAATCAAT
The DNA here is from genome assembly GCA_029531755.1 of Holothuria leucospilota. Classification (NCBI taxonomy): domain Eukaryota; kingdom Metazoa; phylum Echinodermata; class Holothuroidea; order Aspidochirotida; family Holothuriidae; genus Holothuria; species Holothuria leucospilota. The sequence continues at coordinate 25,599,918 of CM055965.1, forward strand.
AAACCTAGCCAGGTTTGTAGCTATACCAATTTTATTGGTGGGCTCCAAGCACAAAGTCCAACCAGAGTGTACCTAATGAAACATGTACTGTAACTGCTGAGAAGTGTAGAGTAGATTCTTGATTTACTGGTCATATGTATTGGGGTTCTATGTAAGCAAAATGGGAAAAATACGGCAAAAGGTAGCTTTTCCTTCCAGCTTCCTCTAAAACCAATTGAAACCATCATGTTTACAACAACTGGGCGGGAATTTAGCACTGGGTGGTAGCAGGCTTATAAACAGTTAGCCCTGGGGGCTAAAGAACATTCCCAGGAGGCACTGCCCACCATAGCTACAATGCTGATCCCAGCTCAAGTAGGGTCCAGTAATACATAATTGAAACATGGTGTGCAGTCAGTTTTGTCACCTTTCCTGAGTACGAAAGTAGTTATTAATTACCATGCCATAAGCAAGTTGTTTCAACTCTCTAAAATTGGTTTACTTTACATCAAAAGATACCAGGTGTTACTAACATCAGATTTAACAGCTAGAATAATGAATATTTACTATGTAGTTCACAACATTAGCCATATCAATTTCATACCTGGAGCAGTTTGGACTGCTCATAAATGCACATGGAAATCATACAGTAAGTTGCCATTAGTAGAAATCAAATGTATTGTGTAATCATTAAGTCTTAAAGAGTACAAGATGCAAAGTAATAAAGTGATTCATTGAACAAATGTCTCACCATGCAAGTAATGCATGTAATACAAGTGTGAACTTTGGAATCCTGTTTAATTATCTCACCATTTTTCATTACATACATGATCCCTACAAACTTCAGTTTCTTTTCATTTGGAAGTATTATAAAATCAGACAAGATAGGCTAGCACTTGGAAGGTATGGGCTTTGTTTAAAGGGCCAATAATGTAGTCCAAGATGTTAAAAACAATCCAAGTTTACTTTAAGCTCCTCCTTCAATTTAAAAAAAAAAATGTCTACTTTTACCTCCACACTGAATATAGATCTGTATACCCCCAAAATAAAGCTGCACTATCCTGAATTGAGCTAAAATTGCTGAAGGCCAAATTCTGTTGAGTACACTAGCCTACTTTGTATGATTTTAATGCCAGTGTTAAATGACCTACTAATGCAATGGGCTACACTGATAGAAACTTAAGTAAGGGGGAATACTACAGAGTGCAATCCTTGCGTGTTTACCCAGTGAAGCCACAAACATTGTAAGGGCGCTTCCACTGTTCAACAAAGAGCTGGTTGATTGGCATTTCTCTACAGTATATGTACAGTGTGCATTCAACTTCAAAAGTTGATTGTCATTTTATTCCTTTTTCGAATGTTTAGGAGTAATTTTCAGTTTTTCACAACAGGGATAATAGTAACTTAAGTGTTTTGTTTTATACTCCTGACTTGAAAACTTGTATTTTCTCCACCAATAACTGGGACGTTTGTACTACGCACTACTGTTTTGCTGCCGTACAAACAGCCAAATCAATGGCTTCAGTCCAGATCGCAAGGTGTCATTCTCCCTTATTTTAATTTCTATGGCTACTGTACACTACATCACGTACCACTAATCTGCACAAGTCATTTCTGACCAATCAGAGTGAAGAAGCTATTATATGATTTCATGTCATTCAAAGAGCAGTCACCAACTGTTCCTAAACAGAGTTCCAGTGGTGAAGAGCACCTTTAATTCTTATAAAACAATGGGTCTCTCTGGTCCCAGACAATACAAATTTAAAGAGCAAATTGTAGTCAATCACTGTCAATTTTAATTAGTAAACCTGTGTAGATCTTCATTCGTGTATGGCTCTTTTGAATGATGTGACATTATTTTTGATAAAGAACTACTGTAATTCGTACTTAATACCTCTGAAGTTTGCGTCCTGTATGCAAAATGTATGTTTTTAAACAACATAAAAGATACTTATGAGAGAAAAGAGAAGAAAGATTTGGTTTTTCCAAGGAAGGTTGGGGTAACTACTTATTCCCTAAAACCATGCATATATACAGCTTACATAATGTGGATTACCATGAGGTCACATACTTTTCAAAAACATAGTTCATTCTCTACCATCTATGATCAAAAGCAGTTTATATGAGACAATGACCTGTAATGACTTATTCCTTGGCACAGTATATTTGTTTCTTTTACAGTCCAAGTTTTGTGATATTATAAAGTAACATATGGTATATACCAGTAACATTTTCAACAGGAAAATTGCTCATTTTATGATCATTTTCATCTTCAAGACTGCAAAAAAGTGCTGTTAGTCTCAAGACAATGCGTGCGTAACAGCTTTACTAGCTGTAATGATTTCAATCAATGACCTCCGTGTTTCAATGCTTTTCACAACTTTTGAACAGCTCACAAGTTTTACACATATTACAATAATGAGTAAGTCTTGCTTTGTTATTACAGTGGCCATTTTGATGGTTCAAAATAGTAGAATAAAGGGAAGTTACTATAATAACGCTAACAGTGTGCGGTCTCTTTTGCCAATAACAATTGACATAGAATTAAGTGAACCATTGGAAGTCAAACCTTACATATGTAAAATATGATAAGTACCATAAATGAAAGAAAAGTCCCCTTTGTTTAAATTTAATAATACTTATTCTTAGAGTATGGAATATTTTTTTTTTTTTTGGTCAGCTTTTTGTGACAATAAATGTTTACACTGACATGCCATTCCCTGCTTTACTCTTAATAATTGGAATCATAAGGCAAAATTCGGTCAAGACAGAGAAGAACATTACACAGCAATTTCTTCAAAAGAATCTCACAAAGCATTGTCTTATTCACGTGACAGCCCTGCAGAATTCGCAAGGATTGTGTACCCTAATGACAGTAAAGTTGCTTAAACTTTTCATGAACTTTTCATGACAAAATTACAACACAACAATCCATGCTCATGAGCTGGGTCTTTGAAACATACAAATCAGAAATGACATTGGGCACTGTGTATGCATTTAAAGATGTTACACAATCTTCACAAAAATCAGTAATTTTTTTTCCCCAGACCTCGAAAAGTGATAACAATTATTCCACGACTTCTTCCAAGCCCAGAGACTCTGCTACTGAATGCTTTCAAACAGACATCAATACATCCTTACATATTTAAACATTGCAATTGCTAAGCTACACATCATATATTCCTAACTGTTTAAACAGGTTTTAATTAATTAGTGTGTCCAAAACTTCATGATTTAACAACATGCTACGTCCTATGACTTGAACCTCGCCATATACGCCTGTCCAACTGTGATAAATGGGCATTTTTGTGAATGGTGCAGTTGATTCTGTAAATAAACTCCGTACTCTCTTAATGAGCTCAGCTAAAGCTAAATGCAATGTCCTCACAAAAATACAAGCAACTCAAACGGCACAATTAATTGGATAAAATCAATTTGTTTTTAATATCACATACTGAGCTTAGGGCAAACTCAAAATGGGCTTATATCCAATTTAAGAAGCATGAGAAACTATGGATTGAATTCTTCAAAAACCAACAATTCCTAAAAAGTCCAGAAAGACCACAAATCCCCTAGCAATCGCCCCGACGAAAGCATGTTTCTGTGTATATAAACATAACAGAAATATAAAATCAATTTATCATTATTTCATAGTGTTAAGTAAACAGTTATTACAAACAGTAAAGGAAATGACACATGTTGAAGCACAAACAGCTACAGGTGCAGCAGAAAATTAAGCCGTTAATGTGGTTGTTAACAAATGAAATTTTTCACTGCTTCGATTAACTTGACAAAAAATATACTGTACATAGTGCATGCAGTTTATATCACTGTATATTTCCTTAAAGAGAAAATGCAGTCACCCAAAACCGAATGTGCACGTACCCTGGTATCCTAATTCATGAATGGTGCTTTCAGATCATTCCACATTTTTATTAATTCAGAATAACCCCTTGGGCTACCTTGAGTATGCCAAATGTATGTTCCACAACACCATGAAGGTACTTGTGTAGGAAATATGAGGTGCTCTGTTGGGCTTATTTAGTTTATGTGTCTATTAAGTGAATTTACAGTGACTAAATTAATATTCCTTTCCTCTCTGTACATACTCTCCTTAAAATTCAAAATATGAATGCAATTTCCTAATACCATTCTAATAGGTAGATTTCAGATACCTAGTGTTATCTCCAATTCTTCATTCTTCCTTTATACTGTCCTGGCATACTGTGCACCTACTTCAATGTACAAGGCACACCACTTGCATACTGGATTTAAACTTCCAACAGTGTTGTATACATTATTATGTCAGGCACTATAAGTAACACAAAAGTTTGTGGTAAAGTCTCTCGCTACGAGGGCACTATGGTTATGGAGACAAAGAACAGCAATGATCACGCACCCTCCCACTCCAACCCCCACTCCCCCCCCCCCAAAAAAAGGAGGCACTATCTCCTATCGCTGCCCTCAAAATGGGCTTCAAATGCATTCTTGAACCCATTTACACTATAGATCAATTCGTGACAGGGACAACAGAATCTATCAGGCAATGCTACCCTTTAAGAGCAAAGTATTATTTTTCCTCTTGTAACGAACTTCCTTATCAAAAGAATTCAACTTTTCTGAATTTCTGAGAATGAAGAAGGTACAAAAAGAATCAATAAAGTAGCTTAAACTGAAGTCTTGATGAGTGATTTCCTCAACACTTGTAAAGTTTCTTGTACAGGGTCCTTAAACTATGAACTCACTGATCAGCCTTGTACATACTAACATTCACTCCACAAATTTTGTGCATAAGTACCGTACTTCTCTTACTGTAACTGAAAGAAACATTAAATGTACACTCAGTGAAACACTCATGTAGAAATGTCACGTTCAAGTTTCCAAAGCATTACTCAATCTTTTGAAGCCATTTAGTAAATAACTTGCTATCTGAACTTTAATCTTTTCTTAATCTCAACTTTTGTTTGCTCATAAACTAATTGAGGATTAGAACAAATGATATGATTAATGGAAGTGTATTATCTTTGGTTGAAGTGATTCATCTCTGCAAAAGTTTTTTCTAGGTCTAATATTTATATTTCCTTAAGGAATATTCCAATGGTTTCTTTGGTTAACTGTTTACTGGGATTGCATTGTTCATGAACAGTTCACCATGTGCAGTAATAACTGAAGGACTAACACTCCAAGTGTTTGATACAGAGCTTCTGTGTTATTTTCAATGGAGGAATGTACATTTCACAGTACTACACACAAGCAGAAGCATGTCAACGTGTACGGCACTTACAATGAGGGTTTTAAGTGCCATTTATATTATTTTTCTGCTGAACCTTTATATGTAACATATACCAGCATAACAACATTAGAGCAAAATAGTTTTAGAGTATGCAGTTTAATCACTGCATGTCATCACAGACTGATCAATCTACAATATAGTCTCCCATACAGAGTCCTTACACTACTAATTTATCTTTGGCATAGATACATAAAATCTTTGGCACAGACAGATAAAAGGTATAAGCTATGCCTGTAAATTTCCAGATTAAACAACCAACTGAAGGAGTTTGACCCTGTGCAGTAGTTTAATCAGGGAGTTGTTATGATGGAGATGCAACATTCTATAGACTCACTGAAGCAATGTTCGTTTCCAACAGTAATCTTGCTTTTCTCCTCAAAATTGTTTCAATTCCTAGAACAAATATGATCAGTGATGCATTGTCAAAATAACAATACGAAGACACACCCCTCACGTTGTACTCTTTTAACTTTTCGTTGCCAGCTGTCATGCAAAAATATGTAATTTTAACGATACCTCATTATTCGTCGCACTTAACATCACTTCATTTAAAGTCAGCAAATCAATTACTTTTCAACTAACTTTTCAAATATGTTTCTTAATGATAGGGAAATATGCTAAAATCTGAAAGAAATATATACACAAGAACAATGTTTCAAGCAGATGATGTATTAAAACTGTGGGGGTACAATTGAAGTACGTTATTTAAACATTTGTTGCCAGCCATTTTGCTGAAAATCCTGATTAAACTTGGACATGGGCAGAAATAAACCTCACTTAAAAGCATGTATAAACAATGGACTTTGTTTTGGGTTTACTTAGAAAAGAAAGGAGATCACCATTAAAAGGGTTTAGTCTACACTGACTTAACAATGAGAACAAAGATAAATGTCAATCAAATTGTGGTGCCTGAAAAGAATCAAACCATTTTCAAGTACATATTGTCTGACAATTTTTTGCATTGCATTTCCATCATAACAACTCTGTGGTTTAATAGTCAAGTTGGTGCATGGCGCTACAGGGATATTCCAATGACCCTACGTAGTAGTTTTAAAAAAAATATATTCTGGTGTTAAACACAAAAGTTTCATAAAATTAGGTAACTTTTTCTCTCTTTATTGGTGCAAAAAGCATTTCAGTAGCATGCTACATTTAGAACTTATAAATTTTTCAAAGAAACTATTCAATTCAAACCAGTACATTGCATTATGGGAAATCTGTGATGTCATACTGGTAGACTAATTGAATATCTTTTGTATTTCTGTATAATCTTGACACATTTAAAGAAAGTATGCAGACACTTTCAAAAATGTAACATTTGTTGTCAAAAAATTTTAAGCTTCATCTATAATGAATGGTATGCAATGTTTCAATTGGTGTCAAGTTTCAAGGTCAATTAAATGATGCAGTCCCAAAGAACAGCAAAAGATTTTGCAAGCCATCTGCCGATATTACATAACATTTTGTAATCTTGAAGCAAGAATTACCTATGTTCAAACATGAATATACTGACTTATAAACAAACTATGAGTGTGGGGTTTGGAGGGTATGTGATGAAAAACTATTCTTTCTTTTGGGATGGTCTTAAATTATCACTGGAATATTTTGGCAAGAGAGTCAACAAAAAATAAAATATACCAAAAACTATGGTAGGAATGTGAAAAGCCACTTCCTACAATACTGCAAATATATATTCATGGAAATGTACACTTATTGTGAAATGGCACAGTGAGTGAGAATGTTATAAAATGCAATTGGGATTAAAATGTAAGTCAATTAAAAAGCAGTGATATTTACACACAGAAACGGTGTTTTGAGTAAATCTTTTTTGCCAGTTTGGGAATTGTTATTTATCAGTTTTACAGCTGTTTGAAATAAAATATCTCCATCCAGGTATCTTTCCAAAATATTGAAATACCTTTTTAACAGGGAGTCAGAAACTGGGGATCTTAACCAAAGTCACAGCATATTACCCAGAGAAATTTCTTTAAGATGTGTTCTAAAACACAATATACAAGAATAAAGCACCACCTTTGAGTAAAGTTACAGTAGAAAGTCAATAAAAACACACAAAGAAATTATACAAAACGCAGCAGTTTATTCTACTTAAGTTCCCTGTCCAGTATGAGTAATGATACAAACACAACAAAAAATAATGTAAAACAACGATGCTTTGTTTTTCATTGCTTGTCAGGACTTCACCAGCATGGCTGCAAAACTTCACAGGCGCACATACTTTGAAAACCAACATTTCTAGCTCACTTCTACTTAATCTGAGACTAAAATGAAAATTTCTAGCTGCAGCTTGATTTTCGTGGACGCAATGCGTCTTTGCATCCAGCTTTTTGCAGGCGTGTTCACCAGTAAGAATTTCAGATAAAGAAGTCCTCTTAGGCAACCTTGAGGAAGCCTAAGGCTTAGTGGAGTCCCTTGCTCTTTGCTGTACAGTTTCAAGTTTAATCCATTTCACTTTTGGATAACATGGTTACAAAATCTGACTTATTTTGTAGAGTTTATGACCCTGAAATATAGGTTATCTAGGATAAACTGTTCATGCTGAAAATCTGATTTTGAGAGAAAAAGGAAACAATTAGGTACATGTTGGTTGATTCTCTGTTTAGAGCCTTAATAAATATTTGCTTACCACTTGCTCATCTAAAAACAGAGCTAATTTAGGTTTCGGCTTTTCAGCCATAAATTGATCACAATGCACTTTAACAAATGGGAAAGATGTACTGTTTTACTGTTTTTTTTTTTTTTAAGATTATTGGAGGGGATATACCAAAGTACCCTTCCTTTACTGCCAGCTCTAGTTATTTTTTATCTCCAAATCACATACCTAAGCACACAAAAACAGTTTCCTCCATATAACTTAACAAAACTAATACAAAATCTCCAAGAGTGCTGAGTTCCCTGGTTGTTTCAATATCACTGGCAAAGTTCACAATGGGCCATAAATATGCTCAAGAAAATGACAGGTGGGTACATGTGCGAGAAGGATAAGGTAATGGTTTCTTCTTGGGCTGTGGATATCTCAACCTTATCATCATTAAGTATGTTAAAGACGTTAATTTAGTGCACTGCAATGATTACACTACAATAAACCCAGGAGAATTAAGTCCACATGCCTCCTTGCTATTTCCTTGAAAGCTGGCAACAATAGCATGACAGTTATGGAATAATCAATTGATGATGTATGTATGCAGAAATCACCAACTTTAACTAAAGTGAAAACACAACAGCATGAAGCAAGAAAACTTCTAATGTAGTCAATGCTGGAGAGAGTTAGTATCTAATCTGCCTAAGTTTGGTGCCAGTAACTTCTTTCTTTACTTTCTACGCCACACCAAATTGGCACACTGTAATTAAGCACAGTGTACAAAAAAAATGGCAGGAAAATCATGCTATCAAATCAGTATCTTCATAACATACAGTACACCACAGATATTCCACATAATGTACATGTTCTCCAGTATGAACTGTATTTTTTTTTTTTTTAAATATCTATTCCATCTATGCCAGAATTCCTACATTTTCGTAAGGCAAATTTGTAAAAGCAAAGGCTAAGCAAAGAACATGCAGCACTCACTGCACAGCAACATGCAATTGCCTGCCATAAACAACAAAGGTGTTTATACTACATATGAGTTGTTCAGGATCTCTACCACAGTATGCATGCCAGCAACTGTATTTTATGCTTGCCTGTGAAACAACAACCCACACTGAATGAATTAAGTGTGCATGGGCAGTATCCAACACTACTGCATCTTGTATGCCATTTGAGTCTTGACTGAGTAGGCTAGGCCTATATCAACAAAAACACTGAGTTAGGACTATGCCTCCATGCATTCATACAAATGTAGGCCATGTACACCATGGCCCCTGTGGCATCTTTGTAAGTACTTATAGTTAAATTACATAGGCTAGACCCTATGGGGCTAACTATAACCTCGTACAGGCCATAATTTTACTGTTATGCCTCAAAAATGTGTCACTAAGAAGCCAGTAATCAATCATGGCAATCACGGGACAGGACTCGGAAATGCTTGTGCATCACAATAATGTATGGGATCCCTAAATTTTTAGCTTTCTGTTCTAGGCCTGTGATGAATAGAAGGCATGTTGTTCTCAAAATGATAGCTGTGGTAACTTTATAACTGTTTTAACGATTGTCTCAAAAGAGTTGGGCCAAGGCTAAGGCCTATTTTGAAAACAAGAAGTCTTCATCTAGGCCCGTAGGCCTACAATAAAATGACCAAGAGTATGAACTTGGATTGTATAGGGCCTACCTAGTTCTTCTGGTTCACTATAATAAGATAATGCCAGAAAATTGGCCTAGGCTAATGGATTTATGCAACAGGCTTAAGTTACTGTCAGTCCTGTAATGGTCATGATCCCCTGTAAGAGAATGCCTTTAGTTAAATTTAGCCTACTGTTGTTGCAATCTATCAAGGTTCTTACTCTGCTTTGAGGTTGGTCATTCTTTCAATTGTCTCCCATTCACAAGAAACATCTGAGTTAGTCTAGGCCTCATTACAGGCCTTTCAACATGAATGCCAGCCCTGTTTACCTTGGCTAATGCCAACTGGGTGTAGAACGAGCCTCGTCCTGTCCCACTTGGAGGCAGGCAAGTTGTAGTTTGAGTCCTAAATTGCGCAAGATGAATTCGAACGAGTAGGCTAACGTTAATCCAAGCTAGGCCTAGGCCTTGCTTGCAGTCAATGTCTCATTATTAGTGGTAGGACTAGAGTATTCGTTTGCCCCCAAGTACGGTTTACATGAGACCCAAAACACAATCTACTAGTTTGTCATTCATGACCTCGAAACACACCACTTGTGCATCTCCTGGTAAATTGGTCAGACCGGGGGATCACACAGTTAGCCGGCCAGACATTGTCCAGTAGCGGCAGACGTTATCTCTGTATACAAATTGACGGACGACTACCGTGAGTCACTGAGCCCACATGCCACAACTTACTCATCAACAAGTCAACGGAACTATCCTAGGCCTACGTTCTCTCAAAACACTTCATTAGATCAGTACGTTGAGATCCTCAAAAAGTTTGAAAAACTTACCTAACTGCTAGGGAAATCCTTCCCGATCCGACTTTGTAAGGAAGAATTTTATGGGAACCGACTTGAAAGTTGCGCGCGTCGATCAAGATTTGATACCTCTCTTAACAGGTATCGGTGTATTGTTTTGCTAATTAAAATTCCTTAGGCCGAGAATTGATAGATCAAAAGAGTCTGGGGCGTCGGCTTTTTCATTCTATAGCGCGTTGAACTCCAATTAAACATTTACCCCAAATGTTCCGCGATCAAGGGTGGAGAGGCACGTAATATCGCTCAGAAACGATTCCTACATCATCATACGTCATATTGTGTAATAATTAAATTGAACACAACATACACTGTTGCAGGAACAACCATTGTCTTTTCGAGCCTGTAGCCATGAGACGAACTGAAAGGGTGATGGTAACCGCTTTACAAGGGGATGGTGAGAGTGTTGTAAGAGACATTCTGGGGATAAAAAAAGTACCAGGGTCTGAGGGGGGCAGGAAAAATGTCATATTCATGGCAAAGAAATGTTTTTCAGGACAAACTTCGTGGCATGATTGTTTCCCACTTATTCAAAATTCCAAAGCAACCACCTTCCCCCTTGTAAAGTGTCTACCAATGCACACAAATGTTTGGTGTCAATACCGAAGTTAGCAGTAGAGCGAGACCACTCAAGGATAAGTCCAGGGTTTGCCGTTGAGCCAGTGGTATTGGCTCCAGGGGCAAGTGGGAAGTCAGCCGTGGCAGGGGCAGACCTTTGCAAGTTCCTAGACTTTTCTTTTTTGCTTTTTCATCGAAGGATATTGGAGGACTTTCCATAAATTTGAAAAGATTTGACTACGAATGGTATATTGTGTTTTCATCATGCAACGCCACAGCTAAACTGCAAAGCCTTTGGCAATGGCAATCCAACGTGTGCCGTTTTAGACCCACATTGGAGGAACGATAACCATAATTTGTTGGGCCCTTTGGGACTGAACTTTATGTGAAATCAAGATATTTAAGTATGAGGAATTCTTTCTCCTTCCCTAGATTTTTCCTAGGGAGGGCGTCCCCTATAGCCCTCTGATCAGGCACTGAGGACTGCCATCTGGCCTGCATGATGTGCCACCATGAAGAAAAGTTCGTTGTTTTAGCCAGGGGTGGTGTCAGGTCAGGGTGCAGGGGGTAATTCCCCATTCAGGGAAGGCTACCCCCGTCAAGGATATCTTACAACTTCGTAGAGAATGTCAATAGTATGCAATTGCCGACGGCGACACGTAGTCTCGACGAAAGTGGTACCTGTTTTGGCTCTAAAAGACGGCACGTGCTTCAATAAAAAACCTCCGAATTTAAATTTCTTCAGTAATAGCCCTAATTTTCCAAATATCTCCAACAAAAAACGATAATTTTTTAAAATATTTTCTTCAATAAAAAGCCGGAATTTCCGGTTCGCCATCCTTCCAGAAAATTTGGGAGTTTGCTATCCTTCCAGCAACTCATCCACCTTGTTAGGTCTTCGGGTTTCTGTCCCCCTTCCCCTCCCTCGTCGGGAAAATCCTGGGGCAACCCCTAGTTTCACCACAAAAAAGAGCGAACAGCTGTGCCATGGGCATTAGAGTCAAATCGCGGGCTCAGAGGGTCGTCACCCCATAGCATTCAGGGGCGAAATCATCAGCTTGCCCCCAAAATGTACAGTCGTAGTTATTATCAAAGAATGCAAATGGGGGGGGGGGATTTCAATATAATAGATTACTTTTGCAAAGTTAAAAGAAGTAAAAAGTTTTTAAAATGTATTACAATATTATTTCTGTGGCGCGCCGCGCATGCATCACACACGCTTATTGTCCAATAATTTAATTAGGACAGCGTGACTGATAATATTGCAAATAAGCCCCGTCAGTGCAGCTTCTATCCCCCCACACCCGTAAACCAGCTGCACCATGAAGAAACCGACTTGAATGCGTTAGCCCGGGTAAAATGCGACGGTAGGTCAGTATAGACCTTATGCATATGATGGCACAGAGAAGCGCTCCCTCGTTTGGACGAAAAGCGCGTATATCGTTGCAAGCAGATAGCTGATTTGTGCACCGGGGGATACGCGCGTCCGAATAAGGCTACACTGTGATAAATGTCGGTAAATTTACAGAAAATAAAACAAAGAAATAAATAAGAAATACAGAAATTTTCTGGTAACTAATTACGAGAACATTTCTGTATTCCTTTTGTATTTCTTTATTTTTATTTTAGGTAAATTTATCGACATTTTTAACAGAGTATTTTGGAAAAAATGCAAAAAGGGCGATTTTATGGTCTGTGTAGTGAGTATTCATTGCTATTTTTGGAGCCTATAGTTAAATGCTTTACACTAGTGACATTTTTTTTGGACATACCCAAAGCTTCCAGTAGCACTCGTAGTCCCGCCTGGAAGTGCCTGTGGAGCCCACAAAGTGCCCCAAGGGGGCTCCCGGACCCAGCGCAGAAGTCGGAGTGCTTAACGCTCCTGCCTACAGCAGTAGCGTAACTGCGGGGTGCTTGAAGTGGGGGGGGGGCAGGGATGAAAATAAGGTAAATGTACCGACAGAATATAGTCAATGTACGTACACTTAGTGTCAAAGGGTTCTCACTTTACAAGTCACCCCCGCACCTGTGACCCCCATCCACCCAGTGGTGGCGCCAAGATTTACCCGACGGGGGGGGGGAAAGACTCCCCGACGGGAGGGCCAGAGACCCGAAGCCTCGGACAGCTCCTATCCCGCCGAGAGGTTGGTGAGGGATAATTTGAAGAAAACCTGTATTCTATACCATGTCATTGCGGGGCATATTTTGCATAAAATTTGTATTTACTAGAGGAAAAAAGTTCCGGCCCAATTTAATGTTTTTGCCGGACTCTAAGCTGTGAAAAAGCGCGCGAAGCATCCGAAATTATTTTGGGTGAGCCTATACACTAAAACGAATCTGTGTTTATTTAAAGCTCACATGGGTCAATTGTCCTGGAAGTTGGACCCTATCGGGCACAACTTACATTTCCCTTCCCTCCTCGAGTCACTAGCCGTACCGCAAGGCAGATACAAGCAGACAAGAGAACATTAACTAAGTCTAGAGAAATGAGATGAAATTCCCGACATTTACACAGTTCCATGTATTCCACTTACGAAGTTAGCCTACTCGAAAAGATGGAAAGGGTTTGTAGCCTACTATACAGTATTTAGCTATAAGTAACGTAACTGAGGACCAGTGGATAAAGCGTGCCGAAAATTTGAGGTTTTATCTCAGAAATGACCCTTTTTGGAAAACCAGAATTTTCTCAAAAGGGGGCCAGACCATGCCAGCGACCCCACGTTCCGTCAGCTACTTTACCGAGGGGGTGGTGAGAGGTAGACATGAAGGTGCCTGACTATCCCACGCCATTGTAGGGCATATTTTGCACAATATCACTTACTACTTCAAGAGCCGACTTGCGCACTGATAGTGTTCTTTTGAGTCTGAATCGTGAAATTGCAAAGAGCGCCAAGCGCGCGAAAATTTTTAGTAGGCTTACACTAAAAACATAGGCTATGTAATTATTAAGAACAATAAAGAAAAAATAAAAACTGTAGCGGTTGTAGACCGTATCGGGGATAACATACATGTGTCGAAAGCACCTGGACTGCCGATGGAATAGCCAAACTCTGCTCCGTTAGTCGCTCTCCAACTAACCCTACCGCATGACACACACGAGAGAACAGCAAATAGCTTTGCGATATGGGATGAAATTTACAACCTCTACATAACCTCTGTGCTCTGCCTACATGTTACTTGGCAAGGGTGACAGGACTTATGCAATCTAGCTATGTGGAAAGGAACTATTGAAGAAACTGGAGTGACCCCCACAGCGCGCGTAGCGCTCTGAAAATTTTGGGTTCTTAAAAGAGAAATTACAAGTCCACTTGAGAGCGAAGACTGGTAAACCGTTGGGGAGACTAGTCGTCGTTCACACCGAGCGAATGTACCGATAAGATCAGCAAATGTACCGACAGACCATCACAGGAAGCCAAGTGGGGGCGACCGCCCCTGCCCCATTCAGTTACGCTAGTGGCCTACAGTGTCTAAAGCCTGTGGCGCCGTTGGGTCATTTGCGCTTTTTTGCCACAGGTAAATTAAAATAGAGATGTGCGCCCCTGACTCTCTGCTCAAATTTCGGAACAGTTGTGCAGCTAAGAGGGCGTTGAGAGTGCGACAAAATGATGCCCCCAAATCACCTTCCTCTTGTGTTTTCCAATGTCAGTCCACTGTGACATTGGTCCTGAAACCCATCCGAGGGTCCTTACGTACGAGACTCTGGGCCCCAACCCTTAAGGAAGACCAAGGGGTTCAGAGATTTCCCTGTTGGTTAAACTATAGTTCTTGCCTAAATTTCATAGTAACCTTCTTTCTTCTGAATGGAAATTGTAAGTAGAGGTTAAACTGGTAAACTTTCTGCTTTGTCACTTGAATGTTAAGTCACTATGCCAGTATGCCTATGTCCATACCTACTTACACATCTTGAATTTTCTAGACAGACAACATTTTCAAATGTCTCCCTCGCTAATTTAAGAAAGCTGAGAAACTACATATATGATACCAGATTTGTCCACGCAGTGGTAAAGGCTGTAAGTTAAACTTGTTGGAAGTTGCATTCGATTGGCAAAAAGATTTTTCCAGTGAAGGGGTGTGGTATTACGTGGATGCACACAGAAGAGCCACTTGTCCGCATAACTCGGACCATCCGAATTTCCAAGAAGTTTGCTATTTACAGTCGCCCCCACGAAAAACAAATTCCCAGATGAAGAGGCAGCTTGAATACAACGACAAGTTGATGGTAGAGGAAAGGGTATTGACAGGATTCAAAGGGCGGAGTGGGGGTACCCCGCGGAGAGGGCTCTGTTTGCTCAGCTCGTCAGCTTCCCAAACCATATATGACTGAACAAGGAAAACGTCGTCCGTACAGCCTGCTACGTAGGCAAGGGGGTCGATAAATGGTAGACGCAGTCTATCTAGGGAGTCGGGGGCATACCCCCCCCCCACATATATATATTATGAAGTCTGTTGCATTCAATGCTACCAAATAAAATTGTTTGCGTGATAGATCCGTGCCACAGGATCATGAATCATTAAACAGAATTACAAGGCTAACAAAAGTGTAATGGGGGTATCATTCCCCTGTCCCTGATCTGGGGTGGCTCCAGGACTTTCCTGAGGGAGTGTCAAGCTCCCCGACAGGTGAGGGCAGCATCCCCCGACAGAGTTAACAAGTAGTAATCGGAAGGATGATGACCGTAAAATTTCAGGTGCCAGCGCTTAGAGCACCAAACAATTGAGCTTTTATTACAGAAAATCTGAAAATTGTGGAGTTTTACTGAGGGAAATTGGGGAATTTTGAAAAAAATGTAGGTTTTATTAAACAATTTGAATTTTTGAGAGCAAAAGCTGTAGGTAATTTCGTAAAACTTCATATTCGCCTGAGGAAGATGTGATGTGTTTGGCTTTTGCGGAAATACTGGTGACGCTCTCCATCACATGCATGGCTCTGAGTCCACTGAAGGGTCCCGCGGTTAAGCCTGCAAGAATCGTTTGCACCAATAGGCAATAGCCCTTGCCTACGTAGCAGGCTGTACTGCATATTCCTTGTTCAGGTTTTGAGAAGCCCTTAAGAGGGCTGAGCAAACAGAGTCCTCTTTGCGGGGTACAATAGCCGTGGATAATAAGAAATGATCAGCAGCCACTTATTAATTTATTGAGGATACAAGTGAAGAGCGTCAAAGTTCTTACAATTTTAGGAATTTTTAGCTGCAACTAATGATGACGCTCGGCTGACTTTGCATAAAGACGCATCCTTGTAGTAAAATATGGCCTATATCCTCTTTCCTTTTATTTCTCAACAATTGCTTTCAACATTATTTTTTTCTTATTATTTCATCTAGTATGCAAGAAAAGGTTTTTCAAACCCCTCATTAGGCACTTCATCTTCGTTCCAACTAGCCTTGACTCTGCGCGAGGTTGCAGTACGGTGTCAAACTATCCAATTGTCCAGTCTGTGGTTAGCCGAATATCCCAAAAAGTGATAATCCAAGATTATTAAACGACAATTCAAGATTGTTATAATATATCGGAAAATTGATTCGGTATATAAGTAGGCAATTTTCGAGTATCTGTACTCGACTTTACTTCCTTCGATACCGTACTGGATTTTACGCCATATGTGGAAGACTATAAGGATGGACAAATCTCTAAGCTAATGCCATCTGCTCTGGTTTGGAAAGGGATGGAGATGGATATCTCATAAAGGTTGCTACCGTAATTAGCTGTGAAAAATGGGGGTGGGCCCTCAAAATAATTGCCCTTTCATCTTGCTGTTCAGGGTTTGACTGGCGGGCTAATAGCTTTGTATGACGGTTCCAAAGATGTACTCTAGAAAACACTCGGGTCAGGAGGGAACTGAACCAACATTTGGGGTCACAATTTAACCCAATTTGGGTCAAATGAAACCTTATATGGGTCATTCCTTGACCCAATAATTTTGGTCTTTTCCCTCCTGACCCTCTTTTGGGTCAAATTGACCCAAGTATTTTCACAGTGTGACTTAAGACGGAGAGAAATTTGAAGAGGGAAATCTCCGATACCCTAACAACATTAAAATGGGAATTTTTAGGACTCAAACGCCTGTCTGTCTGGGCTAAACAATGGTATTCCACTACGCCTGCATGTGCGCGCTCTTGATGAAGACCGAAGTCATCAGTTCCTGAGAGGATCAGATGCATATAAAGAGCGGCCATGATCAAGTCACGAACAAAGCGTACGATAGGAACAGACTTCGTAAAGAGGGCGACATGCATGGATCAGACGACGGAGTGGGTCATCAAATGACGACGGATTAACGAATAGACCATATGATAAAAAGCGCGTTATCAGATACGGATCTGATGACTAGTGGGCCATCACATAGGAACACAGACCATGTCTGACAAAAGTCATGCAATACAAGTGGGATTCGATACGGAACTGCAAAAACTGCGAGTCACAAGTCTTTGAGTCGAATTTCGGGATCGTCTAGTTTCAGGTGCAGTTATGATCTTAATTTTACATAGCCTTTCAATATGAATCGTGACATCAATTTTGAGTGTAGTCTTATGATGACTCAGCATTTCAATAATGTGCTGACGGTTGTGAAGAAGTTTGTTAGCAAACTTTAGCAAGTCTACAACCAAGGTGAGTATGGCGATCTTAACAATGGGACTATAATCACCAGTTCTTACAAACGAGTTCAAAGCTATAGTGAACTGCATTTAAAGCTAGCATATTTTATTAACAATTTGTGATTACGTGCACGTCCCTAATGAAGTACTCATCGATTTTTTTTCGGGGGGGGGGGGGGCAAAGACGTTTTGGTCCAGATGCTACACCTTGAAAGCAGAGGTCGTGACCACCATCGTCGTCCAGTCCCCCCACACCCGCCTCAAGCTGAGTCTGTGTATGGTACTCTAAGGTATGGAGAAAATATAAGTCTAATAGCTGTCTGCTTACAATGAACCAAATAAGGCACCTTCATAAATTCATTTCGAATCTGGGTTGGCAACTTTTTCGCTGACGATTGCCAGTTTGTCGATCCACAACATGGACAAGAGCACAGTCTAGATTTTTTATGGGGAATTGTTCCTGAGTAGGAGAGTCACACAGGATCAAACCCAAACCTTCTGACCCTCAGCCATGCAGATCCTCCACCTGGCTCAATTTGGGGATGAGGTCAGAAAAGGTGGCATTTCAAACGCCCTAAATGTTATATATAGCTCAAAAACACATATTTCAGGCTCGTAACCGTGCAGGTTGTCCAACGGGTAAGGACGATTTACTATCCGAACGAACCTTGAGGTAAAATTTGTCAGATTTGAATAAATTTATGAATACGAATGTAGTCCTTGGGTGTGGTTGTTGCCTATAGTGGAAGGTTACACTCGGATTTTCTGCCATAATGAAGGATTCTCAGATGGTAACAAGTGCACAATATTGTTAATTTTGAAGTAAATTTCAGTATACGTTCAAGTTTTGGCCTGAGCGGAACTCTCCTTGAAAAAAGAGTGTGTGGGGGTCCCCAACCCTAGTACCTCCATTGGTTACGGCCCTGCAGGATTTCAGTTTCTCGTCTGCCATTGTTAAGTCGTCATTATGGGAGTACCATAAATTTTCTTTCCTCAGCGGATACTCTCCATAGGTTGCAAGAACACACAATGACAAGTAAGTACGGTATGTCGCTTCGTTTTTGTCTAACATGCCAGCGTAGTGTACATGGAAATAGGACTTAAGGGGCCCTAAATTCGTTAATATTTGCTAAGTGTTATATTTGAAAACGGACCCGGTCACCGTTGCAAAACGGCATAGTAAGGGGTGTATTATACACAGCTGACGTAATGACGATAATATATTAAAATTAACAATAACTCATGACAAAGCCCATCGTACATTGTACATGGAATATATCCCCCAGAAATAGATTTATTATATGTCACCCTTACAAAACATACGTGCTCGTTGCTTTTATCTTCTTGGTTCGATTCCCAGGTCGAGTCGTACCAAAGACTTTAAAAATGGAACCTACTGTCTTTGTGCGTGATGCTCCGCATAAGCAATGGAGTAAGGGAAAACAAGCCAGTGAGCCACAACTGGAAAAAAGGCCGTGGTCCGCTCGACTTGAACCAGTTGGTTGGAAACTGGGCCGTTAAACCTCATCTAACTCTAACTTTATCTGCTTGGCGTACTGACTGTTTACGATGAGCGAAAGTGCTTTACAGTTTAAACATCCCTCACCCTCGCGATCCGAACTTAAAGGGAAAATCTCCTCATCCCAGGCAGTTTCAATTCTCCCAACTAAGTTAGTTTTAACCCAGTCCATAACTGCTTGTGAAGACACAAACCTAAAGTTTATCATAACGGTGAGCATACACGGCCCTAATGTGTAATCAGGACACTCTCTGTCGTGCATGTTGTGTAATATGAGCTACTCTGCGTCTTTTAAAGACAGACTGTCATCACCCCAAAGTATATTTTTAGTGTATGTATATCAAAATTCTCAGTTGGTGACTGCTCTTTGATTGACATCAAAGTTTGAAAATTTGAAAGATGCAGAGTAGCTCACATTCCACACAAGGCAGAGAGAGTACTTTTATTACATTTTATAGCCTTGTGTGCTCACCAGGACATGGCCTTAAGTAATAAAACAGGTTTATTCTTGCACAAGGAAGAGCCTTATACAGTTATGGGAGGAGCTAGAAGATGCATAGTTGGGAGAATTGGAACTGTCTGGGATCATGAAAATTCCCCTTTAAATTTTGTAACTCTGATGTCAATCAAAAAGCAGAAACCACCTGAGATTTTGCTTTCCCCCAAGTAAAAACAAATCACACTTGGAGTGATGAGTAACTGTCTTTAACCCAGCGACCGCCGACCGGAACCAGATCTGGACCACAGGTTGCCAACGCCCGCTTAAAAATAATTAACATATTGATTTTTTTCTTATTTTAATTATTTTTTGTGCCAGAAAAGCACCATCTTTACCTTGAAGATAATTCTATACCCGTTAAATACTCCCCTGCAAAGATTTTATCAAGTGCCTATTTATGTGTTGTGTGCGTCAGTAGTACAGTTTTCCTGCACGAATCATATGGAAATAATCGAACTTAACACTCACAAAGATCAAAGTACATGTTATACTAAAAGATATTAAATAGCCGAGTTTTTTTACAGAAAGGGAGTTAATGAACTACAGCAATAACAAATGATGACGTCAGAAGGTTTCCACACGTCTCTGGATTTTATGACTTAAGCATGGTTTTAGCATCCAACCTTGATAACTTTTACAGGATTGCCACCGGAGCGAAGAAACAATGTGAAAAGGCGTGTTACTTTTGATCTCCTGAATGATTAGTGATTCTTTTCGTATGCGGTAACTTCCAACAGAGCATTGCCGGCAAAGTCACCTCCCGCACCCCAACAACCACCCCATACAACCGTCGAACCGACCAGGGAGCCGGAAACCTCCCCTAAAGAGATCATAACTATGTGTACCCATTAACGTTCTTGCGCGGACACTTAAGAGTACCCACAGTCCATTGTTGCGGGCGTATAGGTCCACCAAGCTGACTTAAGAAGTGTCAAATTTTCTTATCCCACATTTTTTAAATTCTCCCAACTAACTCTGCTTGTAGATCCTCCTCCAGTCTGAATACTTCTATGCCACCTCTGAGACAACGCTACCCTGCACTGCATGATTAAATTACACGAGGCCATATTGCACAAGGCCATATTCTGCTGATTACACTACTGTGTGTCATTTTTCTTTTGATACATCCTCCCATAATCTAAGCTGTATGCATGTTATCTCAAACTTCATTGATCTATTTAAGTCATTGACCAATAAGAGTGGCTTTTATTTGAAGGTATAGTTTGAATCTATGACAATCAAAGTGCAGTCACCAGTTGTGACTTTAGACACCTAGGTTTCCTTCATATACTTGGGGTGACGCAAGGGCTTCTTGAAGTATTAAATTTATCCTGCTTTCTTTCGAAAAAAGCCCCTTTGATATTCCAGATGATTGAAGTGATATAAGAGACAGCCAAGTGAATTATTTATTCTTTATTTTCGCGCGGAGCACAGTCCAGAGCTCGTGTATACGGTTCTTGCATAGTCATTAAAGTACGCCCTCTATCGACTGGGCAGGAAGCTATCAGTAACAGCTACACGGTCTTTGCAGCTTCAGTCATGGAAAACCAATGCATTTCGGAGAATAAAGATAATGTTACCAATTTCATGGCACCGGCGGGGCTCGGTCATTAATTCAACTTGAGGTGACTAAGTTAATTCTTCTATAAAGTTTTCAATTTGTCTAGATGCGATAAGTCTCTTTAGTGTGTTTGTTATGGGGCAGGGAGGGTTGGGGTCCTCCAGCAGACCCTAGAAACTTGAGAAAGGTAGGTGAAAATGATTGTAATGTAGGCATGAATCAGATCTGCTCAACACTCCTGTGCATGATTAGTAATTGATGTGCTTGCTTAGATGTAGGTCTCTGAATAAATAGGGGGCATATACATTCGAGTACTGTGTGACTGCCATGGAAGTTTGTTTCGGCACCCTGGACATCTGATGGTGGCGCCTGCCACGACTGTTTAAATTGAGTCCGGGACCTTATGGGACTAAACAACCGCTATCCGTGTACAAACTGAAAATAATAATCCAGGCCTTGAAGGCCAGACGGCAGTTATTTTACGACGCTAAGCAAACACAAATATGTAGGAAGACGATATAACCTTTTCAACGTTCCAGTTTACCTCTCATATTTCAGTGACGGCACAAATCGTGTGGCAAGAATGAAGGCTTGGCACTCGCCGACAGGACAGGGCAGTGGCGTGTGCAGGATTTCGGAGGTGGGGGGCACAACCTGTGATTCCCCCGACTGACATGGAGGAGTGTCACAAGTGCACCGAAGGTGCACCACGAGCGCGAAGCGCGAGTTTCCACGCGTGGGGTCCAGGGGCCCGCGCTAGGGCCCCTGACGGGGTCCAAGGGCAGAGCTCCGGTGGGGGTCCAGGGGGCGTAGCCCCCGGGAGATCCTGCAATATAAGGTAATAAGACCGCCGTAAATTGGTTATAGAGGCCTTATTGATCAGGTTTCGTTTGTTTCAGATTTTGTAAAATTCGATGTTAATGACGGAGAGTTCAGGTTATCATCTATACGTTGTAAGCTGCAGTGTGCTACAGTATTTGTTACATACATTGACATGACTGTACGTTTAAGATCACGAGGCCAGTCAAGAAGGCTGCTTGAAATGATCGCAAAAGTTAACAGCACTGTTTCATCCTTAAACCTATATAGTTTTACCATTACAGATGGTTTAAAGTGACTAGTGCGAAGCGTGAAGGAAACTTAATGATAGTAGGCCTACCTGCACCATGGGCCAGATATTGATATTGATAGCATCCTGTCTGATTATTCACTGAAGGGCGATTGGAAGAGCTCTATCCTTTGGAAAATGACCAAATAATGAAAAATTTTCTCCTAATCCCACTCTGTGGGCGACTTCTAAGTTTTGAGTGCCAGGCATGGCACCAGGATTTGCCAGACGGGTGGCCAGACGGGCGGAGGCAACGACCCGAAGCCCCGACAGCCCCAATGCCGTCAGGGGGATGGTGAGGAGGGATCTGAAGAAAACCTGTGTACTAAATCATGCCATTGCGGGGCAAATATTTCATAAAATGTATATAAACTAGAGGAACGTAGTTTCGGCGCTGATTTAATGTTTTCCCCAGAATCTAAAGTGTGAAATTGCAAAGCGCGACGCGCGGAAATTTTTTGGGTTATCCTACCAGAGAGTTGCTAGAGACTCCCTGATCCTACACTAAAAAGAATCGGTACTTATTAAAAGCTAACAAAAGTCAATTGTCCAGGCAGTTTGTCCCTATCGGGCATAACTTACATTGTGCTTCTCTCCTCTTGTCACTATAACCGTACCGCACGACAGACCCAAGAGAACATTGACTAAATGAGATGAA
Source organism: Holothuria leucospilota (assembly GCA_029531755.1). Taxonomy (NCBI): domain Eukaryota; kingdom Metazoa; phylum Echinodermata; class Holothuroidea; order Aspidochirotida; family Holothuriidae; genus Holothuria; species Holothuria leucospilota. Next base: position 25,622,786 of record CM055965.1, read on the forward strand.
ATTCCCAACATTTACATAAATTCATGTATTTATTCTACTTCTTCAGTTACTTGAAGGGTGGAAATGGTTTGTACTACATTTAGCTATAAGTAACAGAACTGAGGAAGAGTGGGCCGGCAAAGCGTACCGAAAATCTTGGGTTTCATTGCAAAAATGAACATTTGAAAGCCAAAATAAGTAAACCGATCATGGGTGGAGACAGAATTTTCCCGACAGAGGGCTGGGCCATGCCAGCGACCCCAAGCTCCGACACCCCCTCTGTCGAAGAGGTGGTGACAACGGGATATGACTTACTACCCGTGCCATTTCAGGGCATATTTTGCATAATATCACTTAATACTTCATGAGCCGAGTTGCGCACTTTGTATAGTGTTCCTTCGAATCTGAAACTTTGAGCGTGCTAAAATTTTTGGTAGGCTTACACAAAAAAGATATGTGATCATTAAGAACAAAAAGAAAAAAAAAACAGAAAAAACTGTAGGGGTTCTAGACCATATCGGGGATAACATACATTTTATCGAAACACCTGGACTACCCTATGAAATAGCCAAACTTTGGTCCGTGAGTCGCTCACAAACTGACCGTACCGCATGACACACACAAGAGAACAGCAACTAGGCTTAGCGACATGGGATGGAATTTTCGACCTCCACATAAACAGTGTACTCTGCCTACATATTTCGTGGTAAGGTTGGCAGGCCCTGTGCTATCTAGACATGTGGAATGGAACTACTGAAGATCCTGGAGTGACTGTACAGCGCGCGTAGCGCGCCGAAAATTTTGGGTTCTTATTAGACAAATTGTCCTCTCTCAGGCGCCGTCGGGGACTGCGTACTCTATCGTATCGATTAAGACTCCCCGATGGGGTCCCCTGTCCCCACCTGGCGCCATCCCCAGTGCTCAGTGTGTCTCTTCAATCTTTCCCTCTTCCCCTAGCCCTTAAATCCCCCGACTAAGGGATTTTCCCCCGACTGACTTCGGAAGTGGGGGGGCCTGTGCCCCCCCCCCCGGCCCCCCTTTGAACACGCTACTGGGACAGGGGTAGTTTGCACTCTCACTCATAGTTTTACAATTAATTAGGTACCACACTGATTAAAGGCTAGATCTCACGGCCAGTTATGCAGGCTGACTTGGTACTGGCTGTGCTTTGCCTTTTGTGCAAAGGTGCATATATCGCATATATTTTGTTAATACGATACTTTCAGGTAGTACTGTAGCCGCCGTACACCCTTTGCAAAGGTGTGACGTACTTCCGCTTTCCTCCCATTTATTCCAAATGCACACCACATGCCGTATCCACGCATAATCATCATAGGCCTTTTTAACGTAATAAAGTATAGCTGGAGCCGGGCCCAGGCAAGAGGGAAAACTGGCTTCTGACTTAAGAGTCCCGAAGGAAAGCTCATTCAATGTGTTAGCACATCGGAAAAGGTCCTTTTCTTGTACGATCTGAACCAAAAAGCCGAGAAAACATCGCTTTCACTCTAATTTGTACTGTTAGCATAAGTATTTGTGGAGCAGAAAATCTTCCGTGTAAAGTTTGCCACGCACGCGAAACCAAACTGTTCGGGAAAGTCATGATACTACTAAATGATCACCAACTTAAAAACAAAAACAGCCAGTCCAAACATGAACCGTCGTTGCTGAACCTATAACTATCTCCTCACGTTTGCCTAACAGCTATATCTTTCACCTAATTGTGCGGAACCATTTTCAACTGGGGACACTTTTACCCGAAATGTTAAGCAAAATTTTGCACGAATATCCGAAAATAGTCAATATAATGCCCGAATCGGGGCAAGTGAAAGCCATTACCACCCCCCCCCCCGCCTCCCGGCCTCGAAAACCTACATCTTTCATAATGCTCCTCAATTGACATTCCTGTTTGAGGTAAGTAAATGAGGAGGATATCATTAATAAACTACAATTGTCAAATGACAAAAGGAAGGACAACACACGATACAGTATACCTGGGTATATGTTAATTCAAATTGCTTATGACTACTTCTTCCCTTTAAGTCTTTAAAGACGAGTTAAATTCATTTCTGACGTCATTTGTAGCGTCATTACGTAGTTTTATTAAAGGGAAAAAGATAGTGCACGGGATATAAGTCAAATGGCCGAGATGTTGTAAAAAGCAAACAAAATTAAATTAAAAATAAATAAGTAAATTCATGTCTTCGTGGAGGCCAGAAAATTTACAATCGAGCGACCTGTGAAGGGGTTTCAAATTACAACTTAATGCCAAGTGGCTCCCTGTGTTAGACATGTTGACTCAAGCTTTGATTCTTTTTCATTTAGAATGCACTTTATAGGTCAGTTCAAATGTAGGAAAAATCATATAAAGCTACTTTGACCCTTCTGGGAATCGAATCCATTAGCTTCGAGATTACTGCAAGTTTTATGTAACAAATGTCGAAACCTTAATCTGGATAATCCACTCAGCTATGTGTCAAGGGCGGGGTCAGTATCATGCTCCGTAGGACATTGCGAGAACGGACCTGGCGCATTCTATATATATATATATATATATATATATATATATATATATATATATATATATATATATATATATATATATTGCATTCTTTTGGTATTCTTACACATGTACTGTGCTGTACGTTCACGTAAGTCTACTTGCACCTAGACGAATATCATGCGTACATCATGCGTAAACATGTGTACGTAGAGTATTACTATCATACACGTTTACGTACGTCCATATGTATTACACTCTTTGTAATTTCTTAATTTTGTTCGTATGGTTGTCATACATCAGTAGGACCTTCTCCCCTCCTTCGAACTTCCCTCCCATGATCACCGTTCTTGCTTAAAATGTAATCATCAGAACTTACCCTACTCTCATATCTTATTATTAAATTCCCCATCCCTTTAAGGTAGACGCACACTGAATCTTCCCTACTAAGTTGGAAACAACCGTTGCCACTCGGTGCGATGCAATCTGGTAGGTGGGCCTTTACTTTGTATAGTGTACACACAAACCTACAGATATCATATTAACTTAAACGAATGCTCCGTTATTCAAAGTTAAAATACGGTATCTTATAACGAATGTTCTCGATACACGAAGTTATAAGCTGGCGGCGTTAAAGTGCAGAATGAACGGCAGTGTTCAAAAAGTTCCCCTTATCATAGGCCTATATTGGAGTAGAAATGATCTATGAATAACTGATGATCTTTTTTTTCTTCCTCTTTTGATTGGTTGGTAAGTTCATGAGATCAGATTACCTTCATAGCAGGTGTCGAATATGTACTCCTCTTGGCGTACATGTTAGTATTACGAGTGCAGCCAATATAGGCGCAGGAGTAATACACGTCCGCTGGGTGGGCAAGAGACAGATTGTTATGTTTCAACACTTTATTTAAAAACAAAATTGTTACTCACAGTACCTTTCTCACATTCATTTGTCCTCGTAAAGGGTTCGAAATTTTGTATGATCAGAAAATGACATGATATCACCCCCCCCCCCCGGAAAAAAATCCACGAGAATTTTTGTACTTTCTACTTACCAGGGCTGTAAGGCCTATCCGAGTCAGGCTAACCTGATTCCGAGCCAATTTCGATTCCGGTGGCCACCAGTTTCGAGTCCAGTACCCTCCAACTCCGAAGTAATTCCGATTTCAGTGTCCCCAATTCCGGGCGACTTTGGAGTCGAGAACTTGTAAACGGACACGGGTCCGGCAATGAATCTGAGTCCGTACTGGGAGTTACAGCCCTGCTAATTACCCTTAAAAACATTAAGCCGGACCCCCCCCCCCTCTGTAGGCCGTGTGCCTAGCAGGGGCGTATATACATGAATTCGCATGTTTTTGAACTCTTCTGGGACCAACTACAACTTTCCCTATTTTTCCAAGGGAACAGACGAGTCAGGGCAGGTAAAAGATCAATTAACTTTTTAACTAACTGGATTTGAGACCGACTTTTTGGCGCTCAGAGACCGACTTTTGATTTTCACGGGGTGTCACCCCCCCCCCCGTGCCTAACTTTAACTTGGCCTGTGGGAATTTAGGACAACTTACTCGTGGGGGCCTAGGTATTTTTGATACACAAATTCTTTGAGTGTCATTGTGACTAGAGGGTAATTCACTCCACATTTAAACTAGTTTTATACTATCAGTATTTGCAGCCAAGGGTTACTCACGCAAAGGATACACAAAGGCGAAATAGGTCAGAACTATGCCTGTCTACGTAGAAACGGAACTACGCGCTGAAAAACATGCACTATGAAAGAATATTTTTGATATAATATTTGTTGTCAAGTTACTATACTACTTACGATAGCATGGAAACTCCTACCTAACTTATTTTCGTTTGCTTGATTCGACAATTTATCCCGACCCACAATTGGGGAATGGGGGATGGGGGAGTAGGTGCACAACTGCACAACTCACGGTTTGGAACTGGATACGCCAAAATTTGACTGTATTTCACGCGGACGAAAAAGAGAGTTTTGCAGTCAGGTACGTAGGTATCTAGGTGAGCTCCGATCACCTATTCAATACCTTTGAAATCAATAAACTATGGCGCACTTCGCTTTGTTGTCATTTCATTATGCCCTCGGCGACTTACGGTGAAAGCACCGGTCAAAGCTTTTGCCGCAGTCAGATTCTAGACATGAAATTAATCCATTAGCCTTACTGTGGCAATCAACTTCGGTTGCCAGCGTCAGAGAACATGCGCACAGAACAACTGCCAAGTTGAGACAATTTGCATATCCCTGGATCGATAAAAAAGACACTGTGAACACCCTTTTAGTGTGCCCCAATGCTAATTAACTCCCAGCTTGAACACTGTGGCTCACAAGCAGCATCACGCTCACCTTGAAGAAGTTGAGAAATACTCTGTCGTTAAGCAGTAAAATGAATGGTGCGTTCTTAATTAAACTGACTTGTTTGCTTAAAGGAGTGTACAAGTAATTAATCTGACGGGGCTTTTGATAACGGTGGAGAGTTTTGACAACATACGAGGTTTACTTTGAGATCTTTATCAAGTTTGCTAGTTGTTGACATTTGAAATATAGCCATATTCGTTTTATTCTATCTTGGTTTTATTATATGCTTATTAGTCCTGTCCTCGTGATATCTTGATTGATCATTTATTTACAGGCAGGAGAAAACTACAGGAAAGTAAAACGTTGTAAGAATACTTTTAATAGACGTTCAATCATGGCGGCACTTTGTTTATCGTGACAGAGAAATAATTCATACAGGTTTTTCTTTTAGTCTGAAAGGAAATCATGGTAAACTATTGTAACCTCAGTCTACAATACAGAATTAAGGAACATTTACACTTGAAAACGAACACGATTGTGTCTGGGTGATAGCCTATCTTCATTACCTTGCTATGGTAGAAATCATAGTATCATGACTCTCCTGATTGACGAGGTCATGTTCTACGGAATGTTTCAACAAACTTTGATCAAACTGATTCAAAATGAAACTTACAACCGATCGTACATATGTCTATTTCAATTTTAGTGAACGTTTTGCTTTTGACCAACCGGTGCGACTATACATATGAGAATCAAGCGAAGTTGTATTAACTAAGAGTGTAGTTTCATTCCCCTAGTGTTCATTACTAGGTATCGGGTTGAGTGCAACGTCTGTTGTTTTCTCTTGGAAAATCGTTGGAGGGTCTTGGCAATCTGACGGTAGTCGACATATTAACAGATTAAGGGACATGGGTATGCCACGGTACCTGTTTTGTCTGCCGTCGGCATTTACTGAGTCTCTTTCAGGACAAACACACTTACATTTTCATAATTACAAAAGATTTTTCATACTTAAACGTTGTTAATTCTCCATTGAATATACAATGATATTTACAAAGAGTTCAAAAGAAGGCAAGCACGGTGCGGTACCTGATAACAAAAGAAAAACAAAATTGTAAGATCTCTCGATCTTACTTAGCGAGGTGAAGGCGAAGCATATCCGAATCCGAGGTCCTGTTGTTACAAGAATAGTCAAGTGATAATGTCTTCACTTTAAAAGACACCGACGGAGTTGCAGGAGAATACGTAATAAAATGGGAAAATTGACATTTTAGGTGCTCCCTTGGTGCACCGGCCTGCATAGATGGCAAAATAATGAGCTTGTCTGAAATAAGATATCCTGAGATAACTAAATTGGTTTGTAAAGCCTGCACGAATCACGGTGAACAAACTACTACTGCTCCGCAAGACATTGGCACACCCGGATAAAGAGACACCACTGAGGTGAAAACCACCTTATGCATGTGATGTTACAGAGCAGAAAGTGCCTCATCTGGAGGAAAAGTGTGTATCATTGCAAGTTACACCAACAAATGCAGACAGCTGATTTGTCAACCAATCGTATACGGGCGTGCGAAATCTTCCCCATTCGTGTACCTGTATTTCATTGTTTTTCTACAACCTGCCGTCGCGTGACGTCAACGCATAAGGTCAATAGGTCTGGACATGGGCGTCAATAGGTTGGGGACGGGGACACATGTTCCCCCCAGTTTTGAGAGAGGAGAAAATTTCCCCTTCACTTTTTCCTGAATCCTAGTAAAGATAGTACTTTTGTTCATTCCAAAAGTTAGCTGATTCAATGAATTCACTTCGAAAACGATGGAAACAACCATTTAATGGATTTAACTCCTGGGAAAATGCCTCAGATTACTTCACATATCATGTGGCCTCCAAATGTTTTCAGGGGTCTTAAGTGAGCCCTGGATCCCTCGCTTCTAGGGCTTTGCGATTCGCGTTTGAAGTAGGGCTGGTCAACGTATCCCTCGATGTTGAAAAGTTGTTGACGGTCTTGGATCTGGAGGGCAATTGACGTGGTCCTCGGAAAACTCTCCCCCGGCCCCAAACAATATCCCCAGGACAATTTCAATTTCTAAGGTGGGAAAATGTATGTGAGGGGTAATTGTCAGAGAGAATGTAGTATCTTAGTGTTCTACGATGGCAATGAAATAACCAACTCCTAGATCACGTTTAGTTTCCGTTTCAGGTTGGGAACATGCATATAGGCGTAGAAGCCCAAGTTGACTTGTGGAGGGGGTGGGTGGGGGCTGTAACGACTTGCCCGAAAAATATAACCCAAAGTTTCCGCGCGTTCCACAAGCGTCCAACATGTTAATGTATGTATCATATAGGCATGTATCGGTTTATCTCACCGCTTGCCAATTATATACAATTATTCGCCGTGAGTTACTCCCCTTCCATATTGATTATAATTTTTATGTTTTTCTCTCATGGGGTGGGGAGCATGAATTCTGTTGTGTGATCGCCGGCCTGGGGAGGGGTGGAAGGAGAGGGGGTGTCCCCCTCCCCTTTGAGAATTTTTGAAAAATTAGGTGTCCTTACATGCAATCTGGTGCCACAAATACTGCCTTTGAAGTAAAATTTGTATTAAAAAATTTCCGTATTTTAGGTACTAAAAAGAAAAAAAATCTGCATCCATGAGGGAGGCATGACCCAATGGCCCTCTAAATATACAACTGATTTATGGTACGCACTTTACACCTATTTATGGTGGTGTACCCAAATGATTTCATGGTGTCAATTTACACGGCCGTTTAAGTTACATCGTAGAGTTCAGCCATATTTTGTGTAAAAATGTATGCCGTGGTGTCAATATTTATTCGATCTTGGTTTGTATTTGGCCGCACATAAGCAAATATGGAGTGACCAAATATTTGGCAGTGTCAACGTGAATATGGGGTATTAAAATATTTGGCCGTTCAATGGGATTTGGAATGTCAAAATATTTGGCCGTGTTAAAGAGAATACCGATCGCCAAAACATTTAAAAAAAATAAAAAAAAATGTGGCGTTACAAAATATTTGGCCGTACAATTATAATTACCAAGGAAGTTTTTTAACTATTGATTACCTTAGGCTACATCATTGCATTATTTTTCTTTCAGTAGGTGCCCGAAAAATTCTCAGCATGTTGTCCGAATTTTCACAAAAATATTTGGTTGGGGGCTGCAGCCCCCCAGCCCCCCCCCCGGCCTCCTACGCCTGTGAGAACATATTCGTGGTTGTAACTCGAACACAGGGTTTAAATTGCTCTCAGACGATAGGAAACCTGGAGGCACTGAGAACATGCACGCGCCTCACCCAATTTTGGCAATAAATAAGAACTGTGCCAAACCTAGTGAAAGTAGAAAATACCACTTTTGAAGAGTAATTCTACAAAAATGTGTCCCACCAATAAGATTTTGCCCCTCCCGTTTCTTCAATGTTTCTTATCGGCCCGTCTCAGCTAGATTCGTAGCCAGAGGGTGGGGGTTGGCAAGGGGAGGCACTCTCTGGAAATTTTCGCTTATCCTTAATTTAAATTTACTATTAGCTTAATGAATTTTAGCGCATGCCGCCCCTAAAAATTATTTCGCCCTCTGTAGTCCCGAAAGCTATCTCATCCCTTCAGTACCTGCCTTTGTCTGGCTACGGGCCTGGTCAAGCAATGCGCCTGTATGACATAGATGCACCTCGGAGCAGGCTTTTGGTCAGTAAGTCCGTAACGTTATATAATCTATTGTATTGGAAATATATAGAGTCACAGTGCTAAAAGATAAACGTTGGCGCTGTGATAAATATCATGACTGAGGGAAGATTTGCTATGTCCCTGCAACAGGCTCGTTAAAGGTGCGTTCACACCAAAACCGAAATCTGCTGCGATTTGCGGGCGGGACGCGGAAATTTTTTTCCTAGAAGAAAATAGGGGCAATTTTATTTCAACGAAACCTTAGAAAATCGCCCCATTTAATCTGAGATAAAAAATTTCCTGTCTCGCCGGTAATTACAGATGAAATATTTTTTCTACGTCGCTATCAAATTTCTGACTGTGGTGGTAAATTTTGATATATATATATATATATATATATATATATATATATATATATATATATATATATATATAAATAAATCGTAAAACAGGAAACAAATAAATGCATCACTAGTTGACTTAAAAAGTACAAAATAATCCAAGATTTAAGATTTTTTAAGATTATTTTGTACTCTTTAAGTCAACTAGTGATGCATTTATTTGTTCCTGTTGTACGATTTATTTTTTCGGAGTACACGTGGGACTCTCCTCTTTAATTATATATATATATATATATATTTATATATATATATATATATATATATATATATATATATATATATATATATATATATATATATATAATCGTAAAAGGTGTTAACCAGTCAATGGTAAAGTGCTCAACCTGTAAAGGGAGCTAAAATATTGAAAGGTTGGCCCTTACGAAACAGTTCTGTAAAGCTGTCTTGTAGTAACCCAGTTACAACCTTTCAATATATATATGTATATGTATATATTATATGTATACATATATGTATATGTATATATATATATATATATATATATATATATATATATATATATATATATAGGATATATATATATATACATATATATATATATATATATATATATATATATATATATATATATATATATATATGCAACTGTAGAAAATCCGATGAATGTCCTTTAAATGGCAAATGTTTGGCGTCGGACATAGTATACAAGGCGCAGGTCCACCATAGCAACGCCAGTCATTCATATATCGGCATGTGCAGTGGCCCATTCAAAATGAGATACTACAACCATACCAAATCATTTCGGAACCAAGCTTACGCGAACGAAACTGAGCTATCTAAATTTGTCTGGGATCTCAAAGAGAAAAAGCAAGATTTCTCCATTGAATGGACAATTCTGAAACACGCGAGCACCAAGAAAAAGACAGCTGCGCAGTGCAATTTATGCCTGGAGGAAAAACTAGCAATCATCACTGCTCACGCACGTAAAGAAAGCCTTCTTAACAAAAGAAGCGAACTGGTGTCTAAATGTAGGGATATAGGACTATTGAACCGTGACAGGAGAAAGCGGTGATCTTGACCAAAAGGGAGTTTTTCTAGTTTTAGGAGCTCACTTGCCTGAGGATCGCCGTAGTGCGTGAAACTTTAAGTAGCAAGGCTAGATCTATGTTTATGTTATTGCAGCTCTACTTTATGTGTTGAGCACTTTTTTTCAGCCAGTGTCGGGTACACCTTCTTAGTATATATATATATATATATATATATATATATATATATATATATATATATATATATATATATATATAAACATATATATACATATATATATAAACACTAAGATATATATATATATATATATATATATATATATATATATATATATATAGATATATATATATATATATATATATATATATATATATATATATATATATATATATATATATATATATATATATATATAAACCTTCAGTGAAATATCAGAATACAAATATATTTCAAGTCCAGGAAAAAGGTGAACGAATTTTCGGCACAACAGTGCCTTTATCAAGTTACAACCTTAAATGAGAAAGAAAAATAAACGAGACTTGAAACTCAACAACACAGAAGAAAGCTACATAAAAGAAAGCAACAAAAAGGGAAGTCAACCGTAGCAGATGTATGTAAAGAACTAGAAGAAAAGAAAGCAAACCTAAACGAAAAAAACTCACCATAAAGGGCTTGGTGAGAAAATGAAAGACCTGCTTAGCGAGCCCTGACTCTGGGTTTCCTGGTCTGGCAGTCGAAACCATCGTTGACATTAAGACCCATAGGTGAATATATATATATATATATATATATATATATATATATATATATATATATATATATATATATATATATATATATATATATATATATATATATATATATATATATATATATATATATATATTCGATTCTCCTCAAAACCTAAGCTGAATTTTGCAATGAACTGATTAATACGTCTTATTCTTTTGCTTGGGGAGTTTGTACTGCAGATTGATACAAAAATATGAACCTCTTTTAACTCTGTTATGATGCCTTTCAGTGACGCCGTCAGGATTTTAAAGCCGGGGAGCAAGTAGCAAATGGGGGAGAGGCTAGCAAAAATGTTGGGTGTAAGGCGCACATTGCTCCTGTAAACTACATACCTTTGTACAGGAGCGGACTGGGGGAAAGTGGGGGCAAAGGTGACGACTAGGGGCAAATGCCTCCCATACAGCTTGGTGGCGCCACTGCTTTCATGTACCTTAATCATTAAGGCTTAATGAGTTAAACTTCTGGATTTCCAAGGTGGACCTTATATCATTGTACATTGTTACAAGGTATGCTGTGAATAAAAGGGCATGGTGAGATGGGGTAGTCCGAGAGGTTTATAAAAGAGTGAAGCTCCTTGCACATGAGCACGCAAAGAAATACTCTCACACAGGTTAAGTAAAATAAGAAATAACTTTGAAAAAATTAGGCAAAATTATTGTAAAAACTACACGTATCTCGAGCAATGAAGTGAAATTAATAAAAATAAATTATATTTTAAAAGCGCTTTACACTGAGAACAGACTCAAAGCGCTGTACAAAATCAAAGGTCAAAAAAAAATCATCGTCCTACCGAAAGGAACAAAACAATAAATGTAAACATCAAAGAATCACAAAAGCATTGAAAAGTAAAAGAGTAAAAATACAAAAACGCAAAAGAGTACCAGATCAGAAAATAAAAGCAAATTATTATATATTAACAAACACGAATACGAAAATCAATATAGATCAAAAAAGTAAGTTTTTAGAATTCTTTTGAAGGAGTCAATATTTGTCATTGCACGTAATTTGGCGGGGAAGCTGTTCCAAACATTGAGCGACGATGAAGCAAAAGCACGATTACCATAGTAATTAGTTTTGGTAATCTTAGGTGGACATAGCAAAACCTCAGATGCTGATCTCAGAGACCTCCCTGGCTTATGTAAATTAATTAGGTCACTCAATAAACTGGAGCCAACCCATGAAGTGATTTGAAAGTAAGTAAGACATTTTTATACCAGATACGCTGTGTCACAGGTAGCCAGTGGAGGTCCCTAACTACAAGCTTCATGTGTTAACATTTTGCGCATCTTGTGATTAGTCTAGCTGCTGAATTTTGTACTTTCTGTTATTTCGCAATCTCACAATAATTTACTGTGTGAAAAGTCAAAGTCAGTGGGCGATTTCTCAAATATTGGGGGGACATGTGCCCCTGTCCCCCCAGGATCGCTGCCCATGCAATTTGATAATCCTGTAGTCCATATAGCAGAGCATTGCACGAGTCCAAAAGAGACGAAACATACAATGTAGAAATTATCCTTTACTTGAGCAAGTACACAAAATGAAGACAATTTCTACATTGATAATGTGTGAAAGTTTACTTACAACTTCTGGAGTTCTTGTTTAACATTTCTGAGAGGGTAGAATGTCAAAAGGACGTAAAAAATGTATCTTGACAATAGACTCTTTTCCCAATAGGAATTACAAAGGATTGTGGGATAGAATTTTGGTAGGCATCATTTTTTGATACACACCAAAAATGCAAAATGCAAAATGGCATTGACAACAACATTGCCTACCAGAACTCTATCCCACAATCCATTGCAATTGCTATTGCGAAAAGGGTCTATGGTGAGCCTGCATTAATTTGATTTTTCACTTTCATCAATACCGGTATACCTATCAAACTATTTTATGATTGTTGTATTTCATAAGTATAATCGACGACAGGTAGGGCCTTATTACTTTTATAGGGACTCAGGAGCAATACCTTTGAGGGGCGTGCACCTGCAGCAGTGCTGAGTGAGTGAAGGGAATAAAATGGTTCAAAAATAAACGAATCAAAGGTCTTGGGTTGAAGTAGGGAGTTGTTGTGGCAACTGTCTAGTTAAAGTAGGACTGTATCAGTATTTTAAACGGATTTTAATCAAACGACCTTCATTTAGGGCAAACTTTTGCTTTTGATGTTTGTATTAGCCTAAATACCTCTGATAATGTTTTTCAAAAACTAAATGATAATTGAGGAGAATATTTCTATGATCTGGTTATTAAAATGATCGCTTGCAATATTTTAACTCAGACCTGTCTAATGGCGTCGGTGATATCCACGAAAGTAGCCCACTGACGGGGGCAAGCTCGGAACTTAGTCAGAGCATTTTTCATATACGAGAAAGACCAAAACAATGTTAATGTCAATAATTTGAGTTAGGTCTACGTTTGAAGTGTGAGAAACCTCTATTTCATTTGCAATAAACAGATAAAACCAATTTCACTTTGGCATATGATGAAACAGAGAGGTTCGTTCGAACCATGGCCCCTCCCGATGAAAGTGGTCTTCTTTTTTCGCTGCTTAGACTGCCTACACTATGAAAGCTTAACATGAAAAACGTGTGGGCCTACAGCTGTGAAAGAATTTGAACCGATAAAAGCCACCTATGTTATCATGTGACGAACATATCCGCTAAACGCTGCAAGAACGTGGTTTCCCGAAAGAAGCGTAATTTAAGGAATCAAATTTATTTTTAAATTGTTAAACACACAGACCAAAGTCCACATACACTATGGAATCAACAATGGATATTAAAACCATATTGTGCGTTTTATTCTGAGGGAGTCCTGCAGTCAGGTTGATAATGTAGCCACATTGCTTGCACAAGTAAGACTAAAGACTCAACCCATTTGCAACGATTCTGGAAGTGACACTTGTCAAAAATATACACCGCTGTCATTTTCTCTCGGTCGTCCATGAATAATTGAATGTGAGCTATGTGAAGTTTTATGGGGAGATTGTCTGTTACTCCATTTTATGGGGAGATTGTCTATTATTCCCTTTTATGGGGAGATTGTCTTTAACTCCTTTTTAAACGTGAAACAAAGATGACATGTGTTTAATCATAGTGAAGTAGCCTACACATCGTATCGGGCATTTTCATCAGGGGACGCCAATTCAGTCAAAATATGACGTGCAAAATAGCCTGGGAAGAATTCGTACAGAAGTGCGTAAGAAAATGTGTAGACCTACCCTACGTAGGCTACAGGCAAATCAATAGAAGTATTGGGAAGTTTTAGTAGTGCCGCGAAAAAATACATGCCAATTATGTCGATGAGAGCCCAATTTTCTTTCATATCGTCACATTATTTATTAAAAATCTTTATAGCTATATTTTCCCCGCAACAAGGAAATATTTTGATCGCTATCAGTACCGACTAAATCATGATACGTTGGGTAAATCCAGTTTTCATGAGATTTGTGTGAAGGATGGCATTCCTAATTATTGACTCAATCAATAAAGAAACAAATATTCTTTTCACTTGCACTGTGTCCCCCTCCCCCTCCCGCATCTCTTGTTCGGTATCACTCACTGGGTGTTTCAAGGACAATAGTAGCCATTGCATATGTGCTGTTTGTAGTAAAATTCTTTCTTTAATGATCAGTCCGAATTTTACCTTCAACTGCACAACATGTGAATTACTAGAGAATATACGTATAGTAGAAATTACTTATTGTTTCCGTGTTCTTGTTCGACTGGACATTATAGGTGGGCATGTGTGATACACTAAAATGGGGGGGGGGGGGTACATTCTCCCTCTACTAGTTTACATGCTACATGCTGTATGGAATCTCGATCAATGGCCAGCGCCCTTTTGGTCTGTACTGGCCATCACAACTCTGCAACACGACCCTAAATACTATTTTAATGCAATGAACGTCTGGCCGTGTAAAACGTCTACGGCTTATACTGTCTTTGATTCCATGAATCCATTGAACAAATTGCGAAATGTTTCATGGTGAATGTAAACGTCTTTTATTCGTTTGTCAAAAGTTTTAGAAGATTATTACGAAATTTGTTTAGTTTTCCAAAATTTTTGAGGTGAATAATAACTCCCAAACCTATGTCTAGCGGCATTCCATGAAGAAAGGCTGAAAAATGGAAACACTGTATACTGAACCCGAAGCTCTCAAAATGACCCCTGAAAAGTCGGTCCTTGTCTCACCGGACCACATTTCCAGCGTCTACCCTGGAAAATAGGTCTGGGGAGACGATGATTCTTAGCAAGTTAAGAATATTTGTCCCCAAGACACAAATTACTGTTATGATTCTATGCGGACGTAAAATTCAATCTCCCCGGACAGTTCTTCCTATGGGGATGGGACAATGTTTTCTCAAAACATTGTCCGTATGACATTATTTCCAGGAAAACATTGTCCTTTCAGACACATTTTCCAGAAGAGACATGTTTTCCTTTTTATACCGGCCACACGGAATGTAGATAATTGTTCAAGGAGTATGTTCTGTAAGAACATATAGTAACGAAGCAATGGCGTCATGCCAGCTTGTCCTTCACACCGGTATTTTGTGACAATTCCAGCGATATGTCAACATTTCTACCATTTTTTTCTAGAACGCACGGGCTTAGGAAGCTGTTTTCTGCTGGGGGATGAACATTGTTTCAGACCGTCCTAACGGGGGAGGGGTATAAGGAGAGGGCCCCTTCCCTACTGGGAAATTGGAATATTTGAGGGCCACTAGATGCAATCTGGTGCCACATATTTTTCTAATTTTAAGGAAAATTACTACAAATATTTAACACTTTTAGAGAAAGAACAAATGAGGGGTTTTGGTCCTTGAATTGTGGGGGTAGAGGGATGCTTCCATCCCATCACAAATATGCCTGGTCTCCCGCTCGGACGCCTGTGCTAGAACGTCATTATCAAGTAACATCTTTTTATGTAAATCCTTAATATTTCCTTAACACTTTCACCAATTATTTTTTTCTCCATTTACCATCAGCTAGCTCTTACATGATTGACGCCGAGATGCTATGAATGACGTCACTGATGATTCTACAACTGGCATCTATCGCCGTCTAAGTACCTAGCTACCACGTGATACGATAGTGTGAAGAAAAGACGTCTTTGACTTTTTCCAATGTCATTTACTGGTCCTATATTTTTAGATGCTACAAATGCTGTTGCAATATCAAATGACGTTTTTTAACCTTCGAAAGTCTTGTTCTGTGCTTATGGTCGTAACACCAAAATATAACGCAAAAATTTTCAGCACATTTTGTTGACCATGTTTTGTGTCAAAATGTCACCACCATATTGTCTGTTGCAAGTTTTGAAGTGATGCAACAGTGGAAACTTCTGACCATACAACATCCGTCCGCCATAAAAGATCATTACGATAAAGTTCCTTTTGACTTTATGTTATGCTTCAATAGCGCCCCTAACTATAAAATTACTCCTCAGGCTTCTCTTGACTTTCAAACAAGTGAAGCTATACAATACCCTTAAGAAACTGTAGTTTGGACGGGTCTAACAATGACCCAACTTTTAAGGGCAGGATTCTAAATTCATAGATTTCTCTATGGAGGCACGGCGAACCCCCCCCCCCCCCACCTCTAATGACTCTTTGGTGACCTGAAATCAATAACCCTCCTGCTTGAAAAACTTGGCATCAACTCGAAGCCCCGACAAAGGCGACCCCCCCCCCCCAAAAAAAAAAAAATACATTCAAAATTTCAGGCCCGTGGTGTGGGACAAACATACAGGGTTTCTATTGAAGAAAATTTGAGATTTGGGTTATTTCGTAAGGAGCTTTAAATATTTAGATTTTATTGAGGAATCTGCTCTCCTTAAGAGCAAAAACAAGTAGCCCTAAATCGTCGAGGCGACTTTGCGTCGAGGGTTAACATTTTATCTTAGTCATCAAGGCTCCCCAACGAAATTGGACAATTTCCCCGATAGGGGCTTCCCCTGCCCCCACCTGGCGCCACTGCTGCGTCTCCCTCAACTTCGAAAAGTACACCAGCAACTTAGGCTGAATAATTCCCAGGTTAGACTGTTTGTTCTTAGCCTTGAGAAAAAATCATGCTTGCTTTTACTCGTACTGAGAGAGGTTTAATATGCGACCTGTTGGCAGGCGCGGATCCAGGGGGGGCCTGGGGGGCCCGGGCCCCCCCCCCTCGCCACGAAAAAAAAAACGAAGGGAGAAAAAAAGAAGAAAAAGAAAAAAAAAAGAAAAGGAGAAAGAAAAATTAAGAGCAAAAATGAATAAAAGTGTCTAAGAACGTATTCAAAGTATATATTTCTGTAAGGGTTGGGTGAAGCTATCGCTGGATTATCTCTTTATATATCTTTCAAAGTGGTTGGCGACGAAAGAAGCGCTACAATGTTCGAAAACAGGCGAATAACTGAGTAATGATCCTTGACTTAAGATCTAAATAAGTAAACATCGTGACATATGTAGTATGGGCTCGGCTAGCTGCACTGAAATTTAGTAACAATTTTGTGTTAAAGAGTGAAATTTTTTGTAATCTAGAGAGATTGAAAGGCAAAGTTTTCGCCATACAGACCTTGCAGAATGAATACAGAAGACAAGCTGTCAGGTGACCTACTATTGTGCACAGTGGCACCAGCTGTTGTAGGCAAAGTAGCGGCGTGCATGATACCCTATTCGATTTCGAAACTGTCTGAAAAGTTTTAAAATTAACTCAAAAGGCTTTTAAGCTACAGACAGTGGCGTCGGCACAGTGGGCAATGGGTGAGGTGTGTCCCCCTCCCCAATCGATTCTTGAAAATTTTTAAAATGGTCCCAAAAGTCGTTTAAGCTACAGATTTCTGTGGAGGGTGTAGGGTGAGATGTATTTTTGATGACTGGTTTATTTGTTCTAACCATTTTGTTTTACAAACTGTTCTCAAACTATCATAAGTTTTGGAAATTCTTGACAAATTCCAAATTTTCGCACGCTCCGCTAGCGTCAAGCCTTGTGTCAGAGTTGTCCTTATTATCAATACCTTTCGGTAACTACTCACGGGGGAACAAAGGAGCAAAAGTGCTTTTAAAGAATTCTCAGTCAGAAGATTCGTTTCTGAATAGCATAGGTTGGTGGGAAAGTGATAGTGTCCGATGCAGGTTCTGAAGTGCAGGTTTTGTCATGGACTAATATTTTATTCAAAATTTCGGCGCGCTTCGCGCGCATACGACAGGGTTTACACCCGATTTTATATACCATTGACAAAGCTTTGACGCAAGAAATTATTCAAATGCAACATTTTTTCAAAAGAGTACATTTTCCTCTCTCTAGGGCTCTCATCATTATGGGATCTTTGACTAATCTAGTCTAGCACATGACTTGAAAGATTGAATGTATGTAGTTGCCGTTGCTTATTTTCCAAACATCTTACTGCGACGTTCAATAATGACGAAAATGTTTTCTGAAAAGAATTTTGCCTGTCCACCATCCCCCTTGCTATACCTAAAAAGAAGGTGATATATTATATCTCCTCCCATATGGATTTCGGGTAGTGAGAATCCCGTTGGTCCCTCTTTTGTATACTGTAACTAATTTAGAGCTCCCGGGAGGCTCTATACTGTTCTCTGTCAACCTTGGATATCCTTTTAAAATGTAAAGGAAAAATTTTATTATAGTCCAAGAATGTTTCTGTGGACTTCAGGCAGGTATAATTGCGTGTACAATTTTCCCATGGGCGTGGATCGTGGGGGACGGGGGACGCGTCCCCCTCACTTTTTTAGAAGGGGACATCGTCAAAAAGTCCCCTTACTTTTTCAAAAATGATGGAACAGACTGCAATTATGCCTAGGAAAACGAAATTTTTAGAAGAAAAATAACCTAAAAATCGTACACTTTTGTTGCACCAAATCGCATCTGAGGGCATTCAGTTCTAGAAAAATTTCCCTTAGACCCCTCCCCCATGCCGAAGATCACAAAACTTATTGCCTACCCGTGACACAAATTCTGGCTACCACCAACTGCTTCTTCCACGCCACAGGACGGCGATTGACAAATGTGAAAAAGGTCCCCCCCCCCCGCACACACTTTTGGAGATGGATCCACGCCCATGATTTTTCCTGGGACTTAAGGAGGTTTGAAGACAATATGTTAACCGTCTCTTACTCCCCTTTTTCACCCGAACAAAGTTAGAATTCACTTAATTGGGGACATTTTTTAAACATACAATCACTTTAGAATGACCCAAAGATACCACCATTTTGCATATAGGCCCCCTAAAATTAACTAAAATTTCTCAAATGGGAGGGTAAACCCCTTCCTGGGATTGCACTTTCATGTACTTATAAGAAAAGGCTCTCCCGCTGTTGTATATAGCGTATACAAAATCCCACTGCATAAAAAAGCACGGTTTAGCAGTTATCTGCGGTTCCCCCAATCACCAACTCCAAGCCGGCACCATCGGTCATAGATTTCTGAAGGGTATACCCTTCAGAAGTCCATAAAGAAGGTGATATATCATCTCTCCTCCCATATGGATGTAGTAAGGTTGTGAGAGTCCTGTTGCTCCCTCTTTTCAGTGTACAATTAATGCAGAGCTCCCGGGACGCACTATACCGAAAATTTTCGGCGCGCTTCGCGCGCCGTTGTTTATGATCACGGAGAGAGGTACGTTTTTATTAAATGGTGGATTTATTTTTATCACTTTTTACCAAAAATCATTTGAAATCTTTCACGTTTTTTGCAAAGTCTTCTCAATATTTCTTGATTTTTGCTTGATCTGCGCACTGTTAGCCTTGAATTGCTCCTTTTACTATCAATAAGGTCCCAAACGTATTCGCATTACTCATCGGTGGGATTCTACTATAAGCCAATTATTCGTGTGCATAAACGTGATTTCAGAGTCAGCATTGTAAGGATGTAAAACAACTGATATTCATTTTTTCACCCTCCTCTTCTTATGAGAACTGAAAACTTAGTATCGAACCCACCTTCTAATTGATAAAACACATAAAGGGAATTGACACCGTTAGTCATAGCAATGGTTTTAAATGTAAATTCAAATTTTCGGCGCGCTTCACGCGCAATTGTTTCATCTGACGTCCTAAACCCAAATACCGTAGAACGAAAATAAAACACTCATTATGGCAAAAACCATTTCAAGTTACCTACTTCGGGCTCATAATGTTGGTGTGTAAGTTTTAAGATACCGTAGATTCTCCGTAACTTCTGCAGATACATATAGTAACTTAAAATGAGCCATACACATCAAATTCCATGCAACATGAAAAGGTATAAAATCTCACTGACATAAGAACTGGAGCCGATTTCTGTGCTCTTAAAATGCAATGTTGCGAGAGCTTCCGGGGGCTTCGCCCCCTGGACCCCGCCAGGGGCCCTAACGCGGGCCCCTGGACCCCACGCGTACGGACTCGCGCTTCGCGCTCGTGGTGCACCTTCGGTGCACATGAGGTTTTCCATCTTGGGCCCCCCCCTCCAAATTTCTGGATCCGCGCCTGCCTGTTGGTGCATATCGACTCCATAATCTACACCGGCACTTTCGCAAAAGTTGGTTTATCGGTTTATTGCCAACCACAGTGGCCAATTCATCTCTTTTTTTTTCAATTCTGATACACTGAGTCC
Organism: Holothuria leucospilota; assembly: GCA_029531755.1. Classification (NCBI taxonomy): domain Eukaryota; kingdom Metazoa; phylum Echinodermata; class Holothuroidea; order Aspidochirotida; family Holothuriidae; genus Holothuria; species Holothuria leucospilota. Next base: position 25,643,058 of record CM055965.1, read on the forward strand.
AGGCTGATGTTTCAACTAGAAACGGGAAATATACCAAAACTATAAGAAAACAGTTCAAACTTCGAGAACACTGGACATCTGCTGGTGAAGAGGCCCCAGCCTTCAGGAAATGTTCAACATTTTTTAGGTTAACTCTTGGGATGCTGCATAGCCGGATACTGCTAAGCGCCATGAAACAATTTTTAAGTCATCATATCACAGCTTTAGAACCATGTTGTTTGTCATGTGATTCAGTCAATATTCAGCGGCATGGCCAGGATTTCAAAAGTGTGTGGGTGTGGGGGGAGCATCCCAAATTTGGGAAGTAGGGGGAGTGGAAAAGTTATTGGTGTGTGCATTGCTCCTGTAAGCTGTACACCTTTGTAAAGGAGCAGACCAGGGGTGGGGGAGGCCTTGATGGAGATGCTTTGTGCCACCTGGTGGTGTCACTGACTCAATATTTTTTTTTTAAATCCAGCAGATAGAACTGTCAAGACTGGGGGACGAGGGGACAGTAGCCCGCGATTATTTTCGTTTGAAGATTTTTGTCTTTAATCGTCAAAAAGTGCCTTACATAATTTATTTCAATACTCAGTTGAGTGGAGCAGCCCCCCTTCCCTCCTTTCCCTCCAATCTTACAGCCATTCAGATGGCACTGGTAACGCCCAAGTCTTTCAAAGAATTACAATATTTGCACAGAAATAATATTGTACCCAACACTATGAAATTGACAGGGAGAGTCACAATGCAGGGGCCTGAACTCCATAAAGCGTTAACCTACTGAGCAGACATTGTTTACCCACTCACTCTACCTCCATAAACTAGGTATCTAGTTAGAAACGTGTGCATGGGGAAGTTGAACTTTGTTTGTTGGAGAAAAGACTGAACTGAATGCTTTCTTGGAATCAAATTTCCTATTTTTCAGTAACCTGCTGAAGAAATTGGCTTCACCCAGCTGTGGTAGTATTTGACTGATTCAAAGACAAACCATACTGCCAGCTATATTGCCAGTCAAATTTAGTGACAAAAGTAGCTGATATTACCACATTCACATGATGGCAAACACTACCATGCCTATGTGTTATTTGTCTCCATTTTACAAAGAGGTCATTGCTAAACTTGGGGTCTATCTATTATTTAACTGTGAGTAGACTATTTATCATAAATAACTTACAGTGAAATCACCACACAGTTCCATCAGCAAAGAGTATGATGGAAACCCCTTCCGTTTCCCTAATAATGCCTATCAGCTGGATTAGTATTACTGTAACAGTACCAGGCACAAAGGCATTGCAGTTGGGCCAATTTCAATTCATGCAAACAGGTAAACTGAATCACAAGGGTTTTTTCAATCAAGTGAAAGGATTCATGAATAGTTATACTTCTGGCAATTACTGCTCCCAATCCTCAACATGATACTATGAATGATAATAAGTCTCGAGACTTCTACCCCTAACCTTATTTCATGTCATACAAAACAAAATGTGAGGATATGGTGATTACTGTTGTGAAACATGGAAGATACTATTTCTTCTGAGGGAATATGAAGATTTTAAATACTTTAGGCCAATGTTTCATATACAAGTTGGGGTGATGGCTTTATACCTTTCAATTCAGCCCTTTCACTGAAGATATAGTTATGACAATTATAATAATGAACATATCAAATGAATTGTTAGTTCCATATTCATCAAAAGAAGGAAGAATGCACAAACATAATATAAATACATAATCATGAAAATAAAAATCTGGCCTTTGTTCACAAATTTTTATGTTTTTATATTCTGGTTAAATGTACATTCAGTAATCACAGGAAGGTTTTATGTTACAAGTTTGATATTAATACATGTTTTATACCTTACAAAAATGCTTCACAAATGAAAAAATTGCTATAAATTTCATATGCACATATCTGGGTCGTGCTCATTACAGACAATGCAGATAAAAATACAAAACAAATGCCTTCTGATGTCAACTCATGGTGAGACAAGTTTTTGTCCTTTCTGTTGGAGAAAAGCAATAAGATCCCAAGGTATTTTACTATATTGTGTCTGTGTGTTTTTTAACCCTGCGATATTTACCACTTCTAGTGAAATTTGAAGAGTAGGAGGTGACCTACAAAAGTAATAGCAACACTTTGAGCAAGACTATATAATGAAACACATTATCAGTTAGTACTAACATTTTGTCAGTGGGCAGTCATAATGAATGCCTATCACACAGTACAACTGTTTCAGCAGACAGACTAACATAGACGAAGGTGAGGATCAATTTACCAAGCATAAGATCCATCACAGATAACACCCCCAAGAAGTAGATCAAGATAGGTCCCACAATCTCCAGTGTCACTTAGTTGAGACTGTAGGCACTAGGAGCACCCAACTACCTCCATGGAAGAACCTAGTAGGTAGGATTTTGTTACCCTGCATACCAGAGGCTGTTCTTACACTAATTATTTGCCTCACAAAGCTCTCCCTACTTAAGGAAAGATTGTTTGGCCAACTATGCAGGCCACTAGGCTGTTGGATACTGGAATAGAGTAATGCCACACCATTCCCACCCCTCCCTTCCCACAAAGAATATCTGTCCACATCAAAGTAAGACATGGTCATTGAAGGGACAGTGATGTTTTACAGTAGGACTATGAATTCCTCTTCCCCCACCCACACAACCAAGGACCCACAAACAAACACCCACATAACACAGCTCATTTCCCTTCCTTAAATGCAACACTGGCAAGCATATTTTAAAATCAACCCATTGATACAAGAATCAGTATTTAAATCTGCAACCCCCCACCCAACCCCACCCCACTTCATCTCACTCCCCTGCAACTTCCATCTGAAACGAACCTCTCTACTTCTTCCTTATCCACTGACCATAACCTTGGTCACATTTCTAGTATCAATATGTTGATAGTGAACGAGACACTAATGAGAAAGAAGAATATGAATATTCATACAAATCAACACAAATTCTATTTTTAGTGGCATCACTGTCACTCTTAAATCAAACGAATTTTTCAAATCCCTCAACTTCACAGGATTTACCCTGATAGTTAATTTGTCATAACTTTAAACTTCACACGGGAACAACCTTACTACTCTTCTGTCACATTGTGAACCCATCACCTAGCATCCATACTGATTACTTACAACAAATTAAAATGTATCCTTTGACCAAATCAGACAACTCCGACTCAACCATATCATTCTATATTGATAAGGTCTGGCACCGATATCAAAAAAAAAGAAAAAAATAATACTAATAAAAAGAAGAGATGGCGAGAGAAAAATATCACAAAATGGCATCAGTCTTTGACAATCAAGAAATAATGCTTCTCCAATGAAATCTCATCAATAACCCAAGGTTAGTTATTCACTTAAAGCATTTTTGTCAAAAAGGTATACTTTCCTCAGAAACATCCCATTCTTTTAGATGAATGTCATTTTTTTCGTCTTTTTTTGTCTTTGGAAATGATTTCCTCTGGATATAACCTACCTCATATCTTACATTATAGCAATATTTTATGGAAAACTTTTTTATCTTCCACATGTCCTTGAAATACCTCCCTTCATCATATTAAGTGTGTCTCTAAATCATGCAGCCTGAGGGGGTAGAGTACTGAAAAATATCCTCACTGTCACTCACTGGGATATTCTGAGACTGTAATTACATGAACATCTAAGGTGGGCCCCTTTGTTGTCCAGATTTGATGAATGCTCGGACATATAGATGCAAAATCTTTTCATTTCTTGTGATTAAATTGGACATATTGACTGATGTTCACGATGTAGTCTTCAACCGTTCCGCAATTGGCTAAGTTTCATAGCCAGGTCAACCGATAAGCTCGTGAAAAGAAGCTACTTATGCACAAAACTGACTCACATGATGTTAAGATGGGAAAAAATATATATACTATATGAGATAACAACCGTCTAACTTTTCTGTTCCCAAATAATCCCTATTTACACTTATAAATTACTGTCCATGAAGGCAAAAATACTTCTATAGGATACTGTCATCTTCATCATATGATATCAAACATACCTGGTCATAACTGCAAATTAACTGGCAGGTTTAGAACACAATTTAATACCTTTGTCGTTAAGTAATGGTTCAAATATTGTAGCACCAAGAAACACAAGGTTTACAGTTTTGGACATACTGCTTGTCTACTGGTATCCTATACAATACCCAGTCTTTCAGTTCAAACAGCTTATTCCAGTCTAGGTATTTCTAAAATTTACAGCCCTGATGGTATGTTAAAAGTAACAGCAAACTGAACCATGAGTTGTTCATGTCTACTTAAGACCAATCTTAGAGTACACTCTCCTATTGATGTAACACCCCCCACCTCCCCACCCCCCACCCCCCAAAAAAAACTTCCCTTCCTCCTTTCCTACATCTTGTATGCACAATTTCTCCAGGGAAAGGGATATACTGGAGAATTTAAACACTGCCACCCAGATGTAAGGGCCATCCTCCATCCTTTTGGAAAGATCATACCATGCCAAAGGCTATGTACATGTCTGCCAAGCAAACCTGGAAAATTACATGGGCCAAAGGCCACCCATATCAGTTCTTCTCAAACTTTTTTCCACTGCACCTCAAGTCATGTAGGGTAATCTGCAAGTGGCTCAGACAAATAAAACACATAGCTTAATGGACAGTTCAGAGCTCAAATTAATGAATCGGGAAAATCAAAAAGTGATGAAGTTTGGGAACCACTGAACCTAATTTGAGTAAATACATCTTCTTTACACCAATTAACCTTCCCATCCACCCCCTCAATTCAATTTCTTAACTTGACTACCATGTAAAGCTTTCCCATCCTGCAGTGAAGGGTGCCAGTCACTTTCATCCCAAGAATTTATCCTCAAACAAAGCTAACAACAATACTGTTCAAAGGTCCCTTATTTTACTTCACTACTTACTGTATCAGAAGTCCACTGGGAGTATGATAATCAAAAGATGGATAAACCATGAAATGAAATATGTAAGAGATTAATGGACTGTCAGAGTGACCATAATACCTTTGTAACAAGGAATCAGCTTATAGTATACATAGCACACTTGTTAATGATGGAGGTAAATTAGAGATTTGGCTGTTAGTAAACCATTGCAACGTCCATAACATAAAAGGGAAGAGTACTTAAGTGTCTCAGCAAGAACTGTAATCATTTCAACATGCAATATAAATACAATACTATACAAAGCAAATTTTCTGAACACTGGCCCACTTAATAGACGTCTTGATAAAACCCTGTCATCCCTGTCATCCTGCAACAGTAGTGTACAGTGATAGTCTGCAGACATTTTCATTTTATAACCTGACATTGTGCATGTCATGGTGTAACAGACATATTTCTGCCACTACCAGAGGCTCGATACTGAATGTTTTCTGCTAACAAACCCAACAAATTGCGTAGTCGCTGAAAAACCTTAAGACTGAACCACCCAATGCAACTGGCCTTAATACTGGGAGAGTGGTCAACTTGCAACCTTTTGACCTTCTAACAGGACTTTGATCTGCTGTTCAAAACTAAATAATCCCGAAGAGCTGGAGGTAGTTTTGAGTTGATTTGGCAGTACGGGCAAGTATTGGTGGGGGACGAGCAAACCTCTTGCATTTATTCCTTCCAATCCCAGGGAAGACAAATCTCGCCATCTCTGAGGACAGAGTAAAATTTGGTGATGTGTAACCTCAGTCCATCCAAGGACACCCCAAGGGCATAGGGGTTCCTCATAAGTCTGGTACAACAACCCATCATTTGCTCTGTAGTGATCATGACATCCTTTGATAGGTGAGAGAGACCCAGTTCCTCCTGGCAGTCATACCTAAGATCCTCTTCAGCTTTGAAGTCCCTGTAATAATTAACATAACATTCTCTGATTGGCATTCAATAAATACTTCAACTTGTCATATACAATCCTGCCAGGTCTTCCCTGTGGGAAATTAAGGGTTACATATGTAAAAAGGAGGTAAGGGGCACCCTACAGATCATGCTTACTTCCTGTAAGGAAAGCAGGATGACAGCATCCACTAAAATTGGCTTCTTTCTTTTGTTCACCATGACCACTGCCTAACTTTTCAAAAGATTTCTTGAGCTTGGCATTTGCAATCATCAAATAAATCCACTTAAGTTGTGAGTACACTTCAGTAGTTGCAGGAAGATTGCAAATTATACTACAGGACTTTTCACTGACTTCAGACTCTTTTTACCAAAATTCCCTGAAGTTTCCTTGACATTTTGATTCTCCTCAATATTCTGTTACACTCCCTGGACAAATTTCCAGGTGAGTGACCACCCTTTTTAATAATCTCCAAAAGATATAATTGCATTGCCCAATACAACTGGAATAGAAAATTCCTACACAAGCACCGAAGTTTCCCTAAATTATAGCATGGCTTTATTAGTTACATCGCTCACTGACATTACTGTACAGTTTAAGACAATAGAGGATAGACTCCTAATTAGTACCAATACCTACTGCGACCCTCAAATTGTCAAACTCTCCCCAATGAATGATTAAGGCAGAACACTGAAACAAACCAAACAATATTAAACGATGTCATGCATCTCTTTGGCAGAAGATTAGCTCTGTAAATTTACACAAGCTAATGAAAAATCACATGCACACTGGGCAAACAGCTCATTATCTCACAAGTTAAAAACATGAGATAGCAACGGCAAACATTAGGAATACTTTTACTTGACCCTTAACCCCAACAATGATGTAGCAAAATCTAACAAAAATGCAGCAGACAAACACAACCAATTAGCAACCCCTCTTTTGTAGATTGGAAGCATTCCTGGTGAATAAACAAATCCTAATTTGCCGTTTTGAAGAACCAACCAGAGTAGATCTTTCACTAATGCCATAAGTGAATCATGTCTTTATATTAGGACATACTTCCAAATCATTTGACAGAGTGGTTCAAGCATGTACAGGTGCTTGAGATTCCTACACACCTAAATGTAAAGCCAACTGCAAAATGCTGTGAAAGTAAGAGATAAGTTGGGCTAGATGTCAGAGTCTGCAACAGGGCCACTTACTCAAGGGGAGGGGGGCTCTGAGCTCTGCAAAGAGGGCAAACAGTTGTAATTCAGGTTAATCACCACAAATAGAAATATAAGTACTACCTGGAAGGAACAGTGCAACTCAAGGAAATGTTTCAAGTAGGTCTGCAAGCCTCGCCTTGTCCCTGCCCCCACACTCCATACATACAGGAGAATATGGGGTGGGGTTGGAATGTTCTATATCCAGCCAAGGAAAAAAATGCACAACTTTGGCCCTACAATGGGTAATTTCACTTAAGTTTACAAACAAAACAGTGTCATTTCTATATGCAAAGGATGGCAAAGAAATCATTACACAGTTGGTAATCTAATTTTGGTTATCCTGATGTATACTACACCATCATGGCAGGCACATGAAGTCCAGAGTTTTATGTCTCATGCAGTGGAACACACAGAGAGTAAAATCTGTCTTCAAAGCACACTAACAAACAGCACTGTCCAAGTTTACAAGGTCCATAGTTCATCCTTTTAGACCAAGCCTTTTATCAATGTTGTATGGCAGTTGATACAAAAAATCTGGAAAAGGATCATAAGTACTCAAAGCACTGCACCCTATTAGCAGGGGTCCAGGGGGCCACTAAAAAGCCCCTGCAAAAAAAAAAAAAAAAAAAATCAAACTTAACATGCTAAAGTGGTTTTCAGCTGTGAGTTAAAGTGTACCTAAAGTCTGAAATTTCAAAAATATATATTACAGAGCATGAAAACTGAATTCCAATGGTCCAATTCCCATCTTCACAGGACTTTCTTAAGCTGAGATATAAAATGTTGAAGTTTATTCACTCGATTTAAAAAGGTAGATTGTGCAATAATTTGTGATGTCATTGTTGTACTACTCAAATTACAATCTTTGTATTTCTTTGTTTTTCTGAAAGCCACCGCACCTTGTGCCAAAATGTGATCGCGTTCTTACTGCTTTGGGGTGACTTGACTATATAAGCCCTCTCTGTACAGCATGTCATGCAAGAAAACAGGAAGTGGTCAAGGTCATATAAACATTTTAATTTTATAATAGAAAACAAAGCATTTAATGTGACTTGTACAACAAGAATGTCAAAAATCATTGCGCAATAAACTGTTTGGCTTTAAGTGAATAAATTTTAACATTTAATATCTCAGCAATGGAATAAGCTATAACAATGGGAGTTGGACCAATAAGATTAATTTTGTAACCTCTAAAATGTATATTTTTGAATTTTTAGACTTTAGGTCCACTTTAACTAAGCCTACAACCACAGGCTACAACTACAGGCATACAACCATAGGCTACACTACTTTTACACCATTTGGGTGGCACTATTCTATAATTATTGCCAGACAAGTATGGTACATTTTTTTCCATCTACGCTGTTCACATGACTTCCATCATACTAGGATTAATACCACACATTGCAACACTTTTGACCATTTTGGCAGTGCTAATCTATTTTGCCAGGCACACGTGGTGTTTTGTTTTTTACATCTTTATTCTTTTCAGCGAATTTCTTCAGAATTCCAAAAAAATCATGATTTCAGTAAAAATGTGAAAGACTAACATTCCTGTTTCATGGAGGTAATACATAATATCCAAAAGAAATGCATTTCCCCATCAGCCTTATCTACATTTCAAGAAAGCATTGCCAAATATTGAAGAGAACTGCTGCCTTTGGGTATGTCACTAATCTTGTATACTGCCCTCACATGACTTCAAAACAGTGCATTTTTTCCAATAATACACATTGTAAAAAAATGCATACCACCAGTGCAAACATTTAGAGTTTTGCCCCAAAAGGCCTCCTTAACCCTTCACTAGCCCCCTCCCATCAAGACTACTGGATAGCTTTGTCATGAAGGATTAAGCTACAATGATATCACCATGTGAGGAGTGGAAGAACCATTGTTACTGGAAAATTGCCAAAAACAAAACATTCTTAACACTTTAAGTGAATCTGGGTCCATCAATGCAACAGAGGTTGTAAACCCTGCTCATCCAAACTTTTATAAGAACATAACCTGTCAACCCTATTAATGTTACAACTACTTTAACTACATTTATTTCAAAGCAACAAAAGCTATTTACACGTTCCTTACTAAAGGGCCATTTATTTTTTATCATTTTCACAAGAGTACAAAGTGTACTTTTCAGACAACCTTCACACCCCCTAATATTACTTTTAAAAGTGCATAAAATATTAATTTTATGGCTACATGTATCATTTATTACAATTAAAATAGCATAGATGGGTATTTCATCCCCTCCTGCCCCCAACCTATGATCTGTAGGACTGTGAAAATGATGAAAAAATAAATGACCTCCAACATGAACCAACAGGCATCAACTAATCATCTTACCATTCTCTTTGTTCCTTCAAATCTCTTGCCGTTTTGCCCCTATTCATCAAAAAGTGGACAATATCTTCTGGAAATCTTTGGACTCCGATTTGAATCAGTCCATTGTTACTGACATCCAAGATTCTAGAGTGACTGTAATGACGAAGTGGTTAAAAAGTGGAAGACATTAGGATTTAGCTAAAACATACATAAAATAAATTAATGCCTTGAAGGCATTTACTGAAGGCAATTATTTTATGACGCTGCGCAACTACAGTAGAATTCCCACAGGTGCATCTCTGTTCAGTCAATTCCCAGATGTACACAGATTATATTTTCATAATTCATGGTTGCAAAGATTTATGCACTGCAGACACATGTAGCAACATAATGTAGTGTACAGTAAGTGTAATCTTCTCAGTGTTCTGGACCTTTGCTAGGATTCTCTCAATTTCCCTACCACGTAGCAATCCTGAACAACTTGGGAGAATTCTTTTCTTATACTAACAAGTCAGGACAGATGGCTTCTGTTTACACATATGGCTCAAACTTAGAGTGATTTTATTTTTAAAGGACAGTTTGGATGGGAATAATCCTGAGGATGGGATTCCTCTTTGATGAACAACACCCCCTCCCCACCCATTCCTCTTAAAAGAAGGGCCTAGGCTCGAATCAAGTTTTGGTATTTTAGAGGGGTACTTGTTCTACGCATTCTGGTGAAATTTGCATTGAAATGTGATGTGTGGTTCTCAAGATATTAGCAGTTAAAGTTGTCACACTTTCAACCCAAAGTGAACTTGAAGCAAGTACATATAACATCATAACCTCACATTAATGAACACTCTTTTGTTTTTCTTTTAACTTTCCAACCAATTTTCTCCTCCATAATGCCTGGTTATGAGAATGTGAATGCACGAGAGGCATGGGAATTTTACAAACTTTGAATTCCCCATGGGGAGCTTCTGTTCCTATTAACTTCAAGGTCAACACAACAGACTGAAAAAACAAAGGAAATATTGCATTGCTCACAAATGTGAGGAGGTGATATAACCCCTGCTTGCCTCAAGCTCACTGTTCTTCACGAATGTACTAACGTCACTTGCTGATAACTTGAGAACTAAATGTCCAAACTGAATGAAAGTTTCACCAAATTTCTAGTTTCTCTTTCATGAAAATTATTTTTTGCTTAAACCCTTCCTTTGGTAAGCGAGTTCGATAATTCGACTACACATGCTCACATCCTCAAAAGCGTCAGGATAAACATTAGCCGATGTACCTACAACATGTGTTCCAAAACGTGAGTTTATTTTCCAAAATTATCCAATAATCCTTTTTTAAATCCATCGTAAATACAAGGTTTCATAAGTGCGGTTTCTGTGTTCTTAACTGCATATAAACTGCCTCTTTGGTGTAAAAATTTGTAATTTAAACTGGTGTAAAGTAGGATGGAGACACCTATTTTGGTCCAGTTAGGCTGGCCACATGTAGGTTTAGGCTTTGTGATATATGTACCTACTGCACGAAAGTTGGGAACGCGTGGAATTAGTGAAATGCAACGTACTATGTACTAAGCTTAGTTTATCCCACAATACCATGCAGCATATGAAGTATCGAACTCACTTATTGGCCAGGGATAAAACTCTGACCTCCTCTTGCTACTGGCTTTCATTGCTTCCAATGCAAATTCATTCCTCCCCCCTGCTGAAGGACCAGTTTAAGGGTAAATGCCCAACTTCATGACAAGGTACTTTAAATATTTCCCTTTCCTACTTAAAGAATTTAAATTAAGCTTAAGATCCAGCTAGAGTGTGTCTCATCATTCTTTATAAATTATTCACAGGATAATTACAGCTACAATAATGTAGCAAAAAGGCAAGGATCCTGAATAAATGCTACGGAAGACACTAGTTACTGCTAAGGGACATCTTTTTCATGAATTCTATCAAATTAAGTGACAGACAATTTACCACAAACCAATATTGGCAAGGACACCAGGGATTTGGACACATACTATGGCAGGTATTATTTTCACAATTGATGAGACTAGCGCAAACTGTTACAATTTTTATGACAGGTCTGCAGTCTTGTCCTATTTTGAGGGCACTGTCCTTAGCATTACTTTTTGCATGCTTAGGCATTTCCCCTTTTCTCTGAGCCAAACCAGCAGAAACTACTAACAATGTTTTCCAATGGAAAGACCTAAATGTGGCAAGACATTTACAGTATAAAGCTTACCACTTTATTTCCGTTGACAATATTGGGGCATAAACCAGAATATACCATGCAGAGCAGTTTCACTGTCTTTCAGCATAAACATGCCTTATGCAGACACCCAAAGTCTCACAGATTTTCTGTGAATCTCAAGAAATTGTGCCAACAGCAAAGCCTCAGGAATATCCTACCAAATCTCATGCAATTAAGACTGACAGGAATTGCAGGGTAAAGTTTATTGACAATATGTGCCACAATGGTCCATTTCTTGCTACAGTGCTTGGGCAGCCAAAAATTTTGAAGTTTTCTTCTCAGCTCCAATGATGATGAGGCAGCACATGGACTCGAGAAGATTCAGCTGCTCAACTTGGACTCTGTGTTATTGCATGTACCATGGACTGACTAGAGTGAGTTGGCCTGCTTTTTGCTCTGCCATTTACTCAAACTAGTGTTGTACCAATACTGCAAGTTCCCGATATTACCAATATTATATATTTCAATAGCCTTCGAATTCTAAATTTTTAAGGGCACAGCCATTTTGGCCTCAAGGATCAGGGAAAATCTGGGGGCACCACAGCCAAAGGGTAGGGCAGCAAGGCCAAACTTTGTTGATAGGACACCAAGGCCATAAACAATCAGCTCTTATTTTACACTTCCACCAATTATTTTTGCTTAATATGCTTTTAGTCATTGTCCAACTTCACTCTGGTTATACCTGGTTAAGGGTTGCAATGCTGTCTGTTAATTCAATGATTTAACTTTTTTCCTGCATGGCCTGTCTTTGTAGAGCTTTTCTTTTTATTTTACCTAGTTTTTCCTTCCAAACAAAATTGTCAGTTTCATAGCATATAATTCTGTGACTTTGAACTGATCCTCGGTGAAACCAGGGAGTTAACTAATCCCCAAACATTAAACGTAGTGCCTCTGTACTTGTTATCCTGTTTGAAGCAGTAGTCAAAATCTGCTTATTAGTACACAAAATGCATGACACGGCCAAAATAACTTTTGTGTATTGGAAGATTGGGTACAGTAATGTAAAAGTATCATCTCACACACAATTAAAACCGGCACAGTTCGGCATAAATAGAATTTGAAGAAAAACGTCCAGAAATCCAATTTCGAAAAATGCCGCAACAGGTCACCTGACTTTTATGACGCAACTGGCAGCACCCCGCACTGCGCTATGTAAGGACGCGTATCTAGATGTGAAAATAATGCAAAGTTTTGGGAAAGTTTCATATCTTAGAAACTTCATGAAAAGGATTACATCACAATACCCGCCCAACATACAGAGCGCAAAGCGCGGAACATGTTGGGGGCTTCGAAGCATATCATTGGCCAATATGTTCGCGTGCATATGCGCCTGTGTTTTAGCTTCCCTGCATATAATAAACAGCTTTGTTTTTGTGCAAAAAGAACGCGGTCCGGGCGCGCTGTACAGAACAGCTATGAACATGTATGGACAGTCCATAACAAGTGCGCCTTTACTCAGTGAGCTGTTCAGTAACGTTGCTATTGAGAATGGGAAGCAGTCACCGTGCAATGACGCATAGTTCACGATGTGGTCACTGGTCACGTGCGCTGCTGTATAGTATCGTAGCACAGGTGTTTGCAATGATGTACGTGCTAACACGCGTTAGCATGCACATGATTCGATGTGTAGAACGATGGGTGAGCTGCCTGGTACAGTGTTACTAACCGTGCCTCCAATGAGGTCACGGTCTTGAGATGCGCTCACATACTTTTTTTCGCTTTTGGCTTTCAGATGGCTGAGTCTGGCCTGTAAATGGGAATTCACAAGGTCGTATTACTGTGTTTATGGACGTAGTTGAGTCGGAAAAACATTTGCTTCATTTCAAGCTGTACCCAAACAATATTTACTGAGAAACGTACTTTGGCCGTGTCATACCCACTTTAACAAATTGATTCAGGTTTCCCGGCTTAGACCATATTAAAATCTTAGTCCAAGTCACACTCCAGAACTTACGTTAAAACAGAATTACAGAAATACAGTTTAGAAAGCACCATAATATTTCAAAAGTACCCTGGCTATTGTTCTATGCACTTCCTGCATGGCTCACACATGTTTGCTTTGAATGATTTAATTTTCATTGTGCTTGTTCACTTGGACTTCTGTACAGTAGACAACACAGACATTACTTACAGATACCCGTTTTTGTGTACATTTCAGTTATGTACAACAAACTTACGAGAGTAGTGACTGCGAATTCGACAGTAAGATTCGTTTATCGATAATTTTTAGCACGGTTAAAGAATTGTGTTAAAATGGTCGCTAACATTTTGATCACAGATGTACATTTTTGAAAGTTTGTAAAGAGTGGGAAGGCATGACTTTGACGATCAGCTGAGGCTGTGAGGGGCACCGCAGCCATAGTAAGATGGCTCTTACGGCCACATTTGGCTGCAAGCTCTTTTGAAAATTGCTGGGCACCGAGGCCAATTGAAGGGGCACCACAGCCATGGCCTCGGTGGCCACAGTTAAATTTGAGGCCTGTTTCAATTCTCCATATCCTCTCGATACCAATATTTGAGAAATATTGATTCAGCAACTAACCTTAGGCTAAGGGACACCACAATGGAGTGTCGTTTTATCTTGATAAGGTAAAATATGTGAACTTGCATTCAAAAATACTCAAATAGTGTCCCATGTTTGTGACATATGGGACAATTCATATCAGTTATGTAATATTGGCACTTCAGGTAAATTTTACCGATGCCAATATAGGATGAAAATGGGGAATATATCAGTCGATACCGATGGTGAATACCGGGTAATCGTTCCAACAATAACTCAAACACCATGCTTTGAGGCAAAAAGGCTATTCTTAATTGCTTCTCAAGAGGGGACAATTCCTCCATATTTAAAAGCTTCATTTCTATTTCATATCTTGCAGTGTTTAAGTTTAACCAACTAGAATCTCAATATTGTTCACATGCCCCACTTTGACATCTGCTGACCTCAAATGACCTCTGACCTTTCACAAAACAACAGAGATGCTGACCTATACAAGAGACCAACAGGAGTATCTATGACTTCTTCCTTCAAAAAAACGGTTCATGTAGTATGCACTCTTCAAACGTGATGTACTAAGATGACTTTGGACATCTTCTCCAAACAACAGAGTATGTTTCATGAGACAATGTCTACATGCTAGCTCCACCAAAAACACAAGTTTCTCATCATTAAAATAAAAAATAAGGATTTTTTTTTCTTATTTTAATTGGGTTACATGATACCAGGTTTTGATTCAGAAAATTAACGTACGCTGGTTTAGGTCCATTTCAGCTTTTTGCATATCATCATACAGACTGCCACTTTTGCCTTGCATCATCTGAATTAATAATCATATCCTTTTCCCAAGTGACCAAGGTATGTGTGTGTGTGACATACACAAACTGACATGATATGTACAGCAGAAATGCAATGTATAATTGGGGATCTATGAAGCTCACACTCCTATTTCTCAGTCAAAAGTCATAAACATTATACTACTTCAAAAAACCAAATATATCAAGGCACCAGCATCTTCGTATTAATTCTGACACCCAACTGAGTTAAATATAAATAAATCAAACTTTAAGAATTAGCCTGAACTATATATGAAAGTTTAAAACCTAATTCTGAATTGCTTTGAAATTCTAATGTGAACTTGGGAACTTTGGGAACTTCCACATTTCGCTTAAACCACATGTTCACAAGAAAAAAGCTTTTCCTTTCCAAGGCTTTTCTATTTTTTCCATATTTTACACAGAGCCCTGCTTTACTTGACGATAGAGTTCCAAGCATTCTACACAGACGAAAATTCCATGAGTTTTCCCAAACAAGTTTCCAAATTTCTAGGCTATTATTTTACACTTTAAACTTTAGAGAAACCCTCCTCCACTTGTCTGATTCAGGCCACAAAATTCCAGACAGCCACGACGGCCACTATGCACAGATGACGATTTCTGCAACATACGTGAACAAAAACCTGCAGCCGACATATCTGGCGTATTTTTTTTTTTTTGCTCAACTGAGCTTCATTGCACAGATAACTTACACAGTCTAACGGCAAATACTGTATAAGCTATGCAGATCATTTGCGGTAATCACTGCTTCGAAAGCACCTCAGCTCACCATCAAAACAGATCCCACACAAACGATATCCATTGATAGCAATATGCAAACGTTGAAGTATCACACTAACCCAAAGTAACAGGTCTTGCGACAGTTCTCCGCCATACAGTACTTGCCCTAACTGAATTAACGTACATATGTCCACTATACGGTTGAACAACTTTTAACCATACTGTGCTAATGTTAGGCTTACGCTTAGGACTGCCTGCATTGAATCTGTACATTATGTGCTTTGAATTGTGTCGTAGTGAACCATGTCTTGGCTCAATATTCTTATTTCAGGTGTATTAAATTTTTGGCCTTGGATGAGAGAGTTTTGGCGTGTGATTAACCTAAAATTTGTTGGTTACCAAGGCCATGTTTGGCCTTGGACTAAGAAAATGAATTTTGTGGCCTGTGATTGCATCACACCTGAGCAAAATATGTTACTGTGGAGAAGTCTTGTTAGAAGTCAGCAGGTGGTTGCAGTACAGGGACTGAACTACTGACAGATAAACACATAATTTGTAACCCAAATGCAAAAAGCACTAAGGTTTCAATGAATTCATTTCACTTAACTCGAGCTTTAACCAGAACTAAAGAAGCTCTGCAATGCAAATGCACTGGATCAATGTGATGATTCACACACCATATCTGAGTAATACTGATCACTTCTACCTGAGATATCATGGTAACAAGGTTTTTTCAGAGTACAACCATTGGTAATCTGAAATGGTCTTCCACCATGCACAAAAAGAACAATGTCATCAACAAAGAATTCTCATACTAAATATAGACATATAGCATGAGGTCCCCAGATCCATTCACCTTGACATTTAAATGTCTTCCAATCTTTCAAAAATTGAAAAACTGATAGGATTTTGTGCACATTGCAAGTGCAACTGTGTTGAATGTCCTTGGAAAAAACAAAGCCTCATTACTAGCTTTTCAAGAAAACAGGTTGATCTGAATTGACCAATTGAGCTAAGGATTCCAATTTCACATGAAGTCAACAATTCATTCACTGTCACTGCGCTGTGGAAGAATGGCACATCATTCAAGCGAAAAACCTGAAACAGGATTTTGAGTGGTAGCATTTGCTGCCACCTACTTGCTTCATAGAAGGAAAGGGATCTTGACAACTCTTTGAGCTCTACTGGTACGTGAACTACCGACTGTTGGTTGAAAGGCTATCAAAGCAAAGGGGTAATTTTCCTCTACCCGGTCCTAAAAGTCCTTCTAGGCTCTTCTACATTGACTGTTTTGAATGTGATTGTAAGCCTCCATTTTGTATGCATTTATAATTCAACTGAATGTGTGATTCTGTTCAAAAATATCAAGTGAACAAATTCTGGGCTTTTCAGAGTTTGACCTCTAGTGACCTCAGATGACCTCTGATCTCCAACCAAAACAATTGCTTTCTCTTCATATAATGCATCTACTTGTTACCTATGAAGAGTACCCAAGCTCTCTATCATAACACATTATGTTACCAAGGTTTTCAGAGTTTGACCTTCACTGACACCGATGACTTTTGACCAACAAAAACAACATGGCCCTTTCTCTTAATATGGGGCATCCACATACCAAGTACGAGTACTTTAGAAATATCCCTTGTGCAGATATCGTGTTAGTGAGCTAAGCATTACGAACACACACATACACAAGATTGCACAGATTTCTCTTTAAGAGACACCAAAATGAACAAGAGTGGCTGGAAGCCCTGGAAAACTAAAAATCTCCATCTTAATGATTCTGTGGAGTAGACATACCTATAAAGTGTCACTTTCACTTCTCTTAACCTTCCTGGGGGGATTCTAATCGCCTGCCTCTTTCCCTGTCTAGTATGGTAATAATTCTGAATGGATGATATAATTTTCTGCAAAGCTAAGAAGTGCTCCTCAACTGAGGTCCTCGAGAGGATGGGATCAGACTTGTCCACACGGCATCCACCCAGCAGTTTAGAGAAGTGTTCCTCCAGCACTGCAATTTCATCCAGAACGACCAACTGCTTTGGAATCGTAGTGAGGAACTGTCAAAGAAAAGAGACAGCCATTGAAAATTTTCTTAACCAGCTTAGTTGTAATGTTTGAATGAAAGATGATATCAACAAAGGTTATCCCCAATCCTTATTCATTAGTGTATACAGAACAAGCAAATACATTTGCTTAAAGCTACCCTTCGTTCACCACAGAGGTTTTTCAACAACATCACTGTGTCACACATCTGTCTATTTCCTGGTCACTTTGATAATCAAGCATTCCTCGAAACACAATTGTATCTTAAGTTCAGGAAGGCAATAAATGTTTAATTTGTGGGAAGCAAGCCACATATGCCATTATTTGCTCCCAAACTTTCATGTACAAAAATGCCACATTTCTCTCAAATTGCTAAAATTTGCAAGGAAGGAGCTTTCCAGCACCTCCATTTTTTCTACCCAAGCTGGGGTCCAGCTCTGTATAATCACATCTTCTGCTATGAGATGTGACCAGCCAATGGCAATCAGCAATGAGCTGATGTCAAACGAAAAACCTCTATAGGTGGGGTGTTTATAAAGAGTGGCCAAAAGGGCACAAGCAGTTGCCTCAAGCTAGTACTGAAACACCAAGTAACCACTCACTTGATGGTCAGGCAACTGATACCATACAACAGTTCAGGTAAATAGGACAATTCATACCATACATGAAAGGTTAATAGTTGGGTTATACATGAAATAACCAATTTCATAAATTCAAGGACTAATGAATTTTATCAGTGTTATGGAAACCCGAACCATTTAGTTTAATCTAGCACGAGGCAACTGCAATTGTTCTTTGAGGTTAACTTAATCCATATTACACCAAAAGTAGGGTTGGTAGTAAACTTTTCGGAGAAACGTAAGTATATTATTTTAACACCAATCAACATGCCATCTTGATAATTCAAATGTCATACAAAATTGTTTCACCTTCAACTGGGCTTAATATTTAATTATAAACGAAGTCAATACTAAAAGTCTACATCCTTTGTTTTGCAACTTAATTTTACAACTGTTGAAACTATTGCCTGAGGTGAGTTCATGTACCAAGCTTTATGTATCATTACAAGCCATGGGCCAATGCAAACATTACCAACTATAAATGAAGGCATGCATAGTTTACTCTCAATCTCTGTCTAATTTTCAACACAGGTAGTGAAATACATAATAAATTTTTAGAGTTCAACGATTTACTGCAAACTGCTTGTAACATTCTCATCTTAGAAAATGTGGCCTAAATTTTGTCCAAGGTTTTATGACAAATGTAGCAATATAGGCTGACAAGCTGATGATAAATCAATCAAGTGATTATACAGAAAGCGATCTTCAAAGCTGATCATATCATAGCTCACAGCAATAGGTTCCCAGCACTACTACATTGTTGCGAGTGACACTGCAATCCTTGCAAGTCAAACCTAGGGGTTTCCCCCAACAATTAATTCCATCTGCTTACAGATAAGAACTTTTCAACACAAAGGTAATGTTTTATGATAAATAGTTTGCCCAATGAAATATTTTAAAGTTCAAGACTGGAACTTTCTTTAGCAGAGAGTAATAAATGCATTTGAACTCAAAACCAATCTTCATATTCAATGGGATCCAAACTTGATCTTGTTTAAGACAGGGTTTTTTAATCAGGGATGATAATATTTCTGTCTCATGGCAACTTTTGGTAGTTAACATTGCAACGTTTCCTAAAAGGTAAGACATTTAACCAAAACTCGCAAGCTGGTAAGCAGGAGTCCTGAAGATTCAGAAGGAGAAGCCCGTAAAGAAAAGAAAGGAAGCCACTACCAATGACTATAATTGTCCAGAAAGACTTTTTCAACCAACAGACACAGTTGTGCAGTTTGAATGATTTTCGGATTTGCCAGAAAGAAGTAATGAATCAAGACATGCAGAATATAATGTAAGGAGTGGTTGTGAGGGTGATAACAATGCAATACCTTCTCACTGTAGTAGGTGCATGTGAGATAAAAATTGGAGTTTCCAACAAGAGATAGATTATTCAGATGTTGCAGTAATAGCAATAAAACGTTGTGATCTTGGTACAAATTTAATTTTTCCAGATGGCCTCATTTCAAATGCTTTGGGAAAAACTGCGCCCCCCCAAACAAAAAGCTTATGGAGGATATTTTAGGGTCCACAGCAGCTTTTTTTTTAATGTTTTTGTTGGCAATTATTTAAGAGAACAAGGGGCAAATTTTCAGTACATTTGGCATTTTTGAACCTCTTTCTAATGGAATCACTTGCCTCTGTGTAGTTTTGCATACTGGTTGTGACACGTTGCAATGATCTGTGCAAATGATATTTATGGCTTTCAGACTACCAAAGTTATAAATTGAAAATAGAGTAAAACTGCATTCTACAAGAACCATACCAACAGAACAATTACAAATTTACTAATAAAGTTAAGTTACTCATCAATGTCCCACACATTCCTCAAGTTCCTGCCACAAAGTCAGAGCAACGTTTGCACAAAACATTTAAGGTTAGGTGAGGCCACCTGTCAAAGTGCATGAAGATGGTGATGAGGATGATGACGATGAAGTTTCTGGTTGGTGGTGTCCGATGTTGCACGGCATGAAAATGGTGTCTTTCCGTTGATGACATCCTGACACTGCTGTCTCCAGGCGACAATCTGGGATAGAGTTGTCATCTGGGGTCTCCTCCATCACAAGTGTAGCCCATCAGGTACCCTTCAGGGCCTATTCCGAGTTCCCGAGCACTGAAAGAATATAGCTCAGGTGCACAAAAAGCCTGCTTTGTTGGCAAGTGTATGTGTTCTACTCCTAAACTTCTCATTATTTTGATAACCCCAATAATTACATTATAAAACTTACTTTCCATATGTCTATTCTACACTTAAATTACAAACTTTTGTGTTACAATGATATTGATCCAATTATAGCTATTAAAGCATTTAAAACACTAACTTCACTTTTCTACAGATGTTTGGTACTTTCAAGTAAATTTTTAAATATAAGGTGAAAACTAGTCTGAAGAAGTACTGATTGAGATATTACACTGAGGAAGTGAGTAATTTCTTTTCTTTTGAGTTTCAAAAGCTAGAGAAAATATAAGAAAAGAAGAACTCCATGTTAAAATTGTAAAGGATAACTATAAAAATCTGCCAGAAAAATATCTTTCTCTTGTTTTGAACTCTTCTACACAACTGTTCAGTTAAACCACTAGAATTGAATATTTTCTGAATCCATTCACTAAACACATACTTTTTCAGATTACTCCTGAAGCATATGGAGCCCAATAACCATATTTCACTTTTAATTCAAGCCCATTCACAAATTCCTTGTGGCTCAATTTTTTGCCTTAACTGTGTCAGTGTTCTTCAGACTATTTTCCCACAAATAACCAACACACATATTTCTTTGTCACAGGTGATAAAGATGCTCAAACTATATTTGTGAATTTCATCTAAACACCTAACCACCATGCCTCCCCCTGACCCACCCACCCCCCCCCCAAAAAAAAATGTTCGGTGACACGAGAAGTGAGTTTAAACAACTAAAATTTGCTACTTTTCTAATAACCGTTCTATGCAAAAAAAAATTTTCCCATAAAATTACATCCCCTGATTCTCAGATCCATTTCAAAGGTGGACTACCTGTACTTTTTTCTTTCTTCATCCAAATTATTTTTAACTGCCAACAACTTCCTTGCCTTGGTGATATAGGTAAAATTATTTACCAGGGGTCAGCAACCTACAGCCTGCCCACTATTGGGACTGAGTCTGACCTGTGAGCAATGCTTACACCGCACATATAATAACAATCTGACCCACTGCATATGGTCCACTTAAGAACACAATATGACATGTACAAAGGCTGTGAAAGGG
Organism: Holothuria leucospilota; assembly: GCA_029531755.1. Taxonomy (NCBI): domain Eukaryota; kingdom Metazoa; phylum Echinodermata; class Holothuroidea; order Aspidochirotida; family Holothuriidae; genus Holothuria; species Holothuria leucospilota. The sequence continues at coordinate 25,664,630 of CM055965.1, forward strand.
ATGAATACTATTACTCAATGGGTTTCCTTGTCAATCATTTGTTCCGTCAATGCACTGGCATGATGAAACATCACTAATGCTATTGCCATCATCATATTACTTTTATACAGTACAGACAAGCCTCCATTATGCCATACTGCACACAGCTGTGACCAGGACCGGGTCAATATGCACAACCCTTTCCCATCTCAAAGATCAATTATGGGCACCCACTAAAGGTTGCCAACCCCTGCTGGGTTCTCTAAACAGCACACCACAAACATAAACCAGCCCCACATGTAACATATCACTGCAATCACCATCTAGTAGGACTGTAAACATGTAGCAATTAATCCCAAAACAATTCCACTTGGAATAAATATCCAATAAAAAGGTACCTGTGATGAGTCAAAAAGCTCACTGTCTTCTCTCCCTACGTTTTATTCCATTCATTATCTGTGAGTTACCCCAATTCTGTTTAACTTACCTTCTCACCAATCTTTTCCAATCAGGGATTTTACTGTCTTCTACAGTTGCCTGAATCACTGACTGTCCAACAGCCCCACATTGCACAGGGGGTAATTGTGATTAATTACTATGTTATCACAAAATTTTGAGATTACACTTTTTGTGGTTTTGCTACATGTTCACAGCACTTCCAATTTACAGCTACTGAAGCTTTCATCCAATGAGAAAGTGGTTGGAAGCTTGCTTTAAGCACAAGAAAAGAAGAAGGGGCTGGGGTACATTCCTCACAACAACAGGAAGTTTTACTTGTAACAAAGCAGGAAACCTAACAACTTACTTAAAACATCACAACTAGCTCACCACAAAAACACTACAAACATGTAGGAGCCTTACCATTTGCCACTGCTGGGGAACGTCCTCACTGCTGAGACGAATACTGCCATCACAGGCCAACATAGAATGATTGCCAAACACAATATGGCGACCTGTAAGGAGGAGAAGTTACAGAGTGTTTTACTACACAGAGTAATGGAACTACAGCCTAAGTTCTCAACTGGCGGCGTGTTACTTGCTCAAAAGTGGCCCGCCGAAAATTGGAAAAGTCAGGGATTTTTTATGTTGATTATAGTATATGGTATGGGTTCTGGCTACTAAAATTATTATGAAGTCCAAAGTAATGGCAAGAGTGGACCTCAGACTGAAACAGCTGTGAATATCTGATCTACAGAGAGGAAGACAGAACTAGCCCACATTCAACAGTTATGTTAAAGAGGGCATGACACGGCCAGAATAACTTTTGTGTATTGCAAGATTGAATACAGTATTCTCTAAATATAATCTCACACACAATTAAAACCGGTACCACTCGGCATAAAATGAAATTTGAAGAAAAACGTTCAAAATCCAATTTCGAAAAATGCCGCAACAGGTCACCTGACTTTTATGACGCAATTGGCGGCACAAACACTGCGCTATTAAGGACGCGCATCTAGATGTGGAACTAATGTAACGCTTGGTAAAGTTATCATATCTTAGCAACTTCATGAAAAGGATTACATCACAATACCCGCCCAACATACAGAGCGCAAAGCGCGGACCATGTTGGGGGCTTCGAAGCATATCATTGGCCAATATGTTCGCGTGCATATGCGCGCGTGTTTTAGCTTCCCTGCATATAGTAAACAGCTTTGTTTTTGTGCAAAAAGGACGCGGTCCAGGTGCGCTGTACAGAACAGCTATGAACATGTATGGACAGTCCATAACAAGCACGCCTTTACTCAGTGAGCTGTTCAGTAACGGTGCTATCGTGAATGGTAAGCAGTCACCGCGCAACGACGCATAATTCACACTGTGGTCACTGGTCACGCGCGCTGCTGTCACTGCTGTAGTATCGTAGCACAGGTGTTTGCAATGATGTACCCGCTAACACGCGTTAGCATGCACATGATTTGATGTGTAGAACGATGGGTGAGCTGCCTGGTACAGTGTTACTAACTGTGCCTCCAATGACGTCACGATCTTGAGACGCGCTCACATACGTTTTTTCGCTTTTGGATTTCAGATGGCTGAGTCTGGCCTGTAATTGGGAATTCACAAGGTTGTATTACTGTATTTATGGACGTAGTTTAGTGGGGAAAACATTTGCTTTATTTCAAGCTGTACCCAAAGAATATTTACTGGGAAACTTACTTTGGCCATGTCATCCCCACTTTAACAATGCAATACAAAATTGCCTTGGTCAAATTCAGAACTGGTAAATAGAAGGCTATCCATTTCCAACTCCTATTCCTTAAGTTAAAACCAACCCCCTATGCCTTACATTAAAATGGTCAAGGGATCATTCCCAGATTTCTTCCTTTCACACAACTGAATACACAAAACAACATTCCTTACTCACTAGCCATGATACTTCTTTTAGTTGAGGATTCATTATTGCTTCAATTTTTTTAGGTCAGATTCACCAGACTTGAAACATATATTAGGTCCAAAATCACCCCAACATTCAAAAGTTCATTTTAGAAAGTTGAAGTACAGTTTTGACAAATTATTTAGGCATCATAGTTCCCAATTTTACCACTGAAAGCTTTTACAGTAGATCACTGAATTTTTCTAATACATAACACTATAACAGCTTTTCAACTGAAAGTATTGCCCACACTGGGCTAACATACTATTTCACTGGTATAATATCCTGTGTAGCTAATACTGTTCACTGTGTTCTTTACAACTAGGCTAATGTACAGTCGCTGGAGTAAACACCTGTGACAATCGCTGCTATAGTGATTATTGATAGTGCATGTAAGTGGACTGAGGCAAACATATGGCCACATAATAAAACTAATAAACAGGTATGTGCACATATGCAAGGTTTTCGTGCCCATCTTTCCAGTGGATCAAACTGCTATCTCTCAGTGTAAGATGCCCTTAAGTCTAGGTTCTCAAGAAGTGGCCCAAGGGCCATTTGCAGCCTGCCATGTGCACAAAAATGGCCCACGGAAGATGCAAGGGGACCAAAATTTTAGTAAGAATAAGGGATCAAAGCCCTAGCTACTACAATAAATTTAAAGCAAAAACTCGCGTAAATGTGGCCCATGGCCCAAAACACTTGAGAACCCTTCCCTAAAGCAACTGGTTACACTGAGTCTGCAGACTGTTCACCAGGCTTTGTCACCCTAAATGGACCATAGCCCTAGTAATAGGAAAATTAACTATAACATGACTTATTGAGTTTTACTTTTAATTTCATTACACTGAGTTATCATTTGTAGTAAATGTTATTCCACACAGGAGTACGAATCAGGGGAATTTAGCCCCTCAGTCACAAATGTGGTGGGCAGAAGTATGCTTCTGCCCCCCTCAATCCAAGTATGAAAACCCCTTATTTGTTTCCTGTGTAAAAAATGTCAAAAACTTGCTGTAATTTCCTTTAAAATTTGCTAAAACATGTTGCACCAAATTGCATCTAAGAACCCTCAAATATTCAAAAATTTCCCAATGGGGAGGGGGACCCTCCCCCAGGGCAGCAATTTGAAACAATGTTCAGCCCCCAGTCTCGAACAGCTTCCTACGCCTATTCCATTTCATTCAACTTAATTCCATGCGTTGTCTTATCTACTGTTATGAATGGAACTATCCCCTAAGATGTCCAATCAAGGCTAGCTGTATTTATGTATTTATCTTAATTGAAATAGCAAGATAAATATACAGTACTTGACATGATATTCGTGGACATATGCATTGTGCACTTTCAGTATTAACTCTCTACATATGGCTAATGCATGCAGTCAGTGTTCGCACTTTTCCGAACCAGTTTCCTGGGGCATGCATGAAAACTTTCCAATTTTATGGGAACTCATGCAATGTAAGAAAATTATGTGCAGAGATATAGCACACTTTAAACCATTACATATTATATGTTGATACACTCAAGATTTTTTACAACAAGATGCACTCTGCTATCAAAAATATTGAGGTCACATTCCAACCTTCTCCAATATTTGTGACTTCTTCAAAATTTTTTGACTTAAAAACACAAATATGAATCAAAAACCCAGTCTACGACAAACCGTGATGAGGGATGGGGTTATGTGATGATCACTTGTGACCCTTCCATTAACCGTAACAGAAGACTTTCATTGAGTGCAATGAGTACATACTGTTATTCAACCTTATTTGTTTGCATTTGTAAGTATGGATGGAACATGATACTCAGTTACCAATCATGAACTGTTCTGTGGAGTCACTTGTTTGGTGCAAGTAGATTAACCTTTATGACATCTACATACTCTTGGCACTGTTTGTTGATAAACAATGAGGGTAAAAACATATTCCTCTCCAACTAGGTGAAAGTTTGTTTACTACATACATGGTAAAACTGTAGCAAATATATACTCCTCCCACAATCAGCCAAATTTTCAACTCAACTACTTCTGATACCCTTGATAGTTAATGACACTGCACCAAAGGCTTCTGAGAACATCTAAAAATATCTGACAGATTATAGACCACAGCACTGATGACAGCTACAACAAACCAGTCTTGATTCCTAACTTATGTAGGCTGCTTCAGTCATACTGTATATATCAAAGCAGACTAGCAATTCCCAATAAACCCAACAAGTAAAGCTTGTAACATTCTCCTTGTAAGGACATTTACTTTAAAGGGTCAGCTGCAACACAATTAGTAACACTTCGCAACTCCCACACCAGGTCTTCTTGAAGGCTTGTCAAAGAATTGTTTTCAATCTCTTTCTTGGTTTAAAAAAAAAACATTTTAGAGACTGTTTCTCAATTTGATACAAAATTTGATCATTTTAAGGGGCTATACAGAGGCTGGCATCTAAAGGCTCTCTAATCTCACCCCAGGCAGTACCAATTCGCCCTAAGTTAACTTCTAGCCCCTCCTCCAATTTAAACCAAACCACCTGTCTAGTACACCACTTAAACAGAGCCACAATAGCCTGTACTGAGTTTCAACTGCTCGAGGCAATATCATCAAACACAGTGGAGTGAGCTTAATTAGAAACACAACTGACTGTACAAGTCATTGTTGACCAACCAGAGTGAAACTGTATTGTTTGAATGAATGCCAATCAAAGTGCAGTACCAACTGTATTTAAAACTCTAGGGTTATTCCTGATTACGTTTGGGCAGAAAGTTTCTAGCAACTCCCTGGTTTGGGAGAATGCCATATCCCCTTTAATTTCAACCTTCCAATGCATCTAATGTCATACACTTGGTGAAGGATGAAGATTATAAAAGTTGTTATAAAAAAAGAAAAAAGAAAAAAAAAGACCCAATGCAAATACAGATATGGTGCTTGCCTTTGAGGTTCTCAGCTAGCATTTTATTTGACTGACACAGACGGTCCAGTGCCTTTAAGCAAGCTCTGTATGCACTGACATTCCAGCTACACTGCCATTTCACATCACACAGTTCCAGCTGGGAAATCAACCGTCTTTCATGACTGATGGCCTCTTCTCTGGATTGGCTGCTGAGTCCCAAGCGTCTTTTTGCTGTAGGTATGTTTTTCTTCAGGAAGTAACTGTAACAGAATTTATACAAGTCCTAAAAGTTATAACACTTGAGGGGTTATGTTTAAACAAATTGGTCCCCAAAAATATGTAAATTCTCAAGTAATGCAATGATGAAGGGAAAAGTTTTGTTTTTTCTTTATCTTGTTACAGGAAACTGACATTTTATTATACTACCGAAAAACAAAAGGTTAAATATGTTAACAGACTGATGCATGTTTTCCACATGGGATTCACCCTGAAAAACACACTTTTTAAGATTTTTGAAAAAAATCCTGATTTTGACATTAAATTTAACAAAACCCGTTTCATCAGAAATTCTGCAGATCTTCCAATCATTGAGGTCACCCATATAAATCCATAAAAAAGACAAATTTGAAAGGAAATTTAGATATAATTTACCTCAAAGTAACTTCTGGCTTAGATGGAGGGAAATGTTCAAATGGATTCCATTTTTTGGTGTAAGTGTAGTAAGAGTGGTGCCAGTCCACACGTCTATAAATGCCGTGATGAGCAGATGTGCCTTGCTTCACATGACTGGTTGAGATGTCACATGATTTCAGGACATGGCTGACAGTACTGATGACATCATTTCCAAGCAATGAAATATTGACTGCTCTTGGCGCTGCCACATCTGTAAAGGTCATAGAAGATTTGATGACAGCATCAAGACTTTAGCGAAAGGGTCATAAATCAAGTTGAAAGACAGGCAGGGTATGAATACTTAATGATGAAATCACGATCAAAGTAAATGCTGGAAATTATTTATGGACGTATCATATTCCTGCTGCATGGAACATGTAATCAAACACTGAGATCATTAACCAGGAAAGCCGTTTCTTTGATGCTGTTATGTTACTACCTTGAGTTATAAAATCTAGGTCAAAATTGTTGGTGGAGGCCACAACCATCTGATGGCCAAGTGTTTATACTGCACTGCACTGTAATGTACTGGACACTACTACAGAAGAGATAAGATTGCTAGTTAATAATTAGTTTCAGAAACCATGGTGTAATGAAACAGCAGATTATATTACTGTCGAATGTTCAGACTACTGTACTACAGTGTACGGTACTATACCCTATTGTAATATGCTGTAGGCTACTGTTAACAAAACTAATCCAGGCCTTAGCTATGCAACTATACAACTGGGAAGTTTTTAAGAAATAACACATTTTGGATATGAGCAAGAGTAAATAGATCTACACAATCTGGTCAAATTTTCATTAGGTTTCAATGTGTGATTCTCCATGCACTACCAGATAGGGTTACTTCATTTGTAAACAACAGTGAACTCGAAGCAAGCAAGGGGGATGTCATCTCCTCACATTGATAAACAATGCTTTATTTGCATTATTTTCCATTCTACTGTTTTGAACTTGAAATACAAAGGTATATGAGTTTCTAAGGGGGAATGAAAAGTTTCCAAGATTCCCATGCCACTCATGCATTCTTATTGTGAAAGCGTGCAATTGTGGAGGAGAAAATTTGTTGAAGTTCTCAGCAAAACAAAACAGTGTTGAGTAGTGAGGTTATGATGTCATGTGTGTTTGCTTCAAGTTCACCTTGGATTTAAAATGTGATACCTTCATTAGCTAATATCCCACACACCAACATAAGGAACTGAATGTAAATTTTACCAGGATGCATGGATAAACTCTCAAACAAATCAAATATTAAATTATGCATAAACCTTCCTTTAAGTAGCAGTGAATGTGGGAACACCCAATGGCTTTTGGATTAAAACTTAAGGTTAGATGACTTCTAATTTAATATTTTTACTCCCATCTGGAATCTCAGTAGAGGGAAGATAAGACTTCCTGGTATGGCAGTTGCATGAAAAATGATGTTATGAAACAGCAAACACAGCAGACTTTGAAACAAAACACTGTGCTTCCCATCAAAATTAAATGCTTCCCATTCAAAGTGAATGCTTTCCATTAAACTTATGGGATAAAAGCCCCTGGAAAGTAATGACAAAGTGACCGTATTTACATTGACCAGGTAAAGGAGGTAAGTAAACTTTGTAACCTTCACGAAATGAAGGTATAATCACTCTTATCAAGCACTAGGTAAAAGAAAAGTATGTTCTACACCAATATACAGAGGTCAAGAGGTATTATACAAGATAGCTGTCTCTAAAACCAGGTCAAATCTTGTCTGGTGGTTGAATTCTAATTCTGTACCTACCTGTAACAGTCTCTATCCACAATACTAATGAGATTATTTTTGATTAGTTACAACCCTGGTTTACAACATGTCTGCACTCTTAAGTCTCATAACCTCATTTCAAATGATGCAAACACCCATAACTCTTCATATGTGTAATATTTTGGGGTGAAACGCTATATCACCAACTTGGGGTGAAGTGCTATATCACAAGATTGTGGTGAAACGTTATATCACCATATTTTACAGGGGAGTCTGAATGGTTTACTAATCATAAAACTGGTGTTTTCTGTCTGTTCCACATTGATGCAATGTAAATAAAGTATTTCCCTAGGTCTAAACCTTTATGACACCAACATTTTGATAGCGTTGCATATATAGCATAACAAAGTACTTAACATTCTGGGTCTAGACCTTTCCATACTGCCATTTTGATAATGTTGCAGTTATTGTTTAACAAAGTATTTCCCTTTCACATTCTGGGTCTAAACCTTTCCAGTACCACCATAGACCCTTTTCCAAATAGCAATTGCAATGGATTGTGGGATAGAGTTCTGGTAGGCGATGTTGTTGTCAATGGCATTTTGCTGTGGCAAAAAATGAAGCACACCAAAATTCTATCCCACAATCCTTTGTAATTCCTATTGGGAAAAGAGTCTATTGTGATAGTATTGCAGATATAGCATAACAAAGTATTTCCTTGTAACATTCTGGGTCTAGACATTTCCCAATACCACCATTTTTATAGCATTGGAGGTATTGTATAACAATGTATTTCCCTGTAACATTCTGACCTTTCTGTTACCACCATTTTGATAGTGCTGCAGGTATAGTCTATCGTAATTCAGCAAGATCAAATGATAAACCAGAATGCAAAAATGCATTGTGGTTTCGATGAATAGCACTTACATGTGTAATCCCAAACAATGCCAAGATGTCCTATTTCTTTCAACCATTGGTTGAATGTGATTTAGATGTGCTAGAAAGTTACTTTTTGTGTTCATATTTGACCTAGGGAATTCTTGGGAATTTTGCTTTTTGGCCTCTCGTGATTTCAGCTGACCTCTGGCATCTGACAAAACTCATTGGAGTTTTTTGATGGATTAAATGCAACACTATGTGAAGTATCCATGCTTCCTAACTTGAGATATCTTGTAAACAAGGTTTCAAAGTTTGACCCCCAGTGACCCCAGATGACCTTTGACCTCCACCAAAAATGATAAGCTTCTACCTCTGGCTATGAGGCATCTACATACTACGTATGAAATCTATCCAAGCTTCCTACTTTGAGATGTAGTGAACCAAGGTTTCAAAGTTTGACCCCCAGTGACCCCAGATGACCTTTGACCTCCACCAAAAACAATAGGGTTCTTTTGCTCACCATAAGGCATCCACATGCCACATGTGAAATCTATCCAAGCTTCCTAACTTGAGATACCATGTCCACAAGGTTTTCAGACTTTGACCCCTGGCGACCCATGATGACCTTTGACATCCACCAAACACCACAGGCTTTTGCCTCTGACCATAATGCATCCACATGCCAAGCTGGAAATATATCCAACCTTCCTACCTCAAGATATCGTAAAAAAAGGTTTTCAGACTTGTGACTGCCTCTGACTCCAGATGGCCTTTGACCTCCACCAAAAATGATAGGCTTCTACCTCTGGCTACAAGGCATCTACATACTATGTATAAAATCTATCCAAGCTTCCTACCTTGAGATGTAGTGTTCACAAGGTTTTCAGAATTTGATCTGCTGTGACCCCAGATGACTTTTGACCTCCACCAAAAACAATAGGGTTCTTTTGCTCACCATAAGGCATCCACATGCCACATGTGAAATCTATCCAAGCTTCCCAACTTGAGATATCGTGTAAACAAAGTCAGATTATGACTGCCCGTGACCCCATATGACCTTTGACCTCCACCAAAAACAATAAGGATCGTTCTCTTACCATTATGCATCCACATACTAAGTATGAAATCTGCTCAAGTTTTCTGCCTTGAGATACTGTGAAAAACGAAGTTTTCAGAGTTTGACCCATGGTGACCCCAGACAACCATTGACCCCAACCAAAAACAATAGGGTTCTTCCTCTCAATATGGGGCATCTACAGTACCTACCAAGTTTGAGAACTGTCAGTTTCCCTTCTCTAGATATCATGTAAACAAGAATGTATCACAAACACACACACGCACGCACACACATACATACACACATGACACTGTGTTTAAATTGCATCTACGTGGCACAAACAAAAAAATTTTTTTATTATAAAGCACTAAACTTTACAGTTTTCCCAAAAACTCAACCAAAAGCTTTGCCCTTTCAAAATATATATGCTTTACAACAGTTATGGATGTTGCATGATTTAAAATATTTAAAGTTTGGGTGAGTAAATCATTCATGAACTATGGTGGAAACTCTTTTTCTTGAAAAAAAAAGCTACCCAGCTATCTAATTTTAGATTGCCTAGCATTCCATTATTCTAGCCAGGATATTTAAACTGGGTTCTGCACTTACTTTGAATTTCACATTCACTTTGCACCGGGTTTGAAAGATGAGCACCATTTTGGATTTCTAGTCCACAATGACAAAGGCAACCAGGGTGATTGGGTCACTGTTGAAGGTATTTAACCTATTGGTTGCCAAGTTTGAATATATTCCTGGGTAGAGCCTTGGACTAAATTATAGTTGTAAGGGTTTGAACATTTTCTGTATCACAACTGCAATATTTCCTTTACGGTGTGTTTGCATTTGTCTCAAGGCTGCATAGATTAACCACCTTTGATCTCTCCTTTGAGAAATTTAACAACTCATTAGAATGAACCTCTAGATTCTCTCACTATGAACATGAGCTTCACCATGTCTTGAACAGGCTTTGCTTCCTTTCAAATCTCTACATATCTGTGAGGTTGACCAATATTTGTTATCATGCAAGTATAAACACGAAAATTTGTTTTTTCACAATGCCTGCTTCAAACGCTTCATGTCTGGAACAAGTTAATTGATCCTGCCTTTCATGAATTCTTCAGAGTACAAAAATATTGCGTTTGGTAATCACATCAAAATGTGGGAAAATTTTTTTTTTTTTATTCCTCGGGACAGATTGAATTGGGGCCATGTACCCCCTTCTAAACAAAAGATCAAAGCCAAGTTGACAACATCTGAATCTTTGAAGCATTTGGGAATCTTAAAGTGTCTTCTTGCTCCTTCCAAAAGCCAAACCGAAGTCTCTTCCAACCCTTGCTAATTTCCCCCTCTTCCAGTCCCTTTCAAATTTTTGCATCAAAACCCCTGTAGTACCTAATGTGTTCCAACAGTTTGCGTACCTTTTCTGGTGAGAGTATCACTTTTTGCTAAATTCTGATCCTGTTGTGATTGTTGAGGCTGCTGTTGCTGCTGGTTGCGTAGGTAAAAGGTCAAGTGAGTAGGTGAGACATTCCCTCTCTGCTGAAGACCATCCAGGTAAGCATACAGTTGCTTCAGGGAGTGCTCATTGACAGCCTTCAATTAGAGAAATTGATCCATTACTTGTCACTGCATTCATGAGTTTATTTACACCCATCTTGATAGTGAAACAAGTGCCTACAGATAAACTATGGCAACACAAAATAAAGCAAGCTAATGTTTAAAGTGTTCACAACCTAACCACTCAAAATGCGCATAAGCAATCCAAATAAAATGTTTCATAATTTTGTTTCACCTTCAATGTTTTTCCCCTGAGGTATACAGGGCTCCTGCCCAATGATTTTTCCATTTCATGACCAAATTATGAAACATCTACAATCTAGCTCATCAAGCTCATGAACATCTGGGATACAAATATGAACTGTTTATGCACTTTATTTTAACAGTTCTAAGTCACACAGTTTTTACAAAATTCTGTGACTTTTCCATGACTTTCACTATTTTTCCACATAATGTGAATTTTCCAGACCACAGAAACCCTAGTTGACAATGATTATTGTTTCAGCTCCATTCCTAGAATTTGTTCTTTCCATATTAATTTAAAGCTCATTTATGCTTTATGAACCCTTAAGATCATCTTTAATATACCCACATGTGTTATCACAATAAAACTCTACATAACATACACTAATAGGGTACCTCAGCATTGAACATCCATATCTTAAACTGTCTGAATATTCTTTTTGGTACACTGGCACTATTTTACAGCATGTTTTTCAAATGCAGTTTTTTAACCTCCCCAGCAAAGACATTTCATTAGAGTGTTTCATTTAACACTATGCCAGAAGGATACAATTGAAGCTGTTTGTCTATCCGCAAGGTGACATCTTCACTTTTTAGTCATTACACCCCTCTGGCCTCTTTTACACCCCTTTGGCCTCTTTTATGGCAACAAACATTTTACAGTTTTTATCCTTCAGCTGTTCTTGTCAAATAGCTTTTATTGATTGGCTGATTGTATATTTTGTATTCATATTTTCTCCTTTTCGAAGTTAAGTCTTTCAAAAGGGGAACCCAAGGCAAAGCATCAATTTCTGATATAAAATTTTCACCTAGATTGGCTGAGTAAATATCTTGAATTTTGGATCAAGGGGAAATAACTATGGCAGTAGAATGGATACTGATAGTGATGGGAACAGGGATAAAATGCCTTTAATTTGTTCATGTCGTCACTACAAGCAAAGGTTGCAGGCTTTGCTATGAAAGACTTTAAGAGTTTAATATTGTCATCAACCTTCGAAGAAGTGTCCCATAGACCCTTTTCTAAATAGCAATCACAAAGGATTATGGGATAGAGTTTTTGGTATGTGTGGCTTTTGTCAATGGCATTTTACTGTGGCCAAAAGCGACGCACACCAAACTCTATCCCACAATCCTTTGTAATTGCTATTTGGAAAAGGGTCTATATTGATGCAACTTTCTCCAAATAAAATGCTAATGACACCATTCTTACAGATATTTTCTAGAAAATATCTCTACAAGTCACAACTTGCAAAGGAAGCTGTCAGCTTTGAGCAATACACCTCTAGAGGTACCTCTACAGGAAAAACACATAACCTATGTTAATGGAAGTTGAAGTGACACCTACCCTTTCTTTTGGGTATTTGCCAAAAAAGTCAGGGTGTACTGCAAACAGAAAAGGACGTAGAGCCTCTGATGTTTGGGCCTGGGTGAGTCCTCTGCAACTTGTCACTAAAGGGATGGATTTCTTATTAACACTGTAAGAAAGAGAATATTCATGGAATACAATCAATTTGATATACAAATAACTACTTCTTTGCTTTAACTGACCTTTGGCTTGCAGAAGTAAGTCACAATCTCATTACAAAACACACATGAAAGAATTATGAAATTCAATAAAACAATGAACAAGTCTGGTGTTACTCAACTTTAGTTTTGACCCAAGGGATCACATCCTACCCCAGCTACCCTATAAATAATTTTACAAACCACCTTGCATTAAGGACAATTTATACTTTCAAATTTTCACCCACTATACAGCTGTAAGAACCACATTCGGTCATCTCTCGCTCTTCCCGGCCAATTATGGTCATAGCCAAGAGTTGACCATGCAGTGTTCAATTTTCATAGCTTCATAGCACTATACTAAAGTATAAATCAGCCTTTAGACCTATACAAAGCTGAGCATATTTGCACACCACCACTCTTGTTTTTAAGGGATCACTTAATGGTCTGTAGGTCATAGTGTAAGCTACCAAACACTGCACTTATCTACAAATCTATCCACTGTATCTCTAATGTAATCAAACACATCTTCATTAAATTTAATAAAGATGCAAAAACAAATTTTGCACCAGCTAGGGACTGAAGTAAAATCCCCCCACCTTCCTGGTGGGCGTATTCACGAGCGACTATACTTACCCCTTGCTACATCTAATTTGCATTATTCTCGCGCGCTGCGCGCTGCTCGGGACAGTTCTGACACCGCGCCCTCTATGTCCGCCATCTTGGCCGATGGCTCGCCCTCATTGGCCTGAAGCGCAAAGCGAGGAGGTTTCCTCGGGAGCACTTACCAGTGGGAGCGGAGGTCTTCTCAACAGGCAAAGGCGAAGCCCTCCGACCGGAGCCGCCCGGCCTCGGCCAGGCGGTGCCGCCAAGTGAGGAATACGAACCCCCCAATGAACCCTCTCCCGAAGCCCAAAGAGTCCTCGTGAGGTAAACAGGGGGAGGGTTAGCTACCTACAAACTGTACAGAAGGTATTTACATAAATACATATGGCTTATATACAAATAGCTATGTACAGGTTAAAAAGTGCCCCCCGGGCCCCCAATAGCGGGGGTGGGCCGGAGGGAATGTAGCAAGGGGTAAGTATAGTCGCTCGTGAATACGCCCACCAGGAAGGTGGGGGGAATTCACGTCGCAGACATATACTTACCCCTTGCTACATCTAATTTGCATTAGAGTGACACCGAGTGGAGCTGGATGGGGGGTGCCCTCGGGGGGCACCAAGAGCAGCACGACCGAAGGCCGCCTCGGCAGAGAGAGTGTCCGAGAGGTAGCAGGCTACGAAGGACGATGGAGTCTTCCAGGCTGCCGCCTTGAGTATGTCCTCAATTGGCACGCCTGCGAAGAGGGCCCTCGAAGCCGCCTGGCCCCGGACCTCATGCGCCCGGACCCGTCCTTGGGCATGTGGCTTGATGACCTCGGACAACCACCAGGAGATAGTGTCCCTAGAGGCCGCCGTGTGGGGCCTCCTCGGGAGGACAAAGAGCCTATCCGAGGCCCGGATGTCCTTGGTCCGGTGAAGGTACCACTTGAGTGCCCGGACTGGGCACCACCTCCTGTCCTCCCTAATGGAGGAGGCCGTGGCGATCTCTGGGATGAAGAGGTCGCCCGGCAGGAAGTCCAAGGTCTGGTTCTTGGCCAAGAACGAGGGATCCGGGATGAGACGGACCCCGTGGTTCTCGAACCGAATGTGGCCCGGCTTGACCGAGAGAGCCTGGAGGCAACTCCGTCGTCTAGCCGAGGCCGCCGCCACCAAGAACAGGGTCTTGCGAGTCAAGAGCTCAAGGGGGACGGAGTGGAGCGGTTCGAAAGGCTCGCCTGCGAGGGCCCGCAGGACTCCGTTGATGGACCACGATGGTGCCAGGGGCCGCACCACGGGTCTGGTGTTAGACATCCCCTTGAGGAGCTGCTGGATGACCTGACTTGAGCTGACCGTGGTCCCGTCGGGGAAGCCCCGGTGGACCGCGGCGATGGCCGAGCGGTAGTTCTTGATGGTGTTGACCTGTTTACCCTCTTCAAAGAGGGTCATCAAGAACTTGGAGACCTGTGCTAAAGATGCCGAATTTGGAGCAATCTTCTGCTTTGCACACCACCCTCCGAATCTTGCCAGTCTAGAATCGTAAGTGCGGAGGGTGGAGGGTCTCCTTGCTGCGGGCCGCCATGGAGGCAACGTCCTCAGAAAGTCCCTGTGCTCTGAGGGAATGCCGGACAGCCTCCATGCAGTCAAGTGCAGGTCCTGGACCCGTGGGTGGAGGACCCTGCCCCTGTCCTGCGACACCAGGTCGGGGGAACAGGGGAGGGCCACCGGGTGGTCCACCAGCAGGTGGAGGAGGAGTGGGAACCACGGCTGCCGGGGCCACATTGGGGCCACCAGCAGCACTCGGGTCCTGGATGCTCGGATCTTGAGCAGGACCCTGTGGATGATGGAGAACGGCGGGAATGCGTACGCGTCCATCCCGTCCCACGGTATGGACATCGCGTCTACCGCCCATGCCCGAGGGTGGAACGCCCTCGAACAGAAGGTTGGTAGTTTGGCATTCGCCGCCGTTGCGAACAGGTCCAGGTTGGGCCTGTGGATCTGTTTGAACAGCCACTGAGCCCACCTGGACGCCAGTTCCCACTCTCCCTGACTCGCCCGGCCTCTGGACAACGCGTCGGCGAGAGTGTTGTCCCTCCCGGCCACGTGGGAAGCCCTCAGCACGATGTCGTGCTTCCGGCACCACTGGAGGAGGGACCACACCTTCAGGCAAAGCTGGGGGGAGTGAGTTCCCCCTTGCCTGTTGATGTAGGCTACGACGGTGGTGTTGTCCGAGAAGACCGCTAGGCTTCTGCCTCGCACATGATCCCGGAGGGCCGCCAGGGCCCTCACGACCGCTTCCAGTTCGAGAACGTTGATGTGAAGTCTCGATTCCTCTTCTGACCACACCCCTGCGAGGGTTCTGCTTTCGCAGAAGGCGCCCCAGGCCGACTGCGAAGCGTCGGTAGTGACGGCGAGACTGGGGCGAAAGATCCCGAAGGGTACTCCCTCGAAGAGGTGCTCGTCCCGCGTCCACCACAAGAGGTGGGGCCGGACGTGGTTGGCCATGGGCACCGGGACTTGCAGGTCCCTGGACGCGGGCCGGAAGTAGGTCAGAAGGTGGAATTGAAGTGGTCTCATGTGCAGGCGACAGAGGGGTACGACGTCGACCAGACTTGCAAGGAGGCCCAGCAGCTGGAGCCATGCTCGAGCTGAGCTGGAAGGGGAGGATAGGATCCTCGTGATGGCCTCTCTGAGCGCCGTGGCCCTCTCCACGGTGGGAAAGGCTCGGCCTCGAGTCAGGTCTAGTCGGGCCCCTAGATATTGAAGTGACCGTGCGGGGGTGGGATGCGACTTCTCCCAGTTGATCACCCATCCCGTTTGGTGCAGGAGGGTGATCGTTGCCTCGACGTTGGTCCTCGCCTGTTGCTCCGAATCCCCCAGGACGATCCAATCGTCCAGGTAGGCGAAGAGCAGCACGCCGCGTCTCCGAAGTTCGGCGACGACTGCTCCGGCTACCCGGGTGAAGACCCGGGGGGAGGTGGAGAGTCCGAAGGGGAGGGACGTGAACTTGAACGTCTCCCCCGGTACTCGTAGGCGAGGAAACCGTTGGGATGCCGGGGCAATGGGAATGTGAAGATACGCATCTTTGAGGTCCAAACTTGCCGCCCACATACCGACCCGGAGGGCCGGGAGAATGACCGCGAGGGTTTCCATGCGGAACCGCCGCGGTCGGATGTAGGCGGAGTTGAGAGGCCTCAGGTTGAGGATGGGCCTCCAGGAGCCGTTCTTTTTCGGGGCCAGGAAGAAGGACGACCGGAAGAGGGGTCCCTCCTCTCCGGTAGTCCTGCGGACAGCGCCCTTCCGTAGAAGGGCCTGCATCTCCTCTTCCAGGACCCCCCGTAGAGTCGGATCGGTTGGGGTTGGAGTTACCCTCCCGCCGCCCCCCGTAGGGGGTGGGGCCGTGAACTCCAGCTGGTAACCGGAGGTTACCACGCTTACCACCCACCGATCCGGGCAGAACGCCTCCCAGATGCTGGCAAAAAGCCTCAACCTCCCCCCTACCGTTGGGACCACGGTAGGGTGGGCACCCCTAGGGCTGCTGAGGTGGGAACCCAGTCGGGTGCTGGGGGCCATAGGAAGGCCTGCAACCCGACGGCGCTCCTCTACCTCTGCCCCTGGTCACTTGGCCGCCTCGTCCACCCCTGGCTTGGCCCGAAGGGTTGCCCCTCCAGGACGGACCCCCGCGCCAGGAAGACCCTTTGGTAGCCTTCTTGGGCTTGGGCTTCTTAGCTGTGTTAGGCTTCGCTTTGGAAGCGGCACGGGGGGGTGGAGTCGGTACCGGTCTAGCTGGAGGTTTGAAGAAGGCCGAGGCCGTCTCTTCGTGCCTCTTGACCTCCTGCACGAATTTGTCCAGGAACTGGTTGGCGAAGAGGTCGGGGCTAGTAACCGGTAGCTGCTCTAGGCGGCTTCTCGCCTCGGCGGAAGGCCATGGGAAGGCATCGAGGATATTTCCCCGACGGACCCTCACAGCCTTCAGGGCGACTCTCGCGAACTGGTCGTAGACCAGCCGGGAGAGTGGACCTAGCAGATAGACCAGCTGGCCGACGTCCGCGTGAGAGAACTGGACGTCGTCCCCAGGCATCTGCAGGTGTGCCCTCCGGAGCGCCTCCGCCACAAGGAGGAAGACCGAGGAGAACTTGAGGCCGGTACGCGCCGCTAGATCGGCTTGGTACCAGTCGTCCTCGATCCTCTTGCGAAGAGGCTCCCGGAACATGCCGGAGGCGAGTCCCTCGGCCACCCTCACCTTGTTCCGAGTTTCCTCAGACACAGAGGGAGGGCGGAAGAGGGAACCCCAGTCCTCCTCAGCGACCCTGACTAGCCTTTCCTGTTGGGCGGGGAAGGCCGACCAGGACTGCTTGGCCGCCAGAGATTCCAGACGCAGTTTGCACTGGACGTCTACCGGGAATTCTGGCGGGCCGGACTGCACAGCCTCGTTAGTGGCGCTAAGCCGGGACCCGGAGGTCTCCGGCGTAGACTTAACGGGCCTCTGAAAGCCCAGCTTGGAGATAAGAACCTCCGTCACTGAGGCTATCAGGCTCTGAGGTAGGTCGGTCCCGCGAGGGGACTCTTCCTCAGAGGGAGCGGCAGCCGGCACCGATACCTCCACGTCCTCAGACTCCGTCTCGTCCTCCTCCTCCTCGAACTCATCCGAAGCCATGAGCTCCAGGGAGTCGAGGGGAGGGGCAGAAGGAGGCTGCGGGGGTGGAGGATCGGCCCGAGGAGGACCCACATCAGGTTCTGAGGCTTGCTGGGGGGGGTGTGGATGGACGCAAGTGAGCCGTTTGCTTGGCCACTTCACCGGCGATCATGGGTCCCAGAAGGCTAGCCAACTGGGCCATCCACCCCGGATCCGATGGATCCGGGAACCCCCTAGGACTATCCCGGCGGGGCCGGTTAGACCGGTCCCGGCGGTACCCAGCGTCGGAGTCCGAGTCCGAGTCCGAAGACCACGGGCTCCTCCCCCGGTGCCCAGACTGACTCGAGGGGCTTCGGGACCGATGGTCCTTCGAACCCCTAGGCAGTATGCGGCTCCGGGAGGGCTCCCGCCGTTCGGGACGGCGGGAGCTCCCTTCCCGGGACCGCGAACGGTCCCGGGTAGGCTGGGTGTCCAGCAACACGGGTCGGGAGGCCGGAGCCTCCGAGCCTGCGTCGGCACCTGGAGCCGAGGCTCCCGGGTCCGGCGACTGGCTGTCCCGAGGTGCACCCGTAGGAGCACCAGGGGGACCCGTGGCTCCTTGGGACCCCTGCGGTTCCCGGTCCCGGGATGGGGCCGGAGAACCTGCGAGGTCCGCTGGAGCGGAAGGGATGAACTCGGCGCGGGGAACCTGGCTCCGAGGAGCCGAGGATCCCAGCTCTGGAGCCGAGGCTCCTGAGTTCGTTGGGTCCGCAGTTACCGGAGCGCGCCGGTCTGCGGACCCGGTGGGGGCACTGCCTTCCGGGCTCACGGATGGCATGACCCCCGGGTCAGCCGCGGTGGCGGAGTCGGGGACTCCGGCACCGGGCCGCCCACCCTTCCTAGTCTCAGAACCATCTCCACTCTTCTTACTCTTCTTCTTACTAGCCTTCCTGGAGGAGCCTGCCTTCTTAGGGGGATTCCCCGACCGTTTGGCCGGGGCCTTACCTTTAGAACCCCCTTTACCTTTCCCGGAGGAAGGCGGGGGCAAACCTGAGGGGCCCGGGGCTAAGGGGTCTGGGATCGCGTCAAGCCGCGACTGGAGCTTATCCCTGCGGGCCTGCAGCCAGGAGTCGATCTCCCGCCACTGGTCCGCAGAGAAGCCCATGCAGCGCTCGCACGGGTCGCGCCTCGTGCAAGATCTGCAAGCCGGGCAGACGGAGTGAGGATCCCAGACCCTCCCCGGGCGAAACTGGGAACAAAGAGCGCAACGGGCACCCTCGTCCATAATACAAAAATAGGCAGGCTCTCTCAAGGCACGAGAAGGAAAAACTAATGTTACAGTACTTGAGAAAAACTTCAGGAAAAATACACACAAAGAGTTCCTAAAGTTAGATACCTGTAAACAATGAAAAAAGTAACGGTAGCTAACCACCTGGGACCCGTAAGGCAAGCTTAAGAAATCCTAAGGACTTACGGGGCAGAAGCGACAACAATAGTACAATAGTAAGATCAATGTAGAATACAATAGTAAGATACAATGAGAATACAAAGGTCGCTTGACAAGAGGGAGGTAGCGCGTGCCAAGGCACAAGGCTACGTCAAAAATACAATACAATATACGGTGAACGTTAGGCTAGAAGCCTAAGCTAAACTAGCGAAGCTCCACAAAGGTGGAAAAGCTTCCCCTAAAAAACCGAAGACCAAACCTCACGAGGAGCTGGAATAGGGCTTAAAGGGAGTTTAGAATACTAGATATAATAATAGTAGAACACTTAGCGTGAATCCGAGGTCGGAAGACTGAAAAAGCTTCAAGACTTTGAAGACTCAGAAACCTCCGAGGCAACAGCTTTGCAGCGGAAGGAGAATGAGGGCGAGCCATCGGCCAAGATGGCGGACATAGAGGGCGCGGTGTCAGAACTGTCCCGAGCAGCGCGCAGCGCGCGAGAATAATGCAAATTAGATGTAGCAAGGGGTAAGTATATGTCTGCGACGTGAATTTACTGTATTTTGAGATGAAGTGATACTGTACCAGCGAGAAAATAAAACTATTGTTTATGTGATAAGGGGACAGATCAGAATTCACTATAAAACTTCCTAGCTGTGCTGGCATGTGTACAAATGCCCAACTGACATGCTCCATATCTGGAAATGCAAATGCTGCTTTGTGCATCCCAATGGTTCGGACTTGGTGTGCAAGCTGAAGAGGGTGACTACTTCATTTGTGTCCCAACTATTAATTCCTACATGTCAACTACATTATAACTCCTCCCCCCGCCCCATCTAATCCCTCATCAGCTCATCTTCTACCTACACACCTACAGTATCTTGACAATTTATGTCCTAGGGTGTATGAAAGCACCCCACAACTTCCCGACCAATGAGGAGTACCAGTCATTATAATGGCAACACTGTAACATTTCTTCTTTGCTTTTCCAAGGTCTCCCAGAAAATACATGAAAAGTTGCAAGTGGAAATAGTGAATACAGCTATGCTTTACAGCATAGACCCTGGATTCTGTAAAATACAACCCTACCACTTTAGGATTCCTCCTATACAAGGCTAGAAAGAAATAAATACAACATACATGCCAGGTCCACAGGAAAGATTCCAATCAGAGGAAACCATTCAATGTGCAAGCAATTTCAAACATAATGGAGCAGATCAAATACACTATTTTAGGTGAAAGTTACCCTATCACAAATTTGCTTTTAAAGAATATATAATCCTTGAAACCACTTTCATTTTATAGAAAGCAACAATTGCTCTTAAAATTTGACATTTTATATCCTTTCACTGTAAAATAAAAGGAAATGTTGCAGCTGTTGGCATTTTGCCCAGATTACAGTACATGCTTACATATCCACAAAGCCGAACACTGGGAAAAGTCATATACAAACATAAGAATACCAGACATTCTGATATTACAGCAGCAGTTGAGACACCCAAGTGAATTTCAACTGACCAGATACAGATGAGGACAAGCCCAATATGGTACTTTAACTTTTGTCACGTCTAATGACAATACAGGTAGCAAAAACTCACTTAAACATACTGTGCAGTTAAGTGTGCATATTTAATCACAGTGTACATATTTAATCACAAATAGAGACTATCTTCTTAGAAATCAGTGAAGGTTGGTATAAAAAGGGTCTTAAGCAGAATGTACAGGCGGTTGTAAGAACTGAGGCTAATTAGTCTTCACACACCTAAAAAGATGTTTATTATATTCTCACTCATATACAGAGACTTGGTATCAGCATGAGAACTGTTGTCTAGCAGTCTTGCATACATACTTGTACATACTTTTAGTTTAGACTTGATAAAGCAACGCCCTCTCAGTCTTTCTTTCCTTCTACTTACTAGAGCATTAGTGCTACAGTGCATGTGCACTCTTCTTTAAAGGTCGTGTGACATGCCACCAAAAAGAGTTGTTTCACTTGTCAGTTAAAGAATTAAGCCCTCCAGTGAAAGATTCATTGGAATTATTTCAATATCTTTTAAAGTTCTCAAAATATACATCAAGTTTTATGGCATAGCCTATGCAAAAATAATGTGGAGTGTTGCACAGTGTCAAGATTTCTTTTGCTAACCCTATGTCAATTATCTCTTAATTACTGATCAGACAGATTACAGTCTGGTGAAAGATACCAATATTTCTGAAGGAAAAATTTTAACTTTCATAATAAACTCCTCAGGGGATAACAATGCTACCAGTGTCCTTGGCATTAAGGTTGAAAAAACAAAGGCTAGCACTGATGAGCCATATATGGTATGTCCATCTTTCGATGTCACATATTTGCATATTTAGCTCATGTTTATTCATCATACAAGTGTGAAATAGAAATTACCTGTAAAATGGTCAATATTTGATGGATTTTAATGGGATTTGCAGCTATTTTCTGGATACTTAATGCTTTTTACATGAACTATCCAACTATGTATTTTTCATGTCACATGACCTTTAAAACACAGTACCACACAAGATGAGAATATACCATTTTAACAATTATGCCTCCCCATTACCTGCTATTCACATTTTTTAACTTTTAAAATCACATTTTCAAACCAATCTTAGCTTATAGTGCACACGCAACATATGAGCACAGTTTAACAGTCACACAATTTGCATTTTATTTTATTTAAATGTCAATTTGGACTTGTAATCCTTTTTCTGTATTCAAACAGTCATAATGAATTTAACTACTAATGAAGCATGACTTCACTACTACAGTGGTTACTTTTTTATGACTCTAAACCACAGTGCCCACATTGTTTTTCCAAATAACCAATTATTTTGACAATAGGCCTATGTGTTGTAAAGCAAAACTGATGATTGGTTTCTTTCATGAGTGCCCCACCCATTTACCTTTAATTGCAAAGTGAACAGAATTATTTGTCCTTAAGTTGAACTCTAATCTTTGTAATCTACTAGCCTTGCAGGTACTTTCCAAAGGTCCGTGCCCTTTTCTAGAACAAACTGATACCTATCTCTCTTCCTTGTGTGTGTGTGTGTGTGTGTGTGTGTCAACACACAATTACACAGGTATACCTGAACACAGTCCTATACATATGTACAAAAATTTTGAGATAAATCGCACGACATGTCTTCTTTTATAACAAATGTGTGTTTCTACTCATTTAAGCTGAAATATACTTGTATTTCTTATCACTGCAGATAAAGCCATAAAATGTAGTTCAAACTACAAGTATATTGTGGCATTAATTGCAACACACACTGCAGTTTTCACAGCACCTTTTCCCTCTTCCACATGAGCTCAAAATTTTACTCAACAGCAACTTTACGCAGCATCCATACTACAAGCAAGCATAGCACTCTGTTGTCCAAGCCATACCATCTGCACAGAAGTAGGATGAAGGATTAGGGAATTACAAGGAGGTGGGGGAGGATTGTGCTAGGCTTCATAATGGATTGATCTACTTAGAATGTTTCATGAAAACAATTAATGGGACGTATTGTGTTTAAAGCACAGAATTTCTTTTATACTCTTAAAACAATGGTTCAAAGATATAGAATGATCTACACAACCCTCAAAATTAGTCAATTTTTTTTTCAAAAAATAAGATTTTCACAGAAAGAAATTTACAGTACTGAGCACTTCATAGCCCATGAATAATTATAATTTGTTCACCCAAACTTTCAAATTTTCAAATAATGCAACATGAATGACTCCAGTAATGCATTAATATTATTGGGAAGAAAAGGCTATTGCTAGCTCTTGGTGAGCCAAAAGGTTTTAAAGTTGATAATTATTTTCTTTTTGTGAAATAACGATAAACAGTCAGATACTGTAGCCTTCATTGTTCAGAGTCCATGCTCTCTGTAATGGGATGAAAACCTTGCATACCACCTACAGTACCTGACATTACTTATTAAACACAACTATATACAACTATACAAATGTCTGAAAACATGAAATATGACCAAACTTTTGTCCATGATCCTACTGTTGACCACCACTCATGGTGTGTTAAAGGGAAAGTGCCACCATCCCAATTTGGATTAGTGTACCCAGGCATGCTATTTCATGAATGGCCCTTGAAAATCATGTGACAATGTTTCTCACTGAGTGTGCAGAGTAACTCCTTGGTTTACCTTGAATACATAATATTTATGTTCTGAAACATCATGAAAGATATCTGAAAGGAAATAAAAGGTTATTTGTGACATTTAGCTGTTGTATCAAAATAAGTTTGGCACAACTGCTAAAATTACGCCCTTTACTGTCGTTAACTTGCTTTTCATATTGAATCTTGAAGATACATGTATACTATACTATACAGGTTACATCCTACCAATTTTGGATTATTGTAGTGCTATATGGGGGAACTGTAGTAAGGGAAACATGGGAAAAGTAATTTGTCTACAAAAACAAGCAGCGAAGGCAATTTTTAATGATGTACACACCCTGCAAAATTCTCATCATTTTCTTGACGCATTGAAATGGCAAACAATGGACAGACGTATTCAAGAAAAGCGATTAACAATCTTATACAAATGCTTGAATGCTCTGGCACCTGATTATTTGAGAGAGCTTTTCCAGTTCACAAGGGATACACATTCACATAGTCTAAGATCCGCAACCTCAAACGGTCTCTTTATAAAAGGTGGTAAAACAGAATATCACAAAAGACGATTTTCCTATCTGGCTGCAAGGGATTGGAATGTACTACTCACACCAGAATGTAGGGATGCTAAAACTCTGAGTTGTTTTAAACGTCTTATTCATGAAATCATTTAATCCCTTTTATTTTATTTTACTTTTGGTTTGAATTATGTTTATAATTTGTTTCTTTTTTCTATCTTATGCTTTACATCTTTTTATCTGTTTGATCTTATTTTATTTTCATCTCCCTTTTAATTTTTGTGAACTTCTATATGTTTTACACCTTTACTTTTTACTTCTTACTTTTGCATGTTTGTAATCAGGGCCTCGGGTTAGATTAGCTCTTTAGCTAACCGAGTTTCTCAACCCTGTTTTCAAAGTTTAAATAAATAAATAAATAAATAAATAAATAAATAAATAAAATCTAGCTCATTTGTTTTGTCTAGTTACAGTTTGGAAATTCACATCCTCCTTTTGCAGGTTTCTAATTATATTCACATATGTAAGGCTTTCAGACTTATGATGAGGGTGCCATAATAAGTGTTTGTTATGTTATTACTTTAATAGTGGGAGTTGACCACAGAATAAGTAATGACCTTAAAGGAGTTACCCCTTGATGAAACCAACATCACTGCAATGCTGCATGAACTGGTTCCTTCTTCCTGGTTTTCCATAATTATTAAGTTTACATAAATTTCTTGTACTGACAGGCTTTAGATTGTCTTTAGCAAGTAGTAACTGCAACAGTGCAAACTACTGTTGGGTTTATTAAAAGGAAGTTCTGGGATCCTTATTTCCTTCACAGTATTCTGTTCATAATTACAACTGATCACTTGATTCACTCTCTAGTCAACCAAACACATTCCAGGGAGAGGAATGAAAATACCACCACAGAAGTAAAATCTCATTTCATTAATTTTCAATCATGGTCTCATACAGAGAGAATTATTTTTCAATTTTGCCAGCTCTTGCTATGGTAAAATGAGACAAACCTCAAGACTTGAGTAAATGTTAAAGGTGGAAGAAAGCTAGACATAATCAGACATTTATTGAAAATTCTCTCTCTAAGGAGTACAATCGATGAATAAATATTCCATGCACAACTTCAAGCATTAAGGTTGTTTTTACAGCTGTGCCTTGCTCAAAGTTCCTTCTCCAAGAATAGATATTATGTGTTCACTACTCAGTGCCTTGTTTGAGTTATTGCTCTAAGGTACAGTATAATGAGCAGCAGCATCCAGGTATTATAAATTGTAGTGTGAAGTGTGCCACACAAGAGATGTACTGGGTTCTATCTACTGTATTATGTCACACTTTCCATGCCATGGAAACATCAGCACTTCACATCTCTAGCAATCACTTTAATGACATTCTATATCAGACACATATAGAATACAGTTACATATCGACTGCTCCTGATACAAGGGGACTGGGCTTCCTGTGGGCAAGTTGGGTGTTGGTTGCAACAGTCAAAGAGCAACTTCCTGGTTTTGGTTTTCAAAGGTCATACTTGCTAAAATCACTGACTCAATGGTAAAATATTCAAAATGACCACACACTGGTTACAGTAACCAGGAATTGATGCACTGGAGGCTCTCCACACTCACCCCAGACAGTACCAATTCTCCCTACTAAAGTTAACTTCAAGCCCTCCTCCGATTTAAACCAAATCTCCTGTCTATAGTACACCTCCAAAGGTCTAAGACAGAGCATGGAGCTATTACAACAGAGCCACAGGACTCTGTTTGCTCAGCTCCTCAGCTTCCCAAACCACCATCTGCCAAAGCGAAGTGGACTGCGTCCAATTTTAGATGTAAACTTCATTACCATAATATGACTTATTCATTGTACTCTCTCATTATTCATGCTATCGTTTTTGAGTGAGTGAGTGAGTGTGTGTACTCCTGTACTGTAGGGCTGTGACCGAGTAGCGATTAATCGCTAAACGATCGCAAGTGGAATAATCGTTTAGTACAAGCTACTAAGTGATTAATGGCAAAACCTGTTTTTCATCCCTTTTCTATCCATCTGAAAACTCTGTAAATGCAGAGTGCATAATATTGGACCCAAATCTAGATGCGTGTCCTTAATAGTGCAGTGTTTGTGCCTCCAACTGCATCATAAAAGTCATGTGACCTGTTGCGGCATTTTTTGAAATTGGATTTTGAACGTTTTTCTTCAAATTTTGTTTATAACGAATGGTACTGGTTTTAACTGTGTGTGAGATTATATTTATAGAATACTATTCAATCTTGCAATACACAAAAGTTATTTTGGCCATGTCATGCCCTCTTTAAGTTGTTTCTTGTGCTGATCAGTAGTGCTGGTTGAGCTTACCTGCCCAATGCCCCAACCTGCAAAGCTCAAATCTGTGGATCATAAAGTACTTTTAAAACTATCTAACCACAGAGTGACCCAAATTTGTCACTGTTAGAATTACTTATTGGCTACATAAACTACCTGTAAATAAACAGACAAAAATTAATTTCAATATTGCACTAAATGTTACACTGTTACATAATAGATCTGTGCAGTATAGGGTTGTGACTATTTAGCGATTAATCGCTAAACGATCGCATGTGTAACCAGAAAGCCAAAAGGCTTAGTGATTCCTTGCCATATGGATATATTGTAACAAACATGAATCACCCACATGACAAGCATGTGATCCCTCATAGTTATCCTACTTAAGATATCATGTTAATAAGGTCAAAAGCTTTCGAAATCTTGTGACCCAAAATGACCTATATGCTAAATATAAACAATCCACTGGCTAAGAATGAGATCCCCTATAGTTACCCTCCTTTAAAATATGATGTTTACTAGGTTTTGACCTTTTGTGACCTCAAATGACCTTTGACCTGCACGAAAAATAATACTGATCATCTTCTCAATATGGTCAATACACAAGGTAAGTATGTGATCCCTCACAGTTACCCTTCTTGAAATATCGTGTTTACAAGGTTTTGACCTTTTTACATCTGGTGACCCCAAATGACCTTTGACCTCCACCAAAAACAATAGGGATCATCTACTCAATATGGGCAATCCACATGCTAAGTATGAGATCACTCACAGTTACCCTTCTTGAAATATCGTGTATACAAGGTTTTGACCTTTTGACCTCTGGTGACCCCAAATGACCTTTGACCTCCACCAAAAACTGTAAGGATCATCTACTCATTACAGGCAATCCTCATGTTAAGTATGAGATCCCTCACTGTTACCCTCATTGAGATATAGTGTTTACAAGGTTTTGACCTTTTTACCTCTGGTGACCCCAAATGACCTTTGACCTCCACCAAAAACAATAGGGATCATCTACTCAATATGGGCAATCCACATGGTAAGTATGAGATCCCTCACATTTATCCTTCTGGAGATATTGTGTTTACCAGGTTTTGACCTTTTGACCTCTGTTGACCCCAAATGACCTTTGACCTCCACCAAAAACTGTAAGGATCATCTACTCATTATGGACAATCCTCATGTTAAGTATGAGATCCCTTACTGTTACCCTCATTGAGATATAGTGTTTATAAGGTTTTGACTTTTTTACCTCTGGTGACGCCAAATGACCTTTGACCTCCACCAAAAACAATAGGGATCATCTACTCCATATGGGCAATCCACATGCTACGTATGAT
Organism: Holothuria leucospilota; assembly: GCA_029531755.1. Lineage (NCBI taxonomy): Eukaryota > Metazoa > Echinodermata > Holothuroidea > Aspidochirotida > Holothuriidae > Holothuria > Holothuria leucospilota. The sequence continues at coordinate 25,692,468 of CM055965.1, forward strand.
ATCACTCGCAGTTACCCTTCTTGAAATATCGTGTTTACAAGGTTTTAACCTTTTGACCTCTGGTGACCCCAAATGACCTTTGACCTCCACCAAAAACTGTAAGAATCATCTACTCATTACAGGCAATCCTCATGTTAAGTATGAGATCCCTCACTGTTACCCTCATTGAGATATAGTGTTTATAAAGTTTTGACCTTTTTACCTCTGGTGACCCCAAATGACCTTTGACCTCCACCAAAAACAATAGGGATCATCTACTCAATATGGGCAATCCACATGGTAAGTATGAGATCCCTCACATTTATCCTTCTGGAGATATCGTGTTTACAAGCAATTTCCAGCATATTTACTATTTGACCCCTTGTGACCCCAAATGACCTTTCACCTCCACCAAAAAAAATAGGGATCATCTACTCATTATGGGCAACCTACCTGCCAAGTATGAGATCCCTCTGAGTTACCCTTCTTGAGATATCGTGTTTACAAGGTTTTGACCTTTTGACCTCTTGTGACCCCAAATGACCTTTGACCTCCACCAAAAACAATAGGGATCATCTACTCAATATGGGCAATCTATGTGCTGAGTATGAGATCCCTCGGAGTTACCATTCTTGAGATATCGTGTTTACAAGCAAAGCGTCACATACACACACACACAAACACACACGACATCACCATCGCATAGATTCCTTCGGCCTTCGGCAAGGAATCAATAAACGTTTAGTAAAAAGCTACCAGCGATTAATCACAAAGCCCGTTTTTCCATACGAAATAAAAAAATCTTCAGTCATTACAGAAAATTAGATGTTCACTTTAACCCTTTTTGAAAAAGTGAAATACAATAAACAGATAGCACACACGTAAACATAAGACATCAATGTTAAGCTTCTACGAGGATCCGTGTTTGAGGCAAGGGCGGATCCAGGGGGGGGGCAACTAGGGACAACTGCCCCCCCCTATGACCAGTCTAGCGCCCCTCAATACAAGAAAAATGCGCCCCCCTGTGTCCTAAAAGTTAAGTAAAAACTGCCCGAAAAGTAAAAAAAAAAAAAAAAAAAAAAGGTCCCCAGAATTTCGAACCGTATAGCTATATATAACTATGGCAATGGGAGTTGGTCTCCGAAATGTAGTCGGTCAAATTCAAGAGTATGCGGCCCCTGCATGATGTTGGCGCCCCCCTTTTCAAACTGCCCCCCCTTCAGCTAGGGGCTGGATCCGCCCTTGGTTTGAGGTTCATGGAAACTATGTCCCCCGGACATCACTAACACATTTTACATATTCATCATGTTCAAGAGCACGTTTAAAGTCTCTATGCTGATCATAGGTACTTGCGATTAATCGCTAAACGATCGCAAAATTTTGCGATTAAACGTTTAGTCATTTTGCTAAACGTTCACAGCCCTAGTGCAGTACCTATACAGGTTAATGTTGAATTCAAGCAAATGTATGATATGAGGCTCTTCTAGGGAGTAGCAGATATGGCAGGTCATGTAAGCTTTAGAACTGTTGCCTTATGAGTCCCCTTCATTGGTAACAATAGAGTGATGTGTACAACACATCCCGAATTACTGTGAAGTGTACCAGCAGTTTACGTTTACACTATTTTCTATGTAACATGTACCACAACAGCCAAGCACAAGATGTTAAATTCTGGCTTTAAGGAAGAAGTTAGAACATCCAGGGCTCATAAACAGTTTTGAATGCAAAGCTTTTGTGACAAGGAAGTTCATTACACATACAGCACACTAATTACTGCAGCAGGCCACAGGGGGCTACAAAGTGATTTTCATTTTTGCTATGGGTGTGCTTTAAGTAAAATGTGTGCTTAGAGCCCCTTCCATACTGAACATGAAACATGATACAGTATAACACAACATAAAAATGTCAACGGCCCTTTCACTTTTTCTTCCTCTCTCAGCGATATTCCCATGACCCATTAGTCATGTGAGCTAACAAAATAGCTATCCTATCACATCACTGGTGACACAAAATATCACTCAGCGACAAGTATGTGAAAGTTGAAAACATTTCAACCTCAATTTTATCATGTTGTATCACATCCCATCATATCCCGTTGTGTTGCGCCTAGTGTGAAAGGGTCTAAGTTATTACATTTTTTTCAACATTTTTATTGTATTGTATCGTACTGATTTGCACCTGGCGTGAAAGGGGCTTTAAGTAGAAAATTTCCCATGCATTCAAGCTAATATTTCCTGAAATTACCAAATCAAGTTTCCTGTCATTATCTGCAACTCCTTCAACAATTCATGCAAATAATGTATCGTTCAACAGTTCAACACGGTTCAACACACCAGGGAACACATTAGCTGCGGGATTGCGGGAATCGTGCATAAAGGTTGTCCCTTCCCACACAAAGAAAACTTGTGGGGGTGGGAATTCCCACACAGCTTTGGTATGAACCCAATCTGTAAAATTTCTCTACTTTCTACCTTGCATTCTGAATAATTTCAGCTCACAACTACACACACATGGTCAATGCAGTAATGCACTGACTAAACCAGTGTGATGTACTTTCCTTGCAAAAATTCCCACAAACTCTTGTTGGTGGGTTGACTGGTTTCTTATGGTGTAGTTAAATTGTGCACTAAAAGCTTGATACCATTGTGGTACAACATAAACTCTCTGTACAGTTTGGATGTGGCTGCTTTGAAGGGAAGGCTACGCTTGACATATATTCATAAACGACACATTAGAATGGCATGACAGCCAGTGCCAGCAGCTAAAAGAGGATAGTACCGTACCCAAAATTGGTGAAGTAAAGCTTTTGAAAATATTGTTGAGGGCTTAGAAAATTTTACCCATGCTTAATACATGTTGTGAAATGAATACCAACTAGACAATTCTGGATACCTGTCAATTTAACGATGGGGCTTGCTACTAGTTAGTTAGATGGAGTTTTACGGCCCAGTTTCCAACCTATTGGTTCAAGTCGAGCCGGCCACGGCCTTTTTTCCAGTTGTGGTTCACTGGCTTGTTTTCCCTACTCCATTGCTTATGCGGAGCATCACGCACAACGGCAGTAGGTTCCATTTTTAGAGTCTTTGGTATACATGACTCGACCTGGGAATCGAACCCGGGCCTTCTGCGTGAGAGGCGGATGCTCTAACCACTAGACCAAACACGCGGTCACGGCTTGCTACTAAGACTGTAAGCTACAGTGTGTACAACAGTAGCACTGAATTTTGAAAGGACTTCAAGTGATTGTAGGCTTGACATTTGGGACCACAATGTCAGAATTTTAAATGTATACTAAACTGCAAAACTTTGTCATTGACCATCAAAAAGAATTAAGTTGCTGAAAAGTGTGCGTCATTTTAGCTGCAGCCTATTTAAGGTTTATCTGGTGATAGTTAAGGGCAGTACTATATTGGCATGCTCTTCTAGACTTGGGACCTAAAGTACAATATCTGAAATGGAACTGCACTTGATGCCTTGTTTCTGCAATTTATCTTAAGCTGCTGGTGCAATCATAGCTTTCCTAAAGAACCAGTGACTGCAAGTGCTGATAGCCTAGGCGTGGTTGTGATGGTTAGGGTTAACTTAATAGTCAAGAGGCTTTGGTCAACTTGGAAATACAGCATGAGGATGGGGTGGGATATGATTACGTCACTTTTGGTTTATTAACTTGTACCCCTGGCAGGTACGTGTCAATTTTTTTCTTCGGTTTGATAGGACTAAAAATCCACTCCCCAAGATTCATATATCCCCCAAAAATTTTAGGCAAAGGGGGAATTCTCCCCTCCCCCCCCCCCCAAAAAAAAAACTGAGCTAGACCTAACCTGCAATATACACCAATTCAAATCTGTTCCAGCAGCTAGATATTTCAGTGTTTCAATTTACTACTTTCTACTTTTCAGGGTTGCTGCCCTGAATATTATGACTTGCTTTCCTGATATAGTAGTTATTTCCTGTTATGGCTGCCACAGCCATTAGGTTTACAACAGAAGTGATGACTGTAAGGAAGTTACCTTATTCAGGGCTGAAATTTAGCACTCGTCCGATCGTCCGTGACGGGTAAAACTTGCATCGGACAACCACTTTCTGTCTTTGAACTTGTCCGATGGACGAGTAGATTTTATTTGTAACTGAATAGTTCCCTACATCAGCAGGAAAGTATGTCATAAAAATCCCCTTAAGAAGTGGCATTGAGACAATGGTATTGACTACCATTCATCATTGTACCATGCCAATAAATATGGAAAATGCAGAATTTAAAGTAAATGTTTGTTTTCTATGGCAGAGACAGAAATAGAATTGTTCATCTCTTGTTCGTCACTTTCATTCGGACAACCAAAAACTATTTCGGACAACCAAAAACTATTTCGGACAACCCAAATTTAGCTTCAGGTTGTCCGATGGGCAACCTGAAAATTTCCTTAACCAGAATGCAAAAATGCATTGAGGTTTCGATGATACATGTTCTATTCCAGATAATGCCATGATGTCCCATATCTTTCAGTCACTGGTCAAGTGCTATCTTAACATGTTGGAAAATAATTTTAGGTTCATATTTGATCTTGGGAATTCCTGGGAAATTTTGCATTTTGACATCTGATGACTCAAGATGATGATCTTGGGAATTCTTGGGAAAATTTGCTTTTTGCCTTCTGGTGAACCCATGAGACGATCTTGGGAATTCTTAAAATTTTGCCGTGATGCATGTACATACTAAGTATGAAATTTATTCAAGCTTCCTATCTTGAGATATTGTGTTAAAAACATTTTCAGTGTTTGACCCCCCCGTGACCCTACATGACCTTTGACCTCCACCAAACGTGATAGCATTCATCTTCCCACCATAACACATCAACATACTACCTATGAAATCTATCCAAGCTTCCTATCTTGAGATATCGTGTCAACATGGTTTTCAGAGTTTGACCTCCGGTGACCCCAGATGACCTTTGACCACCTTCAAAACTGATAGGCTTCTTCCTCTTACCATAACACATCTACATACTACGTATGAAATTTATCCAAGCTTCCTAACTTGAGATATCATGTTAACAAGGTTTTCAGCATTCAACCCACGGTGACCCCAGATGACCTTTGACCTCCACCCAAAACAATAAGGCTCTTCCTCTTACCATAACGCATCTACATACTAAGTATGAAATTTATCCAAGCTTCCCATCTTGAGATATTGTGTTAACAAGGTTTTCAGAATTTGACCTCTGGTGACCCCAGATGAACTTTGACCTCCACCAAAAATTATAGGGTTCTTCCTCTTACCATAATGCATCTACATACTAAGTATGAAATTTATCCAAGCTTCCTACCTTGAGATATCATGTTAACAAGGTTTTCAGCATTCGACCCCCAGTGACCCCAGATAACCTTTGACCTCCATCAAAAAACAATAGGGTTTTTCCTCTCACCATACCGCATCTACATACTAAGTATGAAATTTATCCAAGCTTCCTATCTTGAGATATCGTGTTAACAAGGTTTTCAGAGTTTGACCTCCGGTGACCCCAGATGACCTTTGACCGCCACCAAAAATGATAGGGTTCTTCCTCTTACCATAACACATCAACATACTAAGTATGAAATTTATCCAAGCTTCCTATCTTGAGATATCCTGTTAACAAGGTTTTCAGCATTCGACCCCTGGTGACCCCAGATGACCTTTGACCTCCATCAAAAACGATAGGGTTCTTCCTCTCACCATAACGCATCTACATACTAAGTATGAAATTTATCCAAGCTTCCTACCTTGAGATATCGTGTTAACATGGTTTTCAGAGTTTGACCTCCGGTGACCCCAAATGACCTTTGACCGCCTTCAAAACTGATAGGCTTCTTCCTTTTACCATAACACATCTACATACTACGTATGAAATTTATTCAAGCTTCCTAACTTGAGATATCATGTTAACAAGGTTTTCAGCATTCAACCCACGGTGACCCCAGATGACCTTTGACCTCCACCCAAAACAATAAGGCTCTTCCTCTTACCATAATGCATCTACATCCTAAGTATGAAATTTATCCAAGCTTCCCATCTTGAGATATTGTGTTAACAAGGTTTTCAGAATTTGACCTCTGGTGACCCCAGATGACCTTTGACCTCCATCAAAAACGATAGTGTTCTTCCCCTTACCATAACGCATCTACATACTACGTATGAAATTTATCCAAGCTTCCTATCTTGAGATATCGTGTTAACAAGGTTTTCAGAGTTTGACCTCCGGTGACCCCAGATGACCTTTGACCTCCATCAAACACGATAGGGTTCTTCCTCTCACCATAACGCATCTACATACTAAGTATGAAATTTATCCAAGCTTCCTACCTTGAGATATCGTGTTAACAAGGTTTTCAGCATTCGCCCCCCGGTGACCCCAGATGACCTTTGACCTCCATCAAAAACGATAGGGTTCTTCCTCTCACCATAACGCATCTACATACTAAGTATGAAATTTATCCAAGCTTCCTATCTCGAGATATCGTGTTAACAAGGTTTTCGGAGTTTGACCCCCGGTGACCCCAGATGACCTTTGACCCCCACCAAAAACAATAGGGTTCTTCCTCTCAATATGGGGCATCTATGTACCAAGTTTGAGAACTGTCAGAGTTTCCCTTCTTGAGATATCGTGTTAACGAGCAAAGTGTCACAAACACACATACACACACACATACACACATACACACACACACACACATACACACACACGCACATACACACATACATACACACATACGCCATCACGAATGCATTGGTTTCTCTTATCATCGAAACCAAAAATCAGGCCTGTTATTAATAGGCTATACCTGAATGTGATTTTAATACTGTACAGTATGTTATCTGCCTTTCAGTGGCAAAAAAAAGTACCTCTGCAGATGTTTTTGAACATAAATATTACAAACAATAGGTAAAGCAAGGAGTTATTCTCCATGAATTTAACAATTTTGTAACAAAAATATTGTCACATGATCAATACAAGCCACTCATTAATTAGGATGACAGGACATACTGTACTAATTCAGACTGGGGAGGCTGCATTTTCCGAAAACTGTTAAATTCATGGAGGATAACTCCTTCCTTCACCTTTTGTTTGCAATATTTATGTTCAAAAACATCTTCAGAGGTATTTGTAAGGCAGATAAGAGGAGATTTGCAAGAGTTTGCTGATTTTTTAAGTAGGGAACTTCCTCTTCGACCTGGCTTATTTCACAGGCTAAACTACATACTCAGCATTGGCATGTGCATCTAGAGTGAAATTCCTGCTGATTCACAGTCTGTACAATCTGAAAATAATCTGTCAAAGCATTGGAATAAGATTATGACTATGCAACATGAATACTGTACTGCAAGTTACTGTGTACGGTACATTTGAAATCTGCCAAATATATTTTCCTTTCACCTGCTGTAGTCTCAACTTACACAGTACCAGAAAAACAGCAGCAACACAATTTACATAAGGGTAATATACATTGAAACAAACTGATATGATTGCATGTGGAGCCTATTAGTCAGCTCTATTCATAGTGTTTTTCAGTCTAATTAGTAAAATGACAAAATATGGATTGCACAGTCTGTTTTAAAGTTTAAATACGTGTACCTAATCGAGGTACTCATGTGTGTATGTACATGTTTGTTTGTCTGTCTGTTCAGTTTTTACCATAATAATGTACAGCATAAATACCATGTAACTGACAACTGCAAAATAAAGAGCAACAATGAAAAGTAATTTACAGTCATACAAATCAGAATCACAAAATGGAAAAGGAGGGAGAAGTTAAAAATAACTACTGTATGAATCTCTCTCCCCCCCCCCCCCCAGGCATAGCTAGGATGAAATTTTCAGGGGGCCTACTGTAGGTACCAAATGGAGGTCATGGCATTGATCGCAGTCCTTAATTCTTGCAAATTTTATTAGGACACACAATTTCTGGGAGAGGGGAGCTAGCAAACATCTGGGGACAGGTCCACCAAGCACCCTGTAGTATGTGCCTAATGATAATAATTAAATTTCAGAACAACAAATGTGTCAATGGCAGTACTATCTTAGTTAAATGTACGTAGCTTTATATCAGCCCTGTTAAATTTAGAATATTGCCTGGGAGTGGCAAAGGCTTTTGCAATGTGACCTGCACAATTTGTAAAGATGTGTAAACTGAAACATACAAATTTGTACTTTTTGTGTGTGATTATCTACAAAATGAAGAGAGACTTTTGTGGTAGATTTACAATTTACAGACCATTTAAAGACTTTACTGAATGGACATTCAGAGGCTTGCATTATCCACTTTCAACATATCCCAGCTTTTAATAAAAACTGAATGCAGATTTAGTAACTTCAGAGTAAACAATTTTAGGTTATACTGAAAACTAAGTTGCAAAAAGCATTTCCTGTAAATTGGTACCAATATATACTAGAAATTCATTGTTAAACTTGGAGAAGAGATAGCTTCAATAATGGTAAAATATGCTGTATACATATACTGCAAACTATACTGTAGGTCCTCAGTTCATTTCCTCAGAATCATGTGGAATTTACAATGGGCAGAATACCTTGTGGCTACTTAAGTCAACTGCTCAGCTATTTATGTTGTTTGCAGAATATACCTGAAGAGGTTTCAAATCAGCTGTCCAATTCAGGTCCTTGTCCTGCCAAGGCATTTGTTTAGCAAAGCTATTAAAAGCTGCGGTGCTGAGGCAGGTCCAAGCCTTTTGAAAAATGGACAATGATTGGGAAATGTTTCTTCCCAACTCCTTTCCATGAATAAGTTGTTTGAATGGTAAGGTATGCTCAAGGGTTGGGTTTAGAAAGATTTCTACTGTACAGTTTTTTTTTTTTTTTTTTTTATTGTATCCAAAGCACTACAAACATGTAATATAGTAAAGAGTGAGAAAAACAAGAAAAGACTACAATGATCCAAACATTCACCGTTCATATAGGGCATTTTTGTGATTGATATGTCCCCTACTGTAATAAACGTTGCAATTTATGCACTTACATTTAACAGCATGTAATCCTTTCCCTTGTTTTAAATGTTACCTGATACTGTATCACTTAGAATAAAGCTTGTAATGATGATGCTTGAGGTACCTCTGGGAAAACACTGGAACTCCTGGTTTTACTATACTGTGAAGGGTTACCTGATCTAGATTTAAAGGTACTGACCAGACTGACATATACACACAGGGACGACCACAACCACCCACCCATACACGCTCAAAGCAAAAAAAAAACAAAATACACTTGTAGTTAAATACTTTTGACTTACTATCCCCTTGTATTCATAGAAAATCTTTGCAAACAAAAGGTAACAGTAATGAGAACATTTATTTTTCTAGAAAAATTAAGGTTAAAATCAACACAAACTAGCAAGAAGCCATTCCTGGGAGAATAATCTCCATTCTTCATGGCATTTCTTTTCTTATAACAACTCCTAATGCCTCAATCAAGGAGGAGAATGTTCCTACCCACTTTATTGCTTCTAATCTACATTTTCTCCATTTGCTTGTTTATATCATACGTTTTTGTGACCATTGGACCTGCAAGAAATAATAAGTTTAGAAAGCATATGGCATAATACTGCATAGCTGCCAGGGAATAAATTTTACCCCAAAAGTTATGAAATGACACAATTTGGAGGTACCACCTCATGAATATACTTTACAAGTTTTCCTAGTTTCACCTCTGGTGACCTCAGATGACCATTGACCTCCAACAAAACTCATAAGATTCCCTCTCTTTAATATGACACAAATCTACATACTAAGTATGAAAAGTATCCACAATCCCTGTCTTGAAATATTTTTCAAGGTTTTTTGGTTTATGACCTTTGGTGACCTCAACTGACCTCTGACCTGCACCAAAAACAACAGGGTAGTTCCTCTCAGCATGATGAATTTATAGATCAATTATGAAAAGTGCCCACCATTCCTATCTTGAGGTATCGTGTTTACAAGCAATTTTCGAGAATTTCATATTTTCACCTCTGGTAACCTCAGATGACCTTTGATCTCTACCAGAAATAACCAGGGTCATCTTCTGACTATAACCCATTGACATGCCAAGTGTGAAAAGTATTTTAATACTTTTCACACTTGGCATGTCAATGGGTTTCTACTATTGCTTCTTACCTTGAGGTATTGTATCTACAAGGTTATTTGGTTTTTGATCTCGGATGACCTTATATGACCTCTGACCTCCACCACAAACCATAGGAGTATTCCTCTCAATGTGAGAGGAATCCATACACTAAGTATGAGAAGTATCCACCATTGCTAACTCGAGACATCGTGTTTACAAGCTAACACACACCCACACACCCATAAACATACATGGTACCCCTAAACTCACATGCATACACATGCACACGTGATTGCATAGATTCCTTTAACCTTCAGCAGGCAATCGAAAAGCCAAGTCGTTTCAGCACCCTTTAACAAAACTTCAAAGATGTCATATGTGCAGCAAAATTATTCCCTCTTATTAATCACTGAATATCACATATTTTTTTCTTTCCCTCTCTGTTACTTCTTCTTTGTAAAGTACACTTTCTATTCATCATTTTCGTACCATTATTTTACATGTAACATTTCTTGTAGAGGATCCATCAGACTACAACTTAATATTCAGTTTAATACCAGTTTCTCTTCTTTCTTTTGTGCACGAAGCATTCTGAACTGCGAAGGTGACTAGTTACAGCTAAGCTCCCTCTAATGTTGAAGTAGCAATTGGTGGAACAGGTCAATTAATTCCAGCCACTGTCTTTTACCATAGAATGTATTCAAAAGTCATCAAAATATTTGTAAAGCCTTGTTCAAATTGGGCACCTCTGAAGTCTAAGCATGCTCTGCTGAGCAGATCGAGTGAGAAAATTAATGCCCCTCTACAACCTTTTGAATTACTTGGACACTTGATCATGAATTGTGGACAAAACTTAGATCTAAAACTATGTCTTAAAGCCTACAATTATCTACAGCATTTGATTTCTCTAGCAGCAAATTATAGTAAAGGTATATTTAACTAATTCTGACTTAATAAATTATCCACCACTTTAGATAAGGTAACTACAAGAATATACTTTCCAAAACTGCAGTTTTCTATCATGCTTCTCACAATGGAAAATGAGAGGAGGCCAAAATTCCTTCCAAACCCCTGCATCATTTCTTAGCATTTCTTCCACACACTAAGGAACCTCCACATTCCCTCATCCGTAATTCTTCACGTAAACATAAACCTACCACCACCAATCTGTGACCCACCAGCCCCCCTCAACTCAAGGCATGTTCCAAAGGAAATGAATCAGCATCTTCTCTGCATCACACAAGCGGCATCCTCCAATATTTACATACCGGGTACCACCTGCACTGTAAGCTGGACTGGAAATTGGGATACCGGTATTTGTTCCTCCTTCCCTCTTTCTCTTACCAAGACCCCAAAAGTAACGGCTTCAGCTGCCTGATGATCGTAATTAGTTACGCACTACCATCCATGCACCTGATGTACCCCCCAGCAAAACATGGTGTTAATTGCTTTTGCCATATCTGGTATTCAAACTGGTTCCACATATATTCGCATGAAATGCAATCTAAAAGAAACCTACCACTTTGATTTCAGAGCATACAAAGCTCCAGTAACATTTTCCTAGGCATGCATCATTTCCTCTGTAATTTTTGTTGTAAATGAATTCCTAATGATTCATGCTCAGGAAAGTCCATATCTCACACAAGAAATCACTTGACTAGCATTTTCCTTTCGCAGTTAATTTCCCGCCATCATACTAAATTAATTCCGGTGGGCTCTTGTCATGCCTTCAAGTGGTACAAGCCTCCTTCATGAATACTTTTCTCAGCCCAGAGAGAATATTTCATTAAAAAAGAAAAGAAACAGAGGATGGTGCAAGTATGCCCAAGGCAACTATTACAAGGAGAAAATGTTTGCATTTTACAAGAAATGTCTTTTGTATATAAAGACTGTTATAGATGGACTAGCTATACTGCTCTTCTGTGTGGGGTTGGGCCCACATGAGAGGTCAAAACGGGAAAACTGCTCATGAAGTTAACTAACCTTTCATTAGATCTAATCTATGATAATATCAGAGACTATAACTTAAAATACCCTCAATGTGAGGTTTTCTACTTCTTCGTTTTGTTACTTGTTTCCTTTCCCTTTTTTTTTTTTGCTTGAGCAATTAAGTCATGACTACTGAGGAGCATGACAGGAGATAGTGTCATTTTATGTGATTTTCCACTGGATGACCACCATCATTTGCATATTTTTATATGTAAAATTGACCTCAAACTCTAGCCTGCCAAGTATCCAGTGTGGGAGAAGATTATGGAATGGTTACTCCACTATCATCCTTGTTTGTTTTTTTTTTGTTTGTTTGTTTTTTTTTGGTCCATTTTGTTGTTCTTTTTTTTAAAGAAAGGGGGAAAGAACAGTACTGACTAAATAACTATCTCCTGTGAATGTTGAAGGCTTCAAGTTGAAGTAGCGGTCAAAACTTTATTTTAAAGACAGCATGGTGACTGATGTTTAAATGAATGGCTTCTATTAACTAAAAGAAAACATCCTCACCTTAAAGAAAATGGTTATATGAGTCACTTTTTTCTTTTTTTTTCTTTTCTTGTTTTTGTTGCTTACCCTATCCATACGATATCTTCATGTATACCATCTTTTTAAACTTTTTATGCGTGTCCATCAGTTTGATGTTTAAAAATGTAAATTTAAGGTAAACTGCTTCAAGACATTATGAGGCTAAACACTGTGTGAAAAGGCTTTGCAAGTAAGTTAAGGAATGAGGCCAGTGACTTCAATGCCCCACTTGGGTTTTTGTCTTCATTTAAACAGATGGGAAAAATAAGACGGATCAAATAATTACTTCTTTTTACTACTATACTTTAAAGGTTTTGTCAAGTTGGAGCAGCAATCACAAAAATTTATTGCAAAGACTCAGGGGCAGCCATCTGTGACGATTACTGGGGGGACGCCTGCTTGAGTGAACACTTTCTGCCTCCAGCCAGGGGTACAAGAGACCCCCTTGTTGGGGTCCTGGGGCAAAGCCTCAGGAAGCCAAGCAATTTGGTGCATTCTAGAGGACACAGATCACATATTTCTGATCAAAAGTTCTCCCCCGCTGCCAATTAATAGGCTAATATCACAATTATTCACATCGAAAATGTGTGTAACAACTTTTTTCTGCATTCATCTAAATATTGGGGGGGGGGGATTTAATATTATGCTCCCTAAACATATTGAGGGGGACATGTGCCCCCTGTCCCAGAGTGATCGCTGCCCATGCAACACTTAATGATGATTTTGTTTACAATGACTGGGTGTTAAAATGTCTAGAAGCTCAGAAATTTCATCAGCTGAAGGAAAATGGTTACATTTTGAAGTTTGAAATTCTGAGTCTCATCTTCTGTTGCTAAGCTATGCAATCACATGGTCTCTTCACAAATGCCATCCTTAAAAATGATTTCTTAATGTGTCATGTCATATGCATAAACAATGGATGGATTCATCAACTCCAAAGCAAATCCTGATGGGACTTCTAAAGTTATGAAAGCTGGCCTGTGAGACATTCTGTATCCCCTAGACTTTGCAAAGTCCTTTTGATGAACTGATTCTATACTTTTGCACATCTGTCTTCGAATGACATATATCTGTGTCACTTATGGTCAGCATCAGTGAGGATACAACATAAGGGAAGGGAGTGAACCTTTCATAAAAGAGCAACAATAAGAAACCTTGTTACTTTTAAGAGGTTTAAACTCTCAAGGAAATTCCTTAGAATTTTGTTCAACTACTCTCCTTCCTTTGTGTTAATGTAAATTCTATACCTACTATATGGTTAACTGAATTAGAAGCAGCACTTCTGACAACTTGTAAGGCTTTATCGTTTCTTGTTCTTGGTCTCACACAAAGTTTCAGCACATTTTGATAACTATAGGTTACCATTACAAAACTTCAAAACCAACTGTCATAAAGGTTTATACTAGATTTTCACAAAGTAGGCTGTTAATCTCCTCAGAGAATTGCTCCAAACATAAGCCCATAGAAAAACATCCTTGTTAAAGCATTCTTCTGTAAAATGTCTCTCCACCCCAAACTGATGTCCTCTCATTAGTTCACATGACACACAATTGCACTTTGTGCCAGTCTTTAAAACTGAATAAATGTAAGAATGAATAAGACAGCATTAAATAGTGTAAAAGTTTTTCCTTCAATCTAATTTTCAATGTTCAAAAGTCCAGAACATTCTGTTTGGGAGAAAACCAGAATTCTCCCGAAGGGAGGAAAGCTTATGTACACGGTATACAGGCTTGCTAGCCTAGCGGATACAGACAAGGTTTAGCAAGAATGAAGACCACTCAAGAACATGCATACTGCACAAATACAGTATGGTGAACCACCAATTTAGGGCACAGACTTTTGGTAGCTATGACAATAAACCTACTAAATATGCATTAAACTCCATTACATAACAATGATAAACTCTCCAAAGAGCTGCCAATAACCATTCACCTCTGAAAATGTACACACAGAATGTATCGAACTATGGGTAAAATACGCAAAATGACGGCACCTATGACCAATTTTCCTCCTGATTGGGAGTAAAAAACTAGATTTTTTTCAATAAGGAGAATCTTCCAAAATGTTTAATATTACTGTACATCCCTGTCAGTAACTACTGCGCACCCAAACTTTCATGGCTATTTTACCATATGCTTTGGTGGTCCCAGATTTTGGAATTAACTGGACCCTGAAACTGTTTCTTCCAAGTCACTATGAAGAGTTAAGAAATTTAAGATGTATTTATTGCTAACAAACTTAGATATACTATGAAAGCCTGTTCCTTTTTCTTCCCTTACTTCTCATGCTCCTCTTTCACTCTTCTTTTCTTCCTTTTCTATTATTTCTTTTTTCTTAGCCAGTGAGCAACAACTGGAAAAAGGCCGTGGTCGTCTCGACTTGAACCAATTGGTTGGAAACTGGCACGTTAAACCTCATCTAACCTAACCTAACCTCTTAGCTTACCTTTTGAGTTTCTTATATGTCATTGACTAAATGCATGTAGTGCAGTTTTGTGTTTCTGCTTTTTTCAGGTGCCTGGCTCAACCGAGATAAGTTTTGCTTTTATCATGTCGCCCCCACTCTCAAGAATGCTAGCCAAAGGTAAACTTGTCAAAGACCATTACCTTGAAACCATACACATACAACTATAGAGCATCATTAGGGGAACCCGGGTTCGATTCCCAGGTCGAGTCATACCAAAGATTCTAAAAATGGAACCTACTGCCGTTGTGCGTGATGCTCCGCATAAGCAATGGAGTAGGGAAAACAAGCCAGTGAACCACAACTGGAAAAAAGGCTGTGGCCGGCTCGACTTGAACCAATAGGTTGGAAACTGGGCCGTAAATCTCCATCTAACTAACTAACTTTAGGGGAACTGGGGTGTTGACAGCTTTATGAAAGTAGATTATTTTACCTCTCTGAGTTTTATTTTCATTTGAAAAACCCTTCAGATATAATCAACATTCCCTATAAATATCAGACATGCAAAATACAAAACTGGATGATCGGATATTAAACTAGTTTTACTGTCTTTTGATTAACATCTGAGACAAGATGACATGCAATGAAAGATTGCTGGTCATTCTAATAAGTGTCCAATTACTTTCACTTTATTTCACACATAGTAGCCTTCTAGTCATGTTCCATCCACACTGGGAACACATCTGTAGGGCTTTAAAAAAATTTTGAAAATGTCCTTGCAGATTTGTGTCTACTCTCTTATCTTTTTCTCTAAGCACCAAACTTCCCTGGCCAAAATCAAAAAATCAATTTCATGCTTTCTTTTCAGCGAGACTGATGGGAATGGATTTCGGACGCGCAATATCCCACAGAGCAATGATGGCATCAGATCTGAAGAAGAATGAAATTGAATCTCAGCTATCTGTGTCGAAAACCTAACAGACTGAGGAAAACCGTTTGTGGAGGCTGATTGTCGGGGGTGGGGAAAAACATTTCCTCGTTAGTAACCAGATAACCCTTTGGATTATGAGCTTTGAGAAATTTTCAGTGAACTCTTAAGACTGTCATCTCTAAAAAGCCACTAATACATATCAGACTATGCTTAAGTCAGTGTGGATGTAATCATGCACTTTCGTATGATAACACGATAAATGCCTTGGAGTGGTTACAAAGACACTGTGATAAACATGATGAAGAAATTTGTGGATGGATTTCAACGAAACATATGGTGAAAAAACTGTCAATTTAAATTAAAGTTTTCACACATACTGTCAGTTTACTTGCACTTTACTAACAAGATTTTCTGAGACAAAAATGTTCACATAACCTTGGGCAGATATATAGTATATAGTGAAATTCGCATAGGGAGACATGGTATTGAAGGAATCATAGGTGCAATAATGCCTGCAATCTTCTGCTCAGTAAGTAAGAAACTGCATGCCATTATACTGTCATAGAGACCATCTTACATACTGCATATGAAAATAATGTGAACATAAAACTGCATCAACTGTGTTTGCCTGTACAGCTAACAAATGTTTTTCATTCTGCTCATTGTTATAAAAACTGTGGCTGCAGAAGCAGCCACAGTAATAACTATTGCTCAAAAAAAAAAATGTCTGGCAAGCAATTCTCAAAGGGGGCTGTAACCTGGTAAGGCGTGGGGAAAATGCTTAAATCAGTAACTCAGAAGTCACGAAACCAGGGATGGGATTGGGGGCCCTGTAGAATTCTTTTTAAATTTGATGCCCTTTGCAGCATTTTTTGTATGATTTCAAGGGCAAAACTCTTGGGTCCAGTAATCCATGTCTAATGTGAAATGATAATGAAATATTTCAACCACTGATGACTGCAAATTTAATGCAATAACTGTTATTTAAGTGATGAGGATGGTGGCAGTTGGATGGAAAAGTGGATAGCGGAAGGGATGGTGCAAGGTTTTGGAAACGACAATTTCAATCAAGCTGTCTACAACAAGAGGCACCTCCACTAAAGGTTTCAAACATAATGATTATAATGAGACACAAATTAATCTTGGGCACATGTGAAGTTTGCCAAAAATTTGATTTAGAATGTGGATTCCTGTATAGTATTGTTGATAGTGACCCTCATTTCAGGGTTTCAGCTAGGCCACAAAAGTGAGGTACAGCAATGAGCTGACATCCACGCTTTGAAAGAACTTTAATCAAGGTACCAAAATTTTCCAAAACAGTTGGACCATGGCCCTCCCTGTTCCCTGCTGGTACCACCCCTGCCAGTGCATGCAAAACTGCACCAAAGAAAAATCATTTGAGCATTTCTGAGAAATTTGTTGTTAATGACTTTCAGTACTTTATTTTACATAGCAAACCTTATCCATTACGTGCAAATTTTCCTCTCCTTCATTTTCCTTTTAATTTTTTATTATTTCCCCTAAAGTCTGGAAAAACTGGGGGAAAAGCACCCCTTACTCCTCTCCCCACACACTTGTAATCCTGCACGGGTACAATTGTGAAATCACTACTTCTGAGGTAGTATTTTCTTGGTACAATGGCATAACCCCAAAAACCTATTTCGTTCATACCTGTGACAAAAGGAGTTCCTTACTGTTCTAGACAGTAAAGCAAGCAACTTCCTTATCCTAATCATCCTCTCTTACTTGATAATTTCCTAACTTATTGGTTGTCAATCTGAAAGGTGCCCGATGTTACCCGCTAATTTTATCATTACAGGCTGGTGACTATGGTACAATAGTTAAAAGGACTTGAATAAGGTTAACTCATGATGGTGGGAAGTGATGACAGTATATAATAATTACTGCCATAATATTTCCCTATATCTGTAAAATTCACCAAGTTTCACATGCACTGCAACTGCCACAATATCACAATTAATGTTTTTAAGTTTTGACCTGACTGCTTAATGTTTCATCTAAAAACTTAGGTCAATTCAATCCCATCAACCCCCATGCCCCTCTCTCTATCTCTTATCTATTGCCAGCATAATCTATAACCTGTGGCTCACTTTTATTTCCATTTAAAAATGCAATGCTACCCTTTCAGCTTAAAATTTCATATTTTGATGAAAGAAATAAAATTTTTACTCTTTTTTGTAAAGTACCACTAGTATAGTTACTGGAATGACTAATGTGAAAGAAAATATGCTCTTTCCATGTAAATTTCTATTACTTGTTCCTGTTTTGATACATTTACATGATTGTGGAACATACAAGCATCCATACACATACATCCACTATGCAGGTCAATTAGGTCTAAGAATCAAAAAGAATCAAAATAATATGATTTTGGTCCAAGCAATCAATAAGTTTGTTTGTAAAGCTGTGAGCAGATTAAGGAAGGGTATTAAAACCGCTACCAGAACGGACTTGACTTTGGCGGTACATGCAGAAAAGCATTTTTAACTTCCAGATGCCAACATATCTACCTAATGATTTCATTCTGTGCAGCAATTAACTTTTTCAAGCACTCATTGTAGAACCTGCATAACTTCTTAAAATGCATCATTTAAATCATAATTGCCCTCTAAATGTTGCCATTATATCACTTAAGTATCTTTATATCGTCACTCAGAACTCGCCATTAGTGGCAAAGCAGACATATGGTACCAACATCACATAACTTTACCGTTTCCTTCAGTGAAGGAGGGAGTTGAAAAATTAGCATATAGTCTACTATGCTATAAAACAACATCATTGCATGAACACTAACAAAATGTACAACAAGAGGGCAATCAAGGAGTTGCTGATCTCATCCCAATACATCCTTTTGCTTCTTCCGAGTCTGGTGTAGCAGTCTGGAATTTTATTCTAATGGGAACAATTAGAGGAAACTGGGAAAATCGGATCAGATTCCGATCCGATTTTTGTGAGTTTTTATTAAAATCTTCTCCATTTCGGGTCAGAAAGAACCCCAAATTTGCCAACCTGTGTAATTATATGAGTTTTATCGCAGGACTACGAAAATTAAATTTATACGAATTATTTCGTGACGTCACATTGACAGACAGCTTTTATCGGACTACGCGTGTCCGATAAAAGCTGTTTGTCGGTGTGACGTCACGAAAAAAATCAGTTAACATTTTATTTTCACAGACCTCTGATGCAAATCATATATTTACACTGGTTGGCAAATTTTGGTCTCTCTCTGACCAGAGATGGAGAAGATTTTAATAAAAACTCGCAAAAATCGGATCGGAATCCGATCCGGATTCGTTGTAGTGTGACTGCGGCTTTACGGTACCCACCAGCTTCCGGTTCTGATTGCAGTGTACTTACAGCACACACGCACAGCAAAACTATAGGCCTGGATACTACTGTGACACAAGGGACGTGTGCCCTTCAAAACCTCTAGAGATTCGCGATCTTGCCCTTCAAAAACCATAGAGACGCGCGATCTCGTGACGCCGTGAATCCCCTCTATATAGAGCTTATGCACCTACGTCACGTTTCTCTATTTTTCCATCCAGGCGTACATTGTGCAACAGTTGTTACTAAGGTACTGTCGTGAGCGCGTATCTTTAACACACCTACTACGTATGGCAGTTCCATCCAGTAAGCCAAATTGAAACGCGCTGACGTCACGTGCATAAGCTCTATAGACCTTATGCATTGACATCACACTGACGTCATTTTGGGTGAAAACACTGAACTATATGCTAGGAAGGATCATTCCACAAGAAGGTTTTTTTTAAGCCACCATGGAGGGTCACGTGATGTAGGTTAGTTTGCTTAAGTCGATTCCACCGCGTATCTACTGATCTAGCGCTGATGCAAAGATGTACATGTATATGCTACCTCACCGTAGCGGGCCTTAGCGTCTCTTCTGCCTCTTGTACACTAACTTGCGCGCTATACGCGTCAGCGTACACACCATTGCGCCGCCTCAGCAACTTCATGAAAAGGCTTACATCACAATAGTCGTATAACATGCAGAGCACCAAACGCGTACCGTGTAGGAGGATTCGAGGCACATCATTGGCCAAAATGCAAGCGTGCATGTGCACGCGTGGGTTAGCTTTCCTTCATGCGCCTTGGTGTTTTTGTGTCAAAAGGACGCTTTCAACGCGTTGTGCAGAACATCTGTGCACATGTATGGACAGCCTACTGTTTAGTGACGGTGCTATCGCGAATGTTTCAAAGTCAACGAGTCTCGACGTATTCGAAATGTGGTCACACGCTCTGTCCTTCGAATAGGCAGGACCACTCCTAAAATTAAGAAAAGTTTGTGAAAAACAATCTTTTGATCACACAATCATAGTGTAAAGATTCCCTATTAATTACAACAAAACACTAGAGACCTAATGAGTATAGTAACAACGGATTGCTTTAGCGTGTACATCAATGAATCTGCGTTACATTACTTTCACTTCTAGATACGCGTCTCTGGGACAGTGGAATCGACTTGAGTAAGCTCACCTACGTCCCGTGACCTCCCAAGTCGGCTTCAATCTCGAGGCGTATTCCGCATTGAGGTGTGTCCTCCAGTTATCTAGCTCAGTGGGTGAAAACAACGAAGCACATGTGCACGAACGGCGTGGATTTCGGCTCACGTGTAGTAGACTTACGCGCGTATACGATTGGTTGACAAATCAGCTGTCTGCATTTATTGGTGTAACTTGCCATGATACGCGCTTTTCCGCCATTTTCCTCCAAAAGTGGGAGCACTTTCTCCATTGTGACATCATATGCATAAGGTCTATATTCATTGGTCAGTTTGTATGGTATCTTTATCGGAGTAACGCACTTTTATATGCGCGTTTAATTTCTTACGTGCAGGGCGGCGCCAGGGTGGGCAAAGCATGCTGGGTCGGACCCAGGTTTATTGTTTGGGGGGGTGCAGGCATTGAAGACTTCCGAGCCTCACCCTACCTCCCCCCCCCCCGCCCCCCCGTGTCAGAACCTGCATTTTTGGCGTTCTCATTTTCTTGGACTTTATTTTTCTCTCAAGATCGTGCGTCCTTTTTGTCTTGGCAAGCATCCATTTTGTCACAGTAGTATCAATGGTTATGCCGTGCACGTGAGTTGTAAATTCGCTTACTGCTTGTGCGTTTTGCCCTTCAGTGCCTGGGAATCCATTGTGTGTGACGTCACATGAAATCCCTCATAGAGGGATTTCATGTGACGTCATGCCCAATGGATTCCCAGGACACTGAAGGGCAAAACACACAAGCAGTAAGCGTTTTACAGCACGCATTTGGCGGACGAGGTGAAACCGAGTCCGTTATTTTGCAAATTGGGAGTCCAGACGGTTATGAGACAATAACAGTCAGACCAATGTGGTTTATTCCTCTTCTACTACCGAAAATGTGTGAAAACTTCATTTTTATCAGTGTAAATACTGATCGTATGTTGTGGAAAAGCAGGTCAGTGTTTAACCAATCAGAATGCAGGATTCTCAATAACAGATGGCTAGAGGTGGTAGAATCCATGATAAACGTATAAAGATGCAATTAGTGAGAGGCATAAGAGGCGAAGGGGTGGGGGTTGGTTGACTAAACCTACACCGTCAAAAATGTGGTGGGCTCCTTCCCCCTCATTTCCAGGACAAAAACGCTCTGTAAAATGTCAAAAATTGCAGTCTTATTGCTTAAAATTTGATCAAATATTGCACCAAGTGCATAAAATACTTTCTAAAGGAGATGGGACCCCATACCCTTGGGTTCTTCTCCCAGGACAACATTCCGAAACAGTGCACAATCCCCACCTCAGTGGATCGAGTACAGCTTCTACGTCCATGAGTTAGTCTGTTAGTGCCCCTTCCCTGCTCATTCATGCATGGTGATGGGAAGGAAGTTGCTATTTGACCCCTGGTTCATATCAGTCATATAAGCAAATAAAATGCTTGGGTTACTACAAAGAAATCTCCACTCTTGTAGCAAAGGTGTCAAGGAAACTGCCTACAAAACGCTATAGTCCGCTCAAAGCTGGAATATTGTGGGGCCATATGGGATCCTTACATCAAAACGTAACAACACTTGAGAATGTTCAAAGACGTGCAGCCCGTTTTGTTCTCAACAACTATAATTACAGGGATAGCCAGTGGCGTAGCTAGAGGGGGGGGCAGGGGGCGGTCGCCCCCCACAAAGCCTCCGAAGGCCTCTGTCGGAAATTTCTAGTCTCTGTCGGAAGTAAATAAAAACAATCCACTTGAAACACTTACAACACTTTTTATGTTTTTAAGCAGAATTACACATCGAAACGTCAACGTCAAAATCAAAAGTCAGTCTCAAAATTGCCCGAAAAGCAAAAAAAGAAAAAAAAAAGAAAAGGTCCCCAGAATTTTACACGCCAGGTGATGGTATCATTACTTTAGGATAATTATCTGTCGAAAATTACTTGCATTTGCTCCCCCCCCCCCAAAAAAAAATATCTAGCTACGCCACTGGGGATAGCGTCACCAACATGTTAACAGATCTCAAATGGGAACCACTTAAGAGCGCCGTACCAGACTTCGTCTCATCGCTATCTATAAGGAGGTTCATAACTCCATCCCCCCACCATCCAGTTGCAGAGTAACCATAGTAGGACCACTAGACATAATCAAGGCACCCACATAATTGTTCCCCCTCCTTTTAGTAAGAGATGTTATCAATACTCGATGTACTCAAAACCGCTCGTGAATGGAATTTCCTTCCACCAAACATACGTGCAGCACCTGATGTTTGCTCTTTGAAATCTAGCCTAGCCAACGTTAATCTTCGAAATCTAGTATCTAAGACTCACTCTAAAATCTAGGCAACTCCCCTTCCACACTGACCTGTGCGTGATAACCGATTTTGGACTCGGGTGTTTGCACAGTATGAAGCAGAAGTGTGTTTGTGACGTTATTTGCTTGGAACTCGGAACTGCTGTGATGTTAGTTAACTTGGTTGCTTACAAGCCAATATCAGGTGTGCATAGCACTATTGCACTACGTACTGTACGTACGGGAACGCGGGGGGGGGGGGGTGTACGTTTTCACACTTACTCACGTACATTGTGTATGAACGGCCCATGATGGAAATAGCTAACCACGTCCCAACACACTCGTCTTTTTTTTTTGCTATGTCAGGCTGGCCGGTCTATGTTCTACCGCACTTGAAGGGAAGTAGTAGTGCATTGCTGTCTTTAGTAATGCATTTCGGGCCATATATCATTTATCAATGAATAGGAAATAGCACCCGAAAATCCCAAAGTAACACTCGAAATGGAATTGGGGGTGGGGGGGGGGCTATTTGTGTCTCGTACCCTGGAGTACAGTCAAGGTGGGTGCAGGAGCAACACTAGCCTAGGGTACCTAGGCCTAGTTCTCTCGTACACTTTGCTCCCTGAACTAGGCCTAGGCTATTGCAACACAAAGTTTTTCCCTCGTTATTACTGTGAGAGTAACATCGTCTGCTTGCGTTTCTGCAATGGTTGTTGTATGTGCGTACATGATTGTAACCATACCTATGAACTATGTCACAATTGAACAGCAGTGCGTGCTATAGAGGGATTTCATGTGACGTCACGCACAATGGATTCCCAGGCACTGAAGGGCAAAACACATACGCAGTAAGCGTATTTACAGCACACGCGCACGGCATAACCATAGATACTACTGTGACACATCGGACGCGTGCCCGTCAAAACAATACTTGACGCGCGATCTTGCCCTTCAAAATTGCGTCTAGTTGGTTAAAGTCACGTGACTGAAATCCCTCTATACAGCATACTGCACAATAGTGTGAACGTCCTACTAACAAGATTTAGAATGTTTTAAAAAACAAAACAGGATCGTTTGTATAAATCAAAATGTTTGGTCTCTTTTTGGAGACTGAGTGCTAGTATCCTTAAAATGACGGGTCTTAAACATATAAATGACCCATAGAGGTCAATTACCCAGGAGTTTATGTGAATTTGAGAAAGATTGAGACCATTCAAAATTTTTGATGGTGCGGTAGCCCAGTTTTGACAATGGGTATATTGCTGGGATATTTAGGGATAAATCAAAAGTGACATTGTTTTCATCTGTGAATTTCCTGCCAGATCAATTAAGAACATTTCTAAATCTACCAAAGATCATTCCTAAACCTAGGAACAAATTCAGCATGAAGATAGGAATGAATTCTTCCTAAGTCCAAGATAGGAATATTTCTAACTTTTATGAAATAGAGCCCGGCCCCTGGTATGGGAATCCCCATACTAGGTCAGCAGACTGCGGACTAGAGCAACACACGTCTGCCGGGCGGCCAGATCAAAGGTAGTTCTCACGTACACTTTGCTCCCTGAACTAGGTCAGCAGACTGCGGACTAGATCAAAGGTAGCCTGCATGATTCACACGGTCTATTTGTGACGTCATTTGTTTGGAACTTGGCGCTGCTTACAGTATAATGTACCCTGTATCCAGTGTACTAAAGCAGCGCAGTCGCTCTCACACCATACCGACTAGACTGTACTTGCGTGCGTGCATTGCGTGTGCGTGTGTGAATTGAACTTGGCCCCTGCGATGCACACGTACGTCGTTGTTGCCATGCAAGAGATGAAGAATATAGGTAGTTCTTCAAGAGAAGGTAAGCAACAGAGTTACAGACAGCCAAAATTCCGTGATGAGCCACAGTGCTCACAAACTTGGTCAAAGTTCTTAACCAGGTGTGTATTTCAACTAAGCCTATTAGGGCCTACCTAGCTTTTTAGCGTTATTACAGTACTATTAATAATTTAGCGTAACCTAAGCCTAGGCCTAAGTTAGGCCTAGGCCTAACATCAGTTCCACCGTGCGCGTACTTAGTTATGCTTCATACTGGGACGCGCTTGGACTTTTACTACGGTGGGGACACGCGTATAGTTTTACTTTTATGGCGCCAAGAACTAGTCATGCTTGACACGCGTGATCGCAGTTCACTCTAGGCCTGGGTTTTTACTTAGACTAGAGGTGGTCAAGTTTTGAGCAAGAGAAGCTTAGATAAGTGTGCATCTGATCATGTCATTGTGTGGCTTTTATGGTGGGGTTTGTGAAACCGCAGGTGAAAACTGAATTTTGAGTGTCAGGAAAAGACAGTGATCAATGTAACGGATCATTTACCTTTTCTTTCAGTGTTTACTGCCAAATTTAAAAAAAAAAATTGTTCTTTTGAACATCTTGACCTTTGACCTCTGACCTTTGACCTATCATGCTGAGGGTACTGGAGGCACAAATTCCAAGGACTGTGCACCCCCACACCAAGTTTGGGGTCAGTAGTACCTTCAGTTTTGAGTGAGCGCACGGCACACTTTTGACCCCAAAATTGTCGTTTGACCTTCTGACCTCGTGACCTTTGACCTCAGAAGGTCAAGTGTAAAGTTGCATAAAGTAGGTGTCCATCAGAAGGTTATGCGAAGAAATGAGGATCGTTAAATGTTTCGTTCAGCTTTTATAGCCAGATTTAAAAATTTGCTTATTTTGACCTATCGTGACCTTTGACCTCTGACCTTTGACCTATCATGCTGATGATATTGGAGGCACAAATTCTAGGGGCCATGCATCCCCTCACCAAGTTTGGGGTCATTAGTACCTTCAGTTTTAAGTGAGTGCGCGTCACACTTTTGACCCCAAAATTGTCGTTTGACCTTCTGACCTCGTGACCTTTGACCTCAGAAGAGCAAGTGTCAAGTTGTGGCAAGAGCGCTTCAATACGAAAGCTATGTCAAGAAATCAGGGCCATTTACTGTTGCATTCAGGTTTTATAGCCAGATTTGGAAAATTGCTTATTTTGACCTTTTTTGATGGTTGACCTTTGACCTTTGACCTATCATGCTGAGGGTATGTCAGGCACAAGTTCCAAGGACTATGCACCCGCCCACCAAGTTTGGGCTCAATCTTGTTCTTAGTTTAGGAGGAGTTCGTGACACACTTTTGACCTTGTGAATGTCATTTGACCATCAGAGCCTTTGACCCAAATTTTAGGCATATTTGGTCACATGACCAGGAAACAGGACCTTCACCACTCCATTTTGCCCCACCCTTGAGTAGCGGTCATAAAGCCCCAAATTTCCCTACCATGCATTTCCATGGTTATGGTTGCTGTGGCAACTGGCAGGGGGAAACGTGTGCACTTTTCAATGGTAAACGAAGCACAATATCTCATCCCCCACATACTACGTATGTGGGGATGAGATAATAACCTCCATATTGTTTGCTTCTTTACCCTACTTTGCCATATATGTGTACATAGAATGCAGATCTATAACATGGTGACTCCATAGGTAAAGGAAGCTGTTCTTAGCTGGGGAGGGGGAGATGAAAAATTGGAACCACCATACTAGGTGTCCCCCTCCCCTTTGGAAAAATTTTTGAATTTATACTTAAGTGTCCCTAGAAGCTATGTGATACTAAATTTTTGTAGTTTTTGAAGTATATATGTGGAATTTGGAGCCAAAAAGGGTGAAGAGGAGAAGGGGTGTACCAGAAGGAATTGTTACCCTTCCCCACCATGGCTTCAGGCACTCTATGATTGAGAGTGGTGTAAGGTTCCAGCAACTCTACTAATTTTGGATTAAGTTATAGGCATACCGGTATATATATTGTTTCATGTAGCCTAACAGTAATGTGCATGGCAAGAAAACATTTAAAGGGGAATTTTCATGATCCCAGACAGTTCCAATTCTCCCAACTATGCATCTTCTAGCTCCTCCCATAACTGTATGAAGCTCTTCCTTGTGCAAGAATAAACCTGTTTTATTACTTAAGGCCATGTCCTGGTGAGCACACAAAGCTATAAAATGTAATAAAAGTACTCTCTCTGCCTTGTGTGGAATGTGAGCTACTCTGCATCTTTCAAATTTTCAAACTTTGATGTCAATCAAAGAGCAGTCACCAACTGAGAATTTTGATATACATACACTAAAAGTAAACTTTGGGGTGATGACAGTCTGTCTTTAAACGTTAATGTATAAATGTAAGAAGTTTTGACAAACATATCTATGCATTGCAGTAAAAATAAATAAAACATAATCAACTAGATTCTTAGTTTTATTGGTGTATACATAATTTAGACACCACTTAGATCAATACTACATACTACTAGTAACTTTGCTACTTTTCTCCATGTACTATTGTTTTCACTGGGACATCAGTTCGAGAAAAACAAACCAACCAAATCGACTCAGTCATACTGTGAACTTAGATATACACATGCTTGAATGAAGGACACAATGGTTGTGCCAATAGGTCATAAACATCAGTGTTGCGACCACCAACAGATCTAGTCACAAGTCAAGTCGTCAATATAGTGCCCAAGTCAATTCAGGATCTTCAGTCATTTCAGTCATTTTAAAACAGCAAGGTCAAGTCACATCTTTTACTCAATTAGTCAACTCAGGTCAGCTGCTGGTCTTAACAAGTCATTTTGAGTCACTTCAGCAGAGCAGCTTAATATGGTCCCTTTTTATTGAAACCATAATTCAGGCCTCAATTTTAAGAAAATTTTACGGTCATCCATTGGACAACCTGCCTCCCTTTTTTGGTTGTCCAAAAGAAAATTCAGCAGTCCGAAAAGAAATTTGCAGTAACCCTTAAAGTAGTCTGTTAACTTGTTGCATGAACTTTGGTTGTCCAATGGACAACCAACCCACCATTTTTTGGTTGTCCGTCACAAATTTTGCTTGTCATGGGCCACCAGACAACTACTGTTAAAATCGAGCCCTGCATATTAATTGACTTTCAGATGCTTGCATGTAATTTTACAAGAATACTGCTAACCACATTCTTGCTTTATTTACTTTTCTATGCTATTTCCATTCTGTTGGCCAAGTTTCTTGTCACTCTGTGTATGTACAAGCTTAGGCTGCCCGCCCTGCAACACCCCTGATGTCCAACCATAGTGCACATAGTGCCTCATGAAGCCAGTTGTATCAAACATGCACATATCATATCACTTGTAACCAGCATATAGCTGTATTGTACCTAAAGAGTACATTACTATGTAGAGTGCACAATGTGCAATGCAATCATTACAAAAACTCGATCGACACCTGTGTACCAAATTGTATAGATTTATGTGAGATATGGTACTCAAAAATCACAACACACCGGTGCTAGTTCATACATCAATATGGTCAGTCTCTACATACATCTTTAAGACAGATATGCATCATCCCAAGTATGACTTTTAGTTGGGGGTTAGCAAAATTCTCAGCTGGTGACTACTCATTGATTGGCATCAGAGTTACAAAATTCAAAAATGCAGAGGAGCTCATATTACACAGCATGTACAGAGAATGTTTTGATTATACATGGGGTCTTTTATGCTCACCAGGATGTGGCCTTGAGCAGTGAACTGTTTGTGTGTGCACAAGAAGAAGCAGTAAAGACAATTATGGGCGGGGCTTACCACCAAGTAAAAGTTATACTTGGGGTGATGCAAATCCCTCTTTAAAGACGAGTCAAGTCATTTGCCCTCACTTGAGTCATTTGCATAACTGACTTATCTCTGGTCCGACTGGACATCAGGACCAAGTCTATTAAGCCAAGTCATTTTCATTGATGACTCCAGTGAAGTCATTTTGTATTCTGACTTCAAATCAAAGCAAAAAGTGATTGGACTTGACTTGGGTCTGAGTCACTTATTTGTTGCAAAACTGTACATCTAATGCCATAAATTTAAGAGCATTAGTATCAAGAAATGTTGTTTCACATTTAGACAGGTAAAATAAATGTCTAGAGATATTTCTACAAGGAATAAAAAAAGTAACTTCTGTCGGAAAGTAGTAATATTCATTTTGGAGTTCCCATGTGATCAATTCCACGTAAACAGGCCCAGAACCATAAAAAATCAAAATAAGTTAAAATGCTAAGTGAATGTTCTTAAATGTTGCATTACTATGTCTAGTTTCTTGGCCAAACATTTTTTTCCCAGTAAATCACTGTCACAGGAAAAATTATGCTGCCCCCAAGAGGTCACTTTACCATCATTTTTTCAAGAAAAATGGCATGAATTTTTACACCAACTTCCTTGATTAATTAGCTCAACCAATCAGTAGATTTATTTCAAATTTACTATCCATAAATGGTAATATTACATTACTTTTTTTAAATTGAGAGAGCAAATTGCACTGCAACTTGTCATTTGCTTGTCATCTGGCATTCACACGGGTGAACCGAGTGTGATTTTCAAAATGTAACACTTTAACATCCATCACAAAGAATTTTACAAGAACTTTTTTAGTCAGAATTTTCCAGATTTTGTGATGTAACACCCATCACACACCTTATGAGCAACATAAAGTTGCCTGTATGCTGCCCACTTAAATTTTCTTTTTCTTATTTGAGTACATCTCAACCCAGACTACTGTTAACCACTACATTTGACTCATCTTTCTTGGTCTTTAAAATATAAATGGGTAATGATAAGAAATAATTACGTAGCCTCACAGGCTATGTCCCTGGAATCTTCCTACAGATTTTGCGTGATTTGTCACGCATGAAGATACAAATGCATACACTTCAGGGAAAAATAACTCCTTTTAGCACACAATCTCCATAACGCGGATTAATACACTACGACTGCAACTGTTTTCCCACATTTTACTTTCCCGTGATTTGTAATTATCACAGAGACGTTCTATAATGTTCATGATCGAAAACCATCAAGGACCAAGACAAGGTGTTGTCACCAACCAAAGCATAGATTGTGACTTTGTGCAATAAAATGTAGCAAATTTTCGACCGGATGAATTTTTGTTATGCATTTTATGAAGACGATTACGATTAATGCTTACAATCTACTCACTTTTGGATGATACAAGCGCCGAGTAAACGATTAAAGCTCAGCATCATGGCTGTCATTTTCTGTTAAATGGTCCCCAGAACGAATGGGAAGTACCACTTATCTACTTTAGGTGTTCAGCTCGTTCACCCAGTGCTTCCATGGGTCTTTGGCATAACAGGTACAGTGTAGTGCACCACTGATATGTAAAGTTGATTAGACGGATCAACGGAAGTACATGACTGCAGTTCTTCGGAACTAGTTTATTGTAAGAGAGACTCTACGATCGAGGTGACAACAATGGAAGACGGCAGATACTTGAGTATTTAGGGTCTAAACTTTAACGGTGGCTTTCAGAGTACGTGACAGAACATAGTCTAGATGAGGGGAATAGTTGATAAAACAAATCTGGACATGGATGCCACGCACAAGTTTCACATTTCACCTAAATTCATCACATCAGGTTAACTGTAGGCATTCATAGCTTGGACCATCAATCTACTACAGCATACACTTGTACGTAGTTGATCGCTACTTGTAGTAAGTTGACACATTGAATCACGTTACACTATAGAGTACACTATAGAGTACCAAGGGCAACTGAACAAGCGTGTGCATTACCAGAGAGTCTTTCTGGCTGGTACTGTTATGCCTACATAAAGTAGTATACATGTGCCATGACTGCATTTTTCTTTGTAAAGACGATTTTGGAAGAATGCAGGGTCCTAGTTGATAAATAATTGTCACCGGTATACAGTGCATGTTTCTCCTTAACACAGATCTCGCATGACCTTTGGTCGATTTACTGAGTAGCATGGGCAAGGTGTTCTGAAGAGTCAGTTTTAGGCCGACCGCATGAGGGTCACTTTTTAACTGAGTCTTCATTTTAGCCTCTAACAATCGGATAGCCAGAACTCAGTCGCTTTCAGGCGCGGATCCAAAGGAAGGGGCTTTCCTCAGCCCCCCTTTTTCGCCACATCAGCAATAACAAATGCGCAAAAATTAGCATAATGTTAATCTCGGAGAATATTCAAGGGGCGGCTTTCAGCCCCGCCCCTCCCCCCCTTTTCAAAATGTCCGGATCCGCGCCTGGCTTTTCACATTCTACTATCTGGAAGGTTTTATTTCGAACTCATCGTGAGGCTACATAGGATTTGCAGTGTAAATTCAATTTCTAGTCTCTAAATGGTAACACCCGTCATGTGGAATAGACCATTTAGCAACAATATTACAACAGCCTGTTTTTGTATGCTGGCTTGCACTGATTTAAGATTTTATTATTTGTTTTTAAGTTGCTTTGTATTATTATGAGCCTGTCTGACATCTGCATAGGGTGAGTTATTACTTAGTCATCTTAGCCATTATTATTAATTTTTTGTACTAATTTCACATTATTATATCTTTAAGATAAATGTTTGGGTAAAACCATAATGCCTTATATACAATGTGGACTTATCTCTATGTTCATCCAACACTCATGCATGGACCCCACTCCTCTCTCTTCTCCCCTAGGTTCCCTGCCTCTATCCCTTCTCTCCAAATGCAAAACCTTTAGCCAGCAGTTTGTTTAAAGAGCTTTCAATGGCTTCTATAAATTCTCACAAAGGCCTTTTGAAGCTTATGAGGACACTGATGGTTTCAGGGACACAACATTCCTGGCATGGCTGTCCCAGCATCCCTTTTGTGTGCAAACGTGAGGACACTATAACAACTGAAAACAACTGTGTCCCAGTCTTACTGGCCTTAAAGGGATTCAAATTTTCAATTTTCTTCATGATCCCTAGAACTGAGTAAGGACAGGTTTAAGATAGCTAATGTACACCAAAGGTACACTAAATGCACATCAATCAGTGGAATATCCCAACCAAAATGCAATTTTAGTAGAGTCCTCTACAAGAAATCTGAGCCATCTATAAGATTGGTGACTTAAATAGTTTTGACAGAGAGTAACAAAGTAGCTGCCAATACACTTTACCACTGGGATGGATATCTTTTATTATAACTGATAACGATAAAATTAAAGAAAGACCTTCAAAGTGTAGTATGATGGCGAAATCTAATAAGGTCACCCTAAGACAGTTTTTATTTTTCTAACAAGCGAAGAGAATCGGAATTTATTTACAATCGCTGAATCACAAATCTTTAGGTAGACCTGATCTTGTTTGCAAGCTATAAGTCTTTACCACAGAATTTTCCTACTAAGAGATACACGTACAGCGGGTTCAGATTTTTCAGCTTAATTAAGCCAAAGATCCGAAGGGGGGCGCTGTTTGCAATTTGAATACAGAGCTGTATGTGTTTGCAATTTGAGTACAGAGCTGTATCTGTACAGCTCTGTGTACATGTAGGCTTTGCGAGTTAAGTTTGAGGCATGTCTTTGCATGTGCATGCTTGAAATATATGATGGGTTCATGCACATTTGCCAGGGAGCTTTAGGTGAGCGTGCTGCATTGAAAATTGACATGCTGATAATGACAGCAGCTATTGACACACACTATAGGTTGGAGTGATGCACAAAAAATAAAAGTGGCCTTTAATATTAGGTTCTTTCACTCCATATTTAGTCACAAAGGCTACACCTGAAATGTTAGACACTGTCTTAAGTAAGAGCAAGTTGACAAACACAGTTATTGAGAATGGACTGATATCATTTCCTTACCAACCCAGAAACAGTGGTAGAAACTGGTAATAACTTGTAATCACTGATTATTTTCAGTAGAAACCAAGAGAAAATGGAAAAAACCCCTTCTGGTGATTAGACATTGAATTACTGTAGGACCTACACACCTGCAGGTTCCCCTTCAAAGGGTACACCCAAGAGTGGGGTTAGCAAGTTGCCAGTATTCTCAGAAAAGCTTCCCATCAAACTGAGAATAAATCCTTCAATTATTCCTTGAGTTTTCTTCCTTTTTTTCTGTATTAAAGTGTACCTAAAGTCTTAACTTTCAAAAATATATGTTACAAAGCTTGAAAAATGCATCCAAATGGTCCAACTCCCATCTTCACAGGACTTTCCTGAGCTGAGATATAAAATGTTGAAGCTTATTCACTCCATTTAAAATGGTAGATTGCACAATAATTTGTGATGTCATTCTTGTACTACTCAAATTACCATCTTTGTTTTTCTTTGTTTTTGGAAAGCCACTGCCCTTTTGTGCCGAAATGTGATCACTGTCTTACTGTTATTATGTGACTTGGCTATATAAGCCATCTTTGTACAACATACTATGCAAGGGAACAGTAAATGTTTCAAGGTCATGTAAACATCTTAATTTCAAAAGGAAACAAAAGCAGGTAGTGTGAGTTGTACACAACGAACATTACAAATTATTGCGTAATCGATCTTTTCCAATTAAGTAAATAAATTTTAACTTTTTATATCTCAGCAACAGAGTAAGCTATGAAGATGGGAGTTGGATGGATGAAATTCACTTTTCAACCCCTAAAATATATATTCTTGTAATTCTTGACTTTAGGTCCACTTTAAATATACCTAGTGCAGGCCTATTTGCACACTGAAAGAAAATTTTCCAGGGGCTTTTCACAAGAGTCACATGTAAAAGAAAAAAAAATTTCACTCCATACCCTCTAAACCCCGTAGCAATACTCTTTTCCTAACTCGAGATAGCTAATATTAAAGACTACTTATTTTTGTCAAAAATACCTCCAGTTCTCATCAAGGTCACAGAATGTTAAATAAAGTGGGCACATTGCCTCAGATTTCTTTTGTTTTCCTTTATAATTGAATGTCCTGTTGTCCTTGAAATTTGACACTGTTGGAATGGTTGAATATCTTTCCATGTAGGTTTAGCATAAATCTACACCATACGTACAGTATAACAAACAAACTTGCTAAATATTCCCTACAACAGCATCAACATCACGAAGAAATTCAATGCTTTGTCAAATTAATGTACCATGATGGCATCACTGATTTCCCATAATGCACTTTATCTTGAGAAAAATTGCATTTCTTTGAAAATTTTTATCTTCCAACACTACAAGCTATCGAGAAGCGGTTTTCACCTCCTAGAAGAGAAACATTTTCTGCATTTTTTGAAGTCATTGATTTTTGTCACTGGCAAATCCCTTTAACATAAAGACAGTGTAAATCTGGCAAGTGGCCAAAATCACTAAACAAATCACATTCAGACTCAAATGTGGTATATATTGTTGCCTAAAATGATTAATGTTGATGTAACAAAACGACTTTCATACTAAGACTTTGAAAAAAAGCATAAAAAGTACTTGTTAACATTTTACTCATGTAGCAGAAAGGGTTTTTACTGTTTTTTCCATTTTTTGGCAAAAAACTATTTTTACTGGTAAAAATATTTCACAATATTTCATTAACTTCAAAACCTGTGAAATAACACAATACAAACATATTGTTGATAGTTTCCAAAAATTCCCCAGTGCACGGTTGCAATTCCAAGGAGGGTGGAGTTTCTACCTACTCCCAGCCAAGAGTGAAGTAGAATCGGGTAACCCCCCTCCCTAAGCCTAGTAAAAACTAGCATACAGTCAGTTTGGTTAGGCCAAATAATCATTTTCATTGGGGGGCCGGGGGGGGGGGTAAATCACAGAAGTATTAGGCTTGGGTGACCAGGTGTTTTTTTGGAGTTGGATACCCATGGCCCTATTAACGATTAGTAGGGACTTTGAAGAAGTACATACAAGCTTATACAATGATGTCATAACTTATGCAGGAACATTCAGCATCTTGAAACTGTCCACTCACTAACCAACCCATGACTATCAATTTACACAAATTTACACAAAAAATCACATTTTGAAGTTTACAGTTTTGTTTGCAACTTTTTGAGTAAATATTGTAATGCCAATGGCTCTTCTGATCTTTGTCTTTATTCATTAGCAAGTTAACCCTTCAGTTTGACACCATGATTTCACAACATTGTCAGTTAGGCACCTTAGCTGTTGAAAAGCCTGTAGTGTGAGCCATATTTACTTAACGGCTTTACTTGATTTTGAACCCATAAATTTGCCTTTCATCTCATATGTATTTCATTATTCACCCCCCCCCCCACACACACACACACACACACACCCTCCCAGCACACAAATATACACTTATACTCTGCTGTTTTAATGGCTTGGCATCAAAATCATGGAAGGGTTACATTTTCACCAATGATCAGCATTCATGAACATGAGTATTTCATCATGGTCATCACCAACTTCACTGGTCATCATAAACCTTATTGTTTCACAGTTCATGATCTCTATTCTAATAGAACCCTCATCATCCATGTAATTCTCATCTTGTGGACTATCACCCTTAAAAATTGTCACCAAGTCCACAGTTCTCATTTCAAGCCCAAATTATTCCTGTATTCAATAACGTTCACTTAGATTCAAGCACACAGTGACAACTGTCAACATTTTGTGTTACGTCCGAAACAAACAAAGGAGGGCATACGATATGATACTAAGTTTTTGGTACATGTAAGACATGTAGATTTTAACAACTGCAAAGAATCTGATTCACGTTTGTGGAGAGAACAAAAAGTGACTCTGTTAAGGTCTCAAAAGACACATTTGTCCTATTTTTCTAAAGTTTACACCAAATCATTGGAATTAGAGCAATCATTCCCATTTTTGACCAAACAGGTGCACCTCATGTTTGGAAACCATTTCCTACCAGGGTGGTTACAATGTATTCACATAATATACAGGTCTACTAATATTACCAGATAACAAAGCAATGATGAATTCCTTCTAATAATATGAAACAGCAAACATAAATTGTTGGAATTTCCGTCAACACCCGGAGCTGTTACGTCCGAAACAAGTTTCCACCCATACTGTACAAATGATCACAAAGTGGAGTGAATGATTAGCTGTAGAGCATGACTTTCCAAAGATAGACATGGATAAGAACTCTTTTACCCTACTAGAGTATCTTCACTAAAAATTCTGGGAACATTCATTCAAATATTTGTTTCAGACGTAACAATGGTTTCGGACGTAACATGTGTTGACGGAATTCTTCTTTTGTTAACGGTGAGATGGGGAAACAATTTGGGTAAGTTGACTTACTATGAAAATAAGGTTTTTAGTTATGTCAATTTAAAAATTGGTAATAAACATCAAATTTATTTTGTTACATTGGTCATATCAACCAAATAAGAATATTTCGGACGTAACAAAAGTGTTGACGGAAAATTTAGATTTTTTTTCAATTTTTCATAATTTTTTAAGTACTGGATTTAAATCATTCAATTGCACTTATTATACATACTGACAGTCACTGCTGTTCTACTATAGTCAATGACTTCCAATACTTTGTTTTGTGTAAGCTGTGCAGGCTTCAGATCTATAGCTACAAATGTTGACGGAAAATGTTACGTCCGAAACAGTGACTTTACTTCAACACCCTGACTCAGCCACGAATGCTCATAAACTTTGATACTTGTCAGCATGTTGACACTGTGCCAACTAATGTTGGTACCAAAAACTAGGAGGAAGTAGCATTTGTAGTGTTCAGTACGGGTAATTAAAAATTGACCTTGGAATTTCGGCCATATTTTCCGTCAACAATTTGCTAGTATATCACATCAGGTATATACGTAGACGCACAGTACTGGTCCGGTTAAGCTATGGGAGCTTAAGCAAGTTTGATAGTATAAATTCAAACTGCAAAACATAAGAGAAGATCTTGCTGGTGGATTGTGTAATGCCTAGAACCCCCATTAAGCCAATTGGTATAAGTTAAAAACCACAGCCATAAGCCTTTACCACAGAATTTTCCTACCAAGAGATACACGTACAGCGGGTTCAGATTTTTCAGCTTAATTAAGCCAAAGATCCGAAGGGGGGCGCTGTTTGCAATTTGAATACAGAGCTGTATGTGTTTGCAATTTGAGTACAGAGCTGTATCTGTACAGCTCTGTGTACATGTAGGCTTTGCGAGTTAAGTTTGAGGCATGTCTTTGCATGTGCATGCTTGAAATATATGATGGGTTCATGCACATTTGCCAGGGAGCTTTAGGTGAGCGTGCTGCATTGAAAATTGACATGCTGATAATGACAGCAGCTATTGACACACACTATAGGTTGGAGTGATGCACAAAAAATAAAAGTGGCCTTTAATATTAGGTTCTTTCACTCCATATTTAGTCACAAAGGCTACACCTGAAATGTTAGACACTGTCTTAAGTAAGAGCAAGTTGACAAACACAGTTATTGAGAATGGACTGATATCATTTCCTTACCAACCCAGAAACAGTGGTAGAAACTGGTAATAACTTGTAATCACTGATTATTTTCAGTAGAAACCAAGAGAAAATGGAAAAAACCCCTTCTGGTGATTAGACATTGAATTACTGTAGGACCTACACACCTGCAGGTTCCCCTTCAAAGGGTACACCCAAGAGTGGGGTTAGCAAGTTGCCAGTATTCTCAGGAAAGCTTCCCATCAAACTGAGAATAAATCCTTCAATTATTCCTTGAGTTTTCTTCCTTTTTTTCTGTATTAAATATACCTAGTGCAGGCCTATATGCACACTGAAAGAAAATTTTCCAGTGGCTTTTCACAAGAGTCACATGTAAAAGAAAAAAAAATTTCACTCCATACCCTCTAAACCCCATACCAGTACTCTTTTCCTAACTCGAGATATCTAATATTAAAGACTACTTATTTTTGTCAAAAATACCTCCAGTTCTCATCAAGGTCACAGAATGTTATATAAAGTGGGCACATTGCCTCAGATTTCTTTTGTTTTCCTTTATAATTGAATGTCCTGTTGTCCTTGAAATTTGACACTGTTGGAATGGTTGAATATCTTTCCATATAGGTTTAGCAACGTGTACAGCATAACAAACAAACTTGCTAAATATTCCCAACAGCATCAACATCATGAAGAAATTCAATGCTTTGTCAAATTAATGTACCATGATGGCATCACTGATTTCCCATAATGCACTTTATCTTGAGAAAAATTGCATTTCTTTGAAAATTTTTATCTTCCAACACTACAAGCTATCGAGAAGCGGTTTTCACCTCCTAGAAGAGAAACATTTTCTACATTTTTTGAAGTCATTGATTTTTGTCACTGGCAAATCCCTTTAACATAAAGACAGTGTAAATCTGGCAAGTGGCCAAAATCACTAAACAAATCACATTCAGACTCAAATGTGGTATATATTGTTGCCTAAAATGATTAATGTTGATGTAACAAAACGACTTTCATACTAAGACTTTGAAAAAAAGCATAAAAAGTACTTGTTAACATTTTACTCATGTAGCAGAAAGGGTTTTTACTGTTTTTTCCATTTTTTGGCAAAAAACTATTTTTACTGGTAAAAATATTTCACAATATTTCATTAACTTCAAAACCTGTGAAATAACACAATACAAACATATTGTTGATAGTTTCCAAAAATTCCCCAGTGCACGGTTGCAATTCCAAGGAGGGTGGAGTTTCTACCTACTCCCAGCCAAGAGTGAAGTAGAATCGGGTAACCCCCCTCCCTAAGCCTAGTAAAAACTAGCATACAGTCAGTTTGGTTAGGCCAAATAATCATTTTCATTGGGGGGGCCGGGGGGGGGGGGTAAATCACAGAAGTATTAGGCTTGGGTGACCAGGTGTTTTTTTGGAGTTGGATACCCATGGCCCTATTAACGATTAGTAGGGACTTTGAAGAAGTACATACAAGCTTATACAATGATGTCATAACTTATGCAGGAACATTCAGTATCTTGAAACTGTCCACTCACTAACCTACCAATGACTATCAATTTACCCCAGAAGGCTCACACTACAGGCTTTTCAACAGCTAAGGTGCCTAACTGACAATGTTGCGAAATCATGGTGTCCAACTGATGGGTTAACTTGCTAATGAATAAAGACAAAGATCAAGAGAGCCATTGGCATTACAATATTTACTTAAAAAGGTGAAAACAAAACTGTAAACTTCAAAATGTGATTTTTTGTGTAAATTTTTGAAGTCTTGAAAATTACCCAGGAATCGCAATTCCAAGGAAAGCAGAATCAGTACTCTACTCCTGGCCAAGATTCGTAGGTCTGAAAAAGAGTCACATAACCTGTTCAAGCCTACTATATATCAAGATAGGTCTTTGGAATGAAAGGATGAGTTATTTAATTTATTAAGAAGGGAAATAACTTCAAAATGAGCTAAAACTGTTAGAGTGACTAAATATTCCCCTTACGGACACAGAGCATTACATGTTTGTAATCTACATGTTTCTGCTGCAACCTTATTCACCCCACACTTTGCCTCGAGTGAGGGAGTACTGAGTAATTCCAACCTTACATTTACCAGCCCTGAATTTGTAAAATGATTCATCTTCATAATTTCATAATTCAAAACTACTGATATTCCTGTAAGATTAGAATGCAGGAGCTGTTAAAGTCTTGGTATTTAATGGCCATGTGCTGTGGATTGACTGGGTTTTAGTCTAGAAAATAACAGTATAGCCTCTTTATTAAGTGACAGTTGGCATAGCATGAATGGCATCAATGCTAATTTGCTATAGCAGCTTAAATACAGGTAGCTTCATGAGATATGGTACAAGTGTTTTGTCT
The DNA here is from genome assembly GCA_029531755.1 of Holothuria leucospilota. NCBI lineage: Eukaryota > Metazoa > Echinodermata > Holothuroidea > Aspidochirotida > Holothuriidae > Holothuria > Holothuria leucospilota. The sequence goes on from CM055965.1 coordinate 25,731,761, forward strand.
TAAAAGTGCATTTGTGACTGCAGTACATTTCATTTAATAATGTTATGCAATATATACAGTGTATTGTTTTTGGGGGGTGGGGAGGGAGAAATCAAAGGTATGTGTCATTTGTGTTGTCCAGTACTGATGCCTTAACCACAAAAACATTCATTCATAAGGCTGTGAGAATTCAGTACCAGATTTCTGCCATTCTCAGTGAAGGCTTTTCAAACAGCCTACTGACAAAATTCTAATGAAGTCATTATGAATGATCATTCAACAGACTCCCTAATAGGCTATACAGTGTAGGCTCTCCTTTCCAATCCCAGAATTTAGAAGACAAAATATCCATGATTTTACAAAGAGATATAATGGCCAAGGTGAAATTCAGCTTTCAAACCTTTCAAAGTAAGAAGTAAATTATACAGAAATGTTTCACCTTCTGTTATAAGAAAAATCAAAGATATGTCTCAAAAACACAAAATATAATGCATACAGCACCAACATTACGAAACCTACTTTGCATTCGAGACGGAAGTTTTATCCTTATCTGTGAGACTTCTTGCCTAAGATCAGAAATTGCAAAATGGTAAAGTTGTTAATGAGAGTCACTGTGATATTCCCAAGGAAAAGCCAGATTTTGATGATAATTGTCCACAGGGAACAATACATTATTAGCCTTTAAGGAATTTGTTGAAAGCATCTGATTAAACCAGCCATTGGAGAATATAAAGAGAGAAACTTAGGAAATTATTTGTAGATGAATTTTGGTTTAAAAATGTAAAATGAAGCAAAACAGAGCTGCTGCTGGCTACAATGCAGACAGTAATTAGAAAGAACTAAAATCTACACCTAATGTGCAAAGAGAGTCTGTAATTATGTTAAAGGGAGAAAAATTATAATTTATAATACACAAGTGGCAAAACTTGACAATATACTGGCCAAAACTTAACAGTTTATATCTAGGGAGTGTTCAGATGTAATGCAAAACAAAAAAGATATTATTCATGTTAGGCTTAGGATCAATACAAAACAAAAAAATATGATTCAAGTTAGGCTTAGGATCAATGCAAAACAAAAAATATTATTCAAGTTAGGCTTAGGATCATAAAGCAGAATGACCAATTGTATCTAAATTATATCTACAGGGGTCGAAATTTAATTTTTTCTCCACTGTTCCACGGAACAGTACCTTTTCCCAAACTACTGTTCCGGATCAGATTTTACTGTTCCAAGTTTTCACATACTGGAAAAGAGCAGATTCTTGTTTGCAATGAGTTGATTCTCCTTCATATGAGCGCATGTACTGATGTTCTTTTCTGGGCCGCAAATTTAAGTGAAATCGTAATTCTACTCTTGTCCTTCACAGCGTGGTTGATTCAACAATCATTTCACACGGTGAGTCAAAGGGACGATCTCATATTTTAAGGAAGAAAAAACACGTTAAGGCCCATTTTCTTTGGACACGAGATGTCAGCAGTCAGATTGACTTGCTTTCAGTCCTTGTACAAGTTTCGGTGCCTAATTGCTAGTAGCTGTCACGTTTTAACATTTAAACGGTTAAATGACCGGTTGTCCGTTTAACCGCTGCTAAATTTAACCAAGTGTTTAAGCGGATTTCTTTAGAAGAAAGGTTAGCACTTTTTCTCCCCATGTTTTGCTTTGATATCTGTCATTTAGAAACATTGTTTATTTGCAAATTCAATGACCAAATTAATGCCTTAGAAATAAACGGTCAGTGACTTTTCATTCATAGCAATATAATCCCATGACTGAATCCATTTTCACCTACTCAAAATGCCTTTATCCCGTGTGCAGCAGTAGCTCAAATCTGATTGTTAGTTCACAATACGGCTTAACGAATTCACAGTTTATACCGTGATTGTAGTCTAAGCCGCTCACAGCACGAATGTTAAAACAGAAATACTTGGACGCCCTCCAATATATTCAATACATGTACTTGGACATTCCACACCGTGCTTTACCTATACATAAACGGAGTGTGCAGGCTTGCACGTGTTTGTTTTGAGTATTTCATATAGCAGTGCGTAATGAATGCACGAACTACATATATCTATACGTAAATATTTGTTCAATGCATGCGCTAGGCGCAAATCAAGTAAGCTAGTATGAGTGTAGGCTACATACAAGGCAATCGAATTATTTTGTCAAACTTTTGTTACATTTCAGGCATTGTTATTTCATAAATCATAAAGTGCAAGGCACACTTTAATTTCACACAAATTAACATGAATGCTTTACATAAAATCACCAGCTGAAAATTACTACAAACTACGATGTAACAACTGGTGATTTAGCGGTAAAAACAATATCGCAAAATGTTGTAATTTTCCGTACCATGCCCAATGTTCTTGCGACGTACGTCAACCTCTATACAAAGCGGGTGCGTACTAACCTTATAGTAGTGGCAATTACAAACCTGTACACATGCTCTGACTTACTGTACGCTTTCATAGTGCGTTTCACTTGAACTGTACAGAACACAGACATGGCCTATATATAGGCCATGTCTGTGTTCTGCACAAAAGGGTATAGTACCGTTGTTTGCGTATATTTCACCCCATATCATACGTGCAATTAATGTCTATGAATTTGATACTTGGTCTCGTTCATTGTTAGATTTGAAAGAATCGAAAAAGATGTTGGTGAATGATCGCTGAATGTGCAAATTTACAGGGGTTTTTGATATTCCCAGCATGATTACTTCATATTACACTCCAAGTAGCTAATTAACCTCCATATGATAATACATTAGTCTGCCCATCTCTCAGTTATGTTTGACCAATACACTTTCCTCTATGCTCCAGTAACAATAGAAACACTTGAGTGACCAGTGCCTTTACAGTCTGTGGAGTGTGCATAAATCCAAGATTCAAGAGCATGCAGTACAGCTCCCTACTTGAAAAAATCTAATTTTGAACAAGAGTATATTGCAAAAGTACAATTAGAGAACCCACAGGTACTCAGTGTTTCCATGTCAACAGAAAATATTTGCTTTTAAGTACCATGGTTTAAAATTGACATAGTGTCATTATGATATCACTCTGTTAAATCACTAAGGTATAAAATGTCTCAGATCCATGAATATACTGATCCAACTTGTTGATGTCATGTAACAAGGTCATAAATCTGGTTCTTACTTAATTTAGGCCTTTCTGTCAAATGTATAATCCATACTTATTTCTGTGACTTGATATATCACATTAGCAAGGATTCCAGATTGACCTTTGATGACCTCAGATATCCATCGGATCTCCAAAAACTCAACCGGTCCTTTTTACTCATGATGAGGCATTCATGAACTAAGTATGAGATTCATCAAGGTTTCCTTCCTCCTGGAGATATTATAACAACTGGGTTTCAATATTTTGCCAAGACCCTGGTGATCTCAAATGGCCTTTGACCACTACCAAAAATAAGAGGGGTATGAGGCACTCTCATTTCATGGTATATGACATTTTGTTAATAATTCCCTTCCAGAGAAATTGTGTTCACAAGGTCTTCACAATTTGACAACAGATGATCCTTAATGACCTTTGACCTCCAAGTAAACTGCTTATTCTTCTTAGGGGTCTCACATGTAAGGTATGACATTATCCAAAGTTTAATGAGATCCCATGTTAAAAGGTTTTTCAAAGTCAAACCTCTGGGAACCCCAAATGACCTTTAATCTTTATTACAAAGGAAAGACTTCTACTTTATGAAGGGCACCTGCATTTCAAAGTCTACAAAATCCCTGAGTGTTTCTCCTCAGAAGTTATCCAATTAAAGGCATTCGTATGTACCCACCCTCACATACTCCCACACACATCTCAGTTGCACAGCTTTCTCATTTGAGGAGGAATCAACCAGAAAGCCTAAAGGATGAGTGCTTCCTTGCCATGTAGATATAATTGTAGTGCTGTGTTTTCAAGTTGACACAGTTTCATTATGAATTTGCTGCAGAGCTATGCTTAAATTTAGGTATCAAAAGTTAAAATGCCATAAGTAAAGATCAACCAGATTGATTCATGTTAACATGGTCATACATCAGCTTCTTGCTTCAAATTTTGGGCATTACATGCCCACTACAGACCTGTCAAAACATGTTTCACATATAAACCTGACTAATCATGTTTAGGAGCTATTTACAAATTAACTTCTGGTTCCTCAACTAACCCAGGACCACCACCATAAATGATACAGATAATATCACTCAATATACTAGGGACCTACATGCAAAGTATGAGAGTAATACATGTATTCCTTTATGAGATACCTGTATCATTGTACCAGGTTTTCACAGTTTGACCACTGGGGACCTCAAATGAGCTTTTACCTACACCAAAGACACTAGTGGTTATGCAATCAATATGAGGCACCTAAATGCCAAATATGAAATTCACAGTTTTCTTCCATGGGGTTATCATGTTTACAACGTTCCTACAGTTTGACTTCTAGTCACCTTAAAATGGCCTTTGGCCACCAATAAACTTATAAAGATCATCTACTTAATGTGGTGCACTTAACTGCCATGTATGATATTAAAACAAGCTTCCCTTCTTGATATATCATGTTTACAAGGTTTTCAAATTATGGGGCTTGACTACTCCAACTAACCTTCAACATCCACCAAAACAATAGGGAACATCAACTATGGGTCATCCACATCTTAACTATAAGATCCCTTACACTTACCCTTCTTCAGAAATCATATTTACAAGGTTCCAATCTTTTGATCACTGATGCCCCCAAATAGCAATTACCTCAACCATAATTTAGGGATCATCAACTTCACATTGAACATCCACAAGTCAAGTATAAAATTCCCAATGCTTACCTACCTTGAGATACCAGGTTTACAAGCACTTCAAGATATTTATTTTTGACCTCTGTTGGCACCAAATGACCTTTGACCTCCACCAAAAAATATAGGGATTATCTACCGAACATGGACCATCGACGTCCCAAGTATAAGATCCCTCACAGTTACCCTGCTTGAGATATCCTGTTTACAAAATCTTGACCATTTGACCTCTCACGACCCTAAATGACCTTTGACCTCAACCAAAATTAATAGAGATCATCTACTGAATATGGGCTTTCCACAAGCCATGTATGAGATCCCTCACAATTACCCTTCTTGAGCTATCCTGTTTATAAAGTTTCTACCTTTTGATTACTTGTGATCCTAAATGGCCTATGACCTCCACTAAAAATAATAGAGATCATCTACCAAATATGGGTCATCTACATGCCAAGTATGAGGTCCCTAACTGTTACCCTACTTGAGATATACATCCTGATTACAAGATCTTGACAGTTTGACCTCTCATGACCCTAAATGACCTTTGACATCCACCAAGAACAATAGGGATCATCTACTGAATATGGGCCATCAATACATTTAAGTATGAGATCCCTCACAATAACCTTTTTGAGATATTGTGTTTACAAGATTTTGACCTTTCAAACTCTTGTGACCCTAAACCACCATTGACCTCCATCAAAAATAGGAATCACCTACTGAATATGGGCTATTTCACATGGTACAAGTTTATGTTTTGACCTCTCATGACCCACAATGACATCTAACTCCACCAAAAAACATCTTCTCAATATGAGCCATCTACATACTGGAATACGAGATCCCTCACAGTTACCCTTCTTGAGATATCATGTTTATGCAGTTTCCAAGATTTTACTTTTTGATCTCTGTTGACCCCAAATGAACTTTGACCTCCACCAAAAATTATAGGAATCATCTAATAATCATGGGCCATCCACGTGCCTAGTATGAGATGATTCACTATAACCTTTTTGGAGGTATTGTGTTTACAAGGTTTTGACCTTTTGACCTCTCATGATCCCATTGACCTTTGACCTCCACCACAAACAACAGGGATCATATACTTAATATAGGCCATACACTTCTTGAGATACCATGTTTTCAAGCAAAGTATCACATACCTTTTGCCTCTGGCAAGGAATCAAAAAGCAATCAAAATTTCTACGATACATAAACATGTTTACACTTTACTGCAATGTTTTGGTAGGACATTCCTCTTTTGCAAACTTATTTCAGTGATCAAGGGAACCTTCCACTGTAAAGTTTGTCTGCTATTCCACATTTACCATCTTCCCTGTAACATTTGGCTGAAACTTCTATCATCCTGTAACCATGTATTAACAAGCTTTGGCACCAGCAAATCTCTTACAATAGCACACGCTACAAAAATTGTAAATAATGATGTACTGTTACACACTATGTGATTATAAGCGTGTGCTGCAATTACAAATTTATAACTGTTAAACACAATAAAGAAAGTTTCTTAATCCCTCTGTTTGCAGATGTACTCCTCTGAATTCAAGTATTGACAAAAGTTACCCCAAGACAAGTTTCCTCTCATTTCAAGTATAGCATGACTAGAGACATTCCCATGCCCTTTGCCCCATACTGTACAGTACAGTACTTAATTTCTTTCTATACCTGATGTAAATCACAAGCAGGCTGTTTTTTTTTTGGGGGGGGGGGGTCAAAATGTAAATTACATTCAGTACTGAAGTTACCACTGATGCCAGTATTACAACAAGCTTAGCATAAGGCTCATAAATCTTTTTGTGGGACACACCCCATTATGCCCTACCCCTTCATCCCCTTCCGTCCACCATTATCCCCTTTTCCATTTCTCCCCATGCAAAAAAAATCAAGTAACATTCTATTACCTCCTCTCCCCCCCCCCTCCCCCCCAACTTTCAAAACCCTAGTACCAACACTGAAAGTAACATGGAAAAGAAAGAATGGAATCAATTCTCCAGTGTCTTGAAACAGTGCCGGTTTTTCCATTTTTGTGAATAGGGAAAACCAGCAGCATACTATAATGTACAAGAAGAGTATAAAATATAGGGTCTACAGTGAAAACAACTTCCTGCAAACTTAAGGGTTGTTTCGTATCACCCTGAATCCTATTTTTCCCCAACATACCATGTTACGCAATTTTGAAAGTTTAACCATTTTACAAGTCTTAATTCTGACAGCCCAATAGTACTTCAGCCCATAGCCCTCCAGTCACTGGGGTTTTGTATGTAAGTACATGCATTGTAGACTATTCCACCTATGGGGTGCAGCACCAGTGGGCTATAAAAGGTTGCCTTTTTCAGTGTGAACTGCAGTCCTGACCAGTGGGCTGAGAGTAGGAAGTACAGACAATCCCCATTCTGACAACTTTATTCCATATCTTAGGAATATATACACAGATACAGATTAAGTGTAATGTACTTTATAAAACTGCCTCAAACGTTTGAGGGTCAGAAAGCCAACTGGCTCATCGAATACCCTATACCAGAGTATTACTATCCACTTCTATCAATGGAATGATCAGCTGACTCAAAAGTTAATACCATTAGCTGTTAATATTCAATAAAACTTTTCATACAAAGCAAAACTGGAATAACTTGATGGTATCATGTGGTAAAGTGTACAGTAGTGGAGAAAATGCAGTATAAACAGATAGGAACATTTACTCTCAACTGACAATTAAACTCTCACAATTCATCCATATTTAATATACACAGCCTATTAGTTGCACCCATTACCATCATGAATGACATATTTGATCAAACGTGAGCTCTTTCTTCCAACTTCCCCCCTTTCTTTTCAGAAGAGCATCCCACAAAACATTTTGCACTGACAAGAGCTTGCTGAAAGAAATAATCTCTGAATAAAAGCTTTGTTCAGATACATCCTTGGCTATGTCATCAGGTATAGTCTAATCTCAATATTATTCAAATACAATTAAAGCTTTAGAAAACAAACATTTCACCTACCTAAACAGATTCTTTCCCTAGTTAAAATAATCCCTTATCTGTCTCCATCCACGCTAGAGCAAACCAGCCTACTGTCAATAAATGCTGTTAAACAATTCAAACATAAGATGATCCTACAGACGACTGAAACTCTTTTCACTAACTCCCCCCACTCTGCGTTCTGATTGGCTACTCCATGTCTGGACCAACAGGATGAGTCATGCAGCTAAATCTGTTTCATTACAAAACTTTATGAATTGCTGCGTCTTACTCCACTATGCTATTAGAGTGTCTTGTGAGCAACAACAAACCATACCCCTACAACTTAATGGAAGAGCCTGCCATGCATCACTCGTGTCTGCGAGGAGGAGAATAGTAGTAGTGTGTAGGGTCATAATTAATATTTTTAAGTTTTTTATGGATGCTTAAAATAAGGGAAGCTATGTCTTTGCTGACTAACATGAGTATAGGTGTAGTACAGTCAAAGAAATGACAGACAGAATGGAAAAGTACACCAAACTTCAAATTATCTTGACAAAGAAGAAACTGGTGGGGACTCCTTGACAGCAATTCTCCAAGGAAACAAAATCAACGATACATGGAGAGAGGCTAAAGCACTCTAACAATATTTATTATTCTTTCAGGCAGAACAAAATTGGAACTTGGACATTTTCTACTTACCGTGCTTTCAAGGTGGTCATTTAGCTTGAATGGTATCATATTATTGCTTGGGTGAAATTACACACGAGACTGGCAGAAGCTGTGAAAAGTAGAATTCATGAATAAACTTAAAGGGGGCTTCAAGGAAAAGAAATACTGGTAGTTGTTTCATTGTTGGTTTTTAAACAGAAATAGAAGACGCTCTTGCTTTACACTTCAGTTGCACCCACTCCCTACCAGAGGCCAGTCATGTTATTTCCAATTCTCTGTGTTAAATTCATAGATGCATAGAATCACAAATTCAAATTTTGATTAATCAGCTCAAGTAAACTGGTTCTCATATTAAATGTCCATTAAGGAATGATTTATCCTCCTATTGGGTACTTTGTTGAAAAAGATCAAGAACCAAGTTTAGTTTAGGAATGCTTTCTAGTTGTGAGATTAAAAATGGAGATCCCTGTAAATAAACAATGTTCAATTTTAACAGTAGATGATGTCACTACAGTCTATTTACAGGGCTGGTTTATTCTTCTCTCATCCTCCAAGCTTTGTCCCTTTCTATTTACTGCATAGTTTTAAACAAAATTTATGTGTAACAATTACTGGAATGGAAAAGAAACAGGTGGAGAGGGTGCATTGTCTTAAAACCAACTGGTTCACTTTAATGTGACTGTACATGGCATGTCAAGTGCATTATGTCAGTTCATATAGGTGAACAACACACTTGTACTCTTTGCTACTGGCTGAAAAAGTCGTTTATGTTACACTCTCAAATTCCACATAACTATGTAACGGGTTTAAGGGCTCACTTCCAAGCCACCATATTTTTTCACTATTACAAAAAAATATTGAGCACAAATGCAGTAAGGAGTTTGAGATGCATGAATATATTCATAAAACACTTATTTATTACAAAAGAGTGCTATTTGCCTTATTTTGTGTTTTTAATTGGGAATTTATTCGTGTAAAATTACATTTCTTGTAACTACACTGTGTAAAATATATGGAGAATTTGTCCTTTGGTTTATAGCTGGCACCAATGCTATGGAAGTAAGCATGACCTCAGGAGGTAGTGACATTACTCTTTTCAAGCCAACTTTCAAATTAATAGTTCGCAAAATGAAACGTTAATAGGGAAATACATCACTAAGCAGCCTTGTAACATTAATAAAGGTAGCATAGGCTACTCAATTTGACTTTACTTCTCATAAAACCTATTACAAATGTAAGACCTGTACTTTATTACTTTCACAGTGGAACCCCCAGTCCTTCATTCCTACATGTCTACTGAACACAGAGAACACATAGGCAAAGAGAAAACTTAATTGCACTACTTTTTCTTGAGGGGAAGTCTTCCAATGCCAAAAGGAGAATTTATGAATGCGCAGAAATTCTACGTTTTTTCATGAACAGTTCAATAACTGCTCACCACAAAATGTTACAAAGCACACAGAATAGAGAATTGAAAAGTACTAGACTTACAGAATGAAGTATTTCTTGAAATCTTTGCTCCAAGATATTCCCAAGTTTTCAATTACACATTGCATCACACTTTTGTGACAGGACCGAAGGTTCTTCAATTGGGGTTACTTTCCTTTATGCTTCTCTTTTTCCATAAAAAATGAACTCTTGAATGTTTCTTCAATGAAATACAAAAAAGGCAAGGCACCAACAAATGCTAAGTAGCAACTGTAATCCTTTATTATCTTACCCGCAGTATGACATCTCAAATCTAGATTTTACCCTAGTGTGGCAACTATTGATTTTGTGATAACCACTTGGCACTCGTGATTTCAATGGAGTCTGTAAGGATGCTGGCCCTGCCTCAGACAGAAAGTCTCGTTTTTAGAAAACTGAGCCCACCGAAGGAAACTATTGTATAGCAGCGTCTGAGCTTGTTTCGTTGAATGGCTTCAACTTGTCAATCAGACCTGACAAACTCAATATATTATAAGAGTCAAGAGAACAGGACCTTGTGAAGGAACTTGACCAAGGGTGAAATACAAGACAACATACATTTTCAACAAAAGATCATTCTTTGGGGCAGACAAAGATATAAGAGGGGTATTAACTGTCAAGTTCTCTGCAGTATAATGTGACAATATACTTGTGACAGTACAATTGACCATTATTCAAACTTGCAATTGAAAGGATGTACCCTCCTCTGCACTCTGGACTCCATGACCTGGTACACACTGTAAGTACATGAACCTAAACACACATAAGCAGCAATCATAGCAATACTAACATACAGTGGTAGATAGATTCCAAGAGATTTGTAAAGATTGAATATGACTAGAAAACAATCAATGAGCTTCCAATGAGTATGTCATGGAATGATTTGAAATAGGTCAACTTTTGTGAATTGAGTGGTTATTTCTTCAGGAAAGAAGTAGGAAACAGTTTAATTAAAGCTAAAATTCATCCCTGAATAGATTTTATAAAGAACAAGAATTCATACAAAATACAAAAAAGGCAATAGTCTTTTCTCCTTTTTTTGAAGTAAGTATATTACTTCATGTAGGCTAATTAAAGAGAGTAACCATATCCCACAAGGCTACATTTAAACCAACTGAACCAGCAGAATGTATCTAGGCACAATGCTTTATAGTGCAGAATTCTTCCAAAAATCTTTTAGAAGAATAAAATCAAGGCAAAATTTGCAGAACTCGACTGAGGGACATTTCTGGTAAAATGATTAAAGAATCATAGTTTATGAGACGGCCAGGATCTGAAAAGTTTAGTGTTTGCTCCCCCTTTCAAAAAATATGAGATATGCTGACCCTTCCCCCACTTTTCAAGGAAGAAAGAGCCTAATTTGTCTTTTCTGTGAACTACCCAAACAAAATATCAAACTTTGCCAATAAACGTACAAGAAAATATATGTACACAAAATGAAGGCTTGTAGCAGCATATTACATCTACAAGGATCCTCAGATATCAACAAATTTTCCCTATAAAGGAGACAATCCTACCATTAGTACCTCCCCCCTAATCCAATTTTTGGGACAATGTAATGTTCAGATCTCCCCTCCATCAGCTGATAACTGCCTCCTACCTTTCATTCTTTGCTTGCATAGCAGTCATGTTTGTAGGCTAACTGTAGTAGCCCTTTAAAGCACAGTAGAGTATAATTTATTCAGTACTATACTCATTTTCCTATTCAAGCACGTAAATTTGCACTGGGCACATATTGGAAACTGTAAAGCAGGTTTTCAATGGTTTCTTATTGGTTACAGTATATGGGTTTTCATTGGTCAAAAAAATTGTAAAACCTAAAACTTATAAATTCACTTAACTATTACCTGGTAATAATAAACTAAACACAAAAAGACAGTTTTATGTGCTCACCTTTGTGTGTGTTTTGTATAAAGCAACCATACCTGAATGAGCTAGCCAAGTAATTAAGAATTAATGTGACAGATCAGAATCATTGAAGTGCCACAATGTCATATACCCATGGAAGTCAGGGTAAATACTTCCATGATATATGTAAGAGATCACTTGGTTGTAAAGTATAAATGTCATTTTTGAATTTACACATGTTGAAAGGCTGTATTAGCAAAGGAATTATATGTGTATTATCATAGAAGTGATTTATAACAGTGTACTGTGTTACCGTAGCCATACATATTAACCAGAAGGTGAAACAGTCATACTCCCACCAGAGTGCAAAACTACTTAAAAGAAGCCATAGAGAAATGTATGGTAGTATGCCTAATTTAAAACATTGTTTGGTAGATTTGTTCGAGGTGCCAGAACTGAAAGGCTGGATACTGGGTAAAGGGTATGTTTTGTTGTCACATGCAGTGGGCGTACTTCTTGTCTACCAAAAGTCTACATGGAGAATTAAAGCACATATGTACTCCAAACAGGTCCACCTCTGTATAAATTATGGTATACAGATGAAGTAAAGAAAGAGAAGACAAAAAATGATTGACAAAAACTGAAGGCAAAAAAAAAAGGAACTCAGGAAATGTGCCACAAGGAACCAACCTCATGTGATGTGTTTCCTCTCTATCATGTGTCCAGTGACTTCTCCACTGTGCCACAGCTGTTGGCATCTGTAAGAGAGTTCAAATATATAAATTCACTGCAGCCTTCACACTTGCCTATATTTAGGTGAATAAATTAGAATGGCAAAAAAAAAAAAAAAAAAGCACTGGGGTCATGCTTGTGAAGAAACTAATGCTGAACATATCTTTACTTTGGAATTGTACAACTGTTCAGCAATCACTTTTTGGTGGTCAGGGAAGAGTCACAATGTGTTGGAATGGCCTGCACTATGGTATGATAAACAATGCAGACACTGGCTATCGATATTCTGGCTGAGGTACATGCTAGGCATGTATTTGTTTCTAAAAAATACCCCAGGGGTAGCACACAAAGCAGGATACATGAACCTGCCCTGTGCGGTAGCATTACACTCATACATGCTGTTAAAAACAGTCAGCTGAGCTTCTGCACTATACATTATGCAAACCCATCATGTATATGTAACAGGGGTGCCAGCAGGTTTTTCAAAACCCCAAAGATTATGCCAAAAAGTCCCAAGAGATCCAAAGGTTAATTTGAAAGTAACAAACTGTGTGTTTTGGAACAATGTATGAGACTTAACCATGAGAGAGAGAGAAATTTTATGATTAATTTTGACGTTATGTAGCGCCCTCAAATTGCTCTTTTCACTGTAATACAATAATAATGTGACAAAAATAAATGAGATTATTCAAACTAAAGAGTGTTACAGTATTTAACCCTGTCAACATATCAAATACCTTTACTCATGTGATGATAACAAAGTTTTCTAGCAAGGTCCAACAAGGACCCACTGGTCATCAATTATAGTTGATAGCTGTTTGCTAAACTCATATTATTCCAAAATAAAAGAGCATATTTCATATTTTGCAAAACAAACTGTCTGAAATGGCCCATATTCCCAAGATATTCCACCTATAAAATTGCACATAATTCCCCAAATTCCCAAGATATTTGGTCCAATTCCCAAGTTCACAAGCAAAGACATAATTCCAGAATCTTGGAAAAAATTTGCAAGTGTCGTCACCACTGATATATGCACTTGCGGTTACTGATACATCACTTTCAAGTAGGAAACCTTAGTTTTGTATACATGGAATACACAGGTCAAAAACCTGTTTTGGTGATTGCTAATCTGTTCATGTTTGCGCTGAATCCTTTAGTACCAGTTGCCTCAAACATACTGTTTAATTCTCGATCCCAATATTACTGAGAGGGGAAAAGTGAGGTGCAGTATGTGCTTGGAACAGCATCTACAAAAAAAGGTGACAGATGCGCGACACTGCAATTTAGACTGAGGATATTCGTTCTTACCAGCTAGTGATGCAGAATTTTTCCTTCAAATTTTCACTAAATAACCCCTATTTTGGCATTTAACTTGAAATGGAATGTTAATTTTATAAATTACAGTATTGTAAGATTGATAAGAAGTATAGGTCAGAACAAACAAGAGAAATGTCAACATTTGTACTTAAGACTGTGACAAATCCAAAACACGCAGATATATACTTCCAGTATATTTGTTCACAATCATAAAAAGTATACAACTTAACTGATAATGTTTCACTCATTTTTAAGTAAATCCAGAACTATTTCTCTATGAAGTGGCAGGTATGAAGGAATGTGTCATAGATGCTGCTTGGGGCATCAAACAGGTGGGGGAGAAGGGACATTGTTCCCCCACTTTTGAAGGGAGGGGATTGGATTGTCCACCGCCCCCACTTTTTTTCATAAACCTTATCAATAATAGGTAAATGTTTGATTTCATAAGTTTTTAATATTGCTGGTTCAATGAAATCAAAGTCAGGAGGTGTTCCACTGGTTGGCTATGTTTGCACCTTCTGTTTGACTTCATACCTCTGGTAAATCAAGTGTACCTGTCAGACACTCCTGCTGCTTACCTGCATGAAAAGGCTCTACAGCAGATGTTTGCTTAGCCATTATATTTCTGGCTGGACAGTCTGTTCACACTTGAGTGTGTTTGCTAACAGAGGATGTGAAAAGTAGGGAAGGAGAGATAATAATCTAGTACTATGATTAATATTTTGGAGATCAGAAATGCTGCAAAAATGTCCAGATATTAGCAAAAACATGGCAAAATGAAAATGGTGGGAAACAGCTATTTTATGGGATCAAAGTCATGGGAAAATGCCTCAGATTATAAACCACAAATCATCTACAATCCTGGACAAAATTATTGGGACACTTCCGGACCTTCCCCTCCACCCCTCGTTCAATGTTGAGAAGAAACGAAAAGCGCGCTCTTTTCTTCAGCGCTCAACTTCAATTCACCTCCGAAACCAAACATTGAGGTGGGGCGCGGGGATTTGTCCCATAGGATTAATTTATGTCCAGGATTGTCTAGACCCGCACTGTACAAATGTTGATAGAAGAGAAGTCTAATGTTGAATATAGGAGAAATTTTAGCAACGGGCAAAGCGGAAAGCGGCAAAACTGGTAGCTGGTTAATTTACTGGTATTGGGAAAAAAGTGATGTGAGGTCTTCTGGATTGTTTCATGAGAAAATTGCTGGATTTCTACTTAAGGAGGAATAACTTGAATGTAAATAATGCAGTACAAGAGGGACAGTGAGACGGGCTTATTACACAAAAAGCACGAGCGCTGCTAGATTTTAGGAGTAAAAGTAATTGGTTCAGTCGGGCTCGCGAGAACGTCAGGGGAGAAAGGTGTATCAGAGGCTATCAGTTGAATGTATCTTCGTGCCTCAAAAACAACCCATACGGATAAATATATTTATGCATCTACGTAGCGTAACCAGCAGACAGGTTACAGAGAGAAGAGGTTTCAACAAGTGAGTATCAATAGAACAAATGCGATAGGTGAGCGGTGTTGTCGTGAAGTTGATGGCGCATTTCTTAAAAAAAAAAACTAGTCACAGAGTCCTCCTCCCCACTACAGGTTGCGAACGGTTTACCCTAAAAAAACCCACGTGTTTACCATCCACTTTTAGTTCCAATATAATCACTTGATTGGCATTAAAAGGGGATTTAAAGGATGAATTAATACAGACGAAGATCATGTATGACTTGCCCGTGCAAACGCAGGACGGAAAAATTGACAGAAAGAAACAATATTCGCCAACGGTTTGACCATGAAGAGAAACAGAAAAATCTTGTCTACCTTGTCTTGTAAATGTGTGAAAATGACGGGAACCGTTTTTACCTCCCATTGAATTTACTGTGTTAGTGGTAAACGGGGTCAACCGTTTCAGTCACTGGTAAAACGTGGCGCAATTTCAGTTTTATAATACATCTTTCCAAATTACGTTTTGTCCAGAACAAGAAATATGTAAATACAAAAAGGTATTAAAGGTAGGGGCCTCGCACCTTACATGTAATGAATGCCGTGCAGATCCAGACTTTTTACCCTAGTGCAATGCAGTGTACTAGCAAATTATACCTGTGAGTTTGACAGTTTGTGCTTTTGGGTAAGAAGATAGCCATGTTGCAACCTCAGACTTATGAGCGCTAACCCTTACTGTATGCTCAAACTGCTTACCTATTAGATACATTATAGGCTGGCTCTGAAGGGGACATTTACCGACTTATTCTCAAGGTCCTATTTCGTGCGGCATTCCTTCCCGACGGACAGTAAACAGCTGCATTATTTCTCCCTCATATATCACTGCTGTTGCTAATTGACTCATCAATTCTTCCCCTTTGTTCCATCCCTCATATGTCTCCACATCATTTTATGGCCCCTCCCTGCCCAAGTGAAAACGCAAATTTTGATAGCCACAACGATAAAGTGGTTATATTTCTCGATAAAATTCAGTAATTTCCTCGTTTTTGACCTTTGTCGAAACTTAAAGCAACTTCAATAACCCCGGGGTGTTCCTACATTTACATTAGTATTCAATTAATACGTTCGTTAATTGTTTCATCCAATAATTCAGTGGTACCTTCCATTCTCCCCTCCCCCATCCGACTGCCTTGTCTTTGAACAAAGGCACTTGGAACTTAATACCATTATTATGATAAGCATACCTGTTTCTCTGCCGTATTCCGCTGTCCCCTATATACCTTTGTACAGGCGTTCAGACAATCCCTGGACAAAATTATTGGCCCCTATCCGGACCGTCCCCTCCACCCCTCGTTCAATGTTGAGAAGAAACGAAAAGCGCGCTCTTTTCTTCAGGCGCGTCAATCTTTAATTCCACCTTTTGAAACCAACATTGAAGTGGGCAGCGCGGAGTTTCTCCCAATTATAAATTTTGTCCAGGATTGTAGCCTCCCAATTTTTCCAAGGCCCTGAAGTGAGTCCTGGATCCTCTCATTTAAGTCTAGGCTTTGCAATTTGGCTTGAAGTATTTTCTGGTCAGTCATTGTGACTCGTCCCCCCCCCCCCCACTTTTGAGGTCTGGTGATGCTTTCAGTGGATTCTCTTTTAAAGAGGAAATGCATGATGTGATGCAATCCCCATCTTAGCGGCACAATGGTTGGGGGTGTGGGATGAAAACAGTTCTAGTTTGCTGACAAATTCTGCCTTTACAATGGACATTCAGTATGGTTGCCACTTGGCACAAATCACTGTTCAATGGGGGTCCACATAATTCTACCAGTGTGTAGGTATAATTATATAGAACTGTTGTTCAACATGGTGACATGCTAGTCCTCAAAACTACTGCACAATAACTGCTTGTCATTTTCTCTTGATTTACTAGGGGTTATCCATTTTTTTTTTTCAACTTTTCACAAAATGCACTCATTCCTGTGGATCCCTTTCCCCTTCCCAGGGGCATACTCTGAAAAATATGAGATATTTTTTTTTTTTTTTTGAAAAATCATCAATCATAATAGCATAGGTTGAAAAGCCACATGGTTTCTTTGATCCCCCACTCACCCCTCCCACCCACAATTAAGGCAATAGGCAGTCGCCCCAAAAATTTTCTTTGAAAAATCAGCAAACAACCTGCAAATCTCACTCTTATTTTGCATTACAAGCACCTCTGAAGACGTTTTTTTGAACATACTATTACAAAAAACAATAGGTAAAGCAAAGGTGAAATTTGCCTTGAATTCCAACAATTCACCTAACAAAAATAATTGTCACATGTCAAAATAGAACCATTCTGAACTAGAGTGACCGGATACACTCACTCGTGTTTGGGGGTACTGTCTACCTGCTTTAACCTTTGTATAAACATTTGACGCTTCTTTGTTTAGTTTTCTCAGTATTACACCTTGATATGACTGAGCCTTTACTCCATATGGAAAACGTGTTCTCCTTTGCTAATCTGTCCTTTAAGGCACCCTTAAGTGCAGAAGTGGGGGTTGTCATCTCCAATACAATCGTTCAGTTTTCCTATTTCTTTATCCTATTTCCCTTCCGGGTGCCTAGTTTTAATAAATTTAAACATTTTATTAACCAAGGATGCTAACAAAAGTGAATTATGAGTAAATGTGCACGTCTGACTAGGTGTTTTTTAAAAAATAAAAAACCCGTACTTGGTAAGTGAACAATGGCACCAAACATCAACTTCAGATGGCAGCAATTGTTCAAACACGCCCTTCAACCGGTCATTTCGCACCTCAATAACAATGGGGTGAATGTTATCTTGGGGTTGTAAAAACTCCTAAGCTTTCAAATTTATGTAAAAACGCATCTTGAATGGTTTTTCCTTACTTTTATCGGACTTTGCACTTTGTTTACTCACATCCCACAGAGATCCGCCTACTAAAGGCTTCGGCTGGTTTTCTGATTTTAAACAAAGACACGTGTGAACTACTGATTTTGGGGCGACAGCACTCTCTCGTGGGAAATTTTGCAGTGGCACCACAGCATTGGTGTAGCTTGCATAGCATACACTTACACATAGATACGTTAGTCATAGCCTAGAACAGTGTAATTTATTATAAAGACTCAGTAGTTCATAATTTTCCCGAGCAAAATGCCGTTTTTTTTTTTTTTTTTGTTCGAACTTAACTAATTACATGTTTTGTAAAACCCTCTTATGGCCCTGTTAACAAAAAATGAGTCCAGAAAACTGAGTTTTTTTTTTTGATAAACAAACCCCTGCAAGTGGCTCGATTTCATGTAATTCCTCTGCTCTGTGTGTGCCGTTTGGTCTCTTATTAGACAAATGGCCGTAAACATTTCCATATGTAGGCTAACACATTTCTACTCTCTTAAAAACTTTAACACTACTTGCGATTAGGATCAACTCCCCAAATTTGGGATTGAGGCATAGTCAAAAATCAGACTTTGAAACTTACTTTGTTGTCGATAAGACTGAATATTTCAATGGACATTATGAAGTGGTACCGTACACAATTTCAAACCTTTTGAAATAAGAAAGCAACCATGCATCTATAGGTATACCTCAAACACTGTGCAAGTTTTACACCTGAAACCTCATTTACAAGCCTAGTATTTAAGAAAAAGAAAAAGGTTTTTTCTCTTTGTTTTTTTTTGTTTTGTGAAGAGGGAAAAAATAACCCAAAAAAAAAAAAAATGTTAGGAATATTTCCCCACCTATACCTCCTTTGAAATACTTTGTAAAACATACGACTACGAAAATAGCCCTTGTGGACGCCCAAAGCAGCTCTTGTTACACCTGTAAGAGTGGTGATTCTTCCCCCAAAAACATTTCAAAAACACGCCTCTAAAACATGAAAATTTTACATCCTGAACTGTGGGCTACTTCTTTTTCTTTACCAGTTTTTATTTTTGCAACAATAAATGTTAAGTTCAATTAAATTAACACTTTGGAACCCAATAGTCCAAATATGTCATTTTGCTGCAAGGGTAAAAGAAGAGGAATTGCTTCCTTCACTCACCCACCCCTACTTCTGCCCCTCCCCACCCCGTAACCAGAGGTCTATTTTTTCCCATTGGAGAAAAACAAGAATTTATCAAGGAGCTAAAAATTCATCCATTTATAAACCATCGAAATTTGTTTTAAACACCCTAAAATGGTGTGCAACATCATAAGCAAAATGGCTTAAAGGCATAATGGAACAAAAACAAAGATAAAGGGGATGGCACTAAAATTAAAGTTGCTGAAGGGTAAAAGACCTTGAATGATCCCTTAAAATATAGTGAACAGAGTGCAACAATGCATTGAGTTTCGATGACCTAATTGCATCAAATGTTAGCATTTTACTTGAAGTACATAGCCGAATAAGTTACACTGTACATACATCTTGGACCGCTATTTTGTCAATGTAACGCTACCAACACACACAAGACCAAGTATGTAAAGTATCTATGATCCCTACCTTGGTATACCACGTTAACAAGGAGTTCAGAATTTAACCTCTCCTGACCTCAAATAACCTTTGACCTCACAAAAGCAGGCAGCTTTTTCTACTCATATCATACATCCCCCACGCCAAGCATACCCATGCTTCCTATCTGGTGAAATACGGTATTAACCAGGTTGAACGTGTTTGATCCCTGATCATGTCAGCTGACCATTGCCCTCAACCAATAATTGTACAAACCTTGCACTCAATGTAATAAATGAAATATATCCATGCTTCCTATCATGATGTATGGTATTTAAAAAGACTTTCAGCATTTGACATCAGGTGACCTTTTGAACCTCACTGATACCATGCAGTATATATCTTTTCAGTATATATAGACGAATCCAATCAGCGCTTGTGTTTAGTGACTGTAGGCAGCCATTAATGGGGTCCACCAGCCTTAAATCGTCTTCATTTATTTTCCAAAATTTAAAACCCCCATTTCATGAATTTGAAGAATCAAGATGGGACAATTTTAATGTCCAACCACCCATCATCAAAGCAAGAAAATGAAAGATTAAAGGGGATAGACCCCGGGTTATGGCCGACTGAATCAGCCCCAACTTGCTCTCCAGTTTCTTATAAGGCCATTTACATGCAAAGTAACAAACAGCATGTATCATGACACTTTCCCTTGAGCAGTTGAGATATGGTATATCAACAATGTTTTACATACCTGACCTCCGATGTCTGCAGGTGACCTTTTGACCTCCACTGAAATAGATAAGGTTCCTCTACAGAATATAAATGCATCTACATGCACTTGTATGAAAAGTATGCATGACTGCCTATCTGAAGATAGGTCAAACAAATTTTTACATTTTTGACATTTGGTACCCCCAGTTGGCCTTTGACCACCACCAAGATAGGATTCATCTACTCCAGATAACAAATCTACATTTAAGTAAGAAAGTATCCATATTTCCTATCAATGAGGACATCATGCAAACAAAGTTCTAAAGTGTTTATGACCAGTGACTGAAGAATGATCCTCGACCTCCATAAAATCAATAGGGTTCAATCTACTAAATGTAATATATCTACATGGTAAGTATGATAGTAATGCTATGACCTCTCGAGTTGAGCGTTTTGTTTCTTTGACCTCCAGTAGTGGCTTCACATCACCTTTTGACCCCTCCAAACACAATGGAGTTCATTTACTTTTAAAACATCTAGTGCCTGCAATGCTCAGTATGAAGAGTATCTTTTATTTCCTACATTGAGATTATAGTGTCAAACAAAGTTTTCACAGTTTTTTGGCCTCTGATGACCTCATGTGACCTTTGACACTCTACCAAAAAAGGGTCAGTCTATCTATTCATTATGTAACACATCTATATGCTACATAAAAAAAGTATCTTATGATTACAAACAAGGTTTTCAGGGTTGGACCTCTGGTGACTTTGGATGACCCTTGTCCTTCCAGTAAAAAACAATAGGGTCCTTTTCCACAATATGATTAACTCACACAGTAAGTATGAGAACTTTCAGAGTTATCCTCCTTGAAATACCATGTAAACAAGCAAGGCACTGCAAACACATAGGCCTACTGTACTCTATGGACACCAATTCACATACATACATGCCATCATGAATGCAGGTTTTTTTCTTACAATAATACTTAAAAGTGACTTTTTAGGTTTTGCTAAGGAAAAGTTTGTGCTTGGAACAAAAGCTGTAACAACCTCTCCCTCTCTCCCCCCTACATCCCCACCAATTACCAGGCATTTTTTTCCTGGCTCCACCTATTCTACTATACTTTAATGCTATAGAAGAAACCTAAAAGGCATAACATGCATTTCGGACCTTTCATCTACTTTATAAACTACCCTTGTGACCTTATCATATCTTCACCTCATGATCAAGATCATTAGCAGATCAAAGACAACCAGTCTGTTCACAAAAGTTTCATAGCTGATCCTCTGACATGATCTTCGATTATCACACACCTTGAATCTGAATGAGGTTCCCACATAATTTAAACACACTGTCACACTACCATCTGCAATGCATAGTTGCAAGGTCTATTCCTGAAACCTCATCTTAAGTGTATAAATTATGAAAAAGGGAAAAAAGGCTTTTTTTTTTCCTTTTTTCTTTTCATTTCAGATTGCCTAAAAATCTCAGATTGTCTTAGAAGGTCATATTGAGTGTGGCAATCTTGGTTGCGTATAGTCATACAGACCCATTTCTAGTTCTGACTATCCACTAACTTGAAAATATACAGACTGTGAGAGAAACCGACAAGATCTTGTCCATAGATATGCGAGAAAACTGCATATTCAATAGTGAGAACCTGTGGGACACTCTCAGTAAGCATACATGTACTTTTTTCTTTACCTAGTGTAATGTATCATGTCCATATATACACTGCACTGTCGATTCAAGAATGTTATATTCTCTCACTGCTCTTTGCTTTGTCCTTCCTTTTAAAAGGCTAATTTTCCCTTTCCATCATAGATATTTCCGGCAAAAAAAACTACCCTTATTTTTTTGCTGTCGAAACTGTTTTTTGCCAAATTTTAATACAGAATTTTATTGTTCCCCCGATGGTCACAGTGGAGATAAAATGAACTGAGATATCGAAACTAGGTTTATTCCCCTTAACAAAAACAAGTTTTGTGCTAAGTTTAACTCTAATGAATGCTTCAAAAGACAAAAATAAGAAAAAAAAAACATAGTCCAGAATACTGTCTCCTACTGGCTGTTTTATAACCCTGCAATTACGGAACGTTTTATGAGAAATCTGGACATTGTTATGAACCAAAATATCAGACTTATATTCACATGCCTAGATTGAGACCTGATTCTCGCATAAACTTTTACATCAGGAAATTTATGTCAAGTAGTCGTTCATGTGCCAAAGCATATACTTTAATGGCATCAAATTGAGAAGCTCCTCTCTCTCCAAATAGACAAACAGTTTTACCTCAGATTGAATCAAATCCAGAAATATTCATTCGATTTACAGGAAATGCCAAAACTAGCACTCCACCAATTATGCTGGATGAACTTCATCACTTTTTGTTTCAGAAATAAATAAAGAGAGTCACCTAAATGTCAGGGCAGAGAGCAGTGTTAAGGTAGGCTAGTATTTTATCAGACATTCAAGTCTCGTTCAGAGAGCGAAAAGCTGAGAATGTGGGACTTGAACAGCTTTTTGCGACTTGCCAAGCAAATATGTTAAGCATCTTAAATTGTGTGCATTAGGACAAACACTGTAATAACCAAATCAAAAGGTACAGGTCTTATGACCAGGACATCGTGAAAAACCATTTGAAAAATTTGCAAACAAAAGGAGAATTATCCTAAAATGTCAAAGTAAGGGTACCCAAGGTTATAATGTAATTATCCAATGGCTGAACTGTATATTGGACCACAACAATCAGTATACATGCCCCGCCAGCAGATGCCTATAGACTCTTGCAAACCTATCTTGGGCTGACACTCCCTATTGAAACCATATTCAATTCCTCTTATGTGAGTAGAAAATTCCAACAATGAGTGAACCATAAAATGCTGATGTTATATTTTGGTCGTTATTTTCTTTTTTTACTTCGTTTTTTTTTCAAGTGTTTTGATTTTCCAGGTGGGGGGAGGGGCAAGTGTCCCCCTTGCTCCCCCCCCCTCCGGCCGCCCATGTACATGGCAACAAAAATCAACTAGGGAGGCAATTTTGAACCTTTTTGACGCATTGACCATTTTTGGCCCTAGTGTGCACTCACATGTATGTCTACACTGTGCATCATTGGATCAATGTGGGTAGGCCTATGTGGTCAGTAAATTCAAGTTTTTCATTTCACACCCATTCTTCCCGATGATGTATTTTGCACAAAAATTTCTGAAATTCAAACCGACAGGTCCGAGGTCAACCCACAGGCATTTTCTGACGTTATTTTAGTGCATTCTTGTCCTGTAAAATTCCACAGCAAAGAAGGTACAAAAGTGGTGACATACCCATCAAAAAATCAAACTATTTTTCTTTAAGTCTTGAAGTTGGTTGTTTAATATCACTTACTCTTACAGTATAGAAACCAAGTTTGGAAGACAAAAAGAGTTTCAATTTCTGATCTAAACAGTACAAAGATGAGCCATTCCATCAAACATGGATGGACAAAGGCACCCTTTTTCATGCCAAAATACGTGTTTGTCCACAAGCTTTTCGTATTGAAAGACTCGTAAGGTTTTATATGGCCCTTGTCTACTCATACATCTAAGTAACGTGTTTTGCAGTGGCAAAGTAAAATTTTTATTAAACAGCTTTTTTCAATATACCTTGGTAACACTGGTAACACTGACTGACATGCTTGTCCGTCCAACTATCCCTTACTCCAAATCCAGATATGGATTGAATATCTGGATATATCTGGTTAAATACAGCCTTTATATGGCCATATCAAGCCAGATGTACTGCCAGATTTAGATGCCTTGATAGATTATATCAAGTTTCATATTGCCATTATCAAGCCAGATATAACTTTATGAAATGCCAGTCCAAGAATATGCAAAACAAAAGTTTTACATGGCCATATCAAGTCAGATATAAATTGATGAATGTCTGTACAGATATGCAAATAAAGTTTTATATGGCCCCTATCAAGCCAAGATATAAATTGATACAATGCAACTCCAGATATGCAAATAAGTTTCTAATATGGCCATATCAAAAGCCGCATCTAATGGATGAAATGATTTCCAGATATGTAAATAAAGTTTATATCCCCCCCCCCCCCCACCCCCCCCCCCCCCCACCCCCCCCCCCCCCCACCCCCCCCCCCCCCCACCCCCCCCCCCCCCCACCCCCCCCCCCCCCCACCCCCCCCCCCCCCCACCCCCCCCCCCCCCCACCCCCCCCCCCCCCCACCCCCCCCCCCCCCCACCCCCCCCCCCCCCCACCCCCCCCCCCCCCCACCCCCCCCCCCCCCCACCCCCCCCCCCCCCCACCCCCCCCCCCCCCCACCCCCCCCCCCCCCCACCCCCCCCCCCCCCCACCCCCCCCCCCCCCCACCCCCCCCCCCCCCCACCCCCCCCCCCCCCCACCCCCCCCCCCCCCCACCCCCCCCCCCCCCCACCCCCCCCCCCCCCCACCCCCCCCCCCCCCCACCCCCCCCCCCCCCCACCCCCCCCCCCCCCCACCCCCCCCCCCCCCCACCCCCCCCCCCCCCCACCCCCCCCCCCCCCCACCCCCCCCCCCCCCCACCCCCCCCCCCCCCCACCCCATGGCCTGTAATACCTTTCTCCCATAAATATAAAGAGAACTGGAATTACCCCTACCAATGTGAAGTACTTTATCATTTATCTAATTAAACAACATTTGCCAGTCCTCTTGACCATTTGTATACGTAGTCCAAATCATTCTGCAAACTCGGCAAAATCACCTTCTCCTTGGATTTTAGAAAACAATTTAGTATGCATCTGCAAATGTTATGATACTTCCCGACTACTGTCTCATCATGTCATTAATAAAAACAGTAAACAGAAACAGGTTCCTAACACTGATCCTTGATGGTACACTTACAGCGTTTTTGAAAAGTTTTCATCATTGTTGACCCCACATCCTGAGCATCCACGCCATCCACCCAAAACTACTTGCAGGGACTTTGAAATTATTACAGAAAGGTCGGCTTGTGCGGAAGATATATCTTGGTAAAAACATTTTTGACTTCCGCATCCGCGCACTTCGACCTGGGGGGTACTCGGGAGCGCGACTTACAAAAATTTTTCGAAAAAATTTCGATTTGGAGCGAAGGCGCCGCAGCATCCGCGCATTCCACCCAGGGTGAGCTTGGAAGGGACTTAATTTTTTTTTCTGAAGTTTTCCTCATATACGTAACATGTTTCTTAAAGACTACCCCTTGATTTCTACCAAACTCGACTTAATCAACGCATCAAGAGCATCCGGCGGCTGCTCAGATACAAATCTCAAGTGGGCCCTGTATTCTGTAGTTACTCCGATCTTTTTTTTGCTAAAGATGGGCTGCCACTTGTCCGAGCATGGGGCTACAGGTAGGCTGTGTTTCTCTGGACTGTTTTGACTCTCAGGTGTCAAACTACGGTTTCAGGGGGTGTGTGGTTCAGCCAAGATCATGGGGGGTCTTCTGAATTAAATTCGTGCCCAGAGTGATTGCTGTTATGTAGCAAGTGGAAGCATTAGTCTAGGGCAAGGAGTATTTGTGGAATGAAAAGTCATGTGTTTCCAAGGTTCACAGCCTTTTCAATAAGTTCAATGAGTTCACCGCCACACATTTCCATAGGCATATCCAGGCATAGTTGGGGTTACCGGTAAACTTCGGGCCCATAGCGAGATCAGCAGCAACTCTAAAGCAACCTAAAAATCAGGGTTTTCTTGGGTATAAAATTTTCAGGCAAGATTAGGAACTGAATATGTCTGTTGGTAGATGGTGTGAGGGGTTTTACTGTATGTTAAGGATAGCCATAAATTGTGTTGATGTCACCACCAAGTTTTCTTCTGGATTTTCTAATTGCTTGAGGTGGTTGAACTTAGTTTTTTATTAATGAGTGTGGTTAATCCTTTAGTCACTGGTATTATTTTGTTCACCAAATTTCTTTTGCAAGAATGAAGAAATAATTAAGAGTTGACTCAGAAGTTTACTAGGGAAAGTCTCTGGGAAAAGGGCAGTTGTGTTTGGGGATTTCAACTCTCCTGATATTTGATTGGCAATTCATGTGTCATAGTGGTTCACAAGGGAGGGATTTTCTTGAGGCAGTGTCTGATGGTTCCTTTACCCAGCATGTTCTGTTTTTCCCATCACAGAGGATAATTGTCTGGATTTGGTGTTTAATTTTTACAGATGGAAACTACAATGGGTTAGAAAATGTTTAGCTGGTGTGTGGTAAGATGAGGGATCTAGTGAGCCATGACCTTTAAAAAGGTTTTGAGTTATGTTGTTTTAAAAAACTTCAAGGTAGTGAACAAAAAATGTTTTAGATTTCATACAAGGTTAACTTTACTCAAGCTAAAGAAGCTTACTTACCATAGATTGGGGTGCTGCAACGTTCATGTCTCACTTAGGCCCTGTTGAGGCATGGAGTGGTCATTTTGTAATATGCGTTTGTATACTGACATTATACAAAGTTGTGTATCCACTCAAGAAAGTTGTGGTTAAAAAATAGGCCAAGCCAATTTGGATTTCGAAAGAGGTACTTAGAGTAGATAGGGAAGAAGAACGTAAATGTTGTGTCGCTATGAGTGTCAGTGAGAAAAATTCTGATTGTGACTTTGCAGTTTAACAGAATCAGGAACTCTTTAGTTAAAAAATTTTGGTTATTGACACTAAAGCTAGGTTTGAAAAGCAGTTGGCCAAGGATGGTTAAGGTAACATCCGAAATCCTTTTTATGTCCTATGTCAGGTTTAAGCATGAAAGCTGAAAGAGGGTGTTGGGCCTCTTAAGGTAAATCAAAGGCACATTAAGATATGTGATCATCAGGAATATGGCTAATTTTGTTAAGTAATTTCGGTGTCTGTTTTTACACCGAGGAATCATCTACAGCTGAATTTTGGGCGACTTGTAGGTTTCTGATAACTCATGCTTCATTAAGTGATAGTTATTTTGTTTCGGGAAGAAACTGAGGGTTTTTAATAACGTGTTATTTTTTTTTTTTTTAAAAAAGAACAAAAGAGCCTATGAAGTGACTAATTACAGCCATTTGGTGTCATTCTCTGACCATCTATCACCAAAAATAGCCCTTATGTTCAAAAATACTGCCCCATGAAAGAGAAATGCTAAAACTAAATGGTACCCCTTCCAGCACAACAACTCAAAAAGTGAAAGCATATTGACCCAAGAATGATGTCAGCTCCAGAACTCAACTTTTCAGTGTGTGTATGTACAATGCACTTCCCTTGTAATGTTCATACAGGTATCATATCAATATCGATATCTACAGAAACTTAGCATAATTTGTATGAATCTTTGCCCATTTTTGACTAAGATAATAAAATAATGATAACAAAGGGCCACATAAAGAGCCAGTCTGTGGAATTTAGCCCAGCTTGTACCAAACTTGCTTGTACCAAACCAGTTGACTCAATAAAGATAGGGAAGTCATAACTCAATCTCTTGAAAACTCCATTTCTTACTAGTCCGGTAAGGCAAACAAAGGTTTCATAGATGATATAACTTTGATGATTACAGTACGTCAATTATTTTCTTTGCAAGAGCAGTAAGCTGTGCATCATCCTTTCTGATACATACATATACACAGGGTTCTGTTCTTGGCCCACTTCTTTTCTTAATTTTCATCAATGATATTGATTGCTCTCTCACATCTAGTATTATACAGTGAGTTTGCTGATGATACTAAACTGTATAGGAAGGTTAGTGATAAGGATGATGCCTCATTGCTGCAAATACAGACTTTGGCTATAGGTTAACTATTTTCATGGATCTCAGACTTTGGCAAATGGTGGTCTTTAATGCCAGATAAGTGCAAAAGTCCTTCACTTTTGTTCGCTAAAAATTTTTAGCTTGATTACCAAACATTGAATGGTAGTGTTTTGAGTGATGAGATTTTTGAGGAAGATCCTGTGGTCTGTAGTTATTATTACAGGTCAATTTAAAAGCCATCTAGCCTCAGTGTTTCTCACTCTTCCCGCTACAAATTTACACGAAAGTTTCGTGGGAAATCTGGGTTGCTCTATCTGGGGAAGTTTTTGGAAGGGTATCTGGAAGGCGTAGATATGGTGTATGGAAAAAAGAAGTTATTGGCTTGACAGGGTGGGATCCCTGGAATCAGACCCATTAAGAGTAGCTATAAAAGAGCGTATGAATTGAAAATATCAGAATACAAGCCGATTATTCACGGAAATTTTGATTCCATTTCAGAGTGTGGAAGCACTGATCTAGGGCGGCCTTCTAGCTGCTGCTAGGGGCTATAGAGTATACTTGGATTGATCAAGAGGAATTTCAAAAATTTTCTAGGTAAAGAAAAATTGTACCTAAAATCTGTAGAAGCAGTTTCGGTAAGACCCCATCTTGACTACAGTATATAGCCCGTGCTTGTAGTTCACCTTCTATGAAAAGAACTAAAGTCGGCGTGTGCGATAATAAGTTGAAAGATTCTCACAAGAAGTGAAAAACAAATTTCTTTATAGAGTAAGTCAGAGGAGCAGCCACTTCGCCCTCTATACACGGTGAGAGACATCCTACCTTATCAATCATGTTAGACTTAAACATCTTGGGCTTGACAGTGCTGTAACGCACCACCCTGGAGTTGGGGGGACATGTCCAGGTAGGCAAATTTTCATCTTGTGAAAGGGAATCCTTTGCTATCTTGTACTTATTTAAAGGTTCATGGTAACTCTCAGGTTAGAGGCTATTGCTAAGAAGCTGGTAAGGGTGTTTTGCAAGGCTTGGACATTAGGAAGTTCAGCTATACATCTCATAGAGTTGTACCAATGAGTGGAATATAGTCTGCTACTGAGGGGGTTGTTAACTTCACATCAGTGCAACTGCTTTAAGGTTAGCATTGAGACAAGTTCTTTCATGACTGTAGAGTACAGTAAGAATCTACTGTTTATTTGTATTGCCGAGGCTAGTTTTGTGTTGGTTTGGGTTGTTTTCAGTTAAGGGTTTGTGTGCTGCAAGGGCAATCTTATAGGGTACTAAGCCCTCTTTGTCCCTTTAATGGTCTATTTATGTTCCAGTTTTTTGATTATGGTTGTTGTGTTATGTTATGTTATGTTAATCAAAATCTTCGTTGACATAGGCTATACCTAGGGAAATTTCCTATGGCAGTTAAGTAGGCTAAGGCTTCAGGCCATTTGCATCAATCGTTTAGCAAGTAATCCTTTGGGTGCAAGTTCACAATGCTACCAGTTACGTTTACGGGTTAGGGTTAGGCCTTAAGGTTGAGGGTTAGGTTAGCACCTTTCAATGAGTGGGGTACAGTGTAACTAAACCCTCTAGTTGTGTTATCTTTCAAACTGTCTGATCTAAAACTTCCATGTGCAGTAAATAGTTTGGGAGTAGGTATTGTGAACCATTTACCCTCTGTTTTTTCCAAGAACTTTAAAGGAGTGTACAATTTACCGAGAAAGGCGCGTTGTCAATGCCACCAGGTCTTGCCAGTAATTAATGCTTTTAAGAAGCAAACTTACATTTAGAATTAGCAACACCCTCTCCACAAACGCGACGTGGCTCATATGCTCTTTTCTTTTAGAGCCCTCAGGACTTGTCAGTATATGAATAGGAGACAAAAAGAAGAAAGAAAATCTTTCCGGAGCAGAACAGGCTTAAGGCCTGAGCCCTTGGCTTAAGTCATGATACGAGTGCAGTATTGTAATGCTCAGCCACGAGGGATCGTGTTTAAAATTTGGTCTTTCTCAATTACCGTATCACCATCAAATCACATCCAGGGAGCGATTTTGTAGGCCTAGGGCCTACTGATTTTCACTTGTGCATCACAAAAAAAGTGAAGGTAAGGCTGTTGTTGTAGTTATTTATCAGCTGACAAGCACGATGCTTTAATATTTGATGCTTAGCCCTAATGTACAGTACACAGACAAAGTTTAATACAATACAATAGCCTGCCAACTCTCTAGCCAATCTCATTTCCAAGAACAAAAATAACTCATCGGTAATTAAATTGCACATGTCATCAGCAGTTGGTAATATGGGTGGGACATCAACATGAGCGACTGTTTTGCTTCGCTTACAGCAGACAAACTCCTTTTCACTTGTATACATGTGTGCAGTGTCACATACGGCTATATACTAAATAAGTTACTATGGCATTAAAGTGCTGCCATACACATGTATACAGGCTTAGCAAGGAACATTTGTCGTCTTGTCCGATGTGAGGGCTTTGTACAGGCCAGTTTGTAAAAACCGGCAAAGCTGTGCCAACATGACCCTATTGGCCTACATTAGGCTTGACTTTTTTAACAATGTAAGGATTAGCTCGATTTTTATCCCATACATGATAATTACGTACCTTTTTTTAACTTGTCACTGTATCTTCAAAAGTATTCATGTGCAATTGTCTCACAGGCTGTTGATAAACATGACATATTCTAGTAGCCTTGTACACCATGTGGACCTTATGAATAATGATCTGTCCCGCATATTGGGGATTCGTGTAAATGGAAAAAACTGGATGCAGGTTTGCAGACTCTGTATATACAGTACAGGGGGTGTATTTATGATTGTTCTGAGAAAAGCACCATTGTTTGAAGGTTTTGCTTGCTACAGAGTGCTGCTCTGCAAGGCTACAGTGAAGGTGAGCTTTGAGTCTATCACATTTGTGTTAGGAGGCACTATTTTGGTCACTTTAGAGCATTCAACCAGTAACTAATGACATTTTACAAGAGTTGAGTTAGCCTTAGCTAGCAGTGAACTTGTTGACATCAAGCTTTGCCATTACATTAGCAAACTAAAAACCTGGGACCTCTTTTCATGTTTATCCACAATGATTTAAGGCGATGAGCTTTTCCAGTAAGGTACTGTATGAGAGCAAGCCTCTGTCTCCTTTTCATGTGCTTTGAGTTCTCAGTAGGAATTTGGGATTCAACGCCAAAAAAAGATAAGTTTTTTGGTGCAAGAGAAGCTTGTTTTTCCATTTGGCTTCAAATTGAATACGGGCCTAACGGGCCTATATGGATATTCATATAAGAAAGCATTGTTATCCCTGAATGGGCCCTCCACATTTTTGTTGTTTGGGGAGTGGGTTTCTCCATGTTTTGCTCCCTGATGTCAAGGGATAAGATAAAAGGACCACCAATTATTATGTAAACGCATTCTATAGTGGCAGGGGTTACTCTGACTAGCCTTGACCCCGTACAACTAACATTAGCCCTTCCTCCTTTTGAAATAACCGTGAGACATATCCACCCCCTACACAAGGACATGTTAATTCCCCATGCAATTGCGACTCGAGAGGTGCCTAAGCCCTATAAAGGTAATTAGCCAATTAAATGAACAAAGGTTCTTTCGTGACACTAAGGTAGTTATCAGTAAAGATAGCATGTAGGATAGTGACTATTCCCAGTTTTTTTGACCATATTGGCAAGAAACTAAATTAGGTAGCAATTTGTCCTAGCATTTAGATGAGTGTTTAAAGATTGTGCATCCAGTGAATTCGTATGGGGTGGGATACCAAAGTCTATCCTAGGGATTTAGAGCCCTCACGCAAAAACCCCACCCTTAGTGAAAAAGAATACAGAGTATTTTTTCACTATGACGTTCAGTTTAAACCATGGGGAGATCAAGGTCCTTCGGGAATACGAGGTCATACGACCCTGACTCTCAGGAATAGTACTACAACAACTGTTACGTATACAGAATGACAGTTTAAAACGAGGCTTAATCTCCTTCTGAATCCCTCTATCTTACCTCCTGTTAAGCCTGATGTTTTTTTCTTTTTTCTTTTTTTTTTCTGGAGATCCACGCCACTGGGTGTTACTCCAAACCTGGCCAGAGAAGAGCTTTTGAAGACAGCTAACTTCACATCGCTAGAGCAAAAAGACAGATTCCTTTAGAGTACCCCTAAGATT
The DNA here is from genome assembly GCA_029531755.1 of Holothuria leucospilota. Lineage (NCBI taxonomy): Eukaryota > Metazoa > Echinodermata > Holothuroidea > Aspidochirotida > Holothuriidae > Holothuria > Holothuria leucospilota. The sequence goes on from CM055965.1 coordinate 25,764,027, forward strand.
CTGTTGCCCTTTATATACAAATAATGACATGCTTTTCAAACTAGGTCGCTAGTGATAAGAAACCCCTAAGTACTTATAATCGAGTCAACCTTGAGGTAAATCTCACCATTTAAGACAAACGGTATAATCAAAACAAAACAGCTAGGGTTTCTTTTCTGGCAAAAGTAATAATATTACCTGAGAAATACTTGACGACTTAAGACTTCATCAGTAACTGTATGATGTGAATCATCTGAGAACGACAATACACAGTGCAATTCCATTTTGAGAAATGGCAATACACAGACCAGGGCAGCAACTTGAAACCTGGTAGGTGGGAACTAAAGCTTAGCTTTTAGGGCAGAGATATTGCTGCAGTATGACCACACTGTTTGCAACTTTCATGGTGTTTTGCACCAACTACATGGATAAAATCCTTATTTCTGTGCTGGACCTGTGTTTTACATATTTCAAATAGCCAACCAAATGTTCACAGTAGTCAGTCAGTCAAGTGGTACGGCCCCTACAGATATATAAAAAAGAAAACCTGAAGCTACTGTAGAAGAGAACCTGAAAAGCAACTTATTTGAATTGCAATTGAAAGATGGATACTTGGGTGTGTGAATTGTTACTGTACTCTACCTGTACTTAAAATGAGGAACATTGGGGCAATTACCACAACTAGGGAGAAAAGACATTACAACTGCAGAGTGCATTACTACCTGTGGGGGTGCGTATACCCCCCCGAAAATTTGCCCTCAGATAGGAAAAAAAATTGCCAGTTTTCTTTGCAATTCTTTGAACCTGTGTCAGATTAAATTTGCTTTTTTTGGGGCAGTACCAGAAATTTCTGGAAATTGGGGAAATTTCATTAGGCACTTCATTGACCTAACCCCTCCCAGATTTGACTGTATGGACAACTATCTGATTTTTGGGAAAATAATGTTGGACCAATAACAAGTACAGTAATCAACAAAATTTAAGGGGTTCTGTTTCAGTAAGTGATCTCTACTACACTATTTTGGGGTAAGCCATTTTCTTTTAAAGAACTTGTTTTTTGAGGTACTGACTAAACACTAAGTAGTACGTGGACTTACTGTTCATCTCTTTTCAGCTGATTGTCTTCGAAAGCTCCTGCTCTTACAAACATTATGCAGTTCATGGGCAGATGGGAAAAGGACAAACTCACTTAGTCCCATTGTTATGGATTACTTCTGAAACAATCAACCATCCAAAACAATGTCCACAAACTCAGAACAACCATTCTCCTTCCAAGACCTTTTCCACCAGCCTTGCAGGGTTCATTTAATACTTTGATACAGGAGTACCTCAAAATCCAGAGGACTTATTTGAAGAATTATCAAAAAGAAGTTGAAAGATTTAAAAAGGCAAGTGCTGAAAGAAAAAACAGAAAACAGAAGCTGTCCAGAAAAAAAATATGATGATTAACTTGTTAAAAGGTTAAAGTGCTCTGAAAGTCAATTGTTGTGTTTTTTAAAACTTAGAAATGAAAGCTTGGTGACAAAAACATGCTATAGTTTCGTGTTGTTGCGTACGCACAGTACTGTACGTATCAGTGTTTGCTTCTAGGGTTGCTAATGGTAATAATAACATAATAAGTAATAATCATACCTTTTGTAATGGTTTTGTAAAGTGGCCAGTGTCCATTTTGTGAATGCTTAAGGGGTGCATACAGTACATAAAATTTATCTTTTATAAGTTACGTAATCAATGCAATCCCTAATAAGTTCCTAGCGGAAAATTTGAAAAAGTGCATCTAAAAATCGATTTGTACCCGGAGGGGATTTGTACACGATTTGCTATTGTAAAATATAGCGACCATGCAGAAAACTATTGTTTATAATGTAAACCTTCAATTTTAGGTTGGTTGTCACTTTTTAAAAGTTCCACCGATACATGCAAATTTTTAAGGTCAAAGGTCAAAAAGGTCAATTTTTCAAAAATTTTTAAGTATTTTTGACACACTTTAATGAGACGAGACTTATAAAATGCTGTTGAGACAAAATGAAACCAATTTACGAGTCCTAAAGTGCTCATAAAGTAAGAAAATAAAAGAATTTTAAAACTGTTTTTTATAGGGTGTTTTCGTAGCCTCTAACAAAGCAAATTTTGAATAACGGACTTAGACACTTTGAACACAGTCTGTTTTTCAACACCTTTCAATTTCAATTCTGGACCATTGGTGAAGAGTAATGAGAAAAATTTCCCACACCAAAAATGTACTTTGGGGTGATGACTGTCTGTCTAAACTGGTTTCTTGGGGGTGAACTGGTTGAGGGCCAACTGTAAGTGGGCTAAAAGTACAGCTATAGTGTAAACCATTCAGAGCAGGCCACCTGTTAAAGCTTCAACACGGGAGCTGTGCAATTTCATCAGCCTAGGCCTACTTTACATTCATAATTTACAGTCCTTACTGCAGATGCAGGATGATGTGTTATGAGATCAATAAAGGCTAAAAATATAATTTATGCCTTGCATTCATCCAAATTGCATAGGCATAGGCCTAGGCCTAGTTTGTTATAGCCCAAACGTGTGGAATTTTACTGGCAAGTTCGAAACTGCCCGGCAACAAATGCTTTGAGCCGGGGTGTGGGTAGCAGGGGCCATTTAAGGGCCCCCGCTGGGGTGCAGGGGTGAAACCCTGCTGGGGGTCCAGTCGGCGTTGTCTGCTACACAAGATGGTGATTATTTGGTTCTTTCTGAATTGTGTACTAAGCGTAAATTTTTGGGTAAGTCTTCATCATCGGGACTGAGCTTGCACCGCGCTGATCTTTTGCTCAATTCTTTGCCTGCGCGCGCATGCCAATTATTGAAACAGACTGAATTATTGCGCTCTGATTCATTGTAAAACCAGTAAATAAATTAAAAATACACGCGGAAGAAGTTTTGTGCAACCAACAAACTATGCATACCGGGCATTCATTTTTCTTAATCAGCATTTCACATTCTAAATTTGTCTAACTGCAATATATTCTGCAGTCGAATTATTCATACTCAGGAAAGCCTTGGCTAGGCTGCACAGCCAAGGTTACTTATTAGAACTTTCCGACTTGTTACTAATGTCACTGTCAGTTGGACCATCACGCAAGTAGCCTCTATCGCAACTGTGTCATAGACTCATACTCATAGTATAAGTATGACACAGTTGCGACTTGCCTTAGCATTGTGTCGCTTGGAACGCAGGCATAGGCCTAACGTTAGGCCTACCAAAGTAGTAACTGTTACTACAGTCTACTACTTGTACTGCTACCTTAGAAGTGGGATAGTACAATGAATGGATGAGTATTAGGGAAAAATTTGACTGTGAATTACCACCTCCTGATATGTCTACAAACCACATGGGCCCAGCAGTCAGAGGCGGGCGCAGCGTCTCGCGTAGGCCGTCTCGGTTACAAATACAACTGACAGCAAGTTAATGGAAATTGCAATACTGTATGTAGCGATCGCAAGTCTTCCCTGCTTCTACATTTCTAAAATGAAAATCCCTAAATCATGCCAATAAAGTTCCTATCATCTATCAAGAGACGATTTTTCGTAATGCAATAAGTTTGGATTTGAAAATTGCAATACCAATTGTATACCATAAAACGTCTCTCGTTTTACCCCATCCCCAAATTTCCTGATATTGTCAAATTTCTCCGAAGTTACCCAGAGATAGTTTTGCCAAGAGTAGAAACATAATACGTCACTTGGTCAGGTGGACAGTACTACAGTATAGCATAACAGACATAAATGTAATAAAGATTTCATTCAGTGTTACATAGAAATTCGCAGGAACTTACGATAGATTTACATCGATCTGCAATGAGAAACACTTTCATCTTAATATGAGCCTATTTACACCCATCGGCGTGGCCAAGCAGCAAGAATTTTACTCTTTCGTGGTGCGTTTCAGGAGCCAACATGGTTAACTACATGGTCATTGGGCGATGCTGTACTCTTTGACTGACTACGTAAACGTAGTTACCTGTTAGCGCGCCTAGCCTGTAAAGGCTGTAAGTCTGTACGACAAAGTGAGACCTGAAAGTTTCTAAAGTTAAAATGGTCCGTAGAACACCTTGGCCTTGGAATTGGCAGGCGAGTCGCAGCTGAACATTTGCAAACAGTTGAGTGCTAATGAAGTAATAGTTAAGCTTAATAGGAAACTTGTTAGCTCTAAAGTTATGCAGTTATAAATACAATCATCTGTTGAGTGAATTGTCTTTTGCCACCATTCCTCCACTGACAAGTGACAGTGTGACATGGTGTACAGCACTCAGTCAGTGAGGCTGGCAAGGTAAGAATTGGCACCCCCTTACGTTAGACTAATTGTAAGATGATCATGTATGGTTCATTGACGGCTTGATGAGATGTAATGTGTTACTGTGTCAAAAGACTAAGTAAGTCTATACAAACATGACACCAGTGTAAATGACAGTTGGGAGCCTGAGGCTAAATCTCTGGGGTTGTGAACACCATCTTGGGGGAGGGGTCTAAGGGGAGGGGATAACCCCCTTTGAAAAACTTTTGAGATAGTAAATGCAATTAGATGCTAAATGGTGCAATATTTTTCAACCACTTCATCTGTCTTTAGGTGCAATTGTGTGTTGTCATTTGAGGGTACTCACTTTGCAGTTTTGCAAATTTAGTTGTGAAAATTCTTTGCTGTGATGATTGTTGTATCGGAATTGAGTTTGGTCTTTGTGAGTAGGCTTAAGCAAGTTCAGTTGAGGCTGTTATGTGTGTGATAGATACTGAACAGCATGTGAGCGTGTGAGAATTATGAAATGCGTGTGAGTGTGACACACATGGAATGCGTGTGTGTTGCATGGTAAGTCTGAGTTCCTGACTACACTAAGCGAAGCACCAAGTGGCATCATTACGTAAAATTTTCCAAGTATGCTTGTCTAGAGTAGCTGTCCAGTCTCAGTTGTGAAGCTGTCTACTTGATTAAACATAGCCTAGGCCAGGATAGCTAAATCAATGCTGTGGAATTGGAGACAACATAAAGACATTGGTGGGCTTGGATGCAAAATGGTACTAGTTGTGTACCTTTGGAAAGCTTTGTAAAGCATTGAACTGATTATAGATTAAGGAATCCTCCTTTTAGCAATTTGCCTTATGGGAGAAATGACATCTTTACTCTTTGAAAGATTTTTCTTGTTTTAATGTTTCCAAGATCAAAATAGTGTTATCTTTGGTAAAGTTTTGAAGTGATTACTGTACATGATTTGAAATTTAACAGTACTTATTTACTGAATCTTTTGCTGTGACATGGTATACCCAAGGCTGGTAGCATGTGCAGGCTGCTTCCTCATAGTATGCCACTAGGGGAGCCACCACTGGTGGCATGTAGTCGTAGCATAGGCCTTGCAAGAAAATGTTCAGTGGAAATGCCTCCCAGATGATCGCTGCACTACAAACCAGCATTATGTACACATTAATTGTGACACGTACCATCAAGGCTACACATCATACTCATACTGACTGCACATGAAGGGTGATGGACATCTGTGTATGTCATTGATAAGTATAGTACTTCCATTGTGAGATAATTAGGACTGTAGATATTTTCCACATGGTTGTAACCAATAGCAATGAATATATTCATAAATTTTTTTCTTTTGTAATTTTGTCATTGTGACATGTTATTGTGACCTCCCAGACTTTCAGAAAGGAGGAGGACAAATCAATGCCCGGTATCAAGTTGTGTTGGAGGGAGGACAGTCTGCCCAAAAGCTGGACAATCTAGCAAAAGATGGATGAATGACCACCCTAAGTGGCACTGCCAAAATTTCAAAAGTGGGGTAGCAGCCTGGGGTAAGTGGGGTCACAACTAGAGAATACCCTGTCATTAAAGATAAACCCCACCTTGCCTCTTGGAATATAGTCGGAATCCACAGAAAAAAGGAAACATTCTTGATAAACTGCCAAGGTGACTGTGAATGTGCCTCTACTGTCTACTCCATGCAGGATGCTCAGTGGATATACGTAGCCTTAACAATATTAAATCTTAATCACCTCTGAAGCCACAGTCATGGACCACAGACAAAATAATTCACACATCTGAATATACTTATTTCACTTAGGACAAAGTATAAGGAACTGATTTGTAGGCTTAAGTCGACACGTACGAAAGTGGTTGTTTGTGGTATTCTCCCTCGGTTTGATAGGAAGGTCTTTTGGGGCAAAATTTTGGGATTTAATAAGTGGTTGAAGAACGAGTGTGCTCTTGAGGGTTTTCTCTTTGTTGATACCTGGGCTGGTTTTGTAAATAGGAGGGATCTTTTTGCTAAAGATGGGTTGCACTTGTCGAGCATAGGGGCTAACGAGTTGGGTAGGCGGGTTTCTCGGGCTGTTGATTCTCAGGTGTCAAACTAGAGTCAGGGGTGAGGTCAGCCAGGAATGAGGGGGTTTCTGAGTTCTATTATGCTCAGAATGATTGTGTTAGTAGCAAGGGGAAGCATGTATCTAGGGCTGTTTGTGGAATGAAGGTCATGTTTGCCAATGTTCACAGCCTTTTCAATAAGTTCAGTGAGTTCGTTGCACATATTTCCATAGACAGTCTAGACATTGTTGGGGTTACTGAAACTTGGCTCCATAGTGATATCTGCAACTCTGAAATTCAGGTTCCTGGGTACAAAATTTTCAGGCAAGATAGGGCTGATACTGTCTGCGGTAGAGGCGGAGGGGTCTTACTGTATGTTAAGGATAGCATAAATTGTGTTGATGTCACCAACAAGTTTTCTTCTGGATTTTCTAACTGCTTGTGGTGTGAACTTAGTTTTGTCAATGAGTCTGGCACTCCTTTAGTTGTTGGTATTTTTTATCGTTCACCAAATTCTTGTACTGATAATAATCAGAGTTTGTTCGAAAGTTTTAGGAAAGTCTCTTCGAAAAGGGCAGTTGTGTTTGGGGATTTCAATTTTCCTGATATTGACTGGCATTCATGTACTAGTGGGTCACATGGGAGGGATTTTCTTGAGGCAGTGTCTGATGGTTTCTTTACCCAGCATGTTCTGTTTCCCACTCGTGGGGATAATTGTCTGGATTTAGTGCTTAGTACTGATGAAAACATGGTTAGAAATGTAGCTAGTGGTGGTAAGATAGGATCTAGTGACCATGACCTCATTAGCTTTGAGTTACTTTGTTTCAGCAAACTTCAAGGTAGTGACAAAACTGTTTTAGATTTCAGTAAGGCTAACTTTACTCATGCTAAAGAGCTTCTTACCATAGATTGGGTTGCACGTTTGTCTCACTTAGGCCCTGCTGAAGCATGGAGTGTTTTTCGTAATATAGTTACTGACACTACAAAGTTGTGTATCCCACTCAAGAAAGCTGTGGTTAGAAATAGGCCAATTTGGATTTCTAGAGAGGTACTTAGAGCAGCCAGGAAGAAACGTAAATGTTGGCGTCGATATAGGGTCAGTAAGAATTCTGATGACTTTGCAGTCTACAAGAATCAGGAACTCTTAGTTAAAAATTTGGTTATTGACACTAAAGCTAAGTTTGAAAAGCAGTTGGCCAAGGAGGTTAAGGTAAATCCAAAATCTTTTCATACCTATGTTAGGTCTAAGCAGAAGGATAAGGAGGGTGTTGGGCCTCTCCAAGGTAATGAAGGCACACTAGTTAGTGATCATCAGGATATGGCTAATTTATTGAATGATTATTTCGTTTCTGTTTTTACCAAGGAATCATCTATTTTGGGGACTTGTAGGGGTTCTGATAATTCTTCTTTAGTAGGTGATGTTGTCTTCTCTGAAGAGTTGGTTTGTAATAAGTTGAAGAGTTTAAAAGCTAGTAAGGCCCCAGGGCCTGATGGGATCCATCCTGCCATTCTCCATGAATGCTCCGAGATTTTGTCAGTTCCTCTTTGCATTATTTTTCAGAAGTTTCTGGATTCAAACTTTGTACCTGCTGACTGGCGGATTGCTAATGTTACTCCAATTTTCAAAAAGGGGGATCGGAGCTTGCCTTGCAATTATAGGCCGGTCAGTTTAACCAGTGTTGTGTGCAAAGTTATGGAATCTGTAATCGAGGATTGCTTGCTTAAATATCTTTTAGATAATGGGTTACTCAATCTGTCACAGCATGGTTTCTTACCTAGTAGATCTTGTGTTACTAATTTACTAAGCTTTCTTGAGGATGTGTCTTTATCTCTTGATTCTGGTCACAGTGTTGATGTCATTTACCTTGATTTTCAGAAAGCTTTTGATAAAGTTCCATTAGGTAGACTTATGGTTAAACTGCATAGGTTAGGCATCAAGGGCAGTTGTGCGGACTGGATTAATTCATGGCTCAATGGTAGATCTCAGAGAGTGGTTGTTAATGGTAATTTCTCTTCTTGGAAAGAAGTTACAAGTGGAGTTCCACAGGGTTCTGTTCTTGGCCCGCTTCTTTTCTTGATTTTCATTAATGATATTGATAGCTCTCTCACCTCTAGTATAAGTAAGTTCGCTGATGATACAAAGCTCTATAGGAAGGTTAGAGATAAGGATGATGCCTCCTTACTGCAAAAAGACTTGGATAGGTTATATTCTTGGTCTCAGACTTGGCAGATGTCTTTTAATGCAGATAAGTGCAAAGTCCTTCACTTTGGTCCTAAAAATTTCAGCTATAATTATAACATGAATGGTAGTATTCTGAGTGATGTGACTTTTGAGAAGGATCTGGGTGTGGTTATTACAGGCGATTTAAAGCCATCTAGACAGTGTGCAGCTGCTGCTGCTAGGGCTAACAGGGTGCTTGGATTGATCAAGAGGAATTTCAGTAGTTTTAGTAAAGGTATTGTACTAAATCTGTATAAGCAGTTGGTAAGACCCCACCTCGACTACGCAGCCCAGGCTTGGAGTCCCTTCTATGAAAAGGACAAGTTTCTTTTACAGCAGGTTCAGAGGAGAGCCACTCGCCTTATACCAGAGGTGAAACACTTACCTTATCATGTTAGACTTAAGCATCTTGGGCTTACCACTCTGGAGTTGAGAAGGATTAGGGGGGACATGCTTCAGGTGTACAAATTTCTCTCTGAAAGGAATCCTTTGTCATCTTGCAATTATTTAAGGGTTCAAAGTAATTCTCGGGTTCGAGGCCATTGTAAGAAGCTAGTTAAGTGTTTTGCAAGGCTCGACATTAGGAAGTTCAGCTTCTCTCATAGAGTTGTTAACCAGTGGAATTGTCTGCCTGAGTGGGTAGTTAACTCTACATCTGTGCACTGCTTTAAGGTTAACATTGACAAGTTCTTCCATAACTGTGGTAGGATCTAATTTGTGCTGGGCTCGTTTGGTGTTGGTTGGTTGTTTGTTTTCAGTTAAGGTTGTATGGACTTCAGGGCATCTTATGGGGCCTTAGCCCTCCTTTGCCCTTTAACCTGTTATGTTATGTTATGTTACTGCCACTGTGAGTGCAACTTATGTGCCTCCTCTCAAAATGAGAGGTTTGGACAAAAATATCTACAGAACAAATGTACTGTAGTTATGGAATTGAAGTGGTCTGCAAAGGTCACTAACATTAAGTAATGCCAAAGTAATGCCAACTTGAAGGACACGCTCTTTGGGTATGAAAGAATCTACATAGCTCAATTCCATAAGAATACTGTATGATTCAACATGGTAGTCCCTGGAGTAGGATTAGGAACCATTAGTATTCATGACCTGTCTCATTATTTCTATCACAGCAGGTTGCAGAGGAGCAGGTGATTGGTAAATTAAGGGACCTTCCCAGAACTCTGGAATGGATTTTACATTGGTACTTCTGAGAGAGGAGGCATAAACCTACTGTTGTCAATACATGTGCTAAATTCCTCCTTTTAATTTAACTCGAATTGCAAAGTGACAGTTTAATTTGAAAAATCAATTATACAAATCAGTTGCATGCATTCTCAAAGAAAAACTTCCTTCCTTTGCAGGCTTTAAAGAGAATGCCTGGGCATAGGCAAGAGGGTGCTTCTGTAAGATTAGTAAGAGAATTGAATCTTCTTGACTGTTTTTCATTGGTGGTTGGTGTGATCATAGGATCGGGCATCTTCATTTCACCCAAAGGGGTGTTACTTAACGTGAACACGGTTGGCTGGTTTCTCCTTATCTGGCTGTTTGCTGGTATTTTCAACTGCCTTGGTGCCCTCAGTTACGTTGAGCTTGCCACGTCAATTCCTCTCTCTGGTGGAGATTATACATATTTGAGACTTTCATTTGGATACATGATTGCCTTCCTTCGAGTATGGACCCTCATTGTGGCTGTAAGGACAGGACCCCTGACCCTTCTGAGTATAACAGCAGGGACTTACATTGTAGGAGACAGTGCAGTTTGTCTACGAACAGCAGTGCGAATCTTTGCTGCCTGCATCCTTTGTAAGTTGTTAAAAGTTATTTGACCTACTGTACATGTATGCTGATAAAAAAAAAACCACACACACACACACCCACGCACGCAAACACTCATTGATGTGTATAAACTATATGGATCATGATAATACTGTAATTGTGACGGTCATTCCTAGCACTGGACATACAGTATCTGTGAAAGTTCTTGTACTGCGCATATGACTTTGTACATGTACTATGTAAAAATAGTTTCATTGAACTGATGATATATGTCCAAGAGGATAAAGACATTGGTCAGTGTTCTAGACCAGGCGAGTGGTTAATGTCATATAACAGTACTCAATTTAACTTGTTAATACTGAATAATATCTCTGTACAATGGTTACCTTTATTAAGGAAACCTCTGCTGTAAGTCTCTTCTAAGGAAGCATAACTTGAGCCTGCAATTGCCAAATTTGTGTTTTAAAATACTGTAATTATCAAAACATATTCTTCATGCTAGGATCCATATTTCATACTTCCTTTAAAACTGAAATTGTTTAAACCAGTCACTAGTCATCTTCAAAATAATCTTGGAATATTTCATGTTTCTTTTTCAGGTTTGGTGGCATTCCTTAATTCCTGGAGCGTGAAGTTATCTAAAAGAGTTCAGAATATTTGCACTTTTGGCAAAATATCAGGATTGATAGTAATAATAGTAACAGGTTTAATAAAATTATCAGAAGGTTGGTATGTACTTCTATGGTTTGTATATTTGCAGGTCAAGTTGTCATATTTTGTATGTTTTAGTGAATTTGAAAAAAAGCAGAAGTGATGTCACATTCTCACATTGATGGAAATGTTTTTCTTCAAAATTTATTGTACATTTCTTCTCTACAAACTGATGCTTTGATAATGTGAAAGAATGAGAGGCAAATATTGTTCACCAATGTGAGGATATGATATCACTCCTGCTAGCTTCAATTTCACTTTACAGTAAGTCAAAAATGTAACTTGTTGCTGATATCTACAGTATGTAAGCAGGGGGTATAGCGGGGGGGGGGGGGAGTTCGTCGGGTGGCCAAAGCCATCCCAATCAAATTACAAATTTGAAAACAAGTGCAAACCTTTGAGTTCCCCTGTGTAAATGATGGGTTTACTGACTGGCACTGCAATCTTAAGTGAATATTAAAATATATATATACTAACATGGGCCATTACATTTTGCCACCCCCTCCCCAACATCAATTGAAAATCCCATGTTAGCTTTGAGTAGATTTAATGGAGTAAGAGCTATTCTTTTGTAGATTGTAATAATTAGTTTGTACAGTGGAATTTTTAGCTCACACATGTACACAGTATATGTGTGAGGTTATAAAATGGGGCTGATGGCATCAACTTTTCAACAAAAAGTCTTCTTCTTTTTGATGTGAGGAGATTTTGGGCTGAAATTTTGGGATATGATTGTTTGTCAGCAGAGCATTAACACCTACCTATTTGCATTCCATTATAGGAAAGTTAAGTTGGGTTTTAAAGCTGTTTTTGTAGAGCTGAGTTCACTGTGCCTGCTGAACAGTTAGCTGTTTATCCATTGTACTGATAGCAGTGTGCTTGGTTTTGTGTTCGGTTGTTATCTTGCAAATGGATATGCAGGCTGTTTGAAATTCAATCCATCAACACACGTGTTTGTTCATCAATTGGCCTCTACAGTCTGAAGCAACTCTGTGGTCAGTGTGGCTTAACACATGAAAGGAAATAGGCTTAACTTATTAATTGTGGGGATATCTCCTAATCTGTTCTGTTCAATTGAGTTGGTCAAGTCAAGTAATTGCAATTTAACTGTGTTGAGTTCAAGTGCAGTAGGAGCTTTTTGAGAGTCTGTTTTATTTTGATCAGAGCAAACCCATGCAGTGTTTACTTGTGGAATCGAAGGTGCGATTAAATGTACTTTGCAATACTTGAACAGTTTATAGGTACATCATACAAAATTTTTTCAGTTTTGTCGCTAATAAAAGTGAATACAGTCTTTTGCAGGCTTGCTTGATATGAGAAAATATGCAGTGATATTTGTAGCTATCTGTCATAAAACTATGTCAGTTGCAGGTTTACATTCCTTAACACATTGTGATTTTACAGATGAGTTTCGATTTCTATTAATTATTACACACCTCTCTTTCCTCCCATTTGCCTTTCAAGTTGTAAGGTAAGGAGGTTTTTTGGAAGCAGATGAATAGATGATAAAATTTGGTTTTGTGAGTTTTTATTTTTAACAGACAAGAGAAATTGTGTGAGCTACACAACAGCATTGCTGTTCTAGTTCATACTGTGAAGTTGATATGTTACTAAATGCTAGGTGAAATGAGGTGGTGGAGTTTGCTGTGATGTGTTTGCTATGATTCTGATGAACAAAATTGTACTTCCCCAACAAAATATGAAGGGAACTAATAGAAGTGTGGATGTGTATTTCTTTGTGAAAGGGACTCTGTGGTCATTAAGAGTCTTTTTGAGTCTTACACCATCCACAATGCTTAGCCTAGACTGCCTTTGAGAGCAGTGAAACAATAAACACCACAATTTATTTAACCGTTGACAAACTGTAACTAATGGATGAGTGAGGTGTCAGTTTGCTCATAGCTAGACAAGGTATGCATGGGGGGAATATTTTTTCGGGGGGTAACCGTAAGATACTTTTCGGTTTCAGATAAATGGAAACAATTTTTTGTTCTTACAACCCCCCTTCCCCCATCCCCCTTCACTATGGGCATGGGTGATACCAGCCGCCGATCAAAACAAAAATTATGAATAGTCCAGGGTTGTAATTGTCTGTGAGGAAATTGTTGGGGTAGAATTGTCTGTGAATCATTAGATAAAAGTGATTTGCTGTTTGTCCTTATCCCTATTGTGTAACAATCATTGAAGGCTTCATGGATAAAATTTAACAAAATTAATCATAGCAGCAAAACTCAAAGATTTACCTTGACTTTTTGTACTGTTGCAGTAAATGTGACTGCATGGTAGCGAGTTAGCTTTCCAGCATTCCTGATAGAAAACTTACAGATACCACCATTTTATGTCATTCAGAAGTGATTCTGAAGCTTCTTTAGTGGAAAAGTGATAAACATTAATATTTTTGGAAAGGTCTATAATAAAATGAATTATTATGTGCACGTTAATGTTTTGATATTACAGGGTAGCATATGGACGGTTATTGCACAATGCACATCTGCTGATTTGTGTTTGGTATCACAATAGAATTTTAGTATTGAGTGTGTTTGGGTAGTGAGGAAGAATTAGATGCAGCACATACTCTGTTTAGTTCAAAAGCAGAGAATTTAGAGAAAAAATGAATCTCATCTCTTTATAGCAACCCTCTTCACAGTTTCTTCCTCAGAAACTGAAATCATAAGTTAATTGATTTTAATATCCTATATTAAGTGATTCTAGTAAGATTCCAACAATTTATGTACTGTATATTGAAAAAGAAACACTTTAAGATGCCATAATTTTTTGCAGTTACTGTCCATAATTTTTGGCAATTACTGTCATAATGTCAACTTGACCACAATATTTAACAATGGTGTATTGTATTCCAATGAATAATGACTACATGGGTTTGTATTTTTCTCCAAGGGAATACCTCAAGTTTCCAGAATATGTTTCAAAAGTTTGAAGGATCTTCATCTGCTACTGGTTGGCAAAGTTTTCCAACTGCAGTTTATTCTGGAGTGTTTGCCTTCTCAGGATGGTAAGGATTCTCTTGCTTCGAAGAGCAAGAAAAAAACCCTGTATTGAAAAAGTATTGTGCCATAAAGGCCCTCTAATTTCACTCCAGACAGTCCAGACAGTAAAATTCTCCTAGTTACCAAGTTTACTCCTAGCCCCTCCTCCAATTATAACAGAAAGCACTTGTCTGGCACCTCCAAGACAAAGCCGCAGTACGTAGACTGCAGTGAGTTTAATTTACTCGAGGCCATATATATTGACACACACTGTGTGTGAGCTTAGTTGGGGACACAATCATGATTGACAGTACAAGTCGTTGTGACCAGTTCGAGTGGAGCTATATTGTTTGAATGAATGTCAATCAAAGTGCAGTCATCAACTATATTTAGAACTCTAGGGCTGTTCCTAAATAGGTTTGGGTAGGGAGTTGCTAGCAACTCCCTGGTTGGGAGGGGCATGCCATATCCCCTTTAAGTGCATTGTCACTGCTTACAAGTGACTCTGACAAGTCTGTTTATGGTATTATACTGTAACACTAAATGTGCACTTGGTCACAGCATCCTAAATCTTTCAAACTAAATTGCACATGTAATGTTTAATCAAAAGTCTTAAATGAAATGTCTCAACAGTGTAATATGGCTTATTTACTCTAGAATTTTTTCAGAGAGGTTTGAGATTAATATGTACATGGTAGCTACAGCAGGCTATGTACCATATTACACCAGCAACAGAAGTTATTTTGATGTAAAATTTGGTGTGCACAATAAAGCCTCAGTGGGTAGCAAAGAGCCACTAATATTGAAAAAGGGCTAATATTTGAAATATGAGAAAATTTAATAAGTATTTGTTATTACAAGAAACAATGTGTGACAGGCAAAACCCTGAAGTATTTCCACTTTTTGAGGCCATCCACATTTTGTGTATGCTTTGATAAGAAGCCGGAAAGGTGCATGCATTCTATTAACGTACGGGTCCGTAGCCAGAATAACCACTTTGGGTGGCACATTGATGTTGGAGTTTCGCTGGCCTAAGGGAGGGGTGCCCTCTCCCCTTTGAAAATTTTTGCCTCTTTCAAGGACTCTAGATGCAAAGCGGTGCGAGATTTTCCATTTCTTCTTATATTTGTATTCCCAAAATGCTGGTCTCATAATAATTTTTTCCTCCTTCAGTGCAAGACCTTCTATTGAAAACTTGGGGGGGGGGGAGGAGCATGTTCCCCCCCATGGCTATGTGCCTGTTAATATAGAAAAAGGTAGAGCATATGAGGAGACAATGAGTCCGTTATGCACAACAATAAGACTTTTTTGAAACAAAACTAGAAAGCACATTGTGTAAAAAATGTGATAACTTCACTGCAAATTTATTAAAGTGCTTGCATTGTGTTTTTGACATGTACTGGGGTTGGAGGAGCTGGAAGGGGAGGGTATCTGTGGCAGTGTGGCCCTCCAGTGCTCGTTGGAGTGTATGCCAATGTCCATTATACATGCGTTCTTGTTTTTATACAGTTTTTTTGAATTTTGGTTTATTCTGACTTTGCAGGCAGTATCTCCCTCAAGTAACAGAAGAAATAGTTGAACCAGGGAAGTAAGTTGACAGCTTAAAGTGTTTATACTAAGGTACTTCCATAGATACATGAAAACTACTGAACTAGAAAGTAAGATGTGCCCTGCTTGCAGAGTTGGATTTTGCAACAGAGTTGTAGATAGGGCAAAATTAGTGCCGTTTACTTCTATAGATGGCAGCAGACACATATCGCCGTCTTGGAGGAGGGGTCCGAGGGGAGGGGTAACATTGTGTTGAGGAAGTGGATTTCATCGTCATGGCAGCAGAATGTTGCGATGTCATGTACAATCGCCAAATGAAATTACAATTATCAATGCATGTAAATACAACCCAACTCAGTGTGTGGATTAATTGAATGTTTGCAGTGTTCCATACACTGGAAATTGGAGGCCCACTGTCTATTTGGTGAAAAGTGGGGTTTCATTTTGAGCAAGATTTGCTCTTGTTTGACAAGGAATGGTGGATGAAAGAACAGCTAGCTCTGAGTGCTGGGCGGCAATAGCGAATGCTAGTTACTGCCACCCGGTGCCTCCCCACCGTAGCTACAACCCTGCTTGGCAACAGCATGTAAGAAGTTTGTATTTTATCAATGCGAGTCTAGGTATTGGTAACCAGGAAATTCCTTTATACTGTTTAACTTCCTTGCAACAAACTAGACTTCTCCTTTTCAAAATTCATTTTGCATACCTACATATATACATATATACTTTCTTTCAATGTCCAAGATGGGGTCGTGTAAGGTAAAGCTAAAATTTTTCTGCGTTAGGGAACACGGACAGAATTCACGGAATCGGTAGTGGAACATGGAATTCGCAATTTTGACTGACAATGTAAAAATGTTAGAAATGTGGGCAGAAGTTGTAAACTTTCGATTTTAGGACACTCAAAGCGGAGAACAATGGATACTGTTACTGTTTATCAGGTCTACTAGACTCTGCTACTACTCTACTACAGCTTTATAGCAGCATGAAAAAAAGTACACAGTTGATAGTATAAATTCTTGTTTTATTGAAAAATGGACAAAACACAGAACTTAAATGGCGGGAAAATGGGAAGATTATGGAATATGAAAAATTAGCAAAATGGAGTACCAAATTTAGAAAATGCAAAACTTTGGGCTTCAGGGTAGGGGAAGGAGGGTATAGCATTTGGGGAATTCAAAGATATTCCCAGATCTTGCAACAGTACATCAGCTTGTAAATGTGACAACCCCTTCATGCTGGCATGTCATTAAATTCATTGTGTCATACATATAAAATCATTGCTACTGCAAAGTGGGTGAAGGTGGTGGCTCTGAGCATAGAAGTTGGGAGATTGGGGCTCCATTTTAGTCTGGGTCAAGCAATGTGAGATATGTTCGTTATCAAAACATGTATAGGGAATAAAGTAAAGGGTTTGCAGAATAAAAATTCCCACTCCCCACCCTCTGATGGAAAGTAGTCATTTATAAGTCCTTACAGAATCCTCTACATTATAGTCATCCCTCCCCCAACACCTTTGGTTATACCCCCTCACCAATTTGTGGTCACTAAACTTCATAAACAGCTGGTCAGCTTTTGTTGGCTTCAACCAGTGCTCAGATTAGCCAACTGGCACAAACAGTAATTTTAACAGTTCCAAGCCTTTCCTAAATGCTGCATCCAATATCTGGCCATTTTACCTTACCTGAAAAGCAAATTTATTCCCATTCTTATTGTAGCAGCCAGCTATTGCAAATTGCAGGCAGGTACTCACTCAATACATTGTTATAAAACTAACATGGATGCATTTCAAAGCTTAAATTATTGTTACAAATGTGAGCATTTTTTCTTATATTTGTATAGAACAATGCCTGCAGCCATTTCTTTGGCGATGTTATTTGTTACCACAGTTTATTTGCTGACTAACGCTGCGTTTCTTAGTGTCCTGACTCCATCGGAGATTCTTGACTCAGATGCGGTTGCTATGGTGAGAAAATGATTTTGTAAATGACAGCGTGGGCCATGTATGATACATGCATTCTGTTGAAAGTTCTTGAAGCAGTCTGTCACCACTAATTAAATGAAGATAAACAATGACACTTAATTAAACAATGCTAACTCATTATTTACAACAATTTGGAAGAAACAGGGTCACTTTCAAAGGCTGTATGAAAAGAAAATTCATTTGAGTGGATGACATCACAAATAATTGTACACACATCTTTTGAAAGTAAAAGAAATAGATTGAACACTTTTATCTTTCTGTGCAGCTCTGAACACATGTTTCAATGATGGGCCAAAGGGATCAAAGGGGTTTTTTGTTTGGTCCTCAACAACAACTTTTTTTTTCCCTTTTCTTTTTTTTTTTCTATTTTGCTATTTCTCCATTTAAAGTCAGTTGTGAGTAACATATTTATTCAATTTGTGGTTCTGATTTTTATATTGATTGACAGACTTTTGGAAAGAAAGCCCTCGGCAATTTTTGGTGGTTAATGCCTCTGTCTGTGGTACTTTCTTGTTTGGGTTCAATAAATGGAAGTGTTTTTGCCACTGCAAGGTATGTGCAGAGTAATCCTCAATAGAAAATTTTGCAAGTACATTTACTTATCATGTGTTTGCTTTAATCCTTTATTGTTTGGGTGTGTTTGTGGAAAAAAACATAAGTATACCAGTACTTTATTCAGCAAAGAGGTTTTAATAATCTGTCTTCCTCAAAGATTCCTGTGTAATAGACATATATACATACTGCAGTTGCTAATTAAACTAGTAGGTTTGTGGTGTGGTGTAAAAATATTAAATTGTTACAAGGGATCTTTGAAGAATTCCTTAGACATTTATCACTATAACTTTTTCCAACAGTATTTATAAATTGTTAGCATGTGTTGAAAAAAAGAAATTATTCAGTCTTTATGCTTCAGGGAATAATTTATCTAGTATCGCATCGCAATTTGCTACACAAGCTGGCCAAATTGCTACACAAATGCGAAAATGTTTCACACTTTTTTGTGTCTATAACCATAGGGTTTTCAGTGATTTTACACTACAGAAAGAAAATAATCTCAAAACTGCTATACAAAATTTGAAAACTAAATTATTCCCTGTGCTGGAGGGAATTAATCTTTATAAAAAATCAAACAAAAAATAAAACAACCCAAGATGTACATGATTTTATTATCGTAAAGCACTTTCTGTCAGGGGCATTATTGTCTGGAAAGATTAGATGTTTATTTTCTTTTGATTTTCAGGTCATTTTTCGTTGCATCCCGTGAAGGCCAGTTTCCCCAGGTGCTGGGAATGATACATGTCAGACGAAGGACTCCTCTTCCAGCTGTTGTTATATTAGTAAGAAGGGCTTGTGTATTAATCTGAGGTTGTATACGTTAACTTAAAATATTCTTTAAGGTCTGGTGACATGAAAATTGCGCAGTTGGATATTTGATGTAAAAAGCATTTAAAATCCAGAAAACAGCTGCAATTCCCATCAAAATACATCAAATATTTACCATTTTACAGGGTAATTTCTATTTCACACATTATGAATAAACATGAGCTAAATATGCAAATCTGTGACATTAAAAGATGGACATACCAAATATGGTATGTTAGCCTTTGTTTTTGAGCCTTCATTTCAAGGACTCTTGTAGCATTGTTATCCCCTGAGGGATTTATTATGGAAGTTTAAATTGCTTCCTTCCTTGAAATCTTAACACTGTGCAACACTCCACATCATTATTTTTGCATAGGCAATGAGTTATTTCAGAAACTTTGAAGAGGCATAGTTTGACAATGGTTAAAGATATAGAAATAATTCCATTGGATCTTTCATTGGAGTATTTAATTAATTGCCAGGTGAAAACAGCTCACTTTGGTGGCATGTTACCATAACTTTAAAGGTCTGTGGACATGTTACCAAAACAGCTGTTCCACTCAACCATAATAGATCAACATCCTTAGATGAAAAAACCCATCGGATTTATGTAAGTATCTTTAATGGCTCTCAAGATAAACCTGTACAAAATTGGACCATTTCTGAGATTTTTCATTTGCTATTCCAAAATAGTGATGTGGAGTGTTTCACAGGGTCTGTATCTTTTTTATTGATCCTTTATAAATTATCTGTCGATTACTTACCAGCTTATTTGGAGTTTTGTGTTTAATGTGGGCATTTTCAGTAGCTACTTCCAAATAAACCCATTGGGCATGTCAACATTATAGCTGTTGCAGGACTGAAGATTAAAAAAAAAAGCATGTGATAACATAAGACACATCTCATAAGTTCCTTTTTCTACATAACAAATTTGCATGTAACTCATGTTTATTCATGAGGTAAGTGCTAAAACAGTAATTGTCTTGTAAAATGGTCAATATTTAATGGATTTTAATGGAAACTACGACTATTTTTGAAAATTTTTTATGCTTTTTATATCATATAGGCAGGTATGACATTTTCATGTCCACAGACCTTTAAGTTCTCTTAGTGAGACTTGGGCTTTACTCATGCCATTTAGGATGCTGAAGGCAGGGAGCTGTGAGAGATGGAGAAACATCGCTTGTTCCTCCTTTGAAACTAGGTGTTTTGCCGACACTTAAGATTCGCATTATCTCGTTCCTGAAATTCATCTAAAACTTAGAGGATTAGGCAGTGAAGACAATTGTTCTTGTCGCCTGCTATATCTGAAAGAGTTCATAGGATGATTTCACCCATAGGTATCACATTGCCAGTCTTAATGAGAGTAAAATTTATTTCATCTTGTGTCGCCAGGTGTAACGCTTTAAAAGGGTGCAGTGTATATTTAAATTACTTTTTGAACATAGATACATTTTTTACTATTTCAGGAACAATCCGGAATCCTTTGAAACGTCATCCTCAAAATTTAGACTCCCATTGGTTTTCATAAGGGTATTCCTTACTTAATGAAGAAATTAGAATAATAATGAAATTGTACAACTTAAAGAGTGGGTGAACAGTCGTTTTGATTAATATCGGTGAAAACGTTTCACATTTATCGGCTGAGCAGTTATCTTCAAAGCAAAATCTTGACAATAGTCTTTGTGTCAGGATTACTGCACTTTGAAAGAAGGAGATCATCATTAAGAAGGAGAGTCAACAAACATTAAACAATAAGAACAAAGAGACCTGTCAATCAAATTTTTGTACCTGAAAAGGATTTAATTATTCTCAAGTACATATTGTCTGACAGATTTGGTCTATGGATCTCCATCTCTCACAGCTCCCTGCTGAAGGCAAGGGGGGGGGGGGGTTCAAGTGAGATGGAGAATGAAGGAAAAGGGTCAAATTGCAGATTTCTGGCACAAATCTGAAAGAATACATTGCCTGTGAGCAGGTAGATTTGTGCATGTATCTCATGCATTTATTTTACTCACAAGCTTCATTTAAGTTTCAGATCCTGCAGGTGAATTTTCTGAAGCTTGATATGAATAGATTTTCAACCATAGCTTTTTCTGCATGTAATACCTTTAATAGGTTGTCTTTCCTGTAAATAAGGCATATAAAAAGCCCGCAATAGATAAATACTCCTTGATTTGATCATCCTCCATTCTGTCATCATGTAAAGATTGTTCATCCTGTGAAAAAAACCTTTATTAACTACTAAATAGCATTTGTTTCTGACTATGTGACTCATATTTTTGGTGTTAAGTAAGTCTTGCATCTTGAACTTTCATTAAATGATTGTGAGGCTTTGAAATTATGTTTTAAATTCCTGTGAAGTTTGCATAGCCATAAAGAAATCAAAGAGAAATGACAGGGGAACTGGATTTAACAAATGAAGAAAATTGTTTTCAGGATGTTGTTGTGAATTTTGTAAAGGTTGTGAATTTTTAAACTAAATCTCTGAAATTTTTGTGCATACAGTTACACAAGCTCATTAATAAAACACTTAGTACTTTGGTAGTTTACCCTCTAAGTTTGCAAAGCCAATCTTTTCATTATTAAATGTGTTGGATGTATATTACTTTCATCCTGAGTGCTTCCACATTTCATTTCTCCTCAGCTTCCAGTCTGTCTCGTGATGTTGACTGTTGATGATATTTACAGTCTGATCAATTATTTAAGTTTTAGTCGTTGGTTGTTCATTGGTATGACGTGTGCATCTGTTCCTTACTTCAGGTGGAAGTATCCACACATTGACAGACCTTTCAAGGTATTGCTTTCCTCAGATTTCATGGCTACCCTCAGATTCTCTCAGAAGTTGTCAAAATTATCTCTGATGTCATTTTGTCACTAGTAGCTTACTGAACAGGTTTTTGCAGTTGATTAGTTCATGACAACATGCATAATTAAATTTCTATCTGATTATGACTAAGGGTCTTGTAATTCTGTATAAGATTTTCAGTACTGTACTGCCACTCGACTATTTTTAGGCTTTGCTTTCTTCAGGCAGTAGTAGTGAGAACTCACAGTGCACACCCTGTTAAAAATGTTTATTTGCTCTCTTGTGTGCTACTACAAGAATGGAAACAATTATTCATTGACAGTCTGTCATCGTAGCTTGTCAGTTAAACATTATTATCATAAGTTAAAGAAAAAAGAAATTGCGCACAAATTTGTATCATTTTAGAAGTACTATGGACTCACAACTCCTGTCATGGCAGAGTTGCTAATCGATCATTAGGAATTGCAACTCTGGACTTGAGGGGAGTAACTGGCTCAAACCTAATGGGCATGGACTTCATGTCTTAAGGAAGACTGTTATGAAGGGCTGTAGTATAGATTGTGACCAGCTTTTTGTGGAGGAAGTAAATTTATACTGGTTTCTTGTATTGACAGGTTCATCTCCTTATTCCAATCATCTTTTCTTTATGCGCTTTCACCATTGTGATCACATCTGCTCTCTCAGACCCAGCTGCATTTTTTGTGGGTCTTGGAATAACAGTCCTTGGAGTACCAGTTTACATTATTGGTGTTTTATGGCAAAATAAACCAAGAAGCATTATTCGTTTGATGCGTAAGTATTTTTGCCTTTTTGCGTTTCAGGGTTCATAAGTGTGAAACTCTCTTCTTTGGTATTATCAATGGATTTTATGAAAAACTATTGTATTGAAGACAAAGTTGGATTGTTCATTAATGTAGTAATCAAAGACAAAATTTCCAGTGGAATTTCAGAATAGGTTGAAGAATGAACCTTATTTATCCAGTTCCCATTTTCACAGCTTATTCCATTACTGACAGACAGAATGTTGAAATTGATTCTCTTATAAATTTGAAATAGTGTGTCTGTGATGGCACAATGTGAGACAACTCACTCTACCTGATTTTGTTTCCTTTCGAAACAAAATGTTTACATGACCTTGAAAAAAATTAATCTTGTTTGGTAGAGCATGTTTGTTGACTGCTTGCATAGCCAGTTCATTCAGTAACAATAAGACGGTGATCATGTTTTGAGAGCTCTGTCTGTAGGAAAAACAAACACTGTAATCCTGAGTTAGTTCAAGAGTGACATCACAAATTATTGCACAGTCAGCAATTTCTGATTCAGTGAATAATTTTAAAGGCTCTCTAATCTCACCCCAGACAGTAACAGTTGGGTCAGTTAATGTGGAACATGTCATATCCTCTTGATGAGGTCTAAGCTGGTCTGTGTTGCAGATGTGATTGACCAATCAGAGTGACTTTTGTACATCTGTAGATCTAATATGAATTTGCATGGGCTCTTCTCTTCTCATAAAAGTAGACTGACCAGTCACATATTTCAGGGTTGTACTGTGAAAATACTTTGAGATGATAAGAGTAAGCATTTAACCCATACACTAGAGAAATAATCATGCTGTCAGGGGGCTCTCACTAGGTCTCCTCCCCCCATGCAGAGGAGTTGGGGTTGTGACTCTGTCTAGGAGTAGTAACAGGTTTTTGCCTTCTGTGAGCAGTAGCCTCAGAACTGTTGTTGTAAAGCACTGTTTGCCCTGTGGCAAGACTGTTCGAGGGCTGGCTTTGTCAGCTGTGTCAAACCTTGTGTTCCTTCAGGTTTATAAATCCATTTTGAAGTAGTCCAATGTTTTACTTGCAGAGGATAATAGCCTGCAGAACTTTTCTTAAAGTGTGCTCCTTTGATCTTATCTTCCAGGTTGGTTGACAATTACTTTACAAAAACTTTTCCTGATTGTTGATACTACTGCAAGGTCTGGAGTGGAGCGCACAGGATCACGGGAGTCATTGCTTGGAACAGAGTTAGATGAATACTCAGGAGATAATGATAGCTAAATGTTATTCTGTGTTAATTGCTATTGACCTTTAAATCAGAAGTTTATCTTAAGTTTTCCAATCTTGGTAATGATGTTTTAGTTGAAGGGCACTAAAGGAAATTTTTTTTCAGCAACAACTGTTTTTGATATGTGAAAGAGGAACTAATAAGCATTCTGGTGAAATTTCCATTCCTTTCTCACGTATAGTCCTCAAGGTATCACCAAGTGATGGTAACACTACATTTATGACCTAAAGTGAACTTGAAGCAAGCAGGGGTTTTAATGTATCATCTCACACTGATGAGAAATGCTTTGTTTTCTTTGTATTTCAGTCTGTTGTTTTGAACATAAAAGGGATGTGAGGTTCACATGGGTAATTTGAAGTTTTCAAAATTGTCATGCCTTTCATGAGTTTACATTGGGATAACTTGAGATAAAGGAGAATAAATTTGGTTGTATAGTTTAAACAAAAACAAAAGGGAGCCCTTTAATGTGAGGTTATGATGTCACATGCACTTGCTTCAAGTTCACTTTGTGTTGAAAATGTGACAACTTTATGTGCTTGTTTCTTGAGAATCACACGTCAAATTTCAATGCAAATTTCACCAGCATGCTTTATAGAGAGAGTAACCCATTAAAATCTAAAAACTTGATTCAAGCCTGAAGCCTACTTTTAACTTTTTAAATGACTTTTAAGAATATCTTTTTTATTAGACATGGCCAAACTTTGTTAAGCAGAGTTGGACTTTTAGGAGGATACTGAACAACACTTGATTAATAGAAAGTTGTTAGCCAGAAGGAAATCAAAATGTCTTCCAAATTAAGTTGTTTAACTATTTGTGCCTGTCACCACAACTGAAATACTTTCACAGCTTATCACTGCCATTTCTAATGAGTTGGAAAAAATCATTACTATTACTGTTACTGAAATTATTACTATAACTATAAATATTACAATAAGTGTTACTTCTACTATGAATATTTGGGAGGGTTATAAATATTTATTACTATTAACACAGCTGCCATTATTATTCTAATTTATTTGAAACTTATAACTGTTATTTTCATTATCTGGGAGATTTATATATACTGTTATTGTTTTATCATCAATATTAAGAAGGCTATTACTATAAAGTCCTGTTACACTCAATATTTGAAGGTACATTTTAATACTACTTTGACTGTAATTCTCAATATTGGAAGGTCTGTTTTGTTTTTCATATTGTTGCTAACAGAAGTTTAATGTGGGATTTTTGTAAGAATCTCCCTTGGGTTTACAATTCATCTTCCAGGTTTATTTAGTCCTACAATCAACCACCAAAGTGTTCTTGCACTTTAGAAACTCTAGTTATGAAAGGTTACGCAGGTGTCAAGGGTTACATGGATGTCATGTAATGTGGAAAATGTGAGGGTTGCTTAATCTGAAATGGATCAATATTTACAGAGAAAACGGTTAAATATTACTGTACTTTTCTTTCAGTCTGCATCAGTATAAAAACTTACTGTTAATGCTGATACTACCAAACTGATCTTTCTTGGCCTATACTGCATACAAATAAGAATTTATTTTCCTATGTCCGACTTCCCAACATTTTCCTTCATGTAAATGAAACGACATTAAATGGAAGAGCAAAGTAGCCTATGTTTTAGTGCACAGTTAGCCGTATTGCTCAAGTCCCGGTATCAAATATGCATTGGCTGCTAGTGAAAATTGTGTTCGGTGTTTCTTATTTGAAGTATGGATACAGCATGATTATATAGTATACTCCAAGTGTATGCTTCAAGCTAGGCTGTACAGTATGGTGGTTTGATATTGGTTAATTGATGTGTACTTGGTTACTAATCTGGGCTTTTTAAAGTATTTAAAAGTCAATTTTACTTCAGAAAATGAAACTAGAGGGCACCATCATTATTTTCTTATGTATTTTTGATTATATTGGTAAAATTTTTGTCATAGGATTGTAACAGACATTGTCAGAATCCTACAGTCATGCATGCATCTTCTTGGAAAGGCTGGGTTGAAGGTTGTACCCATGGGCATCACCAGAGCTGTCAGGGGAGGGGGTGGTGCACTTCACCTTTTTTCTCATTCAGATATCATTTGCACAATATGCCATTATTACATTTTAATTTTGCTACTCCTTTTTGTGGGAACGTCACCCCCACCTGCCCCCAGTGCTCTCTGGTGAATGTCTATGATACCAATTAACTATCATCAAAACATGACCAATTAAATGTGACTGTTATTTACAGGTGAAGACAGGTGGGTTACAGTTCCATGGTTGAATAAGGCAGGGAGGAGATAATTGACAGGAGGTACAACTAGCATTAATTTATGCAAATACCTTGCACGTAGCATGAATTCTCTTTCTACTCCCTCATTTAGGCTTATATCTTCCCAACAAACAATTCGTTTCACTGGACCCATTATTTGGAACTCCCTCCCACTTGACATTCAACGTTGTCACTCTCTGAACTTATTTAAAAAATCTCTCAAATTTTTTCTAATGAGTAAATGTAGCTGACTTTTCTTTCACATCTAGTTTGTTTGTTTTTGTATTATTCTTTCGTTCCTTTTTGTAAACATTGTCTCTTTGTTGTTGTAAAGTACTGTTACGGAGGGCTCTTTCCACAAGCTCCATGGAGCTTTTCTGAGTTTGCCTCCCGAGTCTTTTTCCAGTTTTATCTCAGCTGTATTATTTTTGTTATTGTATAAAATCTAGTGAAAAAATGACTCAAATAAATGTCGTCGAAATCAAATTCTTTGAGAACCAGTAAAATGTAAGAGTGCATAAGTCCGTAATTGATTAGGTTCCTTATACTTTTGAATCAGATTTCTTCTTTTTCACAATAGCCTCATTCATACCTACCTATATGGTCACAAATAGACTGCTTAGAAGAGTGTTATGTATGTTAGGTGAAATACACCATAGGTACCATACCAGCCATGACTTCTCACAAACTTTAATTACCATATTTTCCTTAATATCATCTCCAAACTCCATCACCCACCCACTGTGAAGTTTTGACAAATTTGAGTAGGGTTAGATTAGGCCTTGCCTATGGGCCTGGTGTCAGTCCACAAAGTGATTATGTCAAAAAAGTTACTTCTTCAGACAATGTGCAGTTGATCCATGTGGATGTTTCCAAAACACAGAATAATTAGCACAAATAGTAAGTGAAGACATAGATGTATTCTTCAGTCAAAAGTTTGCTTTACTAACAAAATACTATAGCTCAAATGCCTATTCCTCCAAAGTGCGACCCCCCCCCCACTCCATCTCGAAGCAATTCTTTTTTCTCCCCTGGGTCAAGTTAGATGGCATGAGACTTTATACAGTATCATATGCAAATGCATCCAAGAACTGTAATTGTTTGGGTTTTTGTTAAGTTTCACACTTCTTTTTGAAATAGCTAAATGTGTTGCATTGTCTTATGGTCAGGGGGACACAAAGTGATTCTTAAAGGGAAAATTGAATTCACTCCAAATTGGTTACCGTACTCTCCTATTATCATTTATTTATGGCTAATTGTAACTATTAAATGGTATAGTTTGGTTTGAAATTGTTCAGTTTATTTAAGGAAACTCCTTAATAACTTCAAAATGCAATATTTATAAACTGAAAAAATCATACAAAGATGAGATATTTAAGCTTTAGGTTATGTTTCAGAATAAGGATGGAGCAACTTATTGATTCTAAGTGACCAAACTCCAGCTAAATTTGGAAGACAAATGATGGCCATGTTTTGAGGAGGGAAGGATTTTTTTCCAATTTTAACGAAGTTGGAGTGAATAGCACCTTTCGCAGTCTATATGCAATTCCTTCTAGCAAAAATTTTAAAAAAAAAAAAAAAAAAAAAAAAATGTCAGGCGAACATTGTTATAAACTAGCCTTTGGCCAGGTGTAGTGTGCAGTGCATGTACATGATCTAGGATGTACATGCAGTGTCAAGTGGAATGAAATGTGGCTAGGCCAAATGTAATTCATGGCCATGTTCAAGGGCTAGTAATGATCATTCTCAGGTTAGGTTGTAAAAATACCAAAGTTAACCAGTGCAATATTTAAACAAAAACAAATATGGTCACATAACTAAGAGGTTCACAAATTTGTAAGTTCATTTTGGATTGTACTTTGAAACTGGTTATGGGCATTTAAGTCATTTGAATAGATCTAAGCAGGATAACTGACTCTCAGTAGGATAAATGCTGTAAAATGATTGAATACACATTCCTGTTTGCTAACCAAACATTCCTGTTTTCACTGCCTATTGAGGATTCATTCCTCTTTTCATCATTTGTACAAGAGTATGTGCAACACTTTGTCTTCAGATCCCTTCCCTCCCCTTCCCACAGCATTCTTTGAAACACTGAAAAATAATTTTGGGGCGGGGCAAAAAGTTATTTAATATATTTTAGGAAGCTTACATGGCTTTTGACCCCCTCCCCATTTTCGCATCCCCCACATTTTACACTTGGGAAAATGATGAAAAGTTGAATTATTCCATACTTCTGGCCACAGAATAAATATAGGAATGAAACTGAACTCTGTAATGTTGTGAAATCTCATCATTTTAAGTTTCAAGAGCTTTGCTTCATATAAGTCAGTTTCTTTTGACAAGGCCTCCATCATATCATTGGGCTAAGGAGATTGTTTTATAAAGTTACGACAGTTTTCCTGAAAGAACCTCAGAGAAGTTTGCTGTCTGCCTAAAAGGATTGTGGACTGTTGAGAAAGATTTAATCCCATTTACCCATTATAAATCTGGAGCATAAGGGTGTTACAATGTGCTGACAAAATGGAATTGTTTTCATACCGTTACCTAATGACATGACTCCTTTATTATATAAAGTAGCTCATGCATCCCCCAAATATATATAGCAACTTGAGTTGTCTAAATTAATTCACAATTGATAACTACACTTTGATTGACATTTAAAAGTAGGCAATTCAAACTTCACCTTCAAATATAAGACACTGTGATTGGTCAGTGATGACGTGCAGATCAGTAGAATGTGAGATGTACTAGAGCCTATACTGTACAGCTCAGATTACAAGTGTACTAAGCAGAACATGACCGTGAAAAAATAAACTACAGGCCATTGACTATGCAGAGAAAAAAACGATTTTAAAATGGAGGCAGGCAGGAAAATTTTTCCAGTTTTGAGTTTATGTGTATGATCTAATCTCTAACAGCATCAGGTCGCCCCGGCGATTAACTTGACTTTGCTCGGAAAAAGGCAATTATTCAATACAACGTTAAACTTTCTATCATTATGTAGCCCACATTTTGTTCAGACCCTCCAATTTTTCAGGTTCTCTTCAGTGAAAACCCCAATTTTTTAATTTTCATCAATACAAACCCAAATCTCAAAATCTGTGGCCCGCAGATTTGCGTTCGCAATCCTTCCGGCAACCCTTTGTCGGAGTTTCGGGTAACTGACCTTCCGTCGGAGAGCATCCCCCTCGTTGGGCAAATCCTGGCGCCACCCTTCCATCCAGGGAGAAACCAGAACTTTTTATCCACATTATGTCCATGTAACACACCCTGCGAAAATTTCTGGGAAAGTTACTTGGTTAGCAAAAAGTTCCATTCCCTTGTCGTTTAATCTTTTAACACCGGCACTTTGCAGTATCTTAAATTACTCGAATAACGATCACTTTCTCAGCCCCTGAATACATCACTTTTGAAAATTGCCACCATTAAACTGCAAACTGTCATTCTCACGGCAGAAGCCAAGTTGAGTTAAAAAGACCACTCCGAAGTAACATGTCTTGCAACGTTTTCATTTGACGTGATCTTTGGCTAACCATTGCAAAAAGGGACAGGGTTCACTAGATCGAAGGTTCACTAGACCGTAGATCCTAACTCTAGAACTTAATCTTAACCCCCGTAACCCAAACCCTAATCCTATCCAAGGCTAATCCTTGGCCGGATCTTAAGCCATATTCTGTATCCAACCCGAATCCTAAGTTCTTAACCCTACTTATAACCGGTAGATGTTCATTGAAGCGGATCTTCAGTCTAGCGAACCTTCGGTCTATAGTGAACCTTCGGTCTAGTGGGCATTCCCCCCCCCCCCCAAAAAAAAAAAAAAAAGTTAAGAAATTAAGTTTTAAATCACTGGCGCCAAGTCCAGGCGGGGAGCGGATGGCCCAAGCTCAATTGCTATTGTTAACAGCACGCCGAACTTTTTTTTATGTTGTTGAATACCCCAAGGCATTCTGTTTATGAGGTCATCATTTGTGCATTTACTTCTGACGTAAATGCTGACGATTTTGTTTGTCCTGATTGTATTTAAGTTAAGCTTTTAAAACCAAGGAAATGAAATGGCGTTCTTTTTCTAAATTCTCTAAGTGAAAACCTTGGAATACCCGCTGTCGACACACCTTTAGCGACTTTTTTTTAATAAAGTAAAACGTATTCACAATTTTGCTCCCCATGGGTAGAGCCGCAGCTGATAGTGTGAATGAAACTGAAATAGAATGCCCGGCTAGATTACATCTTACGTTTAGTTTACGTCAAGTCTTAAAAACTAGTACTGATATCGAAACGGTGGTTCACAAAATTTTCATAGTTAGGATGTGGTCCCCTGGGTCAAGAGTAATGTTTGTCTAGTGGATGGGATCTTACAATCTAGCCTGAGTGGTCTCTCTAACCCAATAAATAAAGTATTTAATCTACGCGGCAGGGGCGTAGATCGGGATTAGGGGAGCGAATTTTCCCACAGCCGGGAACGCCTGGATTGTGTCCAGGCATACAGGACTCTTGTATAGCATTAGGTCTGGAATATATTTCTTTTTCGCCTATCGCTCGTTTGCCTGTTTTTCTACTCTGTCTGAATAATGGGGGGGGGGGGGGCCCAAAAACGATATGTTTTCCCCCATATTTTATTGGGGCAATCCCCCCCAGGATCGACGCCCCTGTTACGCGGGCTTCCACAAAATTTAAAAATAGAACTTACTAGTCGAGAGAAGACACAAATTTCCAGTAGAATTACAGATACATGCAAATATTTTAGAACAACAGTACAAAAATTTGTGCAGTGTATACAATAGTCCATACAGGAGGGGAATCGATGAGGCAACTGGCATCACCTCATCCTCCAAAATATTGGTAAAAATCATTTGGTTATTGGGTTTCATTTCTTCACCATATCAGTGGACGGCCAAGTACTATCAATTAGAATTAAACCAACAGTACTTGTGAATGTTAATGTGCGTCCCCTATCCTTCATAAACATACGCACACAAGTTATGTCAAAACTAACTCATAATAAACAATATTAAGTGCCTCAGGGTTGTGTGCTAAAGCATATAGGACCTAAACAAAGTAGACAACAATCCTTGAGCCCAGATACGTTGAACTTAACATAAGACTATACAAGTCAAGTCAAATAAAAATGGAGAGGCATGTAGATGTTTTTCCTTAATCCAGGCTTGCTTTGCATTTTTTGTTCCTTAGACAAGTTGCGTTTGGAGGAGAGGGTTTTGAAAGGGCTGAGCTGTTTTCGATCGGGGAAAAACTGAATACTTTGCTCAAGGTTTCACAGCAATGGCAAAGGAAATAGGTATTCCCCAACTCTGTGGGTGGGGGAGGCTTGCAGCTGGCAGTACCCTTCAAGGCTGGCTCGTACACCTATTGTCTAGTTGATCCAATGGATGTCACGGAGTAAAAACATTAGTACTCCCAAATTGGAGGGCAAACATAACCCATGAAACCTATGAAAAGATTGCCGATGACATCTCATCACATTGGCAAAATGAAAATATTTTTACTCAAAATAGAGTAGAAAGTTTGCTCTAATACACTTCCAGATACCGACCCGTGCACACACACTATACACCCACATGCCACAACACACACCACACACGAATGGCTATTGTAGCTATTTGAGCACATATCAGCCGTGGGTGTCTAAGTTAACTTACTGTGATCCTGGGTCAACCTATCTATCCTAGCGTAGTAAGCCGAGGGGCAGGCGGGCTAAATCCACCCCCAGTCCAAAAATGTTTAGGCGACGTATGCTTCCGCTCAACTCAAGGACGAAAACCCCTTATTTATTCTATTTTGTGAAATATGTCAGAATTTGCAGTAAGTATGCCTTAAAATTTGCCGATATTTGCAACAAAATGCATATCAGGATCCTGCAATATTCATAAATTTTCAAAGAGGAGGAGGAACCTAGACCCCTTCCCCGGGACGCTGGTTCTAACAGTTAGAGTTAGATGAGGTTTTACAGCCAGTTTTAACCGATTGGTTTCATTCGCCGCTACGCTGCCTTTTTTTTCCAGTTGTGGCTCTACTGGCTTGTTTTTCCCTACTCCCTGCTATGCTGAGTCACACAGCACAATGGCAGTAAGTTTCCATTTTTAAAGTCATCGTAAGACCTGGCCAGGAGTCGAACCCAGACCTTCTGGCTGCTCTAACCACTTGCCCATGCGTCGGTGTTTTAGAAAAATGTTCCCCCCCCCCCGCTCCCCCGAGTCGAAACAGCTCCAACATGCTTAACGTATCTATCTGTTCATACCGTCGTCTAATCTTTCCTCTGTCCTTGGGTCTGTCCTTAATAATATCCAACAGGCTATCTCCCAAGGCATAACAAAAACTGGGATTGCTCCTAAAAGGACTGGCAGTACAAATGGCAAAAGGCTTACCGACAGCCCTCTGACAACATGTCCATAATGGAAACAGAACAGCATCACCGTACCTGTCTATCAATTCATTCATTTCTTATATATTTTGTTTTTCCTGAATACAATGTAAAGTACTACAAGTACGCGAATATGCACTTTTTCGATCAAAATAACTAATTAATGGACTAAAAAAATAAACTAACTAAAAACAATTAATAGCTAGTATACAGATATTCCCCACACAACCCCACAGGGTCTTCGTGTTCCAACGAGATAACATTATACATACTACAACCGCGTATGAAGGATTTTTTACCCTGAGGGTTATGGACCGGGGGGCTTGACTTCAATTCTTGACACACATCCGAGGTGGTACCCCTATGAGAAAGTGTAGCAATTTTGTTCTCCAATCAGGGCGGCGGGGCTCCCGCAACGCACCCCCCCCCCCCCTCCCCATACTCGCCTGGATCGAGAATATTGACTATAGATCCAAATAATGAGGTTCATCAAAATATAGAAAGCTACATAAACTGACAGGCAACTTCTTTCATCAGTTAGTTTCGAATCGACAGTAAGCACTGTGGTAACAACTACAAAAAAGTAATAAAGACAGAACAGTGAGTCATAATCTGTCCTTGAAAGGATTTTAATCCGCTTTTCGCAGTCCAAAGGTGTGTAGTTAATGTTCCAAAAAGTTCTTTAGTTCCGTACCTGTCCCCTCATTAGGCCCTCAAACGATTGAAACATAGCGACTAAGCTAAATCGATACGCGCATGCAAGGACGCCCTGAACCTCATAGCCCCGTGGGGGTTTTGCTATTTGCCGTGCCGCTGGGCTCATCGCCATAACGGATAGTAAGCTACATCCCCTCTCCTCCTCCCCCTCTCCCTGTCCCTTCTTCCTTCCCTCTCCTTCCCCTCTCCCTTCCCCCTCTCCTTCCCCCTCTCCCTTCCCCTCTCCCTCCCCCTCATCCTCCCCCTCTCCCTTCCCCTCTCCCTTTCCCCATGACCATCCTGGGCTATGCACTTGGTTTCAATAAGGTTAGTAGCTATATCCCTTTTCCTGACAGAGGAAATATTCTGGCAAATAACTTTGATCGAATCACTCCTCTTTATACAATCTCTATTTTCGTGGCACATCTGTTTCGTCTGCCTGAACGAGTCAAGTTTATTGTACAAGGAAATTCAACGAAAAGAAGAGGAACTTGGTCAACAGTGGGAAGTATCTTGTACAAAATGGTGAAAAGGGATCAGAGGCTCGTTTGGTATTTGTAGGCTCTGTAGGACTCCAACCTGCAATAAAAAAAAAACTGTCGAAGTTTTCACAAAAGGATGAAACTAAAAGCAGAAAACACTAGTTTCCATCTGTTTCATGATTTAGATGGAAGTTGTAGATCCTTTTCAGAAGAACATATATACCACCTTACATGCAGCCTGCAAACTGTCTGTCCCTCAATCGTTGCTAACCAAAATCAAAAAACCTGTTAAAGATTTTGATTTTGGTTCATTCGTTGTTCGTTTTTTGACATATCGCCCACGCTCAGTAGGCCTATTCTTCAATTTTTATTATGGAACGGTCACAGGATTATTTTGGATAACACCAGCCTTTAGGAAGCCAGTGATTTGGGATGTGGTGGGCCGTTTTGTCCACGAAAAAGCATAATAAAACTGAAGGCTGTCTTGGGAAACTGATTACCCGACTTTGTTCAGCAATCTGCATCACAAATTGGCATTAATAACTCGAGGAGTCGGCTGGCAGCCCTGCCCGTCCTCGTAGACGACCAGCGAAGGAAGTATGAAATGTCACAATTGACTGTCAATGATAAATTAGGGCAATGTAATATCCGGTTAGTGGAACTTGTCTCCTTTCGCATATGCATTGTTTAGAAAAGTCATGTTATGTTAATTGTTATGCCGAAATTGAAATCGAAAAATCGACTCCGTTGGCCTTCTTGTAATTTTTCACTTATCCAATTCTGAAATGACATCTCAGTCATTTATTGGCATTCACCCGTTAGTAGGGACGACATAATAACTCTCACAGAAGCAAATGGGACTGGGTGAGACCATGATTGACAGGCCCGCAGAACAAGGGTTGTCGCTCCAGAATAATTTTCTCCCCAAGGGAGAACAGACATCACTACGGTGCCTTTTTCTTGCTCCACCCCATCCTGAAAACAGTCTATAATTCAGAAAGGCTACCGGACCCCTTCAACACCTTGCCCGGAGGACTGTGGCCTGGGCTCAGAACCCGTCGAAATTGGTTTCCGATTGGGGGCTGAACCTTTTCGCCTCAGGCTTTACTTTTCCCAAGTATTTGTTTTGCCATTCTAATAAAGTACAAGGTTAATCACAATTTTTGGGAGAGCTTTAATTGATATCAAGATTATTGGGAGAACATAAAGCCCCAATCTACGTTTCGATGGCCCCAGTCGTGGGGGGTTCTTGATGGATGGCCTGATTTAATAGACTGCCCCCCCCCCACCCCCCCCCCCCCCCACCCCCCCCCCCCCCCACCCCCCCCCCCCCCCACCCCCCCCCCCCCCCACCCCCCCCCCCCCCCACCCCCCCCCCCCCCCACCCCCCCCCCCCCCCACCCCCCCCCCCCCCCACCCCCCCCCCCCCCCACCCCCCCCCCCATCAAAACATTAAAACTCATCGATTTCTTGGTTGATTTGGAAAATTTTGAGAAAAGACCGTTGGAAGAAAAAGTCATCATCATACGGTAGCCTATTTAATCCATCTCGTTTCTCAGGTACACTCAAACGATCTCTGCGTTATGAGAGACAGTGAAATAAATTGAGTGTAAATATCATCGAAACGTAAGTGAGGGAGAATGACGGCAGGCGATCTAGACTGAAGCCACTCATCTGGCTCTCTGCGCAACAACAAAGCAAAGGCGCGCAATACACTACAGTACGTCCTAACGTTAGCCTCAGTTATTGGCGAAACGTAAGGCTTTCAAGTTTGGAGTGTAATATATAATACATACGTCATCATGACCTATCTCTGTTGTGGCAAATACTCTTATCTTTCGAAAAACGGATAAAATTGAGTCAAATGACATTCAACTTTGAAATTGAAAGCACGCTGTTTCTAATGAAACACACCAATCATCTAGCTTTTTGCCGTATAGCGGAAGCGCTCTCCTCTTTTTCGTGGCTTCACTGGTTAAACACGAATCGAAACACAGTGACAACGTTCTCCCTTTCTTAATTTCTGTGGTGGATATACTACTCATTGGGGGCCTCCGGCTATTGATCATAACGGTCTACCACAGAGAATGATGTATAACGCCCATCCCAGACAGTGCCATCGGCGCAGCGTTCACATAAGCGCACGATCGGCGCAATAGGTTTCGACTCTCCTTGGTGGTAAAGCCCCTGTTACACAGAGATTTACACTAATAGCAAATTCCCTTCTTTCGTGCAGATGTGTAGTAGAAGGACCTTTTAATTTTTTTTTCTGAGGAAGGGCCGCATCCCGAAAAGGGTAATCATCACATAATCTAAGAGATGCGTCACCAGATTGTCTGGTGAAAAGCTTTCTCGGAGAATGTTTTACCAAAGCCCCCCCCCCCCCCATGCTTAAAAAGCTGCCGTGACAGGTACGCTCAAGGCGTGACCAAACTTTGAACTGAATATATTATTCTTGCATCGGGAAGAGATTCAGCCCACGCAACGGACACAATACGGACACAATAAATTCAATTCGGATTGATCATTAAGTACTATACAAGAGAGTCACTTTCAGTTTAGTTTCGGAAAATGTCTGAAAAATAAGCGGACGGTTTAAATTTTCTCATCTACACAAAAAAAAATTGTATCAATATAAAGAGAAGGCATCTTCTCACTTGTAACAAAATATGCTCACTACGGAGACAATTTTAGGATGATTATTTCAATATTTTATTTCTGATTTTGGAAGATTGACAAAACGTAAGCTACAAATATTTGAAATCAAGAGGCAGCGTCTTCTTTCAGTTATTTTCTTTGCAAAGTAATTAAATAAATTATTAAAATAAATAATCTGGAGGGATATTAAAATAAATAATATGAAGGAAAAAAAGACTTTAATGCATGTTGTACCCGGTTTATCATTTATTTGCTTGTTGTTCCACTCTTTAGATATTTTCATTTTGACAACCAGAATGCACTCAGGCTGAGACATGGTCTTGTTTGATACACTGTGACCCTACTTAAAAGACTCCGTCGGTTTTGAAAAAAAAAAGAAAAAAAAAGAAAATTGCGATATTTTGGTTTTACCTGCATTAAGTTTACCCTTCCACTTCAAATCTTGATAACAATAGTAAAATACCTTTCCTTCCATCCTATCCGCGAATTCTCCTGGAGATCAGAAATATTGATTGAGACCCAAAATTAGCAATGTTTACCGTGTGGTAAGGCTTGTATGTTCAACATATATTGCAAATGTAACAGTTAGGTCCATAAAATCACAAAAATCCCAGCGCCTACAAAATAAAGCGACCAGTGACTCAGACAATACCTTAAAAATTTTGAAAAATTAATAATATTTCACACAAATCAAGACACCAGTTTCACTAAACCTCACGCGAAAAAACATACCTTCGCCTGATTTCATTTTTCTCTTGTTGTTTAGATTACAGACTGGTGGGATTTTGTTGCAATGAATAACTTACTTTTGGGGCAATTAAATAATTTCAAGCCGGGTTCGACGTCTCGAGCTGCTACTTTCTCACTTCCCGGGGAAACTGTAAAGCGCAACCCCTGGAAAATAAATGTCTCTGGAAAAAATCAATGAAATAATTTTCACATTTTTCTTCCAAAATTTGGTTTCCTGGTAACACGTAGAGTAATCGTAATAGCAAGCGTTTTCTTTCAAAGACATTTATTTTTTAAAAAAACTCATCGATTTTTGGTTTTGATTTGGAAAACTTTTGTAGAAAAAAGACCGTTAGGAAGAAGAAAAAGTCATCATCATACGGTAGCCTATATTTAATCCATCTCGTTTTCTCAGGTACACTCAAACCGATCTCTGCGTTTTTCTGAAGAGACAGTGTGAAATAAATTGAGTGTATAATATCATCGAAACGTAAGTGAGGGAGAATGACGGCAGGCGATCTAGACTGAAAAGCCACTCATCTGGCCTCTCTGCGCATACAAAAAAGCAAAAAGGGCGCGCAATACACTACAGTAAGTCCTAAAGTAATTAGCATCCGGTTATTGGCGCGAAACGTTAAGGACTTTCAAGTTTGGGAGGTGTAAATATACTAATACATACGTCATCTATGACCTATCTTCTGTTGTGGCAAAATACTCTTATCTTTCGAAAAAAAAACGGATAAATTTAAAAATTGATAAAATTGAGTCAAATGACATTCCAACCTTTGAAATGGAAAGCACGCTGTTGCTAATGATGAACACACACAATCATCTAGCTATTTTGACGTCTATAGGCGGAAAGACGCTCCTCATCTTTTCGTTGGCTGCCTCTTCACTGGTTAAACACTGAATCGAAAACACAAGTGGACAAACAGTTCTCCCTTTCTTTACATTTCTGTGGTGGTGGTGGGAATATACTCCTCATTGGCTGGGCCTCCGGCTATTTGATCCATAACGGTTCTACCACAGAGAATGATGTAATAACGCCCATCCCAAGACAGTGCCATCGGCGCAGCGATTACACATATAAGCGCACGTACCGGCGCAATAGGTTTCTGACTCTCCTTGGTGGAAAAGCCCCTGTAACACAGGAGATTACACTTAATAGCAAATTCCCTTCTTTCGTGCAGATGTGTGCAGGAAGAAGGACCTTTTAATTTTTTTTTCGTGAGGAAGGGCCGCATCCCGAAAAGGGTATAATCATCACATAGTTTAGGAGATTGCGTCACCAGATAGTGATCTATGGTTTAAAAGCTTTCTCGGGAAGATGTTTTTAATATCCAAAGCCCCCCCCCCCCACCATGCTTAAAAGCTGCCGTGACAGGTAACGCTCAAGGCGTGACCAAACTTTGAACTGAATATATTATTCCTTGCATCGGGGAAGAGATTCAGCCCACGCCAACGGACACAATACGGACACAATAAATTCAATTCGGATTGATCATTAAGTACTATACAAGAGAGTCACTTTCAGTTTAGTTTCGGAAAATGTCTGAAAAATAAGCGGACGGTTTAAATTTTCTCATCTACACTGTTACAAGACGACCCGTCAGAAACACCGGATTGAATCCATCGACGAGCGAATGGAAAGTTCCAGGAGAACTTCCAAAACTTCAACGCAAGCTCTTTCTAGAAAACTGTCGTAGAAGTGAGAACTGTTTACGTTATGTCGCAATTACAACATACTTTGTGTTCTAGAAGTTTCTATTAAGGAACGTTCTTCGTAAATTGCTGGACTGTGTACATCCATAGAAGTTTTCTGTTAAATTCTGGAGAGTTCTCGATAAAAAGCCTTGCATATAAAAGGCAGTTCAAACAACTATTCTGGCGAGATTTCAAACGAGGACCAGACTGTCACACTACTGAGATAAAAACATAAGCCGGCCAGCCACTGACACGGAACACTTGTGACTAAATTGCCTTACGCCGTTTCTCTACGCTGTGTATTGTATAATTGTTAATCATCAACATCAATCGCTAGACTTGTCGTTATTTCGCTCGTGGAAACCAGTTCCTACGCCTACAGCACCGCTTGCCAGGTACCACCACTGTGCCATCGTCATAGAGGGCATGCAACTACCAGCCCTTCTTGGACCAGACCATGTGCAAAGATTATGTAAAGGATTGTGAGTAAGTCTAAATTAATTTATTGTAAATTTAAGTAAGATAAGGAGATTTGTAAATAATCATTAAGTTGTTGAATATTAATCTCGTTTCTTCTGTGATCTTTCGCCTGTTATTGGTTTGACTCGCGACCACAAGGCCGTAAACAGAATTGGTGGCCCTAACATCCGGGAACGAAGATAATACTAGAAAATTCGAGAAATTTCTGTTTGTGAATCGTAAGCAACTGTGTTTGCCCAGACTTCTTATTTGTTTGTTGATGCTTGATATATATAACTTCAACAATGCCATTCCACTTAGATGAATTCGTGGGCTAGTCCCTCAGTCGAGGAAATAGATTCATTAAAGAAGTCTGAGATTGTAAAGGTCGCAAAACATTATGGCATTGGAATTTCAGCCTTTTAATGGCGAAAGGGACGAGATTTAAAAAACATGTTCTAGGAATATCTTGTGGGATGAAAGGATTCTGCTAGTACAGTATTGGAAACAGCTTCATCACGTTTTTTTTTTTTTTTTTTCTGCCAAAAACTGGGCAACACATTCCGAATTGAAAAGGCTTGAAATAGAATAGAAATGAGTAAGGGGAGGTTAGATTAAAAGAAAATGGAGAGAGAGAAAGGGAAAAAAGAGGAAAGGAGAAATGCAAAATGCCAAAAAGGAAAGGGAGAGGTAAAGATGAAGAAAGTAGAAAGAGGGAGGCCATAGAGAACATGAATTTAGTTGAAGCAACTAGAGTTAGGGGTTCATAAAAAGTCTCACAAAAGACCCTAAAATAGGACTTGGATTACTGGGGGATTCGATGTTTCTAAGCTACGTAAAAATTTGTCCCCAATTTCAGGAGGAATATGTTGGAGAAATTCTTTAGAACCATTTCGAAAAAGCTGGGTGATCAACTAAAGTGGCCAAGAGGGGAATAAATGGGCCATACTCATCCAGAAGTAATTTCACTGGCTAAGGCTCAAGAAGTGTAGTCCACTCTGTCCAAAATAGAGGACAGCAATGGATTACGATAAGGTTAATTAACGAAGGCCATATTACATAGCCTATGAATTGGTGCCCTGACCCCAGCTTATCGCCCAAAAATTTAGAAAGTATCGTTAAGGCGGATACACAAACATACGTTAGAGTTTGCTTATCCAAAAGAAAGGCTTTTCGATACAGATGGTGTGCTTCCAAAAAGGTTCTCCACATTTGACACTTTAAGACAACCTGATGCCTGGTCGAGGTAATTCAAAACGGTGTCGGGGAATGATGACATTAAGACTCACCTTGAGGAAAATAAGGTGACAACTTGAAGGAAAGTTGCAAAAATTTGGCTGATCAGTATGCTCTTATAGCCCATAAGTTTGGTAAAGTTGGGCTCAGACCGTCAAAACAAGGGTCAGTTTACTAGGCCAAATAAGAAATATGGCAATAAAGTAGTGGGCACAACAAGTAACAGTGGGATCTCAGTCTGGGTTTCTATCTCTCCAACAAATTGTCTGGTTTAAAAAACAACAGATTCGAGTCGTCAAAAAGAACGACCAGGTCAGCTCAAACAAAGCTGCTTTAAAAGACATAACGTTGTTGGGGTTTTTCTGTCACAAAATAAGGCCCACAACACAAACAATATGGCAAATTGCTTCACATATGGGCCAAAATTAAAGGAGACTGAACAACAGCTTTCTAAATGGCCTTAAGCCAATGTAGAGGAACTCTTCTGAGGTAGTCGTTGACTTTACGGCCTAATTCTAACGACAAAAATTAAGGAGAATACCTTCCATTTGTGTCTGAGGGGTTTATTTCCCTAGATGGGAATTCAGTTCAGTCTCATCCACCCGTCAAATTAAAATTTTGCGTGACACAGGCGCAACTCAGTCGTTGCTTCTTGATGGAGTTTTTTGCCATTATCGGACTCTACTTCCACAGGGGCAAATGTACTAATTCAGGGGGTTGAGTGTTGGGATTTATTTCTGTCCCTCTCCACAAAATTAATTTGAAGTCAGATTTAGTTTCTGGTCGGTTCATAGTAGGGTCAGACCTACTCTCTACCTGTAAGGGGGTTATCTCTGTTGCTAGGCAATGACCTAGCTGGTGGAAAGGTAGTAGCCAATGCAATTTTGACAGATAAACCATGTGATTATAACAACCAGAGCAATTAGAAAAGGAATTCAAATTTATTCCCTGCCTGTGCTGTCACTAGAGCTATGTCACAAAAGCTCGCTATGGATGATAATCTTAAACATCCACCCTCCAAAAGTGAGGGATACAGTTCCCAAAAGTGGAACAAGTAAGGAATCATGTAAGGATGATAATCTTAAACATCCACTCTCTAAAAATGATGGGTATGATTTCTGAAAATAAGGATGATAAACTTAATCATCCGCCCTCTAAACTGAGGAATTAGTTCCTAAAAAGGAACAACACTCCAAAAGAGGAGTCAGAGTCTGAAAAGATTCTAGTGAAAATATTCATGAAAGTGAAGATTCTTGGTATGATCTCACCTAATCTTTATGACTATCTTTAATGATAGTCAGGATTGTGAGGTCTCCTGGCCCCCACACATAGTGAGGGGGTGTAGAACAGGAAAATCAAAAATGTCTGACACACTCCACAGAGACCAGTTGTCAGTGCAACAACAACATGATGAAGAGCTTCAGCCATTAATAGCTGGTTGCACTCACTGAGGGATGAATCGAAAGGACGTCCCGTATGCTTTTATTTTAAGAAAATGTTTTGATGCGTAAATGGCGACCACCTGATGCACCATTAGATGAAGATTGGAGAGTTTACCATCAAATTGTGGTACCTAGGACCTATAGAAGGGAAAATACTGAGTATTGCTCATGAAATGCCATTTGCAGGGCACCTAGGAGTCAATAAGACTTACCACAGAATTCTAAATCACTTTTATTGGCCAAAACTTAAAAGTGATGTGGCCAAATTTTGTAGGACCCTGTCACTCATGTCAAATGGTTGGAAGCCGAATCAGAATATTCCGGCTGCACCCTTAAAAGCAATCCCTGCTTTTGGAAGAGCCGTTTAGTAGAGTCCATCATTGATTGTGTAGGTCCCCTACCTAAGAGTAGGGCAGGGCATCAGTATATATTTAACCATTATGTGTGCGTCTACGAGGTTTCCAGAGGCAATACTCTGAAGGAATATTAAGGCTCGGACAGTCTTACAAGCTTTAACTTAAATTTTTTCACATTGTTTGGGTTGCCAAAAAGAGATCCAATCAGATCAAGGGTCTAATTTCATGTCAACTGTATTCCAACAGATGTTATATGAGTTAGGCATAGACCAAATTAAGTCTTCGGCTTATCATCCTGAAAGCCAAGGGGCTTTAGAAAGGTTCACCAACATTGAAGAATATGTTAAGACATATTGTCATGATAATGAGAGAGATTGGGATGAAGGCATTCCATTTGTAATGTTTGCTGCCAGGGAGTCTATACAAGAGTCACTTGGGTTCAGTCCATTTGAACTTGTCTTTGGACACCACAGTTCGTGGACCATTGAAATTATTAAAGGAGAAGTGGTTATCAGATCCAGGTGAAGACATACATCTACTTGATTATGTATCCCGCTTTAAAGATCGTCTTCATGGAGCATGTGACCTTGACTCAGGAAAATCTGAGACACTCGCAGAAGAAAATGAAAGCGTGGGTTATGACAAGACCACTGTGGAAAAGAGAGTTTAAACCTGGTGATAAGGTGCTAGTGTTTTTTACCTGTTTCTGGTCAGCACTCCAAGCTCGCTTTCAAGGACCTTATGTCATTGAGAGGAAAGGTCAGTGACAACAGATTACGTCATTTTGACACCTGACAAGCATAAATCTAAAAAGAGTATGTCATATTAATTATGATGAAGAAATATTATGAAAGAGAAGATTGTGACATTTCTAAGGATGAAAGTGTACATGCTGTAAATATGAACATAATGATACAGGTGATCAAGTCGGTATATATATCAATGCTGATCATGAACTCAGTAATGATGAGATCAAGGCTAATAATGTTCCTGACATGTGTATTAAGTTACCAAAATTCTGATGGTGTTGAAAATCTCGACCAGAAATTAAGTCATCTGGATCACAAAGAAAAGTCAGAATGAAATCATTAATCTATGAATATGCATGCTTGTTCTCAGATGATCTACTAGGACAAATTTTGATTGAACATGATGTTGATGTGGGAGATGCCACACCAGTCAGGCAGCCATCCTTACCGAGTTAACCCTCGAAAACGACAACATATCAGGGATGAGGATCGGTATATATTAGACCATGACTTAATAGAACCTAGTAATAGGTGAATGGTTTTCCCTTGTATATTGGTCCCCAGCCAGACCCCCCAGGGGGGTACAGATTTTGTACTGATTACCGAAAGGTGAATGCAGTCACAAGAACGGATTCCTATCCGATACCCCGTATCGATGATTGCATTGATAGGATTGGGAAAGCTACGTATGTATCAAAGTTT
This sequence comes from Holothuria leucospilota, assembly GCA_029531755.1. Taxonomy (NCBI): domain Eukaryota; kingdom Metazoa; phylum Echinodermata; class Holothuroidea; order Aspidochirotida; family Holothuriidae; genus Holothuria; species Holothuria leucospilota. Next base: position 25,807,618 of record CM055965.1, read on the forward strand.
GACTTACTAAAGGGGTACTGGGAGATACCACTCACTGAGAGGGCTCAGAAAATCTCTGCATTCGTGACGCCAGATGGGTTATTTCAGTATAAGGTTATGCCGTTTGGTATGAAAAAATTCACAAATGACCTTTAAACGGTTAGTAAATAACCTTACGTCAGACTTAGAAAATTGTAAAGTATATATTGATGACCTTATTGTATACAGCAACTCGTGGGATGAACATGTACAACATGTTAAGGCATTATTTGACAAACTTGCCAAAGCTAATTTGACTGTCAATTTGGTCAAAAGTGAGATTGCTTGTGCTCATGTGATATACTTAGGGCATGTGGTTGGTCAGGGTAAAGTTAGACCAATTAAGGCTAAAGTTGAGGGCATTGACAAATTCCCTGCCCCAACTGATAAAAGGCAGCTCATGCGCTTCCTAGGCATGGCTGGTTACTACAGACGTTTTTGTCCGAATTTCTCTGACATTGCTGCACCACTGACAAAGTTGTTAAAGAAAAATGAAAAGTTTGATTGGACAGATAATTGCCGAGCAGCATTTGAATTATTGAAAAAGGCACTAATGAGTTCACCAGTGTTGATTGCTCCAGATTTTGAGAAGCAATTTAAGTTGGCAGTAGATGCCAGTGACAATGGCATAGGAGCAGTTTTGCTTCAAGCTGATGAGCATGGTGTTGATCACCCTGTTTGTTATTATTCTAAGAAATTTGACAAACACCAGAAAAATTATTCAACAATTGAAAAAGAGACATTAGCTTTGATACTGGGTCTTCAACACTTTGATGTTTATTTGGGAACTACTAGTTTCCCTATCACTGTATACACTGATCATAACCCTTTGACATTTTTATCTAAGATGAAGAATAAGAATCAAAGATTGATGAGGTGGAGTTTATTTCTGCAATAATGTAGATATTAAGCACATTAAAGGGAAAGACAATGTTGTACCAGACTCTTTGCCAAGAATTTGATTTGATGCAGTATGTTGAAGATATCACTGTAAGTTTTGAAATTTTGTGTTAACTACAGCACACTGTGTATTGATGATGTTACTGTATTCATGTATCATCACCTAGCAAGACAAGTTGTATGTTATGATTATACCTTCCATGGAATTTTGGACTACATACTGTACATACTGTAGTTATTACTGTAAAGTTATACATGTAAATACTGTAACTTTAAGTTTTGTCCGAGACGTCCAAACTTTTTTTCAAGGGCGGGGGAGTGTTACAAGACGACCCGTCAGAAACACCGGATTGAATCCATCGACGAGCGAATGGAAAGTTCCAGAGAATTCAACTTCAACGCAGCCTTTCTAGAACTGTCTAGAAGTGAGAACTGTTTACGTTATGTCGCAATTACAACTACTGTGTGTTCTAGAAGTTTCTATTAAGGAACGTTCTCGTAATTGCTGGACTGTGTACACTAGAAGTTTCTGTTAAATTCTGGAGAGTTCTCGAATAAAAGCCTTGCATATAAAAGGCAGTTCAACAACTATTCTGGGAGAGATTTCAACGAGACCAGACTGTCACACTACTGAGATATCATAAGCCAGCCACTGACACTGAACACTTCTGATAAATTGCCTTACGCCGTTTCTACGCTGTGTATTGAGATTGTTATCATCCATCATCGCTAGCCTTGTCGTTATTCGCTCGTGGAACCAGTTCCTACGCTACAGCACGCTGCAGGTCCACCACTGTGCCATCGTCAACGTGCATGCACTACCAGCCCTTGGACCAGACCATGCAAAGATTAGGTAAAGGATTGTGAGTAAGTCTAATTAATTATTGTAAATTTAAGTAAGATAAGGAGATTGTAAATAATCATTAAGTTGTTGAATATTAATCTCGTTCTTCTGTGATCTTTCGCTGTTATTGGTTTGACTCGCGACCACAAGCCGTAACAACACAAAAATAAATTGTAACGACCACCATGTATCAATATAAAGAGAAGACATCTTCTCACTTGCAACAAAATATGCTCACTACGGAGACAATTTTAGGATGATTATTTCAATATTTTATTTCTGATTTTGGAAGATTGACAAAACGTAAGCTACAAATGTTTGAAATCAAGAGGCAGCGTCTTCTTTCAGTTATTTTTTTTTGCAAAGTAATTAAATAAATTATTAAAATAAATAACATGGAGGGATATTAAAATAAATAATATGGAAAGACTTTTCCATGCATGTATTTATTTGCTTGCTGTTCCACTCTTTATGATATTTTCATTGTCTGACAACGAATGCGACTGCTGAGCCATGCTTGTTTGATATCACTGTGACCCCTATAAGACTCCGTCGGTTTTGAAAAATTGCAGATATTTTGGTTTTTACCTTCATTTAAGTTTACTCCACTCTCAAAATCTGATAACAATAGTAAAATACCTTTCTTCCCTCCTACTCCGAGAATTTTCCTCCTTGGAGATCAGAAATATTGAGAGACCAAAATTAGCAATGTTTACCGTGGTAGGCTTGTCTGTTCAACATATATTGCAAAATGTAACAGTAGGTCCATAAAATCACAAAATCTCCAGCGCCTACAAAATAAGCGACCAGTGACTCAGACAATACCTTTCATAAAATTTTGAATATTTCACACAAATCAAGACATTTTCACTTCAACTCACGGAAAATACCTTCGCCTGATTTTCATTTTTCTCGTGTTAGATTACAGATTGGTGGATTTTGTTGCAATAACTTACTTTTGGGGCAATTTCAAGCCGTTTTCGACGTCTCGAGCTGTACTTTCTCTACTTCCCGGGGAAACTGTAAGCCAACCCCTGAAAATAAAATGTCTTGGAAAAAATAATGAAATAATTTTCCATTTTTCTTCCAAAATTTGTTTCCTGGTAACACTTAGAGTAATCGTAGCAAGCGTTTTCTTTCAAAACATTAAAACTCATCGTTTTCTTGGTTGATTTGGAAAATTTTGAGAAAAGACCGTTGGAAGAAAAAGTCATCATCATACGGTAGCCTATAAATCCATCTCGTTTCTCAGGTACACTCAAACGATCTCTGCGTTATGAGAGACAGTGAAATAAATTGAGTGTAAATATCATCGAATCATAAGTGAGGGAGAATGACGCCAGGCGATCTAGACTAAAGCCACTCATTTGGCTCTCTGCGCAACAACAAAGCAAAGGCGCGCAATACACTACAGTGCGTTTTAACATTAGCCTCAGTTATTGGAGAAACGTAAGGCTTTCAAGTTTGGAGTGTAATATATAATACATACGTCATCATGACCTATCTCTGTTGTGGCAATTACTCTTATCTTTCGAAAAACGGATAAAATTGAGTCAAATGACATTCAACTTTGAAACTGAAAGCACGCTGTTTCTAATGAAACACACCAATCATCTAGCTTTTTGCCGTATAGCGGAAGCGCTCTCCTCTTTTTCGTGGCTTCACTGGTTAAACACGAAGCGATACACAGTGACAACGTTCTTCCTTTCTTAATTTCTGTGGTGGATATACTACTCATTAGGGGCCTCCGGCTATTGATCATAACGGTCTACCACAGAGAATGATGTATAACGCCCATCCCAGACAATGCCATCGGCGCAGTGTTCACATAAGCGCACGATCGGTGCAATAGGTTTCGACTCTCCTTGGTGGTAAAGCCCCTGTTATACAGAGATTTACACTAATAGCAAATTCCCTTCTTTCGTGCAGATGTGTAGTAGAAGGACCTTTTAATTTTTTGTTTTTTTTTTTTCTGAGGAAGGGCCACATCCCGAAAAGTGTAATCATCACATAATCTAAGACATGCGCCACCAGATTGTCTGGTGAAAAGCTTTTTCGGAGAATGTTTTACCAAAGCCCCCCCCCCCCCCCCCATGCTTAAAAAGCTGCCGTGTCCGGTACGCTCAAGGCGTGACCAAACTTTGAACTGAATATATTATTCTTGCATCGGGAAGAGATTCAGCCCACGCAACGGACACAATACGGACACAACAAATTCAATTCGGATTGATCATTAAGTACTATACAAGAGAGTATCACCTCAGTTTAGTTTCGGAAAAATGACTGTAAAAATAAGAGCGGACGGTTTAAATTTTTCTCATCTACACAAAAATAAATTGTAACGACCACCATGTATCAATATAAAGAGAAGACTTCTTTCTCACTTGCAACGAAATATGCTCACTACGGAGACCATTTTAGGATGATTTATTCATATTTTATTATTTCTGATTTATGGAAGATTGACAAAAACGTAAGCTACAAATGTTTGAAATCAAGAGGCAGTTCGTCTTCTTCTTCAGTTATTATTTTTTTGGGGGGGGGAAAAAGTAATTAAATAAATTATTAAAATAAATAACATGGAGGGATATATAAAATAAATAATATGGAAAGACTTTTCCATGCATGTATTTATTTGCTTGTTTGTTGTTCCACTCATTTATGATATGTTTCATTGTTCTGACAACGAATTTTGCGACTGCTGAGCCATGCTTGTTGATATCAATGTGACCCCTATAAGACTCCGTCGGTTTTTGAAAATTGCAGATATTTTGGCTTTTATTACCTTCATTTAAGTTTACTCCACTCTCAAATCTGATAACATAGTAAAATACCTTTCTTCCCTCCTACTCGAGAATTTTCCTCCTTGGAGATCAGAAATATTGAGAGACCAAAAATTAAGCAAATGTTTTACCGTGTTAGGCTTGTCTGTTCAACATATATTGCAAAATGTAACAGTAAGGTCCGATAAATCACAAAATCTCCAGCGCCTACAAAATAAGCGACCAGTGACTCAGACAATACCTTTCATAAAATTTTGAATATTTCACACAAATCAAGACATTTTCACTTCAACTCACGGAAAATACCTTCGCCTGATTTTCATTTTTCTTGTGTTAGATTACAGATTGGTGGATTTTGTTGCGATAGCTTACTTTTGGGGCAATTTCAAGCTGTTTTCGACGTCTCGAGCTGTACTTCCTCTACTTCCCGGGGAAACTGTAAACCAACCCCTGAAAATAAAATGTCTTGGAAAAAATAATGAAATAATTTTCCATTTTTCTTCCAAAATTTGTTTCCTAGTAACACTTAGAGTAATCGTAGCAAGCGTTTTCTTTCAAAACATTAAAACTTATCGTTTTCTTGGTTGATTTGGAAAATCTTGACGAAAGAACGTTGGGAGAAAAAGTCATCATCATACGGTAGCCTATTTAATCCATCTCGTTTCTCAGGTACACTCAAACGATCTCTGCGTTATGAGAGACAGTGAAATAAATTGAGTGTAAATATCATCGAAACATAAGTGAGGGAGAATGACGCCAGGCGATCTAGACTGAAGCCACTCATTTGGCTCTCTGCGCAACAACAAAGCAAAGGCGCGCAATACACTACAGTACGTCCTAACGTTAGCCTCAGTTATTGGCGAAACGTAAGGCTTTCAAGTTTGGAGTGTAATATATAATACATAAAACCCGTTTTTTTTCCCCATCATGACCTATCTCTGTTGTGGCAAATACTCTTATCTTTCGAAAAACGGATAAAATTGAGTCAAATGACATTCAACTTTGAAATTGAAAGCACGCTGTTTCTAATGAAACACACCAATCATCTAGCTTTTTGCCGTATAGCGGAAGCGCTCTCCTCTTTTTCGTGGCTTCACTGGTTAAACACGAAGCGATACACAATGACAACGTTCTTCCTTTCTTAATTTCTGTGGTGGATATACTACTCATTAGGGGCCTCCAGCTGTTGATCATAACGGTCTACCACAGAGAATGATGTATAACGCTCATCCCAGACAATGCCATCGGCGCAGTGTTCACATAAGCGCACGATCGGCGCAATAGGTTTCGACTCTCCCTGGTGGTAAAGCCCCTGTTATACAGAGATTTACACTAATAGCAAATTCCCTTCTTTCGTGCAGATGTGTAGTAGAAGGACCTTTTTATATATTTTTTTTTCTGAGGAAGGGCCACATCCCGAAAAGGGTAATCATCACATTATCTAAGAGATGCGCCACCAGATTGTCTGGTGCTCAGCTTTTTGGAGAATGTTTTACCAAAGCCCCCCCCCCATGCTTAAAGAGCTGCCGTGACATGTACGCTCAAGGCGTGACCAAACTTTGCACTGAATATATTATTCTTGCATGGGGAAGAGATTCAGCCCACGCAACGGACACAATACGGACACAATAAATTCAATTCGGATTGATCATTAAGTACTATACAAGAGAGTCACCTTCAGTTTAGTTTCGGAAAATGTCTGAAAAATAAGCGGACGGTTTAAATTTTCTCATCTACACAAAAATAAATTGTAACGACCACCATGTATCAATATAAAGAGAAGACATCTTCTCACTTGCAACAAAATATGCTCACTACGGAGACAATTTTAGGATGATTATTTCAATATTTTATTTCTGATTTTGGAAGATTGACAAAACGTAAGCTACAAATGTTTGAAATCAAGAGGCAGCGTCTTCTTTCAGTTATTTTTTTTGCAAAGTAATTAAATAAATTATTAAAATAAATAACATGGAGGGATATTAAAATAAATAATATGGAAAGACTTTTACATGCATGTATTTATTTGCTTGCGGATAAAATTGAGTCAAATGACATTCAACTTTGAAGTTGAATGCACGCTGTTCGTAATAAAACACACCAATTATCTAGCTTTTTGCCGTATAGCGGAAGCGCTCTCCTCTTTTTCGTGGCTTCACTGGTTAAACACGAAGCGATACACAGTGACAGCGTTCTTCCTTTCTTAATTTCTGTGGTGGATATATTACTCATTAGGGGCCTCCAGCTGTTGATCATAACGGTCTACCACAGAGAATGATGTATAACGCCCATCCCAGACAGTGCCATCGGCGCAGTGTTCACATAAGCGCACGATCGGCGCAATAGGTTTCGACTCTCCCTGGTGGTAAAGCCCCTGTTATACAGAGATTTACAAATAGCAAATTCCCTTCTTTCGTGCAGATGTGTAGTAGAAGAACCTTTTAATTTTTTTTTTTTTCTGAGGAAGGGCCACATCCCGAAAAGGGTAATCATCACATAATCTAAGAGATGCACCACCAGATTGTCTGGTGCTCCGCTTTTTCGGAGAATGTTTTACAAAACCCCTCCCCCCCCCCCAAGCTTGAAAAGCTGCCGTGACAGGTACGCTCAAGGCGTGACCAAACTTTGCACTGAATATATTATTCTTACATGGGGAAGAGATTCAGCCCACGTAACGGACACAATACTATCTAATTCAATTCGGATTGATCATTAAGTACTATACAAGAGAGTCACTTTCAGTTTAGTTTCGAAATATGTCTGAAAATTAAGCGGAGGTTTTTTATTTTCTCATCTACACAAAAATAACTTGTAACGACCACCCTGTATCATATTACGATAAGCTACATCTTCTCACTTGCAAACAAAATATGGCTTCACTGACGGATAGACGATTTTTAGATGATTATTTTCAATCATTTTATTTCTGATTTTGGGAAGATTGACAGAACGATAAGCTAACAAATGTTTGAAATCCAAGAGGCAGCGTCTTCATTTCAGTTAGTTTTCTTTGCAAAGTAATTAAAGAAATTAGTAAAATAAATAACATGGAGAGATATTAAAATAATAATATGGAAAGACTTTTTCCAGCATGTATTTATTTGGTTTGTTGCTGTTTTCCACTCTTATGATATTTTTCCATTGTCTGACAACGAATGCGACTGCTAGTGCTCATGCTTGTTTTGATATCAATGTGACCCCTATCAGACTCCGTCGGTTTGAAAAATTGCAGATTTTTTGGTTTTATGACTTCATTTAGTTTACGCCACTCTCAAAATCTGATAACAATAGTAAAATACCTTATCTTCCCTACTACCTCCGAAGAATTTTCCTCCTTGGAGATCAGAAATATTGAGCAACGAAATTTAGCAATGTTTACCGTGTTAGGCTTGGTCTGTTTCAACATATATTGCAAAATTGTAACAGTAGGTCCATAAAATCACAAAATCTCCAGCTCCTACAAAATACGCGACGCAGTGACGTCAGACAATACCTTTCCATAAACATTTTGAATATTTCATACACAAATCACAAGACATTTTTCACTTCAAACTCACGGAAAATACCTTCGCCCTGAGTTTTCATTTTTTCTCGTTGTTAGATTATCAGGTATTGGTGGATTTTGTTTGCAATAGAGCTTACTTTTGGGACATTTCAAGCTGTTTTTTCGACGTCCTCGAGCTGTACTTCCTCTACTTCCCCGGGGAAACTGTAACCAACGCAACCCCTGAGAATAAAATGTCTTGGAAAAAAAAAATAATGAATCATTTGCCCATTTTTTCCATGACAAAATTATGTTTCCTCCTGGTAACACTAAGAGTAATCATAGCAAGCGTTTTTCTTGTCAAAACATTAAAAACTCATACGTTTTCCTTGTGTTGAATTTGGAAAATTTTGGGGAAAAAGAAAAGACCGTTGGAAAAGAGAAAAAGTCATCATCATACGGTAGCCTATAAATCCATCTCGTTTCCTACAGGTACACTCAACCGATCTCTGCGTTATGAGAGACAGTGAATAAATTGAGTGTAAATATCAATCGAAACATAAGTTGAGGGGAGAATGACTCCATGGCTATCTAGACTGAGAGCCTACTTCATTTGTGGCCTCTCTGCGCAACAACAAAGCAAAGGCGCGGCATACACTACGTGTTACGCCCTAACGTTTAGCGGGTCAGTTATTGGCGAATACGTAAGGCTTTCCCAGTTTGGAGTATGTAATCATTATATATACTATACCGGTACTTATCATCATGACCTATCTCTGTTTGTGGCAATTACTCTTATCTTTCGAAAAACGTATAAAATTGAGTACACATGACATTCACTTGTTTGAAGTGTAATGCACAGCTGTTCGTAATAAAAACACACCAATTCTCTAGCGTTTTGCCGTATAGCGGAAGCGCTCATCCTCTTTTTCGTGTCTTCACTGGTTTAAACACGAAGCGATACACAGTGACACAGCGCGTTCTTCCTTTCTTAATTTCTGTGGTGGATATATTACTCATTAGGGGCCTCCGGCTATTGATCATAACGGTCTAACCATAAACAGAGAAAATGATGTATAACGCCCATCCCATACAGTGCCATCGGCGCAGTGTTCACATAAGCGTCTATCTATCGCGCAATAGGTTTCCGACTCTCCCCTTGGGTGGTAAAGCCCTTCTGTTATACAGAGATTTTACAAATATGCAAATTCATATCCCAGCTTTTAATAAAAACTGAATGCAGATTTAGTAACTTCAGAGTAAACAATTTTAGGTTATACTGAAAACTAAGTTTCAAAAAGCATTTCCTGTAAATTGGTACCAATATATACTAGAAATTCATTGTTAAACTTGGAGAAGAGATAGCTTCAATAATGGTAAAATATGCTGTATACATATACTGCAAACTATACTGTAGGTCCTCAGTTCATAAATTTCCTCAGAATCATGTGGAATTTACAATGGGCAGAATACCTTGTGGCTACTTAAGTCAACTGCTCAGCTATTTATGTTGTTTGCAGAATATACCTGAAGAGGTTTCAAATCAGCTGTCCAATCCAGGTCCTTGTCCTGCCAAGGCATTTGTTTAGCAAAGCTATTAAAAGCAGTGGTGCTGAGGCAGGTCCAAGCCTTTTGAAAAATGGACAATGATTGGGAAATGTTTCTTCCCAACTCCTTTCCATGAATAAGTTGTTTGAATGGTAAGGTATGCTCAAGGGTTGGGTTTGGAAAGATTTCTACTGTATACATGTTTTTTTTTTTTTCATTGTATCCAAAGCACTACAAACATGTAACATAGTAAAGAGTGAAAACAGAAACTCAATGGTCCAACTTTCACCTTCACCAGGGATTTTTGTGTTGATATAGTCTTACTGTAATAAACAGTGCAATTTATACACTTCATTTAACAGCATGTATCTTGTTTTTAATGTCCTGTACTGTATCGCTTAGAATAAGCTGTAATGATGATGCTTGAGGTACCTCTGGAAAAACTGGAACTCCTGGGTTCTTAATGACTGTGAATGGTTACCTGATCTAGATTTAAAGTACTGACCAGACACATACACACACACAACCACCCACCCATACACGCTCAAGCAAAAAAAAAAAAATACACTTGTAGTTAAATACTTTTGCTACTATCCCCTTGTATTCATAGAAAATCTTTGCAAACAAAGGAACAGTATGAGAACATTTATTTTTCTAGAAAATAAGGTTAAAACAACACAACTACAAGAAGCCATTCCTGGGAGAATAATCTCCATTCTTCATGGCATTTCTTTCTTTAACAACTCCTAATGCTCAATCAAGGAGGAGAATGTCCTCCCACTTTATTGCTTCTATCTACATTTCTCCATTTGCTTGTTTATCCATACTGTTGTGCATTGGACCTGCAAGAATAATAAGTTTAGAAAGCATATGGCATAATACTGCATAGCTGCCAGGGAATAATTTTATCCTGTAATCACATCGCATTTTGCTACACAAGATGGACAAATTGCTACACAGATGCAAAATTGTGTAGCCTAGCAGATTTTGTACATACAACATTAACGTTAGGGTTTTTAATGATTTTATGATAGAGAAGCCCAGAAACCTCAAAAGTGCTAAGCAAATTTTCATCACTAAATTATTTCCTGGCTGCACAGCTCTGCATACATGTAAGCACTATATTAGTATATATACACCATGGCTTGGATATCCTGTGCTTCTGGGCTTAATTTCCTTCAGGGAGCAACTAAACTCACTTGAGTCCAGTGGAAACTCCCTGCTCTTATGGTAAACAAGAAAACCTCTGGCATCTTGCCAAGCTCTCCTACTGTGCATGCTGCAAGTGCAAATGAAGCATTCAGTGTAGTTCAACTTCCAACTACACCAGGTCAGCTACAGTGCAAATGAAGTAATATGGCTTCAACCACAGCGCTAATTACAATATGGACTTCAAGTTCAAAGGTATCAAGATATGTAAACTGAGATTTCATCATGGACTGCATTTTACTTTACAGTTGTGACAGTATAAACATAAAGTAAATTACATACAATACAGCCTATAGCAGAATCAACTACTTTTCAAAATATCCCATGATATAACACTGCATTCTGAGATAAAGATTTAATCAATAAAGACCTATTGGTAGAGTAGTATGGACTGGCCATCATTCATCAAGAAGGGTCACTATTAAAAGTATTGTAAAGATGCAGATTGTGTAGGGTGCAGCATACATACAGTATGCAAGATTTCCTCTGAAATCACTCACTAAGAGCTACTCTTCTACTACAGTATTATACTTTATTTACAAATACCAATTTAACAGTATCAAATTATGGCAAATACACTTGAGGTCATGCGTGAAAAAAGCTGAGAAGCCACGGTAAGAGGGAAGTAAAGCGGCTGCTTGTCAGGAAATTTGGATATTTGGAAGCAAGTTTTAGTAATTGGCAGGAAATTGATCTCTTTCGTACATCAAAATACAGAAGGAATTGTGAAAAATTTGACTTTAGACCTGAGAAATAATCATTTTCCCAGCCCTAATATCTGTAACTCATATCATGGAAGGATTAGGGCTCTGTCTCTCCGTCATGGTAAGGTGGGTTTTTCATAGAAGAGGAATCTATATGATGCTGCTGCCTGAACTGACCATACCCAAATATGATCTGTACTTTGAAAAGAAATTGCAAATGACAGCAAATTCTAAAGACTCATTACACCAAGGAAGGCTTCTTACTGCTTAAGCCATGTCATACAATAGCACTTTGTACAAAACATACTGGATGATTCACCTAATCCCCATGTGACAACCATTGTGAAGACATTACCAACTATGATAAACAATCTAATATACAGTGTATCTCAAATATTTAATATTTATAGATAAGATAAGCATACATAAAACCACACATTTGGCACAGCGGCATTTCTCATCTTATCTTCAAACGCTAAACTGCAACTTGCGCAAAATATAAACAAAGAATTTAACCAATGATAGAAATAAATCAGCTGTCTTATGTAGCTTTTAACTTCAGCCCTTTCTAGACCTTCTTGTAGTGTGTAAAATAAAAGGCAATACAAAAATTCACATATTGGTGCTGAGTATGTTTTTGAATGGAGGGGGAAAAATTTCCAAGATCATTTCAATTCCTGGGTAGTTACAAAATTCCCAAGATCTTGGGTAAATTCCCAACCACTGGAGCCACTGTTTGAGAGTTCAAGTGCAGTACGTTCCACAGACCTCTAAGGCATGCATATACATGTATACAAGAGCTGTTACTGATCATCACTTTCAAGTAGGACAACCTATTTTTGTAGGTACCAAATACTCCATGGTAAAATTATGTTTCTTTGATTGATACCATTGATTTTAATAGTCTTTTCATTTAGCACTTATTCCTTTGGAAGTAGTTGCGCAATATCTTTGTTCACTATATATGATTACAACAAAGTGTTGTCTAACAGTTCTATAGACTACAATAGCACATGGGAAATGATAACAAGTGGGGCTTAAAGATTGTGACAAGTCTCAAACATGGCAGATATACTTTGCTATTCGCTCATAAAAACAAATGCATTGTGAGTAAGCCTGGGCAGAATAGAGGCTTTGCAATTACGTCACGGGTTCGCCATGCTGGAGGACACTCATGCCAAGAACACATGAGTAGTATGCTGAACGCGCCGCACAGTGTGCCCTGTGGTATACGCGGTTTGTACACATTCCTTGACCAAGCGCGTCGAGTGTGGTGTACTACGAAGGTACATGTACTCCAACATGGCGCCAGGGAGTATTATGACGTCATATGAAAAGCCTCTATTACCAAACTCTTACAACTTCAGAGTCATGGTGCTTGATAGGGTTGTTACGATATGACGATATTGGCAAAAAATATCGATATCGGATTTTGCTCTCGATATCGTTTATGACAACGCCTAAACGATATCGTGAAAATCCATGCATGAAACACCCCCATAAACTTCAAGAGCGGCGTAGAATAACTTGACAGGTTGTCAAATTAAGCTTTGTTTTACTTTTTTAACATGAGCATAAAAAAGAGCGATATTAATGCAGAATATTCAGTAAATAAACCTGCAAGATCGCACGCCAGATAAAGTGACCCAAAGAGCAAGCATGTCGAGTGTTCCCACACTAACACGGGATCGCTGCATTGCATAAAGTGTAAAATGTTTGTACAGTATGTGCCTACTGTACATTGTGAGTTACGAGTGGAGGGACCGAGTGAAGTGTTGCACGGGTAACCGACTAACCGACGATCTCTACGAATTCTGTAACCCGTTTCCAAATTTACATCCCAACTGCTTAAAAACGTTGCTCAAGAAAAAATCATTCCCAATTAATGACTTCTTCATTGTTCTTTTTGATTAAATTCCCAGCTTAAAAAAGTAAATAAAATAATCCGGTCATGTTACCACAATCATTGTTCAGTAGGCTATATAAACTGAGCTTAGGACCCACTTCCCAAGCGAATCATTTGTGCTCACTGTCCGTGAAAAACATCGCAAGGTCATCGTTACGTAGAAGCTTGATGACAAGATTCTGGTGTCAGCTATTGGCTGTTCAATAGCCTAATTGGTTCGAGTAAACTGCCGAAAAGTAGCCGCCTGGGACTACATCCAAGTTTCCATTAACCAAAATGTCAACCAGTTCAATTGTTCAAATGTTTCATAAAACATGGAAATTTTCCGTATCTCATTCCCCCGCCCCTTCAGAGAGAAGAATAAAAACACCAACAGTTTACAGTATTCATGAAATTACGTTTGCAGTCAATCCACTCCCCATGCTTGTCAGTATTAGCATGGCCGTACGGGACTGTTTTTCTAATTAGGGAGGGCGGTGATTTTTGCACGACTCCGACCTAAGTCACCTAATACAACTGTTCAATTTTCCGCCCGCCGACTGAGTCAAAATATCTGCCCGATTTTGTCACTTCTGGCATTTCGGGGGGGGGGGGGGGGCGGCCGTCCCCAGCCCCGGCCCGTACGGCCATGAGTATGAGATAAATAACAATTGCTTCTGGATATAGACCTACGATGTTGTACAAAAACAGTTGTCACATTCAGTAGGCTGGCATGAGCGCAAGAGGGCCGATAGTCAAAAGTAGTAGGCCTAGCCTATACTGTACTAAACATCTCGAGTGTACCTGAATTGCAGACACCTCAATTAATGGTTTAAATTTGTCACTATAATGTAAATCAACTGAGTGCCATGTGTTAAGTTCTAAGATGGGGCTATTAATACTATAAATGTTCAGGAAAAGTTACGGCCCGAGCCATTATATTAAAACTGGTAAGCACCAAAATGGCGCTCGTGCGAAGTTACGATAGATTGAAGGGTGGCCAAATTTAATCCGCAGGGCTACGTACAGAGAACAGCAGCCTACCGAATAGCATAATAGAGACTTTCGCAAAGGCAATACTACACATCGCCAGATTGGATGGGTGAAGGGTTTACGTACGTCATTCTTGAGTGTACTAAGATCAGACCGAGCCGTATATTCCTCGCTCTGCGTGCAGGGAGATGCTGCTTTAGTTCTAGTGACATGCTTACTGTAAAAACATGCATGTACAGTACACAATACACGTGGCATTTCAAGGGAATTTCCGCAACATTTACTGTAACTCGTGCACGATAAGGGAAGATTCCAAACTCTTAGAATAGATGCAAAAGGACCTCGAACTGTTTTGGCTTGCGATTGGTCGAAATTAACGTGCTAGAAGATGTCCCTAAAACAATCTGGGAAAGTTACAGCTGGGACCCTGTGAAGTATTAAGTTTCTTTGATTGATATTTTTTAGTAATATTTGTTTCGTTTATCAGTAATTTTTGTTTAGAAATGAAACAAAACGATTTTTTCTGGACATATTCTGAATGCCAAGCCTCTCTAAATACGATCTAATTTGAGGGTCTTTGGGTTCAAATTACCAGTTAGACTTGGCGCTTATTTCTGACGCCGAACGGCAGATCACAGGCCCAAACCGGTGATCTGTTCACCACTAATGTATACTAAGCTCTCATCTTTTTTCGTATTCGGTATTTTTGGCTTCGTCTGCAAGTCGCAGCAGAAAATAACGGTACACAGTGTTCGGGAAAAATTTTTACGGTACCGTACCCCCGCTGCTACGTAGGGCAGTCATTTGATCACAAATTTTTCGGCTTTGAGGCGGCCATGCTGAGGTTTGTAGCACTATCGCGGCCGCTATGCAGTGGCCGGAACCAAAAACATTTGACATGGTGGCTTGATTACACGATATCGCAATATCGTTTGGGAATTGAAGGAAAAGTTTTTGCGATATCGATATCGAAAAGTTCATATCGCAACAACCCTAGTACTTGATTAGGATTCTAGAAGTGACTCCACTTTCCTTCAAGACACAACTCTTGGGGAATTTTGATACTGTCAAAACATGCACGAAAATCCTGTTTGGTGGCTTAAATTTGTGTTCTTGTTTAAGTTTTTGTAACTTTTAATGAACTATTTCAAACACGCTAATTTATCTTTGTCTTTATTTGATCACTTGTTTTCAACAACAATACTGATACCTGAAACCAAAAACAATACCAGCAAAATTTCTTTATGGCAACAAAGTTCCTCCATATTAAGTCCCTGACTGTAATTGACATGTTACATAATTATTTCAGCATATTTACATATTGATAATTATACACATGGTAGAGTTACTTTATTGTGTAATATATCTTCTAACGTGTGTGAATAAGATGACACAGGTAATATTCTATTCACTGTTGTTGAACTCTTGGATAAGATGCATCTCTCATCTCTCATACAGGTTCTTTTTAACTTTGTCAAATGATATGAAAACGAACGCATGCAGTCATATTCTAAACTAATGCTTATGACGTGTAAGAAAGTTTGAAAAGGTACAGTATGGTGCATGAAGAATACAGCTGGCACTGTATATATCTAACCAGAAAGCCAAAAGGTTTTGTGATTCCTTGCCAAAAGGGGGGTGCTTTGTTACACTGAGGTTCATCCATCAAATTTATACTTCTCTACTTCATCATTTTTTATGATGTGGTCACAATTTCACCCTTGCTCACATCAGCTCATGCCACATGACCTTTGAACCAAAACTTAAATAACCAAAAAAATGAAAAAAAAAAAGTTTTTGAACTTCAACCTCTGATGACCTTTGACCTCTGCCAAAAACAATACGGTTCTCCCCCTGACATGACAAATCTACATACCAACTATGAAAAGTGTTGGTCATTCCTACTTCAAAATATCACGATTACAAGGTTTTTGGACTTTGACCTCAGGTGACCTCGAATGACCTTTGACCTCTGCCAAAAACAATAGGGTTCTCCCCTTGACATGACAAATCTACATACCAACTATGAAAAGTGTCGGTCATTCCTACCTCGAGATATCACGATTACAAGGTTTTGGGACTTTGACCTCTGGTGACCTCAAATGACCTTTGACCTCTGCCAAAAACAATAGGATTCTTCCTCTCACCACAATGCATCTACATACCAAGCATGAAATCTATCCAAGCTTTCTAACTTGAGATATCATGTAAACAAGGTTTTCAGATTTTGACCCCTGGTGACCCCAGATAACCTTTGACCTCCACCAAAAACAATAGGGTTCTTCCTCTCACCACAATGCATCTACATACCACGCATGAAATCTATACAAGCTTTCTAACTTGAGATATCGTGTAAACAAGGTTTTCAGAGTTTGACACCCGGTGACCCCAGATGACCTTTGACCTCCACCAAAAACAATAGGGTTCTTCCTCTCACCACAAGGCATCTACATACTACGCATGAAATCTATCCATGCTTTCTAACTTGAGAAATTGTGTAAACAAGGTTTTCAGATTTTGACCCCCGATGACCCCAGATGACCTTTGACCTCCACCAAAAACAATAGGGTTCTTCCTCTCAATATGGGCCATCTATGTACCAAGTTTGAGAACTGTCCAACTTTCCCTTCTTGAGATATCATGTAAACAAGCAAAGCCGTCACATACACGCCCACGCACACACGATATCACCATGGCATAGATTCCTTGCCTGCCTTCGGCAAGGAATCAAAAAATCAGACTGACTTTGAAATATGTTTGACCGTGACCACCTTTTGCTACAGTACAAACAGGAAAGTAGGATAAGAGCTTGGAGAGTTTTAAGTCAGTTATCCATAAAACATATTGCACTGCTGGTTATGGGTTATTTGTACAAGTTTGAGAATAAAAATCTTACCATATCTGAGCTCCATAGTACTGCCTTCTTAACAAGCTTGACAAAACTCTGGGAAACATTCCTCTCAAACTGCAAAAACAACAAAAGGAAAACAAGAATCTTTTAATGAATATGTAGAGCTGAGAATACAGGATATACAGATGAGTGTATTACGTAAAGGTGAGGGCTCAAGATATTGGCTTAGGGACTTAATGGGATGGGTTGGTTAAGAATTACATACTTGCTGGTACATATTCTAGTTGACAATGCACAGTTTATATAACATGCCCAGTCCATCCACAATAAAGCAGGGCTTGACATAAGGTTCAAAAAGGGCACAGAAAAAAATGCCTTTTGTATGGCAAATCAGAAGGGCACTACAGCAAAAATGATATGACGGAAGAGTATGACAACATTTTGCATCCGTAAGATTGAAAACTTTGTATTGCCCACGTGGTTGATATCCTGCACAAATACAATTATTGCCCTCCAAGAGAGAAGTCACATATATGCACATTTGTTACCCCTTTTCTAACTTGGTATGTTCCATATGACCCCTGTTCTTTGATATTCTCTCCACATGGGAGGCTTCTACTTTTAAGGGGATTTTTGTAATTACAGTAATATTCCCTCCCAGCTCATATCTGAAAATCAGAACTTGAAAATGACTTAAAGCAGGTCTGATTGCTGTTTTCTCGTGATCATCAATAGCGGACTTTAATTTCATATATATTTTAAGACTTGCATGGAATTATATTTGGTTAAATTCCAACAAAAACTAGCACACACAGAATATACTGTTGACCATGTATACATGTGCAATCAACTACACTATTAACAACCAAGCAAGTATCAAGTTTACATGGTATTCTGTGCCCTGTCCTAAATGACGTAGGCACTACAACTCTTTTCAGCTTATTTTCTTGCGTAACTTTCTATATTTGCATCAAGGACGCAACATTAAGGATGAAAAGGCACAAAAATGCAGAAAAGGGCAGCAAAGGTATTGCCAATAAGTTAGGGATAGAACTGGTCAGCACTTGGGGGCGAACTGGTAGGTCTTCGGGGGAGAACTGGTCATCGCTTGGGGGCGAACTGGTTTCTGGGGGCCAAACTGGCAAGGGGGCGAAAAGGCTGTAAACCATCTAACTAATGTAACAAGAAACAACAAAATACAACAAATGCAATAAATGAGCCTTTGCAGGCTGTCTATTAGTGCAAATAACATGGGTGACTGAGGTATTCAAAGTTATAAAAAATGTTGGTAGGCCTATAATAATTTTCAACTGTCTTCCAAGTCAATTACATGTCCATTCTGAAGAAGAAAAATCAAAGAAAGGATTTCTTTTTGCTTAGCATCTGAATCAATCACCAATGTACTTTTAACCTCATTTGCAACTTCCATAAGAAAAGTCTCTTGCTGGTGGGAAAATTAAACAGAGGGAGATCTGTTGCCCAATATCCTGCCACTACTGCGCCACAGCACTGAAGGCAAACTTACACACACTGGTCATTCTTAGGGGGCCAACTGGTTGTGGGGAAAACTGTTTACGCCTAGCCTAACCACATTACAAAAACAAAACGAGAGTGTTTACTAAAAATTGTATTAGCCTAAAAAGAGTTAATCTGCAAAGGACACTTCATCTACTAGGAAGGTATTAGGAAAAACTGAACATTATCCCCAAATGTACGAACTTGTTAGGCCCTAACAGTAATAAACTGGACGTCTTGAATACTGCTGTCAGGCATGGTGCCCTTATCTACAGAAAGATATAGAAAATATTGAGAAAGTACAACGTCGTGCTACAAAAATGATCCCAGAACTATCTATTCTCAGGTAAGATCAAAGGCTTGAGTGAACTGGTTTAGTTTCACTAGAAATGCATACACTAAGAGCAGACTTGATAGTTTTTAAAATAGTTTTGGACTAGAAAATGTGGATCAGTCAAACTTTTTCCATCTGTCAGCTAGTAGTAGAACCAGAGGACATCAGATAAAATTTCAGAAACATTACTGTCGACTGGATATTAGGATGTATTTTTTTAGTCAGAGAATTATCACAGAATGGAATAACTTTCCACAGGAAGCAGTAGGGCTGTGACGGTTAAACTGGTTAACCGGCCGATTCATTGGTTAAACGACCGCCAAATGTTGTTTCGTTTAACCGTTTTTGTATCCTAATAAATCTGTCGCTGCAGTTCACCTTTATACCTAAACTCGTTTATGCAGTAAACCGCAGAAGTTGCTTGCCCCAAACCATGTAACAATGGGTAAACTTTGGATTAAAAATTACAAAAGGTTTAAAAAAGTCCTTTATAATACCAGTTGCACAGTCTGCGTTGCGTTGCTTTGGCTGGTATATCGATCCGTTCGCCCCATGATCTGGGAGTGTTTTGCCAAAATAATGTGGCAATAAACTCTTTCATGCAACTTTTGAAAAGGATTAAAATTATCAAAGGTGCCAGGATTAAACTATGCAGTACACACAATCCAACATACCTTTTAAAGTGTGGAGCACCGTAAACTTGATAGATAAGACTAAAAGTTACTTCTAGACGGCAGAAAAATATATGCTTAATATCGTTCATGATAAATGCACTTCGGGAATTTTCCCGAGCGTAACTTCCAAGGTTATGTGTTTACAGTTCATCAGTCTCAAAACATATGCAATCTGCACAAAATAGTGACCAAGCTATGTAGTTCTGGGCCTAATTATGCAACCCTGGCTTGCAAGCCTTGTAGGTGCAACTAAAATATTTTTAACTAAGCCTCCCCATTTAAGCTGACTTAATAATTTTGACAAAAGACGATTAAACATTTTTTATAATTTTTTCAACGTTAAAATAATTCCTGGAAAGTTTCAACCCCCAAAATTCGCTAAAGGTGAGTGAAATTCTTTCCGCCATTTCATTTATTAACCCCAAATTATAAAATATGGAGCATTCCATTGGTGAACTTCATGAATAATCATATTATTTTCGAACATAATTAGCACAGTTCATTGGCCTTGCTGAACAAACCGGCGCACTGTACGTACAGTACGTGCATTGTACAGTATACAGTATTTGTAATTAGCAGAGCTGTTTGAGCTTGCTGAACGGACCAGCCGGCCGGCCATGTGCTTCGCTGCTTCGCACGTTGCATGAACGATCCTTCATGACATACCGTACATGCATTGTACAGTACAGTATTGTGTACGAGACTCACTTTGTAGGAGTCCCGTTATAACATACAGTATGAGGGTAGCTGCCGTTATCAGAAGTTTCGCTGTTCATAAATACGAAGAAACTGGTGTTTTCAGTTGGTATTAGGTAAAAAGGCATGCGATGTAAGACAAGTTAAAACTCAACGTTACACTTTTTTACGGAGCATGCAGTAATACATATGGGTAAAATTTTTCACACCATTACGACTTAACGGTGCTGGAATTCTTAGCAGACACACATATATTACATATGAATTGCAGCAAGGTCACAAGGTACACTATAGTACACTGTATGTGGTACGTTTGTACTAGACACTGCTCTAGATGTGTGTAAGACTGTATCGCTGCAAGCCAGGGAAGTGTGTCTTGAACTGGGATAATGCCAGTGATATCCATAGGCTTCTTATCTTACGGTGCTACCTTAGACCGCAAAAATCTCAAAAATGGTAATCGGTGGCATAACAAAAAGTATGCCTGTTTGTGAAAAGTTTGAATAAATGCGTGATTCGCCCTTGTGTACAGACTGCTTGCCAAAACATCGCAAATAATGCAAACGTTTTAACTTGCACTCTACTTCGACGATCATCACTACCGACGCCATTTTAAGTGTTGAAACTTTGGTATTTAAAGTGGTGGCGCTCTTCCGAAATGTTTATTTTGTTTATATTCCTTGACTTGTTTTTATTTTCGGTTAACCGTTAAGTTAATAAAAACGGTTAAACGGATAGTGAATTAACCGGAAATGCACAGCCCTAGGAAGCATTAACTGCTACGACAGTTAATGGATTCAAAAACATAATCGATCCTATTCTATGGAAAAGACGGACTCTACATAGGGCCTAAGCCAAAACGGCTGTCTGCCCCAGTTTTTACGACCCCACTGGCAGTTACTGCCGGAGGACTCTGGTGAGTTTGACTTGCCTAGGAATGGCTAGGCCTCAGGCCTAGCCTATTGCCTTTCCCATAGAGCCGTAGGCCTAACCTTAGTGGCCAATGCTATACACCAAATGTTGGTACAACTATAGAATACCCCGCCTCAGTGATATTTACTGGTCATCCGGATTCCTAGTCCTAGTCCCACTTGGACTAGGACTAGGAATCCAGCTGAAAATGGAAGTCATCCAGATTCCTAGTCCTATATAGTCCCACTTGGACTAGGACTAGGAATCCAGCTGAAAATGGATTCCTAGTCAGGCAGCCACTTCCACTAAGACTAGGAATCCAGATGAAAATGGATTCCTAGTCAGGCTGCCACTTCGACTAGGACTAGGAATCCAGCTGAAAATAGATTCCTAGACAGGCAGCCACTTCGACTAGGACTAGGAATCCAGATGAAAATGGATTCCTAGTCAGGCTGCCACTTGGACTAGGACTAGGAATCCAGCTGAAAATGCATTCCTAGTCAGACAGCCACTTCGACTAGGACTAGGAATCCAGATGAAAATGGATTCCTAGACAGGCAGCCACTTGGACTAGGACTAGGAATCCAGCTGAAAATGCATTCCTAGTCAGACAGCCACTTCGACTAGGACTAGGAATCCAGATGAAAATGGATTCCTATTCAGGCTGCCACTTCGACTAGGACTAGGAATCCAGATGAAAATGGATTCCTAGACAGGCAGCCACTTCGACTAGGACTAGGAATCCAGATGAAAATAGATTCCTAGACAGGCAGCCACTGAGTTTTTGAAGCATTATGAATGACCTAACATATCATCACAGAGTGTCGTTCTCAAAAAAGAAAAAAGGAAATAGGCTACGTTTGAAGCACTCAAGCTAATCCTGAGGCACTGGGAATCCGTATCCATGGATTGGAAAAGTGCCTTCTGCTGAGGCGGGGTATTCTATAGTTGCTCCCAAATGTTATGTTAAATGTTACAATACACTGGATTTCAATTCCCTCAACAAAAAAAAAAGAACTAACGTACACCTAGGCCTACATGCCTGTTTGGAAAGTTCATATCTGCTACACCTAATTTTTACGCCAGTCACCTCTTTTCTCAATTTTTATGCCACTGTGTTTTAAGTGCAGTAGGCCTAGCCTATAGCCTTGGCCTATATGCAAAAGGCAAGATAGGCCTTGGCTAATCACGCCATCAAATTGGTGTGTAGGCCTAACAGTTAGGCCTAACTTAAGGTCTTTACTGCATGCCGAAGATCTGCGTAACATACATGTTTTGCAGACGGGCTATGGAGACAAAAACTTGGCTAGGGTGGGATAATAACAAATTATCTTTGAAAACTCACTGTAACCTCTTGGGCTATCCTCCGTTATTAAGAAACTCTAGCCTAGGCCTATGCCTTATGTTAGGCCTAACAGTTAGCCTATGCCTAACTTTACTTGTAGTTGTACGTCAATACTAACAGTTAACGTTAGGCCTATCACCAGTGCAAACTTCATTTCACTGGAGCATCCTTTGTACTTTTCATTTTAAACGCCAACAACTTACCAAATTCAAAGAAAAATAACTGACATGCGCGACAAAAATTTATTAAAACTATCAGCAGGCTAGCCTGCTGACAATAAGTAGGTGAAATTCACCCTAAAAGCTCAATGATTCTGAAGTGAGTCAGAACTTGGCATCTCATCTCCCGTATATACGCTGTGATTTGAGATTGACATAACAATGCTATCATTTTAGTATGAGCATGCAGTATAAGCATGATACAGATACATCGTGTACAAGTACCTTGTCAACTTTGTCAAATGCTGTACGCAGACGCCAAGGTCGTCTGCAATCTGTCACGTACACCTGCCTCCGTACCGTGCATAGCAACATAGCTGTTTACTGCAGATGAAAGCACGGTACACGACGGTGACGGTACAGAAAATTTCCACTGCGTAGCCAGCTGTTGTTAGGAAAATTGTCACTAGAGGCGTATCACGGCTCGAGGAAACTATTATATGCTACGCACAATACGGATACTTTTAAGTGACAAAATCCACCAACGACAAACCAAGCCAAGAAACT
The DNA here is from genome assembly GCA_029531755.1 of Holothuria leucospilota. Taxonomy (NCBI): domain Eukaryota; kingdom Metazoa; phylum Echinodermata; class Holothuroidea; order Aspidochirotida; family Holothuriidae; genus Holothuria; species Holothuria leucospilota. The sequence goes on from CM055965.1 coordinate 25,831,038, forward strand.
GTGGCAGCCTGCATAATTCCTTCAATAGATGTTCTTAGTGACTAACCAGAAATCAGAAAATAATGGCTATGCAATTCCTTAACGAAATTTATCGGCATGTTTTATCACACTGGCCGTATCTTTTCCCTGTTAGGATGCTATTCATATTTTCATCACCCCAAAGTATATTTTTAGTGTGGGGGTATCAAAATTCTAAGCTGGTGACTGCTCTTTGGTTGACATCAAAGTTTGAAAATTTGAAAGATGCAGAGTAGCTCACATTCCACACAAGGCAGAGAGAGTGCTTTTATTACATTTTATAGCCTTGTATGCTCACCGGGACAAGGCCTGGCTTAAAGACAGACTGTCATCACCCTAAAGTATATTTTTAGTGTATGTATATCAAAATTCTCAGTTGGTGACTGCTCTTTGATTGACATCAAAGTTTGAAAATTTGAAAGATGCAGAGTAGCTCACATTCCACAGAAGGCAGAGAGAGTACTTTTATTACATTTTATAGCCTTGTAGGCTCACCAGGACATGGCCTTAAAGGGGAAATGCAGTCACCCCAACTTGAAGTAGTGTAGTAGACTGTCCTGTTTCATGATTGGCTGTTGAAAGTCATGTGACGATATTTTTTCTCCTCAAATGTGAAATTTACTAGAAGTAACTGATTGGTTTACCTTGAATATGCAATATTAAAGTCCTAAAATATTACGAAAGATACTTTGAAGAGAAATAAGAAGACAGTTGCGAGATTTAGCTGTTGCTTCAAAATAAGTTTGGGGCGACTGCTCTTGCCCTTTAAGCAATAAAACAGGTTTATTCTTGCACAAGGAAGAGCCTCATACAGTAATGGGAGGAGCTAGAAGATGCATAGTTGGGAGAATTGGAACTGTCTGGCATCATGAAAATTCCCCTTTAAGCAATAAAACAGGTTTATTCCAGCACAAGGAGGAGCTTTATACAGTTATGGGTGGAGCTAGAAGTTGCATAGTTGGGAGAATTGGAAGTTTGGAACTGTATCCTTTGTGTATCCCAGGAGTCAGTTCTTTCGGCATAGGGATTTATGGAACCCCCACTGCCTCACGCTTTGCTCTCTCCAAATAATGCAAAAGGAAAGCGAGACGCTATTCTACAAATCAATTGTATGTCGACCACAACCATCATGAGGTATCCGACATTTACGCCTATTGTATGTTTGCCTACGTAGCAGGCTGTACGGCATATTCCTTGTTCAGTCATATCCCTGGTGGTTTGAGAGGCTGAGGAGCTGAGCTTGGCAAACAGAGTCCGCTCCGCGGGGTAATTGTATGCATGCATTATCATTAGGTATCGTAATGGACGACTCCCCTCTGCTTAGCAATTGATTACCACTGGACCCCCTTATCCAATGGTGTTACTATACGTAATTATAATCTGTTTTATACAAAACACCATAGAAATATACATAGTAAAATATTACTCAAAAATCATTGTTCTAAACTTTGGCAAAAGTTACCTAAATTATGTGAGGAGAAAAGTCGTTACGGTCCTTCCAAAAATGTTTAAAAATTTATTTAATTAGTACCGGTAGGCTGTAGCTATAGATCGTAAGTAGATCTATGTTCCTACTTAACACGTAAATGCTGATTTCTTATCTTATTTTGTTTTCTGTTTACTTTCTTTTTGTTAAATTTTTCGTGGCCACTAGCATCGATAAGCGTTTGTTTCTTCTAGTGTCCAGTGTATGTTCTGCTCTGTAAATATAACTATATTCATGTCTGTATCCCACAACCGAGCATTTGCGAAATAAATCTGAATGATCTGAATCAGCGATACTTTGCCATTGTGTAGACGGAGTTTGCGGATTCAAATTGACGCGGTTTCATCGTGCTTGTACAACCTAGATAGGCCTAAAACTTGCCATATGGATATATTGTAACAAACATGAATCACCCACATGACAGGCATGGGATCCCTCACAGTTATCCTACTTGAGATATCATGTTAATAAAGTCAAAAGCTTCTGAAATCTTGTGACCCAAAATGACCTACATGCCAAATATAAACAATCCACAGGCCAAGTATGAGATCCCTCAGAGTAACCCTCCTTAAAATATCATGTTTACTAGGTTTTGACCTTTTGTGACCTCAAATGACCTTTGACCTGCACAAAAACTATCATCTACTCAATACGAACAATCCTCATGTCAAGTGTGAGGTCCATCACAGTTAACTTCTTGAGATATCATGTTTACAAGGTTCCGACCTTTTGACCTCTGGTGACCCTAAATGACCTTTGACCTCCACCAAAAACAATAAGAATCATTTACTCAATATGGGCAATCCACATGCTAAGTTTGAGATCCCTCACAGTTACCCTTCTTGAGATATAGTGTTTACAAGCTTTTGACCTTTTGACCTCTGGTGACCCCAAATGACCTTTGACCTCCACCACAAACAATAAGAATCATTTACTTAAAGGGGAATTTTCATGATCCCAGACAGTTCCAATTCTCCCAACTATGCATCTTCTAGCTCCTCCCATAACTGCATGAGGCTCTTCCTTGTGCAAGAATAAACCTGTTTTATTGCTTCAGGACATGTCCTGGTGAGCATACAAGGCTATAAAATGTAATAAAGTACTCTCTCTGCCTTGTGTGGAATGTGAGCTACTCTGCATCTTTCAAATTTTCAAACTTTGATGTCAATCAAAGAGCAGTCACCAACTGAGAATTTTGATATACATACACTAAAAATATACTTTGGGGTGATGACTGTCTGTCTTTAATATGGGCAATCCACATGCTAAGTATGAGATCCCTCACAGTTAACTTTCTTGAGATATAGTGTTTACAAGATTTTAACCTTTTGACTCTGGTGACCCCAAATGACCTTTGACCTCCACCAAAAACAATAGCGATCATCTAATTAATGTGGGCAATTCACATGGTAAGTATGACATCCCTCAAAGTTTTCTTTCTGGAGATACCGTGTTTACAAGCAGTTTCCAGCGTATTTGCCATTCGACCTCTTGTGACCCCAAATGACCTTTCACCTCCACCAAAAAGAATAGGGATCATCTACTCAATATGGGCAACCTACCTGCTAGGTATGAGGTCCCTCGGAGTTACCGTTCTTGAGATATCGTGTTTACAAGGTTTTGACCTTTTGACCTCTTGTGGCCCCAGATGACCTTTGACCTCCACCAAAAACAATAGGGATCGTTTACTCAATATGGGCAATCTACTTGCTAAGTATGAGATCTCTCGGAGTTACCCTTCTTGAGATATCGTGTTTACAAGCAAAAACTTCACATATACACACATACACACACACACCCCCCCCCCCCCCCACACACACACACACGACATCACCATCGCATAGATTCCTTCGGCCTTCGGCAAGGAATCAATAAAAATGGAGACCCAATGGCAGTTTAGAGGACATGTTGCCAAAATGATGTGACCACTGTTCAAGCTTTGGTGTAGAAGTTAACACAAAAAGATATGGCAAGACTTTGTAGCCAATGATTTGAAGAACTTATTATGCAAAGCTTAAGAACATTTTAGGTATTTTAGGTATTATTTTGCATTTAGTATCCTTCCGCCAGCTGTGAAACATGAGCATTTTGAGGGAGGTATTGCACCTGGAAAACACGAACTCTGTTAATGTTATACCAGGTGAAGACAACTTACCGCTTATCATGCACAGGCGCGAATCCAGGTGGGGGCGCACCCGGCGCACGCCCCCTTTTTTCGATGACCCACGATTTTTTGACCAACGATTTAAATACTTCGAAAAAATGAGCAAATAGATATGGAAAATATGCTTCCCAGATGCTGGGAAATGGCATCTATGCGCACCGAGAATTCAAATTTTCTTGGGGGAGGACCTCCAAACCCCCCGCTGTGGCTTCGCTCCTTCGGCGCTCGCTCTTCGGCCTTTGGACGAAGGTGTGCGCCCCCCTTCTCAAAATCCTGGATCCGGGCCTGATGCACATGTGCCTCTAGAACCTGAAAGGAGTTTTCAACAGGCACAAGCTTCCATCTCAGGGGATGCTTAATGAGAAGGCCTTCCACACTGTTTTCGAATGTGCGTGCACCCTGCCATTTAACTTTACGAAAGCTTATACGTAGGATAGGGCTCCCTCTTTGAAACTTTTTGATACTTTCAGTTTTCGCCATTTTGGTTTGCTTCAAAATCCACATAAAAGTATGAGCAGATCCTTTCAGGAAAATGGCAACATTTTGTAAGCAATCTTAACTTAACAAAAATTTCTTAAAGGGGACTCTCCTTAGACCCTCCCCCGAGACGGCACCTTTATGTAGTGACAAAGGAAGGATCCCCACTGCTGTATGCAAACAAATGGCGCATAAAAAGAAGGTGCAATGTACGCGCCGTCACTCAGTTGGAAAAAAATTCAGCCAGTCGGAAAAATTAGAATTAACTTAATTATGGACATTTTCCAGCCATATATGATCTGGTCCAAAAAAAATCCCAAAGATAGCACCATTTTGCATCTAAGCAACCTTAATTAACAAAAAATTCTCAAAGGGGAGGGGGAACCCCTCCTCTTAGACCCCTCCCCCAGGACAGCATCTTTATGTAGTGACAAAGGAAGGATTCCCACTGCTGTATACAAACACAGGGCGCATAAAAAACTGTGGAATTTACGCGCCACCATTCAGGTGGAAAAAATCCATCCAGTCGGAATTTGGGAACTTCACAACCCCCCCCCCCCCGGAACATATGACCCTAGTTACGGCCCTGACACTCAGTACCGGTATGTATCTTCATGATGTAACACTCTAATGCTGTACTGTAAAAGGGGATGTTTCATAAAATTGCAAAGATTCAAACGTATAAAGCTGATGAACGGAGTACATCGATTGTCACCTTTGGGCAGATAACCGTTTTTGATTCTTTACTGGTATTTTCTCGACAACTTTACATAAGTCAGCTTCATATTTGACACCGGTCCTTCAAAGGAAATTTCCTTCGAACCTAATTGACCTATAACATTGTGTGAAGACATGTAGTAAAACTATTTCCTGTCACAATGGGACAAATTGACTTATTTAGTACTGCTCAAAGTTACATTACAAATAGACATAGCCTTAATTTGGGTCAAGGTCATAGTTTGCTACTTTTTGACCTCTTTTGGTTCCATTACCACGTGATCATCGTTATCTGCAAATCATCTAAAAGGGCTTGTTTCAACTAATACTTTAATTGCTGATTGGTTGGTTGCTTTTTTGAGTTTCTGGTTGCAAAAATATGTAGTCGTTTCATTCTCTCCCTGACCCCTAACATCTGACTAAATCAAGTGCTCTCTTATAGTGAGTATAGCCTCCAAAAACAAGCATTAAGTACGAGGTTATTTCATTTTAACGTCGTAAAAAATAAATGATACACCCGAAACTATCAGAAAAATATGGTTTTGTCAAATAATGGGGAATACAGGAGGGATCTTTCATCCCACTGGCCGTTGGTATTACGTAAAATGAGATTTTCGTAAGGAAGTGAACGAGAATTTCACACATTTTAATCAATTTTCCCTACTTTAGCGCATTTATTTTCAGTGCTGTAGTACTCGAGACCGGTCTCGAGTCACGATTTTAAGGACTCGGACTCGTGTCTCGGACTCGGATGGCAAGGACTTGGACTCGGACTCGGTCTCGTACAGTCCGGACTCGTGGACTCGGCTCTAAATTTCCCGAGGCCGTATGGCAAGCCGTTTTACTTTTTATTCCTCATTTAATGATATCACTAAATAATTGCAGATATCATTAAATCATTTACTGATATCAAAAAAGCGAATTGAAGATATCGGTAAATCATTTAACGATATCAATAATTGTCGCGAATTTGTGTTATCAAAAATTGAAATCTTGATATCAGTAAATCATTTCATGATATCAGTAAATCATTTACAGATATCTCAAAATGAATTGAAGATATCTATAAATATGGCGAACATATCAAAAATTCCAACACATTTAATGATATCAAGAATTCGATTTAAAGATATGTACATATCATTTATTCCTATTTACTGATATCAAGAATTCGAATTAACGATATGTACATATCATTAATTCGGATTTAATGATATCAAGAATTGGAATTAATGATACGTACATATCACTAATTCGAATTCTTGATATCATTAAATATGGCGGACATATCACGAATTCGACCTTATTTAATGATATCATGAATTCGAATTAACGATATGTACATATCACTAATTCGGATTCTTGATATCATTAAATACTGCCGAATTCGAGATATGTCCGCTATATTTAAAGATATCAAGAATTCGAATTAGTGATATGTACATATCATTAATTCGAATTCGTGATATCGGTAATAGGAATTGGTGATATGTACATATCATTACTTCGAATTAGTGATATGTACATATCGTTAATTTGAATTAGTGATATCAATAAATAGGAATTAGTGATATGTACATAGTGCTAATACGAATTCTTGATATCATTAAATAAGGCTGAATTCTTGATATGTGCGTCATATTAACCGATATCTGGAATCCATTAACTGATATCTGTGAATGAATTTTTGATATCATAAATAGAATTAATGATATCTGAAAGACTGACACCATTTTAAGATATCAGTAATTCTTTCTCTGATATCAGAAGTTCGATTTCGTGATATCATGAAAAGATTTCATGATATCAGCAATTGTACAACACCAATTGCAGATATCTTTAAATAATTACTGATATCATAAAAGAATTAAAGATATCAGTAAATGATTTAATGATATCTACAATAATTTATTGATATCATTAAATAAAGAATAAAAAGTAAAACGGCTTGCCATAAGGCCGGGCTCGAGACCGGCAGAATTTGGCACCACTTTTATGCAATTAATCCGTCGTCACATAGCTTTACCTTGTCCTCTGCAGTTTCTATACAACACACGGTATTTACGTCTTTCAATCATGTGCTGTGTAGTGTAGATATTGTAAAAAGTCATACGATAAAAACGTTCTGGGGTCCTTAATTATTTCCGCCGGTGGTCCACATTTTTAATCGGGAAGATCTCACGGGCCACAGCCAGACGCATCCAGGGTGACCAGACGTCCCGTAAAATACGGGATTGTCCCGTATTTGGCTCATTTGTCCCGCGTCCCGTATTGAACCTCCCCGGGAAGCCTATTTGTCCCGTATTTCCATGTTGCTGAAGGGGGTTCCTTACAAAATAGACACAAAAAAGGAGACACGACTCTGGTGGAATGGACGGATACAACTACTGCAAGGAAAATTGAAATCTACTGTAGAGTGCGTTAGCAGCTTTTCAAAGCCTGCTCACCCCCACGTGTTTATGTATTACAATTGTGGGCCAACGTAGGATAGTGTTGAGGTTCGTAGTCAGTTCCGCAGTTTAGTCCCGCATAACACTGGTGCCTCTGGCATACTAGTCGTATGTAGCCTGCAGAAATAGTTGTAGTGTCTCCCTTATCAAATCAGAACTGCAAATTGTAACTTTTAATGACATGTTCTGAGTTTGTTACATATGCCCAATCTTATAGGCAATTACTCAAAGCTGTGTCATCAAAAAGAAATATAACTTGTCTAGTAATTGACATTTTCAACACATTTTTGGACCTTGTGATTTATAACTTGGACCACTCTAAGTACGACTTTCTGGTGCTTTGAATGCACTCAAATCCAGAAGCTTCCGGGGGGCTTTGCCCCGGACATCACTAGGGGCCCTAAGGCGGGCCCCTGGACCCCACCTGATGGGGGCTTCGCGTTACGTGTGCACACAACCCAACTCCCAACCATGCAGTGTCCCGTATTTTACTTTTCAAAATCTGGTCACCCTGATTAGGCCTCATTTTGAAATGTTGGTGTCTAGGGGTTCGTTGAAAGGTCCCTGATTCAGAGCAACACCGAATGGAATGAAAAGGACATAGCCCTGGAAGCTCTGAGGGTGTTTACAAATTACGCACCTGCCATCTATACTGATAATGGCTGCACGAAAAGCGCTCGGTAATTTTTATTAACCAGAAAGCCAAAAGGCTTAGTGATTCCTTGCCATATTGATATATTGTAACAAACATGAATCACCCACATGACAAGCATGAGATCCCTCACAGTTATCCTACTTGAGATATGATGTTAATACGGTCAAACGCTTTTGAAATCTTGCGACCAAAGATGACCTACATGCTAAATATTAACAATCCACAGGCCAAGTATGTGATCCCTCATAGTTATCCTCCTTGAAATATGTTTACTAGCTCTTGACCTTTGTGACCTTAAATAACCTTCGACCTGCACGAAAAATAGTAGGGATCATCCACATGTCAAGGGTGAGATCCCTCACAGTTATCCTTCTTGAGTTATCGTATTTACAAGGTTTTGACCTTTTGACCTCTGGTGACCCGAAATGACCTTTGACCTGCACCAAAAATTATAGAGATGATGTACTCAATATGGGCAATACACACGCTAAGTATGAGATCCCTAACAGTTACCCTTCTTGAGATATCATGTTAACAATGTTTTGACCTTTTGACCTGTGGTGACCCTACATGACGTTTGACCTCCACCAAAAATAATAGGATCATCTACTCAATATGGGCAATCCATGTGCTAACTATGAGATCCCTTACAGTTACCCTTCTTGACATATAGTATTTACAAGGTTTTGACCTTTTGACCACTAGTGACCCCAAATGACCTTTGACCGCCACCAAAAACAATGGGGATCATCTACTCAATATGGACAATCCACATGGTGAGTACGAGATCCCTAACACTTATCCTTCTGGAGATATCATGTTTGCAAGGTTTTTATGTTTTAACCTCTGATGACCCCAAATGACCTTTGACCTCCATCCAAAAACAACAGAGATTATCTACTCAATGTGGGCAATCCACATGCTAAATAAGAGATCCATCACAGTTACCCTTCTTGAGATATCATGTTTACAAGGTTTTGATCTTTTGACCACTAGGGATCCCAAATGACCTTTGACCTCCACCAACAACAATAGGGATCATCTACTCAATACAGACAGTCCACATGGTAAGTATGAGATCCCTCACACTTATCCTTCTGGAGATATCGTGTTTACAAGGTTCTGATGTTTTGACCTCTGATGACCCCAAATGACCTTTGACCTCCACCAGAAATGATAGGGATCATCTACTCAATATGGGCAATCCACGTGCTAACTATGAGATCACTCACAGTTATCCTCCTTGAGAAATGGTGTTTACAATGTTTTGACCTTTTGACCTCTGGTGACCCCAAATGACCTTTGACCTCCACCAAAAATAATAGGGATCATCTACTCAATATGGACAATCCACATGCTAAGTATGAGATCCCTCAAAGTTACCCTTCTTGAGATATCATGTTTACAAGGTTTTAATGTTTTGACCTCTGATGACCCCAAATGACCTTTGACCTCCACCAAAAACAATAGGGATCATGTACTCAATATGGACAATCCACATGCTAAGTATGAGATCCCTCACAGTTACCCTTCTTGAGATATCATGTTTACAAGGTTTTGACCTTTTGACCTCTGATGACCCCAGATGACCTTTGACCTCCACCAAAAATAATAGAAATCATTTACTTAATATGGGTAATCCACATGCTAAGTTTGAGATCCCTCAAAGTTACCCTTCTTGAGATATAGTGTTTACAAGGTTTTGACCTTTTGACCACTGGTGACCCCACATGACCTTTGACCTCCACCAAAAACAATAGGGATCATCTACTCAATATGGGCAATGAAAATGGTAAGTATGAGATCCCTCACATTTATCCTTCTGGAGATACCGTGTTTACAAGCAATTTCCAGGGTATTTACTATTTGACCTCTGGTGACCCCAAATGACCTTTGACCTCCACCAAAAAGAATAGGGATCATCTACTTAATATGGGCAACCTACCTGCCAAGTATGAGATCCCTCGGAGTTACCCTTCTTGAGATATCGTGTTTACAAGGTTTTGACCTTTTGACCTCCTGTGACCCCAAATGACCTTTGACCTCCATCAAAAACAATAGGGATCATCTACTCAATATGACCAACCCACACACCAAGTATGAGCTACGTCATAGTTACCCTTCTTGAGATATCGTGTTTACAAGCAAAGCGTCACACACACACACACATACATACATACATACACACACACATACACACACACACACACGACATCACCATCGCATAGATTCCTTCTGCCTTTGGCAAGGAATCAAAAATGTATAACGACATATTATGTAATTTCAACTTTCAAAATCACTGATGCTACAACAACTTAGATTGAAAGATCCCATATTGATGCTAGGTCCCTGCAGATGTTGTTATTATAGTTCCATGTATTATTACCTTAATAATGGTCATGAGATGGAGTGCAAACCATAAAGCATGCGTGCGAAGCACGCGAAATTTTTCATTAAATAAGATTTCCATGACAAAACCTGCATTCAGAATCTGCATCGAGACACTTTCAATTGCCCAACAAAGCTACATGCCACTCAAAAGGCCAGTCTTTTACCTGGTAATTTGATGGTGAACAGCTTTCAACGTTTGCTAGTTGCTATCAGAAGATATTGATAATAAGAACATTGTGGTAAGGGTTGAAGCGAGCGGCGCGCGCAAAATGTTTGATAGTTTGCAAAGAATTTGCGAAAATTCTGATAGTTTGAGAGACTTTTGTGATTGAAAATGATTAAACAGATCTGTCACTCGGCTAAAGCACACCTCACCCTACCCCCTACAGAAATCTATAGCTTAATTACCTTTTGGAATCATTTTAAAATTTAAAAAAACCAGAATGCAAAAATGCATTGAGGTTTCGATGATATAGGTTCTATTCCAAATAATGCCATGCTGTCCCATGTCTTTCAGTCACTGGTCAAGTGCTATCTTAACATGTTGGAAAAATAATTTTAGGTTCATATTTGATCCTGGGAATTCCTGGGAAATTTTGCATTTTGACATGATGACATCTGATGACTTGGGAATTCTTGGGAAAATTTGCTTTTTGCCTTCTGGTGAACTCATGAGACGATCTTGGGAATTCTTAAAATTTTGCTTTTTGACCCCAGATGACCTTTGACCTCCATCAAAAACGATAGGGTTCTTCCTCTTACCATAATGCATGTACATACTAAGTATGAAATTTATTCAAGCTTCCTATCTTGAGATATCATGTTAAAAACATTTTCAGTGTTTGACCCGCGGTGACCCTACATGACCTTTGACCTCCACCAAACATGATAGCATTCATCTTCCCACCATAACACATCCACATACTACCTATGAAATCTATCCAAGCTTCCTATCTTGAGATATTGTGTCAACATGGTTTTCAGAGTTTGACCTCCGGTGACCCCAGATGACCTTTGACCGCCACCAAAAATGATTGGGTTCTTCCTCTTACCATAACACATCGACATACTACGTATGAAATTTATCCAAGCTTCCTAACTTGAGATATCGTGTTAACAAGGTTTTCAGCATTCGACCCCTGGTGACCCCAGATGACCTTTGACCTCCACCCAAAACAATAAGGCTCTTCCTCTTACCATAACGCATCTACATACTAAGTATGAAATTTATCCAAGCTTCCTATCTTGAGATATCGTGCACACAAGGTTTTCAGGTTTTGACCCCCGGTGACCCCAGATAACCTTTGACCTCCACCAAAAACAACAGAGTTCTTCCTCTTACCATAACACATCTACATACTAAGTATGAAATTTATCCAAGCTTCCTACCTTGAGATATCATGTTAACAAGGTTTTCAGCATTCAACCCCCGGTGACCCCAGATGACCTTTGACCTCCACCAAAAATGATAGGGTTCTTCCTCTTACCATAACACATCTACATCCTAAGTATGAAATCTATCCAAGCTTCCTAACTTGAGATATCATGTTAATAAGGTTTTCAGCATTCGACCCCTGGTGACCCCAGATGACCTTTGACCTCCACCAAAAATGATAGGGTTCTTTCTCTTAGCATAACGCATCTACATACTAAGTATGAAATTTATCCAAGCTTCCTATCTTGAGATATCGGGTTAACAAGGTTTTCAGAGTTTGACCTCCGGTGACCCCAGATGACCTTTGACCTCCACCACAAACGATAGGGTTCTTCCTCTTACCATAACACATCTACATACTAAGTATGAAATTTATCCAAGCTTTCTATCTTGAGATATCGTGTTAACAAGGTTTTCAGAGTTTGACCTCCGGTGACCCCAGATGACCTTTGACCTCCACCACAAACGATAGGGTTCTTCCTCTTACCATAACGCATCTACATACTACGTATGAAATTTATCCAAGCTTCCTGACTTGAGATAACGTGTTAACAAGGTTTTCAGCATTCGACCCCCGGTGACCCCAGATGACCTTTGACCTCCATCAAAAACGATAGGGTTCTTCCTCTTACCATAACGCATCTACATACTAAGTATGAAATTTATCCAAGCTTCCTATCTCGAGATATCGTGTTAACAAGGTTTTCGGAATTTGACCCCCGGTGACCCCAGATGACCTTTGACCCCCACTAAAAATAATAGGGTTCTTCCTCTCAATATGGGGCATCTATGTACCAAGTTTGAGAACTGTCAGAGTTTCCCTTCTTGAGATATCGTGTTAACGAGCAGTGTCACAAACACATACACACACACCCACACACACACACACACATACACACACACGCACACACAAGTCGATTTTACATACAATCCGAGGACCTCATTGTTATTTCCTTTGTGTTTACTTCCTTAACCTTAACCTTGACAATAGACTCTCTATTGTTCAAACTTTCGAGGACTTGACAAATCTATTGAATTTCCTTCAGAGGACCTGAAATCCATTGTTCAGGTCCTCAGTCTGATAGGAAGACAAGTTCATACACACATACATACACACATACGCCATCACGAATGCATTGGTTTCTCTTATCATCGAAACCAAAAATGAGCCCCCCCCCCCCCATGCCACCCGTGCCGGCACCACTGAATGTAGTCATGTTAACATCATATCATAATCAAAAGTCTACATACACTAAATGTTGTCAGTTCTTAAGGCAACTGTAAAGAAAGCACTTTTATCTCCAGCAGATTTACAGAAATGTCTTTATATTTCAGCACAATCGAACAAAAGTTTTATGCCTTCATTTTGCACCAGTGTACAAACAATGTTTAATATTATATAACACCTTATTTATTTCTCTACATTTGATTGGAGGATTGGTGGTCACATGCCATGGGTGATTCGGCACTATAATCACGGTCGTGTGTTATCCATCGTGCAATAGTCTAGTATAACACACGGTCGTGCAATAGTCTAGTATAACACACGGCTGTGACGTCACAATCACTGCGCGTACGTACAAACTATGCCGCAACTCAATAAATCAACGCAGCTTTGGGGATCCGCGCATTGCATACCGTACGTAGTAGACGCGTAGCTAGCAAACGACAAACCATGGAGCTACCGCACGGACAAACGCCAAAACTCAACTTTATAACCAACGACTAGATAAAAGTAACGTTAGATAGTTATAAGGTGTTATATAAAACAAATAATGAATGTTTTTCATTCGTGCGATAGTATGAATAATTTCATTCGTTGAAAGTTTTAACGTTCTATTCAACTCGGCTTCGCCTCGTTGAATAGAACGTTCAATCTTTCAACTCATGAAATAATTCATACCATCCCACTCATAAACATTCATTATTTGTATACTGTTACATGCAATGCCATAACAAGGGGAATGTTCTCTTGCCATCACCACAAACTGTCAACAAATAAGTTAATGATTCATTAGCAAATCTCAGAGTCAGCACACTTTTCATCAACACTGTAATAAATAAATCCACAACATTTGCAAATTTAATGATCTATTGATACCTGTTTCTGCTACCAGGTTAAAACAATACTCCACATGAAATACTACACTGAATGTATACAAACAATGCCAAAAATGTCCCCGGTGATGGAAAAAGTAGTTGTACAGTAGTTGGCAAGTTCCTTGAGCTTCAAGAAAGATATTATTCCTGCGTAACTGTTATAATCACCTTCAAACCTGAGAAAAAAAAGACATGTGCAGAAGTGTCCTATCCTTCCCTGAAATCCCTTAGCAGTATTTCTGACACCAAATGCATAATAACCAAATGTTAGTAGCTTTGCATTTATTGTTCCTATCGACACAGTTATCTTGTTGTAACAGAGGTTGTGCATATAACATCTTAGAATGTTGACTTCACTCAAGATGTCATACAATTGCCTCATGTAAATGCAAACCAATATGCACAAGCACAAGCAACCAATCAATGTTGGTCAAAAAAGATGTGAACTTCATGCAATGCATATGGTTGCTGTCCAACCTAGAAATGTTAACGATCGGCAGATGACTACATGTCCCCTATAGTGGTTGTAATAAGTACATACGTCATACAGTCCTCTGCAATGCAACTACACAGCATTCAATACAGTATAGTTCATAGTCATACACTAGTATGTATCAGTTCCCATTATAAATAGTATACACGACATAAACAGCACAATTACATCATGAAATTCATGAGGAATCAACAAAATTATTTTGACCCACTACTTAAAAAAGATATTTGTCAGTATACATGGCCCAGCTCTTGAAAGGGTGCTTGAGGAAGCACAAGCTTAGTTAAGCTTCACTGCAAACAACACCTGGGATCTAACAGACTGGCCATTGGTGGCAGCATACAAGACACCAAATCATCCATTTGTACAAATGACAACATCAAAACAGTAAGTATCACAAAAATACTTCATAAAAGCATACCTATGTACATATGAAGTCACCTAGTCAAATATCTGTTATTATAATGAAAGACTCATCAAGCACCTTTTCGTGCAGATATTCATTAAACTTTCATGAAAGGTGATTATATCTGACACTGTTTTCCCTGAATCTGACATACCAACAATTTTGTATTCCCTACAGATAATGTAAAAGGTGATGCTAACATATCCATTTTGCACAGTGACAGTGGACATAATATAATTTACTGGAATTAAAACAACAAAAACTCAGGAACATCAAAAGTACTGAAAAAGAATTAAAATCAGCCTTTAAATGTAATCAAACCATAAATCAGTTGAAATACCTCATAAGGTCACTTCCTGTCACAAATAATCATGCATACACAGCTGTACATGAAATGTGATGTTTACATCAAATGAGTAAAATGGCAGTCAAACGATTAAATAAGGACTGAAGGAGGCAAATCTAGGGATGAGTAGCAAAGTCTTTTTCCAAAATTTGTTTCAATAAAGTTAACACTAATTACCGTTTAAAATCTGTGTCATTATGTGATCTGCAAAACATTTGTGCTAACTAGAACAGAGTGCAGACAGATCAACTATAAAAATGCACCAAAATGGAAAAGCTGATATACTAATCATGACCATCCACACTTAAATAAGCATTAATTTTCCTTCTATGACGACATCAACTTTTGCACAGACAGAAAAAAAAAAAAAAAAAAAACACACACACACACCCTTTCTATTTTCTTGGAAAGTTTGATTTGGAACAGATTTGACAGATCTTCTCTTGCTAGTGTCTCAACCTACAGAATTCCTCTCTCCATCCTTTCCTCCCAGTGTTATATGAAGCAGAGCAAATGAATGGCTTCTGTAAACACCATTCTTGAGTAACAGACATATTCTAACAGACAAAACTTGTTCAAATTTACCTCAAACCAGTGAGGACATTACAACTATGAAATGCACAAAATATTAACTGTTATCAATTTGTTACAAGTTTTCTGAAATTCCTGAAATAATGCATGCAAACTCTTTTTGAAATTCATAGTTTATAATCACTGACAAAGCTTTAAAACAAATTTAACTTAACTTACAGATTTCCTACTAACAATTCACAAAAGCTGGTTTGGAACTTACACAAGTCTGTTACAAACATATGGTAGAAACACTCACCCTTTAATGAAAATGTCCTCAACAATGTAAAATGAATTTCATTAATAACGCAATCAAAAGAACAAATTTATGGCAAGACCATTAAATAAAACTGTTATAATAAGCCTTCCTTGTTTGGCTAATTCTGCAAATGACAAATTTAAAGTCATCTTGTCATGACATCATCTAACATTTTAACCCTCCTCTAGCAGCATTTGTGCAACATTAAATGCACTAACACAGTTCTCCAGGAAGCATGGTGAAAAATGCCCCACTGATGAAGGACAGTTCGAGTATAGACCAGGAAATGAAGGTTATCCCCATTCATCAATTTTGCTATTAATGAAGACATATCACTAGAAGTAGAGTTAATCTGCAAATCAAATTGAATTTCTAAATTAACTGTTTTTTTTCTAATAACATTTTTCCAATTTTGATATTTTATTCCCCACATATGCTTCACAGTAGGAACAACTCAGATCTATCATGTTCTTGAGTAATTAAACGCTAAACACTTGCGACTCATCTTCAACAAATTATTTAAACTGGGGCAGAGGAATTCATCCAAATGACACACTGCCCTCTAATAACATATCAATGTTCCTGCTTGCTACAGACAATAAAATTCCATAACTTCTCAATCTTCAAAGAATTTTCCATAACCAAAATATGAAAAGTCAATGACCTAGTTCTCCAAAATTATGAACAAACATCTTGGGACTAAAATACACATTGAACATGCAATGTAAAGAAGTTTACACAATCTTTATAGGATTTGAGGACTTTTTCTCCATACTCAAAATTCATTTTTACATTTTGTTTCTTCCAGATCGACAAACTGAAAATAAATTCCGTGATGATTACTGTCATATTTTACAACATTTCATGACTTTTTTAGGCATGGAAAGTGAAAAGATAATGCCATGTCTTCTTCCTGACTTTCACAGGCCTCATGTACCCTGTGTTTCAATATACAAAGACAGAAGTTTCATCATTTGAACCGTTCAGATGTCTGACCTGTAGAAACATCTGTTTAAAGTTAACTAACTCATTACCTTCAGCAATTTAATGCTCAACTTGATAACCTTGAAAACATTTTCATGGGCATGGTGTCTTTTACCCTAAAATGTTTCAATTAAAATTACAATACAAGGTGGCATAGTACTAGTGTGACAACAAAGCAATTGTATTTTCATTTGACTTGCTTCAATCGTGTCACATTACATGACCATTTTGACAAATTGTTCAAGTTTATCTTTGCGTAGAGAACTCAGAACTTTCTGTCCACACCCTCATGACCTCCAGTAAACTTTAATCACCTCCAGTGACCTTTAATCAAATATGAAATGATCGAAAGTATATCAAACTTAACATTTTTCTCCACTTAGTAAACTTAATCAACTAGTACAAGCTTTGGATGAAAGAACTCTCTTACATGCAAAGATATATACAAACAACAAAGAGGCACCAAATTACTCAATGCTACAAAACCAAATGAGTTAGGAGGTGGTGAAAATTTCTTTGTGTTAGTTTAAAGAAGAAATAATTTTAGTATCAATGGCAGTTCAAGTTTCTTGACAGCTTGATTAAATCAAGCTCTTACTATCTCTGTGCTTTCAGTTGGCTGATCCTCCTTCTTTGCCTCGACCTTGTCAAGTTTGTTGTAGAAAGGAAATTCACAGAAGAGGAAGCATTTAGCAAAACTGGGGATGATCTTGTACAAGATTGGTGGAAACAGAATCAGAGGGCTTGTCTGCTCCTTGTAGACTCTGTAAGACTCCAACCTGTAAAATCGAGAAAACAAAACTATCCAATATGTTTCACAAGAAAGGATAAAACAGACACAAACAAATAGTGGTTCCACCTGTTTCATGATTTGGGTGGAGCTCTCAAATACACACACAAACACACCCACACACACACAAGCAAGCCATGTATACAAGCATGTTTGCTAACATTTTCTTATTTGCCATTCATCAAAAACCAAAATCTGTATAGACTTTGACATAGACCCATGTCAGATTGTGTTCTTGATACACAGTATCACCAAGTTCAATACTCAATCATATACTTAGCCTAAACAAATTTATGATGTTGTGGTAAAAAAGTGCTAATGAAAATGTCTGCAATGAGACAATTAATGTCCAGCCACATAATTTCTCCTTTGCTTCAAGTATATTTTTCTAGCATATTGTCGTCACTCATTTTGTAGTTATTCTGTAGTTAAAGGGGAACAATAGTGGCCATTTGACCCTTTACATATGTGCAGTATACATATAAATACTACAGATAATCTTTACCTGGTGGACCTTACATGAAACCTTTATTAAGAATAATATATTTCAAATTTCCCTCGCTTGCTGGCATGTGCGCAGACATATTCGAAAGAAGACGACTAAATATCAGCTGATTGCTGACGTACAACACGCACCTCACGATTTCCAGAGCAAAATGTTGCCAGCTCAAATAAATTTAAATAGGCCTTCTTAATTTTTCTGAGTGGTGGTTCAAAATTTCAAAATTATGTATTTTAAATCATAAACCAGAATGCAAAAATGCATTGAGGTTTCGATGATATATTTCTATTCCATATAAAGCCATATGATGTCCCATATCTTTCAGTCAATGGTCAAATGCTATCTTAACATGTTGGAAAAATACAGTTTTGTATTCCTATTTAGTCTTGGGAATTCTTGGGAAATTTTGCTTTTTTTACTTCTGGTGACCTAGATGACCTTTGACCTCCACCAAAAACAATAGGGTCCATCTTTTCACCATAACACATCCACATACCAAGTATAAAATCTATCCAAGCTTTCTCCCTTGTGAAACTGTGTTAACAAGGCTTTCAGTGTTTGACCCCTGGTGACCCTAGATGACCTTTCAACTCCACCAAAAACAATGGGGTACATCTTCTCACTATAACACATCAATTTACCAAGTAAGAAATCTATTCAAGCTTCCTACCTGGAGATATCGTCTTGACAAGGTTTTCAGACATTGACCTCTGGTGACCCCAGATGACCTTTGACCTCCACTAAAAACAATAGGATTCATCTTCTCACTATAATGCATCTACATACTACGTATGAAATCTATCCAAGCTTCCTACATGGAGATATCGTGTTAACAAGTTTTTCAGAGTTTAACCCCCGTAACCCCAAATGAACTTTGACCTCCACCAAAAATGATAGGATTCTTCCTCTTACTATAACACATCTACATACAAAGTATGAAACTTATTCAAGCTTCCTACCTTGAGATATTGTGTTAACCAGGTTTTCAGGATTTCACCCCTGGTGACCCCAGATGGCCTTTGAACCCCACCAAAAATAATAGGGTTCTTTCTCTACCTATAAGGCATCTACAAACAAAGTATGAAATTTATCTAAGCTTCTTACCTGGAGATAGCAGGTTAACAAGGTTTTCAGGGTCTGACCCCTGGTGACCCCAAATGACCTTTGACCTCCACCAAAAATGATAGGGTTCTTCCTCTTACCATAACGCATCTACGTACAAAGTAAGAAATTCATCCAGGCTTCGTACCTCGAGATATTGTGTTAACAAGGTTTTCAAAGTTTGATCCCCTGTGACCCCAGGTGACCTTTGACCCCTGCAAAAAACGAAAGGGTTCTTCCTCTTAATATAGGGCATCTATGTACCAAGTTTGAGTACTGTCAGAGCTTCCCTTCTTGAGATATCGTGTTAACAAAGTTTTCAGGGTATGACCCCCGGTGACCCCAGATGACCTTTCACCTCCACCAAAAATGATAGGGTTCTTCCTCATACCACAACGCATCTACATATAAAGTATGAAGTTCATCCAAGCTTCCTACCTCAAGATATTGTGTTAACAAAGTTTTCAGAGTTTGACCTCCAGTGACCCCAGGTGACCTTTGACCCCCACCAAAAAACAATAGGGTTCTTCCTCTCAATATGGGGCATCTATGTACCAAGTTTGAGAACTGTCAGAGCTTCCCTTCTTGAGATATTGTGTTAACGAAGTTTTCAGGGTATGACCCCGGGTGACCCCAGGTGACCTTTCACCTCCACCAAAAATGATAGGGTTCTTCCTCATACCATAATGCATCTACATACAAAGTATGAAATTGATCCAAGCTTCCTACCTCAAGATATTGTGTTAACAAGGTTTTCAGAGTTTGACCCCAGGTGACCCCAGGTGACCTTTGACCCCCACCAAAAAACAATACGGTTCTTCCTCTCAATATGGGGCATCTATGTACCAAGTTTAAGAACTGTCAGAGCTTCCCTTCTTGAGATATCGTGTTTACAAAGTTTTCAGGGTATGACCCCGGGTGACCCCAGATGACCTTTCACCTCCACCAAAAATGATAGGGTTCTTCCTCATACTATAACACATCTACATACAAAGTATGAAATTCATCCAAGCTTCCTACCTCAAGATATTGTGTTAACAAGGTTTTCAGAGTTTGACCCCCGGTGACCCCAGGTGACCTTTGACCCCCACCAAAAACAATAGGGTTCTTCCTCTGAATATGGGGCTTCTATGTACCAAGTTTGAGAACTGTCAGAGTTTCCCTTCTTGAGATATCGTGTTAACGAAGTTTTCAAGGTTTGACCCCACAAACACACACACAAGTGTCACAAACACACACACATACATACACACACACGCCATCATGAATGCATAGGTTTCTCTTATCATCGAAACCAAAAATATAGAAAGTATAACAAAAGGTTCGGTGGGATTTTAATGCCCCACAGCTAAAAATACTAAATAGTTCTTGCCCATTTATTTTTCGTAGTATTGCAAGAGGATGCTATCAAGGAATACTCTCTTTCAGTGGTTCAATTTTCCGAGCCCATGGTATCACGCCGAAGGGCTGTGTTCATGCCGTGTTTGGATAGTTCTTCATAAAGATTTCTATACGTAAATGATGATTATCTGTTTTTACTCTTATGTTACCATAAGAACATTGAGAGATTCAACTCTTCGGTAGTAGTCATGAAAACTTAAGGAAACTCTGATCCACTGAGGGAAATTTTTGTCTAACTTATGGAAACACTATTCTCCTTAAAACACCTATACGTGTTCGCTAGGGTCTGGCTTTCGTTCATGACGAAAATCTTGTGATATTTTCTGATTTAGTGCATATAATGAGGATTTTGCGCAGACACTGTGAAGTATGATATCGATTATTGCATATTTGGTGGAGTACTAGCCGCATTCTTTCAGCAACACCTTGAAATGTCAGTTGAGAGTTGTTTTTGAGTCTACCGGAAGCAAGCGTAACCATTCTCCGCGATGTGTTCCCATCATGGCTGCCTCGAGCTTTCGGTAACAGGCACAGAATTTCTTTTTGGTTGAGTAAGCTTCAATCAGATGCATTTTGTCTGGTAAGAGACTTCTGTGTATTGTTTGAATATTTTATTTTGAATTTTACAACTTTTATTGGCAGATTGACTGTTGAGAGTTTAGAAAAATCTAAAACGTTTTGACAAGTATGATCGAATCCCTTCGGACTACGGCGATGCAGTGCAGTGGTCAGTACCGTACCATGCATGTGTGTGATATGCCATATAGAGTCAATATGGATTTCAAGTTGCGCTTATAAGTGTAGGGTGAAGGATTTTCTCGAACTTTTTAACTGGTTAAAAATCGTACGTATCAAGTAAGAAGAAGGCTGTATGATGATATTAGATAGTAATGTACAGATTTCTGGATTTTAATGGCAAATTTAACCGCTGCATTTTTTGAAAATTAAAGATAGTTTTGACGTTACCGTGAATACTGTAGGTGTGTGCTTACAAACTACACAAGCAGTTGTTGTAAAACCCGCGGCGAGGTGCAGGTGTGACATCACAGTTCCATTGCATTGTGGGTAATATCACAATATCACGACTGCCTACGCAGTGCCATTGAGCAAGTTTCAAAATTTTTTTGAAAAATTCGTGTTAAATAAGATATTGAGTTACATTAGTTGTTAATGGTATCACAATGCTTGGAAAAATGTGTGCTAAATGTTGTACTTGCTTAGAAAGCTGTACAATTGTTTCCCTTTAATGTACAGTAGTTTAGATTATCTTAAAGACAGATTTGCACCACCCCAAGTATGACTTTTCATTGGGGGTTACCAAAAGTCTCAATTGGTGACTACTCTTTGATTGACATCAGAGCTACAAAATTCAAAAGATGCAGAGCAGCTCATATTACACACCATGCACAGAGAATGTTTTAATTACACATGGGATCTCTTATGCTCACCAGGATGTGTCCTTGAGTAGTAAACTGTTTGTGTCTGCCCAAGGAGAAGCAGTAAAGACAAGTATGGGCTGGGCTTACCACCAAGTAAAATTCATACTTGGAGTGATGCAAATCCCTCTTTAAGGGGGAAAATGTTCATAAGTCTTGACTTCTCTTTCCTCCTTTTCCAGTAATTTAGTAACACTTGTTAAATGTTGTATATACATTGCATACATTGTAAATATTGTACATATAGCTGCTAGAAGAAACAATAAATACTTGAAATACTTGAAGTAAAATGATTGTGTCCATGCTAAATTTTGACATTGTACTATCTTTCATCTATAAAGACTGAACACAAACACAAAGGAAAGAGACTTTGCTCTTTCAAAATATTTTCCATTTTTCCACTAATATTATTTTGATGTCTGTTTTTTCAAAATTTACTATCAGGATGAACATTTTTGGTGATATTATTAACTTTTGATGCCTATCACCCAAACAAACTCAAGAACATCTTACGGAGGGCTTGAAACAAGAACTGAAAATGGCAATGCCAAATGGCTTTTCAGCTGTCAGAAATTTCCAAGAGCACCAAGGCAAATGGAGAAGGCCAACATTTGTAACTAGAGCAGCTATGCTGCAGTATCTCAATACTGCCATCAAATGTCATTAAGTTATGTACAAAGTATCATACTTATGGCTAAATTATAGCCCATGCAACTGATTTAAAAAAAGTTTCTTTTTAAATACATTCAGTTTGTATCACACACATTTTCCATTATGGCTTTGTCATTTGTAAAACAAACAAGAAGCCAGATCATGTTATCAGTGGGGCCAAAACATTAAGGGAAGGGGAGTTTCATTGATCCCAAAACTGCACTGCAAAATATATGTTAGCCACATACATTGCCAGATACCAAGAATGGGCATTTAGAGCTTGGGGAGAAGGAGCTATAGTATGTTAACTGATGATTCCCAAGTCAGAAACAAAAGGGTCATCAGATAACTGTAAGCAGTACATGAAGTAGGGTAGGAAATTGTCCAAAAGATAACACAAAATGAAATCAGCCACAGGCAGCAGCAGAAAGAGTTACTGCTTCTGGCTAAAGCTTTATCCTGGGGGCCAGGTCGCAGGCTTCAACAAATTCCTTGCCACGTCCGGGACAAGTAAAAAATTTACTCGGGCAAGTGCATTGTTCAATATCATAGCCTGCCGGGCAAGTACCCTTGTGAAGTCTCCTCCACAAAGGAGTTTAAAGGTATATTAAAAGTGGACAAGTAGATATTCATGCAGACAAGTAGACTAAGAGATCAGCTTGCCCGATGGCCAAGTAATGAACAAAAGAATTTGTCGAAGCCTGCAGGTCGACATTTTGGCTGCAAAAGATATAATCCTTTTTGCATGATCACAACATCTCCTGAATCTCTCTGCACTGCTACAATGTTATGGTCAACATGAGAAAGTGTGACACTGATAACTGCCATTTCACCCTTCAGCCTCATGTACAGGTAGCCTACAGGGCTGGTTGTCCAGATCACATGTGAAGGATCAATTATTTTATGATCAACCATGCATGCATGAGGGTTGTGTGGCTTGATAAGTCCACTGTACAGCCTTCTAGAGGATTTGTTTCGTATGTGGAGTGCTGTGTGCAAAGAACTCAAAGTGACCTATTGATTTCTGCCAGCTTCAATAGCAGACTAACTGCATACAAGGGATCATGGGAAAAGGGAGTACAAACAATGGGCTGCTATTGTTCTGTTCTCATTTTTAGTAGTTTTTGCCCACAATGCAGCCAAAATATCCCAACAAAGTCAACAAGTGTAAATCTCACTGACCACATCTTTTTCCTCTACATCAAAAGTATTTGTTCTCCAAACAAGGTCATAAACAGCCACAAAATGATAATGTGATAAAGAATTTTGAATACAGCTAGTGACCAGCTAGTGTGACAACATCTCAATATATGTTATGTACTGAGATAAAAAAAAAGGCCTAATTAGGAAAAATATAGAGGGCCCTAAGGCCATCTATAGCCATTACAACCTTCAACATACGTTATTTTAGAGGGGAATCAAGACAAAGTGAAGGGGCTACCAGAACACAGTACTCTGGGTTATTTTCAATCAAATTTAGACGCAACTTACTCTCCATAGCGTTCATCAGAGCTTGCTTCCAACATAGGTATCCCGCTTAGGAAGAGAAGAATAGTCGTGATGAAGATAGGACTAAGAACAGCTGCCCACTCTCCTCCTCTCAGAATACCGCAGCTAATGATAAACATGCCCCACCACAAGACAATCTCACCAAAATAGTTGGGATGACGGGACCACTTCCATACACCTGAGAAAAAAGAAGACCCAAGTACACACATGGTGAACACATAGGTGGGCAAATTTTGACCCAAGACCTACATGCAGCCTGATGTGTGAGACTATTTTCAAATCAGCCTGCAGGACCACTATATTTAAGCAGAAGGGAAAGGCTTTTTACATCAACCATGAAAAATGTGGAAAATTCTGCCCTCCCCCATACATGGTGCCCCCCTCCCCTTCTCTTGTAAAGTGAACATATAATGGGTGACAAAACTTACATGAAGGTAACTCAGCAAATATTACAAACACAAGTCACAGATTAATACAACAGTCAATGGGGTAGAACCCTTTAAGTTGAAAATTGTTGATATGAAAGCCCAACTTACCATGACATGTTCCTTGTGAACAATCCATATGCAGCCCATTTAAAAAGCCTCCTATCTTATTTCTATACTAAGGGGACATAGATCCTACTAGGATCTTGCATAAACATTATGCGCTTATCAATTGAATGACGCACCCCATTACCCCCGCACATGGTCAGTCACTGTCCACAACAGTGTTGACAAAACATGTATAATGATGTACCCTTCTGTGACTGACAAGTTAAATGTAAAACCAGAATGCAAAAATGCATTGAGGTTTCGATGATATATGTTCTATTCCAAATAATGCCATGATGTCCCATGTCTTTCAGTCGCTGGTCAAGTGCTATCTTAACATGTTGGAAAAATAATTTTAAGTTCATATTTGATCTTGGGAATTCCTGGGAAATTTTGCTTTTTGCCTTCTGGTGAACTCATGAGACGATCTTGGGAATTCTTAAACTTTTGCTTTTTGACCCCAGATGACCTTTGACCTCCATCAAAAACGATAGGGTTCTTCCTCTTACCATAATGCATGTACATACTAAGTATGAAATTTATTCAAGCTTCCTATCTTGAGATATCATGTTAAAAACATTTTCAGTGTTTGACCCCTGGTGACCCTAAATGACCTTTGACCTCCACCAAACATGATAGCATTCATCTTCCCACCATAACACATCCACATACTACCTATGAAATCTATCCAAGCTTCCTATCTTGAGATATCGTGTCAACATGGTTTTCAGAGTTTGACCTCCGGTGACCCCAGATGACCTTTGACCGCCACCAAAAATGATTGGGTTCTTTCTCTTACCATAACACATCTACATACTAAGTATGAAATTTATCCAAGCTTCCTAATTTGAGATATCATGTTAACAAGGTTTTCAGCATTCGACCGCCGGTGACCCCAGATGACCTTTGACCTCCACCAAAAATGGTAGAGTTCTTCCTCTTACCATAACACATCTACATACTAAGTATGAAATTTATCCAAGCTTCCTAACTTGAGATATCGTGTTAACAAGGTTTTCAGAGTTTGACCTCCGGTGACCCCAGATGACCTTTGACCTCCACCAAAAACGGTGGGGTTCTTCCTCTTACCATAACACATCTACATACTAAGTATGAAATTTATCCAAGCTTCCTAACTTGAGATATCGTGTTAACAAGGTTTTCAGAGTTTGACCTCCGGTGACCCCAGATGACCTTTGACCTCCACCAAAAACGGTAGGGTTCTTCCTCTTACCATAACACATCTACATACTACGTATGAAATTTATCCAGGCTTCCTAACTTGAGATATCATGTTAATAAGGTTTTCAGCATTCGACCCCCGGTGACCCCAGATGACCTTTGACCTCCACCAAAAATGATAGGGTTCTTTCTCTTACCATAACGCATCTACATACTAAGTATGAAATTTATCCAAGCTTCCTAACTTGAGATATCGTGTGAACAAGGTTTTCAGAGTTTGACCTCCAGTGACCCCAGATGACCTTTGACCTCCACCACAAACGATAGTGTTCTTCCTCTTACCATAACGCATCTACATACTAAGTATGAAATTTATCCAAGCTTCCTAACTTGAGATATCGTGTTAACAAGGTTTTCAGCATTCGACCCCCGGTGACCCCAGATGACCTTTGACCTCCATCAAAAATGATAGGGTTCTTCCCCTTACCATAATGCATCTACATACTAAGTATGAAATTTATCCAAGCTTCCTATCTTGAGGTATTGTGTTAACAAGGTTTTCCAAGTTTGACCTCCGGTGACCCCAGATGACCTTTGACCTCCACCACAAACGATAGGGTCCTTCCTCTTACCATAACGCATCTACATACTAAGTATGAAATTTATCCAAGCTTCCTACCTTGAGATAACGTGTTAACAAGGTTTTCAGAGTTTGACCTCCGGTGACCCCAGATGACCTTTGACCTCTATCAAAAACGATAGGGTTCTTCCTCTTACCATAACGCATCTACATACTAAGTATGAAATTTATCCAAGCTTCCTATCTCGAGATATCGTGTTAACAAGGTTTTCGGAGTTTGACCCCCGGTGACCCCAGATGACCTTTGACCCCCACCAAAAACAATAGGGTTCTTCCTCTCAATATGGGGCATCTATGTACCAAGTTTGAGAACTGTCAGAGTTTCCCTTCTTGAGATATCGTGTTAACGAGCAGCGTCACAAACACACATACACACACACATACACACATACACACACACACACATACATACACACACACGCACATACACACATACATACACACATACGCCATCACGAATGCATTGGTTTCTCTTATCATCGAAACCAATGACTCACACCTCAGTCACAAATTTGCAATTTTGACTGACATGTGGGTCACCAATACTGACTGACAACTGATATCCCTACATTAAGTGTAGCAATTGACTCACAATCATCCAGCCCTTGGTCACAACAGTGACTGACAACTGAGGTAATGTGACTCACCCATGCTGGTGGCTGACAATAGTGGTTCAATGACTGAAATGAGTGTCACACTGTCACTGGTCAATGTCGGACTCACATTTGACTGACAACCCCTGGGCGGGGTAGTGGGGTGCATCATTCAATTGTAAGTGCATTATGTTCAAGTTCACTGTAATGGTAGTAGAAAAAGATCTGTACCACCAAGACTCATCTCCCTCCGTGTAATGTATCTATAGGGATATATATATAGGGATATATAGGGATATATATATATATTTCTATAATTTGGGATTTAGGCGAAAAACTGTATGAAAAAATGCGACTGTTGGGAGAACTCGACCCTTAGGCGAAAAAACCGTTTCGCCTTAACGTTTTACACACTGTTTTATATTGGAATGTGTAACTCTATACGCAAGTCTGATTTACTAAATAATGTTTATGCAATTACTTAACTGCACACCAACTTACATGCATGTATCCGTTAACACTAAGGGCTTACGGGCCATTCAAATAACGTGCATATATATCTCAGAACCAAAAGGGGAATATAATCTTATGTATTTTTTTTGTTTTTTTTCTTCGCCGGTTGTAGTGGCGGTATTCCGATTTCGCCTAACAGGTCGATCTAGCGTTATATAATATATATATATATATATCAGAAATGTGAAGCTGTATGTGAGTGTGTGTGAATGATGTGTGTATCAGCAAAAAAATGTCACATCACAAGTGTGATGAACTTCAAACTTGGTGGGTATGTACATGACCTACCCAACAGTTTCTGCTGGATAATCCCATCCTGGTACCAGACATTTTCTCTACTGTGTGGGGGCCTAGATACTGAAACAACTAATACTTGTGCTCAATACAATTTAATTCATTAAAGTCACCCCATTTTTTTTCTGAGCATGTGGTTGGTACTGAACATGGATATCTTCATCCACTTGCTTGATAGTTCAGGCCTAGACTCGGTTGTTTTAATATCTTCATCCAACTGCATTCAAGTTGATCATAAAACTTTCAGGCCTAGACTCAGTTCTTTTACAATGCTCAACAGTGATAAAAGTAGGGGAAGCATATTGCTTTAAAAATCAGCATTATGTAAATTCAGAAGTTTTCAGGTATGGGGGTCATTTCCCATGGGGAAACTGTAGATTTTTCTTGGGAGAGAAAGCCACCTTCCTATCCAATGGGTATCCCATCCCAACCTCCCACTGCTTCAAGTGCCAACACCTCTTTCACCTCCAACCTAGCACCAGTTTAGTTGGAAGTACTTACTTCCTACTGATTTTTTACATAAAATTTTAAGTTCACTCAGCTATAAGCAAAAGCCAAGCAAGAAATTTTAAGACAATGGCAATGAAAAGAAAGAGAGTCTGCAATCTTGTACTGTATTTCCTACCCTGTATGAGTTAGAATGTTTTACTGTATGTATACCAAGATAACCATGGTCAGATGATGCATTTCTCGATACCAAAATACAACAACAAACATTCTGCATTTTGCCATTTTGCATCTCTGGCATACCTGATGTACTTACTGGAAACAATTCTTCTAACACTATATGAAAAGCATTACAACACTCACCAACATCACAAAATTTGCCCTTGTTTTCTGGGTTGTTTCTGAAGGCAAATTTCTGAGCATCAGCAAGTGTTTCAACCACAAGGCCAAAGCAAAATAGAACTGTACCAACAATTTCCAAGACCCCAAATCCATTGTCATTACCATATTGAGCTGCATTTGTGAACATGACAGGCAGGCTTACTGTAAAAACCCAGACGGCCTACACAGACAAGACATTAGAGAAAAAGGAAAAACAGAAAGTAAAAACTACAGTTTCACAGTCAGTATCTATTTTCTGAACATTATTGTGTATCCAAAGATACTTTCTTATTCTAGAAAGAGCTCACAGCAGCTTTTTCCACATTCACAAAGAGGGGGGGGGGGGGGGAGGGGAGGATTGATTACCCTTTTCCAGAAGCAAGGGCAGAGAAAACCCCGCCACCGACTTCTATCTTTTTGAGTGGAATGAAATACTTACCAAACAGGTTTGTTCTACAGAAAATGTTTACACTATAGAAAATATTTTCACAGTCCCTGACCCTACTCTAGAGGACAAGACCAATATTTGTCAGTAAAACAATACACTAGCAAACAGGACTGAAAACAATTTCTTTCCAGGGAAAGGAAGTTAAATTTCCACAATTATTGACACATTTTCATGCACAAAAGGGCCAAGTCCCTTCCAACTGCCAAGTTTCCCCTCTAAACACCAAAATTTTTGAGGTTTAAAACTTTTTCCACACATGCTAGCAAACTCTATAACATGCAGTCATACATGAAAGACACCAATACCATATCCTAACCAAATTTGAAAGAATGCACCTTACAAACTGAAACACAATAAGACCTTTAACAGTGACGTGTTGAACTACGTAAAACAAAACGAAAGCAGGTTTTTTGCCAGCCTTGACAAAATTTCATAGCATCAATTTTAGAGATTTGCCAGGAAAGATCATTCATGGCACATAATATGCTTGAAATGCAGATTTGCACTCTCACAAATTCTTACTCAGCTTTTATCACCTTACAGTATAAGACATCTGATAAGTTGTCTTTGTGGTTTTCAAGCTATTTTTTTCCAGCACCTTCCATTCTGTTGCATAAGTACTTGGCAAGCGTGTATTTGAATACTGTGAAATTAAGGACTATCATAACCCAAATTTTCCTATGGCAGATGGGAAAAAATAAGGCTGGGGAAAACTTGGTGAAGTCTCAGGGTCTGGAGGACTCATTCAGCAAAAACATAGAGCAAAAGAATTGCACTGGGTCAAGGTGTCATACACCGATGGGAATTTCAATGCCTGTGGGGCTGCCACCTTAGTCTTAAAGAGCCTATGAAGTGACAAAGTACAGCCATTTGATATCATTCTCTGGCCATATCTATCACCAAAAATAGCCCTAATATTCAAAAATACCGCCCCATGAAAGAGAAATGCACAAAACAAATGGTACCCCTTCCAGCACAACAGTTCAAAATGTGAAAGTACATTGACCCAAGAATGACGTCAGCTCCGGAACTCAACTTCACAATGTGTGTATGTACCATGCACTTCCCTTGTAATGTTCATATCCTTCACTATAGATTATCTACAGAAACTTACCCTAATTTGTATGAATCTTCACCCATTTTTGACTAAGATAATACAATGATAACAAAGGACCACATGAAGAGCCAGTATGTAGAATTTAGCCCAACTATCTCAAATCACTGGCCTAAGAACAAGAAAAACTTTGGAAGTGTGAGGAAGAACTTGTGGCCGATGGTGACCGCGAACGAGTAGTTCAGGAGACTCCATACTTTCTAGTAAAGCTTTGCCCACAGATTGTGTAGCTTGAGTCCGGTACTGGTCTTATAATTTCGTAAAAACGTATCTGAAGAATGTGCCAGTATCAAGCCAAAAAATATATAACATAAAAATTTGAAATTCTTACTACCCAAAAGGGGATGTTCGTCACTACTCGCTCAAGCTTAAATCTAGACCCTATACATAGAAGACATGCACTGAATCTTGCTATCCCATTCACAACGGCTTCCGATTGCCTCCAGTTTTTCAAGAGTTGGTATAGAAACAGGATTTTATAATTCTGAAATGCTTATAGGCATAGAAGCATAAGTTAAAGCAGCAAACGGAAGCCATTTCCTCTCTTCTTTGTCCGTATTTCTAAGTTATATTTTAAATCCATCAGTTTGAGTTTGCAGACTACTTAGTTGATCTTCAACTACACAGAGGCCCTTTGCAAAGAAAAAAAAAAACATTTTACTCACATTTAAATCAGATTGTTGGGTAAGATGGCTGATTTATCTCCCAAAATTCCTTTGGAAGGCTTCCTTTCCAAGTTGTCAAAAAACGTTAATTTGAAAATCAAACAAAAATCTCGTACTAGACTTTGAAATGCTTGAAGCTCAAATAGTAACTTTATGTCAACTTCTGAAGAAATACCGAATACTTCCTTAGCCAACCAAAATTTCGGTCTCCCTTCAAACTAAAATTGCCTGTTTTATGTTCTGTTAACTTTCCCGTACCATTTTGTACGAAGGTGGATTATAGTGGAGGACATTCATTGGTACAAGTGTCAATAATATATCAACACTTACTGTGTGGGTAGTAGTACTTCCATGAACAAGGGAGCTCTCGCAACTACCTGGTATAACCGAAGTTGTTTGCCACTATGTAAAATAGTACAGTTGCATATGGGCCTGTTTATCGATAAACCCCCATATATACACTAGTGAACGAAGCACTACTTCCCACCCCAATAATAATAATAATATTAATAATAATCACAGTTACATAACACTGGAGGAGAAATGGATGGAATTACGTATCCCCGGGAGGTTTCTATGTGTATAACCTTGTACCAGGGCACTTCCATTTGCTTCATACCAGAGAGTCCATAACAACTCTCTGCTTGTACGAAACTCAATGAAGATTGTCCTGTGAGGCAAACAAAGGTTTCTTAGAGATATAACTTTGATGATTATATCAATCATTTTCTTTGCAAGAGCACTAAGCTATGCATCATTTTTATAGGAGTTTCTGATAGATACATATTGCGAAAGATTCCATAATATCAACAGTAAAAGGTATGTTCAAAGCGCATTACTAACACACACTGCGAAGTTAACGTTGAGTTACGGAGCTGACGTCATTCTCGGGTCAATGTACTTTCACATTTTGAGCTGTTGTGCTGGAAGGGGTATCATTTCGTTTTAGCATCTCTCCTTCATGGGGCAGTATTTTTGAACATAAGGGCTATTTTTGGTGATAGATATGGTCAGAGAATGACATCAAATGGCTGTACTTGGTCACTTCACAGGCCCTATAAGTCACAACTGTTCATGAACTGGCAATGGTATGAGCAAGCTTACCTGAAAGGTTTAATCAATTTTCTCTTCTTTGTACAGCGAATTTCAATGAGAAGCTGATTAGAAGTGCTTGAATCCCTGGGATCTATAAAATTCTTATAGTGACCAAAATTAATTCTTTAAGTCTTCACTGATATGTGAAATATTTTATTTTACCCACAAACTTTATTCTATCTACATGCAAACCTTTCCTTTAACATATTTTGTTGACATTCTTTGGGGTCACTGACTCCAACATCCAGTCCTCCAGCTCGCTAACCCACTTTCCTTCCTGCTAACCACTTTAACTATTGTGCCTAAACCCTTGCAGCCCTATCAATGTGTAGCTATGTTCCTTGATAAGAATGAGAGGGGCGACATTGACTGATGTATCCAATACTTCAAAGAATTTTGCGACACAAGTGCTGTAACCCTGGGGTTATAAAAACACAACTGACACGTAAACTGCTATGCAAAGTTTGAATGATGTGGTCTTCCCTAAGGAGTATGAATACTGAATATGATCCTGAACCACTTACCTGAAAAATCCAAAAGATAGCAAATTTCAGAAGGTTATCCCTCCTATCGTCAAATCGTTTGTCTTCACCAATTTTTATTATTCTGTATAACAAGTACCCTGACAGCCTGAGTCCCCATGCAGCAACTAGTACGGTAACTGCAATCTGTCGAGGTGCATATGTCTGTTAGCAGAAAAATGCAAGGAAAGAAGTGTGAACTTTGTACAGTAACAACCATCAAACACAGCACCTTTCAATGTAATAATTACTAGAGAATTTGAACTGAAACCTTTATAAGAACTAAGTACTAACTCATAGTAAGTACTATGCTAGTAGAATCCAGACTGCAGTGAAGAACATATGTCAGAATACTAATGAAACCTGTGAGGAAATCTAAGCAGGCTTTTTATGTGCAAACAATGGCCTTCAAGCCACATATCCTTCATTCTGCTACTCTGTTACAGTTGGAATGGTTCAATGTAGTATGGACACAAACCTGCAATACAGTGCAGTTTCACAACCAGGTTGCCTTACAGGAAGCATCACTTTTCCACCTGAATGGAACTCTGAGTAGAAGTTTTAACATTTCAATAAATTTATGAATGTGAATGCAATCTTTGTGTAGAGTTTCATCAAATGTGCTTCACACTGTGACTTTTGAATATTCATGGAAGCTACAACACGATCTTAACTGATGCAGTGTTTTGCACATTTTGAGGTCAATGTAACTGGCTGGATGGCCTAGTAGTTTCATCATCCACCTTTCAACCAAGAGACCAGGGTTCAAATCCCACAAGGTCAATAAAAAGTATGACCTGTTGCCTTCTTTCTTGGTGCTCAGCTTAAGACATCAGAACAGGAATATTGATAATTGTAAAAATGTGAGTGAAAATTTAACCAGTGGCAATGAAATGGTTGAGCAACACATCGTTGTATGGGTTAGTACAGTTCAATGAGGCTTAAGAACACTTATTAAAATATGACAAGGTTGTGATGAAAATGTGAATAGTGCTTTGATGTCACTGCTGCCAAGGCATTTTTGGGCAATATGAATTGTTGCTTAAGAAACAGCATTTCCTGTTTAAGTATGTGGGAAGAAAAATTAGCCTTGTAGTTCAAAATTTACCTGAGCTAAGAAAAATGTCAACAAGGCAAGAACCACAAAGTTGGTGCCACCAGCGAAATCTGTTACTTTGTCAAACTTGCAGGAGGCTGCAACGATGAAAAATGACATCTGAATTCCAACAGTAACTATGGCACAAAGGGCCATGTTGTACTTATCAATGACTGCGACACCCATCTTGGCTGTTTTAAGGAGAAAAATGCAAAAAGTTAAATGAAAGCAACAAAAAGACTTAAAAATCTGCAGTTCAAAAGGACAATTTAAATGCAACTTCAACAGACCGGTTTTAAAATTTCCTCAGATATTTTAAGCATACATTTGCAATTTAACTGACTTTCCTGACAGAGATGATCAAAAGTACAAACAAGTAGTTAGCTTGACATATGTTTGCAGGTCATCCAGGGCATTACTTTATATTCCTTGTTAATAACATACAGTCAGCATTCCCATTAGTGGAACCAAAGGATCAAAACCTCTCTTGAACTTTGAACTCACAGAGGAATTTCCTTCAACTGTTACAAGCCATCACAGAGACTGCAACTGAGCCACCACTGCAAACATCCAGTCATCATCACCAGACATCCACTCATCATCACCAGAGATGCAGCAGTACATTGAATCCAGCCATCTGACAGTCTCAGTCATCAATGTGAGGACTCACCAGATGACCAACCTTAAAAAGATGGCTCGAGAAAGTATCTCATAGTGGCGCACAATTGGGTCCAGTGCTTCAAATTTATTTCACCCCCCCCCCTTTTTTTTGGAAAATGACGGTGTGTGATGATATGTTCATTTCATAATGCTAGAAAAAGTCAAAGTCCTATAAATTTGTTTCACAGTCTAGTGTGCTGAAACAGCTTCACTTTGTTGTGAGGTATCCATTCCTTGTCCTAGTCACTGTCCTATTAGACATAATATCCATATTTAATAGCTGGATTCCTAGTCAAAGTGGCTGCCTGACTAGGTGTCCCTTATACTGTAGCTGGATTCCTAGTCCTAGTCGAAGTCCCTGTCCTACTAGATATCCATTTTTGCTGAATTCCTGGCCGCTGTCAGTATAGTATTTTAAAGGTGGGCCAGGGGGCACAAATCCCCCAAATCTGTGGCCAGCTGGGGGAAAATCACTGCGACAGGGGATTTAAGGAAAGGGAAAGAAAGAGAGAGATTGAAGAGACGGAAGAAGTACCAAAAACTTAAGTTATCCAATTGAGTCATAGTATTTGCAGAACTCTGAACTTTTTCATACAGCACTGAACAGTGAAAGTTCCTTATCTCCCCCTGTACGGCATTATTCAGTTTTGATATCCGGCCCATGACCCATGTACCAGTAATTTTCTTTTGCTCTTCGTGTGGGTTTTGGTAGCCTGCAACAGCAGTCTACATTGTCAGGGTAAGTAGGATACGGGATGAGACAAAGCACAAATGCTGTAAAAAATTGTCAAGATGGTGGAGAGTGAGATTTCATGTGTTACTGGTGATTTTTAAATGTGCCATTTATCTCCTGTGCTCTCTACATGATAGTCTTCCTGGCAAATTGGTTCCTTCTTTTTTCCCTGACTTTGCTGGCAGCCTATAATTTGTACCTACAGTGTATTTGTAACCTTGAGTCTGTAATGCCCTATTTCCATGGCTGCTCAGTGCTCACTCAGCCCCTAAAAGTGAACCTTTTCATGGAACAGCAACAAGTACTGTAGAGATCATATTTATACAGAGAGAGTTAAATAAAATTCTCTGAATACACTCTGCAAAGTCCTGGAAGACTCTCAATTGTTTTGGCAAGTTTGTATAGAAATTTTGAGAGCACTTTCCTGCAATCTTGGGATATGGGGATGCCAGATTTTCTCCCAGTAGTTACTGCTGACAGCCTTGTAGGCTACACAGGTTGAAGAATGCCACTAGCAGATCTGTACTTGACAAATTCACTTCAGTGGCTTAGAATGCACTTTCCTAGTACAATCTGGGGGTGGGGGGGGGTGGGGGTAAGGAGGCTTGGGATAGATACTTTCCAGTCAGATCTCAGCTGTGTTTTAGAGTGGGGATTCCTTCAACCTGGAGCATTGGTAATGCCAAACAACTACATCTGACTTCAGTTTTACCCTCAATTGGGCTGAGGTCAACTTTGATCCATCACAGCCCCCTTTTTAGGAAACACACTAGCTATGACATTTGACAAATTCCTATAGTGTCTTGAGTTATGTGCTCAATGACCAAGATTTATTCACAGTGTAACTTCTCCATTGGCAGAGACAATTTACAGCACCTGCATCATTGCCTCTTATAGTGCTGTCACTGCTGTACAGTATTGAACCCTAATTCTGCAAGAGGGGTCTACAACACTTACCAGAGCTTAATCCTTCCAAAATAATTCTGAGTCCTGACGTCCTAAAGGGAGGGGGAAATCGTAACCGACCCTGACTAGGCCAATTTTATTCCCACTGAGTTTGTACATGAAAACAATCTCGAAAATATTCGAGTCAGTTACGATGCCCCCTCCCTTTAGGGACAGGGATATAACCCCAGTGTATGTTTGGATAAAAACTTGGGTACATGCTCTTGATGTCTGGTGAGATTGGGGACGGTACACTTGATGCGTCTGCTTGATAGGGGGCAAATAAAACTCAACTTCCCAGGGACATTTGGACTACAAGTGTTTTTGAGATTGTTTTCAGATACAAAATCAATGGGAATAAAATTGGCCTAGTCGGGGTGGGTTATGATGCCCCGCTCCCTTTAGGGACAGGGATATAACCCCAACTGGTGTATGTTTGGATAATACTTGGGTACACGCTCTTGATGCCTGGTGAGATTGGGGGCGTTACACTCGATGCGTCTGCTTGATAGGGGGCAAATAAAACTCGACCTCCCACGGACATTCATCTCGGATTGCAGTTACATATAGATTTGAGCTTCTGGACTGGAGATTTAACATCAGTAAGCGCTATAGCCTCTTCTGAATCCTGCCTCAACCCATACTATAGGTTTTCCTTCAGAATTAATTAGGTTAATGCACACAAAATAAAACTTCTGCTAAGGACTTGGAATAGAGCGTGTTGAAAGTAATACATGTGTTATTTACCCAACACATTGTATTCACCTATGACAAGAAAACCAGCTTTAAAATTGGGCAACATAAGATATCAAGAACTGTTCATTTCATGGATGTTTTCAAAGTTCATTAGCTGGCTTCTAATTAACCTGAACTCTTGGTCATTATGCCCATAAAAGACACTGAATTTCACAAAATCTGATCAATAACACCTCCAGAACAAACTTAAGCAGTCTTGTTACCTTATATTGCTGCCCCCCCCCCGATTCTCACGAGGTCTCTATCACCGACTGCCAGGGCCCCTAAAATGGGCCCCTGGCCCCCTTGTGTGCAGGCATGTAGCCAGAACAACCAATTTGGGGGGGCAAATCAATGTTGGAGTTTTGCTGGCCTGGGGGAGGGGGTCCCCTCCCCCTTTGAAAATTTTTGCTAATTTCAAGCACTCTAGATCCAACATGGTGTGAGATTTTCCATTTTTTCTTCTAATATTTGTATTTCAAAACTGCTGGTCTCATAATAAATGTTTCCTCCTTCAGTGCAAGACCTTTTGTTGAAAAATTCTGGGAAGACATGTGCCCCCTCACGTCCCCTGGCCCCCCCCCCAACCCATGGCCACATACGTTCGTGTGTGCAAATCACTCCAGGCTCCTGGTGCACACATATGCCACTCTGCCATTTCAGTCCGGATGAGAAGTGATGAATATTGCTGAGGAGGGGTATTCTATAGTTGAACAGAACTAAATGCACTTGAATATCACATGACCAATATCATACTTACCATGAGACTGGCTGAACAAGCAAGCCAAACAAGCTTACAAACTGAGTGAACCTCCATTATAATTATAACAAAAAGGTGTAAGGTTTGGCCTATATAGCCTAATGTGAAGGTGGATTTATCACTTTGGGTGTGTCTACTGCCTCCACCTGATGATAGGGCATGCTACAAAAATAAGTTAACAAGTCATGCATTCATCCGGAACGGAGGACTGAATACATGATATGTCATAGAAGTCTGCACCCTGAGTCTTTACTTCTTTCAACTCTCATGGTGACAAATCATACTTACTACTTTGGTTCAATATTCGGCTGCTCACACGTCAGAGTTAACTACAACACTGGTAGGTTAACGTAAATCGTATAGGGCCTACCAATGCAGTAAAGACTAAAGGCCTAACAATCAAGCTTGGTGCAGGGAGTTGCTATTTGACACTCCCTGCTTGGTGTATGTAAAACGTTAGCCTTGCCCTTGGTGTCGTCTGCAGGCGATAAGTACAGCTTTACAAACACAAGCAGATGAATCGCCGCGCCAATCACAACGGGAAGGCGCTGAAAACTGGTAAGCTGAGACTAGTTATATGTTGCACGCCCTAAGGGAAAAGTTATTCACAATGTTGTCTTCAAGTCGGCAAGTGGCTGCACGCGGTGGTACTCTGCAGAATCTGGAATGGAAATGGCTGCAACGTAAACCATAGGCTTTATAAATTTACACAGTGAGCAAAATTACGTAATACAATATATTGTGTTGTATAACAACCTTATTTCTACGGAAGCATTAAAGTGACATAGGACAACTTAGTGTCGCCTGGTATTTGATGTTCATACGTACCAACGCTTATGGTAAGCCGAATGTTCAATAAATAGATAATCCAAGATTATCGATCGAGGATCCAAGATTATCAATCGAAAATCTTGGATTATCTGGCCAAATGTGCAACAAAGTGATATTCCAAGATTTTCGCGTGATAAACCAGGTTCGACGAGCCGATAATCCAAGATTATCGTTCGATAATCTTGCATTTTCGATCGAGTATCCAAGATTATCAAAATAGTATTGCATATCGGGCGACAATCCAAGATTGTCTGGATAAACCTGGATTTTCATTTGATAATCCAATATTATCAGTTGATAAACCTGGTTTATTATTGATAATCCAAGATTATCATGAGATAAACTTGGTTTATCATTGATAATCCAAGATTATGGACTGATAATCCAAGATTATCAGTCGAGAATCTTGGATTCTCGACCAGTAATCTTGGATTTTCTATTTATGAACATTCGGCTTGTCATAAACACTTGTCATCCGTAATTCAGAGGGGGACAAATTCAAGAGCCCCAACAACTTCTCAAAAGGGGGTATTTACGAAAATAATTTAAGTGCAAATTGCGAAGCCCTAGAAACGAGGGATCCAGGACCCGCTAAATGGATTTCAGAAGATCTGAGGTGTAATCTGAGGCATTTTCCCACCATTTTAATCCATCAAATGGCTGTTTCCACAATTTTGAGTTT
Organism: Holothuria leucospilota; assembly: GCA_029531755.1. NCBI lineage: Eukaryota > Metazoa > Echinodermata > Holothuroidea > Aspidochirotida > Holothuriidae > Holothuria > Holothuria leucospilota. The sequence continues at coordinate 25,870,247 of CM055965.1, forward strand.
GATTTTGTCGAATAAGCTATTTGTTTTGATTCCATAGCTTACAAAATAGCTAATTTGACAAAATCAAGCTGAAATATTGGGTAAACAGCCCATAACCGTGCTTCTTGGTCAAAGTTAACTAGCAAAAGAATGGAGAGGAGACTAAACAAAAGTAGGAGTCTAGGAGATTTGTTTTAAATGTACTGGACAACTTTTGCAATGTAATGAGGTAAGACATTAATGGTACTGTAATGTCTTACACAGCCTTTTTCTACATTTTGTCTTCGGCACTCTTCGTGCACGTAGTTTTTGGATACCTCTTCCAGCAGCACGGTTTGAGCAGAATCATTGTTTCAAACCCTGTGTGCAACCTCGACTTATCGTCATCCCGTCCCCTTCTAGGAGCTTGGACCCCTTTCTATGGAACGCGAATTACGCAAAGTTCATCAATAACGGCGTAATCGTTAGTAACAGCGGCATACATTGAGTTAATAACGGCGTGATTATCAACAACAGCGTGGTAAATGTTGGTAATAACGGCCTGATTTTAAGAAACAACGTGGTATGTATTGGTAATAACGACGTAACTTTAAGTAAAACGCGGTACGAGTGGTTAACAGCGGTGTGATACGAAGTAACAACGGCGTAATCCTTTTCAATAGCGAGCTAAATGTCGTTAACGACCTTTTCGCGTTCAACAGGCTCATTGTAAGTAAACATGTGAAACCACTTAACAACGTGAAAGCAATCAATGGCGCTGTTGCAGTCAAGGCAAATTCAATCAACGGCGATGTAAACGGAAGCAACAACACGATTCGCATCAACAACGCAAACTTCGATGGCGCTGTTACTTACCGTATTGACGATATTTAAAGCACACGGCTGATGTGGAGGCGAGGCGGAATGACTCCGTATCGGCCGGACCAATGCTTGACAGGATGAAAAATAAAAAGGCGCGTAAAGTAAATTCGAAATGCTGGAATCCCTGCAGTTAAAGGTTTTTTTTTTCAATCCAGAGATACTGAGTCCAAGCAATGAAAGAACCTGACAGATGAGGAAGGTTCCGAATATGTGCCTAGGGAAATTGCGAAACTCAAAGTCACGGTAAAGAACAAAGAAGCATATGCCACATGGCGGCAAAACGTTTAGCGCATGGTGTGGTCTCAAATGAAATTGGGTGAAGTAAACTATACTGTTCATTCGCGGGAGTAAGAAGCTTTTCTTAGCTGGGTACGTGCCACCGGGGACGTAGGCTACGTTTCAGACCCCTGGCGAGAATGGTGACCTGTAGGGGCGCTTCAAAATAAGAAGAGCCTGAGAATTGGTCAAAGCATGCAGTAATTCGGGGCTCTTCGAAGGGTGGGTATAGATACCTATGCCTCAATACGGTAAAAACCTAAAATTTAAGGGCGCCGACAGGAGCCATTTGGGAGTTGAGCGGTCCGTCGGGGTGCAGGGGCTGCGCCCTACATATATGGTTAGCATAGGCTATAGAAGAAAGGATTCAATAATAAGTGGGGTTTTTAAGATCTCGTTTCTCTCAGTCGCAATGAACTTCATATAATTTTAGTCAGTGGCATTGGCGCAGCTACGGTAAGGTGACCAGACGTCCCCGATTTTCGGGGAGAGTCCCCGATTCCAGCGTTCCGTTCCCGATTAAAAAGTGTCCCCGATTTATAAAAATGTCCCCTACTATTTTGAAAATCCAAAACTACTAAAATTAGATGTTGCAAAATTAATATTTTGTTAAATTTGTAAGGCCTACTCAGTATACCGTTCGGGCAAACTTCAGATGGAGGCTGAGACAGTGTTGTAACGAGTCATGACTCGAGTCACTTATTTTCAAAAGGGAAATGACTCGAGCAATTGTATCATAATTTTAACTCATTGAAATAATACAATGACTTCGAGTCACTGACTAGACTCGAGTCACATTGAAAGTAGTAAATGACTCGACTCGACTGCAAAATTGAGTGACTAGTTACAACACTGGGCTAAGATAATGGTCCGTAACGCCCATGCACAACGTACGTAGGCAAACAGTTACCTGCAATCACAGAAATTTCTAGTCAAGAGCACCAATGACTTTTTTCTGCTGTGATCACACATGCACTGTAGCCAATTGAACAGTAACAAAGTGCGGTAGCAGTGGTTCCATTCAGGGCCTTGTTTAACATACATACTGGGGGCCGTGGCCCCCCAGTCCCCTGCACGGCCCCCTAGTCAGCTCATTTGCCCCCCCCCCCTTGGTCCCTTTTTCTGGAATTCTTGAAGCCAGTATAGCGTACCAAAGGAAGGAGGGGAGGGGATTCCAACGAGCTCTTGTTTTTGTTAGTAAGCTGAAAATATTGTAGGCTTATATTTAAGCCACCAGAGGTAAGGAAGTGTGGCAAATTGCTCTTTACTATGACGTACTGGTAACACAATTCAGAAAATTGTAAAAATTTTACGCACACTTTGTATATTGAGGGCAGACATCACCATATTTTGACAATCTGCCAAACAGTTTAAGAAGATTGGTTTATTCCATCCTAGAAAATACTGAAAATACCGTTCCTAGGAGCTTAATAGCAGAGCCTGAGGAGGGCGATTTCCGGTAATCTGGGGGGAGTTATCCAAACTAATTTTCTGGAACGCTCCGCGCCCAGACCAATGGTGGCGCTCCGCTTAGATATTCTTCCCACAATCGCTGAGCTCCCCAGTTCAAATCCTGGATGGCTCACTGGTGGAAGTCACTGCCTAATTGTTAAGCAGACGGGGAGGGAAGGGGTACTATAAATGACCTCACTCAGTGACTAAATAAAAAGGCTATAATAATGTATGAATTTCTTATAAGCAATTGGAGTCCCGGTTCTGGTAATCTTTTTTTCTTCTTTGTAATGTACGCGCCGACTAATGGTCGCGTTCTGTTTAAGTTGCAGGCGCGTGTCCAGAGGGGGTCCAGACCTCCTGCTCGCGCGAAACTTTTTTACTTTAATTTTGAATGAAAAAAAAATGACTTCAAATGATGCTAAATATTGCACCAGATTGCATCTGAGGATGCTTAAAATTTGAAAAATTTCTCAGGGGGAGGGGGACACTCCTCTAGACCCCTTTCACAATACGGCCATTTTAACCAAAAATTAGTATCCGGTAAATTATGAACATTTCCAGTCATTTATGATCAGTTCAGAAACATCACCATTTTGCATCTAAGCTACCTTAAATTAACAAAAATTTCTCAAAGAGCCCCCCTCCCCTATAGGCCGGCGATCAGGTCCTGCAGTTATCCCCCATGCAAATATCCTGCCTACGCCAGTGCCTGGACCCCCCCCCCCCCCGCCCTGCGCGGGCACCTTCGGGCGAAAGGGCTTCCCCCTCAGGCCAGACCCCTGTCAGCTGCTGAAAATCCTGGACACCCGCCTGAGTTGGTCCCTTTTGCTGAATCCCACTCCACGAACTATAAAATTCTGAAAAAAGGGCCTGCCAGAGTGAGGGTGATTCGACTAAAAACATTGCCAAAGTATCAGGCAAAAAAACGAAAATGTAACTTCAACAATCAGTTGCATATGGATATTCCGCACGTGAAATTTTTTCATGGAAAATGAAAGTAATTTTATTCCAATTTACCCCCCCCCCCCCACACACACACGCACACAAAAGTTTTCTAAAAAGTTATAGTACTGTACAGTATCACCATTTTACTTTTGTTCTTAGCAATCTTAACGTGCATCCAAATGTCTTCAAGGGGGAAGAGAACCCTTTAACCACTCCCTCTCATCACCCCCCCCCAAAAAAAAACATTACAATGAAAGGTATTTCAACTGAAGAATAAAAAAATTTTCCCCAATAACCACCACAACTAAACTCCAAGGTTTAATAAAAAAGTCTACAACATCCGCACCATTTTGCATCTAGGCTCTTTAAAAAAGCAAAAAAAAAAAAATGTAAAGGGGGAGGGGGACACACCCTCTCCTTACACCCTCCCCCAGGCCGGCGATCACCGTGACACAACATACTGCATCCGCCACGATCTAGTTGTACATACCCCCTCGTTGAACTGTTGTGCCACCAGTGTGCTCCCCCAGAATAAAAAAAAGTCTGGTGACGCCACTGATCGGAGGGGGCATTATTTTGATCCTTTACCCGATCCCAAACGGATCTCGTTAGGCCATGCTGTATTTATTCTTCAAGCAAAATTTTTCGTGCACACCTCTAGCTCTGAGTAGACTGATAACAGTTCTAATCTGCTAGTACAACAATGGGCTAAGATAAGCGTCCGTAACGCCAGCACAACGTACGTAGGCAAACAGTTACCTGCAATCACCAGAAATTTCAGTCAAGAGCACCAATGACTTTTCTGCTTGATCACACATGCACTGTCGCCAATTGAACAGTTAACGAAGTGCGGTAGCAGTGGTTCCATACAAGGGCCTTGTTTAACAATCCATACTGGGGGGCCGTGCCCCCAGTCCCGCCACGGCCCCCTAGTAGCTCATTTGCCCCCCCACTTGGTCCCTTTTTCTGGAATCTTGAAGGCCAGTATAGGTACCAAAGGGAAGGAGGGGAGGGGATTCCAACGAGAGCTCTTGTTTTTTGTTAGAGTTACAGCTGAAAAATATTGTAGGCTTATATTTAAGAACACCAGCGGTGAAGGAAGGGTGGCAAAATTGACCTTTACTAGTAAGTACTGGTAACACATAACATTCAGAAATTGTTTAAAAAATGTTTACCATACTTTGTATATTGAGGGGCAGGACATCACCCATATTTTGGACAATCTGCCAACATTTTAAGAAGATTGGTTTTCATCCTAGAAAAAATACTGAAAAATACGTTCCTAGGAGCTTAATAGCAGAGCCTGAGGAGGGCGATTTCCGTAATCTGGAGGGAGTTGATCCAAACTAATTTCTGGAACGCTCGCGCCAACCAATGTGGCGACCGCTTAGATATTCTTCCCACAAATCCTTAGCTCCCCAGTCCAAATCCTGATCATCACTGGTGGAAGTCACTGGCCTAATGTTAAGCAGACGGGGAGGGACAGGGGTACTATAAATGACCTCACTCAGTGACTAAATAAAATAGGCTATAAATAATGTATGAATTTTCTTATAAGCAATTGGAAGTCCGTTGATGGTAATCTTTTTGTCTTCTTTGTAAGGTATGCGCGACTAATGGTTCGCGTTCTCGTTAAGTTGCAGGCGCGTGTCAGAGGGGGTCAGAACCCTCTGCCTCCGCGCGAAACTTTTTTTTACTTTAATTTTGAAAATGAAAAAAAATGACTTCAAAGGATGCTAAATATTGCACCAGATGCATCTGAGGATGCTTAAAATATTCAAAATTCTTCAGGGGAGGGGGGACACTCTCTCCTCCTCTAGACCCCTTTACAATACCCCCGGCCCATTTTAAACCAAAAAATGACTTTGTACAGTGTAGCTTCAGTAAAATTCTGAACATACACTGCGATAAAAAAAACATCCCCGCTTCCAGCAGCTTAATACAAGCGCCCAGTCATTTATATCAGTTCAGAAACATCACAATTTTGCATCTAAGCTACCTTAAATTAACAAAAAATTCTCAAAGAGCCCCCGCCCCTATAGGCCGAGCGATAAGGTCCTGCAGTTATCCCCCCATGCAAAAATCCTCTCCTCCGCCAGTGCCTGGACCCTCCCCCCCCCCCCCCGCCCTGCGCGGGCACATTGGGCGAAAGGGCTTCCCCATCAGGCCAGACTCCCTGTCAGCTGCTGAAAATCCTGTACACCCACATGAGTTGGTCCTTTTGGCTGAATCCCCCTCCCCCCACAAAAAAATTCTTAAAAAGGCCCTGCCAAAGTTAGGGTAATTCGACTAAAAAACATTGCCAAAGTATCAGCATGTAGCAAAAAAAACGAAAATGTAACTTCAACAATCAGTGCTATGGATTTTCCGCACGTGAAAATTAGTTTCATGGAAATGCACAGTAATTGTTATTTCCAATTTAACCCCCCCCCCCCCCCACAAAACAGCACACAAAAGTGATTCCAGCTCATGAACAATTGAGCCTTGGTGGATCACACAGTCTTCTGTAGCTCCAATTGATCACCATAGCTCACTTGAAGTTAGCAATCTTACGTGCATACAAAATGTCTCAAGGGGGAAGAGAAAACCCTTTAAACCACTCCCTCCTCACAACCCCCCCCCCAAAAAAACACATTTCCAATGAAAAGGTATTTCCACTGAAAGAATAAAATATTTTCCCCAAATAAACTACCACAACCTAAACCTCCAAGGTTAATAAAAAAGCTACAACCTCGACACCATTGGCATCTAGGCTCTTTAAAAAAGAAAGAAAAGAAAAAAAATTTAAAGGGGAGGGGGGGGGGGGACACACCCTCTCCTTACACCCTCCCCAGGACCGGCGATCACCGTGACACAACATACGGCATCCGGCCACGATCTAGTTGTACATACCCCCTCGTTGAACTGTTGTGCCACCAGTGTTGCTCCCCCAGAATAAAAAAAAGTCTGGTGACTCCCACTGATCGGAAGGGCGGCATTATTTGATCTTTAACCCGATCCCAACGGATCTCGTTAGGCCCATGCTTGTATTTATTCTTCAAGCAAAATTTTTCGTGCACACCTCTAGCTCTGAGTTATGAAAGCCTTACGATCTGTACATGACTTTGTACAGCTTCAGTAATTAAACAATCATCAAATACACTGCGATAAAAAAAAACATCCACTCTCCAGCAGTGGTCGTGTTGTTGCTCCCATTTTACATCGTCGTTAATTGCATTTTGCGTTGACTGAACAGCGCATTGACTGCTTCCACGTTGTTAACTCATATTACATGGTTTACTACAATCAGCCCGTTACGCGGAAAGGTCGTTAAAGACATTTAGCTCGCTATTGATAAGGATTACGCCGTTTTACCTCTTGCTTACGAGGCCACTTCGTACACGCGCTGTTAACAACTTTTACCGCCTTGCTACATAAAGTTACACCATTGTTGCCGATATTAACCACGTTGTTTCTTAAATCAGGCCGTTATTACCAACACTTACCACGCTGTTGTTGAAAATCACGCCGTTATTAACTCAATGTACGCCACTGTTACTAAGGATTACGCCGTTATTGACGAACTTTGCGTAATTCGCGTTCCATACCTTTCGGGCAACTCCTGGCATAAGCCCTGGACCCGCACGTGCATGGCGGAGTGCTCGGAGAAGCCACCCTAAGCCCCGACAGGGCCGAGAGGAGCAATGTCGATCAGGGGAGGGGAGAGACTGAAGAGGGGATTGAAAAGATGCTAAGCCATTCCAATGTTAGTCATATTTTTCATAGGCTATTATATACACGAATATACTTGAAGTGCCGAGTTGCGTGCTACTGTGGTGTTCTTAAGGAAATCTCAATACTACACTTGCGTAGAGAGCGAAACGCAGGAAAAAGGCTTGTACTATTAAGCTATGTGGAACGAAAGTATGGAAGAAGCTGAAACTCCCAAAACTTTACAGCGCGGAAAGCGGGTCGAAAATTTTGGATTCCTATTGGAAAAGCTGCCTTATTGAAAGCAAACACAGGCCAACCGTCGGGGCAACTGGTCGCAGTCGGTTCAACATACTTTATCCTACCGAAGTACAAAGGGCTCCCGGATGAAACATGAGCATGTAGCTGTCTCCAGCTCCATGAACTGAGCATGGAGTTGTCTTCTAGCTCCAGAATAGGCTCATTGACTTAGCCTACTACCAATCGTGTTGTTGATCCCATTACATCGTCGTAAATTGCATTTGCGTGACTGAAACAGCGCCATTGACTGCCTCACGCGTGTTAACTCCAATATACATGGTTACCTTACAATCAGCCGATGAACGCGGAAAGGGCGTTAAAGACATTTAGCTCGCTATTGATAAGGATTACGCCGTTTGTTACCTCTTGCTGTACTAGGCCACTTCGTAACACGCCGCTGTAAACAACTTTTACGCCTTGCTACATAAAGTTACACCCATTGTTGCCGATATTAAACACGTTGTTCTTAAATCAGGCATTTAGTCCAACACTTGACCACGCTGTTGTTGAAAATCACGCCCGTTATTAACTCAATGTACGCCACTGTTACTAAGGATTACGCCGTTATTGACGAACTTTGCGTAATTCGCGTTCCATACCTTTCGGGAAACATACATACTGGGGCCGTGGCCACCCAGTCCCCAGACTGGCATACTCCGGCCCTGGACCCGCACACGTGCATGGCGAGGAGTGCTCGGAAAGCCCACCCCCTAAGCCCCGACAGGGCCGAGAGGAGAACTGTCCGATAAGCGGGAGGGGAGAGACTGAACTAGTCAGCTCATTGCCCCCCCCCCTGGTCCCTTTTTCGGGAATTCTTGAGGTTTCCCCACCTGAGGTAAGCCATTCCAACGGAAGGAGGGGAGGGATTCCAACGAGCTCTGTTTTGTTAGTAAGCTCAATAATATTGTAGGCTTATGAAATTTAAGCACCAGATATTATATACACGAATATACTTGAAGTGCCGAGTTGCGTGCTACTGTGGTGTTCTTAAGGAAATCTCAATACTACACTTGCGTAGAGAGCGAAACGCAGGAAAAAGGCTTGTACTATTAAGCTATGTGGAACGAAAGTATGGAAGAAGCTGAAACTCCCAAAACTTTACAGCGCGGAAAGCGGGTCGAAAATTTTGGATTCCTATTGGAAAAGCTGCCTTATTGAAAGCAAACACAGGCCAACCGTCGGGGCAACTGGTCGCAGTCGGTTCAACATACTTTATCCTACCGAATAAGGCTCCCGGATGAAACTGGAAAACTCCCAGACTGGGAACTCCCTTCCCCCAGGTTTCCCCACCTGGTGCCACCCTGAAATAAACTAAAATAGTTGAAAATTAAGAAAGGGGGAGGGAGGAAATGGAGAAAAGGGGAAGTGGAGCAAATGGAGCTAAATTTAATAACGTACTGTACCACATAACATCAGACAATTGTTAACAAATTACCATACTTTGTATATTGAGGGCGCAGACATCACCATATTTGACAATCTGCAACAGTTTTAAGAAGATTGTTAAACATTTCCATCGATAGGATAGCTGTCGCTAAATAATCGCAAAACCGTGCCTTCCTAGGAGCTTTCATAGCAGAGCCTGAGGAGGGCGATTTACGTAATCTGGGGGGCGTTTTATCCCAACTAATTTCTGGAACGCTCCGCGCCAAAACAATGGGAGGCGCTGCCGCTTAGATATTCTCTCACAATCCTAGTCACCAGTCCAACTCATGGAGCAATCACGGGTGGTGAAGTCACTGCCTAATTTAAGCAGGAAGCGGGAGGGAAGGGGTACTAATAAAATGACCTCACTCAGGCTAAATAAATAGGCTATAAATAATGTATGAATTTTTATAAGCAATTGGAAGTCCTTTCTGTAAGCTTTTTTTCTTCTTGTAATGTATGCGCCGACTAATGGTCGCGTTCTGTTAAGTTGCAGCGCGTTGTCCAGAGGGGGTCCAGACCCTTCTGCTCGCGCCGAAACTTTTTACTTTTAATTTTGAACTGAAAAAAAAATGACTTCAAATGATGCTAAATATGACCAGATGCATCTGAGGATGCTTTAAAATATTCAAAAATTCTCAGGGGGAGGTGGACACGCTCTCCTCCTATAGACACATCCTCAATATCTCAAAATACCAGGTGTGGTTATTTGGGTGCACCCTTCCAATGCCTAGATATACCATTTCCTCAGTCCGCCCTTTGAGGCTTTCTGGCCAATTTCTTGTTATGCACCGCCAACTGATGGCGGCACTCTGTGTACTTGGTTTTCCACGCTGTTTCCAATGGGAAAGACCCTGTAACCCTTTGCAAAACACAAAAACATATGGATTCGCCCCTGTCTTAATTCCCATCAGTAATTAGCCCCTCCCTGCATCATACAGTCGACTAGGCTTTAGTCAGAATTAGACTAAGATGAAAAAGAAAACTTGTGATGATTTTGACCTGCTAAGCTTTCATGTAAAGTCATTTTTTGATGATGTTCACATGCTTCAGTCTAAATTTTGTCAATACTCAAGAGCCATGCATTCTCTCAAAAGTATCACCAGTCTTGACCCTACCTACGGGCATGCAGAGATGGAACAGCCTGGAGTTCGAACAGGAGGGTCATCGACCGGCGAAGCGCTCAGGTAAGAATATCCGTCTATTGTTGCGGTTCATTGGCCTTCACGGTTTACCGTGGTAAAGTAAGAAACTCTCGTATGTATTTCCCTCTGATGGTCATAATCTTAAAGGCACTAGACTCCAAAACTTACAAAATTAGAGCGCAAGTAATAGTTGATAGGATATGATATTATTTCCTCAGTCCAGCCTTGGAGGCATTTCTGGCCAAAATTTTCTTGTTATGCTACCCGCCAACTGATGGCGGCACTCTGTGTACTTAGTTCCACGATGTTGCCAATGGGGAAAGACCCTGTAACCCTTTGCAAAACACAAAAACATATGGATTCGCCCCTGTCTTAATTCCCATCAGTAATTAGCCCCTCCCTGCATCATACAGTCGACTAGGCTTTAGTCAGAATTAGACTAAGATAAAAAGAAAACTGTGATGATTGACTGATAAGCTTCAATGTTAAAGTTCATTATCAATTTGATGATCAGTTCAGAAACATCACCATTTTGCATCTAAGCTACCTTAAAATTAACAAAAATTTCTCAAAGAGCCCCCCTCCCTATAGGCCGGCGATCAGGTCCTGCAGTTATCCCCCATGCAAAAATCCTGCCTACGCCAGTGCCTGGACCCCCCCCCCCCGCCCTGCGCGGGCACCTTCGGGCGAAAGGGCTTCCCCCTCAGGCCAGACCCCTGTCAGCTGCTGAAAATCCTGGACACCCGCCTGAGTTGGTCCCTTTTGCTGAATCCCCCTCCCCCCACTAAAAAATTCTTAAAAAAGGCCCTGCCAAAGTTAGGGTAATTCGACTAAAAACATGGCCAAAGTATCAGGCAAAAAAACGAAAATGTAACTTCAACAATCAGTTGCATATGGATTTTCCGCACGTGAAATTAGTTCATGGAAAATGCAAGTAATTTTATTCCAATTTAACCCCCCCCCCCCCACACACACGCACACAAAAGTTTGCTAAAAAGTTATAGTACTGTACAGTATCACCATTTTACTTTTGTTCTTAGCAATCTTACGTGCATACAAATGTCTCAAGGGGGAAGAGAACACCCTTTAACCACTCCCTCTCATCAACCCCCCCCCCAAAAAAAAAACATTTCCAATGAAAAGGTATTTCCACTGAAGAATAAAAAAATTTTCCCCAATAAACCACCACAACTAAACCTCCAAGGTTAATTAAAAAAGTCTACAACCTCGCACCATTTTGCATCTAGGCTCTTTAAAAAAGCAAAAAAAAAAAAAATTTAAAGGGGAGGGGGACACACCCTCTCCTTACACCCCTCCCCCAGGCCGGCGATCACCGTGACACAACATACTGCATCCGGCCACGATCTAGTTGTACATACCCCCTCGTTGAACTGTTGTGCCACCAGTGTGCTCCCCCAGAATAAAAAAAAGTCTGGTGACGCCACTGATCGGAGGGGGCATTATTTTGATCCTTTACCCGATCCCAAACGGATCTCGTTAGGCCATGCTGTATTTATTCTTCAAGCAAAATTTTTCGTGCACACCTCTAGCTCTGAGTCTGATAAGCCTTCTATCTGTACATGACTTTGTACAAGCTTCAGTAAAATCCTCAAATACACTGCGATAAAAAAAACATCCACTCTTCCAGCAGCTTAAGTACAAGCGCCATGAAACATTGAGCATGTAGCTGTCTTCCAGCTCCATGAACATTGAGCATGGAGTTGTCTTCTAGCTCCCTGCATAGGCTCATTGACTTAGCCTACTACCAATCGTGTTGTTGCTCCCATTTACATCGTCGTTAATTGCATTTGCGTTGACTGAAACAGCGCCATTGACTGCTTACACGTTGTTAACTCATATTACATGGTTACTTACAATCAGCCCGTTGAACGCGGAAAGGTCGTTAAAGACATTTAGCTCGCTATTGATAAGGATTACGCCGTTGTTAACCTCTTGCTGTACGAGGCCACTTCGTAACACGCCGCTGTTAACAACTTTTACCGCCTTGCTACATAAAGTTACACCATTGTTGCCGATATTAACCACGTTGTTTCTTAAATCAGGCCGTTATTACCAACACTTACCACGCTGTTGTTGAAAATCACGCCGTTATTAACTCAATGTACGCCACTGTTACTAAGGATTACGCCGTTATTGACGAACTTTGCGTAATTCGCGTTCCATACCTTTCGGGCAACTCCTGGCATAAGCCCTGGACCCGCACGTGCATGGCGGAGTGCTCGGAGAAGCCACCCTAAGCCCCGACAGGGCCGAGAGGAGCAATGTCGATCAGGGGAGGGGAGAGACTGAAGAGGGGATTGAAAAGATGCTAAGCCATTCCAATGTTAGTCATATTTTTCATAGGCTATTATATACACGAATATACTTGAAGTGCCGAGTTGCGTGCTACTGTGGTGTTCTTAAGGAAATCTCAATACTACACTTGCGTAGAGAGCGAAACGCAGGAAAAAGGCTTGTACTATTAAGCTATGTGGAACGAAAGTATGGAAGAAGCTGAAACTCCCAAAACTTTACAGCGCGGAAAGCGGGTCGAAAATTTTGGATTCCTATTGGAAAAGCTGCCTTATTGAAAGCAAACACAGGCCAACCGTCGGGGCAACTGGTCGCAGTCGGTTCAACATACTTTATCCTACCGAATAAGGCTCCCGGATGAAACTGGAAAACTCCCAGACTGGGAACTCCCTTCCCCCAGGTTTCCCCACCTGGTGCCACCCTGAAATAAACTAAAATAGTTGAAAATAAAGAAAGGGGGAGGGAGGAAATGGAGAAATTCAATTAATTTATATAAAACATTTCTTCGATAGGCTAGCTGTCGCAAAATGCACTTACTTTTTCAGCACGCTTACACACTCAAATATCTCAGGTGGGTTATTTGGGTGCAACTTACAATGCCTAGGATATACCATTTCCTCAGTCCAGCCTTGGAGGCATTTCTGGCCAAAATTTTCTTGTTATGCTACCCGCCAACTGATGGCGGCACTCTGTGTACTTAGTTCCACGATGTTGCCAATGGGGAAAGACCCTGTAACCCTTTGCAAAACACAAAAACATATGGATTCGCCCCTGTCTTAATTCCCATCAGTAATTAGCCCCTCCCTGCATCATACAGTCGACTAGGCTTTAGTCAGAATTAGACTAAGATGAAAAAGAAAACTTGTGATGATTTTGACCTGCTAAGCTTTCATGTAAAGTCATTTTTTGATGATGTTCACATGCTTCAGTCTAAATTTTGTCAATACTCAAGAGCCATGCATTCTCTCAAAAGTATCACCAGTCTTGACCCTACCTACGGGCATGCAGAGATGGAACAGCCTGGAGTTCGAACAGGAGGGTAACATCGTACAGGGCGAAGCGCTCAGGTAAGAATACCGTCTATTGTTGCGGTTCATTGGCCTTCACGTTTTACCGTTTTGAGTAAAGAAACTCTCGTATGTGATTTCCCTCTGAGGGTCCATATATAAAGGACACTAGACTCCCAAACATAAATTGCAAAGAATAGTTGATAATGATATTATTAATATCATTATTAACATTGTTACAAATTGAATACCTGAAAATTCAATACGATAAAGTTAGATTTTTGTCGAGCCTGCGAGAGAAGGGCACAGCCTCGTTTGCCCTCCTCCAGGAAATATCACCTGGTAAGGAATGGAACCTAGAAGTAATCTCAATTTACAATCTCCGATCTCAATACAAAAAAAAGAAGAGATAACTGGGCTAAGATGACAGAAAAGATCCCTGAAACCCTCCCCCCTAGTTCTCCATAGGGAAATTTCCTCCGGTTAAAAACCTCTGGTGTAGACCTTTGCCTAGTGTACGGTACCTGTACCTCCAGGTTGATCAAATCTGGTAAAATCGAATTATGTCATTTGTGCTTTCAGGTAAGTGCGATTTCCATTTCTAAGGTTTCTGTGATGCAGAATTTTTTTCGCAGGTCGAATGACGGCGATTTTCAGACATTTGAAATAGAAATCATGAAAAGTGAAGAAAGATGCTCAGGTTAGGGTCTAGATTAGGGTTAGAGTAAAAAAATTGCAGTTGGACCTATCTGTCCTTGGAAAAAATACGCTTCTGGGATACCGAATTTTCTCACTTCCTAGGTTCAAGACCGGGATGAAAATAAGTTAAACAGAGCGGTTTTTTCGGATTTTCACTGAAACTAGATCGCGAAACATTCCACTAGCGAATAAGCCTTCGGGCAATCTCCAGTCTGCTGCACATGCGCACATCCTGTTACTGAAAAAGTCGTCACCGTTAATAAAAATGATAGTGTCATGATTTTACCTTTAGAAGCGACTAACTGCCCTTCTCCCCGGCTATACTTTTTAGCGGGCCCTCAGGATGACTCAGGCATGGTAGGCAGAAAGCTGTATAGTGACATAACAGGTGCGTATCCAGGGTGGTTGGGGCACCACTGACTTCCCCCGCCGCCCAAAAAGAAAGAAAACGACAAAAGACAAACAAAGGAATGAAGACAAACTTAAAAGGGGGAATAAGAAAGACAAAGATATAAAAGAAAAGGAAGGATGAAAAAGCAAAACTCAGATGAAGGAAAATGGGAAAAGGGGTTAAAATGCCTACATCGTAACAACAATTATGTATTTAAACATGATACATGATCGTGTCGATTTAGTACATGATCGTGCTAAATTAGTTGTGCATTACATAATTATAGTATATTAGTCGATTCAGAAGGCAGGGTTCCCATGCACCTTAAGAACGTATTTTTCTAACTTAAATTTTTCTTTCCTTTAAGTGTCTAGTTAAAGTATTTTGATGTTTCACAAAACGATTTCGTGTCCCATAGGGTTCATTTAGCGTCATATTGCCCCCATCTTGGATTCCCGACGAATATATATAAACCGGCAAAAACTTGAAATAAACACCTTATAAAGAAAAATGACCAAACTTAAACGTGTTGGTATGTGGAATTCATTTAGATGACAATTTTAATGACTGAAAAAATAAACAGTGCTGTAGTCGAGTCCCCACCTTCCGAGTCCGAGTCCGAGTCCGAGTCCTCACCTGCCGAGTCCGAGTCCGAGACTGAGTCACGGCATTCGAGTCCGAGTGCCCGTATGGAAAAGTGTACACTAAGAAACTGGAATTTAAAAATGATCAATTTTTTCACTGCCTTTTATACAATGTTGTGTGTTATCATATGTGTGATTACGAGGTGGCACAAGGAGGCACTTTCCCCCTACTTTTTCCTAGACCTTAAAATGAATAAAATAATTTACAAAATGAACGAAAGAAAAAGAAACCAGAGAAATTATAAGGGAATTTTTCAAACATCATGGTCAATTTTGCAATGAAAAATGAAGCAAATACATAAATTTCAAGTATCAAACAATGCCAGATTTTTTTTCCTCGGCGCGCTTCGCGCGCACCCGAAATGAGTACTGACTAATACAGTGGCGGAACCCAAAGGTGGGGAGGTAAGGGGCAATTGTTATTGAAAGGTTTATCAGGAACCCTATTTAAAATTTCTTCCAAAGCATGGTCGTTGGCTCCCAGCCACACTTTTATGACATGAAGCCCCGAAATAAGGGTTTCTCAGAGAACTAAATGTACGTCATTACACCCACCACGCATATAATTCTCGCATGCACAGTTCAGAAACCTACCCCTGTATAGTGAATCGTGATTCTCAATAAATTTTTCGGCATGCTTCGCGTGAGCTCAATGAAATTCGTTAATGCTACTGTACATACTCCGAAGCAGAACTTTTGTCCGTAAAATTGTCTCCTTATTACTTCCTGTAGGATCAGTGCTTGAGTAAATTACTATAAGCCCTTATTACCCCTGCTGCATACTGTTCACTTCCACACCAACTTCCACCACCCTCATACAATTGACCAAATGTCACCATCTGAAATTTGCAACCACGATAAGAAAAGTATTCTGTTAGTATTTTAAATTATAATTGGGGACAAGGGTTTTTCTCTAGAAAGTCCAGAATGGCCCAAAAGCCATCAAATGTTTTTCTCCAGAAATGGTCCAGAATGGCTGCAAAAGCCATCAAATTTAAAAAGAATTCTCGGGAGGATCCCCACCCTTCGGCTTCTCGCCTTCGACACTTGCAGTTAAACGCTTCACCGGACACACCTGAGGAAGGTGCAGGCTCCAATAAAAACCGCTTCCCTGGCATCTTTTACTGTGGAAGCCTATGGCAATGTCTTTGTAAGAGTATCCCATAACATTCATTCATTTTGAAAAGTATTATACACCATCACACTCAACCTTTCATCGTCCTTACAAATTTATGCATTAACCTGTATTTTAGAGACTCTTATTTTTCACAAGTAATGAAAAACTTGAGGGGCCCCTTGTCCCAGACCATGGACAAAAATGAAACAAAAAAGAGAGAATAGCCTGACTGGGGAAAGTAGGAGAGTCTTTAAAATAATGGATAATATTGCATTCAAAAAATAAAGAAAAAGACAGTAATAAAATGCCGTTTTCTTCGGCGTGCTTTGCCCGCACCCGTTTTAAATAATGGTTCGTGATTACTTCTATAGAACATCTAATTACATGTTCCATATTCATACAAATTCTTCTGTTGTCATAGTAACCACCACCAAGCCAAACCTTCTTCAAAATGACCTGTAATTCTGATTGAGGCTATTATTAAAAATGTCAAAATGTGATTCTTCTGATCATGATCTGTTTATAGTGCACATCCGATGAGATTTAATACAGCCGAATACTTCATGATAATGGTTTTGATTCTTTTAATACCTCAGTGATTCCGGGGGCGTTGTCCCTGGACCACCAACAGGGTGTCATCCCCCCACGGCCCGAGGGAGGGCCCCTGGACCCCACGCCTTCAAAGGAACGCTTCATGCTCCCACGGCGCCTCCTGCCCCGTTTGGTATTCTGCCAGGGTTTGCTTATAACCTCCCACTTTCACACACCAGATCCCGACCTTGTGTGTTATGATATAGGCCCAGGGTCTGCATGGCAGTGCGCGATTGCCCTTCTTTATTGGTCATGTGGTAACACTGTACGTATGCAGAACATGACAATGCTTTTGTTTCCTTTCGTTCTTTGTATTGGCGGAAACGCAGGAACTGAAGAATAGGTCTATTGGGAAATCGGTGTCGGCGGGAAAGCTGTGACTGGAGGAAGGGTGTTTCTCATTTTTAAGCGATCGATCATTTAATATTTTCTAGTGAAAATTGTTCCAAACTGTCAAATTTTCTTGCGTTCATTGCTCTGCTTGTTTAATTTGAAGCGGAGCATATCGACACCTTTAAGTAAATATCCCGGACCAAACGGGACCTGCACCCGCAGATGTATTAATTTGGTACTCTTTGCGTGAGAGGGTCTTCATTTCGAATGTGCCTCATTTCTGCAACCATTTTGCGCTTCTAACGTTGACTATGCCGAACGCTTGTGAAGAGGGTGCATTTGGGATAAAAAATTTTCCAACAAAACAATTGTGCGGACAACCCGACAAACACATCAGTTTTGAAAGCACAAGGTGTGAGCTAGAAGTGAGGACAGGTGTCTGTCTACATCTTGGTTAAATTAAAGTCTATAGACTTAGCTGTATAGACTACGACAGTTGGAATTCTCTGCCTTCAAACTCACCTTAAATTTCAATCCTACATACCATCACTAGTCCCTCTGCTACATCCCTGTGTGCAAACCGTACTATAATCCAATAATCCCCCCGCCCACCCACCCACTCACATGCTCACTCAGGCTGCGGTCAAATCGCCGGGCCATTTAGTTTGACGTATGTAATACAGTGGTGTTGGGGGGAGAGCTGGCGGCCAGTTGAAATGAACTAACGAAATCTTAGGAGACCATATGCCTTTTGATAGAAACGTATATAGTCCAAATATTATTTTTTCCCCCCTCTTATTTGCCTTTTCTTAATTGAGCTGTGCATTCCTAAATAATGATATTTCAGAATAAGAAATACGTACGGTATTGATGTACAACTTTTGCAGCCTGGTAACTTGCCACTCACGGCAATCTAGGAGGTTTTTTGGCAAAACTTGTTACGCAATTACGAGCCAACAGATAGTGACGCTCCGCTCAGATAAAGTCACGCCAGACCACCTTCTCACCAGCCATACATTTTTCAAAAAAGATATGTGCCACTTAATCTGACATGGTTTTATTTGTTACCCGCTCTGTCAGGCCTGGATTGAGACCAGTGGTCAAATTGTTATACTTGTGATAATCAATTGAGTGTGCATTCATTGTCATTTACAGATGGCGTAGATAAAATGTTCAGGTTTACGCACGGGGGGGGGGCAGCCCCCCTTGAACACATTTTTGGTATTTTATGTTTACTTTTACAATATTGCTAGTGTTTCCCCCTATTGATATGCGGTAAATAGGCCTGGGAAGTGCCATTTCCAGCGATCTGGGAGGCATTTTGGGCCAAAATTTTCTTGCGCTTTGCGCCAACCCATGGCGGCGCGAAGCGCTGAGAGTCTATCTATGGGCTTCACCTCCCCCCCCCCCTTGACAAATTACTGGCTACGTCCCTGATAGATGGTGATTTTTAATACTTACGACAAAAAAAGCATTTTGAAAACGCGCTTGTTCGTTCTTTACTCCTTTTGCTATACCTATCAGGGAGGTCTAATATCACCTTCCTGCACCTATACTCTCCCTCCCGCCCGTTCCCCATTGCTGGAAGCTGTTCATCTGGATTTTCGTTCAAAATTAGTAAAAGTACGATAGTGTTAAAGTGCTCTGCGGCATACTCTGTAATTATCATTTGGATGCCAGGTAATAAGCATTATGTCATTGTTCTATTTTATGTACTTGATCCAGAGATTGCAGGAGGCCCTATGCAGGTATATGCCAGCCTTAGATGCCTTTTTATAATGCACAATGAAGGGGGGGGGGGATTTTGTTATAGTTCAACAATGTTTCTGTGGACTCCACGCACGTATTTTTGGGTAAAAACTTTGCCTGAACAGAAAGCGGTAAAGTAGCCAAAAGGGAGTCTTCAGGAGGTTTGTTGACAACGTATTCTTCTCTTAGACAACATACTCTCCTCTTTAACTTAACCAAAAATTAGAATTCACTAAATTATGGACATTTTCCAGCTATATATGATCAGCTCCAAAAATATTCCAAAGGTAGCACCATTTTGCATCTAAGAAACCTTAAATTAGCAAAAATTTCTCAAAGGGGAGGGGGAAACCCTTAGACCCCTCCCCCAGGACGGCACCTTTATGTAGTGACAAGGGAAAGATTTCCACTGCTGTATACAAACGCAGGGAGCATAAAAGAAAGGAATATTTTGGCGTCGCCACTCAGTTGGAAAAAACATCTAGTCAGTCGGAAAAATTAAATTCACTAAATTAGGGACATTTTCCAGCCATACAGGTGTGTGATCAGCTCCAAAAATATCACAAAGATAGCGCCATTTTGCATCTAAGCAACCTTAAATAAAGAAAATTTCTCAAAGGGGAGGGAGACACCCCCTCCCCTTAGACCCCTCCCCCAGGACGGCACCTTAGTGTAGTGACACCTGACAAAGCATGGAAGTACCACTCTGACAGAGTCGTACTTCCATGGACAAAGGAAGGATCCCCGCTGTGTGTACGAACGCAGGGAGCACACACACACATACACACAAAAAAAGCGTTTTGGGCAGAGTGGGGAGGTTAACTGAAGTGCCTTTACGACATCATCTGTTGTGACCCCCCCCCCCATCCCCCAATCACCAAAGCCTAGTGGCGCCACTGACAACATATCATATAATCCCTTGTTCTTCCATCCTTCCACATTAGGACTGTGAAAATGAACAAAACTACAAGGGAATTCACCGTGACAGAATATTTTCACATAATTTCCAACTTCCATAGTGCTCTGTTATTCAGAAAATCACAATGACAACAAATGTCATTGAAGCCATCATATCGTGGTACACTTAAAGGGAATCAGCAGACCCCATACCTTATTTTGAAGCATCATCTAAGGTCTCCTCTGATTGGTTTCAATGATGAGAGAAACCTATGCATTCATGATGGTATGCGTGTATGTGTGTATGTACATGTTTGTGGGTGCATGTGTGTGTGTGTGTGTGTTTGTGATGCTTAGCTTGTTAACATGATATCTGAAGAAGGGAATGTCTGACAGTTCTCATACCTTGGTACATAGATGCCACATGGTGACAGGAAGAACCCTATTATTTTGGTGGTGTCAAAGGTCATCTGGGGCCACTAGAGGTCAAACTCTGAAAACATTGTTAACACGATCTCAAAGTAGGAATCTTAGGTAGATTTCATACTCAGTATGTGGATGTCCCATGGGTGAGAGGAAGAACCTTATTGTTTTTGGTGGAGGTCAAAGGCGGTCATCTGGTCACCAGGGATTCAAAGTCTGAAAACCTTGCTAACAGGATATCTTAAGGTAGGAAGCTTGGATAGATTTCATACTTAGCCCCATGTTAAGAGACAGAACCCTTTTGTTTTTGGTGGAGGTCAAAGGTCATCTGGGGTCACCAGGGATCATACCTGAAGACATTGTTAATACAGTATCTCAAGGTATGAAGCATGTATACATGTCATATTTGATATGTGGATGCCCATGGTGAGAGAAAGAAGGCAATCATTTTGGGTGGAGGTCAATGTTAATTTGGGGTCACAGGGGGTCAAAATCTGAAAACCTTGTTAACACAATGTCTTAAATTAGGAAACAGATACTTTTCATACTCCACATGATGATGCATTAAATTCAGTAGAAAAACCTATTGGTTTTGTTGGAAGTTAGGTCATCTGAGGTTACCAGAGGTCAGAAAGCAAAATTTCCCAAGATTAACCAAGTTCAAATATGAACACAAAAATATTTTGCTAGCACATAAAGATAACATTTGACCAGTAAGTGAAAGAAATGGGACATCTTGGCATTATTTGGGATTAAACGTGAATCATCGAAGCATTCTGCATTCTGGTTTTGTTTCAAAGTATCTTTCAGGATTTTACATTGCATAAATATTCTATGGCTATGGCTCAACTAAGATAGAACACATGCCCTGTTGGTGCCACCTGGAAAGAAACCATCAGGCAGTTTTGATAGTGAGACCATGTCAAAGGTGGATTAGAATTTGATTGGAGAGGAGGGGGTGCCCCTTTCTATTCTTTCCAATTTGCACCACTGCCCTGCTGCATCAGACGTGTAGCCGTGATGTTGAGGAGGGAACAAGATGTAATGACTCTTGCACTGAAGGTTTTTGTTTTGTTATCTGCTGCCTTATCATATGCACACTAGTTAAATCAGAGGTTAGTTTACAAAAGATACTAAGGAACAACAGAAATATAAAGGAACTTTGGACGTAATGCATAACCTTTGGAATATAAAATGAAGGCCTATAATGAATAATAATCTATTTTTGGTGTGTTTTGTGCCCATCTATGTGGATTGTTGCAGTTTTACTCTCTGCAGGACCACTCGATTGGAACTGTTCAAAGGCAAGGGCGGCGATTTCTGTAGAATATTGGTGTGGTGGGAGGAAATGGTTGGAAAGCTCACACTGGTCTCCATACATAACGTCACAACTAATTCAACAATTTAAACCCCTTCAGCATCACTGCAAACAGCTATACTGAATAGAAATTTCCAAGTGGTTACACCGGCATTTGATCTAGGAGGTCTAGCATGCAAGGCAGTACTTTCAACCACCAAGAGAACAGAGGGTGCAAAAATCGTCTTTTGAAAACTATAGGCCAGTTTATTACAATATTCTGTGATTTTATAGTATATAGAAAACTACACGCACATTATGTGATCAATGGGGCCATTTCCCAGTTAGGACACTTGCCCCTTCTATTCCCCACCCGTCATAGACCCGCATTAAAAAGTTGTCGACATAAGACAAGTTATTTCTTCAATTTTCTACATGGCATAGGCAGATAGGGTGAATGGTAGTCTTATTTATTTTAGAAAAAAGATGAGACTGACTAGGCTGCTATTTGTTGGGACCTGAATGAGTTGGAAAGAAATAAACAGAGAGCTCCTTGGATCTCAACATTCAACTTTTAAAATATTTCTATTTTTCGATCACCCCAATATTGCTGGCAATGAGGTACCAACAATGGGCGAGCTGGGCGCACCGAAAATGCTCCTTCAAAGCCCAGAAAACTGATGGGTTGGAAAATATGGGATAACCTACATGGTTAAGGTTCTCTATACCACATTACTGCGGATGTTCTGCCCTCAGAAGTAACAAGAGTTGCAGTTTTAGGCTATACGTAACCTTTCAGGGAATGCATATTTTTGTTTTCAATTTTTCTCTCATTGGAAAGAGGTGGCAATGGAAAACGAACAACCTGAGGAGTTCACGGAGCCGTTTGATATCATAACTTTTCCACAGCATTTTTATACCCTCACAGTCATCTAGGTCTAATGCCCCCTATCAAACACACTGAGAGCAGCGTTCATTTCGAAGGTTCACGACAGCTATAGATGAAAGGTTCATTACTCAGACGGAAGATCCTTATTCTAACCAGGTCTAGCGAATCTTCGGTCCAGTGAACCTTCGATCTAGCGAAACTTCTTTGGACAAGATCCCCCCCCCCCCCCAACTGATGATAGCTGCGTGTGAAACGCCTCTCAAGATGGGTCGTGAAATGATGTGGGAAGAGAGGGATTTCAAACGTTGGGACATGAAAAGTGCCATACCATTAAAATGTAAGCGCAATATTTTTGGTGCTGATACCGGCAGGTTATTTTCTTTGGGCTTTTAATTATGTTTTGTATACGAATGTCTTAGTAATCATCAGGTATGTAGACAAAAGGGCGGCGATAGCAGGGGTTGGGGGCATGGCCCCTAATAAAATGGTTGGGGGACGGACCACCTTTCATCCCCCAAATATTTGGTCAACGACCATAATATTCCTAACATTGTTAGTGGGAGACATAATTCCCTCCAATAACTTGGTTGAGGGACATTTTGGCAAAAATTGTAATAATTGCTGATATTTGTGTATGTAAATATTAGACTTTCCGATGACTTAACAAGTCATGCTAAACCGTTGGGTAGTCTTGGTCAAGAAGTTAGTAAATTTTTCACTTCCCACGTTTTTTACAAAAAGGGGGCGCTTGTCTAGACTGTACGTACTCGAGTATTTCGTTCATTACTAACGTAGTATCGAACAGAAATTTGACGACGGATAGAGGGCGTCTACTCAGTAGTTCCTAATGAACGTGTACTTTGTACAACTAATACTACGGTCTTGAGCAAGACTAGTTGGGTATCGACTCTCGATCTAGTATGGAAGTAAGAAAGCAGCTAGGAGCCATATGTACAATATTTTTATCGTCGGTATTTGATCTCAATAGTTTATCTTGAACATGAAGCAAGCCCTACGAGTTGAAACTGTTATCTACTACCATACTGCTTGTTCACACAATTTAGTATTTCAGGAGGCGGGGGCAAATCACGTATATATAACTACAACGTACAGGTGGATAATTATGTAACCACTCAGGCAAAGATAGCCTCTTCGTAACAGTCATATGCCAGCTTGACAAAACTACGCTTCAACTGAACACTTCATATTTACAAAGGTAAAGGGACGTGAAGTAAGGACAACAAAATATTAGATGACGAGATTTGCGTATCACTATCGACGACAGCTGCACAATCAACTAAGCTGGTATGCATGTCACAAATTCTAAATTTCTGTTGCAAATGGAGTGGACGGTTTGAAGAGATAAATTAAAACTGTTAGTGCTTGAAGTACAAACGCGACTTTCATCAAAGGAGTTGCAAGCGATCAGTTTTTCGTATTTGTGCCAGGGCTGTTACATCCACGCTGTCTGATATTTTAAGGTGAGTGTCTATAACAAGATGACATTTAATAATAAATACGTAAACCTCAAATTGGAGGCAACTCGTTGATATGAGGCTAGGTCAGTCTCGCGGCGTGATAACCATAGCCTAGCTAACACAATATGCCTATATATGTAACCTCTCCATGAATTACGTAAGACCTGGCCACGCGATAATAATATGATTCAACTTTTCAGATAAATGGACTATGTACATCGATCCTCTTTTCAATTTAAGTAACATAGCTAGCTCGCTCGTCGACGATTTCTCCGTACCACGATGGGATCACCCCACGTTGGCAATAATATAACCAAAGTTATATAGCGCCAACCGAGTCATGTGCGGGCGCGTCCATTTATGGACAGGGTGTTCGAAAATAGACACTGTGTAATGGTCCTTTCTTGAAGTGTACCTTCACTAACTTTGGTTTTCTCCACTCCCATTATCGGTGGATAATGGTAAGGAGAAAACGTATTGATTTCTTCTTCCCATGTTTACCGAAGAAAGGGGTGGGAAAACTAGCATGTCAGATTTCACACCACCGCGATGTTCTCGGCTTCCGTATATCCTGCTATGAAGGTGATCGATAACCAAGACTACCTTTTTCATATTTGTGCCGAACACGAACGCCACCAGAGGGTAGTGATAATTAGTACACTGTAAAAATTGCCTGCAGACTTTTGTAGAATTACAGAACAAAAAGTAAAGAAATACAAAGAGGAAACGGAAAAAGTGCTGTCAATCTTTTTAAACAAATTGACACCACCAAGGCTTCCGTTTTCTTTATGTATTTCTTTATTATTTTTGTCCTGTAAATCTACAGAATTTTTTTTACAGTGAACGGTTAGGAAAATTGTGAACTTGGCCTTGTTTAAGATCAAGGGTGTAGGAAGCGGGGGGGGGGGGGGGGTAAAACCACCCAGTCAAAAATGTGGTGGGACGGAATAATAACAATAACAACAATTTAGTCTTCTGCCTATTGAGGTGGGAAAATCGCAGACTGCTCTTGGAGAGCATGACACGGCCGGGGATCGTACCCCGACCTTTCCAGTTGCCAAACTTCATCGCTTCAAATGTCATCGCATTTATCCACTCGGCCACAGCACCGATGTCGAAAATAAATATCAAGTTGGCCTCAAATGTAGCCTCGAAATTGGATGATCTATGTCAGCGTTCGCAGGCGTTGTCATTGTTCGCAGGTGTTAGAGTATGTACATCAAAAGAGGAGTACATAGTTAACACCTGCTATGTGAAGATAATCTGACCCCCCGCTCCCTCTTTACCCTTCCTTCTCACCCCTTTCTCTTCTCACCCCTGTCCCCTTTCCCGATCGGATGTACCATCTTATCCGTTGTGCCAGGATGGGGTCCCACCGTTGTTTACCATAACTATAGACCGATGAGGAGCCTGCAGTTTTTGCTATAAGGAGTTAATCCATGAGGCATTTACAAAATGTCGTCTCTACGCTTCCTTATTCAGTTGAAGTGGTTCTCTGTCACCTCTATTTTTGTGGATTCCGTGAATTGTACAAAAGCATACGTCAAAGGTGCGGTATGGAAAGTTACGTAATATCCACCATGTTTGTCCGTAACAAATAAACTCGTCCTTGCTGACTATTTACATTCAGGACGCTAAAAAGCTCAGTATTTGCGAGAAGAAACATCTATTGCACACGAAGCCATAATAAAGTCTATGAATTATTTCAATTAGTGGTTTACAGAATATGAAGTCCATAAAGGACTCATGAAGAGACAGAAGCAACAACGCTCGTGGTTTTCAGATCTGCCGTTATGTTACCAATGAGCTGCCTGTTGTTACGAGGTTGAATATGGCTGGTACACAGGCTCGCCCGCCAATGGGTTCCCTAAATGAAAGTCCGCAGCATTAAAAAAAAAGAGATGAGGCTTTTTTCTAAAGTTTTGCAAATGTAATTAAAGCCCCCTATACTTTCAGGCGAACAAAATAACTTACAGAGCAGCAAAGGGTAACATCAGAAAGGGTAAAAATATAGAAACAAGTTACAACAAGTAAAAGAGAAAATGCAGACACGCCAATCAGAATTAGTATACCCCGTAATACTAATTCATGAATGGCTTATTTTGATCACGTGACAATAATTTTGCTGCTGAGTTCATGGAGATTAAATCTTTGCTTTACCTTTTATTTGTAATAGTTATGTTCAAAAACATTTTAGAGATACCTGTAAGGCAAATATGAGGAGATTTGCAAGAGTTTGCTAAGTTTTCGAAGCAGGGCCGTAGCTAGGGTCATATGTTTGGGGGGGTGTGAAGGTCCCAAATTCCGACTGGATAGATATATTTTCCAACTGAATGGTGGCACGTAAATTGCACCATTTTTTTTATGCGCCCTGCGTTTACATACGGCAGTGAGGATCCTTCCTTTGTTACTACATAATGGTGCCGTCGTGGGGGAGGGGACTAAGGGACCCCCCCCCTTTGAAAATTTTTTGTTAATTTAAGATTGCTTAGATGCAAAATGGAGCTAGCTTTGGGATATTTTTGGAGCTGATCATATATGGCTAGAAAATGTCCATAATTAAATGAATTCTAATTTTTCCGACTGGTTTGATTCTTTTTCCAAATGAGTGGCGGCCCGTAAATTGCATTTTCGTTTTTATGGGCGTTACTTTTGTATAATACAGCAGTGGTGATAATTCCTTTGTCACTTTATAAAGGTGCCATCCTGGGGGTTAGGCCTAAGGGGAGGGGGTGTCCCCCTCCCCTTTGAGAAATTTTTATTAAGGTAAGGTTGCTTAGATGCAAAATGGTGCTATCTTGGGATACTTTTGGAACTGATCATATATGGCTGGAAAATGTCCATAATTTAGTGAATACTAAGATTTGGTGAAAGTAGAAAGTATGTTGTCTAAGTGAAGAATACGTTGTCAACAAACCTCCTGAAGCCCCCCCCCCCACACCTTTTGACTACTTTAATGCCTTCTATTCTGGCATCTATTGCTGGCATATACCTGTATAGGCCTCCTGGAAGCTCTGGATCAATAATATAAAATGGAGCAATGACTGGCATCTAAATAGTAATATAGAGTATGACGCCAAGCACTTTACATCTATCGTATTTTTACCAATTTTGAGCGAAAATCGAGACGAACAATGGGGAATGGGCGGGAAGGAGAGTATAGGTGCAGAAAAATGATACTAGACCTCCCAGACAGGTATTGCAAAAAGGGTTTAGGACTAACAAGCGCGTTTTCAGAATGTACACATAGTTTATGCTATAAAAGTTCACTGGTACGTTGTGTTTATAATGTTCATAAGTGATACAACGTGGATTGTGAGGATTGCGCGCGAAGCGGGCCGAAATTTGGGGGTATACTTCAATGCCAAAATGAAAAACCTCCACTCAGGCTCAGCCAGGGGTGGTGCTTTGATTTGCCGACATGGGGGGAAGCGCCCTGACTGGGGGCCAACTACTCTAAGTCCCGACAGATGCAATGGGTTGCCGAACTCAAAATATAAGGTGCGCGAAGCGCGCCGAAAAATTTGGGGTGATATTGAATTTTCATTAAGGAAAGTTGAAAAAGTTTGGGCTTCTATTGAAGAATCTGGACAAAACCAAGAAATTTGTTCGGGTGACTGCATGGTCGTCGTCGGGGATTACATTCTTTATCTCACCCATTAAGGATCTCCTACGAAACTGAAAGATCTTTTTCTTACAAAATATGTTTGCCACGATGGCGAGGCTGAAGAAAGAATCTTTTAAAAGTTAGGAAAAAGAGGAAAGAACTTCGGAATGATGCATGCATTTTCGTGTTTCTCTAGAATCACGCCTACACGGAAGAACAACATTTGTGAAAACGTTGAAATCCAATATGTTTGTAACGGGGGCGTTACCACTAGATAGAACTAAAGATGAAAGCGCGCGTAGCGCGCGAAAATTTTTGGAAGTTATAGAAAAAATCGTCACAGAACTTACTAGCTACGGGCCTGATAAATAGAAGTTTGAAATAGAAGTTTGGAATATTTTCTGAGTATATCTATGTCTTCACCAATATTAGTGTATAAAAAAATTGGGGGGGGGGGGGGGGGGGGGCTAAAGCGCCCTAGCTCCCATAGAACTGTGTCTGGTATAATTACCTTAATAATGATCATGAGATTGATTGTAAATCGTGACGCATGCGCGCGAACCCCACCCAAATTTTCATTAAATAAGATTTTCATAATAAAACAAGCATCCAGAATCTCCATCAAAATACGTTCAATTGCCCAACAAACCAACATGCCACTCAAAAAGCCAGTCTTTTACCTGGTCATTTGTAAACAGCTTTCAACTTCTGCTGTTGCGCTTCTCCGAAAGTTGCTATCCGAAGATATTGATAATAAGAAAAACACTGAGGTCAGGTTTGAAGCGCGCGGAGCGCGCGAAAATTTTGAGAGTTTGAGAAGAATTTGCGAAAAAGGACAGCTTTGATTTGATTTTACGTGAGGAAAATAACGTTTGGTATTATTCTCACTTGGTCTAGTTGGAAAATATATACAAAGTTGACATAGGCTCAGTCGGAAAAATGTGCTAGACTGAGATATCAGAAATTCCAACTGGCATTTCAGATTTTCCGACTATCGTCGCTCTGACGAACTTTGGGGGGGTGAGACACCCCCCCACACCCCCCCGGTCGCGACGGCCCTGTTTCGAAGGAATTTGGGAGGACTTTCTATTGGCTTTAAACAAAGTGTTCAAGTTCAAGCCCTCCGCCAATTTAAAACGGCCAAGCACACGCCCTGAAAGAGATGTTGTTCGATGATGGTGTGATTGTTATGACTAAATATCCTATAAATTATTCGTACCGTATAATTCAATTTTTACTAAATACTGTGCAAAAACCTCAGTGTTTGTTACTCGATAAGGTACACCACACACATTAGCGGCCTTTGAGAGCTTCCGTAGTAAAGTGTTCATCTCGTCTGTAAACAGAACTATGGATGGAGCTTTTATTGATTAGGCTTTCTGTGGTAGGCAAACCGCGAACGTGTGTTATTTATGTCGCTTTCTGCAAAACACTTACCGTTCGGTCATACCTATATTAAGGTATAGGTTTCGGCTTTGCGTGCAGAGGGCCAATTCTAAGTTAACAGTCGTATTGAGGTTGGAGGTCTATCTGTATCACTTACTGCGGCAGCGTACTAACATCTCTCCTGATCCAACGAGCACTGTAACTCCAAACCGAAATTAGAAGACCAAAATGTGAGTATTTGAAGGGTAAAAAGAAGTGGAATACTGCTTAATGTCTTAGTGCATGGGCATATTAGTTTCTGTTTTCTCAGCGGCTGAAATATTTATCAGGGTCACGCCTAAATTGACAAAGAAAGAGTTAAAACATTGAAACTTCGTTTCTGTTGATATAAAATACGGTGCGTCCTCCACAGTTAATGTAAAACAGTGGCGTAGGAACCGGGGGTGGTAGGGCCGGGGCCATGGCCCCTCAATTTTTTTTTTTTTTTTTGTAGTTCTTATTTGAATTACACCGGCACCTATATATTCGGTATTAATTCACCAGTGTGTTTTTAATGGTTAAAATTATATTATGATTACACTGTAAAAAATAATTAACACTTTTTTGTAACAGATAATAAACGCGTCTTGGCATTTATGTAACCGAAAAAACAATAAAATACATAAGCGAATTAAATGTCTAAAACATCAACTTTAACACATTGACGCCACTTGACGCCATCTCGTAAACACGTTTATGCATTTATTTCATGATTACTGTGAACATCAAGTTGTTTTTAATAAAGAAAATTTAACATATATATAAAACATATAAACGTGTTTGCGGAGTGCACTTTAATTGACGGCATTATCTTTATCATGTGTAAAATTCGTTCAGTCATTTACTGTGTTTATCCATTTTGTTGTTCGTTTTCTAATTCTTAAACACCACAATGTGTTAAAAAATGAAGACGTCTTTTTTACAGTGTATCAGTGGTGTATTTAGGGGGCCATTGGGCCATTCCCCCCCCCCTTCACTGATGCCAAATTTTTTTTAGTACCTAATATACGTAAATTTTTTAATACAAATTTTACTTCAATTGTAGCATATGTGGCATCAGATTGCATGTAAGGACACCTAATTTTTCAAAAATTTCCAAAGGGGAGGGGGCCCTCTCCTTAGACCCCTCCCACAGGCCGGCGATCACACAACATAACTCATACCCCCACCTCCTTGAGAGAAATCCTGGCTACGCCACTGATTATTATCATTATTATTGTAACGACTTCCCCAAAAATTATAATCAATATATGGAAGGGTAGTTAAATTAACACGGCAAATGATTGTATGTAATTGGCATGCGGTGTGATAACCGATGCATGCCTATATAATATGTATTATTGTTGTTTACTTTTTCTTTGAAAATTTTTATTTTTGGTTGCTCAAATTAAAATCGGAAAAATCAAATTAATCAAATATGATGTTTTGGTGTGGGAAGGGGGATCAAGGCCGAGAAACCGCGTCTGGTCTGCCCCCCCCCCCCAACGTCAAACATCTTCCTACGCCTCTGTAAAAGCAAGTGGATTGAGCGTTATTATGGTGGAAGGAACTTCTTCAGACTCGGCAGTCTTAGTTTGCTCCATAGAAAGTATTTCACAGTGCTCCAGCCTTGGACGTAAGAGGCTGGGATGGGGGACCTCATCCGGCCCCCTCAATTTTTGGACAAACCTAAAATTTGGGCCCAACGTGTAAACATTCGGGAAAATTTTTTGGTACAATTATGGAATGCAGGGCTACTCTTGAACACCACCTAGCATCCGGATGCCCGAATGCGATGTAACACTGTTTATCTTGCACACTAAACTTTGACTCCGCATCTGAGCATCCGTGCATCCACTCCAAGACTAATATTGGTGAAATCATTCACCTCGCATCCAAGCATCCGCGCATCCACTAAAGAATATTGCTTGTGGCTTGGTAAGGGTGGACAGCAATGGGTCGTTCTCAAACTAAACTTACCTGTTGTATTAATATACCTATTTTACTAATCTTCCGCTGCGCATCCGAACATCCGCGCATCCACCCAAAAAGATTGGTCGTAGACTTTGTCATAATTATAGTTAACGGCACACCCATAGGCGTAGGAAGTGGGGGGCTGGGGGCTTTAGCCCCCCAGTCAGAAATGTAGTAAAAACCCCTTATTTGTCTCTTCTGTAAGAAATGTCAAAAATTTTCAGTAATTTTCCTTAAAGTTTGTACAAATGTTCCACCAAATTGCATCTGAGGACCCTCAAATACCCAAAAATTTTCAAAAGGGGCACCCCTCCCCTTAGACCCCTCCCCCAGGACGGCGATCTGAAACAAGGTTCAGCCCCCAGTCTCGAAAAGCTTCCTACGCATATGGGCACACCTTTGTTATATGCCTACAAAGTTTCAAAACGTCCGACTTCGCATCCGCGCATCTACCACGAATACGGCTTGGAATGGACTTTGGAAAAAATTACAAAAAGTTTCGCATGTACGAACATATTCCAAACCAACGGTGTGTCATTCTCAAAAGGCATACATACTTGTAAGAGGCCCGCGTTCTATACCGATTAAAATTTTGACTTCGCATCCGCGCATCCGGATGCGAACTCATACGCTTATGGCTCCAGCCATCGATACTTCTACGGTTTCTCTTTCGAAAAGCGATTTGCATCTGTTATGAGACATTTAGTCCACCTTTTTTGAAGTGGACCACGAAAAACAAAGGTTCGAGAGCTATATAGTACAGAGCATGGCCTTTGGACATTAAATCATTGGCTAGCCGACACACACCTACAGCCGTTTATTTCGCCTGTGGAGAACTGAACCAGAACCAGATTCTCCGGCAGGAAAATACCTGCCGAGCGAACAAAGCTTTTCCCGAATCTCGTCGTTATGTAAGGACTAATGGCCACAGACCCGAATGGCTTATGACATGAGACCGTTATAGCTAGGTCATTTCTCCTCTCCCTAGTTAATTTTTAGGCGGAGAGGATTGCTTTCACGTAAAATAGTTGAAAATGGGTGTTTCTGTCAGATCTATAATTACTACTCAATTTCTGTTATTTTAGTGTTCCTTATTATTTTTTGTGTGGAACTCGAAATTCATGCAGCGATAAAGATGACTTGCATAATTTCTATTTTGACTGGGAGCTTGTACAGTAGGCTTGCCTATTCAATTGAAAAGATTGACCCTGTGTTGCTTTTAATTTTATGTAGTTTGGTAAAAATGTAGAAGTAACTTACCTAGCGAGTAGATATTTTGTACTGGCAAAAACCAAATGGCGATTTAGTTCGGAAACTTTTGTCGAGGCCTGAATATTACATTTACAGGCCAGATACACTGTAAAAATTGATTAACCTGTTTTGTAACAGATAATAAACGCGTCTTGGCGTTTATGTAACAGAAAAACAATAAAATACATAAGCAAATTAAACGTCTAAAAGGCCAACTTTAACACATTGACGCCACTTTAACGCCATCTCGTAAACACATTTATGCGTTTATTTCATGATAACTGTAAACATCAAGTTGTTTTTAATAAAGAAAAATTAACATATATACAAATCATGTAAACGTGTTTGCGGAGTGCACTTTAATTGACGTCATTATCCTTATCATGTGTTAATATTCGTTCAGTCATTTACTGTGCGTATCCATTTTGTTGTTCGTTTTCTAATTCTTAAACGCCATATACGTGTTAAAAAATGAAGACGTCTATTTTTACAGTGACGTCTATTTTTACAGTGTAAAACTGTTTGCCCCAGACATGGGTTCCATTTGCCTGCGTAGCAGGTCAAGAGGATGTATAGGCACAGGAGTAATATATGTCCACCGGGCGGCAAGGGTTTCATCTGAGCCAGTTAAAATAATACACATATCAGAGGTACCATTTTTCCCTCATCTGTAACAATACTGGGATACAACTAAACGTACCAGCAAAGTAACCTGCAGTGAAATTGGCCTCCCTCAAATCTGAAAATGCTTAAATCTTCATTATTCCTGATTATGGCAAGATTTCAAGGTGGTCAGAATCTGGGAAATTGCAAGCATACATGAGCTGAGGCTGGAGGATGCTTGTACTTCACCACTGTACACCTTCTGAATTACTTTTTGAGTAAGACAGTAAACTTCCTGAGTCGTACAACCAGATAACCATTTTGAAATCAGTAACTCGAAATTCCCCTCAGCACCCACCAGAGTTGCAGATGCGAGTCTTGCGACTTGGACTGCAGTAGCTATTTTTTGTGACTTGTGACTTGACTTGCAAAAACTGGCATTGACTTGCGACTTGAACTTGCACAAAATGACTCATAAGCGTAGGAAGTGGAACGGAGAGAGGTTTGGGGGCTAAAACTCTCAATCGAAAATGTGGTGGGTGGAAATATTCTTCAGCTCCCCACAATTCAAGGACAAAACCCCTTACCTCTGTAAAAAAGGTCTAAATTTTGCAGTAATTTTCCTCAAAGTATGTCCAATATGTTACACCAAAATACATCTAAAGACCCTCAATTATTCAAAAATTCCCCTCCCCAGAACGGCGTTCCGAAACAAAGTTCATGCAACCCCAGTCGAGAACAGCTTCTAACGCCTATGAAATGACTTGAAACTTGACTTGCCAAAAATGACTTGTCCCCAAAGCAATTCACAAGCTCATTCCCCGACAAGTTAAAAAGTTCCATTCGGACGTACCGCATGAATCATCATGGATCCGTCTTAAAAAAGTAAGCTCGGAATCCAGTCGCAGGTCGTTGTCACTGAATTAAGCTAACTGGGATCAGCTGTAAACAGGGGGGCAGGTGGGAGCCAGAGGGGCCATGACCTTGTTAGGGAAGGCTGGCCTCCTTCCGGGGATTTTTTTATTATTTTCTTGAGGAGCCTTAGTACGAAAAACTACGAAGTCCCCGACGGCGGCCAGTCTTCCTGATGATTCTCCTGTTTTGCTCTCAATAAGGCAGCTTCTTTAAAGGAGACCTAACATTTTCAGAGCTCTTCGCATGTTTAGAGTTAGAGTTAGATGAGGTTTTGCGGCTCAGTTTCTAACCAATTGGTTTAAGTCGGGCCGGCCACGGCCTTTTTCCAGTTGTGACTCACTGGCTCACTGGCTTGTTTTCCCTACCCCATTGCTAATGCTGAGCACCAAACACAATGGCAGTAGGTTCCATTTTTAAAGTCTTTGGTATGACCCGGCCAGGAGTCGAACCCCAGACCTAGCCGTTTGTTTCGCATGTTTTAGAGTTTCGTTGTTTCTGTTTCTTCCATTGTACCATTCCAATAGCTAAATAGTACAAGCTCTTGTCATCCTACCAAGTAACCCATTTACACAGTTTTGTGTGGAGGTTGGAAATTTCTTTCCATATCGCATAGCCTAGTTAAAACGGTACGGTCAGCCACTCGTGGAGGAAGGTTTCACTATTTCTCTGGGCTCTGGGTGGATCCAGTATAAAGTATGTTATCCCAATAAGGGTCAAAGGCCCCGATGGTTGATCTAGATTTGCTTTAAATGGGTAAAGATTCTTCAATGATTACCCAAATGAGCGCTATGCAATGTCACATTTTAAATTTCCCGAAAACACTAAATTAGCCTGCAACTCGACACATCAAGTTTGAAAGGGATCTTATGCAAAATATGCCCTGCAATGGAATGGCATATAGCTTTCAATCCCTTTCCTCACCACCTTCCCAATCGGCATCGTTCCCGTAACCCGTGGCTCCTGTCGGGGCTCCTGTAAGGAAAACAAGCCAGTGAGCCACAACTGGAAAAAAGGCCGAGGCCGGCCTGACTTAAACCAATTGGTTAGAAACTGAGCCGTAAAACCTCATCTAACTAACTAAACTGTTGGGGCTTCGGGTTCCCCCTCCCGTTTGGAAGCCTGCCCCCGTCGGTCAAATCCTGGTGACATCCTGGTTGTAAAAAGGACCCTCGTTTAGTAATAGAATGCATTCGTGACACTTACAGGAGCTAGGACATCCCCCAAATATATTTAGACATATCCCCATAGTTCTAAATCCAGTTGGTGACTGCACTTTGATTTGCATTCATTCAAACAATAATAGCACCTGGTTGGTAATGATGACTTGGACAGTTAGTTGTGTTCCTAATTAAGCTCGCGGTAACACACACTTTGTTTAACAATATTGCATCGAGCAATTGAAACTCGGTGCAGGCTACTGTGGCTCTGTCTTGGAAGTGTTCTACTACTAGAGAGTTGTTTGTGTTTAAATTGGAGGCGGGGCTAGAAGTTAGGTTAGTTGGGAGAATTGTTACTGTCTGGGGTGAGCTTAGAAGGCCTTTAACATGGCTACAACTATTGTTCCACGAATGAAGAATACCATTTCTATCCACATTTCAACTATCTTGGTTTTACCATGAGTCGATCATAAAACGAATCTTTTGTTGGTAAAATTACAGAAAACATGAAGTACAAAGGTTGAAACGTTCTACTTTGTCTTTAGTTCCTCATTCTGTGATATTTTAGTTGTGCTTTGGGAAAAGGAGCACTCCCTAGCAACTTAGGCGTTGGATATACACAATTATCACAATGCTTTTGATGGAACAGCCTTTGAGTCTATCACTACCAGGTAACGAACAACTCAAAGACTGACATTAACAAAATCAGGAAACTTTACAGTAAAAACAGAGACAATATTGACTTTTAAACAAAATTTGGAATGAAAGGTTGTCCAAGACGTTCTCTACCCAATTTGGTTTAAATTTGACCAAAATTTTCGTTCATTCCATGCCCAGACTTGAAAACTTGGATTTGAGTTCATTTTTTTCTTTCAAAAGGAAGAAATGACAAAAATCTGTTAAATTGAAGCATACCCATTACATGTGGTACTTAAGTTTGGATTTCATCGCACCTACACGCTATACTGGTGTTTATGCACTGTTTGACTCGATGTACGGGTACCATACAAGTATGCAAGAAAACTGAATATTTTGCGGAGCTACTGTCACAGATGTTCCAAATAACAAAGAAAGCACAAGTTTTAACATGGAGTTGTGACATTTTTTGGTCTTAGATCAAGAGAAAATATGTAAACTGGAGGCAGGCTTAATTTGACACCTGATTGCTTAAAACAGCTTGAAAAATTTGTGACCTCACTGCTACCTGAGCAAAAGGGTTTGTGACTTGTTTTGTGCTGGGACCAATTGACTTGTTACTTGACTTGCGTACCTAGGATGAAATTTTTAGGGGCCTAGGTATCAAATGGGGGAGGGGGCGTCACGGCATTGATCGCCGGCCTTAATTCTTACACATTTTATTAGGCCACAAATATTTTTTTTTTTGGGGGGGGGGGCTAGCAAACATCTGGGGAGGCCCTCCCCCCGTAGCTACGCGCCTGATTTTGACTTGACTTGTGGCCGAGTCAAATGACTTGTGACTTGACTTGAACTTGCAAATATTGACTTGCTACCATCTCTGGCACCTGATGCAAACAGTCATGCTGAACATGCAATGAAGCCTTATTTGGATCTGATTCGAGACATCTCGAATGCAAGACAGTACCTTCACTCTAGCCGCCAAGTCAACTTCTCCATTTGAGATAGTGGACACTAGTATCGGTGATTGGTATGAAAATAGGGGGCTTAAATGGACAAGGGAGCACTGAAACAAAATTTACCGAGTGAAAAAGTGAAAGGCAATGGTCATTTAGAGCATCGTCAAAAAGTGTGTGGGTGGGATGTATCTTCCCTATATCCTAGCCCAAGATCTCCCCACGGTGGACGCATGAGCGGATTGAAATGATTCTGGGTTGTGAATTGTTCGATTGACCAATCAAGAGAGAAAGCCACGATAGCTACAGGTGTATTTACGACATAGTAAAAAGGTTAAGTTAAAATTATGCTGAAACATCCGTGGTGGCTAAGCACGCCCTCCAAACGGCATTTTGAGCCTGAGAAAGAGAAACAGAAAAAGACATAGATCGAGGATGAGGGTCAATCAATAGACCCTTTTCCAAATAACGATCACAAAGGATTGTGGGACAGAGTTTTGGTGTGCGTCGTTTTTGTCAATGCCATTTTATTGTGGCCAAAAACGGCGCACACCAAAATTCTGTCCCACAATCCTGTATATTTGCTATTTGGAAAAGGGTCTATTGATAGGGAATGACGGATGAAACGGTCTCATTACTGGAGCGTTCAACTGTCAGGAAAGTTTGTTTTATCTACGGTAGAGATACTATTGATAGGGATCACGGGCCAATTGCCAGCTCATCGCAAGATGCTTAGTTAATATTACCAGTTTTTTCTTTGCTTTAGCCTTTAGTATGGAAATATGTTACCTGAAGTTCAACGTTCTGAAACATGGTATCTCGAGTGCTGGAATGAAAACAAATGATTATGTTTAAGTTAAAACTTCGGTACGAGTGCTGTTAATTTAACAGAAGTATGCGTTCAAGGAGGGGGGCGTTATAATATGGGGAGGGTGGTGATGAGCTGAAGTGTTCTCCGCGCTCTTCAAACTAGTTTGGAGCAGTAATTTCAAGTGAGGTGTTCAGCAGCAGATATTTGTGTGAAAAGGTGGGGGAGTTAAAGGGCTCTTGACAAAGTCAAAGTCAATGTGTAAAACATGGGAATTATACTTCAACACGTCATTTCGGTTTGCATTCTCTATAACGTGAAGTTTCTGCGTAAAGGTGATGACGTACTTAAAACGGAGAAAGCAATCGTCCCAAGTTTATTTTCAAAAATCTGCTAAATTAACAGATCTCCTCTGGTTTCGCTCACAAGTATCTTTCCTAATGTCTCTGTATAAAACATTGAATACTGAAAGTAAACCAAAGAGTTATTCTGTGGGAATTTAACAAATAAGTAACAAAAATAAAGTCACATGATTGATAGGAGCCATTACTGCATTAGGATGACGGTACACTAAGTGCAAATGTGGGTGGGGAGGACTGCATTTTCCCATTATTAAGTCAGGGAGATGTTGCGAGTACCACGACGCATAATTTGCAACTAACGAGGGAGTTGCAACTAGAAGAAACAATCAGATATGCCATACCGACTCATCTGTTACGGGCCTGGTATACAGTACAATAGGGGTTAAAATTTAAGGGATTATACAGTGATCCCATGTTGAATTAGTGCACCCACGTATCCTAATGCATGAATGGCTCATTTAAACCACGTGACAACAATTTTGTAACTAAATTTTTGAATTATGCAAAATAATCCTTTTGTTTACCTTGAGAATGCCACATTTATCTTTTGAATAGTATGACCATACTTGAAATAGAAAGAGTACAAGATTTGTTACTAGTTCATGTGTCATACAAAGGTTGGGGCGACTGCAATAAACGAGTTGGGAAATGTTTGCGCTCAATGCAATATGGGAATGGGTCAAAGGTGAAGTGTACCACCCTTACAGTGTCCCAGCGCGAGTGTTGAAGGCTGAGCGCGCAGAGCTAAATGGGTTGCCCGTTGTCATGGTACACTTGACCTTGTGACCTCACCGGAAGTACCGAATTTCCCAACTCGTCTATTGAACAATCCAAGTTGAATACCAGGGGTTACGTCACCCCAGGATCTATCTAAACTCCAATGTTAGACAGGTGAAGACTAGTTATATTATCATGTCGTTGTGAATGACATAATTTGCCCCCTTTTTCTCTCTCTTTTAAACACCCTAGCTCCATCAAGATGGGTATCGAAGTCATCGATGAGAACAACATGGCCCTCTGTGCCATAGTCATTGCTGGAATTCAGTTGTTAGGTTTCATCGTTGCAGCTCTCTTCAAACTTAACAACCTAGTACACTGTTCATCTGGCCTTGGCTTAACCGTTGTTGCCCTGTTGACTTTCTTTCTATCACAGGTAAATCGAAACACCAAGCCTTTATTAAGTTAGTTTTTTCTATAAATCATCCTCTGTATATCGGGTGGTACAGGGTCGGTGATGTGAGGGAGGGGGAAGGGGACGGGCCCGAAGCCTGACGACGTACTGAAGGGGCGAGATATCTTCCAGGGGAAAATATTCATCGGGGTGGTGAAATATGCTAAGATATGTTAAGAAGATGTTGATTTTTGTTCTCAAAATTTTCTAGGGTGGCAAAAATTTTGCTTCGGGAGCGCCACCCCTGGCTGTGGGCTTGGGCAGGACTTCTAAAATTTCAGCATCTGGAAGTGCTGTTTCCGGCCATATGGAGGTTTTTAAACCAAAAATTTTCATGTCTGCTCCGCGCCAACTGATGGTGGCGCTCCGCTTTGATAGTCTTGCTGGCACTCAGCCCCCCAATCTTTTTTCCGTTCCGCCGCGCCTGTCCCTAATCCCTATATATCTTCAAAACATCAACACAGTGATCGAAAGGTCAGGTTGTATGATGTCTGTGACTTCATGGTGCAAAGGGGTAAGCGTTCTTGCATGCATGCAAATATCACTTGTACCCTATACAGCTGCTTCATGCACGTTTTTCGTTTGTGTCATCTCCTCCATTTGAATCTTAACAAGGGGAATAAAATGCTCCCCACCCAAACTGCATTACAACATTTGTATTACTGCATTGATGGTATTAAAACACTTCAGTAACCAATCTGACCAGGCGTATATCCAACTGCCATCGCAAAGTTTGAGCACTTTACGGATGAGTAGGCCTACCATACCTTTCTGTGAGAAGCGAATTCGGGCACTTTAGAAGACGTTATCATCACCAGCAAATACAATAATCCTTTGCATCCAGTTTATTTTTCTCATCTATTTGTCATTCAAAGCTATCCCCGTCTTAAAGACTGATAACCAAACTTAAGCTTTGTCTTGGTGACTTAACATTCGGGTAAACAGCTAGTTGCGACCAGTTTATAAGTACGAGTGCCAGAGTTTGACACGCTTTCATTTGCAGTGTCGTAACTGTTGGTTGTCAACAATTAAAAAAAAATGACAGTGGAACTTATCTCGCCCCAGACAGTGAAACTTTACTTGTGGCCCCTCCCCCTAATATACGTATGTATGTATGTATACATATATGTATGTATGTATGTATGTATGTATGTATGTATGTATGTATGTATGTATGTATGTATGTATGTATGTATGTATGTATGTATGTATATACATATATATATATATATACATATTATATATATATATATATATATATATTATATATAATATATATATATATATATTATATATATATATATATATATATATATATATATATATTTATATATATATATATATAAAAAATACAAATATATATTTTTTTTTTTATATATATATATATATATATATATATATATATATATATATATAAACTGAAGAATGGTGGGAAGCGGACACAGTCGCATAATTTTTAAAGCTGTGGAATATGCGTCTAACATTGGCAACCTTTGCCCTAGTAAGAAAGACGATACCACCAAATGATGAAAAACTGAGGTCCGAGCTGGGTTTGAACCAAAGACCTTGCAGTAAAGCTCTGTTTCGTTATGGTAGGCTTCATTACGAAAGGATTTGGTACGGTTGTTGAACCTTCCCTTGAATTGTCATCAACACATGCCTATGTAGGTGTGCTCACCAGTGTCGTGTTTCACCGTGGCCTTATAAACAAGGGACTCGGTCAGGCAGGCATCAGTTCCGTTCAGGGGCAATGGCTGGGTCTTCTCATTTCGGGTGATACATAAGAAACTTCGGGTGTAGGTGACTCCTACGAAGTGTATTATTGAGAAAAATGGACAGTCCTCGTTTTCAATATTTTCGTCCCCGTCCATAATTCGGGAGGCCTTTTTGTGGTTACTGTGGTGAATTTGCAATATACGTCCTCGTGCTTTTCAAACGCTGGATAAACGTATCTTCAGTATATGCTTACACTAAGTATAAATAAAAATGTTAAAGGTTATTTGTCGAAAGGTTAACATGAAGCTCACGCTGTTTTTTCTTTTTATTTTTTTGTATTTTCCCAAACAGACGTATGCACCTCGACAGATAGTTATCACCGTATTTGTTGCCGTATGGGGGGCCAGGCAAATAGTTGTTACCCTTATGACGATGATACCTAAAACTAATGAAAATGAATGCTGTGAGAGGAATTCTCGTTACCTTCTGCTCCTTTTTTGGAGTTGGTTTTCGCAGGTAAGCAAAGATGGTGCTATAATTTCAGTGTCTATTGCCATTCTTTTAGAGGACTGTATACACTGGTCTGTACGGAAGTTTTTTTTTTTCAAGGGGAGTTCGACCAGACCTATTTCACGTGACGTCATGTTTTATGTACACGACAATGTTGGAAGCAAAGTGTGGATTTTTGAAGTATTTGCACTTTGCACACATGTGAACGTGTAGCAGCGCGCATTTGGGGTGTGCTGTACGGTACGCACACTAGTAGTATCAGTGCCTGGTCACCTTGTATGAACGTACGCATGCACATTTGCGCCACGCACATTTCCCCAACATGACGTTTTAAATGCAGTTAGAAACGTTAGGTAGGTGATATGAGCCTAAAGGTGTTGAATATCATAATCTCCAGGGACGCCACTAGGATTGGAGGCTTAGGGGTGTCCGGCCCCTCCGCCCTCTGAAAATTTTCCCTAACTAAAGGTACTTATGTGCAATCTGGTGAGATGCTTTGCAATATTTCATGTATAGAGTCACGTTAAAAAATTCCCATTTTAAAACTTAACTTAATTCACTCTTCAGAAAGGTCAATTTTTTTCTGTCAGCAGCTGTGTCTAGCCCAATCAATTTATTAGCTCAGAGCACCTAGTTGGGACAATTTTTTCTGTTCTGTTCTCTCAATTCATGCTTCAAAGCATGAAAAACTGCAGAACGATGCAGTACAAGATTATTTAAAATTACGTTAATATCCCAGGTTAGGTTAGGAACTGCAAAACTCATGCTACATAGCATGAAAAACTGTACATTGTAGTATGTTTTGAAGCATAACAGGTTTGTCCCAACCTGGGTGGCTCAGAGGGTAATTTACATCTAGTTTGAGAAAAAAGAGGTTTAGCCTAAGACATATAAATGTGTCTTCTGTATCATACAGTTAGGGCAACAACATCCGTGTAACCAGTCAGTATTTGGAGAAAGGAGGTTCATTCATAAGGGCGGACGCCCCATACGGGAGCGTCTATACGACGGGTGCCAAGGTGCCTCCTCGGAGAAATTCGGGGGAAAGAACCCTCATACGTGGTTTCCCAGGTTTTAGAGGTTTCCCAGGTTTAAATCATACTCAGAGTTACGAAATTTCCAGCCTGAGCATTACTTAGTATTTTTTTCAAGTAGACCAAATTTAATGATGGGTATTGATCTCTCAAAGGACAGCTGCCGCCTTGCTTCCCCAGGCTACCGCCCTGATAATTTTCTTTGTACAAGAAAAAGCAACTGTACAAAAAAACTCGGTAAGTGCATTAAATTTGGAATTCGGATAATAATATTGCGTGCCAAGCGCACTTGGCATCGGTGTGTTAGGATTGGGTAAAACGTAATTATGCGTGTTATGATACTACAATATTTAATATTCATATTGAATATTGTCAATTTGAAACAGGCTGCAAACATTGTCTGCATTGAGTAAGGGTGGGCAAAAGCATCCATGATGACGAAACAACCCTACAGTTTGCAACGGAAGTAGATTTTAGGGCTGCTTTGTCCGAACCACCCGACTTTCGGGCTTACGGGCTTGAAAAATTATGTCTTAATGGCACAGCTATCCCGAATCAAGTGAAGTTCAGTTTCACTGCTAATATGTGATGTGGTAGCTAGAACAACGTAATTGTATGGTATAGTTGGCAGTCCATCAGCAATCCTTCAAATGTTCCAAGTTTGGTTAAAGACTTTCAAATTATTACAAGGCCACCCTATTATTGAAACGTAACTGACGTATCCGCATTCTTACATTTCACGTACAATATGTCTGGTTTGAAGGGGGCCGCAGTGGCGTCACATGGGTTGTTAGCAGGGGGGTCAAGTGACTTGACGTGCGCCCCAGGGCCCGGGGCCCGGACTACCTGTCTCCTCTATCATCCCCTGTGGGAACTCAGCAAACTCAGCTGACGGTGTCATTCTTGCAACAAAAGAACATGACCGCATCATACCGCTCAATGTAATTTAAGTGCTTTTGTCGTCACGAATTAACAATGCACCAGAGGCGGAGGGGCGCGAAGAGCACACAAGTTTTCATTTTCCTTTTCCTTCTCTTTCCATTTTTCCTTATTCTTTGTTTTTCTGTCCTTTTCTCTATTTTTCTTTTTTTCGTCTGCCTTTATTTTGCGCCCCCTGGCCCATGTAGGGAGGGGCGACTGCCCTCGCTGCCCCTCCCTGCCCCCTTTATACGCCACTGAGGGGGAGCTAGGGGCTTAGCTGATTTTGAAAGGGTTGTGTATGTTTATAGAATTAAAGTACGTGGAGTAATGGGGGTGGGGCTACATTTTTGAGTAGTTTTGGGGTAGTTTCTTGTAAGGCACGTAGGATGCAATCCAAACTTGGTGTGTGTAATCACCATGTGGTGCAAAAAGTAATGTGAAGGTCACCAGGGGTCACTTGAAGTCAAGGTCGTTGAAATCTAATAGCCTAACTTTGTAACTTAAAATTAGGATTGCCCACAAACTTGGTAGAGGTAGTCAACATTTGTCTCCGAAGTCTCTGAAGGCCATTTTGGGGTTCATCAGGGATCATTGAAGGTCAAATTTGCAATTATTGCCTGAATTTTGAGAAACTTGGAACAAGGAGTTGTCCAAGTGGCAGCTCCCTGCTTGGAAGATGCAGTCAACATCACGTCCCAGAAATTTTTGGAGGTCAGTTTGAGGTCATCAGGGGTCAGTTGAGGTCAAATTTGCAAAGACTGTAGGATGTACATGAAACTTAGTAGATACCTCTATGGTAGAGGTCCGGGATCTCCCCAGGGAAACTTAAAAAACTGTAGGCCGTTGTAATGTGATTAGTCGAGTTCTGTGGGCTATGAAATCAGGAGAATGAAGGAGTCAGCATTTTCATTAGTTGAACGCGAAAATTACAACTTCAAACGCCTGCAAAAATTCAGTTGCTCTGATTTTCTTTCAAGTTGTGGGCCTGTGGTGGTGCGAGGATTTTCCCGACGAAGGGACGTAATATAGGGTTATCAAATATTAAAATTTTAGGTGGAATTCAACCTTATGCTTCCTCCCTGGTCTTTCTGACGTAGCTAACATTTGTAGAAAAGATTCAACAACTGAAGTTTTTCTTCGTATATTCTGTTTCTTCTGTTTAGATCGGCTACGTGTTTGCATTAAGCTTGGTCGTCATTTTTACAAATTCTGTTAAATATAGTAGCGATGAATTTGGCGCCTGGGAAATCGTCGGGACAGTCATAGCGTGCCTTGGCCTTTTGATTGAAATACTCGCTGATGCTCAGGTTTTTTTCTTCAAGAAAAATCCAGAAAACAAAGAAAAGTTTTGTGATGCAGGTAAGTTTTATGAAATGCCCTTTGTAGTTAGAACTACTGGAGTTAATGATGAATTAGTGTTGTAGTTGAGGCCATACATTACCGAGGCTACATTGTCCGAAGCCAAGACCGAAGTCACACCCTTAAAGGCCACACCCTCTAAGGTTGAGACCGAGCGCTCAGGCTGAGACCACCAAGAGTGTCAACAGCTTCTCAAAACTGGGGGGGGGGGCATGACCCTGACCAAAAAAAAAAAAGAAAATTCAAGCGCCAGTCGTGAA
The DNA here is from genome assembly GCA_029531755.1 of Holothuria leucospilota. Classification (NCBI taxonomy): domain Eukaryota; kingdom Metazoa; phylum Echinodermata; class Holothuroidea; order Aspidochirotida; family Holothuriidae; genus Holothuria; species Holothuria leucospilota. Next base: position 25,914,795 of record CM055965.1, read on the forward strand.
AGCCTGTAAACGAGGGACCCGGGGCCCGCTTCAAGGCCCCGGAAAAAATTTGGGTTTCAGGTGATCTGTGGTGCAATGTGAAGTATTTTCCAAAGATTTTAATCCATTAACTGGCTGTTTGTGCCATTTTCGAGTTTGATTTCCTTGAAACAGCTATATTGTAATACAATTTTTGTAAGAGTTCTGGAAAAAAGTGAGAGGGCAAACGATACGATATCCGCCACTTTCCAAAGGGGGGGGGGGGGGAGCAGGGGAGACATGTCGACGCCCATGAAGACCACACAACCCAGTTAAGCAGAGGCCAGCTAACCGTATATCGATATGATTACAATTTACTAGACCTAATAGACCTAAGCTTATACACCCAGTTGTACTATCGACCGATCTCTGTAATTAAGGCTGGTTCATACTTCGAAATTTTTACGCGCTGCAAAGCTATAAGAACCATATATGGTCATTCCTTGCTCTTCCTATACATCCACAGACATATAGTTCACAGATGAACAGTGTTCAGGCGCGTAACCAAGGGGGGGGGGGCAAAGGGGGCAGCCGCCCCTTGAGCATATTTTTGGTATTTTTAATGTTTATTTTTACAATATTGCTAGTGTTTCCCCTATTCATATGCGGTAAATAGGCCTAGGAAGTGCCATTTCCAGAGATCTGGGACGGAGGCATTTTGGGCCAAAATTTTCTTGCGCTTTGCGCCAACCCATGGTGGCACGAAGCGCTGAGAGTCTGTCTATGGGCTTCGCCCCCGCCCCTGACAAATTCCTGGCTACGCCCCTGACAGTGTTCAACTTTCATAGCTTTTTAGCTCTATACTGAAGTGTGAGTCGGCCTTAATCAAGGGACTAGATCGAAGTTCACTTGATGAAAGATTCATTTGATCAAAGATCTTAAACCAACAATTATTGTAACACTATACCTATAATCATACAGCAGGTAATCCTCATCCTAACCAGTGACGTAGCCAGGAATTTGCAAGGGGGAGCACATTTGTGACTGATATGGGGGAGGGGTCTGAACAATTTAAGGTCCTTAGATGCAATCGCAATCTGGTGCAATGTTTTGCCAATTTCATCACTATCGTATATCATATTATCAGCAGATTTTTTCCTGTTTGAATTCAGAACATGTTAAAAAAATTCAAACAGGAAAAAAAAAATCTGCTTGGTAATGTGATATCACATGATAATGATGAAACTGGCAAAACATTGCACCTTTTACATGTTTTTTGTCTTTGAAATTCCCTGACCAAGGAAGACTAATGTTATCATCTGGACAAGTTGAGGCAACTCATGTTTACAAAGTACAATTACTGCTTTGTACTAAAAAAATACTGTTATAGCAGTGTGATAGTAGTATAATGAGAGGAAGCGTGTATCACGTACTACTTCTGTACGCATAAACAACGAATCATACAAACATGTGTGTTGTGATCCTTTCTAGTTAGGGTGGCGCATTATGTAAATCGAGTAGCTCAGTCAGGAGGCCTGAATATTACTTTGAGTATGATGGAGTTAACAGAGCTGACGAGAATTTAAGATCAAAAGAGCACTGACAAAATACCCTGCAAAAACATCACAGTTTTAACATTTTTTTCGACACGGAAAGGGAGGAACAGTCGCTCCCTCTGCTTCCCCCTGGCTACGTCCCTGATCCTAACCGTAATTGTACCGGTATGTCTAACCCTTACCCTAACCTTATCTCTTACTGTAAGTGGATCTTCGATCTAGCGCATCTTCGATCTAGTAAACTTTGGATGTAGGCCCGGGAACCTTCGGACTAGTGAAACTCCCTCAGTCAGGTGAACCCTGCAAGAGGATCGAGTGCCTGTATTGTACGTAGGTCTCAAGAGTGGGCTCAAGATGAGCATCTCCCCGGCATGCTGCCTTCGGCGCCATTGCAGATTTTTTCAAGCCCCCCTCCCCCACTTATTAAATCCCGACCCTGTTGAGTGATCAAAGCGAATAACATTGCCTTTGCAGTTACGTGTATAGTAGTGGAAAGAGGGTATTTTGTACTTTGTGTAGCCACCATTGATGTTGGTCGTAAGCTTCAGTTACGGTGTTAGGCAAACGTTATCAGGCGCGGATCCATGGGGGGGGGGACTTTCCTGGCTTCAGCCCCACCCTTTTGCCACATAAACAGTAACAAATACGCCAGTATTTAGCCTAATGTTAATCTAGGAGAATATTCAAGGGGGCTTTCACCACCCCCCCCCCCCAACCTTTTCGAAATGTCTGGATTCGCGCCTGGTTACCTTCCCTTGTTGTTTGATTCACTTTTTCACTAGCTTCAAATTCATAGCATGATAGTGTTCACAAGACCTGAGCGTTGGTAACTCTGATAATTTCAGTAGCCCTCAGGCTCCCGATTTATTTAGTAAGGGAGCGACTTCGTGCGTTTTGCTCATTGAAATGGAGATTAGAAAAATATCAAAACGAATATCACTCCTCTCGCCGTAAGGATATCCTGAGTAAGCCAATGCGTAGGGGAGGACATGCAGAGTCTTTGCTTTTTGTTTTCATTCTCGTTTCCTTAGTTACCGCTGTGTACTTAGACCAGCACTTATGATATCCACTGTTTTGAAATGCTGTAACCTATTATTGATGGCCTTGGAGGCCCATCTATAGTTGAAATAGTGAAATCACTCGGAAAATTCCCCGGTGCGCTGGGGATTGGTGGGTCGTAAGGTGCCAAGGCCCAGTTCCGTGGCTGCATCACTGGACCAAGCAATGTTCGCACGCTCCATCTAAACTGAGCAGTACAACACCTGAGAGGTATAAACATTTCCGATTCGTATATACAATTGCTAGGGCACTCAGTACAATGTTAATCAGTAACAACGTACTGTGATTATGCCATGTTTACTATGGACACTGGAGTCACACAGTTTAGTTGACATATAGGCTACTCTCAATTTGTCAGATAAACACTCCTGTACAAATTTACTAACGCCTTGGACAAGGCTATGATAAACATTGGAACGTTGTGTTTACATAATACAATACAGAACTAGAAATTTGAATTTGCATGGCAAATCCGACGTAGCCTCTCCGAGAAAGAGGTGTGGGAGTTGTTTTTCAATCGGGAGAAAGGAGATGGAACATAAGGCATGTTAATTAACTGCGCGCCAGAGACATTTTAATTTTTATAAGCAAGCTCATATGACAGTAGAGTTCATGAACTTATGGAGTTATTTTACGTTAAATGTCCTGAACGTGCAGGTAGCTAAGCATGATAAAACAGTGGGTACTGAGGACTTAAAAATTATTATTAAAGATATTATTATTCAAGTGAATTGAATTTACTTTTATCAGTTGCTTCGCGGGCCAGATGAATTATTGGTCTCGCGGGCCGGAGGCTAAACGAACCCACATGCCGGGAGGTTCCCCACCCTTGCTGTACTGAGCCACCGTACATACCCTAATGATCTAAGTGCTATAGTGCCCCGGTAGGCTACTTACACGTACCGCTGTGTTGTTTTAACGATGGACGTGAATTCATTCATTTTACATTGACGGCGGCAGGAAGGTCCCCAATTTTCCCTCCAAATCTCAAAGTCGTAACTTTTGGCAATTTAATAAACGTCGGCATGCCGATTTATTATCTCAAAATTAAGCATATAGCCTAGTAAGTTTCAAGTTTCCCGACGAAAATCGCCCGCGTCTAAATACCTCGTTGCTAAATCAAACAGGCTTTCCGCTGCCAGCTTCCCGGCCGGATCCCCCGCCTGCTCCTGCTGGAATTAGCGCTACTCGACTCGCCTTCTGCAACTCCAGCTGTCCAGTGACACTAATAGCTGGTAATACCTTTCACAAAGTGCTGAAAAAATATTTCGTCTGTATTCGGACGTGACAGAGAATCACTTCTTAACGATTGGTCATCATTTAAAATTCCCACTTGAGATTGGGTCAATTTAAAAATATTCAGACTATCCCGCATGCGCGGAGCTGCAAATCGAATATTTTTTTTCAATATATCGGACAGTCTCTTCTATGCATTATTTTGGTATCGTAATTTGTTTTTATAGATTCCCACCGTTCGTACGTTTCAAGAAGTCATTTGAGCATTTAAAATCCTTCAGTTTAAGTCGAGGGGCGACAATGAGAATACGAAAAACTTTGAGATTTGAAAATGAAGGATTATGGTCAACCAAAATTCAAAACGAACAACTCGTCTCGAAAGTAGATCCGTACATACTTTGGTCTATGCAGGTCATGAACAAGCGTGCGTTTGTCTGATGTGTCTAGTTACTTTAATTATATATGTCAATGGTGCGTTACACAGTACGTGCTATAAAGGTAGACCTATAAAAATATAAGTAAGCCACTACATGTTACGACGACATTTTTATAACTCAGTTGGCCAGTGCATGCGGGCCAAAATCACGAGTCTCTTCTCCCAACAAGCATGTTCAACATCTAATTGTGATAATTTTTGTGAAATATATGATCAGTGGAAAAACGTTGCAGAAATTTTCAGATTTATTTGCCCTATTGCTGTAAATTTCCAAAATATCTACGAGTTTTATTCTGTTTGCACCTGAACATTTAGAAGCTGCGTAACCTTGGTGAAAATACATCAATGGCGACGAGACAAAATACAATGTTCTTCCGCTCTGAATTCATCCGCTGCATAGAGTTTCCGTATTATAAGGTTTACTTTTTTTGCGCAATGTAAAAAAAATGTCTACTTGGGTTGTAGTTCGCCTTCCCAAATGATGGAAATACGATTCCGTACACGTAGGCTTACAGGCTACGTAATGAGCAACCATATCCAAAATACGGACACTGCTCTGGCCACAGCCACCACAGATGGTTTATGGGCTACGCAAGCCATTAACAAACGTGCATTTGTTCGGTAGGTCTAGTCATTAATACATCTCAATGGTATGGTATGCAGAATGTGCTATTAAGGTAGATCTATGAAAGTACAATCTTGATAGTAAGTGAACCCTACATCCTAGGAAGCCATTTTCTAAGTCTCGTTGTCCGGCCCGCCCAATTTTTTTTCCCACGAGGTTATGGGCAAATCTGATTTTCAAATTTTTTTCAAATTGGTCTCTAAATCATGGCTGGGGTTATTTCTAAGGTTAGGGTTACGTGGACTAGGGTTATTTGGCCTGTTCTTTCATAATCTGGCGTCAGAATTACAAAAAAAATGGTTCAAAAGCTGTCATTTTGGAATTAGGGGTGTGGCCTATTTCCAAGAAGCTGATTGGTCCATTGGCATGATTTGCCCATAACCTCGTGGGAAAAAAAATTGCGCGTCCGGCCCATAAGGGAGCCCAATCATCTTTCGTCCAAACAAGCCACGTTCGACGTCTAATTGTGATTACTTTTGTAAAATATATGAGCAGTGCGAAAGTTTGCAAAGATTCTCATATTTCTTTGCTCTATTGCTGTAAATTCCTTAAATTTCTTCGAGTTATATTCTGTTCGCACCTGAACATTTGGAAGCTGAGTGATCCTGGTAAAACATAGTCAATGGCGACTTAACGGAATACAGGATTCTTCCGCCTTTAATTCATACGCTCAATGGAGTTCGCGTAGTGAAATGGATTTCTTTCTTTTGCGCAATGTAAAAAAATGGTCTGTTTGGGAGTAGTTTGCCTTCCTAAATGATTAAGATGTGCGGATCTGAAATACGATTCCGTACACGTAGCCACAGAGGCTACGTAATAATGTGTGACATAGAGACATTGTTACTGGGTTAATTTTGAAAATGATTCAGTGGGGTTCACCTTGTTCATGCGTATTTTCCCTTCTGTGTTCTACCATCTATTTTTACAGGTGTGTGGAAGTGGTCCCGTCATCCCACCTTGTTTGGGGATATTGTCCTGTTTTGGGGTATATTTGTCATGAATTGTGGTGTACTGTCAGGCGGGGATTGGACAGCTGTCTTCAGTCCTGCCGCTATCACAATGAGCATCATTTTCGGCTGGGTGACCGGTTACGAGCAATGCCATGATCGATTGTATGGAGAGTAAGTTGTGTATAGATATATTCTCAAATACTCAGGTTTACACAAAAAAATCGCATCTTATCAAGATGATTCATTTTGAAGTATGCATGCAACCATCACAATAATTTCATTTGTTAAAGAAGTAAAAGTGACAATTTTTCTCAAGAATTAGTTTTCCTTTTCATGTGCTCTTTTCTTTTTCTCAGTCTCATGAAGATTATGAAAGTATCACCTTGGAGGAAGTAGGCTACTTCTATGGAAGTATGCCCCAGAGTAGTCATGGTGACCCTAGGGTTGAAGCGTGCTTAGCCCATAGAGCAGGATATAGGTTCCTCAGTGTATCCTGCTCTATGGCTTAGCCTTTTCACATCTGGGGTGGCCCCACAGAAACGTTGATAGTGACAGTCTTGATAGCGCTTTCAACTCTCTATCAAACCTGCTACTATCAGCAGGTGCAAAACGACCGCACAGAAGACGCTGATAGAAGTGCTCTCTGATAAGGCGCTTATAGGCCCATTAACATATTACAGATCGGGGATTTCCCAGTTGTTTTGGCTTGTAATCGCCATTTGGTTAGGCCTACATTTGATGCACATCTTTCGTGTTGATAAAAGCCAAGTATCTGCATCCTCGGCTCTTTTGAATTTAGACAATGTGTGAGGTTGTGCGTTATGTACTACTGTGTAAAGGTACTAAATTTAGGACGAACAAATTCCAACTGATGGCCGTAGCCTCTGGGGGCAGAGGAAAGTTGACCCTTGAGATTTCCAAATCGTAAATAAAAGTTGACCTTCTTGAGAAAAAAAATACGTAAATTGCTAAAACTTTCGCTCTCCAAATTATGATTTCTAGGACCCCCAAACCTGGGAAATTTTATAATAAAGTTTCCTTTTCCCCAATTCTTCCCCGGGGTCCCCCGCCGTGGATGTGTTCTTAATGCGGGTTTCTCTTCACGAATAAACCATAGTGTTCCTCCTGCAAGATACACAGCTTGAATATCTTCACCAGCATATACGTTGGCGAGAGATAAAGTAGCATATGGTTATCTTTAATCATTAGCTAAACCTCACGAGCTGGTAAAGAAACAATATAAAAGGCATAAGCAGAGGCCGCAAACTTATTTTGAAACACAGCTAAATCTTATAAATGTCCTATTGCGTCACTTCAAGTATCTTTCGTGATGTGTTAGATTAAAAAAATATTGCATATTCAAGGTAAGCCAAGGAGTTACTCTATACGGGGCTTTTACAACTCAGAAACGTATTGCAACATGATCCTTAAAAAGCCATTCATGAAATAGGATTCCTGGGTACACTCATTCAAATTGGGGTGACTGCATTTTTCCTTTAAATCAAATCTTATTTTTCTTTTTGAAATCTAAATTTGTTACAGAATAACTTAGCATGAATCTGAAAGGTGAGAATGCTTAGGTGCAAATTTTAAGGTCTAAAACGTGTCATTTGCCCCATCTGGGACACATTTGACCGAAAATTTCCTTACAGTCTTACGCTATGGCTACTCGCCAACCGTTGGTGGATCCCCAGGTGACCGCACTGAGAGCGCTAGGGAGAAGCCCGAGCCGGGTACCAGCCTTGTAGAGGTGCCATGCCACCGTCGAAAAATTCAGTAAATAATTAAAATTTCAGATCATGTCTTCACTAAATAAAGATAACACCACTTTTTAGATCTAGGAAAACTTAGAACACGAAAACTTTCGCAAAGAGTAGAGGTGTCATCTCTGCCCTGAGGCAGCATCCCCTCCAATTACACCCTAACAAAAGAGAAACAAATCACTAAAAATGCTGATTCCTAAACACAAAATCAATTCAACGCTTAACGAAGCTTTACCAAAGATTGCACCAATTTGCATTCAAGCCACCTCACAAAAAGTGGGCATTTTGCAAAGCTCAGTCAGTCTGCAGCCACTTCCCCCTACTGCAAATTACTCAGTTCAGTTGGGGACAATTTCCCACTGATGTCCCTTGCTACTAAGCCTTTATCACAGAAACATATTTGTAACTCAAAATACCGTTTTTCTAATTCAGTTCCTACAATATCGAAAAGAAGAAGAAAAAATGTTCGAAAAGTCGTGTTATGAGCAACCTCATTCACTAGTTCTGTTTTAGGTTTGCATATCTTTGCCTTTTCGATACGTTCCGTCGTCTACGGAGTCGATGTCGACCACTGTGCGCTACATTTGCCTCCATTAGGAATTAAAATTTTGTGCTATCAAAGTCACTATCGGCGCCTTGGTCACTGTTAGTGAGTTGATATAACATTACCAGGGTTGTTCCCGTTACGCTTTGAAAGTAACTCGTTATAGTTACAGTTAATTCCGTAAAATTGTAACTCGTTACAGTTACTAGTTACAATGTTGAAAAAGTAACTAGTTACAGTTACTTTTGACTGAAAAGTAACTAGTTACATTTCAAAAGTAACTAGTTACTTCAAGGTGAATATACGGTACCTCGGTTCCTGAAATGGAGGGGACATAATTAGATAGTAAGAAGGGGGCACATGAGACGACCGACACCTCATTTGTGCCGGTTATCCTTAGGTGTTCCCCAAAGAAAGTCAATGATGATAGCTGATCTTCGATGGGCATTCTCGCAGAGGCGCCTAACGCTCATCATGAAGCAGCGAATCATGATACTGTGTCGGAGCTTACGCAAACTATTTGTAAGAGGAATCTGGTTATAACCAAAACTTTTCCAGTTACGACAGTACTTCTATGAGGGTGGAAATCTTTATACTGTACTCCAATCACACAGTCGGCTAATTTAAAGAGGTTAGCGGCTATGCCGGAAAATGGGAGAGCGTTGTTTCACAAGTAATTAAAGTCTTCACCCCTCAAGGGCATAAATATGGTATAGTACGAGGATGAATACATTTGTTAACAGAAGAATTTTAAAACCTCACCGCAAAGGTTGGGCTAAGTGATATTTCCGCATAAATTTTAAGTTTCACATTGTGTCGATATAAAACAATGCATAGAAATGGTGATACTATGTAGTTTATACATGCAGACCATGTGCCCATAATTCACTTTCCCTTTACAATAGGTGAAGCTTTAAGTCGGACACTTCTCTTCTCTTTCAATTAGCTTTGTTAGGATACTTTCAACGCCATTGACCATTTCAATATTCTGCTGTTTATTATATTAACCTCATTATTATTCCAGTGTAAGGAGTTACGGACATTGAAAAGAATATGATATAGCCTAAATTCATACGTTTGATTCATCAAATAAGGGTACCATACATGTTAAATTAGATATATAAATGGATGCATGGTGTTTACCGACGCTTGGCACCGTATAATTTACTGGGCTCCAACGCACGAGTCCGGATTCGGTTAGCTTAAAGACAGATTTGCATCACCCCAAGTATGACTTTTAGTTGGGGTAAGCAAAAGTCTTAGTTGGTGACTACTCTTTGATTGACATCAGAGTTAGAAAATTCAAAAGATGCAGAGCAGCTCATATTACACAGCACGCACAGAGAATGTTTTGATTACAAATGGGGTCTTTTATACTCACCAGGATGTGGCCTTGAGCAGTGAACTATGTTTGTGTCTGCACAAGGAGAAGCAGTAAAGACAATTATGGGCGGGGCTTACCACCAAGTAAAAGTCATACTTGGGGTGATACAAATCCCTCTTTAATGCAGGTCTCAAGAGCGTTTTTCTAGATTAGGAATTTGCCCGGAATAGAAGGTTCCGGAATCGAAATTTTAACGGAATGTGATGTAACTGGACTTGGACTCGGACTCGGAGTTCATTCCAGCCGAGTTCTCAAATATGCAAGTTACATTAAAAGTGTTTAAAGTTCCATTTGTGCCCAATGTACAGATGTAAAGTATTGTCACACACATGAATCAACTAAATTACTGAGGTGGCCAGGCTATGGAAGTGAGTACAAACGATGACTTTATTAATGGTGGACATGTACGATAGAATTAAAACATCTGTATGTTTGATATGCTATACATTGACAAAATGACATGTCTCGGAATTGATGCCATTGGAATCAGAACTGGCAGGAATTTGAGGGGTAGTACCATGCTCGAAAACTTTGATTCGGGAATCTAGAATCGCAGTTAGCTCCGACTAGGATAGAGTGAACGCGGGTCCAGCCGTAACGTCTCAAGAGGCAATGATTAAACTTTCAAAGTAAGCCTGGTATTTGAATGCATATGGGCCAACCCGTTTCTCACGGTGCACTATCTCCACTGTGTCCTCTAAAGGACAATATGAGTAAACTAAGGCCCACCTGACTTTACTTAGCATATACACTATATAAAGTCGGCTGGGCCTTAGTTAGAGGACCGTTCAGTATTTTTCAACGAATCGCACAAAGATTCGGTCTCATGGATAATAAGCATTGATCTGTCTAATAAGTAATTTGACACACAAATCAATTTTAAACTTAGTTCAATAGACAATCAAGTGGCCCTGTAAGCCTGCAGCATGTGCATCTAATAACATCTTCTGATTCTAATCGTGAATAAAATTGCTGTTGGCGAGGGCGACGTCGATAATAGCGATGAGTGATAACTATATCGAAAATAATTTTACATGTTACTACCAAAGTGTCATCAATTTGAAAATTTTCTGTTACTACTTCCAGTAAAATGCAATTTGTGGTCATTTTGACTATTTGTAACGGGAAAGTAACGGGACCCAAATGTAACGCCGTTACAGTTACTTTTACACAGAATTGTAACTAGTTACTTGCTTCGTTACTGAAATGCAAATGTAACTCGTTACAGGGTTCCGTTACACAAAATGTAACTCGTTACAGTAACGGCGTTACTTGTAACTCGTTACTTCCCAACCCTGAACATTACCAGTAGTGATAGTTTCTGTGCGGCCTTTTACTGATAGCCTATCAGCGCTGATAGCTAATCCCCCTATCAGTAAGCTTCTGTGCGCCCAAAATTTTCTATCAGCGCTGTTAAGGTGTTGATAGCGCTATCAACGCTTCTGTGCGGCCAACCCTGTTTGTCACAGAATTCTTATATGACATTTATGTGGTGTTTCTAAAGACAAATGAAGCACGTCCTAACTTCAGGATTACTCTGACTAACCTCGGCGGTATTACCTGGCAGTAGTACTTTTATGGTACGTTGGCCATAAAATTTCAGAAGTAAGGCCATAGACAAAAATTCTTTCCTTAGGTTACAGTCTTTCGCCCTGTCATTCTATTAAATCAGGCCATCCATCAAGACCCTCCCACGACTGGGGCCATCGGAACGTAGTTGGGGCTTATGCTTTCCCAATAATCTTGATATCAATTAAAGCTCTCCCAAAAATTGTGATTAACCTTGTACTTTATTAGAATGGCAACAAATACTTGGGAAAAGCTAAAGCCCTGAGGCGAAAAGGTTCAGCCCCCAATCTTGGAAACCAATTTCGACGGGTTCTGAGCCCAGGCCACATTCCGCCGGGCAAGGTGTTGAAGGGGCCGGGTAGCTTTCTGCACTATAGACTGTTTTCAAGGGAGGGGTGGAGAAGAAAAAAAGGCAGTAGTGATGTCTGTTCTCCCTTGGGGAGAAAATTATTCTGGGAGCGACAACCCCTTGTCTGCGGGCCTGTCAATCATTGTCTCACCCCAGTCCCATTTGCTTCTGTGAGAGTTATTATGTCGTCCCTACTAACGTGTGAATGCCAAAATTACCTGAGATGTCATTTTCAAAGAATTGATAAGTGAAATTACAAGAAGGCAAGGAGTCGATTTTTCGATTCACATTTTCGGCATAACAATTAACAAACCATGACCTTTTCTACAACATGCAATATGCTCAAAGGAGACAAGTTCCACTAACCGATATTACATTTGCCTAATTTATCATTGACAGTCACTTGTGACATTTCATACTTCCTTCGCTGGTCGTCTACGAGACGGGGCAGGGCTGCAGCCCGCTCCTCGAGTTATTTATGCCAATTTTGTGATGCAGATTGCTGAAAAAGTCCGGGTAATTCAGTTCCCAAGACAGCCTTCAGTTTATTATGGCTTTTTCGTGGACAAAACGGCCCAGCCACATCCCCAAATCACTGTGCTTCCTAAAGGCTGGTGTTATTCCAAATAATCCTGTGACCTTTCCATAATAAAAAATTGAAGAATAGGCCTACTGAGCGTGGCCGATATGTAAAAAACGAACAACGAATTGAACCAAATCAAAATTCTTTAAACAGGTTTTTGATTTTGGTTAGCAACGATTGAGACAGACAGTTTGCAGGCTTGCATGTAAGGTGGTATATATGTTTCTTCTTAAAGGATTCTACAACTTCCATCTAAATCATGAAACAGATGGAACTAGTGTTTTTCTGCTTTTAGTTTCTCCTTTCTTGTGAAACACATTCGACAGTTTTTTTTTTCTTTGACAGGTTGGAGTCCTACAGAGCCTACAAATACCAAACGAGCCCTCTGATCCCTTTTCCACCATTTTTGTACAAGATACTTCCCACTTTTGCCAAGTTCCTCTTCTTTTGTGAATTTCCTTGTTACAATAAACTTGACTCGTCAGGACAGACGAAAACAGATGTGCCAACCGAAAAATCAGAGATTGTATAAAGAGAGTGATTCGATCAAGTTATTGTGCCAGAAATATTTCCTCTTTCAGAAAAGGGAATAAGCCATCTAACCTTATTTGAAACCAAGTGCATAGCCAGGATTTGGTCATGGGGAAGGGAGAGGGGGAAGGGAGAGGGGGAAGGGAGAGGGGGAAGGGAGAGGGGGAAGGGAGAGGGGGAAGGGAGAGGGGGAAGGGAGAGGGGGAAGGGAGAGGGGAAGGGAGAAGGGACAGGGAGAGGGGGAAGGGAGAGGGGATGTAGCTTACTATCCGTATGGCGATGACGCCAGCGGCACGGCAAATAGCAAAACCCCCACGTGGGCATGAGGTTCAGGGGCCCTCCTCATGCGCTGTAATCGATTTAGCTTAATCGCTCTGTTCAATCGTTTGAGGGCCTTAATGAGACAGGTACGGAACATAAAGAACTTTTTGGATACATTAACTACACACCTTTGGACTGAAAGGGATTAAAATTCCTTTCAAGGAACAGATTATGACTCACTTTCTGTCTTTATTACTTTTTTTTTAGTTTTGTTACCCAGTGCTTACTGTCGAATTCGAACTAACCTGATGAAAAGAAGTTTGCCTGTCCGTTATGTACTTTCTATATTTTTGATGAACTCATTTATTTGGATATATTAGTCAATATTCTCTATCCAGGCGCGTATGGTGAGGGGGGGGGGGTTGGCGTTGCGGGAGCCCCGCCGCCCTGATTGGAGAAAAAATTGCTACACTTTCTCATAGGTGGCTACACTCGGAGTGTGTCAGAATTGAAGTCAAGCCCCCGGTCCATCACCCTCAGGGTTAAAACATCCTTCATACGCGGTTGCTATATGTATAATGTATCTCTTTTGGAACACGAAGACCCTGTGGGGTTGTGTGGTGGGAATTATCTGTATATAGCCTATTAATGTTTTTAGGTTAGTTTATTTCTTTTAGTCCATTTACATAGTTATTTTAATCGAAAAATGTGCATATTCGCGTACTGTAGTACTTTTACATTTGTATTCAGGAAAAACAAAATATATTAAGAAATGAAATGAATTGATAGACATGTACGGTGATGCTTGTTCTTGTTTCCATTATGACAATGTTGTCAGAGGGCTGCTCGTTAAGCCTTTTGTCCATTTGTACTGCAGCTCCTTTTAGGAGCAATCCCAGGTTTTTGTTTGCCGTGGGAGATAGCCTGTATGGCTATTCTTTAAAGGACAGACAAGACAGAGACAGATTAGACCGACGGATGAACAGATAGATACGTAGGCGTTGGAAGCTGTTTCGACTCGGGGGGGGGGGGGGCGGGTGAACATTGTTTCTAACCACCGACTGCATGGTCAAGTGGTTAGAGCAGCCAGAAGGTCTGGGGTTCGACTCCTGGCCAGGTCGTACCGATGACTTTAAAAATGGAACTTACTGCCATTGTGCTTGGTGCTCAGCATAAGCAAGGGAGTAGGGAAAACAAGCCAGTGAGCCACAACTGGAAAAAAGGCAGTAGCCGGCCCGAATTAAACCAATCGGTTAAAAACTGAGCTGTAAAACCTCATCTAACTCTAACTGTTCTAACCAGCGTCCCGGGGAAGGGGTCTAAGGTTCCTCCTCCTCTTTGAAAATTTATTGAATATTTGAGGATCCTTATATGCATTTTGTTGCAACATATTCGGCAAATTTTAAGGAAACTTACTGCAAATTTATGACATATTTCACAAAATAGAATAAATAAGGGGTTTTCGTCCTTGAGTTGAGCGGAAGCATACTTTCGCCTAAAACATTTTTGACTGGGGGTGGATTTAGCCCGCCTGCCCCTCCGGCTTACTACGCCTAGGTAGATAGGTGACCCAGGATCACAGTAAGTTACACTAGCACCCACGGCTGATATTTGCTACAATAGCTACAATAGCCATTCGTGTGTGTGTGTGTGTGTGCATGTGGGTGTATAGGTGTGTGCACGGGTCGGTATCTGGAAGTGTATTAAGCAAACTTTCTACTCTATTTTGAGTAAAATATTTCATTTTGCATGTGATGAGATTCATCGGCAATCTTTCATAGGTTTCATGGGTTATGTTTGCCCTCCAATTTGGAGTACTAATGTTTACTCCGTGACATCCATTACAACTAGACAATAGGTGTACGAGCCAGCCTGAAGGGACTGCCAGCTGCAGCCTCCCCCACCCACAGAGTTGGGGAATACCTATTCCTTGACATTTCTGGAAACCTTGAGCAAAGTCTTCAGGTTTTCCCGATCGAAAACAGCTCAGCCCTTCAAACCCTCTCCTCCAACGCAACTTGTCTAGGACAAAATGCAAAGCAAGCTGGATTAAGGAAAAACATCTACATGCCTCCATTTTTATTTGACTTACTTTTATAATATGTTTAAGTTCAAGTCTCTGGGCTCAAGGATTTTGTCTACTTTGTTTAGGTCTATATGCTTTAGCACAACCCTGAGGCACTTAATATTGTTTATTAGAGTTAGTTTTGACATAACTTTGTGCGTATGTTTATGAAAGGATAGGGGACGCACATTAAATTCACAAGTACTGTTGGTTAATTCTAATTGATAGACTTGGCCGTCACTGAGAGGTGAAAATGAAACCAATAACAAATGATTTTTACCAATTATTTTGGAGGATGAGGTGGATGCCAGTGCCTCATCGATTCCCCTCCTGTATGGACTATTGTATACACTGCACAAATTTTTGTACTGTTGTTCTAAAATATTTGCATGTATCTGTAATGCTACTGGAAATTTGTGTCTTCTCTCGACTAGTAAGTTCTATTTTTAAATTTTGTGGAAGCCGCGTAACAGGGGCGTCGATCCTGGGGGGATTGCCCCAAGAAAATATGGGGGAAAACATATCGTTTTGCCCCCCCCCCCCCATTATTCAGACAGAGTAGAAAAACAGGCAAACGAGCGATAGGCGAAAAGAAAGATTCCAGACCTAATGCTATACAAGAGTCCTGTCCTGGACACAATCCAGGGTCCCGGCTGTCGGAAAATTCGCTCCCCTAATCCCGATCTACGCCCCTGCCGCGTAGATTAAATATCTTTATTTATTGGGTTAGAGAGACCACTCAGGCTAGATTGAAGATCCACTAGGCAAACATTGCTTTGACCCAGGGGACCACATCCTAACTATGAAAATTTTTGTGAACCACCGTTTCGATATCAGTACTAGTTTTAAGGACTTGACGTACCCAAACGTAAGATGTAATATAGCCGGGCATTCTATTTCAGTTTCATTCACACTATCAGCTGCGGCTCTACCCATGGGGAGCAAAATTGTGAATACGTTTTACTTTATTAAAAAAAAGTCGCTAAAGGTGTGTCGACAGCGGGTATTCCAAGGTTTTCACTTAGAGAATTTAGAAAAAGAACGCCATTTCATTTCCTTGGTTTTAAAAGCTTAACTTAAATACAATCAGGACAAACAAATCGTCAGCATTTACGTCAGAAGTAAATGCACAAATGATGACCTCATAACAGAATGCCTTGGGGTATTCAACAACATAAAAAAAATTCTGCGGCTGTAACAATAGCAATTGGCTTGGGCCATCCCTCCCCGCCTGGACTTGGCGCCAGTGATTTAAAACTTAATTTCTTAACTTTTTTTTTTTTTTTGGGGGGGGGGGGGAATGCCCACTAGACCGAAGGTTCACTATAGACCGAAGGTTCGCTAGACTGAAGATCCGCTTCGATGAACATCTACCGGTTATAAGTAGGGTTAAGAACTTAGGATTCGGGTTGGATACAGAATATGGCTTAAGATCCGGCCAAGGATTAGCCTTGGATAGGATTAGGGTTTGGGTTACGGGGGTTAAGATTAAGTTCTAGAGATAGGATCTACGGTCTAGTGAACCTTCGATGGAGTGAACCCTGTCCCTTTTTGCAACGGTTAGCCAAAGATCACGTCAAATGAAAACGTTGCAAGACATGTTACTTCGGAGTGGTCTTTTTAACTCAACTTGGCTTCTGCCGTGAGAATGACAGTTTGCAGTTTAATGGTGGCAATTTTCAAAAGTGATGTATTCAGGGGTTGAGAAAGTGATCGTTATTCGAGTAATTTAAGATACTGCAAAGTGCCGGTGTTAAAAGATTAAACGACAAGGGAATGGAACTTTTTGCTAACCAAGTAACTTTCCCAGAAATTTTCGCAGGGTGTGTTACATGGACATAATGTGGATAAAAAGTTCTGGTTTCTCCCTGGATGGAAGGGTGGCGCCAGGATTTGCCCGACGAGGGGGATGCTCTCCGACGGAAGGTCAGTTACCCGAAACTCCGACAAAGGGTTGCCGGAAGGATTGCGAACGCAAATCTGCGGGCCACAGATTTTGAGATTTGGGTTTGTATTGATGAAAATTAAAAAATTGGGGTTTTCACTGAAGAGAACCTGAAAAATTGGAGGGTCTGAACAAAATGTGGGCTACATAATGACAGAAAGTTTAACGTTGTATTGAATAATTGCCTTTTTGCGAGCAAAGTCAAGTTAATCGCCGGGGCGACCTGATGCTGTTAGAGATTAGATCATACACATAAACTCAAAACTGGAAAAATTTTCCTGCCTGCCTCCATTTTAAAATCGTTTTTTTCTCTGCATAGTCAATGGCCTGTAGTTTATTTTTTCATGTTCTGCTTAGTACACTTGTAATCTGAGCTGTACAGTATAGGCCCTAGTACATCTCACATTCTACTGATCTGCACGTCATCACTGACCAATCACAGTGTCTTATATTTGAAGGTGAAGTTTGAATTGCCTACTTTTAAATGTCAATCAAAGTGTAGTTACCAATTGTGAATTAATTTAGACAACTCAAGTTGCTATATATATTTGGGGGATGCATGAGCTACTTTATATAATAAAGGAGTCATGTCATTAGGTAACAGTATGAAAACAATTCCATTTTGTCAGCACATTGTCACACCTTTATGCTCCAGATTTATAATGGGTAAATGGGATTAAATCTTTCTCAACAGTCCACAATCCTTTTAGGCAGACAGCAAACTTCTCTGAGGTTCTTTCAGGAAAACTGTCGTAACTTTATAAAACAATCTCCTTAGCCCAATGATATGATGGAGGCCTTGTCAAAAGAAACTGACTTATATGAAGCAAAGCTCTTGAAACTTAAAATGATGAGATTTCACAACATTACAGAGTTCAGTTTCATTCCTATATTTATTCTGTGGCCAGAAGTATGGAATAATTCAACTTTTCATCATTTTCCCAAGTGTAAAATGTGAGGGATGCGAAAATGGGGAGGGGGTCAAAAGCCATGTAAGCTTCCTAAAATATATTAAATAACTTTTTGCCCCGCCCCAAAATTATTTTTCAGTGTTTCAAAGAATGCTGTGGGAAGGGGAGGGAAGGGATCTGAAGACAAAGTGTTGCGCATACTCTTGTACAAATGATGAAAAGAGGAATGAATCCTCAATAGGCAGTGAAAACAGGAATGTTTGGTTAGCAAACAGGAATGTCCATTCAATCATTTTACAGCATTTATCCTACTGTGAGTCAGTTATCCTGCTTAGATCTATTCAGATGACTTAAATGCCCATAACCAGTTTCAAAGTACAATCCAAAATGAACTTACAAATTTGTGAACCTCTTACTTATGTGACCATATTTGTTTTTGTTTAAATATTGCACTGGTTAACTTTTTTGGTATTTTTACAACCTAACCTGAGAATGATCATTACTAGCCCTTAAACATGGCCATGAATTACATTTGGCCTAGCCACATTCCATTCCACTTGACACTGCATGTACATCCCATATCATGTACATGCACTGCACACTACACCTGGCCAAAGGCTAGTTTATAGCAATGTTAGCCTCACATTCTTGTCCAGTCAGGGGATACATTGCTAAAAACTTTATATTATAAAGGTTTAAATGTTCTGTATTTCAACAAACGCTAAAACCTTGTATTTTAAACATTGAAATGTTCTGTATTTCATGTTGTTGACAGTTACCCCATTTTAATGGAATGTTAATGCCCAGAGATATACACAGAATCACTTTAAGTGAAGCTAAGTTCATCCGATAGTAGTCTCTTAGTTATGTATAACTCTTGAAAATTTTTGCTAGAAGGAATTGCATATAGATTGTGAAAGGTACTATTCACTCCAACTTCGTTAAAATTGGAAAAAAATCCTTCCCTTCTCAAAACATGGCCATCATTTGTCTTCCAAATTTAGCTGGAGCTTGGGCACTTAAAATCAATATGTTGCTCCATCCTTATTCTGAAACATAACCTAAAGCTTAAATATCTCATCTTTGTATGATTTTTCAGTTTATAAATATTGCATTTTGAAGTTATTAAGGAGTTTCCTTAAATAAACTGAACAATTTAAAACCAAACTATACCATTTAATAGTTACAATTAGCCATAAATAAATGATAATAGGAGATTACGGTAACCAATTTGGAGTGAATTCAATTTTCCCTTTAAGAATCACTTTGTGTCCCCCTGACCATAAGACAATGCAACACATTTAGCTATTTCAAAAAGAAGTGTGAAACTTAACAAAAACCCAAACAATTACAGTTCTTGGATGCATTTGCATATGATACTATGCAAAGTCTCATGCCATCTACCTTGACCCAGGGGAGAAAAAAGAATTGCTTCGAGATGGAGTGGGGGGGGGGGGGGTTCGCACTTCGGAAGAATAGGCATTTGAGCTATAGTATTTTGTTAGTAAAGCAAACTTTTGACTGAAGAATACATCTATGTCTTCACTTACTATTTGTGCTAATTATTCTGTGTTTTGGAAACATCCACATGGATCAAACTGCACATTGTCTGAAGAAGTAACTTTTTTGACATAATCACTTTGTGGACTGACACCAGGCCCATAGGCAAGGCCTAACCTAACCCTGTAGGCCTGTTCAAATTTGTCAAAACTCCACAGTGGGTGGGTGATGGAGTTTGGAGGGGGTATTAAGGAAAATGTGGTAATTAAAGTTTGTGAGAAGTCATGGCTGGTATGGTACCTATGGTGTATTTCACCTAACATACATAACACTCTTTTAAACAGTCTATTTGTGACCATATAGGTAGGTATGAATGAGGCTATTGTGAAAAAAAGAAATCTGATTCAAAAGTATAAGGAACCTAATCAATTATGGATTTATGCACTCTTACATTTTACTGGTTCTCAAAGAATTTGCATAAATTAATGCTAGCTGTACATCCTGTCAATTATCACCTCCCTGCCTTATTCAACCATTGAACTGTAACCCACCTGTCTTCACCTACAAATAAAAGTCACATTTAATTGGTCATGTTTTGATGATAGTTAATCAGTATCATAGACATTCACCAGAGAGCACTGGGAGCAGGTGGGGGGTGACGTTCCCACAAAAAGGAGTAGCAAAATTAAATGTAATAATGGCATATTGTGCAGATGATATCTGAATGAGAAAAAAGGTGAAGTGCACCACCCCCTCCCCTGACACCTCTGGTGATGCCCATGGGTACAATCTTCAACGCAGCCTTTCCAAAAAGATGCATGCATGACTGTAGGATTCTGACAATGCCTGTTACAATCCTATGGCAAAATTTTACAAATCAATCAGACATACATAAGGGAATAATGATGGTGCCCTCTAGTTCCATTTTCTTAAGTAAAATTTGACTTTAAAATATTTAACAAAGCTCACAATAGTAACCAAGTACACACCAATTACCAATATCAAAACACCATACTGTAGAGCCTAGCTTGAAGGATATACTTGGGGTATATTAAATAATATACCCCAAGTACATTACATAATATACTTGTGGTATATTATATGATAATGTTGTATATTATATAATAATAATGTACCCACATTACAAATAATGATACTAAGGATATAACAATATTCAATATCAGCCAATGCATATCTGATACCAGTTCTTGAGCAATACAGCTAACTGTACACTAAAACATAAGCTACTTTGCTCTTCTATTAAATGTTTCATTTACATGAAGTAAAATAGGAAAATAAAGTAGCATTTGTATTCGGTACAGGCCAAGAAAGATCGTTTTGGTAGTATCAGCATTAACAGTAAGTTTTACAGATCTACGGATAGAGATTGAGAATAAAGTACAGTTATATTTAACCCTGTTGTCTCTGTAAGTATTGATCCATTTCAGATAAAGCAACCCTCAATTTTTTCACATTACATGTAACCCTTGACACTTAACTAACCTTTCATAACTAGAGTTTCTAAACTGCAAGAACACTTTGGTGGTTGATTGTAGGACTAAATAAATCTGGAAGATGAATTGTAATCCCAAGGGAGGTTCTTACAAAATTCCCAAATTAAACTTGTGTTAGCAAAAATTTTAAAAACAAACAGACCTTCCAGTATTGAGATTAACAGTCAAAATAGTATTAAAATGTACCTTCAAATATTGAGTGTAACAGGACTTAATAGTAATAGCCTTCTAAATACTGATGATAAAACAATAATAGTATATATAAATCTCCCGAATAATGATAATAACAGTTATAACTTTCAAATAAGTTAGAATAATAATGGCAGCTATGTTTAACAGTAATAAATATTTATAACCCTCCCAAATATTCATAGCAGCAGTAATGCTTATAGTAATGTTTATATAGTTATAGTAATAATTTTAGTAGCAGTAATAATAATAGTAATATTAATAGTAATGATTTTTTCCCAACTCAATAGAAACAGTAATAAGCTGCTATAATATTTCAGTAGTGGTGACAGGCACAAATAATTAAACAACTTAATCTGGAAGACATTTTGATTTCCTTCTAGCTAAAAACTTTCTATGAATCAACTTTCTATGAATCAAGTATTGTTCAGTACCCTCCTAAAAGTCCAACTTTGCGTAAGAAAAATTTGGCCATGTCTTGGAGAAAATATTCTTAAAAGTCATTTAAAAAGTTAAAAGTAGGCTTCAGGCTTGACTCGAGTTTTTAGATTTTAATGGGTTACTCTCTCTAAGCATTCTGGTGAAATTTGCATTGCAGGCTTCAAAGTGGTCCATCACAGAAATATAGGAGGTTTTATAGGAAGGATATTGATGAATATATAGGGTTTTATAGGATTTTTCAAGAAAAATATAGAGTAAATATAGGAATTCACACACTAGCGGTTCTAATTATCTTCAAATTCCTGAGGGATGTGGATGGGGAAAACACAGTACCTTAGGAAACTAATAAACTGTACTGTTTAAATGATACCAATGTGATTAACAGTATCACAAGTGTGGGCCATTGGCACTAACAGTGTGGTTCTACCATCAACATGGAGTTAAGAGAAACACCTATTTTGGTGGAAGGGAAAGGGTAAATCCCCTGACGGTGGTGTATTTGACTACTTTGACCCTGGAATAAAGTATCTATAAATGTTATCACTTGTGCATACCAAAAAGGCACCAAAATTTGCAATATTACAAGTTGAGAACACAAAATGTGACCATGACTGATGGTGCTTTGAATGAATGGGTAGTTAATTTGGAAAATGAACTGTTGCTAATGTCCTAAAGTACACAGACAGAATGCACCTCAGATCCAATAATAATGGGGTTGAGGTAGGGACATTTTTGAATTTTTTGCTGCTTAAATAACAGGAAATGGTCTCTTAATACAACATTTTGCTATAAACTATACACTGTATTGCTAGTCAATCTTGATAAGTGTGACATGTGGGTGATGACAGTAAGATCATAGGCCTATGACAACTGTATGTTTGCTATGAATTCCTTCAAACTCACTTCCCAGTGGCATAGCCAGAACTGTCTCATGGGGCCATGTAGTTTATTCTGTCCCCCTCCCCTTTGAAAATTTTTTGAATGATTGGGTGACTTACATGCAATCTGGTGCTACATATGTTATTTTTTTTAAGTAAAACTTATCTTCAAAAATTTACATATATTAGGTTACTAAATTAAAGAAAAAATCAGCACCAGCAGAGGAGAGAGGGCATGACCCAATGGTACAGTACCTCCCCCTAAAAATGCCATTGTTCACTTCGAATCTTTACAACTTGGCAGACCAGTGTAGTCCACATATATCAAGATGCCTGAAGTATGCGAAACTGTGCATTAACATACTTAACATCTAAAATCTCACTTAAGGAAGTTGCATGACAAAATTAGGGAAAGGTAAACTTGGCAAGTGTCCCCACTTGCCACCAATGATGGGCATTGCAGCACTAGATCCCATACATGGATTAGATTTCCACTTTGGTTTGTGGATAAATTGATGTGGCATCCTGAGACCTGCCATAGAACTTCTTGTGAAGTTTAGGGAAACCTCCAATAGAGATCTGCACATTGTAAACTTGTAACCATTACAGTGAGACTCTTAATTTTCTCAAAGCACTTAAGCTCTTTTTCTTTAGGGGAGAACTGTAATTGTACAACACTTTGAACAACCAATACAGTAGTTTGAGAAAAGATGGTAGATGACAGGGAATACATTGGTATTTCAAACCATTGTACTACAATATTTTGAATTTAAGAATTAGTTATATCACAGACCAGCTACCTGTGCATGCAAAGCATAGGTATAAGGGTTTTGAAATGTGGACTTCATGACTACAGGGGATACCAGGCAAGACTCTAATCCAACCCCTTGACAATACCACTACAATTTCCTCAAAGAGATGAAATCATAGAGTACTTAAAATCACAGGTGTGAGAGTGGAACATTTATGGGTGGTGAACTAAGTGTTTATTTGTGAGTGCCCTATGCAGTTTCATATGAGAATATTTCTGTATCCTACAACAGGTCTTTGTGTACTTTACATCTAATTAAGATACTTGGCATCTATACACTGCTACCTGTCCGACTCAGCCACTCTGATTGTAAGGCACTCTGAGTCTACAACAGCTATCTTGGAAAAAGAAAACATCTGAAAATTTCACCCCAAAACACCAAATAAAAGAAAAGTTTTTTGGCAAGATCAGAAAAATATAGGAGAATATAGGAAAACAAGCCCAAAATCATACAAATATAGGAAATATAGGATTTTTGGGAATTTACAGGAAATTATAGGAAATATAGGATCACTTTGAAGCCTGCCATTGGAATTCGACATGTGGTTCTCAAGATAAAAGCACATGAAGTTGTTACATTTTCAATCCCAAGTGAACGTGAAGCAAGCACATGTGACATCATAACCTCACATTTACAGGCTCCCTTTTGTTTTTAATTAATACAATTTAAAACAAATTTTCTTAATTTCAAGTTATCTTAATGTAAATTCATGAAAAGCAATTGATGAGAAATTTACAAATGAGGAATTTACAAACTTCAAATTACCCATGTGAACCTCATATCCCTATCAAGGTCAAAACAACAGACTGAAACACAAACAAAACAAAGCATTTCTCATCAATGTGAGGATATGATACATTACAACCCCTGCTTGCTTCAAGTTCACTTTAGGTCACAAATGTAATATTAACATCACTTGTTGATACCTTGAAGACTATACCTGAGATGTGAATGGAAATTTCACCAGAATGCTTTTTAGTTCCTCTGTCATATAAACAGCTCTTGCTTAAAAAACTTCCTTTAGTGCCCTTCAACTAAAACATCATTACCAAGATTGGAAAACTTAAGATACCTTTAAAGGTCAATAGCAATTAACACAGAATAACATTTAGCTATCATTATCTCCTGAGTATTCATCTAACTCTGTTCCAAGCAATGACTCCCGTGATCCTGTGCGCTCCACTCCAGACCTTGCAGTAGTATCAACAATCAGGAAAAGCTTTTGTAAAGTAATTGTCAACCAACCTGGAAGATAAGATCAAAGGAGCACACTTTAAGAAAAGTTCTGCAGGCTATTTTCCTCTGCCAGTAAAACATTGGACTACTCTGAAATGGATTCATAAACCTGAAGGGACACAAGGTTTGACACAGCTGACAAAGCCAGCCCTCTAACAGTCTTGCCACAGGGCAAACTGTGCTTTACAACAACAGTTCTGAGGCTACTGCTCACAGAAGGCAAAAACCTGCTACTACTCCTAGACAGAGTCACAACCCCAACTCCTCTGCAAGGGGGGAGGAGACCCCTGACAGCATGATTATTTCTCTAGTGTATGGGTTAAATGCTTAATATACTCTTATCATCCCAAAGTATTTTCACAGTACAACCCTGAAATATGTGACTGGTCAGTCTACTTTTATGAGAAGAGAAGAGCCCATGCAAATTCATATTAGATCTACAGATGTACAAAAGTCACTCTGATTGGTCAATCACATCTGCAACATAGACCAGCTTAGACCTCATCAAGAGGATATGACATGTTCCACATTAACTGACCCAACTGTTACTGTCTGGGGTGAGATTAGAGAGCCTTTAAAATTATTCACTGAATCGGAAATTGCTGACTGTGCAATAATTTGTGATGTCACTCTTGAACTAACTCAGGATTACAGTGTTTGTTTTTCCTACAGACAGAGCTCTCAAAACATGATCACCGTCTTATTGTTACTGAATGAACTGGCTATGCAAGCAGTCAACAAACATGCTCTACCAAACAAGATTAATTTTTTTCAAGGTCATGTAAACATTTTTGTTTCAAAAGGAAACAAAATCAGGTAGAGTGAGTTGTCTCACATTGTGCCATCACAGACACACTATTTCAAATTTATAAGAGAATCAATTTCAACATTTTGTCTGTCAGTAATGGAATAAGCTGTGAAAATGGGAACTGGATAAATAAGGTTCATTCTTCAACCTATTCTGAAATTCCACTGGAAATTTTTGTCTTTGATTACTACATTAATGAACAATCCAACTTTGTCTTCAATACAATAGTTTTTCATAAAATCCATTGATAATACCAAAGAAGAGAGTTTCACACTTATGAACCCTGAAACGCAAAAAGGCAAAAATACTTACGCATCAAACGAATCGTGCTTCTTGGTTTATTTTGCCATAAAACACCAGTAATATAAACTGGTACTCCAAGGACTGTTATTCCAAGACCCACAAAAAATGCAGCTGGGTCTGAGAGAGCAGATGTGATCACAATGGTGAAAGCGCATAAAGAAAAGGTGACTGGAATAAGGAGATGAACCTGTCAATACAAGAAACCAGTAAAAATTTACTTCCTCCACAAAAAGCTGGTCACAATCTATACTACAGCCCTTCATAACAGTCTTCCTTAAGACATGAAGTCCATGCCCATTAGGTTTGAGCCAGTTACTCCCCTCAAGTCCAGAGTTGCAATTCCTAATGATCGATTAGCAACTCTGCCATGACAGGAGTTGTGAGTCCATAGTACTTCTAAAATGATACCGAATTTGTGTGCAATTTCTTTTTTCTTTAACTTATAATAATAATGTTTAACTGACAAGCTACAATGACAGACTGTCAATGAATAATTGTTTCCATTCTTGTAGTAGCACACAAGAGAGCAAATAAACATTTTTAACAGGGTGTGCACTTTGAGTTCTCACTACTAATGCCTGAAGAAAGCAAAGCCTATAACTAGTCGAGTGGCAGTACAGTACTGAAAATCTTATACAGAATTACAAGACCCTTAGTCATAATCAGATAGAAATTTAATTATGCATGTTGTCATGAACTAATCAACTGCAATAGCCTGTTCAGTAAGCTACTAGTGACAAAATGACATAAGAAATAATTCTGACAACTTCTGAGAGAATCTGAGAGTAGCCATGAAATCTGAGGAAAGCAATACCTTGAAAGGTCTGTCAATGTGTGGATACTTCCACCTGAAGTAAGGAACAGATGCACACGTCATACCAATGAACAACCAACGACTAAAACTTAAATAATTGATCAGACTGTAAATATCATCAACAGTCAACATCATGAGACAGACTGGAAGCTGAGGAGAAATGAAATGTGGAAGCACTCAGGATGAAAGTAACATACATCCAACACATTTAATAATGAAAAGACTGGCTTTGCAAACTTAGAGGGTAAACTATCAAAGTACTAAGTGATTTATAAATGAGCTTGTGTAACTGTATGCACAAAAATTTCAGAGATTTAGTTTAAAAATTCACAACCTTTACAAAATTCACAACAACATCCTGAAAACAATTTTCTTCATTTGTTAAATCCAGTTCCCCTGTCATTTCTCTTTGATTTCTTTATGGCTATGCAAACTTCACAGGAATTTAAAACATAATTCCAAAGCCTCACAATCATTTAATGAAAGTTCATCTAAGATGCAACACTTCCTTAACAGCAATTATATGAGTCATGGTCATGTAGTCAGAAACAAATGCTATTTAGTAGTTAATAAAGGTTTTTTCACAGGATGAACAATCTTTACATGATGACAGAATGGAGGATGATCAAATCAAGGAGTATTTATCTATTGCTGGCTTCTCATATACCTTATTTACAGGAAAGACAACCCTTGAAAAAGGTATTACATGCAGAAAAACCTATGGTTGAAAATCTATTCATATCAAGCTTCAGAAAATTCACCTGCAGGATCTGAAACTTAAATGAAGCTTGTGAGTAAAATAAATGCATGAGATACATGCACAAATCTACCTGCTCACAGGCAATGTATTCTTTCAGATTTGTGCCAGAAATCTGCAATTTGACCCTTTCCCTTCATTCTCCAACTCACTTGAACCCCCCCCCCCCCCCCCCCTTTGCCTTCAGCAGGGAGCTGTGAGAGATGGAGATCCATAGACCAAATCTGTCAGACAATATGTACTTGAGAATAATTAAATCCTTTTCAGGTACAAAAATTTGATTGACAGGTCTCTTTGTTCTTATTGTTTAATGTTTGTTGACTTTCCTTCTTAATGATGATCTCCTTTTTCAAAGTGCAGTAGTCCTGACACAAAGACCATTGTCAAGATTTTGCTTTGAAGATAACTGCTCAGACGATAAATGTGAAATGTTTTCACTGATATTAATCAAAACGACTGTTCGCCCACTCTTTAAGTTGTACAATTTCATTTTTATTCCAATTTCTTCATTAAGTAAGGAATACCTTATGAACACCAATAGGAGTCTAAATTTTGAGGATGACATTTCAAAGGATTCCAGATTGTTCCTGAAATAGTGAAAAATGTATCTATGTTCAAAAAGTAATTAACATATACACTGCACCCTTTTAAAGCGTGGCACCTGGCGACACAAGATGAAATAAATTTTTCTCTCTTTGACGGCTGGCAATGTGATACCTATGGGTGAAATCATCCTATGAACTCTCTAAGATATAGCAGATGACAAGAACAATTGTCTTCACTGCCTAATCCTCTAAGTTTTAGAGGAATTTCAGGAATGAGACAATGCGAATCTTAACTGTCGGCAAAACACCTAGTTTCAAAGGAGAAACAAGCGATGTTTCTCCATCTCTCACAGCTCCCTGCCTTCAGCATCCTAAATGGCATGAGTAAAGCCCAAGTCTCTCTGAGAGAACTTAAAGGTCTGTGGACATGAAAATGTCATACCTGCCTAAATGATGTAAAAAGCATCAAAAATTTTCAAAAATAGTCATAGTTCCCATCAAAATCCATTAAATATTGACCATTTTACAAGACAATTACTGTTTTAGCACTTACCTCATGAATAAACATGAGTTACATGCAAATTTGTTATGTGGAAAGAGGAACTTATGAGATGTGTCTTATGTTATCACATGCTTTTTTTTTTAGTCTTCAGTCCTGCAACAGCTATAACGTTGACATGCCCAAGGGGTTTATTTGGAAGTAGCTACTGAAAATGTCCACATTAAACACAAAACTACAAATAAGCTGGTAAGTAATCGACAGATAATTTATAAAGGATCAATAAAAAAGATACAGACCCTGTGAAACACTCCACATCACTATTTTGGAATAGCAAATGAAAAATCTCAGAAATGGTCCAACTTTGTACAGGTGAATCTTGAGAGCCATTAAAGATACTTACATAAATCCAATGGGTTTTTTCATCTAAGGATCTTAATCTATTATGGTTGAGCAAAACAGCTGTTTTGGTAACATGTCCACAGACTTTTAAAGTTATGGTAACATGCCACCAAAGTGAGCTGTTTTCACCTGGCAATCAATTAAATACTCCAATGAAAGATCCAATGGAATTATTTCTATATCTTTAACCATTGTCAAACTATGCCTCTTCAAAGTTTGATAGTTTCTGAAATAACTCATTGCCTATGCAAAAATAATGATGTGGAGTGTTGCACAGTGTTAAGATTTCAAGGAAGGAAACAATTTAAACTTCCAAAATAAATCCCTCAGAGGATAACAATCCTACAAGAGTCCTTGAAATGAAGGCTGAAAAACAAAGGCTAACATACCATATTTGGTATGTCCGTCTTTTAATGTCACAGATTTGCATATTTAGCTCATGCTTATTCATGATGTGTGAAATAGAAATTACCCTGTAAAATGGTCAATATTTGATGTATTTTGATGGGAACTGCAGCTGTTTTCTGGATTTTAAATGCTTTTTACATCAAATATCCAACTACGCAATTTTCATGTCACCAGACCTTAAAGAATATTTTAAGTTAACGTATACAACCTCAGATTAATACACAAGCCCTTCTTACTAATATAGCAACGGCTGGAAGAGGAGTCCTTCGTCTGACATGTATCATTCCCAGCACCTGGGGAAACTGGCCTTCACGGGATGCAACAAAAAATGTCCTGAAAATCAAAAGAAAATAAACATCTAATCTTTCCAGACAATAATGCCCCTGGCAGAAAGTGCTTTACGATAATAAAATCATGTACATCTTGGGTTGTTTTATTTTTTGTTTGATTTTTTATAAAGATTAATTCCCTCCAGCACAGGGAATAATTTAGTTTTCAAATTTTGCATAGCAGTTTTGAGAATTTTTTCTTTCTGTAGTGTAAAATCACTGAAAACCCTATGGTTATGCACACAAAAAAGTACTACACATTTCTGCATTTGTGTAGCAAGTTGGCCAGCTTGTGTAGCAAATTGCGATG
Source organism: Holothuria leucospilota (assembly GCA_029531755.1). Classification (NCBI taxonomy): domain Eukaryota; kingdom Metazoa; phylum Echinodermata; class Holothuroidea; order Aspidochirotida; family Holothuriidae; genus Holothuria; species Holothuria leucospilota. The sequence continues at coordinate 25,944,265 of CM055965.1, forward strand.
CGATACCGGCTAACTTATTCCCTGCAGCATAATAAAGAAGACTGAATAATTTCTTTTTTCAACACATGCTAACAATTTATAAATACTGTTGGAAAAAGTTATAGTGATAAATGTCTAAGGAATTCTTCAAAGATCCCTTGTAACAATTTAACATTTTTACACCACACCACAAACCTACTAGTTTAATTAGCAACTGCAGTATGTATATAAGTCTATTACACAGGAATCTTTTGAGGAAGACAGGTTATTAAAACCTCTTTGCTGAATAAAGTACTGGTATACTTATGGTTTATTCCACAAACACACCCAAACAATAAAGGATTAAAGCAAACACATGATAAGTAAATGTACTTGCAAAATTTTCTATTGAGGATTACTCTGCACATACCTTGCAGTAGCAAAAACACTTCCATTTATTGAACCCAAACAGGAAAGTATCACAGACAGAGGCATTAACCACCAAAAATTGCCGAGGGCTTTCTTTCCAAAAGTCTGTCAATCAATATAAAAATCAGAACCACAAATTGAATAAATAAGTTACTCACACCTGACTTTAAATGGAGAAATAGCAAAATAGAAAAAAAAAGAAAAGGGAAAAAAGTTGTTGATGAGGACCAAACAAAAAAAACCCCTTTGGTCCAACTCCCATCATTGAAACATGTATTCAGAGCTGCACAGAAAGATAAAAGTGTTCAATCTATTTCTTTTACTTTCAAAAGATGTGTGTACAATTATTTGTGATGTCATCCACTCAAATGAATTTTCTTTTCATACAGCCTTTGAAAGTGACCCTGTTTCTTCCAAATTGTTGTAAATAATGAGTTAGCATTGTTTAATTAGGTGTCATTGTTTATCTTCATTTAATTAGTGGTGACAGACTGCTTCAAGTACTTTCAACAGAATGCATGCATCATACATGGCCCACGCTATCATTTACAAAATCATTTTCTCACCATAGCAACCGCATCTGAGTCAAGAATCTCTGATGGAGTCAGGACACTAAGAAACGCAGTGTTAGTCAGCAAATAAATTGTGGTAACAAATAACATCGCCAAAGAAATGGCTGCAGGCATTGTTCTATACAAATATAAGAAAAAATGCTCACATTTGTAACAATAATTTAAGCTTTGAAATGCATTCATGTTAGTTTTATAACAATGTATTGAGTGAGTACCTACCTGCAATTTGCAATAGCTGGCTGCTACAATAAGAATGGGAATAAATTTGCTTTTCAGGTAAGGTAAAATGGCCAGATATTGGATGCAGCATTCAGGAAAGGCTTGGAACTGTTAAAATTAGTGTTTTTGCCAGTTGGCTAATCTGAGCACTGGTTGAAGCCAACAAAAGCTGACCAGCTGTTTATGAAGTTTTGTGACCACAAATTGGTGAGGGGGGATAACCAAAGGTGATGGGGGAGGGATGACCATAATGTAGAGGATTCTGTAAGGACTTATAAATGACTACTTTCCATCAGAGGGTGGGGAGTGGGAATTTTTATTCTGCAAACCCTTTACTTTATTCCCTATACATGCTTTGATAACGAACATATCTCACACTGCTTGACCCAGACTAAAATGGAGCCCCAACCTCCCAACTTCTATGCTCAGAGCCACCACCTTCACCCACTTTGCAGTAGCAATGATTTTATATGTATGACACTATGAATTAAATGACATGCCAGCATGAAGGGGTTGTCACATTTACAAGCTGATGTGCTGTTGCAAGATTCGGGAATATCTTTGAATTCCCCAAATGCTACACCCTCCTTCCCCTACCCTGAAGCCCAAAGTTTTGCATTTTCTAAATTTGGTATTTCATTTTGCTAATTTTTCATATTCCGTAATCTTCCTGTTTTCCCGTCATTTTCTGTGTTTTGTCCATTATTCAATAAAACAAGAATTTATACTATGAACTGTGTACTTTTTTTCATGCTGCTATAAAGCTGTAGTAGAGTAGTAGCAGAGTCTAGTAGACCTGATAAACAGTAACAGTATCCATTGTTCTCCGCTTTGAGTGTTCTAAAATCGAAAGTTTACGACTTCTGCTCACATTTCTAATGTTTTTTACATTGTTAGTCAAAATTGCGAATTCCATGTTCCGTTACCGATTCCGTGAATTCTGTCCGTGTTCCCTAACGCAGAAAAATGTTGGCTTTACCTTACCCACCCCATCTTAGACATTGAACGCAAGTATATATGTATATATGTAGGTATGCAAAATCAATTTTGAAAAGGAGAAGTCTAGTTTGTTGCAAGGAAGTCAAACAGTATAAAGGAATTTCCTGGTTACCAATACCTAGACTTGCATTGATAAAACACAAACTTCTTACATGCTGTTGCCAAGCAGGGTTGTAGCTATGGTGGGGAGGCACCGGGTGGCAGTAACCAGCATTCGCTATTGCCGCCCAGCACTCAGAGCTAGCTCTTCTTTCATCCACCATTCCTTGTCAAACAAGAGCAAATCTTGCTCAAAATGAAACCCCACTTTTCACCAAATAGACAGTGGGCCTCCAATTTCCAGTGTATGAAACATTGCAAACATTCAATTAATCCACACACTGAGTTGGGTTGTATTTACATGCATTGATAATTGTAATTTCATTTGGCGATTGTACATGACATTGCAACATTTTGCTGCCATGATGATGAAATCCACTTCCTGAAAACAATGTTATCCCTTCCCTCGGACCCCTCCTCCAAGACGGCGATATGTGTCTGCTGCCATCTATAGAAGTAAACGGCACTAATTTTGCCCTACCTACAACTCTGTTGCAAAGTCCAACTCTGCAAGCAGGGCACATTTACTTACTAGTACAGTAGTTTTCATATATCTATGGAAGTACCTTAATGCTGTCAACTTACTTCCCTGGTTCAACTATTTCTTCTGTTACTTGAGGGAGATACTGCCTGCAAAGTCAGAATAAACTAAAATTAAAAAAAAACTGTATAAAAACAAGAATGCATGTATAATGGACATTGGCATACACTCCAACGAGCACTGGAGGGCCACACTGCCACAGATACCCTCCCCTTCCACCTCCTCCAACCCCAGTACATGTCAAAAACACAATGCAAGCACTTTAATAAATTTGCAGTGAAGTTATCACATTTTTTACACAATGTGCTTTCTAGTTTTGTTTCAAAAAAGTCTTATTGTTGTGCATAACGGACTCATTGTCTCCTCATATGCTCTACCTTTTTCTATGTTAACAGGCACATAGCCATGGGGGGGCACATGCTTCTCCCCCCCCCCCCCAAGTTTTCAATAGAAGGTCTTGCATTGAAGGAGGAAAAAATTATTATGAGACCAGCATTTTGGGAATACAAATATAAGAAGAAATGGAAAATCTCGCACCGCTTTGCATCTAGAGTCCTTGAAAGAGGCAAAAATTTTCAAAGGGGAGAGGGCACCCCTCCCTTAGGCCATCGAAACTCCAACATCAATGTGCCACCCAAAGTGGTTATTCTGGCTACGGACCCGTACGTTAATAGAATGCATGCACCTTTCCGGCTTCTTATCAAAGCATACACAAAATGTGGATGGCCTCAAAAAGTGGAAATACTTCAGGGTTTTGCCTGTCACACATTGTTTCTTGTAATAACAAATACTTATTAAATTTTCTCATATTTCAAATATTAGCCCTTTTTCAATATTAGTGGCTCTTTGCTACCCACTGAGGCTTTATTGTGCATACGAAATTTTACATCAAAATAAATTCTGTTGCTGGTGTAATATGGTACATAGCCTGCTGTAGCTACCATGTACATATTAATCTCAAACCTCTCTGAAAAAATTCTAGAGTAAATAAGCCATATTACACTGTTGAGACATTTCATTTAAGACTTTTGATTAAGCAGTACATGTGCAATTTAGTTTGAAAGATTTAGGATGCTGTGACCAAGTGCACATTTAGTGTTACAGTATAATACCATAAACAGACTTGTCAGAGTCACTTGTAAGCAGTGACGATGCACTTAAAGGGGATATGGCATGCCCCTCCCAACCAGGGAGTTGCTAGCAACTCCCTACCCAAACCTATTTAGGAACAGCCCTAGAGTTCTAAATATAGTTGATGACTGCGCTTTGATTGACATTCATTCAAACAATATAGCTCCACTCGAACTGGTCACAACAACTTGTACTGTCAATCATGATTGTGTCCCCAACTAAGCTCACACACAGTGTGTGTCAATATATATGGCCTCGAGTAAATTAAACTCACTGCAGTCTACGTACTGTGGATTTGTCTTGGAGGTGCCAGACAAGTGCTTTCTGTTATAATTGGAGGAGGGGCTAGGAGTAAACTTGGTAACTAGGAGAATTTTACTGTCTGGACTGTCTGGAGTGAAATTAGAGGGCCTTTATGGCACAATACTTTTTCAATACAGGGTTTTTTTCTTGCTCTTCGAAGCAACAGAATCCTTACCATCCTGAGAAGGCAAACACTCCAGAATAAACTGCAGTTGGAAAACTTTGCCAACCAGCAGCAGATGAAGATCCTTCAAACTTTTGAAACATATTCTGGAAACTTGAGGTATTCCCTTGGAGAAAAATACAAAACCATGTAGTCATTATTCATTAGAATACAATACACCATTGTTAAATATTGTGGTCAAGTTGACATTATGACAGTAATTGCCAAAAATTATGGACAGTAATTGCAAAAAATTATGGCATCTTGAAGTGTTTCTTTTTCAATATACAGTACATAAATTGTTGGAATCTTACTAGAATCACTTAATACAGGATATTAAAATCAATTAACTTATGATTTCAGTTTCTGAGGATGAAATTGTGAAGAGGGTTGCTATAATGAGATGAGATTCATTTTTTCTCTAAATTCTCTGCTTTTGAACTAAACAGAGTATGTGCTGCATCTAATTCTTCCTCACTACCCAAACACACTCAATACTTAAATTCTATTGTGATACCAAACACAAATCAGCAGATGTGCATTGTGCAATAACCGTCCATATGCTACCCTGTAATATCAAAACATTAACGTGCACATAATAACTCATTTTATTATAGACCTTTCCAAAAATATTAATGTTTATCACTTTTCCACTAAAGAAGCTTCAGAATCACTTCTGAATGACATAAAATGGTGGTATCTGTAAGTTTTCTATCAGGAATGCTGGAAAGCTAACTCGCTACCATGCAGTCACATTTACTGCAACAGTACACAAAGTCAAGGTAAATCTTTGAGTTTTGCTGCTATGATTAATTTTGTTAAATTTTATCCATGAAGCCTTCAATGATTGTTACACAATAGGGATAAGGACAAACAGCAAATCACTTTTATCTAATGATTCACAGACAATTCTACCCCAACAATTTCCTCAAAGACAATTACAACCCTGGACTATTCATAATTTTTGTTTTGATCGACGGCTGGTATCACCCATGCCCATAGTGAAGGGGGATGGGGGGGGGGTTGTAAGAACAAACAATTGTTTCCATTTATCTGAAACCGAAAAGTATCTTACGGTTACCCCCCGAAAAAATATTCCCCCCCATGCATACCTTGTCTAGCTACAAGCAAACTGACACCTCACTCATCCATTAGTTACAGTTTGTCAACGGTTAAATAAATTGTGGTGTTTATTTTTTCACTGCTCTCAAAGGCAGTCTAGGCTAAGCATTGTAGATGGTGTAAGACTCAAAAAGACTCTTAATGACCACAGAGTCCCTTTCACAAAGAAATACACATCCACACTTCTATTAGTTCCCTTCATATTTTGTTGGGGAAGTACAATTTTGGTCATCAGAATCATAGCAAACACATCACAGCAAACTCCACCACCTCATTTCACCTAGCATTCAGTAACATATCAACTTCACAGTATGAACTAGAACAGCAATGCTGTTGTGTAGCTCACACAATTTCTCTAGTCTGTTAAAAATAAAAACTCACAAAACCAAATTTTATCATCTATTCATCTGCTTCCAAAAAACCTCCTTACCTTACAACTTGAAAGGCAAATGGGAGGAAAGAGAGGTGCGTAATAATTAATAGAAATCAAAACTCATCTGTAAAATCACAATGTGTTAAGGAATGTAAACCTGCAACTGACATAATTTTATGACAGACAGCTACAAATATCACTGAGTATTTTCTCATATCAAGCAAGCCTGCAAAAGACTGTATTCACTTTTATTAGCAACAAAACTGAAAAAATTTTCTATGATGTACCTATAAACTGTTCAAGTATTGCAAAGTACATTTAATCGCACCTTCGATTCCACAAGTAAACACTGCATGGGTTTGCTCTGATCAAAATAAAACAGACTCTCAAAAAGCTCCTACTGCACTTGAACTCAACACAGTTAAATTGCAATTACTTGACTTGACCAACTCAATTGAACAGAACAGAATGGGAGATATCCCCACAATTAATAAGTTAAGCCTATTTCCTTTCATGTGTTAAGCCACACTGACCACAGAGTTACTTCAGACTGTAGAGGCCAATTGATGAACAAACACATGTGTGTTGATGGATTGAATTTCAAACAGCCTGCATATCCATTTTTTTAACAACTGAACACAAAACCAAGCACACTGCTATCAGTACAATGGATAAACAGCTAACTGTTCAGCAGGCACAGTGAACTCAGCTCTACAAAAACAGCTTTAAAACCCAACTTAACTTTCCTATAATGGAATGCAAATAGGTAGGTGTTAATGCTCTGCTGACAAACAATCATATCCCAAAATTTCAGCCCAAAATCTCCTCACATCAAAAAGAAGAAGACTTTTTGTTGAAAAGTTGATGCCATCAGCCCCATTTTATAACCTCACACATGTACTGTGTACATGTGTGAGCTAAAAATTCCACTGTACAAACTAATTATTACAATCTACAAAAGAATAGCTCTTACTCCATTAAATCTAGTCAAAGCTAACACGGGATTGATGTTGGGGAGGGGGTGGCAAAATGTAATGGCCCAAGTTAGTATATATACATTTTAATATTCACCTAAGATTGCAGTGCCAGTCAGTAAACCCATCATTTACACAGGGAAACTCAAAGGTTTGCGCTTGTTTTCAAATTTGTCATTTGATTGGGGTGGCTTTGGCCACCCCGACGAACTCCCCCCCCCCCCCGCTATACCCCCTGCTTACATACTGTAGATATCAGCAACAAGTTACATTTTTGACTTACTGTAAAGTGAAATTGAAGCTAGCAGGAGTGATATCATATCCTCACATTGGTGAACAATATTTGCCTCTCATTCTTTCACATTATCAAAGCATCAGTTTGTAGAGAAGAAATGTACAATAAATTTTGAAGAAAAACATTTCCATCAATGTGAGAATATGACATCACTTCTGCTTTTTTTCAAATTCACTAAAACATACAAAATATGACAACTTGACCTGCAAATGTACAAACCATAGAAGTACATACCAACCTTCTGATAATTTTATTAAACCTGTTACTATTATTACTATCAATCCTGATATTTTGCCAAAAGTGCAAATATTTTGAACTCTTTTAGATAACTTCACGCTCCAGGAATTAAGAAATGCCACCAAACCTGAAAAAGAAACATGAAATATTCCAAGATTATTTGAAGATGACTAGTGACTGGTTTAAACAATTTCAGTTTTAAAGGAAGTATGAAATATGGATCCTAGCATGAAGAATATGTTTTGATAAGTACAGTATTTTAAAACACAAATTTGGCACTTGCAGGCTAAAGTTATGCTTCCTTAGAAGAGACTTACTGCAGAGGTTTCCTTAATAAAGGTAACCATTGTGCAGAGATATTATTCAGTACTCACAAGTTAAATGAGTGCTGTTTTATGACATAAACCACTCGCCTGGTCTAGAACACTGACCAATGTCTTTATCCTCTTGGACATATATCATCAGTTCAATGAAATTATTTTTACACAGTACATGTACCAAGTCATATGCGCAGTACAAGAACTTTCACAGATACTGTATGTCCAGTGCTAGGAATGACCGTCACAATTACAGTATTATCATGATCCATATAGTGTATATACATCAATGAGTGTTTGCGTGCATGGGTGTGTGTGTGTGTGTGTGTGTGTGTGGTTTTTTTTTATTATCAGCATACATGTACAGTAAGTCAAATAACTTTTAACAACTTACAAAGGATGCAGGCAGCAAAGATTCGCACTGCTGTTCGTAGACAAACTGCACTGTCTCCTACAATGTAAGTCCCTGCTGTTATACTCAGAAGGGTCAGGGGTCCTGTCCTTACAGCCACAATGAGGGTCCATACTCGAAGGAAGGCAATCATGTATCCAAATGAGAGTCTCAAATATGTATAATCTCCACCAGAGAGAGGAATTGACGTAGCTAACTCAACGTAACTGAGGGCACCAAGGCAGTTGAAAATACCAGCAAACAGCCAGATAAGGAGAAACCAGCCAACCGTGTTCACGTTAAGTAACACCCCTTTGGGTGAAATGAAGATGCCCGATCCTATGATCACACCAACCACCAATGAAAAACAGTCAAGAAGATTCAATTCTCTTACTAATCTTACAGAAGCACCCTCTTGCCTATGCCCTGGCATTTTCTTTAAAGCCTGCAAAAGAAGGAAGTTTTTCTTTGAGAATGCATGAAACTGATTTGTATAATTGATTTTTCAAATTAAACTGTCACTTTGCAATTTGAGTTAAATTAAAAGGAGGAAATAATAATAGCACATGTATTGACAACAGTAGGTTTATGCCTCCTCTCTCAGAAGTACCAATGCAAAATCCATTCCAGAGTTATGGGAAGGTCCCTTAATTTATCAATCACCTGCTCCTCTGCAACCTGCTGTGATAGAAATAATGAGACAGGTCATGAATACTAATGGTTCCTAATCCTACTCCAGGGACTACCATGTTGAATCATCCAGTATTCTTATGGAATTGAGCTATTAGATTCTTTCATACCCAAAGAGAGTGTCCTTCAAGTTGGCATTACTTTGGCATTACTTAATGTTAGTGACCTTTGCAGACCACTTCAATTCCATGACTACAGTATATTTGTTCTGTAGATATTTTTGTCCACCAAACCTCTCATTTTGAGAGGAGGCACATAAGTTGCACTCACAGTGGCAGTATATTCAGATGTGTGAATTATTTTGTCTGTGGTCCATGACTGTGGCTTCAGAGGTGATTAAGATTTAATATTGTTAAGGCTACGTACATCCACTGAGCATCCTGCATGGAGTAGACAGTAGAGGCACATTCACAGTCACCTTGGCAGTTTATCAAGAATGTTTCCTTTTTTCTGTGGATTCCGACTATATTCCAAGAGGCAAGGTGGGGTTTATCTTTAATGACAGGGTATCCTCTAGTTGTGACCCCACTTACCCCCTGCTACCCCACTTTTGAAATTTTGGCAGTGCCACTTAGGGTGGTCATTCATCCATCTTTTGCTAGATTGTCCAGCTTTTGGGCAGACCGTCCTCCCTCCAACACAACTTGATGCCGGGCATTGATTTGTCCTCCTCCTTTCTGAAAGTCTGGGAGGTCACAATAACATGTCACAATGACAAAATTACAAAAGAAAAAATTTTATGAATATATTCATTTCTATTGGTTACAACCATGTGGAAAATATCTGCGGTCCTAATTATCTCACAATGGAAGTACTATACTTATCAATAACATACACAGATGTCCATCACCCTTCATGTGCAGTCAGTATGAGTATGATGTGTAGCCTTGATGGTACATGTCACAATTAATGTGTACATAATGCTGGTTTGTAGTGCAGCGATCATCTGGGAGGCATTTCCACTGAACATTTTCTTGCAAGGCCTATGCTACGACTACGTGCCACCAGTGGTGGCTCCCCTAGTGGCATACTATGAGGAAGCAGCCTGCACATGCTACCAGCCTTGGGTATACCATGTAACATAACATAACATAACAGGTTAAAGGGCAAAGGAGGGCTAAGGCCCCATAAGATGCCCTGAAGTCCATACAACCTTAACTGAAAACAAAGAACCAACCAACACCAAACGAGCCCAGCACAATTAGATTCTACCACACTTATGGAAGAACTTGTCAATGTTAACTTTAAAGCAGTGGACAGATGTGGAGTTAACTACCCACTCAGGCAGACTATTCCACTCGTTAACAACTCTATGAGAAAAGCTGAACTTCCTAATGTCGAGCCTTGCAAAATTCTTAACTAGCTTCTTACAATGGCCTCGAACCCGAGAATTACATTGAACCTTTAAATAATTGCAAGAGGACAAAGGATTCCTTTCAGAGAGAAATTTGTACACCTGAAGCATGTCCCCCCTAATCCTTCTCAACTCCAGGGTGGTAAGCCCAAGATGCTTAAGTCTAACATGATAAGGTAGGTGTCTCACCTCGGGTATAAGGCGAGTGGCTCTCCTCTGAACTTGCTCTAAAAGAAGCTTGTCCTTTTCATAGAAGGGACTCCAAGCCTGGGCTGCATAGTCTAGGTGGGGTCTTACCAACTGCTTATACAGATTTAGTACAATTTCTTTACTAAAACTACTGAAATTCCTCTTGATCAATCCAAGCACCCTATTAGCCCTAGCAGCAGCAGCTGCACACTGTCTAGATGGTTTTAAATCACCTGTAATAACTACACCCAGATCCTTCTCAAAAGTCACATCACTCAGAATACTACCATTCATGTTATAATCATAGCTGAAATTTTTAGGACCAAAGTGAAGGACTTTGCACTTATCTGCATTAAAAGACATTTGCCAAGTCTGAGACCCTGAAAATAACCTATCCAAGTCTTTTTGCAGTAATGAGGCATCATCCTTATCACTAACCTTCCTATAGAGCTTAGTATCATCAGCAAACTTACTAATTGATACTAGATGTGAGAGAGCTATCAATATCATTGATGAAAATTAAGAAAAGAAGCGGGCCAAGAACAGAACCCTGTGGAACTCCACTTGTAACTTCTTTCCAAGAAGAGAAATTACCATTAACAACAACTCTCTGAGATCTACCATTGAGCCATGAATTTATCCAGTCAGCACAACTGCCCTTGATGCCTAACCTATGCAGTTTAACCATAAGTCTACCTAATGGAACTTTATCAAAGGCTTTTGAAAAATCAAGGTAAATGACATGTCACAGCAAAAGATTCAGTAAATAAGTACTGTTAAATTTCAAATCATGTACATGTATCACTTCAAAGCTTTACCAAAGATAACACTATTTTGATCTTGGAAACATTAGAACAAGAAAAATCTTTCGAAGAGTAAAGATGTCATTTCTCCCATAAGGCAAATTGCTAAAACGAGGATTCCTTAATCTATAATCAGTTCAATGCTTTACAAAGCTTTCCAAAGGTACCTAACTAGTACCATTTTGCATCCAAGCCCACCAATGTCTTTATGTTGTCTCCAATTCCACAGCACTGATTTAGCTATCCTGGCCTAGGCTATGTTTAATCAAGTAGACAGCTTCACAACTGAGACTGGACAGCTACTCTAGACAAGCATACTTGGAAAATTTTACGTAATGATGCCACTTGGTGCTTCGCTTAGTGTAGTCAGGAACTCAGACTTACCATGCAACACACACGCATTACATGTGTGTCACACTCACACGCATTTCATAATTCTCACATGCTCACATGCTGTTCAGTATCTATCACACACATAACAGCCTCAACTGAACTTGCTTAAGCCTACTTACAAAGACCAAACTCAATTCCGATACAACAATCATCACAGCAAAGAATTTTCACGGCTAAATTTGCATAACTGCAAAGTGAGTACCCTCAAATGACAACACACAATTGCACCTAAAGACAGATGAAGTGGTTGAAAAATATTGCACCATTTAGCATCTAATTGCATTTACTATCTCAAAAGTTTTTCAAAGGGGGGTATCCCCTCCCCTTAGACCCCTCCCCCAAGATGGTGTTTACACCCCAGAGATTTAGCCTCAGGCTCCCAACTGTCACTTACACTGGTGTCATGTTTGTATAGACTTACTTAGTCTTTTGACACAGTAACAGGTTGGCATTACATCTCATCAAGCCGTCAATGAACAATACATGATCATCTTACAATTAGTCTAAGGTAAGGGGTGCCAGTTCTTACCTGCCAGCCTCACTGACTGAGTGCTGTACACCATGTCACACTGTCACTTGACGAGAAAAAATTTGGCGCTGCACTTGTCAGTGGAGGAATGGTGGCAAAGACAATTCACTCAACAGATGATTGTATTTATAACTGCATAACTTTAGAGCTAACAAGTTTCCTATTAAGCTTAACTATTACTTCATTAGCACTCAACTGTCTGCAAATGTTCAGCTGCGACTCGCCTGCCAATTCCAAGGCCAAGGTGTTCTACGGACCATTTTAACCAAAGACAGTATAGCGCCGAAGGCGCCTGTCTTTGATTTTAACTTTAGAAACTTTCATGTCTCACTTGATCGTACAGACTACAGCCTTTACAGGCGCGCTGACAGGTACAGCATCGCCCAATGACCATGTAGTTAACCATGTTGGCTAGAATAGAAATGGCCTGAAACGCACCACGAAAGAGTGAAATTCTTGCTGCTTGGCCACGCCGATGGGTGTAAATAGGCTCATATTAAGATGAAAGTGTTTCTCATTGCAGATCGATGTAAATCTATCGTAAGTTCCTGCGAATTTCTATGTAACACTGAATGAAATCTTTATCACATTTATGTCTGTTATGCTATACTGTAGAACTGTCCACCTGACCAAGTGACGTATTATGTTTCTACTCTTGGCAAACCTATCTCCCTATCTCTGGGTAACTTCGGAGAAATTTGACAATACAGTATCAGGAAATTTGGGGATGGGGTAAAACGAGAGACGTTTTATGGTATACAATTGGTATTGCAATTTTCAAATCCAAACTTATTGCATTACGAAAAATCGTCTCTTGATAGATGATAGGAACTTTATTGGCATGATTTAGGGATTTTCATTTTAGAAATGTAGAAGCAGGGAAGACTTGCGATAGCTACATACAGTATTGCAATTTCCATTAACTTACTGTCAGTTGTATTTGTAACCGAGAAGGCCTTCGCAAGACGCTGCGCCCGCCTCTGACTGCTGGGCCCATGTGGTTTTTAGACATATCAGGAGGTGGTAATTCACAGTCAAATTTTTTCCTAATACTCATCCATTCATTGTACTATCCCACTTCTAAGGTACAAGTAGTAGACTGTAGTAACAGTTACTACTTTGGTAGGCCTAACGTTAGGCCTATGCCTGTGTTCCAAGCGACACAATGCTAAGGCAAACTTGTCGCAACTGTGTCATACTCATACTATGAGTACGAGTCTATGACACAGTTGCGATAGAGGCTACTTGCGTGATGGTCCAACTGACAGTGACATTAGTAACAAGTCGGAAAGTTCTAATAAGTAACCTTGGCTGTGCAGCCTAGCCAAGGCTTTACTGAGTATGAATAATTCGACTGCAGAATATATTGCAGTTAGACAAATTTAGAATGTGAAATGCTGATTAAGAAAAATGAATGCTCGGTATGCATAGTTTGTTGGTTGCACAAAACTTCTTCCGCGTGTATTTTTAATTTATTTACCGGTTTTACAATGAATCAGAGCGCAATAATTCAGTCTGTTTCAATAATTGGCATGCTCGCGCAGGCAAAGAATTGAGCAAAAGATCAGCACGGTGCAAGCTCAGTCCCGATGATCAAGACTTACCCAAAAAGAACCAAATAATCACCATCTTGTGTAGCAGACGCCGCCGACTGGACCCCCAGCGGGGTTTCACCCCTGCACCCTAGCGGGGGCCCTTAAATGGCCCCTGCTACCCACACCCGGGCACAAAGCATTTGTTGCCGGGCAGTTTCGAACTTGACAGTAAAATTCCACATGTTTAGGCTGTAACAAACTAGGCCTAGGCCTATGCAATTTGGATGAATGCAAGGCGTAAATTATATTTTTAGCCTTTATTGATCTCATAACACATCATCCTGCATCTGCAGTAAGGACTGTAAATTATGAATGTAAAGTAGGCCTAGGCTGATGAAATTGCACAGCTCCCGTGTTGAAGCATTAACAGGTGGCCTGCTCTGAATGGTTTACACTATAGCTGTACTTTTAGCCCACTTACAGTTGGCCCTCAACCAGTTCACCCCCAAGAAACCAGTTTAGACAGACAGTCATCACCCCAAAGTACATTTTTGGTGTGGGGGTACCTATCAAAGTTCTCAGTTGGTCACTGCGCTTTGACTGACATCAAGTTTGAAAATTCAAATGATACAGAGTAGATCACATTCCACAAAATACAGAGAGAGTGTTTGGATTACACATTATAGCCCTGTATGCTCACCAGGACATGGCCTAAAGCAGTAAAATAGGTTTGTGTCTGCACAAGGAGGAGCTTTATACAGTTATGGGAGGAGCTACAAGTTACTTAGTTGGGAGAATTGGAACTGTCTGGGATGACAAGAATTGCCTTTTAACCTAGGCCTAGTCCATACTGGAAAGCTCATCAGTTTCTTTACAGACATGTAGCAAATGCAGATGTACTGTTACACCAAACCATGTGAAATTTGGCATAAAAGCCAAATGAAGATTGGTACCTTGGTACTTTGCCAGGGCCCTCTTAATAGCTCCATTACAGGTCTAGCTCGCTATAGGAGGATTATCAAAGTTTCAGACTTACTTGATATATGGTATCAAGTATGCCTGATAGGTGTTAGGAATATGACCTACTGCAGTCGGCCACATTTCACTCAATACCTCTGACTTACTCATGCACAGTTGTTCTTGAACTTTGTTTGATGGGGGTCTAAAGTGGTGGATAAAATTGGGGATCTGGTTGTCCCTCTCAGGAAGTTGTCCTATTCAAGAGGTCATTTATAAATGAATAAATGACTTAATATAGCGCCGCCATCATAAGAAATATGTTCGGCAGCGCTTTACACAGAAAAGGCCTCACGAAACAAGAAAGACTTAAGTTTTATTTTAAACGATTCTAAATTGTGGGCATGCCTAATGTCAGCTGGGAGTCTATTCCACAGTGATGGGGCCGCACCCAAGAAGGCATTTGCCTTGCTCAGTTCAGCTGTCAAGCATTGGTGCAGAGCAAGGATCCTTCACCCCTCCCAGCCTTAAGGGAAGTGGCTAAAGACTGGGGATACACTCATGTCTGTCGGATGGAAATGTTAAGTGGCAGTCCTGGGAGTAGGATTGGAAGCAATTAGGACACCCCTGACATGTAAACCTCTGAGCACAGTCAAAAAGAGAAGGCAAATCATCCATGATCAATCTAGTATAGGGTCCCCAATGAGCCAATTAAGTGGCTTCTTGAACCTTAAAGGGGAAATGCAGTCACCCCAACTTGAAGTAGTGTAGTAGACTGTCCTGTTTCATGATTGGCTCTTTAGAGTCATGTGACAATATTTTTTCTCCTCATATTTGAAATTTACTAGAAGTAACTGATTGGTTTACCTTGAATATGAAATATTGAAGTCCTAAAATATTATGAAAGATACTTTGAAGAGAAATAAGAAGAAAATTGTGAGATTTAGCTGTTGCTTCAAAATAAAATTGGGGCGACTGCTCTTGCCCTTTAAACATTGAACAAAACTAAAAGTTTTAGATCACATGTATCAAAGCGTTGGCTCTGCAGTGAATTGGGGCTGTATAGTGTTTACACATGTTACTTTTGAGTTTTAATACAGGTACAAAACAACATTGTGATGATGCATGTAAGAACTTTTTAAAAGCACTAACAGATGCACATTACTATGCTGTGAATGTAGATACTGTACAGGAATGGAGGAATCCCTCAGCATGATGAAGAATGCACAATGCAAAATACATGTGTCTAGTCTGAAGGAGTCTTTTCTACTTACACTTTACACTGCTACCAACATTTATTTGTGGTATGGACAGTACGTTCTTTGTACACAAGTCAGTGTTTTGAGCATTTGCTTGACTGAATGCAAAGTATATATTCAATCAATCAATCCTTGCATGTTCAAGCACCAAAAACCAAGAACAAAATCTGCAATCAGATGTTTTGGGACAAACAATGCAAAATAAACACAATGTAAGGAATACTAAGAGAAAGATCTCGGGGGAGTTTCAAAAGTTTCAGCTTCTAAAAACCACTGAGAGATCCTACATTTCAGATGCATCCAGATAGCTTGTTCCAGATATGAGAGGTACAGTATAGCAAGGGAAGGATTGGTCAGCAAAAATAAAGCACTGGGTTCAATGTTCAGTTAAATAAAGATACTGTTGGCAATGTGGAGTAAACTCATCTTTGTTAGAAAGTATACAGTTTCTCAGCCATACAGCCAGTAGATTACCAGTGGCAGATTTGAAAAGGACAAGGACCATTGATTAATTGGTAGCCGATGGAGGTGGATAAGATCATTGATGTAGAGTCAAATTTTTGCTTGCTTGTGCAGCAGTCCATTGGATCATTTATGTTCACAAAACACTTTAGAATTGACACATGAATACCAGTAAGCAAAGTAATATGTGTAATGAGTGTCTCCATTCTTAAAGTAAACTTCTAAACATTCACCAGCTTTGGCGTAAAGCAGCCAAGTACTGTAGCATGCTGCTATTACTCTGTGCATCGAAATAAACATTTTAGATACATTTTAATTCTTTTTTACTTTGATCTATTGCTTTGTTATAGACTTATGCTTTTTATCCAGCGAATTTGTCAGTTGTCTCCTGCTTCTCAGCTTGGAAAATTACTGACCCGAATGTCCTATCAAAACATGGCATCATCATTGAGTGATTGTAGCTGTGATAGCCAGCAGAGCATACAGCAACCTACGATGCCAGCAAATGTTAATAAAAGAAAGCAGCTGCTCAAACAAGGAAAAAATCATCCAAAGAAAATGTTTAAGTCTAGCTATGAGACAAGGTTTGGAGAGACAGATTATTATTTTGATGGTGGTAAGTTATTACTTTGCATTTAGTTTGAACCCTATAAACTTTTTTGTTTTCTACAATGTAGTCATTTTTCTTCAGCACCCATGGTGTGATGTCAACTGTTAGCTAGGAATTCTTGTATGAGTCAATAGCACTGTGAGAAAATGGGGGATGGGGGGGGGGGTAGGTATCTATACGGATAATTCTGTGGGGCATAAATCACTATTTGGGAATTATTTGCAAATGGGGACA
Source organism: Holothuria leucospilota (assembly GCA_029531755.1). Lineage (NCBI taxonomy): Eukaryota > Metazoa > Echinodermata > Holothuroidea > Aspidochirotida > Holothuriidae > Holothuria > Holothuria leucospilota. The sequence continues at coordinate 25,961,403 of CM055965.1, forward strand.
CTGCTGTCTGCAAGGGAGGGGGGGGGCCCTCTCACTCTTCCCCATGATGTGGTTGTGGGTCTGTGTGCAGTTTGGAAAGTCTCAGCAGGGACAGAAAAGGGCAGTACAATTATGAACCTCTCCACTACAACTTTCACAACACTTCTGAATTTACTAAACTCATTTTCCTGCATACAGTTCAATGGTGTAGCCGGAGAATGTTTCATTGGGAGGTTGTAGGGGGCTCTACCATGTCACTGGTGAGGCTTTAAATATGGAATCAGTATAGGGGGATCCACAAGGATGAGACATGTTGGAGGCTTGTACCGTCAAGCCCCCCTCCTTCCCTCCCCCTACCTTAGCTATGCCACTGATACATATGTTGCTTTGTAAAATCATATTGTAGCCAATGATTTGTTAAGATGTCTATTTTGACATTCCAGTGATTTCCCAGACATAGTCACAACTCCTTTTTTTTTCGTGAAAAGCTGGTCATCTGGATGATCCAAATTTTTCTCACAGCACAAAGTTAGGAACCAAGGTTTAAGGTAACTCTGCATAACATCCTAAGTGTTTCATTGACTTTTTCCCTCATGTCAATTTGCAGCTTTAGACAGTCAGATGCTTGCCACTTTCACTTCATTCATAATAGTACAGAATCCTTTTATTTTATGAATTGAAATTTTACATAAAAGGTGATGAAGAATAGAAAAAAAAACAATTTTTGGGTTATCAAATTAATAAGTTAAAGATAAAGGAAAAGTATCAGTGAGTGACACAATGGGTAGGAAAACATAAAAGCTTAAAAATTAAGAAGAAAGGTTTTATTTCCTTGCATTGTGGTGAATTGCTTTGAAATTGTTTTGATACGGCAGTCTTTGCCATACAAGCATCATTGATAGGACAATGTATATGAAAAGTGGAATTTCTTGTATCTTTTATAAATAAGAACATGCAAGTACTTAACTTTCTTGATGCACTGAATGGTATTGTATTATCACTGTTAATAACTTTACTCCCAAATTGAAACTTTGTGGACAACTTTTTGTATTGTTTTTCTCATCTTGAAGGTTTTCGAAGAGTTAAGCCATATGTTTATGCATTTGAATGCCATGCCAAAGGTAGATGGTTTGGGAGAAAGATTTTAGACATCTTCAAGAAGGAATTCCGGCTCGAAACTGCAGAATTTTATGTAAGCTTTTACTTATAAAGTGATTCATTTTACTGGTGTAACTCCTCTTTGTGGGAAATGATATTGTAAAGTAAATGAACATAAAACTAAATTGCCAGAAGAACTCGTTACAAAAATGCTGTTAACATTTTAAGCAACAGAATGCTGAATTTGCGGCAAGAAGATGTCACTAATTAAGATTTTCACAATTTAGCAACATGTTGCTTCCTGGTGTCTGTGTGACTAGTAAAGACATACATTGCATGTTAAAGAATAGTTCCCTCAAGTCAGTCGATTCAGACTAGATCTCAGTCATTCTTATTAAAGATGGGGTTACATAAGGAGTACAATACATTAAGGCTGCCTCTTATTGTCTTATTGGCTCTTAAACTGAATCAAACCAAAATTTGGCTAATGACAAACATGGCAAAGTGGATGAGAAAATGAGAGAAACAAACAAAAGTCTGTTCATATGTTTCCTCAAGATGTTTTTTGTCTACCACTAATAACAGCCATTGCAAGATCATGATTCCCCATGGTTTCTAATGAATGGTTTGGTTGGTTGGATGGTTTCTAAAAAGTTCTTAATAAATTTTTACTGGGGAATGACTGAATGATGACTTTGATCCTTCAATAATAAAAATTTATACATGTCACTCAGTGAATACAGTAGTAGCACTATATATGACAAAAGCAAATTAACATTTGCAAACTGCTGTGTAAGTTAAATGATAAAATTATTCAGATTATGACATATTCTCCCACAGGGTTTTATTGAAATATTTTAAGTATGAATCAGAATTTAAAGTAGAGTTAAAAGAGCATAATTATCAGAAAGGGAAAGGTTTCCTATGTGCAAAATATACTTATCTTAAGCATATCCCTACAGTAGACACCATTAAAATAATTGCAATGTGCCTAAACCTGTGAAGTTAAAAGCTAGATGAAAAGGTTTGATAATTCCTTTAACCCTTTAGGAAAAAGTGTTTATGAGGATTTGTCATCAGTTGCATTAAATGGTGATAAAAGGCTCACTTAATCAATCAATTTGGACAGGTGTCTTTTCTTATGAGTGCTTCCACTCTTGCTGGGCTCTGTGTCTCTGTCAGGCTTAATGCTAAATTTTTAAGTAATACATAATTCTCACTGTTTCTCAACATTGGGCTGTGTCTGGTGCTAATACTGCAAGTGGATGCAATAACTCTGTGCCTAGACTTTCAGATGATTATGTTATCTGCCACATCTCAAGCAATTTCAAATTGGATTGTACCTGCTTTCTTGGTTGTGTCCAGTTACGGCCATCATGTGACCATAGTTAATAGACACATCCCTGGTTTGGAAACTTTATGTACACCCTATACACACCACGTACAAGCCGAGTAGCTATGTTGAGACGTGCAGAAAAGTGCATCACGTGACATTGACCGTGCACACGATCGATTGAGTAGCGATATGGCTACATTGAGTGCCAGTGTGTTGTTCAGTCATTCTTGGAAATAAATTGAAGTTGATTCAAGGGTTGAAAGGGTTTCAGGAAGCTTCCGAATCAGTAAGTATTTGTGAACGTTCAAATAAACGAGAAAACCATGGCCCACAACCCCCACATTTCTTGTTTGAGTAGAATTAAACTACCATACTCTGCGATTTGCATTGATGTATAGCGTTAGCTAAATACTATCACGTGTAAAAGTAAAAGGGGGTAGACGGTTCACTATCTGATGTTACCAAGTCAGTTAACTGTTATATTTTAGGGAAAATACCCAATTATGATTACTTGATATATGCACTGAATTCCACTCTTTAGGAAGAAAGTGAGTTGTTCTCAAACTGACACAGACCTGCCAACTGTCTCCCCTGGTTTTACCGGGAGACTCCGGTAGTTCGCACTCCGACACCTCGTGGCAGTGAGATATGCATACAATACGGCGTATGAGTAGCTGCAACGAACATGCTGGAAATAGAAGGGCAACTTTCACTGTGCATATTAGCGAATAACGCAGCGTATATGACCGTACAATCGATTAAGTTGGCTATAAGGCTACATTTAGATGAAAATCTACCAATCTCCCTAATTTTCCACTAATCTGGCTATTTTTTGCCCTGAAAATTTTAGATTTCCCAATTTTGGTCTGTTGACAATTGCGGAGGTTTTATCGGTAAAGTTGGTAATGTATGTGCGCTACTAACTATAGCTAGTAACTCTAGCCACAAATACCCGCGTTTGGTGTTTGGAGGTTTTAAGACTGAAAAGTAACAAAACCAAACTTTTACAAAAAAAAATTTCATAATTACCGTTTGATAAAGGTTCACAAGTAGTGCTACAGAAGTACTACTTCGGAGGTAGGTAGGTAGTATTTCCATAGTGGTGTATGTAACACCTTGTGCTAAGAGTAGCCTAGTAAGCACGTGTAGTAGAGCTAATCAACCAGCCTTGTGCACGGTTAGCGTACCGTGACTACTGAAAATCAGGATCTCAACAGAGACAGTGCAGTTCGCCAAGTTTCCAAACCAGGGATGTGTCTATTAACTATGATGTGACTGACTAGTAATGGGGTTTTAGGATTGATTGATTGAGCAATTGATTAATTGATTGTATACTATCTTAAAGAGGTTAACCCTTAGTATAAGATTTCTCTTATTTTTAGTGAAAAGCCAAAAGTCAGATTGGGTCACCAGATTTCAAAATGTGGACACGTTGTTTGCACATAATTTCTCATGTAGCATAACCATGAGTGTTCTGATACTTGGCATGTGAATTTGCCATCTTGAGAACAAGAAGCCTATTCTTTTTGTTTAGAGATCAAAGGTCTTTATGGATCACCCAGGATGAAACTGTGAAAATTGTGTGAACATGATATGGCAAGAATTTGAAAGTTTGACACATTTACTCTCCACTAGTGAGGGCTCTATGTTGATTTGAAGCACTGAATTGTTATTGTGAGAGACTGTCATTTGAGGTAGCCATATGTCAAACTGCTCTTAAATCTGCCAGAAACCTTTAAACTTTATCAAAGTCCTTGAAATCGAAGTGGATTGTTGAGTTGTCACTTTGGATAGACCTTATTTTTGCATCCTTTTGTGTTTGTCTGTCTTTACGTCTTTCTGTGCATTGAACTTTTTGTGCAAGGTTGCAGCATGGATTTCATTCTTGAAAATATGTGAATGACATCAAAGGTCACATATGGTCGTATGGAGTCAAGTTGTAAATAGTATAAAAATAAGGTTGACCTGTCTGGGTCTGTGGCCTTTTGTTGGCATTCTGGTTTATAGCTTCATAATTCAACTTTCAGCATATACTTATGATTTTTTTCTCACATTTTTTAGGCCAAAGCAATAGAAACAGGATTGATCAAGGTGAATGGGAAGATGATCTCACCAGATTACATTGTTAAAAATAATGATTTCCTTCATTCTCGTGTCCATCGTCATGAACCACCTGTAACCTCTGATCCCATTGACATTATAACCTCTACTGATGAGTTTGTGGTCATCAACAAGCCTTCATCAATACCTGTAAGTATTAATTCTTTACCATCATAGGTGTAGGAAATGGGGGTATGTTTCCACCCCAATCCAAGGGCCCCCCTCAATCCAAGGACAAAAACCCCTTGTTTGTTTCATCTGTAAAAAAAATTATAAAATTTGCAGTAATTTCCCCTAAAATTTATCCAATATGATGCACCACATTGCATCCAAGAACCCTCAAACATTCTCAGAGGGACACCTCCCTTAGACCCCTCCCCAGCATGTTTGTCCGAAAGAACTTTTAGCCCTCTCAGTCTCGAACAGCTCCCTACACTTACGTTTACAATATGTCTTTATTTTCACTTGGTTTAAGACATGATGGGTACTTTACACCTCATAGACTGTTCACTACATGATACTGGTAGAATTCTTTGAGTTTACCCTTAGTCTAAAATTATGAGAAAATTTGCTGCAGAGGTTAGAAACACACTATCAGTGCTCTAGTTCACATCTCTATAGCGTAGTCAGTTGCTGAGATAAAAATGTTGAAGTTTGTTCACTTCATGTGAATTATTCAGTTATGCAATATTTTGTAATGTCCTTCTTGCACACCTCACATGCTTTTGTTTCAAACAAAAATGTTTTTGTGACCTCGAAAAATTACCTTTGTGTGGCATAACATGTCAGAAGGAGAGGGCTTGTGTAGTCATGTCACTCTATAAAAATAAGACAGTGATCGCATCTTGGAATGTGTAGCAGCTTGAGGAAAAACAAAGGAAGACAGAGAATATAATTTAACTTATACAAGAGTGACATCACAAATTAAAATCTTGCATTGAGTGAGTAAACGTCAGACTTTGATATCTCAGTACAGAGATGGGAATTTAACTCATGAGGCTCATTTTTTTAACCTTTGCCTCATATGCCTTGAATGATTTTTAATTTTAGGTACACTTTGAAGGACATTTCAATGTGATCTCTACTTTAGCTATGTCTTAAAATTTTGAACAGTCACATGCATTTAATGGGAGAAATCCCTCTAGATGGAAAGTCTGTAAGACTGACCATCTACTTAGAGTCAGGACTCAAAATTGTGGTTGGGGTACTGAAGGATTAGCATTAGGTCAGTGTTAGTGCAGCTCAGGTCTAGAGATCACACATTTCTAGTGGACCCCTCTCCACTTAATCTGTGGAGTATAAAATGGTATTCTCAATTTTTCTATCACTATTAATAAATTGTACAAAATACAGTACTAAGAGAGTATATCTTGAATAGTTAATACCTGAAATATTAAGAAAAAGCTTATGAGGCAGTAATGAAGGATAGTTGATAAAAAGACAGTGTACTTAACAAAACTTTTTATTTTGCATACATGGTGTTTGGTTCAAACTGAATAAATTCTCTCATTTAATCCTTTCTCTTTAGTGTACTGTGTGCCTATTGTTGTTTTCATTCACCATCTTTCTTTAGGTTCACCCTTGTGGAAAATACAGGCATAACACAGTGGTCTTTCTTCTGGCAAAAGAACACAACTTAATTAAGCTTCACAGTAAGTCAGACATATTAGTTTACATGCTTGGTGTCCTTGTTACATAAAATTAGTGGTTTGTTGTGTGATTGTTGTGTGATTGTTGTAGGTTGTGTATTGTATTCTAAATAATTCACATCAGTATCCAAAACCGAGGACAAACTTTGATTAAAGCTGATTTGTGTTTTATGGTTTGGTAAATTGATATTACCAAGCAAAACAATTTGCATGTTTACATAGTGATGGATTTTTTCTATTACAATCACCGTGTCCTGCTCCTTTGCATTTCCTCAAAACTTACCTGTGGTTTGGGAATGTGTAAACTCTACTTACTTCATCTATTACTTATGTGAACAATCTCATCTACTTCAGAATTAGTTTTGATAAAAGTTTGTAACACGCAGAGGTGGCACTATCCTTACGTGGCTGCTTCTCAATAGGTGAGAATCCTCATTGCCGTTTTGGGGTGGGGGGGTGGAACTAAGGAGTCAACAACTTAAGTTGCTCAGAGTAAGTGGTTGATAAGGACCATATATGCAACAAGGTGAAAAAGTACAACTTCACAAGTGGTACCAAAAACAAGTGCTGACAAATTTCCAGTCCATATTGTACACACCAGTTTGAGAATGTTGCAATTCTAATGTCATAAATGTGAACTGTTGGTCGTCTGCTGCAATACCTAAAGCTGTTTCTGAAAGGCTCAGCACCTTGAGGCAATGCCTTAGAGTGGCCAGGCACAGAGGAGAAGAGTCTTGATGTCTGGTTGTAGGAATCTGCCTTGGAACTGTGACAGGACATTGGCTTTTGGAGGTAGATGGGAGGAGCTGTTAAGGAGCTTGGGAAGAAGTGGAAACCATGGCTTGTTTGGCCCCAGAGGTGCTCTTAGCTTTTCAGGACCTGGTGAATGAGGTTCCATGGGGGAAAGCATGCAGGTAGACATTGTCCCACTTGATTGAGAAGGCCGCAGTAGCCCAGGCTGAAAATACCTCATACAAAAGATTGGGAGCTTTGCGTTGTCTGCTGTGGTGAAGAAGTCTGTGTGGTTGCCCATAAACCCTGGAGCTATGATTCATCCAGACTTGAAATAGTGTCCTTTTTTGGTTCCTTGTATCAGCAAAAGGAACCTATGTAGCCAGGTTGTGTGTGTGGGAGCCCATGGTGTGTACAGTCATGATATGTGTATGGGTGCACTCACCAACGTGGCCTTAGCAGGTACCGGCACCGCTGGCGAGAGCTCAGCTCTCGCACGCCTCTCCTAGCTCACGCGGAGCTCGAAACTGGTGTAGCTGCCCGAAAATTCCGTCACTGCAAAGAGAAGTCTGCCTTGGAGTGCAGCCCGCCCTGAAGCATGTCCGTCTACTCACAGCTTCGCTGCTGGGAAATTCCCTTGCATTCCTTGCGAGGTCCTTTCCCAGTACCCCGTAAGATATTGAGTGTGCGTTTGGGTGTGTGGGTGTGTGTGTGTCTGTGACACTTGCTTAGGTATGCTGTAACTCAATAAGGGAAGTTGGACTAAACTGAAACTTGGTATATAGAACCGCCATAGTGAGAAGGTGTGCCCTATCGTTTTTGGTGGAGGTCAAAGGTCATCTGGGGTCACCAGGGGTCAAACACTGAAAACCTTGTTAACACAATATCTCAAGGCAGGAAGCTTGGATAAATTTCATACTTAGTGTGTAGATGTGTTATGGTGGGAAGACGAATGCTATTGTTTTTGGTGGAGGTCAAAGGTCATCTGGGGTCACCAAGGTCCAACACTGAAAACCTTGTTAAACAAGATATCTTAAGGTAGGAAGCTTTGATAGGTTCATACTTAGTATATGGATCCACCATAGTCAGAAGGTGTGCCCCATTGTTTTTGGTGGAGGTCAAAGGTCATCTGGGGTCACTGGGGGTCAAACACTGAAAATCTTGTTAACACAATATCTCAAGGCAGGAAGCTTGGATAAATTTCATACTTAGTGTTTCGATGTGTTATGGTGGGAAGATGAATACTGTTGTTTTTGGTGGAGGTCAAAGGTCATCTGGGGTCACCAAGGGTCCAACACTGAAAACCTTGTTAACAAGATATCTCAAGGTAGGAAGCTTTGATAGATTCATACGTAGTATATAGATCCACCATAGTGAGAAGGTGTGCCCTATTGTTTTTGGTGGAGGTCAAAGGTCATCTGGGGTCACCAGGAGTCAAACACTAAACCTTGTTAACACAATATCTCAAGGTAAGAAGCTTGGATAGATTTCATACTTGTTATGTGGATGTGTTACAGTAAGAATATTGTTTGTTTGTGGTGGAGGTCAAAAGTCATCTGGGGTCACTGGAGTGATTTGGAGGTTATCAGAGGTCATTTTGAGGTCAAGTTGTGGGCTTATACAGGTAGGATACTTGGTAGATGGAGTCAAAATTCAGTGCCAACAAGTTTCAAGGTCATGTAGCAGTCACAAGAGTCACAGGCAAACTTCACATTAGCTAATTGTTTGTATGGTCATTGCTCATGTGTCATTACATTCACCAAGGAACCATAGTGCTCTTGTTGTGGTTTAGAATCCAGCCACTTGATAAATTCTCTGTGACCATGTTCAGTTTGCCTGCTAAGTTGAAAGCCCTGATGGATAAGTTGATGGTCAAACACTCCAGGATGAGTTGATAAACTCAGCTGCACAAGATTTTGGATCTGGTTCCCCCCCCCCCCCCCTTGTTCAGATAAGTGACCACTGTTGAGTTGCCCGAGAGAAAGTGGAGTCTCGTGGTTGCTAGGTCTGCCTTTCAGTGTTTAGTAGCTTTCTCACCTTTCCAACTTAAGGACATTGATGTGAAGCTCTGTCTCTGACCCTGTCCATTTGCCCCTGTCTGGTGACCCTACAAGGTTCCCACAAGGTGAGGGATGCATCTGTTGAAATTGTAACCATCTCCCTGTGGTCCTGTAGAGGTCTCCCCTGGCATATGTTGCATGGAAATGCCTACCATAGTATGTGTGGTGTGATATCCTGTGTCCACTCTTTTCTGCCTAGAGAGGAAGTCTATTGTGGGGGTGTACTGAGACGGAAGGTGCATCTGGATCAGTCTCCTCTACCATGCCTGCCATAAGTCCTATTAGTCTGAGCTGTATCCTTGCCTCAGACTGGGCTGGGAGAGGGTCATGGATGCAAAGTCCATAATTGTATTTACCTTTTCGGAAGTTGTCATTTTCCGGCTGTGATGAAGGTCTAATGGTGCACCCAGGTAGGAAAGGATCATGAACCAAAATGACTCATGACATGTATTCAGACTGCAACTCAAAACAACTTCTAAAGCTGACTTTTGCAAGTGACTGCAATTGAGACTTAATTTTTAAACAGATTAAACTGTATCCCTCAAAGTATTAATAAGTAGTATGAATGGTAAACTGTATTATTGTCATTGTCAAAACCATGTGGCAGATGAACTAGAATGTAATCCTTGTGGAATTAATGCAGGTAATATGAATAAATTTACTGTACTGTTTTTCTTATTTTTAGCTATACACAGGCTTGACAGGCTTACATCTGGCCTCCTAATTTTTGCCAGGTAAGATATTTTAGGTGCTTTATGAACATTTTGGAGAAGTTTTTAAGTGCTCTTGTTTTCTTAGTATTTAGGTAGAGTTCAGACTCCACCCAGAAATGCATATAGATAGTTCATTGCATAAGTATATTACATTTTGGTTATTTTCCAATAATAAGCATACACAAATGTGAAAGCTATGTTAGAGTTTGATGTTTTACAGCAACAGTTTGTTTCACTTCACTATTCAAAAGTTTTTAGCTCATATTTTACTTTTAAATAAAGTTAAGTCAGGTAGAAAATATAAATTGCTAAAATGGGATAAAATGAAGAACATCTTACCTCTGACCAGCCAAGGAGTTAAGTAGTTTCACAAATAAATTTCAGTCAAAGTTTAAATCTTCCATTGTTTGGCGAGGTAATATTAAGATCGTAGGGTTCTCAGCCATGGTTATAAGTGATCCTGTAATTCAGTCATGGAAGAGTCAGAGGATTTTAGAAAGTGCTTCAAATCAGGGAAAACTCAGGGAATATGTTGACCCTAAAAACAACATGGTCCATCTATCATGTTTTGCTACATGTCCAATCAGCATACCCAGCGTATGAATATGTGCATGATTAAAATTGGTCAAAATAATTATTTTGGAATATGTAAAATTCATTTGAGAAAAGTCAAGGGAAAATCCAGAAATTTTGTTTCTATATAATGCTTGGAGTTAGTTAGACAAGATTTAACGACACACAAACACAAATGTGTTATATAGTGTCAACTAGATAAATACGGTTCAAGTTCGGTTTCAAATATTGTTCAAATACAGTGCAAGTCGTCCCCTTTAGTCACCTCTTATGACAGGTGGGCATATTCTACAACCCCCAACCCACGGGGGGGGGGGGGGGGCTATATAATGCTTGGAATACTGCTTGGAATACTGGTCCTACTATATTTCAGTATTGGTGCTAATCAAAATAGGGAATGATTGAGATTAGCAGTTGTAAAGTTCATTCATGATCCAGATACTTGATTCGTTGCTTAAGAGTCAAGCTCACATTCTCCAGATTAGTAGGCCTCCCTGCTCCTAGTGTCACTACATTTTTCAACTCAGCTAAAGCAGAAGTGGATGCAGTACTGTAGGCTTGTAACCGGCTAGTCAGGGGCTGGATTTGCAAAAAATACTTCGGCAGACTTTGGCAACGTATTTTGCTTCATTAGTAATTATGTAAGAAATAGTGCATGATTCATAAGTTTCACAAGAGTTGTAGTAAAGGAACAAAAGCTGTAGCAATGCACTCTGAGGCATGCTGTGGTCCATTAGTTGTGTATTACATAGTACAGTGAGTATAAAATCAGAATACCATGCATGTCATCTCAACAATAAAAGTCAATGTGATTGGCTTAAGATGTGACAAAGCAAGATGCAAGCGGAAACATGATTGGCTCTTGTGCAATTAGGCGTATTGTACTGTAGTTACGATGCATATCTTTAGAGAGTAAGTGGGCTTTATGAATACCACTTAAGTTCTTTCACAGTTTGTTAAGTATTTTATGTTACCCCAAAACTCATGCAATTCTTAGTGAACATAGCCTCAAGTATTTAGGAGCTGGGTTTGTATTCCAAGGAGCTATTATGAGTGCCTGCCATTGAAATCAATCTGTGAAAAATTAGGGGAGGGAGTGGGGGCAAGGGTAAACAATATGCAAGGATCACCGTGCTGGAGGGAAACGGAAGATGAATTGCATACATGGGTATCTCTTCTCTGGTAGATTCAATATAAGATATACTTGGTGGAACTTATTTTAAGGATTATTTTCATATTGATACAACTTTCTTACTGTGATAAGTGAGTTAAATGACTTGACTGTTTTGTCCTGTCACTCAAAACTCCTGATTTTTGGGACATTCTCCTCTAGTGTTTAACTTATCACACATTTGTACAGGCACATCTAAAACCCAAGTAGGCAATATTCATTCAGTATTAAGCTTGTGAAAGCTAACAAAATGTATACAGTAATTCATTCATGATTAAACATGTCATGTTTTGCTGGAGGTGTATCTATTACATGATTAAGTATGAATGTTGACAAATGTGTCTGTGAATGCTCAAAATCTACACCTATAGAATGCCTTCAATTTTAACATTTTCTGATATTTTTCAGAACTAAGGCTGCCTCTCAAAAGATTGATGCCTATGTGAGGGAAAGGAAAGTGAAGAAGACATATATATGCAAGGTTGTTGGTGAATTTCCAAGGTAGAGGCAAGAAAGTTTAGCATCCATTTATCTTGTTTTGCCACTTAATGAATGCATAATTGCTAGTTAAGCATAATTGGTCTTTGGGAAGACTTTTATTGAGTATGTCCTCATACTCACACTTCAGTACCTTTGCCCGTACTTGTGTATGAGAGAATCGATTTGTACTTAGACGTACAGATTTTTGATAGTAGTGATGCAAAGTTTTATACTGGTACTCATCCAGAGAGGCAAGACGTTGAACATTGCAGATAATGTTACTTCTTAAAAAATCCTGTGCTGAAGATTTCTAATATTTAAAAAGGTATACACTTGTTGTCTGCCTTCTTTAAGTGATAGGAAACTAAATTGTAGAGTAAATATTATGCCATGAATGCATTTGTTTCTAGTTGTGAGTTCAGGAATGATTCATGCTTTCCTTTTCATGAGTTCAGTACAAAATTTTGTAATAATACCAGTGCTTAACTTTCAAAATCTTTCAGTGCAAATACAACTTATCCATTCTCATGAGGCACAAATTTGCCAAAGTATGAATAAAAGTACACATTTGATACGAGTCTTTGAGTAAATTATTAAAACAGATCTCATGTTCATTTTACTACTCTTATTTCTGCAGTCTAATGAAAGGTTAGTAATCAGATTTAGTGAATTAGTACTAATAAGCATGATGATTTTGCCTCAGACTTATGATGTTATTTGAAAGATCAAGAGAGCATATTTGTAGGGATGCTTATGTCTGATCATCACTATTAATAAGTTTTCTCTTCACACTTCTTTGGTTCTTATAATTTTTAGTTTTGACTTCAGATATATTTCACCTGGAAAAATGCATCCTTTCCTGGTATAACTGTAGTGATGGGAGGGCTGGACGTTAAAACTTGTCCAGTTGCCAAGGACAACTAAAACTTACGTTAGACAAACAGTCTCTTATCTTTCTCCTATTGGGTAAGAGACAGTTCTGATCAAAACATTTTGATAAAAAGAAAAGTGGTACTTCTGAGAGTGAGAAAACTGCAGTACAACATTGTTGGACACAAGATGATGTTTCAGAACATATATACATACATATACATGGACTCACAACTAGAAACAATTGCATCCATGACATACTTACTCTTAAAGTCTCCTGAAAGCTGATACCTTGTAATAATAACTGTGAACTACACCAGAAGAGTACTTTCTGAATATTTTGCTTCTTGGGAGAGAAAGTGATCATAATCTACAGTAAACTTAACAAGGTCATTTTCACTCCCCTTGTGTTGGCCTTGTGTTATGTTACTATGTCTCAAACCTTGTCTACAAAAATGTTTTGATTAGCACACAGCTAGATTCTTCTGTAATTTCAGTCTCAGAAATATTGTCTTGGTTTAGTTTCTGTCATTTCAGGGCAAACAAAACATTATCAGGGCAAGTTTATTGAGGATGCTACTTGTCTAACTGGGCAAGTTGTTTTGTTAGTTAATATTTAGCACTGGACAAGTTAGGCAAATGTGATTAGCATTTGTAAGCTGTTCCTTACTAGGGTAGGGTAGGTTAAGGGGTTATCAAAATAGAAATAATTGTTAAATGAACATTTTGAGGTATAAAATTCATTTCATTTTTTATTCCTTGCCGAAGGCAGGCAAGGAATCTATGCGATGGTGATGTCATGTGTGTGTGTATGTGCGTGTGCGCATGTGTATGTGACGCCTTGCTTGTAAACACGATATCTCCAGTTAGCAATGACCGACACTTTTCATATTTGGTATATAGATTTGTCATGTTGAGAGGAAGGAGCCTATTGTTTTTGGTAGAGGTCAAAGGTCATCGGAGGTCACCAGAGGTCAAAAAGCGAAAACCTTGTAAACACGATATCTCAAGATAGCAATGACCGACACTTTTTATATTTGGTATACAGATTTGTCATGTCAAGAGGAAAAAGCCTATTGTTTTTGGTAGAGGTAAAAGGTCATCTAAGGTCATTGGAGGTTAAACTGCGAAAACCTCGTAAACTGCTTGTAAACACGATATCTTGAGATAGCAGTGACGGACAGTTTTCATAGTTGGTATATAGATTTGTCATGTTGAGAGGAAGAACCCTGTTGTTTTTGGTGAAGGTCAAAGGTTATTTGAGGTCACCAGAAGTAAAAGACTGAAAATCTTGTAATCACAATTTCTCAAGATAGGAGTGAAGGACACTTTTCATATTTGGTATACAGATTTGTCATGTCAAGAGAAAGAAGCCTATTCTTTTTGGTAGAGGTCAAAGGTCATCTGAGGTCACTGGAGGTTAAACTGCGAAAACCTCATAAACGGCTTGTAAACACGATATCTCAAGATGGCAGTGACGGACAGTTTCAAATATTTGGTATATAGATTTATCATGTTGAGAGGAAGGACCCTATTGTTTGTGGTAGAGGTCAAAGGTCATCTGAGGTCACTGGAGAAAAAACTGCGAAAACCTTGTAAATCCCTTGTAATCATGATATCTCAAGATAGCAATGACTGACACTTTTCATATTTTGTATGTAGATTTGTCATGTTGAGAGGAAGACCCCTATTTTTTTGGTGAAGGTCAAAGGTCATTTGAGGTGTCTGGAGATCAAAGATTGAAAATCTTGTAATCACGATATCTCAAGGTAGGAATGAAGGACACTTTTCATACGTGGTATATTGGTTTGTCATGTTGAGAGAAAAAACCCCATTGTTTTTGGTAGTGGTCAAAGGTCATCTGAGGTCACCAGAGGTCAAAAAACAAAATTTTCCCAAAAGTCCCAATATCGTCATATGGGGTCACAGAGGTCAAAAAGCAAAATTTCCCAAGAATCGCCAAGATTGTCATATGGGGTCACATAGGTCAAAAAGCAAAATTTCCAAAGAATTCCCAAGATCGTCATCTGGGTCAAAAAGCAAAATTTCTCAACAATTCCCAAGATTGTCATGGGGTCACCAGATGTAAAAAAGCAAGAATTCCCAAGAGTGTCATCTGGGGTCACAAAAGGTCAGAAAGCAAAATTTCTCGAGAATTCCCAAGATCATCATCTGGGGTTACCAGAGGTCAAAAAGCAAAATTTCCCAAGAGCCAAGATCCATTGGAGGTCAGAGGTCATTAGCGGTCATCAGAGGTCAAAGACCAAATGCATTTAAAAACACGATATTTCAAGACGGGTGTTGAATACTTGTAATACTTGTAAATTTGAGGGATAAACCTCAGTGCAACAAAGCATCCCCATTCGGCAAGGAACCACTAAGCCTTTGGGCTTTCTGGTATTCATTGGCAACTTGAAAGAAGTATTTAAAATAGGATAGTGATAGTAATAGAATTGCACTATGGATCAGAATGAGAAATCTTTCCTTTGGAATAGAGATTGCAAGATGTTTACATGATAAATGATAATTTTGCTATTTAGGTTGCAGATGCAATCACTCCAGTTTGAATTAGTCTACTTTCATAGCCTAAATTCATGGTAGCTTTTGTCAGTCATATGACAATATTTTTAAAACTGGTTTACCTTTGTATGTACCAATGTACAGACACATCGTGAAAAATACTGGAAGGGGAAATAAGGAGAGATCTGTAAGATTAAAGGCCGTGTGACCTGAAAATAACATGGTTGGATATTTGATGTAAAAAAAACGTTTAAAATCCAGAAAATAGCCGCAATTTCTATTTAAGTCAATCAAATATTAACCATTTTACAGGGAAATTTCTATTTCACACTTGTATCGTGAATAAACATGAGCTAAATATGCAAATATGTGACATTGAAAGAGGGTCATACCATATATGGCACATGTTAGCCTTTGTTTTTTCAACCTTAATTTCAAGGACACTGGTAGCATTGTTATTCCCTGAGGGATTTATTATAAAAGTTTAAACTTTTTCCTTGAAAAATATTGATATCACTCACCAAACTGTAATCTATATGATCGGTAATTAAGAGATAATTTATATAGGGTTAACAAAAGAAATCATAACAATGTGCAACCCTCCACATCATTATTTTTGCATAGGCAATTAGTTTCTTCAGAAACCATCAAACTTTGAAGACGTATATTTTGAGAATGGTAAAAGATATTGAAATAATGTTAATGGATTTTTGATTGGAGGACTCAAATCTTTAACTGACAAGTGAAACAGCTCTTTTGGTGGCATGTCACACGACCTTTAAGTTGTTGCTTCATAGTACTTAACATTGAGGTGACAGGTTTTACACCTTTTAATAATAATAATCATAAATAGAGAAAGTTGGGAAGCAGGGAGGCCTCTTGACAGATTATTTTGGTATCTGGAAAGGAAGTTGGAAGGTGCAAGGAAGTTTACATTTGTTGTACATGAGAGTGAGACAGTAATTAGGAAACTTGACTCCCTACTCTTTGTTGCTGATAATCATTGTAAGGTGCTGTGGAAAGATTCTTTTTGAAATTTGAAAGTTGGGAGAGCAGGCGATCATAAAACGTATTGTTATGTACAAACAAGGCCAACACTCCCCTTGTTTCGGCCTTGTGAATTGTTAAAGAGCCTATGAAGTGACAAAGTACAGCCATTTGATGTCATTCTCTGACCATATCTATCACCAAAAATAGCCCTTATGTTAAAAAATACTGCCCCATGAAAGAGAAATGCTAAAACGAAATGTACCTCTTCCAGTACAACAGCTTAAAAAGTGAAAGTACATTGACCCAAGAATGACGTCAGCTCGGGAACTCAACTTCACAGTGTGTGTATGTACATTGCACTTCCCTTATAATGTTCTTATCACGTCAATATCGATAATGTACAGAAACTTGCCCTAATTCGCCCATTTTTGACTGAGATAATACAAGAATGATAACAAAGGGCCACATGAAGAGCCAGTCTGTGGAATTTAGCCCAACTATCTCAAGTCGCTGCCTATGAAGAAGAAGAAGTCTGACATTGTGAGGAAGACGGCGAACAAGTAGTTCAGAGAGACTCCATACATCTAGTAACGTTTTGCTCACAGATTTTGTAGCTTGAGTCCGTTACTGGCCATGTAATTTCGTAAAAACTTATCTGAAGAATGTGCCAGCATCAAGCAAAAAATATATGTAACATAAAAATTTGAAATTCTTACTACCCAAAAGGGGATGTTCGACACTACTCGCTCGAGCTTACATCCAGACCCTGTACATAGAAGACATACACTGGATCCTGCTAGCCATTCGCAGTGGTGTCCGATGGTCTCCAGTTTTTCAAGAATTGGTATTGAAATGGGATTTTAAAACTCTGAAATGCTCGTAAGCATAGAAGCGCAAGTTAAGGCAGCAAACGGAAGCCATTTTCTCTCTTCTTCGTCCATATTTCTAAATTATTTTAAGCCCATCAGTGTGACTTCGCAGACTACTTAGCTGAACTTCAACTAGACAGCGACGGACCCTTTTCAAAGAAAAAGAAAACATTTAACTCACGTTTAAATCAGATTGTTGGGTAAGATGGCTGATTTACCTCCCAATATTCCTTTGAAATGCTTCCTTTCCAAGTTGTCACAAACATTAGTTTGAAAATCGAACAATGGATCTGGTACTGTAGACTTTGAAATGCTTGAAGCTCAAATAAGCCAAGTAACTTTATGTCAACTTCTGAGAAAAATACTCCATACTTCCTTAGACAACCAAAATTTTGGTCTCCCTTCACACTAAAATTGCCTGTTTTATGTTCCATTAACTTTCCTCGGTCCAGTTTTCCCGTTTGTGCGAAGTATAACCAAAGTTGTTTGCCACTATGTAGAATAGTACATTTGTATATGGGCCTGTGTATTGATGAACCCCATATATATACACACACTAGTGAACGAAGCACTTCTTCTCACCCCAATGATGATAATAATAACGGTTACGTAACACTGGAGGAGAAATGGATGCAATTACGTATCCCCGGGGGATATTGTTCTGTGTGTACAACCTTTTACCAGGGAACTTCCATTTGCTTGTATACCAGACTGCCAGAGAGTCTGTGACAACTCTCTGCTTGTACCAAACCAGATGACTCAATGAAGATTGTCTTGTAAGGCAAACGAAGGTTCCTTAGAGATAAAACTTTGATAATTACATCAATTATTTTCTTTGCAAGAGCAGTAAGCTATGCACCATCTTTATAAAGTTTCTGATACATACATACCGTGGAAAATTCCGTAATATCAACAGTACAAGGTATGTTCAAAGCGCATTACTTACACACACTCCGAAGTTGAGTTCCGGAGCTGACGTCATTCTTGGATCAATGCACTTTCACTTTTTGAGCTGTTGTGTTGGAAGGGGTAACCATTTCGTTTTAGCATATCTCTTTCATGGGGCAGTACTTTTGAACATAAGGGCTATTTTTGGTGATAGATATGGTCAGAGAATGACACCAAATGGCTGTAATTAGTCACTTCATAGGCTCTTTAAGTAAATGTCAATGTTTTGTCTCCAAAACTAAACTAGCGAAAAATCTCATTGACTGTGATACCAGTACATCCTAGATCGCTACATCAAAGTGATCTTGATAAGTGTGGCCCAAATGCCTTATAGTTTTCACATTAATCATCAATAATAGTGACATATTATTGTATTGCTGGTATATAAAATATAAAAATAATAACTGGCTTTTAGTACACTATTCACATACCAAGGTGTGTACCATACTAGTAGCGTTTACAAAATATAGTACTAATATATACTCCATTTGAAAAACATGTTAATACACATATATCTTGAATTACCATTACATTATGTTGATTGATCTCAGCACTGCCTCTTGTTAATTATACCATTATTTATTTGGTAGTATTTGTTTATTTTACAGTCATACTGTTGAGTGCAATGAACCTATTTTCATCGTGTCTTATAAAATTGGGGTATGTCGAGTCCAAGCTGGTGGAAAAGAATGCAAAACAACATTTCAAAGAGTTAGCTACGATGGAGAGACGAGCATTGTGAAATGTAAGTACTAAAACCATCTGTTTCATAGACTTTATTTTATGTTGTTATTTGAAATGGTACCCTAGATTAACTTTTGTCACTTCTGAACTTTTGGCTGTTTGACTGGTTAGAGGGTCAAATTCGAGCCACATACAAACCCACGCAATTGTGAGGGTCTCAGCTGTGCTCATTTAGTCTTTTGTCTTAACCAGCAAAAACATACATGGCCATTGCTGATGTTATACTCTTCCTCCTTCATATGAAAGGCTTAGGATGCTAGTCCTCATCCTTGTATACACCAGTGCAGTGGCAGCACCAGGATTTTAAAAGTGGGGGTGAGGGCAGGCAAAAATTGGGGGTAGGTAAAATTTGGTGGGGGGGAGTAAAATGCTGTGTGTATGCATTGTTCCTGTAAGCTGTAGACCTTTGTAGGGCCCCCGATTTTCCGCTTCACAAAATGGTAAATTCCGTTTTTCACTTTTCATTTTCCGTTTTTTTCCGTTTTCAACTTTCCCTTTTCCGTAGATTTCCGTTTCAGATGTAAATGGCAATTATAAGTTTCCGTGATCTTCCGTTAAATTCATTTTCTCATGCAAGTGTCCCGCGTGCACACCTACAAGTTACAAACCTGGTTTATAGTTATTGTGCGACCGATCATGTCATTATCATGTGAGATAAATCGGGAATAACATTGCATGGGTAAAATTTTATCACTCAAAGGATTACCACCACCGTTTTGGAAAACTAGAAACGGGGCTAAAATACACTTCTGGCTTCTGCAAATAACTGAATAATTCCCCCAAACACTTATTTCTTTATGTTCCTGCACGAAATATCAGCACTGATACTCACAAGATTTGCAAAATTTAAAGGTCTCCAAATAATAACGATCATCCAATTGTTGCGTCAAAGTTCACACAGTATTACCTAAGAGGTTTGCATGCCACGGACAATCAATGCCATACATCTGCATAGTCTACAAACCATACTACAGGGCGACATGCAGTGACATCGCTACGTTTTTCCAAGTTCCAGTGCTAAATCATATATCATTTTTACACACGTGCCTCGTTATCCTGCATAAATTATTCCACTTCCCGCATTCCTATTCGTTACTTTTTTAATTGTCATAAAACGCGCGTGCGTACACGTAAATTGCCAAAACAAGTGCGTCATAAATTCCCAAGAAAGTTTTTTGCGAAGTTGAAGTTCACCTTCGTAGTACACCGAGTACGGTGTGCAATACATAATGCAAGGACAGTGTATTGCCCGCGCTGTTACATAGGGCGTTGGTCATGAATGAACTAAGGGAAGCGGCCCCGTGTAAATTCATGCATCCCCACCGGCAATTATCCAGGGAGTTGCAACAGTTTTTCGATTAAGGGAATATATCGGGTTTGCATTTCATTTGGAGAATCTTTTTAAAATGGAGGTACAGTAAGTTTTGGGTAAGACAGTTTACAAAAAAATATATTCATATCGATAGGGCCCCATGAGATGCGTACTCCAAGTAAATTGAGTGGAAATTTTAGTGGCCTTGAAGTACTAAGATACTGTAACGTTACGTATTTTTGCAGAGAACTGAGCAGATAGGCTACTAATACTATGTAGCACTACTAACTTAGTACAGTCCAGTACGAAACAAGATACACGGAATCTTCCGACGTGATCGGTGAATGAAAACTAACATTTAAGCATAACAGTTTCACGTCACGTAAACTGTGGGAGCCTTTATACCTATTTTCTGTTCTCGAATGAGATACGTACATCAGAAGTGTAAAAGTCCTCAAGTGCCCTTGATTTGTGGAGAATAAATTTGTCTATGCTTCGTTAAAAATGCAAAAATCTTGTTCTGTGTTTACTTTTTTGTGGACGCGATATGAAATCGCAAATTCCGTAATTTTCCGTAAAAAATCGTCAATTCCGTTTTTTTCCGTATTTTTCCGCGATCGCGGAAAATCGGGGGCCCTACCTTTGTACAGGAGTGGACTGTGGCGAGTGGGGGCAAATGCCATGACTGGTGGGGGAAATACCTACCATGCACCAATGTGCATTTCTGTGCAAGTTTAAAGACAAAAAAACTTTAGTAGTTAATCTAGAATCACAATATGGCACATCAGTTTAGAATATTTTGCAGAAAGAAGATTCTATCTCAGTTGCGACAATTTTCATTTGCTTAGAACTTAGAAATGTGGAATATTTTGAGCTTTGAATTTACTGTGATGTAGTGGTTTATGCTCCAAATGCTAAACTGAAATTTGGTAAAAACTTCAACTTCAACCTAAAACTTCAAACATTATAGCTCCCTTGCTGCCACACCTTCATTTGTTGAAAACATGAAGTGGGATTATCCTCATTGTACCAAGGAATAAGGATTTATTTCTAAAAGGAAACCAGAAAGAGATTTTACTTATTTTCTTAGTATACTTTTTTGTCATTCATTAAATGGTAGATAAGGCTACCAAAAAACCCAGAACTCCCAGAAAACTGAATGAGTAATAATTTCAGATGTAACAGACACACCATGTGGGAATTGAAATTACTAGTTTTTGTGAGTACTAAGTTGTAGTTACTGTCAATGTAATAAATCAGTGTCATCATCACTGTCAGAGCCACCACCACCGCCACCACGCCAAACACTCAGCATAGTTTTGTTATGAATTATGTTTGTAGTTGTATCTTACCCATACAAAGCCTTTGAAGAATCTCAGTTTCAAGAAACACTACATACGTGAACCAAACATTGTATGTAATAGGAAGACATCATCTTGACATCTTTGTCATTTTATGACCAATGAAGTGAATTGCATCTTTACATCTGGGAGTTTCTGTGATCAAATAATTTGAGAGCAAAGGAAACTGAGCAAGAAAAGCCATAAGTTAAATATTTATAGTCAGTTTGATTTATATGTCGCAGATATAGCATTTCCAAAGTAACACCCGGTAACATTCAACCTGGTTCACTTTACACATGTTGTAGGAAACCTTTCATTTTCTGAGCTCATGCTTCAAAGCCAAAAGTGTTGCATTAACAACAGTGTAATCTGACTAATAATGAAAACTTACCTCCTTTGTTCTAAGGAAAGAATACTCTTTTACATGGGATGACAAGTCCTTTGATGTCTGATACCATCAGTTACATCTGAGTGGGTGTAACTTGTTAAAGAGACATTCATTACTTTCAAATAGATACAATAGCTATTGAACTACTGATGTCATCTTAATATGCACTGTAAGAACAGTACTTAGTTAAAAAAACCTTTTACAACACTACTAGCATACCTGAAGTTTATTCTTTGTTCTGTCACAAAACAGCATTTACATTAATAAAATATAATTCGACTAGAAGACTAGTCGAAGTAATGTGAGGGCAATAGTAGTTTTGGTTAGGTGTTCACAAATTTTTGCCTGTCCATTGCGTTTTCACGGCTGTTGTGAAAGCTAAGGGTGTGAAACGTGTCACAGAAATTTTGTCTAAAATTTTGTATTGATTGATGGTTATTTAAAGTTGCTACAGACTATTTTCCTATTTTGGTCCATAAAACCCTTCTTCTTGTAGGGATTTCCATATTTGTGCCTGAAACCTTGTACAATCAGTCACAGGTTGTTCATGCCTAGAGCTTGTTCAGGTATATTTGATATGACAAAACAATGTTTTTAGGGGGCAGCTTTGAATCAAAAATTGACTGTTCTGGGTTGGAAGGAATTACTTTTGATAAGGACAAAAAGTAAAATGTTAACTGATCTAAGTTTCTTTTAAATTTTGTCAGTAATCTTCTCTGAAGATTTTGTTTCATTTCATCAAAGTAGGTGGGAGAAAATCTGAAATAAATTGCCCTCTTTTTGTCTGAAGCAATGGATTGTACCTAGCATGCACATTTGTTTGGCATATTGACCAGGTGCAAGCTAAGATCATTTCAGGACAATCCGAACTAAATTATGTGGCAGTCAGTTTTATTGTGTATTTCATGCCACGAATTAGCCAAACAAACCACTTTGAGGCAAGGGTACCCACACTAAAAGCAAAGTGCTCGTTGTAGTATAGAATTGCCCCACCTGAATTATCCTTCATATGTCATTAAGTTAAAATATCCCGGATATTTTCCAATCACCTTCTAATGCTAAGTACATTTTACCGCAAATGCACTACAGATGGGGCTTTTCCAATCACACCCCCCCCCCCCCTTTCAACACTTTTTTAGACTGCCCAAAGCTCCTTTGCAATATGCTTATTTTGATTGCTAGATGCCAGAAAATACCATGTATAAATTTCAAGTTTTTCTCTAGACTCCCTCCCACCCCACCCCCCTTCCTATCAAGGTTTGGTACAATTGGTGCTGGTAGGTGCTGTTATCAGTCTAGCACACCCTGAGCAGTTCCCCCAAACCTGTAACTCAAAAGCTTCTATTTTCCTTCCTTCCTTCCTTCTGCTTTCCCTTGTTAGCTTTCATTTCTATATGTGTTACTACTGGAAATACACATTGAATACATATTGATCAGGAAGTCGCAGTATTGTATTTCAGTTCATGGAAGTACTTCCATGCCTAGTTATGGGTGGTTAATACTGTACTGGCTTAGGCCTATTTCTGTGGTATTAAATATTTATGTGGGGCAAGTGAGTTTTGCACATAAAGCAAAATTTCTTTAACCTTGAGAGCAAGATGTAAATTGTAAAGCAGGATTCTCTTTCAGAATAAGTTGTAATTTTGTGAACTATCTCCTGAAGCTAGATTAGTGAGACTTACAAACTTTCAGTTCTTCATTTTTGAAATTTGGGAACTTTCAGTGTAGGATTTGCCTACCTAAAAGAAGCAAGGACCCTTCAGATGCCTTTTTTTTCATTTGATAGCCCTGAGAGCACTGGCAGGATGCAGTAAAACTGTGTTGCATCAGTTTGTGAATCAGTGCCCCTGCAATGTAGAGACCAACATTTGTATTGATACCCATATACTTCACAAATTTATGTGACATTCCTATTCTTTGGGAGTGTTGCTAATCAAAATAAATTCTAATTTGTTCCATCAATGGGAGGGTCAAACAGCCCTCTCCTCCAACAGACCCCCCCCCCCTCTTAACTGGTTAATCAGATATTTTGATTACATTATGTCAGCAGTTTGTGCAAGATGGCAAATATTTCTAGGGATAAGGGGGCAAGTTTCCATTCCCCTAATTAACTCACCCCATTTTCCCTGCAATAATCGTTAGCTTTTCTCAGATTCTTTCACTGGGCTTTGAACTTTACTGAACCTTCAGATGTAGGAAGTCAAAAGGCATTTAAAGACTCCTATCTTTGGCCAGGTAGATTTTAGTATAAAAGGACTTAAAAAGTATTAATGGATAGATCAGCAACTACTCTGTCAGGAAGACTATTCCAGATATTCTTAACCCTATGACTAAAGAAAAATTTTACAGAAATCCAGTCTAGCTGAACTGATGTTTGCCGATTTGAACCTGTGGCTTCAATTTGAACCTGTGGAATCAAATTGTACAATTGTACATTGAACCTGTGGCTTTAGGGGTGGCGTAGGAGTTGTTTACTCCCCTTTCATACATGCCAATAAAGTACTGTGTATGTACCTAGTTCAAACACCTTCTAGTGTGTAACCATGCATTTCCATCATGGAATTTGTACCATGGTTTGTTACATGCTCCTAGCAAACCCTGTTAATTCCTTCTTTTGCTTCTGTCTTTGTGGCTGTCATTTGTAGACAAGTGTCAGTAATTCTCCTTCAAATGGAAGGAAGTCTTTTGTGTTTGGATGACTAATCCTTTGCTTGACTGATTTTTGCTGTTACAGTGTTCTTTCTATTGTGACTATTCTCTTTGATAGTGTATAATTATTTCTGTGGTGTGGGGGCTTACTGATCAAAGAACTATTCTGTTCTTTGATGTAAAATAAATTGAGTAGTTAATTGAATCACAAGAAGTTTGTGTCATTGACTGAAAACTACACAAACTTCTGACGGTTCAAGTTGGCCTTTATTGTCAACACAGAGTTAAAACATCAGTTTGATTTGTAGAATAATGCCAGTGACAGTGACTGTCATCTCATATAGTATGTGCAAGAAATTCTCTGGCTGAATATACAATGTTGCATTTTGATTTCCTTGTGCAGTATGAACGTAAAATATCTCATCTGGAACTTTTTACTTTCATAAATTTGCTTTGTAGTGAAATATTTTAAATAGCCAAACATAGTGGACAAGAAGTGGTAATTAAATCTCTCAAGTACAGTATATTAACTGCAGACCCCCCAACCCCCCTCCCCCCCCCCCCGGTATAAGCATTCTTTTTTCCCCTCTACTATTTGTAATTGGAACACACTTTGAGATAATGTAGTAGATGCACAGAATCTGGACATTTTCAGGAATTGCCTGGCATGTTGCTAGCCCTCTCTCAAGTTCCTGTTGCATCTATGCCCAATGGGTTACTGCATCATACTGATGACGATGATGATGTTGAAAGCATTTGAGTCATTTTGGTGTGATGAAAGCAGGCTTCAAAGTGATCCTATATTTCCTATAATTTCCTATATATTTCAAAAAATCCTATATTTCCTGTAATTGTATGATTTTGGGCTTGTTTTCCTATTTTCTGGTATATTTTTCTGATCTTGCTAAAAGAAAATTTTCTGTGGTGTTCTGGAGTGAAATTTTCAGATGGATTCTTTTTCCAAGATAATTGTCTTAGACTTAAAGTGGCTTAGTCAAACAGGTAGTAGTGTATAGATGCCAAGTATTTTAATTAGATGCAAGCACATCTGAAATATTCTCTTATGAATCTGCATTGGGCACTAATAAGCTCATGTTTCATCAACCATAAATGTGCCACTCTCACACCTTTGGTTTTAAGCACTCTATGATTTTGTCTCTGAGGTAGTATTAGTGGTATTGTCAAGGGGGTGGATGAAACCCCTGTGCCTGGCATCCCCTGTGGTCATGCAGTCCACATTTTAAATCCTTGTACCTTCCCTTTGCAAGCACAGATAGCTGGGGTGTGATATAATTAATTCTTAAACTCAAAATATTGAAGGGCAGTCAGTGGTTCTTAATACCAATTATTTTCTCTGCCATCTTCTATCTTTCCTCAAACTGACTTACTAGCCATTAGTTGAGTTGATTGTTCAAACTACTGTATGTTACAATTTTCCCCTAAAGATCAAGAACTTAGTACTTTGAGAAAATTAAGAGCCTCACTCTAATATTTACAATTTTACAATATGCAGATCTCTAAGGAGGTTTTCCTAAACTCCACTAGAGGCTCTATGGCATGCCCCTGGATTTCATGTCAATTTATCCAACAGACCAAAGTGGAAAATCTGATCAAAGTATGGGTCTGGTGCTGCAGCGCCCATCATTGGTGGCAATTGGGGTCACTTACCAAGTTGTCCTTTCCCCAATTTTGTCATGTAATTTCCTCAAGTGAGATTTTAGATGTTAAGTATGTTAATGCACAGACATTTTTGCATACTATAGGCATCTTGCAGTGACTGGCATCTTGACATGTAGACTATACTGTCCTGCCAAGTTGTACAGATTCAAAGTGAGCAGTGGCCTTTTTAGGGGGCATTGGGCCATATGCCCCATCCCCTTGTTGATGCTGTTTTTTTTTTAAGTTTAATAACCTAAAATATGTTAATTTTTGAAAACAAAGTGTACTTCAAAAGATAACATATTTAGCACCAGATTGCATGTAAGGACACCCAATCATTCAAAAAATTTTCAAAGGGGAGGGGGACACCCCCTCCCCTTAGACCCCTCCTCCATACTGGCAGTCACAGAACATACTACATGCCACCCATGAGACAGTTCTGGCTACAGATACTGAAAGAGAGTTTAAAGGTATTCATAACAACAATACAGTTGCCATAGGCCTACGTGATCTTATATGGTGTCACCCATACAGTTTCTCACACTATCAGAGATAAATTATTGCAGCAATACAGTGTAAAGTTTGTAGCAAAATTGTAATAAGAGCTTATTTCCTGCAATTAAAGCAGCAGAAACTTCAAAAATTTTCTCAACTCAACCCCATTGTTATTGGAGCTGAGGTGAATTGTGTTTGTGTACTTAATATGGAAATAAGCAGGGTTGTAGCTACGGTGGGCGGCGCCGGGCGGGCCCGCCCGGGACTGGTTATTTGCGCCCAGTATTCAAGATCAATTAGAGCCTAACCGCCCGGCATTCACTTGCGAAAAATACCTCTGTTTCGTTGTTCGAAAGAGGCGGTCTTTCGACTGAATGCGGCCATTATTTATAACCAAAAATTGCCCAACTTTGCAAGTTTTCCATAGCAATCCTAGCATGCGTTATCCTAGTCCTTGACCATGACTTCATGCTATTTACACTAAATTCCTTTACTCGCGTGATACGGAGTAGACCTAGGACCAGGTTATACCGTGAACGCAGTACATACATGTACACACGGTCCTGTGCATGAAAGGACATTGCTAGCATCCTAAAGGCTCATAGTCTATTATACTGTACTACATGCACACTAGTTCACCAGCACGAATGTGTTGTATAGTGTCACCTAGAAAAGAAAATGGTGCAATGTTGGGGTACAACATTGCACCATTTTCGTGAAGTTACATGCATAGTATTATCTCACACATGATGGCCTAGCTAGCCCGCCGTTCGAATTTTACGAATAGTTAACAGTGATATCTACGTAAATGAACGTTGACAAGACTGTGTGGAAAGCAATGTATCGTTTATAGTACAGCACACACTTGTTCTATGATGTGGGAGCTCTAACGGAGGATTTGTTCGATCTGTACATACAGCGAATGCTTTCCTGGCGGCCTGCATCGGTTGGCTTATGTACAGTACGAAGCCCCGCATGCTCGGTGCAAGTAAATTATGTTCTGAGTTTTGAACTGAAAAGAGTATCAGCACACTTGAAATCCACTTGTCTTATACCATACATTTTATTAAGTTATTTTAACAATTTTGTCATGATTTAAAGTAAAACATAGAGAAGTTCATGACGAGGGTAACATCAAAAGTCCTGGGTTTTACCATATTGAAAGCCTTACGTATTAGGAGGACACAAAACACAAGATACAGGTAGGTGTTTTGTCATTTACTTATTATTTTTTTTAAAGTACAAACACTTACTACCTCTAGAGGTTTACTTTTACACTCTGAAAATGCTAAAACCAAGGAGCTTCCGGGGGCTCTGTTCCCTGGACCCCCGCCGGGGCATTGCCCTGGACCCCACCGAAGAGGTGCTCGCTCCGCTCGCTCCAGTACTCCTAGAGCCCACCACTAAAATTGGGCTAGCTACAACCCTGGAAATAAGCAACAGTTCATTATCCACATTAACTACCCATCCATTTTAAAAGCGTTATCATATATACTTGAGTTAAATTCTGTGTTCACAGCTTCTGATATTGCAACTTTTGCTGCCTCTATGGGATGCACTAACAATAAAATGCATGGACACTTCATTCCAGGGTCAAAATATGCAAATTCACTACAGTCTGGGGATTTACCCTTGCCCTTCCAGCAAAGTAAATAATGTCAAAGATGTATATAAGATTGCAAAACACCTTATGGGGCAAGACCGTGTTCCTCCGCTACCTAAGTTTTCTTTTGCTAATGAACTATCACAACGGTTCTGTGACTTTTTTATCACTAAGAAAACAGATATAAGAAATGAATTTGTTCATGAACCACATCCACCCCACTCACATGATAATAACGTGAACGTTGTTACACCAATGACAATTTTCGAACCCGTCACTTGCCTTGAGGTTCAATCTATTGTAATGAAGTCTTCTAATAAGTCTTGTGAACTCGATTTAATTCCCACGTGGCTTCTTAAAGAGTGTTTAGATGACCTTCTTCCATTGCTCACCGATATTATCCATGCATCCATTATCAAAGGTGTGGTTCCCTCCATTTTTAAGGAAGCACATGTCAAGCCAATTCTGAAGAAGCCTGGCCTTGATCCTGAGGTTTTTAAAAATTTTCTGCCAGTGTCTAATCTATCTTTCATCTCCAAACTTCTGGAGAAGGTTATGGATTTACGTCTTGAACAACACCTACAAAGCAATGCCCTTCATGAACATCTCCAGTCAGTGTACAGAAAATCTCACTCAACTGAAACTGCGCTGATTAAGGTAAAGAATGACATCACGGAATCAATGGACAAAGGGCTTGTTTCTGTCTTAGTGATGTTAGATTCATCTGCCGCTTTTGACACCATCGACCATAAGATCTTGTTATCGCGTCTCAAAAATCAGTTTGGAATTAGGGACACTATATTGAAG
The DNA here is from genome assembly GCA_029531755.1 of Holothuria leucospilota. Lineage (NCBI taxonomy): Eukaryota > Metazoa > Echinodermata > Holothuroidea > Aspidochirotida > Holothuriidae > Holothuria > Holothuria leucospilota. The sequence continues at coordinate 25,990,491 of CM055965.1, forward strand.
TGGTTTGAAACCTATCTATCCAATCGATTTCAAAAAGTCAGCGTAAATGGTGAGATTTCTGACCCTGCATTACTAGAGTTTGGTGTTCCACAGGGATCCGTACTTGCCCTAAGCTATATACTATGTACACTAAACCTATGGGAGCCATCATTAAGAGTCATAATTTGGACTACCACTTTTATGCGGATTATACACAAATTTACGTGTCATTCAACCCTTTGAATGTGTCTGCTACTAGATCTGTTATAGAAAATATTGAATGTTGCATTTCTGATATCAATTTGTGGATGACTAGCAATAAACTTAAACTAAATGGTGACAAGACTGAAGTAAGGCTATTTGCATCAAGTCATAATTTAAGAAAATTTCGTAATGTTTCCTTAGTGGCTGACGAAGTTTTGATTAATTCTGTCTCTGAAGTTGAAACACTTGGTGTGTATCTAGATTCTTCTCTTAATATGGATACTCATGTAAACCACATTTATAAACAAGCATACTTTCAACTTCGAAATATCGGTCAAATACGTCGTTACCTTACTAAGAATGCAACGGTCTCACTTATTAGTGGTCTTGTTACTTCAAAATCGGACTATTGTAATTCGTTAATGTATGGTTTGTCAGAAGCCCAATTACGGAAACTTCAGCGCGTGCAGAACACAGCGGCATGCATAATTTCCAGGAGTTCGAAATTTGACAACATCACTCCCCTCCTTCGACAACTTCATTGGCTACCTATAAAAGCTCGTTTTCATTACAAGATCCTGCTCCTTACCTTTAAGACCCTTCATGGCTTGACCCCCTCTTACTTGAGGGAACTCCTCAAAGACCATCACTCTGACAGAGCCGTACGGTCTCAGTATACTGCAATGCTTACTGCTCCACGCATTAGAACAAAAATTGGAGAAAAAAGTTTTTCCTGGGCTGCCCCATATCTGTGGAATAATCTCCCGACATCAATTCGTAACATCAAGTCCCTAGAAGTTTTCAAACGTACTATCAAGACTCACCTTTTTCTGCATTACCTGTGTAATTAATTTCCGTTTGACCTATTTTCATTTTATGACCTATTTTATTTTTATTTACACGTTTTATCTTTTTCTGCTTGGCTCGTTTGTTTTAGTTCGTTTACTGTAATTTTTAGGGTTCTTTCTTTTTTCGCTCCTTTTTTATTTTTCTTTTATTCTTTAAATTTTATACTCCTTTTAATTTGTTTCTTTTTGCTTGTTTTGTTTGTAAAGTGCTTGTGAGCAGACTTCTTGTTTTGTATTGAGCACTTAAAATATGCGGTATAATAATAATAATAATAATAATAATAATAATAATAATAATAATAATAATAATAATAATAATAATAATAATAATAATAATAATAATAATAATAATAATAATAATAATAATAATAATAATAATAATAATAATAATAATAATAATAATAATAATAATAATAATAATAATAATAATAATAATAATAATAATAATAATAATAATAATAATAATAATAATATAATAATAATAATAATAATAATAATAATAATAATAATAATAATAATAATAATAATAATAATAATAATAATAATAATAATAATAATAATAATAATAATAATAATAATAATAATAATAATAATAATAATAATAATAATAATAATAATAATAATAATAATAATAATAATAATAATAATAATAATAATAATAATAATAATAATAATAATAATAATAATAATAATAATAATAATAATAATAATAATAATAATAATAATAATAATAATAATAATAATAATAATAATAATAATAATAATAATAATAATAATAATAATAATAATAATAATAATAATAATAATAATAATAATAATAATAATAATAAAAAAGTACTTAGGTGGTTTCCTAGATTCCATTTTGATGGAAGAACCATACTGTTCTGCTACTTTGCCCACCCTTGTGATACTGTTAATCACATTTCTATCATTTGAACAGTATTTCTGTTAGGTACAGTATTTGCCCCATCCACAACTTTGAGGAACTTGAAGATGATTATGACCGTATTCCTATATTTACTCTTTATTTTCCTGGAAAAATACTATAAAATCCTATATATTCATCAATATCCTTCCTATAAAATCTCCTATATTTTTGTGATGGACCACTTTGAAGCCTGTGAAAGCAACTGTAAATGACTTCTGAAGCTTAGGAAACATGTGCATATCTATCAGGTTAGAAATATAATAACCCCAAATAAGGTCAGTAAGGGTGTGAGATAAATACTCGGGAGGGGGTGTGGAAATGCAGGAGGAATGGAAGGCCATGGTTCCCCAATAATGGGCAGGGGGAGGGGGCAAACAACAGAATTTCATAAAAGTATGGCTGATATCTGTGAGTATGAGATGTCATTGCAATAACTCGAAATTATCGTGGTGAAGCTGTTTCCACCTTATACCAAACATGCACCCAGAGAGATTAGTCAGTTAAACACACAAAGACAAATATATATGTATATGTATGTACATGAATTCATTATTTGTATACATCTAATTATATGTAACATACATGCTAGCATCTATCCGTGTTACTGTAGCTTTCCTTTACTGTCATTGCCCAACACCCAGTGCCTCATTTTATGACAATATACAGTGGCATATCCAGTGGGGGAACAGAGTAATTCTCCCCCACCCCCCAAGAATGTGTATTTCTGGAATGAGGTTTTCTGAAGTAAGATTCACTTTTACTTTATTCTTATACTTGAATTTTGCATATATACTTTTGCTTTTTAAAAATTTGCTACACCATATGAGGACATATGTTTGCATCAACAATTTCAAATATTGTCCACCCAGAACAAATCTGCAGTATTCAAGAATGGATGCAAAATAGAAAAGCACTGCATAAGCAGCAGGGCCATCTCAACAGCATCATAGTCCCATAGACAGGGACGAACCAGTACATTGGGGCCCTTGCCTACACAAACACTAGCAAAAATATTAATATTGTAAATGGTTGTTAAGTAGCACATGAGATGTGTGCACATGCATTCATGTGTGGTTGCAGAAGTAACCCTGATACTTCACGAGAGGTGAATAGCAATGTCCAGTTGTTATCGTAATAATATTAAGCAGGAGTATGATTCATAATCTTTAGTAAAACCAGGGAGTTACTCCCTGTCAGAGCATGCTAAATGTGCATTTTTCAGTACCAAAGAGGGCTGGAAATAAGACCGTCATACGTCAAGGCCATTTTCATATTAGCTTTAAGGGCACATTTATGCATCTCAAAGGACACCAAGGACAAACAGAAAATTTTGTGTTATCTGATATATGGTTGTTTTTTGTTAGATAGCAAGGAGGCCAAGGTGGCCTTGAAAAGTATGTCATTTGTAGAGTCGTAAGGCCATTGTCAAAGTGTTTAGGCCATGGCTTCTGTGGCCTTCATCCAGACCTGACCAATATTCGCAGTTCAGTATTTATTTATAAGCAGCAAGTCACAACATGTGTAGATTACAGGGGTCGAAACTGAATTTTCTTGCCGCTGTTCCACTTAACAGCGCTTTTTCCAAAACTACTGTTCCGGATCAGATTTTACTGTTCTGAAGTACCATGGCATACATAGGGTTCGTGCACACGTACAGAGGTACAAATTGCTGTTTAATGCATTCAAGTTGCATGACTGCCCGACTGGACCAAAATGTGGGGTGGGAGGCGTGAATTTTCAAATTCAGTGGGGATTAACCAGTGGGATGTCCTGATTTTCTTTTTGTTCATGTTTTCTTAAGCATAAGTTTATTGTTAGTATATAATCTTCTATTCAGTGTCCCGAGACTGGACGAAAAATGCTCAGAATTGATGCAGAACACAGCAGGCAAGGCAAGTGGGATTCGAGTGATGGCAAAAAAAGTTACACTGTATTGCAGTTTATTGCTATAGCTAAGCAATGAGTGGGCTCTCCAACATACTGTATGGGAGTGCACATACTGATGCTATTTTCTCGCGGCAGATTTACGTGAAATAGTCGTCTTATCCTTTGCCACAACGTTGCTTCAGTATGCGCGTTTCCACAATAGAGGTTTACCATGCAGCATAGGGAAATAACACATGCAAGTGTAACCAGCTTCAGTTGATCACGGCTGGAATGAGATTGCATTTCATACTTAAGCCAAAATTTACAGGGATTTCTTATATTGACGGTGTGATTACTTTATCAGAGATAAGGATGTGTGTGTATTCATACATCTGCAATTTGCATCTTGTGGGAAATCACTGTTCCACGGAACAGTGGCTTTCAAAAGTTGCTGTTCTGGCACTAAAACTACTGTTCTCAAAACAGCGGAACAGCAGGAATTTCGACACCTGAGATAGCACATATGGTCTTGTTCCCCAACCCAGAGCAACTACCATAAGATGGCCCTGCTATACAGACAGTTAAAGTTAAATCATAAAGTGCTTGAATCATGTATTTATCACAGTTTAGCAGGATTAATAATCAGCAGTGTTCCAATTCAGGCTGAGTTTATACCATGGTTCTGCAAATGTGTAAGCTTGCTAGCCTAGGGCTAGTTCAAATTACACTTGGGCTAGTCACATTTTGTAAATTAAAGCCCCTTGGGCTATTTCAACAAACGCTACAGCACTAGTGGTATATTTGCTTTTTACCATTCTTTTAGGATGGGTACAGATATCCGTCAGATATATAGTTTAACAAATTTGTCAGATGTTCTGCAGACTTGAAATAAACCTTCAGAAATTTTGCACCACGGTTTACACTGTGGAGTTTGCATGATAAATGCATCAGTTTATTTTCTTTACGTGTACATAATGCACTTTACGACATACTTCTTTGTTGTCGTAGTCATATCACACGTAGAGTGAAAGAATTCTTTTTTGATGTGGCAAACAGTGTTGGTTTGTAAAATATTCTGATAATACACAGAGAAGTGCCTCGTACCTATCCCAAGATGTTTAACAATAGGAGAGCTGATTATCATTTAAAAGTGTTTCAGTAAAGTTAACAAGTGGAAGTGTTTGCTAATAGTATTTTGTTTGCACATTCATGCTGGTTAAAGTCTAAGAGGGTTTGACATGAAAAAGGTTTAGAGTATTAGCTTAGAGTAGTTGAAGCATCTCATGATGGAAGAACTAACAACTATGAATTGTGGGGTAGAAATCTGGATGTAAAGATTAGATGAACCACAGACCACAGACAGTCGGATAAAAGGACTGGATAATATTAACCCCATATACCGCCCCAAAAAAATTGACATTGAATTTTCCAAGTCTGGCACTCATGTTTGTTGGTGGGGATTGGGGAGGGGTAGATTGCCCTTGAGAGAGAGACTCCTGTTTATGAAATTTTTGCTTATGCAAAGTGGCTTGGATGAAGAATCATGCTATCTTTGGAGCAAGGAGGTAGAAGTAATCAGGGGGTAGCTATCCCCACTAGCCTGTGGAAGAAGCCCTGACATTGGCAAATTCCATAGCTCCATTGCCTTCAAAATATTATTTCTTACATCATTCAGGGTATAAAGATCCATCTTTCATGATACTGTGTAATGCCTCTCTCTGGTTGCTTTTATATTAGACCCGGATCAAACATCATCTTATCAGGATATTTTCCATCTAGCCATAACATGCTTGTCTCATACTCTGATCTCTCTCAAGTGTGCCCACTTCATGTTGTTGCTATAAACAAACATTGCCAGTTTAATGCAATAGAAAAAGAAAATGTCATTGAGTCACTGTTTACCCTAGAGAATTTACACTACAAGCTTTGATCTCCTGTTCAGGTTCAGATCCACCCCTCCCCCTTGCCAGATTAAACTGGGAGGATCAGATCTGGATCTGATCTGCTTTACACTACGAATTATATCTGGAGCATTGAATCTGACTTTGAGCAGAAAATCATACCCGGATCTGGGGTAAAAACCACCCTCTGTTTGCAGAACGTTCAACCGTCAAGCATGTGTATCGCAATAGTGCTGTTGTGCACCCATACCTTTGTGCACACAAGGCAAATAGTTGTCTCATTAGTCCTCACACCCCTCTCCCCCTCCTGAAAGTCCTGGCTGGGCACCTGATTGTTATTACTGGAAGAATCATGGTTATTACTGTAAGAATCATGTATGACATTTAACTCCTAGCCTAGTAGTTGATGTACACTTTACACTTGGATCATTGCTCACCTTTGCAATATTCCAAGATTGGTTTCAAGGAGAACAGCATCAACCTATTTGGTTTTGACAGTGTATGTGTCCATCATTCATGTGAACTTGTCTTATTATCATGTCAGCTTTAAAGCACTGTGACAATAATGCGAGTGGTAATCATAGATAAGTGCCATATTTGGGATTAGTTAAACATGAAGTGATGGTATATCTCAAGTTTGATATATTTATGTGCATTTTATGATACATCAAACTTTAGATCAAGCATAGCTCTTTTTGCATAGGGCTCTGGTCTGACATATCCTCCATCATTTGAAGTAAAGTGAGGTTTAATGTGAAAGTTTGGCAACAACATTGTAAGTAGGGTAATTTACTAACTGTAGCATTGAGTTAATATTGAAATACAGGGCAGGGATACCGCCAGAAATGCAAAAAAAGGGGGGGGGGATTAACTGCTCCTAAACCCCTAGTGCAAATTGATGCTTTCGCTGGCTAAAGTTACAAGTGGGTTCAGGGGGACAAAAGCTTGCTTCAAGACCCCCCTGTAAGGTGCATTTTGAAGGGTTTTAAAGGCCATTTACTTATGAAAGTCCAAACACTGCTGCAAAGGTGTCCTCTCCCTAAGTATAAAGAAAAAAAAATTTTTTATGGAAGTGAAAAGGGGGGGATTTTACCCACCTTCTTCTGGAAAAGGGGGGGGGGACAAATCCCCCCTTTCTCCCCTTTGGCAGAAACCCTGCAAGGTTCAATTTTGCCAGACAATAGTAGTTATTGAGTAAGGAACAAGTCATTTTCACTCAAGAAAAGTTTGATTGACAGGTCTTACTGTTTCTACTGCTAAAAGAAGGATTTAGGTTTACATTTAACTTTGATGTGTTAAAAGGGTGCTAAATATGAGCATTCTGGGTGAAATATGCATTCCTTTCTCTTAATTTTACTGTATGTTTTGTATTGTGAGGCATGGGAATGTTACATGGGAAGGACAGACTCCCATGGATTTCATTGTCAAAGCAATAAAATTGAAAAGCGAAAATGAACCGTTGTTTATCAGTTGATGTGATTAACTGATGCATTGCCCTGATTGCTTCAAGTTCACTTTAGGTAGCAAAGTGTGGTTAATCCGTCTGCTCATATTTCAAGAACCACACATAGGTAGGGAATTTTTGCAAGAATCCTAAGATTTGGTTTCTCTTTCACATGTCAAAAATTAACTTTTGCTATTAAACCCTCCCCTTTAATCGTGCTCACCAACCGTAACCCAGAAGAAGGACTGTGGTTGTTGTTACACATTTTGTCTTTGAAATAAGTGTGGTAACTGACAAGAGCAAATATCTGAACAAAAGTCCACCCAAGACCTTTGGATTGATCTCTGTTTATAGTGTCAGTAAGATTTTAAGATTTTAGTTGGATTTTGGTTTGAAATATGTTGATGTGTGAAATATTTCCCACATTCTCCTTACATTTCTGGACCAGTGTGAAATAAATTGAAGGAAAACGTTTGGAAGAGCTCTGTCACTTAGCTTGATAGATGGTAAATTTGATGCGACAAACAACAAAACAGAAAGTGATAATATATTTTAGCTTTATACTATTTCAGAAGTATCTGGAATCTACTCAATCAAAATGGCACATGTGTGTCTGGATGTCTTTGTAGGCCTACAGTATCTAACCTCTGGTTGTAAACATGACATCTGACAAGAGATAGGAAGCACAGAGTGTATATTTGACATGGGGATGGTTCATATTGAGTACAAGATCAGGAAACTTGATGAGGGCTGAAGGTTAAGTAGGAATGGAACAGCAGAAGTCAGCATATTAAAAACCCTGATAAAATGATGATGCCTAAGTGAAAACTTCCCATACCCATACTTGGATCATGGAAGCTTTATACTCAGAGAAATAATCTTCACTGACTAAGGTAGTTGTGTGGATGTACATACACCTCCACCATTTTGTTTTTGATGGAGGTAGAGGCTCAAACATTTCAGTGAATTCAATGTCTCAAGAAATGGTATAAAGCTATTGTGACAGTTATTTGGAAAAGATTTTAAAGTTCTAAATATCACAAAAACTGGTGGTATAAAAATTGCATTACAGATTTTTAATTGTGTCAGTTCCTTAAAATGTGGCACACACTTTCTCAATATATTCTAGTTGGTTTGCATATGTTTGCATGATTGGGTTTTTAAATACTTGTGTTGGTATATCAATGTGCCTGGAAAAAGGAGAAAACTTCAAAAAAATGCATTTAACAGCCCTGATTGTAGTCGGCCATGATGGAATAATTGAAATTGAATGGGTCACATTCAAAGCTGTGAATGTGCTTGAATACAGTTTCATATAAACATGATTATTGTGAAGTGCTTGGATTTTATGTGTAAATTAATTTTATTTGTAAAATAAATACTATCTAAGAAAATATTTTAGAATTTTTTATTCATGTTCAGCATTTTCTGAAAGCTAAAGAAAATAGTTGACAAGACAGGTATGGAACTCTAGATTTTCTTGTACTTGAGAAAATGTTTTGGTCCTTGAAAAGTGCTTGCTTTTCAGAAAAGCTCCTGAACCCTAATGAAAGCATTAGGTACTGGCAGTTAATGTATCTCAAGGAGGCTTGTACCATCAGGTTATGTCATCACTGATTCTTTGTCTAGTAATCATTGTTTACTTGTCTGAGATTAACTAATTATAGAACTATTGGTAAACATCTCAGACCTGTGGTCTTCGAACGGAGGAGTGATGTGTAGTACAGTCCCATACTTAATGGGATTGGTGGTACTATACCTGGCAACATAGTTATTTATACATTGTAAAGCACACCATAAGGCTTTGAACATTGCAACCAAGCTTGTAGCCATTTAGGGTGTCAGTTGTTGAATTTGGCAGAGAGACCTTCCCGGGGGTGAGATATTTTCAAGTGGGGAAACACATGTTCGGATGTGTTTAACAATAATTTTTTGTTTTCAACCACTTTCTTGGGCATACTTTTTCTGTGGGGCTGCCTTCCCCCCCCCTCCCCATTTTGATTATAGGCTTGAATGCCATTCTACAAGATTGTCATAAACAACTTTTGAATTGTCATCACAAGCAATATTTTTTCATGTCACAGACATCACACAGAGTTACCAAACCACATTTTTCACTGCCGTCTTCAGTAAGTTTCACAGAAAAAAATTCAATTGGCATTGAAATTTCAATTTCGCAGTGAATGTAGGATCCTAAAGTACATAAATAAAACCAGATTTGTGCCAGTCCAAGGCAAAGTTGGTAACCCTGCTGTGATGAGCCTTTTTTTGTCTAGCATATGAAATTCCCCCAGCCCCTTCCTCCCCAGTTTACATGCAATGTTCCCGACACTCCAGCAATAAACTTCCTTTAAAGGTCACAGATATGCTTTGAAGTATTACCTTAATTATCTAAACCTCTTTTCATTTGTCTTATAAAATTTTTCATGTTTCACAACAAAATAATGCATATCAATGTTAAACCAAGAAGGAGGCATGGGTGACTCCAATATATTTGGGTTGGGGTACCCGTGGTCCTACTAGTCTCAACTCAGAATGATGTTAGTGACATCATAGGTGACACAGGAACATACTCTTCAGTAACTGTCAACTATTAACTGTTAACCTATTAACAAGTATTAAAATGGCAGAAGGTGAATAGCGTGTACATTCCCCTACTACTGCTACAGCGGATATCTGATTTCACTCACCTGAGAGAAATAGCCTAGTGGAATCAATCCCAGTTAAACAAAAGTTTTTTAGTCCCACCAAGGAGGTGCAACCTGATCACTGCTCAGTGTGGCCAAGGAACTTGTGTGAATGGCAGGGGGGGGGGGGGGGGGCGGGCACGGTTGCTCATAGATTGTGCTACATAACATATAAACTCAAGTGACACTCGGCCAGCCTGGGTGTATAATTAGTGCCTTGAGTAATTACTGTTCAAGTTTGAAAAGTTGTAACCCACAGATCCCCATACATTGCTCGGTTCTGCTGTTTGCTGTAAGTTACTATTAATACACTATGTAGGCTTTTCAACAGGTGAGGTGCATTGACCTGACAACTTGGGAGAATCATAGTGACCAACTAAAGAGGGAACTTGGATAGAGAGAAAGATGAAAAGAGCCAGTTGTTAAAATACTTCATTAAAACTTGGGGAAAAACACAAATAGAAACTCCCAAATATGATTTTGGGCATATGTATTTGACAGTATTGAAAACTACCAAGGAGTGGTGATCCCAAGGAAAGTTAAGTTCTTGTGAACATGACTCCTGGCCAGGAGTCATGACTCTGGTTGTGTGTTACCTCCCAAGCCTACCAAGGAGGTATCATGAATTAAGTTGAGTGAGTCGGGTAATTGTCACATGATTAAGAGAGCCATCCTAGTCTTTTACTTCAAACTGGTTCAGAGGATGACTCATTTGCTCTTTAATACACAGTCCTGGCAAAGTCCAATTTTTCAGGTTTGCATGTACAGATTCAGTGTACTGTATGAGTTCTACGTAAATGCTTCCTTAAGTACAACTGCTGTTTAAGATTGTAAGCTACCCTGAAGCACTTTGCCATTTTGGTTTATATATGATACTAGTTGTATTAAAAAGCAATAAGCTGCCCCTGAAAATGTGTTTAGTGGTTATCATCGAAAACAACTTGTAGTAAGAAGGTAACTTGAGAACAAATACTAACTAAAGTACACAAGTCTGATGAAAATCGAACATTGTACAGTGTATGATGTGATGTTTAAATTCTAGGTTATGTAAACTGGTATTGTAGATAATTATATTTGAACTTAAATGCAGACAGACAGACAGACTTCTGGTTCAACTGAACTGCTAAGTAACAGTCTAGATTTGCAGATGTAGTACCTCTCATTTGGGTTAAAGTACAGACTTCTAAGCTCCTGGCAGAAACAAAGGGACAATTGGGATCTGCTGAGGACTTCTCAGATTTTCTGCTCAACCATGGTGAACAAATTGCCATTCATTCAATTTGTCATGCATACGTCTTCTTCACAGTGTGGATTGGCAGTCTTAAAAGTGGGAGGGGCTTGAACGTGTGGATCGCAGCTAGAGCTAGTATTAATGACGTCAAGAGGGATAAACTTTGTACACTTCCCTGTTTATACCATGTGAACCTGCTGTTCTGAAAACTGACATAATAGTCTTTGTCTGATGTTGTAAAATGGTTCAATGAACAAATTAATCGCTATTCTTTTTTGACGATGATATTTTAGTCTTTGCTTAACAAAAGAGTGGGGCTAAAGTCTCCCTTCCCTAACAGTCTCCTCAATGATTTCTTACTTCTGTGGTTCCTCTGTCTCTGAAATGCAGAACTTTGTGGATTGCTATAAGCACATACTGTAATTGACATGTTCGCTTTGTATAATTAGCCAGCAGATTTAGTTTCATCTTACCTGAGAAAATTATTGCCACGTAGCCAGTGAAATGGACAAAATGTGCTTCTCTTCTAAAGCTTTCATCCTGAACACCATCAAAATAAAAGATTCAACATTAGCCTGGAAAATATCATTAAATATATACACCAGCTTTGATAATCAAGTATTATATTCTGACATTTTAAACTTTACTCAGTAAATTTACAAGATTATTATGCAGTCATTTGGCATTCACCTGCTCATTTGAAAGCAATTACCAACCCGTAAGATTACATCCATCAATGAATTATGGTGAATTGAACCTTGAACAGCTATTTCGTGTTCTAGTTTTTAGAAGCCACACAAGTATATAATAATGTGTACAAGTATATTTTCTGCCACCTACTTGAAGTACAAATAATGAAGGGTGTATTAACCATATATTGCTACAAGACTTAAAGGGACTATAGCTTCACTCCTAACATATTTAAGAATATGATCATATCTCTAAATACAATTGGTAATTGCACTTTGATTGAGATTATTAATTCAAACAATAGGTTCACTCTAGTTGAACAATGATGACTTGTGCAGTCAGTCATGTTCCCAATTAAAATCACACAAAGTACTTTGAGGCTAGGGCCTTGAGCAATTTAAGCTCCTTGAAAGCTATATTGTAGTGTGTCTGGTAGGGTGTACTAGACAGGTGTTTTTTGGAGGAGGGGCTAGAAGTAAACTTAGTAGCAAGAATTTTTACTCTAGTGGGATGCGATTGTAGAGCCTTCAGGCTTTTTTCCTTATTTCCTCAACTCCAATCAAAATGAAATTACAGAAAGCATGTAAATGTTCAAATTTAGCTATTTGTGTTTATTATATGCCTCAGCAAAATGTATACAAGCTCTGGCCAACTCAATATTAACATCTGGCTGTGCCGCTGCTATTCCCTGTGTTCTTATTGTTGCATTACGGTGAGGGCCAATCACATTATGAAGGCTTCGGGGATGTTACAACAGATCAGATGAAAATAATGTCCGGCAAAAAAGATTAATTGAGCCATCTAATTTATGAAAGACCGGTGGTGACTACACGTTTCCTTTGAGAGGTCTGCACCATGAGTGAGGAGGTTGCAGCTTGGGCCTTCCAAGTCTTGTGTGCCTCATGGCTCTATGGTAATCCTAAAGGAGGGATTGCAGTCCCTTGATTGGCCAAGAGTTGAGATGCACTAAGGATATAAATATTTATTAATAAGATGATATCATTTGACCAATCAGGAGGTGCCAAGGGGGTGGAATTGACTGCATGAAGTTGAGCTGGGAGTAGCCTTCAGCATGGTTTGGAGAGCTTGCATGTACACCAAACATGTTACAGGAAATCGACTTCCAGGTACAGGATGCATGAGAATTAATTTTAGACAAACAAGACTGCGTAGTGTAATCAGTGAATTAGAAACACATAGTATGTGCTGAATACTATTCACCATTATTTATTACTAGATTTAATGTATAAATTCATCAGTGTAGAGGATATTACTTTAAGTTTACCTAATGTACAGTATAAAATTTCAGAAATTGAGGGTATATGGCACAGAGTTTGAAAAATTAATCCCATTGATTTGACTCCCATCTTCACAGGACATTTTTGGGTTTATATATAATATTGAAGTTGTTCACTCAATTTAAAATTGTAGATTGTGTAATAATATGCCAGTTCATGCTTTTGTTACTTCTAGGCATGACTTCCACAACTCCTTGCTTTATGGTCTGTCAGATTTATGCTTAAGAATCTTCAAAAAGCTCAAAACTCGGTTAGCTTGTATTCTCAAAAGGAAGAGGAGACTCTGCCACACAGCCCTGCTTATAAAGGAATTTCACTGGCTTCCTGTTAGTGAGAGAATCAAATTTAAAGTCCTACTGCTCACTTTTCATGCTCAGTATCTAGAACAACCTGTTTATATCTCTCATCTACTGTCTCCCTATGCTCCACCTTGTGGTCTTCGTTCCTCTGGCAAGGCCTACCTGTCTCTTCCCAATTCATGGTTAAAAGTTTATGGATACTGATGTTTTGCAATATATGCTCCCTGTTTGTGGAACCAGTAACCAGACCAAAATTGGTTCTGCACTGAAATATCTGCAATAAAACATAAGCTCAAGAGTCGTTTCTATACTTGTTCCATTGATTGTAATTACTAAGGTATCTGCATTAAAGGGCCTAGAGCAGCTACACTTTTTCCCTGATTTGGTGCTAGGGCCAATGCATTATTATTGTTATATCACTCTTGTGCTCCTTGGATTACATGATTACAGTCTTCCTTTATTCCCAAAGACCCTGCACCTTGTGCCAATTGTTATAATGACTCAGCTAGATACAATCCTGTTCTCTTTACATTTTATGCAAGAAAAAGGTAATTTGCCCAAGGTCACATTAAGGATTTTATTTTCAAAAGGAAGCAAAAGCAGGTAATACGAGTTTATACAAGAAGGTAATGACAGATTATTGTGTAATCAACTTTTTTTCAAATTAAGAGAATAAATTTCAATATTTTATGTTTCAGCAAGGAAATAAGTTATTACAATAGAAGTTGGACATATGACATTCATTTTCCAACCTCTGGCATAATAAATTCTCATAATTCTAGTACATGTTAAGCCAAGGCGAGCCCTCCCCCTCCTTCAAAAACTTTCTCTGTGTATACAAACTGCTGTTTGAAATGGTTTGAAGGGTTTCTCATGCAACAAACTCAAATGCAGACACCCATCATCCCAAGATGCATGTAAGGTTTTGTTGCAAAGAGAATTCACAATTGGTATTTGCGCTGTGATTGACATGAAAGTGGGAAGATTCAGATGATACACTTCCAAGTATAAACCGTTCTGTTTGGGCAAGGATGTGTGCAGATCACACACAGTAGTGTACACAGCAGAATGTGACCTTGAGGCAATCAAGCTGTAGGGAAGTTTCATGCGTGCAAAAGTCAACTAGCACAGCCAAGTTCTGGAGGGCAAACTCGTTGATGTTAGGTCATGTACTAAAGCAATGTGGTGCTAGGCACAGTGTCCTCCAGAACAACTAGTGTGTCCACTCATTCCCTATATATAAAACTTTACCAGGAGGTGTGCTGAAGACTTTGATTTTTAAAATTGGAAGAGAGCTAGAAGTTTTATTTAGTTTGGAGAATTTTATTGATCAGTTGGATTGAGAAGTTTAGCTTTTTAGCTGCAAGCTAGAGTTTTAATCCAAGCAAGCTGTAGTAAGTAGTACATCTACATGTCATTCTCCTTCTGATAATTGAATATTTTCCTGTTCATAATAATCAAGCATGGTCCAGTGAGAGCTTGCTGAAATGTTACAAAACACCAAGAGAAGAGAACAGCAAGATCAAGGTGACTGATTTTTTGCTGGCACCACTTTAGGGTCATGAGCTTCATGTTACTGTGTTCAAAATTTCAAACTTGCTAGTGTGAGGTAATGTACTGCATCTTGAAGCATGCTAACAATACAGTAGTTCCTGGTGACACAACTACAAATTACAATCACTTTTCAGAAGCCACTTGTAGGTGACTGTAGAGCTTCCCCTTTTTTGAAACCAAATATTGGGATAGGGGAAGGATGTGCTTTGATATTCTGCCCCAGGAAAAGTTTGCTGCTACTGTGTATACCAAAGTAGAGCAGACTTAGCATACATTAGTTTCTAAAACATTTATTTTACCAGGGAGTTGCTATTTGACAAATAGCAACTCCCTGATTTTACCAAAACATTCATTCATGGATTCATCAATTTTTGACACGATGCGTATTTTCCTTTAAAGAGAAATATTGGGTTCATGGTTGAGTATAGTTACAACCATGATTTATGAATACAGAGTAATATGCATGCTAACTAATGTACTGTAGCTAGGTACCTTTTCTTCAAGAAATAGGTTTTTACAAAAGAAATTCAATACTTTGTAGCTCATATTTTTTTCCCCTAGACATTCAAAATTTCACATGATGCAACATTTGTTACTCTTGTATGAATCAGTAACTAATACTTTGGGGAAGAGAAGCTATTTCTGGAGTTAAATATTTATAGAAACTAGTTCGTTGTATGTTGATGAAAGCTGTATTCTATAGATCTGCATCATGCTGTTGCATTATAAATACAATATTTCCCTTCAACTCATCCTGAAATCAGCGAACAATTTCGTAATTAAAGGTAATCTGTTTCATTATATTATTAAAAATGCCTCCCTCTTATAAAGGAGCCTGTGAATTTTTGAGGTGGGCCTACCTAGGCCTAGGCTAGACTTAACCTATAAGCCTGATATTAGGTCACAAGTATAAGGTAAAAATGAGAGACTTTTTCAGACAGTTTGCCCAGTGATCATGTACCAGTCGTATGGTAATTTCTAAAACACTAAGTAATAATCAGCAGGTCACCAAATACAGGAGTGGTCCAGCCCTACTGGTTATACAGTTTGATTACACACATGTAAAGAGTACCCTCAAATAAACATCCCTTATTTCAAAAAAGCAATGCCCTGGGTTTGATGGGGGATGGTAACAAGATGGGAGGTTCACTACACCAAAGATCCTCTTCACCAAAGATCTACTTTGGGTTAGAGGTAGGGTTAGAATACCAGTTAATTACAGAATTAGGTTGAGGATCAGGATAAGAATTAGCTCCAGGTAGGATTAGGGTTAGAATTACTTTTAGAGTTAAGATCATTGGTTTAGTGAGGCTTTGATCTAGTGAACCCTACTCAGTGTGATTATTAAGGAAAATATGGTATATTTTTTCATCTCAATTCGCCTGTCTTGTGAAGTGCAAGTATAATTTAAATATGTCTTGAGTACAAGTACAGTATATCCAATTGTGAGTACAAGTGTTACATGTCATGAATAATAATATAGGATTTTGTATAAACTCTATAGATTGGAAACTTTGAAAAATGTTTTTCAATAGTGTGTGTGTGAGTACAGTTTAGGCTTGGGTGACTCTTTACGTAGCCTCTGTGGCTACGTGTACGGAATCGTATTTCAGATCCGCACATCTTAATCATTTAGGAAGGCAAACTACTCCCAAATAGACCATTTTTTTACATTGCGCAAAATAAAGTAATCCATTTCACTACGCGAACTCCATTGAGCGTATGAATTAAAGGCGGAAGAATCCTGTATTCCGTTAAGTCGCCATTGACGATGTTTTACCATGATCACTCAGCTTCCAAATGTTCAGGTGCAAACAGAATAAAACTCGCAAATATTTTGGAAATTTACAGCAATAGGGCAAATAAATCTGAAAACTTCTGCAACGTTTTTCCACTGATCATATATTTCACAAAAATTATCACAATTAGATGTTGAACATGGCTTGTTGGGAGATGAGACTCGTGATTTTGGCCCGCATGCACTGGCCAACTGAGTTCTAAAAATGTCGTCGTAAGATGTAGTGGCTTACTTGTATTTTTATAGGTCTACCTTTATAGCACGTACTGTGTAACGCACCGTTGACATATATAATTAACTAGACACATCAGACAAACGCACGCTTGTTCTTGACCTGCATAGACCAAAGTATTGTACGGATCTACTTTCGAGACGAGTTGTTCGTTTTGAATTCATTTTCAAATCTCAAAGTTTTTCGTATTCTCATTGTCGCCCCTCGACTTAAACTGAAGGATTTTAAATGCTCAAATGACTCCTTGAAACGTACGGACGGTGGGAATCTATAAAAACAAATTACGATACCAAAATAATGCATAGAAGAGACTGATATATTGAAAAAAAAATATTCGATTTGCAGCTCCGCGCATGCAGGATAGTCTGAATATTTTTAAATTGACCCAATCTCAAGTGGGAATTTTAAATGATGACCAATCGTTAGAAGTGATTCTCTGTCATGTCCGAATACAGACGAAATTTTTTTTTCAGCACTTTGAGAAAGGTATTACCAGCTATTAGTGTCACTGGACAGCTGGAGTTGCAGAAGGTGAGTCGAGTAGCGCTAATTCCAGCAGGAGCAGGCGGGGGATCCGGCCGGGAAGCTGGCAGCGGAAAGCCTGTTTGATTTAGCAACGAGGTATTTAGACACGGGCGATTTTCGTCGGGAAACTTGAAACTTACTAGGCTATATGCTTAATTTTGAGATAATAAATCGGCATGCCGACGTTTATTAAATTGCCAAAAGTTACGACTTTGAGATTTGGAGGGAAAATTGGGGACTTTCCTGCCGCCGTCAGTGTAAAATGAATGATTTCACGTCCATCGTTAAAACAACACAGCGGTATGTGTAAGTAGCCTACCGGGGCACTAGCACTTAGATCATTAGGGTATGTACGGTGGCTCAGTACAGCAAGGGTGAGGAACCTCCGGCATGTGGGTTCGTTTAGCCTCCTGCCCGCGAGACCACTAATTCATCTGGCCCATGAAGCAACTGATAAAAGTAAATTCAATTCGCTTGAATAATAGTGTAGATCTTGTGTTACTAATTTACTAAGCTTTCTTGAGGATGTTTCCTTATCTCGAGACTGTGGTCACAGTGTTGATGTCATTTACCTTAATTTTTCAAAAGCCTTTGATAAAGTTCCATTAGGTAGACTTATGGTTAAACTGCATAGGTTAGGCATCAAGGGCAGTTGTGCTGACTGGATAAACTCATGGCTCAATGGTAGATCTCAGAGAGTTGTTGTTAATGGTAATTTCTCTTCTTGGAAAGAAGTTACAAGTGGAGTTCCACAGGGTTCTGTTCTTGGCCCGCTTCTTTTCTTAATTTTCATCAATGATATTGATAGCTCTCTCACATCTAGTATTAGTAAGTTCGCTGATGGTACTAAGCTCTATAGGAAGGTTAGTGATAAGGATGATGCCTCATTACTGCAAAAAGACTTGGATAGGTTATTTTCATGGTCTCAGACTTGGCAAATGTCTTTTAATGCAGATAAGTGCAAAGTCCTTCACTTTGGTCCTAAAAATTTCAGCTATGATTATAACATGAATGGTAGTATTCTGAGTGATGTGACTTTTGAGAAGGATCTGGGTGTAGTTATTACAGGTGATTTAAAGCCATCTAGACAGTGTGCAGCTGCTGCTGCTAGGGCTAATAGGGTGCTTGGATTGATCAAGAGGAATTTCAGTAGTTTTAGTAAAGAAATTGTACTAAATCTGTATAAGCAGTTGGTAAGACCCCACCTCGACTATGCAGCCCAGGCTTGGAGTCCCTTCTATGAAAAGGACAAGCTTCTTTTAGAGCAAGTTCAGAGGAGAGCCACTCGCCTTATACCCGAGGTGAGACACCTACCTTATCATGTTAGACTTAAAGTGTACCTAAAGTCTGAAAATTCAAAAATATATATTACAGAGCATGAAAACTGAATTCCAATGGTCCAATTCCCATCTTCACAGGACTTTTTTAAGCTGAGATATAAAATGTTAAAGTTTATTCACTCGATTTAAAAAGGTAGATTGCGCAATAATTTGTGATGTCATTGTTGTACTACTCAAATTGCAATCTTTGTATTTCTTTGTTTTTCTGAAAGCCACCGCACCTTGTGCCAAAATGTGATCGCGTTCTTACTGCTTTGGGGTGACTTGACTATATAAGCCCTCTCTGTACAGCATGTCATGGAAGAAAACAGGAAGCGGTCAAGGTCCTATAAACATTTTTAATTTTAAAAGAAAACAAAGCATTTAATGTGAGTTGTACAACAAGAATGTCAAAAATTATTGCGCAATGAACTGTTTGGATTTAAGTGAATAAATTTTAACATTTAATATCTCAGCAATGGAATAAGCTATGACAATGGGAGTTGGACCAATAAGATTAATTTTGTAACCTCTAAAATATATATTTTTGAATTTTTAGACTTTAGGTCCACTTTAAGCATCTTGGGCTTACCACCCTGGAGTTGAGAAGGATTAGGGGGGACATGCTTCAGGTGTACAGATTTCTCTCTGAAAGGAATCCTTTGTCCTCTTGCAATTATTTAAAGGTTCAATGTAATTCTCGCGTTCGAGGCCATTGTAAGAAGCTAGTTAAGAATTTTGCAAGGCTCGACATTAGGAAGTTCAGCTTTTCTCATAGAGTTGTTAATGAGTGGAATAGTCTCCCTGAGTGGGTAGTTAACTCCACATCTGTGCACTGCTTTAAGGTTAACATTGACAAGCTCTTCCATAAGTGTGGTAGAATCTAATTGTGCTGGGCTCGTTTGGTGTTGGTTGGTTCTTTGTTTTCAGTTAAGGTTGTATGGACTTCAGGGCATCTTATGGGGCCTTAGCCCTCCTTTGCCCTTTATTATGTTATGTTATGTTATGTTATGTTATGTTATGTTATGTTATGTTATGTTATAATATCTTTAATAATAATCTTTAAGTCCTCGGTACCCACTGTTTTATCATGATTAGCTACCTGCTCTTTCAGGACATTTTACGTAAAATAACTCCATAAGTTCATGAACTCTACTGTCATGAGCTTGCTTATAAAAATTAAAATGTCTCTGGTGCGCGGTTAATTAATATGCCTTATGTTCCATCTCCTTTCTCCCGATTGAAAAACAACTCCCACACCTCTTTCTCGGAGAGGCTACGTCAGATTTGCCATGCAAATTCAAATTTCTAGTTAAGTTTTGGAGTCGGGTAGCCCCAGCCCAATTAGTGGCGACTATAAAGGAGTTGCTACTCCCATAATGACATAACTGAATCAGGAACATACACCTTAGTAGCTTTAAACTGTGCACCAATAGCCTATCAATGAGTATTAACACACTAGTATTCCTACACTACAGGCTTACCAACTGCTGAGGTGCCAAATCGCCTATATTGGAGAATCAGTGCCCAGCTGAAGAGAAAACAACTTGTGACTGAATAAAGAAAAAGACAAAAAGAGATACTTGTGGCTAAATTCTTCATTGCAACCTCCAAACTAACACAAATGTTACTTCCAAACTATGGGCTTTGTGCATATTTGTGACAGTATTGAAAATAGCCCAAGGGTTGTGATTCCAGTGAATGTGCAGCTGCTATGCGACTGCTGACTCTGAAGTAGTCAGGTAACCTGCCCAAACCTAGTACAAATGCGTTTTTATGATTGCTAGTACAGGTAAATATGCCAAAGCCTCAGTATGAATATCAGGGTTCCTGTGGTCATGGAAAACCTGGAAAAGTCATGAAAATTTGGAAAATCATTTCAAGACCTGGAAAAGTTTTGAAATTCAGGGAAATTGTCTAAAGTCCTTCAAAAGTCATGTAAATTTTCACAAAATGACATAGTTCCATTCTTACTCGTAATATTGAAATGTTTTCTCACTCGTAATATCAAAATTTATTCTCTTTACCTCAAATTTAATACTGCCTGCTTGCCAAAAATTGCCGAAAAAGGTCTTGGAAATTCGTTTGGTCCTCGGAAAGTCATGGAGGAGTCATGAAAATTAATTCCCCAGAAAGTGCAGGAACCCTGGAATATGTACTCACCACTTAGTCTGCATATTGCTTTGAGTGTTAAATCTGGAACTGCTACTCATTTGTACATGTAATACTCTACAGTCTGGCTAGAATGTTGCCCTCACACTTAAATTGCTAGATGCCCTAGTAATAAAAATCTGTTCAAATCAATTTTCCAAACTTACTTGTCCCTTCATGTATCTGGAAATATTGCCACATGATCAGATATTCATTGAGATGCTCTTGTCTTGTTGTTTCAAAATTGATTTTAAATGAATCACATGAAAATGAGATGGGAAAGAGAAGGTCAGAGACTGGTGCGCGCAACTCAATTCATTGTCATTTGGGAAAAAGTGTTCTATTTCTTTTTCTTTCTAGGTGTTTGTGTCATAACAAATTGGTCATGCAAACACTATGTACTGTAATATTTGACACAGTGTGATCAAGGTTGTAGGCCTGTAGCTTGAACAAGTTTAGAAGTGGGCTCCAAGTAAACTGTCCAAAGACAGGTGCATGTAGGGAAATTTACAGTTGAGAGAGGGTTATATTCTGAAATAACTGGTGGAACATTGAGTGGATTATCAGGTGCGTGTTCAGGATTTCAGCCGGGGGGGGGGAGTCTGGCCTGTGATTTTTCAAATGAGGTGGGTATTTTGGGTCAAACTCTTAAAAAAAACTTAAACATCTTAAGGGCGGCTCGTGCAGGGTCCGGACCCCCTGGACCCCCCTTGGACATGTGCCTGATTATGTGAAAAAAAAAGGAAAATACCACAAAACTGAGTAGATTTTACTTCCAAGATTCTTCAGATCCAGTTAATATTATCATACTACATTCGGTGGCAAAATCAGTACCAATGCAGCGGGCAGTACTGTACCATGTTTATTACACCTGTAACCATGAGTGTGTGGTGCACACAGACAGTCTAAGGTAGAATCACCTAGCCCCTTCCCCCTCCCTGCTGCTGCAGTACTGTGTCTATTAGGGTTAAGCAATAGTGCATGTCGTTACACAAATGAAGTTGTATGCATAGTCAATGACAATTTAGCTCAGTGTTTTGCCCTGAAAGGTACATGTGGAAATGTAACCAAAACATCTGTTTCTCAACAATGATAGATAAAGATTCCCTGATGAAAAATCCAGTTTATAGAAGTTTTGAAGAGCCCTAATGTTTTGGTAGGGGGCAAAAGTAATCTGGGGTCACCAGGGGTCAAACACTGAAAACCTTGTTAACACGATATCACAAGGTAGGAAGCTTGGATAGATTTCATACTTAGTTTGTGAATGCATTATGGTGAGAAGGTGAATTCTGTTGCTTTTGGTGGAGTTCAAAGGTCATCTGGGGTCACCTGCGGTCATCTACTGAAAACTTGTTGTTAACACAACATCTCAAGGTAGGAAGCTTGGATAGATTTTCATACTTAGGATGAACACAAAACGTTACAAAACAATGCGTTTAAGATAGCATTTGACCAGTGACTGAAAGGTATGGGACATCATGGCATTATTTGGAATGGAACATGTATCATCGAAACCTCAATGCATTTTTGCATTCTGGTTTGAATAGTTTTTACTGCTTTAAAGATATACCTCCTCAAAGTTTGACTATTTCTTATATTTCTCATTAACAATGCAAAAATTATGATGTGGTATTTTGCACAATGTCAGTAATCTGTTTAATCATTTACCAACTAATTAATTTCTAATATGGTGTTTGTTTCATACGGACATTTTCAAAGAAGCCATTAGATACTTTTAAAATAAATCCCTTGGGCATACTGACATTACAACTACCCTTGGAATGAAGATTATACTAACAAAGGGTAACATAACACATATCTCATGAGTCCCTCACTCTACAGTATGTCACAAATTTGCATGTAGCTATGTTTGTTCATGATGAAAGTGTAAAGAGAGTAATTGTCTTTTAAAATGGTCACCAATTGATGGATTTTGGTGAGAATTGTGACTATTTTTAACATTTTTAATGCTTTCTACAGTATATCAATTAGGCAGGTATGATGTTTTCATGTCTACAGACCTTTAAGTTTGCATAGTGAAGTTTGTGTTTTAAAGATGGTATTACTACTGTGAGTTGTCCAATGGTATATCTGTCAAATAACAGTGAAGGGTACTTCACTGTAAGCTTTTGAGACCAACCGTGTTATTGTCTTCAACCTGCAATAATCTGATTTTTGTTTGTGTCATCCAGGGTTAATACCAGGTACTTTATATCCCATATGGACTGAGTACCTGTACTAAAAGAACAGTCTTCTCTTCCCTAATACTTGGTTTTGATGATAACAGAAACTTACTCATTCATGATGGCATGTGTATGTATGTGTGAATGTGCATGTGTGTATGTGCCTGAGTGTGTGTGCATTTGTATGTGGGTGTTTGTGACACTTAGCTTGTTAACACGACATCTCAAGAAAAGAATCTCTGACAGCTGTTTTCATAATTGGTACATGTAGATGTTCCATGGTGAGAGGAAGAATCCTTTTGTTCTTGGTGGAAGTCAAAGGTCATCAGAGGTCACCAGAGGTTGAAAAGCAAAGTTTCCTTAGAATTCCCCAGGTCAAATATGAATACAAACATGAAACACATGAAAATTGCATTCAACCAGTAACTTGAAAGAAATGGAACATCTTGGCATTATTTGGGATAACACATGTATGGATTAATCATTGAAACCACAATGCATTTTTGCATTCTGGTTAATAAAAGACAGACAGTCATCACCCCAAAGTATATTTTTAGTGTGTGGGTATCAAAATTCTCAGTTGGTGACTGCTCTTTGATTGACATCAAAGTTTGAAAATTTGAAAGATGCAGAGTAGCTCACATTCCAGAAAAGGCAGAGAGAGAGTGCTTTTATTACATTTTATAGCCTGGTATGCTCACCAGGACATGGCCTTAAGCAATAAAACAGGTTTATTCCTGCACAAGGAGGAGCTTCATACAGTTATGGGAGGAGCTAGAAGTTGCATAGTTGGGAGAATTGGAACTGTCTGGGATGATGAAAATTGCCCTTCAATTTCTCCACCAGTATTCCTACCCTTGGCAAGCAATTGCAAAGACAAGTCCAATCAAAATCAACAAATATCAAGTTAACAAACATACAGTAAACAAACCTGTATTTCTTAGGGTATAATTGGACACTCTAGACAGAAAGTTTCCAAACCTGTGCCAAAGACATAAGAAATGTCCTGTGGTTACTATGTTCAGTGTGGAATGTGGTGAAGCGGGATGAAATTGTGAAGCAGACACATCACAGTTAGCCAATCTGAAATGAAATTTGTCAGAAGGGAGTAGCAGCAAATCTCAGTGTAGGTTTTTATTGTACTACATGTACTGCATAGATTTCATGCAACAGCCTAAACCAACACCTTGGTACAGTACAGATGGACCAGTGATTTATCCTTACAGTAGTTCATGTTCATTTTTGGAACTGATGACATTTGGTTTCAGCAGGAGGGGGCTGCGATTCCAACTATTGCTTTGTGGTGCATGGAAGGGGAGGAATGTTCAAAGTGAAATTTTGCTGACAAGATTTGGTGCACCTAGCAAAGGCAGTCACCCAGTTTGAATTAGTATGATTAGGGACTGCTCTCTCTTCCGACGTCTCTTTGTTCCAATGTCTCTATCTTCGGAAAAGTTGACATCTAGATCAGTGTTAGGATAAGGGTTAGGTTAGAGTTAGGTGTGGGTGAGAGTGTTACAGTTACTTGTGTTAGATGGAACATAGAGAAGTCAACAGAGGTGTAAGCATAAGCATACTGATTTATTACTTGCTATTTCTTATTCTATATGTGAACAATATTTTTGCATCTGAATTATTAATTCATAGAAGGTATCGTTGGTTTACCTTTAATGTTCTATACTTTTGTTCTGAAAGATAATGAAGTATTCCTGTAAGGAAAACAGGAAGAAGTTACTGTATTTGTTAGATTTCACTGATACCGGTATTCAAAACAAGGTTGGGATGAATGGTTATGCCCTTTAAGTATCTTAGTATGGTTGATGAAACACCAATACTGTCTGTAAGAAATTTGTACCTGGCTACCAGCACATTCTTCTTGAATGACAAGAACTGAGTTTCAAAGCCCTCTTGCATGGTGAGAGTTTGTCATGGTTGTACATTTCTGTATTGTGCTGGCCGCAGTTGTAGATTAATCATACCCTTTGCTGCTAGGATTACTAATACTGTAGCAAAGAAGCCTAGGCTACAATACATACCTTAGCAAGCCATTGTATTTTAGTACAGAAGATATAGAACTTATAGCAAAAACTGCCCACTCACATCACTCCTGTCAAATCTCATTGCCGGCATTAATCTTATTTTCTTTTGAAGGTAAATTGTCACACTATGTCCTACTTTGTCAATCAACCAAGTGATAGCTTTCAGTCTTCCCTTCCTTTTACAGAAGCCTGGGTATTTGTAATGTGCTCAGATGAAATGCATGGTTGTAAGGGTGAAAATAATTGGATTTCACAACAGAATAGCTGGAAGCTAAAGTACAGTAGTTTGATGATAAACCATGTGATTGCTGAGGGTGTCATAGTAGCTCGAAACCATTTATTTGTCATCACATCATTCAGTTCAAAACACTCTCCTCAATTGCTTTTCCCATGCAATGCTACAGTAATGTACCTTATTGCAGCTGTCCTAGACGATTCTGGCTTTTGGCATCATAAGTCTGTCTGAGGGCTTCTTGTCAAGTCTCATGTACATCTGGGGTTGTAACTCCTTTTGGGAGTTGTTTCAGATGTTACCCTGCTGTGGAAGGTTGCCTTCAGCACATTCCTTACCATCCTAGATACATTGTACCATACATGTAGCTCACTGTTGGCTGTGATCATGAAGTTTATTGTTGTTCTAGTGAGGGCACGGGAAGGGAGGGGTAAGGGGGTAGCATATTTATGATGATAGTTCTTTACAGGCCTCGTGAATGTTGTAGTAGTTAAATAATGGCAATAAGAGAAGAATTTTATTTTAAATGGTGGTCCTTTTGTATTTTAATGACAAATTAAGTTGTGATTTTCAAGTTCCCAAAATGTGTTTCATTTACCTTAAAGTGTGTTTGTGTTACTTCAGGGGCACATTGAAAGGCTTTGAGGAAGTCCTACCTCAGGTTTTGTATATCATAGCTCATACAGGAGAATTTTCATGATTGGAATGGTGTAATGATATATACATAGCTGCAAGACTTCCTAGAATCAAGGTGCATGCAGTTAGCTTATCTTTTTGCTTTAGCATACATAGTGCCTTTAATGTATCTGCAACATAGGTGGGGAATCCCCACTTGTTTTGTATAACCTCTGCTGCTGAAGTTTATTGCTGTCTGATGTATCAGATTCAATTGGTGATGTGAGTTGGGGAAGAACAAGAATTATGGCTCAGAGTAGCTTCATTGGATGTCTTTCTGAAAATTCATTTGTGGTTATACCTGTAATTGACTTTAATCATGTTTTTCACCATTTGGATGAGGACAAAAATTGCTATAAAATGGTAATTTTGTGATTGAAATTAATCTGTAATTTTCAGCTCTTTTGTAACAAGATGATTGTGAGACCTCATAATTTGATTCCATCAACAAACCTTCCATTCCATTTGCCACAAGAACGGGCTAGACTGCAATCCTGAAGTAAATTGCCGTATATTCTGTAAAGTTGCACTGCTACAGTAGAGCAAGTTCCAGACATTTCATTGGGCATTCACATAGATGGCGTCCATTGTCCGTGACGCTTTTCATTCTCAAGTATTTATATGACACATGCCTCTACAGCACAATGTTTCATCTACAGCACAATGTTTCATGAGGCCCATGCATTAGACAACTATAGAGATGCTGTATATAGACACTTCTACATAGTCTGTCAACTATGTAAAGAAGATCACTTTACATTGAAGTGTAGTCTGCCCTGAACAGTAGACAGTATTTATGCAGTGAATTGCTTCACTGACCCATTCCTTAGAAACCATGAAGTCGATAGAGCAGAGCACTGTCTGGAATTGGCTTTTTGCTCTTCACAAAGAAGAGTGTGCAGGATTCAGAAACTTACCCTGGTTGTGATGGGGGAGGGGGGAGGGGGAGGGAAGGGAGAAGCTCCCATTTTACCTGATTGAACCCACCTCTTTCCCCCAATTTCCCTCATTCTCAAATTCTCTCATCCAACCTTGGTACTATAGATAGTTTCCTTTACAATACACCCATCCCTCTCCACCACCCCACCCTGCCCACCCCAGCCCCTCCAATGCATGACCACTGTATTTACATGGTTTTTAATTTATTTTCTTTCATTTTGAAGGACACCCATGGCAAACTTTCCTCAGTTGGGCTGCAAATCATAGCAGGGGTAATTGACATACTGTAGAAGAGTGTGAAATTAGGCTACACATGTATTCTGGAATTTAATGAGATGTTGGAGCACCTGTTAAATTCCACAATTGCTACAGTTTGACTATACACACAGAGTACACAGTGTATCCTTGGTTATTGTGTGGGTGGAAATGATGTAAAGTATCTTGCTTATTCAGTACTCCAAGACTCCATTTGGGCTCTTGATGTCTTTCAGAGGTCTAATGTTTCATGTTTGTTCTAAGAATATTTTGTAACAATTGGCATAATTAGCCTTCCTCATAAGGTTTAACAAATTGGTGATTTTTTATGCAATAAGTTTGAAAAGAAGATACATGTAATTTCTGTAATAAACAAGTAATGTAGCAGAATTGTTGTTAAACATGTTGTAAAAAGAATGTGGATCTCCATGGAAACAAGTTAGAAATTTATTGATGTATGACATCAGTTAAGATGTGACCTTGTATGCAGATGCGTAAAAATATTTCAGTATTAAAATTAATATGTTCGTTACAGAAGAGATAAAAAGCTGAGTATGGTAGCAGTATCTTACATCACATTTAGCTGTTTTCTTCTGCAGAACATTGTGTAAAATGTACACCATGTTGTAAATTGGATGACAAATTAAGATGCAGATCAATACATTTGCTGCTTTCGGGAGAAAAAAAAATCAGTTTTATGTATTTCCATTTCACTGTGATTCACCTTGGTATCTGAAGATGTCTGGTGAACCGTAAAGCTGTCACAGCACATGAAATCAAAGCAGATGAGGGGTATTATAAGGTGTAGGGGAGGTGGGCATTGGACAAACTTGCCGTACATTCAGTTGATTTTTTTCAAAGTATTTTGTTATCGAGGGATGTGCGACTTCTGTTGGGGTAGTGGGAAATTCCTAGTGAAAACATTGGGTTGAAGGGAATAGTTTTCGAACAGTACTGTATGCTGCTGTGTCCCCAAGCATGGTGTAGTACAACTACCACTCAATGAAACTGTACACTTCTTAGTTTGTTTCTGAGATGTGGTGAAGTAAAAACTAAAATGTATAGGTTTTCAAAGCACTGATACAAACTACACTGAGGATGATTTTCATAGGAGTGAACTGTACAGAATATTTTCCTTGAAGGTGGGGGGGGGGGGATTAGGGGCTGAGCCACTTTTGCCCAAGGAAAACCTGTTTTAGGTGAGAAGATTTCCAGAGCTTTTCCACTTATCTGCCTGAGAAATTGGGTTTTGTCCCAGATAAGAAGGGGTTGGATATACCCCTAGCCCTCTGGCTTGTCGGCCTATGGGGATGTTTGCACTGTGCCTTGCACAGAAAATTTGTATTTGCTGTACATGCACACCTTGCCTGTGACATTAGTGTGTTGTTGATCAGAAATATGTGTCATGGTTTATGCGCATGTGAAGTGAACCAAGGCTGTTGGACAATGACGTATGTAAGTCACTGACACACAACATGTATATATCTGTTCAGCCATATGAATGTCTTGTATTTTACTTAGTGTGGTTGAGGAAACAAGTCCGCATTCAAATTTCATGAGTTTGGCACAAAGTGCTTTGGGTGTGTATAATGCACTTGTAAATTATAACAAGTGTATTTCATTCCCAGTTATATCCAAGACAAGTCCAAATAAAGCAGGCCATCATTGTCTGCACATCCTGGCTAATATCTATTCAAAATCACAACATACTGTAGTGTCAAAGAATGTGGATAAAGTCTGCTCCAAGTCCCAGCAATTTACCCAGCCTATTCTTTACAATGCACATCTGGCTAAAAGTGCAGTTTTTGGGGACTGAACAGTGAACACATTCCTGACAAAAGGGTTGGAAGGGCCCAGCTATCACCAGGGTATGGGGGCGGGGGGGGGCAGTGGTAACAGTTGACAATGAGGCTATATCGACATGGAAGTACTACCTATGACCTTTGATGGCAGCATTGATTGTTTGCGGATACCAGTAATATGGGGAAATTCTGGCACACTAGGCTATATGCTTATCTGCAATGCGTATTAGTGGCCTTCTTATGTTCACTGCCATAAATTAGCTTAAGCTACAATTTAGAAAAAGTTGTCGTAATATCTAACATGAAAAATTTCAAGTAACAATAGATATCTTGCAGCAAATATTTGCTACCAAGTAAGATGTAACTCAAGATTTTTTTTTCTGCTATTAAAGAAGTATGTTTTGATGCAGGACTTGTTGAAGTGTAGTGGCCTTGTTCAGGTATACTCTTTAAGTCATTCCAACTCTTTGTGTATGATGTGAATTGCATTTTAAGTTTCTTCTTTTTCACGTTTTCACAAAGGTTTTCCAGAAACGGGACGAATGCACCAAATAAGGGTTCACCTTCAATATCTAGGTCATCCCATACAAAATGATCCCCTCTACAACAATACAGTTTGGGGAACAGATAAAGGGAGGGGTGGCTGTCCAGACTTGTCTGACGAAGTGGTAAGTTATGATTGAATTTTGTTGTTTTCATTCAATCTTTGTACACGTTGACCCCTTTTGTGGTGAAAAGAAACAAAGAAGGTGTTAACGTGAACAAAAATGTCCTTGACAATCAACTTCATTGTGTACTGTAATTTACAGATGTGTGTATCCTTTGTTGGCAGCAGTAATAAGTAATTTGAGCGTGGTTACTGTGTACTAATTTACAAACCTAGAAGTGCTCTGTCTTTAGATGTAGGCTAATGCAGTCTTTATAGATAGTTGCACTGCATGAAATGTGTGTAAAAACTATGTAAAGCAGT
The DNA here is from genome assembly GCA_029531755.1 of Holothuria leucospilota. Taxonomy (NCBI): domain Eukaryota; kingdom Metazoa; phylum Echinodermata; class Holothuroidea; order Aspidochirotida; family Holothuriidae; genus Holothuria; species Holothuria leucospilota. The sequence goes on from CM055965.1 coordinate 26,020,540, forward strand.
TAAATTGTAAATGAGTGGAAAGTTTGAAGTTACATGAAGAAAATTTACAAACTTTTAGGGTTTAAAATGTTTATTTATTCATTCCTGTTACCATGGCATGATAAAACTAGCTGCAAAAGAGTCTTGAACTGAATATTTTATTCCTGTTGACAATGTTGTTTTCCGTTTTTTATGTCTTTGTGTGGGCATAGGACTCACATTTAATCTATATTTATGACATAAGGCAGTCTTAATAATTATTATGTTTATAAGTTTGAATTTTTGAAAATGAGGGTATGTTTGTTTGTATATTGCTGAAAACACATAGAAGTCATGTTATATACATATTGAACTGTTGTTTGTGTTTACAAGCAAGTACAGGGAGTGTAAATTTAGTTGTTAAGATTCTTCTTCTTTCAAAAATAGACTTGTACAGTTTTGAGGATTTCAGAGCTTTTGTAAGCTGTATGGGACTTAGGGTAATTTGAAGTCTTTGTGATGTTTTCATCTACTTTGTTTCTTTAGTCTAGCCTCTCATTTTTAGTGAGGAGAAACTGCATTTGAAATTCCCTCAACCTTACCATTTTATATCACAAAATCCAAAGAGAAGTGATTGTACATTCATTATGTTGTGATTTTGAACTGATGTCTACCTGGTTATATAATTTGTTTTAATCTGCATGCAGTTATAAAGCATTAACGCCTTGTTGGAATTCAGTTGATGAAACATAAGGGAATTGCTGGAAAGTTGTACCATCCAGGGCTTGAAATAACCGGCAGCACATACAGCCATAGCTGTTGGGCCCTTACTGATGGCCGTGGTGTCCCTCAGGCAATGTCCTATGAAATAACATAGACCGACAGCCAATTTGCTCATTTTGGCTGTGCCCTTTTTCAAGCTTATTTCGAGCCCTAACCATCCATGCCATATCATTGCATCTGGGTAATGTCTAATGAAAGATTGTGTGATTGTTTGGAGGGGGGGGGACTACACTGTAAGAGAGAGGCTCACCTTTGATGGTATCTGTTGGTCATTTCAGTGATACATTTCATCCTATATTTTATTCAAGAAAATGACCAGAGTTACATACATAACCATAAAAGGAAATAATCATTTCAAATGTGATTCTCCATAATTATGTGTACATTTTCAGGACTTTTCATATGTATTGATTTGTGCTTTATTACACTCATGTCAGAGGCAGGATAGAACATTTTCAGCCAAAATTCTATGCATCATCTCACATTACCTGAGCTAGCTGTCTTGGCATTGAAGGTGAAATATAAATTAGAGAAGTGTCAGTTAAATTAGAAAATGGGCTACTAGTGGAAGATTGAAAGGCAGTGTGCACTGCACTGTGTAATTGTAATCAAAATGTGTGGACACAAGAAAGGCTTGCCATTCTTTTACTGCCATAGATACACAACCAAGGATGTAAAAATTGCAGTCAGTCCCGTGTTGTAGCCTAAGCTACAGTCACTCAGGCAGTGACTTTGTGCCCTAGTAGTAAGTAGTGTTGTACTGATATTGCAAGTAGCCGTTATTACTGATAGTGACATCTCAGTTCTCAGTATCGGCAGATGCCAATCTGGTACAGATATTTTGGAAAAAAGCGTTCGGTAACTAATCATAGGCTATGGGGCAACATGATGAAGTGTCCTTTCGTCTTGATGAGGTAAAAATATTGGATATTGCATTTAAAAATACTCAAGTAGTGTACCATTTTCATGACATATGGGAAGATAAATATCAGTTAGGTAATATTGGCATTTAAGGTAAATTTTGGCAATACCAATACAGGATGAAAATGAAGAATATTGGCCGATACCGATGGTGAATACCAGTAATCATTCCATTTGTAAGGTGACAGTGATACAGTGTTAAGGTGTAATTATATTTTTTTTGTTTTTTTGTACTCAGTGGTCTTATTATGGTGTATTATGCCTTCAGGAGCACTACCCCTCCCCCACACTGCCCACACTTCCCCCGCACTTCCCTACCCCTAATTTCCACCAGCTGATAGAAGTCCTTATATTATTACAGTATTTTTAATAACTTATCTGACAGTTTTAAGCAGGTTGGCCATGGTGGCTATGACATGGGCTCCAGGGATGTAGCTAGCAAAATTTGAGTGCCGGGTAATTGTCTGATCTGGGGAAAGCACCTCACCCCACCCCATTTTCAGCCATTAATTTTTCATTTTCCCTCATTTTACTTTAAGGAGTAAATTTAGGGCTAGTTTTAGGTCTCGGTCTAGGCAGATTTGTGGTGGGCAGGGGGACGTGTGTTTGCCTGGAGTGCCGGGCGGGAATATCGAGTGATGGGTGTCACTGCCCAGCGCCGCCCACCGTAGCTACATCCCTGATGGACTCATATGTTTGGCACAATCTTAGAGCTAGCAATTTTGATTGTGTTTAACTGGCAGTAAGAGTTCATTTCTGGCAAGAAAGTTCATAAGTCATTTATGTAATTCAATTTTTAAAAGTTTAATGACAAAGAAAAAATTAGAAAGAATTTTGTTTTTTCTCCTTAAGCTTTTGAAAAGGTTGGTTGACCAACATGATGAAGAAAAAACAGTCAAAATAAATGAATACAGAAATGAGAATGCAGGTATGAACGACAATTGTGATGTGATTGGAGATGATATAAAACAAACGGCTACTCCAGTGGACAGCACAATTAGTAGGAGAGTGACCAAAAATGGCATTGCACAAACTTCTCCTAAGTCAGAAGAACATGTGAGGATGGAATGTAATTTATCGGAAGACCCTGTCTTGCATAAGAAAAATTTAGAAACTGGTATTGCACAGTGCCAAGATGAAATTTCATCTGAGAAGATTAGTAATAGTACTGTTGAAAGTTTGTCTTGTAGTCAAAGTGGGAGTCAGAATTTGCAAATTTCATCTTCGGATTTATTTACAACATCTCACTCAGTGAGCTCAGATGAAAGGAAAGATGATTGTCAATCCTCACAAAGTAGTAACCAGGGTAGTGTATCAGTCCTGGATCAGGGAGATGGTGATGAAATTAGGTCCCCGGAGTTAACCACCATGGAGGGGACCCTCGAAGGCATTGGAACCATTGAAGTGGATGAGACCAAACTGAGGAAGTTGACAGAGGAAGGGACCGAGGGGGCTGTGGATGAAATCGCAAAGATGTTGTGCCGAGAGTGTGTCACTCCGCTGCCCGACCCCAAGCCATCTGAAATGAAGATGTACCTCCATGCTCTCACATATAAAGTAAGTACAAGCAGAACACATTGCTGTAAATGAGTAATTAGTTTTCGTTTCAATGTTGGAAGCTTATAAAATAAAAATTGTGGGCTAAGTTTTTGTCTTGTTTTGTAATATTTTGAGAAAAGCAGCTATCTTGTTCAAACTTTAGTGAATGTTTGACCTGATATGATAGGAAAGGTAATCAGAATGTCTTAATTTAAGAAAAATCATTTTTGGCGAAAAGATTCTGAACAATTGAAGCCTTTAAGTTGTAGTTTAAAGGCTCCATGGCAGTTGTAATGTAGTATTTTAATCTTACAGATTGCTGCTTATTCACTGCCAGGAACTGGGTGTAGTTGGGTGCCCAAAGTAAAGTATTATACTAAACCTCTTAGTGAGATTCTTTTTGTTTGAAATTCGTAAAGATTTTCTATTTGTCTGAGTAGAGATAGAGGTTTTAATAATGAAATCAGAAAAAGACAAAGAAATATATAGAGTTGTGACAATTGTTGTTACACTGTAAGTCTTTTTTCCATTTCCTGATGTATGTCGAGTCACATCTTATGCATAAAGTGACACATATATTTGATATCCTTCAGGTCAGAGGTAGTTTGTGTATTGTTTGCTTCTCAAAGTTATCTCAAAGATTGAACAAGCTACCCATACAGCCAGTTTTGGAGGCTACAAGTGTCAGGCATTACTTGCTCTAGCTTGATTAAACAGCTCTTCTTTGAAAGGGAAACCTTGTATCTGCAGTGTAAATTGTAAACAATGCATGAATGCAGCAATTAACATTAAACTCAACTGTGATGATTGCACGTTGTACTTCTCACTGTATCCCATCGTTATGACTCCGTGTGTTAGATAATCACAAATACTTTAGATCACACGCAAACAGACACTTTGCATTGCAAGGATGTAAAATACTGTCTCCTTGAATCTTTAGTCCCTCAGCTGAGGGTCATACATGCAATATGATAATATACCAGCACTTATCCTCCGTAGCATCTTCATTGATGGTATATCAAAGGCTTACTGTAGAAATATTAAAGAATTAAGAGGGTTCAATATGCAGATGTGGTTGGCTCGTTACAGTCATCTACATACTTTATATTGTATACCAGAAAACTATTCTGGTTGTACACATGCATGACAGTTTTGTCAAACTGGAAATATGGAAATAATGGAAAGTCAAGATGGAAATGATTTCCCAGTGTAAGTCTAAAGGGAAAATGCAGCCCCCCCCCCCCCATTTGAATTAGTGCAACCCGTAATCCTACTTCAGGAATGGCTGTGTGTTCAATCATGTGACAATATTTTCGTTACTTATTTGCTAAATTTATGGAGTATAAAGGCTACTGCACCGACCTGACTGCAATTCAACAGAACTCCTCGCGACTACTCGTCGCAAGTGAGTCTTAACGAGTTTGCCGTGTCTCAGTTGGGTTGCATGCCAGCCGCACATTGAACCCACCAGACTCACATAAAACTGATAATCAGAATAAAATGGCAGACGAATCTTGGAGTGAAAGGGGGAAGGCAGTTCACGATCTGACATTATCAAGTTGGTGAACTGATATATTTTTAGGGAAAAATACCTGATCCACCCTTTTGGAGGAGGGTGAGTCATTCTCAGATTCCCATTTGGGTGGTTTTATGAAAACCAACTCGATAGGTTTCTGTTCTCTTGCTCTCTACGGTGGAACTTCACCAGTAGTAGCCTTTAAAACATTGGCTGGATTTATCATAAGATTTATAATGCAGTTATAAGCACATTCAGTAAAGGATCACCGTATCTTCTTGTTTCGTCCGACTCTGCAGTAAAACGTGATTACACACAAAAATCTTTTAGATTTGGTGACCTCTCGCAAGAAGCAAGAAATGGCGGGGAAAAATGTGATTGATGCAAATGTGCACAAACAGAAACTGGTCTAGTTGGTTTCTGTAAACCTGTTAATTGTCAATTTGAAAACGATTCACATTCCTCCAAAAGAGTGGAATTCTTAAAGCTTTTGCTTGTATCATTACCATGTATAACATGATCTGGTATTTTTCCCTAAAAAGATAGCGGTTCACCTACTTGGTAGTGTCAGATGGTGAACCGCCTACCACCTCCTTTCACTTGAAGTTGCAGTGCAGTTGCTATTTCAAGATGTGCACAGGATTTTACTATCTGTTGCTGTAATGTCTGTGGCTGGTGTCATATAAACAGGGCACCGTTTGCCACAACTCAATAAGTTGACCTCTTGGTCCTCAGTCGACATGGGCGCCACCACTTTGTCATCCTGTGCGGTCACCTGATTTCCAAAATGAGTCCTCATTGGCTATGGAATGCCAGTCTTGTCGCTGTTGCGCTGTTGGGTGGGTGACAGCCACACACTGGCCTGATGAGACTCAACTCAAATGCAAATGCGTAAAACTTTGCGACGTATATCAAACATGTTTTATACGCCCAATTTGCTTAAAAATCCTAAAAATTGTTGCACCTTGAAGCGAGTCCGGTCGCAAGCAAATTTTGCCACACACTGCACCAACGCAATTCAAACCCGACGGCCAGTCTTAAGGAGTTCTGTTGACTGTAATCGGGTGGGGGCAGTGTGCGGTTGTCTTAACTCCTTGGTTTACCTTCAATATTCTATGTTACTCTACAGAAACCTAATGATAAATACTTGTGACCAAAATAAGCAGAGATCTGTAAGATTTAGCAGATTTTGAAAGTAAACTTGGGGGAACTGCTTTTTCTCTTTAATGTATGAAGTTCTGATCATGACTGTGGGAAGCCAGAAAAAGTGAGGTTACTTTTTATCAGATATTTTTATTGGGTGAGGGAGTTCTCATTGGCAAATCCCTGCCACCACAATTATCACATTATGATAACATTTGAGTGGTAAATTGGAACTGTAAAAATTAAAAAAGGCCTGTCATTTTCACTGAAAAAGCATGACATTATTTTCTTCTTTAAAAATCCTTCAATAAAAAAGGAAAAAGAAAACAAAAAGAACATTGTCTCATGATTTAAAAACAATCGTACATGATTAAACATACTCATTTATCTGTATGAAAAATCAAGTGACAACATCATCACTTTAAATGTACAGTAGCCTTTTTAGGTATACTTTATATTGCCAAACATAGCACTGGAACCAGAAAATCAGCTCTTGAGGTCAGTATTTGCTGCTTTTGACCATAATCTAGTTCAAATGTATGTAAAGTTCAAACTTTCTTTAAAACTTCAGGAAATCAATGTATCCTTATTTTTGCTTTTATTGATGCATTAGTTTAAAACTAAGGTAGCTTTTTAGACCTTCAAGTGGTATTCCTTTCAGGAAATAGTTGTTCAGTTTGACCCTATGCATCCTGCCGGAATTCATCTCCAAACAGAATGGTTTAGGAAAAAATACAGTCAGCACAGCATACGCATCAACTGGCATGATATCGACACATTATTCAGTGAAGTACTGTAATGAGCTCCTTATAGGGATTGTCATTTTTTTTTTCCTTTTTTTTTTTTTTCAGTATGGAGAGGTTGTATAATGTATGATTATTTATTTCCGGGGACTGTTTCATGCAGAATTCAGGGTCTGCTTAAATGTAACTTCTAAATTAAGTGCAAAACAGCTAGTTTTTATTTTGTATTATCTTCAAGAAAAAACATTTTGAAATGCAAGTTTAGATGATAGTACTTATGCATCTAGGGTTGAAGTTAAGCCCATCATGGTGGTGCATAATATCCTTTTTCTTTCAACTGAATGAAAACTGTTCCACATGTGATTGCATCAAACTGAAAGGCAGCTGCAGTTCTGTATACTCAGTGGGACTTGCTCTTTATAAATCAGAATTTACTTCCACGTCAATATTTTTTCAATATTTATTTTTGACACTTTTACGGTGCGTTCACATCAAAACCAAAATCTGCATTTTGCGGGCGGGAGTATGTATTTCTATGGAACTGTTCAAACAGAAATCATGTTGTGATAAAAGTTTTTGAGTGAACAGTTCCATACAAATACATACAAGCGGTTTGCTTTGCAGCCCCCCCCCCCCTTCCCGCCTGCAGATTTTGGTTTAGGTGTGAATGCACCTTTAGTCAGGATGCTCTGACCTTTCTTCAGATTCTCTGAAGATCCTTGTTGTGAACATTACTAGCATTTCATACAATTTTCTGTCAAGTGACCTTCTTGGTTCATAGTTTGGCCCAACAATTTTTCAGATTCTCCCTTTACTCTATGAAGCGTTTGTATAATCAACATTTCCATTTACCAGCAAGGGAATGCTTGCACAGAAATTGTCCAGTGTATCTTAGTGGGTTTGCAGATTAATTTAGACTTTTGACTGACTTAAATACAAACAGTGAGTCTACAATCAACGGTCTTCCTTCAGTACTGACATTCAGGATAACATCAAGGAATATCTCCTCCCTTTCACAAGTTGGGAAGGGCGTAGGATGCAGTGATTTTTTGAGTCTTTAGATCTACATTGTAATGGGCAGTATTCATTCCTGCTGTGTGGTATAATAATGGATTTAAGGTCACTGCAAAGGAAGGCATGGTTTGCTTTGGAGAATTTTAACAGTTGTTGCATGCATTCTGAACCCTTGTGTTGTGGAGATGTCTCTTTAGAGGATGGATGGACTGCTGCATAGAACTTTCATTAATGTGTTGAGAGATACTTTATCTCTGTTGACTCTCTCTACCCAGGTGAGGTTTTAAAGGGAATACCCAGTTGCCCCAAATTAGTTTAATTGAGACAAAAGCTAAATCCTGCAAATGTCCTCAAGATTCCCTTACAAATATTTTTCATGTTTGTAACTTTGTTTACATGAAAATTGCATATTAAAAGTAAACCAAGGAGTTGTTTTGTATGGATTTAGCAATTCAGTAAAAAAAATATTGTTGCGTGATCAAAAAGCTATGTTCCTGAGTTATCGTACCAGGTTATACCACTTGTAATTGGGATGACTGCATTTTTTGTTTAAAGTTTTTCAAGTGGAAATGGTACAAACTACAGGTGCCTGGATAAGTAATGGTAATAAGTGAGGCACCTTGGTTGAGAATCATTTCTATATGCCTGCACCTTAAGCTAGCTTCCCACTACTCTTCATTGCATGACCCAACTTGACTGTCATGACCTAGTTACCTACAGTTGACGCAACTTTTATTTGCACCATTGGCAGTGCACCCTACACAACTGACTAGCCCATTTTGGCAAGGTTGTACTATGGTATTCGAAAACCATTTTTGGCTTCATGCCCAATTGCTGGCACCTGATTGGTCAAATTGCGTCAACCATATGAATGTTGAAGACTCCAGTCTGGGAAAAATGAAAATGTCCTTTTTTTCCGACTGAAAGCGACTCAACTTCAAACTGGCCCAAAAGCTGTAAGTGGCAGTCGTAGACCCACCCACACTACACGACTGCTGGTGATGCGACGGTCAAGTTGGATGCGTCGCATAAAGTTGTGCCGTGTGTGGCTAGCTTTAGAAATAAAAATATTAATATTTCCAGTTCTTGTATGTCCTGTCACCATACTGTATAGTGGGAAATTTTCACGTGGGTTAAATTTTCACGCTTATCGCGACCAAGTATCTAATTGCGAATGTAAGACCCGTGAAAGTACTTTCGTTAGTTTGTACAAGACTGTCGGTTGCCTGCAACAGCAAATTCTACACTCAGCAAATATGTGAACAAAGTACAGATTCGCCAAAAATTAGCCTCGCGGAAATTTCCCGCTATACAGTACAACAACCTACTGCTGTACCTACATGTTCTTTGTAACTAGTCACATTTTGTTCAATATTCAGTGTAGTTTTATCCTTTTCTGAAACTTGTTGCAGGGTCCAGATTTTGAATTTTCTACACCAATGCCCGACTGGGCTCTCCATCACTCCAACATATCAGCATCATTGTGACAGTAGTGGTATTATTAGCACTGATGCATCTGTTTGCCTTGAAGAAGACTGAAGTTGGTCTAGTCCAATGTATCTACCAGAAGATGCTTCAGTTTAATCCAGTGGCCATGTTTGCAATGAACTTCTGCAGTGGTGAAACCATTTTGGTCAATATTTTTCAAGGCCAACTTTTGGGCCACAAAGGGGGTCTAGGAGATGGGGCCCCTTATGAAGGCCATTCTGCAAAACATATGAAGCTATCATGTAATGTATGCATACAACTCATAGGAAGGAATCCTGCAGGGGTTTTAGGTGTAAAAGAATCCAGGGCCATACAGGCCAGGGTGGCTGGGAGGATGGCCGCCCTCCAAATGTCAGAAACCTGACCAAATCAGGAAGATATTTTGTCTCAGTCGGGCGGACAATTGGACAGATAAATTAGGTATGAAGTCAGGCAAAAATCACCGCCCTCCCTGAGAAAAACAGTCCCGTACAGCCATGCTGAGTTTGTTTGAAGGGGCACATTCGTTGGGGGAAGGGGGTATCTGCATGTATCCACTATCCACATTTGGGAACAGTCAAACCCATCCCTGTCCAAAGTCCCACCCCATGTCTGCAGTCCTAGTGACTTGTAGATGAGAGACCCAATTAAAGGAAGGTAATCATAATATTTGGTGGGCCACATTTCGTGTCCTCTTAACTTTATGTGGATCATTAGCGTACGTTGGTTGGGCTACTCCTGTAAAATTACTGTTGTGGCAGTCAAACCCTGTGATAGAAAACACAGAAGTTGAGATACCTGTATCTCAGCTATTGTATTTGGTGGAAGATTCGGACCACACATGCTTAGAATCACACAAGCATGGCCCATTCTGAAAATTTCTTTGGTGAAGATTTCTTAGCCCTCCTTTTGAGTGAAAACTAGACTGACATAACTATGTAATGTCCATTTCTGATAAACTTAGTATCAGAAAAATAAATGATTGAAAAGACAAAGCAACATCAGAAGTGACGAATCTCTTGTTTTTATTATTAGATGCTCTTATGAACCCTATCAAACATAATTATAGAATTAATAATTCTTCTAGCTCAAACAAACTTAAAAACTGTTAGAAAATATTTATGGCTAGCAGCAAAATTTATGAACAGGTAGCCCTTCTCTCTGACACACACATATTTTATGACATAGTCACTCCATTGAAGACATACAGATCTATGTTTAAGAATAGGTGATTCCACAAAATGTTGGTCATAGATATGTTCAATTGGTATGAAAAGAAATGCTGCATCATAGGTTAAAGTTTGTATAACTTGCTTGCTTGCGTGCTTGCTTGATATTACACTTCTCTGTGATATCTGAAAATGCTATCTTTTAACTGCTGAGTATGCACCAATTACACAGAAAAGTAAGGCTTTTGTACATTTGTAATGCATAACAGAGAAACTTGTTTTGCAAACTTCAAAATTTTAAAGAAGTTCAGTTTATGGGTGTCCATGTAAAACTTTATAAAGCTTAGCATATTACACAGCTTTTATTTGTGCAACCAGCACACCTCACACAGTGGTAACCATTATGGATACTGATGGCTTGGCAGTGTTTCCACAAGTGGAAACAAAATTTCCTGAAGTTTGTAGTGTTTCTGGAAACGTCAAGAACACTTCCGACATGCTAGTTATCGTCATCTTTTTCACAAGGTTGGAAAAAAAAGGTAAAACAGAGATCAGCAACACATGTTGAGAGGGGAACTTGAAAATTTGGGGTTTATCTCTTTGATATGAATGAAAAAAATTCTTTCAAATTCCTGAATGTCCCCAAATTGTTTTTTTTTTTCTGGAAATCCCATAAAAATGTCAGGAGAGTTTAAAACACTGGCTTCGATATTTTATGGTCCTCAAAATCAAAGGGTGGTGATTTGTTCTCAATATTAGGGGGGACATGACCCGTTTTCAAATAATTTACTGTGTGAAAAATCAAAGTCAAGGGACGATTTCTCAAACATTGGGGGACATGTCCTACCTGCCCCCCGGATTGCTGCCCATGCTCAAAAATCCATAGAATATGAAAGTATGTGGAACCACTATTCCACATGTGATCCGATGTTTTGCCAATAATCGTGATTCAAATGAGAATGGAGCACAGCCTAAGCCTGTAACTCAGACAAAATACCCTATATACCGAAAAGCATTTCCATTACAAATGTTTTGCATTTAATTCAGCACACAATCTCTAATATCTTTCACAACAGCAACCACACTTAGACAATCTTTTCTGCCACACAAGATTCCTGAAAAATTAATATCAATACTGCTACTTTCGTTGGCATGTATCAGCATCAATCCTTTCATTTCCATATTTATGTATTTGATGAAAGTTGAGACACTTCACTAGAATTTTGATTCATGGTTTTATTCTCTGTCATTTGAACAAATCGTGTGACCTCTTTGTAAAAAGCCTATGAGTGATTTTTTTAGTGAGCCTTGGTTGTAATTAACAAGGGCGTGAAATAAGCAGGTTTCATTTCAACAGTCGTAGGAATGTATAAATGTTGAAGTATCTCGAGGTGTCATGGTAGTGATGGATAGTTTAACAGCTTACAGGAAAGGAGCTGTTAGGATAAAATGACTTGCAGTATCCAATGTCAGTAAACCATCCTCAAATAGCATAGAATACACTGGGGAGTGTTCCTTAAATCCATCAGGAAATGAAAGCTGTTTATCATTGCAAGAGTGAAAGTATAGCCAGCTACCCCTTCCCCCCATGAACTTGTCCTGTGTGGTCATACCATGGGATAAGATTAAGGAAGGATTCATCTTCATCATATTTGACTAAATTTGGTCTAAGTTGTTGAATTGGTCAGCAACCTGATTTGGAGTTGTTATTTATAAGCTGTAGGCTTCCTCCACATTCGTGGTAACTTAACTTAGTGAAGCAACCGTCTTTTAAGGCCTGAATTATTGTTTTTATGTGGATAGAATCTGTTTTGGTTTATCTTATACACTTTTCAAAACAGATATCTTGAAGCGGCCAAAGCTAATGAAATCAACACAAATGCTTTTGTACCAGTTTTACCGTCATCAGCAATGATGACTTGATTCACAGCTGATAGAGGTTTAGGCAGTATGAACCTCTGGTATCCACTGCATCACAGTTCACCTTTCCTCTGCTCGTGTGGGTCCCCACCCTTAACATACCTTCTGTGCATGAACTTTATTGGCAGCGTGGCAATTGAACATGCACTGACATTATGTGTAAAACCACTATATCCATTTCATACAGGTTGGTCTGTTCGGTCACCTCCTCACGAGGCAATATGAGGCAATATTGCTTGTCATGTCAATGTTGCCACTGAGTCACATTTTCTCTCGTCCCAAAATAATGATAACAATTTAACAGCAACTGGAATGTCTATTTAATTAGTACTCAGCGGCAGTTAATCTCTGACACCTGTTCCATAGTTAGCACCACCAGCTTTCCTCACTCGATCCTCTACTTTGTCTTTGCTGACGTCAGCTAGAGTGTCAGCTAGAATTTCAACTTGAAATTGCTGAAAGTAAAAGAAAATGGAGGTGGTTTCTTTCAAGTCAAAGAGGAAAGCAAAGATGTAGTATAGATACATAGGAAGCCTGAATATTAAGTGACTACGACATACATCTCAAGTTGGTAGACCCAACCCTCTCCCCCCCCCCCCCACCCATCTTTTTCCTTTCCTTCCCTTCATATGAAAAGTTTGATGTTACTTACAGAAAAGACCATCTTGACAAAAGCTTTATCTGTGCTTACAGCAGCTTTCTTCAGGGGGCTAACTTTTTGACCAATGTAGGTTATAAGAACAAACTTGGCTCGTTTACTAAGCTCATCTCCAACTTCTAGTCGAACATAGCCATATAATCTTTCCTCTTCTGAAAAGAAAAGTTAAAACAATGATTGATTTGATGGATGGCCCATCAGTGACAGATTGAAAGGGGCTCAGCATAGAGACTACAGGGAGAGGTCAGTGGCATTGCCAAGGGTGGGGGGGGGGGAGGTGGCTCATTTCAACAGCTATGGGACTTTGGCTGTGAGTCTTTACCCTTCAATACAATTGCAACATCGATTATCTTTAAGTTAGATTTTATATTCAAACAAATTGGTATTTTTGTTGACTTTTTCAAAGTATATTTAGAGGATAATTTAATTGCTTCACATTCTCATAGGCTAATTCTTGTTTGTTTTAAATACCACTGCCTCATAATTTGCAAGGGATCTTTACTCTCTTGAACTCTTCACAAGTCATAGCCAAGCATCATACTACGGATAATATATATAAAGTGGTGATACCTCCAAAGCTAATTTTCATAGATAGTTAATACCAGAATGTTGTGCTCACTTTACACATGCGGGATGGGTGGTCTCAGTGGGCACTATCCACCTGTTTTCATTTGTTACTGAAGAAAATGCAGAAATACATGTGTCCTTATTATAACTTTAAAGGCAATAGGCAGTCACTCCAATCAGAGTTAGTGTACCCCATCACTCTAGTCCATGAATGTCCTATTCTGATCATGTGACAATGTTTTTGTTAATGAATTGTGAAATCCAAGGAGAATTTCTCCTTGCTTTACCTATTGTTTGTAAGAGTTATGTTCAAAATGTCTTCAGAAGTGCTTGTAATGCAATAAGAGGAGATTTACAAGAATTTGCTGATTTTAAAAGCAAATTTTGGGGGGACTGCCTACTGCCTTTAAACACCCAAACCCCAGAGAACCATACTGAAGGGTTCTTTTTCAAATTGTCTCCCCTAGCCCTGGATCCACAGCCATAGATGCACCTTTGATACTCTAATGTGAAGGCTTCCCCTAAGTGGCATACCTGGAAGGTAGTTGTCTCAACATTAATACCTATTGGGCAGCATGAGTGAATTTATTTTAAAAGCCCAGTGTGAACCTTAACATGATCCAATGCCCCCACTCATACCCCAGGCCCCTGGCTCCCCCTCCACCTACTCCCCATAAATCATTAGTGCTAGTAAGGCTAACAAAAGATGGCCAAATTGTGATTTCTGTTTTTGTAGTCTGCTTAGTGTGCATCCAGTGCCCTGTGGAGATAGTTAAATGCTTCTTTCTAATGGTCACAATTTTGTACTACTCCAGAGTACATCCTCTGGGGGCTTCACCCCTGGATCACCACTGAAGGGTTGTTCCTTGGTCCCAAGGACTACAGAGAAGTGCTATGCATCACCACAATACCTCCAGCAAGGCTCATTCCTTTTTTGTGTGCTCCTCTGACAGAATGCTGTGCCCCCCCCCCCCCCTCTGCTGCAAAAAGTCTGAGATGCCATGCGGGGCAGGAGGGGGAGCACAGGGTGAATCAACACCTAGAAGGAAGTTCTCTGAGATGAAACCATTGGATCTGTGTGCCCTTAATTCATAGAAGCTTCCATGACTTTCTCCAGCACCCCAAAATCCATTCAGAACATTCCCTTCCCATCAATGCCAAATCTGAAATTTTCTATAGATATCATTTGAGAGTGGAGGTAAAGTTATGCCCAGAGACTGGAGGTAAAGGCATTACTTGAGCCTGAAACCTGATATTTTTACATACTCAGGTGCGGATCCAAGGGGGGGGGCTTTCCTGGGCTCAGCCCCCCCCCCGCCTTTTTTGCCACATCAATAATAAATATGAAAAATTAGCATAATGTTATTCTAGGAGAATATTCGAGGGGGCTTTCAGCCCCCCTTTTCGAAATGTCTGGATCCGCACCTGGTACTGTACAGCTCATTTTGACCAAAGTTAGTGACAACTATCAGTAATATACATGAGTGCAGTAGCAATTGAATGGGCATATGAAGACTGGAGGGGGGGGGGGAGAGGAAGGGGAGATTTATGCAATCCCCTTGCATGCTAACCCTTTGCCTACAGACCATTTCCAGGTTCCATCCAAACAAATGATGGTTTCAAATTTTCAATTTGTAATAGCTTCATGTTGGAGTAGCAGCACTTGCAACAATGGGTAAAACGTGAATTATAGTGTAACAGCTCTTTCTTTGGGAGAGGGGGTGTAGACTGTCCTGGAGTGGGGAAGGAAACACCTCCCTTTAGCAAAGTTGTCATTCAGGTAAGATGGCTAACATGCAAAATCATGTTACCATTTGCAAAGCTTAGCATTGTAAATATTTTCAAAATTCAATAACCTATAACCTTTTTATTGGTCACTGGAAAATTTCAGGGGGTAGAACCCATCATGGGGGTGTATCTTTCCCAGCTGACTATCGGGAAAAATCCTTGTGGTAAATACTACTTTCATGATGGAGCCATGCAAGCAACCATCAGTTTCAAATGTAAATCCAGCCCTCGACCTTTGCAGGTGTCTATGAATTAGACAGTAGCATGGGAATTAAAGGCAATAGGCAGTTGCCCCAAAATTTGCTTTGAAAAATCAGCAAACTCTTGCAAATCTCTTATTGCATTACAAGCACCTCTGAAGACGTTTTGAACATAACTATTACAAACAATAGGTAAAGCAAGGAGATATTCTTAAATTTCACAATTCAGTCACATGATCAAAATAGGCCATTCATGAACTAGAGTGACAGGGCATACTAACTCTGATTGGAGTGACTGCATTTTCCCTTTAAACTTAGAATGTGGGCGGCACTGAAAGTTTGAAGTAGGCCCATTTACAGTGGCGTTATATGGTAAGTCAGCTCCTCGTTATGGTACTAAATTAGGGCACATTAAATGAAGCTGACACTAAAGCACAGGGCCATTGACAAGATTTTCGAAGAAAAGGTAGGGGTAGGGGTGGGGTTGAATCCTGCAATCTGGCGCAAATAATTCCCCACAAGGACATGCCCTACGAATCCTAGCACATTTACAATGCTAAAAAAACTCGTGATTGTAATCTCCCAGTTTTTGATTCCTTGCCGAAGGCAGGCAAGGAATCTATGCGATGGTGATGTCGTGTGTGTGTGTGTGTGTGTGCGTATGTGATGGCTTAGCTTGTTTACACGATATCTCAAGAAGGGAAATTTGGACAGTTCTCAAACTTGGTACATAGATGGCCCATATTAAGAGGAAGAACCCTATCGTTTTTGGTGGAGGTCAAAGGTCATCTGGGGTCACTGGGGGTCAAAATCTGAAAACCTTGTTTACACAATATCTCAAGTTAGAAAGCTTGGATAGATTTCATGCTTGGTATGTAGATGCGTTGTGGTGAGAGGAAGAACCCTATCATTTTTGGTGGAGGTCAAAGGTCATCTGGGGTCACCGGGGGTCAAAATCTGAAAACCTTGTTTACACAATATCTCAAGTTAGAAAGCTTGGATAGATTTCATGCTTGGTATGTAGATGCGTTGTGGTGAGAGGAAGAACCCTATTGTTTTTGGTGGAGGTCAAAGGTCATCTGGGGTCACTTGGGGTCAAAATCTGAAAACCTTGTTTACACAGTATCTCAAGTTAGAAAGCTTGGATAGATTTCATGCTTGGTATGTAGATGCATTGTGGTGAGAGGAAGAACCCTATCATTTTTGGTGGAGGTCAAAGGTCATCTGGGGTCACCGGGGTCAAAATCTGAAAACCTTGTTTACACAATATCTCAAGTTAGAAAGCTTGGATAGATTTCATGCTTGGTATGTAGATGCGTTGTGGTGAGAGGAAGAACCCTATTGTTTTTGGTGGAGGTCAAAGGTCATCTGGGGTCACCGGGGGTCAAAATCTGAAAACCTTGTTTACACGATATCTCAAGTTAGAGAGCTTGGATAGATGTCATGCTTGGTATGTAGATGCGTTGTGGTGAGAGGAAGAATCCTATTGTTTTTGGTGGAGGTCAAAGGTCATCTGGGGTTATCGGGGGTCAAAATCTGAAAACCTTGTTTACACGATATCTCAAGTTAGAAAGCTTGGATAGATTTCATGCTTGGTATGTAGATGCGTTGTGGTGAGAGGAAGAACCCTATTGTTTTTTTGTGGAGGTCAAAGGTCATTTGGGGTCACCGGGGGTCAAAATCTGAAAACCTTGTTTACACGATATCTCAAGTTAGAAAGCTTGGATAGATTTCATGCTTGGTATGTAGATGCGTTGTGGTGAGAGGAAGAACCCCATTGTTTTTGGTGGAGGTCAAAGGTCATTTGGGGTCACTGGGGGTCAAAATCTGAAAACCTTGTTTACACGATATCTCAAGTTAGAAAGCTTGGATAGATTTCATGCTTGGTATGTAGATGTGTTATGGTAAGAGAAAGAACCCTATTGTTTTTGGTGGAGGTCAAAGGTCATCTGGGGTCACCGGGGGTCAAAGTCTGAAAACCTTGTTTACATGATATTTCAAGGTAGGAAGCTTGGATAGATTTCATACCAAGTATGTGGATGTGGTATGGTGAGAGGAAGATTTCTGTTATTTTTGGTGGAGGTCAAAGGTCGTCTGGGATCACCAGGGTCAAACTCTGAAAACCTTTTTTATACCATATTGCAAGGTAGGAAGCTTGGATTGATTTCATATTAAGTATGTGGATGCGATATGGTGTGAGGAAGAAGCGTATAGTTTTTGGTGGAGGTCAAAGGTCATTTGGGGTCACCAGGGGTCAAAGTCTGAAAACCTTGTTTACACAGTATCTCAAGGTAGGAAGCTTGGATAGATTTCATACTAATTATGTGGATGTGTTATGGTGCGAGGAAAAACCCTATTGTTTTTTTTGAGGAGGTCACAAGCCATTTGAGGTCACCAGAGGTCAAAAACTGAAACTTTGTAAACATGTCATTACAAGGGAGGAAGCACAGATAAATCCCTTCTCATACGTTTTATTTATTTTTTTTTCTTCTTTTCATTTTTTGGTGGTTATTCAAGTTTCGGTTTAAAGGTCATGTGACATGAGCTGAAGTGAGCAGGGGTCAAATTGTGACCACATCATAAAAAATGATGTAGAAGAGAAGTATAAATTTGATGGATGAACCTCAGTGTAACAAAGCACCCCCTTTCGGCAAGGAATCACTAAGCCTTTTGGCTTTCTGATTCTTCTTTTGGTGAGCATTCATTAAGCAATGTTTGACCATTTGGTTACGCAACAAAAAGCAGTTTCAGTGGAGGGACCATTTAAATGTATTCGTTGAAGGCAATACGTAACTGTGTCTTTAAGGGAACCTTCACATCACTGCTCATGTTTGGCATCGATCTCTCATTTTGATAGAGTAACATCTGATAATACGTTTACCTTAAGCCTAAAGATGCAGTATTTGTTTTCGTTATCGTCATGAATGAACGTCTGAAGAGGAATAAGGCGACATTTGTACGAATTAATGAAATAAAAAAGTTTGGGGTGACTGCACATTCCCTTTAATTTTTCCTTGGTTGCAGCAGCAAATGGAACATTAAAAAATTACGTAAAACGCAATTACGGTGACAGCCGTCAATCCTTTATATACTTGAAATATAGTGTCGGAGTGAGTCGAGTATTCAGGATTGGTAAGATTTTCTCCGAACTGAAGTGGATGCTTGTTTCTGATTGTGCGCTTTACCTCGCCTAATACTAATTTATACGTACATATTGACATTGAACAGATGAAGTGACCAATTGGAAGAAAACAAGAGTTAAGCCACGCCTTCGTTCTCCATTCAGTCTATTGGATTATTCTGTCTGAACACGGAAAAAGCCATCTGATAATTATGGGGGGTCTGCGGACGCAGAATGGTTTCAATGGAGCACTAAAAATTTCCAGGATATTTACTGTAGCCAAGGGTGGCGCCAGGATTTGCCCGACAGGGGGCCAAGCTCCCTGACGGGGGGCCAGCAACCCGAAGCCCCGACAAAGGCGATGAGTTCCCCAAAGTATGTGGAACGCAAAATTTTCGGCGCCGAAATTTTTATTGACTTCTTTTACAAAAATTTGAAAATTATGGAAGAAATTTTGAAAAATATTGAAAATTTTGAAAAATATACATGGAGGAAAATTTGAAAAAATGAGTTTTTTTAAGGAGACTGGAAAATTTGGGGTCTTCACTGAAGAATCTGCCCTCCTATGAGCAAAATCAAGCAGATCGTCGTAGCGACTGAAGGTCGTTTGGATTTTAGCAACATATTTTATTGTAAGGATTAAGGCTCCCCGACGAAATTGGAAAATTTCCCCTTGGGGGGGGGGAAGCCTTCCCCGACGGGGTCATGTCCTTCGCCCCGCCAGCGCCACCCTGACTGTGGCCCTCGGGCCGCAGACTGAGGGAACGATGTGAGTGTGGCCAGAGTACATGTGGCAGCCTGTAGGATAACATGCTATTACATGGAACAAACAAGGTGCTCGATATGCGACCGCTTTTATTCCCGCAAATATATTTAGGAGTGGGACAAACAGCTTTCAAGCAGGCAAGTTCTTGGCCTACGACGGCATGCCTTTTTGGGAGAGGGTGGACCTTTTCGACTTACCTCCAAACTCTGAAAGCATATCATCGTAATCTGTACCGGTACGGTGTAACACTATTTCTTTGTTATCTGTGTATTTCAGAAGTGCCCTGTAATAAAACATAAATCAACGTTATTATCGCTATATTGTAACTATTGTAACTACTGACTTGATATTCAATTCCTGTGAAGCTACTGTAGTCTAATATCACCCCTCTGCACCTATACTCTCCCTCCCTCCCATTCCCCAGTGCTGGAGGCTGTTCGTCTGGATTGTCGTTCAAAATTTGTAAAAATACAATATTTGTAAAGTGTTCGGCGTCATACTCTATAGTATCATTTGGTTTTCCGGTATAAGCATCATGCCAGTGCCCCATTTTATTAATTCAGAGCTTCCAGGAGGCCCTTCACCAGTGTCTGCCAGCCTTACATACCCTTTATAATGCACGATGAAGCAAAGGAAAATTTTTGTAATAGTCCAAGAATGTTTCTGTGGACTCCACGCACGTATTTTGCGTAAAAAACCCCCGGAATAGAACACAGTAAAGTAGCTAGAAAGGGGGGCTTCGGGAGGTTTGTTGACAACATACCCTTCTCTTAGACAACATATTCTCCTCGTTCACCCAACCAAAAATTAGAATTCACTAAATTATGGACATTTTCCAGCCATATATGATCAGTTCCAAAAATATCCCAAAGATAGCACCATTTTGCATCTTAACCAAAATTCCCCTCCCCCAGGACGGCACCTTTATGTTGTGACAAAAGAAGGATCCCCCACCGCTGTATGCAATCGCAGGGGTACATAAAAAAGGTACAATTTACGCAGATTTGGGGGGGGGGCAAACTGAGGTGGGGTTACGACGTCATCTGTGGTGCCCCCCAATCAAAACGTGGCGGCGCCACTGTGGCTGAGGGTGGCTTTTTGTTTGCAGAATCTCATGTACAACCACAATCTAGCGTCTGCCCTGACGCCTCTGTCCACTAAAGAATTCTGCCTTAATGATGTTTATAATGCCGTTGCTTGTGTCTCCATTCGCTTGTTTGCTGATGACACTAATGCTTTCCTCCCCTACAAGGATTGTTTTAAGTTAATTGACAAAGCTACACTCTAAAAAACATCTAGTCAATTGGGGCACGAACCGAAATCTTGTCAAATATTTGACAAGACTTGTTTCAGAATTGACTAGAAATGGTTCTAAAATGAAACTATTCGTTTCATTTATGAGCCGAATCTAGTCAAAGATTAGTGACAAGATTCCGGTTCGTGCCCCTATTAATTAGATTCTATTCAAATTTGACTAGGACATTTTTAGAATGTAGTCTAACACTGAAACTACACTCTAAAAAACATCTAGTCAATTGGGGCACGAACCGAAATCTTGTCAAATATTTGACAAGATTGGTTTCAAAATTGACTAGAAATGGTTCTAAAATGAAACTATTCGTTTCATTTATGAGCCGAATCTAGTCAAAGATTAGTGACAAGATTCCGGTTCGTGCCCCTATTGATTAGATTCTATTCAAATTTGACTAGGACATTTTTAGAATGTAGTCTAACACTGAAACTATTATTAGAGGACTGGTTTGAGTCCAACCAGGAAGTTGTTATTTGGAATAACAACTCCCTGGTCCAACAAAGTAATTCTTCATGTTGGGGAATAAATTAACTATTTTTCATGCAAGTGCTACGACTACCGTTGTCAGGACGACTTTATTTTTGATTGTATTGCTTTTCATAAGGTTCTCAACACGAATTATTTAAGTCTTTGCATTGATACCCTATCCTGGAAACATCCGATTTATGCAATTCCTTAACGAAATTTATCGGCATTTTTATCACACTGGACGTATTTTTCTCTTTTCTCTATTTCTTTTCTTTCGCTATTCAAGTTTATTACTCATTTGTGTATACCAGGAGTCAGTTCTTATGGCATAGAGATTTATGGAACCGTCCCTGCCTCGACGCTTCGCGCTCTCCAAATAATGTAAAGTAGACTACTTAAGTTACAAGGAAAGCAAGACGCTATCCGACAAATCAACTGAACGTCTACTACAATCTACTTAAAAGTATTCGATACTCACACTTATTGTATACATGGAATTCTTTTTAGGTACCGTAATGGATTACTGCCCTCCGACTTAGCAAATAGTTTCAACCTCCCCATTATATCCGACCCTGTAAACTGTTTTACTACACGTAATAATAATCTGTTTTATACAGCACACCATACTGAGAAGTATACGTGGTAAAATGTTACACAATAGTTACTGTTCTACACTTTGGCAAAAGTTACCTAATTATGTCAAGGACAAAAGGTCTTTACGGTCATTCCAAAAATGTTTGAAACTTATTTAATTAGTTACTATAGTTCCTAAGTAGTTATTTGTTCTATCTTTTCCCCCTCTGTTTCTTATCTACCGTTCCTGCTGTAAATAGCCTACTGACTTTTTCTTTTATTTTGCTTTCAATTTACTTTTGTTTTTGTTTTTCCATAGTCACTATAGCTTTGATAAACATTTGTTTGTTTCGTGTTTCTTCTAGTGTCCAGTGAATGTTCTATTCTGTAAATATATGAAAGTCTGTATCCTGCAGCCGAACATATCCGAAATAAATCTGAATCTACACTACGTATAAATGACGTGCTGCTGCTCCATTCACCTCACTCACTGGCGTGGTAGTGGATTTTCGGAAAATAAAGTAAAGGTGACTAATGACCATCATCCACTAAGACGATTATTGCATTTTTGTCATCTTCTTTTGGCCTTTAGATGTTGAGGTCCATGCAACTTCACTTATGCAACATTTCTGTGCTGCTGTCTGAAAGGAGTTACGGAAGTACTGGCAAAATTTCAGGCAGCAGAGAAATTTAACAGCCGAGGACCGATGAAAGCTACTTGGTGAAGTTAAATGGCATGGTTCACATAGTTAAATACCAGGTGTTAACAAGTGCCATATACCGGAACAATAATAGCAAGGCCGGGTCCAGGATCCAAAGCAAACAATCAATCGGCGTGGGCCGACCTTAATAACCCTGCTGTCAGGAAATAAGGGCCGGAAATCGGTGCAATTGTATTGGGAAATATTCATCCATAAGTTTGTTGCTATAGATACATGCTCGCCGGTACAAATGATGCCGCGTGTAATAATTTTATCGCTCTAGTTCTGACGTTCAACCTGAATATCACTTCAGTTGTGATGCAGGATACGCCTAGTGCTTAGCACTGACGTCTTACCTCATGGTGTGCCAAGTAGGCCTAAATCTTTACACTTTGAAGATATCTAGTCTCAATCCATGAGCGTCGTTAGGATGTTTTTAAGTGCATATGGGCGAACTGCAGCCATGGGGATGGGGGAATCCGTGATAGTACCATTGTTTTTTATTGTAAGCCCGTACTCCCAAATAATTCCACAGCTATGGTTCAGTTCCTGTCGAGTGAGCCTATAGAATTTGCGCCGCCTAGTTCAGGTAGGCGTTTCACGAGACCAGACGGCGATATCATTCCAAACTGGCTCAGGTTTGTCATCTTTACATAGTGCAGTTTTGGTTAAAATCTCCTGTATAAAAGTCAGCAAGCCCGTAGCCAAAGTGGGGGCGGGGAACAGGGGCGTCCCTGGGAAATAAAAAATATCATTGCCCTAACTCAGGAGTGCCCAACCAGTCGATCGCGGTTTACTGGTAGACGGTGGATTGATCCCAAGTCGACCGCGAAAGGTGTAGGAAAACAGAAAAGAAAAAAAAAATAAAGTTTTTCTATCTGTACCTGTATAACAGTGTATGTCTTGTAGATCTCGGGAGGGTGGCTACTTGAAAAGTATATCTTGGGTCGAAAAAGGTTGGGCACCCCTGCCCTAACTTAATGCATTTTAATATAACTCGCACCCTTCGGCCTAAAGAAATATTTCGCACCCTTGAAGCTATCGCACCTCGTTCAGTATCTTGTTTGGTTACGACCTGACGGAAAGAGTAAATTACTGCTTCGGTGATGAATCGTTACAGTCTGCGAACCGTCGAGTATAAATTCTGCCATTAGCTAAGCCTGGCTGAATGAACTATACCTGTATCTAAATCAGTGCTATAGAAAGCATTAACAGCACATGTGGAGAAGATAACTGGTGCCCCATCCGCATCGTTAACATTTGAGGCAGGCAAATCTTTTTGATGAAATCCCAGGTGGTGAAAGGCCCGGATGATTTGCGGTATTTTTAGAACTGTAAACAGCGGGCTGACCCTTTCCATTCCTTCTCCGCAGTCATCCGACGGCACTGAATTATGTCATACAAGAACAGTATAAAAATTTGCACATTATGGGCCCATTCAGGGCCGTCTTAACGCATGGGCCCACTGGGCCCAGGCCCAGGGCCCCGCGATGTCAGGGGCCCCGCAAATTGACCTCCGAACGACAGGTCCAGCTCCTCAAGTATAGTGGCATGACGGGACGAATAGCCTAACACATTAAAATTATCCGGAATCTTTGCATTGGATAATGTATTATGAACCAAAACACATACCTATCCTGCATGAGACTTAATTTTTTACCCAGAGATTATACTAAAACCTCAGAGCTTCCGGGGACTTCGCCCCTAGAACCCCACCAGTTGCCTTAAGGCGGTCCCAGTCTTTTAGCCAGCTCCTATTTGTGCGACAATGTCGCATAAACGGCGACAAATGTTGTACAATAAAAACTAACAAGCAAATTCTACCAGGGTGTAAATTTTGAGGTTCCTCATTAGGGCAGAAATCCACTCAAATATTGCACCATTTGCAATCTAGGCACCTTTCAAATTCCAAAAATTTCAAAAGGGGAGGGGGACACCCCCTCCCCTTAGACCCCTCCCCCAGGCCACAGATCAGTAAATGAAGCATTGAGAAAACGTCCTAGCTGAGACACTGCCGGGCCTCTGGATCCTAACCGCTTAAAACTATGGCGGCTTGACGAAAGGAATAGCCTAATAGGGGAAATCTTTGCATTTGATGATGCATTATGAACAAAAATATATCCATCCTGAGACTTAATTTTTCACCCAGAGATATGCTTGAGGGGCCCCGCTCCAATGCCGGGCCCAGGGCCCGGTGATCTCTTAAGACGGCCCTGGGCCCATTAGCTGCACGTTTAGGCTACACAATGGCCAAAATATTTTATTTTATTTTTTCTTTTTTTTACATATTAATTAATATATTGGGAGATTTCAAATTCAAGGACATTTACTCAAATCGGGGACATTTTCGGGACACTTTTTCATCAGGGACAGAACATTGGATTCGAGGACTGTCCCCGAAAATCGGGGACGTCTGGTCACCTTATTATAGGGCTTCACCGTTTGAGTGGCAGATCCCGGGCCCCTTTAATAAATTTGCAGTATCCCTTAAATGTTAAAGACGGACGTGTTTTCGTTTAGTAGGAGCGGACTTAACGAAGACTTCAAAGGCAGCCAATGCAAAGCATACTATACGGTACAGTAGCTACGATATGAGTCACGCACCACTACGCATAGTCTGCATAGTATTCACCCACGGTGACCTTGAAGACACTACCCAAATGTCGGATCTTGAAAGCCGTGTCCCTTTGAATGTTTTTTGTGTATTTATCTAAAATCCCATTTCTGTCAACTGTCAGAGTGGCTAATGCAGGAATTGTTTTCACAGGAACAAAGGGGCACGGACCATTTCGTGGTGCCTGGGAGCTGTGAGTGATGACCTGGTTTGCTTTTGAATCTAGCACTTAATTCCAGATTCCGTTGTATTTATAATTTATTAAACGATTTCTGGACAACTTTCCAGGACAATTTTCCCAGCACAACCCCCAGACAATTTCCATCCGGGCAACCTCTTCCGGACAGTTTCCACCCAGGGCAATTCCAAATTTTCTGGCGGGGTCGTCTGAGGGGTAGTTTTCATGGGTGGGAATTGTTTGGGGCCGAAATTTTCCGGGGCGGGAATTATCCGGCAGGGATTGTCTGGGGTACATCGTCCCGGTAGGAACTGTTGGTGGCGAGGTCTAGTGACTGGTCACGATTTTAAACGGGTAGGCTATATCTCCAACAACTTTGTCCCTTATACAACCTCTTCTCTCAAGTCATTCTACTTCGTCTGTACGCCATGGTGACTTACTGACTTAGCTACTACTTCCTTTAGATCATGTAAAAGGTCCCCACTTCCGTCTCAAAAAAAAATAAATAAATAAATATATAAGAAATAAATAAATTAAAAAATGTCAAAAACTAAAAATAAGCACTTAAAACAAATTAGATATGCATAGCATTGCGGCAGCCCTTCGTGACTTTATCGCTTAGCATTATCCAAAGAGTGTGTTCGTTTATCTGTAAAAACTTATACGCCTGACAGATACACACGATCGCACTGTCGAGTCATTATGCAATGTTGAGTCACGTTATCACTTAATACTATTGTGATAAATCACAAGGGCAAACAGGTGTAATAAAGTAACCCCCTGGTAAAAGCAGACTAAAACGCATGTGTGTACTGCAGTAACTGAACAGGGAGTCTCTGGCAACTCCCTGAACTGAAAGCCAAGCTAGTTGCATCCGAGGGCAGTCTCTGGCAACTCCCTGCTGTAAGGTAGTTAGCGTGAATCAATAGGTTTATAGAACTCTACAGTGAAATTCTGTTTTCCTTAACAAATATTACTCATAGTTACCACAGTCGATCGAGTGTGCAGGCCGATTCGAAGAATCGGAGGCTTGTGACAAGAGCTTGAGTCAGCAAAGACATGATGGAGGGGCGTGGGCATATGCATATCCGGGCATATACCGATTATGAGGTATAACAACTTAGTTCGACGAGTACCGAGAAAACCATACACAATGAAAGACACGTCCACCCATCCCCACCCGAATTTGAGCTTGAACTGGGAGAAATGAAACCCTAGTAACAATTTGGATCCCAGAAACCGTGCAGGTCTACCCGCGATAATTATCGGCTCTACACTGTAACCATTCACATCCCCCAGACCTTCTGGAAAGAGTTTGGACAGGTTCGATTGATTAACTTGAAACTATTGAAACGAGTTAAACTTAAGCTAATGTCCAATGTAAAATTAGCCGAAAAAAATTGAAGCAAAAAAGTACCATATTCTTTTCAGTGTAGGGGAAAGAGATGTGTTAGCTATTACCGTTAAGCTAAAGCCTACTCACCATGTTTCTGGGGTAGTGTCATTCCTCACAAGCTCGTAAGCCTCCTGAGCGCTTTCGGTGTCAATTTTCCCCGACATGATTCTGATATTACACTCGTATATTGAATGAAAACGTCAAGTGAGCCACTGAGCTAAAGATACTCTTAACACCATGCACGTTCTAATTCAAAATGATAAGTATGCGGTATACAACGCTAGTCAATAGCGCACAATGCTATAGAAATCCACGGAAGTATGCGGCTTCACACATGTAGCACTGGCTTATACAGACCACTGGGCTACGTTTCCCAGAATAATGGCGGTAATAAAGCCGAAAATCGCTTCCAAATTTTATGAAATGTACAAAAATCGATGTAACAAACAGCAGTCACTTCGTTCATGCACCTAAAACCCGGAAGTGCAGATTCATTGAAGAACACATCTATGTGATCCAAATAAGGTTACTTAGAACAGATGAAAGTGACGTCATGTGGTAAGGCTTTTCTGATTGGACAAAGAGTGACAGGCTCGTTTACGCCCTTACACACAGTGGTTTTTGCTACAAACAACAAGCGGTGAGTAAACGAAGTAGGAATTTTGTGGATAATGTAAGTCATGGTCCGAAAGTGCATAAAAATCCCATAACATCACCACATGCAAGGGCCACATACGGTCATGTCAGTGGTCACCAATTTGAAAGGGGAGGAGGTTGCAAAAGTCAACTATTTGTACTATTGTGTTTTTATACTTTGCCTTTTCATTTTGCCCCCTGTGGGCGGGGGGTTGCAGAATATGCCCACGGTATTCCCCGCCTGTCGTTAGAGGCGACTAAAGGAGATGACTTGGACCGTATTTGAAACCGAACTTGAACTTGAACCGTATTTGAACTTTACCTTTTTATCTTGCTGACACTATATGACACATTCATGTTGGCGTGTGGTTAAATCCCATCTAACTGCTCCACTATTATTAACGATGTGGATGTGAGGGCGTGCTTTCATAACTATTTTGTAAGTCCTGCAAAATTGAGGGAAATAAGGAATGGGAGAACAGCTTACCTGTAATAATCCATATTTCGTGCCCTTTGGAACATAAAATGGTTGGTCCTTTCGGGGACATGGCCATCCTTTGGGCAGCAGAACTCCTTCGGGAGTAACGTTTGGTTTCGCCTCTTGCTTGGTTCTTCGCCAGAGAGTCGAGGGGACTTTGGAAAAAGTAGAATGGTTCCTTATCTGGTCAGGTGCCACCTTTCACCTTCTTTCAGACTGATTTAAACCGAGAAAAATTCCTCTTCCGATACGTACGGCATTTCATCCACATTACGTAGCCAAAGTGGAGGGCGAAGGGGGCAGCCCCCCGCCCCCTTGAGCATATTTTTGGTATTTTTTAATGTTTATTTTTACAACATTGCTAGTGTTTTCCCTATTTATATGAGGTAAATAGGCCTGAGAAGTGCCATTTCCAGCGATCTGAGAGGCATTTGGGGCCAAAATTTTCTTGCGCTTCGCGCCAACCCATTGTGGCGCGGAACGCTGAGAGTCTGTCTATGTGCTTCGTCCCCCCCCCTGACAAATTCCTGGTGGTGCCCCTGTCTCAATATCATCTGTTTTGCCCGGACACCCATGGTCATGTCTATGAATGAACTGCCCACACTAACATTTGATTGATTTATATACCTCATTCCAAAAATTATTAAACCTGTTTTGAAATTTCACAGTATTAGCTGTAACCTAAATATTGAAAAATATATCACCATTTTGCATCTAAGTTCAAAGTTTTTCCTTAACTTTTCCAAGGAGGGAAGGGATGCCCTCCCCTTACACCCTCTCCCAAGACCACATTATGTTTTAAAGTCTCAAAAAGCCTACAGAAAGATGCCTTTTGAGCAACTGAATTAGTTGCAAACATGCTATTTTGAAGACAGAAATCTATTGGAAAATTTTGGTCTCCCCCCCCCCCTCCTCCCACAGAAATTATCTCGCTACGCCCCAGGCATGCATCATCTTCTTAGATCTCTGTCTGGGAGGGGATTGACACTAGGAATTGCCGAGATTTTTGCACGCTTCATGCGCGCATATGCACACTCTACGCCGATGGCATTATTTCTAGCTGGGCTTACGAACGAATCTTTTATGTAATGGATAATATTGCATTTAATTTAAAAAAATAAAGAAACACAATAGGCTACAATGAAATGTCCCAAATAACCCTATTTTCTTCGGCGCCGTTTGCGCGCATCCGTTTTCAATATTGTTTCGTGGTTACTTTCTGTAGAATATCTTGCATGCTCCATACTGCCATAGCTTCGTACACTCCTGTTTTCATTGTAACTACAGTGTACTCACAAGCCAAACCCTCTTTATCATAAAAAGGACCTGTTATTCTGAAAAAGAATTTTATTAAAATGGTCAAAATGTGATTTTATGATCTGTTTAGGGCACATCCGATGATAGTTTTAAGATAGCCAAAGGCTTCATTTTAAAGATTTTAATAATTTAAATACTCAGGACTTCGGGGGGCTTGTCCCCTGAACCCACCAGGGGCCCTACGTCGGCCCCTGGACCTTACACCTTTCACGGAGCCCTGCGCACTCTCATGGCGTCTAGTTTCCCACTAGGGTTTGTCCCCACAGTTCCAGACACCAACCACCCGGAAGAAGCTGCATGCGATGCTGATCATAACTTGACATCAGGACTCCTCGAATACTATTAATTCACATGGCCACTGGTCAAGACTAGTGACCCAGGAGATTAAGGTTCTTTATTAAAATTGCACAAAATACATATCTGACAACTAGGGAGAAATTTTACAATAGCATATGCAACTTGATACATAGGATATGACAGTTGTGAGGTGGAAGGAATGTTTCAGTCCACATTCCGAAATAATTTTCATTTAGTACCGTAATAATCTTTTGTAATATGTCATTTTTTAAAAATAATTGGAGACCATGCTTTGCCACTTATGGTCACAGTTTAAATTTTTTTAACATGTAATAATACGGCCCAAATTGCAAACGGCCTGTATGCAAGTCCTACAATCTAATAAATGCAGCTATCTATTGTCTAATAAGCCATAGATACCGAAATAGAGGACATGTCGACATTGTAGTTTCTTTGTTCTTTTTTTTTTAACACAGAAAGGACGTGAGTCACTTGCCATTATTGTTACCCCTAATCGGCTCCCATAAAAAAAGGCAAACAGTCGGCTCCCGTAAAAAAAGGCAAACAGTCTACATGAGCAGTGAACATGTTTCCCCAATTTTTGCTTGCCCCCTACTACCCCCTCACTTTTGTAATCATGACGGTACCACTGTCTGCATGGATATTGTGAGAGTGTAAAGTTGTCAAGAATGGGCGAATAAATCGTTTGGAAACAGCAATCAGTATTTTAAAGCCCGTTCTCCCAAAACAGTGGCAGGTAATCTCTAACCAATTTTCTGATATAAAATGTAACACTCGCCTGATATTTCCCAGATAACTTGCGGAATACTAACACTGTCCCAAGTTCTTTTTAATAACGCTCTTTTCATTGCAGACTGTATACGTTTTCAATATTACAGCTAGCATGCCCCCTTTCTTCTCCCGTGTAGGGTCTTAATTTGGGTCTGATAGCAGCCCCGTAGCCAGACTGAAGGTGGGGGGGGGGGGGATAGCTTTCAAGGGAAAGTTTTCAGGGGGAGATACACTCGTATGCTTTAATATAATGCAATGGTAAGTTTGATCTTCTGGGGGCGAAAATTTTTCCAGGAGGCTCCGCCCCTGTCCCCCCCCCCCGTGGCTACTGCCCTGTCTGGTAGGGCCTTGTAAGACCCTACCAAACAGGGCAGTAGCCATGGGGGGGGGGACAGGGGCGAAGCCTCCTGGAAAAATTTTCGCCCCCAGAAGATCAAACTTACCATTGCATTAGTTTTGCAGTAGAGTCTTAGTTTTGCAATTGATTGGAATGGCTGTAGCTAAGGAGGGGGAAGGAGGCCCTTGATTACCATTGCCTTTTACGCATTTTGGTAAAGCCTTCAAGAAATTTCCCCTCCACCTGTGAGCTATCTCACCCCCTTGAATACCTTGTCTAACTTCGGGCCTGAAGGGGGCTGGGCGAGCCCCCACTAGTCTCTCGCCCCCAGACGCCCCCCCCCCCCACTAGGAATTAAAAGATTGAAAAAACAAGTTAAGAACGATTCCATATTTGAAGCCCCCTCCCTTAAAAAGGAAATGGTAGCGCTCCCAGGAGTCTCCCCAGGTCCGGCCGTAGCCAGACGGGGTACTGCAGGAGAGGGGTCGAGATAGCTTCCAGGGGGAAAATTTATTTTAGGGTGCGAAATTTACTAAAATACATTTAAGGCAATGGTTTTAGTTTTTGAGAAACCCATGTTGCATTTCTTGCAAGACTCAACACAGGGTCAAGGTACATACAACACTTCTAAAGAAGCGAATGATATTCAATTTATACGAATATCATGGATCGAGGAACAATTTCCGAGTACTTTATGTCTTCTGTTAAAATTATTAGTTACGCAAAGTGGTCCGGGCCGAATTGACGTTTTCGGAAATATTACCAGCGAAAGTACTTGAATAGCTGTTACTCGTCAATATCACAACAATCACCATATTGAATTCCAGGTAGCACATATCAAAAGTGGGCGACGGAAGAAATACATTACTGGAATTCAGCACCGCCGTCCGCAACCGACCTCTAAATGACCTTGGTCAAACTGAGGGAAACCAATTAGTGGCTCCTTCAGTTAGCAAAACGAAAGAGTATTTCACCAGCTAAGACTACATAATATGCTGTGCCACAGTATTTCAAGCATATCACTCAAAAATGACCTCATATGAGAGATTCAATTGCTGACCCATTTTGACCACAAGACCAGGCGTACTAGCGTATTCAGTAACTAACAATGGTCAGTTATTGCTTTTTACTAGCGTGGAATCTGTAGCTGGTAACTCTGTTGTCTACAGTGCTGACTCTGTATAGATCTACGTATTGTATGGACTCATTGACGAGCACAATTGCACTACTAGCGATGTTCTAAAAATTGCAGCTAGTTTGCTCGTTAATTTAATTGACAACCTTCAATAACAATACAAGCAGTGATACTTGTGTGGCATCCAGTATGTCTACAAGGCTTAGGATTAAAACATCCGGTGAGTATTGCCTAAATCACTCCGATACTAATATTGAAACACATTGCGTTTGTTTGTTCAAACAATCAAATATGTTTAAAAAAAATATTTGTAGACACAGATTGATATAACTCAAAATAAAGAAGTACAGTAGCTTTCTTTTCAAGAGATAAGGTTCTCAAAGGAAGAAATTCAGTTATTTGTTGCCCAAGAAAAATTTTTTGGCCTAAACTTTCAAAACTTCAAACTATGCAACTTCAGTAACTATATAATACTTTGAGGAGATGAACTATTGCTGGAGTTTGTTAGTGAGAATGAGTGGTTTTCTTTGTACAATGTGCCATGTTGGTGCATTTTAAATGCAATAATGCAATGCAATGCAATGCACTTTTGACAGTGTCCGTTTCTATGCACTTAAAAAGCACACCTAAATGCAATAATTTCGTTTAGTACGCAGTTGTTAACATAGAACGACTTGAACGTTGTTGTTGTTGACACGTTTTGTTGCTCATAAGAGCAGGGAGTCTCTATATCAACTCCCTGATCCGAGCATGGAGGAGGCTACGGTCCGAGATACAGTATAGTACTACTGTATGTTATTTTTGAACACGCATCTGTTGCTATTTGGACGATCGTGTTGCAGCAGGAAGTTGCCACTGGACAGGAAGTTGCAGTGGCACACTGCAACTCCCTGGTTGTAAGCCGCCTCGTTCCTCCGACCTCTCTGGCTACGCCGATGGTTTGTAAGTTTCGATGCGACAGCATCGTAAACTCTTGCAGCTGCTTGTGTGTGGACAGAAAGAAGCGTTTTGACTAGGAACGTCAACTCTTAGACTTGAGGTGCCAGTGTCAACATCACCATCACCACCGCCGCCGCAGCCCCCCCCCCCCCCACCGCCATAGTCGTCGGCATCTTCATCGACATTTATCATCATCGTTGTTAGCACAGGCGCAGAAAGCGGGGGGCTGGGGGATGAAGCCCCAGTCAGTAATATGGTGGGGAAAGTATGCTTCCGCCTCGCCAAAGAAACACTTTTCAAGTAACAAAATTAATACTTTGCTGGAACGATTTACCACTATGTCGCTGGTCATGTGGGATAACTACTTAAAGGATATTGTTAGGATAAGCCCTCATGTGGATTGACAAGACATTTTACTGACTAGGGTAAAGAATCAGTTCCGGAGCTAGTATTTCAATGAAGAGGGGAAAATTTCCAAAGAAGACCATTTAATATGAGTAGATCCTTCGAGAAAGCGCCACCATCTTGTCGACGCGTAGCGGAACAAGAACATTTTTTGTAAAAAATGCCTTCCATATTACATAAAATGGCACTTAGCATGCCTAGTGCATTCACATTCTTCATTATTGAACCCCATGTTTTAAAGATTTACACTTCCAAATGAAAATGGTGCAAAACAGAAATTTAGTGGGTAAAATAACCTTGTATGGGTAGACTGAGTCTTCACGTTACTTCAAATGTCTAAGCACGTTGACCTTTTTGTTTTTCTGTTTGCTTTTTTTTTTTGTAGAATTGTGTTTAATGAATTTCGTACACTTTAACTTTACAGTCGCATGCGGTCAGATGTTGAGATCTCAACACCACACAGACCGACAAAAGAATATAGTCTGAACATATTTCGGTAGAGGGACGCCCCCCCCCCCCCAACGGATATGGGCGCTGATATAAAACTCTCCCTCTGTATTCTATTGTTGATGTATCTCATTTTATTAGGTTACAGATATCTGGAAATTTTCATAACTATTTCTTTCGAACAAAGTGGACTTGAATGTCTTTCATCTTTTTTCCAAACACAGCAATTAAATCGTA
Source organism: Holothuria leucospilota (assembly GCA_029531755.1). Taxonomy (NCBI): domain Eukaryota; kingdom Metazoa; phylum Echinodermata; class Holothuroidea; order Aspidochirotida; family Holothuriidae; genus Holothuria; species Holothuria leucospilota. Next base: position 26,054,075 of record CM055965.1, read on the forward strand.
AGCCGTGCAGATTGCAAATCAGCCTATGGTCACGTTCAGAATTTCGAAAATGACGTCACAGTTCCGAGCTGTTTCATTGGATGATTATGAAGTGGAAGCACGCAAGTATCTCCCAGCAGATGGGTTGGCTTTTTATACTTCGGGTTCCGATGGGGAAGAAACATTGAGAGATAACACGAAAGCAGCAAGGAGGTAACTTTGTGTTATATTATGTTGTGTTGTCGTTATGATGTGTTGCATTATGTTGTGTTGTGTGATGGGATGGGATGTAATGTGATGTTATGGTAGATTACTGTGTGGTTTGTTGTGTTGTGTTATTTTATGTTATTTCATGTTATGTTATCTTATGTTATGTTACTTTGCATCGTGTTATCTTATGTAATTTTATCTATAACGTTACCTTATATTATGTTTTGTGGTATGTTATCTCATGTTATATTATCTTATTTTATCACATATTATGTTATGTTACGTTATGTTGTGGCGTGTTGTGGTAAGTCATCTCACGTTATGCAGTGTTATGTTATGTTACGCATATGCTAGCTACGCTTGCTCAACATGTCTGGTCTTCTAATGGATTATTTGCTCTTTTAAGGCCGGTTCATACTTCAGTATACCGCTATAAAGCCAAGAAAATTGAACATCATTGTTTAGCTTTGAGCGATGTCAGTGATTGGCCCGGAAGAGCAAGAGATAGCCATATATGGTTCTTATAACTTTATATGGCACGAAACTTTGGGAGTATGCACTGGCCTGTATTGTAAGAAATGCGCCAAGAATCCACTCATACTAAGCCACATGGACTTTATCAAGTTAATCATCGGAAGAACTGAAAGTATCTCCTTCTCACTTCCTGCAATAAAATATCTTAGATGCCTTCTCAAGGATGAAAAAGGATAAGTAAGTCAAGTATATTACGCGTATGATTAGGTTAAAGAAATTGAACCATTTCACTTGTTTTACTCATTAACTTTCTTTCTTGCAATAACTGGACAGTGCACCATTTGATACAGAGCTGAGAATCTCGTCTCTGTCGGAGTGTCGTAGGTATCGAGGCTCGGCCTCGAGGTCAAGTTCATGGGGTATTCGCCTTCTAACGTAATACCTTCGAGTGAGCCTCCTATTCTCTGTGCAAATGACACCCAATAATTCCCCGAAGATCCCATGCAAAAAAGTAGGATTGTTTTTTCTCTCGAGAATACTTAGCATTATTTCCACATTGCTGCAATGTGCAAGATTGACAGTGTGTATTTCACAAAGTCTGGCGCACGGATAACCGGATCAAATCATCATATCGAGATAAGGTTAGGCTAGCCTGGTTTCAGGCTTAGAAAACTGTGGCGTCTACTACACAACACTATGTATTGCATTAAATTTAACTGTGTCCAATATTTACCATCCATGCAATAGGCTTAGCCTACTTGGACTGTGCAAAGAGTGAGGTTAAGCCAAATATTTATCTCTTTTGCATAAGATACCGACTACGCCCAAGAGTATTGATTAATGTATCAACAGTGGACACATCGTCTACAATACTAGGTCATCCTGTCAACTTCCCTGTTTGTGTATCACCATCTGCCTGGCATAAGTTTGCTCATACTGAAGCTGAAATGGCATCAGCGAAGGGTAAGTCGATGAACTCAATGGACATATTGAAAACCCGACATCTACCGCCCTTGACATCTACTGTTCACGTTTTCTTTAGTAAGGTCTGCTTCAACAACGTTATTGGATATTGACAATCCAAAATTAATCGGCAGCCGTTGAGGGCAAGGAAAGGAACTACAGAATACCACCGTAGAGAAAAAGTATTTCCTTAGAAATTCGGTCAATGGTATATAGACGAATCTGGAGAGCAGGTGATGGTCTGATTTCAGTCGGCCATACCTGGGGTCTATCACCTTTAATCTTTCAATTTCCTTGCTTACCTGTATGATGGATGGTTGGACATTAAATTGTATCTTGATTCGTTCAATTTCACTGAATATGTGGGTTTGAAATTCATGTAGAAAATAATAGAAGACGATTTAAGGCTGGTGGACCCCATTAATGGCTGCCTACAGTCACTAAACACAAGCGCTGATCGGATTCGTCTATAGGTCGCCTGATATTTTTGAGGCACTTCCAAAATGCAAGAATCTTTGTTCAGGAGTATTCGTAATTCCGTAAAACTCTGCCTGTAGTTATCAGATTTGCTTGTCTGACTTGACTGTGACCTAACACTTGCCCCGTCAAGAGCGTCAACAGCTTTTGTAAAGTGGGAAGGGGGGGGGGGAGACATGACCCCCAACAGAACTATTTCAAGCGCGGATGGCGAAACGGTGGAAGCCAGGGATCAAAGACTGACTAAAGGTCCCTGGAAAAGTTTGGAGGTCAGATGATCTGTTTTGTAATTTTAGGCATTTCCTCACAATTTTAATCCATTAAATGGGCTGTTTCCACCATCTTCCAGTGTGATTCGATTTTAATCAGCTATATTGCAAGCTATGGAATTAAACAAGTGCCTACTGTTTTCGTATGGCTTCTGGAAAAAAGTGGGGGCAATCCCCTCCACTGTCAAAAATGAGGGTCATGTTATGTTTTCCCGTCCCTCACCTGTTGAGACCAATATGCTCTACTTATCAAATTTCTGAGGGAACCATTTTATAACAAATTCTTTTTGATTCCTTGCCAAAGGTAAAAGGAATCTATGCAGTCACGATGACGTGTGTGTGTGCGTGCGTATGTGTGTATGTGTGTTTGTGACGCCGACTTGTTAACACGACATCTCAAGGTAGGAATGATGAAAACTTTTCAAACTTAGTTTATAGATTTATCATATTGAAATGTATACATTTATCATATTGAGAGAAAGAACCCTATTGTTTTTGTGTAGGTCATAGGTCATATGAGGTTACCAGAGGTCAAAAACAAAATACTTTGGAAACATAATATCTCAAGGTAAGAAGCATGGATACTTTTCATACTTAGCATGCAGATGCATATGGTAATATTCAGAAAGTTAATCTTATTGTTTTTGGTTGAGTTCAAAGGTCATGTGAGGTCACCAGAGGTCAAAAACCAAAAACTTTGTAAACGCGACATCTCTAGGTAGAAAGCCCAAAGCATGGATACTTTTCATATTTGACATGTGAGTGTGTAATGGTCAGAAGATGGACCCTATCGTTTTTAGTGAGGTCAAAGCTTATCTGAGGTCACCTGAAGTGAAACTATGAAATCCTTGAACTGCTGGTGAACATGATATCTCAGGGTAGGAATTCTGAACACTTTTAATACGTGGTATATAGGTTTTTTGAGAGAAAGAACCTTGTTTTAAGAGGAGGTCAGAGTTCATTGGAGGTTACTAGAGACCAAAACCTGGAAACCTTATAAATATGATATATCATGGTAATAAGCATACATAGTTTACATAATTGGTCTATGAATGCCTTAAAGTCAGTAAAACCTTATTGTTTTTGGTCCGGGTCAAGATTATCAGAGATGGTTGGAGGTCAAGTGGTTAAAGCATACCGGCTCAGAAACATGACATCTTTAGAGAGGTTACTTTGATGGAGCTCATACTAAGCACATTGATACCTCGTACTGAGTTAATGAACCTTTTTATTGGAGGTCAAAGGTCATATGGGGTCACCAGATGTCAACTGATGAAGGTTAACTTTGTGGATCTTATAGCTGGCTTTAACTCTAACCCCCACCCATCAGGGTGTCCTGTGCCATCAAAATCAGTTAAACTGGCTGATTTAGTTGGTTGCACTCCTGGTCTGAGACACCCTCGTGCTGACCACTCAAATAGCTGACTTGGCTTTCTTTTGTTGAAGCCGCTCAAGACAAGTCTGCTCATTAAGTTTTGTGTCAACTCAGGGTTGTAACTTCTCTTGGGAGTAATTTCAGGATTGCCTGCTGCAGTAGGAAGTAGCTAGGAGGACTTTTTTATAAGCACTTGGAGATCAAACTGTGTCAATTTGAAACTCCGCAAAGTGAAAGTACTTAAAAAATGCTTTCAGAGGCAAGGAATCACTATGCCCTTAGGCTTTCTGGTTTCCCTCAGACCGTTTGTCCTCATCCATGGCAGTTCAGTTCGTTGTCGTAAGCGTTTCCTGGGACAATTTACAAGATGTTTTCAATTTTTTCCACTGCAACTCTTACTTTTCCAATGATAGGTTGTTCGTCTACAGTTTTCCAGTTAAAGGGTGGGTCACACTACAGCGATTTTCAATCCGAAATCCGATCCGAACTTTTCTCAATCGGACCAATAGTTTTTATTCACTGTAAAAATAGACGTCTTCATTTTTTAACACATATATGGCGTTTAAGAATCAGAAAACGAACAACAAAATGGATACGCACAGTAAATTGACTGAACGAATATTAACACATGATAAGGATAATGACGTCAATTAAAGTGCACTCCGCAAACACGTTTACATGATTTATATATATATATGTTAATTTTTCTTTATTAAAAACAACTTGATGTTTACAGTAATCATGAAATGAACGCATAAACGTGTTTACGAGATGGCGTTAAAGTGGCGTCAATGTGTTAAAGTTGTCGTTTTAGATGTTTAATTTGCTTATGTATTTTATTGTTTTTTCGGTTACATAAACGCCAAGACGCGTTTATTATCTGTTACAAAAAGGTGTTAATCAATTTTTACAGTGTTCATACTTTGTTCTAATGATGGTCACGCTCAATCGATAACTTATCCTAGTTTGTCTCACGATAAACTGTTCTGCTACCATTATATAACTTGTACCGCTCAACAGAGCGGTATTTATTCGAAAATCAATCCGATTTTTGCACGCGTGTCCGATAAACGCTGTCTGCCGATGTGACATTACGAAATAATTAGTTTACATTGCATTTTCGTAGTCCTCTGATGCAAATCATATATTTACACACGTTGGCAAATTTTTGGCTCTTTCCCACCAGGGATGGAGAAGATTTTAACTAAATCTATCAAAAATCGGAAAAATATGGACAATTTCTTCAGATATACTTTGTAGTGCAACTTAATCATGCCAAGTTCTGTGAAATCATTTCAAATGAACCTTACAACAAGAAAACTTTAAACCATTTCGCAAAATGATGTTTCCTTGTGGTCTCCTTTTTCCAGACCCGCAGCCAGAAAAGGTACAGAAGGGGGAGAAATAGCTTCCAGGGGTGAAATATTTTCTTGGGGGGAACATACTGAGGGGGGATTTTCCTAGAAGGGTGCCTCCCCTTAGCCCCGTCCCCTTGGCTACAGGCTTGCCGTGTTTTCACTGCAGACATGTTTCTTTTCAACACGACTGATAGCTGACTCTATTAGGGAAGCTTTTGGAAGTAAACTTGCAGAACGAATGAAACGTTTTATAAATCTTTTCAAGAAGGACTGTACGAATTCAGCACAAATCCTTTTCATTTCTAAGGTTTACATTTCCTCCTCTTTCTTATTTAAGTATTTTATGGCCAATTACGCTTCAGTATGCGCATAGGAGGACTTATAGTTATCTCACATTATGCATTATTTATTCCTAAGTAACTAAGAGGTAATTATTTATCACTTTTTCCTCATAAATTTATGAAAGGCGCCTCAGAGGCCGGAGTTGCCATGACGCTGAGCTCTGTTTCCACCACATCAAAGGAGCATCTAACGTCGTCTTACCCAAACGGACTTTTCTTCATGCAAGCGTACGTGCTGAGGAGTGAGAAGCTCCAACAGGTCATGTTACGAGATCTGAAAGAGAATGGATTCAAAGCAGTTGTGTTAACCGTTGATTGTCAAGTTCTTAGCAATAGAAGAAAACAATTTAGCTCTTCTTTGACGGAAAAGGTGGTCTCCAAGGAAATGCGGTAAATTCTGCGTTTGTCATGCTTTCACTGAACAGTAGACTTGTAGTGCGAGTACAAACTCCCGAATACGAGTATGAGTGCGAGTATACAAGTACTCAAGTGCGAGTACCAGGGGTGACGCCAGCGGGGGGAGGGGAAGGCTGCCCCTCCCGTCTGGGAAATTTTCCAATTCATCGAGGAGCATTAAAGCTTACTATAAAATATGTAACACCGATGAAAGTCAGTTGCTAGGACGATCTGCTCGATTTTGCTCTTAGAAGGGCAGGTTCTTCAATGAAACCCCAAATTTTTAAATTTTCCTCAATAAATATCCAAGTTTTTTAACTTTTCTTCAATGAAAATCCAAATTTTCAAAATTTTCCCTCAATAAAAATCCAAATCTTTCATTTTTTTCCAACAAAACCCCCAAATTTTCAAATTGTCCCCAATAGAGGCCAAAATATTTTCGGCGCGCCAAGCGCGCCCAAAATTTTGCGTTTGACATCCTTTCGACAACCGGTCGCCTTTGTCGGGGCTTCAGGTCGCTGGCCTCCGGTCGGGGGGCTTGGCACCCCTGTCGGGCAAATCCTGGAGCCATCCTGACGAGTACGAGTATGAGTGCAAAACCACGAGTACTAGTACGAGTACTAGTAGAGAAAATGTACTCGAGTACGAGTACTAGTGCGAGTATACTCCTAAGTACATGTATAGAATTCAAGGCTGGAGTAATATAACCAAAGTAATATGCAATTGTCTTTAAGGAAACTGTTTGCCCATTTGAAAACCCATTACAAATAAATGCTGCATTTGATTTCCATATCCTAGTACCAATATTACATTTTGTTAAAGGATTAGATGCCAGCTTATGCGCACTGTCTAAGAAGGTATTTTCTGATTGGCTGATTCTATTGTATTGTATCGATTGTATCCTTTGTTAAGGTTAGGGATTAGTTAGGGATTAGGGCTAGCGTTAGCCAGTCATAAAAATTCTTCTTAGACAGTGCGCATCGCCCCTTAGATGCTGGTACCTTACTCTAGAGGTGAATGAAATGAACACCTGTTCTGTATGATTTATTAATCAGAATAACTCTGTCTGCTTCAACTTTGTCATATCTTAAGCAGTAATATTATTATTTATTAGGGGTTTGAAGCCAAATGAGTATTAAACTTGCAAGGATGGTCATTATCTACTGTATGGATCACAATTTGCAGCTTTATTGTGAAAAATTGCCGTTTTACTTGCGAAGCTATGGTATATACTACAGTATACTGGAGGTACCTGGGAAGTAAAGAATAGTCCAGTCGCTGTTTCAATGTCATCCCGTTCTAAACAAGTTACAGTATACTATACATATAATAAGTTTTATTATGAAATTAATCGCTACGAGAAATTACTTTGGGTAAACTGCAGTCGCTACAAAAGCATAACCAGGTTTTCAGATTCAGAGGGGCAAAGGTTTGTATTTACCAAAAAAGAGACTTATTTAGATTGATTCCAGCCTGTCGAGAAAAGTGATTATACATGTTTTCGTTTTGAATTTTGGCTTGTTCCTTCCTGGTGTTGTCAATGATTACAAATTTATTTAGCATTGATCCAAGTAGGCTATGACTATATGTCACCGATCTAAAGGTAATTTTAAACTTTGTAGGTCAAGACTGCACCCCAGCAAGATGTTTTCATTTTAAAGGAGGGGTCAAAGTACCAATATACATAAGGAGAAGATAAGTTTAAAGTTTATTCAGTACCCTTAGGGGTTTCATAGTGTAATAATTTCTTCATTTTGTATGAAACCAGGTTGCCTTTTAATTAATCCTTTCTTGCTGGTCTTCTTAACAGCACAATTTATTTTACATGTTTTGACATATGTAGAGTCTGCGTTAATCAGCACACAGGAAGTATTAAATTCTTTTCAAGTTCTATTAAATAAGGGAAGGATTATGAAGATTTTAAATATTCCCATCCTAGGCTGAGATGTCCGTACTCATGAGTACACACATCTCTAAGTATGCAGGCCCAATCCAGACAAGGTGATGAAGGGGGGTGATATAGCCTCCAGGGGGTAAAATTTTTTCAGGGTGGCAAGATATACTAAAATGAATTAAGGCAATGGTACCTTTTGAGGGGGCGAAAATTTTCCAGGGGTTGGCCTTGCTCCCCATTTAGCTACGGGCTTGCAAGTACGTGTACGAAGTCCTGAGTACGAGCACGAGTACTTAATCTTCAAATTCTCTGAAAAAGAGTACCCTACGTGTACAAATTCATGAGTAGGAGTACAGAAAAATCTTCTCCAGTACGAATATGGGCGCGAGTACTGCAAGTCTGCTGGACAGGCTGTGTAAATGCATACCCAAATCCTACATGAGTTTCCTGTCCCAGGATGTCTCCCTTGTAACATCAAATTGAGTGGTGCAGAATCTGTAACCCCCTCATATCTTTACACCTGATAACATGTTGTGCTAGTCACACTTAACGCAAAACTTTGCTCACGATTTTCCTTCCGGAACAGAGAAAAGTGCCAAAAATGGGTCCCATATTGCCAGAAATAGTAAATTCTGTGCCTTTCAAGTTGAATGTAACAACTTTTATTTTAAAATCTCAGAAATTTCACAGATCAATGCAATGAAAACTTACTTTAAAAATGTCTGGGGGAATAGTCACGACTGACCCCACGTGCGTACACCCATGTTTCAAAGTAAAGAATGCATAAGAAGACATATTTTATAGAAAGAACTTTAAATGAAATATCAACCGAAATTATTATCAATTGCAATTTGCCTTGTGTCCTTCTCCGCCCATCCCCACCCATCGCCACCCATCCCCGCCCATTCCCGTCCATCCCTTATTCCCGCCCATCCCCTCCGAGGGAATTTAAACCAATGTCTTCGAATTTTTAATTACTTCTTCATAATATTTCTTTCAGACTTATCAATTACCTAGTGACGGATGAAATGAGGGAGGCAGAAGCACAAGGAGGAGGCTTCTGGATCCAGACTTTATTTCATCAGGCTCACGGTGCTGCTCCGACAAGTCTAGAATATATTCAATTCGTAAAGGCTGTATCAAACTTACCAGTTATTGTAAAAGGTATTCTGTCAGGTGAGATGCCCATTTAAGCCCCCAATGATTTCATGAAATTCACAATTTGATACTTTTATTGCCTTCTCGCTTACAGTATGAACATTTATGGCAAATATTGTGATTTTCGTACCCTAAAACAGGTCAGTAATTTTTACACATTAGTAATAAGAGCTTTAGATTGACACTTTAAAGTTTGTTTAAAAGAGTAATTCGCTCAGTTCCTCTGGAAATAAGAATCTGCACAAAACATGATACCACTACACGACATATTCAAGGTGCGGGTCTATGCCTTGATTTCAGGGTTCCAACTCAAAACTTCATATTTTCTTCCACAAACCTGCAGGAAAAGCGGCGAGATTGGCAGTTGAAAATGGTGCCGATGCAGTCTGGATTTCCAATCATGGTGGCAGACAACTCAATTTTACCCCTTCAACAGTAAGTTGTAGGGGGCACACCTCTATTAGAGGAACGGCCTTCCTGAGGAAAGTAGTGCCAAAAGTACACCGTCAATTTTAGGTCTATATTAGGTGTGAATTACTCATGTTAAGATGATCAGTTGTGGCAGATTTTTTATGGATATGAAAGAGGAGATGTCAATGGATGATTGTTGCCAAATATGGATGGATTGGAGGGGATTTAGACTGTTTCAATAATTGGTGTGAAAAAGAGGTAATTTCCGTCACTTTGCGGATTAATAAGGGCAGGTGTACACCCTCTAAACTTCTTCCCCTTGTAGCTCAAAATCTAAACGGTCATGGTATGGTAAATTTGTTGTGCCATGATAGGCCGCTTATTGGCTTTCATGTGAGGGGTAGCTTATGGGGGTTGTGAACTTTGACAAGGCTGTGGGGGGTATGTAACAGAAGTAAATTAGTGTGTAAGTCAATGGAGCAGCTAATGGAGGTGTGCCTCCTGTAGTCTTTCGATTCCAAGCGGGTGCATAGAACAAAATCCACCCACAAAGACAAATTACTATTGCTTTTTGTCCTCACTGTATGTCTTCGATAGATGATAAACAAAATATCAAGTTTTCAGAGAGACACGAATGATTGCTTTCACAATCCACAACAAATTTTGTCGAAAGTTCGATATTTTGTACCCTAACGGAGAATAATGATAAGGGAAAGTATAGTTATAGCAGGGTCTTAGACATAGCAGCCCCCCCCCCTCAACCCAATCCCCCTCCCCCGAGTTTCAAACCCTAAATGGAAGCCGGCCGATTTTTACAAGTAAAAAACATATACAGAAAATGCAGAAAAATACTGAAATTGCATGCAGAGTCTCTCCCTCCCCCAAATTTCCCAGGTGAGACCTCCGGGCCCCGCTATAGATGAGCTATGTGGATCCGCTCATGCCCGGTCAACATGTTGCTGCCCTAACTACAACAGCATGATACAGTGCCTGTAGGCTAAAGCTCTTGAGTAGGCTTACTCTATCTTTTACGCATGCGACAGCATGCTTGTACCAGGGAGCAGTCTCACAGCTCCCTGTTTGTACGAAGTAGCTCAGATAAACTTTTGTTTAATGCTTGATTCAATGGATTTGTAAAGTTATTTCAAGTCCTGTTTCCCATGCAAAGTGATTTTACTGAATAACTTTTTGACATTTACCCCTTTGCCTTGAAGTCTCAATTACTAAAACATGAAGTCTCAAAATATAGAATGTTAGATTCTAGTTGCAAGGCCTAGAAAGTACAATTTTCCGCAATGTGGATGGCATTTTTGACAAAAATTTTCTTGATGTGCCTATTGTACGAGACACCGAGTGGTGGCCTTAGAGCCATGCCATGGAACAAGTCACCAAATGATGAGAATTTCTAAACATATAACACGTTCAAAGCTATAAGTGTTATCTTGTCAGATAGCACCATTTTGCATTTAAACCATCTTACATGTCAGCATGTACGACATTTTCACAAAGTTGGCACCTTGGGCGACACCCTCTTGGTATCCTGTCCCAAAATCGGAAAGTTCACTCAATAATGAAAATATTTAACCATATAATCAGTTCAAAACTTTCACAAAGATAGCACCATTTCTCATCTAAACATACTTACATAAACCAAAATTTCTTATCATAGGGTGAGAATGTTACCTCCTCTATCCCATCCTTTTAACCCCGCCAACTTGAAAACAGAAATATTCACTACAAAATTAGAATTTCTAAAGATGTAATTAGTTTCAAAACTTTTGGAAAGATAGCACGATTTTGCACATAAGCCGATAGCTGACTTACTTGAATGTCAAGCCTCCGCTTAAACCTCTCCTTTAGGGCGACTTCATAGCGGGGGTGACCAAGGAAGGATTGGCCAGGATGTCACCTGTCTTAGGGGGTTCCATTTAGATAGTGCCATTAACCAGTTAACTGCCTTCCCTGGGATTTTGCGCTGTATAGTTCTTTCAAAGTGGTACTAAAGGAGATACAGTTTATTGTTAACACCTTTAAGCTCTTCTGTGACATCGTGAAGTGTACAAATTAGGGGGCTCTGTGCTGTTTATACATTTTTAAATAAAATGCACAATCAGAGAATTGTCTATTAATATACCTTAGTCAGCAGACACAAACTGTATTGATCACTCCTTCACTGATTCACGTGCTTGATTTGGATCCGTTTGAGGGAAACTTGTAGCATGCGAAAGTTAATCAAAACTTAATTGTGAGAAGTTTCCCGAAACTAGTTTAAGTTGGTGTTGACATCTTATAGAGGTCAACCCTTTAGGACTGAAAATGTTGTTTTACTTACGTTACCTTTCAATAGGCTGTACTGGTATTTACGTAACTACCCATGAAAAGGCTAAAGGGATACACAGTCAGGTGTTGGCAGAAGCAGTTGATACTTTGTATGTTAAATATTTCTTATTTGAGAACAACTCATTGTCAATGGGAAGAGGCTACGAGGAAATGCAGTCGTATTCAAGATATAATCATAAGAGGGTACGAGGATATGTACTCACAATCATGCAGGATATAATGTAAAAAGCTACAGGCCGGCAGTTGGAATTTCAGGACAAGGGGCTACAATGATACATGGGCCTGGTCAAACCATCCTTTTAGAAGGCTACGACGATATGCAGAGGGAATCTCGCATTTTTTTTGAATAATGGATAAAAAAGGAAAACTATCCTTTAAAAGGCTACGAGGATACGCTGTCGGAATTTCTTTAAAAAAGGATGGCTATCCTTTTGAAAGGCTATTAGGCTATTCTTTTAAAAGGCTATGAGGATAAGCAGTCAGAATTTCTTTAAGAAAGGATAAAGTTCTACCTTTTAAAAGGCTATGAGGATAAGCAGTCAGAATTTCGAGGTATAATTTTAAGAGGCTTCGAGGATACGTAACTGCGTAGCCCGTTAAAAAGCAGAGCTTCAATCTGGTGGGGTATTCTGCAATTGTGCCTTACCACAGCCAATCAGGTTATTACAGTCACAAAAACAAAGGCCTGACAATATTGACGATATTCCTAGTCCTAAGCTAGCCACGAACCAGTCGCCAATAAAGTTTATACGGTTACAATTACAGTTACAATATACTGACGATAATATCGGCCTAGTAGTAGGCAGGAGTGGCAGCTCCCTGTATACTTATGTAAGGCTTCAAATAACGAGTACACAAGTGGCTACAAATACAATGCCCTCTTTAACGGTTACAGTGTTAGTCTCAATCTGTCAATGTTGACAATACCCTCTTTTTAACGGTTACACTACAGCACTAGCGTTAGTCTCATTCTGCCAATGTTGTGAAAACTTTCGTAGGCTACAGTAGCCGAAGTAAGTTGGCCTCACGTTCTAACGGCCTAACGTTAACTGAACAGTGAAGTCCTCTACAGTTCTAAAACTTCTAGCTAACTGTACTTCTTATGAGCGATCGAATAACGTTTTTCACGTTAGACCTAGGCCTGTGTTCATTCAATTATAAATCTTTATTAATTGTTGGTGAAGGATAATTGACGTAAACTTGTCGTCGAAAGCTGACTACCGAAAATTTACCATCTGTGCTTTTCTTCGCGACGAATGTCGTACGGTATAGCTACCTATAGCGGTCGAGTTTATAGTCAAGGCATTTCATTCCATCCTCGAATCTTAACGCGCCTACAAATCAAATAAGCCCCGCCTTCTTTCCGTTTTTCGAACCTCATCTTTTAGATAATTCAACGTTTACCGCCTACTTAGGAATGAGACACCTTGAATCTAACACATGCTGCTAGCTAGCAGTGCAGCTCGATCCCCAATATTTCCGGATGTGTGACCCTATTAATATGTACATATCTAACACGTAAACATGTAGGTGTCATATGCAGACTGGTCCCAAAATACAATTGCACAGTTTAGTTGCACTGCTCAGCAATTCGTAATTAGATTAATTAGAAGACATTAAATATTTATTTGATGCATTTATACCAACCAAAATGTTTACTTCTCAAAGTAAACACATTACTTGAGACATACCATATCCAAAGGACCTCTCCAATCATAATGGTACGGGCAGAAAGGAAAGAAAGACGTTGGCTTCATACACGAAGCCAAATGTTCAAAGTTTAGAAAAAGAAAGTTTCAGTTTAAAATAAGGCTGGCACTATAGTTGGAAACGACACCACAATGCACGAACCCACACTTGTTTTGCAAAGGTTACGTCTGCACGACTACATAGGTATTCCCTTTCGGGAAACCAAAAATAAAATAAAATTAAGAACTCTACAGCGAGAAAAGGGCGTCGACATTTTTTGATTGTATTCGAGGATTTGTGCTCTTGATGAAGACGAAGGAAAAGTAAAAAAAATGGAGAGACTGATCGTTGTTGGAACAGGGGTGACGCCAGGTAAGGGTAGGGGTCATGTCCCCCGTCGAGAAGAATCTAACATGGTCGGGTAAATTTTCCAGTTTTCCCTATAGATAAGGGCCAGTCGCCTCTGTCATTTACTTAATAGTTTGCTTTAAATGAGGCAAATCCTGTAAGAAATTCCTGAAATTTTCCAATTTTACGAACTACAAACCCAAAATTCGCATCAAACATTTTGCTCTCCACAACCTTTCGGCAACTCGTGGCCCGTGCCGGGGCTTCAGGCTGCAGTTCCACGCCGAGGAGCTTGGATCAGTCCCTGTCACGCAAATCCTGGCGCTACCTCAGCGTCGGGTTTACACATTTATCGCACCTGCTATCCTAACTATATGTCTCACAAAGAAATTTAAAAATTCTGCAACGGAAGACCACGGCTTCCCGGGCTCCCTCCCCACGGCCCTTCCCTCAACCCACCCCGTTTGATATCCTTTTAGAGCAAGCAAAGAAACATTTATAGGCCATGTTAAACATAACCAGGAAAAATGTATAACATGCATTGAAACAACTTGAACAGGGGTTACGCCAGGTGAGGACTGGGGCCATGTCCCCCGTCGGGGAAGAATCCCACATGGTGGGGTAAATTTTCTAGTTTCGTCGGGAAACGATGAAATATGAAGTACCCCACAGACAAGGGCCAGTCGCCTCATCTGTCATTTACTTGATATTTTGCTTCAAATTAGGCAAATCCTGTAAGAATTCCTTCAAATTTTCCAATTTTACTAACGACAAACCCCAAATTCGCGCCAAACATTTTGCCATCGACAACCTTTTGGCAACCCGTCGCCAATATCGGGACTTCAGGCTGCAGTTCCACGTCGAGGAGCTTGGATCCCTGTCATGAAAATCCTGGAGCTAACTCAGCGTCGGGTTTACACATTTATCGTACCTGCTATCCTGACTATATGTCTCACGAAGAAATTGAAAAATTCTGCAACGGAAGACCACGGCTTCCTGTGTCCCCCACCCCGCCCTCAACCCACCCCTTTGATGTCATTTATAGAGTAAACAAAGAAAAATTTATAGGCCACGCTAAACATTACCAGGAAAAGTGTGTAACATTCATGCATTGAAACAACATCATTTGGGCGTTTTTCGGGCAATATAAAATACGGTAGCAATACTAAGGATGCTTACGAAAAGGGGTGCTTGCTCCAACTGTCCAAAACCCCCACTCTCCGAGATTTCTGCTTGTAGTGGACACTGCTCTACACTAGCTGAGTATTAAGTTTTTATATCTTTCGAATGATTCCAGCATTGTGGTAGTTCAGTTGGGAAGGCGCTCGACTCCAATCCTCAGTACGTGAGTTCCAGTCCTCCGGAGACTTGGCAGTGTGTCTTTTCTCGTTTTGCGTTAAAGTTGTCGAACTGTCGATTTGATGCAGTTGCTTTTTTTTTTCTTTTTTATCTTCTTTGTTCTAGCTTTTATAGGCTACTATGCGTTGCCCCTTTTTCTTCTTTTAATTAGGCTTTGTTTTGTTAAACATGTCCTACTGTAAATTTCCAAATCAGGTCACTGGACGCTATTGCATATAGCCTTCATTATCACGACGCACAACCCCCCCCCCCCCTCCTCTCCACACTGTTTTTTTTCGGTTGCAATTGGTAACAGTCTTACAAATAAATTCCCATTTTGAGATGAAACTGATTTTATAGTTCATGTAATTAGCAGTTGACACGAAAGGTCTCAATAAAATCAGAAGCCCCGGCGACGAAAGTCGCCGGGGCTTCTGATTTTATTGAGACCGAATTCGCCTAACTTCCCAAAGCAATTCTTCGTTCTAGCAGAAAGCTAGTCTGGATGAGATGAATATTCAAAAGTTACAAAAAGCTTTTCTTCTAATGCAACTATCGATTAAGCCTCTTAGGGGTAGGCCTAAGCATCTGCCAACAGTACGTGACCATTGTTCTCCTCGTTTCAAGGGTGCGATGATTTGTAAAGAGAAGAGATTGGGTTCTTCAAACTTGACCAAGTCTCCCTCCGTGTTTTTCCTTCTGTCGTTTTAAGGTAGCACGCCTCCATTTATACGTACAGTCAATTTGTTCGCCTTCGAAAATATCACCAAGAGGAGGCATTGGGACAACTTTTGCAATATGTTGCCGGATAGGATGGGGGTCTTTTGTCAATTTAATATGAAAGAGGACTAAATGAAGTAACACTGGTGTCAAAATGGGGTCAATTGAAGCAATTTTGAAGAAATTATGGGCTTAGAAGCTGGTGGTCGTAGATCAGGCTTTGACTAATGAAGAACGCCTGGGTAAAAGTACGGAAACTTTGAGCTCCGCTATCAAAAAATCTTCACGGTCATGGCAAAGTAAATTGAAATTGCCATGAAATGCCAACTTGTCGGCTTTCTTGTGAGGGGTAAGCTTATACCCGGCGAAAACTTCTACAAGGTTTCAGGTAGCGAATGACTAATTATTGCCCCATTGACTTACACATCAAATCAGGTCAATTTTCCGCCCCTAGTTCCTTACAAAAATTACCTTAAAAAAAGTACTCATTACGCAAAGATGGTTGGAAATTGAAGACACTTTAAGCAACGCATTGCCTTATATCCTTCCCTACGGAAAAGACATTTAAGATGGGTCGGTGAATTAAGTATCATAAGCCCCTATCTTACTACAGACGCTCTCAATGCTCAAAATTCCAGTGGTCATAATGTCGCACACATTTGAAACACTATGAACAGCCGACTTGGAAGCTTTGGTATGAAAGGACAGGGAAGCTTGTGTTTTTGTTGAACATGAACAGGGAACCAGAGGCCACAAAACAGGCCAGATTGTAAGTGTTTAAGTTAATAATAAAGGAAAGCTTTCGGGTTCGTTTAAAACAGCCTTCTACATCCGCGTATGCAGGCTTGTCTCTTTTTTTTTGTTTAATTTATGGGGTGAAGAGGAAAGACTCCAAGTTTGACAAACGCCGAGTATAGCGGCCTGTGGGAGATTGTAGTAAAGTTTCTTCAACCCGAGGGGCGAACGGCCCCAACCACTCCATTTCTACTCTCTTGATACCCGCTTGAATGGAAAAGTTTTAGTCAGGTTACCAATCACAGAACAACCAACAAGCTGTCCGTCAGTAGATAATTTACCATATCATGACGGTAAAGAGTTTGGAAAGAAGTAGCATTTTTTAACCTTCAGCTAGCGCATGTAGCAGCAATCAGTGTATTCCATCAACTTGAAACTAGATTGCCTTCAAGTTTCAAAGTAATCCATTAATTCTTCAACAGTTAGACGTTTTATCAGAGGTCGCAGATGCTGTGAAAGGAAGCAGTGCTGAAGTCTATATTGATTCTGGTTTTCGCACCGGAACAGACGTATTCAAGGCTCTTGCGATGGGAGCAAAGGCGGTTTTCATAGGTCGCCCTGTGCTCTGGGGTTTGGCCGTTGCCGTAAGTAATACTGACGTTTTAAAATAGATAGTAGTAATTTTTTATTTATTGATTTTTTTTTAGCTTTTTATCATATACCTAGTTCGACGTAATTTGTTATGAACTATTTAGGCTATTGCTTTAGAAAAGCTATAATTTCGACTCTTGACGTTCACATTAAAAAGGTGGGATAGTATTTTTAATTCAGGTAAGTTCTACGAGATGTATACTATGCTACAGAGTAAACAGGGAGATGGCTTAAAGCTCACTGGATTAAGAATCTTGTAAGTTCCAAACAAAAAAGCCAAACGTACTTTTACCAGCAAAGAAAACACTCAACGTCAGTGTCAAAAACGTTTCTTGTTCAATAAGTTTCGCCGAACTACTAACGAGGGTCATTTTCAACGTCAGAAGATTTTAAAACCCGACTCCTTCTCCCGTCTTCTTGAATCTAAACATATCTGATCACCTGCTAGACTCCTACAAAGCGCTTCATATCCCAGACTGCCAGAGCATTTCTCTACTAACTGTAGACAATAGCCCGCCACATTTTTCCGAACAACCCACCCACCATCACGTAGTATGACACTCTGTCTTCGTATCCTCTGACACGGTACAGTCACAATTTTTTGCAGCCGTTATTTACAAACTTCTGGCTTGCGAATGGAAAACGAAAGAAAAAAAAGAAAAGATAAACTGGAGACACATACATGCCATTGGCTATTCAGAGTAGTTTGACCAACGTTGGAACTTATCACTTGAACTTGTCCTCTTCGTAGATTTGTCTCGAGGACCAGTCACAGATCTGGGTGAGGTCCCATATCTGTATGTACAGATGTAAGGGTGACGTGAATGTTTCTCTAGACCTCAAAAGCTCCTTGGTTCTTCTAAAAAGCACATTTAAATGAATTTATTACAGGTTGCTTGTTCTACATCATGATCATGATGGTTGTCCCAATATATGTGAGTGAGTATGAAAAATCCGTCATTGGATTGAAACAGGGGTGTAGGAGCATGTCAAAAATGGGGGGGGGGGGGACACGACATTTGGAGGGCACTCTTCTATGTTTAGCTCAGAAGAATTCGTGATAATTTGATCAAGGTCTTTAAACATGTACATGGATATTACAATGTCTTTTTGGACACTTCCTTCTTTTCTTCAAGCTTTCCCCTGCTGGGGCAACTAGAAGGATCTTGGTCTTCTGCACATTTGCCTACGTAGCAGGCTGTATGGCATATTCCTTGTTCAGTCATGTTCCTAATGGTGGTTTGGGAAGCAGAGGAGCTGAGTAAACAGAGTCCGTCCGCGGGGTATCTGCACATCCAAATGTAGGGCATACTTCTCCTAGACAGGAGTCTTATGCAAGAGTGTAAATGGGTTCAAGATGCCTCTAATAGATTCTGTAATGATTGGCAAAGAATTTCGGGGTTCGACTGATTTAATCTTTTCTACAGAGTGCTTGATGAGGACTTTTATCCACCCTGATTTTTTATCTACTCAACTAAAACGGCATGGACATGTGAAATTACATTTCATCTCTATCTGAGTCTTCATTGCCCTCTTTTATAATGTGATTAAAAACAGTATTTTACTGAATTCAAATGTTACTGCACTTCATATTAAATTACAAAATAAGCGTATTTTAAGTTATTTGCCGTTTATGTTCCATTTGCTTGCAGGGTTCGAACGGTGTCCGTGATGTCTTGGAGATTTTACGTGACGAATTAAAACTATGTATGACTCTCTGCGGTGAGTTTACAATTATATTAATCCTTGTTGTATAAGACCGCCATCTTGAAATATTATTTACACACCTAGACAGGGTACTGGTTGCCTTGATTCTGTAGTTCTGCAGGCTGGCAGGTTTGACAATTTGGTAACCCTATACGTTGAGTTGATCGTTGTTAGCTCTAAATTAGAAAACGATATAGGCGATCCAAATATTTTACATACTGTATTCATAGTTACAGATTAATTGATGATAGGCTATTTGTCTGTGCAGGAACGTTCTGTCTTCTTCTTAAGGTAATCGTCTGGTTTAGGTTGAGTTGGTTGCAATTTGAACAAATAATGTTTCACCAAACTTGTAGTAAAGATCAGTGTAAACGCGTTCGTGGAGTTAGATATTTTAAATTGTGAGATCCTAAAAGAAGATTGTCTTTTCACAACGTTGTAAAATAAGCTCCATTGATCAAAATAAATGCTTTGTCAGCTCAAACTGAAGTCTGGTTTAAGAACTGCTTCTATAAATTTGTAACTAAATTCTTTTTGCCAGGCTGTCCGAACATTGCCGCTATCTCCAAAAGCCACGTGATCAGCGAGAGCAGTTACTTGGCAACAAAACTGTGAAAGACAGCAACCTGTAGGTTACAGCTTCTTCTGAGTTGAACTTTTTTTTGAAAATAAACTTACAAAACACGGTTGTTGTTGTTGTTGTTGTTGTTGTTGTTGTTGTTGTTGTTGTGTAATGATACAAGTGGCTCGCCACAGGGGTATGAGCAATCCATACATTCCGCCATAGGTTTCGCGCCTATTCGCTATGACGGAAAGGGCACGGGAAGGCGCGAAACCTATGGCGGAAAGGGCACATTTTAGAAATGGACGTAAAATGGTGTTTAAGAATACGACCGCTGGCAGACCTATTTGGAAGAGCGAGCTGTAGAAAAGACATAGGAAAAGATGCACGTTTCCATAGATATATAGAACAGAAGTGTATTAAGGCATGACTGAGAAAGTAATATGCATAAAAGAATTTAATTGAAGGCCGTTGAGATGGCTGGAAAATAGGCTGGCGTGCTTTAGGGAGAAGCCCCTTTGGCATTGAAAACGTTAACATTTTTGGCGCAGACTAATAAAAGCCATTTTTCAAAACATCTCGGGCCCATCTACACCTCCCCAACGCCCTGAAAAATGACCATTGACCTTCTAAATTTTGTTACCCAGAAGCGATCGTGAAGGCTTTCGATTGAATCAGTGTGATGCCAAATTTTGTTTGTCAAGTTGTTTTCTGCCTCATATGCTTGATGAGCAAGGACAAACGTAAGCAAATGTAATAAACTGGGGGATGCTATTAAATAATTGGAAAACCGTTCCATAAAATTTTCAAATATTTGTTCTAGAAAGATTGACCAAAATTTTTTCTTTCTTTAAATTCACGCAAGCGTCGAGTCAGGCCCGTAGCCAGACAAGGTACTTAAGGGGGCAAAATACTTTAAAGGTGGGAGCGATATGTGTGTAAATGTGTTAGGGAAATGCTAAATTGGAATGAGGTGGCGCTACTTCCCTGACCTCCTTGGCTACGGGTTTGTTCGAGTTGATTGCAGATGCTATTTTGACCACAAGCTGAGATCGTTTTCAAAGCATAAAGTATATGTCCGAGCAATGTTACTCGATAAATCTTATAGCAATTTTTAACAAACGTTTTTTTTTTCTTTGCAGTCTTGTGGGAGGACGAGAAGAATTTTCTGCATAAAGATAGTGAAGTTTTCTGAAATTTAAAGAACAGAGTAACATAGCGAGGTGCATTTTGTCTAAAGAAAATCGCATTCGACATGAGACAGATTTGTTTAAATTCTAGGCTAAATAACATATTTTACAACTTAATTTTCTTTGATAAAGACATCTAACCGTGACACCTGGGACAGAGATTTTATCAACTACCTGGTGGATTAAGTCCACACCCCGTGCAAAGGCCAGTACCATAGCGGTGTTATAGACGTAGTTACGACTTACCCTTCATTTGCACTAGACTAGTTGCGGATAATAACCCATTCCATGGTGTCTGGTTCCGGTATGTGTCTGGTTATCATACAACACTGAGCCAGTGTAAACTTACCACAATTCAGCATTTATGATGTCATAGCAAGAAGTACGACTTTCTTAGCATATTTTGGACAATGTACCTACAATTCGATATACCTAGTTCGGTGCCAAAATAATGTTTTGTCGGAATATACGTCTTTGATAGTTGAACGGCGCGCCAAGCGCGCTCAAATATGTCAGGAATACATGTAGGAATTCAAAAGTATTTGTCTTCATTGAGAGCCATAATGTATGAGCCAAAATAGATGAGCTTATGAAAAATTCCTGCTCCACTTTCCGAAGACACAAACAGTAACCGGTGACCGCTTATGGAATGATCCACTACGGAACACCCAGGAGGCCAAATCTCTTCCACTTTTGAGGTCCCGACTTAAATCTGACATATTTGGTTGATCATTTTGCATGATGTTTTACTTAATGTGTTTCATTTTCCTTCTTGTGTTAGTTTTTATAAATTTAAGTATTTACGGTTTTGCATTGTGCACATCGATTTTTGTAAAGCTTTGTGTTCATTTTTAGGCTGCTTTATAAACAGATAAATGCTTTAGGCTACTGGTACCCATCCGTCTCTCCTACGAACAGGCCACCCTAGTCATTACTATCAACAAACATGAAGAGAACAGCGACTGGTACATGGTTGAAGATGGAATTCCCGACTCCTGCAGAAAACAAATTAAGCCGTATGTAGAGTATGCCCCGTTATGCCAGTTAGTCCGGGGTTACTGTTTATTTACAGAAACCAAACTTTTGATGAAGACAACGAAGCACTGCAGCATTTAAAATAGCATTTTGGAGTCGTACTTAAGAACTAGGGGGTAGAGATATGAGAATCTATGTATACTCAGAGAGAGAAAGATCAACAACCGGAGCGACTCCCCTTCATCGGGGATAATGTACATTACATTGTATCCAACCGGGCTGCCAGTTGAAACAGTCAAACCTGCCGTCGCGAGTCGAGTAGCCTACCGTGCGATTGTATGACGTTATTAGGCCATTAGTGATAAAATTCCCGACTTTCCAGGAAACTGTGTAGACTTCCTTCAGGTTAGCTGCCATAGCTGGTGGTGCAGAGTAGTGGGGGTGGTGAGGGTGGGGTAGTTACACTATTTGGGTTATCTGGAATACAACTATACGGAAGAGGTTGAAAACTAGGAAACTCTACAGCACGAGAAGCGCGCCAAAAAACTTTGGGTTCCTATTGGGGGCTCTGAAGTCCTTGAGAGCAAAAAGAGGGAAACCGTGGCTACTGAAGGCACGTTGGGGATAACATAGTTTATCTTGCCCTCTAAGGCTTTCCTAAGAGGGAAAAGCCCATAATGGAGGCCATGACCCCTTGCTCAGTCTGGCACCATTCCTGGGATAACAGTCATTGTATCGTGAATTTATCATTTATCGGAAATTGATTTGGCAGAGAAAAATACCTTTCTTGTAAACACAAAGTGGCTCGAATTTAAAATCAGCTTGTGCTCAAAACTTCTGCAACATATTTTTGAACTCGACAATGTCCCTGATAAGCGTACACGTATTCAAATGTTTATTTGTGAACGCGTAGTATTCGAGTTAATTGCAATAATTTCAGTGAAAGGTGTGCGCGAAGGGCGCCGGCAAACAGACGTTTGTGTGACGATAAAGTGTAAGTCTTTTCATACTCATAAATATGAGCAAAATTTTACCACATGAAACCTAGGCCTACAGGCTTAAATTACCATTTATATTGATTATGAAATTTCCGATCGAATTACAAAGTGTTGTTTTAGCTTTGTAAAGAACAGCGTCATTAGCCAACATTTTCACCTTGTTTTGACCGGCCAAATGGGGGAGGGACACGGGCTGCTCTGTGTCCCATGAATCCTCGCCTCAATAGCCACCCTGCCCCAATACACATCTGTGACGAGGACGCTGGTCCTTCAATCGAGCAAATTGATATATTAATAATGTTCATTTCATGAAGCAGTTCTTCGAAATTCGCTAGCCGGATTGCGATAGTCAGTGCTCGTCCATTAACATCGCATTTCATGAAATATGAAATGAAGTCAAATCACATTAACAGAGTAACTGGAGCTTATTTCCTGCCTTCTAAATAGGAAATATTACGAGAGCTTTCGCTGGCGTTTCGCCCCCCTGGACTCCTGCCGAGGCTTTGCTCCTAGACCCCGCCAGGGTCCCCAACGCAGACCTTTGGACCACACGCGTCCAAAGTAGCGCTCGTGGAGCACCTTCGGTGCACTTGAGATTCCCCATCGTCGGCCTCTCGAAAATCCCTGCCTGCGCGCCTGGCTCCAAGGTATACGACAGACATGTTCATCACTGGATATACTTTCATTTACCACTTAAAATTTTTACTTTATCGGTGTCAAAGTGGTTATCGCCTCACCACTATTGATTAGGCCAGATATAAATAGGTTTTTTTAGAAGTGTGAAGGGAAAAGGTTGTCACAACCACGAGGAAGGAGGAGGGAAGAAAGGTATTATTTTACTATGATCTTATTTTACTATATTGTTATCAGATTTTGAGAGTGGAGTAAACTTAAATGAAGGTAAAAACCAAAATATCTGCAATTTTTCAAAACCGACGGATTCTTATAGGGGTCACAGTGATATCAAACAAGCATGGCTCAGCAGTCGCATTCGTTGTCAGACAATGAAAATATCATAAAGAGTGGAACAGCAAGCAAATAAATACATGCATGGAAAAGTCTTTCCATATTATTTATTTTAATATCTCTCCATGTTATTTATTTTAATAATTTATTTAATTACTTTGCAAAGAAAATAACTGAAAGAAGACGCTGCCTCTTGATTTCAAACATTTGTAGCTTACGTTTTGTCAATCTTCCAAAATCAGAAATAAAATATTGAAATAATCATCCTAAAATTGTCTCCGTAGTGAGCATATTTTGTTGCAAGTGAGAAGATGTCTTCTCTTAATATTGATACATGGTGGTCGTTACAATTTATTTTTGTGTAGATGAGAAAAAAAAAAGTGACTTTCTTGTATAGTACTTAATGATCAATCCGAATTGAATTAGATAGTATTGTGTCCGTTACGTGGGCTGAATCTCTTCCCCATGCAAGAATAATATATTCAGTGCAAAGTTTGGTCACGCCTTGAGCGTACCTGTCACGGCAGCTTTTTAAGCATGGGGGGAGGGGGGGGGCTTTGGTAAAACATTCTTCGAAAATGCTGAGCACCATCCAATGGTGGCGCATCTCTTAGATAATGTGATGATTACCCTTTTCGGGATGTGGCCCTTCCTCAGAAAAAAAAATAAAAAAAAAATTAAAAGGTCCTTCTACTACAGATCTGCACGAAAGAGGGGAATTTGCTACTAGTGTAAATCTCTGTATAACAGGGGGGTTTTACCACCAGGGAGAGTCGAAACCTATTGCGCCGATCGTGCGCTTATGTGAACACTGCGCCGATGGCACTGTCTGGGATGGGCGTTTAACATCATTCTCTGTGGTAGACTGTTACGATCAATAGCCGGAGGCCCCTAATGAGTAGTATATCCACCACAGAAATTAAGAAAGGAAGAACGCTGTCACTGTGCATCGCTTCGTGTTTAACCAGTGAAGCCACGAAAAAGAGGAGAGCGCTTCCGCTATACGGCAAAAAGCTAGATGATTGGTGTGTTTCATTAGAAACAGCGTGCTTTCAATTTCAAAGTTGAATGTCATTTGACTCAATTTTATCCGTTTTTCGAAAGATAAGAGTAATTGCCACAACAGAGATAGGTCATGATGACGTATGTATTATATATTACACTCCAAACTTGAAAGCCTTACGTTTCGCCAATAACTGAGGCTAACGTTAGGACGTACTGTAGTGTATTGCACGCCTTTGCTATGTTGTTGCGCAGAGAGCCAAATGAGTGGCTTCAGTCTAGATCGCCTGGCATCATTCTCCCTCACTTATGTTTCGATGATATTTACACTCAATTTATTTCACTGTCTCTCATAACGCAGAGATCGTTTGAGTGTACCTGAGAAACGAGATGGATTTATAGGCTACCGTATGATGATGACTTTTTCTTCCAACGGTCTTTCATCAAGATTTTCCAAATCAACCAAGAAAACGATGAGTTTTATGTTTTGAAAGAAAAACGCTTGCTATGATTACTCTTAGTGTTACCAGGAAACAAATTTTGGAAGAAAAATGGAAAATTATTTCATTATTTTTTCCAAGACATTTTATTTTCAGGGGTTGGTTTACAATTTCCCCAGGAAGGAGATTAAGCACAGCTCGAGACGTCGAAAACAGCTTGAAATTGCCCCAAAAGTAAGCTATCGCAACAAAATCCACCAATCTGTAATCTAACGCGAGAAAAATGAAAATCAGGCGATGGTATTTTCCGTGAGTTGAAGTGTAAATGTCTTGATTTGTGTGAAATATTCAAAATTTTATGGAAGGTATTGTCTGAGTCACTGGTCGCTTATTTTGTAGGCGCTGGAGATTTTGTGATTTTATGGACCTACTGTTACATTTTGCAATATATGTTGAACAGACAAGCCTAACACGGTAAACATTGCTAAATTTCGTTGCTCAATATTTCTGATCTCCAAGGAGGAAAATTCTCGGATTAGGAGGGAAGAAAGGTATTTTACTATTGTTATCAGATTTTGAGAGTGGAGGAAACTTAAATGAAGGTAAAACCAAAATATCTGCAATTTTTCAAAACCGACGGAGTCTTATAGGGGTCACAGTGATATCAAACAAGCATGGCTCAGCAGTCGCATTCGTTGTCAGACAATGAAAATATCATAAAGAGTGGAACAGCAAGCAAATAAATACATGCATGGAAAAGTCTTTCCATATTATTTATTTTAATATCCCTCCGCATTATTTATTTTAATAATTTATTTAATTACTTTGCAAAGAAAATAACTGAAAGAAGACGCTGCCTCTTGATTTCAAACATTTGTAGCTTACGTTTTGTCAATCTTCCAAAATCAGAAATAAAATATTGAAATAATCATCCTAAAATTGTCTCCGTAGTGAGCATATTTTGTTGCAAGTGAGAAGATGTCTTCTCTTAATATTGATACATGGTGGTCGTTACAATTTATTTTTGTGTAGATGAGAAAATTTAAACCGTCCGCTTATTTTTCAGACATTTTCCGAAACTAAACTGAAAGTGACTTTCTTGTATAGTACTTAATGATCAATCCGAATTGAATTAGATAGTATTGTGTCCGTTACGTGGGCTGAATCTCTTCCCCATGCAAGAATAATATATTCAGTGCAAAGTTTGGTCACGCCTTGAGCGTACCTGTCACGGCAGCTTTTTAAGCATGGGGGGGGGGGCTTTGGTAAAACATTCTCCGAAAATGCTGAGCATCAGATAATGGTGGCGCATCTCTTAGATAATGTGATGATTACCCTTTTCGGGATGTGGCCCTTCCTCAGAAAAAAAAATTAAAAGGTCCTTCTACTACACATCTGCACGAAAGAAGGGAATTTGCTATTAGTGTAAATCTCTGTATAACAGGGGCTTTACCACCAGGGAGAGTCGAAACCTATTGCGCCGATCGTGCGCTTATGTGAACACTGCGCCGATGGCACTGTCTGGGATGGGCGTTATACATCATTCTCTGTGGTGGACCGTTATGATCAACAGCTGGAGGCCCCTAATGAGTAGTATATCCACCACAGAAATTAAGAAAGGAAGAACGCTGTCACTGTGTATCGCTTCGTGTTTAACCAGTGAAGCCACGAAAAAGAGGAGAGCGCTTCCGCTATACGGCAAAAAGCTAGATGATTGGTGTGTTTCATTAGAAACAGCGTGCTTTCAATTTCAAAGTTGAATGTCATTTGACTCAATTTTATCCGTTTTTCGAAAGATAAGAGTAATTGCCACAACAGAGATAGGTCATGATGACGTATGTATTATATATTACACTCCAAACTTGAAAGCCTTACGTTTCGCCAATAACTGAGGCTAACGTTAGGACATACTGTAGTGTATTGCGCGCCTTTGCTTTGTTGTTGCGCAGAGAGCCAAATGAGTGGCTTCAGTCTAGATCGCCTGGCGTCATTCTCCCTCACTTATGTTTCGATGATATTTACACTCAATTTATTTCACTGTCTCTCATAACGCAGAGATCGTTTGAGTGTACCTGAGAAACGAGATGGATTTATAGGCTACCGTATGATGATGACTTTTTCTTCCAACGGTCTTTTCTCAAAATTTTCCAAATCAACCAAGAAAACGATGAGTTTTAATGTTTTGAAAGAAAACGCTTGCTACGATTACTCTAAGTGTTACCAGGAAACAAATTTTGGAAGAAAAATGGAAAATTATTTCATTATTTTTTCCAAGACATTTTATTTTCAGGGGTTGGTTTACAGTTTCCCCAGGAAGAAGAGGAGAGACAGCTCGAGACGTCGAAAACAGCTTGAAATTGCCCCAAAAGTAAGCTATCGCAACAAAATCCACCAATCTGTAATCTAACGCGAGAAAAATGAAAATCAGGCGAAGGTATTTTCCGTGAGTTGAAGTGAAAATGTCTTGATTTGTGTGAAATATTCAAAATTTTATGAAAGGTATTGTCTGAGTCACTGGTCGCTTATTTTGTAGGCGCTGGAGATTTTGTGATTTTATGGACCTACTGTTACATTTTGCAATATATGTTGAACAGACAAGCCTAACACGGTAAACATTGCTAAATTTCGTTGCTCAATATTTCTGATCTCCAAGGAGGAAAATTCTCGGAGTAGGAGGGAAGAAAGGTATTTTACTATTGTTATCAGATTTTGAGAGTGGAGTAAACTTAAATGAAGGTAAAAACCAAAATATCTGCAATTTTTCAAAACCGACGGAGTCTTATAGGGGTCACAGTGATATCAAACAAGCATGGCTCAGCAGTCGCATTCGTTGTCAGACAATGAAAATATCATAAAGAGTGGAACAGCAAGCAAATAAATACATGCATGGAAAAGTCTTTCCATATTATTTATTTTAATATCTCTCCATGTTATTTATTTTAATAATTTATTTAATTACTTTGCAAAGAAAATAACTGAAAGAAGACGCTGCCTCTTGATTTCAAACATTTGTAGCTTACGTTTTGTCAATCTTCCAAAATCAGAAATAAAATATTGAAATAATCATCCTAAAATTGTCTCCGTAGTGAGCATATTTTGTTGCAAGTGAGAAGATGTCTTCTCTTAATATTGATACATGGTGGTCGTTACAATTTATTTTTGTGTAGATGAGAAAATTTAAACCGTCCGCTTATTTTTCAGACATTTTCCGAAACTAAACTGAAAGTGACTCTCTTGTATAGTACTTAATGATCAATCCGAATTGAATTAGATAGTATTGTGTCCGTTACGTGGGCTGAATCTCTTCCCCATGCAAGAATAATATATTCAGTGCAAAGTTTGGTCACGCCTTGAGCGTACCTGTCACGGCAGCTTTTTAAGCATGGAGGGGGTGGGGGGGGGGGCTTTGGTAAAACATTCTCCGAAAAAGCTGAGCACCAGATAATGGTGGCGCATCTCTTATATTATGTGATGATTACCATTTTCGGGATGTGGCCCTTCCTCAGAAAAAAAAATTAAAAGGTCCTTCTACTACACATCTGCACGAAAGAAGGGAATTTGCTACTAGTGTAAATCTCTGTATAACAGGGAGGTTTTACCACCAGGGAGAGTCGAAACCTATCGCGCGGTTCGTGCGCTTATGTGAACACTGCGCCGACGGCACTGTCTGGGATGGGCGTTATACATCATTCTCTGTGGTGGACCGTTATGATCAACAGCTGGAGGCCCCTAATAAGTATGTTATCCACCACAGAAATTAAGAAAGGAAGAACGCTGTCACTGTGTATCGCTTCGTGTTTAACCAGTGAAGCCACGAAAAAGAGGAGAGCGCTTCCGCTATACGGCAAAAAGCTAGATGATTGGTGTGTTTCATTACGAACAGCGTGCATTCAACTTCAAAGTTGAATGTCATTTGACTCAATTTTATCCGTTTTTCGAAAGATAAGAGTAATTGCCACAACAGAGATAGGTCATGATGACGTATGTATTATATATTACACTCCAAACTTGAAAGCCTTACGTTTCGCCAATAACTGAGGCTAACGTTAGGACATACTGTAGTGTATTGCGCGCCTTTGCTTTGTTGTTGCGCAGAGAGCCAAATGAGTGGCTTCAGTCTAGATCGCCTGGCGTCATTCTCCCTCACTTATGTTTCGATGATATTTACACTCAATTTATTTCACTGTCTCTCATAACGCAGACATCGTTTGAGTGTACCTGAGAAACGAGATGGATTTATCGGCCACCGTATGATGATGACTTTTTCTTCTATCGGTCTTTCTCTAAGATTTTCCAAATCAACCAAGAAAACCATGAGTTTTAATGTTTTGAAACAAAACGCTTGCTACGATTACTCTAAGTGTTACCAGGAAACAAATTTTGGAAGAAAAATGAAAAATTTTTTCATTATTTTTTCCAAGACATTTTATTTTCAGGGGTTGGTTTACAGTTTCCCCAGGAAGGAGAGGAGAGACAGCTCGAGACGTCGAAAACAGCTTGAAATTGCCCCAAAAGTAAGCTATCGCAACAAAATCCACCAATCTGTAATCTAACGCGAGAAAAATGAAACTCAGGCGAAGATATTTTCCGTCAGTTGAAGTGAAAATGTCTTGATTTGTGTGAAATATTCAAAATTTTATGAAAGGTATTGTCTGAGTCACTGGTCGCTTATTTTGTAGGCGCTGGAGATTTTGTGATTTTATGGACCTACTGTTACATTTTGCAATATATGTTGAACAGACAAGCCTAACACGGTAAACATTGCTAATTTTGGTCTCTCAATATTTCTGATCTCCAAGGAGGAAAATTCTCGGAGTAGGAGGGAAGAAAGGTATTTTACTATTGTTATCAGATTTTGAGAGTGGAGTAAACTTAAATGAAGGTAAAAACCAAAATATCTGCAATTTTTCAAAACCGACGGAGTCTTTTAGGGGTCACAGTGATATCAAACAAGCATGGCTCAGCCTGAGTGGCATTCGTTGTCAGACAATGAAAATATCATAAAGAGTGGAACAACAAGCAAATAAATACCGGTACATGCATGTAAAAGTCTTTCCATATTATTTATTTTAATATCCCTCCAGATTATTTATTTTAATAATTTATTTAATTACTTTGCAAAGAAAATAACTGAAAGAAGACGCTGCCTCTTGATTTCAAATATTTGTAGCTTACGTTTTGTCAATCTTCCAAAATCAGAAATAAAATATTGAAATAATCATCCTAAAATTGTCTCCGTAGTGAGCATATTTTGTTACAAGTGAGAAGATGTCTTCTCTTTATATTGATACATGGTGGTCGTTACAGTGTATTTTTGTGAAGATGAGAAAATTAAAACGTTCCGCTTATTTTTCAGACATTTTCCAAACCTAAACTGAAAGTGACTCTCTTGTATAGTACTTAATGATCAATCCGAACCGGAATTAAATAGTATCGTGTCCGTTGCGTGGGCTGGATTTCTTCCCCATGCACTAATAATATATTCAATGCAAAGTCTGGTCACGCCTTGAGCGTATTTGTAACGGCAGCTTTTTTAGCATTTTGGGTTGACTTTTGGTAAAAAATTCTCCGGATAAGCTGAGCCCCAGACGCTGGTTACGCATCCTCTTAGATAATGTAATGATTACCCTTTTCGGGATGTGGCGCTTCCTCTGAAAAAAATTAAAAGGTCCTTCTACTACGCATCTGCAGGTAAGAAGGGAATTTGCTACTAGAGAGTGCCAATATTGTTCGCTTGTTTGTCCCACATAAACACTCAAAAGCCCATGTGACTATCTTAGGTGTCCATCCATCATCTTCGTAAATCTCTGTGTAAAAGGAGGGTTTTACCACCAGGGAGAGACGAAATCTATCTTGCGGTTCGTACGCTTATGTGAACACTGCGCCGATGATAACTCTGTCTGGGATGGACGTTACATATCATTCTCTGTGGTGGACCGTAATTATCACAACTGACGGCGTCCCTATAGAAATTTCAGAAACGCAGAACTCTTCACATTTTGTTTCGCTTCATGTTTAACCAGTGAAGCCACGAACATAAGGAGGGCGCTTCCGCTGTACGGCAAAAAACTAGATGATTTGTGTGTTTGATTACGAACACCTTGTAACCCTCAACTCCAGAAGATAAATGTCATTTTATCCGTTTTTTGAAAGATTAGGACTAATAAATACAACAGAGATACGTCGTGGTGTCGTAAGTGTTACATGTTATAGGCCTACTACCAGTGGCGTAGCTGGGATTTTTTCAAGGGGGGAAGACCTAAAAATTTCCGAATTTCCATCTGAAATATCCGAATTTTTTCTTCTTTTATACTACAACTCAAGTTGAATGGTTTACATTACCCAAAGCATATTACACCTACACAGTATTATACATATGGATATGCATTTATGCAATACGTACTTCACATACAATTGTGAATGTAGGTCCAAGATCATTTCACTACTAGGGCTTTGTAGGGACGTATAAGTTTGTAATAATCGCCGAGCCAAGCGAGGCGCGATTTTTTTTTTTTTACTTCTAATTGAAATTGAAGCCTCCAAATCCATTTATTTACCTAATTGTGTTGTATGTGGGAAGATAATTATCTTTAAAGCGTTTTCCAAGTCAATAATTAAAGATATTTGTCAAGTCTAGTATCAAGGAATTCTTGACAATTTATTGTGATCCGTAAAGTGCAGGTCATAGTATAAATTAAGTTTAGGCCTAATACAGTGACTAAAATCTTAAAAATTGTATTCACCCATTATCTTCACGGAGTAGCAAAAGAAGACGATATTTATAAATAATAACCATATAATGTCTTATAGAAATAAATTCTACTGAACAATTAAGTTTTATTAGATGCCGAGCGTAGGCGAGGCAAAGAAAAAATTGATATGTTTCACTATTTTGCTATATTTTGCCATATGTATAAGTTCTATTAGATGCCGAGCGTATAGAGGCTTAGAAAAAATTAAAATAGGCCCACTTTATTACATTTTGCTATAGTTTCCTAAATATAAGGTTTATCAGATGCCGAGCGCAGCGAGGCAAAGAAAAGTTTGATTTCACTACATTTTGCCATATATTTCGGAAATTTTTACCCTTTTTCGGAAATTTTATAATGTTTAGCTATGTTTGGAAATTTGAAAATTTCCGAATTTTGTAAATTTCCGAGCCAGGGAGCGACCGCCCCCTCTGCCCCCCCCCCCCTCGTAGCTACGCCACTGCCTACTTCCTTGAAAACTTGTCACTCCGCCAGTACTGGGACAAAGCAACAACGATAAGTAGTGTATTAGCAACAGGTGACATAGCCTATATGGTTCTTTTAGCTTTATAGCGCGTGAAAATATGGAAATATGAACAGGCCTTAAAGCCGGTTCATACTTTCGAATTTTCAAGAGCTATAAAGCTACACAAAACCATGTAGGGTCACCCCCTGGTCTGCCGCGCCAGTCGCCGACATAACTCCGAACAGTTGAACAGTGTTCATCTTTCAAAGCTTTATAATGCTATACTGAAGTATAACTGGCCTTTAAGGTTTGAAAATGTAAACCGATATAAAAAGACGGTACAATCGTTTCCAAATTATTTCAATAATTTAATTACTTTGCAAAACCAAAGAGCAAACAAAAAAAAGAGTATGTCTGTTGATTTCCAGACTTTTCAGCTTAGTTTTTGTCCATCTTATATTCCAAAATAAAAAGTTAAATATTGAAATATTTTCCCTAAGATTCTCTCCGTAGTGAGCGTATTTTCTTGCAAGTGCACGAGAACATTCATTCTTTGGGTATTGATACATTAGGGTCCTCACGAAATATTTTTTCACAGATATGAATATTATTTGACACATATATAAAACGTCCGCTTATTCCTCAACTATTGTCTGAAGCTAACTTTAAAGTGAATTTCTATACGTCATAAACTAATCTGAAGTGGATATTTTCATTAATTATATCAATTCCGTAACGTGGGCACGTACAAATAATACCACCTTAATTTAGTGAGGAGTCACATCGATTAGCCAATGGGGACGGGGAATTCAGAGAAAAGCCTCCACCAGTTATAGAAAATGGTACAGTCTTAAAAAATCAAGTCAAACTGATCTGCAAACACGTAAACTGCTGCACTTTATTACACGAAGTGACTCTAAAATTGATGCACCTTTTACCACTGGTTTCCTGACAAAAAATCGCACACATTTTCTTTTGCACACATTTTCTTATTGTTACCAATTTTATTTTAACATGACAAATGCCACCCACCAGTGACAAATTATTGTTCTTTGTTCTCCAAGGTAGTCTCCTCGCATGTCTAAGCTATAATTATGAGAAAACGGCGGAGAGGAATTTACATAATGTTGTTGTAACTATGTTTTCCAGAACCCTCTTGTCCAAACATGGCAAAGTATCAAACACCGAAAATTTAAATTTTTGAAAGGAAAGTGCTGGCTGGCATTACTCAAGTATTAAGAACCAACTGGTTTTGTAAGCAAAATTGAAATTAAACCCATAGTTTCTTACGAAAAAAATTATAGCGATTGTTGGGAGAGGGGGTTCTCTGAAAATAATAATTGCTTTGAAAGTACGTTTTTGTACAAAACCACCAAACTGAAAATTCTTCCATGTCAAAAACTGAAGATCAGGTGCACTGACATACGGTGCATTGTAGATAAAATGTCATTGTGTGTTGAAAATATTCAACAAATTAAGGAAGTGGTTGTCTGAAAAGGTGTTCCTTATTTAGTAAGCACTTGATACAAGTGCATCGTTAAAGATCTAACAAAAACTGATCAAGTGTAACCAGAAAGCCAAAAGGCTTAGTGATTCCTTGCCGAAAGGAGGGTGCTTTGCTACACTGAGGTTCATCCATCAAATTTATACTTCTCTACTACATCATTTTTTATGATGTGGTCACAATTTGACCTCTTCTCATGTCTGCTCATGTAACATGACCTTTGAACTAAAACTTGAATAACCAAAAAAATGAAAAAAAAGAAGGGATTTGTCTGTGCTTCCTCTCTTGTAATGACATGTTTACAAAGTTTCAGTTTTGACCTCTGATGACCTCAAATGGCTTGTGACCTCCATGAAAAACAATAGGGTTTTTCCTCGCACCATAACACATGAACATACTTAGAATGAAATCTATCCAAGATTCCTACCTTGAGATATCGTATAAGGTTTTCAGGGTTTGACCCCTGGTGACCCCAGATAACCTTTGACCTCCAACAAAAACAGTAGGTACCTTTCTCTAACCATAACACATCCACATACTAAGCATGAGATCTACCAAAGGTTCCTACCTTGAGATATCATGCACACAAGGTTTTCAGACTTTGACCCCCGGTGACCCCAGATGACCTCTGACCTCCACCAAAAATGATAGGGTTCTTCCTCTCACCATAACACATCCACAAACTAAGTATGAAAACTATCCAAGCTTCCCACCTTGAGATATTGTGTAAACAAGGTTTTCAGACTTTGACCCCCGGTGACCCCAGATGACCTTTGACCTCCACCCAAAACAATAGGCTTCTTCCTCTTACTATAACACATCCACATACTTAGTATGAAATCTATAGAAGCTTCCTATCTTGAGATACCGTGTAAACAAGGTTTTCAGAGTTTGACCCCTGGTGACCCCAGATGACCTTTGACCTCCACCAAAAACAATACGGTTCTTCCTCTCACCAAAACGCATCCACATGCTATGCATGAAATCTATCCAAGCTTCCTACCTTGGGATATCGTGTAAACAAGGTTTTCAGATTTTGACCCCCAGTGACCTCAGATGACCTTTGACCTCCACCAAAAACAATAGGGTTCTCCCTCTCACCACAACGCATCTACATACCAAGCATAAAATCTATCCAAGCTTTCTAACTTGAGATATCGTGTAAACAAGGTTTTCAGATTTTGACCCCCAGTGACCCCAGATGACCTTTGACCTCCACCAAAAACAATAGGGTTCTTCCTCTCACCACAACGCATCTACATACCAAGTATGAAATCTATCCAAGCTTTCTAACTTGAGATATTGTGTAAACAAGGTTTTCAGATTTTGACCCCCGGTGACCCCAGATGACCTTTGACCTCCACCAAAAACAATAGGGTTCTTCCTCTCACCACAACACATCTACATACCAAGCAAGAAATCTATCCAAGCTTTCTAACTTGAGATATCGTGTAAACAAGGTTTTCAGATTTTGACCCCGGTGACCCCAGATGACCTTTGACCTCCACCAAAAACAATAGGGTTCTTCCTCTCACCACAACGCATCTACACACCAAGCATGAAATCTATCCAAGCTTTCTAACTTGAGATATCGTGTAAACAAGGTTTTCAGATTTTGACCCCCGGTGACCCCAGATGACCTTTGACCTCCACCAAAAACAATAGGGTTCTTCCTCTCACCACAACGCATCTACACACCAAGCATGAAATCTATCCAAGCTTTCTAACTTGAGATATCGTGTAAACAAGATTTTCAGATTTTGACCCCCGGTGACCCCAGATGACCTTTGACCTCCACCAAAAACAATAGGGTTCTTCCTCTCACCACAACGCATCTACATACCAAGCATGAAATCTATCCACGCTTTCTAACTTGAGATATCGTGTAAACATGGTTTTCAGATTTTGACCCCCGATGACCCCAGATGACCTTTGACCTCCACCAAAAACGATAGGGTTCTTCCTCTCACCACAACGCATCTACATACCAAGCATGAAATCTATCCAAGCTTTCTAACTTGAGATATCGTGTAAACAAGGTTTTCAGATTTTGACCCCAGTGACCCCAGATGACCTTTGACCTCCACCAAAAACAATAGGGTTCTTCCTCTCACCACAACGCATCTACATACCAAGTATGAAATCTATCCAAGCTTTCTAACTTGAGATATTATGTAAACAAGGTTTTCAGATTTTGACCCCCGGTGACCCCAGATGACCTTTGACCTCCACCAAAAACAATAGGGTTCTTCCTCTCACCACAACGCATCTACATACCAAGCATGAAATCTATCCAAGCTTTCTAACTTGAGATATCGTGTAAACAAGGTTTTCAGATTTTGACCCCCGGTGACCCCAGATGACCTTTGACCTCCACCAAAAACAATAGGGTTCTTCCTCTCACCACAACGCATCTACATACCACGCATGAAATCTATCCAAGCTTTCTAACTTGAGATATCGTGTAAACAAGGTTTTCAGATTTTGACCCCCAGTGACCCCAGGTGACCTTTGACCTCTACCAAAAACAATAGGGTTCTTCCTCTCAATATGGGCCATCTATGTTCCAAGTTTCAGAACTGTCCAACTTTCCCTTCTTGAGATATTGTGTAAACAAGCAAAGCCGTAACATACGCACACACACCCACACACACACACACACACAACATCACCATCGCATAGATTCCTTGCCTGCCTTCGGCAAGGAATCAAAAACTGATCATGACTTTTATATACGTTGTTGTACTATGAAGACTTCTGAATAACGTCACAACAAATTTAAGTAGTACCAGGCAAAACCGAAATCTAAGAAATTTGTGTCCAACTAACAGCATATAGCGAACTTGCCCTACGTTGGAACATTATACTCGCGTTTAGTTTGAAGAGGGAACAAATGCTTAAGCCTAATGAGCCATGCAATGGTGGCACAGGAGAAATAATGACAACTGCATGAATTGTAACATTTACTTAGTCTTTAATGTTTGAATATTCCAACAATAATGCAATAGACAGATTTGAAACTCATGATCAAGGAGATCCTTCTGCCTCAAGTTCAAGTTCGAACTCCACCAGCATTGCATCTTCAGCCTTGCTATAAATGATAAACAGTAAATTATTGCAGAGTAAAAAGTAGGTTGCTCATTCCTTACGAAAACAGTCTATTAATAGATCTTATGCATTTATGTCATGCAATGTAAAGTATCAGAAAAATAAAAGCAGGTGCTTATATGATTACCTGTAAAATATGGATTTGTACTTTTAAAAAGCATTGTCTGGTGGCATTTTGTAGGGGTCTTATATGGAAGTGAAAATTTTTCAGTATGTCTTTAAACCCCATACGGAAACTCCATTCCTAACTCCGAATATCTCCTTTTGAAGACTGGTTACTGGCTTCCTCAAGGTCATAGACTGTGATGTCAAGTGGGCATTCTGCCTCAGATTCCTTTTGTTATTCTTTATTATTAAGTACCTTGTTTGTCCTTGAAATTTGATACTATTGGAATGTTTGAATATTTTTTCTGTGTAGATCTAGTGTAAAGCTGTTCCATACCATGGCATAGCAAAACAAAGATATTAAATATTCCACAGTAGTATTAACATAATAAAGAAATACAAAAGCTATGTCTAATCAATTTGCCCATATGACAACACAGATTTCCCATCATGCACCAAGAGTGCTGATAAAATAGCATTTCTTCAAAACTTTGTACATGAAATACAAAATGCTATCAAGATGGGGTTTTCACTGACTAATACAGAAAAAATTACTGCAAATTTCATCACCAGAATATTCTTTTAAGGAGATGACTCATACATTTACACCAAAAATGCAATCACCCTAATTTGAATTATTATACTATGGTGTCCTTATTCATATTATACTGAGTTGCTAAATTACGATAAACGAGTATGTCCCTTACTTTACAATTATGCAATATTTATCTTTGGAAAGATCATGCTAGCTACTTCTTGGGTAAATAGGAGGATTTTTGCAACATATTACTGGTGTTTCAAAGGAAGTATGGTGTGACTGTTGATTCCCTTTCAAGCCATAACATCAAACATTTAATTAATTCTTCTGGATGAAGCTCTAATAACATCCTACGAGCTTTCAATAAACAATGCTCTTTTATATGCAAAGTCTTGCAGGCTGTTTCCCAATAAACAGGGATGATGGAAACTGCTTCCGGCGAGCTATGACCCCGAAGGGGTAGAAACTTTCACTGACAGGTTTCTGTCAAAAGGGGAAGGGGGGACAAACTGAGAAGGAGGTACAATCCCCTCCTTTTCATTTCCATAAAAATATAAAAAATTGTCAATATTTTGGGTTCTTACTTAAGAGGAGGTCACTTTTGCAGTAATGTTTAAATTTACCTGAATAAATACCCTTTAAATCCTTCAAATTGCACCTTATAGGGGGCCTTAAGCTTAATTAAAGCAAGCTTTTGTCCTCCTGAACCCACTTGTAACTTTGGCCAAGGACAGCATCAATTTGTACTCAGGGTTTAGCAGTAATAAATCTCCCCGTTTTTTGAGTTTCTGGCGGAATCCCTGACTGACCAACCTCTCAGCTGTCAGACATCTGTCTTGTGTGGCTTTACCCCAGACTTATTTCTCAACTGAAAATGTGACAGCAAGACGTAACTGATTATCATCAACTTCTGTCATTTTGTCTTATTATTCCTGATATAGGCCTAACCATGGTCAATCAGTTAATTCCATTTTTTTAACTTTCTGCTACTGTAAGTGCAAGATGTGACAAAATTCTGACAGGTATTAAAAGCAGAAATGAGAAAAGTTGAACAGTACCATAGCATGTAAGGGACATATTTTTCTCTGGGGAGGAGGAAGGGAGAGGGGTATGAGCCATTTTTGTCCAGAAAACAACACCTTTATTACCAGACACAATTGCGTGATTTCTCCCAAAATATGCCCAAGAAATAGGTTTTTGATCAAATGGGGGTGGGAGGAGGGGGGATGCAGCCCCTGGCCCCCTGGCTTATATGCATAAGTGCAACATAGCAACTTAGTCAAGCATACCTAATCAAATCATAAAATGTTTTAAGGTATGACTGGAAAAGAGTTTCTGAACAAGAATAAAGCAAAGTAAAATAATTCCTATCTCTGTAAATTGAATCCTACTAGTATTTGTGAATACAGAATAACACTAACAAAACACACCTGACAATTTCAGATAGTGTAAACATGACAAAAGGAAAACCAACTATGTTGCAAGTATTAACAGCTAGGATGAAAAATGCATTGAAGTTACGACAACTTTTTTTTTCACATTTTTTTCACCAGAACTCCCTACAATATACATTTTATGAACCAATTTGATGCCTCTATGCACCACGTATGAGTAATATTCCTACCTTGAGATATACTGCTCACAAGGTATTATTCAGAGTTTGACCTCTGGTGTCCTCAAATATCAAGTCCCTTGTGCAGCAATCCCACAAATTCATTTGGTAAGGTTTCCACGCTTACAAGCCTGATACATCCTGTCATAAAAGTTTTTGCAGATTTCGACATCCAGTGACTTCAGATGAACTTTGGCCTCTACCAAAACCAACAGGGTAAATCTACTCTCAATATATCAATTTAAAACACCCATGCTTTACATCTTGTGATTTAACTGCTAACAAGTGGTTAGCAGAGTTTGATTGCTACTGACCTCAGATGACCTTTGACCCCACCAAACAAGACAGTGTTCTCTCTCTCACACATAATACATCTACATGCTCTGTATTCAAAGTATACATGCTGCCTATCTTAAAATATTGTATTAATAAGGTTTACTGTGTTTGACCTGCAGTGACCCTACATGACCCCATCAAAAATACCCAGGTCATTCCTATTTATATTTATTGCTATTATATTTAATGTCCTATCTTGTGGTATGGTGTTTAGAGGGTAATTTGGGTTTGACCTCTGATGATCTCGGATGACTTTTCACCCCCACCAAAAACACTAGGGTCCCTTTTCTTCATATAATGAATACCCATGGTAAGTATGGAAATTATGCTTCCTACCATGAGTTATACTGATGAAAAGGTTTTCAGGTTTCCACCTAACATGCCCCCAGATGACCGTTGACCTCCACCAAAAACAATACGGTATTTCCTCTCAATATGGAGCAATTACATATCAAGTGTACGAACTATCAAAGTTTCCCTTCTTGAGACACTGTGTCAATGAGCTAACCATCACACCAAATACACACACATTCCAAGCACACTCCATCATGAATGCATAGGTTTTTCTTTTCAATGCAACCAAAAATTTTATGGATACGATATCTCTTTCTGTAGTGTGCTGTAATGCTTTTTCTGAGGACCCTTCAGCTGAGTGCCCAGACAAAAACCAAATGTTAACCCCTAAGGGGTTCTGCTCCCTACAGGAGTGGCATCCCCTGAAGGGACACAAATACTTAACATGACCAACCTCTCAACCTTTGGACCTCCACATTATGGGTCTGTTATGCGTAGTCCCATTCTAGTCTTCTAAACCAGCCGAAAAGAACAAATACCAAACATGATCTCAGCCAAAAGGCTGGTAAGTGTCAGTGGCAAGACTGTCAGAGTACATGGAGGGGAAATCATGCACCCAGGCTTTGACAAATCCCCTGCCCGACAGTCAGGGATAAGTAAAAACTTACTCAGGCAAGTGCATTGTTCAATATCATACCCCGCCGGGCAAGTACCCTTGCGAAGTCACCTCAACAAAGGAGTTCAAAGGCCTATTAAAAGTGGACAAGTAGATATTCATGCAGACAAGTAGACTAAGAGAACAGCTTGTCCGATGGACAAGTAATGAAAAAAGAATTTGTCGAAGCCTGCATTCACCATATCGACATCTCACTGGATTGAAAGTTTATTTGAAGGGCTGGTCTAGGTTTGCTGTTACAAACCACTTTTCCCTCACCAAACAGAGCTCCACTTAAATGTTTCCATAGATGGATCTAAAAAAACACCTCCATGAAAGTTACACCCCCAAAATCGCCTTATTTTGCAATGAAATCAGACCAAAACTAGAATTTGGTCATCAAAAACTCTACAAAACCAAATACATTCTTCATAATTCATGAGCTGTGGAAGAACAGCCAAATTAGGAAGACCTTTTGCAATAACTTACATACAAATGTAATGATGGAATAATCTAACACAACTGACAGGGATATCTATTGTTTAATCTCACTTTAATAGACAAACTACAAGAAGAAAGTCAACAGTGTATAAACCATTCATACTTTAAGAACACACAAGTTCCAATGTACACAATCCAGTGTCAAGTGGAATAAATCAGACTCGTTTAACCATAAATACAAAAACCGTCTTTTGAGCAAATAAAATAACATACCTTTTGCACTGATGTAAGATTCCATAAAGCACCATAATAATAAAACATGATATTCTGCCTATCTTCTAATTTAACAATTATACCAAACTTTCCAAGAAACAGATCACAGAGTCAGACATCAAATATTAAGCTTTCATATGTAAACACAATGCCTACACTTTTTGTGCCATAATTGTGACATCATTAATAAGAAGAAACACAGGATATCCCTTTAATGCATTGTTTATGAACAAAAAGTCTGTCCCTACATCTTTGTAAGGCAAGACCTGGATGCTGTTTATAAAATAAAGAAAAAAGTTTTTGAATTAAAGCTTCTTCCCAACAACTCTTGTGGAAGCAAACATGATTTTGGTAAAGCAAAAGTCTCAGCGCAAGTTTTCCAAGATATGGGGCATGTATCATCAGATCTGATTGGCTGCTGCTGTCACACACAGACCCCCTGTGCATTTCTTTGTCTCAGTGGTAGCTGCTGCTGAATTTCCTGTTTGGAAGCAAAGCAACAAGGCTGGAATCTTAGTACTGATCAAGTGTAGTATAAATAAACTTTACACAAACAAGTATATCAAGCTGATTTACAATAAGAATGAGATCAGCCAGATGTAATTCTCTTTTGATTTTGCAGACATTTCAATTTATACACTGAGACTTGACTAAAATGTACTGAAACTGAAAAAAAAACAGGTATGACAAATTTTGAACTTATGTTGGCTGTTTACACTCAGGGCACAACTTGTAAAAGAAAGCACTAAGAAGTTGTAGGTAGTTCAGATAGGCGTTCCATGTAAATTAGGAGTTTATACTCAGTAGCAGTGTTGAGTGATCATAGTCCCGGCCCTCAGCGGTGTGAAAAGTGGTCTAAAACTTCAATTTAGGCAAAAAAGGCAAGTGCAGTAGTTCAGCAGCCTAAAAAGGTTATTCTTTATTTTTCTATAAATTGCAGCTTCTTGAGGTATTGCTTTTACAAGGACTTCACTTTCTGACCTAAGTTAATCTCTAGTAACCTTAAATTCTCCAACCCCCAAAAGAACAAAGTTAGGATTCTAATTCTCAATCTAGGCCATTTACCTCTTAAGTATCCCACTTATTTCAATTTTTCTTTCTTGAGATAGTATTAACAAGCATTAAAACACACACATACAGACATCTGATTAGCTGCAAACTGGTTTCTCCTTTTCTTGAAAACAATGAGAATGCAAAAAGAACTCCCACTCCATGATTCCTAGCCAAAAGAAAATAGTATACATCTAGTTTTCTTATCCGGCCTGGTGCCAAGCATTGCTAGAAAAAAAAAAAGCAGTGTCAGCAGTGCTGGGAGATACTAGGCAGAGTGCTAGGCACTGTCGAGGGCTGTCTGCTTTTTACATGCTCAGAAAAAGACATGCACTGAACAATATCAAAACCAAACTCAACCCAGACTGGACTTAGAATGTAACAGGGACATTTCTAAACTGCCAGGTACTTTTTCCAAAGTCCCCTTGACTCTCTGGCTAAGAGCTGAAGGGCAAAACCAAGCATGGTAGGCAGCTTTCCATAGTTTAGGTAGATTTATAAGGTGAGCTCTGGGCAATGCCTGGTGAGCCCCTGGAATATTTGAAAGAATTCTGAAAAACTTTCTCTAATGAAATTTACACCTTCCTTCCTTCTTTTCAGCTCTGTCTATCTTCTTTTTAAATGAATCCATTCTTGGAATATATAAATAATTCTATAAAAACTGAATGGACAGTCATTTGTACACATCAATCCACCACAAAGCAAACCATTATTTAAAGGCTAATGGTACCAATTTTTTGCTAGCTGTGCCATTCAGATGTTGCCCTCAGCCCTGCCTCTCTATTTTGCCTTTACCCTTAAAAACCTTGAGCATCAGTGTACTAGACACACCTTCTACACTCACCTGTCTTAGCCGAGCACAGTAAGCTGAGTGAGTTTCATCCTCATCTTGGATCGGAATCGTCTTATCATTTCTCCTGAGTATGGCTTGCAGACTTTCCAAACCAAAAACATCAACTGGGTCAATATTGCCTTGGTTGATCAGACCCACCAAGTATTCCTTGTAATGGTTTCTAATTGAAACAAATAAATCAACAAGGGACATGAGCTCTACATGCCTTGTCCTCTTGTTACTCACTCACTACTTTACACAGAAATTTACACATCATAAATGCAAATCAAAAACCATGATCATTTTTATCTTAAAGCCAACCACAACATCGAGAAACTGCTTGCTGAATGTCATGTCTTATGGACAGCCATACTTCCTGCAAGAATGTGCCAAGAAATTTGCTGAAAAAGGATGAGCCACTACTGCCCTACCTTATGCCTACTTCCTTGTATCCTAAAGTGGTTTGGGTCTAAATCATGATGCCCCTGTTCCAACTGGATTGGTTTTTTTTTAATACATCTTTGCACCCAGCTCAGTTTGGACAGCCATTCTGAGAGAGGGTAGGCCCTAGCCATTGCCTGCAGTGTAACAATCTACAGATCCCTCCTGTGGGGTGGTCCACTATACACCTTTAAATAGACACTAATTTTCTAGTCACTTAAACCAAAATCAATTCCTTAACAGTGAAATAGTCTTAGAATGATACTTACTCACACAGCCCACATTGGCCAATGAGAGGTTTCCCACAAATGGCATCTTCCAGTCCATTGGGACCCTCATGTTGCTCCTTGACTGGACATTTTGATGGTCCTTCACCAGTGCCCGCTGTATTTGTGGCCTGACTGTAATCAATACTATTAATCTGTGTGAACAGATAAAGAAATGAGGCATGCTGGACATGAATTTGGGTGAAGAAAAAAAAGCTGGCATTCCATAACAATGACCTACAGTCTTCAGTTTACATTCCAGCCATAATCTCTTTTAACTTTTAGTGGGAAAATTTTGCAAAATATAAGGTGTAGGCTCTAATTCCTTTCTCCTGTGTCATTTGAAATTGATCATATATTCTGTTAGAACATATCTTGAATCGGAGCCCAAAATTTCATGACACATAGAAGTCAGTCCTATTGTACTGGACTTGCAAATTGTAGCCACATCCCCTCATCCCTTTCCCCCTCATTCCAGGGCATAGCTGGAAACTTAAGTGGGGATGTGATTTAAGGAAATGCAACAGGTGTGTTTCATTCCCTGATTTATCCAGAATGAGTCCTGGTAGGCCATTCAGCTG
Source organism: Holothuria leucospilota (assembly GCA_029531755.1). NCBI lineage: Eukaryota > Metazoa > Echinodermata > Holothuroidea > Aspidochirotida > Holothuriidae > Holothuria > Holothuria leucospilota. Next base: position 26,098,292 of record CM055965.1, read on the forward strand.
TGAATTCCCAGTAATGTCAACATAGTCTTAATTTGCATACCTTGGCAGCATTTTGTATCAATATATACAACAATACTGTTACTGACAGAATGAATAAGTCCCTTTCAAATCCCCAAAATTATTTTCTGGCTAACTTCTGGCTGACAAAAGAACCCATCAAATCAACTTAAGTGGGGACCTGATATTGCATATATTGCACATCTCCAGCAAAAGTGTTTAACAGCCCTGCTATCACCTGGGTATGGGGATTGGGGAGGGGGTGGTGGGAGGAGCATGGTTAACAAACGGCAAGTTCATAAATGAGAGAACACCTTTGCCCAGCCACAAAATATAACAATGAATATAAAGATACAACTATGAATAATGACCACAACCCAGTTCCCCATCATGGTCAATCACTACCTCATCAGTGAAGCCCTGTTGAAATCTTTTTTTTTATTCCCATCATCCACCACAGATAGCCATTCCCACCCTTCTACCCCCTCTCTATTTGTCAGCACACATGAAAAGGCACATGCATACATTCACACCTACTGATTGGCTGTTTTTCACACTTTGAAGATGTTCATAAAGTGGTTGCCACTGCAAGGCAGCCACACCAGTCTGGCGAATGTTTCATGTTGGATTGCTCCAACTGAAGCCAATGGGACTTAATACAAATAACTAAACTGTGAATGGTCTCTTTGGCAAATATATGTACACTACCAGAAGATAATTAATGTGACTGTTAGATTTGGATTTGTGTTTCTTCTTTATATTTAATGTGGCACACTTCTTAGCTAAATATACCAAAATATTTATGGAACATAGCACAAACAATGGATGAATTTAATATGTCATTTTCAATCAGCGTGAATACATATCCTGACGTAACATTCAAACATTACTCTGTCTTACAAAGATTCATTATCAATGAAATCCCATTAGCTTTGCAGAATGATCATTCTAACTAAAAGCAGCATTTCTACTCAGGTCCCCTGTGTTCTGATAAGTTTAGTTTACTCAAGTGCGAGGACTATTCACATGGCAAGTCATGGGCCCTACAGGAAAGGGCAGAAGTTAGCCCAACTAGGTGACATTTCCTCTTATCTCTCACTGACTGTCACAGTCATTTACATGATTTTTCTCCTTGTTGACCACAAAACTGATTCCCTAGATAGCTCTTTTAACAGCTATAGTTTCGAATCTATTAATTTTAGATAATTTGTAAAGCTTGAGCCACTTACTATTACTGGAATAAACACTAACAGTACAGTGTGCTACAATTACAACTGATAGAATTATCTCAGCCCAAACCATCTGTGAAATCGTGAACATAAAGGGTGGATCAAGAAAGCTATAGGCTAGGCAGGGTGTAAAGAATGTGCATTAAATATCTGCAAACCTAGCCACTTAGGAATATATAGGCGGGTTGAAAATATGCCCATTATCCTAGGGCAGAAAAATAAACCATGCAGTAGGATCATTTTAACAGGGTTTATCTGCTCAGTGCTCACTACAGGTCAAAAAGAAGGAACAAGAAGCATTGTTCATTGCTGATTTTAGTTTTTCAAGATTTGTGGGATAGCACCATTAACCATAATTGGCAAGTTACAAAGTTTCTCAGCAAGCCACAATTAGAAAGCACACAAATTGTTCAAATCACACCTAAAAAGTCCCATCAACTCCAGAAAAAAAAATATGTGCCTCTCAACTGTAATCTAATATGAAAGTAAATTATGCAATGTTGCTTGGAGAAAATTCATACTTACCTGGAGTAACCGCTGAAGAGCATAACATTCCTCATCCCTTAGATAGTAAAGGCAGTCCCTGGGGTGGTGAGCATGCAAACCCTTGCCCTTACATGAGGGTGACTGCTGACATCTTGGCTGTGCAAGAAATAATTGTCCACCTACATAATTACTGAAGAACTAGCAATTAGAGTGCTGGATTGAAAGAAGACAATGTTTCTGCAAAACCACTGACAACTTAAAGGGCCTGCAATGTCACCCCAGACAACAAAAATTCTCCTTACTAATTTAACTTCTAGCCGCTCCTCCCATTTAAACAAAACACCTGTCTAATACACTTGTCAGACAAAGCTTCAAGAACCATATTTATATGTAAAGCTACTATTTAAATTAATATCAACTGAAGTGCAGTCACCAACTGTATTTAGAGATAAAGGGATATTCCTAAATATGTTAGGGGCAATGCAACAGCCAACTTAAATGATACCACACTGACCAGCTGGATGCAAATATGTGAGACTGCTACTTTAAGCATGGATATCAGATTTGTTTCACCAGCCCACTTTTCATTATGCATTTTGCTTTTCCCACCCTGTACACCCCCAAAACGTTTGCTGTCATATGAATTTTCCTTGGCAAACAGTCCATGGATATTCATCCAATCAGAAGACCCTGTCACAGGATTGGAAATTCAAAGGTTTTCCAAATTAGCCAATTGGTGTACACTTTTGAAAAAAAAAAATATGCAGAAAGTGAGAAAAAGACTAACAACAAGCCCTTCTCAATATTATTTTCTAAGGTTTACTTGGGTTATTTGTTAATTCCGTACTTTCATCAGATGTAATTGCATCATCTCCTATGCTATCCTACCTTAACATATGGGAAGTGACTGAGCATACCATACAATTCTTAACATGCCTCTGTGGAAGCAGAAAAATCCTTGCAAAAGCTGTAAAGCTATGTTCAAAACATTTCTATTCTTGAGAACTAAAATATATTTTGTCTGCCATAAAAGGATTGTACCTTAACAAGAATGATTGCTTAATGCAGCGCTTCTCAACTGGTGGGTCGCGGCCCGCTGGTAGGCCGCGAAGCCCTCCCAGGAGGGCCGCGAAATCTGCCATGAAAAATAAAAAATAAAGAAAAAGAATAAACTTTTTGTAAGGTGGGCCTCAGAAAAATTCTGAGAGTCAAAGTGGTCCTCGAGTTAAAAAAGGTTGAGAAGCGCTGGCTTAATGCACATCTAAACTGATAAGGTACTGAGCAAGTTAACCAGCAAGCAAGCTAAGGCAATAAACCATTCTTACAAGAAATACTAAGTTTAGGTCACTCAGTGTTTTCCCTTTTAAATCTAAAACAAACGTTCACTTTTGACATTGCTGAGCAATAAATGCTAGAACCTTCTGAGACCCTAGCCAGGCTACCCTGGACCTAACAAAGGGCCCGTCAGGCTCCTTGACCCTTGCTACCACAATTTGCACACGCCAGCTAAGTATCTTCCTTTATTATTCCTCTACCTTTGCTGCTCACATGTAAGAGGTAGATTGTAACTTGTGTAAGAGAACAAAGTGGGTGAAATCAAGTGAAATTAGTTAAGTCAACATTTTGCTTTGACTTTAAAGTGCAGTTAAAAACACCTTTCCATCAAAAGGAAAGAAAACAAATTTACAAAAACAAAATGTTTTGTTTGATAAAGCTCATCTTAGTATTAAACCCTTCCAAGCACGACCTATTTGAATGAGTATAAGTTTAATTTGAAAGTGCTTGTCAAGCAACTTAGACTTACATAGCGACGGAAAGGTAAGTTGCAGCCACAGCAGAATTCATTAAGGCATCGAGGGCATTTAAAATGCATGCATCCACCTTTAGCAAGTTCATAATGCATCTTGCACTTTGGACAAGCTAGTGTTGAAAATAAAGTAAACTGCATTTATCTGAAAACTTTTCACAAGAATCAAATGAAAAGAGTATTCTTAAGAACATAACATAAAAGAGTTTCATACGAAATTTTGTCTTCCACAGAGAATTAAGATCACGTCATCAGTTGTTCAGGTCAGATATTTTTGCACAGCATATTGCTAACAGAGTATTTTATTATAATTATGCAGGTTGCTTACCATTGCACTCTGGCATTAAAAATTAAGAAATGTGTTGTCCAACAGGTTTAATTCCTTGTGCAAGTGGCAAGTCACTCATAGAAATGTATTCTTGATACTAAAGAAGTATGGGAACCTTAAAAGTCACATCTGTCACCTATGCAAGAGTAGAGACTGGTCCACATGGTGACAAACTGACATGGTGATGACACTACCAGACAAATCCCCCTCAACCCCACCCAACCCTGATGGTCCAGTCTGGATGATTTTCCCCCCGCACAACTGCCCTACCCCATCCCAAAAGTTATCTGGATCATTTTCACCCTTACAATTCCCAACCTAATCAGTTTCCATGTGGACAATTTCTACAGTGCAATTCCAAATTTTCTGTTGAGGGCACATGTCAAGCACTGCCCCTTACAGATTTTGACAGAAATTGTGCAGCCATGCATGTAATGCTTATTTCCTGAGGCCTCTGTCCAGTTACTTCCATTTACTGCCAGCAGTTTCTATCCCTCCTTAGCTGATTACCTTTCTCGAGAAAAGTTCTATGTACTCAGAAAAACAGTGCATGACCACACAGCTTGTTTACACAAGCCTGATAAGCATCTCTGCATTATGTGCTGAGGTGCAAACTCCAGAATAAACATTGTGCTGAAAACCCGACCAGAGGCCCACATATCGGGGTTTTAGAAGTGTGTGTTTCTATAAGGGGCCTTATCATGGCAAGAGTACTCTGAGGACTAAAGGTCATTAGTAGGATTAGTAGGAAGTATCTGAGTAGGAATTGTCCAAGGAGAATTATCCAGGGGTTGCCTTTGAAGAGGAATGGTCCAGGTGGCAACTGTAAAGAGGGGGGGGGGGGTGTTGTTGGCCATCTCATCACCATGCTACCTTCATCACCAAGTGGACCAGTCTCTACTCTTCCAAAGCATGATTCATAACCTTTAGAGACTGGTCCACAGTGCAGAATGCCATTCAATCCATCCAAATAGGTTTGTGAGACTCATTCATACAAAACAAATATTTTTTCCTACCACTAAATACCAACCTCCAGCAAAAAAAATATTAAGAAAAGTTAGGTCTGCTTTGGGGACCGAAAACTACATTGCTTTGCAGCTTTCTCTGCTAGTCTGCTCACTCATGCTCTGTTGCTATCCTCTACAATAGAACAGGTGGATAGATCAGGGAACTTGCAAACCATGAAACAGTCAAAACCAACCAAAAACACCCAAAACCACCTAGTTTGGGCTGATTTTAGGTGGTTTTAGGTTTCATGTTTTACAAGTATCTGGAAGGATTGCACCCCAGAGAGAGATTTTACGTTTTCCATAAATTCTAAGACAAGACTACTTATCAATATATGTATGATAGCAAAGTTAAAATAGAAACAAACTGGAACAGACTAGTAAACCAAACTCCAGCAATAGCAACATACTGGTGCACTACTCCCAATACACTGTCCTACAGCATGCAAGAGTCAACCTTTCTAAAAGCTACAAATGGTAACTTCGTAACTGAAACTAATTTTTATCAAAATTTTTCAGGTCTTAACTGCAGACATGAGTGTTCATGTGAACAAAACCATCACAAACAAAGGAAGGGTATAAATATGCTACCTCTTTGGACAATAAAATGACAAAATTGGAATATAAGACTGAAGATGAAACTTTGAGCAGTGATGATGGACAGTTTTCAAGAGCTAAATGAAATGATACTTACTGATTCCACTCTCTTTGAGTTGAGCTATTTGGCTTGACTGTTGGTATTCTGGATCATGTGTCTTCTTCCAGACCAAAAATTCTTCACAGGTAAGTTTCTCGTGCTGCTTCGACCACTAAATATTCACAAGACAAAAATTTTCAAGGAAAAAATATACAACATGATTTTTATAGAGATACTGTAAACCACTATAATCTCCTTCACAAAGATGATATCATCTTACGGTAGACACTTTTATTCCAAACTAGTGACTGTGGGACCTGTCTTGGTAGTCTTTTTTTCACCCATTTAGATATTCTTTTAACTAAACCACAGAAGCAGGATGAAAAGTGTAGAAATGTTGACTCTTCTGCAAACTGCAATATCTTTGCCTCTCTATGTAAATTACAAAGCTAAGTGATGGGGAATCTATTCAAGTATTTAGCATTTCCAGAAATTACAAACATGGCAGAGTTATAGGTGGAAGAGGAAGGGGTTTGGTCTTGTGTTAAGAGGACGATTTGTCTGACTGGTGGAGGAGGGAAGCAACCCCAAGCCCCAACAGGGGCATAAGCACAGCCAATGATGGTAATAGGAGTTGCAGACAGGGGTGAGGAGTGCATCCAGGAGATGGGATGAGAACAAAGTTTATTAAATAAATTATTTTAAATTATAATTCCATGTCAAAGCATATCTGGCACAACTTACACTTGTGTAAGTAACTTTAAGGTTAGGAAGGGGGGGGGGGGTGGGGAGAGGTGGGGTGGGGAAGAAAAGACTTGCACTATTTAGCTATATAAAACTAAACTGAATAAAAACAAACTCATCCAAACATCCAAAATTTTGGGATGGTATGGATGAAAGAACCTGAAGACCTGTCCCTCCGTGAAAGCAAGAATGGAAATAACTGTTGTAACAACTAACCACTGTCAGGGATTACACACTCTGGCTCCCCAACAATAAAATGGAAAATATTCTCCTATAGGGAAGGGAGACAGCCTACATACCCCAATGGAGCCTCTTGCTGCCCCTCCCAGAGGCCATCACTGATAAAGAAGCTTGATTTGAATGCTACATACTGACAGCAGAACACTTAAACTGTGTTAGCAGAATGGCCATGCATTCCAAGTGAGGCTGTGGCATCTAAAGGACAAAGAAGAATGTGCTGTATAAGAAGCTGGGGTGTCTCTTTATGTTATGAAGTTATTATGTCCTACTAGTGACAAGGAAAGTTAGTCAGCTAGATGAGATTTAACGACACACCAACGCGAATGTGTTACATAGTGTCAACAAGTTTAAATACGTTTCAAGTCCTTCCCTTTAGTCGCCTCTTACGACAGGCGGGAAATACCGTGGGCATATTCTACAACCCCCAGCCCACAGGGGGCAAGGAAGTGACAAGGAAAGAAGTCACTACTATGGCTTATGTTGTAAAAGCAGATGTATGTTGGTTTAGACGTGCCAAAAGGAAAAAAGGAACTTTTAATTTAAAGGGAACTGTTTAATTTTGGCAGACAGAAGTTTCAGTGAATTTGATTCAACTTTTTCTCTGTGCATATTATCCCCATAAAACTACTTTGGGAGGGGAAATCCCCCCGCCCCCAGTTCCAACACTGATGTACACACTATCTTCAGTTAGCAGGTGCGCAGCATGGTGCATAGTTATCATATGTCCAACCACCCATGAAAAGATAAGGCATTATGAAACTGAAAGCAAAAGTTTTATATTAAAGGTGTTGCAACTAAGTCCTGCTCTCCCTAAATTACAAAAAATATTGAAAACTTACAGGTTTTTGGCAGTTAAAACATTGATACTGCATGCACTCTGGACACTGTATTTTTCTAGTACCTCTGTCATTGATAAACCCAGATCGGCAGCCCTGCAGTGAGATATGGGACGTCACATTAAACACTTCACATCATGGTAGAATCCAGAAGTACTTGGTAAGAATCATCAACAATATCTTAATTCAAAATGAGTGAATAAAAGTATCAATATGGTAACTTTTACTCACATGAACACACCATCTGAAGTATTCATCTGCCATCAGTTCCCATGAGGCAAGCTTCTGATCATAAAGTTCAAAATCTTTTTCTGTAAGGTAATTCTTTAACTGAGAAAGAAAAAATGTGCAACTCGGTAGTGAAAGGTCAGTTTTTAGTACAAAACTATGACACCTGCATTCAAGCTGTCATACCTTTCTTCAGAAAGCAGCATTAGGCTACATTGAACATTAACTGAAAATGACCCCAGTTGACCTTCAACCTACACTTGCCACACAACCTGTATGAACTACAAAAGCCCATGTGAGCTAGAATGTGAGCTAATAGATAACAAAAAAAAAAAAAAGAAAAGAAGAAAAATCCAACTTTATACTTATTTACTGCAATGTGGATAAAGAACTTTACAGTTTTACAGACAATATGACCTAAAGTTATTCATGAATGACCCTGAGTGACCTTTGGTCCTAGCATAACATCAGGATTCCTTGCACTGAACAAGGATGTTGGACAAAAAAGGGCATTTTCTAAGCACTGAACAATATCAACTGATTGAAATATTACATACATATTTATGGCTCTACATGTCAAGCAAGGCCCCTTACAGATTTTGACAGAAATTGTGCAGCCATACATGTAATGTTTATTTCTTGAGTCCTCTGACCAGTGATTCTCATTACCTGTCTGCAGTTCTTATCTCTCTTAAGCTGATTATCTTACCCAGAACAGCTCTACACAGAAAAGCAGTACCAGCAGTTGCCATAGTGATAATCTTCTATTGATCTGCATGAGTATAGACGTTCTGCTGAAAACCCCGATCAAAGGAGTGTACGTTTCTGTAAGGGACCTTTTCATGGCATGATGTGCTTATTTGGTATGAATTGAAAACCCCCTCTAATGAAATTTAACCAGGCTAACAGCCAGGTTTTCATAGTTAGAGGAGCAAAGTGGATTGATGTTTAACACCAATGTCCCACAAATTCTAAACTAATTTCTTCCTAGACAGGTAGTTTTACAATCCATAAGGAAATAAAGTATCAAAGAATTCCTTTTCACAAAGCTGTCAGTGAAGCAATCCCTTTCCCAACCCAATTTTCAAGTGGATGTCCTTATTGGCTTTCAGTGTTCTAAACCAGTACTTTCAACTCTTTCACTGAGAACAATATTGCAGCCATGCATAATCAACAAAGCCAGTGTTGATGACTTCAACCATGAAACTGCATAGGGTGGTCCTGATATTTTAGATTTTCAAATTTAGTTCTGCCAACTCAGCCAGAACCATTCATGATCACAAAGACCAACATCAACGGATCAGTGTTTGCACTTCAAAATGAAATCAGAAGTCCTCCCCCCCTCCCCAGACACTGGGAGGGGATTTTTTTGAAGTTTCATATCAGATACTGCAAGGGTCCCGCAATCACACATCCTAATATTAACACTAAAACCTAACACTATCTCCATTATATATCTACTGGACATATCACTTGGCACTCGACTGCACATCTATAAGTTTATCTGCAAGCATATTTGTAAAAATTTTGATAGCATGCACAGCCTAAACTACTATGCTGATTTAAGCCACACAAAATATTGATGATGACTTAAATACAAAAGAAAAACAACAAGTGTCTATAACTTAGGAGATATTGTTTTTAACTTTTTGTATTAAGCTCTGCCTACTTAGGCACCATAGATAAATTTCGCTATGCGGCTAACCGCGTCTTGCTCCCGGTTAACTGGCAATTCAATAGCACAAGCCCCACTGCAGTTACAGGTAGTTAACCGCAGTCAGATTAAGCTCACACTTGCGCAGCCAAGTTCGTCAAGACGGGCGCGACTGCCTGCCCTGACAATAACCCTTTGTGTATGGATTAGGAAAGCCTATTTACCCTTGAACAACACAAAAAAGACTTCAGATTTATGCTAGTTCTGTTTCCTTCTTCGTATACTTTCTTTGGTAAATTATACGACAGAAGTTGGTCATAACTTGCACACAAATAGTGAAGTTGCGAGCGATGTTATACCCGACAATTCCGATGCAGTTCTGTATACACTTACGTATGCACACACATCTCATCCTACAGTACTGTGATGGTCAACTCCCGCCCGCTATCGAGGAATCAAATTTCTATGAATTTATGCGATGTTATTCGAACCTCTGTGATTTTGCGCGATTTCAAAAATCGTGCAAAAATTCGATCACTAAAGTTCGTATACATTTTGTACAAATGTTCGCAGTTTTTACGGTCAGTTTTGCCGTACAAAATCGCTCAAAATAGTAGACAAGGTCTCTGAAAAAGCGAACGATCGTTCAATAATCGAACTCGGAGTTTTAAACTAAACTGTTGATCTGGAAAAGTGCCGATAATTCAACGTTTCAGTTACTTTTCATGTAGCAGGATAAGACTTCAAATCAATGAACTAAAAATGCACGTGGTGCATTCCTTGCAAACACAGTAACTTGTTCGTTACGTATAAAGTAATGCCAAAATTTTTCGTTTTTAAAATAGAAATTCCGTTTTGTTAATGTTTTGTTGTCCGTGATCTTCCCGTGTTCCCGCCATTTTCCGTGATTTGTCGATTTCTCAATAAAGACTTTTCACTATAAATTGTGTAGTGTGTACTGTATTTTTTTCAGGCTGCTATGAAGCTATCTTTACTACAGTAGAAGGCCATGATAAACAGTAACATCTATTGTTCTCCGCTTTAAGTGTTCTAAAACTGAGAGTTTACAACTTATGCTTGCATAATATATTTTATTTCTCATTTCCCGTAACGTGGAAAAACGTTGGCTTTTATAAAGTTTTCGTAAGCTGTAACAAAAGAAAACGAAAAGGGTGCATTTTCATAGGCACATTAAAGTATTTGTGCCATCGAGGTATAGATTGGGTTGCAATCATCAACAAACGCACGTATTTGCATATTTTCCGGGGGGGGGGGGGACCCAACTGCTTCTGCTTGAAAACAGTCTGCATTACCTAAGATATGTCCCAAATTTTGTACAAATCCTCCCAAGAAATAGGTTTGGCATCTCCGGATGGGAGTGGCCCTGCTTTCCCCACTTCACCCGTTGTCAGCAACCGTACGTGTTTTTATGTTGGATTGGGCCTTTTTGTAGCAGTTGCCTCCAAAATGTGCAATCCAGTGTTCCCATAATTTCCAGTTTGCAGAAAATTCTCTTACCTCGGAGAGCAATAGTAAGCCGTCAATTCTTTGAATATATCCTATTATTTCCTAGTTGGTGAAACATGTGATGCTTTCCTCCGTATATTAATTCATCTTGAGAGCATATAAAAAAGGCGATGTGTCAGTGTCTTTTAAACTTCCATGGATAAAAATATTTCCATACCTTTCTGCTCAGAGAACCCCAAAGAAAATTTTCAGTAGCAATACAGTGCCGCATGACCCTTTAATAGATAATCAGTAGGCTTGCATTTTAATGAAACAAAAACCCACTGCATTGTCTTATTTTTCGGTCCATCATTGGCACTGTCTTTCATTTGATAGCCCCATGCAGCACACATTATTCGCTTTCCCTTCCTGGCTAGCTCGTTGCTACATAGACTACAGGTACAGTAATGCATTAATGTGTTTAATTCTATGAGAAAACCTTCGCAGTTCGACTCAAGAATTTCCCAGGCACCTTGCAAGGGTCCCAGCTTATTTGCATGCAACGTTCTGTGCATTCCTTTGCTTGTGACGTCATTGGAATTCAGCCATTTTTCACGGATTAACCCGTGTACAATTTCTATTGGCTGCTACCAGTCCACGTAAACGTTTACCGTAAACAAACAATTGCTAAATCCCGCCCTACTGGGCAACACCCAACTCTTGAAAACATACAGCACTCAGTGCTGTCGCTTCCGCGTGTAGGCCTGATAGTGGTGTAATGTACAGTGCATAACCTAACGAAGTAAATTTCATATCTTGGGTATCGTGTCGCTCTATGTGCGCTGCGAACATGCTGGCATAGGCCAAAATTCAGTATGCAGATTTTCAGCAAAATCAACCATTACGAGCTAAATTTTGTACCTTATCTTATTCATGGGTGTAGAAGAAGTCCGATCTTGAGAAAAGCATTCGGTAAGAGTTAGGTATCGAACGAAAAATCGCTTACGTTTCAAGAACAAGATGGCGCCGTCTACAAAAGTTTGAAAAACATCCGGGGAGATGTGTGACGTCACGTAAATGTTAAGGACAACCAAATGGGCATACAACTTCCAAAAAAGGTTACGCAAAAATGGGCGGTGGTCCTTATGAATGAATGAGTATCAAAACCCATAGCAGCGATTGGATATTTCACATAGGGGAGCTGCATTTGATTTTCCCAAGGCATTTGAGGTGGCTGTCATAATATTAGCGTGAAACATGTGGTAGGGCCCTAATGTGCATATTAGCGCGGTGCAGTAGGTCTAAATGTACACTGTATTGTACATGACTAAACCTGCAGACTAGCGTCTATAGCGTATACAGCATGTGACAGTACTAAAAGACAATGCTATACGGTTCCCCAAGGGCCGTGTTAAAATTAGGATCATGTTAGCTTGTGAAGTTTAGCGCGATCCCGGTAAAGAATGGTAGGGGATGTACTGTCTTACATTCCGAAATTTCCATCTTCATTCTCGCCCACTGAATGGACTATAATCGGATTATTTTTCTTTTTCTGTTATGGAGTCGAACTTCAAAGGTTTTGCCCTTGTAGGTAAGATTTAAAATTTTAGCAATTGCTGAGTAGAGGGTACATTCTATGTGAATGAAAAATAAAATGCAGCAAGGCGTTTGTATTGTACCGGAACATGAGGGTGCCGAAAGTAAGCTGTGATACCCTTACAATGGCGTTCCCCCTGACTATTTTTTGGTAGAAAACAGAATGGTTCAGTTTTATGGACTTGGCGGCCCACCGTTTGTTTTCCTTTGTATATAAAAGACTCAAGAAGTTTCATGCTAACTGATATAATTTTCAAAGGTCACGCAATTGATTTTTTTTGAACGTGCAAAAAAAAAAAAAAAAAAATACGAATACGAAGGTTTACAAAGAAAAACTGTTCCGTTGTGGGAAGGATTTGCAAACGCGCAACAATATTTCTGAACATGTAGGAATATGTACGAAAACATGTGGAACGTTCAACCAGATTGTATTTCATTCCAAACTTACGAAATGTACTCATAATTGCAAAGAGAAATTCAAAAGCAAATTGCGGCCCTCCTTTTTGCTATACTTTGTGTAAAGGACTCACGAAGTTTCAGGCTAAATCGCGGGTCACACTACAGTGATTTCGGATAGGATTACGTTCCGATTTTTGTGAGTTTTAACTTTTAGTTAAAACCTTTATCTCTGGCCAGAAACAGCCAGAAATCTACCAACTTGTGTAAATGTATGAGTTATATCTGGGGACTACGAAAATGAAAGGTAAACTAATCATTTCGTGAGGTCACATCGACAAACTGCTTTTATCAAAGTACAAAACTCTGACTGATTTTCGAACAAATATCAGCTCTGTTGAGCGATATAATTTATATGGCAGTAAAAGAACAGTTTATTGTGAGACAAAGAGTTACGGGAAGAATTTGCAAACGCGCAAGAATTTTTCCGAACAAAATCTTTTCGACGGAAGGTATGAAACTTGGGGAACGTTCTAGGTATTTCTCTCTAAACTTACGAAATTTATTAATCATTGCAAGGGAAATTCACAGTAAACTGCGGCCCTCCCCTTTACTTTGTATATAAGACTCATGAAGTTTCAGGCTAACTAATATAATTTTCAAAGGTCTTGTTATAGACAATTTTGCCGGTGAAATGAAATTATGCGAACTTGCGCGGTTTCCCGCGATCGTAAAAAAATTCTACGGGAGTTGAACGATCATAGTACTTTATTCATACTATGTTCGCTGCCTAGCTTTATCGAAATGCACGTATCTTGACAACAAACATTACTGAACAAGCCTTTTATTTTACTTAATTGTTAGACACATGTTGTTCGAAACAGGTATCACTTTTTATAAACATGTACAAATATTGTGTTAGGCTGTATATTGCCTTCGATTTTCTCTTTTCAAAACCGCGTGTTGAAAGTGGACATCACTAATATTATAAAACGGAACCTTTACCCCAAGAAGTACACAGATTATCATTCTCATTTGAAGAAGTCTTTCTAGCAGCATGCTTTTTAAAAAGCCAGTTGACTGCAGGAGCATTACCCCCTTTGTGTTGCCGAGGTAAAAGGATTAAGTCACCATATCAAAGCACAGGTAGCCAACCGCAGTCGGGAAGCTTTGTTCGCGAGTTCTGTGAATGGGGGAGCAGCTCACGAGCATCGTAACAATAGCGCTATTCATCCATGTCCCTACGCGGTCGGATAAACTGCAGTAGCTTTTAACTGCAGTTGGATGCATAGCAAAATTTATCTATGGTGCCTTAATTGACAAGGTATCTTCAAGACTGTGCTCATCTTCAGCCAATGACAAACATTTCTACCTGTTTCTACCTCATCAACTTAGACTGTAACCAACTTTTGTGCCATTAGAGTACCCCACCATTTCTACAAATGACAACAATTCACTCTGTCTTCAAACATCAAACCTCACATTTACGGATATCCAACTTATACTGCATAACATATACATCATAATCAATCATAATGCCAACAAAACATAACCAGTTTGGGTAACTATGCAATGACAGCTTACAGGGTTTAGAATGGTAGAAAAACTAACCACTATACGCTTTATTTCCTTCAGACCTAGATTACTTCAAAATCTAGTAAACATTGCCCATGTGTCCTAGATATTAATGAGGCATATTTATGTCACAAACCATGCTATCCTTCTTTCAACTTTTTACTGTTTCCTTTAAACTTTTAATACAAAGCAAGATGAAGAATACTTACTACCATGCCAAGAAAGGAAAAGTAAGTCTGGAACTCCTCGGGAGGGCTGTTTTCAAGGACTGGCTCGTTGCATACTGGGCAAGAAAACTTGTACATACAAGATGTGGTTTGTGCCAGTGTAGTAAAGTGTACCGTGAAGCATTCTGTACATACCAGACACTGACATGTAAATAATGTAACCAGCTGAAAGATAAATTATAAGAACTTCAGTGTATGGTCTAAACTCAAAACAGTTTAATAAAATCCTTTCCAAATAACAAGCACAATGCAAAACTGACAGTTGAATGCTGAGCATACATTTTTGTCATGTATGTGTATTGTATACTTTGAGGTGACTAGCATATTTTGCCTTGTGAAAATATGGTTAATGTCCAGTACCGTTTGAAAGAAGGGTTAGGGCTTGAATCAAGTTTGATAAGTTTGGAAGGGAACTCAATCTATTCATTCTGGTAAATTTTCATTGAAATCAGTCTGTGGTTCTCACGGTATTAGCAGATACAGTTATCACATTTTCAACCCCAAGTGAACTTGAAGCAAGCACATGTGACATAAACTCACATTAATGAGCTCTATTCGTTTTTCTCTAACTTAACAAACAATTTTTTTCTTACATAATCTCATGTTAATGGAATGTGAATGCATGAGAGGCATGGGAATTTTACAAACTTCAAATTCCCCTTGGAAGCACATATCCCTATTACCTTCAAGGTAATAACAAAAGACTCAGACTGTAAAATGAAGAAAATAAAGCACTGCTTGTCAATGAGAGGAGACAATGTAACTCCTGCTTCCTTCAAGCTCACCACAGGTCACAAATGTAACAGTTACTTCATTTGCTGATATCTTGTGAAGCACTCATCTGAGGGGAAATTTCACCAGACTTAAACATCAAATATATTTTTTGCTTAAACCCTTCCTTCAATTTTCCTCATAACTACTTGCAGGTATCCAAATCATAATAGCATGAAAATATTCATATGAACCCTCAGACATGCTGACGATCAATGGTAGAAACTATAAAACAATACCTCACTTTTAAGTATGGAGGAATGCTCTATGTTGTCTACCATAGTAAAGTTGTATTTTCCAGTAGCTTTGGTAGGATACTCAGTTCTACTTTAGAGATGCAACTCTTGGCTGGGAGTCAAATAGTGACTCCAGTTTCTTAAAGTCACACCTCCTGTACAATTCTCAATACTGCACTGTCAAAAACATTTGCATCTTCAAGTCATGAAAGATTTACAGTTTTGTCCTCTTGCAAGTTTCAAAAAGGAATCACAGAAAACCTGGGAGCTTTAAGTCTTTTTTTCTAATTTTCAGTCACCTGATGAAGCCATTATGCCAGTTTCAACCTTTCAGAAATTGAACCAATGGGCTCATTTTCAGCATGGTTACAATGCTACATGCATGTGATGCAACATGTAACATGATGGGTGTCAGCATTTGAAAAGTGTGTATATTGAAAGTCTTCATGCTGCTAGAATTGAATAGGACATTTTAGCCAATATTACCCGAGAAAAAGGCTTTTTCCCGGGTGAGGCTTATCTCTATAATTGCAACAGTTAATCCCTTTTACAAACAAACTTGCTCTATTGACCAAACCATCTTTAAAGGGGTTCAAACCCCTTTAACATTATTGATCTCAAGATACCTGAACATGAAGTTCTCCGACAGATTCTGGATTAAGGGTGGTCAACTAGAGATGGCTAAAACTTGCTATTCGTTTCTAGCGTCATGTAGGCCAAGTAGAAAAAAGTACTAGTTTCTCATCCCCTCCTACAACATCCTTATTCCAACTATATGACTTTTCTTTTATTTCAGATCTTGAACAGCCAAGATAACCACATTTTTACCAGACGAATTCCCCTTCCAGTCATGTAAATCATCTGTGAGGTTTGCTGCATTGTGCAATGTCAATGTCTATGACGAATAGCTGAAACTGATTTTCCTGTCAAAGTGCTTCTTCACTACATTAAGTTCCAATTGCTACTTTACGTGATGGTATTAATCAAACTGCAAGTTCTGCCATTTTAAATATGCCACTAAAACAAAAGTGTCCACACCCTTCCTTCAGCGGCCTGATATTTGAGTAAAACATGAATATGGGGAATTTTCAGGTTTATTTAATGAGCTGCTTGTCATCACAGTTATGGTGGTATACTGCTGCATGCATGTGTTGCAGCATCCTACATATATGTTGCAAGAAAGTGAGTTTGATACAGTATTTTCGTCTTTAAAACAGCACACTTTCAAAGACTCATACAATCTGCACTGACCTTATGCATACCAAACTTTGTGTAGCAGGTGGCACACTCTTTAAAGTAATCCTGGGCTCGCTGTAAGTCACCTCCAACTGCCTCCACGGCTACAATGCATTCAGATAGTTCATGCTCTTCTTTGAGAGCAAAAACAGAAACTATTGCATATTGTGTCATGTTGAGCTTTTTCATCAAAATGCTGCTGATGAGCTGTAAAAAATAACAAAACCTTAACCTGATTTAAGAGGTCAAAGCATTTGTTGCACTTTACACCTAGAATGCAAAAAATGCATTGAACTTTCATTTAATCATGGTTTAATGCCTCCGCTAGACATAATGACAAGCAGATTATGGCTAAACAACAATTTTGAGATTAATTCAACTTTTGACCCATAATGACGTTCAATGACTTTGGATCCAATACCTGTGTACACCAGAAAGAAGCACTATATAAGAAACATTGTAACCAAATTTCAAAAACATACCATCCTCTGTGAGGAAGAAGATGCAGTTTTAAGGTTTTCACATAATAAGCTACTCTGACCCCCAAATGATCTTAAACTTCCACAGTCAAAAGCAGCCCTATATCTAAAAGTGAATGTTGCAGTCAAGTTTCAGCAATATCTCATGTTTAAAGATCATTTTATAGACTCAAACTTTTGTACTGTAGTTAAGTAGGTAGAAGAGCACTTAAACATATGCTGACAGACTGACAGATGCATAGGTTTAAGTGACAGTGGTATAACGACAGCTTACACAGCTCTACAAACCGGTTGAGCAACCAGAAAGCCAAAAGGCTTAGTGATTCCTTGCCGAAAGGGGGGTGCTTTGTTACACTAAGGTTCATCCATCAAATTTATACTTCTCTTCTACATCATTTTTTATGATGTGGTCACAATTTGACCCCTGCTCACATCAGCTCATGTCACATGACCTTTGTACCGAAACTTGAATAACCACAAAAAAATGAAAAAAAAAAATAAATAAATAAAACGTATGAGAAGGGATTTATCTGTGCTTCCTCCCTTGTAATGACATGTTTACAAAGTTTCAGTTTTTGACCTCTGGTGACCTCAAATGGCTTGTGACCTCCACAAAAAAACAATAGGGTTTTTCCTCGCACCATAACACATCCACATACTTAGTATGAAATCTATCCAAGCTTCCTACCTTGAGATACTGTGTAAACAAGGTTTTCAGACTTTGACCCCTGGTGACCCCAAATGACCTTTGACCTCCACCAAAAACTATACGCTTCTTCCTCGCACCATAACGCATCCACATACTTAATATGAAATCAATCCAAGCTTCCTACCTTGCGATATGGTATAAACAAGGTTTTCAGAGTTTGACCCCTGGTGACGCCAGACGACCTTTGACCTCCACCAAAAATAACAGAAATCTTCCTCTCACCACACCACATCCACATACTTGGTATGAAATCTATCGAAGCTTCCTACCTTGAAATATCATGTAAACAAGGTTTTCAGACTTTGACCCCCCGTGACCCCAGATGACCTTTGACCGCCACCAAAAACAATAGGGTTCTTCCTCTTACCATAACACATCTACATACCAAGCATGAAATCTATCCAAGCTTTCTAACTTGAGATATCATGTAAACAAGGTTTTCAGGTTTTGACCCCCGGTGACCCCAGATGACCTTTGACCTCCACCAAAAACAATAGGGTTCTTCCTCTCACCACAACGCATCTACATACCACACATGAAATCTATCCAAGCTTTCTAACTTGAGATATCGTGTAAACAAGGTTTTCAGGTTTTGACCCCCGGTGACCCCAGATGACCTTTGACCTCCACCAAAAACAATAGGGTTCTTCCTCTCACCACAACGCATCTACATACCATGCATGAAATCTATCCAAGCTTTCTAACTTGAGATATCGTGTAAACAAGGTTTTCAGATTTTGACCCCCGGTGACTCCAGATGACCTTTGACCTCCACCAAAAACGATAGGGTTCTTCCTCTCACCACAACGCATCTACATAACAAGCATGAAATCTATCCAAGCTTTCTTACTTGAGATATCGTGTAAACAAGGTTTTCAGATTTTGACCACCAGTGACCCCAGATGACCTTTGACCTCCACCAAAAACGATAGGGTTCTTCCTCTCACCACAACGCATCTACATACCAAGCATGAAATCTATCCAAGCTTTCTAACTTGAGATATTGTGTAAACAAGGTTTTCAGATTTTGACCCCCAGTGACCCCAGATGACCTTTGACCTCCACCAAAAACTATACGCTTCTTCCTCGCACCATAACGCATCCACATACTTAATATGAAATCAATCCAAGCTTCCTACCTTGCGATATGGTATAAACAAGGTTTTCAGAGTTTGACCCCTGGTGACGCCAGACGACCTTTGACCTCCACCAAAAATAATAGAAATCTTCCTCTCACCACACCACATCCACATACTTGGTATGAAATCTATCGAAGCTTCCTACCTTGAGATATCATGTAAACAAGGTTTTCAGACTTTGACCCCCCGTGACCCCAGATGACCTTTGACCGCCACCAAAAACAATAGGGTTCTTCCTCTTACCATAACACATCTACATACCAAGCATGAAATCTATCCAAGCTTTCTAACTTGAGATATCATGTAAACAAGGTTTTCAGGTTTTGACCCCCGGTGACCCCAGATGACCTTTGACCTCCACCAAAAACAATAGGGTTCTTCCTCTCACCACAACGCATCTACATACCACACATGAAATCTATCCAAGCTTTCTAACTTGAGATATCGTGTAAACAAGGTTTTCAGGTTTTGACCCCCGGTGACCCCAGATGACCTTTGACCTCCACCAAAAACAATAGGGTTCTTCCTCTCACCACAACGCATCTACATACCATGCATGAAATCTATCCAAGCTTTCTAACTTGAGATATCGTGTAAACAAGGTTTTCAGATTTTGACCCCCGGTGACTCCAGATGACCTTTGACCTCCACCAAAAACGATAGGGTTCTTCCTCTCACCACAACGCATCTACATAACAAGCATGAAATCTATCCAAGCTTTCTAACTTGAGATATCGTGTAAACAAGGTTTTCAGATTTTGACCACCAGTGACCCCAGATGACCTTTGACCTCCACCAAAAACGATAGGGTTCTTCCTCTCACCACAACGCATCTACATACCAAGCATGAAATCTATCCAAGCTTTCTAACTTGAGATATTGTGTAAACAAGGTTTTCAGATTTTGACCCCCAGTGACCCCAGATGACCTTTGACCTCCACCAAAAACAATAGGGTTCTCCCTCTTAATATGGGCCATCTATGTACCAAGTTTGAGAACTGTCCAACTTTCCCTTCTTGAGATATCGTGTAAACATGCTAAGCCGTCACATACACACACACACACACGACATCACCATCGCATAGATTCCTTGCCTGCCTTCGGCAAGGAATCAAAAACTGTGCCATATGAAGGGTACAAAAAACAGTGGTGAAAACATCATACAGAAATACAAAATCTATGTCTTAACAATTTGCCCAGATGACAACACAGTTTTCCCATCTATCTTGCACTGCATTTCTGAAAAAAAAACACTTTTTAAAAAAAAAGCATTCCCAAAGCCTCAAATGCTACATGCTACTGAGATGCACTTTTTCCCTCTTTACCAGGAAACTTTTTCTGTATCAAATTTAGTCACTGAAGAATGCATTTATATCCATCCAAATTCAGAAAGACTGTTTTACACAACTATAGCACTTGACTTTTCCAGACCAGTGACCATGTTGTTTGACCATTACAACAATTGCCTGTCATGCTGTACATCATCACCAACTTTGATAACTCACCTGAAGACTGCATCTTGGAATAATCTAAAATGTTTTACAGTTGTTGTATGAGAGACAGATAGACAAAGACAGATATACCAGCTTTAAATCAAAGGTTATGAGGCTGAAACTTTCAAACTGTCAGGGCAAGTTGCTGTAATGGCAATTTTTCCATATTGACTCTACCTCACCTGTTTTTGTACTGCTTCTTCCAACTGGCTCCTTTCAATTTTCTCGACAATGGTGAGAGCAATAACCTTTTCATCATCATTAGGTGAACTTTCTTTCTCTAAATACCATCTGAAGTCGTCTTCCAATGATGTGTCTGGAACACTTTCCTTCTCACATTGCACATATGCAAGTTCAACCTGGTAGACAAGAACGAATGTGACTGATATAATTCAGTGGAAAAGAAGTCATTTTACCCAAAACCTTTAATTTCCTATGTTAACAAGAAGACAATCAATCCCAACTCCCTCACTTTCTCTACATCTTGCAGTTATTGTAATTTGTCAACATTTTGACCAGTCATTAATGACTATTAAGACCATTTTTTCTTTGAACCCTGAAGACACACACATATACATTCACACACATCTTCACATCTTGTCGTGCAGTATCTCATCTCCCTACACATTATATGTAGGGAGATGAAATAATACAGAACTGAATTACATCAACAAATTCTCCTATGCCTTTCATAATTTAGGGACACCATGAGTGCCATTATTAGGGGGAGTTGCATACTTCATATCTTGAGATATCATTTTAGGTTAACAGAATGTGGTCTCTGATGACCCCAGATGACCTTTAAACCCCACAGGGGTGTCCCCCTCCCCTTTGAAAATTTTTTGAATGATTGGGTGTACTTACATGCAATCTGGTGCTAAATATGTTATCTTTTTGAAGTAAAATTTATTTTCAAAATCAGATTTTAGGTTACTAAATTAAAAGAAAAAAATCAGTATTAGGGAAGGAAAGTGGGCATGGCCCAATGGTCCCTCAACCTAAAAATACCACTGCTCACTTTGAATCTGTACAACTTGGCAGAACAGTATAGTCCACATATGTCAAGATGCCTACAGTGTACAAAACTGTCTGTGCATTAGCATACTTAACATTTAAAATCTCAATTGAGGAAATTACTGTACATGACAAAATTAGGGAAAGGGCAACTTGGCAAGTGCCCCTACTTGTCACCAATGATGGGCACTGCAGCACCAGACCTATACATAGATTAGATTTTCCACTTTGGTCTGTTGGATAAATTGATGTGGCATCCAGAGACCTACCACAGAGCTTCTAGTGGAGTTTAGGTAAAACCTCCTTAGAGATCTGCACATTGTAAACTTGTAAACATTACAGTGAGATACTTAATTTTCTCAAAGCACTAAGTTCTTATTCTTTTGGTGGAAAATTTTAATTTTACAACACTTTGGACAATCAACTGATCTAATGGTTAACAAAGTTTGAGGAAAGATGGCAGATGACAGGGAAAATATTGGTATTTCAAACCATTGTACTACAATATTTTGAATGAAAGATTCAGTCATATCGCAGACCAGCTATCTGTGCATACAAAGCATAGGTAAAGGTTTTAAAATGTGGGAGACTGCATGATTACAGGGGATGCCAGGCAAAAGGCTCTAATCCACCCCTTACAATACCACTAAAATTCCTTCAAAGGGATGAAATCATCAAGTACTTAAAATCACAGGTGTGAAAGTGGAACATTTATGGGTGATGAAATAAGTGTTCATTAGTGCCCAGTGCTGTTTCATATGAGAATATTTCTGAATCCTATAATTGGCCATTGTGTACTTGCATCTAATTAAAATACTGGGTATCTACAGTATACCCTGCTACCTGTCTGAATAAGCCACTCTGAGTCTACAAAACTATCTTGGAAAGAGAATCCATCTGAAATTTTCACCCCAAAACACCATATAAAAGAAAAATTCTTTTCTGACAAGATCAGAAAAATATAGGAGAATATAGGAAACCAAGCCTAAAATCATACAAATATAGGAAATATAGGATTTTTTGAAATTTATAGGAAATTATAGGAAATATAGGATCACTTTGAAACCTGTGAATATCATTTAATACACATTCATATGCCATATTGAAAGTATTATCAATGATTCCTATCTTGAGATCTTTTGTTTTCACAACGTTTTTGGAGTTAAACCTCTGTTGACCCCATGTATGATGTTTGACATCCACCAGAAACAGTGCATTCCATATATACTATCATGCATCCACATACAAAGTGCAAAAAGTATTCATGCATTGAGCTGTTGTGTTTTAAGTTTTCACATTTCAAACCTTGGCTCTGGTGACCTAAGATAAGATCTGATACACTGCCAACCAAAATGCAAAAATGCATTGAGGTTTCAATGATATATGTTCTATTCCAAATAATGCCATGATGTCCCATGTCTTTCAGTCACTGGTCAAGTGCTATCTTAACATGTTGGAAAAATAATTTTAGGTTCATATTTGATCTTGGGAATTCCTGGGAAATTTTGCATTTTGACATCTGATGATCGACTCAAGATGATGATCTTGGGAATTCTTGGGAAAATTTGCGTTTTGCCTTCTGGTGAACCCATGAGACGATCTTGGGAATTCTTAAAATTTTGCTTTTTGACCCCAGATGACCTTTGACCTCCATCAAAAACATAGAATTCTTCCTCTTATCATAATGCATGTACATACTAAGTATGAAATTTATTCAAGCTTCCTATCTTGAGATATCGTGTTAAAAACATTTTCAGTGTTTGACCCCCGGTGACCCGACATGACCTTTGACCTCCACGAAACATGATAGCATTCATCTTCCCTCCATAACACATCCACATACTACCTATGAAATCTACCAAAGCTTCCTATCTTGAGATATCGTGTCAACATGGTTTTCAACATTCGACCGCCGGTGACCCCAGATGACCTTTGACCCCCACCAAAAACAACAGGGTTCTTCCTCTTACCATAACACATCTACATACTAAGTATGAAATTTATCCAAGCTTCCTATCTTGAGATATCTGGTTAACAAGGTTTTCAGAGTTTGACCTCCGGTGACCCCAGATGACCTTTGACCTCCACCACAAATGATAGGGTTCTTCCTCTTACCATAACGCATCTACATATTAAGTATGAAATTTATCCAAGCTTCCTACCTCGAGATATCATGTTAACAAGGTTTTCAGCATTGAACCCCGGTGACCCCAGATGACCTTTGACCTCCATCAAAAACAATAGGGTTCTTCCTCTTACCATAACGCATCTACATACTAAGTATGAAATTTATCCAAGCTTCCTATCTCGAGATATCGTGTTAACAAGATTTTCAGAGTTTGACCTCCGGTGACCCCAGATGACCTTTGACCCCCACCAAAAACGACAGGGTTCTTCCTCTTACCTTAACACATCTACATACTAAGTATGAAATTTATCCAAGCTTCCTATCTTGAGATATCTGGTTAACAAGGTTTTCAGAGTTTGACCTCCGGTGACCCCAGATGACCTTTGACCTCCACCACAAATGATAGGGTTCTTCCTCTTACCATAACGCATCTACATACTAAGTATGAAATTCATCCAAGCTTCCTACCTCGAGATATCGTGTTAACAAGGTTTTCAACATTCCACCCCCGGTGACCCCAGATGACCTTTGACCTCCATCAAAAACAATAGGGTTCTTCCTCTTACCATAACGCATCTACATACTACGTATGAAATTTATCCAACTTTCCTATCTCGAGATATCGTGTTAACAAGGTTTTCAGCATTCGACCCCTGGTGACCCCAGATGACCTTTGACCTCCATCAAAAACAATAGGGTTCTTTCTCTTACCATAACGCATCTACATACTAAGTATGAAATTTATCCAAGCTTCCTATCTCGAGATATCGTGTTAACAAGATTTTCAGAGTTTGACCTCTGGTGACCCCAGATGACCTTTGACCTCCACCAAAAACGATAGAGTTCTTCCTCTTACTATAACACATCTACATACTAAGTATGAAATTATCCAAGCTTCCTGACTTGAGATATCGTGTTAACATGGTTTTCAGCATTCGACCGCCGGTGACCCCAGATGACCTTTGACCCCCACCAAAAACGACAGGGTTCTTCCTCTTACCATAACACATCTACATACTAAGTATGAAATTTATCCAAGCTTCCTATCTTGAGATATCTGGTTAACAAGGTTTTCAGAGTTTGACCTCCGGTGACCCCAGATGACCTTTGATCTCCACCACAAATGATAGGGTTCTTCCTCTTACCATAACGCATCTACATACTAAGTATGAAATTCATCCAAGCTTCCTACCTCGAGATATCGTGTTAACAAGGTTTTCAACATTCCACCCCCGGTGACCCCAGATGACCTTTGACCTCCATCAAAAACAATAGGGTTCTTCCTCTTACCATAACGCATCTACATACTACGTATGAAATTTATCCAACCTTCCTATCTCGAGATATCGTGTTAACAAGGTTTTCAGCATTCAACCCCCTGTGACCCCAGATGACCTTTGACCTCCATCAAAAACAATAAGGTTCTTCCTCTTACCATAACGCATCTACATACTAAGTATGAAATTTATCCAAGCTTCCTATCTCGAGATATCATGTTAACAAGGTTTTCGGATTTTGACCCCCGGTGACCCCAGATGACCTTTGACCCCCACCAAAAACAATAGGGTTCTTCCTCTCAATATGGGACATCTATGTACCAAGTTTGAGAACTGCCAGAGTTTCCCTTCTTGAGATATCGTGTTAACGAGCAAAGTGTCACAAACACACATACACACACACGCACACGCACACACACACATACATACACACATACGCCATCACGAATGCATTGGTTTCTCTTATCATCGAAACCTATAAAAAGGAGAGAGATCAGCTAACTGATACCATACATCCACAGTGTAAGTACTTTGAAATATACTATGTACGAGCTGGGCATCAACGCATACCCTTGCATGATCTTCCACTTGAGATTAAGAGATATGTGTTCAGAGAGCAGATCAGATAAAAAACAACTCAATACTAACTCAATATTAAACATTACAATACAAACAAACAAACAAACAAACACCATCATAAACACATACATTTCTCTATATATATTCATTGAAACCACAAATCCTGAGGTGCTAAGATCATAAACAGGTACATTTCTCTATATATTCTTTGAAACTGCAAATCTTGAGGTGCTAAGATTGTTTTTAAGTTAAACCCCCTCTAACTCATCTGATTTTTCAGTCTAAACACATCTTAAAGTTAATCTAGAGTGAAAGATCATTCAAGGTCCTCTGTTCAAAGTCCAATGCAATGCAAACTGTGGCTAGCCATAAAATTTGGCATTCTTAATGTGAGAAAAATATGCCACACAACACAAACATGTATGTTACAGCAATATTTACATATGATCATCCACACTATATACATAGCTATTACCAGTCTGTACATCAGACAAGCCAAAATATGAAATATCTGTCAGATACCTTTGTAGTTGCTTCAGGTGTGTTGATTTCATCCTCATCACTGCTGGAACTTTCCTCAATGATGCAAGCTTTCAATAATCCATGCAGTGAAACTTGGCTACATTATTTGGAGGAAAATGAGGGCAAAAGATGAAATTATAGTTTGAAAAGTTTGAATTTGACAATAAAAGCATTGGTAAAAGGTGATATGATGTACCAAAGTCGACACAGCAGCAGGTAGTTAGAGTGGCTGTTGATGACTATGATTACAAGATCACACAACTAGACAGGCTTGTGCACTTAAATGTGCCTTTTGTATTTACGTTTTGTGATGCAAATTGGAGGGCCAGATTTAACCAAAATGCAAAATGGACTGAGGTTTCCATGATCTCTACCTTGAGATATTGTGCTTACAAGGCTTTTGGATTCTTAATTGTACTCAATAGATGGTAAATACGTAACCACACCGTGCTTTCTAGAATAAAGTATCTCGCTATACAAGGTTCCGACCTTTAGTGACCTCATATAACCTTTGACTTCCACAAAATGGAACCTAGCTAACAAGGTTTTGGTCAATAAAACATATCTACATAAAAGAATGAAAAGCATTCATGTTTCCTATTATGAGATATTGTTACACTCAATGTTTTCAGACTGACCTCTTCTGACCTCATATGACCTTTACCCTCCTCAAAAAGCAGTAGGTATCTTCCACTCCATATAATGCATGTATATATTACATATGGAAAGTATTCATGCTTCACATCCTTGTGACACAGTGTTAACAAGGTTTGCAGCATTTGAACTTAAGTGACCTTTCAGATCTACCAAACATGATAGAATTCTTCTCCACAAAATGCATTTACATGCTCAGTATGAAAGATACCCATGTGCTTTCTTCCTTGAGATATCATGTTAACAAGTTTTTTTCAGCATTTGACCTCGGATGACCTCCCAAAAATGATCGGGTTGTTCTACTTTGTGTAATGAATCTACATGCAAGGTATGAAGAGAAACCCTGCTTTCTATCTTGAGATATCATCACTGTTTTTTGTATGACCTTTTTACTATGACCTCTGATGACCTTTTACCTCTATCTTTGTACAATGCACCTACACCCCAATTATGAAGAGTATCCATGCTTCCTATCTCCAGCTATTATGTAAACAAGGTTTTCAGATTTGAATGCTCATGACCTCAGATGGCCTTTTACCTCCCCAACAAACAAAAGTGCTCTCCTTAATATGGGGTATCCAAATACTAATTAAGAGAACTGCCAGAGTTTCCTTTCTTGAGATATTTTAATAAGCTGCGCATCACACACATGCACACTACACATGCCATCACACTGATGCACTGGTTTCTCTTTTTACTGAAACCAAAAACATGCTAAAAGTTAACCTTAACTACATGAACATAATATCAGTTACCACAAGCCAAAGAGCTGGCCTATGAACTGAAACCATAGAACCATAAGGCTTGTGATTCCTTGCCTGGGAGAACCTATGGCATATTCTCTCAGCTTTCATTCTGGAGGGCACAACTGGGCACTGCTGGCATGTTTTGTTATGGCAATGGGATTTTTAGTCAATAAATATGGGTCATCCAATTTCCTTTCCTAAGATACATCCTGCTTACAACTTTTAAAAATTTGACCTCTGGTGACTCCAAATGACTTTTGACCTCCACCAAAATCAACTGGGTTCTTCTAGTCCATATATGGCACCTGCAATCCAAATATAAAATTTATTTCAGTTTCCTTTTCGAGATTTCTGTGTTTTCAAAGTTTTCACATTTTAACTTCTGGTGACCTCAAATGATCTTTGACCTCTATCAAAAACTACAGGGATCATCTACTAAACATTGGATATCCACATACTGCCTGTCTCTTAACTTTACCATTCTTGATATAGAGACTTCATTAGCAAGTGTCACATACATACATACAGTATGCACAAATCCCTTCCAGCATTTCTGCAGTCTTCAAAATGCTGAAAATTCTGTTAAAATGTCTTATGGGTTACCCCTTTTTAATTTCATGGAAGGCAGGGGTTGGCAGTGGGTCATGGGTACTATTAATTTTTTTCCTCAAATGCACTAATTTTGGGTGATCAAGAAGCTGACAGTTGTTTCACTATAACAGTTAGGAGTGTTAAGTTAGCCAGAGTCCCTCCCTTTTCCAATGGTTCCGCCACCATACTGCTATCTTAATTGAATATAAAGAAGTATTGTACCAATATTTTAATTCTCAATATCTGCTGACACTGATCCAATATTGATGTTTTGAGAAATGAGCAAAGTGTACACTAAACAAATGGTTACTGGGCACTACCACTAAGTACTGTGTCATTTTCATGAGGCACAATATTTGGACTTATAGTCAAACATGCTAAAATAATGTGACATTTTTTAAGCATAGGATGAGAAACATGGGTTTGTAGTATAGGCATTTTAGATAAATTTCACCAATATAGGACAAAAATGGGAACATGAGGTGTTTTTGCCGAAGGGAACTATGTTCACACCTTTTGCTTGTCTCTGCACTTCTGATAAATCAAGTATAAACTAACTGTCAGATAATCCTGTCTGGTCAGCAAACTGCTCACTTTTCCATAAAATGGTCTTGCAGCAGATGTTTGCCTAGCCATTGTGTTTCTACAAAGTAGTCTATTTACACTTGAGAGAGTTCATTTACACAAGATGTGCAGAGTGGGGAAGTGAGGAAGTCTATGTGGTTTTTGCAGTGTACAGTTCTGAAAAAATCCGCCCAGCAGCGGATATTGGAGTATCGGCAAGAACACGGCATGAACATCTGAGATGCTGATATAGAATACCAGTAATTGGTCCAAAACTAATGTATAGCACTGACTGGGGCCAATTAGACAAGTTTCATTAGCAGCCAGGATCATAAGCTCAACACTTTACAGTATCACCAGGCTTTTGGAGAAAAATCAAAGCATGATAAAAGGAGAACTGCAAGAGCCTCACCTTTCGACTGGGTATGAGTTTGCACCATATCTACTAGTGTAAGGAGTTGTTTTAGGGAGTTGTCGGCTCCAGCTGCCATCTTCATTCTTCTGTTCAATTACTAACAGCTGTAAAAAAGATACCAATGGGAAAAGACAAGAGTTGCCAACAAGTATTAAGAGTGCTTTCACACTTGATCTCGAGCAGAGGATCAGATCCCGATCTGATCCACCGCTCGAGATCAATTTTGCAGTGTGAAAGCTCTTGCACTCAAGATCAGATCTCGAGATTTTGACCCACCCACTGGGGTGAATCAGTCCTCCAGCAGGGGATCAAAAACCTGTGTGTGAAAGCTCAGTGAATCAAGGAAACCTGAGATCAAGATTATGTACAACACAAAGTTCTCTCTATTACACAAATGGTGCAGCACAGGTAGCTACAAATTTACTGTAATGTACACTGTATAATACTGTAATAGCTTACACCGAGCTAGACAGGAGCACGTAGCCTACACAATAACTCTCACGAAGTAAATCAACTGTTCCATTACAAATGATCCACCATCTGTTCCACTATATGTTATGACAAAGTTTTTAAAGATAATCTTGGTATTTTTGCTCACTACCAAGTATGGCACCTTCCACAATGCGAACCTGGCATTGGCCAAGACTGGAAAGTCAAAGTCTTCAAGAGTAATGCAAAATGTTCTGTTGCCCTTTGCAGTAATGCAAAATGTTTTCTTGCCCTATTGTTAGTTCTTGATGCACATGTTGACGGTGCCAGAAAACTCAACAGACTAGTAGAAAGGCCTTCAAGATTGAGGGAGGGGATGGAGGCTGAGAATCTGTAACTCATGGACTTTGCCATTTTCTAAAGAAATATTCAGTCATTCTCAGGCATGGTAATGATAATTTTTTGAAGAAATAACTTCAAACTGAAAATTATAGGGGTCAATTAGAAGCTGCCTACTAGTTCCCAAACTAGGGGGAGTTGTCCAGAGAATGTTTGTACTGATATAGCATTATAGTAATTTTTCAATTGTAAACAATTGGTGAGGTAAGGAGAGGCGATGTAGATCTGAGGGTGTATACACACATCTTATGAGCAGCGTATCGTCTGAGTCTTGTCAAAAAAATTCTTGTTTCACAATCCCCCTCTCAGGTTTGATTCACTGCGGGGGATCAAGTGTGAAAGCAAAACCCTTGATCTCCAGCACAGGATTTGATCTCCCTCACATTCTCAGCTCCCTAGTGTGAAAGCGGTCTAAGGGGCAAGTCTCGAGTCAAGTCAATGTGGGGCAAACATCTGATAAGTATGAAATTCATAAATATGTCCTTCCCTGAAATTATGGTTACAAAATTTAGATGGGTTTCAAATTTAGATGACATTTGACCTCCACCAGATTAAATAAGCATCAACTACTCAATATGGGGACATCCCTCATGTTTTTGAGACACTATGTTTACAAGCAGTTTTCAAGGTTTTCACTATTTGACCTACCTTAACCCCAAATGACGTTTGACCTCTGCCCAAAACAGGGATCATCTACTTAATATGAGCCATTCACAAGCAAAGTATGACAACCATCCATCCCATCCCTTCTTAGATACCATGTTTACAAGCAAGTATCACATACACATGAGATCATCACAGCTTCATTACTAGATTGCTATTGCCCTTAGAAGTGAATCAAATTTAAGCAATGAATCAAAAAGATGTGAACAACTTTAAATTCATGCCATTACAAATGAAAGACAGCAAGTACCTGTCCTTGATACAGCTCAGCATCTTGAATAGTTTTTGTTTTTTCATGAAGTGGCTCGTAGCTGTTACTCATGTACTTGTTCCACAATCTTGTCTCTTTGTCCTCTGATATATGGAATAGCTCCCTCATCTTCTTCTCAATTGTTTCTTTCAATGGGTGGAAAAGACATTTTCATTGTGATTTGGGGGAAATTGAAAGTTATGTCCTCAAAAATCACATTTACAACAAATCTGTAAATATCTTTGCAAACTTTAATACTTTATCAACTGTTACTTCGCTTCTAATGAAAAATTCATTTCACATTGGTCACAAAAATGTAAGCCAAGATAAAGCATCCAATACATTACAAAGCTACCCATACTTTTTTTCCAATTAACCCAGAGAACCACATACTGCTATTTCATTGATACATGCCACAAGGTATGAATACAAAACTTATCTGACAAGTAACTGTGATTTTTTTAAGTATCACACACTGACCACTGGTCACACACTGACCACTGGTCAGTGACCAGTGTGTAGCCAATGACTCAGCATATTAACAAAGTATTTGCAAGTACTACTCCCTGGAGTGACCTAAATTGCAAAATGTACACAACAAAATACAACTGGAGGGAAAACAATACAATACAATACAATAAAGGTGTTTTCAGGCCTTTCACACTATAGCAACATTTCTGACATCTCGCAGCTTACTTTCCACGACCAGATTAATTATGAGATCTGTCAAAATATCACTTCTACCTCACTATTGGTCACAAAAATATTGGTCCACAATAAGTGGGTTCAAGTTGTAAAGATTTCAACTTAATTTATAGTGTCCTGCTGTGTCATGCCCTTTCTTGTCCTGCCCTGCTGCAGTGTGAAACATTTTCAACTTTATTTTGGGCCTATTGCATCCCATTGCATTGCATAGGGCCTTAGTAGTGTGAAAAAATCTTTACACTACAATTCATAATACATCAGCAAAATGTCAGAAGACCACCTGATAACTATTAAAGGGGTTTGCCAGGGACTAAATTCAATGACTTCAGAAACCACAAAAAATCTGTTTTAGGAGGTGAAAACTGCCTCTAGAGCATGTACTGTAGTATTTGGAAGATAGTAATTATCAAAGAAATGTATTTTTCTACAGATGCAGTGCATTATGGGAAATCTGTGATGTCATCAGGGCACATTCAGATTAGACAGGGCATCGTATTTCTTATTGACACTGCTGTAGGGAATATTTAACGACTTTGTTTGCTATTCCCAACATCTGATGTAGTTGTTAGTTCTATGCTGGATCTACATGGAAAGATATTCAAACATTCCAACAGTATCAAATTTTAAAGTCCCAGTACGACTTGTATACGAATTTGGATAAGAGAAATGAGTGGTGCTTAAGGTTACTTAAACCCAAACATAACCAGAGAAATGATTTGTTGGAGAAAAAAGACATTTACGAAAGTGAAAGGTTGTTTTAAACAAATCGTGGTTGTAAATGTAACGGCTGTTTCAATATGCACAAGGTTCATCACGGTGGAAAGTTCTAGATCGTTATGAATATTCATTACTCAGCTGCTTCGACATCACATCATGTCGACGACTGTGCAGCACAATGCAGCCAATGGCGAATGCTAGGCTACGATGTGCTTGATGCACGAAGAATGTAGCTATAGGGCCGTAACACACAACTGAACAGTCAACTTGCGTGACATTAACGGCCAGACTGCGGTTGTGCATGTTTGTACAGCCTGCCTGTATTTTGCCTCGCTGTGCCCACAGGCGTTCGAAACATAACGTACTTATACTACACACACTATATACACTATAATAAGACAAGGTAAGTCATTTCTCACAATATATACTGAGAAAAAGTAGGCCCAGTCGCACTTCAATGCCAGTGCTTCCACACTCTAAATTCATTTTTCCTGAAATGGCCGATTTCAGGTAATTTTAGATTCCATTTCAGGAAAAATGAATTTAGAGTGTGGAAGCACAAGGTGGCAGTGCAGCCACGGCACTGGGCTTACTTCTTCTCAGATCGGAATGTCTTACCATACCTTGTCTTATTATATATATATAGTGTGTGTAGTATATGTACGTAATGTTTCGAATGCCTGTGGCTGTGCCAGGCAACATTATCTTGCTTAGGATTGCAGGTGAGGTTTTCCTCCTTTTTCATGTTAGTTGTGCTGCAGTTTTGTTGGCGTGGGTAATTATTTCTTACTACAATTCAATTCTAAGCCTACACTAACCTGAGTATAGCCCTAGGCTGTTTGTGTAGTCCATCCGTTTGAATATACAAGCAAATGCTCTGCACTGTTTGCGTGCGTACATTTCACTACAGTTGAGCATGTAGGCAAGGCACCCATAGTTGTTTATTCATGAATAATCATATACAAACAGACTTTCATTGGTTCATACTCCTGACTGATAAGCTCATTACGAGGAGAGAACTCGAATTTCAGTTGGCAATCCGAATTCAACATCTGCATTTCGGACAAAGATTACTCCCGAAAGAAGATAAGACTGTTCTTCTAGGCATGTTAGAGCCTCTTAAACTGTTACCAACTTCATATATCTGGCTCTCGTGCTATGACGATTTTTGGCGGTTTAAGTATTTCTTTATACAAAGTCGTACTGGGACTTTAAGGACAACATAACACTCAATTATAAAAAAACAAAAGGAATCTGAGGCAATGTGCCCACTTTGCATTACATTCTGTGACATTGATGAGAACTGGAGTTTTTTTTTACAAAAATAACTATTTAATCTTTAAAATGAGAAATCTGGAGTTAGGAACTGAGTATTTCTACAGGGTTTGGAGGACATGAAGTGGAATTTGTGTGTTTTTCACATAAGACACTTGCCAAATGCCAATGGAATATGCCTTTTTAAAATTCTTACATCTCATAGTATAAAAGAAAGCTTAACACTTTTACTGTTACCATGGTATATGTACACTCTTCTTTAAAACAAAGTGCTTACCAATTGTATCTCCTTTACTAAATTTAGCTGTCACAATGTGATCCAACTTATTATATTCACACAATTTAAGTTCTGTCAGGTACACCTCAACCGTACAACTTTTGACAAATATGCCATGCTCCACTACTTTGCGCACGATAGGTTCTTGGCCTTCAACACATCCGTACCAGGATGAAATCTTTTCCCAGCCTTCCTGTGGCAACAATATATAATCTAGTTCATCAATGAGACTATCCTCCAGTTGTGCCGGATCACCACCTGTCAAAAGGAAAGTGTACAAAAATTTACAAATATATTTTAATGTATTTAAAATAATGATGCACAGCTCAATTCACATCACACAGGTCAACTATACAGTTATAAAGGCTTTGTGACTACTTTATAAATTGCAAACAAGAACATTTTAATAATTCCGTTGTTTATCTTTACTAATATTCTATTTGTGGTTCAACCATCATTTTCCAAGCGGTCTTAAACTCTTGATTTGTCTAGAACACTCCCAAAATTTTATCTCCCATGTTGATTTCATGCATCAACTGTCAAATTTGATTTTTCTATACCCCTGGTGGCAATTTAATCTGGACCCCCTGGGCATAAAAGATCATCCTACACTGTCAGCTCCATCACAATTTTATCAGCTGTACTTGTTCATTTAAATTTACCAACAACATCACTTAAAGCTCTCCTGAACTAGCATGATCTGTGAATCCAGTCACCAGTATAAATAGTAGACAAAATCTCACTTAGGTAGAAATCAGTGTCTGAAGTCTTGAGACTAAGCATTTTACCATACTAGGTTCATATCTTGTTAATGAAACACACCTACTAAAGAGTATAACTCTAAAGACACAACAATCCTGTGCATGAATAGCACAAACCTTTGAGTCCATATGACTACACAGTAATGAATGCATATATATGCATGGCATGGTTACATCAGTATATACCAGACTGAAGGTCTGTGAGACTGAAAGTCCACATGACCAAAGTCCATCCAGACCAAAGGGTCACAAGAATAGCTTAAAAGGGGTCTAAGCTGGAATAAAGTTTTGATATGTTAGAGAGGTACTTATTCTAAGCATTCTGGTGAAATTTGCATTGAAATCCAATGTGTGTTTCTCAAGACATTAGCACTTAAAGTTGTAACATTTTCAACACAAAGTCAACTTGAAGCAAGCACATATGATGTCATAGCCACACATTAATGAGCAGTCTTTTGTTTTTCTTTAAACTTTACAACCAATATTCTCCTTTGTAATCCCATGTTATCGGAATGTGATTGCATAAGAGGCACTGGAAATTTGCAAACTTCACTTTTTCCATGGGGAGGTTCTATCCCTATTAACTTCAAGGTCAGCACAACAGACTGAAAAAAGAAAGGAAACAAAGCATTCTGCATCAATGTGAGGAAGTGATATAACCCCTGCTTGCCTCAAGCTCACTTTGGGTCACAAATGTAGTAACTGCATTTGCTGATATCTAGAGTACTGCATGTCCGATTTGTATGCAAGTTTCACCAAATTGGGTAGATTTATTTCCTCTTTCACAGGTTGAAATTAATTTTTGGATTAAACCCTTCCTTTAATTCAAATTCTATGGTTATACCTGTTACAGTAAATTTAGAGGAAGTTGTTTTCCTACCTTCATGGTTTTAACCTGAATTGGAAATCAAGTGGCTTAATTAACATGGACAAAAAAATGTGCCAAACCAGTCAGGAGGGCAGCTGTTTCAGCTTGAGTGTATTAAATGAAATGTAGGCTATTTCATAACAGAAGCATGGAGCTCTTAACATTAGTTGCAGAAAGGAGCCATCATTGTAAATTGAATATCAGCAAGAAATTGAGAACGGATCAGACACCATTAGCCTATCCAGACATCAAAATTGAAGTTATTATTATTTATTCCACTTCTACATCTCTTATTCTAAAAGTAAGCTATAAGTGCATTACAAACTTTCTGTCATGCAAACCTAACATCTTGGGGATCCAAATTCACTCTGGCTTGGTGGACCCAAATTTACGTTCCGTCTGGAGGACCTCGCAAACCCAAATTCATATTCAATCCTACTTTAATTCATTTTCAGCTTCATGCAAATGTGCTATTGCAATTTTGGTCAAACAGACCTTTGGTCTCACAAGAAACCCCCACATCACTGTGTTGGATGTGACCAGTACAGCAAAATTTAGTTACATTGAAAGCACCATGGTTTGGTAGATAAATCCAGGAACTCACCTTTCATAATCCCTGAATTATCAATTGGGCCTGGGTGCAAATTTTTATCACCAGCATCATGTGCATCTGAGCTGTCAAAGCCTACATACTTCTTCCATTGTTTCATCCATGCAATGTCAATCAGATACCTATTATAAGACAATTGAACAGAATAAAAGTCTTCAGAAACAAAGCATTAAAATGCTCTTATCACTAATTAACCAACAAATCCACCCCTCCCCACCCCATGACCTTCATGAGGTGAAATTACCATAGCAAGGAGTTGATCACATCTAACTACACTACAACTCATCTTTAGAGCAAATTTACTGAGCACCACTAACCTCAAGCTGGGGAGAACTTTTATCGTGAGTGTACACTATTGTTGAAAGTTACTCCTGCATGCTATGCTACTTATAAAGAAAACTAGAACAGGTTTGCTGTCCCGGGTGAGTTAATGCGCAGTGCCTTACAAGGTTATTGATGATTGGTTGACAGCTTTGTACTGTATTCACTGTACTCTTTGTTAGGGTCAGGACGAGGATCAGTGTTACCCAGACAATGAAAATCTTGTTCAGCTTTGCGCATCACCTGGGTTTGCTTGCTCCTCATGTGGGAGTCTGCTTGTTTTATGATTACAAGGGGGAGGTGATCCAAATTGAGAACAAGACCGTTTGAGAAACCGTCCCCACCCCCCACCCCCAAAGAAAAAAAAACAGAAAGCCAAAAGGCTAAGTGATTCCTTGCCTCTGGAGTACTGGTGTAAAGACAGTACAGTCATTTCAATTGGCACAATTTCATGATAGAGTTATAAAATTACTCTGTGGATGTTTACGAGAAGAATTGAATCATGGATAGAGATCAAACAGACTGATGTCATGATAGCACAACCCTGATTCAACAAGGTTACCAATATTTCGAGTCAGATATGTTTATCACGTATTCACTTTTTGACCTTTCGACCTCTGGTGACTCAAATGACCTTTGACGGCCAACATGGTTCATTAACACATTAAGTATGACATCCTTCACTGTTAGCTGTTTTGAGATAATGTGTGTTGCTCTTTTCAAGCTTTTCTCATTTTGACAGTCTCTGTTAACCCCAAATGACCTTTAACCACCACAAAAAACAGAAGCAGTCCATTACTCAATACGGGTAATCCACATACCGATCCATCAAGGCGACCCTTCTTGATGTACCATGTTTTCAAAGTTTTGAACTTTTGACCACTGGTGACCCTAAATGAACTCGTTCTCCACCAAAACCTTTAGCTATCTACCCTTCATGGGCCGTACAAATGCCATGTATGAGATCCCTCATGGTTACCCTTCTAAAGATATTGTGTTTATGGCTACTGTTCAACATTTTCACTGTTTAACCTCTGTTGACTACAACTAACCTTTGAACTCCACAAAAAACAGTAGGCAGTAGGTACTGGAAATGAGATTCACATACAAAGTACGTTATCCATTAAGGCTACGCTCTTGAAATATTGCATTAATAAGGATTTACCTTTAGACCTCTGATGACCCCACATGACCTTTGACCTCCATTAAGAACAATAGCCCTCATCTACTAAATATGGGTCTTCCACATGCTAAGTATCATGCTATCCCTTACTGTTACTCTTCTTGAGGGAGGAGACAGAGGAAGATCCGTGGGCAAATCATTGTAGATACCAATATGCACACTTTACATTGACTCTTTGGTTTAATTTGGGCTGGAATTACATGGTGCCTCCCCAGTCACCAACTCCCAGTGGAACCACTGATTGTGTTTGACCTTACCCATCACCCAACTTAGCGAATCTCTTGCCAAAAGTATACTAGCCACAAACAATGATGACACCACATATTGCATGGGAGCAAGTGCACACCCAACTGTTTCAAGTCAAAAGTTAAAATGATCTAAATGAAGTTTAAGCTTAGATTTCGACAGGAGGTGGGGTGAAATATCTTTATGGATGAATGAGTGATGTATTTTTAATTGTTTCCATTACAAAAATTTCACTTACTGCCTAAACTTTTCTGCCTCCATCTCAGTGCATTTATTTTTCCATTTCAATCTTCAATACCATCAGAAACATTTTCACTTTACTCAACAGACAATATTCTACATTTGTGCTCATTCTGCATACAGTGGATGTGATAATGCAAGACAAAAAATTGTAACTAATTTAATACAATGAAAAGGAATCCTTTTGGCCTTCTCCTAGTTTTGGATTAAAAGTAAATATATTTGAATCAAAGCTAGTGTTCTCTAGTGGACAACAAAGCACTGATAGATCAAATTTTATCTTCCAGACAGAACCACCTTAGTTAGGATATTGGAGTGTCTCAAAGTACTGCCTGAATGCAAATTGAACCATGAACCATGAAAAAATGATGTCTTTAAAAATGGAAAAATATCAGTGTGCTGAGCGTGCACTCCTCACCATTCAGATCCCACACCCAACTAACCTTATTTAATAAAACACTCATTATGGCAAAAACCATTTCTGAAAACTAAATGTAAATCTCATGCCTATATGCTAGCATCTATATTTTTAAATCAAATAACCTCAGATTCATCCTGGACCTCACTAGGTGCTCTCAAAGTAACCTGTACTCAGTCAGGGATTTACCAGGGACTAAGTTCAATGACTTCAAAAATGCAAAACTTTTTGCTGTTTTAGGAGGTGTAAACCACATTTCCATAGCATGTCACATTTGGAACATGTATACAAATTTTCAAAGAATTGAATATTTTTCTTGAGATGATAAACAGCATTATGGGAAATCTGTGATGTCATCATTGCACATTGATTAGACATAGCATTGAATTTCTTTATGATATTGACACCCAATGATAGGCATCTTAGAGTCGAAGGTGCTAGATACCTGACTTTGGCATCAAAATGTTATCCAGCCACAGCCTTCTTAAAATCGGACGTCACCTACTTGGGGGCTGCCATGACAATTGAAATATGGCAAAGCAATTTGTGAAACAACTATCGACAGTATGTAGCACAATACAGTGTTCTTAAATAAGCCTCCTATGTCAGCAATTCTGGTATGTAAATTCTATGTTTCACATGTAAAAGGTTTTCTTCCGACCTCTTTGGCAAAAACTAACCTTTTGCCCTAAATGTGTATGTCATCTGGCCATCCAGACTTAGCACTGTCAAACACATGGACAGTAGTTAGTTAGATGGGATTTAATGACACACCAACACGAAAGTGTTAATGTCAGCTAGATAAAAAGGTTAAGTTTAAATACGATTCAAGTTCAAGTTTGGTTTCAAATACA
Source organism: Holothuria leucospilota (assembly GCA_029531755.1). Taxonomy (NCBI): domain Eukaryota; kingdom Metazoa; phylum Echinodermata; class Holothuroidea; order Aspidochirotida; family Holothuriidae; genus Holothuria; species Holothuria leucospilota. The sequence goes on from CM055965.1 coordinate 26,137,494, forward strand.
GTTCAAATATGGTTCAAATCCTTCCCTTTAGTTGCCTCTTATGACATACAGGGAATACTGTCGGCATATGCAACAACCCCCAGCCCACAGCCCACAGAAGCCACACATATACTACATTATGTCATCACCAAAAAGAATGTGTTTGCTATATTTCAGCTAATACAGTGCATTCATGCTTACCAGCAAAGTCAGGTATCTAGCACCTTTGCCTTCAGCGCTAAAGCACGCTTGCGTGAGTGAATTTAGCACCTCTGTTGGGAATATTAAACAACTTTTGTTTCCTATAACCTACATATATATGGTGTAGTTTTATGCTAGATGTACATGGAAAGGTATTCAAACAGTCCAACAGTATAAAATTTCCAGGACAAACAGGACATTCAATTATTAAGAAAAACAAAAAGAATCTGATGCAATGTGCCCACTTAACATAAAATTCTGTTACCTTGATGAGAAGTGGAAGTTACTTTTTTTAAACAAGTAACAAATCTTTTAACTGAGATATCTTGAGTTAGAAATATGCAGACTATTGCCACAAGGTTTGGAGGACATGAATTGGAACATTTTTCTTTTTCACATTAGATTCTCGTGAAATGCCTCTGGAATATGCCTTTAACATCAAATTTCATATAAAATATGAAATGATGTAAAATCTCCTTAACAGAGTAATTGGAGCCGATTTTCTTTGTTATAATATTCCAAGAACTTCCAGGGCTTTTCCCCCTGGATCCCCATTGTGACTCTGCCCATGAATCAAGTTAGGGCACCAGTTTGCATATAAGTTTGCCTTCCATGCTTCCGTTCCTGCAATTGAGTTGACCAACCCATCCCCCCCCCCTTCCCCTTCTTCAAATCTGGATCCTTGCCTGCATGGTAGTATCTTAAAGGTGAATAACTCCTCCACTCACATCATGTACAACTCCATTAGGGGATTGTTACATGCTTCCACAGGCTTTGATAGGCAAGCCCGGGTGACCCAACTTGCTTCCTTTCAAGGATGCTAATTGACTTGCTTGCTCGGCCAGCCAGTTGGCTGCTCAAGTTTATTGCGTAATGCTATTATTAATGCGCAAGGGCCAATTTAACAATGAATGCAGTCAGAACTGGTGCTTGTGGTCGCTGTATCGGGATAATGTCTATAGTCCCCCGTCTCATTAGTCCCCCATGTCATTGGTCCCCCGTGTCATTGGTCCCCCGTCTCATTAGTCCTCCATGTCATTGGTCCCCTGTCTCATTGGTCCCCCATGTCATTGGTCCCCCGTCTCATTAGTCCCCCCATGTCATTGGTCCCTCATGTCATTGGTCCCCCGTGTCATTGGTCCCCCGTCTCATTGGTCCCCCGTCTCATTGGTCCCCCATCTCATTGGTCCCCCATCTCATTGGTCCGAAGGGGCAGCCATCGCCGGCGTGGGGTTATGGCCTCCCTACCCTCCAACCCCGTAGATGCCATATCCTTATTGTTCGACTGCGTATAAGTAATTAACTGGCGCATGTATAGCCAACGGAAACATATAATCAACAAGTTCGCACCATCCCGAAAGGCTTGTTTCAATTGTTCTATTAATCTGTTTCAACTTCATTTTCACTATCATGAAAAGATCACATTCGTAAAGCTTAAATTTTCCAATTATCCTTCCCTCCCCCTTCCACTCCGCCATAAATTTCCTATACCTCCGTCCTCTCGCTGTTTTATTTTATTTTGTGCTCTTCTTGGATTTTTCATCATCGCCCGCCCATCCCATCCCCAAACTCAGGATGGGGGACCAATGAGACGGGGGACCAATGAGACAGGGAACCAATGAGACGAAATGATAGCGTGGGGGGGACTAATGAGACGGGGAACTAATGAGACGGAATAATGAAAAGGGGGACTAATGACACGGAGGACCAGTGATACGTATTAAGCTAATTGGGGGACCAATGAGACGGGGGACCAATGAGAAGGGGGACTATAGAGCGGACCCTGCTGTATCCTTCTCCACTGAGGAAGTCATGCTGATCAGCCATGCCTAAGATTGTTGATTAAAAAGATTATACTTGGTGATTGACAAGGAGAGGATGATCTTCAGACTCTAACCCAGTTGTTCACCTTATGTGATGCAGGCTCCCTCCAAAAGACTACAGTGCACTTATTTGGTTATGTGCATTTATCACCTTTCCCTTACATCAAGGTCCTTAACCCATGGAAAGCAGTGGTGCATGGTCTTTCCAGTTTTATGAGCACAACCACTATATCTTGTGGTACTAAAATGCATTATGGGTTTGATATAGTTGGCTGTTTTGAGGATTTTGTAGCCATTCAGACAAATAATTTATAAATTTGACCACTCTGCCATACAGGAATTTTATCTCTCAAGTGTAAACACTCTGACCACATCTGTCTGGACAGCAGAGGAAGCCACAGAACCTGTGTAACACACGCTCGAAATAACTTGTACACAAAAGTAATTAAAAAATCGGCATGTTTGGCCAAGTGCGTTAGATTTGTGGTTTCTACAGTGCTAGCCCTGAGGAAACTAGCTCGAGTGTGATCAAAGAGATACCTGGGACACAATCTGGTTATGTGACACTCGGGGAAATCTTCAATTGACTGGGTGAAAACTGACAAAAAGCTAACAGAGTCGAACGCATGCATGTTTTCAGTGCATGGTTTTATTTTATATTATTTCCTTTACCAGTAGGCCTAACCCTTTTACTCTCTTCTAGTTCTACTGCTAGTTCAAAACGTAACATTGAAGATAGCTACAAAGTACACACTATGTGTAATGTATGTAGGCCTATGTTATGCACTTATCAATTGAATGACACACCCCACTACCCCCCAGCATTGTCAGTCAAATGTGGGTCATTGACCAATGACAATGTGACTCACATGTCCTTCACTGAACCATTATTGTCAGCCACCAGCATGACTAAGCGGTGAGTCACATTTACCTCAAATGTCAGTCACTATTGTAACCAAGGGGTGGATCATTGTGAGTCAATTGTTACATTTTGTACACAGGGTTTGCGTTTCTCCTATTAAGTTGTTGTAATTTTTCATGATAGTATTTTCTTTTTTACAACCATTCAAATTTTCACGTCGTAATTTTTAAATTCTGGCGTAAATGATTAAATATACAATGCCAACCGTGATAAGCCGTAAACGGCAACGTTAGGCTTAGCCTATAGCCTACAACAACGTTTAGCGCAACTTATCGATAAATTCAAGTGCGAATGAAATAATTTAATAAGGACCTGTTTTTATGATGAGAAAGGATCCTTGGATAATAAAAAATACTTGCACTTCTCTCAAAGTGTACATACAGTACGTATGCTTATGACAGTGCCATCCGATAGGGAACATTCGTTGTCACTTGTCAAAAGTTGCAAAGCATTGGGATAGACCATTATTTTGGAGGTGTTTTTTTGTTAATTATTTGGTTTTAAGTAACTCAGAATTTTCAGCAGGTAAGTGTTTAGTGAGTCCAATTTTCTGTCGTAAAGATGGGGAAGTCAAAATTTATATTTACGACTGAATTGTATTTTTGGTCGTAAGTTACATTTCCGTCTGCGTAAAAACTGCCCGTTTCAGCGTAAAACGCAAACCCTGTTTGTACAGGGATACCAACTGGCATTCTCAAGTTTTCAGTCATGGTGACCCACATGTCAGTCAAAATTGCAAATTGTGCATCAATTTTGAGACTGAGATGTGAGTCATTTTACATTAAGTTGTCAGTCACAGAAGTGACTGAGGGGTACGTCATTATACAAGATTTGTCAGCATGTTGTGGCCAATGACTGACCATGTCAGAGGGTAGTGGGGTGTGTCATTCAGTTGATAAGTGCATTACACTGAAACCTCTTGTTGGGGTCCACTGTACATGCACACATCATAATGCACATGCCTCCAATGAACATGCCTCCATCACAATATTCTGTTAAGTAAACTCGAGCACTATGGTGTACGGGGGGGGGGGGGGGGGCGGGGGGGGGGGGCTTACTAAACTGGTTTAGGAGTTATTTGAATGAGAGAAAGCAGTATGCTGTAATTCGCAATGTAAACTCAGATTTCTTACCTATTGAGAGTGGGGTCCCACAGGGCTCCATTCTCGGACCACTACTGTTCACTATGTATATATATATATATATATATATATATATATATATATATAAATGACCTTTCTAAGGCTAGTGATAAGCTTCATTTTATTTTATATGCCAACGATACTAATATTTTTTTTTGTCATGAAGATCCCGTGACCTTAATGGAAATTGTTCTTAATGAACTGCACAAGGTTTGTGAATGGTTTTGTGTCAATAAGTTATTACTCAATTTAAGCAAAACGGCATCTACTCTCTTCTGTACTCCAAACAGATTGCCCGACCCATCCATTTGTAGTATTGATTTCTGCAGTACTGATGTTCCACTTTGTAACACTGTCAAGTTCCTTGGTGTTTTTATTGACAGCCATCTTACTTGGAATGATCACATTCAGTCCATCTCTAATACAATTTCTAAGAATATTGGAATAATTGCCCGTCTGCGACATTAACTTCCCCAAAAGACTCTGGTTACTCTGTATAATACTCTAATTAATCCGTACTTATCTTATTGTGCTCTTCTTTGGGGTGGTTCCTATCTCTCTAAGAGAGCTATTCGTCTAATACTTAATTATCAGCAGTTACATTCATCTTGTGACTGTTTTGCAAAGCTTAATATTCTGCCTGTTTTCAATATTTATCGTTATCAAGTTGGTATTTTCATGTATTTATAGATACAGAATAACCTTCCCAATATCTTTTGATCCACTTTTCAATTGAGTCATGAAACTCATTCTCTTCTTCTTCTTCTTCTCGTGTACTGGCAGGGCTCTAAAAAAAGGTAGAGCATATGAGCCAGAGGTGTGCGGGGAGGGGATATGACTTAATCAAAATGTAAATTATGCTTGAACGAATTTATACTACTTGCATTGACAGTCCCTTCAGGTAACATATTCCACTCCTTTATAGTTCTTGGGAAAAAGGAGTATTTGTAAGCATTGATACGACACGCAGGTTGTTGGAAGTTTTGCGTGTTCATTCTCCGAAGGCCTTGCAGTGTCACTGGTTTTAGGAAGTTTTCTCACCTCACATGTGCCAGGAACTCCATTCTACCCCTGCTTTTAGACTCACCTCTTCCCAACAATCTATTCTCTTCACTGGTCCTTGCCTATGGAACTCCCTTCCCCCAAAAATTCAGTCCTGTAACTCTATGCACTCATGTAAGAAATATCTAAAACTTCGTTTAATGAACAAATATTGGTGACTTTGTTCTTTTTCTTTTTTTTGTATTCACTGTGATTGTAATTGTATTTCTTGCACTAGGAGGACTCACACTACAAGCTCCATGGAGCTTTCTCTGAGCTCCTCCTGAGTCATTTCTTCATCTGTCTGATTTCTGTATGTATATTTCTTTGCATAAAATTATGAAAAGTGACTTGAATAAATGTTGACGAAACGAAAACGAACACAATACTGCTAGGCTTTAGGCCTAGGCTATAGTCAGTTCAGTGATTGCTCACAAAGAGGCTAGATTCAGTTTTAAGTAGCATCAAGGGATCAAGTATGCACAGATAAAAGCATCATCTAGGGTCTGGTATCATCAGCTCAAACTGTATTCATTTATGAATAATTCAAAATCCCCACCCCCCCCCCTGCTCTCCTACGAGAAAAAAAAAAGGTGGGGCCTATTCATACGAAAATTTTCGTGTGAATAAAGGTCATTGGAAGCACTATTCATACGAAAATTTTTGTAGAGGGCACTGGAAGCACTATTCATACGAAAATTTTCATGCAAAAGCTTATAAAATTCCACTCTTTTTACAGGAATATGATTATGAGTCGATGATCTCAGATTGACATTTGGGTGGTTTTTGAAAACGTACGTACGCAGACTGTACATCCCAGAGCCATTTATATGGCTTTGTATATACAGTAGTCGGCTCAAGTTTTCTTCGTATGAATTGTGACTACAGATACGCTTATTCATACGAAAATTTTCGTATGAATAGTCACAACGAAAAAAAAATGCATGCAGGTCTTGTATCTGCCTTGCCTAGGCTTAGGGCTAACCCACATACAGGTAGGCTGAAGATGTGACTGGATAGGCTAGGCCTAACGTTAGAGCCTATACTTAAGTGTATGAAACACGAAGAAAAATATGCTAGCCATATAGAGGCCTATTAGGGCCTACAAGTAAATGTTTGCAAATGGAAATGTAACAACACTGTCGGATGCTCTGCGGGGATTACCAAAATTCCCCTTTGACAAGGGACTTCTGAAGTAAAGGTGAAATTTGCTCTTTCTGCTCGTTGATACTGGGCGGTCCTCCCTCGGCCATGGCTGTGCTGTATTTAGGCAGGCTATCGCTAACATAGGCGCGGCCTATAGTACCATACTGGGCATGATAGTAAATAAACAGAAAATTTTCGAGAGCATCGGGAGCTAGGCTACCCCGCGGAGCGGACTCTGTTTGCTCAGCTCCCTGGCTTCCATAGGACTGGGCAAGGAAATGCCGTATAGCCTGCTATGTTGGCGACATCGGAGGGCGCGAAATGTTTCCACTGTTCCCAAATTTCTGTCGGGAAAACCCCCGAAAATGAAGGATTGGGCAATACTACGGTACTCCCAAAGTGCCATGCATGTCACGATGGTAATGGTGAGATAACTTACCTAATCAAGAGTAGGCCCTAGTATACATACTACAAGTGGTGAAATAATGTATCTGACCAAGATGACACATTAATTAGGGAAATCAATATGGTTTACTTTTAGTAAGAAAAGAACTGGAAGGATAAAAAGTCCTCAGCAATGACCCTATATATGAACCACAAATCCCTTACCCCGTGATCCCCAGCCACGTACCCAAATAACAAAAAGAACTGTCACCTCCAGTCAGACTAGAAGTACATATCGAATGCACTTATAAGCTATTGACACTCTGAGCTTACTGAAATCGTTCACCTACTGAAATAGCATTCTCAGCAGGTTATTCCACTCTCAACCCTCTGGGGAAAAACTATTTCCTAGGCTGTACGCAGTGGCGATGGCACAGGGGGCATTGGGGGCGTGTGTCCCCAATCGATTTCAGATTTTTTTTTTTTCGAAAATTTTAAAATGATCTCAAAAGGCGTTTAAGCTATATATTTCTGTAGGGGGAGAGTGAGGTGTGTTTTCGACCGAGTAATGGATCTATTGTATAATCATTTTCTATCACAAATGGTTCTCAAACTATCAGAATTATCACAAATCCTTCGCCAGTTCGCAAACTAACAAAAATTTTCGCGCCCTCCGCGCGCTTCACACCTTACCTCAATATTGTCCTTATCAATAATTTCCGGTAGCAACCCCCGCAGAAGCACAGCAACAAAAGTTGAAAGTTGTTTATGAATTCTCAGGAAAAGGACTGGTCTTGTGATTAGCATATAGGTTTGTTGAGGGAATTGAAAGTTTCTCGATGCAGATCATGCATGCAGGTTTGGTCATGGTAATCTTATTTAATGAAAAGTTTCGGCGGGCTTCGCGCACATTCGTCACATGTTGAACCTATCTCTTGACCATTATTAAGGTTATAATACATGCAACTATTCTGATCACAAAACTTTTCCGAAAAACAGAATTACATCTCCAACTTCTATAGGGGCCTATGGGATCTTCCAATCTAATTTGTAGCATCATGTGGGAGGTTAAAAGTTAGTATTTTGCCGTATATACATTTTTGAAAAAAAAATTTACCGAGCGCTTCGCGTGCAGCCATCCTATCAGACAGGTCTAATACATTCTTTTGCCGCATTTTCGGTGGCCTTAAACTGCCTTCAAGTTTTGCAGAATAGAAGGCATTAAAGTAGTCAAGGGGGGCTTCAGGTTTGTTGACAACATACCATCCTCTTAGAAAACATACTGTCCTCTTTCACCAAACCAAAAATTAGAGTTTTTTCTCTCCGGGAATGAAAGGCAGGACAGCTCGACACGCCTCGAAAGTAAGTTTTTCAACACAAACCACTAAGTTATAATCTACCACGTGAGCAAGGAGGGTCAGTCAAAGTTACATTCGGTGTATTGTAGTGAATGCCTCGATGGGAAAAGCTGTCGCTAATTTTGTAGGCGCTGTAGATGTGGGGATACAGTGGACCTAACCAAAGGTGGGAATTAGCTAGCGTCTGGAAGTGGGGAGGGTGGGGGAAATCCGGACGGAATACCAAACGACGCCGAAGGCGCAGCGTGAGCGCAAAGCGCTCCACCAAGGCGTGGGGTACAGGTTCCCGGCCCCGGTTGGGGTCCATGCAGTGGCAACGCTCCAGGGGGGCGACGTCACCAGAAGCCCTGAGATATTTAAATGAGTTAAAACCTTTAGAATGAGCTCTTTGCTATCTTAAAAATCATCGGATATGCAGTATCAGAAGAATCACATTTTGATCACTTTCATGATTGCCTCAATCAGAATAACATGTCATTTCTTATGTTATGGAGCAGGGAAAACAAGCCAGTGAGCCACAACTGGAAAAAAGGCCGTGGCCGGCTCGACCTGAACCAATAGGTTGGAAACTGGGCCGTAGAACTCCATCTAACTAACTTATGTTATAGTTAGATCTGATTTAACGACACACCAACACGAACGTGTTATATAGTGTCAGCTAGATAAAAAGATAAAGTTCATGGTTCAAGGTAGGTTTCAAATTCGGTTCAAATCCGTTCCAGGTCCTCCCCTTCAGTCGCCTCTTACGACAGGCGGGGAATACCGTGGGCATATTCTAAATTAGACTCCCCCAGCCCACAGGGGGAGTAATTTCTTGTGATGAAGGAGGTTTGGCTTGTGGGTGTTTACTATTATGATATAAGATTTTGTACGAATATGGAACACCCAAGATGTTTTATAGGAAATAATCACGAAACATAAACGGATGCGCGCGAAGCGCAAGAAGAAAACAGCGTTATTTAAGACGTTTTATTGAAGTCTATTGGTTCGTTAATTTTTAAATGCAATTATCCATTACATCAAAGACTGCCCTCCCAATTTGGACAAAAATAGTGGATCCATTCGGGCAAATGAGACAGCCAAGAAAATAAATTATGCCCTTTTGCAACCGACACAGCCGTATCAATATTCGGGCAACTTGGTTCAAAATTCTAAATTCGGGAAAAATTATCCCTGAATCCCAGAAATATTGACCCCTGCACGCCTATAACTCTCCTACTTCCCCAGCCACCTGTTGTTTCAAAGGTTGAGGGTGATGGTGTATTATACTTCCAAAAATAAGTGTTGTTCCGGGGAGTTCTAATACAGACATGGCCACGGGCATCTCGAAAAAAAAAATGCCAGGGAAGCAATTTTTATTGGAGCGGGGCTGCATTTTCCTAAGCCTTTCACCCGGCGTGCCGAAGACTGAGAACGGAGGGTCCTCCCCGAGAATTTTTCTTTAAATTTATGGGTTTTTTTTTTTTTTTTTTTTTTTTGCCCTTCTGGACCATTTCTAGAGGTATTATTTGAAATGCTAATGAAATACTTTTCATATCGTGACAGCAAATTTCAGACAGCAACCGTCGGTCAATTTTTTGAGGATGGTGGTAATTGGTGAGAAAAGTGAGCAGCAGGAGAGGTTGCAAAGGTTTTCATACGTAATTCAAACACAGATCATACAGGAACTTAGTAATAACGAGGAAATTAATTCCACAAAAGTTCTAGCGGTAGAGTATCCGCCTCTCACGCGGAAGGCCCGGGTTCGATTCCCAGGTCGAGTCATACCAAAGACTCTAAAAATGGAACCTACTGCCGTTGTGCGTGATGCTCCGCATAAGCAGTGGAGTAGGGAAAACAAGCCAGTGAGCCACAACTGGAAAAAAGGCCGTGGCCGGCTCGACTTGAACCAATAGGTTGGAAACTGGGCCGTTAAACTCCATCTAACAAACTCCACAAAAGTTCTACTACGGACTGTAGCAGTACTGACGAGACACCTACTTCTACTGATCTCACGCGAAGCAGGGAAGGACCATGCATGGTGGGTGTATAATGACGTACAATCTGCACTCTGAGTGACCCTTTTTTGCTGGGCTTCACGTAAAAAAAATGTGGCGGGGAGCCAACGTACGTCCGTGCTTAAGAAGAAATTTTAATAAAGATACCTAACAAAGATTTCAATAGCAATTGTCCCTTGCCCTTGTTCTCCTACCTTTGAGCTCCGCCATTGTATAAGGTAGCATTCATTGCGGATGCGCGCGAAGCGCGCCGAGAAAAAAATTCTCAAACATCGTTATATTTGAAATAAATTGCTTCCTTCATTTTACATTGCAAAATGTGGGGGTGAAATTGGGCTGCATGAACTGTTGGATTTGACCTTGAGCGCGAAGGGTGCGTTTCCATGCGTGGAGTCCCAGGGCCAGCAAGTTAGGGCTCCTAGCGGGGTCCAAAGGCAGAGCCCCGTTGGGGATCCAGGGGGAGAAGCCCCCGGAAGCGCCTGCAATATAAGAAAATAAGACCGCTGAAAATTGGTTCTAGAGACTTTATTTATCAGGCTTTTTCGTTTCAGTTTTGTGAAATTTGATTTCATTTTTGACTGAGAGTGCAGGTTTTAGAAGCCATAAACTTCGAAAACGTATCCATGAACCTGATAAATCTTGATATATTTTATCGTCATAGGTGAATATAATGGGTAGGGTAATTTGATACGTTTATGTTTATTACTATGAACACATTACACTCCTTAGCATAAGGGCTATTTCGGTACTAACTGACGCTTCTGTGTGTAATGAAAGTTTACAGGTGGAGTGAGTACCTTGGTACACTTCAGACGCCTCTCAGCAGAACTGATGCGCCCTCTCATTTTACCACTTGTATGCCTACAATTAATTGAAACGTCTGGTCTTTTCGTGCAAATGATTTATATACTTATTAGCAACAGACAAATCGGCTCTTTCTTATATCTTTTTTCTAGCTTGCCTAAGTGGTTATTACGTAACAACTATTACCTGCAAGGAAACATTTTTTCAAATTTCTGCTTTTTTACATTTTTTGAAACCATTACTTCTCCAAATAATGGGTATTTAAAGTTAAGTAACAAAGCATGCGGAGTGCCACTTCCCGCAATCTGGGAAGCATATTTTTGGCAAAATTTCCTTAGTATGCTACCACCAACTGATGGTGTTGCTCCTCTTAAATAGTGTCAAAACCTCATGCCGAACTCTCAATCAATTTTGGCAGCCTGCACCTGTGAAGGATGCTCTGACTACAACATATTTAAAAATACCATATGTGTAAGGAGTTTGTCGATAACAAAGACTGCTGAGACGGGGGGGGGGGCTACAGGGGCTTTAGCCCCTGCACTTTTTTTTGCAGTGGGCATATTGGGCCACCTTAAACTGGGAATCGGAGCTTTTATTTTCTTGAACACATTGGGCTGCTTGGATGATGAGCCCACCCCCCCCACCCCCACTTCAAAATTGGCTCTGCAGTCCCTGGATGATGTAGTGGAAAGTGCTCAGTTTCTCACACAAATGGCCTGTGTTTGAATCCCATCTAGGCCATTTCTTCTCTTTTTTTATTTGTTTGTTATTCAATTTTTTGGTGGAGTTCAATAGTCATGTGAGGCCACCAGAGGTCAAATTGTGAAAGCATCATACAATCATGATATCTGAAGAAGGATATTTCGAAAGGTAAACCTCAGTGCAACACAGCTTTCTTTTTTGCGAAGGAATTACGAAGTCTGTGTGCTTTCTGATTATAACATAGCACACCAAGTTTAGTGCTGAAGAATGTGTTCATTTTTCCCAACTGAAGGTGCTATTCTCACCCCCCAGACAGTAAACATGCTCCCAAATATAAGTTTAATACTAGCCCCTCCTTCAATTTAAACAAAGACACCTGTCTTGTGCACCTTCAGGACAAATCTGCAATGGCCTCTTTTGAATAAAAATTAAAGGTTGAGCCAAGCACGTCTGAGAGAACATGATGACCTAGTTGTGAGAAGCTGGACTTTTGATCCAACGATTGCTGGTTGGACTCTGGCCTGGGTCATTACGTTGTGTCCTTGGGCAATGTGCTTTATCTCAATTGCCTCTCTCCACCCAGGGGTTAAATGGGTGGAGAGGTAAAATGTCACCAGGTGATGTTGCTGCTGCTGCACTGAAGGGATTGTCTCCAGGGCAATCTATTGTTGAGCAGGGGTAATATTGTGCTGCGCCTTTGATTAGGATTGCCTAGATATTGGAGCATTTAAAATGCAACTATTATTATAATTATTAACGTAACAAATAGGTCACCCATCAATGAATTTGACTTTTTCATGAATATTTAATTGCTTTAGAATGATGAGGCATTTCTTACTATAGTGCCTAACCAGCATTATCAAAGATATTTACAGGTGTGCATCTTTTGAGACTTTCTAATAGGCCTATAATCTGACCAAATTTACACACTGACCATGGCTTCATGATCATGTATTTTTTCTACAAAGAATTTTGAATAAAGTCATATAATTGCAAGAATCTGATAAGATTCACAATTCCAGTTATTCATCATATAGCAAGCTTGATCTACATTGCAACACCTTATTAAGTGTTTAGCAGTATGAAGAGAGAACAACAGTTCATAAATAAGTCAATGATGGTGCCTAAAATAAAACAAACATAACTTGTAAGACTAACTTAGTCTTAGATGTTTAAACATTCAAGCAGGTGCTTACATGAAGATTAAACATACACTTTTTATATTTGTGAGTTATTTTACTCACAGATTGAAAGGGAAAAAAGTTGACCAAATGTGAATTAGTATACCATGGTATCCCAGTTCATGAATGGCTCTTATACAAATCATGTGACAATATTTTTGTCACTGACTTGTTTAATACATTCATGCCAAGTAACTCTGGAAGATTACCTGTCATATGCAATATTTATGTTCTGAAAAGTAATGGTAGATGTCCGTAAGGAAGATACAAAGGTATCTGCAACATTAAGCTAGTGTTTCAAAATAAGGCTAAAGGTGACTGTTTGTTACCTTCAAATTTTTAATACATTCTTTTTAATAAAGCTCTAATAACCTTCTAATATAAAGTTGTGGATAAACAATGTTGTTTTGTATGAGAAGTACTGTACAGGTACGCTATGTCCCATCTCAGGCAAAAACCTAAAACTGCTACCAGGGAGCTATGAACCCAAAGGGATGCAAATTAATTGACCACTCTTTCAGGTATTAGAGTTAAACATATCTCAAGCCTGCCATCTGTGGCTCTGTTTCAGACTTATCTCTCAAGTGAAAATGTGAAAGTTAGAAGTAAATTGATAATAATCAACTCTGGTGATTCTTTCTCGCTTTATTGGATGTAAACATGGTCAATCAGTGCATTCTATTGCACACCTCTCTTTTGCCGTAAATAAAAGATGTGGCAACTTCTGACAGGCATTCAAAGTATAAGTCAGAGGAATTCATCATTTTAATATAATAAAGTACAGTTATTCATATCATTGATTGATGTTTATAGCTATGACTGGAATTACTTTTTTTGACAATAAGTCAGCAAAAATACATAACTATTATCTCTACAAGTTGATCAAATAGTAGTATTTGCAAATACAAAACACTACCAACAACATACCTGATGGACAATGAAATATTTTCAGAACCTTTAAAATTAATTAGCCCACCCCCTAAAAACAAAAAGCAAAAAAAAACATTAAAAAATATGCAGCAAGAATTACTTAGAATTCTAATGATGAAGTCTTTTGTTTAGTGTAATATTGCAGTGATTGAATGTTCATTGAATCTGTTATCAATGTCAAAAATTTGCTTTTATGTCCATGAATGGCATTATCTCTATGCTTATTTCACCAGAACTGAAATACTTTTCCTTCACAGCTGTTTTTCAAAAAGGTGACATGGATAAAAAACTTATTTTGGTAAAGCAGGATCACAGAGCTAGTCTCTCAAAATATGTGCCTGTATCATTATACATCTGATTGGCTGTGGCTCCCACAACTTAGATCCCCAGTGCATTTCTTGGTCTCAGCGGTAGCTGCCTCTTGATTTCCTGTTTGAAAAAAAAGCAAAAATACTGGAAACGTAGCATTGTTAAGATCAGCATCACTAACTTTCAACAACTAAAAAACAAGAATCAGAAACACTCACACTAAAATATTATTTCATGCAATTAGTCCAAAAAGCATTCAGTTTTACTAAGGTAAGGGAGTTGGGAGCTGGTGTGTTTCTGGCCTGCAGTTTTTGTATTCTTGATCACTACACTGTAGGGGGCATCTTTTGTCTTCTCCAGGTGATCCTTGTGAGGTACACAGTTCAGTAAGTCATAATATTCTAAAAGGCACATCCTGCTGTTTTGCTCCTTCTTAAGGGCTTTTTCCATAATGAGGTTTTCATGCCAAAACAAGCTACAGACCAGGAGGGGTGAGGGGGTATGACAAGAAATTAAGTGTATTCTGAAGGACTGCATAGGGGATGGCCTGTACAGGGTGTGCAGCAGCATGTAGCAGTTTGTGAGGGGGTTGCTGAGTAAATTGCACTCCCACACTTGGTAATGTTAGTTGCAAAGAGCAGATAGTGCTGGCAACTTGTTTTCATTAAAAATTTCAAGAATCTACAACTCTGTGTCACTAAACTTTGCTGTGGAGGAGTTCACAAACCTAAGTGTAGTCTATACACTAAAGGCGTTCATTGATCTATATAGCTTTGTATGTCCAGACCATGCCCAGCTGTAAGTCTGGACACAACTAAAGCCACTCAAGACACACAAAGGTTTGCACTTAAGACCAACTTAAACCAGCATATTACCAGTTTCAAGCTAGGGCAGGCCAGACCCCCAAAAGAATTGAAGCCCTCACCCAAATAAAACTCAATCAAGGTTTATTGGAACGGAAAGTGTAGTTAATAGGATTTTCTGCATGATTTGCAAACTGAAAGATCACAAAATAAAGAGACAAGTAATTTGAAGACCCATGTGCAAAACTTACAAAGCTTTTTCTGGCACAGAGAGAACAGAACCTCCACTTTTGATATTTGGTCATATGGGGTAGTATCTTGTGCCTCAAAGTAAGCCGTTAAATATGCACCAACTGAATCTTAGGTTTTGTGATTGATCCTGGTCTTTGTCTAAAATATGCAGACCACCCTAGACTAAAAAGACATTGGTCTCATAATCCACCACACCATCTACCCAAGATAACTGAGACCACCCAAAGGGACTTCCATTATGGGTGGTCTCAGTTTGATCCAGGTCTATGGTGGTCTGTGCACAAACACCAAACAAACATGTCGATTTTAATATGTTACTTGAAATCCAAGTGAATGTAACATGAACTCCAACTGCAATGTAAGCACAGCCCCTTCTGAACTTTGTTTCTTAC
Organism: Holothuria leucospilota; assembly: GCA_029531755.1. NCBI lineage: Eukaryota > Metazoa > Echinodermata > Holothuroidea > Aspidochirotida > Holothuriidae > Holothuria > Holothuria leucospilota. Next base: position 26,152,860 of record CM055965.1, read on the forward strand.
ACTCCAGAGGAGAACAAAGATCATTTAGCATGGTCAGATATAGCAGTCACTTTAAAATACCTCTAGCCTGACCAAACGCAACTTAACTCGGCAACATTAATGATGGTGCTCTTGCAGATTGCAAAATGCAAATTTCTTCATTTTCAAACATTGTAATAGGTAACGACAAGTAATCACTATCTCTTGTAAATGCCAATTTCCCAAGGGCAAACCTGTGTGCCCATATGCAGTACACTACTCCTACTAACTCACCTGTCTAAGTCTTGCAGCGTAGGCTGCATCAGCTTCATTCCCAGCTCGGTTTGGAATCTGTTTGTCATTTCTTCTGAGTGTAGCTTGTAGACTATCCAAACCAAAAATATCAACTGGGTCAATATTGTGTTGATTGATCAGGCCTACCAAGTATTCCTTGTAGTGATTTCTGATTTAAAAGAGGAGAAATTAGAGGAAACAAGTGTGATGTACTCTGTGTATTAGTTTATAGAATATGACATATCCCTTGACAACCTCTTCACCCCACAAAACTATGCATCATCAAAGCAAAATGAAAGATGCCCTCCTATTTCTTAATTTTAAGCCTAGTCTTAACAGTTAACCATTTAGACTTCCCTTCCCAAATGGTGTGTCCTATGTAAGGCTATAAACATAGTCTGATAACAGGAGAGAATTTACAATACTTCAAGAAATTTATTCAAAGCTGACTTTAATGTTTGCACTGGAAAATAACTCAGACGGGATCTCTGCCCCTCTAAGAACTTGTCACATATGAGGATAGTTTTTGCAAGTTTCTCATTTTTTGTATATATAAGTGATTAATACTGGCCAAAGGAAGTTGAAAAAGCCAGCAAAAGAATAATTACTTTGAAGGATTCTCTAACCCATAAACCCCCAAACTGCAGATCCAAAAGTGAAAATTGCATTACTGTATCTATTGAATAAAGTCTGAAAATGATGCTTACTCGCACAACCCACAATGGTCTTTGAGAGGCTTCCCACAGATACCATCCTCGAGTCCATCGGGAGTCTCATGTTGTTCTGTAACTTGACAATAAGCTGGTCTCTCACCAGCAGCTGTGAAATCATTTGTGGGCTGATTGTAATTAACACCATGTTTCTATGGACACAAATACAGAAATGAGGTAAAGCCTTGTGACGTCAAAACTGTAGCCCAGTAAATGCCAATTTTTATACAATAATACTTCAGTCATATTCTTTCAAAATTATCTTTTCACTTTTGTTATTAAAACCAAACCACTCAAACATCTTGTAGCTAGGTACTAGTTGTTTGATTCTGAGATGACAACCATTTCATTACAGTCCATCTTATTATCCTGATCTTCAAGCAGACAAAAAGTTGTGTTGGGATTTCATGGCACACAGAATTTAATGTCATACAGTGAACAGGTGTATGTATAAACTTACAAGCTACACTTCTATAACTTTACTCACAAAGCTTAACAGTCACATCAATCAGGAAAAAAAACTTTACACAAACTGAAACTAGAAAGGCATTTCCTTCTTTTCTACGCAACTTTCAAACCACACAGTACAGCTCCCCTCAACTGGATTTATGTGATGCTGATATCCCCTACTGAAAAATGAAAAAAAAAAGTTAAGTTTAATTTGTTGCCTAGGAAAAATTAAAAGTTACCTGGAGCAATTTTTGCAGATCCCGGCTCTCCTCATCACGAAGATAATAAAAACAATCTCTGGGGTGGTGGGCATGAAGGCCTTTGCCATTACAAGATGGCTGCAGATTACAAGCAGGCTACACATGAAATGATCAAATAAATACATGAGTATGTATCATCAAAATAATTTTAATGTATTTGTTATTACGTTGATGTACAAGTACCACAGACGCCACTTTGATACATTTAGTTTAATTCAAAGCAACCTAAAAATACACAAAATCATTCCACTTGACAACTGTTTCTTTATCTAAATTTAGAAAACCTTTCAGAAACCTTTGATGTAGTTTAAGGCAAATACAGCTGCCCAAAACTGATTTATGAGACTAGTTACATCTCATATGAACTTCTAAACTCTCTCAAAAGGTGTGATTAGCATTCAAAATAAAAGTGGGGTAACTGCAAATGCCCTCTAAGCCACATCTTTTCAGAAGTGCTAATATGCGTGCCTTCAAGAGCTTTTGAAGAAGAAAGCTAGTTTTACTTACATAGTGGCGGAAAGGCAAGTTGCAGCCACAGCAAAACTCAAAATGGCACTGGGTGCATTTAAAATGCATGCATCCACCTTTCCCAAGTTCGTAGCGCATCTTGCATTTTGGACAGTCTATAATGAGAATTGAAAGTATTACTGAATTATCTGACAATTTCAGAAAACCAAAAAACTGAAAAATGGCAAGTTGACACTTCAATGAAGTCACCATAACAGGCTTGCAGTCAGTAACGAGCCAAACATGTTGTTTTTGGTTATGGAAATTTCCATCGTATGGCTCCATAACTGCAATTAACTTTTGCTCTCTAACAATTGGTTACTTTGATAATAAGATCATTAGATCAACTTAGATTTCATGTTTGGTTCTGTGAAGTGACCACTCAGAAGTAGGCATATCCCACATTAGTTTGAGAACATCAGATAGCTTTAGTAAAAGAATCTCCTAAGAGACAAACATTTGATTCTTTGACCATGATCTTGTCCAACAAACACTATATTGTGAACAGATTTGGTTAAGACCAGGGTATCTCATAAAAACTATTTTAACTTGTAAGTCTGGAGACTGAATCACTAAATCACCAAATGAATCAACATCAGCTGGGAACATTTCTGTTTACTTTTTTCATTTGTATATTTGTGAGCTCAATCAAACTTGACAATGCTTTTCATCTTTGGTTATTGTTAAAATATAACCCAGATAATCCCATCTGGGAAGGATAATCCTGGGGCAATGCAAACTATTTCAAATTAATTGTTTAAATTACAGACCGCTTAGATGGATCCATGCAAATGCCCAACCCTTTACCTCGATCCCTACCCCTCCAAACAGACACTTTGCCCCTAGAAAATTGCCATTCTGAATCAAGATACTTACTGATTCCATTCTCTTTAAGATGAGCTGCCAGTCCCTGCTGCTGGAAGTCAGGGTCATTTGCCCTCTTCCAGGCATCAAATTCTTCACAGGAAATATCATCATGTTGATCGAACCACTAAACATTCATGAAAAAATTGCCAAACAGTTACAATAAACAACAACATTAAAAAGGGTAAATGTCAGACAAAATAGTTTTGGCAGATTTGTGAAATATTTCACCTCTTGTGACCTCAAATGTACTTTGATTTCCACCAAATCAATATGATTCTTTCCTCAACTCCTCAATACAGGGCACTGAGAATCATTTAAGTTTCCATTCTGGAGATACAATGCCCCCAATGTTTTCATATTGACTTTTGATGGTCCCAAATGATGCTTGACTTTGCCCTAAAATAGGTTTGTTGCATAGTTGCCAAGTCTGACATTCACCAAAGCTTCCCTCCTTGACATACCTTGTTCACAAGGTTTTCACAGCTTGCATGGCATTTGTTGACATGAAACGACCTTTGATCAAAACCAAACACTAATCACTGGGGCACCACAGGCCAAATAGAAGATAATAAAAATGTTAGCATTCTTGAGCAATTGTTCTCCCAAGAAATGTTGTTGAAACACATACACACATTTGCGAGACTGCATAGGTTTCTAATTCCTCAAAACCAAAATAATATACTGCAATACTAATTAACATCCACAACTGCAATCACCACCAAAGGCATAAGAGCCTGCATGATTTATTGTATATCCAACAAAATTAAAAAAGGATATTGTACACCTCACCTGTTTCTTGCAACTGAAACACTGATATTTTCTACACTCAGGACACTGAAGTTTAATAATCTGATTTCTTTCATTGATAAATCCAGCACCGCATCTCTACAAAAAGATGAAATAACGAAAACAGTTTTATAGTTAGTTAGTTAGTTAGTTAGTTAGTTAGTTAGTTAGTTAGTTAGTTAGTTAGTTAGTTAGTTAGTTAGTTAGTTAGTTAGTTAGTTAGTTAGTTAGTTAGTTAGTTAGTTAGTTAGTTAGTTAGTTAGTTAGTTAGTTAGTTAGTTAGTTAGTTAGTTAGTTAGTTAGTTAGTTAGTTAGTTAGTTAGTTAGTTAGTTAGTTAGTTAGTTAGTTAGTTAGTTAGTTAGTTAGTTAGTTAGTTAGTTAGTTAGTTAGTTAGTTAGTTAGTTAGTTAGTTAGTTAGTTAGTTAGTTAGTTAGTTAGTTAGTTAGTTAGTTAGTTAGTTAGTTAGTTAGTTAGTTAGTTAGTTAGTTAGTTAGTTAGTTAGTTAGTTAGTTAGTTAGTTAGTTAGTTAGTTAGTTAGTTAGTTAGTTAGTTAGTTAGTTAGTTAGTTAGTTAGTTAGTTAGTTAGTTAGTTAGTTACATGAGATTTACAGAGTTGCCAACATTTGATGGTACTAATCAGGAAGATTTTTGTAAATGCCGGCCTGGAGGAGGGGTCTAGGGGGAGGGGGTATCCCCTGGCTTTCATTGGGGGTCTTAGATGCAAAATGGTGCTATGTTTTTAACTTTTGGGGCCTATTCTTTTGTCGTAAGACTCTCTAATTTTTTTAGAAAGAAAACATCTTTTCCCATTTTGCATACCCATCAACCTACAGGCACCTTGAAAAAGCTCCCAAGCATCAACTTAATAGGGAAAAATCTTACCGAAGGGTTACTGCCTACATGGAAAGAAGTCTGGGATGTACTTGGACCTGTGACATGACTTAACAAATCTTACAAGCAAATCCTGAAAGACTATTTAACTCTCTATGGATAATATGTATACAAGGCTAGGTTTACTTCATCAAAACACTTGTTACAGTACTTAAGAAAAAAGCAGTACAACTTTGTCTGGGGTGAGAACATCAGACGATGTTTCCTGGCTAGACGTGATTCTTGTAACAGAAGTGGAGAATGTGTAGAGTCAGAAAGCCTACATGGCCACTTGCTTGGGGGTTGACTTTTAAGGTCTTTTGATTTCCTTTTCTTTGGGTTAGGCATACTTGACTTGGTTTATAAAGCACTCACTTCTTTCCCAGTCTTATTACACTTAGAAGTACCTGCAGATGAAGAAATCCCTTTGATTGTTGTCCCAGCGGTCAATGGCAAGTGTTGTTTTGGTACAAGTTTTGTTTTTTGGCTATAGAAGAACTTTGACATTGTCCCCCTAGAGCAACTGAAGAACCAGTGGAATTTCTTCCCTTGGCAGTTGTCTTCACAGGCTTTCTATCTAATGAACTTGGTCTCACTGTGGCAGGTGCAGGTGTGGAGGAAGGTCTTTGCTTTGCTACTCTTGATGAACTTTGTTTTTGTACAGTTTTCAGCAACTTTCAGCAACTGTCCAGGTTTCACACGTAGGTTACCCTTCATTTCCTCTTTAAAACATCTGCAGTGGGTCCCACTGTGTTAAAAGTCTGTCAATACACATTCCCAAGGACAGCCATCGAGTAGATCCATGCTTTAAAATATTCCTTACACCAGTATCACACAAAATTTGCAATGACTTTAAGGCCTTCAGACGCTTGCTACTTTTGTCTAGGTAATAATATATGTCAATGAGTAATTCATCGATGGCTATTGGTAATAACTTGGCTGCCTTTTCAGCTGTATTATGTGACATGTGGCACGGACATCCCACCACGCAGCATTGATCATGCTCTTTCTGAATAAATGAAGCCACGCCTTTGTGTTTACCGAGCATCACTGATGCATTATCAGCTACAAATGCTCTACCATTACTCCAGGGAATTTTTTCTTTTGAATTAAGTTCCTGATTCAGTAACTTGAATACATTCTCCCCTGTGGAATTACCATCAGTAAGAGCTGGCAAACTAAGCAATGACTGAACAACTTTCCCTTTCCCATCATCATAGTAACAAAACTGGATAAAGCTGCTCAGGCTCCACCATCATTAGATCCGTCAGTTGCCAGACTGAAGGGACACATACATGCTTTCTCAGCCACTGTAGATGCTGTAATTTTGCTCATGACATCAATTATTGCCGATGTTTTAGTACGAGCGCAGGAGTACTTAGAAGCGATCTTTGAGTCTGGAAACATCTTACGAAAAAGAGGCCCAGCATGGTCTGCTGATGCAACTGGCAAATTATGTTCTATCAAAAATCCTGTGAAGTATGTTTCTGCTCTAATGATACTTTCAGTTTCTCCATCCTGCCTAAATTATCCATCAATACTGCATGTGCTTGATTGTTCTTTCACAGTATTCCTATGCTTATCTGATGCAACGTGACGCATAACATCGTTACAACCTCCATTTTTAACACTCACATCAGTACTACAAATAGTGCAAAATGCGTAAAATTCTCCCTTACTTGATCGATGTACACAAGGCCATTCTTTGTGATATTCTTCTTTGAACTTCTGGTAGTAGTACTTTGTCTTCTTCATCGCCATTTTACTCCAGTTTTAAGTTAATACTGCTGGCTAGAGTGACTCGATTATCGCCGCAATTTCACAGTGCTACCGTACGTAACGTTGCATACACACATCGTTGGTTAGGCCTAACGTTAGGCTATATTCAGTTATGATTTACCAGAACCATGCATTGTGATCTGAGCATAACCAAAACGATTTGACTAGACTTTGGCACCAGTCGTTCGCATCGTATACGACACTAGGCACATATAGAAATCAACAGCCTACACATATAATAGCGATCACTACGAGCCTAACAGGAGCACAGTTGCCTACATAACAAGCTGTGTAGGATATCTACTATACACTGATGGTTTGGGAAGCCATGACGAGGAGCAGAAGAAACAGAATCCCTCCGCGAGCTAGTAAGAACGTGCGGTGCACGGTGCAATTCCTACTTTGAATAAAATGCACTGGAGAAGTTACAATGACTTACACAGAGGAGAGGACGTATGTGTAGGCTTCTTTACATGCTTGGAATGTTCGTGCCAATGACACAAAGCAAGAACAAAATCAGTATACACGAAATGCAGAATGTCTTCCAATCTTTTGGCTCAGTTATGTACATACGTGTGCACTCGTAAACATGAAAAACAGAAAACGGGAAAGGGCACTCTTAAAAATGAGTTTATACTTTATTTTTTACGCATCTTTTGGGGACATATTTTCCAAGTAGGTAAAAGCATGTTTTCTGGAAGATTTGTGATTTCTGTCGGAACATAAAATTTATTTGCATTATCTGGAAGTCTTCCGGAAAATCCGGAAGACTTGGCAGCTCTGGATTTAACGACACACCAACACGAATGTGTTATATAGTGTCAACCAGATAAAAAGGTAAAGTTTAAATACCATTTCAAATACGGTTCAAGATCAAGTTTGGTTTCAAGCACAGCTCAAATACTGTGCAAGTCCTTCCCTTTAGTAGCCTCTTACGACAGGCGGGGAATACCGTGGGCACATTCTACAACCCCCAGCCCACAGAGGGCCCTCTGGGAAAGGGAGTAGTAATAAATATATTAAAGATGTACAGATTAGGAAGTACTGTTCACTTCAACTGTGGTTGAATTTTGTAGTCCAAAGGAGTGACCAACCTTTCTTGACTCAAGATATACTTTCACAAGTGTACTTAGAGCTACCTGGAAGGCTTACTGCCTAAGTGGAGAATGACCATCAGTTTAGAGTGCACCGAGACATTTTTTTTCCAAATGACAACTAGATTGCATCAAAATGACCTTTGCTGTGAGCTTTCATGTTTAATAAATCTATACAGTTTTACAAAGAGGAAAACTGAGAAAAAGTTAAGCCAGTCAAATGTGATCATTTTGACTCGACTTCTATTGATCTGCTGGAAATCAGTCCCTAATCAACAAAAGCATTAAGATTTGACTTACTGGAGAACCCTAGCTGATACAGATGACATAAATATAAAAGATTAACCAGAAAGCAAAAATGCATTGAGGTTTCGATGATATATGTTCTCTTCCAAATAATGCCATGACGTCCCATATCTTTCAGTCACTGGTCAAATGGTATCTTAACAGTTGAAAAAATATGGTCTTGTGTTCATTTTGGTCTTGGGAATTCTTAGGAAATTTTGCATTTTGACCTCTGGTGACCCCAGATGACAATCCTGGAATTCTTGGGAAATTTTGCTTTTCAACCTCTAGTGAACTCATGTAATAATCTTGGCAATTCTTGGGATATTTTGCTTTTTGACCCTTGGTGACCCCAGATGACCTTTGGCCTTCATTAACCAGAATGCAAAAATGCATTGAGGTTTCGATGATATATGTTCTATTCCAAATAATGCCATGATGTCCCATATCTTTCAGTCAATGGTCAAATGCTATCTTAACATGTTGGAAAAATACAGTTTTGTGTTCCTATTTAATTTTGGGAATTCTTGAGAAATTTGCAGTTTGACCTCCGGTGACCCCAGATGACAATCTTTGGAAATGTTGGAAAATTTTGCTCTTTGACCTCTGCTGAACCCATATAAAACTCTTGAGAATTCTTGGGAAATTTTGCTTTTTTACCTCTGGTGACCCCAGATGACCTTTGACCTCCACCAAAAACAATAGGGCCCATCTTTTCACCATAACACATCCACATACTACTGTAAGTATGAAATCTATCCAAGCTTCCTACCTGGAGATATGTGTTAACAAGCTTTTCAGTGTTTGGCCCACGTTGACCCAAGATGACCTTTGACCTCCTCCAAAAATGATTGCGTTCATATTTTCCTCACAATGCATCCACATACTACGTATAAAATCTATCCAAGCTTTCTCCCTTGTGATATTGTGTTAACAAGGGTTTCAGTGTTTGACCCTCAGCCATCCTAGATGACCTTTGAACTCCACCAAAAACAGTGGGGTACATCTTCTCACTATAACACATCAATTTACCAAGTATGAAATCTATCCAAGCTTCGTACATGGAGATATCGTGTTAACAAGATTTTCAGAGCTTAACCCCCAGTGACCCCAAATGACCTTTGACCTCCACCAAAAATGATGAGATTCTTCCTCTTATTGTCAGGCATCTACATACAAAGTATCAAATTTATCTAAGCTTCCTATATCAAGATATTGTGTTAACAAGGTTTTGAGGGTTTGACCCCCAGTGACCCCAGATGACCTTTGAACCCCACCAAAATTATAGGTTAGTTAGTTAGATAAGATTTAACGACACACCAACACGAATGTGTTATATAGTGTCAATAAGATAAATACGGTTCAAGTCCTCCCCTTTAGTCGCCTCTTACGACAGGCAGGGAATACCGTGGGCATATTCTACAACCCCCAGCCCACAGGGGGCCCAAAAATGATAGGATTCTTCCTCTTACTATAAGGCATCTACATACAAAGTATGAAATTTATCCAAGCTTTCTACATCGAGGCATCGTGTTAACAAGGTTTTCAGGGTTTGACCCCCGGTGACCCCAGATGACCTTTCACCTCCACCAAAAATGATAGGGTTCTTTCTCTTACCACAAGGCATCTACATACAAAGTATGAAATTCATCCAAGCTTCCTACCTCAAGATATTGTGTTAACAAGGTTTTCAGAGTTTGACCCCCAGTGATCCCAGGTGACCTTTGACCCCTACCAAAAACAATAGGGTTCTTCCTCACAATATGGGGCATCTACGTACCAAGTTTGAGAACTGTCAGAGCTTCCCTTCTTGAGATATCGTGTTAACAAAGTTTTCAGGGTCTGACCCCCGGAGACCCCAGATGACCTTTCACCTACACCAAAAATGATAGGGTTCTTTCTCTTACCATAACGCATCTACATACAAAGTATGAAATTCATCCAAGCTTCCTACATCGAGATATTGTGTTAACAAGGTTTTCAGAGTTTGACCCCCGGTGACCCCAGATGACCTTTGACCCCTACCAAAAACAATAGGGTTCTTCCTCTCAATATGGGGCATCTATGTACCAAGTTTGAGAACTGTCAGAGCTTCCCTTCTTGAGATATCGTGTTAACGAAGTTTTCAGGGTCTGACCCCCGGTGACCCCAGCTGACCTTTCACCTCCACCAAAAATGATAGGGTTCTTCCTCTTACCAAAAGGCATCTACATACAAAGTATGAAATTCATCCAAGCTTCCTACATCGAGATATTGTGTTAACAAGGTTTTCAGAGTTTGACCCCCGGTGACCCCAGATGACCTTTGACCCCCACCAAAAACAATAGGGTTCTTCCTCTCAATATGGGGCATCTATGTACCAAGTTTGAGAACTGTCAGAGCTTCCCTTCTTGAGATATTGTGTTAAGGAAGTTTTCAGGGTCTGACCCCCGGTGACCCCAGATGACCTTTCACCTCCACCAAAAATGATAGGGTTCTTCCTCTTACCAAAAGGCATCTACATACAAAGTATGAAATTCATCCAAGCTTCCTACATCGAGATATTGTGTTAACAAGGTTTTCAGAGTTTGACCCCCGGTGACCCCAGATGACCTTTGACCCCTACCAAAAACAATAGGGTTCTTCCTCTCAATATTGGGCATCTATGTACCAAGTTTGAGAACTGTCAGAGCTTCCCTTCTTGAGATATCGTGTTAAGGAAGTTTTCAGGGTCTGACCCCCGGTGACCCCAGATGACCTTTCACCTCCACCAAAAATGATAGGGTTCTTCCTCTTACCAAAAGGCATCTACATACAAAGTATGAAATTCATCCAAGCTTCCTACATCGAGATATTGTGTTAACAAGGTTTTCAGAGTTTGACCCCCGGTGACCCCAGATGACCTTTGACCCCTACCAAAAACAATAGGGTTCTTCCTCTCAATATGGGGCATCTATGTACCAAATTTGAGAACTTTCAGAGCTTCCCTTCTTGAGATATCGTGTTAACGAAGTTTTCAGGGTCTGACCCCCGGTGACCCCAGATGACCTCTCACCTCCACCAAAAATGATAGGGTTCTTCCTCTTACTATAAGGCATCTACATACAAAGTATGAAATTCATCCAAGCTTCCTACATCGAGATATTGTGTTAACAAGGTTTTCAGAGATTGACCCCTGGTGACCCCAGGCGACCTTTGACCCCTACCAAAAACAATAGGGTTCTTCCTCTTAATATGGGGCATCTATGTACCAAGTTTGAAAACTGTCAGAGTTTCCCTTCTTGAGATATCGTGTTAACGAGCAAAGTGTCACAAACACACACACACACATACACACACACACACGCACATACATACACACGCCATCATGACTGCATAGGTTTCTCTTATCATCGAAACCAAAAATCATAGGATTCATCTTCTCACCATAATGCATCCACATACTCAGTATGAAATCTATCCAAGCTTCCTACCTTGAGATATGGTGTAAAAAACTTTTCAGTGTTTGACAACTGGTGACCCTAGATGACCTTTGACCTCCACAAAACAATAGCATTCATCTTCTCACATAATGCATCCACATACTCAGTATGAACTCTATCCAAACTTCCTACCTGGAGATATCGTGTTAACAAAGTTTTAAGTGTTTGACCTCCGGTAAACCCAGATGACCTTTGACCTCCACCAAAAAGGATAGGGTTCATCTTCTCACTATAATGCATCTACATACCATGTATAGATCTATCAAAGCTTCCTGCCTTGAGATATTGTGTTAACAAGGTTTTCAGTGTTTGGCCCAAGATGACCCTTGATGACCTTTCACCTCCACCAAAAACAATATAGTTCATCTTCTCACCATAAGGCATTTACATACCATATATGAAATCTATCCAAGCTTCCTAACTTGAGATATCGTGTTAGCATGGTTTTCAGTGTTTGACCCCTTGTGACCTCAGATGACTTTTGACCTCCATAAAAACAACAGGGTTCATTTTCTTACCATAATGCATCAACATATTAAGTATGAAATCTATCAAAAGTGATCCTATCTTGAGATATCGTGTTAACAAGGTTTTCACTGTTTGACCCCTGGTGACCCCAGATGACCTTTGACCTCCACCAAAAACTATAGGGTTCTTCCTTTCAACATGAGGCACCTATGTACTAAGTTTGACAACTGTCAGCATTTCCCTTCTTCAGATATTGTGTTAATGAGCAGTGTCACAAACACACACACACGTGCACACGCATGCATCCACACATACATACACACACACCATCATGAATGCATAGGTTTCTCTTATCATCACAACCAAAAACAAAAGGAATGCTTTTCAGCCACAAAAGATACCACCATAGCATTACGGTACCACAGAAAATATCAGAAGGGTTGTGATTTCCGTAGGGGATTCCCATGGATAGCATGACAACAAAACTGTCACAAACAGCCACATGAATAAACAGGCAGATACAAACATTGAATCTTTTACACATCTGAGTAAAAAATAAAACTGTTGTCTAAGTGGCTGTGGCAACAGCAAATGGCATGAGCTTTACTTTTCTTATTTGTAATTATCCTGGTATAAAATGATCCTCGATCAAGGGAGATCACAAAAATTTTACTCACATGAGCACACCACCTGAAATTTGGATCCCCTATCAAGCCCCATGTGGCTAGCTTACTCTCATATACTTCATAGTCTTGTTTTGTGAGAAAATTCCTCAGCTGAAAAAAATACAAATCAGTTTAATTAGGTATGTAGAGGAGCTTAAGAGATTCTTGCTCTTTTACACATGAAACATTTCAGTTTGTTGCAACCTGTTTTAATGTTAAACGTTAAGTGTAACCAAAGGACAGTGTAAACAACCAGAAAGCCAAAAGGCTTAGTGATTCCTTGCCAAAAGGGGGGTGCTTTGCTACACTGAGGTTCATCCATCAAATTTATACTTCTCTACTACATCATTTTTTATGATGTGGTCACAATTTGACCCCTTCTCATGTCAGCTCATGTCACATGACCTTTGAACAAAAACTTGAATAACCAAAAAAATGAAAAAAAAAATATTAGAAGGGATTTGTTTGTGCTTCCTCCCTTGTAATGACATGTTTACAAACTTTCAGTTTTGACCACTGATGACCTCAAATGGCTTGTGACCTCCATGAAAAACAATATGGTTTTTCCTCACACCATAACACATGAACATACTTAGTATGAAATCTATCCAAGCTTCCTACCTTGAGATATCGTATAAGCTTTTCAGAGTTTAACCCCTGGTGACGCCAGATAACCTTTGACCTCCACCAAAGCAATAAGGTTCTTCCTCTCACCATACCACATCCACATACTAAGTATGAGATCTACCAAAGCTTCCTACCTTGAGATATCGTGTAAACAAGGTTTTCAGACTTTGACCCCTGGTGACCCCAGATGACCTTTGACCTCCACCCAAAACAATAGGCTTCTTCCTCTTGCTCTATTTCATCCACATACTTAGTATGACATCTATCCGAGCTTCCTACCTTGAGATACCGTGTAAACAAAGTTTTCAGACTTTGACCCCTGGTGACCCCAGATGACCTTTGACCTCCACCAAAAACAATAGGTGTCTTTCTCTCACCATAACACATCCACATACTAAGTATGAAATGTATCCAAGCTTCCTACCTTGAAATATCGTGTAAACAAGGTTTTCAGACTTTGAACCCCGGTGACCCCAGATGACCTTTGACCTCCACCCAAAACAATAGGCTTCTTCCTCTTGCTATAACACATCCACATACTTAGTATGAAATCTATCCAAGCTTCCTAACTTGAGATACCTTGTAAACAAGGTTTTCAGACTTTGACCCCTGGTGACCCAGATGACCTTTGACCTCCCTCATAACCAATACGTATGTTTCCCTTACCATAACACATCCATATACTAAGTATGAAATGCATCCACACTCCCAACCTCGAGATATCGTGTAAACAAGGTTTTCAGACTTTGACCTCTGGTGACCCCAGATGACCTTTGACCTCCACCAAAAACAATAGGCATCATCTACTTAATATGGGCAATCTACATGCCAAGTATGAGATCCCTCAGAGTTACCCTTCTTGAGATATCGTGTAAACAAGCTAAAGCGTCACATACACACACACACACACACACACACACACAACATCACCATCGCATAGATTCCTTGCCTGCCTTTGGCAAGGAATCAAAAACCCACTTTTAACCAGAAAGCCAAAAGGCTTTGTGATTCCTTGCCAATGAAATGTACTTAAGTCTATTACTGTGTTTTCAAATTGATGGTGTATCATAATTAAGTTACACTGTCTTTACAATTTTGGCACAGAATGTCTAGGATCCATGAGCATAGATCAAACACAATACCATATTAATATTAAACCTTTTAACATCCAATGACCTCAAATGACTTTTGACGTCCACCTAATATGTTCCATCCGCATGTCAAGTATGTGATTTGTCAACACTTCTCTGCTCAAGATAGTGTTCACAAAGTTTTAACCTTCTGACCTCGGGTGACCCCAAATGACCTCAGACCACCAAAAACAAGAGGGATCATTTAATCAATATGGGCCATCCACACACTAAGGCGCCATGTCGAAAGTTTTTGCACCGGCCGCCCCCTAGCCGCCGCGATAATGCTGCGGCCATATCGGCGTGGCCGACCCATGGCCGATGTAATTTGTGAACAAAAGACTGTCCTAGCAACGGACGCAAGAATCCTCCTGCAGACTGCTTACCGTTATATTCGTCAACGAACAATAGTCCTCTCTGGTAATCCATTCGCGGCCGCTTGACGGCGGCTGTGACTTCTATACGAAGCAGAAAATATCGAATAGACAGTAAAAATAGCCTGCAGTATTAAAGTTCGCGAGAAAATGGTGTAATGAACAGTTTACATGTTTTGGTCTGTAAATGGTCGTCGATCAGCCCCTCAGGCTAAGGGTGGAATTTGGACGTGGAACCCTGCTTCCGAATGTTAGAACGACCCTCAATTAACATCGTACGGTACGTTGTAATAATGCCACGGCATGCGGAACCGCAGTTTTTCTTTGAACGTTGTAAGATTCCCTGAAGAAAATACTCTATTAATACTCAGCAATTGGAGACTTCCCCGTGTTTAAAAACCTAATCGGTGTGCTCTTTGATATGTGTTACTGTTTTGTGATCATAGTAATGGCCAAGCCTGCAACGCATGAATATTTACCAATTTAATGGCAGACCCGCCCAAACACTTAACACACAAAGAAAAACGGTCTGGGTACTGGTGTCCTTTCCCGATTTCCGTTATAGTACAAGATGTGTAGAATGAACTCGATACTGCATGACGCCTCATTTGAAGATGGGAATATTTCAAACACTGGAAAACACCTTTTACGCCCATTTCTGAATATTTTGCGGGACCCCAGCCCTTGCTTATTTGTACTAGGAACGCCGTACTGTTTTCGCAAATTGACGAATTTGTCAGTGTTCTGGTCCTGTGCACGCTGATGGTTGTGTGCGGCGAACTAGATCCCAATGCACAGTGCACACAGCCTACATTGCCCGGCTGCCTTTGTAAGCATCGTAGGAAACTTCTAGAACGATTCGATGACGTCATTCAGACCATTCCATTACTGGTGAAATTCAAATTAAATGAAGCACATTTAATATTAAAAGACCGTTTTTCAGCATTTTTTGAAAAAAAATGCATGGTGCTTGCGTTATTGTAAAATAAAAAAAAAACTAACAAAAACCCAAACAATAGGAGGGGAGCTTTTTTGTTTCGAATAGATACTAGCCACTTCGTTATAACATCATGTACTTCCACTTTGACATCCCTTCAGTCACTAGTACACGATCTTGATCAAAATTTTCCTCGTAACAATTTAAGATTGATGAAAAAAATTTGAATAAACCAGTGAATGATATTATAGTGATATACTAGTTTTTGGCTATGGCAATGATTTTACAACGTTTTAAGCCCCACCCCTCCCCCACGGAAGAAATTTCAGCCCGAAATGCATGCTTCGATCAAACAAGGGAGGTGCTGCTGTCTGCATACACTTTTGTACTAACTAATACTACCTTACTTTACGAAGCAGAATCTATAATTGAAAAGCGTCGACGATACTCCAAATGGTCAAGAATGCCGAAAACATTTACGTGGCATGTACAAAAGACCCTTAATTACCAATCTGTGATACGTTTGGAAGCTTTAGATGGAAACTCTTTCTCTATTTAATTTTCTTTAGCTTGTCTTGGCACGTTTGCCGTTGCCTAACTGCACATATGTACAAAGAGAACCTAACCTACACATGTGTATCTGCAATAATCTCCTTATTTTAAGAGCTGTTCAGACGTTAATATTTTTCTAATTATTTTTATTGATGAGTGTCTACCAAAGTTATGGTTGTTCTTTAACGTGCTCCTAAGCATGCAGGGTCTTATTTAATCGACAGGGTGGTGGCATCCTTGCATGTCAAAACTTAAAAAAAATTCACAAACTTCCCCCTATATATCACTGTTACGAGACGCTACTATAAGCCCAGGTCATTAGTCTCCAAGTTAATTTGAACCAAACCCAATGGAGTTGGAGCCTCGCACCATCTCAATTTAAGGTGGGTCCATAGCCATAGGACAGGGGATAGAATTTATGAACCCCTGCGCCTCCTCCACATTCAAGGTGCCAATGAGGGCATGGCCGTACGGGACTGTTTTTCTCTGGAAGCTGGCGGTGATTTTTGCCCGAGTCCAGACCTAATATATAACTATCCAATTTTTCGCCCGACTGAGACAAAATATCTGCCCCATTCAGTCAGGTTTCTGACATTGGGGGGGGGGGGGGCGCCCCTGCCCCCGGCCCGTACGGCCATGAATGAGGGCAATCCAAAGCTGCTGTATACATGCACCCACCCCCTCCATTCCCATGCAAGTTTTTCAGAGATAGAATGACCACATCGTGCTTAATACTGCGTCAGGCGCGGACCGGGGGGGGGGGGGGGCGGGCTTTCCCGGCCTCAGCCTCCCCTTGCCACATCAACAATACCGAATACGCGAAAATTAGCATAATGTATATCTAGGAGTATATAGCCCCCCCCCCCCCTTGAAATGTCTCTGGATCCGCGCCTGTGCGTTGTGTTACACCAAATGTTCTTCGTCTTACTTCCTGTCTCTTACATTTCATTGCGCATTTGCTTGTGTTTTAACGAAAAAAAAACCAAAAACAAAGAGAAAGAAAAAATGAATAAATAACCCAGCGAGTATGGCCACAAACATGCAACGTACCGCCAATGTAGCACTTCGATTGTTTGAACCTTGTGCATTTAAAGGCCTGCGTGTACAGTAGCTTACTGAGCCGTTAAAATTAAGGAAATAAATGAGTATAGACCACCTTCGAAAAATTGCCAAAAAACTGGCGAAACATCGGTTAAGATGTAATAGATGTTCAAATACGAGAAACAGTAAGGAGAAACCATGAAAGACACAATATGGTAAAATATCTTCCCAGATTCTCATCTTAGTAACCTGCATCTGGGTTTTTAAGACCTAGCCTAGTCTACGGTTGTGCGAGTTCCCGCAATCGGATCGAGGCGTGTTTAAGTTTTCAGTTTCCAATTACCGACCTTAACTTCAAAGTATACTTGGTATGAGATGGTGTGTTTTCGTTTTTTATAATTAAATAAACATTTTCAATGTCAAAAATACTAACACTTTATAGTTACGTGTCAAGCGTCTGTAAGTGAAAAAGTGTTGTTACGATAACACGGGCTATGTACAGAAGAATTTTTTTTTAGTTCCGTTGCATTTTTCGCCGCTAATGCAAGCATCTCACGAAGGCCGTAATCTCCTGGCTGATCGGCTATCTTTTGCGTCAGAATATCATTAAAACTTGACGTTGGGTTGATTTTGGCAACTGCAGCATTACAACGTAACATCATTATCGAACTGTGTGGTATGTTACACAGGCCTTACAATAGTGTACTGCAACGACACACCATTCGTTATGAGTGTATTATACGTGCCCGTGTTGATGAACTGTCCGGCCGTTCATCGGTGGCCGCGATTGATTTCTGTGTCAAAAGTCTTGCTACCTTCGTGTTATGCTCCAGTGAGCAGTCACAATAGCCGCTCAAGTGCTGAGTGCTCATTAACTTTCCAGCAGTGGAAGAGGTGGATTATGCCCGCTATTGTCAAGTTTTTGCCCTTAGTAACGGGCGGCCGCCGTGTAGCTGCCGCAGCGACCGACCGCCTGCCGCGGCGGCCGACAATTTGACATGGTGCCTAAGTATGCAATTCATCAAAGTTCCCCTGCTTGAAATATTATGTTAACAAGCTTTTGACCTCTTCACCTCTGGTGACCTCAAATGACCTTTGACCTCCACAAAAACAACAGGAATCATCTACTCAATGTGGGCCACCTACATGTCAAGTATGAGATCCCTTGAAGCTTTCCTGCATGAGATGTAGAGTTTACAAGGTTTTAACTTTTTAACCTCCGATGACCCCAAATCGCCTTTGACATCCACCAAAAATGATGAGGATCATTTAATCAATATGGGCCATCCACATGCTAAGTATGAGATTCATCAAGGTTCCCTTGCTTGAAATATCATATTAACAAGATTTTAACCTTTCAACCTCTGGTGACCTCCAATGACCTTTCACCTTCACAAAACACAACAGGGATCATCTACTCAATGTGGGCCACATACATGTCAAGCATGAGATCCCTTGAAGTTTCCTTGCATGAGACACAATGTTTACAAGGTTTGAACCTTTTGACCTCCCAGGGTCCAAAATAAGAGATCATCACTCACCAGGGGCCACATTAAAAAAAGTGGCCTGTGGCCCCTGGTATGCAGGCTTTTACTTGGGAGCAGGTGTCATTTTAAGGGTCTTTTTGCCAATTTTGTTCTAGTGTTCCCTTTTCAGTAATTACAACTTTGCTATACCCAGGGATCCGTCAAGCCATTAGTTGGAAGATCCCCTTTCAGAATATTCCAAACAAATGTTTGAAAATCTAAGGAACCTATCATGACTAGGTATTCTCTTGCACGTCTTAAAAGTTTGAGTTGCTGCCTTTTGTTGGGATAACATCGGCGCAAGCTTGAAAATGTGTTTGTACAAATTATGCACTGTAATAGTGGCTCCCATAATGTGCATGTACAGTAGGTACATTTGCATGTAAGCGAAGCTGTGCTAAACAATGTACTAAAAGCAAGCCGTCACTACAGTTTTTATGCATTGGCCATTCTCACACTGCATAAGTGTCCTAACTAACAAAAAGAATACATGAGATTAACTGCAGCGGTAAAAGTTAAGGTTTAATCTGCCCATGCAGTACAGTAGAACCCTGTTTATCTGAACACATCCAGACCGAAGGGTGTTCAGATAATGGAAGAATTCAGACAACAGGGCATTATGCGTTCGGATTGGTTAGTGGCTGTTTTGAGGATTTTGTAGCCAATCAGGCAAATAATTAATTTGCCCACTCTGCCATACAGGGATTTTTTCTCTCAAAGGTAAACACTCTGAACAAAACTGTCTGAACAGCAGAGGCATCCACAGAGCTTGTGTAAAACACACTCTCAACTTACTTTGTACACAGAAGTGATTACATAATCATCACATTCACCCAAATGCATTAGATTTGTGGTTTCTACATTGCTGGCCCTGAGGAACTTGTGTGTGATCATAGAGGAACCTATAACACAATCTGGTCACGTGACACCAGGGCAAATCTGCAAAGTGAAAACTGAAACCAGATCTGCCAAATGACTAGTGATTCGCCTAGCCATATGGATATATTGTAGCAAACATGAATCACCCACATGACAAGCATGAAATCCCTAACAGTTATACTACTTGAGATATCATGTTAATAAGGTTAAAACCATCAAAATTGTGTAACACAAAATAATCTTTCACCTCCACTTCAAACAACAGGGATCATCTACCCTGTATGGACATCTACATGCTAAAGTCTGAACAATCCACAGGCCAAGTATGAGATCCCTCACAGTTATCCTCTTTAAAATATCATGTTTACAAGGTTTTCACCTTTTGTGACCACAAATGACCTTTGACCTCCACCAAAATAGATAGGGATCATCAACTCAATATGGGCAATCCACATGGGTAAGTATGAGATCCCTCACATTTATCCTTCTGGAGATATCATTTTTACAAGCAATTTTCAAGGTATTTACCATTTGACCTCTGGTGAGCCCAAATGACCTTTGACCTCCATCAAAAACAATAGGGATTATCTACTCAATATGGGCAATTCCATGCTAAGGATAAGATCCCTAACAGTTACCCTTCTTGAGATATCGTGTTTACAAGGTTTTAACTTTTGACCTCTTGTGACCCTAAATGACCTTTGACTCTGACAAACACAATAGGGATCATTTGCTTAATGTGGAAAATGTACATGCCAAGTATGACATCCCTCCAAGTTACCCTTCTTGAGATATCGTGTTCACAAGCAAAGCATCACACACATACACCCTCACACACACACACACACGCACACACACACACACAACATCAGCATCCCATAGATTCCTTTGGCCTTCGGCAAAGAATCAAAAATTACTATCAGGAGAAAAATTATTTTTGGTATATAAATGCAGTCTACTGCAAAGGCATGACCAGCAGTGTTACAGTCAGGCCACAGGTCCAGAGGCTGGGGGCTAAGACCAAGCTAGGCCACAAGGCCACACCTTTCGAGGATAAGGCCGAAGCCATTTCTCTGAGGCCAGCATACCATATTTTACAATACAAACACCATAGCCTAACCTTTTCATTTGTGTTGTAACCTATATCATGAACAGGTGGTGCAAGGAATTGCCAGACTGAAATGCAATCAGGCTTCTTAACAGTGTAAGTTATTGTATGTTGAGTCTGTGTTGATCAGCACAGGAAGCCTAAATTCTTACAAGTTCTAAAATAAGAAAACATTCAGTGAAGATTACAACTATGTAATATCCTGGACTAAGATGTCTGTTTACTCATGGGTATATATCTCCAAAAAAAGAACTAGAGCACAAAGTCCCGAGTGCAAGCTAGTACAGTATGAATGTGAGTACAAGACCTAACTAAGTGTACAAGTACATACTCAAGTACTACAAGTCTGACTTACAGTCACCATCTTCCTTACATACGTTGGGTGACCATTTCCAAATTCCCAAAAAGAAGGACATGACCGTCTGCCATGTCACGTCCATCCAGCTGCCTGCCACATGCCAGCACTGTAAACACAGATACGTTACATGTCCACCAGCATGGGCGTAGATCCCGGGGGGGATGGGGGGGATATATCCCCCCCAACATTTGACTAGGGGGGGATGGCCCATGCAATCATCCCCCCCAATGTTTCAGTCTACAGATACGTTTATGGTGGAAAGTATATTTTATTCTTCATTTTCGTAAGAATTTTTTTCAATCTCGCTTCACTTTCTATCACAAATGTTTCTCAAACTATCAGAATTTTAGCAAATCGTTGGCAATCTATCGAAATTTTCGCGCGCTCCGCGCGCTTCCAACCTTACGTCAGTGTCACTTATATTATCAATATCTTCCGATAGCAACATTCGGAAAAGCACAGCAGCAAAATGTTGAAAGTTTACGAATTAACAGGAGACTGGCTTATGGGAGTGGCATGTAGGTTGTTGGGCAATTGAAAGTGTCTCAATGTAGAGTCTGAATGCAGGTTTTGTAATGGGAATATTATTCGTCACTGTTTACACTCCATGTTATGACCATTATTAAGGTAATAATACACGAAACTGTTCTGATCACGGCACTTTCCGAAGAACAGAGATGCATCCCCAAACAACTGTGGGGACCTCGCATCAATATGGGATCTGTAAATCTAATATGTAGCATGATGTAGAAGGTTGAAAGTACGTATCTGCCGTTAAACATTTTCCCAAAAATTTTTACCAGAACTTCGCCAGTTCGCGCTGAGCCATTATCGGTATAGATGGTGATTGTTAATACACTTATGACGAAAACAGCACTCTGTAACGCTCTTATTAGTCCTTCCCCCCTTTTGCTACACCTATCAGGGAGGTCTAATATCACCTCCCTGCACCTATACTCTCCCTCCCTCTCATTTTCAATTGCTGGCAGCTGTTCGCCCGGATTTTAGTTCAAAAGTAGTAAAAATACAATAGTTGTAAAGTGTTCGGCGGCGTACTCTATTATCATTTGGATGTCAGGTAGTATACGCATTATGTCATTGTCCCCCCCCCCCCCCGCCCCAATTATTATGATTAATGCAGAGCTTCCAGGAGGTCCTATTCAGGTATCTGCTAGCCTTATGTGCCCTTTCATAATGCACAATGAAGGAAAGGACATATTTCGTTATAACTCAAGAATGTTTTTGTGGACTCCATGCACACATTTTGTGTAAAAACTTTCCCGAAATAGAAGGCAGTAAAATAGACATAAGGGAGGGGGCTTCAGGAGATTTGTTGACAACATATCTGTCTCTTAATAGACAACATATTCTCTTTTACCTAACCAAAGATTAGCATTCACTAAATTATGGACATTTTCCGGCCATATATGATCAGGTCCAAAACATCCCAATGATAGCACCATTTTGCATCTAAAAGGACTTAAATTAATAAAAAAAATCTTAAAGGGGAGGGGGAACCTCTTCCCCAGGACGACACCTTTTTGTAGTGACAAACGAAAGATCAAAACTGCTGCATGCAAATGCAGGAACGCATAAAAAACAAAGGAGTAATTTACGCAGACTTGGGGGAACTGAGCTATTATTACGACATCATCTATGGTGCTCCCAATCACAAAAAAACCTGGCGACGCCACTGATCTCAAGCCAACTTGCAGGTCTTGTAATGATCTCCGGATTCAAAATACAGTTGTCTGGGATGACCCTATATGTTGATCCCTGCCTTTTTGAGCTTAGCAGGACATTGTTGCTCTTGTACAATTCCAATCCGGTGCAGCTTATCGACGAGTGCTCAAAATAGCAGTTCCTAAATGTATGAATATACTAATAGCCTACCAAAGAACATTACCACTGAAATTAACCCCTTAAAACAGTCTTCCTGGCACTTCTGAGACATTAAAACCAAGGAGCTTCCAGGGGCTTCGCCCCCTGGACCCCCACCGGGGCTTTGCCCCTGGACCCCACCAGGGGCCCTAAGGCGGGCCCCTGGACCCCACCCGTCGTGGGCTCGCGCTTCGCGCTCGCCGTGCACGATTCGCGTGCACATGTTCCACAGTTGCGATGGTTCACCCCATCCCCCCCAAAGTTGAAAAGAAATCTACGCCCCTGTCCACCAGGTTATACATCGTATTGTTTATTTAATCAAACTGACTGCGACTGGAGTGTAGGATTATAATATGGTCGCGTGCGAATGTGACTGATGAGAATCACGCATATTTTGAGATAGCCTATATCCATGGTTTTCACATCCAGATGTCGTATGTGATAGGAATTTGTTCATGATTGATTTTTCCATTCAAATTTGCAAGTTTTGTCAATGTGACCTCACAAACCTTCAAAAAGGAGAACAAAACGTCCAGCGTCAAGTAAAGCCGGATGGAGGACAGGCTGCCAAAGAGCCGGAAAATCCGGCTAATTAAAAGCCGGACGAATAGCCACCCTATATATACAGGTTGTATTGCATGTATTGTCATTAACTTTAGCATATTTGAGTAAAATTGTCGATATAAAATGCAGTAGAATAGCATTTCCAATATGCATTGCACTAGCTTCTACATCTGATAGTAATACATTCTTTATTTACCATTTCCACATTTCCCAATAACAGGTGGTAATTTTAATGTGAATATGCCTCTTAAACTGAAAAATTTTTGTCTTTAATTCCTTTAACTGTTTTGGAGGAAGAGGGGAAATTGTTACCATGGTGCCTAGATATGCGAAGTACGTCTGGTACATCTCTGGATCACAGTGTTCTAGGTCTGGTTCATCACATACTGGGCAAGAGAACTTGTACATACATGGCGTGGTTTTTGCAAGATGAGTAAAGTGTTGTGTAAAGCATTCTGTACATACAAGACACTGACATGTTGGTAGAGTAACCAGCTGAAAGATAAATTTTGTAGAAACATTTTTGGTGTTTGCATTCAACATTTTACTTAGAATGGAAATATTTAAATATGGCTCAAACACACACTGCTTACATCAGCCAGTCTGATGAATAATTTTCTATTTTTTCTTCACATCATAATGGGCAAATTTTGATTTAACTTCCATTCACTGTGCTTTCTAGAAAGTGACAGAATTGTCATATCATTGTATATTTAATTAGCTGACATCAGTTCCAGTTCATCTCTTTTGTCAACTCATATGGGAACGCTGCAATCATTTGCTCAATGCGCAGACCGACATTGTGTTCTCAAGTGTGTGTTTTACTGTTCTCTGTTGCCACCCTTTCTCCTTTTATCAACATTTTCGTCCTCAGTTCGTTTTCAGTCGAATGTGGCTAAACTTGTTTTATATATTCTAAAATGTCCCCTTTACAATGATGGTTAATTATTTAAATGTTTGAATAACCTCATAATATGTAATTTTCTCATTGAAAATTAAGAAATCTACAAGATTTTTGAAGTTATACCTGCATATTTGCATTCTCGTTGCAGCAACTGGATTCCACACTCGCTATGCTGCTTAATATTTATCTCATTGACCTGGCTAAAGTTGAATTACAAGGATAATAATCTCCTCTTTCAAATGGTATTAAAACCTCCCTGATTGGACGGTGCTCATAATATGTAATTCCTTGAACGAATAAAATCTTTCATTCGATTTCGTGGTCCTGACAGGCTAATTATCTTCCTATTGCATATTCATATCCAAATAGAATGATGACGTCACATTTTTGTCTAACGTTTTACAAACGAACAAGCAGGCTGTTTTCGTCAGTCCACTTTCTCATCCAAATCATCACTAAAATCACACACTGGTGACTAAAACTGCATCATATTAGGATGCAAACAACTGTAAGAAGAATCTCATGAGGTTAAAAAATCTTATTGTCTCATAAAGAACATAAATTTTGAAAGAAAGTGACCGTTTTGGCGGTGTCTGTTCGTAGAGAGTGGTGACGGTTAATCACATAGGGCTTTGTACATTCTATGCACACAGCTTTCCAGTGAGTGTATATTTGAATAGTCATAAACAATGACGCAGCCCGTGTGGGCTGTCACACTGCGCAGAACGGTGCACTCTGTGTTTGGTATTTAAAGACAATAGGCAGTCGTCCCAAAATTTTCTTTGAAAAATCAGCAAACTCTTGCAAATCTCCTCTTACTGCATTACAAGCACCTCTGAAGATTTTTCGAACATAATTATTACAAACAATAGGTAAAGCAAGGAGAAATTCTCCTTGAATTTTACAATTCACCAACAAAAATATTGTCACATGATCAAAATTGGCCAATCATGAACTAGAGTGACAGGATACACTCACTTTGATTGGGGTGACTGCCTACTGCCTTTAATGATCGAAATAGGCACAAACGTTCCGCTACTTGGTGCAAAGGGAGAAAAATTTGATCCACTGGTCTGTTCTTTCTCTTAATTAGTAAAACATGACTGTTTGCTGTGACCATGATGTAGGATATAGTGTAAAACATAATTAGGGGTGTACCGGATTCAAATCCCGCCGGAATTCCAGCCGGATTTGAGGATTTTTCCAAATCCGGCATCCAGCCGGATTTTTTGTTAAATCCGGCCGGATTTGCCGGATTTGTAGGTAAGCTATACAATACAACTTACAACTTAATTTCCAGCAAGTCTTAATTAGATATAATAAAATGCATAGACCAGGATTGCAGTGTGCTTTAAATAATATTATTTAATGATAGGGTTTATTACTAGTTACAAACTTCCAACATGCTCAAGGACTTTGTCACCCCCAACTTAGTAAAGAGAAGTAGGCATGCTGCATAGATATAAAGTTACTCACAAGTAGGGAGTGATGTAGTTTGTCAAACAGTTGAAAGTGTCAATGAATCAAACCAAAGCAAATCAAATTGAAATGTTTACCAAATAGAAGTATTGAATCCTATGTGTTTAAACATATTACTGTGTCAGACAGTCCTTGAATAATGCAATACAGGGTACATATCTTGAAAGTCCAGAAATGTAGCATCACACAAAGTATAGCAAACTGAAGTGGTATTTTCTCAAGCTTCAGTGCATAAAGTATGTCTAATATATATGATAAAATACACATAAAATGATGTGAATATCTAAAATACATGTTAGTGTAACTAAATTAACAAATGTTACGAACAACCACATTACATTACTGTAGTACCGTTTCTTGTAATTTTAAAACAGTAAAAAAATTAACCTTAAGCCAAGAGACTTACTGTATTAATTCCTTGACTATTAAAAGCAGTTTTACAAATCAAGGATTAAAAACTGATGAAATATAATGCCAATGATTGATACAGTGAGAATATTTCACATTTAAACAGCATAGTCCTATATTGTATGGTTCTTGGACAACTGGATAACTTCCCACCAATTAAATTGCCCATCAGCAAATCTCTGACCCCCACACTGTTATATGTATTAGCAAGGTTACCCCCACTTTGCATACCATAGATTTTATAATGTAAATCTTCCTAACCAAAGTTTAAAACCTGCATCGAATATCACCTTAAGAATTGTAATTGATTCCATTTCAAAGTGATACATAGTACATTCCAATTGGATAATGAATGCCAGTGTTATGAAAGAATTAATAAAAGCATGTATTTTCTTTTGAACTTACTTTTTGTCCCCTGATTTGCATGGAGAGACAACCAAACATGCTAATTTTCAGCATGTTGCATGAATTAAAAGAAATGAAAGCATAGGGAAATAAGGTGTGCCAACCTCCTCCCCCCCCCCCCCCTTGGAGATGTTGAATCCTAACTCAGCAGATCTGCCCAGAATTAAAAGAAAACAAATAAAAGCATAGGGAAATAAGGTGTGCCTATCCCTCCACCCCAATGCCCCCTCCCCCAAAGTAATATTGACTCCTAGCTTAGCAGGTCTGTACTAGAAGAAAAAGCAAGTACATTTCTCAGTTTTTGTAAGGTGCAAGGGGAATGGAGTTGAATGTCAATATAGCCCTGTAATAGAGTTGAAGAGTTGTACTGTTGAAGGCTTAATTGGTTCCATATTTTCAATTTCTAGCCCCCTTAGAATTCAGAGAATACATCAAGGTAAACATAAGAAATGTATGATTCAGTAATGAACAATTTGTAACCCCTCCTCAAAATACCAATGCCTCATCTATACTAATGATAGGGTTGGTATAAACATTTTGTCATTTTGTCAATTAACCATGTAGACATGTCACCTTTCAATCACAGAAATCAAAAAAGACTTGAATTCCACAGTTTCTGTGTGGGCAAATTACCAAGATAGCCTAATAATAGTAAAGATTTATTGGCTACCTGGTTCTATTACCAATAAAAATGCCAAAATTCTATTCACATAGAAAAAAAATAGACATAACCCCACCTAGCAGGTTCTGGTTCTTTCATTTGACTAAATCCGGCAAATCCGGCCGGAATTCCGGCCGGAATTTTTGTATAAATGCGGCAAATCCGGTTCTGGCCGGATTTCAGAATTCCAAATCCGGTGCACCCCTAAACATAATGATTTAAAACCACATATTATTAGCTGAATGAGTCACCCTTTACTTCCACATTGGTAATTAGTAGCAAAACCCAAGGAGTCCTTCCAGGATCGGTTTAGCTCTGATTTAAAAGGCAGTCCCAAGAGCAGGTTTTACAAGGATTTTCCAGGCCTGCCTGTTTCATTACTGACCTAAACAACAGTTTAAAATATTGCCAATATTCTTCCACCATAACTTGACGTACAGCATTACTTGCGTGATTAGCTGGAGATGACTTTCTGTCTATGAGCTTTTAATAAACCATATTAACACTAATAATAATTAATATTAACGAACATTCACACAGTGATTTCTTCCTACTTGTATAAATCATTTTCCTGGCATTGAATTTATGCAAATGATGTCACAGGGCCATAGAAATGAAAGTGAGACCTCTACAAGGGGAAAGTGTCTTCATACATTTTGTACATAATCAAACTTTCTAAGACTTTCTTTTGCAAGTTTAAGCTGAAAAATGATGGAATTTTGCTGTGTTTTAATAGCTTTATTAATCTTTGCGGTGCATCCAACTCTCCTATTTTCTATCATTATTGAGATAATATATGTCCATACACTCTGGGATCACTTATGCTAGGCCAATATTCATTCAACCTACAACTGCTAGTAAAGTGTATCATTTGCATGTAATTACAATTTCACTTTTTGACAACAGTGTCTTTTTTCATGCAGTTCATACAATCTCCAAGTCTTAAATTCTTGCCTTACTTAAATTTCTTACCTTGCATGCTAGAAAGGGGGTGTCTACAAAACAAAGACCTAGGATCTATGACCTAAGACCCTACAAAACTAAGACCCACCAGACCCACCATGCTTTGATTGACATTCTCTCCAACAATTATGCTCCATGGTTGTTTAATGATGCCTTGTACAGTCAAGGGCGGCGATCTGTTTCAGATAGTGGGGGTCTGGTTTTCACTACAACACATGTACAACATGTCTTGTGTAGATTGTCTTTACTAGTAAGACTTTGCCATAATATGAACTTCATTGGTACATTTACTTTAACGCAGCAGGTAGGGCACTGACCTTGGCTACCGAGCTGCAAATGAGCCTAGCTGTATTTTTCCACACATATTTCCACAATGAACTCCATGTAGGTTACAACTCTCACTTTTTGCTTTAAAATACCCTGTGAAATCTCCCATTTTGTGATTTACCTTGCCGAGCGCACACTGCATACTGTACATGGGCATATTTGACCATGCAATCAGCACTTGTGACAGGCTAACAGTTCTTTTGCATGGCCGAAAACGTAGTAAGAGCATAGAATGGAACGGAAGTTTTTCATAGATGTTTCCTTAACGAAGAAAGAACTGTTTTTGATTTTATGATCGCAATTTTCTTTCGCGAACTACTTTGGAATTTTGTAATTTGGCAAGATGAATTGTTGATAGAACCTTCGAAATAGAAGACATTTATTCCTGAAATGAAAATGTGGTGAGAAAACAATCATGTATACTTGGGGCAGTATATTCACTTTAACAGAATTGTCTCGTGAACTTAAGTTGTTATGGTAAACAGCAGGCTACTTAGTAAATGGCACTTCCCATTGCGTCAGTTGTGTATTAATTACTGTAGGGAATTTGTCGCAGTGAAGGTTTGATTAATCGTTGCTTCAACGATTTACACAGGAAGTAGTGCAGGCACAGATAAAAAACTTTTTAGCAGGCTAGTAGCTACCACTGTGAGGCAGATATCCTGCTAGGTCATGTACAAAGCATGTACCCCATAATATATTCTTTGCATGATCATGATGATAAATTTATGAACAGAGGGTATGCAGCAAAAGTAAAGCCAGCTCCACTGGTAGCCACTACGCCTGGGCTTTTGTGAATGCTGAGCAAGTATTTGTTAAGAATGAAGCCACCGGTCCAGATAATTTGATGGGGAGTGCTCGCCTCTATCGATACTGTATAGCTGGTAAACTGTCAATTACATGGTTTAAGGTTATGATGAAACTTCAGGCGAACAGAATTTTGATATTAAAGGCTCCAAATCTCTTTAAGAATCTCAACTACTGTAACCATCACACCAAACTGAATACATAGACCACCAGCAATGTAACTACAGGGTTCTTACACCCCACCCCCACCCATCCCCACCCACTTTTTCACACAAAAATCTCAGATCTCTGCTACTGTAGGACATCACACCATACTGAACACATAGGCTACCAGCAACGTAACTACAGGGTTTGTACACATTTTTCACCACAAACTTCAAGGACTTTTCAAGCACTAAAATTCAAAATTCCAACACCAATTATCATAGAAAATTATATAAAATAAGACATATCTGAGAGCAAATTTCATCAATTCATGTACTTCTTTGTACAACTTCTGCTATGTCAACTTCCCTCATACAACTGGGAAACAAAAGATGTGAAAGCAGTGGCAACGTAAAACAGTAAGATGATTTCAACGAGTACGCCGTCGAAGGTCTGGAAATAGTCAAGTTTCGTCAGATGTAGCTCTGAATTCTTCGGAACTGATGAAGTCCTGAAGAAGTCAGAGCTACTTAATTCTGACAAAAAGCTTGACTACTTCAAGACCTTCGACGACATACTCGTTGAAATCATCTTACATAGTATGGATTCCCATCGTGAAAGCCTTTCTTCTTTCAATGTAAAATGACCACTAGATGATCACTGACCATGTAGTTCTGAGCACTCTTAACTAATGAACATTACAAATGTTCACAATCATTACAATCAGTAGGAAACCAAGTAGCAAAGCAAGTCGAAGTAAACGAAGCATGTTTTGTTTGTCCAAAACATAATTATCCATAATTACCCCTTGATGACCATTGACGCCACATTCCTGACCATCACTGATAACTCATTACCCAGTCTCAATGTGTCCAAGTTTCACTGAAATTTGTTCAAGCATGTGTTAATGGGAGTCTGACTTTTTTTTATACTGCCTTGCAGTGTTACACATGGCCAATACATAGCCAAACACAATAATGTAAGATGTTAAGGAAAAAGCAGTCCCTCAAATTTGAATAAGTGTACCCCATCATCCTAATTCAGGAATGGCTCCTATCAATAATGTGAAAATATTTTTGTTACTTGTTTGTTAAATTCATGCCGAATTACTTCTGAGTCACCTTCAATATTCAGTGTTTTTATACAGAAACATTATGAAAGGTAATTATGAGCAAAACCGGTGCTGTGGCCGACTGGATAATGGCGGTAGCATTTGAAGCGATGAAGCTTAGCAACCAGGAGGTTCGGGGTTCGATCCCCAGCCGGGTCAAAGTAAGGTGGGGTTTTCATCCAAGAGTAATCTATGGTTTTCCCATCTGAACTGGCCTTTCAAAAGAAACCAAATTTGATCTAAATTGTTGAGTTGGTTGGCCACCCGATGTGAAGTTGTAATTCATATAAAGCCATAGGCTTCTCCCACTTCCGTGGTTGCTCAGCGAAAACAGCTGCCCTTCAAGGCCTGAATTATAAATAAGAGGAGATCTGCAAGATTTATCAAATTTTTGAAAATAAACTTGGGGCCACTGCTCTCTTCCTTTAATTAGACCAGCAACAAGTGTCATTTGTGTAAGACTTTCCATGCACGGTGTATTAAGAGAATAAATACAAGATCCACAAACAAACTGTTACAAAAATGTAGCAAGACTCCAGTAGGAATTTCAATGATCTACTAGATGGAGACATGTAGGTTAGGTTCTTATTGAAGTTAACACATATATTACATGGCAGGCAATGGCAGTTAGTGTCAAGCCTCTGTGAAGGAAATTGCCCCTTAGAGGGAATACTTTGAAGTGGTGCATGCAAATATATTTCAGATTGTTATTTGTGGGTTTTCTGCACATGTCAGGGTCATATTTGGGGGGTTCTTAATTAAACAATTGAGTTATTTTTGGATACTGTGATATTGCTTTTGAAGGCTCCTTGAATGCACAAGGTATGAAAACACCTGCAGCTACTTAATTATGCCATCATGCAGACCACCAGTTTGGGGACTAAAATTTGTCCCTTTGGGCAGTCATATATTCACAGATTCCAAAAGCAGCTATTACAGCTGCCAGTTGTAATATTAGCCTACTGGTTTACACATTTGTTCAAGTCCTTTTCAGTGAAAGGGTCTATGTTTTGATTAAGATTCTGAGGGTTACTTCACCAGGAAGAGTTTCACATTGCCATTGAATTTTCTAAGGTGGATGTATTAACATAGGCAGCAGGTGTGCATATGAACATTTATGTGATACTTAAGTTACAAAGGTAAGAGCAATGCATGCCAACTTGGCAGGCTATAGTGTTTATGTCTTACTTTAGTCTCTAGTTAGGTTTACAGACTTATTTGGGATTGATCAGACAAATTTTCCAAAAGGTTTACATTTCGATGAGCAGCAGTGCTGCAGTTGCTCAACTCTTCATGTAATAACTGTCCAGTTTTAAATTAATTTTGAGTACAATCATGGCCCATCTGTGGTGCAGACACAAACTAATGTTGGGCTGGCCAGCATGTAAATTGACTGTTGACCTAGCAATTAAATTTTCCAGCTATCCTATGTCAGGGATAAATTTTAGCTTGTTCATCCCCCTATATATAACACTGGCCGTATAAACTAAGACAGGATCAGAAACTAGTCTTATAGTACATAAATGCCACCAGTTTGTGCAGGGCAGTGGCATAACCAAAGGGGGAAGAGGCTGTCAAATGTCTTGCCCCCCACATATGAAAGTGGTGAGCAAAAACATAAAGACTGTTGAATGAAAATTACAACACCCATTTACAGTCTAAATGCTGCTATGTAGTGCAGATTTTGGTATACTTATAACATTGAAATTTTTCCAAATGCTAACATTGATTCTGTGAAAACAACATTAATGGAAAGAGAAAGAATCAATTATGATGGAATGTATAGGCTTTTGTTGACAAATGTGAAAGTTGCATCTATGCCTAGTAAACATAATTAAGTGCCTGAATACATTAATTTAAACTAAATTTAATATCTAGTATGAACAAAAATTTATCAATTAATTTTTTGTATGGCTTCCACTCACCACTTTTGGAGAGACTGACCTTTTGGAGGGGTAAATTTCTATTTATGTGGCTTCTAAAAAATAAAGAATATTTGCGAGGATGGCCACAATTCACAAGGTCTGGGAAGCCTGGAAGTGCCATTTCCTGCAATGTGAGATGCACTTTTGACAAATTAATGTGGCACTCCACTTATAAAGTGTCACAATCACTTGCCTTCCCCCCTCAGCATCTCCCTCCCCCCTTCAGGCTGTTTATTCAAGGTGGTGAGCATGCCCATCCAGATAAAGCTCACTTACTGCTCACTACCACACAATAAAACCACATTATGGAAAAAGTGAGACTCAAAAAAGAATGGAGGCTTCTAAAACACTAGGAAAAATGATGAAAATTGGCCAAAAATTACCATTTCTCTTTGTCCAATCA
This sequence comes from Holothuria leucospilota, assembly GCA_029531755.1. Lineage (NCBI taxonomy): Eukaryota > Metazoa > Echinodermata > Holothuroidea > Aspidochirotida > Holothuriidae > Holothuria > Holothuria leucospilota. The sequence continues at coordinate 26,185,829 of CM055965.1, forward strand.
TATAGAAATATAAGAAACACCCTGCATTGCCATCCCAATGTGGCACCTTTACTGCAAATTTCAAGAAAACCCACCAGCAATTGCAGAAGATGAAAGATTTTGAACAGAGAGACAAACATTTTCTCCCCCGACAGTACCACATAAGCTCTACCCACACTTCGTGGGTTAAGCTAATAATATGATGAATTTCAACCAAAAATTCAACCACTTTCAAGGCCTTGAAAATAGTCATGTCACATTCAAGTACTTTCCAGGTTTTCAAGCACCCATGTGAACCTTGTAACTAGCAGATGTTACTACCTGTAAAAAATTTTTATAACAAGAAGAGGCACCATGTCTGTAATTGTATGAGTAGGCCTAAGCTTAATTTCTTCTTTGAACAAGCAGAGCTGGAGCATACTGTATGTACAACACAATCTGTACTGACCTTGTGCATACCAAAAACAGTGTAGCAAATGTCACATTCTTTGAAGTACTTTCGGGCACGGTGTAAGTTGCCATCAGCTTGCTTCACAGCTTCTATGCATTCAGCAAGTTCAAATTCCTCTTCTCTCAGAATAAACACAGCATCCACAGCAACCTTAGATATGCCATGTTCTGCCATCAGTTTCTGGGTAATTTTCTGACAAATTAAAATATGTTAAGTTAACCACTAAATGATGGAAAATACAATAAAAGAACCAAATCACATTGTGGTCTCCAGGATTCATTACATAAAATACTCCCTTACAGGAAATTTCATGGGGGTTAGAAACCCATGGGTGGGAGGGGGGATATCATCTTCCCAATGTAAAACATCCATAAAATGAGAGGTACTTTTGCACAGAACGAATCAACATTTACAGTTAAATTTGTTTACTTTTGGATCAATGCAACACGAATGTGCACTCAAATGAGAAAATCTCCACAGGTAACTGGACACTCATATCGTGTACAAGTCCGTTAGGGAAATGTTGCATGCCTCCCCGGGCTTTGATAAGAAAGCCCGGGTGATCCACCGTGCTTCCTTTCAAGCGTGCTTATTGATTTGCTTGCTCAGCCGGCCACTTGGCTGCTCAAATTTCTATGCTTAACGCTATTAATAGCATGCAATACCAATTTAACAATGACTGCAGTCAGATCTGGTGCTAGTGGTCGCCGTGTCCTTCTACACTGAAGAAGTCAAGCGAATAATCGGCTAATTGGCCATGCCCAAGATTGTTGATCACAGAGATTATGTTCGGTGATTGACATGGAGAGGTTTGTCTTCAGACTTTAACCGAGATGTTCACCTTATGTACTGCATGACCTGTTGCATGCTACTGAATCAATGTCTTTCTCCCCTTCAGAAGTATGTGTTCACAAAGTGGGAACAGGGACAACTTATGCTCCCCCAATCTTGCTTTTGAACTTCACCATTTGGTTATAGACCTCAATAAAACCTGGAAATGTTTGCCCTCAGTGAAACATATACCATGTAGGCCTACATTAGTACAGCTTTTAAACTCAGGCGATACCTAAGTAGGGATATATAGTGTGTAAATGCATTGTGTACTGTTGCATGAAACTGTAATACTTTTAAAACACAAAACACATGTAAGTGTACACCTTGTGTTTAGGTGTAAGTGATATACAGTAGGATGGTGTGAACTGCAATGACATATTGCGGGCTTCAGAGTATTTCCGTATTGCCGACCGTTCAATGAGTGACTTGGGCTTTGATTACAATCCAAACTGAGAAGAAATAAAACAGTCATGGGGCAGCAATATCTTTCCTCTTATTTTTATTCCTAGTAGTGCTGCCACACACGGTTTGCAAATCAGTTAAAGTGATGGGCAAAAGATTCATTGATTATTCTAGCAGTCTACATTAAGACCAAGGGACTTGAATGAAAAATGTTTTCAGGAATATTATCGTGATTATTGAATTATCGCAATAATTTTTGGTTTTATTGTCGCGATGGCAGAAATTCAAATATCACCCAACCCTACCTGTCAATGTAGTGTTATGTTTTACAACACGAAAATTCAGGCCAGTTTTGTAGACTAATTTGCTTATAAAGTGCCACCATTTTGCATGTAGACACTTCTATAATTCAACAAATTTCAAAAAGTGGAGGCCTCCCCTTATAACCTTCCCCAGACCAGTGGTCCCAAAAGGGACATGGGTGGACCCCCTTTATGCCTCTTGGGACTTGGGAAGCTATGCCTAGACAGCTGGCTTGCATATGTGCATGCACAAGCTTATGCTTGCAGTGAGGACTGTTGTTCACAAGTGTAATTATTCCACTGCATAGATTGTATTTCCATAAAACCACGAAAATCCGACCTACGAAGCTGAAATTCATGTTCACCAAACAACAAAAAACAACAAAAAACTTGCCAAAATTTTCATTTTGCAAAATTCTTGTCAGACATTATTTACTAGACCCATTAAACATTCTCAAGCCTTACCATCCATTATGATACTTGGACTTAACAATTTGACCTCTGGCATCCTCCAATGACCTTTCACTTCCACCTAACACTGAGAATTATTAACGTAATGAGGAGCATCTGAATGGAAAGTATGAGATCCCTCAAAGCTTATTTTTCTTGAGTTATCATTGTTTATAAGGTTTGCTTGCAATTTGACCTCTGGTGACCTCACATGACCTTTAACTCTACCAAAATAAGTACTTCTTATATAAAACCTTTAAAACTTAATGTGGAAAATGTACATGCTAAGAGAGGGATCTCTCAAAGTTTCCCTTTAAAAAGTATTTTTACAAGGTTTTCACAATTCCACTTAATCTGATGACCTAAATTGACCTTTTTATTGCTCCCACCATCAATTCAATGTAGGACATCTGCATACTAAGTATGAGATTCCTGAAATTTAACCCGATCTTGATAACATATCCTCTTTATAAGTTTTTTTTACTATTTCACCTCACATGACCTGTGCTGCTAAATACTTTGAAATTTAAACAATAAATTCTGCATCATGCTCTTCAAACTGAGTAATGGTTACCCAGTATTGGTCTAGAGCAGTGGTTCTGAAACTTTTTGAGGGTGGGGGCCAAATGGTGAGACTGGAAAGAGGTCGAGGGCCACAAAGGGTATCTCAGGCTTTAAGAGAGGACAACAATTGGAAAGAGCAAAATCCATACTTAAAAGGTCCCGAAGCTAGCTGTTTCTACGGCCAACAGGGATAGAGTTACAAAGGTTTCATAGGAAGTGCTTCCTCAAGCTGTTAAGAGGGCAGTTTGCACTTTAACAGTGTCCAACAGGAGTAAACCGACCTCAGACCACCATGGTTGGGGCTGAGGTCAGAAAATTTTGCTTTCGAGGCGTTCTAAATTGCAGGAAATCGCGCTCTTCACCACAAATTTGCCTCTTCAAACAGGGGTGGCGTCTGGTCGAGGCCAAGCTACCCGGCGGAGCGGCAGAGTTCCGAAAGGATGGCAAATGCAAAAATTTGATGCACGAAATGCGCCAAAAATTTTGGGGTTGCTATTGAAGAGAATATGAAATGGTAGTACTGTAGTCTTTATTGGGCAATATGCCCTACTCAGGATAAAATCAAGAAGTTTGTTGCTGCAGCTGGACATCTTCGGAGAATTACATACTTTATCGTACCGATCAAGGCTCCCCAACAAAAATGAAGTTTCCCCGACAATAGGGTTCATAGCCCCCTGCAACTCCCTCATCTGGCGTCACCCATCTACAATTCTGTGTCTGGCATGCGTCGGTCACAAGTATGGTCATTTTGATGTTTATTATCAAGCGTGGGTTTGCATACCTGCCAACCTTTCAATTTCCAAAAGTGGGACAAACTGTCGCGATGTAATAGAAGTGCGTGCGAAGCACGCACATCGAGCACGAAGCGCGAGACAAAAACGGGTGGGGTCCAGGGGCAATGCCCCAGTGGGGGTCCAGGGAGAGAAGCCCCCAGAAGCTCCTGGGTTTTAGTAGTTTCAGATATGTTAGGAAGACTTTTTGAATGCTAAATTTATAAGTTTTAATGCTTACAATAACATTGAGTTTGTATTCCTGAAGCAAGCACAAGGGTTTTCATTAGGGTTGGAAATTCAAGAGACCAAGAACTGCAGGCCTTAATTTTTTTCAAGAGCCCCAAGAAAATCTCAATCCCATTTGTTTTATTATGAGAACAAAAAGAATTACTGCAAAATGTTAGAAATTCCTGAACACCTGGCCTTTATATTGGCTTTCACCAAAGTTATATCACAACAATAAACACACAAAACTTTCCCAACATCAGTGGAAGACAATGCATTTTTTTTTTTGTTTTTCCATGAAATGACCCCAACATGACCCACTAGATGACCAATGATCTAAACTTTCTTGAACAACCTTTACGGGGCTATTACCAAAAAAATATCACAAGATCGAATACCCCAAACTATTACTACATTTGTAGAAGCCAATGCATTTTTTCTTTTTCTATAATATGACCACTAGATGACCATTGACCCAAAATTTATGAATACCCTTTTTGAGGATACTACCAAAGTTATATCACATCAATAAACACCCAAAGATATCCCTACATCATAAGGAGGTATAAGACCTCTTTTGCTTTTCCATAAAATAAACCCCAGATGACCCCTAGTCTAGATGACCTTTGACTCCAAATCCCTGACCATCACTGATAACCAACGATCTAGCCATCAATGTGTGTAAGTTTCATCAGAATTTGTCCAAGCATGTGCTCATGGGGATTATCTAAAGTTTTGAGCACTTTCTCGTAACAGTGTTATATATGGGCAACATATCCTAAACTTTTAAAATAATGCACGAAAATAAGGTAATTAATGATGCCATCTTATCAATAAATATGACTTTTCATGCAAGACTCAATGTTAGAGAACTAATAAAACTTTCTAAACACTTTGCAACAAGGGCTATTGAAAAATGTTTATAGCCCCGTGGCTATAGATCAGGCCTTCACTGCTGTAGCAGATTAACTGCAGAGACATGTGTAGGTTAGGTTCTTGGTGTACATACATTACACAAAGGCAAAGGCATAAGTGTCAATCCTCCGTAAAGGAAGTTGCCTTGTAAGAAAAAGTATTTCAAGTGAAGCTTGCGAATATGTTTTGAATAGTTGTCTGAAGGCTTTTTGCACATGCCAGTTTCATGTTTACGGGTTTTTTGGCCAATAGCTGGTTCATTCTAGATACTTTCGGCGATGATCTTGTTTGATTGAAACAATGTGTATAGTACACACTATAGCCTATGGTGAGAGCTGTAGCCAGTAGCTTGCCTGTGCTAGCTTACCAAGATTTCGGGACTAAAATCTCATCCCGTTGGAAATCGATATCTTGCGTATGTATTCACAGGTTGCAAAAGATCTCCCTGCTAGTACATGGCTTTCTACAAAAATTATCAAGCTGGCCATTAATTGATATGAATTATGTCTGGATCAAGATTCGAACGGCTTCACTTAGCCACCGAAAGTTTTCAATGTACAGTATGTAAATATATGCATGCAGGCTGTAGATATATAGAGCCGTAGATTGACTCTTTGACACAATTTCAAGCAGTGATACTCGAACGGAATATGGCTTCGCGAAAGTCTTGTAGGCTTAGGAAAATCATGCCGGAGATAATATGAAAGTTTTTACAACTAACGAAGAAGCTGATCTTGTATCATGTTGAAAAATATCTCTGCTGAGTGAAGTAAGAGCCCCGTACGGTGGCACGCATGGTGGCTATCGCCACACGTGGTTGGTACTTTTTGCAGCAATATTGCAATGAACTGAAAACATATACATCCGGGCACGTTTTAGATTGACCAATCTCAACCACTCCCGACTTTCGCGAGTTGCAACTTTTTCGCGGTGACCACGGCGATAAAGCCCAGCCCTGCAAGCGTTTCATGTACTGCTAAAGTACGTATGTGCAGAAAGCGGGCCTTCACTTCTGATCTGCCGTTTTGTACGAAGTAAGGCCATTGCGAAAGTACTAACGGCATTGGCTAATTATCATTATAATGGAAGTCGGGAAAACTGTCGCAAGCTATATTTGTGTTCCCTTTTGAAGTTTTTTCGAATATTAGGCCCACTTGGCCTCTCTTTTTTTATTTCTTCTGGAGTATTATGCTGTCAGCATGAAAACTGGAAAAATCGGGACGTCCCACTTTTCATACATTTTTGAGATCGGAAATGGGGATTGTCCCGCCAAAATCGGGACGGCTGGCAGGTCTGGGTTTGTGGTATAGGAGAAACATCTGGCATTCTAAACTTAGCAGGTTGCCGACGAAGCCGCCCCCAGGCTTTGAAACAGATGAACTCACAAAAGTTCTGCACTTGACCTTCGTTAGTGGCCTGTATATGTGAGGAAGCTCTTGATCAGTTATTCTAAAACGTGGTCAGATAGAGAAGGGGGCTGCTGAGTTCGAGGGCCGCAAAGTAAAAAAAAAACTTTCAGATTGAATGATTATATTTCATCTTACAGAGCTATTCAAAGAGCGAGACCATGTATTATAAATGTTGCAAGCTAGGACATTGTTAATACTAAAATATAAATTGCAGAAATTTTAATATCAGTCACCAATCAACAAACGCTCAACATGATACATTTCTCAATTATACAGTTAACTCACGTCGCAACGTCGTAATTAAATTTTCGGGATATACATTTGCCAAAAGCTTTGTCACTACAAACAGGCCTACAAACACTCTGCAATACACCACTACATGAATACATGCCACCGTGTACGTAAAATGGTTGTCAACAACAAGGGGCACGAAACTGATCTTGGCTAGATAGCCTATGACTGAACTATAAATATACCACACAGTCTGTTACGTATAGCCTGACAACCTAGCACTGCCATCAGAAGAGCAAATTTGGAGTGACTTTATATTACATAATTTTAAGTCCTACTTAGCTACGTTTTGTTCATATAGAATATGAATTTTCTTAAAACCTAAAATCAATTCAGGGGCTGCACCGACAGGGTCTGGGAGCCGCATGCGGACCAAAGGGCCGCGTTAGAGAACCACTGGTCTAGAGCTACTTACATTTCCATATTGTCATCAAGCTTTGCTGAGGTAGTACAAGACCAAATACTCTACACCACTTCCATCTACCACCCAAGATGCAACTGCACTAAAAGGACTTTTTGTCAAGTTACACTGAAATCTACACACATCTTACCAGAATAAAGGATGCCCTTTATTGGACCATCTTTTAACCAGAAAGCCTAAGGGCTTAGTGATTCCTTGCCGAATGGGGATGCTTTGTTGTAATGAGGTTTATCCCTCAAATTTATCTTCCTTGACTACATCATTTTACAATATTTTAACAATTTCACCTCTGCTGACCTCACATGAACTTTGAACTTCACCAAATATAACAAAAAAGAAAAACGAAAGTGTCTTGAAAGGGATTCAACTCCAATGGATCTTGGATCTTGAAAATTCTTGGGAAATTTTGTTTTTTGACCTCTGGTGACCCCTGATGACTATCTTGGGAATTCTTGGGAAATTTTGCTTTTTGACCCTTGGTGACCTCAGATTACAATCTTGGGAATTCTTGGGAAATTTGCTTTTTGACCTCTGATAACCCCAGATAACGATCTTGGGAATTCTTGGGAAATTTTGCTTTCTGACCTCTGGTGACCCAAGAGGACAATCTTGGGAATACTTGGGATATTTTGCTTTTTGACCTCTGATGACCCCATATGATGATCTTGGGAATTCTTGGGAAACTTGCTTTTTAACCTATAATGACCCCGGATGACAATCTTGAGAATTCTTGGGAAATTTTGTTTTTTGACCTCTGGTAACCCAAGATGACCTTGACCTCCACCAAAATTGATAGGGTTTTCCTCTCAACATGGCAAATTTATATACCAAATATGAAAAGTGGCTGTCATTGCTATCTTGAGATATCATGATTACAAGCCATTTACAAGGTTTCTGTAGTTCAACCTCTGGTGACCTCAGATGACCTTTGACCTCTACCAAAAACAATAGCGTTCTTCCTCTCAACATGACAAATCTATATCCGCCATTCCTATCTTAACATATCCCAATTTCAAGGTTTTTGGTCTTTGGCCTCTGGTGACCTCAAATGACCTTTGACCTCCACCAAAAACAATAGGGTCCTTTCTCTCAATATGACATATCTATATACCAAATATGAAAAGTGTTGGTCACTCCTATCTTGAGATATAGTGATTACGAGCTTTTCGGCCTTTTACCTTTGGTGACCTCAAATGACCTCTGACCTTCACCAAAAATAATAGGGTTCTTCCTCTCAACATGATGAATCTATATACCAAATATGAAAAGTGTCGGTCATTCCTATCTTGAGATAGCGTAATTACTAGCCTTTTCGGCTTTTAACCTGCAGTGGCCTCAAATGAACTTTGACCTCCACCAAAAACAATAGGGGTCTTCCTCTCAACATGAAAAATCTGTATACAAAATATGAAAAAGTGTCAGTCATTGCTAACTTGAGATATCGTGTTTACAAGCCATTTACAAGGTTTTCGCAGTTTAACCTCTGGTGACCTCAGATGACCTTTGACCTCTTGACATGCAAAATCTGTATAACAAATATGAAAAGTGTCGGCCTTTGCTACCTTGAGATATCATGTTTACGAGGTTTTCATTGTTTAACCTCTGGTGACCTCAGATGACCTTTTACCTCTACTAAAAACGATAGGCTTCTTCCTCTTGACATGACAAATCTGTATACCAAATATGAAAAGTGTCGGCCTTTGCTAACTTGAGATATTGTGTTTACGAGGTTTTTTGCAGTTTAACCTCTGGTGACCTCTGATGACCTTTGACCTCCACCAAAAACAATAGGGTTCTTCCTCTCAACATGACAAATCTATATACCACATATGAAAAGTGTCGGTCATTGTTACCTTGAGATATCGTGTTTACAAGCCGTTTACGAGGTTTTCGCAGATTAACCTCTGGTGACCTCAGATGACCTTTGACCTCTACCAAAAACAATAGGCTTCTTCCTCTTGACATGGCAAATCTGTATACCAAATAGGAAAAGTGACAGTCATTGCTAATTTGAGATATCATGTTTACAGAGTTTTCGGTATTTGACCTCTGGTGACCTCAAATGACATTTGACCGCCACCAAAAACAATAGAGTTCTTTCTCTCAACATGACAAATCTATATACCAAATATGAAAAATGTCGGTCATTGCTATCTTGAGATATTGTCTTTACAAGCTTGGCGTCACATACACACACACCCATACGCACATTCATTGCCTTACAGGGTAGTAGGCAAGGACCCGGTAAGGAATTCACGGGATTTCCCCATTAGCCTGGCTGACCTCCAACTAACCCAGCAGACGTACGTGTCTGGAGGGCGGGCTGCTTGCCAAGGCAGGGATGTACAGCCGCGCGAGACTTCTCATTGCAGTGGCCGAATTTTCGGGCAGCTACACCAGTTACGAGCCGCGCGTGAGCTAGGAAAGACGTGCAAGAGCTGAGGTCTCACCGGCTGCCTATGTACCCGCTAAGGTGTCTGTGAGTGCACCCATGCCCATATCATGGCTTACACAGGTTTGGCTCACCCATACATACACACTCACACACACACACACACGACATCACCATCGCATAGATTCCTTGCCTGCCTACGGCAAGGAATCAATAAACCATGCTGCAGTACACATTAGTTAGGTCAGAGTGCAAATTTGATTATCTGGTGTGGTTTGTGTTGTACTTTTTAAAGTATAATAGACTTTACATCAGCCAAATATTACTTGAACATCTGAAAACATTTGTTTCCTCCTTGAAACGTACTTTGAAACTCCTTTTAATAAATTTTGTCTTTTATGTACACTAAATTGACTATCAGATCAATACAAAGTCATTAATCAAAATGATGATATTACAATATCATGTCACCTCTTTCTTTTTCCTTTCAGGCAAGCAGCTCCTCTCAATTTCCTCAATGGTTTCAGCTGTAAGTGTAGCAGTTGCTTGTTTTGTCCACCCTTGAGATGTTCGCACATCATTTTGTGAGTTCTGTCTATCTAAGAAGCACTTTGCTTTGTGTAAGTTGAAGCCATTCTGCATCAATGCAAGTACAACTATAATTTTCTCTGAATTCTGGTAAGTTGCATGTAACTCTTCAACCTTGGGGGGGAAAAGTAAATAAAATTGAAGAGGCATGTTAGTAGGTTGGAAAAGGTCTGAAAATTAATCATGCTCACAGAGTCAGGCATAACTACAACAGGGTGGGGGGGGGGGGAGGTCGGGAAGGCAATGAAAGGGCCCCTGCAATATACCAAACTAAGGTAAAATACTACACTGTATTCATGTGACTTCCATCATATAAGGGCTACCCCAGGCCAACCCAGTAGAACCTTCAACACACATTATGTGGTAATACTTTATATTGCTGTGTGTGGTGCACTTTTTCATTTTTCTTCTTTTTTTTCACTGTTTTGGGGGTTACAAAATATGTGGTAAGTTTAATCACTTAGCAAAAAAATTAGTATGTACTCTTGTAAAAAAAGTCTTGGGAAACTAAATTTATGCATAAAAGCAGAAGGGTGGTCATTTTTGTATAAAAAAAATCTTTTACTGTCACTAAGAGGTTTTGTAATATTAAACAAATTTTCAAAGATGACTTATAATTCATAATGAAATGAAAATCACAATCTTTAACATACACATGCATATCTCTGAAGGCCTTAAAGGCAGTAGGCAGTCACCCCAAACAGAGTGAGTGTATCCTGTCACTCTAGTTCATGATTGGACTATTTTGATCATGTGACAATATTTTCGTGAGTGAATTGTGGAATTAAGGAGAATTTTGCCTTTCTTTACCTATTGTTTGTAATAGTTATGTTCAAAACGTCTTCAGAAGTGCTTTTAATGCAATAAGAGGAGATTTGCAAGAGTTTGCTGATTTTTCAAAGAAAATTTTGGGGCCACTGCCTATTGCCTTTAAATGTCTTTGAACTAAATATAATGCATCCATATACCAAGTAAAAAAAGTATTAATGCAACCTATCTTGAGATACCACATTTTAACTGGCTTTTGAGTATTAAACCTCTGATGACCGCAGATGACCTTTGACATCCACCAAAACATACAGGATACTTCCTACTACATCCATCTTCTCCTACATCATCATCCAATTTGGAAACCCAGTCATGCTTTTTATCATGAGATTTCCTGTTTTGTATGGTTACAGCAGTTAGGTGACCTCCATTCTATCACCTTGCACTACCACTAACATTAAAAGGTTTCTTCTACTTTATGTAATGATGTAGATGATAAGCAGACAAGTAATCATGCTTCTACATTAAGATATCAAGTTTACAAGGTTTCCACTATTTCAATCTTCATCAAAGGAAATGGAGTTAGTCTTAAATATGCAATATCCACACCCCAAGTGTGAGACCTGTCAAAAGTACCATTCTTTAGATACCATGTGTGCTAGCATAAAGTTGCACAAATGACTGGCTTACATACAATACATACACAAGTTTAAACACATACATGTATAACCCCACTCTTTCCAAAATGTGTTTGTTTCTCATCACACTGCAACCTTGATTCAGTCACTTGTTTTATACATGCAGAAACAAAATTTGATCTGTACAATCTAAGCATCCTTATACATCAGGGCATCTCACTGGGCCTACTATAAGCCCTGCTTTGGCCTTTGACTTGTTAAATAATGTGCGATACAAAGTTGACCTGGATTCTCATACAGATCCTCTGCTTAATATCCAAGAGTGAACATAACTGGCTATTCTACATGCCAAATCTATAGGCATATGAGCTGATAGGAAAGGGGGCGGAGGTACGTGGGCAAAATTACGAATTTCTGCAGAGTTTTAAGAGATATCAGGCAGTTTCATTCCTCAGGTGATACAAACTTTTCTCAGGCATAAATAGCTCAGCTCCACCAGGGAAAGTATCCTGTATGCCTATCACCAATCTTACATATCATGGTAATCTGCAAATGTTACCTGAACTCACTGCATACTAACACTATTCCAATGGAACAAAAGCCAAAAAAAGAAACATCTTTGACAAATTACCTTCATATAAAGAAGTTTCAAACATTCAGTTGCTGTAATCTTTCTGTCACAACCATTCCTGAGCCAGGTTTCATGTATCTCTCTTTGTGAAACTATGTCTGGACTGAGAAATCAAGAGAACAAAAATGGTGCAAGATGGAAAAGTGAATCATATAGTGACAAAACTATCATGCATCAGGAGACTCAGACCTACAGTCAAAAAATGGAACGTCTACACTGACAAAAGTAAACCTTTGGTCAAGATTAGTCTGGTCAACATTATTCTTGTTGAGAGAATTAGTCAAGGCCAAGTTTACACAATCCAGTCAAGCGTAAAGACATTCAGATGATCTGGATTGATGGTTGATTGTGCAAGATGAACCAAACAGAACCAGAGAATAAAAGACTCATAGGAGACTATGGAACTGACTTTTGTGTTATTTCTGGCTGGAGCCTGCACTCACTACTTGATCCAGTTCCTAAAGTCTGCCTGAGCAATTACCACCCGGGACATACATGGTTGGCTTGAGAGGAAATCTGCGCTCTTCTACATTTATATTACATTGAAGCAAGAGTCACAAAAATGTCACTTTGAATGACTGCTATCAAAAAAGCAGAACTGTAGCCATTCTTGAATGTTATAAAATTATTTGTTATTGATGATCAGTACCAATCTGTGCCATGTATCCATTGCTCCATGCTACAGTAGGTATGGGTGAGGCGGGTAAATTTCACAAAGACTGAGAGTAGACCCGCCATATAATCAGGCAAATTTGGGAGTGGACCCCTACAACAAGCTCAGTGCAATGAGTATGTTTGGTTTATGCTTTACAGGATCAGTAATATGACTTGCCTAATTGTACTTTACAACCCCTTTGTACCAGCCTTCATAGGGTCATCCAGCTGTATATACACTGTAAATGTTACACACAATACAAATCAGTCTGCACTCCAGTTCTGTATAATATCAGCACTGAATAAGAACTATAGCTCCTAATATATTCTAACCCCTTCACTCAACAAGACAGAACATTTTAATCCACTATACGTATATAACTCTGCAGATGCCTCACTTGTTCCCCAAGGAAACCTAGGAGCTTGAAAGCATTTCCTTTCTTGAAAGCCAGTTCTGAACCTTACAGAAGAATGAAACTTATTGCCAAGAGATTTTGCTGTGAGATACCTTGTAAGTCACATACATACTAGACAACCTTTCTTCTATTACTGAAAAAACCTCTGCGCCTCTGATGGAGGTAAATTCTGCCTGTACTAACAAATTTGACATTAAATCCACCTGTATAAAATAGCATAAAATGTGACTAACACTGAGCTCCACCTTTATATCAAGCAGGTTCTTTCCTTTAAGAAAGGGTTTGAACAAACATTTATTTTTAATATTGGAGAATGTCAAACTTAATATAAAAACATAATAAAGAAATTTTCATTAACTTCCCATGTGTAATACTTGAGATAGTTGCAAATGGAAGTTACTAAATTCGTAGCCCAAGCCAAGCTTGCATGAGCAAGCAGGAGTGATGACATGTCATATCTTCTCACACTGATCAGTCTGGGAGATTCTCCCATTTGGGAGAAAACCAAATTTCTCCCAAATGGGGGAAAACTTATGCAAGACATTGTATAGGCATGCCAGCCTAACAAAAACAAGGTTAAGCAAGAATGAAAACCACTCAAAAACTCAAAAATGGCGTGGTGAACCACCGATTAGGACGTGGCTTTTCTGTAGCTATGTCAAAAAACCTTCTGAATATGCATTTAATTCCATTACATTAGACCGACAATTTTTGCAAGGGGTTCCAAAACCCATTCGCTATTAATAATGTACACAAAAAATGCGTGGGATTGTTGGCAAAATAGACAAAATGGGGCCGCCCATGACCAATTTTTCTCCTGATGGAGAGAAAAGTAGATTCTCCCGAATGGGGGAATCTCCCGAACTGCTGATGGGCACTGCTTTGTTTTCTTTATTTTTCCATCTACTGTTTTCACCTGAATATAAGCTGAAACACTTTACTTGACCATAGAAACCTTTGGGAGAAATAACTACCATAAGGAGCAAAATTCTAATGCTGAACCAGGGAAATAGTTGTAGTAGTTTACTAAAAACACTCGCAAGCACTTACTTTTGACTTGTCAACATTACATTGTACTTCTGACTGAATTCTTGTATGATGTAAGATGTAATGCCATGTAACTCTATGGGACTCATGGTAGGCTCACCCTCATTCTCCAAGATATCCAAGGCTGTCCTGACATCTTCAAGAGTGTATCCATCACGTTGTGCTTCCTGTTAAAATGTTTCATACAACTTCAAGATGGCTAGAGGAAGTCAAGCTCCTTAGAAGTCTTGGAATCTGCTTTTCACTAAATAACTGGTTTTCATCACTATTTGTCTCATCAAGATACAACTGTCCACACAGTTCTAAATTCATAGCATCATTGCTCAGAATTTACTTACAAATTTTGGAGAATGTACTGACAACATGCAAACATATATGAGGATGGTAAAAAGAGAACAGAAAGCCATCCTTTCCCTCGAATCTAGTGTGTAACAAGTCAGACTTCCACTATAATTTAAGACTATCTTCCCTTAACTAAGTGAAGTTCTGCAATGTAATAAGGATCTGTTTCACCTACAGGCAATGGCTGCGAAACATAAATTACTTCTATCCAAATCACCTACTGATGCCACCAGTCTCACTGACCAGAACTCTACCAAGAACACTATGAGACCTTCATCATTTCAGGCCCGATAATGGTTGCAGTATATCCACAAATCTGTCTGGATATTTAATTTTTTAATCCAATTATACCTCCATGAATAGTGATAATCCCTCATTGACTGTGACTGTAAATGATTTCAATGAATTGGTCTGCATACATATTAGATGATGTTCATCCAGTTTTGTTATCATGCACTCTCTGGAACATGTCTGTTCTTCTTCTTTTAATATTGGAAGGAAAAGTCAGATTTCTTTCAATGATACTAATATAGTAAAATCCTGTTTATTTGAAACCCCCATCTAACTGAACTGGCTTTACAATTTTGCCAGACTAGTACTCAACACAGATATGTTAGTATCTCCTCAGCTTTCAATGAATTTAAATGTAAAAACTGTACAGAAATTACTTTCAGCAAAAGTATACTGAGCTTTCTACTCGTATAAAGCCACAGTAAGATGTCATGCTGTCTAAAATAGCAGTCATCAGGGCAGAAAAAATAATCTTGGACTCTCCATAGATTTGGTAGAAAAATCCCACGAGCCTATTTTGACCTTCTTGCTGGGAGGTACAAGTCACTATAGGCTAGATACCCCACACGTACTTCACTTTAGGATAGCGTAAGGGGCAGGGTTCACAAGATAGAAGGTTCACTAGACCAATGATCCTAACCGTCTAAATTTAATCCTAACCCTATCCATAATCCTCATCCAAACCCTAATCCTACCCAAAGATAATCCTAAGCCTTACCCTAAACCTATTCTGTATCTAATCCGAATCCTAACCCTACTTCTAACTCCAAGTAGATTTTCTTCCAAAGGAATCTTTGGTCTGGCGAACCTTTGATCTAGTGAACCTTCGGTCTAGTGGGCATCCCCCAGCGTAAGTCCTGGTTTCAGTACCTTGGAAAAGGAAGTATCATAGTGAGTTTTGTACCCACATACTACGAAAGCAGAACTTACAAAAATCATGTTAATGGCTATCTGAGAGTATTGCACACTTGTGTCTCCAATTTTTTGGGAAATTTATGCCAAAGTAACACTCTGGGAAAAAAATATTCAGGATACCTCTCAAGATCGCTACAGGTTCCATTCAACACATTTACACTTAATAGTGTGTAAAGCAGTGGCCATTCAGGCAACCCGAGACTCAAATTTCGGGAATAAAATCTTGGGGTTTAGAAGTCTACAGATTTGTTTGTCATGTCATTGGCTATAAAAATAATAAGAAAATATTTTTCAATTATTTTCTGTGATTTTGCTTACTGTATCACAATTATCAGGAAAAAATTTCAGCACACTTTCTTGGGGACCCTGTTTTTAGCACTTACAGCCAAAATTTGAAACCCTTTTTATCCAAATTTTTGGTTATCCGAATCACCTTGGGTCCCGACTTATTCGAATAAATAGGGTTTACTGTACGCAGTCTTTAAATATTCTATACATACCTTACAAAACACACTTAGCCGGTAGCTCAGGTTTCTCACTTTTCTGTCATATTCCTCTTGGGATTTCATTGATGTGTTTTTTGAGAGTCCTAACTTCATCTGTGAATAACAATGCAAGTAAAATGCATCTTTTACACAAATTTGGGGTGATGATGCCAATTTCTCACAACTTGTGACCAAACCAGTGTACAATTTCAAAGTTTTCTTTAGACTTTGCTGACTAGATCATCACAAATAACCACACAGCTGACAGTCATGTTAACTTAAACAGATTTATGAGTTGACTGTCTACAAGTGTAGGCCTAAATTCATGGGCAGTGATCCCAGGGGGGACAGGTGGGATATGTCCCCCCAATATTTTGGAAATCACCCATTGACTTTGATTGTTTACACAGTGAATAATTTGAAAATGAGCTCATTCCTCCCCCCACCCCCACCCATATTGAGAACAAATCGCCGCTGTTGCCTATTATTCATCCCACTATACAAATTTCCAAAGCCCTGACTGGTATTTCAAGTTGTCTGCATAGTTTACTTAAAACCCATCACATGTCACAATAATTTAAGGAGGTTCTTCAGATATAACAAACAGCTACTTAATGACTTCATTTGTTCTCGATATAGTTGGAAGTTGGTAAGGAAAGGTGACATTCAACAAGTCTAAGTTACATATAACAATATTTCATGCTTACTTAATTGTTGATATGTTTTTGTTTCTTTTTTATTTCATTTTGTTCCGCTTTTTATCTCCGCAAAAGGTACCACCTATGTGTGACTATCAGATTGCAAAACTCTTCTCCTTAAACATATGTATCTTGAAGTTACATATTGTAAGCGATTAGCGGTATCACTAAAGCACATGAAAATAAATCTTAAAGCAAAACAGAAAACAGGTTTAATGGCAAACATCATAATAAATTTGTCAAAAGGCAGTGTTTTTTGAAGATAAAAGCAACCTAGAATATGAAACATAAGTTCGCAACCAAGAAAAATTTGAAAATGCTTAAAATTCCTTAACTATATCTTTCTTCATAGGCTTACGGGAAGACATGTCACAGGAGGGGTGGAGGGTGTTTGCCCTGAAAATTCTGCAAATTACCCTGATTTCCAACAGTATGCACTGTGCAACTAATAACCATTTTGCCCTGTTGGCAAACGCCGCTGCCCGCCGCACTGCCCACTGCACTGCCTCCTTGCCCTGAAAATACAAGTGTCAGTGCCCTGAAATAAGCATTTTCCCTGCTCTGGGAAGGCTGCAGCCCCCCCAGACCTTCCGCCTCGTACGCCTATGTCTTTCTTGCCCAGTGTGATGCCTTTGCACTATACTTCATCAACATTTTTTTCATTCAAGTAAACTTTACCAAATCATTTATTACATCCTAGGACTTGTTTTTCCCCTCATCCATGAGATGTAGATAGTAATTTCTTAAAAACTCACATAGAGAGGTTTTCACAACAGAAATCCATACAATAAATGAAACTTAAAGAGTGGGCTGCTGAATTATTTGAAAGGAGTCACACTTTTGTCAAAATTCATTTGACAAAATACTTGTTAAATTCCACAGTTCATGGGCACTGCTTCCTTCTGTGTAAGACTTAATTTTCTCCAGGGCATAAACGTCCAAATTATTTATTCATCTAAACAAAAAAGCCTTTTTTATGTAGCACAAATACAACTTTGCCGTTACTGTCGTCAAATCCTTACGACCGAAAACTTGTTAAAACATGGAGTTGCAATTACATGGTTGCTTCTTTGCTTGGCTTTTATAAGAAATGAAGTTTTGGCTTTTGCACCAGAAATGACAAGATCCTACAAGATGAATATTTCAAAATATGATTTGAAATAATATTACTTCTGTAGTTCTGGAGCAGTACACAATATCACAAATCTGTAAAGAAAGGAAAGCTGATGAGCTTTCCTTTCTTTACAAATTTGTTCTTACTAGCAACTGCGAAGATCACAAAATGTTGCTTACCATTGTAACAAAAACGCTTTAGCAATCTCCTTATTCACAGTATCTGACACCGACTGGCTTTTAAGCAAGGTAGGCTAAAACTTCCAAGTGATATCACCTAATTACCTAAACTATTAAACTTAAGCATGAAGATGAAGTCATTGTGCATGCACATTTGAATGGATTGAAATTGAAAAAAACAGTAGACCTTCTACTCCCTCAATCACTATTGCATTATCTGCATACACATGTACACCACATTAAGTGTCATTTTATGTACCTGTGAGTTGGCATTGCAAATAGTGGTAACTAAAACCAGCTAAAGATCTATTTTCCTGAATTTTGCATTGCTTGTGAAGGCACTGCATGGTTCTGCTTTGCGCATTGTCCTAGTTAATTCCAGTAATGTTAATAAGGAGTATACTGAATGCACACTTAAGGATTTAATCTCAAACTGATATCTACTAGTAATTAAACTGCATATCTGGTCACCTATACTCTACCCTAATAACTAAATCTAACCTAAGTTTTAGACTTTTTGTTTGTACTGCAAGTCCTCGGTTGAAATGAATATATCACATTTATGCAGAGCCAGTGGTGCCCCAGATTTGATGATTGGGAGGGGGGGGTCACAGATGATCACAGATGATATCCTTTTCCCAACTCTAGCTAGAAACCCAGAAAGTCTGAGCAGAGTTCACATACGCCTATCTAAAATAATTTGCCCCTGGGATGGGCCCTTCCTTTGTCACCTAGTGAGGAGGTGCTGTCCTTGAGAAATTTTTGTTCTGGCTTATACATAAAATAGTGTTACCTTTAGCAAAGATTCAAGCTGAGTATATGTTGAAAAATTTTCATACCTCAGTGAACTGTTATTTTTGTTGGGTGTAAGGGAAGGGTGTGGTGTTTTAGTTGAGGCAGTGGAACTCCTCTACTTGCAGAAAGTTTTGTTTATGTTAGGTGGCTTGAAATGGTGCTATCTTTGGCAAAGCTTCGAACTGATCAGATGTTAAGGAATTATGTACCATTATTTAGTGATATTTTAGCTGTGGCATGGCACCCCTCCAATGCTGGTACCATGAGACTGGCAAATGAACAGCTTCTGACAGGAAATGGCCAAGAGGGGAGTAAAGATACCACAAAAGGGGTATAGGACCAATACGCATGTTTCATAACGATAATTCTCTGTAAATGAATGCACTTAATAACCTTTCAATAAGCTTGTGTAATGAGTCATATATACTTCAAATGATGTACATCAAGCTAAAAAATGTTGCTCATAACATAAGATTGTCACATAATTGCCTATGGATGTGAGCCAGATGTTGGACTTAAGTTAGTTGTAAAATAGTTCTTTGAATAAGGTAGATGAGTAACACTGCCATGAAATTACTTTCAATGCTCTACAGCCATTGTAAATGCCAACTCTGAATTATAAAGTTACAGTACAAGCAAACACAACAACTTAATACAAGTTTTCGTGCCACTGCTTTGTTGCAAGCAACATTGCAATTCACAGTTTTACATACAATATAAAACTCAACTATTCATGAGAAAATCTCTCCTCTTGAAGACCCGGCACATCAAACTGGCCGACCACGGCACGAGATGGCCAATTTTTTTACGTCCTTTAACCACAAGCAATTGAATTTCCACGCCTGGTTGGAGATGCCCATCATTCTGTAGCAGTTTTCATGCTAAAAATTTATTGATAATTCCACCAAACCTGAACCAATTTTTCTGTTTCAAAATTTGTTTTTATGTCAATTTATCCATGGAGTTCAGTTCAAGCAAATAATTTCGTAAAACTGCGCAAAGTACTTCATAATGCTTCAAGCGGCATTATGTCCACTTCATGTGTTTTGTGGCATCTGGAGAATATAATCCTTGAACCAGATGAAGGCAATTTTGTCCTTCCTCCAGAGAACAAATTCTCTAATGTACAGGAATTTAGATAACATTTTTAAAGGCTTGTTTAACTCCTACAATTTGTTGGATTTATGCCTCCATGTGAAAAATCTAGCTATATTTTCAACGTCTTTACAAAGCTAATGCACCCCCTCCCCTTCACCCGCACCCCCACCCATGGCTATTCCCTTAACTGCAAGTAAATGAAAGTCTGATTATAGAAATATTAGTTGTAAGATTTTTCCAGCAGACATACCTTTGGTTGTGTCTTCTTGCTAATTCGCATTTTGATCCTTCCATGACTCTGACGTTCTTTGGAGCGATGAAATCTCTCTTCACATCCAGGACAGAAAAAATCTGGACACGTGACACAACGGAGGGTAGCTTTGTCACCACAAATAAAGCATTCTTCCTGAGACTCTTCCTTGGTTCTTTCCTGTTCAACATCGGATTCTTCTTCCACTTTGACAAGAAGTGTCCTTGGATGAGATCTTTTCTTTGGATAAGAGTGCCACTGACGGTCGCAAGGTTCACATCGCACACTCTGACATGTGTCACAGTGAATTATACCAGGTTTGCCTTCACACATGGCACAGTCTTCTAAAGGCACTGAACAGAAAGAAAACCAGAATGCAAAAATGCATTGATGTTTCGATAAACTCATTTCGGTAGACTTAAGCTTCATCCAGAATGAGACAGCCAAAAAAATAAATTGTGCCCTTTTTGTGGGTAACATTCAGCTAACTTGGTCCAAAATTCCAAATTTGGGCAAAAATGATCCCTACCCCCCAGAAATATTGACCTACATATGCCTATGCTTCTGCCCCTTAGATCCTAGGGCTCATTACTCATTATGTGGGGTAAAAATCACCCAGCTAAGTGTAAGGAGTGGTCCTGAGATGCTGGGCCAGTTTAGACTTGGGCATAAACCATGGAGTGCCATCAGTAATAGCAGAACCAGGGAGCTAATAGAGTCAAAGAAATGGTATAAATTCTGTCGTCTTATCACTATTTGCAAGGATCAACCATGTAACATCTACCACATCTTTCATTTATCATGTGGCAACATTCTTCAGTCAGATCAATTACGACCTTTACTCTAATGTTTAGTCACTTTATTCTTTTTATATTTTTATCCTTTTAGGGATCTTAGTAACTACTACATATATTTACTTTATCCCCTTCAATATTTACTGTAACTTGCTGGTGTCACTTTGCTTGTTAATTTTATCATCATTTTAGCCCAAAGCCAAAATTTTTCCGTTTCTAAGTTAGGGATTCCGTTTTACATTTTCTGTGATCTTCCCATTTTCCCACCGTTTTCCATGTTTTGTCTGTTTCTCAATAAATAAAGAATTTTCACTATGTGTGTGTACATTTTTCACACTGCTAAGCTGTAGGAGAGTAGTGGTAGATCTTGAAAAACAGTAACAGTATCCAATGTTCTCAGCTTTGAGTGTTCTAAAACTGAACCTTAACAACTTCTGTTCACATTTCTAATGTTTTTCTTCATTGCCAGTCAAAATCACGAATTCCTTATTCTGTTACTGATTCAGTGAATTCTGTCCCTTTTGCATAACATGGAAAAATGTTGGCTTTATTTTAGCCCCTTCAGCATTTTTGTTCTACATTTAGCCATTCATTGCTTTTTGTCTTTTCATGTGCTAACCATTTTTAGAATTTTACCCACTGTTTACATTCAATTATGTAAATCAATTTATCGCCTGTTGTATTCTAGCTGTTTGATTTTTTATGGATTTTGTACTCCTTTTTATACTGCTATTTACACTGGTTTTAATAAATGAAATGGAATAAATAGATACAGAGGTCACCCACACAGTCAAGGAATGATACTTCCAAATGATCTCTCACATAACTTAATATGGAATTCTTAAATTTTCTCTAGTTTGCTCAATTTACCTTGTTTTTGCTGATGACTCTGCTGCTGTGGTCTTTCCAGGGTAATTCCATCCCTTGTCTTTGGTGATAAAACTGCTTCTTCATCAGATATTCTAAGAGAAAAGCATTCCAAAAAGCGTTCTTTGTTGACGTGAGTTTCGTTACAAAACTGTGATAGTTCCCTTTGTAAAATGAGAAGATCTGCAGTGACTACAGCCACTCTTTCTATATCTGGCTTTTGTACATGAGCCGGGAAATCAAAGCTGCCCTCATTCTGCTCTGTGTATCCAAACTCTCTCAAAATATTTTCAAAACCCTGAAAAGAAATACAAGGAAACACAGATATTTCATAGACAGCCAATGCGTAGTTTTTGTTTCATGACAATTACAAAAGCTTAAGGTTAAATCACGTCCATTTAGGAAATTAATTGCGTAATTAATCACCCAAATCTTACTTTGAAACATCACTTCAACGAAAGTCTTCATTACCCCAACCACTGGTTGTCTATAGTTCCCCATCTCATTGGTCCCCTGTCTCATTGGTCCCCCATCTCAAAACCCTAACCCTAAACCTCTAACCCTTACACTAATGAGACAGGGGACTAATGAGAGGGAATAATGAGGGGGGACTAATGAGACAGAAAAATGAAAGGGGGGGACTAATGAGACAGGGGACTAATGACATGAATCAAGCTAAATGGGGGACCAATGAGACGAGGGACCGATGAGCCAGGGGACTATAGAGCGGACCCTGTCTCTTTCATGTAACTTACAAAATATATACTGCAGGTATGGCATATGAGGATTGTAGTTTCGGTAAGTCACCCCTGGGATGATAACTTGCCAAATTGCAAGTTAAGTCAACAGTGGTGGAGTTGCAAGTCAATTCTGACACATTTTCAAGTTAAGTCAGACACAACTGCCAAGTTAACACACAAACCAAGTTCAGTCAGGTCAAAATTTTGCCCATGTCAACTTGGGTCACTCAGTACCATAGCTGACAATGCAAATCACCAGGAATCACTTCGAAGTGAATACAATGAAGTATCTCCATATTAATATTCCTGCAGTGCCATAACATTTTCCAAGTCCTTTTTCATATGGGTTGAAAGTCCTTTTTAGGGATTGACAGGTTTTCCAACCACTAGTTATCTTTGAATGACTTTTTTTTAGAGTTCAAACATTTTTTGTTGTGCTCAAAAGGAGCAATACTGTATTTACAGAGCTATGAGTCAAATAGCCATGTCCAAACTTCCCAAGGACAAGATCAAGGTCATATGGATCCTCTTTAGCCAAGGCCAGCAAACCATATAACAATGTGGTTTATAAAGCAATGGACCTAAGCCATATCAGGCTAGACTCTGTTCTAGAGTATACTTTATAACTTGATTTAATACCATACGACAGACCCAGTGAGATTGCCAAACATTTACAATACAAGTTCAGTTTCTAACCAATTGGTTTAAGTCAGGCCGGCCACGGCCATTTTTCCAGTTGTGGCTGACTGGCTTGTTTTCCCTACTCTAAATTGCTTATGCTGAGCACCAAGCACAATGGCAGTAGGCTCCATTTTTAAAGTCTTTGGACCAGGCCAGGAGTCAAAACTCCAGACCTTCCGGTTACAAGTCGGATGCTCTAACCACTTGACCATGCAGTCGGTCTGGTGGTATAAGGAGGCAGTGGGGTATTTTTCATTTTAGATTCCCCATGCTACATTCATTTCAGTGACATCATTTCAGTGGCATCATTCAAACATGAAGAAAGTAGCTTAGAGGGCTTGTGTTATGGTGAATGGCAAGTAGCCAATGCATTCATTGGACAATTATCAAAGTACATTGACCTTCACTTCTCATACTGAATCCATGATGCTTAAAATGTTGATTTCCAAACCTCACTTTTCTATTGTCTAAGTGTGGTATATCACATTTCCAACCCCATCGATGGAGGTCATTTATTATCGCTACACCAAGGCTCTATATTCCACTCAGGTTGCAAACAATAACATGGTAGATTAGGCACATTAAAGGGATTTGCCAGTGACAAAAATCAATGACTTCAAAAAATACAGAAAATTTTCTCTTCTAGGAGATGAAAAACCGCATCTCAATAGCTGTTCGGGAGATACTAATTTTCAAAGGAATGCTATTTTTTCTCAAGGTAAAGTGCATTATGGAAAATTTGTGATGTCGTTGCGGCACATTAATTTGACAAAACATTGAATTTCTTTATGATATTGACACTGTTTTAGGGAATATTTAGCAACTTTGTTTCTTATGCCGTACATATGGTGTAGATTTATGCTAAACCTACAAGGAAAGATATTCAAACACTCCAACAGTATCAAATTTCAAGGACAACAGGACATTCAATTATAAAGGAAAACAAAAGAAATCTGAGGCAATGTGCCCACTTTACATAACATTCTGTGACCTTGATGAGAAATGGAGGTATTTTTTGACAAAAATAAGTAGTCTTTAATATTAGATATCTCGAGTTTGGAAAAGAGTATTGCTACGGGGTTTAGAGGGTATGAACTGAAATTTTTTTCTCTTTCACATGGGACCCTTGTGAAAAGCCACTGGAAAATGCCTTTAATATTAGAACTTGGCCTGCTTAGAAATCAGAACACTCTAACCAGACCTCACAAGGGGAGCTCAGGTATAATAAAATCCTACTTATCTGTTCATTTGTTTGCTGTAAGAAATACTATTACTTCTTGGATAACACAGTGAGTAACTGTGAGGAACTCTGTCCAGATGATTACACAATAGATAAGCTATTGACATGTACTGCTCATATTGCACAGTTAAAAATCTTTTGTGTAGGGTATGTACTGGAACTTGCAGTCTTTATTAAAAGACTGAGATGCCACCAGGAATAAACCAACTATGTAGGCAGGGGCCAAGTTTAATTGGATTAGGTAACAGATACACAGTTTATAGTTCCAAAAATAGGGTCTGGATCTCTAAGCAGATGAGTGCCTAATGCAGGATTGCAAACAAAACTCATCCAGGCACGTGGCTGCTTTTTCTTTGATAGTATTTGTTGTGTGTCAGGGTCAGTCCTATTGGCTAGGGTTTCCTGGATCTGGATTAAATGTCAGTCCATGGGTTATTATTGTCTGCCTACGAGCAAAATGTGTAAATGGGCAAGGAACTCAACTGGACATTTTAACGTGACCAATTCATCATGTAAAATGAAACTGAAAACAGCTAGCTCTGAACATACAATATGAAGCATAACTGCTTTTCATTGACAAGTTTATCATATACTACAGCAGAGCACATGTAACTATTGCAAACTGACAACTGCAGCTAGGTACGAGGTTTAATTATGATTATCACAGCAGCAAAATGAACTTTGATCACAGCTAAACAGCTCTAGAGTACATCGAGTGTGTTTGCATGGGTTGTCAGAGCGATATTGCAGTGCATATGCGTCCAAACAACTGAACGTAATTTCATTGAGAATATATATATATCTATACTTATATTGTGCAAATACCTTGGATTCAGGGGATATTGTAGCAAGTGCATTTAGGCTACACTTTGGGTCAGCTTGATAAAACCATGGGATTTCTACAGATCTAGGGGAAAAAATACTGTTAAAAGAACTTTTAGAAAGCCTTTCAAGTCATCATCACCCTACCCATGACCAGCCTACCCTGGTAGTATGTTTTTGAGGGGATGGGGGAGTATTTTGTTCAGGGGGAAAACCAGGATATTAAGGGAAAGGAGGATTCCAACCATCAAGAATATTAGCAAGAGTCAGAAACATATATGGTTTATCTAGGGATCTAGCTGGCAAACCTGAAATTGGTGGATGCATTTATGATTACCTCACCTCACCATTTTCTACACAATTGTGCTAGTTTGTGGCCTATTTATCCTCAGCCAACATTTACAGTAGCCACATTTACCACATGATCTTGACTAGCAGTCACTGATTGTGAATGAAAGCCCAGTCTGTTATTCATCCAGAAACAGTAGCATCTACAGAAACAATGGCATCACATGCCTTAGTTTAAAATACTACATGAGATATGATGCCCATGATAGTGTTCTAAATCATTAAGTTCGCCATATGAACATACCTGACATGACTGACTAGTAGGCAACTTCAGCAACAGTAATCTGGTATCTTTCATGATCAGTGTGATAATAAGCAAGTTTGCATACTTCTAAATCCTGAGATACTTGTCCCAAAATCTAATAACTTAGGATCACTAGAAATCATTTTAAAGCTCTATATTCTACTGTTCTATGCAGAGTACACACTACATGTGTAGGTTTCAGTCTCAGGGTATCCAACTCTCAAATGTCAGATTGGATTGAAAAGCCAAAAAAAAAAATTTTGTTGGTATATACATTTTATGATATAGTTAACGAGCATGTGTAAAACCGTGCCACCATCAGTTGGTGTGGACTGAGCGGACAAGAAAATTTTTGGTTTACAAACCCTCCAGATGGCCAGAAACAGCACTATACCCGAGTGTTCTAAGCTGCATGTACCCAGCTCAACTTGGCAAATATTGGGGGGCGGAACATACCTTTAGCCCCCCACATTTTTCATTGGGGATGAGCCCCGCAAGTCTCCCTCCCCCAGGCATTCCGCCATCACTGCTTTTTCTTTCAGTTACTTGCTTTGACTCTTACATGCTATTCTAACAAGTTTTACATGTGGGCTATATATTACACCTATTCTAGTGACTGTGTTCTGAAGCAGCACCGAGTGTAAGGGAGTTACAGTAACATACACCCTAGTGACAAGTGTATGGCTTGGTGAAAGGTTGCTCTATGGTGTATGTAGAATGAAGATCTCAAAAATGAAGATAGAAGACCAGCCACATCTCAAAAACGAAGACCATAGATAAAAGACCTGTAAAATCTCGACAAGTAGGACAGCTGTGGAAACAACTTTGAGCGGTTGTATTGAACATGGAGGGATCCTGTCATTTTTTGTAACTTTAGTCTTCCTTTTTGAGATCGTCACATTAGGGCAATGAAGACCACAAAACAAGACCTAGCCCTATCATGCTGACCTCAAAAATGAAGACCACCTTAAAACGAATCATATCACTATCTGAATCATTGATTTGATTCATGAAATGGTAATTTTTGTTAGAAAGTAGAAGACAGGAGTTAATTATGTCATCACTATTAATAAATACTCCCCATTTATTACAGTCAGATGTCTAGGGAAGTAATGTTACCCCATCACAGTCCTTCATTAATGATATTCTTTTGTTTAAGCCTCAAAGGCAATTCAAGACTGAGACCTATTTCATGTGTGGCCCAAAATACAGATAAAATCATATGAAACTGACATGTCTGACACTTAGTTTATCGATTTCTTTGTGTTTTCGTCACCGTTTTTGAGATTTCCCTATTATGCTGATCTCAAAAACAAACACCGGGAAAAGAAGACCACCTTCAAATGAACCACTCCACTGTTTGAATCAATGATTTGATTAATGAAATGGGAAGTTTTGTTACAGAGTACATAAGAAGTCGCTCTAACAGAATGTGCTGATCTAGACCTCACTGTCTGTCCCTGAGAGCTCACATGGTTTTAATTACCACAGAGACCTTGCCACGCACACTCCTTGTGAAATCATTGGCTGTTTCTGTGGTTTGGGGGCCCAAAAACATGATGAAATCTAAAGCTTATTTTGTCATTTCTGCATCAAATTTGTTTAGTTTTATACTTTTGTGAAGGTAAATAGTCTGCCTAGAACTTTGGTTATAAAGTCTAAGGATGTCAAAAATATTATACGGTTTAACAGAAAAGTACAATATCAGATCCCGGAAGGAGGCCCATTAGTCCCGCCAAGGGGACTTAAGAGGTCAGCGATTTCAGTTAGATCGACCTGGCATGTAAAAGACAGGAGGTGATAACGTGCACTATGAATGCACACTCCACGTTTATTACAGTAAGATGCCTACAGAAGTAATGGCACCCCACCACAGTCCTTCATTAATGATATACACTTCTTCAAGAGTGTGTCTGTAAAAATGTACCATTTTTTGGGGAGTATTCAATATTACGTCACATGGGCTGTTTGGGAATTTTAATGATCCTTGAGCAGTCGTTCAGATGGGGTGTTGCGCAAATTCATTTAGGCATACCTACATTACAAGTGTTCTGTGCGCACAACATTATAGAGATCACAAAACATATCATGTAGTAAACTGGGATGGTACGGCAAGAAGCAGACTACATGCCACAGTGTCATGGACGGTATGGCAAGCACGTCACATGTCATAGTGTCCTGGACATATTAAGTCCATTGTGCATGTGTGAGCTCATCACCACTGTTTGCTGTAACTGTATACTGTGTGTAAAGACCAGAAGCTACCTGACATTGAGTTGTAGCCAGGAGTTGTGATTAAAAGGAGATCTAGCAGTTGTAAGGATTGCACTGCCAAGGACAAATGGAAATCCCTGGCTTGTCTCTTCCATGAAATTTCTACAAGACTTAGATGTTGATACAAAAGAGGTCTGTCAAAATTTTGCACTGCATGCTCACCATATGTACATGAGCTAGGACCTTCAGGGGGTACGGCACAATGCCCCCCCCTAAAAAATAAAAAATAAGTACAACTGTTCTAGAATCATGGTTCTTATGAACCCTCCTAATTTCATGGACCCCAAAGTATTTACAGGCCCCTAGTATTAAATATGGAGAAACAGTGCTGTAGCTTGTGAATGTTAAAACAACCACATTTTCCACTTTGAGTAGAACGTTAGGTATTCTTATGTTCAGTAACTAAAATCTGCTATCATTTAATGGCAATTCAATGGCATTTCTAAAGATGTCAGTTACTTCACACCTACCTTTAGAGGTTGAACTTTAGTCCTGAATACCAAATTGGATGACTTGATGGACCTCCAGTTGGGATTCCTTTTAGGTGTAAGCAAGTTACTTCCATACTTAATGAGAATGTCTACTGCCACAGATATTACACTGAAGTCACCAGAAACCTGAAATGTTTCAAAGGGAAACATTAATTGGCCATATAAAATGTTGAGCAATAAGGGCCAGTTTTGTTATCAAACCAGAATGCAAAAATGCATTGTTTTGATGAATTTATTTCTCAATACACTGCTTTCACCAGAACTAAAAGTTACGATGTACTACATCTACTGGACAAATCATCCTGGCACAATTTTCCACTTCTTCCATTTAGGAAACCTTCTTTCCCATTTAGGAAACCCACACTTGGTACTGTAGACACACACTATAGTAGTACAAATACATATGAAGGTGTGATTTCTGTGTTATCATTTCATTATTAAAGAGCAAGTGACACATGTCAATCCCACACACAGATGGGATATGCAGTCATATGAGGCAAGACTGCCAGTGCATGAATTTTTAATTTGACTTACCGCTAAAATAACGTTCTGCGGAAGTAGATTTATAACTGCAATAGTTTCACATTTGTCTTTTAAATCTTCATCAGAGGAAGCAATATTGTTAACCACATCTTCACACTGTGAGACATTGCCCTGAGTAGTCTTGAGTATTGATCTCAGCTTCTCCAAAGGAGATTCAGAGATGGCCTCACTGTACAAATCCTCATCTTCCAGAGACCAGAGAGGGTCACTGGGCCCTGAGGAAAGCTGGATAATACTGTGTTCAACTTCACGGAGAGGATTTATAGACCATGGCAATGAATCTGGCAGCAACGATGGTAACCTCTCATTCATTATGGGGGGATGATCCCTTGATCACCTCACTGCACCTTCTACAAGAGATTAAGTGGAAAAGTAGAAAATGTGAGTATTTGATTTTTCTATCAGTATAATCATGCCTTTCTTGGTACACATGTCACCTTGTTGCAGTATACGAATATATGCAGATAAGACAAGGAAGCTATTGCCTGGGAGAAGCATCAACTTTAATTTTTGCTAGTGCAAATAAATCTTAAAAAGTGGGGAAGAAATCCTTTAATGATCAATCATTAGATTTAAGGTTCTTTTGTCTGGTACTTACAATTACACTTCCAATCCTCTGCAACCTCATTCATGCCCACTGCTATCCTAAAAATTGACCGGTAATGCTAAAGTGAGTCAAGTGAAACACAAAGTCCCTGATATCGTCTTCAAAATACATACTTGTCTTGCATTTTTTTGTTTTTGTTTTTCAGAACATTTGGATCACATTTCTTCCAGATAGGTTCATTTGGGACTTGCTGAGTGGAATATTGCAAAACAATACCACCATCCATCTTGGCACCCCACCTCCACGCCCACCCCATCATGAAACTGACTGGCCTTTAGGCTAAGTTAACGTTTTAGAAAACAAAATTGGTCCAGTTGAGATGTTTATGGTTGTGCATATTGTACAAAAAAAAAACAGGTTTATTGCTATTCAAGTGAGAAAGTTAGAGTGTTCCCAAAACGAACACTTTGAAGTTAGCGAAATTTTCATATTGCACAATTCTGAAACCTTAGGGCTATTTTCCCTTCATTTTTGTCAGTTGATGCTTATTTCCAGTAAGGATAGCTATGATAATTGTTCATATGCACCAAAGGATACATCCTAAAACAAGTCCACTTTTTATACACATTGCTACTATTCCAAGATGGCAGCTAAGGGTCAATGCACTTTTCTTTTTATTTCTGTCTTTGTGTGAAAAGTTCCAACTAAGAAATCAATATTGTCACTAGACTGTCACATAGTGCACCAGGCAAGTCTAAACTTTGGTCACATATATATCATATCAATTCCATGATGCGGTTTTCAGAGGCCAATGCAATCAACCTGTCTTCTCTGCATTAGCAATATAGTACTAGTACTACTTAGCCAAACCCACTTCATGACTTACCTGTAGTTCAATGGCTTCGAGTTACTTTCTAGGTGTTGTGAAGAAGAGAAATAGAAGATAATGACAGGAAAAACACCAACTCAAATAGGAGAGAGCACAATGGTATTGCTCTCTATATATTTGTAAAGATTGTGCCTGTTCCAAAATGGCAGCTAAGGGTCAACACACTTCTTTTTCACCATTTCCTGTCATTTCCATCTTTGTGAGAGAATCCGATCAAGAAAGCAATGGCTACTTGTCACAGAGAAAATTGGGATTCAATCAACCGCAAGTTTAAACTTTGCTGTAGTATGTATTGCATCTTTTCCAAGATGGTGGTCTGAGCCTGGAGGGCAATTCCCTTTAAGCCCCATCTCTGCATTAGCTCATACTCAAGTGCAGCCAAAGCAAGTTCATAACTTACTTCAATGGCTCCCAGGTATTTTCTATGTGTTACAAGGGATGTACTGGACAATTATTGGATAACTAGATACAAATAGAGTACAGTCAAAAGCAAGTCCACTCTTTATATTTATATATACACATTGCTTCTACTCCAAGATGGCAGTGAGGGGACTGAATGTCACAAGTTTAATAGATTCCAAAGTTCACTGTTAAAATGGAAATCTAACTGCGCTAACTTTGGTACATGCTTAATTCTCAGAAGTCAGGTGTCATTATTTGTATGGTCATCTAAAGTTTCAAATTTAAAATGGCAGGCATTTCTTTCCTTTTGGAACCAGTCATAAATGTTACTATGAGAGTTTGAACTCTTTTCCCTAGCTCAATCGATCACTTCTGAGGTAGATGAATCTAGGCAGAGGCGTAATAAAGGGGGACAGGGAGGGGCAACTGCCCCTCCCTACACCGGCCTGGGGGTGCAAAATGAAGGCAGACGCAAAAACAAAAATAAAGAAAAAGAATAAGAAAAACTTGGAAAGAGAAGGAAAAGGAAAATGAAAGCTTGTGTACTTTGCACGCCCTCCGCCTCCTGTGAATTGTTAATTTGTAACAGCAAGAGCACTTAAATTACATTGAGCGGTATGATGCGGTCATGTTCTTTTGTTGCAAAAATGACACCGCCAGCTGGGCCTTAAATAGAGTTTGCTGAGTTCCCACAGGGGTTGATCAAGCAGATAGGTAATCCAGGCCCCAGGCTCTGGGGGCACATGTGGAGTCACTTGACCCCCTGCAAACAACTCCTGTGACGCCACTGAATCTAGGTTTAAGAATGAATATTTCCAAATGAATGCTATTAAAATTCAAACTGACAGCCAGACTATCTATATTTGCCAGCAATGAATGTACTGAGTAGCTGGGCAAACCTTTGTTGAAAGTAGCAAGAACTGAAAAGGAAGTCTGCACTGTTTTTTCTTTTCATGACTCCACTAAACATTACATCTACAATAGGCAAAAGTCTGAAGATGGGAAAGAAGCTTCAGGGGTACTGAGAAGTTAACTGACATGGCAAAATCCAAAATGGCTGCCAATAGTACAATATAAGTTTGAGTGGGACACTTATTCACTAGTGGTTGGTTTTGTACCCCGCATGAGTTACATGTTTGGTAGAAATATAAACTCAGACAATGCTATGAGCTCATTACAATTATGCCTCATGAATATAGGATGTACTTCTTGTCAGTCATTTCAGTGTCATCAGAACTATAACAAGAGATTTACTTGTTATGTTGTAATTTTGACTTTAAAGGCACATGTGTTCATTCAAATTGCATTATTTGACTTTACATCTTTTTCCTTTACTAAGAAAGTACAGATTCTGGGGTTTAACATCATCACTGATCATCACTTAATACTCGAGTTCAATGAAAATTTCTCACTCTGAAAAATACTTTAACTAGCCCATGTAACTTTCTAACTTAAAACCTCATTCTTGTGACTTTAAAAGTCTACTGTGGGAAATTTATAATCCATATTTTTACCTATATTCTCATGATTTTAAGTTAAAGGCTCATTAATTGGCTTTTAATGAAAATATTTAGACAAGTTGAAAATACGACTTCCTTAAATGCCATTACTTTGAGTTTCAATCATAATGTTTTGACTTTTTAGTAATCTTATTTTACTAGTCAAAGTCAGAATTTTACATTGGATCTTATTATTTTGACCTAGTTAAGAGATCAACCCTGGGCTTTGTCAAATTGTCAAAGAGTGTATTTTAAAGGCAGTAGGCAGTCGCGCCAAAATTTTCTGTGAAAAATCAGCAAACTCTTGCAAATCTCCTCTTATTGAATTTACAAGCAACTCTGAAGGCATTTTGAACATAACTATTACAAACAATCAATAGGTAAAGCAAGGAACAATTCTCCTTGAATTTCACAATTCACTAACAAAAATATTGTCACATGATCAAAATAGGCAAATCATGAACTAGAGTGACTAGGCATACTCACTCTGATTGGGGTGACTGCATTTTACTTCAAGTTCTATAATGTGGCTCAACCAGCTTTGACTTGCAATTGGCAACAAGTAATTTTTGGCAAGTCCAGGTCAAGGGCACATCCATGGCCGTACGAGCCGGGGGTGGGGCTGACCCCCCAAATGTCAGAAACCTGACTAAATCGGGCAGATATTTTGTCTCAGTCTGGCAGAAAATTGGACAGTTAAATTATGTATGGAGTCAGGCAAAAATCACCACCCTTCCTGAGGAAAACAGTCCCATATGGCCATGGGCACATCATTTTTCGCAATTCCAGGTCAAGGGCACATCATTTTTCACAAGTCCAAGTCAAGTCCCAATAAAGTCTTTGCTAGTATTTGCAAATCAAGTCACAAGTCACAAAAATTGCAACTCCATTCTGACTCAAGTCATGCAGGTCCAAGTTTCATGACTTGACTCTTACTCATGGGTGTCAATCTTTACTCGAGTGTGGGGGGGGGGGGGCATGGCCACCTCTGTCAAATTTACTGTGTAAAAATCTTAAGTTAATGGGTGTATTTTCAAAATGTGGGGGTGGGACGTGTCCCCCTGCTCCCCCCTCCCCCAGGATTGACGCCCATGGTCTTACTTAACAATTCTGTAGACCTAGTAGGCCTAATTAACCAGCTGCCCGATGGTCCAACTGCATGAGATCCCAATTACTCTCTGGCACTGCGTGCGAGTTGTGCACTCTGTGCCTGAGAGTTTCAGCCCTGCACTGTCATGATATATAGGCCTAGGCCTATGTGCTCAGTCACTTTCTGAGCAAACATGGAAGACCTAGGCCTAACTTTAGGCTTTGTTTAGCCCAGCGTAGTGTGGGCTATTATTTAACTGCAGGAGGTCCTCTGGCCTATTACTGTGCATAGGCAGGAGTTAGCCTAGGCAAAGTCCTAGAAATCTGCTCCTTCTAGTCACACCTATTGACATGGTGTGTATGGGATTGGGACATAGCCTAGCCTAGTCCGCAGTCTGCTGACCTAGTATTTGGGAAGCTTTGGGGCTTCCCATACTAGGTCAGCAATATACCCATTGTCAAACTTGGGCTACCGTGACTTCAAAAATTTTGAATGGTCTCGATCTTTCTCAAATTCACGTATACTCCTACATAATTGACCTCTATGGGCCTTATATGTTTAACACACTTCAATCTAAGATTATTTGCACTTAAGTGTCCAAAAAGGGACCAAAAATTTTGATTTACATAAACGATCCTGTTTTGTTTTTTAAACATTCTATGAAACTGCTAAATCGTGTAACTAGGACGTTCACACTATTGTATGCTAAATAGCACTCACTGCTGTTCAATTGTGACATAGTCCATAGCTAGTTACGTTCATACACGTGCATAGCCTACGCGTATATAGCAACAATCACTGCAGCAACGCACGCAGACGATATTACTCTCACAGTAATATGCGGTCAAAAATTTGTGTTGCAATAGCCTAGGCCTAGTTCAGGGAACAAAGTGTACGTGAGAACTAGGCCTAGGTACCCTAGCCTAGGCTAAGCCTAGCCTAGCCTAACCTTAAAAGCTGGGTCCTGTTCAAGGGCTAGTAGCCGATAGCACTAACGTTAAGTTACAATTCGCTCGCTGAAATTAGAAGCATGCCTGGGAAAAATGCCAAAGACCCGCAGGCTAGGCACTGTCAGGCAATTATGCGATGGTTGACGTGCACGTTACAACAAACTGAAGACGCGAAAGGTAATACTATTAGCAAGTTAGCAACTCCCTGGTCTAATTGATATTTATAAGCCTAGGCCCCTAGGCTATAGGCCTAGCCTACCTTTGGAGCGCTCTCCGTCTAGCCGTATGGTCAACTGAGCGTTACGAAGTGTGCCAAGGATCATGTCCCGTATCCAGTGGAATAATCTTTTTCAGAAAGTTTACCATTCACGAAAAAATCCAGCTTCAAGTTGTCTACAGAGTACAGCGCCTATTGTTTGAATTCCGAAGTGAAGAAAGATTTTCCAGGCCATGTGTAGGCTATTTGCCGACGTGACGACAAGCCGTACATCGTTGTGTTCAACTTCAAATCGCTTAAGCCCCGAACGCTTAATTTTTTTTTCCACGAGGTTATGGGCAAATCCGAATTTTGATGAATTTTGAAAATTGTTTCAAAATAGTGGTTAGGGCAAGGGCTTAGGAAGCGGGCGGGGGGGGGGGGAGACTTAGCCCCCAGTCAAAAATGTGGGCGGCTGAAGTATGCTTCCGCCCCCCAAGATCCAAGGGCTAAAACCCCTTATTTGTCTCTTCTGTAACACCGGAATGTCAAAAATTTGCAGTAATTTTCTTTAAAGTTTGTCCAAAATGTTGCACCAAATTGCATCTGAGGACCCTCAAATACCCAAAAATTTTCCAAAGGGGAGGGGAACACCCCTTCCCCTCCCTTTAGACCCCTCTGAAACAAGGTTCGCGGGGGGCTACCCCCCCCCCCCCGTCTCGAAAAGCTTCCTACGCCAATAGGTTAGGGCTAAATCATAGGTTAGGGTTACAACCGTTAGAGA
Organism: Holothuria leucospilota; assembly: GCA_029531755.1. Classification (NCBI taxonomy): domain Eukaryota; kingdom Metazoa; phylum Echinodermata; class Holothuroidea; order Aspidochirotida; family Holothuriidae; genus Holothuria; species Holothuria leucospilota. Next base: position 26,221,547 of record CM055965.1, read on the forward strand.
TATTTGGCATGTTCTTTCATAATCCAGCGTCAGAATTACCAAAAAATGTAGAGATAGAAACTTTCATTTCGGGAGTAAGGGGCGCGGCCAATTTCCAAGAAGTTGATTGTTCCATTGACAGTATTTGCCCATAACCTCGTGGGAAAAAAATGCGCGTTCGGCCGGCTTCCTGTCATCGACTTTTACTAAAATTATTCATTAACAAGTTCTTCAAATTTAAAGAAAGAGACTGTCCAGCCAACTGTGCAGGCTTGGAATTTCCCGAACTTACACAAATTGGTGCAATTGGGAAGTTCCCGTAAAATTATAATGGCGCTATTTCTGTCCACTGTGCGCGAGGGCGGAAATAGTATTTGAAGCAAGTAGCATGGCTAGACATTTTAGGGGAAAGGAAGATGGAAAACAGTTGCGTCGCCAAACTTTTTCGAAGTGGGGGGGGGGGGGGGGAAGAGTGGGAAAAACGTTCCGCCGGAGGGCTAGGGTACACCAACGTGAAGTAGGGGCGCTGGAGACGGATCATGCATGACTGCAGTGGCGGCCGATGAGGCACAGAGGAGTCGTAATGCCACCTCAGTTAACCCCCACATGGCTGGAAAATGTCCAAAATTAATGAATTCCTATTTTTAGTTAGGTGAAAGAGGGGAGCTTGTCTAAGAGAATTAAGGGTATGTTGTCAGAAAAAACCCTCCCCCTCCTCTTTGGCTACTTTACTTCCTTCTAATCCGGGAAAGTTTTTAAGCAAAAATACGTGCGTGGAGTCTACAAAAACATTCTTGGACTACCACGAAAATTTTCCTTTGCCTCATTTTGTGCATTATAAAAGGGTATCTAAGACTGGTATGGCCTTCTGGAAGCTCTGAATTAATTATATAAAATGGGGCACTGACATGACGCTTATTATCTGGCATCCAAATGATACTATAGAGCATGACGCAGGGCACTTTACAACTATCGTATTTTTACTAAGCCTTTTGAACGAAATCCAGACGAATAGCCTCCAGCAATTGGGAATGGGAGGGAGGGGGATTATAGGTATATAGGGATCAGGTGATATGGTCTCCCTGACAGGTAAAGCAAAAGGGGTGAAGGACTAAAAAAGAGCGTTTCAGAATGCTTTTCCGTCGTAAGTGCATTAACAGTCACCATCTATAACGATAATGGCTGCGGGCGAAGCGCTTGATAAAAATTTTTGAAAATGTGTAACAGGAAATACGTACTTTCAACCTACCACATCATGCTACAAATTAGATTGAAAGATCCCATATTGATGCGAGGCCCCTACAGAGCATAGAGATGTACCTCTGTTTTTCGGAAAAGTACTAGTGTTGTGATCAGAATTGACGCATACATGTATTATTACCTTAATTATGGTCACGAGATGGAATGCAAACCGTGATGAATGCGCGCGAAGCGCCGAAATCTTCCATTACTAAATAAGATTTCCATGATAAAACCTGCATTCAAGCTCTGCACCGAGACACATTCAATTCAAATTCCCCAACAAACCTTTATGCCAGTCACAAAGCCAGCCTTTTACCTGAGAATTCGTAAACAGCTTTCAACATTTGCTGCTGTACTTCTCCGGTAAGACATTGAAAATAAGAACAATATTGAGGAGTGTATACAAAGCGAAGACCGAAGACCAAAGACCGACGACCGAAGACCAAAGACCGAAGACTTGAAAACGAAGACCGAAGACTTGAAGACAAAAACATGATAACGAAAGATTTGAAAGCCTTCGATTTTAAGTTGAAATCAAACCGTATCTTATAGCCAAAAGCACATAGCCTTTGAAATAAAGGCTTTATAGTTAAAGAGTGGGTCTAACATCTGAAAAAATGAATACCTTCCTAGATCTTAATAAAAGGAACTTTACTTGCAAGATGCTTTTTCCTGGGGCTCCGTATTCGGGAAGGGGCTAAAATTCCAAGTCTTCGTTTTGTAAATCCGGTCACTTTCAGTTTTCAAAGTTTTTAAAAGGCTTAACTCTGCGCTAATTAGTCAGTCAGTCAGTCATGGTCAGTCAGTCAGTCAGTCATGGTCAGTCAGTCAGTCAGTCAGTTATTTAGTTAAATGAAATTTAACGACACACCAACACAAATGTGTCATATAGTGTCAAGCAAAGTTTAAATACGGTGCAAGTCCTTCCCTTTAGTCGCCTCTTACGACAGGCGGAAAATACCGTGGGCATATTCTAAACCCCAAGCCCACAGGGGGCTAAATTGCAAGATACCGGTTTTTTGGCTTAAATTCCAAGTCTTCGTTTAGTATATCCGGAACTGCGTTTTCAGTTTTGAAAGTTTTGTTGCATTTAATTTTATGAAATCCTTCTTAAGCTAACACCTTCATGTCTGATAAGGTAATTTGAGATTAATAAAAACATCTCTGTTTGATACTTAAAAAATGCATTCTTGTATTTACAAGGCGAAAATAGGTGCCCTCTGCGGTAGTGTTGCGGTAGTCTTCGTTTTGAGAATTAAGACCTCCAAAATATGCCCCTTTCAATTATGATTCGTTCGATACTCGAAGGGTCTGCGGTTGCCATAAATTTAAATACCTTCCATATCATAAATATAAAAGGATTCTTAATTGCAAGACACCTTTTCCTTGTGTTTCGTGTTCGAGATTTAAGGGCAGAAATTTCAAGTCTTCGTTTTCAAAATCCTGAAATGCGTATTCAGTTTTGAACGATTTGATACTAGTAATATAATTCTTTTTAAGCTAAAACCCTCATATCTGTTAAGTTTTTTGTAAAAAATTAATGGAAATATCTCTGATATGAATGTTTTATCGTTCAAAAATGCGTTCTCGTATTTACGAGGAGAAAATAGCTGCCCAATGAGGTAGTGTTGCGGTAGTTTTCGTTTTGAGAATTGAGACCTCCAAAATATGCCCCTTTCAAGGTTTTTTCGTTCGAAAGTCGGAGCATCTGAGGTTGAAATAAATTTGAATACCTTCTCAATAGCATAACTAAAAGGCATCTTAATTACAAGACACCTTTTCTTTGTGTTTTGTATTCGAAAAAGGGCGTCAAAATTGCGTTCTCCTGTTTACATGAAGACGCTCCCAGTATCGAACGAAAAATTACTGAAAGGGACATATTTTGGAGGTTTTAATTCTCAAAACGAAGACTACCGCAATACTACCGCATTGGGCAACCATTTTCTTCATGTAAACACGACAACGCAATTTTGAAGCCCTTTTTCGAATACGAAACACAAAGAAAAGGTGTCTTGCAGTTAAGATGCCTTTTAGTTATGCTAGTGAAGGTATTCAAATTTATGTCAACCTCAGACGCTTCGAGTATCGAACGAAAAAACCTTGAAAGGGGTATATTTTGGAGGTCTTAATTCTCAAAACGAAGACTACCGCAATACTACCGCATTGGGCAACCATTTTCTCCTTGTAAATACGAGAACTAATTTTGAACTATCAAACATTCATATCAGAGATGTTTCTATTAATTTTAAAATAACTAAACAGACATAAGGGTGTTACCGTAAGAAGAATAACATTACTTATAGGCTATCAAATCTTTCAAAACTGAATACGTAATTCCGGATATACAAAACGAAGACTTGCATTTCAGCCCCTTCCCAATACGAGAGAAGAGAAGATTTGAAAGATTAAGGTAACGTTTACAAATAACTTGAAACTTGAGGCGACTGGATATATTCTCTGTAAACTTTAAGCCAAACTCCTAAAACCATTCAGATATCAGGTTATGTTGAACACTTGTTTCTGCCTCAACACAAACATGTGTATGCCTAGCTTATACCACTGTTTCGCACAAGGCCACATATTCGCAAGAACTTGCACAACTTTCAAACGTCCGGTATTTCTTTTTGAGTGGCCTAACCATCCAACCAATTCAGCTAGTCTATTATTAAAACGCCTGAATGAGATCAGCGCCACATGTTCACGTAACGCCTCCATAGTGGGCTGTACGGTATATTCCTTATTCATGTCATATCCCTGGTTTGGAAAGCAAAGAGCTGAGCAAACATAGTTTGACATAGTGGGGTAGCCCACGTACGGTATTCAAAAAGCGATACACTGCACTTTGCGTAAACACTTCCACACGATTAAGCACGAGACGTCATGTACATTTATATATGTTCAGTATACTTTTGTACCTCGTTTCGTTGTACATCTCTCAAATAATAACAACTGGGATTCTCGATGTATTCCCGAACATGAGGACTTCGCCAGAATTTGTTTCAAAAAGTGCTGTTTTCATGCCTTTAATGATTGCAGAAACGAAAAAAAGTTAACCTTTGTTCAGCACAAATTGAACTATCTATATGAAACATATTATCAAGATTGGTGCAAAATTGAAAGACAATAGGGAATTTAACGTTTTCAAACAAAGCCCCCTCCTGAGGTCAAATAGCGGTCAAATTAATCGAAAAGAGTCGCAGCATACAGATATTACTTTCGCTAACATCTCAACAAAATTTCACCCAAATCTAACGAAAAACAGCGAAATGTCAGGCACTGAAACGCAAATGTTATGGTGACAGACGTTTGCCGTGCACGACAGCAATAGCTTAGCTGAAAGCTTTCAGCTGAGCTAAAAACCGGTATCTTGCAATTAATATTCCTTTTAAATAAGTTAGTGGAGGTATTTAGATTTATGTCAACCTCAGACGCTTCGAGTATCGAACGAAAAACAATTGAAAGGGGCGTATTTTCGAGGTCGTAATTCTCAAACGAAGACTACCGAAAATTGCCGGTTTATTCGTTATCGGTAATCCGAAAAGATCGGAAACTGCCATTTTTAGATTCAGGGGGTTTGAATACCCCTCCGTTTTTACTTTGACCTTGACCCGAGGGACGGCCCTTTCCCCACAATTTTGTCCTCCCGCCAAAACAAAGTCATCGGGTCAATTAAAAAGTCTATTTTTGGAATCAGCGTGGCCGAATACCCCTGGGTACAAAGATTCAAGGTCATCTGAGAGATGGTCCCTCTGGACCCTAAAAATCCACAAGGGGTGTGTTTGGCTTTGGTTTTTTTAAGGGCCCAAACATGAATCTCTCATAATTACCCCAAACCTTGCACTCAGTGGTAATCGACCTCTCCGATTCCAAATCTGAAGTTACTTTTTGCGTAACTGTGTGCGTTGTTGAGTTACTGCGCAAAATCTGATTTAAGGTCATTTAAGGTCATGTAGTTTTAAGTGTAGGTCCGATCCAATACGAGAAAACGGAAGTCAGATTTGGAATCGGCGTGGCCCCCGGATACCCCTAACATGTTGTCTTTGTCGAGTTTTGAAAAATTTGAAAAAAAACGTCATTTTCGGTGGGGGTCAGGGTGTGGGTTCCCAGCATGTATTGATGTAAAATAATCATTGTAAGGGATGCCTGGCAGCCCGGGATCGAAAATGAGCATTGCGAGGTGATCCCACCCACTTAAAACCGGTAAAAGTTCCAGTTTATGCAAGTTTATGCAAATAAGGCGTGGTCTGAGGAAAAGGGGAATCCTCTGGTTGGGTCTGGCAAAGTAATTCACCCTCGAAACCGTTGAAGTATATTTAAATCATCGCTAAGGTTAGCTCAGAGTTAAGTCTTTTTGAAACTTTGAAAACTGAAAGTGACCGGATTTACAAAACGAAGACTTGGAATTTTAGCCCCTTCCCGAATACAGAGCCCCAGGAAAAAGTATTTTGCAAGTAGAGTTCCTTTTATTAAGATCTAGGAAGGTATTCATTTTTTCAGATGTTAGACCCACTCTTTAACTATAAAGCCTTTATTTCAAAGGCTATGTGCCTTTGGCTATAAGATACGGTTTGATTTCAACCTAAAATCGAAGGCTTTCAAATCTTTCGTTATCATGTTTTTTGTTTTCAAGCCTTCGGTCTTCGTTTTGAAGTCTTCCGTCTTCGGTCTTCGTTTTGAAGTTTTCCGTCTTCGGTCTTTGGTCTTCGTTTTCAAGTCTTTGGTCTTCGCTTTGTATACACCCCAATATTGAGGTAAGGTTTGAAGGGGGCAAAGCGCGCAAGAATTTTGATAGTTTACCAAGGATTTGCAAAAATTCTGATAGTTTGAGAACCATTTGTGACATAAAATGATTACAACAGATCCATCACTCGTTCGAAAGCACACCTTACCCCTACCCCCTACAAAAACCTATACAAAAACCTATAGCTTAGACTCCTTCGGGGATCTTTTTAAAATTTTCAAAAATTTGTTCTGAAATCGATTAGGGGGCCGTCCCCCCCCCCTGTGATACATGCATGGCTAGTAGTGACGCAAAGCGCTCCCCCAGCTGTAGCTGTTGGTGTGAGATCCAGGCCCAGGCCAAAGGTCGCTGAAATCTTTTAGTTTCGACTTCCAGTCGTTTCTGCAGTTGACGCTCCTTTTAAGTACACCTTTTCCGCCGGATTTTCAAAAAAGCGGAAATCAAAATTGTGAGAGGAAAGAAAAAAAGCGGAATTCCGCTAAAAGGCGGAGATTTCACACCCCTGTTACAAATGGCATTGACAACGAGCGAGCCACAAAGATAATTGATCAAATTTTAAGTTTAATAAATTCAAACTATCCGTAAGTTGAGTTGATGTGGGGGTGGTTGTTGGTAGGAGAATGGGTTGCAGGAGGGATTGCAATGATTTTCGAATTAATAACCCCTACTCGTTGCCGTACAAATGAGGCAAGTCCTATAGGTTGTCTGTCATAGATCGATAAAATGAGACACCTGTACTTTTTGTTACTACAATTTAGTGTTGATGTCTACGTGGCCATAAACACTTATGCGAAGCAAGTGTAACTTTTTACAGGGTTGTAAAATCCACCTCCCCCACACTACAAAGCCCCCAAAGTATCTGCTGTAAGTCTTTGCCACCTTACAATTTTCTTGCACTCATGGTCTTCCATGGTCACGGAATACACAGTGGTCCTTGCATTCAATGTTCAGAAACTGAAGAAAGTACTCCATGAAATTTTTGCGCGCACTTTTGATATACTTTGCGGGCTTTGTAGCATATTTTAATGGCAGACATCCAAACGTGTTAACAGATACGTGTTCGTAAATTCGTTGACATAGAAGCAATTGCATATAAGTTGTGTGGTTAAAAGGATGTTACAATTACATTTACCTATTCCAATATAAAAAGTGTGAAAACACCAAGGTGAAATCATTTTTTTGCCCTGTTTACAGTTTCCTCCTAAGTGGGGAATTAGGCAAATATATATGTATATATATATATATATATGTCTCCACTCCCTTCCTCTTTTAAACAATGGTGACAGAAAAAGTGATTCTATAATTTGGACAAGCAATAATTTTAAAGAGATAATTGTCTGTTTTCTCCAAAGAGAAGAATTTATTTCACATGTACATATTCTCTTTCTTTGGCAAGTCAAATTTTCTCCAAATGTTCATTACAAAGTGATCTACATGAGACCTACTAAACAATTTAAGGTAGCAACTAACACGTTTGAGAGAACATGATAACCTAATCGTGAGGTGTTGGACTTTGATCCAAGATTTTCCAGTTTGACCCCTGCCTGCATCATTACCTTGTGTCCTTGGGTAAGATGCTTGATCTCAACTGCCTCTTCCATCCAGGTAAATTATCATCGGGTGTGCCGAAACAGCTGCTGCTGCACTGGAGGGATTGTCTCTGGGATGACTTAAGGTTGGGCAGGGATAATATTATGCTGTGCCTTTAATTATGACTGCCTAAGTATTAGGGCATCAAAAATGTCAATGTTATTATTAAGATAACAAATAGCTCACCCATAAATGAATTTGAGTTTTTCATGAATATTTAACTGCTTTAAAATGGTAAGGCATTTCCTACTTTATAGTGCCTAACCGGCATTATCAAAGAAATTTACAGGTGTGTATCTTTTAAGACTTTATAATACATACTTGCTAACATTGTCATCTCAGAAAACGGAACATATGTAGCATATGATCCACTGTGCGTGGCGAGCACACAAGCGATCACTTCAATGAGTGAGGTCCAGGGGGCAAAACTCCTCTTTTCCTCTCTAAATGTTCACAATATATGTTGAAATCACTCAGGTGTATGCAAAGATTGACTTTATTTTTGCCAAGCTGTTGCTCCACGATTTTTCTGATCATTTGCATTTTAATACTAAAAGTTAGAAAGATGGAACGTTCTGATTTTTATGTGTTTTAACCATTGGCAAGTATGATTATATGACCTTACCAAATTTATAAATTGACCAGGACTTCATGATTCTGTATTTATGCTATGAGGAATTTTGCATAAAGCCATATCAAACTGTAGGCCTAAGTATCTGATGAAATTCAGAATCTCAATTGTATCCAATTCCGTATACAGCAAACTTGATCTACATTACAACACTTTTATGCTCAGAGTTTAGTATGAAGAGAGAACAACAGTTCATGTTATAATGAGCCAATGATGGTGCCTATAAAACAATTAAACATAACTGGTAAAACTAACTTAGTCTTAGATGTTTGAATATTCAAGCAGGTGCTTACATGAAGATTAAACATACAATTAACATTTGTGAGAAGGTATTTTACTCACAGATTGAAAGGGAAAACAGTTGACCAAATGTGAAATACAATACCCCAGTATCCTAATTCGTGAATGGCTCTTACAAATCATGTGACAATATTTTTGTCACTGACTTGTTACATTCATGCCAAATAACTCAGGAGGATTATCTCTAATATGCAATATTATGTTCTGAAAAGTAATGAAAGATGTTTGTAAGGAAGATATAAAGATATCTGCAACATTAAGCTAGTGCTTCAAAATAAGTCCAAAGGTGACTGTTTGTTAACTTAAAATATTTAATAAATTTTTTGAATAAAGCTCTTATAACTTTCTGATACAAAGTTGTGGATAAACAATGTTTTTTTGTATGAGAAGTACTGTACAGGTAGGCTATGTCCCACTCCAGGCAAAAGCCTAAAACTGCTCCCGGGGAGCTATGAACCCAAAGGGACACATATTAATTAAACCACTCTTTCAGTTCTTAGGGTTTAACGTATCTCAAGTCTGCCTTGTGTGGCTCTGTTTCAGACTTATTTCTCAAATGAAAATGTGAAAGCTAAAAGTAAATTGATTATCATCAGCTTTGGTAATTCTTTCTTGATTAATCGGTTATAAGCATAGTCAGTGCATTCCATTATACAACTGTCTTTTGCCATAAATAAAAGATATGGCAACTGCTGACAGGCATTCAAAGAAGAAATGAGATGAGTTTATCAATATAATATAATAAAGTACGGTTATTCATATCACTGATTGATGTTTATATCTACTACTGGAATCGAAATTTTTTTTGACAGGATGTCAGCAAACATACATAACTTTTATCTCTCTAAGTTGAGCAGCTGCTAGTATTTGCACATTCAGAATAACAATACCAAAACATACCTCATGGACAACAAACTATTTCAGATTGTATAAACTTAACACTCCCCCCCCCCCCCACCCGGCCCCTGCCAAAACATGTAGCGAGAATTACTTAGAATTCTAATGTTGATGTACAAATAATTGAATGTTTATTGAATCTATTTTTATGTCAAAAATTTTACATTTTTATGTCCATGTATGGCATTATCTCTGTGATGGTTCCAAAAGAATTGAAATACTTTTCTTTCAAAACTGTTTTTAAAACAGGTGATGTGGACAAAAAACATATTTGGTGAAGCAGGATCAAAAAGAAAGTCTTTCAAAATATGTGTCTGTATCATTAGATCTGATTGGCTGCTGCTGCCACACCTTGGCCCCCCTGTGCATTTCTTGGTCTCAGTGGTAGTTGCCTCTGGATTTCCTGTTTGGAAGAAATGCAAAAAATGCTGGAAACATAACATTATTAGGTCTACAAATGAACAACATGAACACAAAAAGGTCACACTAAAATTTTACTCAACTTAATCCAATTAGTCTCAAAACCATTCTCTTTTAGTAATACAAGAGCTTTGGAAGGTTGTGTATCTCTGTCCTGCAGTTTTTGTAATTTACCTGGTCACTACACTGTAAGTGGTATATATTGTCGTCCACAGATGATCTTAAAGAGGCACCCAAACCAATAAATCACAAGTTCTCAACTTATGATAATAATAAGAGGAAATTTGTAAAGCACTGGTCTCCATCAAGGAAAGGCACTCATGGTGCAGTGACACAAAAATGCAACGAAAAGAGAATAGATAATTAAACAGTTTGCATCATATGAGTCTTAAGACAGCGTTTGGAAGATGTATAGGATGGGCTAAGTTTCACATGCTCAGGTAGATTATTCCACAAAAAAAGGACCGGAAGTAGCAAAAGCCCTAATGCCCAATGATTGACTTGACCAACGTTCACAAAGTGGACTAGTTATTATGTGTCCTCATGGAGCTGCAATTTCCTTGATATGGTTGAAGAGGGTCAGACAAATATGGTGGCAAGGTAACAGAAGAAGAGCGATAGCCCAACATCAGTATTTTGAATGTAAGTCTGTCCTGGAAAGGAAGCCAGTGGAAAATCCTGAGATTATGTGTGGTGTGTTCTTTTGGTTTGGAAAGAGTAACAATCTGAGCAGCTATATTTTGTATGCACTGACAATGCACAGCCTGTTATTTTGCCCCTTCCTTATGGCTTCAATGCAGTTTAATTAGTGTAAAATAAAGCTGGGGGACCGGGAGGGGGTGACGGAGTATGACAGTAAGAAGTTAAGTGGATTTTGAAGGTGCTAATGTGCATGGTGATGGTTGCAAAAAGCAGATAGTGCTTGCAATATGTTTTCATTTAACATTTTAAGAAGCCACAAAATTTTTTGGAACTATCTTTTGCTGTGGAGGACCCATCCCATTAAAGGTCGTAAACCTGAGACAAGTCAACAAACTAAAGATACCCATCGATCTAGCTTTCAACATCCAGACCACCCAATGGTTAGCCTAGAAACAACTGAGACCACACAAGATGCATATAAGTTTGCACTCAAGACCATACCAGTTCATATTAACTGTGCCAAGGGCCCCCAAGTGACAAGTGTCAAACCACCGACGTCCAACCCAAATAAACTCAAGCAAGGTTTATTTGAACAAAAGTGTAGATGATAAGATTTACACCTTGATAAGTTAATTAAAAGATCACAACATACAGAGAAATTGGAAATTCATGTGGAAATTGTACAGAGGCAGAGAATGTAACCTCCAGTTTTGACATTTTGTCCACTGGGGTAGCAGTTTGTGCCATAATGTAAGCCATTAAATGCACACCAATTGAATCTTAATCAGTATTTGCAATTGAGCCTGGATTTTGTGTTAAACATACAAACCACCCGAGTCCCAAATGACATTAGTCTTATGATCTGTCAGACTACCCACTCATCTGCACAAGATACCTGAGACCACCCAGACTGACTTCTGGTACAAGTGGTCTCGATTTGATCCAATTCTAGGGTGGTCTGTGCATTAAACAACATGGCAATTTTAAACTCTACTTATAATTCCAAGTATTAAACGTAATTTAAACTCCCAACTGCGATGTGAGCACAGCCCTTCTGAACTTTGTTGCCAGCACTCAAGAGGAGAACAAAGGCTATTTAGCATGAAAAGATACAACCCCAGGTCACTTTAAAATAAACTTTCCTGGTCAGAAAGCAATTTAAATTGGCAACATTAGCAATCGTTCTCTTGCAGATTACAAAATGTGTTTTCCTTTTTCAAACATTTCAACAACCAATGACAAGTCACCATTTTCTCTTTTAAATGTTGGCAATTTGCCAAGAGTAAAACTGTTTGTGTACATGTGGTGCACTACAACTACTAACTCACCTGTCTAAGTCGTGCACTGTAGGCTGCATCAGCTTCATTCCCAGCTCGGTCTGGAATTGGTTTGTCATTTCTTCTGAGTGTAGCTTGCAGACTATCCAAACCAAAAATATCAACTGGGTCAATATTGTTTTGGTTGATCAGGCCCACTAAGTATTCCTTGTAGTGATTTCTGATTTAAATGAGAAAAAAATAAAAGGAAGCACGTGTTATGGACCCTGTGTGTTATATTATAGAATATAACATATCCCTTGATGACTTCCTCACCTCACATAATATGCGTCATCAATGCAAAATGAAAGACATCCTTCCGTTCTAAAAATGGGGGAAGGGGGGGGGGTTAAGTTGGTAAATATCCAAGATCCAAAGGAAAAAACATGAAAAAACAGCAATGAAACTGGCAATGAAACAAGGACAAGTTACAGCTGGCTTCTCAGGAGTAAGCAGAGCACCATCTAAGGAATTCATTCATTGCTTTTGATTGTTCCACAATGCATGGACTGTCCAAAAGTAGTAATAAGGGAGGTAAGTACGAGTGAAGTAGGTTATAACATATCCCTTGATGCACGGGCGGTAATCCCAGGGGGACATGTCCCCCCCAATATTTGAGAAATTGCCTATTGACTTTGATCTTTCACACAGTAAATTATTTGGAAATGGGGTCATTGTCTCTTCCCCCCCCCCCCCCCAATAATGAGAGCAAATTGCCGCCTTGCCTTGATGACATCTGCACCCCATACACCTATGCATCAAAAAAGCAGAATAAAAGGCACCCTCCTATTTCTTAATTTTAAGCCTAGTCTTAACAGTTAGCCATCTAGACAGCCTGTTCCCAAACAGTGTGTCCTATGTAAAGCCAAATACATACCCTGATAATGGGAGAGAACAGAACTCACATACTTTAATAAAATGATTCAAAGCTTACTTTGATGTTTGCACTGGAAAATGAACTCAGGAGGATCCCTCCCCCTCTGATAATTTGTCAAATTTGGGGTAATTTTTGAAAGTTTTTCATTTCTTTATATATAAACTGAGTGATTTATACTGGATAAAAGAAAAACAAAAAGCCAGCGGAAGAATATTTACTTTGAAGGATTCTCTGTCTCATAAACCTCAAAACTGCACATCCAAAAGTGAACATTTCATTACTGTGTCTACTGAATAAAGTCTGAAAATGATGCTTACTCGCACAACCCACACTGGTCTTTGAGAGGCTTCCCACAGATACCATCCACAAGTCCATTGGGACCCTCATGTTGTTCTTTAACTTGACACTGAGCTGGTCCCTCACCAGCAGCTGCGACAGCATTTGTGGGCTGATTGTAATTAACACCATGTTTCTATGGGAACAGACACAGAAATGAGGTAAGGCCTTGTGGCATGTGAAAACTATAGTCCTTCAAACGACAATTTTTGTACATATTCATACCTCAGTCATATTCTTCCAAAATTATCTTTTCAGTTTTTGCTGTAAAAGTGAAATCATTCAAACAACTTGTAGCCTCTAGTTGTTTGATTCTGAGATGTCAATCATTTTACAGTCCATCTTATTACCTTGATCTTCAAGCTTACATGAAATTCTAGTTTGGGATATTTTGTAAACAAAATTTTCACTGTTTGACCTGTGGTGACCTCAAACGACCTTTGATCTCCACCAAATTCTTAGTAACCATTTACAGTTACTGAATGTAAGACATCAATACACTAAGTGTGAAAGGTATCCATGATTCCTACCTTGACATATCACGTAACAATGTTTCATTGTTTGACCTCTGGTGACTTTTGACCTCCACAAAATAGGACAGGGTCTATCCAGCTAACATAAATCATCAAAAATTAAGTATGGAAGGTATCCATGATTCTTACCTTGATATATTGTGTAAACAAGGTTTTCAGTGTTTGACTTCTGGTGACCTCAGTGACCTTTGACCTCCACAAAACACTAGCCTAGGGTTCTTTCTCTCAATGTGATACACCTACATACTTAGTATGAGTACTTGCAGAGTAACTCTTCTTGGGATATCCTGTAAACAAGGTTTTCAGTGTTTGACTTCTGATGACCTCAGGTGACCTCTGACCCCACCAAAAATGGAGTTCTTCCTCCTTATGTAATACATCTACATATCAAGTATGAGTACTTTCAGAGTAACCCTTCTTGAGATGCCATGTAAACAAGCCAAGGGTCACAAACCTATACATAACGTTCAGGTTAAAGGGCAAAGGAGGACTAAGGCCCCATAAGATGCCCTGACATACACCATCTTGATTGTATTCGTTTCTCTTATCATCAAAACCGAAAAATGGATGTATGTAATAATGCTGATTAACTGTACTGAATTATGAAATAACGTAAGTTTAATTTGTAGCCTAGGAAAAATTAAAAGTTACCTGGAGCAATTTTTGCAGATCATGACACTCCTCATCACGAAGATAATAAAAGCAATCTCTGGGGTGGTGGGCATGAAGGCCTTTGCCCTTGCAAGATGGCAGCAGATTACAAGCAGGCTACACATGAAATGATCAAATAAACATCAATTTGTTCATGTATTTGTTACTACATCTGTGTACAAGGACCATAGCTGATACTTTGAAATCCTTATTTTCAGAAAAGTTTGAAGCAACTTCGAGAAAAACAAGCCATTTCACCTGATAATCATTTCTTTATCTTTAATTATTATGTAATCCTTCCAGAAAACTTTGATGGTGTTAAAGGCATGTACAGCTGACTAAAACTGAGTTAAGAGATGAGTCACATTCCTTAGTAAAGGAATTCCTTAACTCTTTCAAGAGGTGTACATAATCAACCTTTCAAAGTAAAAGAGTAGCAACTGCAAACGCCTTTAAAGCCAAAAATTTTTATATAACTATGGAATGTGTATTTTCAAGAGCCTTTCAAAAAGTATGCTAATTTTACTTACATAGTGGCGGAAAGGCAAGTTGCAACCACAGCAGAACTCAAAATGGCACTGGGTGCATTTAAAATGCATGCATCCACCTTTCGCAAGTTCATAGCGCATCTTGCATTTTGGACAGTCTGTAATGATACATTAAAGTAACCGAATTCAAAAAACCAAAATTAAACTAGACCACCAAACTTTGATTAGTTCAGGGGCAGTTCCAAGATTTCAAGAAAGAGAGGGGTGGGGGGCTAACTCCATGAGGGCAAATTTTGCACCTATGAGCATTAATTGTAAGAGGCCTCCATGGGGGTATACGGAAAAACTTGGAATTTATACATTTAAGTGGTATTTCCTGGCATCTGGCAATCAAAATAAGCATATATATTGTAAAGAAACTTTGAAACGTCTACAAAATGTGGTGTCCAAACAGGGGGCTACAGCTGGGAAAGCCCCCCACTGGATCAGCGTCTCAGTGTAGTGCATTGCAGTGAAATGTACCTTAATGTATTGGAAGTTGACTGGACAATGTGTAGAGGATTCTGACTTGGTGATATTCGAAGGATAATTCAGATGGGACAATCTCATCTCAGAAACTCCCCCAGTAGACCTACATGTGAAACACTAGCATACTTGTCAACAACCACTTACTGCCCTTCAATGGCATCTCCTTCTTAACATGAGAAGGGTTGACCTTTGGGTTATTTATTCAGAAGGTGGTCAAAGGCAATTTCCGGTTTGCATAAATTACAACTTGAAGAAACAATTACACATAACTGTCGGTAAAAATCCTATCAAAATTTTAAATTGATACAGCATTTTATTAAAGCGAGACAAAAGCTGAAAGGCAATTTAATTGTTTTAAGCAATCTGGACAAGGAGATACTCCCGCTCCACGATTAACTATTGTCAGAGTATGGATTACCATGGGCAAACACTTGCAAAACTGCAAAAAATGCAGAGCTTTATGTAGGTTTGGCCAACACTGTACTGGTCACCACTTTGCTTTGTGTAAACATGTCTGAACATGTGCAAATAATGGATAACGACAACAAGCTGTTTGCTTTTAGCATAGGTACATTGGCCAATTTGTAGGATAAAATACACAACAAAATTAAATGCCAAATGATTCAGTTGGCACTTTCCTGAAATTTTCATGGCTTTTACCAACTCAAAACGGCAAACAAATATTTGTGCTACGCAGAATTGATCATTGCAGATAAAAAGAAGGCAATTTTACTTCTGATTTACTCCCACATACTTTGATGAAACGAAACCAAATCACCAGAGAAGATTACTGACAAGATTTAAAAGCAACAAGATCAGTTAATTTTTTACTTTGCTCCTATAAGAAATAAACCCTTTGATCCAGAATGGTCAATTTTCAACTCAAATTGCCCCCTAAAAATATCATTTTTTTTCATATCAAATATTCCTGAACAACTTGAACAACCCGTAAATGACTGTGGAAGGTTTTGAGTGCAATAACCAAAATCCCTAGAAGAAGGTTTTTACGGCCAAAAATTGGACATGAAGCTCTAGTGACTCAAAATAACCATCAATCAATTTTAGTGGTCAAATTTCTGTGACACATTCCACATCCTCCATTAATTTCAGAATCACTGCTTTTAAAACAGCTGAGAAAACGCAAACGAAATAAAAAAATCTCTGAATGTCTTTCAACAGTATTCTTGTCGTAGTAAAAACTCCAAGTTGACATTTCAATTAAGTCACAATAACAGGCTTGCAGCTAATTAGTCAAATGTGCTGCTTTGGTTTAAAGGGAAATTTTCAAGGTATGGCTCAATCAAGGACATTACTGCAGTTCACTTTTGCTCTCTCACAATTGATTGCTTCAACGAAAAGATCAATTTACATTTCATGTTTCTTTCTGTATGTTACAAAGTAACCACTCTAAAGTAGTCATACCATTCTAGTTTGATAACATCAGACAGCTATAGTAAAGGAATATTAGACCAGAGGTTCTCAAATGTTTTTGGCCACTGGCCACATTTCCCTGCATTTAGGCTGTATCATTGTTGTAGTAGCCAGCAAGTGGGGGGGGGGGGGATATCCAGGATTAAGAAAAATGGGCTCTCCTTCCTAAGGGCAAAACCCATACATATGAGCTATGAAAATACCTGAACAGCAGGCAGTGGTGATTCTAGAGATTCTCAAGTTTGGTGGTGGTTTCTAGATTGGAGCAATGTACAGATCACAATCCACCTCAGCTCCACCAAGGTTGGGGCTGAGGTGAGAAATTTTGACATTTTAAATGTGCCAGATAGAAGGAGAATGCACCCTACAATGGAAATTTCCCTCTGTAGTTCCTTATCTCCATGCTTGCGTCACCAGTATGATGAGAAAATTTAGCATCCCAAGCACACAAGATTGAGGGAAATTTTACTTTTAAAACACAAATTTGTCATAAGAACCAGAAAGCCCAAAGGCTTAGTGATTCCTTGCCGAATGGGGATGCTTTGTTGCACTGAGGTTTATCCCTCAAATTTATCTTTCTTGACTACATCATTTTATGTTTTAACAATTTGACCTCTGCTGACCTCACATGACCTTTGAACCCCACCAAATATAACAAAAAAGAGAATCTGAAGTGTCTTGAAAGGGATTCAACTCCAATCGATCTTGGATCTTGAAAATTCTTGGAAAATTAGATGACCTCTGGTGACCCTAGATGACGATCTTAGGAATACTTGGGATATTTTGCTGTTTGACCTCTGGTGACCCCATATCATGATCTTGGGAAATCTTAGGATATTTTGCTTTTGACCTCTGGTGACCCCATATAACAATCTTGGGAATTCTTGGGAAAATTTTGCTTTTGCTTTTTGGCCTCTGATAACTCCAGATGATGATCTTGGGAATTCTTGGGAAATGTTGATTTTTGACCCCAGTGACGCCAGATTACAATCTTGGGAATTCTTGGGATATTTTGCTTTTTGACCTCTGGTGACCCCATATAACAATCTTGGGAATTCTTGGGAAATGTTGCTTTCTGACCTTTGGTAACCCAGATGACCTTTGACCTCCACCAAAAACAATAGGGTTCTTCCTTACATCATGAAAAATCTATATACCAAATATGAAAAGTGTCGGTCATTCCTATCTTGAGATATCGTGATTATGAACTTTTCAGCTTTTTATTTCCAGTGACCTCAAATGACCTTTGACCTTCACCAAAAACAAAAGACTTCTTCCTGTCAACATGACAAGTCTATGTACCAAATAAGAAAAGTGTCGGTCATTGCTATCTGGAGATATCGTGTTTACAAGTCATTTACGAGGTTTTCGCAGTTTAACCTCTGGTGACCTCAGATGACCTTTGACCTCATACCGAAAACAATAGGATTCTTCCTCTCAACATGACAAATCTATATAGGCCATTCCCATCTTGACATATGGCGATTTCAAGGTTTTTGGTCTTTGACCTCTAGTGACCTCAAATGACCTTTGACCTCCACCAAAAACAATAGGATTCTTTCTCTCAACATGACAAGTCTATATACCAAATATGAAAAGTGTCTGTCATTCCTATCTTGAGATAATGTGATTAAGGAGCTTTTCGGCTGTTTAACTCCGGTGACCCCAATTGACCTTTCACCTTCACCAAAAACAATAGGCCTCTTCCTCTCAACATGACAAATCTACATACCAAATATGAAAAGTGTCGGTCATCCCTACCTCGAGATATCGCGATTACAAGGTTTTTTGGTTTTTGACCTCTGGTGACCTCAGATGACCTTTGACCTCTACCAAAAACTATATGGTTCTTCCTTTCAACATGACAAATCCATACAGGCCACTCCTATCTTGAAATATCATGATTTCAAGGTATTTGGTCTTTGACCTCTGGTGACCTCAAATGACCTTTGACCTGCACCAAAAACAAGAGCATTCTTTCTCTCAAGATGACAAACCTATATATCAAATATGAAAAGTGTCCGTCATTCCTATCTTGAGATATCGCGATTACGAGCTTTTCGGCTTTTTACCTCTGGTGACCTCAAATGACCTTTGACCTTAACCAAAAACAATAGGGTTCTTCCTCTCAACATGACAAATCTATATACCAAATATGAAAAGTGTCGGTCATCGCTATCTCGAGATAGCGCGATTACAAGCCATTTATGAGGTTTTCGCAGTTTAACCTATGGTGACCTCAGATGTCCTTTGACCTCTACCAAAAACAATAGGGTTCTTCCTCTCAACATGGCAAATCTATATACCAAATATGAAAAGTGTCGGTCATCCCTATCTCGAGATAACGCGATTACAAGGTTTTCGGTTTTTGATCTCTGGTGACCTCCGATGACCTTCGACCTCCTCCAAAAACAATAGGGTTCTTCCTCTCAACATGACAAATCTATATACCAAATATGAAAAGTGTCGGTCAATCCTATCTTGAGATATCGCGATTACAAGTGGCGTCACAAACACACATACACACACACATACACCCACACACACACAAGTCGATTTTACATACAATCCGAGGACCTCATTGTTATTTCCTTTGTGTTTACTTCCTTAACCCTAACCTTGACAATAGACTCTCTATTGTTCAAACTTTCGAGGACTTGACAAATCTATTGAATTTCCTTCAGAGGACCTCAAATCCTTTGTTCAGGTCCTCGGTCTGATAGGAAGACAAGTTCACACCCACACACACACACACACACACATACACACATACACACACACGACATCACCATTGCATAGATTCCTTGCCTGCCTACGGCAAGGAATCAAAAATATGCCTCTACCATGCATGGGTCACCTGTACAGGAGAAAAATGGCATCCCAAATGATCTAGACTGGAGAATGATCCCACTTTATTTAAGCATAATCATGAAACTAGACTTTTTGTGTCCAGCATGTGTGAATCACCAGTTGGCCTATCGGAGACTATGTGGCATCCAAATGCTCCAGATTGCACTCAGGAAATTGCATACAAAAAATATTTTGGCTCCTTGAATCTCCCACAGGCCACAATTATTGACATGCTGGCTATGGGCTTGGTACATACCACAGCTTTTATTTAAGTTGGATAGCTGAATAAAGTGATACTTACTGATTCCATTCTCCTTAAGATGAGCTGCCAGGCCCTGCTGCTGGAATTCTGGGTCATTGGCTTTCTTCCAGGCATCAAATTCTTCACATGAAATATTATCATGTTGCTCCAACCACTAGACATTCATGAAAAAATTGCCAAACCATTACAATAAACAACATTACAAAAGGTGAAGATAGGCGAAAGAGTTTGAAGAAGACATATTGGGGAAAAAAATTGATTTTTATATTGCCAAATTATAAAGCTCTCCCTCTTTGAACCAAAATCCCCCCTCAAAATATTTTGGAAGGGAGGAATTTTCCCCTCAAATTCTAAGATTTACTGCCAACACTGCAGTACACTCACCTGTTTCTTGCAATCAAAACACTGATACTTTTTACACTCAGGACACTGAATTTTATTCTCATTTCTTTCATTGATAAATCCAGCACTGCATCCCTACAAAGAGATGAAATTAAAATGCATAAGAAAACCAGTTTAAGTCCTCTGAAAAAGTACAGTAGTAAAACAATCATAAAGACATACACATAATTACCTCTACATATTGTTCAGTTCAACTGTGGTTGGGTTTTGTTTAAATCCATAGAAATGACCAACTTTTTTTCATCAAGATTTACTCTAAAAATTGCTAGTGGGCTGCAATCTAATGGCAAGACCAACAGTCAATGAGGAGAACAACCTTTTCCTCCCAAAATGGCAACTAGATTGCATCTAAATGAGTTTATTGGGTGGTTTTATGTTTTAAAATTTTACAATTTCACAAAAAGGAAAATCAAGGCAAATTTTAGCTAGTCAAATGTAATGGTTTTGACTATAGACTTCTATTACTCTGTTGGGAATCAGTCCTTGATCAACAATTGGATTGTGATTTAACTAATTGGTCACCCCTGATATAGATGCTGTAAATATAAACTTTAAATCACAACCACGAGACATGTTTGGCTATGAATACTATCACTAACTTACTTATTCGATCATTTCTCCAAAAACGGTGGGAAAGTTCGGCTGCTGAGAGAGAGTCAGCTCTGACACTGACAGTTATCACTCAGTTCTTGAGCAGTGCTTCATACCAGTAACAATTTTGAAAGCAAAGGTTTCCCACAATCTCTTTATTGTTTAAAGTTTCAAGGTCATTTAGGTATTCACAGTTAAAGAAACCACATGTTATTATTCCTGTCTGGATCTTTTATACAAAGTACCAACCAAGGAGACAACAAGTTCCAGTTTACAGTCTTTGATAAGATTCAACTTGATTTTGATCCTTAGTCTCTCAAGCAACTGAAAAGAAGACGATCTAGCTGTCACCAAATTTAATCATCAAGGCCATCAACACTCATGTGAGAAACATTAGAAAAGTTGTTTTACTCAAAACAGACCCATTTCAAAAGGGTTCATGGTTTGTTTGTGCGGCCATATTGCATAATACTGGTGATGAGCTTGTACATAGTTACGCACTAAAATTTTGCACAAATAGTAGTACGTGTAAGGATGCAGTGTGTTGCAGATGTATATATGTAATATAGACAATAGTGGCACTACTAAATAAGACAGGTCACTTTTGTACTACTGTACTGCGCCTCGTCCATTCCACCAACATGGTGACTTGTTTTGCATAACAAATACAAACATGATGTAGGTGAAATGGATCTATTATAGTACAACACATGTTAAAAATCAATGATTCCCACTTTCAGTTATCTTACTATAAATTTTCAAGCGAAATATAACAAACACATAAACGCATAGTGCCTATTGTCACTGCTCTGAATCCTCTTATCATTGAAACCATGCAGACATAAATCATTTGAACTGTGTTAACAGTAAAATGACAAGCTCTTTTTTATTTGGTGTGAACTGCAGCATCTACTAGATCCTGCAGGAGAGAAGAGGAATATCACTTACGTGAGCACACCATCTGAATTTCGGATCTGCTATCAAGCCCCATGTGGCTAACTTGCTTTCATACAGTTCATAGTCTTGATTTGCTAGATAATTCTTTAACTAAGAAAGAAATTGCAAAAAATTATTTAAGGATGACTTATAGCAAAAATGACACATAATTATGAATGGAGATCTCTATTAATACTGATAAAAGGTCAATCAAGGGATGGTCAACTTAGTATTTAAAGATATAAGATTTAAAGATGCTACTTATGAAAAACCCAGTAATGATAAGAGATCACTTTGGCAGATATCAAGAAAGCTATAATGGCTATCTGCAGGGCAATTTGCAGTCTGTCAGAAATATGCACAAAACCATATATTTGTGTTCTACAAGGTTTGCACTTTTTTTTTTGAATATTTAATACTGTCTTTCAACAAAAGTGGTTCCTCTAGTCTTTTTCTTTATTCAGTCATTAATTTTCCCTTAACTTAATGGCTCTGACTATTTGATATGAGCAATTCTGCACCTCAGCCATGGAAAGCCGGCAAGTGTTACCCTTCTTATGTATAAATTAATTCTCATTGGCAGGCTAGTAGTTGAAACTGTGTTGCTGGTGGTTTAAAGTGCTTGCAACAGTTCTGATATCATTGTAGTTGACTTACTTCGGAGTCCAGACTGCTAATGCTGTCAGTACATGGCTTCAAAGATGTGGGAGTCCCCAAAACCTAATTGTTAAAGTGTGGTCCTAACGGCATGAAAACTTGGAAAAAATGGCCAAGTCCACCCCCTCCCTTGGATGTACCCCTTCCTCAGCAACAAAATTAAAAGGTTAGGGACTCACACTCTCATCATAATGCCATATCATCCTTGTATGGTGCCCCCACCTTTCCTTCTGTAGTTTACCACAAAACAGGTTAGAACACACATATATATATACACACATATATATATATACCAGCACATATACATGCCCACTTGAAAACATCTAATTTTCTAATGCTGCTTTCCCAGTTGTGCCAAAGATGTGGCATACAAACATTACACTACACTACACTGCACTGCACTACACTACACTACACTACACTACACTACATAATGAACTGCAAGAGCACAGGAGCTAAGGTCCCAATGTTTTGCAGCTTTGTACCACACACTATATAATACAGTTTAAAATGTTTCCTTACCTACAGATTACATGATGAACTGTCCTTATGTCAAATGTTCCCTTCTTGTTGCCTAATTATGTACTGAAAGTCCTAACTGTACTTTAGCATCAGGAAATGCAGATATGCTCATTTTCTACTGGGAGATCAGCATTTTCAGTCTACAGCAAAATGTCTGCATCTTCAATTATTTATTGCAATAACTTATTATCATTCCTTTAATAGACCTTATGCATATGACATCACAGAACACAAAATGTGCCCTCCAGTGGAGGCAAGCGCACATCATTGCAACTCACACCAACAAATGCAGATAGCTGATTTGTGTACTGGTTGGATATGCACACAACTTCACTAAATGCGCTTGCGAAATTTACATCATGCATGTAGAGTGTTTCATTGTTTGTCTCCAAGATGACATTGTGTGATTTTAATGCATAAGGTCTATCGTCCTTTAAAGCTAGAGGAGAAGTGATTACCATGGTGCCAAGATATGCAAAGTACATCTGGTATGTCTCTGGATCACAGTGTTCTAGGTCTGGTTCATCACATGCTGGGCAAGTGAACTTGTACATACACCGCGCAGTTTTTGCAAGATGAGTAAAGTGCTGTGTGAAGCATTCTGTACATACAAGACACTGACATGTTGGTAGAGTAACCAGCTGAAAGATAAATTTCGCAGAAACATTTTCGGTGTTTGTATTCAACATTTTAATAGAATGGATACATTTAGATAGGGCTCAAACAAACACTGTTTACATAAGCCAGTCTGATGAACAATTTCTGTTTTTTCTTCACATAATGGGCAAATTTTGATGTAACTTCCATTCATTCATTGTGCTTTCTGTAAAGTGACACAATTGTCATATGATTTCATATTGAATTAGCTGACATCAGTTCCGGTGCACATCTCTTTTGTCAACTACAGGGTTACTTGGTGGACAGAAAGGAAAAGTTGATCCACTGGTCTGTTCTTTCTTTTAATTTGTGGACATGACTGTTTGCTATGACTATGATGTAGGATAGTGTAAACATTAAGATTTAAAACCACATATTTTAGACAAATAGAGTCATCCTTTATTTCAACATTGGTAAGCAGTAAATCCAGGGTTGTTCCTGTTAAACTTTGAAAGCAACTCTTTATAGTTACAGTTAATTCCATAAAAATGTAACTCGTTACAGTTACTAGTTACAATGTTGAAAAAGTAACTAGTTACAGTTATTGACTGAAAAGTAACTAGCTACATTTCAAAAGTAACTAGTTACTTCAAGGTGAATATATGGTACCTCCGTACCTGAAATGGAAGGGGGGGCATAATTAGATAGTAAGATGGAGCACATGAGACGACCAACACCTCATTTGTGCCGGTTATCCTTAGGTGTTCCCCAAAGAAAATCAATGATTCCAGCTGATCTTCACTGGGGATTCAGGCAGAGGCTCCTAACGCTCATCATGAAGCAGCGAATCATGATACTGTGTCGGAGCTTACGCAAATATTTGTTAGACGAATATGGTTGTAACCAAAACTTTTCCAGTTACGACAGTACTTCTTTGAGGGTGGAAATCTTTATACTACCATCACAATTTAGAGAGGTTAGCAGCTATTAAAGGGGGTGAGCGTTGTTTCAGCAGTAATTAAAGTCTTCGCCCCTCAAGGGCCGCTAAGGTTGGGCTAAGTGATATTTCTGCATAAATTTCAAGTTTCACATTGTTTCGATATAAACAAATGCATAGAAATGGTGAGACTATGTAGTTTACACATGCAGACCATGTACCCATAATTCACTTTCACTTTACAATAAAAAGATGAAGCTTTAAGTCGGACACTTCTCTCCTCTTCCAATTAGCTTTGTTAGGATACTTTGAACGCCATTTGACCATTTCAATATTCTGCCGTTTTTTATATTAACCTTACTATTATTCCAGTGTAAAGGAGTTAAGAGCATTGAAAGGAATATGATATAGCCTAAATTCATACGTTTGATTCATCAAATAAGGATACCATACATATTAAATTAGATACATGGATGCATGGTGTTTACCGATGATTAGAACTGTATAATTTACTGGCTCCAATGCACCAGTCCGGATTCGGCTAGCTTAATGCCGGTCTCAGGAGCGTTTTTCTAGATGAGGAATTTCCCCAGCCGGAATACAAGGTTCCGGAATCGAAATTTTTCCGGAATGTGATGTAACTTTACTTGTACTCGGAGTTCCAGCAGAGTTATGAAAGTTGCATTAAAAGTGTTTAAAGTTCCACTGTAATTTGTGCCCAATGTACAGATGTAAAGTATTGTCACACATCATCAACTAAATTACTGAGGAGGCCAGGCTATGGAAGTGATTACAAACAATGACTTTATTTAATAATGCTGGACATGTACAACGGAATTAAAACATCTGTAAGTTTGATATGCTATACACTGGCATTTGGCAAAAAGGCTGCTCTAGGAATTGGTACCATTGGAATCAGAACTGGCCGGAACTTGACGGGTACGTACCACGCTCGGAAAGATCAGGGAATCTAGAATGGCAATTAGCTGCGACTCGGATAGGGTGGACTCGGGTCCAGCCCTAAGGTCTCAAAAGGCAATTATTAAACTTTCATAGTAAGTCTAGTATTTGAATGGCTATGGGCCAACCTGTTTCTCACGGTGCAC
This sequence comes from Holothuria leucospilota, assembly GCA_029531755.1. NCBI lineage: Eukaryota > Metazoa > Echinodermata > Holothuroidea > Aspidochirotida > Holothuriidae > Holothuria > Holothuria leucospilota. The sequence goes on from CM055965.1 coordinate 26,247,009, forward strand.
TATCTCCACTGTGTCCTCTATAAAGGACAATATGAGTAAACTAAGGCCCAGCTGACTTCACTTAGTATATATACTAGGCTATATAAAGTCAACTGGGTCTTAGTTTGCTAGAGGACCGTTCAGTATTTTACAACGAATCGCAGTTTTCAACGATCTTTCCCTTGCTGGCTTTTCAACTGTTGACTGTGTACTCTGTGATGGCATTCTTGCCTTTTTGGAGTTTATTACTGAAGACTGAAGACAAAGATTCGGTCTCATGGATAATAAGCATTGATCTGTCTAATAAGTAATTTGACACACAAATCAAATTTTAAACTTAGTTTAATCAACAATCAAGTGACCCTGTAAGTCTGTAAAGTCTGCAGCACGTGCATCTATAATAATATCAACTTCTGATTCTAATCGTGGATAAAATTTGATGTTGGTGAGGGTGAGGGTGATGTTGGCGATAATAGAGATAAATGATAAATATATCGAGAATAATTTAACTACCAAAGTGTCATCAATTTGAAAATTTTCTGTTACTACGCAGAGTAAAATGCAATTCATGCTCATTTTGACTACTAGTAACGGGGAAGTAACGAAACCCAAATGTATCGCCGTTACAGTTACTTTTACGCAGAAAGGTAACTAGTTACTTGCTCCGTTACTGAAATGCAAATGTATTTCGTTACAGGGTTCCGTTACACAAAATGTAACTCGTTACAGTAACAGCGTTACTTGTAACTCGTTACTTCCCAACCCTGAGCAAAACCCAAGCAGTCATTCCATGCTTTTGAGCTCTGATTTAAAAGACATGCAGTCGCAAGAGCAGGTTTTGCTAGGATTTGTACAGGCCTGCCGGTCTCATTACCCACCTAAACAACAGTTTAAAATATATGTAATATTGCCAATATTCTTCCACCACGAACTTGACAGCATACTTGCGTGATTAAGCTGGAGATGACTTTCTGTTTCTGAGCTTTTAATGAAACCATATTAACACTTTGTGTAACGAACATTCACATATAGTGATTTCTACCTATTTATCATATTCCTGGTATTGAATTTATGCACATGATGTCACATTGCCATAGCAATGAAAGTGAAACCTCTACAAGGGGACAGTTTCTTCATACATTTTGCACATAATCAAACCTTTCTAAGTCTTTTTTTGTTAGTTTAAGCTGAGAAATAATGGAATTTTACAGTGTTGTAACTGGATTTATCTTTGTGACATCCAACTCTCCTATTTTCTATTACTATGTCCACACACACACACAGTGGATCATTTATGCTAGGCCAACTTGATATTATTTAAGTGTGTCACCTCCATGGAATTACAATTTCACTTTTTGATAACAGTGTGTCTTTATTTTCGTGTATATCATACAATCTGCAAAGTTTTAAACTCTTTTTTTACTGAAATTTCTTGCCTTGTATGCTAAGAAAGGCTCATGCCAAGAAAGTCGAAAGAAATACAACAAAGAATATATTGCAATACTGCAAACTAATTTGACACATGAAGTGTGCAGTACAGCCCTCTGAAGGGCAGAGTAAACAGCTTTCAAGTAAATGATTATGCCATTACATTTATAAGGCCTATAGTATATTTTAACAACTATGAAAATACTACAATTATTTAAAAATAATTACTCCAAACCAGCATCAAAATACATCCAGTAATAGCTTATGCCAAGTGTATCAAGAGGGTTCCCACAATACCATTGTTTGCCAAGATTTTGCTTGCTTATAAGCTAAGACATCACAGGCAGAGTCCCTCCCCCTCCCCCTCCTTTGGAAATGCTCCCACTGAGTTGTACTTTTTCACAGTAACTTTTGCCTCAAGAGTCCATTATCCCTCCCCCCCCCCACACACTTTTTTACTCATATCTCAAATCTCCACTACTGTAAGACATCAACATCAAACTGAACAAATAGGCCACCAGCAATGTAACTCCAGGGTTAGTACACATTTTCACCACAAACTTCAAGGGCTTTTCGAGCACTGAAATTCAAAATTCCAGTACCTATTTTCATAGAATATTATATAAAATGTGACATCTTCAACAGTTTACATCAATATGTGTGGCTTCTCTGCACAACTTCTCCTTTATCAACTTCATCAACTTCCTTCATACAAATTGGGAAACAGAAGGTTTGGAAGCAGTGGCAATGTGTAAATGACCACTAGATGACCACGGACCATACATTTCTGAACACTCTTAATGAACATTACCAATGCTACATCACAATGGTAAACACCCAGTGCAATCAGTAGGAAACAAAGTAACAAAGCAAGCTGAAGAAAAAAATGCACGTTTTGTTTATCCCTAACATGACCCAAAATTATCCCTTGATGACCTTTAACCCCACATTCCTAACCACCACGATAACCCATTACCCAGTTTCAATGTGTCCAAGTTTCATTGAAATTTGTTCAAGCATGTGTTAACGGGAAATTGTGCAAGTTTTTTTTTCCTTTTTCCCTTGTAACAGTGTTATACAGAGCCAATACATTGCCAAACACAATCAAGTAAGAAGTTTAGACCAGCAAAAGCATCATAATATAATACTTTTAATGCTTAACACAAGAATAAATACAAGATCCACAAACAATATTGAGACAAGAAATGTAGCAAGACTCCAGTAGGCCCCCTAGTTTTTGCAGTAGGCCTAAAGGAATTTCAATGAACTACTAGATGGAGACATGGAGGTTAGGTTCTTATTGAAGTTTACACATACATTACATGTCAATAGCAGGGTTTGCGTTTCTCTGAAAAAGTTTTCATGACAGTATTTTCTTTTTACGACCATACAAAATCTTGCGCCGTAATTTTTAAAATTTCTGGCGTAAATGATTAAATATACAAAGCCTACCGCGATACGCCATAAACGGCAATGTTAGGCCTAGCCTATAGGCTATAGCCCACAACAACATTAGCGCAACTTATTGATAAATTCAAGTGTGAATGAAATAATTTAATACAGACCTGTTTTTATGATGAGAAATGATCGTTGGATAATAAAAATATTTTCACTTCACTCAAAGAGAAATTTAGCCAAAAATATCTAATATATTCTTGATGTATGATCAAGCAACAGGTGTAGCTTTACCTAATGTTAGCAATATTAAACTAAACACAATGACAATTGTATAAGTTTCCATACAGTGTACACTCAGTACATATAGTACTAGTACTTGAATAACCCATGTACAGCAGCGCAGTATATAGATCCTGCCCTTGATGCGACGTACAGTACAGCTCAAAAGAAATCGGGCCCGTGCGCTCTCTTTGACGCGCCGAATTTGCGGGAGAGTGCGGGGAATCTTTTGTCCCAAAGAGTCCATTCCCCCGCAGTGAAATACCGTTGCGCTCTAACGGTTTTTTCGGGCCAATTGTTGCTATTGTAGCAGTTAATCCCTCTAGCGGAAGCTGCCTTTCAATCAGAAAGGGAAGAAAAAGTTGATTGCCAAGTGGGTCTGTGTGGCATCGCAACGTTCGACTTGTTAGTAGCACACATTATTTTTGTTGTCATTTTTGTTTTCGCCCCGATCCGCCGGCTCTCGGAAAGGGAATTGTCATTAACAATTAAGGTTATGAAATATTCGCCGAGAAAGAATAAAGTCTCTAAAAGATTGTTTAAAACATTAGAAGAAACCTCAAATGAAATACGTGGAATAAAGCTTCGTACTTCTGTGAATATTATGGTCGTTAAGTGCCGTAGTATCAGTGGCATAATGCTTTCTTTTAAATTCGTTGTAAGAAAAAATTCCGCCCAACATCGTTAGCCTACACAGTACTAAGCTAGTTTTGTGGTGAACGGTGTTACAGTCCGATAAGCAAGCCCACGTAACACACGTTAGGATAACGTGAAATAAGCCTTACTTGCCAGCTTCCAAAACGAATGTTTGTGTAGAGTGTCTGCAGTAATATTTCCTGCATTTTAAATCGCCTGCTGGAATCCCTATTTTCCGTTTTTTTTTCATATATTCTCTGGCTATACGGATTTGCTACATAGATCTAGCCTAACCTATAACTTCGTTGCCAATGAACGGCAATGTTTTACCACTGCTACCATCATGTTCAGGCGGTTCAATTATTAGAGAGCGTATAGCGTACTCCGTCATCCTGATTCAGAAATGGCGGCTCTTACTGTATGAATCCTGTGACAATATTTTCGACCGAATTATACAAGTCATTAATTTTATGGAGAATAAGCCCATATAGCACACAGGCCAAGGCTTATACACGTAGGCGTCTTGTGGTAAACTTGCAACTCTGCAGGCCGTTTGGGTGGGCTTGTGCGTTTTCTGAGTTACCTTACAACTTTTGAATTTTCTCCAACAACGTTGGAACATTTTTTTTTCAAATATTTTGCAAACAAAAAGCCTACATTTGGATATTTTCTTCACTCAAACGACATTTTTTCAAATTTCTGTGATTTAGAACCAAACTTTTAGTTGCACCGACCTTCCTGTGACCATTTGCTGTTGACAGGGCTTCAAGTTGCACCGCCCCCTCCCTGCCGGGCAAATCCTAGGGCTACCCCTGTCCAGCGGGCCCTCAACTCGTCAGACATGGGGATTCTCGGGTTCTAACATTCAAGTAGGTTAAGTTTATCTTTCTCAAGCATGTTTAATATTGAATTGGCTATTCCGTCTTCCACAGATTTTCGGAAACGAAAGAGACGGCGGGTGTGTCTAATATATTATACCAAGAGAGGTGCTTGTACTGTAGGATCTTGTCTCTATAATTTTATATGATATTATTGTTACCAAAGTTTTCCCATTAACACAAGTTCTGATTTGATTAGTTACTAATGCCTGTATACTGCAGAGAATGGAAACTTGAAATGTTAGACCAACCGGTTTTAGGTTCTTTTTTATGGTTACAGTAAACTAGTGGAATGCTTAGTGTGAAAAATATAATTCAGCAGGTGAGTGTTTAGTGAGTTGAATTTTCTGTCGTAAAGATGAGCAAGTCAAAATTCATATTTACGACTGTATTGTATTTTTGGTTGTAAGTAAAGTTTCCGTCGGCGTAAAAAACGCCCGCTTCGGCGTAAAACGCAAACCCTGGTTAATAGGCAATGGCAGTGTCAAGCCTCTAAGAAGGAAGTTGCCCCTTAGAGGGAAAACTTTGAAGTGGTGCATGCAAATATATTTCAGATTGTTATTTGCGGGTTTTCTGCACGTCAGGTTCATATATGGGGTGGTTCTTACTTAACCATTTGAGTTATTTCTGGATACTTTGATATTGTTGTGAAGGCCCCTTGAATGCACAAGGTATGAAAACAGCTGCAGCTACTTAATTATGCCATCAGACCACCAATTTTGGGACTAAAATTTGTCCCTTTGGGAAGTCAAACTTTTGTGTATATATCCACAGATTCCAAAAACTATCGCAGCTGCTAGAATATTACTGGTTTACACAATTGTTCAAGTCCTTTTTAAGTTGAAATGGTCAATATTTTGATTGAGATTCTCAGGGTATTATTTCACCAGGAAGAGTTTCACACTGCCACTGAATTTTCTGCAGAGGATGTGATATAGGTAGCAGGTGTGAGTATGAACTTTATCTGATACTTAAGGTACAAAGGTAGGAGCAATGCATGCCAACTTGGCAGGCAAACTGTATATGTCCTACTTTAGTCTCTAGTTGGTTTACAGTATTTGGGGCTGATCAGACAAATTTGCCAAAAGGTTTACATTTTGAACATACTATTTTTGCACTTTTAATGTTTTCTTCCTTTCTTCACAGATGTGAACAAGTAATAATATGCCACAAATATATCCAAGATGAATTTCAAGCACTTTCAAGGACCTTACTGTTTCAAGCAAAAATTCAAACACTTTCAAGGACCTTGAAAATAGTCATGTTATATTCAAGCACTTTCTAGGTTTTCAATCACCCATGTGAATCCTGTAACTTGCAGATGTTACTATCTGTAAAGAATTTTTATGACAAGAAGAGTCACCATGTCTGCAATTGCATAAGTAGGCCTAAGCTTAATTTCTTCTTTGAACAAGCAGATCTGGTTTACTATGTACCACACAATCTGTACTGACCTTGTGCATACCAAAATCAGTGTAGCAAATGTCACATTCTTTGAAGTAGTTTTGTGCACGTTGTAAGTTGCCATCAGCTTGCTTCACAGCTTCAATGCATTCAATAAGATCAAACTGTTGTTCTCTCAGAGTAAACACAGTATCCACAGCAGCCCATACTATGTCGTGTTCAGCCATCAACATCCGTCTAATTTTCTGTCAAGATATAAAACAAATTCAGATTTAAACAGCACAGACTCCAAGAATGAACCACGGTTTCAAGAGTTTTGATTAAACAAAGCAGCTAACTGGCAAAACATTTTTAGCACAATTGTAAACAGTTAACAGAACTGTGGTGACCTCAAATGATGTTTTCACTTCCACCACAAACCTCTGCCTCTCAGTACAGTCACTCACATGAAATATGAGAAATATAAGATTCAACTTCTAAGTTTCCCTTCTTGAAATATTTTGTTCAAAAGATTTTCACAGTTGCACATCTTGTGGTATCAAATGAGTCTTGACTTTCACCAAACTTGAGAGGCCCCTTGTATTCAAAATAGGGCACGCATCCACATACCACGTATGAAAATTCAGCAAAGATTCCCTTCTTGAGGCATCATGCTCACAAACCTTTCATAGTTTGCCTCTGGTAACCTCAAATGACCTTTGACCTTCACAAAGAACAGGAGGCTTCCTGTATTCAACAGTTGGCATCCACTTGTCATGTATGAGAACCCAGCCTATCTCACAATACTGTGCACAGGTTTCAACAACTTGACCTCTGAAGACTCTCACCAGAAATGATGGTTCATGTAATACATACGGGACACTTAAACATCAAGTATGAGATTTATCAACAATTCCTCTCCTAGTCTCTTGAGATATCATGTTCACATGGTTTTCACAGTTTGGACTCTGATGATCCCAAAATACCTTTGACCTTCACCAAACACAAGAAGCACAGTGAATTCAACATGTGACATCCAAATTCTAAGTATGGAAACCTTGAGGTTACCTTTGATAGGATATGCCCAGCAGGTTTTAACAGTCTGACCTTTTCTACTCTTTAATGACCTTAGATCCTTAACTGCATATATACAGATCACTACACATTAACCAACCTGAAAATAAGGTCCTCACAAGATGAGGCATATAAACAAAAATATGTATGCCTGCATGGCTCCATAAGGTTCCCCGTTCCCACTCCTTGTCCTTGTATAAACAAATATTGAGACTTTTTTATATGTGTAACAAGGGAAGACCACAATTGCTTCACCTGCAAACTAAAGCAAAATATACCCAGTAACATTCATCAGGTAATATGCTCCCTTGTTAATTGCTTTACTTGTGGAAGCCTCAAACGACCTCTTAACCTTCATACCCTATACTTATCAAGATGATAATCCTTCCACATAGTTTTCATAAAGGCATTCACAAGCAAGTGATGCACACACCCAGTTTCTGCAGGCGGTACGTTCGTCGTACCTAGTTGAAGGACATAAACTACTGACGATACAGCAATGCAGTAAGTTTGTGCACGTTGTGCCATGTTTGGGAACACAGCCCTATCACAGCAGCATGCAAAATGCACACACTAAAGGAAGCTTGCTTTCTTCAATAGAAACTCCAACGTTCATAGTATAGGTTCTGTGTGTACATGTTGCAAACATTATGCTACCGCTAAGTTTCAAGACGCTCCTGAGCTAAAAATCAATCGTAGAGAGGAAATCTTCGAACTAAAGCCAGCACAAATGTTGCAATTAGTGTATTAAATGAAGTACTTCTGCAGGTGTCAAAAGTTAGACTTTAAAGTTCTTGACCATTCGAGTAATTTCAAGTGTTTCACAGAAAATCCTGGCATCAAGGTGACCCTCTCCACAATTTTTTATCATATTGCTCACCCCTTCTGAACAGATAACTTATCTTGGCCCTATCTTTGTTCACAAGCAGGCAAAACATGATATGGCTGTAAAATAACTCTCCAAATTGTCTTAAGACTGTAATTTAAGTGCCCAAGTCTGGTAAGTATGTCTTGGCACTAAATTGAAGTAGTTAAGACTTTTCAATAACTACTGGTTTATAACTATAAAAGTTAGGCTTTGATTGTGTCAGTGAGTTTGTCATACTAAGTTGTTTGTATGGACTTGCAACAAAACACTTTCCATAATCAGTATTAAGGGCTTCCATTAGGTTTTCTTTCAAACCTATCCATACCTTTATGTGGGAGTCCCCGTCATGGCCGTACAGGTCTATTTTTCTCAGGGAGGGCGGGTATTTTTGCCCGACTCCAGACCTACTATAACTCTCCAATTTTCCGCCCAACTGAGACAAAATATCTGCCCAATTTAATCAGGTTTCTGACATTTGGAGGGCGGCCTCCCCCAGCCCCCTGCCCGTATGACCATGGTCCTCGTCTAAAACTGAGGGTCCCTAGCCAGGTCCTCGATCCCATCTAAAATTCATTGCTGATTACTTGTGTTACTTTCATAAATCAACAGACTGGGGTTACCCTATGTATTTGCTTCTGGAGTACTTGTATGACACACTTACTGACATATTATGTAAAGAGAATAAAATAACACCTTGCATTTTGGTATGTGAGCCTTAACCTCACTGGCATACGAACATGAATCTATAATGCATGTACCTGTATGCACCAATTTTATTCATATCTTTACTTCAACTGTTCAATTAAGATCATTTTTACATACACTTCAGGCTATTTTGCCACTTGACTTCATACCTAAATCCCTATAACTTTGGTTTGTGACCTTTGACCACACTTACATACATATTGCATCTACAGCCCAAGGTTAGTTGTCACTGATCATTGGACCTAACAGATCTCAAAACAATGGAGAGTATGTGCTGAACATTTGTCATACATACACACAGACACACAAAGGATGCAGCCATAAGAACATGAAAATGACATTAAACATAGCTCTAATTTCCTACACCTTTTTGTTTCTCTTTCACTTAATACCATGAACGACTGCCACCCGAGTTGAAACTGCACGGACAACTACAAATCCAAAGGGTTACTGATTCTTTGCTACTCGAATATAATTTTAGTAAATGTGCTTCAAATTGACATGGTTTTAGTAAGAGGTTACACATTACTGTGTCTGCATTTATGTACAGAATGTTGCATCCATGGGCATAGATCAAACAGGCAGATATATTATACTATTGATGTATTATACTAATGTGGTCAAAGATCTGGCTTTTACTTTTGGGCATTAATTGTCAAATATAAAATCCAAAAATTGTTTAATGTTTGATAAATCAGAGTTTACAAAGTCTTACCCCTTTACTTCTGGTGACCTTAAACAATATTTGACCATCAAGATAACAAAAGAGATTATTGCACTTTGTATGGGCACCCACATGCCAAGGAGATTCAAACAGGTTTTCTCAAGGGATTACGTTTACAAACTTTCCTTAGTTTGACCTCTGAAGACCTCAGATGACCTTTGACTTCCACCAAAACAATAGGTATTATGCACACAATATGGAGCACCAAAATGGCAGGTACTAAATAAGATTCATACAGACTTTTTTAGCCCATTCATCACTGAATTAATTAAATGTGAGCACCTTCTGCTACCTGAGTTAATTTTCAGTCTTCCTCACTTCAAAAGCCTACTTTCAATGTCAAATAACTCTCACACAACTTTCTTTTGTGAAGAAGAGATGAACATAAAAGTTAAAGGGCTTGAGAAGTTCTTTCAAATGACACCTAATTTGGGACATTCACTGTAATACATAAAGGACAAGATAGCACTACAACATTATCCAAATCTGTTCAAATTTTGGTAATTTTTACCATATCATTAATGATTTGTCGTTTGTTGATAACTTTTTCTTTTACACAATACTGAGTAAGTTGAGTAACCTTCCACAGAAGAAATGAGTTCTATTCAAGTCTCTACTATGTGGTAAATAACTTGAATATCTTAGTTTGAGGTATTTTCGTACATTATCTAATCCATTTCATCTATTATCATCATTTCTCTATTACCCCTACTACTGTTTATGACACTAACAGCACTAGGCCCTGTCGTAACAGCGCTTAATGGCAGCCTAGCTTACTTGGCCGGCACTAAGCCACTACCTCTGTCCCTTTCAATAGCTTAAAGGTGCTTTCACACCGCCAGCGAAGCGAGGCGAAGCGAACCGAGTGTCTTGTAAATATGTAATTGAAAACAATGGCCAATCGCTCAAAGGTTTCACACCGCGAGCGAGCGAAGCGAAGCGACTCGAGCGGTTCGCTAGCGTCCTGCTCGGCATAATGTTGACCTATTTATTTCGCTCGAATCGCTGAGCGCCAAGAACCACACGTGCATCTTTTGCAATGTGTTTTGGCAGGTATAGTGCATGTATGTAGGTTATGTATGTATGGACTTATGATCTACCTGCAAGGAAGTGAAAATGGAGACGAACATGGCGGTAATCAGCACTGAAGATTTTCTGAGTTTTTGTCGATCCTGTCTCAAGTCCTCCATGAGGTGGTTGTACTCTCCATATCGCTCCCTCCGAGTGTTGATGTGGTGCACCCACTGTCGTCGGTTCACGCGCCTATTATCCAACAAGATGAATGCAGCCACACGCTTGTTTTTTACTCTGTACATCATGACGGCTAGTTCAATTATGAATGCAGCCCATAGCAAGCCGAGAAAGTGAAACGAAACGCTCTATTCGCTCGCTCGTATTCGCTCGCGGTGTGAAAGCACCAGCGAGCGTCCAAACGCCCGAGCGTTGAACGCTCGAATCGCCATTGCTCGAAACGCTTTTGGTGTGAAAGCACCTTAAGGCCATACACTAGCATTACTGAATGTGCCACTTGTTACCCAAATCAAAAGCCAAATACTCCCTCAACACTTCTTTCTATAATTTGTCCTTGTGACCATAGGGCTGCCTTTATGTATTTGCTAGGCTACTTGGGAATGCTTGATCAGTTGCAAAATTTTCTGCCATTTTCAATCAAATCTATCTCTGAAATTTTTAGTACAACTACCTTGCATGTTTGGTATCAAACTTCACAGAAATGAGTCTTTTATTACAATGATATGGTTTTGGATCAGTGTCAAGGGTGGGTGCATAGTCATTATAAGTTTATGAAAACAATTGGGTGGATATATCTGCCTGTACTGTAGATAGCATAATCTTGCATGATGGATGGATCCACCTGTAGGGCTAAAAGGGTTAAGATACCAGTTTTCACAGTCTAGCCTATGGTGACCTCAAATGACCTTTGACCTCCACCAAAACTTTCAATGTAGGGTACTTGCAAGGCAAGTATAGGTTACACAGATGTTTCCCGCTTTTTTTTTCAATTAAACATACCATGATTAATGCACAAGAAATCAGACAACAAGATGGGAAATCAGTAAGGTAGTAACTATAACATCACCTCACCTCCTTTTTCTCTTTTTCCTGCAACTGACTTTTCTCAATTTCTTCTACAGCTTGAGGGGTGGAGGTGGCTGGTCCCCACATTGTATCCATCCATTCCTGAACTTTCCTTGCATCTTCCCGTGAACTTTGCTCTTCTAATTTCCATCGTGCTTGAGTTAAATTAAAGTCACTCTTCATCAATGTAAGTGCAAGATCACTTTTCTTCAAATGTTTGTGAGCAGCATGCATCTCCTCAACCTGACCAACAAATATGAACAATATAATTGAATGGGGACTGAAAATAATTCAGGCTTTGGAGGGAAGATGTTTCATGACCCTAATTAAGTGACCACAAAATGTGGGAGAAGCCCATGTGGCATACGAATTACAACTTCACGTCAGGTGGCAACCAACTCAACAATTTATATCAAATTTTCTTTTATTTTTTTTGTTTCTTTTAAATGCAAGTTCAGATGAGAAAACCATAGATTACTCCTGGATGAAAAATCCACCTTACTTTGACCCTGTCAAGGTTCAAACCCAGAACATCCCAGTTGGTAAGCTTCATAGTTTCAAATGCCATCCCCTTCATCCATTCGGCCTTTATCCATATCCAAACAGCACTGGATTGGACTGGCATACTCAAACAGATGGAGTAAAAACAGTTCAAAGAAAACATGATGCCAAATACATCCAAGTAAAAATATAAAAAGTACCTTTTGGATGCATTCATTTTATCAATTGAAAGATGCTCCAAAAGTCTTTACAAATTTATATCTCACTGAAATTTTAGTTGCCAAATAAGGAACTTGTGTGACTATATCAGGGGTGGGGAACCTTTTCCCTCTCACAGGCTGTTTTGAAAGTCTTGACCCGCAGGAATGAGGGCACAACAAGATTTTCCCATGGGGTGCAGGCCAAGGGACCTTACACAGACCCTGTTGGGGGCGAAGTCCCTAGGGGTTCTGGAGTTTGTACAAATTTGTAGGCAATAGAATGTTCAACCACTATCTTTAAATGGCATTGAATACCAAAGGCTACACAGACCAGAAGAACCACAATATGACCATTGATTTTTTATTTATGTACGAAGTAATAATGAATGAACACATGTGCAAAGTGCGCCGAAAATACATTGATTTTGAAATCGACAGTTTTCCACTTTTAAGCGTGTAATTCACTCTTCGGAAGGACAGTTCTACCCCTCCAAATCCATGAAAGAATGCAATGGGCTAAAAGATAATTATTCATTACCTTTCAATTGATTCTTAATTTACTTTATGAATAGCCTTGCGGGCCGGATAAAATGGTCTCGAGGGCCACACACAGCCCATGGGCCAGAAGTTCCCCAACCCTGGACTATATTAACATTTGATACAATCATGTAGAAGCCACATTTCCAAGACTATAAACATCTAAAAAAAGACCAATTTACTGTCACCTTTGACATGAAAGCATCGCTCAACAACATACATACATCCCACATATTCTGTCCCCTTTGAGCTCAAGCTGAAATACCAGCTATCAGAAATTATCTACATATTCAACACATTAAAATCTAGAGTACCACAAAATAAAGAATCACAACGATTGTGCAGCATGTGTCCATAACCATGGATCCCATCTCATTATTAAAGATCAAATGACTGAAGACATTCCAGTTACCTTCTCATGTAGCAGTTCCAAGCATTCAGTCGCAGTATTATCTTTGTTACCATCATTTCTCCACCATGCTTTATGTATTTCTTCCACAGAGAATGCATCTGAACTACATTGTAAGGAGACAAAATGGAATATCATAGATATATACGTTTTTTTTTTAAAGTGTTCCAGATAAGATCTTAACTAACTACCATCATATCTTATCGCTAAACTTCAAAAGGTTCAAAACGCAGCTGCAAGACTTGTAATGGGTACTTCGAGATACGGTCACATTTCACCTGTACTTTACAATTTGCATTGGCTTCCTGTCAAACAATGAATTATTTTTAAGATTTTGATTCTTAATTTTTAAATGTGTTTACAAGCTTGCCCCATCTTATCTCAGTTATTTAATTTTCGTTTATTCCCTCTCATGCACATTATGCTACTCTTCTCAGTTTCTATGTAATTCCAAAAAAGTCAAAACTTGAAATTTCAGCACTAGATCCTTCAGTTATGCAGCTCCTTATTTATGGAATTCCTTGCCATCCAAAATCATACAAACTGCAAATTTTAATTCTTTTAAGAGTAAACTCAGTGCCGGATTAACCCCATGGCAGAACCGACGTATGCCGGGGGCCCCGCTCTTTTGGGGCCCCCGCGGGAATTGAGACCCACATTATTTTGATTTGCTGGTTGTCGGGCTTACGTTTTCATGTGTGTGCACTTTTGCCATGCCTTAACACTATCTGGCATATAATGTATAATAACTGTCATGTATCACTGTATAATGTGTAAAAGCAACTATTAGTTATTAGCGGTTAAAAGCTAAAATTTTATCTGTTGGGTGTTATTAATTTTGTGTAAGTGGGTGGGCGAGGGGGAAGGAGGATAAACTTGTAAAAGGGGCCCCGCTATAGAAAGTGCCGGGGGCCCCTCACAACGCTAATCCCGCCCTGAGTAAACTTAAGACTCATCTTTTTCGTACTGCATATTCTTAACAATTTATTATTTGCTTGTTTTACCTTCTTTAATTTTGTGCTTTCAATGTTAAGCACATTTCAATATGTTTATAGTATTTGCGCTATATAAGAACTGTTTAATAATAAATATTTCTTCCACAGAGAATGCATCTGAACTACATTTGAAGGAGACAAAATGGAATATCATAGATATATACATTTTTTTTAAAAGTGTTCCAGATAAGATCTTAACGATGTTTAAAGGGCCATGCTGGCCATCCCAGACTATTCCAATTCTCCCAACTAATTTACTTCTAGCCCCTCCCATAACTGTATTAAAGCTCCTCCTTGTGAATGTACAAACCTAGTTTATTGTTAAATTGAATGTGCTGGTTAGCATATAAGGCCCTAATGTGTTCAGGCCTCGAATTTAACCGCGGCCACCGCGGCCATAGCCGTGGTTGCCCCTTCAATTGGCCTCGGTGCCCTGCAATTTTCAAAAGAACTTGCGGCCAAATATGGCTGTAAGAGCCGTCTTACTATGGCTGCGGTGCCCCTCAGAGCCTCAGCTGATCGTCTCAAAGCCATGCCTTCCCACCTGTTACAAACTTTCAAGAATGTACATCCGTGATCAAAACGTGATCAAGCACGATGTACGCAACGCTAAAATCAGTGTATGTGTAGGTCCGTAATTGTATGCAAACACCCATACATTAGGCTACACACATACTGTGTAGAGTAGTCACCAGATATCGGAAGAGCATGGGCGTGGTACGTACCAGGAAGTACAGTAATTTTTCAATGGCTGCTTACACCGCTAATCATTCCAGTTGTTACCTCATAACTTTTTGGTAGTAACAACGGGTGATTTTATTGAAAGTAAAATTTGTACGAAGTAAAAGAGTGCCTTGTACTGTATTATTCATGCATAAACGATGTCTCAATCAAAGCGCGAAGAGCTTTGCACAAAAGTTAGACCCACTTGATTTCGAATGCTGTTCTCCATTTGCGATAATTTAATAAGTAGACGTGATGGCCATGCGTGCATGCATGCATTACGTATTGCAATGAAAACTAAATCATTCAAAACAAACACGTGTGAGCCATGCACGAAACAATAGCCAGGGTACTTTTGAAATATTATGGCGCTTTCTAAACTGTATTTCTGTTTTAACGTAGTTAAAAGTTAAAAAGTTAAAAGTTCTGGGGTGTGATTTGGACTAAGATTTTAATACGGTCTATGCTGGGAAACCTGAATCAGTTTGTAAAGTCCTTTTGGGTACTAATTTTGACTACTACTTCAAATAGGATAACAAGCACAAAGCCACTAAGTTTAGTGTTTGGGGATCAGTTAACTCCCTGGTTTCACTGAGGATCAATTCACAGAATTATATGCTATATATGCATGAGGCCGACAGTTTATTTTCGAAGCTTTATTTGGTCATCAAACAGGTTGATAAACATCCTTTTGAATGAAAAAGTATCAAAGCAAAACATAGGGAGAAAAAACGTTTGGTAGAATAAACGGCCGATCGTTCGTTTAGCCGTTTAAAACTAAAAAGTGACAGCTATAGTACTGTATAGTCCTGCCATGTAACGAGTGCTCACTAAACTAAAAAAACTTGCGGCCTTTGGTATACAAAGAACGTAAAAATGACGAGAATTGGCACCGAACGGCAAAACGTATAATGCAGAAATCTAGCCTACTGTTCACGTAACACATGGGGGAGCGTAAAACCGGAAGTTGATATAAAACTTTCACAACATATATAAACAGTCAGCAGGCGTACCGCTGAGGCGGCAAAAAGCAGAAAGATAGATTCAATGTTTAGGTGAGGATATAAAAAATGAAAGGTTTTGACTGCTTGTAGGCCTAGCTGTCGATTATGTGCTGTGAAATCAAATAGCAACCGTACAGCAATCAACATCATTTTTAGGCCTGTAGGCTACAAAGAAAGGCTCAGTTACGAGAAATTATTATCAGTCATAGAACAACTAAAAAATCGACTGTCGGCTAAAAGCATATTAAGCAAAAGTAATTGGTGGAGTTAGTTAGATGGGGTTTAATGACACACCAGCACGAATGTGTTATATCGTGTCAACCAGAATGGGGAGTTAAAATTCAACTGAAAAAAAAAGGAAATGTGGGGAAGAATTCAAGAAAAAGTCTAGGTAAATGCATTTATGCGGGAGTCATGTCAAAAGTTTCTATACAGGCCACTTTCCTTCAGAAAGCCCAAGTAATTGGTGGAAGTGTAAAATAAGAGCCGATAGTGTATGGCCTTGGTGCCCTATCAACAAAGTAAAGTTTGGCCTTGCTGCCCTACCCTTTGGCTATGGTGCCCCCAGATTTGCCCTGATCCTTGAGGCCAAAATGGCTGTGCCCTTAAAAATTAAGAATTCGAGGCCTGTTTGTTATCAGAACATTCTCTCTGCATTTGTGTGAAATGTGAGCTACTCTGCATCTTTTTGAGTTTTCACACTTTGATGTCAATCAAAGAGCAGTCACCAACTGAGAAATTTTGTATACCCCAAACCAAAAATGTACATCAAGATGATGAGATTTTGTCCTTAAGTATACACTGACAGATATCACAGCCATGGCTATTAAACACCACTGAAAGATAAGTTTTATTGAAAACTTTACATTGCATTTTGAAAATTTCTTTGTGATGGAATAGTATAGGCTTGTTGAGTGCTGCTGTATACAATGCAGTGGTGCACACAGAGAAAGAAGGGCCATCCAGCGTGGGACCGGCCCTCAAAGGTTTTACATCAAAATATTTGAAAGTGATCAAAATGCATTTAAATTATAACCAGAATGCAAAAATGCATTGAGGTTTCGATGATATATGTTCTATTCCAAATAATGCCATGATGTCCCATATCTTTCAGTCACTGGTCAAAATTTCCCAAGAATTCCCAAGATCGTCATCTGGGGTTACGAGAAGTCAAAAAGCAAAATTTCCCAAGAATTCCCAAGATAGTCATCAGGGTCACCAAAGGACAAAATGCAAAATATCCCAAGTATTCCCAAGGCCTAACGTTACAGTATAGCCTAGAGGCTATGCTAAATACTTGGCAAGGCCCTAAGTAACATTAGCCTAGGTCTAGCCTAGGCCCAGCTATAAGTACAAACCTAGCCTAGGCCTATGCACAGCTGGTCACAGAAATCTCTCTGTAAATACTACAAACTTAGATGATGAGTACCAACATTTGACAGGTAATAACTGCTTTGACTAGCCCTAGCCTAGGCCATAGCTATTACAGTAACCTAGGCCTACCTCTAATAAGTAATATCAGCCTATACATACTGTACTACAATTAGGCTAGCCTGTACTGTGGCAGTTAGGCTAGGACTTAGTCACAGGACTAGGACTTTGTCTAGGCCTAGCCCATAAACCTGGAACTCTGCATTAGATTTATGTACTGAGTCTAACGTTATTCTGTGTGTAGGCTAATGTTTGTTGTTGGTTCTGTAACAACACTTAGGCCTAACGTTAGGCCCTAACTGTTAGGCCTAGCCCTAGGCCTACGTTAAAACTTGATCTGTCTGGTAAATTTTCCACTAAAGTTACTCACACTACTCTGAAGAGGAGCCATATTACAACATACTTTGATATTCCTGCTGTAATTTTTATTATTCCATTTCTTTATGCTATTTTTCCAATTCAGTTACAGTCAAATCTAACATTAACGTTGGGCTACTCAGCCAGCTCAACAGACCTTGGCAGGAGTCTGTCGCTGCACTCAGAAACTAGCTTTTAACACAGTTTTTGATTGGTTGAAAGTGGATCTGTTTACAACTGATCAACCAATGATATGGTAGCTTATGGAATGTCATGGATCTGCTGCAAACTATCTACTGATTGGTTTAACATCAACTTGTTGACAAAAATTTAACCAATAACATAACAGCATAGATTACTGGGCTCAAATAAATACACTACAGTACTGTACAGAAAAGTGAAATACTGTAGTCTATTCTCAGTCTTTTGATATGTTGGCTAAAGAATAATAAAGTTCGTGAAAGGACCTATTTACTCATTCAAAATTTGGATTATCAAGGAAAAATCCGTATTCCCATATTTACAATGATTTTCCGTACTGAATATGGAAAGTCCGTGCTGGTTGGGAGCTCTGTCTGAGGGTTTGACCCCCCTGGTGACCCCAGATGACTTTTGACCCCCACCAAAAATGATAGAGTTCTTCCTCTTACTATAAGGCATCTAAATACAAGGTATGAAATTTATCCAAACTTCCTACCTCGAGATATCGTGTTAACAAGGTTTTCAGAGTTTGACCCCCGGTGACCCCAGATGACCTTTGACCTCCAACAAAAATGATAGGGTTCTTCCTCTTACCATAACGCATCTACATAATAAGTATGAAATTCATCCAAGCTTCCTACCTCAAGATATTGTGTTAACAATGTTTTCAGGGTTTGACCCCCGGTGACCCCAGGTGACCTTTGACCTCCACCAAAACAATAGGGTTCTTCCTCTCAATATGGGGCATCCATGTACCACGTTTGAGAACTGTCAGAGCTTCCCTTCTTGAGATATCGTGTTAACAAAGTTTTCAGAGTTTGACCCCCGGTGACCCCAGATGACCTTTGACCTCCACCAAAAATGAAAGGGTTCTTCCTCTTACCATAACCCATCTACATACAAAGTATGAAATTCACCCAAGCTTCCTACCTCAAGATATTGTGTTAACAATGTTTTCAGGGTTTGACCCCCGGTGACCCCAGGTGACCTTTGACCTCCACCAAAAACAATAGGGTTCTTTCTCTCAGTATGGGGCATCCATGTACCAAGTTTGAGAACTGTCAGAGCTTCCCTTCTTGAGATATCGTGTTAACAAAGTTTTCAGGCTTTGACCCCCGGTGACCCCAGATGACCTTTGACCTCCACCAAAAATGATAGGGTTCTTCCTCTTACCGTAACGCATCTACATACAAAGTATGAAACTCATCCAAGCTTCCTACCTCAAGATATTGTGTTAACAATGTTTTCAGGGTTTGACCCCAGGTGACCCCAGGTGACCTTTGACCTCCACCAAAAACAATAGGGTGCTTCCTCTCAATATGGGGCATCCATGTACTACATTTGAGAACTGTCAGAGCTTTCTTTCTTGAGATATCATGTTAACATGTTTTTCAGAGTTTGACCCCCGGTGACCCCAGGTGACCTTTGACCTCCACCAAAAGTGAAAGGGTTCTTCCTCTTAATATGGGGCATCTATGTACCAAGTTTGAGAACTGTAAGATCTTCCCTTCTTGAGATATCGTGTTAACAAAGTTTTCAGGGTTTGACCCCCGGTGACCCCAGATGACCTTTGACCTCCACCAAAAATGATAGGGTTCTTCCTCTTACCATAACGCATCTACATACTAAGTATGAAATTCACCCAAGCTTCCTACCTCAAGATATTGTGTTAACAATGTTTTCAGGGTTTGACCCCCGGTGACCCCAGGTGACCTTTGACCTCCACCAAAAACAATAGGGTTCTTCCTCTCAATATGGAGCATCTATGTACTAAGTTTGAGAACTGTCAGAGCTTCCCTTCTTGAGATATCGTGTTAACGAAGTTTTTAGGGTTTGACCCCCAGTGACCCCAGATGACCTTTGACCTCCACCAAAAATGATAGGGTTCTTCCTCTTACCGTAACGCATCTACATACAAAGTATGAAATTCATCCAAGCTTCCTATCTTGAGATATTGTGTTAACAAGGTTTTCAGGTTTTGACCCCCGGTGACCCCAGGTGACCTTTGACCCCCACCAAAAACAATAGGGTTCTTCCTCTCAATATGGGGCATCTATGTACCAAGTTTGAAAACTGTCAGAGTTTCCCTTCTTGAGATATCGTGTTAACGAGCAAAGTGTCACAAACGCACACACACACACACACATACACACATACACACACACACACATACACACACACGCACATACACACATACATACACACGCCATCATGACCGCATAGGTTTCTCTTTTCATCGAAACCAATAAAATTGCACTAGGGTTTCAATGACAAAGGTGTTAACCCATACAATGGACTATTTAATTCAAGAATACTCTCAACTTTGACTGAGTGATCAGCTATAGTATAAACAAAATTTAATAAACTTGACCTGAAGACACACAGAGATATCATTAAAACCTCAATAAAATGGGTATTTTCCCAACTACACATTAACATGCATGAAAGATGCATACATATCAAAAATCAACAGGGATATACTCCTTCCTTCTGCAAATAGTTTGCAGAGACTTCAATATCCTGTGACAAAAGCATCAAGGATGCCGTAGCTCAACTAACATTTCCCTTAGTGACTGTAAGGTAGTTTCATAAGAGATCTAACCTGAAGAGTCTAAAGCACCTCATGGGCATGCAGTATGCTGTGTGATCCCCAGCCTGGGGGGGGGGTCAAAAAGGTGGGGGTGTTCCCCTCTCCTTTGAAATTTTTTTGGAAAAATCAGGTGTTGTTACACGCAATCTGGTGCAACATATGCTACCCTTTTGAAGTAAAATTTGTGTTCAAACATTTACATATTTAGGTACTAAAAAAAAAAATCGGAATCAGTGAGGGGGCTAAAAAAATGGCATCAGTAAGGGGGAGGACCATGGCCCAATGCCCCCCAAATATGCCACTGTCTACGTGTACAATAGGACAACACATGGCAACAGCTATTTGAGTTAGCTCAGACTTTGCATGTCTGCCAACTCCAATTGTGACTGCATGAAATACATACGTAAATGAGTAACTTGAGACTTGGCAAATTTGCTAACTCCACCCCTAATCGTATGCTACAGAGCTTATGAGTTAGTTGAGACTTGCTACGTCTGCCTTCTCCAATCCTGACTGTATTAAGTACATAGCTAAATGAGTTAAATAAGACTTTGCATGTCAGCTATTAAACTCAACTTCTTGCTATATGCTTACATTTGATCAGGAACGTCAATGTTATATGTTCGGCAAAATTCCTTAGTGATGGCCACTGCAATCATTTGAAGCTGGGCATCTAGGTGTTGATCAAGCCACTGTACAGGGTTCACTGAAAGTTCTCCCTCTTCACGTTCCATAATATCCCACGCAGTCTTGACATCTTCTAGTGTGTATCCAGCATCTTGGGCTTCCTGCAAACATTTTAAAAAATCTATTTTCAGAAACTGAAAATGAAAAAGAGCATGTTTCTTTGAAGGCTGCTTCTAACACTAACTTCACTCAGGTAAACAATGAAATCTATGTTCTCTCTAGTTTTCAAATCAACTTTAGGCAAACTTAAAGTTAAGGTCAACATTCTATACAGCATGACTTTGACCCTACCCTTCCCCAACACACACATACTTCCCAGAAAGTTTCTCCACAGTTGCCAATATCTACCAGAGTTGTAGAGAAAGATTCTATGAGTCTACTTTCCATCAGAATTAGAATTACAGTTTCCACCTCAAAAGCTCGATATGAATCACTACTACTGATGAGTCTGACTTGAACTTCATGCTGACAGATTTGATTACGACACAAATTCACTTTTCTAAAGTAATAGACAAAAGGATACTCCAGAAAACCTCATTCTGAAGGCATTTGTGTCCTCAAGCTTCCTGTTGTATTTGCTCCTGTACTAGCATGCCATCTGGCAACAAATTGTATTGATATTAACAATGGCATCTAAACTAATTATTTCCCTTAAATTTTAAGGGGAATATCTATAATTTTTGGTTTACATAGTAGGAAGGACTTGCGACTTTGACTCAACGTTACTAAACATCTATTGCAGTGGTTCTCAGACATCTGGCACCCCTAGGTAATGATGAGTTATAACGTGGCACCCTGTTAACACTATCTAAAGCGAAGTGCCACCATCGGTTGGCGCGAAGTGTCCAAAAAACTTTTGGGGCTAACACGCCCCCTAGATTGCAGGAAATGGCACTTCCCGTGTCTTCTTACTTAGTTACCTAAAATATACCAAAGCTCGGTTTTGGACAAAACAATGTGTAATGATTGATTGAATGATTGATTGATTGATTGATTGATTGATTGATTGATTGATTGATTGATTGATTGATTGATTGATTGACTGATTGATTGAATGATTGACTGATTGATTGATTGAATGATTGATTGACTGATTGATTGATTGATTGATTGATTGATTGATTGATTGATTGATTGATTGATTGATTGATTTCTTATGCTGGCACCCCTTGAGAATTTTCTGGCACCCCTCTTGGGAACCACTGCTCTATTGACTAAGAATCTTATTCCATGATATGAATAAAACACAACATGGTTATAATACATTAAATGACTGACTATTAATATTCAAATATACAGTATGACTGGTGGTTGTTATCTAAAAGTAATAATACATAAGGGGGCTGGGGATGACCCTTCCTTCAATCTTGCATCTTAAGTGGCAGAGTTGAGGAGGAGGCTAAGTTTGTACTTGTTGAAGATACAAACAAATCTGATGCACAGTAACAGTATTCACTGGTCAAGTATACTTTGACTTGAAATGCAAGCTTTGCATACCATGCTGCCACATGTTTTATTATTCTTGTTCTCTTATTTTGAAGGCAAACCAGAATGCAAAAATGCATTGTGGTTTTGATGATTCATACATACCTACAGTATCATGGAAATACAGAAGTACGAAATGGCTGCAAACTTTTTTAAGGCCGGACCCCCGATGACCCCAAATGACCTTTGACCTCCACTGAAAGCGATAGGGTTCTTCCTCTCACCAGTAGGCATCTACATACTAAGTATGAAATCCATCCAAGCTTTGTAACTTGAGATATTGTGCTAACAAGGTTTTTAGAGTTTGACCTCAGTGACCCCAAATGACCTTTGACCTCCACCAAAAACAATAGGGTTCTTCCTCTTCCCATAATGCATCTTAATACTAAGTATGAAATTCATCCAAGCTTTCTACCTTGAGATATTGTGTTAAAAAGGTGTTTAGAGTTTGACCCCTAGTGACCTCAAATGACCTTTGACCTCCACAAAAAACACCAGGGTTTTTTCCCTTCCCATAGCATATCTACATACTGAGTATGAAATTCATCCAAGCTTTCTACCTTGAGATATCGTGTTAACAAGGTTTTCAGAGTTTGCCCTCTGGTGACCCCAAATGACCGTTGACCTCTACCAAAAACAATTCTGTTCTTCCTGTTTCCATATTAAAGGCATCTTAATACTAAGTATGAAATTTATCCATCCTTCCTACATCAAGATACGCATTACCAAGGTTTTCAGGGTTTGAACCCCAGTGACCTCAAATGACCTTTGACCTCTACCAAAGACAACAGGGTTCTTTCTCTTCCCATAGCACATCTACACTTGCAGCCGGAAGGTCTAGGGTTCAAATCCTGGCCGGGTCATACCAAAGACTATAAAAATGGAACCTACTGCCTTTGTGCCTGGCACTCAGCATAAGCAATGGAGTAGGGAAAACAAGCCAGTGAGCCACAACTGGAAAAAAGGCCGTGGTTGTCTCGACTTCAACCAATTGGTTGGAAACTGGGACGTTAAACCTCATCTAACTAACTCACCATATGGAATCTA
The DNA here is from genome assembly GCA_029531755.1 of Holothuria leucospilota. Classification (NCBI taxonomy): domain Eukaryota; kingdom Metazoa; phylum Echinodermata; class Holothuroidea; order Aspidochirotida; family Holothuriidae; genus Holothuria; species Holothuria leucospilota. The sequence continues at coordinate 26,270,625 of CM055965.1, forward strand.
AATACTACGTATGAAATTTATCCAAGCTTCCTACTTTGAGATATCGTGTTAACAAGGTTTTGACCCCCGGTGACCCCAGATGACCTTTGACCTTCACCAAAAACAATAGGGTTCTTCCTCTTCTCATAACGCATCTACATACTACGTATGAAATTCATCCAAGCTTTCTACCTTGAGATATCGTGTTAACAAGGTTTTCAGAGTTTGACCCCTGGTGACTCCAGATGATCTTCGACCCAACCAAAAACAATAGGGTTCTTCCTCTCAATATGGGGCATTTATGTACCAAGTTTGAGAACTGTCAGACTTTCCCTTCTTGAGATATTGTGTTAACAAGCAAGTGTCACAAACACACACATACACACCCATACGCACACTCGATGCCTTACGGTATACTGGGAAAGGACCCCGCAAGGAATGCGAGGGAATTTCCCAGCAGCGAAGATGCCCGCAAAGGAGCCGAGTAGAAGGACGTGCTTGAGGGCTGCACTCTGAGGCAGACACGTGCAGCTGCGCGTGACTTCTCTTTGCAGTGACCGAGTTTTCGGGCAGCTACGCCAGTTTCAAGCCACGCGAGATCCTAGCTCTCGCTGGCTGCCCTGGTACCCGCTAAGACCACGTTGGTGAGTGCACACATACACACACACGCCTGCACAGTTTGATAGGTTTCTCTTAATATCGAAACCAATAACCACACCCCTTTGAATGACTTCACAGATTTGCTGCAAGTACACTACATCATATACCCAAATTAACATACACTGTAAAAGAATAAGAGACGGTAGCTCAAGTTTTCTTGTTCCTTTTGTTTCTTAGAGTCATCTTCTTGTTGAAATTCCTCAGGGGCTTCTTCAAATGTTTCTTCCTCTACCTGTTAGTTAAATAAAGTAACATTCCTAAGAGGGCTTGAAGAATGGAAAACTCATAAAATAAACATGTATCAAAAATTCCTTGTGGATTACAAAGATTCAAATGCTATTTGTTGAAGTGTTATAGTTAACACTGGAAACTAGGGACGGAAAATTTCCCTGCAGACTGTTTTTGCAGTCCATGCTCAAAACTATCTCTTATCTTTTGCCAAAGTTACATGATTAAGCCATTCATTATGGCCACTGGCCAGGCCCCTCCATAAAAATGCTGCTGCCCTCAATTAACAGTTAAGATGTCTAAAATGATTACAACATAAACGTTGCTGCCATAAAAAAATATTTAGAAATGTAAGGGAACTAGGGGAATCAAACAAAATGAAAGCCCACTTTACATAAATGTTCTTCACATATGATACTATCACATATGTATGACACATTTATCAAGCTTTTACATAATTTCAGCATCAGAATCAATGTTCAATGCCTCCTGTTGAGGGATCATTCCTACCACATAACACATTATTTAAATAACCTCAATAATGTTCCCTCTTACTGAAAGTACATTTCCACCAGATAATACATTATTTCAACAACCCTTCCAATCTTCATTTTCGTTGAAGGTACATTTCCATTGCTTACAATTTCATTTCAACAATTTACCAATGTTACCTTTTGTTGAATGTACATTTCCATCTCACGTGGAGCTTCTCTTTGACGAATGTCTGCCTCATCTTTACATTCTATTTCTTCCTCTTGTTCTTCCACAATCTCTGGATCTGGAGTGGTCTTACTGCACACACCGCATACTTTGTCATCCAGGTTCTCATTCCTGTAAGTGCAGTGTCCACACACCCACTTTCTTCTCAATACTGCAGGCCTCCTCTGTCTTTGAGAGGTATTCTGTCTAACATTGTCCCTCACGTGTCCCTCTGGGCTAGTATGTCTTTCTTCCCTGAAAGTTGCTGTTGTCGGTGGAGAAGGCTGGTATACGTTATCAGCCCTTTTACCGGCTCCTCGAGCCTGAATTTCCCCCTCATTTCCATTTCTTATGTTCACAAGTTCCTTGCCAATTTTTTCTAACTCATCCATGAGGTGCAGATGCTGATTTCCCAAAATTTTTTCCTCCTGCATCAGCTGCTGCTCTAAAGCTCGGTCCATTGTTTCTTTGCATCTTTTTGAAACTTCTTCCAACTTTTCCAACACTTCAACATCTTTCTTTACAACTTCCTCATGCTGTCTCTGTAGAATCTCCTCCCTAGTAGGTGGGGGTAAAACTGGTTTCTTTTTCTCTTCAGTTTTAGCCTTCACAGGAGAGAAAGTTTTGGGCTTTGCACCAGTGACTGAGGGATCCTAGGAAAGAAAATTAATAGTATATCTCTAAATTTTATGTAAACTTCTAATGATAGTTACAACAATCATACCAGAATATTTTGCAATGGTTATCTCAGGATACTTTTCTACCACTGGTTTTACTGGCCATCATAACACTGTCTGCATGTATCACCTGTTGAACCTGTGACAAACCTGTACAAAAACATGGAAACTAGCCAACCTGTGTCAATGTCCAACCAAGACACACAAATTATGCTAAATACATTTTAAAGATTACCACGGGTAGGAATCTGAGGATATGGAGCAAACTGACACAGAATTTTAGAAGTTTTCTACTGAAGTGCAAGGCAGTCCATAAATTTATGGCAGCTTTGTTAACCATGTACAGATGAGGCAGTTTAGTGACATGCATTTATAAAACTGCAAATACACCTTTGTGTGCTGATGTAATATGTAGGCTACAAGGCTGTTGGGCCTTTTGAAATAAAAGGATGAAGGCCAGTTGACTAAACTGGAGACGTTTTATACAGATTTAGAGGCAGGTTTATGTAGAGAGATAAATGATTCACAAAGTACAAAGTTACGTACATTTTGGTATGGCAATGATATTTTGGAGGATACCTGTATTTCATTGGGTTGGTACTGATGCAAGTGAAAGCCCATAATATTGGTATGACTATGAATATAATACCATAAACTTGAAGACACTAAATGCCAGATGTGACTCGGCAACTGGGAATGACCCTAGACATTCCCTGCAACTGACTCTGCATCAACATACAGTACATGAAACTAAATCAATTTCCGATGCAACTCAGAGAAATCAAGGCCACAAATAAAAAATTCTAATATAAAATGTTTACCTGCAAGAAAGTATCTTGTTCAGTATTCTTAGCCACACCAATTTTGAACCTTTCGTGACTTTGACGCTCTTTTAGCCGATGAAATGTCTCTTCACAACCAGGGCAGAAAAAGTTTGGACAGGTTATGCAATGGAAGATGGCTCTACCACCACAGACAAAGCATTCTTCCTCCTTCTTTACTTCCACCTCTGCTGTTTCCTCTTCTGGCTCTTCAACAACTAGTCGTTTGGTCTGGTGGGCCTTTCTCTTGGGATGAGAATGCCACCGACGGTCGCAAGCTTCACAACGGGCACTCTGACATTTTTCACAGTGAATAATGCCAGGTTTGCCTTCACACATGGCACAGTCTTCTAAAGGCACTGAATAGAAATAAAAACAGTACATACTGATTTGGTTTCTCCTTTCATCATGATGGATAAAGATTGCATGCCCAAATAAGCATAAAGGACCACTTCCAACTGGAGTGGGGTGGGGATGAGTACAAGAACACTTCTGATCATACATTACAATCCACAGTTTTTTTTTTTTTTTCTCTTGATAAATATATTGAAGCATGCTATTTACCATGTATTAATTTACCTTTTTAGTGAAATAAATACTTTCATACCAGGGTTCACACTGTGTATTTTAACATGCATATTTTAGGAATCACATGCACAACTTTTCATTTGTTACACACCTTTAATTTCAGAAGTTTTTAAAGGATTACTGTAAACAGCAGGAAATGGAAAGTAAAAAGACTGACAAATAATGGCTTCATAATCTGATTGCAGAAATCAAATGTCAAAACTAGAAATACTGTACATTGTCCAACTTGTGGTTTGTACTATGATACCCTTCATAAGCAATTTAGTAGTCAGTAGCTCAACCACTGTCTACATGTTGCACAGTTCCTAAACATGACTTGTGCAACAGGAAGCCAAGTACATTGTAACTAGCAAAATTATTTTACAAAAGCATAGTGAGATGATGTAACACTCCACCAAAAAAGGGAAACTGGAAGAGCATATTTTAGCAGCTTCTATAAGAAGCTTGGATCAAGTGCCGGTCCAATCTGTCTCGTGCAACATACCATCAAGACAGCAGGAATATCGTGGTATTGCAAGTGGCTGAATCTTATGTACATAAAACAAGTGACATTAATTCGTGAACTGGTATCTACACAAACCAAGAAAATTTTTGTGCATAAATTTAGGTAAATGCTGTCATACTATTTTAAAAACTAATGTCTGTTTTGGAATTGACAAGTTGTGGCATATGACCAGGATCTTTGTGCAAATATTACCGGTCACCTGGTCATATATTTTTGAAACCAAGCACTAAATTTCTGGGACCATGGGATAGACATAATCTAGGGGCTGCTTAAGTTATGGCTTGACTGCAATTATAACTGCCAAAAATTTCAACAAGAAGGCAATCCATGGACCTATTTCCAAATAGCAATTACAAAGGATTATGGGACAGAGTTTTAGTGTGCACCATTTTTGTAAATGGCAATTTACTGTGGCCAAAAATGATGTGAACCAAAACTCTATCCCACAATCCATTGTAACTGCTATTTGGAAATGGGTCTATGGAGCTGCAAATCTCATCTCCTCCATATTCTGTATATGTCTTGTGGTAAATAAAATTTCCCAACATATTGATAAGCAAATAATGACAAAAGACCACTCTGAGGTCATTTGAACTTCCATCTGGACTAGGGGCATCATGCAAAAATAAATTTTTTTTTTTGGGGGGGGGGGGGTGACTGGACTTATAAGAGGCATCATGCAATAAAATATTTTTGGACGGGGAAGGTGAAAAATAGTATAACCTACAGGCAAAGTGCTATATTTTTCGAAAAGAGTTAACTTGTCATATTAACTTAGCTCAAGGGTTTTCAAATGCGGTTTCAGACAAAATCATACATGACAACTTGACAAATTTGGGAGGTGGGGGAGGGACTGGCCACCCCCCAGCTCCAATTGGCACAATGCCTCTAATTTGGACCATAAGCAACCAAATTGTACTACTTTTAAAATATGTCTCCTCACTAACTAGATATCATGTGGTTTTATAACATTGGAAATGGGTACAAACCAGTCTTAACTCATCTGACTTTTGACCTCTTGATATTTGACCTGTGACATATATCCTCAATTATGCATGCAAAAGTTTTCATGGTCAGGTACCTACCCACCAACTTTGGAGTTGATCAGATATGGTTTAGGAGTTCACAAGACACTTTTTCTCAAAATTTTGACTAACATTCTGACCTCTAACCCCTACCCTTGGCAACCAAAATTCACTATTTTAAAAACTGTCTTATCAGTCCTAATGTATCATGTGGTTTAATGACTTTTAACATGCTGACAGGGAAATAATGACAAAAAAAAAAACCTTTTTTTAGCAAATTTAAAAGTTGACCTATGACATCATTAATTTATACTGCACACATGCACAAACACCACGTTTAAATGGTCAGGTACCTACCCACCAAGTTTAAACTTGATCAGACTTACAGTTAAGGAGTTTGGGACACACTTTATTGTAGACACACAATCATACAGACACACAGTTTGAAATTTTTGATGATAATGTACACAAAGTACAACAATCTCATTTCCCTATACATAAAAGGTAGGGAGATGAGATAACTAGCTCATGAATGTAAACCAGATCTTTTGCTTGGGCTAGCTTTACTTCCAATCATGTGATCACTTGCCTTCTACAAATTTAAAGTGAGTGTTTAGCCTTATGTAGCTAATAGTGACAGCCAGGTCTCTAACTGGTGTGACGACAACCTACCATGAATATGCAGCCACTGATAGATTTTCTCAAAATATTGACAAAATCAAAGTATGAATTCATGCATTTTTTTTTTTTTTTTGTGGAGGGTATTCTATAACTACAAAGAAACATGTGTAAGACATAAATATGAGCCATCACTTAGAATGTGACCTCTACAGGAAGTGACATCAGTGTGCAAAGAACAACACAATGAGATGCAGAGACTTACACATTTCCTAATGGGCATGCACAAACCTTTCTTGTGGTTAAGATGAAAGTTTGTCCTCACCCTTTCTATTTTTCTCTGCTCCTAACCCTCCTATTCAGAATCCAGCTATCACATCAACTCTCATTTATCTATAACTCTTACCTTGTGGACGACTAACCACCATCTTAGTGGACTGGCTCCCGCCTGATGTGGGTGTTTCTCTCCGTCCCTGCTGCTTTATCTCGGATGGGGTGTCCTGCTTTACATGACCAGCGCTGTTCACATGTCCACTTATTTGGAGAGGATGAGCTGCACCAGGAGCAGGTGACTTCGATGGAAATGCTGCTGTAAATGGAGTGGGCTGTGCCCCCGGGGGAAGTTGCCTTTGCGGCTGAGAAGGGGATGGCTTGTATTCATCTGAAGGTGGACCGACAGATTTTCCTATCAACGTATGAAGTGGCTTTTGGTTCATCACAGAGTTATCTGATCCAGATCTTGGAGCAACTCCAGGTTTTTGAGGGAGTGGTGGTGGAGTATCGGTAGGTGAACGATACCCTGTAGTAGAGGCAGAAACCTGGGAATAAGGCTGGACAAGCTGAGGTGGCAACTGGGGCTGTTGCTGCTTTAATGGGAAGCCAGCTTGTGGTTTGTTTCTCCGGTCCACTAGTGGAGGTTTCTTAGTGGTCACTTCAGGTGGCTCCTTTTGAGATCTTGAATTTCCTCCGCCTGGATATCGAGGGAAATCAGCAGCAGTGGAAGGACCTTGGTGATGAGGCTGATCAAACTGTGGTGAAAACTGGGGCAGTTGCTGATTCAAGGGGACTCCAACTTGTGGTTTGTTTGCCCGGTCCACTTGTGGAGGTCTGCGGATACTCACTTCAGACGGTGCCTTTCCAGATCTAGAATTACCTTCAATTGGATTTGCAGTAAAATCTGCTGGAGTCCGCAAACCACTGGTAGTGGAGCCTTGAGTTTTGATTGGGTTACTCAAAGGGTCCCTTGGAGGAACATGTGGGGTAACCTTTGGACCTGCTAATTCCCCTTCAGCTGACAGATGTGCTGGAGGGTCCTGCCATGCATGAATTATGCCTGATTTAGTGAGTGGATTTTCCCCACTTCCGTGTACACCAAGACCAACCATCCTGGATGGTGGGTGTTTAATTTGACCCACAGAAGGAATAATTTCAATATCATCATCATCAGTAAAGGGTGCTGTTAATGGTACTGTTGACAGAGGACTCTCTGTTGGAGCACCTTTCACAGAAGGTTGTGGTTGACCAGGTGGTTTTGCTTCCCTTGGACTCACTTGTGGGATATTTCTTCTTGGAGCTGGTACTGGTGTCTTGACTTGAATATTCTCTTTACTTGCATCTCCCACCTTTGGTGGATCATTTTGCTGGTTTGATATTTGTTCCAGTGCAATCCCTTCTCCAGCTGTTGACAATGACCCCCCTAGTGAATCCCTTATTTGAAATGGAGAGAAATACTTTAAAAAGCGTTCTTTGTTGATGTGAGTTTGGTTTCGAAACTGTAAGAGTTCCTTTTGCAAAATGAGAAGATCTGCAGTGACCACGGCTACTTTATCTATGTCTGGTTGTTGCCGAGATGGCAGAAAATCAAAGCTGGCCGAGTTTCTCTCTGTGTACCCCAACTCTCGTAGGACATCTTCATAACCCTACAAAAAAAGGTGAAAATAAACACAAAATTTCCTTCAGATATTAAAGTCACAAACTGGGTTTTTAATGTTGTATGAGTGCAACAATTCACACGCAAAATTTCCCTTTGAAATATCTTGGGAAACCTCAAAGGGTATGACGACATCTCAAAGGTTGCCAAATGTTTTTTTTTCTAGATACCAAGAAAGGGAACTTAAATACGATGTAAAGGTTGGTATCAGTGCATAACTTTAGGTAAAATGAGAGCATATGAATAACTTTTGAAGGCTTGAAGGATATTAAAATTATTTTGGTACTAACAAGAACATTCACATACTTACAGGAAGCAGTATGGCCAAAGGCTGCATGTTCATATTTAGTTTTCATCAAATACAGCGAGGGGAAATTTCTTCCCGTAGAAGCTATCTCACCTCCACCCCCCTCCCCCCCCACCCCCTTTTGGGACCTGGTCTAGGTACTGGCCTGATTTTCTATCCCAACTAGTTCCACCTTAATTTGCCAAATTTACTGGCATGATGCTGGAATGCCTAAAATGTCACTGATACAAAGCAGTTGCAATGGACAAGCAACAAAGTGCTTTCCAGGAGAAAATGAATAACTATGGAAAACAAATAATACAAAGTACAAAATTTTTAGGTCAGTGCGTGGCACACCCGACTTTTCATACCTAGAGTGCAGCACCGGGGTTATGATATTGGGCAAGATAAACAAACCTTGTTTGCATTCACTGTGAAATACATGGTGCACACACCATTGGCAATGGGTATGCATGTACAGTACAGCATCAGCTCATGTAGAGAGTGCTGTGTTGATCAGCAATGCTCCCATTCTAAACAAGTTCAACACACTGATATCTCCTATAAATAGCATCTGGAATTTCCAGTCTTGATCCAATGGCAAATGCAAGTCACTATTGATTTTACAGTGAAGCTAACACTGTGACATTGTGGAATACATATAACTACTGTACCATACTCAACAAACACATTTGTACAAACATGTACAAAGAGATCTGTTACATGCAGAGTACTGGCTGCAAATGCATCCTGTTTCAAGTAAGCAGCACCAAAGGTGCAAAACTTATTTAAAGCTCTTTTTTAAGCCTGCCAGGCATGGACATTTTTGAAGGTAGTCAACTCAAAGGGGATATGGCATCCCCCCCAAACAGGGAGTTGCTAGCAACTTTTCGCCCAACTACATTTAGGAACATCCCCAGAGTTTTAAATTACAATTTATTACTGCCCTTTGACTGACATTCACTCAAACAAAATAGCTCCACTCTGGTTGGTCAACAATGCCTTGTGTAGTCAGTTGTGTTTCCAATTAAACTCAGAAACACTGTGTGTGGCCATGGAAGTCCGATGTAGTACTTCCATTACATTGGGTGACAATGTTGTCTCGAGCAATTTGAAGTCAGTGCAGTGCAGGCTACTGTGGTTCTGTCCTGAAGTGTACTAGACAAGGTGGCTTGGTTTAAATTGGAGAACTGGAGGCGGGGCTAGAAGTAAACTTAGTTGGGAGAATTGCGACTGTCTGGGTGAGATTAGCCTGAGAGCCATTAACCTCAGTAAAGATGAAGTGAGGCAGCTTTTTGATGAAAGAAAAATCTTTGAAAGGAAGAAAATTTTCCAATTTGGCATAGAAGACCATATGTAGAGTACAAATGATTATCACAGGGTTGGAATGCATGTATAATGCAAGTACTGTACATGGTTAAATAAAGTTCCAATGTTGTTTTAAAATTGATCTATCAATACCGAACAAAAAGAGACCAGGACTCTGATGTGAATGTATCATACTGTAACCCGCATTGTAATGTATAAGGGATTCAGGCACATCTGCAAATGTTATGCAAAGAAAGAAATCCTCATGCCAAGAAATTCTGCTTTGTTGAACAATCCTGATATCCTTCAACACAAAAATGAAAACTGAAAATACTGTCCCCAAATGTGGCACTTTCCTTTACCCCCAACAACAAGATTTTTAAAGAGGGGCTCCACGGTCAAAGGTATGGTATGACAGGTGACTTAGGCTACAAGTTGTAATGGATGAAACTGTGTAGTAGTCATCACCACAGATTCGGTGGTGACTAACTTACATAAATATCACTCCCCCCCCACTAAGTACAGATAAACAATATTCTCCCAGAATACATTGCTGCATTATTAAACATTATGAAGAAAAAAAAATGTTGAAGCTTTTGGTCACCATGAGAAAATGATATTTCTCGTTGATTACAGTTTCTTCCACTTGGTACCATTGTTACCATTACACATTTGGAACTGACTCCTAAACCTACAGTACAAGAGATTATGAAATTTCTACAGAGGATGAATTTCTGGACACTTACCTTTAGAGGTTGTACTCTACTCTTGAATGCCATATTGGATAACTTGATAGACCTCCAATTGGGATTCTTTTTTGGTTTTATTAAGTTGATTCCATATTTGACAAGAATATCTACTCCTGTAGATATCACTGGGAAGTTACCAGCATCCTGCAAACAATTAAATTACATGAGAAATTGGTTCATTTTATTGCTTATTAATGGAGGGTAAATTCAAAATCTAAATCAATACCTTCTATGAACTGTGAAGTCATGCAAATAGCTTTGAAATCTGGCCATACAGTAGGCATATGAGGCAAGGAGGTTGGGTGGGACAGGGGTTGGCATTATGCCCCTCCCCCCATTTTTGTGCAATCCCAAAATGCAGGAAGACTCTGTAGGAAATTCTGGAAAGATCTTTCTATAAAGGTACAGAGATTTGGGCCAAAAAACCTTGTGCCCCCCAACCAAATCCAAATGGTTCCATATGCTTACGAATCAAAGTGAGACAGATTTTTGTCTTTTTGAAATACAGGTATACTGTTCTTTTTTCAACTGTCTAAAACTGAAAGCATGATCAAAAGCTGATTACATCCATATTAATAGTATTTACTATTATTTGGATTATATATAAAGGGCTTCATCACTAAGGCATCAAAGGGCTTCACAAATGCCAGCCCAAGCCTGATAACCTGTTCCAGCGACACTCCCTCCTAGTAGCTGTAGTTACATCGCCACAAGTTACATCATGAGTAGCCATCTTGCTTCACGAGTCACGACACAACATTAACTGATGAACTACCAGGCAAGATTCCAACTAGCAAAAGTTGGATCACAATTCTCATACCTTACAGTAGCTAATGAATTTCAACTTAAATTCCAAATGACCATATTGGCACATGATTGTTTCAAATAGACACACAGTCAGGAATTTTTTCATTTGAAATTATTTTTTTCATTTCAAATGTAATATGGTCAAGACTGTGACCACTCAATTCCAAAACTCTGTGAAAACCCCAAGTCAAGGGGATACAGTATGTTACAATATTTTCAAGTATACTCACCGCTAAAGCAGAGTTTCGAGGAAGAAGATTTGTAACTGCAATCGTCTCACATTTGGTACTCAGATCTTCATCAAAAGACGCAATTTCATTAAGTAATTCCTCACACTGACTAACGTTGCCTTGGGTTGCCTTTAGTATTGACCTAAGCTTTTCCAAAGGAGATTCTGAGAAACCTTCACTGTACAAATCTTCGTCATCAGCAATCCAGTTATAACCACGGGCCTCTGAGGTTAAGTCAATGCTGCTTCCAACTTCACTTTGATTTATGCTTGAATATGTCAATGAATCTGGCAGCTCAGATGGTACACCTTCATCCATCTTGAGGTGATGATTAGCTTCCTTCCATTAATATTGACAGAAATACTTCTTTCACCATTCCCTTCAGATTTAAAAAATAAAAAGGTTCAAAGCATGGATACAAGATTTTTTGGCAGTCTGTGTTGCCAATTATTGGTATCCAATCTTAGCATGTTCATCTAAATCACGTCTTCTATAGTCATCCATAAAGATCAACTCAATTGCCCCATCTGGTAAAATATTGCCATTTTAGCCAAAGGCTACATATATGTAATTTACCAAGAACCTAAAAAGGTAAAGTACAGTAGTTTAAAAGAGCAGAGGTTTTAGAGCCGCTCTTTGCTTAACAGTGTCCTAACTGAAGGTTCTACCAGTAACACTGCACTGAGCTCTACAATCTTTCGTTCAAAACTGTTGTCAGGGACTGTTCCTTCCACAAAAAACCAAAATATTTCGGAAGGAAGACACAGTAGCGAATACGGTATTTCTGTAAAGTCTCAGTACTCCATATTTTCTGCATTTTTACCATCTAAGTATTTTCTGAGCAATTTGTTCATCATGGTTTATAAGGTACCACTGTGATCATTGTGGCTGGAAAGAAACTGATGCATCTTAGGATTTGGCTGCCATTGTTTTAGGAAAAATGTTGTACACCCACCTGAATGATTCTTTGTATGGCCAGTACTTTACCACAGAAACCATATCCTGCCATGGAATTTATCACTCCATCTTAAAAATCAACATCAAATTGGCCAAACTTTAATCCATACCATACATCCATCCTGCATGTACTTTTTCAAAAGCCCCCTTGACTCCCTGGAAAAGAGCCAAGGGGCAGGTACCTATCATGTATCTATCGACTTTGTACATACTGCACAGTAGGGTTCTGCAAGTGCTCTTATTGAGTTAATACCTTGTTAAAGATATACTGTACAACAGAAAGGCAGCTTTTAGACTAAATACAAACCTATTAAGGTCTCTGGACATTAAGTGTCATACTTGCCTACAGTATGACGTAAGGAGCATGTTAAGCAACAGCTACAGATCCCATTGAGCTGATCAAATATTGACTATTCAGGGAAAAATTTAGTATTAATATTTATATATATATAGCAGTTTTGAGAATTTTTTCCTTCTGTTGTGTAAAATCACTGAAAACCCTATGGTCATATACACACAAAAAAGTGCTACACATTTTTGTATTTGTGTAGCAATTTGGTCAGCTTGTGTAGCAAATTGTGATGCGATACAGGATAAATTATTCTCTGCTATTTCATAAAACTGACTGTTTTTGCATCTACATCATAAATAAACATGAGCTATATGGGTCATTCCTTAAGGAATCAACAAATGGCTTGGCTGGTCACCTCTTATATTTCATTGGCACCAAGCCTTAAATCTAGCAAACACACTGTAACTGAACAATAACAATAATAATACCATATACTTCAGAGCGTTCATTAAAAAGATATTTTTAGGCTTTAATTTACTTTCATACAAAATTTGCCTTATCTGTAGCTGATCACTTTTTATTTGACCACAATTTGGATTGAAGTCTACATAGTGCAACTTCGTATAGGGTCCACAATGAGCTCCAGTGGTTCTATTATTTCACCAATAAATTTCACGTTACGTCAGGGGTGGCCTCAAGACTTGCCCGACAGAGGGGCCAAGCTCCCCAACTGTGGGGGGACCAATCTTCCCTGATGGGGGACACAGCCCCCCTGCCCCCCACCTGGTACCACCACTCCATTATGTTTGTATTTAATCATTGTAATGCAAACCAAATAAGGTTATAGTAACAATGCCAACCAGTTTAAAGTGCATCATGAAGGTGGGTGTTACACTGGCCTGAATTCCCCCTCCCTGTTTTGCACACACTTGAAAAGATAAGAGCAATAAAATTTTGTTATTTTTTGAATTGATTGCTGATGGAAATGTTGAACCTTCCATTTTCCTCATTATGCATGAATCTGGGAAATCACATTGTAAGTGCTCCTTTCTTAAACTTTTCAGATGAAGCCCAGACCCCTATCGTAGATCCATGTTTGGGCTCTACCTTCATAAATGAGGTCCCTTACAGAAGTCAAACCCTGGATACACCCTTGCTGGTTCGTACTACATACTTCAAAAGTTTCCAAAGCACAGCACCGGTCACCATTTTGGATCTAACCTAATGAAAATGCCTAGTCAAACCTGATGAAAATGCTGTCCCTACTGCCTAACCTTAGACTAATTTATACCCCTCCTCCATGTTCCCTAGAATACAATCACACAAGAAAAGTGTGGCCCAGTGATGAAAAGGTTGCACAAGCTTGGAAATAATCTAGTCTGAGGACATTTATCATACATCGTACATACGTGCACAACCTTTGATATGATAAAAGAGAATACACGAACACGCAGTGACAGCAAAACACTGTTTTTCACATGCGCACTGCATATCACAGTTCTAAATTCAACTGGGATACAGTGTATCAACTGCACTGATGAATGACCTTACGCCTAGATTTTTTAATGAACCCTTCGATGTGCACCATGTCTTACCCACTTTTGATTGCCCATTCGAACTATTAAAATGCAAAAGGTGTTGAGAATAAACTCCTACCCATTTTTCCCTGAGGTATATTTTGTGAGTGAGAAATAGGCTCTAATTTAGAATCCGTGCCCGGCAGTGACGTATATAGCGTGGTACCCATAGGTATGGTTAGGGTTATATACGTAGCAGGCATACGGACAGGGTATACATACGCATAAGGATAGGGTTATATACGTAGTAGGGATACGAATAGGGTATGCATACGGATAGGGATAGGGTTATACATGTGGTACGCATAGAGATAAGGTTAGGGCTATACGGTTAGGGGTATATATGTATATGTAGAGATAAAATATGTATAGACATGTATATTAAACTTATACATCTGAGCTGTTTGTACTGTACTTATAATATTTAAAACTGCCTGCCAGCAGCTCGCAGCGCTATTGGTTAGGGCATGGAATCGCTATACTGAGAACTATAAGTGCTATTCGTATTCTTCAAATGATCCACGTTCAGATCTCACTGATACCTTTCTTTCTCCAGCTTCTTTTCTCACATCTTGTTGCACCGTACTTCATGTTGGTTCCTTTGGAACTTATTTTGTCACTGATCTTTTGTAAGTTCTAAGTTGTAATTTACATCACTTCCGGGCACGGATTCTTAATTACAGCGAGAAATATAGCATCAGCGTGAGAGCATAAGAAAAATTCAAAATGTTTGTCACGCTCAATGAGCCAGAGTTGTTAGCCCTGATTCTCCAGCCTTGGCCTATGCAGATTTAAACTAGTAATGCATTACAAAATGGAGTTTAGCATTTACAAAACGGTAAATTAATTTTCTTAACAATTACAGCATTATGTGTTACTTTCACTGCACGCGCGCGGATAGTGTACCTCCAACGTAACAAAGACCACTCACTAAGGCCAACAATTTGGCTAACATTAAAGGCCTAACGTTACTGGCTACTGTACCATGTACCAATAACATTAACTTAAGATACCAGGAAACAATATGGATAGCCTGAGAGCTCTGTCTGAAAAGCACCGTCCACGAACTAACGTTAGGCCCTACCTGTTTTCAATTTCGTTATTCTTTCTTCCCACTTATACCTATCGGTATCCTTTCTGTTACTGGCAGCACTGCCCGGGTCAAGTAAATTTGCCTCGGAATCTTCTCAGCCGGAAACGAGGTGCAAAAGACCATACAGTTTGCATGTACTCTGGGCCTGGATACAGGAGCGTTATATACTAGTACTGTACTTTCAGTCTTTCTAACTGTAGATTGTATGTACAACGTAAACTCCAGAGTCGAGAGTACCGTGCAAGCATGTACTAAAGAGGGTATATGACATCACACGGGATTTCCCACACAGAGGCACGTATGTTGCAATAGCGGGAGTTCCCGTGAAATTTTGATGGCGTTGTGTCTGTATCCTGAGCATAGAAATTGAAGTACCAAAGAGCTGTATAGCATGGTGTCCCCGAAATTGACGCACCCAAGCATTTCCAAGCCGATATTTAGAATGAAATAAATCCAGACACTCTCCTGTTTGCCTTTTCCAAATGTGTAGTAACTAACGGATGCATTGCTACCCACACTTTTCCTACTCCCATCCAGAAATTACTAAACGAAAGCTTGATTTGACTGGAAATTTTCTTCGATGTCAGTCTTAACGACACCCGAAAGTGGCGCATTTTCCATATGTGTAGTGTGCAACAATTTTCATTGACTTTGTACAGTTACGTACAGATGCTTACGTAGCAAGCTGTGTTGCGTAGTCCTTGTAGTAGAGTTGCTGAGCAACAGAGTCTGCTCAGCGGTGAAGGCGCTTAGTTGCCTCACATACAGTATCATGCAAAACTTGTTTAACTTGCTGACCTAACCTGCCTAAGAAAGACGGGAAATTTGGTCAAGTTACAAACAGAATATTAACAACCTTATAACCTAGGTTATGCACTCAGCACATAGTGCAGGCATAAATACATCATATGAAGCAGTACTTTGAGACAGTGCACACCAGGGCGAGGTAATTTTCGTTGTTTTTAGAGAGTATTATTTCTAGATATTAAAAGTACACGCAAGGGTGGGATGCAGTTATAAAATGCTTTAAAAATAATCATATTAAGGTATCCACGTACCTAAAATGGATTCATTATCGTGAAAAACAAAATACCTGATAGGTTCAAAAACGTTAGGCTCGCTACAGTAACGTTCCTACAGTGATAGCTAGTAATTTTTGAAGGTGCGCCAATTTTGGGTGTGCGCCAGTTTCGGGGTCTCTACTATATATTCTAAATAACATCCGGCTTTGTGTGAAAGAGGAGTTACCCACCTCGGATGTGTGAATCCCAGACGTGTATCCTGACATACGGCTCTGTGTGTGACTAAATTGACCATGGCTCTCCATCTATTCTGGTCAAGATTGGGGCCGTGGCAGCATAATAGGTTCGTATGGGACCCCTAGGCAGCAAGATGAGGGAGCGCAGTTGTCCCGGAAAGCAAGTTAACTCACAACATGTACACACTTACCGCAAGACAAAAAGAGAAAGTGTAAAGGCCTGTGTACACTTTCAACATTTCAGGACACATGAGTCGACACAAGTTGCTACAACACCTTGTTGCCGTAAATGTTGAAAGTGTGTACAGAGCAAAAAAATTTGGCAACATGTGTCCCAACATGTGTCGACACATGTTGTCAAATGATTCAAAATCAATTTTCCGGCAACATGTGTCCAAGCTCTGACCAATCAGAAATCGTATTTGAATCAGTAGCTGAGCCACCTGCAGGCAGGGCACCACTAATTCAAGGGGAAATATCCGCTCAGGATGCCGCCCCACGAATTTTTTTTTTGGGAGGGGGGAGGAGGAGGGGCAGTTTAGATCATGTTGATGAAAAGATGTGTTCCAATTGTGATGTGTATACGGTTAAAAAAGGAATTGTTACTCATCCTGCAAATATAGAGAAAATTGAAGACATTTCAGGCACTCTCGTGAGCTTTCTCGTAGGCCTATGGAATTAACCCCCGGCAGGTCACTCAAGTGGGTGATTGTCATGGGGGCTATTTTAAGGGAGGGGGAAATTTGACCGGGGTAATTGCCTATGGGGAATTGACGAGGGAGGTGGGAATTGTCCAGGGGGATCCTGATACCGGTTTGGAAATATTCCACTTTTGGGCAAGAGTATTTATCAGTGTTCTCCAGTTGGTGTAGTAGCGTGGCGTGCCCCAGCTAATTTCAAAATTAGTCTTTTGCCCCCTGCTATGAAAAGTACCACCCAACTAAAATCTCCTTTTGAATAATGGTTTTTCTATACAACCAGCCATCTAAAAATCAGGGGTGGTGCCAGAGAGCCCTGGGGGAAGCCTGCCCCTCGTCGGTGAAGTTTTTTGTTCTCGTCGAGAAATTGAGGAGGGCCCGACGGGATATATGGAATTTTCCCCAATGTTAACTGTCATCTCGTGGCTCGCATGTCGACTACCCCTCCTCCTCCCCCACCATGACCTCTCCATCAAATCCATTGAAAGTCCCCCCTCCGAACCGTCTGTGAGAACTCTCCCCCTCCTTAGTTGCGGACCCAGGTGGCTATCCCCCTCCCTTCGTGACGGAAACATTCGAAGAGTAAAAATAAAAACAACTTGAGAGAGAGGGAAAACGAAAACGAAAAATGTACGTGGTGATGTCAGTGGTGGCACCAAGTGGGGCGGGGCATTCCCCCCCCCCGTTTGGGAAGGCTGCCTGTCGGGAAAATTTTCCGGTTTTGTCGGGGATCTGTTACGAATACGATAAAATATTTAGTTCCCGACATCAGCCAGTCCCCCGATAATTGACTTAACTTGGTCCAATTTAGGGCGAATTCTTCAATACAAACCCAAATTTTTCTCGAATGTTTTCAAATTTCCTATAGGTAAAAGCTCAACTTTCAAATTTTTTTCCAAAAGGCCTAAGGCCCGAAATTTTCGGCGCGCTTCGAGCGTCCAAATTTCGCTTCAAAATTTTCGCTTCAAAAAGTTTCGGCACTCTATCGCCCTCATCGAGGCTTCGGGTTACTGCCCCCCGTCTGGGAGCTTTGCCCCCTGTCGAGCAAATCCTGGTGCCACCCCTGGTTGGTGTAGGGGGTAGGTGAGTCGCACGTCGGGGCGGGAAACTGCTGGGCCCCCTCGGGGAACGTGGAGCCCGTGCACAATTGCCAATATTATTTCAGCTGCTCCCAAAACACATCTTTTCCTTTCTTAATCCTCCATCTTCCTTCCAAAATCCTGCTTTCCCGCTCTTTTTTGACAACATGTTGCTCAAGTGTGTCGCAACATGTGTCCGCGACATGTGTCTAGTGTATACAAGGTCAAAATTTCTGTGTCCAGGTGTGTCAGCAACATGTGTCGACACATGTGTCCCAAAATGTTGATAGTGTACACGGGGCTTAAAACACAACCACCGTTGATAGATTCAGAAATAGTATTAACACTAAGATACGATAAGATCACGTGATGAAGCCAATAAAAGTGATGAAATACTTTACAGTGTACAGACACTTACGAAATGAAGTTTCATCTCACGTTCACAAGGCAAAAGAGGCTTATTTTGAAAACTATAAATAGAAGTAACGATTGCAAGACACTCTGGTCCATTGAAAAAAAAAACACTCAGTTATTATGGTGGTGAAGACAGATTGAAATCACTGTTGTCAACATAAATGGAGGGGATTCTACTGAAATCGGGTGAGGAAATAGCCAATACCTTCAATAAGGTTTTTTTCTTCATCCATATCGAAGGAGTATACCTCAGTCGTGATAATTGTAGGCTATTAAATCACAGTCCCGCTTCTGTGACCAATGATATAAATGAAAGAATACCCGTGATGATCGTCTTCTTCATATCCCTAAGAGGTGTTAACAGTTCGTTCTTAACTGTTAACGATCTTTTAATTCCTAAGGCAAGTGGATTTTTAAGGTTTTAAGGTATTAAGGTTGGTTCTAAAGATATTACACAATGCCGCATTTCACATATTACGGTATCAACTTAAATATTGACACTATCTCATTTTCGACTAGATTTAAACTAGCCAAGGTTATTTCAGTCTGATCCACAAAAGTGATTCTAGTCTATACGTCACTAATTACAGACCAGTTTCCCGGTACTCCCTGTATTATCCAAAGTAATGGAAAACATGTATCACTTTATGATTATTTGACTGAGTATATATAATATACTGAGGACCACAGTAGTCAAAATTCAACTGAGATCAAAACGTGGGGAACAGCACTTTTATTTATAAACGACCAGGGGAGTCGATCCTGGGGGGAAAGGTAAGCAAGTGCCCTCCAAAGAAAATATTGGGGAGACAACATATCGTTTTGTCCCCCCAATAATTCAAGCAGTGTAAAAAATAGGCAGAGTAAAAAAATTAAATGTTGTGGTATAAAGATGACTTTAGGGCTTCTAGAAAACGTCAATGTGAGCCTATTGAAGTATTAATGTTAATCTCCCGTTTTACCCTTTTAACATAAAGCTTATCCCCCATGATTTTCCACATGCTATTTTTTCAACACTTCAGAAAACTATTTAAACTTTTTCTATTTATATTAGGGTTGTCGGAAAATTTTTGCCCCCAATTCCCAAACACGATCTACGCCCCTGTAAACGACACATGGATGGGAGCCCTGATGAAGGTAAACTGACAGGATCTATTCTTCTGGACTTACGCAAAACTTTTAATTTGTTGTCACAATTTAATGTTTACAAATTGTCACCCATTGCTGTGGTTTGAATGGAATCATATTGAAATGATAGAAGGAATTTGCGCACGGAAATAGTTTAACCTCGTCTGTGGGGTGTCTCAAGGTTTTTTCCTTAAGTTGGGCCTTTCTATCTCTTATATTTATTAATGATTTTCACTTTCTACCCATGACTTTAACAGTGGCGTACACAGAGGAGCCATTGGGCCATGCCCCCTCCCACCCCGGCACTGATGCCGATTTTTTGTGCCTAAAAATACGTATTTTTTCACACAGATTTTACCAGTTTACTTCAAAAGGTGGCACCAGATTGCATGTAAGGACGCCTAATTTTTCAAAAATTTTCAAAGGGGAGGGGGACACCCCTCCCCCTAGTGGTAATAAGTACTGATAAAACAAAGGTGTGTTCTATGCAACGACAGTATATCTTTGATGAAACCTATGGTCATACCTTGTAGAAATCACTAAATAATATCACTTTGAAAAATGTTAATTCTGAAAAAATAATAGGCGTTCATTAAGTTTGACACTTATTATGGCACGTTTTCTATATTATATTATATTTTCAGAGTACTGAGTAGTAGGGTCGCTCTTTAAGGCAGGGATCAAACCTTATTAGGCAGTTTTTATGTCTCTGAGTTTTAAACTTGATGATCATGTGATTTTACGATTATCTTACTTAAACAGTTATATAAGCTCAATTCCATTTTTTATGTTCAGATATCTTAATTTTGTAAAAGTTTATGCTTTTAATCGGGGCTGTTATTGTTTCTCCTTTACATACTAAGTTTGCCCTCAGATCTCAGCCTATTTTCTTTTCTAACTTTTAGCTACTTTTGAATGTCTTTACTTTGCTTTTGTGTTATTTTAACTTTGTGTTATGGACAATGAGTTTTGAACTAGGTTTTTGTTCTCTAAGTTTTTGTAACTACCTTCTTTCGAGCTTATTTATCGTTCTGTTTTGTTTGCTTTGTTTTATCACTGCTTTGAATTGTTTTGTGCTTAATACTTTTTCAATTGATCATTCGTGTATTATATATTGATTATATTGTAGTTATGAGGGCCTCGAGGAGGATAAGTTTAAACTTAATGAGTTACCGTCAATAAATGAAGTTGAAACAAAGAAAATAATAGGAAGGAGTCTCAAAAAATCACACTAACTTTAATTCAAGGAAATCTAGTGTATGAATAGAATGGGATACCAAGTTGGGAACGGTCCTTTTGTGTTACTTTCTCAGTGACGCCGACACGGGGGTGCATGAGGGCGCGGAGGTCATGTGAGCGTACCCCCAATCAGTTTTCGAAAATTTTCTTTTTTTTTTAATAAACTCAAACGCGTTTAGGCTACAGATTTCTTTAGGGGGTAAGGTGAGGTGTGTTTTCTACTGAGAGATGGATCTATTTTAATCTGGTTCTATCATAACTGACACTTCGCAAACAATCAAGTTTAACTTTTTACTCGCTCCGCCTGCTTTCACCTTCAGCTGTTCAGTTCTATTCTATGGCGAATGAATTTGTTGAAAGGTACGGGAACGGGGTTTATAATAGTTCTAATGAGAAATTTCAGCCCGCTTTAAACGCAATTGCCACGGTTTATACTCTTTGCATGGTGACCATTGTTAAAACGATAATGCAGGGAGTCATCCTGGCGAATTTGCTTTCCAAAATCTAGAGGTACAAATCAAACCTCAGGCCCTGCTTGCATCAAGAGGCGATTATGTAACAATCCTACATTATGGGCAAAATTAATTCGTAGCGTGTTGTACATGATTTGAAGTATGTTACTCATTGCACAAGCTTGCTCAAGTCATTAGGTAAATTTACAGAGAATGAGTATAGTCTTCCCCCATTTGTGATATCTTTACTCCTCTCTCGAGCATTTACCATTGCCGAAAAAATTTAGATTCGGCGTTCAAAATTAGCAAACTACCTGCCTGTCTGGCTCTTTACCTCAATAATCCAAATGATTTCTATTTCCTTTTCTTTCCTTTTTCATTCCATTTTCTCATTATATTTCTCTTTTTTATCATTTGCTTCTACTCGGTCTTTCTTCTTTTCTATTTTCATTTTTCATCGTGCCCACTTTCCTCGTCTTTTTTGTTGTGGGGAAGTAAGCCCATCTCCCAGCCCTAGTCTCTGATCATTCTCCCTGATGCGGCAGGGAACATGAAAACAGAAGGATGAATTTTGTTTTCGTTCATTTTTTTAATATGATCCCTAATAATGCTGAAGTTCATAGGGCATTCTACTACATTTAATTACATTTTCATTACTATGAAAAGTTTTTGAATGCTACCTGCTATTGTCGGAACTCGTGTAAACGAGTAAATGTAAAGAAAACTTTTTAATGGGTTACATGTGGATCCAAAGATATCTCTTGTCTGGTAACAGAGTTCACTCAAGACGGACGGTTTAGGAAATTGTACATGGTCATCACCCACCCCTCTCCAGCCTTCCATCCTGCCGATTTCCGGCCCAGTTTTCCAGTCATCCCCGTCGCTAACAAAACATGACCAGCAACCCATCTTGAACCAATCATCGATATTCACCACTAAAATCCAGTTTAACAGACTCAATTACCCGGGCAAGTAGAATCTCCGACCGGATGATCTCTCAGGATATGTTCTACTTTGTGATACATATCCTGAGTAAATCTTCCGGCCTATTTGCATTCTAGGTCTCGATATCTATGGAACGGCACTCTCCGAGTTGTAGTCAGAGTTTTAGACATATCAACCAGTGAATTAAACGAGTGGCACGGGCTTACATGTTCCGACAAATTCTTTATCATTCTCCAAAACAAGTGAAATGGAACTACAAACTACCCTTCCTTAAAGTACCATGTATTTTCTCAAAAAATTCTCCAGTATTATATTAGAGAGCACGCTCGTTCCCTCGTCACAACACCAACCGCTTTTGGTCTCCTCTGACAATGAATCCCTGTACCCTTTGCAAAGGGTGGTCAGCTATAGTTGCTTAAAGTGCAAGCATATCCCTGACATTTGATAAGTAACTCACCGATTCCACTTTAGGCTGAACCACCTAGAAATACCCTGATGACTATACTGCTTGTTCGGTACAACCGTTCACAGAAATGTTGGGGTGATGGGGAGCTGAAGATGGTGAGCTTAAACGGATTTTATATTGTCCGTTCCAGGTAGACAGGCCGGTATAGCAAGCCAAAATTTTTAGGGGGAAGAAATGTTACAAAAAAAAAGGGTGAGATAAGTTAAGGCAAATTTTTTTTGTTTTGAAAGATTTTTTAGGTTCGAAAATTTGGGAACTTCCCTTCCTCCTATAGCTACGGGCCGGCAGGTCTCCTATAACCCGATTCAGGTCTCGTTCGATTCAGCTCTTTATTCGGAAGAATTGTAAGGCAATGGTACATAGCATGGGTCCTTCAGGCTCTAGTGACTATTAAAGCTCTGGGTGGATACATTCTCGTCTGGCAGACGCACAAATGAATATCCCGTGAGCAGGATTGAGATAGGGCTGTAAAGCCCTATCCCGGCCTCCGTCTCGATTCCGGACGGTTGAGTCCAAGGCTTTTTACTGGGCTTGGAATTAGTCCGGAACTGGAGGTCCTGGAATCGGAATTTGCCCAGAATGCACTGGCACTTGGAGTCGATTCCAGCTACGTCCACAAAAATGAATGTTCCATTAATTTTACCTAAGGTTACATTCTTAGTTAATTCACAGTTTAACAAGCAAATGGTCACATGTAGTGAAGTAAATTTCAGGGTGGGCCAGGCTATAACAGACCGGTTCCTAAAAATGACATTTTTAATCACATGTATACTTGAAAATAGTACAAAAGCATTTGTAGGCTATGCTAAATTGTCAAATAGCCAGACTCGGGAGGAATTGGGGACACAACGATCGGAATTGCCTCGGAATCGGAGAGTACTGGACTCAGAAAAGGCCCGGAATGATGGTCACTGGAATCCGGTTAGATGGACATGAATACAGCCCTCCTATTAGTATACCCTTGCTCCCCCACTCACCTACTAGCGTAAAAGCGTAAAAGAGACCATTCACGATTAATTTGGTATTGAAAGCAAAGCTGAATCCGAAGATCAATTCTTCGCTAGCTTCAGTCTGTCAAGTAACCGCCAAACAATGCTTCCACTTTCATGGAAGTTTCCTGATTTTGATGAAATGTCAGGTATCCATAAGGTTGGAAGTATTAAGGCCTCAGAATTTATGAGCAAAAGAAATATGATGAAAATCAGGGTTGGAGCCAGGATTTTTCCGACAGGGGATCAAGCTCCCCGGGGGGGGGGGAGGGCAACAACCGAATCCCAGACAAAGGCGACAGGTTACTGAAAGGATCTCAAGCGTAAAATTGTCGGCCCGAAAATTCAGTAGTTCGGGGGTTTCTATACAACTTAGAGAAAAAATTGAAAAGTTTGGCTTTTCATTGAGGAAAACTGGAAAAGGTTGAGTTTTTAGTGTGGAAAATTGAAAAATGTGGGGCTTTTCATTGAAGAATCTGCCCTTCCTATAAGAGGAAAATCAAGAAGATCGTCAGGGGGCGACTGGACGTCGTCAGGGCAATATAGTTATTTATTGTATCAAGACTCCCGAGTGGATGGGGCGGTTGGGTATGGGGCAAGGGGCCAGCCTTCCCCGAAGAGGGGGACATGGTCCCCTGCCCCTACCCCAACTGGTAGCGCCACCCTCTGATGAGAATAATTGAAGCATTGGGAAAGTGAACAATTAAGTCTAAGTAAAAGTGATAATTCATGAAGGAAAATAGGTCAAAATTTACACTTTATTTTGGAATTCAAGTTGACCACTGAGTCGGTTGTCTGCAGTGTACCGTAGAGTATTCGGCGGAACTTACTATATCAAATGCAAAAGCAACATATGTTGACACCTGTTATGTGGATAAGTTCAAGTAGGGAGGCGCCCCTGACTAGCTCCAGCAACAATTGGATACCAGAGTCACAGTGGCGTTGGGGTAGGGGCAACTGACACCGGCAAAGGATGAAAGTGTTCTCCCGAAAGATTTCCGACCAACACATAATGAATTAAAATGACCCTCAAAAAGAGTTTAAGCTATAGATTTTTATGAGGACGGTAGGGAGGGCAGGGTGAGTCGAATGAGTGACAACTTAGCTGATCTATTTTAGGCCTAATCATTTTCTAATTACTCATCTGACGCAAGCTACCAGATTCTTCGCAAAATATCAAGTTTCGCTCACTTTGCGCGATTTCATACACCTTCAGCTGGTCATGTTTTCAAAAAGTTGTCATTGGGCATAGGCTTGATACAGGCCTACGCCTTCCGGTCCTGCTTTGGGAAGAACGATTTCATGAGAATTCGAATCCGTGAATTATCGGACTCTCCAGTAATTTAATTTTGGCAGATATTCCAGGCACTGTGAGGAAATTGGAAGTATTTCTGTGCAGAGCCTGCATGCAACATTTTCATGAAAATGTTTTTGAATGCATTTTTTTCTCATTTGTCACTGTTCTCTCTCCGTATTAGGGCAATTATTTACAGTATTATCGGCAGAAACCCTTTTCTGAGGACTTTACGTCTCCATCCTCTGAATGGGCTGGGGGTCAAGAGGGGATCATATGGCAAATCTACATGGGTTTCAGGAAATTTCCCCGGACAATTCCTACTTGGACAATTATCCCCTCGACACACCCTTCCACCCTGACATTTTCTTCCGGACAATTCCCACCCAGGACATTTCCATTTTTTTTTTGGTGGGGTTGAAGTTGTCTGAGGTGAAATTATCACGGTGGGAATTATCCGGGGAAACTGTCCGGTTTGGGAATACCAGTGTCCGGGTGGGAACTCTCCGCTGGGAGTTGTCCTATCAAATTATGTCATTTGTTACGGTAGTTACCGTTCATAACATGATGTATGTGGTCTTCAAGATTTAAAGTGTATGTTTCTTGGTGGCTATTTGCTCTTCAAAATAAACGCAACATAATTTTCGGATCATCCCTCCTCGCTCACCCATGCATAATCGGTATATGGTAGGTGTTAAAACATTCGCTCAGAAAAAGCTTTCTGAAACATGCCACCTTAGTCTTCGCCCCCTTCGGTCATTTCTTCTCCCATTTCGGCCAGTCGCTCTTGTAGTGAACCTATTTTCTTAATTCTCTTTTCTTATGCCAGTGAGCCCCACCGAGCAACTTTGTAGGCCCTACTAATAGTTACTAACTCTATATTTCACCAAAAAACCCGCCACAGGGCCACACCTTCCGGAGAGTGTTCAGTCGAGTTCATTGCAGAGGCATTCTACCTGGGCCCTCTTTTTAACCTTATCTGTAAATTTCTAGACCATGCATGAGATCTTAAAATGGAAAACGTAAAAAAAAACAACTTTTCATTCGGTAAGTGACATTCGTGGCATTCTGTCAGGCGTAAATGCTTTTTATGTTTGCTAAATCATATGCCAACCAAAGGTGACGCTCCGCTTAGATGGCTTCGTGATGAAGAAAGTATGGTCCTTGTCGGAACTTAAATGCTCCCCGGCCAACGTCAAGTAAAAGGCTTTGCTACTACCCCCATTAAAAGGAGGGGATTTGACACAAGGAGGAGTAACGATTTTTATCTCTCAGTATGAGACTGAGCATGTACACACTTTTCGTATGTGAGTTTACTATGGTTATAGACACTTAGTCTATGGATAACGGTTCCTACGGTTATAGACACTATAGTCTATGGATAACGGTTCCCAGTTCGACCAGCGATAAGCGGTGCCCATGCGCCCGGGTAACAGCTTTAAAGGGGTTCCTTGCCACAGCCAAAGAAAAATGATAACGATAAAAAATAAAATAAATCAGCAAATAGTGAAAATTTGTACGAACGACATACACAGTTCACAGCTTGCCAAAGTTTACAGTGACATCTCAAAGGGAATTAAGTGATGTCACTCACCCCTCCCTTTAGACTAAGCCAAAGCCGCCTGCAGGGAGATCGATTGCTAAAACGGGCCCTGTCGAACTGAGAAAAATGTTCGACGCGTGATCTTTATTGAATCTTCATTGAATGGATCTTTTATTGAAGAAAAGGAGTTGAAAATTTTGGGCTTTTGCAAAAGAAAAGTCTGAAAATTTGGGGGTTTTAGTGCACTGGAAATTTGTTTTGGTTTTTATTTTTGAAGAATTTGTATGCCGCCCTAAAGCAAAGTAAATCGTCTAGACCAGGGGTCTCCAAACTTTTTTGCTTGGTGGCCCAAATTTTCGACTCCGGAATCTTGGTGGCCCCGCCTAAAATTGACGGGTCGGTGAAAGAAGTTTGATTTTACTTGGTTATGCAGTGTTAAAAAGCAGATCACTGGTTCTAAGATTAGAATTGCTCAAATTGCTTCTTTTAATGAGAAATTTGACAATTATTTTTCGCTCCTGAATCCTCTTCGCGACCCTCCGAAATATTTTCGCGACCCTCAAAAGGGTCGCGACCCCTAGTTTGCCGACCCCTGGTCTAGACTACTGTGGCTTTCTTCGGGGACTATATATTTTATCGTACGCATAAGAATCCCCACGAAATAAGAAAAATTTCCTCTAGGGGGCCCGGGGAATCCTTCCCGTGGGAGCAAGATGCCAGCATGCCCCCATGCACCTGTCGCCACCGCTGAGTCAAATATAGTATAATTTTGCTTGTAAGCCACCTTACATAAACAAAAAATTGTCGGGAAGTGATAAACTAGAACCCTTTGACAACCGCTTCATATTAATGAGTATATACGACAGCAGAACGTCACAAGTTATGCAATATTCATATTACTGTTGTCATTGTAACCGGTCGTGTATGTGGTGTAAGGAACAGGGGTCACAATGGCAATGAACGAAGGCAGACGTGCTTATATATATGCGATTTCCTGGCAAAATATGTTCACTTTCCGGCGAACTCGTGCACTGCGTATTCTGGGGGTAAGCAGTCAGAGTGAAAGTGTAGAGATAAGCATGCGTTTAATACTCCGGCTTGAGAACCATGCCGGTGACGGCGCCGCGGGGCGCGGTGGGGTGCCATATGTTGGGGGGGGGGACATGGTAGGAGATGGTCACGGTGAGAGGACGAGGGATACTCAAATCGAAAGAATCACTACGCCACTACTAAGCTCGGCCTCAGTGTATACTTTAGATGGCCGCGAGCGCAAGTAGGCTAACCTTTCCAGGGACAGACCACAAGAAACAGTTCAAGGCTGCAAGCACAATGCACAGTCGTCTTGAAGACAGCAGAGTGAAACATTTTCTAGGGAGCCTGCGCCTGACGTACGTAGCAGCCACGAATGCAGGCTAACACAAGGCACAGGAGTACAGAAGCCGTCACGGTGGGAGGGTGCTGGGTTAATTAACTTGAAGCCCCCAAATCTTAACTGTGCACTGGAAGTCAGTACGTGCTTCCTAGTCTTCACACCTTCCCCAATATTCAAAGATGAAAAACCCACGTATTTGTTCCCCCTGAAATAATGTTAGTTTTCCATAATTTTCCTTAAAATTTGTACATGTTGCACCATATTGCAGCTACAGACCACAGTCACAAATTTCTCGGAGGGGAGGGGAGGCTCAACTCCGGCCCAGGATCATGGGCAGCGTTCACGGGGGGGGGGGGCAGGGGGACATGTTCCCCCAATATTTTTAGTGGGGGGACATAATATCAAATGTCCCCCCCGTATTTAGAGGTATACAGAAAGAATAAATGTTGTAACACACATTTTTGATGTGAATAATTGTGATATTAGCCTTATTCATGGCAGATGAGGGAAATTCAGGTCAGAAATATATGTGATATGTGTCCTCTAGAATGCACCAAATCGCTTGGCTCCTAGGGGCTTCGCCCCTGGACCCCAAAAGGGGACCTATGGTGGTCCCCTGTACCAGTGGCGTATTAAGGGTGGCCTTTGGGCCCCTAATTGATGCCAATTTTTTTTAGTTACTAAAAATACGTAACTTTTCAACTCAAATTTTACTTCAAAATGTAGCATATGTGGCACCCACATTGCATGTAAGGGCACCTAATTTTTCAAAAATTTTCAAAGGGAAAAAGGACACCTCATTGGGTCTTGGCCTCACTGATGCCTATTTTTATGGCCTCACTGATGCCTATTAATTTTTTAGTTCCTAAAAATTCGTAATTTTTTAACACAAATTTTAATTCAAAAGGTGGCATATGTGGCACCAGATTGCATGTAAGGACTCCTAATTTTTCAAAATGTCCCCCTCCCCTTAGACCCTTCCCCCAGAACGGCGATCACACAACATACTGCATGGCTCCCCTTGAAAAATCCTGGCTACGTCACTGCCCTGTACCCCTGGCCGTAGGCCCAAAGTGTTCACCCAAGCAAGTGTCCCCCCAATAATTTTAACAGATCGCCGCCCCTGCCCAGGATGGCCACCCAAAGCCCCCACACAGCTGAGAGCAGCTTTCTATGCCTACGATATCTCATGCAAGGGGTTTTCAAATAGCCTAGGAGCGAACTTGTTCCATTCGCCAACAGTGAGAGAGAGCACCCCCTCCTTTGACAACTTTGTACAATGTATGGCCCTTTACTCATAATTGGGCTATATTTGGCTAGGCTCTGATGAACTGAGGTATGTCACAGAAGTGTCCTAATTTATAGAAATGGGTCACATGTTGTCAAAGGGGAATTGATGGCCTTCTTTCTTCCCACGTACCCCCCTTCTAGAATCTACCCTAAGAATATAACTTCTTGGATATGTAAAGGAGTGGTCATTCAGATTCCAAATGGTGCATATCTTTTGCAAATCTATGAACCACAGGATTATGTTTACAAAATCATACTGCTAAGTCAATTTTTCTATTACCCAGATGGTACTAGGAGCTCTTCATGGGGGGTATAGATTGACCACATTTCTTCTGCTTATCACTGCGGCTGACCCTCCCTACCCTCTTATGCGTCTGGATACAAATTTATCATCACAGTGTTACAAGTTGCTACTTAAACCCAATTCCTGACAAGCCAGTAATGTCTTCTGGTGAATATTTCAGTCACTTGGCAATTCATCATATGCAGGCAAGTAGCTACGGGGGGGGGGGGGGGCCTTAGGCGGCACCATTTTCATATAGTTAACTACACTCTCTGTTTTCTCCTCATAATTCTTATCCAGGGAGTTGATATCACTGGAAATTAATTGCCTAATTACCAAGAAATGGGGAATGAAACAGCCCTCGGAAAAATTTTGCCACCTAGAAAGTTCATAATTACCATTGTTTTAATGCATTTTAGTATATCTTGTCTCTGCCCCAAATATTTTGCGCCCCTGGTACTGGTAGATATTTCCCCTCCCCCTTCAGAGCCTTGTCTGGCTATGGGTGTGGTTAATTGGGAAGAAGTAGTATATGTTTTTCATAATTTGATTAAACAAGTTAATAATTTGATCAGTCCAATTATTTATTTGATTGATCACATTACTTGGTTTGTTTAATCAAATTAACAATTTCACTAACACATTAATAATTTGATTAAACAAATTAATAATTTGACCAATCAAATTATTAATTTTTTTTAATCAAGTTATTAATTTGTTTAATCAAATTGTTGATTTGATTAAACAAATTAAGTTATTTGATAAATCAAATTACTGATTTGATTTACCTAATTATTAATTTGTTTAATCAAATTGTTAATTTGTCTAATCAAATTGTTAATTTGTCTAATCAAATTGTTAATTTGATCAATCAAATGAATAATTTGATGTCAGGTTAGAGAATTGTGAGGTCCGCTCAATTCCAGGTTCGGCTTCGCCGAGTACCATGCCCCATCGTTCCTGCCGGGCGACATCTCCATTCCGGAGATTAGGTCGGCCTTCTCCATTCCACGGGACAGGAATTCGTTCTAAATAAGAGCGCTGAGAGGTACCTGCATCGGAAGAAGAGGGTGTGAACATCCGACAGACTTTTCGCCCTTCCCTGCAGGCCTCCCTCGGCGGAATCTGAGCATACCATTTCACCCTGGCTAACCCAAGATCACGACGTATGCTACCAACCAGTCCGGCCTTACAAGGTCAGTGGGCTGGCTGCCTCGAATGCCGTATAAAAGACGCTTTCCGCCTTACATTCACTTGCTTTCTCACGGACACTCTGACCGCTGAAGCCGCATTTGGCCGTGCACGTGCCACCCTGCCCCCTTACTACCCTCATAGACTTCCTTTTGACCGCATAAGACCGTGCCAGTCTAATACATATGAAATATTCGAGCCATAAATTAGTCTGCGGAGTGAATTCCCCATAACGTACTGGGTGTGGGTATTAATGAGGGAGTACATTTACCTCTTGCTACCACCCGACAACCCTGGCTCCTGAGGACAGCACTAGCCCAGCTCATTTTTGTATACAATACTGATGAACAGTGTTGGCCCGGTGGGCCAAGCCGCTCCGGAACATGTGCCCCTCTGCACGTTCCCCCTGGATACTAGACTTACTCTGAGTATACTAATTAAGTCTATGTACAAACTTTAAATGTTTGAGGGTCAGGAAGCCACTTGGTTCATAAAGGACCCTATACCAGAATGAGCGTGGATGAACGCCGACGAGATTCGCCCTCTTTTTTAGACTAGTATTCAGAGGTTAACGAGGCAGGCGTGTACAAATCGCTCCCAGTGGTGCTCCTGGGAGAGCTACTTAAAGTCCCCATCCGACGGACGTGACGTGTTACACTTTCCCAAGGCTGGAGATGTCGCCCGGCAGGAACGTTGGGACATGTACTTGGCGAAAAACCTGGGATTAAGCGGACCCCATGATTCTGTAACCTAACATGACCCGGCCTGACAGAGAGTGCTTGTAGGCAACTCCTGCATCTGGCCGTGATCGATGCAGCCATCGACAGGGTCTTGAGAGTCAGGAGCTAAAGGTGGGGACTTGCACGGGAAGGTTCTTACGGTTCCCGAGCGAGAGACAGTAAGACCTAGTCGGTGGACTATGTGGGAGCGAAGAAATTATCGAGTTTATAATTTGATTAATCAAATAGATAATTTAATTAAAAAAATTAATAATGTGATCAATCAAATTATTGATTTGATTTTCAACTTATTCAGTTTGTTTATTCAAAGTAACAATTTCATTAACAAATTAATAATTTGATTAATCAAATCAGTAATTTGATTAATCAGTCAAATAACTTAATTTTTAAATCAAATTAACAGTTTGATTAATCAAATTAATTACTTCATTAAACAAATCAATAACTTGATTAATTAAATTAGTAATGTTATTAATCAAATTAACAATTTGATTAGACAAATTACTAATTTGATTAATCAAATTAGTAATTTTATTAATCAAATTAACAATTTTAATTAGACAAATTAATAATTTGATTAAAAAAATTAACAATTTGATTAAACAAATTAATAATTTGATTAAACAAATTAATAATTTGATTAAACAAATTAATAATTTGATTAAACAAATTAATAATTTGATTAAACAAATTAATAATTTGACTAATCAAATTACTTAATTTGTTTAATCAAATTGTTAATTTGATTTATCAGATTGCTTAATTTGTTTAAACAAATTAGTAATTTGTTTAATTAAATTATTAAGTTGTTTAATCAAATTATTAAAAACATGTACTACCCCTTCCCAATTCACCACGTCCATAGCCAGACAAGGCCCTGAAGGGGGAGGGCAAAATATCTAACAGTACCAGGGGCGCAAAATATTTGGGGGGGGGAGGGCCGGGGGCGGTGAGACAAGATATACTAAAATGCTTTAAGGCAAAGGTGATTATGAACTTTCTAGGAAGCAAATTTTTTTCCTAGGGCTGTGCCGGCCACTTCCCCCATCCCTTGCTTATCAGCCAATTTGGGCTAAAAAGTGGATCCATTTGGGCAAATGAGATAGCAAACAATACAAATTATGCCCTTTTGCAAACGGCACAAGGGATACAAAATTCGGGCAACTTGGTCCAAAATTCTAAATTCGGGCAAAAATTATCCCTGACCCCCCAGAAATATTGACCCCGGTACTCCTATGCATTAGCGGCTCGCCATAGGGGCACGGGGGGCACTTGCCCCCCCCCCAAAGTTTGCAAAGCATGGTCTTCAATTTTCAAAAATAATAATAATAATAATAATAATAATAATAATAATAATAATAATAATAATAATAATAATAATAATAATAATAATAATAATAATAATAATAATAATAATAATAATAATAATAATAATAATAATAATATATAATAATAATAATAATAATAATAATAATAATAATAATAATAATAATAATAATAATAATAATAATAATAATAATAATAATAATAATAATAATAATAATAATAATAATAATAATAATAATAATAATAATAATAATAATAATAATAATAATAATAATAATAATAATAATAATAATAATAATAATAATAATAATAATAATAATAATAATAAAAACATGTAATTCAAGATGGGTTAGGCCCTCCCTTTTCCTTGAGTGGGCTTAAAATTGAAGAAGTGAATAACTTTCCAATGCAATGCGAAGGTTAAACATTAACAAAGTGCTTTCAAAACATTTTTTTCGGCGCGCTTCGCGCGCGTTTTCTCAGTTGCTTGTTTGCTACTATATGTACTTCAGACATCACAAATGGACCTGCCGTTAGTGCGAGCTAAGGTTATAAAAACAAATGATCACGCTGTGATATTTGTAATCTGATTAGCTTAGGCATCATAATGTCATTGACAGAGTGTATTGGTAATATGCTGGAGTTAAATGCCCATAGTTTGGCAGACACTTCAGAGCTTTCGGGGCCATTAGATTCACAACCCATTAGCCGTGTTGATTATCATCCACGACTAAAAGCAGTTTTGCCAGGGTGTCACCTGGCCAGATTAGCATAGGTATCTGTCTACAAAAAGTTGTAACGGGCATGTAGTCTAAAAGTATTGTGTTTCCCATAGAAGGAGAGGTTTCCCTTCCCTTGACCAAATTGACAGCGCCGTTGGCACACGAGCGGTCTTATGACTGTCAAATCATTTGTGGTCTGTTATAAGCAAAAGGTTCTCCACCTCTGTGCTAAAGTATACCGTTCCAATTGATTTAAAATAAACACACCAAACAGTCAATCTAAGCTCAGTGTAATGAGACTTTTGACTAGTGGCCTAGCTATTTTATATAGGATGAGACGTCGTTCTCACAGTCTGAGTTAGGGGAATTCCCCTCCCCCTTTAAAAAAATTCGTTTCGGAACGGTACTGAGATCCAAAATACTAGTGCTGTCATTTCATCGTTTTCGAGTGTCTTCATGCTCGAAATTTTCTTTAGTTTAAGAAAACAATCCAGAAAACCAACATTTTATGGCTTCTTGACAAAGCTGAAACATATTGTGACACAATGAAAAAAACAAAATATTTAAAGGTGGGGCTCATTTTATACAAATGGATCAAGCCGCCTTGCCCATTTCACCTGCCTCTTACTCCACCCCTATGGTAGTACGGTAGCGATCGGTTGATATAGTTGTATTTATTTTTAAAGTAGTCAGCTCATGACTAACTGCCTGAAATGGTTTTTGAAGAGCTTTTGAAAACTACATGGGGCAAAGCTGTAATATATAATATTGACCATACTCCCATAGGCGTAGGAGGCGGGGGGGGGGGGGCTGGGGGGGCTGCAACTCCCCCAACAAAATATTTTTGTGAAAATTCGGGTAGCATTCTGAGAATTTTTCGGGCACCTACTGAAAGAAAAATAATGCAATAATGTAGCTTAACGGAAATCGATATTTTAAAAAACTTCCTTGGTAATTAAAATATAGTTCTGATTTGGATTGCACCATCACCTATATATTCGGTATTAATTCACCAGTGTGTTTTTTAATGGTTTAACTTATATATTATGATTATCAGTGGTGTATTTGAGAAACCATTAGGCCATGTCCCCGTCACTGACGCCGATTTTTTTAGTACCTAAAATAAAACACAAAATCTTACTTCAAAGGTAGCATATGGCACCAGATTGCATGTAAGGACACCTAAATTTTCAAAAATTTTCAAAGGGTGGGGGAGATGCCTATTTTTTTCTTTTAGTAACTAAAATACGTACGGTAAATTTTTTAACACAAATTTTACTTCAAAGGTAGCATATGTGGCACCAGATTGCATGTATGGACACCTAATTTTTCAAACAATTTTCAAAGGGGGAGGGGGACACCCCTCCCCTTACACCCCTCCCCCAGGCCGGCGATCACACAACATAGTGCCTGCCCCACCCCCATGAGAGAAATCTTGGCTACACCATTGATTATTGTCATTATTATTGTAAGGACTTCCCCCAGAATTATAACCAATATGGAATAGGTAGTAACGTGGCAAATTATTGTACGTAATTGGCATGCGGTGTGATAACGGATGCATGCCTATATGATATGTACATTAACATTTTGAACGCGCGCGGAGCGCGCGGAAATTTTTGTTTCTATTTTTCGGGCAGATCGTTACAGCCCCCCCCCCCCCCATCAACTTGGGCCCCTACGCCTATGCATACTTTTATTGAGGCTATTGTACTATCCGGAGCTGACCATTAATATCTCGGGAGGGGCGGGGTCTTCGGAACCTCCCTGAATACTTACATGAGTTTGCCCCCCCCCCCCAAACAAAATTTCTTAGAGCCGCCCATGCTCCTATGCCATCACGACGAGGTTCTCACGCCGGAGTATTAAGCCGTGGTTACACAGACCGACTTTGTCGGGCGACTGGCTTGTCGTGATCGGTCTATGTAACCATTTTTTGGCCGATTCGCTGACAGTCTGGATGACCGATCCAAGTCGGCGATGTCAGACTTTAGTCGGCCGACTGACAAAATCGACGTCGGGCCGTGTGCCACGTATCACCTATTACTTCCCCCCCCCCCCCCCGTAAACTTGACCGAAACACGTGCAAATTGCCTTTATACCCGCCAGGCCGGCGTCATTGCACTGATTACAGGAAGCTTGTGTTTGAAAGAACCCCCAAAACATGGCGAGCCACTGGCCTGATGCCCTCACGAACAAACTTATGGAGATGTTTAGGGTAGGCCGTCCTATACCAGGAAGCTCTCACAGCTCCCTGCCTTTACAATCTCCAGCATCCTAAATATCATGATCGGGACTTCAAGAAAGCTACATTATTGAAAACGGTATTTTGAAGGGGGGTAGGAGGTTCATCACGTTACCATTGAATTCGGTGAACTGTTAAATTTTTAGGGAAAAATACCCGATCATGTTAAAAATGACGTGAGAAAAAGCTTTAGAGAAATTCCACTCTTTTGGAGGAATGTGAGTTGCTCTTAAGTAATCAGTGGCGTAGCCAAAGGGGGACAGGGGGACAGAGTACCCCCACAGAAATTTGGGGGACGCAATGGGCGATGTTGATAGAATGAAGGAAAGCAAAAAAAAAAGAAGGAAAGTAAAAAAAAAAAAAAAAGAAGAAAACAAAAACTAAAAAATTGGTGAGGAGAGGAGGGAGGGATGGGAAGCTGGTGGGGCTGAGTGGAAGGGGGTAGGGATCTAGGTCTCGGGGATGAGTAATGACGGTGGAATCCGCAGCAGAAAGGACGGCATATTCATTTTATGCAGGACGCATTGGCAATAGGCCCCCGAAAAGTATATCAAAACCTTGGATATTAATGATGTCATCTCGTCTGGAAACAGTGTTCAGGATTTTTTTCTCTTTTCCAACAGATTATGCCTTGGGAACTGAACCCTAGCCCTTTTTTCGAACCCTATAATCCTGATTTTGAAAGAAAATAAATTCCGAAAAAGGATTGGTTGTCAATGTCATTTTTCACTCGGAGGGCAGGCCGTCCACAGGAGTGGCGCCAGGTGGGGAGGTGGGGGAACGGGGCAGGGGGCCATGGCCCCTCGTCGGGGAATTTTTACAGTTTCGTCGGGGAGTCTAAGTCGATACAATTAAGCATGCAGTCCCCAAAGGCGACAGTCGCCCTGACGGTTTACCTGTTTTTGCTCTGAAGAGGACAACTTCTTTAATAAGAACCCAAAATTTTCGGCGCGCTACCCGCGCAGTAGGGTCACTCCATTTTCTTCAATATTTCCGTTCCACATAGCTAGATAGCACAAGTCCTGTCCACCTTATACCAAGTAACATGTAGGCAGAGTACACAGCTTATGTAGAGGTCGTAAATTTCATCCCATATCGCAATGCCTAGTAGCTGTTCTCTAATGTGTGTCATGCTGTACGGTCAGTTGGTGAGCGAGTCCAGGTGATTTCCATACAATGTATGCTATCCCCGATACGGTCTACAACCCCTACAGTTTTCTTTCTTCCTTTTTGTTTTTTATGATTACATATGTTTTTGTGTAAGCCTACCAAAATTTTTCGCGCGCTTCGCGCGCTTTGCAGTTTCACGATTCAGATTCAAAAGAACGATATCAGTGCGCAACTTGGCTCTTGAAGGATTAAGTGATATTATGCAAAATATGCCCTGCAATGGCATGGGATAGTTAGGCTCCTTCAAATCCCCTTCTCTCCATGCACCCCCTCGACATAGTGGGTTGTCGGAACTTGGGGTCGGTGGCATGGCCCGGCCCCGTTCGGGGAAATTCTGTCGCCACCCATGGTCGGTTTACTTATTTTGGCTTTCAAAAGGATCATTTCTGAGATATAACCCACAATTTTCGGTACCCTTGGCCCAATCTTCCTCAGTTCCGTTACTTATAGCTAAATATAGCCTTGTACAATGCCATCTCATTTCGGTAAACCTAATAAACCTAGTTTTAAACAAGCACAGATTCTCTTTAGTGTAGGCTTTCCCAAAAATTTTCGTGCGCTTTGCAATGTCACAGTTTAGATTCCGGATAAAAACCGTAAATCTATGTTCCTCTAGTATATACAAATTTTATGCAATATATGCCCCGCAATGGCATGGTATAGTACACAGGTTTTCTTCAAATCCCCACTCACCAACCCCTCGACGGCATCGGGACTGTTGGGGTCTCGGGTCGCTGGTCTCCGGGTCGGGAGTCTGGCTCCCCTTAGGGAAAATCCTGACGCCACCCTTGCGCCCCTCTAAAAACCCCTGTGGAGAACACTGGGATCTAGTATAAAAAGAAGCACCATTTTGCACCTAACCCTTCGAGACAGCCAAAAAATTTCAAAAGGGGAGGGAGCCACCCCTTTCCTTATACCCTTCCCCCAGGACTGCGGTCAAGAATGGGGACGATGAGTAGACTTTGCCCCCTCACACCAAAAACCTGGCTACGCCCCTGGCTGGAAATGGCACTTCCAAGGCCTATGTACTGCATATAAAATGGGGAAACACTAGCAATATCGTAAATATAAACTTTTAAAAATACCAAAAATATGCTAGGGGACGGAGCTGCTCGGCCTGAGTGTTGATATTTTTAAATTCCTGTTTTGAGACTGTAGAAATTCCGACACTGAGTGAACTGTTTAGAAATGTTGATGTTATATTTTCTTCGTTTTTTTCTTTATCTTTTCTTCGTTTTTTTCA
The DNA here is from genome assembly GCA_029531755.1 of Holothuria leucospilota. Taxonomy (NCBI): domain Eukaryota; kingdom Metazoa; phylum Echinodermata; class Holothuroidea; order Aspidochirotida; family Holothuriidae; genus Holothuria; species Holothuria leucospilota. The sequence goes on from CM055965.1 coordinate 26,308,741, forward strand.
AGTTTTTGATTTTCCAAGGGGCAAGTGCCCCCTTGCCCCCGCGGACGCCCATGGGGGCTAACTGTATTCTTTAACTTCAACTAAACAGTCTAAACGAGTCGGCGTCGCAAACCTACACATCAAAGTATTGTTCTGGCCATTTGTTACACTAGGATTACAGTGACTTGATGATGTAATTTGCTAGGTGGAATGTTATCAAATTGAAGCTACCAAACAAAGGAAAGAAATCCCTTTACGCCAAATAAATTGCTTACAAACGAAAATCTCCCCTCCATTTACATAAATTAAACTTTTAGATATACCTCAATCCAAAAAACAACTCCCTGGTTTGGGCACTATACTTTCAATTTAACTGTTTACCTTAAAACTGTCCTGCAGGAGTTCGCCTGAAAAGTTACATATTTTTGTCCGGAAATCGCTTATGAGCACGGCTGCACCCTCCATCAGTTAATCGTGACCCCGTATACCTTTAGTGTGTGCACGTGTGATGAATGCATAACGGTATGCTTCTTGGTTTGTTCCATGGAGCTACCACACAGCCATTCGAAAGGTCGAAACCCGAAACCTCCGATGATTATGAATATTGAATGATTTGTGACGTTCTGTTTCGTCAGTGTTATTAATATTAAGCGATTGCCAAAGGGTTCTAGTTTATCACTTCCCAAAATGGGATGGTCAGAGGGGAAGATAGACGCAGGTCTGCGGAATTTGCTTCCCAGACGGAGGAATGGGGGCGATTTTTGAAATTTCCATAGAAATGAAAAACGCAAAATAGAGCCCATGTTAGGGTAAGTATTGTGTTGAACCTATTCGTCCGGGAAAAAATCACTCTTCTCAACACGCACGACACCAACCTGCACGGTTGACTCGGTGACAAAGGAAAGCCACCCGGGTATCAACACGTATTCCGCCGCTAATATTTTTCAAAATGTGGAAGCATTGCCGCTAGCCTACAGATAGAGGTTATACTGTGGAAACTGTGGACTGTAGGGTCACAGGAGAACTTTTAACCCCATTTTTTGTCTGAAAATCGAAATGTATGTCGCCAGAAGTATATCAGCCGACCACAAGGATCTTATCCACGATGTTGCGTTCGATTTTTATGGAAGACGAATGGCAACATGCTCAAGCGATCATAGTGTCCAGGTACCACTTCTGTAGGCAACTAACGTTAGGCCTAAGTTACTGACTAGCGTAACGTTAGAGTGAGATACACAAGGCTATAGTAACACTAGTTACAGTTAGACCTAGCCTACAGTAGGGTAGGCTATATTATTAGGCCTTTGCGGCAAAGCAAGATGTCCTGCTCAGTGACCTACGTATGCTAAAGCACAGGCGTTCGAAAGTACATATACTACACACTATATATATATAATAAGACAAGGTAGGTCATTTCTCACAATATGTAATGACAAGGAGCAGGCCCAGTCCATAGACCATAATGGAAAGTTCGTTTTTTCACCGCTGAAGATTTACGCCGAAGGAAAGGCAAGATAAAAATTACGCCAGCCTCTGCTGTAGGCTAGGTGCGCCAAATAGAAATCAGGATGACAAAATACGCCAGAAATTTGGCGTGACCGCTTGAGTGCCACGCCGAAGATCTTCGGCGTAACCTACATGTTTTCCAGACGGGTCCATAGAGTAGGATATAGGAACTAGAGTGTTCACTCCCCGAAACAGCTGTGATCGCATGAGGGGAACTCGGCCGCCATACAGTTTGTACACGCATGCTCTGATCTGCATGTACATCCATGCAATCACAGCGGATTTACATACGCGGTATTATAGGAGTGCGCATTCTAGTTCTTATATCCTACTCTATGGCCCAGTCGCACTTCACTGCCAGTGCTTCCACACTCTAAATGCATTTTTCCTGAAATGCAATCTAAAATTACGTGAAAATCGGCCATGGCAGGAAAAACGATTTAGAGTGTGGAAACACTAGCAGTGAAGTGCGACTGCAGGGGCCTACTCCTTGTCATTACATATTGTGAGAAATGACCTACCTTGTCTTATTATATAGCATGGTTGCCCCGAAATTGACGCACCCAAGCATTTCCAAGCCGATATTTAGAATAAAATAAATCCAAACACTCACCTGTTTGCCTTTTCCAAATGTGTAGTATCCTACAGATGTATTGCTACCCACACTTTTCCTACTCTCATCCAGAAATTAGTAAAAGAAAGCTTGATTTGACTCTGAAATTTTCTTCGATGTCAGTCTTAACAACACCCAAAAGTGGCGCATTTTCCATATGTGTAGTATGCAACAATTTTCATTGACTTTGTACGGTTACGTACAGATGCCTACGTAGCAAGCTGTATTGCGTAGTCCTTGTAGTACAGGTGCTGAGCAACAGTCGGCTTCGCAGGGAAGGCGCTGAGTTGCCTCACATACAGTATCATGCAAAACTTGTATTAACTTGCTGACCTAACCTGCCTAAGAAAGACGGAAAATTTGGTCAAGTTACAAACAGAGTATAATAACCTTATAACCTAGGTTAACCCAGCAAACAGTGCAGGCATAAATACGTCAGTGAAGCAGTACTTTGGGACAGTGCACACCAGCGTAAGGTAATTTTCGATGTCTTTAGCCGAGTATTATTTCTAGATATTAAAATTACACCCAAGTGTGGGATGCAATTATAAAATGCTTGAAAAATAATCATATTAAGGTATGCATGTACCTGAAATGGATTCATTATCGTGAAAAACAAAATACCTGATATGTTCAAAAACGTTAGGCTCGCTACAGTAACGTTGCTACAGTAACAGCTAGTAATTTTCGAAGGTGCGCCAATTTTGGGTGTGCGCCAATTTCGGGGTCTCTACTATGTATATAGTGTGTAGTAAATGTACTTTCGAATGCCTGTGTGCTAAAGAAGGCTAGCCTAGCCTAACATCAGGGGCGTAACCAGGAATTTGTCAAGGGGGGGGGGCAAAGCCCATAGACAGTTTCCAGATTGGAAAGCTTGTGATGGTGCGCGGGGGATTTTAATAAGGGCCAGGAGAATTTTGCAGCCGATACTATCTAAGTGGAGTGCCACCATCTGTTGGCGCGGAGCGTGCTGAGAAAATTTTGGCCAAAACCACCTCCTACTGTACATTGCAGGAAATGGCCTTTCGCAGGCAACTTGTGTGCTTGTTGCCAACAAGTTTGCGTGGTTGCAGTTGTCAGTTGTTAAATTTGCGCGGCTGGCAACTTCAGAATTCATATAAAATCCCCCACGCAGGGCAAACTTTCCAATCTGGGACAGTGTCAGTGCTCCATGCCACCATGGGTTGGTTGGCACAAGAAAATTTTGGCCCAAAATGCCTCCCAAGTCTCAGATCGCTGAAAATGGCACTTTCCAGGCCTATTTACCGCATATGGGAAACACTAGCAATATTGTAAAAATGAACATTAAAAAATAGGCCTACCAAAAATATGCTCAAAGCAGCTGCCCCCTTAGCCCCCTTCACTACACACCTGCCTAGCCTAGTCCTTGAACAGGACTCTGTGCTACGTACACTTTGTTTTACTCCTCACTAGAGTCCTTGTCCTGCCTACACAAAAAACCCTGCAGTTAAGGTTTGGGAGGAAAATTTATCAGAAACTGATCGTTTCTACACTCATTGTCATTTCTCCGATTTCAAAACAATGCAATTCAATTTATTATCATTATATTGTAGAAAAATGTGCATTCACACAGCTCACAGGTGTGTTCTAAGGCCAAAATTCACAGAACTCGCTTCGTCGTTCGTCAAAGAATGGCAGCCATATTGTCAGAATGGCTCGTGGCAGCGCTTCCACGTTTTGATGTCCAATTTCCTGAAATTAAGTGCAGGATTTTCTTCAAATTTGTTACATTTTCTTGGTTTCAGATTTTGAAGTCAATATCTATCGGTTTGAGGTGAAGGTCCATTTCTAATATACAAATATTTTCTCCAAAGTCGAAAAATGTGGATAGAACGACATACTGTATCCTTTTGCATACTATCCTGGTTACAACTTTTTACAGGAAAGTCAGTCACGTGACTGCACGGGCACTCTAAAATCTTGTAACTCACTTAGTGTTAAGGTCAGTTTTTACCTTCAAATTTCACCTTCTTGCTCCCCTCTATTCCAAGAAAAACTGGTCAAGAAGCATAGATGCAATGACAAAGAACGTTCATGGAGAGTATGGTAATCATAGGTGAATATTTGAAGCTGTGAGGAATGCCGGTCTGCTGGCAGACCGGCTAACCACCGGAAATTTTGTGTAGGCAGGACAAGGACCGTGGTACGGAGTAGGTTCTACCGTTAACGCAGTACACGGTCCTGTTCTAGGACTAGCCTAGCCTTACAGTTACACTGTTCAGTAAGTTAGACAGTCCTTACTATGAGTACGAGTTCTGTTATAGAGCTGTATACAGGTCTGCTACCTATGCACAAGTCCTTTGTATGATGTATTTTGAAGTCCTAGTCCAGCCCCAAACCCCTTCTTGAGGCAGGACATAACTGTTAGTTCTTATTGACAAGGTTCAGAGGTGTTTTACTCTGGACATGTTCCCTGTTTTTAATGAGTTGCCAAATTGCAGTATCTAGACTGGACTTATTAGGTCTGATGCCATTAGAGATGAGACGTTTCAGATCAGACTTAATTGAGGTTTTGTGTCTTGTCAAGGGTTTTGAGGATGTGGACAATCAAGCCTTCAAGGACTTGTGTGGGTAATTAAGGACAGAGAAACTATCAAGGGAACAGTCTCAAATTTCTTAAGAGCCAATGTAGTTTTGATGTAGGAAATAGGCCTGTTACTTTTCATACTGAATCGTTAATGCCTGGAATAGCCTCCTAGCCGAAGCAGTTGAGTGGGGGATAATATGAGTTGTGTTTGACTGTCTTCCCTGACCGCCATCAGATTTTCTCTGATGGTTCACACAGGCTTCGACAAATTCTTTTTTCATTACTTGTCCATCGGGCTAGCTGTTCTGTTAGTTTACTTGTCCTATGAATATCTACTTGTCCACTTTTAATATGCCTTTAAACTCCTTTGTGGAGGAGACTTCGCAAGGGTACTTGCCCGGCTGGCTATGATATTGGACAATGCACTTGCCCGAGTAACTTTTTACTTGTCCCGGACTGTCGGGCAGGGGATTTGTCGAAGCCTGGGTTTACAGGTGAATACAGATCCACTGCTAAATCTTTATGCAATCATCATTGGCACAGACACCGTGTCAATAAGTTAAGACTCGAGAAAATCTTGGGGGCACGAATATTATTGACCAATCAGAGAGTTAGAAGCTTGCAGGGTTTGCATTTTACGCCGAAACGGGCGTTTTTACGCCAACGGGAATTTTACTTAGGCCTATGACCAAAAATACAATTCAGTCGTAAATATAAATTTTGACTTGCGCATCTTTACAACAGAAAATTCAACTCACTAAACACTCACCTGCTGAATTATGATACTGTTCACACTATACATTCCACTAGTTTACCGTAAGGATAAAATAGAACCTAACATTACAAGTTTCCATTCCCTGCAGTATATGTCGTGTCGAGGGCAGGATCTATATACTGTGCTGCTGTACATGGGTTATTCTAATACTAGTACTACATGTACTGAGTGTACACTGTATGGAAACTTATACAATTGTCGTTGTGTTTTAAAATTTAATATTGCTAACGTTAGGTAAAGCTACACCTGTTGCTGGATCATACGCGGAATGTATTAGAACTTTTCGGCAAAATTTCTCTTTGAGTGAGGTGAAAATACTTTTATTATCCAACAATCATTTCTCATCATATAAATAGGTCTGCATTAAATTATTTCATTCACACTTGAATTTATCAATAAGTTGTGGTTTTGTCATTGTGGGCTATAGCCTATTAAAGGCTAGGCCTAACGATACCGTTTACGGCGTATCACGGTAGGCATTGTATATTTAATCATTTATGCCAGAAATTTGAAAAATTACGACGCAAAATTTTGCATGGTCGTAAAGAAGGAAAAAACTGTCATGAAAAATTACGACGATTTTTTCAGAGAAACGTCAACCCTGGTGTTAAAAGATCCTGTGCCATGGACAATGAACTGACACGAACTTAACGAAATGTGACATTGCATGTCAGTGCAACTATTGGACAGCTACAGTGTACTAGCTATTGCTGAAGATGGAGATAAGGAGTTTGATTCTTGGCTGAATTTAGAGTATTTTTTTATCCAATTTCCTGCAGAAAAAGTATTTGATATACAAGAGAAGAGATTCAAAAACAATTGAAGTAGCTAACAAAAAGATTGTTCACATTTGGACAGCCCACAAGAGATCAGGACAGTTTGTACATAGGCATATGCATAATGCAGATTTTAGTTCAAATAAAATGGCAATAGTTACCGAATGTCCTTGCCTCCTTTGACATGGTGTGGTGGAATCCACTCCAAGATACCTCCTCATAACAGTGGGCCTTTCTCAAAAAGCTGATGACTCTGAGGCAAGATCACATCTCTATAATTTGCATATCTGAGAATCTGCAAATCCACAGACCACTCCAACATATTTCCTCTGGACTTGGTAATATTTTGTCCATAATGTACAGGTATCACCTGCGGTGTGCTGTTTCTCTCTCATATACTTTAGAGCGAGATCACAGATGACATCCCGAAACTAGGAATCCACTCCAAAGGATAACATCACATGTGGACCTGTATTTTTTACTCCTGAGTACTTACTACAAGTGAATGACCTTTTGAATATAACATAACATAACAGGTTAAAGGGCAAAGGAGGGCTAAGACCCCATAAGATGCCCCGAAGTCCATACAACCTTAACTGAAAACAAACAACCGACCAACACCAAACAAGCCTAGCACAATTTAGATCCTACCACAGTTATGGAGGAACTTGTCAATGTTAACCTTAAAGCAGTGCACAGATGTAGAGTTAACTACCCACTCAGGCAGACTATTCCACTCTTTAACAACTCTATGAGAGAAGCTGAACTTCCTAATGTCGAGCCTTGCAAAACACTTAACTAGCTTCTTACAATGGCCTCGAACCCGGGAATTACTTTGAACCCTTAAATAATTGCAAGATGACAAAGGATTCCTTTCAGAGAGAAATTTGTACACCTGAAGCATGTCCCCCCGAATCCTTCTCAACTCCAGGGTGGTAAGCCCAAGATGCTTAAGTCTAACATGATAAGGTAGGTGTTTCACCTCGGGTATAAGGCGAATGGGTCTCCTTTGAACCTGCTCTAAAAGAAACTTGTCCTTTCCATAGAAGGGACTCCAAGCCTGGGCTGCATAGTCGAGGTGGGGTCTTACCAACTGCTTATACATATTTAGTACAATTTCTTTACTAAAACTACTGAAATTCCTCTTGATCAATCCAAGCATCCTATTAGTAGCAGCAGCAGCTGCACACTGTCTAGATGGCTTTAAATCGCCTGTAATAACTACACCCAGATCCTTCTCAAAAGTCACATCACTCAGAATACTACCATTCATGTTATAATCATAGCTGAAATTTTTAGGACTAAAGTGAAGGACTTTGCACTTATCTGCATTAAAAGACATTTGCCAAGTCTGAGACCAAGAATATAACCTATCCAAGTCATTTTACAGTAAGGAGGCATCATCCTTACCACTAACCTTCCTATAGAGCTTCGTATCATCAGCGAACTTACTAATACTAGATGTGAGAGAGCTATCAATATCATTGATGAAAATCAAGAAAAGAAGCTGGCCAAGAGCAGAACCCTGTGGAACTCCACTTGTAACTTCTTTCCAAGAAGAGAAATTACCATTAATAACAACTCTCTGAGATCTACCATTGAGCCATGAATTTATCCAGTCAGCACAACTGCCCTTGATGCCTAACCTATGCAGTTTAACCATAAGTCTACCTAATGGAACTTTATCAAAAGCTTTTTGAAAATCAAGGTAAATGACATCAACACTGTGACCAGAATCAAGAGATAAAGACACATCCCTAAGAAAGCTTAGTAAATTAGTAACACAAGATGTACTAGGTAAGAAACATGCTGTGACAGATTGAGTAACCCATTATCTAAAAGATATTTAAGCAAGCAGTCCTTGATTACAGATTCCATAACTTTGTACACAACACTGGTTAAACTGACCGGCCTATAATTGCAAGGCAAGCTCCGATCCCCCTTTTTGAAAATTGGACCCACTAGTGACCCACTAGTACATGAATGCCAATCAATATCAGGAAAGTTGAAATCCCCAAACACAACTGCCCATTTCGAAGAGACTTTCCTAAAACTTTCGAACAAACTCTGATAATTATCAGCACAAGAATTTGGTGAATGATTAATAATACCTACAACTAAAGGAGTGCCAGACTTATTGACAAAACTAAGTTCACACCACAAGCAGTAATAAATCCAGAAGAAAACTTGTTGGTGACATCAACACAATTTATGCTATCCTTAACATACAGTAAGACCCCTCCGCCTCTACTGCAGACAATATCAGCCCTATCTTGCCTGAAAATTATGTACCCAGGAACCTGAATTCAGAGTTGCTGATATCACTATGGAGTCAAGTTTAGGTAACCCCAACAATGTCTGGATTGTCTATGGAAATATGAGCAAGGAACTCACTGAACTTATTGGAAAGTCTGCGAACATTGGCAAACATGACCTTCATTCCACAAACAACCCTACATACATGCTTCCCCCTGCTAATATCACAATCACTCTGAGCATAATAAAACTCAGAGACCCCCCCCCATTCTTGGTTGACCTCACCCCTGACTCTAGTTTGACACCAGAGAATCAACAGCCCGAGAAACCCACCTACCCACCTCGTTAGCCCCTATGCTCAACAAGTGCAACCCATCAACAGTCATCGACCAGCACACTGCTGTCAGAAATTAATTTTGTACTAATACCAAAGTTAGGGCTTAAAATCTTTAAGGACTAGGCCTACCATACATTTTCTTTTTAGGCCTAGGCTGTTTCAGTACTGCAGTTGTTTATAATCTCTGTAGCAGTTCTGGAAAGGGTCTGAAATTTGTAGTGCAATCATCAGTTTCAAAAATGTGTCCCCACACAATTTGTTTGAACAGGGCAGGCTTGTAAATTTCAAACATGTCTTTCCCAGTATGGACAAAATGTCACTTCACACTGAGATGATCTCAGGTGTGTGACAAAAAAAAATGAAGTGTTCAGTGTGGTGCAACGTGCTCGGTGCATCCTTTGAGTGTGCACACAGAAAATCTAAAGGGGGCATGTAACTATAGATAATAAGCTGTTACTTATTTGAAATAAGTAACAGAAAAGGAAATTAAATATATCTGGTCTTTCACAGTTTTCATATTGTCAAGTTGAAGGAGGTACTGTTGAAGAAAGTTTTCACTTCGCGCAAACTGGTGGTGGTGCTCCTCAGCCTTCATGTAGATGACCAGTATGTTAACACTTAATATATTGCCCAGTCGCTAGGATATCAGTCTGTAAGTTTTCAGTGCCCCCCCCCCCCGCAGATAGTGAATCAAAAGATCCAAGCTGGTACAATTGAAAATTGAACAAAAAATCTTGGGTGTGGAATTGCCATACTTTCAATACCAGCCCTTCACAAATTCACTCTCATTCACAAGTTAAAGTGAAGTAGGAGCTTATTTAATAGAAACATTTGGTGCAACTTGCGAGTATTTTTTAGTATGAGATTGCTTCTTCTTTGACTTAAAATATGTCTACTGGGCATACCATGAGTTGATCACTTAAGGCACAGTGTGACCATAAAAATATTAAAAACATTTACAAAAATCAATAAAACTTTGCTGTAATATTTTGTTACATGTCTTCCTTATTGTGCTACATTTTGGTGTTGTTCGGATTGTGAAATCCGCAGACAATGAATTTTGAAATGTAGGTGGCAGTACATGCAACAATGCTTATAAAGGAACCTTGAGTCAATCGCTACAAAAAACAAGCAAATAAAATGCTATAAATTACCACATTTAAGAACAGTTATACAAATAATCATTGAGAATAGTGTCCTTTCTATCAAATTTTTCAGGCAGAGCTTCATCAAAGACATTTTGTTCACCATTTTTTGTAATTTTTGCAAGTTTCTAGTTCATACTTATGCTGAAACTTGAAAATTTGACCATGAGTAACATTTTTGTTTTGGACATCAAAAATAGCAAGGCAAATAATTGTTTTTTATTTTTTTTGAAGAAAATGCAATGCAGGTCATGCTTACATTGCAGTCACATCACACCTTCACGCTGTATCAGCGTTTAAAATGCAGTGATCGACTCATGATACTGATCAACTCATGATTACTTACTATATATACAGGGTAGGGGCCTACAGTACAGGGAATAATTTATCCAGTATCGCATCGCAATTTGCTACACAAGCTGGCCAAATTGCTACACAAATGCAAAAATGTGTAGCACTTTTTTGTGTGCATAACCATAGGGTTTTCAGTGGTTTTACGCTACAGAAGGGAAAATTCTTAAAACTGCTACGCAAAATTTGAATACTAAATTATTCCCTGCAGTATTTCAGTAATTTACCAAGAAAGGAACATCAGAATGTTGGGACATTTTTAAACATAAGTGTGTGGACATGTTATATATATATCCCAGTGGTGTATTCTTCTCAGTCATGGTACAAGTTAGATTTTCCAAAAGCATTTGGTAAAGTTCCTTTTGGTAGACTTATGGTGAAACTGCATCAGTTAGGTATCCAGGGCAGATGTGCTGACTGGATAAATTCCTTGCTTCATGGTAGATCTCAGAGAGTTGTTGTCAATGGTAATTTCTCATCTTGGAAACAAGTATCAAGCGGAATGCTGCAGGATTTTGTTCTTTGCCCATTTTCATTTCTTAATTTTCATCACTGGTATCGATAACTCTGTCACATCTAGTATTAGTAAGTTTGCTGCTGACACTTAAAGCCCTTTAGGAAACTAAATGATGAGAAGGGTGCTACTCTGCTGCAAAAGGACTTGAATAGGTTATTTTAATGGTCCCAGACTTGGGCTGGTAGGGCAAATAGGGTGGTTGGGTGATCATGAGGAATTTCAGGTACAATTGAAGGTTTGCATTGTGGACCCCAAAATGGTAGCCCCTTAAACTTTATGTGGAGGGAGGCAGGTAAATTTTTTCCAAAACATTTGAAAAGACCGCCACTGGAAAAAAAAAATTAAAAATAAAGTGAAGACCAAGATTTTACCAAGATTCATGTACAACTGGTATTTTGATATGAGCAGGTATAAGGTTCTGTATTATGTGTGGCTTCTTTGCTTTTCATTTCAGGTTTGGGACATAAATGACAAAGGTGAATGGCACTGTACAGCAAGCTGGAAGGTGTGTAGCTAAGCTTTGTTAACTGTTTAATTCAATAAACATTATTGCTACTGTATGTTACAGTGAAAGCACTTTTAAACCTTTAAGACAAACTGTGGCAACAGAGAGCACTTGCTACAGGTACTAATGCTAGCCTAAATGTTCAGTTAATTCTAAGGTTGTCATATGCAATGTTCAGGTAATTCTGCAGGTTGTCTTATCCTGCATCTCTAAAGAAGCTTTTGTTTGATACTTCTCCAAGAATTATGTTGATTCTCTTCATTGACTGAGAATGAAATCAGTTAACAGTTTCCAATTTTGGATTATTTTCCCTAGCATTTGCCACAGGGTGTGATTTTAGGAACTACCTTTTGTTATGAAGGAGCTATCTTTCAAAAAGAAAATCAAACAACTTAGAAAATGCATGACTTGCTGGCAAGTACCTGTTTGAATGCTGCCACTTATTTAAAAAAAAAAGAACTGAGAAAATGCTTTTTTAACTGCCTTAGCTTTTGAAAGGGTTTTGTTGATCATGCAAAAGCAAGATGATAACTATGTCACAGTAGTGACTTTATTTTTGAAATTACTGTTCATCAGGCATCACTGATTGTAATGGAATATGTGTATAATTTTTTTTTTCAGATTTTGAAATTATTACTCATATTCTCATATTCATGCTCCCTTTGCCTGTGATGTTCTTTACCCCGAGCTTTTATCTCTGCACACATGTAGGAACTCCATTGATTATCTTTATTCACAATTGGTGGATGCACTCTACAAAGAATAGCTACAAATATAAGTGACTCTCATTGGTCAATGATGATATGAGCAGATTAGTGAATTAAGATGTAGCATAGTTAGCTCATTGCAGAGCAGACAGTTTACATACATAAGTGTACTAAGCAAAATATAGCTTGTTGAATTAAACTCAGTACAGGCAAGCTTTCTTTTTTGGAGGGGGGGGGGGTGAAGTTGCTGGATGGTTTTTAAACTTGGGAGGAAAGGCTGGAAGTAAACTTAGAAGAACTTAACACATTTAGGACTATGTAATTGGCCATTTGAAGTCTTAATTTTTTTTTTTTTTGTGTGTACCTCACTATGGATAAACTGCAAGTAATTACAATTTGCAATACTTACCAATACTTTATGAATAAAAGAGCTCTGAATGTGGTTGTCTTAAAATTGCCTTTCAGACACACAGTGGCTCTGTGTGGCGGGTGACGTGGGCCCATCCTGAGTTTGGGCAAGTTTTAGCTTCATGTTCATATGACAGAATGGCAGCAATTTGGGAAGAAGTTGGTAAGTTTAAGTTCCCTGAAATATTTATCAGAAATGAAAGTGAGACATTCATATCTGCTTAAGGGGCATATGCAGTGATTCCATCATGATGTAGAAATGACAGCTGATACCTAATAGAGCTACTCTTTTGTACTTTATTCTAGGGTGAAAGACTGCCCATCCCAAATAAACAAGATATCAACCATTCTTGATAGTCATATTTCTTCAGCTGGATTAAAAAGATCCTTCTGTGGCTGCAAGTATAGGACTTATAGGTTCATAAATTTACTGTTGGTTTACCCACACTTGCCCTTTCATTTCAGTTATGAGCAAAAATCTGAAGCTCATTATTTTGCTTATCTACTTTTCTACCAGTGGTCATTAAATCTATGTGATGGTAGATTTCATCAGATGAATGTAATACTTCTTTATACATATTTATCAAGGAGTATTTGTTTTTGTTTTTTAGCTGGTTCTACCACACCATGTCAAAAGAGGCAAGGACATTGGGTAAGTTTTGCCATTTGCTCCTTTTTCCAACAAGAATCACCACTTGACAAATTTCATAAATAATTTGATAAAGCAGTACCCTAGCTGTTTTAGGAAAGAGAACATGAGGAAGCTATAGGCCTATTTAAAAGCTTCCAGCATATAAATTTGGGGTTAGCTTTATAAAATTGAAATTTTTGTAAAACCTCACAAAACAACAGAAAACTGACTGCTTTCATAGTTCAAAGAAGTATTCTACAAAATTTTATACATTTCACTATTTGATTATCTGATATAAATTAAGATCATTGAGTGCACTGAAAGAGCATTTTCATTTTTGGAGTGTAAATTCCAGTTGAATGCACCATGTAAGATCTCCATAGACACACAAATACATCCCTACTATTAAAGCTGATTTTTCTTATATGGTACCAAATAACCATTTGATGATTATTTTACAGACAAAAAGAGCAACTCTTGTGGACAGCAGAACCTCAGTAACAGATGTCAAATTTTCTCCAAGATTCCTTGGCTTGAAGCTGGTGAGTGGTAGTGAATGTAAAGTCCTCCCCACACTTCCCGACAAATAGTCTTGTCATTAATTATTTAGAGCCTAATAAAGGAGACTCATATTTTTTTTGCAAGATTTAAGTTGTGTCAGCTTTATTCAGGTTGATTCAACCTGTGGGATCAGCCTGACTGATACTCACATAACTCAATACTAGCCAAAACTTTTGTAGATGCTACCATCTTGGTAGGTTGTTCCCCCATTTAATTGGGTGGTGTGCCTTGAGCTTACCTGTTGGAACCGATGCAAGTTCTTCATTATTGTGCACATTATTGCTATGATCTAAAGATACAGCTTACATGACTAGTACGATCCTCTGTTCTTGTTAAGCTTGCTAAATACAAAGAACTTAATGGCTCTCTCTCTTCAGGCCACATGTTCAGCTGATGGAAATGTCAGAATTTATGAGGCTCCTGACTTAACAGACCTAACAACGTGGGAAATACAAGATCAAATAATGACAAAGATGAGTTGTAGTTGTCTCTCCTGGAACCCTTCAAGGTAACAATATGTGTGATGCATGTCTGTAAGAAGTATGTAATCTTTCAGGCCGCTGCCAATTTAAAACAAAAAATTAGGTCAGAGCTGTCACGTAAGAAAGAATGTGCCTCATTTTAAGTAATCTTGTGGGTGGGTACATGTTCATAACCAGTGTAAATTGTAGATCACATAGTGTGCAATACTGACATTACAGCTCAATGGGTAAACACTATGGCCTTTTAGGCAATAAAACCTACCAGCCCTGGGGTCTTGAAGTCACATTTGGAGGGTTTCTCATCCAAGATTCGTCTGTGGTTTTACCATCTGAATTGACCCTCTCATTGAATGGAATCTTTAAGTCAACTGAGCAATTTTTTAGTTACTTGTGCACCCAATGGGAAGTTGTATTTACATAGTTGGCTTCTTCCACATCTGTGGTGCTTATCTTTGCAAATGGCAGTCCTTAAATCCCTTTAAAACCAGAGTTCCATCGCCAAGGACAGGGTCTTGCCATGTAGGCCTAATAAAATAGAGAATGGTGCTGCTTCAATACCTGTACATCTTTCAGTTACTTAAAATTTGTGACTTATGTAAGCTGTTGGTTTAAATATGGTCCTACTGATTGATAAGTTTTTACTCTATTCAGTTGAATGCTTCATTGTGGTGTGTACTTTTCAAAAGGTTCTCAGATCTGTTTTTATGACTAATAATAACATTGTGTAGTAAAATAGTGATATATAGACTGGTACTTTGAAAATGTGTTTTCAGATGTTGCTTCTGTGACAGTTTCATTGGACTGTTGCAAGGTGTACTGAAGGGCATGAGTTGGTGTCTATCGTATCATATAATTTTATTAGTTTTATGCAATTTTAACACTTGTTATTAGGTTAAATGTACATGTGAGAAATGAGTTGGCATTAATTATGAACAGTCAGTAAATGAATAGATATTTTAAGTAGTACTTAATTTCATAAATTATTTTGACAGATTAAATCCTGCTACCATTGCAGTAGGGAGCGATGATGCCAACCCTTCAGCTGGCGGAAAAGTTCAAATTTATGAACATAAAGTAAATGAAAGGTAAGATACATGAGGAGAATGCAATTTATCATTTGAAAAACTTTTTCTTTCCAGTGAGAGGTAGTATTGTAAATGTGATATTTACATGACATACGTTTAGTGACTTGGTAGCGAAATTTAACAGTTTCAGTTCTAACAGTGTCAGTTTTAATTATTCCTTGAAGGTACCTTGTTTTAAGATACTTATGATTCATAACATAAACTTGTGAGGGCTTGCAAGTTACAACTTAATATTGGCTTTTAAAAATCAATCAGTCAATGTGCCTAGGCCCCACCTAGTTCTAAAGAACTTTATGGGCGGGGTGGGTCAAGAGAGAAGGAATGAAGTCCTTGGGTAAGGTGCAAAATTTTGGTGGAGGCCGCCAGAGAATTTGGTCGAGAATCCGTTGGGGACAATTTGAAGCACTTGTTCCGGAAGTCAGGGGGTGGGGAGGATTATATGGTTCAAGATTAATGAGCTGTCTTAGTGTGGTTTTTGTGGAGATGCGTGATAGGTTGTAAAGAAGTCTTGTACTTTTTAGATGGTGTGGCTTTTAAATAAAAATTTGGATTCTCTTTGTAAAAAATTTGTTTTTCAGTTATATTTGAAACTTCCTGACAAATTGCTAGTTAAATCATACATTTATAGGAATCTTTACAAATTTTTCTATTAGACTTGCAGATTGTTAATATCTTTCTCTTATATTTGTGACAATGTCATTAAACAGTAAGTTTGATATTAACTGCAATATTTGCTGATTCCCTCATGTTTGCCTGAAATGAAGTTGAATAAAACAACTGCTTCCATATCAACTCTCCCCTGGATTTCAGATAATGGGAGGTGGTGTGACCCATGGGGGTCACATGACACTTAAGTTTAAGTTGGTTAAGGTACAGTATGGTTGTGTACTCATGATCAGTAGCACTGCACTGGTTACTAACTTCTCAATCAGGAGTCGAGTGTTAAACTTGCCCAGCCCACAGACATGAGAGGCTGCACTTTTATTTTGAAAACAGTAAGGTGGTGGTCTCAAACACTAATGCTAGGGGAAACACTGCACATTTTACTCTCTTGCAGAAATACAAAAATATATCAAATCTGAACATCTTTGTAAGGTATTTCTAAACTTTTTTGTTGTAGGAAATGGGTAAGATCGAATATGCTGATGAGCATAACAGAAGCTGTTCATGATATCGCATATGCACCAAATTTAGGCCGGTCCTATGATGTCTTGGCAATAGCAACGAAAGATGTTGTAATTATGAGGTTTGACAAGTAAGTAACTTGTAATCTTGAAGATTAAAGCAAGAACTGTAAGTGTACCTAAAGTCTAAAATTTCTAAAATATATGTTTCAAAGCCTGAAAAATGCATCCAGTTGGTCCAACTCCTATCTTCACAGGACATTTCTGCACTGAAATGTTAAATAATGAAGCTTATTTACTCAATGTAAAATGGTAGATTGTGCAATAATTTGTGATGTCATTCTTGTACTACTCAAACTACCATCTTTGTTTTTCTTTGTTCTTTTGAGAGCCACTGCAACTTGCGCCAAAATGTGATCACTGTCTTACTGTAATAGGGTGACTTGTACAACATGCTATGCAAGGGAACAGTAAATGTTTTCAGGTCATCTAAACATATTAATTACAAAAGGAAACAAAAGTAGGTAATGTGAGTTGTAGAAGAAGGACACCAAAGAGTATTATGCAATGGACTGTTTCAAATTAAGTGAATAAATCAACATTTTGTCTCTCAGCAACAGAGTAAGCTGTGAAAACAGGAGTTGAATGAATAAAATTCATTTTCCAACCTCCTAAATGTATAGTCTTGTAATTCTAAACGTGAGGTCCACTTTATGTACCAATCCCTTGAGAGTGTTGATAACTCCACTGACAGATACCTTACATGATAATCTGAAGTCTTGGTATGCTTCTGGCATAGGCTGAATGTTAAAAAATTACACAATGATTGCATTAATGTTTACAATGGTAAGGCCTGAGGTTTGATTTAAGCATGGCTTTTAGCAGTGTGTTGTATTATTACAATGTGCCAACTGAAGGTTGGAATAATTTTGTGGGGCGGACATAAAGCTAACAAGAAATGCTGGTTGTTTTACTTGTAAGATAGTATTTGTATAATAAAAGGTCTAGACCCTTTAGTTGGTGCATACCGTAGTTGCTGTGTAATGCGTAATGGAAGACTTATTTTGCTGTAGCTATTGTCAACTTCTTAAATTCCTTTGCTGCAGGTGTTCTCACGTGTTGGTACATAAGCTTTAACCCTCGCCCTCCTTGCCTTCCCTACCCCCTCCCCACTGAATTCAAAGAAAAACCTATTTGTTGGGCAAATTTTTTAATAAACTCTGGCAATTTTCTCAGGGGGTGCAGGTTTTGCACAGCCAAAATTGTTTCAGTCCCTCCATAAAAAGCTGTCTGGTGGTACTCCTATGTACATGTGTCACAGCTCATTGATCAAACCAAGGTTCTACTGTTCCTGAACTGGCTCCCTCATTAGTGTGTAATGCAATGTGTGATGGAAATCTTAACACAGTTTTTATCTTGTATCCTTGTTTACATGCAAGTTTGGGAGGTTTGCTGCATAATTTTACATATAGGGAGGTTTCACACATGCAAAAGTCAACTAATGCAAAGATGTTCTGGAGGACAAGCAGCACATGCGGATGCTAGGTCATGTACTAAAGCAGTGTGGTGCGTTGCGCTGTGTCCTCCAGAACAACCAGCGCGTTCACTGAATGCGACGTTTTGACTTTTGGTGCAAGTTCCCTATAATATGCGTATGGAAAGATGCAAGTAACATGATGCCAAAGAATTGAGTTACCTTAATTATTTACATCTGTATTTTTCTGCTAAAGGAAAGATCCTTCCATGATTGGTTCAGCAACATCAACGAGGAACACACCAGTACAGCTGGACCACCAAGGGGCACAGGTAGGAAGTTGCTTTAGAGTCACATCATCATCATATGTAAGAAGCTTGAAGCATGCTATTATAGTTTAATTCTAGAACCAGATGGCCCATATTAGACTCATCAAGGCCCTGTTAAGTAGTGCTATTTGTTACATAAAAAGTCTTTTCACTCTTATGTATCATTTTTTAGTGCAGCTTGCAATACTTACTTTATACACTAACCTTAAAAACTAATGTCCAGTATAAGATGTGCTTAGTAAGCGAATTGGTAGTTTGCCATGTTATATAAGCAATCATTGAATTGATTAAAATGCTAGTTTAGAGCATGTGGGTGCTGTTTCTTCCATATCCTATTTAAAAATGGTACCTTCTGCCCAGGGATGTAGCTACAGTGGGCAGCACTGGGCGGTGACACCCAGCACTCAATATTTCCACCCAGCACTCCAGGCAAACACACATCCACCACAAATCTGCCTACAGAGACGTAAAACTAACCCTAAATTTACTCCTTGAAGTAAAATGAGGGAAAAATGAAAAATTAATGGCTGAAAAATGGGGTAGATGCCATGGGGTGGGGTGAAGTGCTTTCCCCAGATCAGACAATTACCCGACACTCAAACTTGGCTAGCTACATCCCTGCTTCTGCTGTTGTGGGTGATGCTCTGCATAAGCAATAGAGTAAGGGAAAACAAGCCAGTGAGCCACAACTGGAAAAAAGGCCGTGGCCGGCTTGACTTGAACCATTTGGTTGGAAACTGGGCCGTTAAGCCTCATCTAACTAGCTCCATATCCTGTCGGTTAAAACTGTTTAGGAGTATTAACTGTAATGTCCCAGTCGAACTGTACATCACCTTCTTCGAACCGTCAACTTTTTATTTCCCAAATCAAAATTTTTCTTCATATTTGAACAGACTATTAAAGAAAACATGAAAAAGTAACCTCTGTAGCCGAATTTAATGGTAACTGGAAGTATAAACAACAGGCGCTATGCTAAATGGAGTGCCTGCTAAGTTAGCCCCAACACTACTATTGCGTTGTTTTGCTCCCGGTTCCTGTTCTCGTTTTGTAAGTGTGACATAATCATTAAAGCCTGATAGTGAAATATTTTGACTCTTTTTTTCCTTCATTAATTTTCAGAAATGTTTAGTATGTATTTCATATATTTACAATGCAAGCATTGTGACACATTTTTACTGTGCAAATTCTTAATAATATTTTTACAAAGTCTCATATTTATGGATCATGTGCAATTTCCATCTTAGGTTTGGCAAATAAGTTGGAACATTACAGGAACAATTTTGGCTGCATCTAGTGATGATGGGGTTGTTAGGTTATGGAAAGGTAAGTCTGGGTCACTTAGAACTTTCATGATTGACATTCTCTCCTTCAACCTTTTTTAAGTCATGATGAGACAGAAAAATCATCAGTATCAGCATACTTTGACAAACCTTGAATAGAGGGCACCATGAAAATAAAATTACGTAGACTTTATGTCCATGTTAGGTGGAAAAACGAATGCTATGCTTCTGTACACACTGACACACACAAACACCAGCAGTCTTTTTTTTTTTTTTTTTTTTTTTAAACGAGATGTGCATTGCCCGCAAGTAGACTTGTGCTCTCCATTGTGGGAATGCTATTTTGTTATTAATGGAAGATGGTGTTTCCACACATCCTCTATGCACAGAAATTTACTTCATGAATAAACATGATGAAAATGACTAAGCATATTAGACAACTGAATTTTGAAGCTAAACCTGTGACTGGAAGATACTGTATGTCAAGGGCTCATAAGGAACATAAGTGTATCTTGATAGCTCATCTACACTATGGATGTATAAGTATCATTTTCAAGCATTGTTTATTTTTCTTTTAAAGCAAATGGTGCCAGGTGCTCTAGAAAGTTTATTGGTTCATTAGAAATTCATATATCAGTACATAGGTAATTATTGACAAGATATTTGAAAAAAATCGTAGAATTTTAAATACCTGTATCACCCATTACTGAGAATTGGATACTAACTTGGTAAAGCTGCATACAGTAATGTCCTTTAACTTGGAAGAAATTGAAAGCTAGTGAGCATAAAATACCCCTTATTATTGTATGCACCAAATTGACATAAAAGTATGCTTTTCTCATATTTTTCTCAAGCCAATTACCTGGACAAATGGAAATGTATACAGGTGTTGAAAGGAGATGGGTCATCAGTCAGTACCATGCTTGTCCAACCCAAGGACCCCCCAGCTACCAATAAAGGTTCTAGTCTACCAGAAACATCCGTTGATGCTGGATTTATGAGCTCAAGGTACAGCTTCAGACCCATATGAGCATCCTTACAAGGAATATAATCATGTCAGACCTAACTTGATGGAGGCCACCGGTTATTGACCGAAGCCATCAGTTTCATGGGGAAGTTACATTCATAGTACCTGCTAAGGACACTCAGCACAAAGCAACATGCAATCTGTTGTGAATATTACATTTTTCTTCTTTTTCTGTTCATTGTGTTGGAAATTTTTCCATCAAATTATTACTCAGATCACATGACAGCTTTTAAGTTGAAAAATAGTTTCCATCTTTATAGTGAAAGCATTTTGTGTTGGCTTCAGCTGATGTATCAATATTTAGATGAGATGAGGCAGTTATCACCTGGCCTTGTTTTTTAAGTTTACACCATGATGACACTGTTCGTACTGCACCCTTTTGCCAACCCCCTGCTAAGATAAGAGCCTTGCAAACAGAGCTTAGTAGATGTAGTTGCTGCACAATGTTTTCCCCCTCCTTTGAAGAACCAATGAAATGCTCCAGGTTTTTTGTTTGTGAGCACTTCTTAAAAAAGTCAAGCTAGAATTAGAGATGATATGTCAGGAGATGGACATCAGATGTCAGGATATTTTTTCATTTTGAGATGGTTGAATTACAGAATGTTCATTTTTGGGAGCAAAGGAAACATGTAAATTGTCAGTTCAGAAAACAATACAGAAGTGGCATGCTATGGATTTCTCTGTAGTGAGCATAGCTCTAAATGAGAATTTAAAAACCAAGGCTAGATGACTCTCTGGGGGTAGAAATCTGCCAGGGCATCAAGACAAAGGAAAAAGAAATTAATGCCAAAAATATGTAGATAGGGGCACCTAAAGGAAATAATACAGAAAGGCATTAAGGCTAATATGTCCTTCAGTGTAATGTGTAGGGGCATTGAGACACAGTTTAGGGTACAGTGATTATACTTCCCAGTGCCTTGGTAATGGATATTTTGAACCCTGGTAGTTGTTTTGCCATGCAGTTCACTGTAGTGAGTGCTGCCCATGAAAAATTCATTGGGATAATGACAAGTCAAAACATAATTGAGATACCTTTATTGGAATAAAATTGGCATAAATATTTTTAGGCCAAAAAATTATCTTTTACCAACATGAAATGTGAATATATTTTTTTAGAAATGGAGGAAAAAGGAAAAAAGGAGTAAACAATCCCTTGTTCTTTGCAGTAGGTGACCAGTTCCTATTTCATACGGTAAAATTTGAAAATGGAGGATAATTGGTCTTTTACTTCTCAGGTGGGGTGGAAATCACTCATTAGCTACAAGACAAAGCACAGGGCATGTATGTGTGTAGTTACTCATAGTTGTATGCATGATGGCTTTAAGCTAGGTTTTCTTTTCATGAAGTGTGTAAATCATAATATTTTGTCTTGTACGGTACACCATCAAGATTACCATCACAATACAAACCATTGTTTTACTTGTTTTGTTTTCTGCCAATTATAACTCCCTGTCATGCAATTCCTAATCTTGCTTCTTAAAAGAACTTTATAGTGAGCACAGTGCCTTGCTATGGTAGCTTAGCTTTAGAGAAACTCCATACAAAGCTTTAAAGGAAATCAACAGCTTCAACTGAATAGTCCAATGTCTTTGAACTGCTTTTGCCAGATGGTTCTTTCTTGTCATTACTGGTGCAGGAGCTGGTGGCTGTGTGGGCAAAGATGGTGGCATTGTAAAAAGTGAGGCTTTGTTGTGTTTTGCAATTTAATCACTTGGTCAAACAGAAAATGCATCTTCCATTGAAAGGCTTGGTAATGTGTGGTCAGTTGTTTTATTTTGATTGGGTCAAAGAAAGGTTGGTTTTTCATCAAAAGTAAATTGAAATTAAAATTGAAAAGAAGCTAAATTTGGGCATAAATTTCAAAGTGAAAGTCACTTAATGTGAAGTCACAGGCCTACACATTTGTAGGCATGAATATTGCTGTCCTTTGGGGCTGAATATTATTTCATTAAGACTGAAAAAAGTGATTGCTTCTGATGTTTTATTTCCTTTGAAATTCATGTATGAAGTTTATCTTATCAGAATGTTGTAGTGTATTGAGTTGAAAAGACATAAAGACTTCCTGAATTTTTTTATTTTTATTTAATTTTTTGTTTTTACTTCTTTCCAACAGAAGTGTGAAGTTTTTGTGGTGCGAAAAAAGTATCAGGCAATTTGCGTTGTGTCATACTCATTGAAAAGAAGCCATAAAATGATAAGGCTGACACAAATTGTTTTGCTTATGCCAAGTTAATGTGTTTTAACAATCCCTAAAAGCAAGCTCTGAAATTTTTGTAATGTGAGAAACTTAGAAGAAGCAGATATTTTGTTCTTGCTTTAGCAAGCCACCTCAAATTAGACTTAATATGTTAGTTACCTTGACTTTGTCTTTAACAAGTGTATTTTGTGTATTAACAACAACTAAGAGCAATTACCAGACATGTCAAGTTTTACAAATCTTTGCACATGTTGCTTAGGTTTGGAAGCAAGTCCCAGGTTGTTGTAAGTAATATGGGAAGGTACTTCACAAGAGGGGCAGAAGACGTGGGAGGTGGGCAGCAGGGAGGTGTTAGCTCCTCGCTTTCCCACAAAGCAACCCTTAAAGATTTGAAATACCCCTGAATGTTTCCTGAATTACTAACAGCCATGCATGAATTTTGCCCTGAAATAAAGTGCTGGTGCCCAGAAATTGACATTTTTTGCTCTTTAATCAACGTTTATTTCATGGGAGAGAGGGGAGCAGCCACCTCTCTGCTGCCCCCCTCCCCTGCCCTTTCCCATGGAAATGAGGAATAAAGTGCAAACCTCACCCAGGGGCTACAACAAGATTGGCTAGAGTAAGTCCATTTGTCATACCGTGATTGAAGAAATATTAAAACCTACTCATACCTTCAAACATTCCATCGCTGGTTTAATTCATTTCAAACCTTCATAATCATGCATATAAGCATACATATAGCAAATTTCCATTTCACTGATGAGGAGCGCTCTAGTATACTGCTTCTTCATACTGCTCCCTTCAATTCAGTTTTCAGACATTTTCAACCCTTAAAGATTTGAAATACCAGCTGTGTGGAAAGTCAATCTCCTTCACGTTTTTTATAGAGTTCCCCAAGCACATCGGAATTTTTGTTCGTAAAGGAAAAAAGGCAGTCTCCCCGATTCGAATTACTATACCCCGGTATCCTAATTCCTGAATAGCTCCTTTTAATCATGTGACAATATTTTTGTTCCTAATTGCTAAATTAGTAGTAATTTGCTGACTCCACCCCTTGTGTGCCCTACATCGCGACGTGTTCGTAAGTTCTTAGATCAAATTCTGAAAGAGATCGCGAGAAACATGTTGAAACATGTCAGAATTCTCCTACATCAACAAGTAACATTTGATAATTACACATGTTATAGATACTCATATGACACAGACTAGAGCATTAGTGACGGGGCTTTACATTTACCGAGAAAAGACAATAAGGGGGGGGGGGGGGACACAGAACGCAGAACAGACTCGGAAAGTCTTCTACCATCAAAAGGCACCTTTTCGTCAATTTAAGAGGTAGTTGTGTTATTGATTATGCTACTGATAAATAATATCGAGCCTTCTGATCAAACGCTTGTACAATCTCTGATTCCGGTTTTCAAGACGACAAAAGGTCGGTCATAAATTTGTAATCAGCTCTTTTTGAGTTTCATTTTAATTCGCTTCGATCATTTGCTTTTCTCACTTTTCAGCATGGCACTCGCATGCACATGTACCGTTTGTTTACGAAGCAGGTCGTACGGTATATACCCAGTTCAGTCATATCCCCCGAAAAAGGGGCTAAAGTGAACATAGTCCGTTCAGCGGGAAAACGTAGCATTAGACTATGCAGTCACTTCACTGTCACATTGAACCAGAAATTGTTGAATGGCACATTTAGCCCCAAGTTCAAAATTTTCGTTCGACCCCTTCTCAGCCTCTTGACTTAAGCCCCGATCATACATTTGTTCAAAAACATACATTTGTATAACGATGCGCTTGGACAAACGTATGATCTTGTGGACTGTTTTTCCAAACAAATTTGAACATTGTCCAACTTGTATGAAGGTGTTCAAACTTTTAGCTGCATGTTTCGTCTTCCCAACAAGTGTTCAAACATTTGTATGACGATGTTGAGGGACGAATGTATGATCCTGTAGACGGGCCATTAAACACTGCTCTAAAATACAATGGAAGGAGCATAGAAATACGCAACACAGGGATGAAATGAAGCCGAAGTTCACGCCCTCGTGATCGCATGTATTGCTTTCGTAATAGGCTATAAAATGTCTTAAACCATACGAATTATTATTCAAACAATACAATTTTGGATAATTTATAACTTGATAAAACAGTCATATCAACGGCCAGTAAACGACTGTTTGAGCTTGGTAAAATAGCGATCTTGGGGCGATGCTTTATTCGATGCATTATCCCTCCATGGTATTTTAGTCATGAACTAAAGTTATGTGTAACAATTCCTGGAGCTCATAGGTTGGTCAGTGAAGCTATGTGTCCTTTTAGGGTCACCGAACCTCTAGAGCACTTTGAGTAAGAAAGATTAAACTTTATTTCATCTTGAAGGGAATACAGGTCTTACGCAGGACTGTAGAAAGTGTGAAATTAATTTCAGGAAATTTTCTAAGGTGGACATCAGAAAGTTGGATGTTTTTTCTTCTGCTAGATGACTTGAATATTCTGAGCATCGGGGCGGGTGTCAGGGCATGGGGGGGGGGGGGGTTCTCAAGGAAAGTAGACCAATGTTAAAAACTAGGCATAGGGAGACTTCAAGCACCTTTAGAATGCAGATAAGTTAGTATTTTGCGTTCTCAAACCAGGGGCTTACTAAATTCGAATGAAATCACTTGATCATTAACGCCCAAGTCACTGGTGAATTAAATAGGCCTGAAACGTTGACTCAGAATGAACTAATTTCTCAAAAACCGAATCAGGGTTTATCATATTTGATGGATAATTATGCATAAATTTAAATTTTTCGAAACAAAAATATAATAATCCTTCGTTTAGACGAGAAATTTCCATCGGAATCCTAATCATATAGCAGTTCAACGTTTCCAACAGATATCAACCCCAGGTTTCTGCCAGAGACTGTTGCTAGTCACTCTTTAGGCGTCCTGGTTGGGTGATGGAAGTCAATGGGGGCAACATTTACAGGACACTGTGAATATTTTCCCCTCCATTTCTTCCTCGAATATAACTGTTCTATGATGTTTAGAAGCTTACAGCCTCTCCTCTTGTAAGTGATTCTTCCGTCTCCCAACTCTGCATCAGGAGTGGTGCCAGGTAGGGGTAAGACGATATCATGACCCCTGTCGGGGAAGGCTGCCCCCTATCGGGGACAATTTGTCGAGGAGCCTCAATGGGTACATAAATCATGTAATCCTCGACGGTGGTCTACTTGATTTTGCTCTCAGGGAGGGCAGATTTTTCAATATTGCTTCAATAAAACCCCAAATTTTTAATTTTTACACAGTAAAAATAGTTTTTTTTTTCAAATTTTCTTCTTTAAAAACCCCAAAATTTTTGCGCTCAAAAAAGTTTTGCTTTCGCTATCCTTCCGGTAATCCGTCGTCTTCGTCAGGGGTTCGGGTTGCTGTCCCGCCCCGTCGGACAAATCCCAGCGCCACTCCTCTGTGTTTTGGAGTTCCTGGCAGTACGACCGCCTAGTCCGTTGAGACTGCAATGACCGAAAATTTTGAGTCTTGGAATGACCAGTGGATCATTGGTGGGGTAATCTCCTAGGCCTACTAGGATGAACATGTCGAGTTGCTTTTTCTCTCGTCTCGGGGAATATTTCCTTCATAGGGAATGTATTCATTGCCCCCTCCCTCTTCTATAACATAAGTAAGTCGTACCCTCAACATGTAGCAAAAATACTCCGTAGAATTATCTCTGATAACAAACTTGAAAAAACAAACAAGTACATATGCGTTGACGCCAAAATAGGGGTGCAGTAGGGGAAGGGATTTGGGTTGCTGAAAGCAGATGGAAAATCCCCTTTGTGGGAACATTGGTGTACTGTGAACACCATACTTCCATGAAGATCATTTGGGCAATATTTTTGTCAAAATTTTTAACAATATGCTCAATATATATATATATATATATATATATATATATATATATATATATATATATATATATATATATATATATATATATATAAATATATATATATGTATATATATATATAGATATAGATATATATATATATATATGTATATATATATATATAGATATAGATATATATATATATATATATATATATATATATATATATGTGCTAATGTTCACTTGTACAATAATTGTTAAATATCGTTAGAGTGTCTGATCCTCAGGTCGGTCGGTGGCAATGCATGGAGCGCTGTCGCAGCCAGAAGAAGACCGCCAAGTCAATTTTTTTGTACAAAGTAGCCAAACACCAAACCGTAAAACAGGAAGGGAATTTCCTTTCTCAGTTATTATTCGTTAAACATATTCTTAACGGTACCTTGAAAACGCCCCCCCCCCCTCCTTCGGGCAGAAAATTTGCTATTTTCGGGCAAGATATATGCTTTTTTTTCGGGCAAATATGAATTAAGTTTTTGTCTAAAAGTGCTACAGCAACCACATTCGAAGTATCCTCACGCTTCTGTCTGGATTCGCGCAAGTAAGCCTTTCCTGTGACTCACCTGCCCACCCAATTCATAACGTAACTAAGTTGAAAATATGAAACTTCTTACACAAAAGGTTTTCTTTCAGTTTTAGTGTAATGAACTAATAATTAATGACCTTTTTGTGAATTCTCTTTCATTTTCTTACCAGTCCTAAATTTTCTTCATTTTTCTCGTCGACGTCTGCTTGGTTGGGCTCCAGTCCACTGTCTCGACAAGGACGACATAACAGTGTTCCTGTCACACCTGCAACGAGTCACGTGACCAGCGGTTTTCATATTCCACTGAAGTAGTTTATGATAAAAAAGGAAATATTTCCATTCTGGTCTCCTGCATAACCTCGCAACAATTTCCTTAGTGCCAACAACCGCAGATACTTTCTTCTATGGATTATTACAGAGATTGTCGTGTATGATGAGGTCACAGTTATTAAAGTTAATAATCTAATTCGTATTCGGCCCTGGCAGTCTTAGCCCGCAAGTCGTTCGGTGTGTATGACTGCATTAAATATTGGGTATAGTATTACAGCGCCTTCTGAACGTTTTTTCGGCTACCGGCTGCATCCCAGTCATTGGTCATTCCGTGCATGTTCGCCACCGACCGTGGGCAGAAGGTATTGACAGTTTACATTTTCACATCTAATGCAATCGGTACATGGTGTACTAAAAGACCTCCTGCATGGTTTAAACAATTAAATGCTTCAGCAATTGAGCATCTTCATTTCATTTTAATATAAAATTGCCAGGAGTCCCAATCAAGCTTTTGTGGATACGTTTTCTTGCCAGTAAATTTAAATTGTCAATTATAGTAACGTAGGCTGCAATTGAATTGAACTTGAAGAGGTGAGGTAAAAGAACCATGGTGAAGACTATCGTGGTTTTACGTGTGTAATGAAGAGAACTTGCACGAAACATTTCAACTCGTTAGGGTTCCAGAGGTTTCTAAATCAGGGGGATAATAACGTAGCTTATTCCTAGTCCTAAGGTTCTCAACTGGCGGTCCGCGATTTTCACTCAAATTGCCATGGAAGATTCCAGGATCCCGAAATGCAAAAAGAAAAACAAACAAACAGGCAATCCCCCCTCCCCTCCAACAAAAAATGGATGAAGTTCTGGCTACTACAATTAGTGTAAACTATAATCTCTAGTCAAAAACTGGCCTCGATCACAAAAAGCTGAGAGCCCCTGTCATATTTGGTAATAGCTCCATGTGAGATTCAAAGTCAAGCCTCCAATGTTGTCCCTGGCGAGACGTTCCCTTCAACGTTATGACTTGAAAGTTTTCACGCACACAATAAAATTTGCCCAAATTTGATGTAAATTTAATATAAACGTTTTACAAGATATTAATACTTTTCTTGGAATGTTTTTGTTCTAAGGGGTCTGAGGTAAGAGAGCTTTTGATTAAAGGATCTGTTGCATCTCTGGAATTATTCTCGGCATTTCTAGTATCTGTTCCTGTTTCTTTTTCTAAAATATTATGTCCATCAAGAAAGGAGAACTATAGAGCGCCCCCATTTCTTCGGTGGGCAGTGTTTAGTCGATCCTTCGGCTGAATAGCACCAGGCAAGTTTGTCATGACGAGATAAATCGCACGTACGTGATGGTAGCATGCAGTGTCTTCGAGTCTCATCGACTGTATTTGTGCAAACTCTGAAAAATCAGCTATGATCACACAGCTCAGATGTGGGCTAACTCATTTGGGCGATGATGTATATATGTATAAGCACCATCTTGTCAAATTCATTCCACCTTCTATAAAAGTCATTTTTGTAAGTCATCAAATTATCGTTTTAGAATGAAATTCTTTCATATACAAAAATAATACCTTTTTGATGTTTTATTTCTTGCTTTGTACACTTTTATGTAACGTGTAAGAATAATAGGTACAATGCTTTCATTAAGACGGTAGCTAGCTGCTGGCGTTAAAATGGCAACATTCATGGATTACACGACAAACGTTTGAAATTTGTGAAAAAGTTTGAATAGCTGTGATCTTGGCATATTCGAAATTTGAGACAAGTGCTCAGGAACATTCCTGCCCCACCCAAAGCTACGGGCTATGTTTTCACAGGCGTATGGCATGGCATTTTAAAAAGGACGGAAAGTGCTTGTCCCGAAATTTCCCCTAATTGGCAAACAATCATGACAAGAATTTTGCCCTGAAAACGACATTTGTTGCCTGAAAACAAGAAGTTTGTTATTCTCAGGGGGTGTCGACTCCCAGACTCAGCTTCATACGACTATGATTGTTGTTACTCGTGTATATACGGACAAGTGCTTCTTGTGATTAGTTTAAAGCCAGCCGTACACTACACGACTTTGCACACCGCAACTCAACTCGATCGTCGGATCTCCAACAGTCGTATAGTGTGCATGGGTTTACGACTGCGACTGGAAGTTTTAGGACCAGTTTTAAGTCGCGCCGACCGCAGTCGGGAAGAACGAACATGTTGGTTCTTCCCGACTGAAGTCGGCGCGACTTAAAACTGATCTTAAAACTGCCAATCACAGTCTTAAACTCTTGCACGCCTCACGACTGTTGGCGACCCGACGATCGAGTTGGGTTGCGGTGTGCTAAGTCGTGTAGTGTACGGCTAGCTTTAGATTAAGACTACGAGCAGGGCCGTAGCTAGGGTCATATGTTTGGGGGGGGGGGTGTGAATGTCCCAAATTCCGACTGGATGGATATTTTTTCCAACTGAATGGTAAATCGCACCATTTTTATGCGCCCTGCTTTTACATACAGCAGTGGGGATCCTTCCTTTGTCACTAAATAAAGATGCCGTCCTGGGGGAGGGGCCTAAGGGGAGGGGGTGTCCCCTCCCCTTTGAGAATTTTTTGCTAAGGTAAGGTTGCTTAGATGCAAAATGGTGCTATCTTGGGATACTTTTGAAACTGATCATATATGGCTGGAAAATGTCCATAATTTAGTGAATACTAAGATTTGGTTAGGTGAAAGTAGAAAGTATGTTGTCTAAGAGAAGAATACGTTGTGAACAAACATCCTGCACCCCCCTTTGACTACTTTAATGCCTTCTATTCTGGCATCTAATGCTAGCATATACCTGTATAGGCCTCCTGGAAGCTCTGGATCAATTATAAAAAATGGGGCAATGACATAATGCTTACTACCTGGCATCTAAATAATAATATAGAGTATGACGCCAAGCACTTTACATCTATCGTATTTTTACTAATTTTGAACGAAAATCCAGACGAACAGCTTCCAGCAATGGGAAATGGGCGGGAGGGAGAGTATAGGTGCAGAAAAATGATACTAGACCTCCCAGGTAAGTATAGCAAAAGGGGTTTAGGACTAACAAGCACGTTTTCAGAATGTACACCTAGTTTATGCTATAAAAGTTCACTGGTACGTTGTGCTTATAATGTTCATAAGTGATACAACGTGGATTGTGAGGATTGCGCGCGAAGCGCGCCGAAATTTGGGGTATACTTCAATGCCAAAATGAAAAACCTGCACGCAAGCTGAGCCAGAGGTGGTGCTTTGATTTGCCGACATGGGGGGGGGGGAGCGCCCTGACTGGGGGCCAGCTACTCTAAGTCCCGACAGATGCAATGGGTTACCGAACTCAAAATATAAGGCGCGCGAAGCGCGCCGAAAAATTTGGGGTTATATTGAATTTTCATTAAGGAAAGTTGAAAAAGTTTGGGCTTTTACTGAAGAATCTGGACAAAAACCAAGAAATTTGTTCGGGTGACTGCATGGTCGTCGTCGGGGATTACATTCTTTATCTTACCCATTAAGGATCTGCTACGAAACTGAAAGATCTTTTTCTTACAAAATATGTTTGCCACGATGGCGAGGCTGAAGAAAGAATCTTCCAAAAGTTAGGAAAAAGAGGAAAGAACTTCGCAACGATGTGTCTTCACCAATATTAGTCTATATGAAATTTTGCGCAATTTTGTGGGGCTCGGAAAAATTTGGGGAGGGGGGCTAAAGCGCCCTAGCTCCCACAGAACTGTGTCTGGTATAATTACTTTGATAATGTCCATGAGACTGATTGTAAATCGTGACGCATGCGCGCGAAGCGCGCCCAAATTTCCATTAGGTAAGATTTCCATAATAAAACATGCATTCAGAATCTGCATCAAGATACTTTCAGTTGCCCAACAAACCAATATGCCACTCAAAAAGCCAGTCTTTTACCTGGTAATTTGTAAACAGCTTCCAACTTCTGCTGTTGTGTTTCTCCGAAAGTTGCTATCAAAAGATATTGATAATAAGAACAACACTGAGGTAAGGTTTAAAGCGCGCCGAGCGCGAAAATTTTGAGAGTTTGAGAAGAATTTGCGAAAAAAGGACAGCTTTGGTTTGATTTAACGTGAGGAAAATAACGTTTGGTATAATTCTCACTTGGTCTAGTTGGAAAATATATACAAAGTTGACACAGGCTCAGTCGGAAAAATGTGCTAGACTGAGATATCAGAAATTCCAACTGGCATTTCAGATTTTCCGACTATCGTCGCTCTGACGAACTTTGGGGGTGAGACACACCCCCCCCCCCGGTCGCGACGGCCCTGACTACGAGCATGAGACTATCGTTATAAGTGTGAGTATAAATCCATAATGATGAACATTGTAAACTCGTGAGTACTTCCTACATTCACAAAACCATGCCCATCATTACGCCATCGTAGGGATGACGCAAGGATTTACCCAACCGGGAGGGGGGTGGGGTCGAGCTCCCGACGGGTCGCCAGCATTTCGAAGCCCAGTCAATGGCGAAAGTAAAATTGAAGAGCTTTTGGAGCTTATTGAAGGAAAGTTGAAAATTTGGGGTTTTGTTGGGGAACGTTTGAAAATTATGGGGTTTCGCTTAAGAGAATTTGAAAACTGTGGATCTTCATCGAAAAACTTGCTTTCCTTAAAGCATAATCGTGAAAATCGTCCGGGATTACGTGCTTATCGTACCCACTGGAAAATTTCCCGGCCGGGGGAATTCCCCCTGCCCCCCACCTGACACACCAGTATACCAATCGATCTCCCCAGTCTTGACATACCAATTTAGTGTAAGTTTTCCTTACTTAGTTCAAGTTTGGTACATCCTCAATTCAACCAACCGCTGAAAATTACAAGAAAATGTCCAAAACTAGGTCGGGTCAGGTTACCCAGTACATATGCTTTACCTGCGTTAGTTAGATGAGGTTTAACGTCCCAGTTGACTGGTTCAAGTCGAGACGACTACGGCCTTTTTCCAGTTGTGGCTCACTGGCTTGTTTTCCCTACTCCATTGCTTATGCTGAGCACCAAGCACAAAGGCAGTAGGTTCCATTTTTAAAGTCTTTGGTATGACCCGCTTTACCTGCGGTCCTTAGGGAAAGAGAAAAACTTCGTTGTAGTCCATAGGCGGCATTCTCAATCCTTAAGTCTGCCTCGTCGCCTCCGTTGTCGCTTTAAGTACATATCGTTGCAAACTGTTATTGCAGCAAAATTAGCAGGAGATCCATCATGCATTAAAATAAGAGGACTTTCAAAGTTGCTGAACGAACAGTCCACGCCCTCCTGGTTTTGGTTGGAGGAGATGAGTCGGGGCTGTATGAGCCAAGGGACCTCATAGCAGTGCCTCATAGTGACTACAATATGGCACTTCTTGTTGAAAAGGGGGAGTTCTTTGTTATTTTTCACATCAGAGTGGGAAACGGTGCCGCCTTTACTACAGGGTACCTAGTAACTTCAAAACGGTTCTGAGAGCATTTGAAGAGTACGTGCTGGTGCGTAAACCCGTTCCCACCCACCCTGGCTGGATATGCCAGTTTTCTTTTCAGCTCTCTGCCTACATCAATAAATGGATATCTAAATCACATTGATGAAAGTCGTCGTAAAAGACAGAAGTAAATTGTTTACGTCAATGTGTTACTATTTCCATGGACTGAGAAATTTATGTTGAACACGTTTTAGTGCACTGTAAGAATGTATCATCATACGAACGGGCGCACGAGGCGGGTTGTGAGGGAGCAGCTCAACCCCCTCCCCTCGTGCAAAACAAAATGTTCCATTGCAGGGCAGATAATGGTTTAAGGTCATTCATGTCGCATATGTTTGCCAATTAAGGACAATTTTAGGCCCAGTGCCGGATTAACCCCATGGCAGAACCGGCATTTGCCGGGGGCCCCGTGGTTTTGGGGCCCCGCCCCAAAAGGTGTTTGGGAATTGAGACCCACATTATTTTGATTTACTGGTTTTCGGGCTTACGTTTTCATGTGTGTGCACTTTGCCATGCCTTAACACTATCTGGCATATAATGTATAATAACTGTCATGTATCACTGTATAATGTGTAAAAGCAACTATTAGTTATTAGCGGTTAAAAGCTAAAATTTAATCTGTTGAGTGTTATTAATTTTGTTTAAGCGGGTGGGCGAGGGGGAAGGAGGTTAAAATTGTAAAAGGGCCCTGCTATATAAAGTGCCGGGGCCCCACGCAACGCTAATCCGGCCCTGAAACACCTTCCATCCCCTGTGAAATGGCCTCCCATACGGTTGTGATGATACAGGCCCACAGCCTCGAGGAACTGGAATCTTGGGACAATATGGGGCCCGAAATTTTTATTGTGACCTCGATATGTCAAGACTATAATTTCAGTAGCAGACGTTACTGATGGATCCATAGCCGTCAAAGTGCCACTTGCAATCATTAAAATTTCCTGCCAAATCTGAGTATATTATTTAAGGTAATAAGTTGTATGCAGCCACGTACTTCATTTTAACGTATCGCAATTATGCCCGTAGCCAAGGGGGAAGCGCCCCCTCTGTTACCTTCATAGCAGGTGTCGAATATGTACTCCTCTTTGGCGTACATACTCTAACACCTGCGAACAATGACAGAGATCATCCAATTTTGTTATATTCATGAGCCCAATACTATTTAACTCTCTCGACTGTTGATTGGTTTCAATACATGAATATTCATATTGCACGAAAAGGCTTCAGCTGCAATGTTCACTTTTACACAGTAAGTCAAGGTGACTTCATTGTGTGAGCTTGAAGCGGGCGAAATCACACACTAAAACCCTATTGACATTTGTCGTTCGAAACAGCACGATAATCAAGACTTGCTTTAGTCGTTTTTTCGTTGAATATTTATAATTCTGTTTGTTGTGTTCGTATATATGAATAGTTAATAGCGTACAGTTTTTACACAGTTTGACGAAGAATTCTTGCGAAAGTTCGCGGACGATGGTTACGAGTGCAGCAAATATAGGTGCAGGAGTAAAACACGTCCGCCGGGTGGGCAACCCCCTCTGGAGAAACTTTCACTCCTAGAAAAAATATTGCCCTAATGCATTTAACATATCTTGCCCCCCCCCCTCCTTATGAAAATGTCTGGCCCCTTTCAATACCTTGCCTGGCTACGGACCTGCTCCCACAAGGTTGGGTTTTTACTGTGTAGGCCTGTTTTAAATTTGCGTCTATTTTACCATGCAGTATCTGTTACTTCTTCCCTCAATCAATCAGTCGTATTTTACACACTGGTGGTTTAAATTAAACGTCTTACTTAAACCTTTGTGAGACGAAATATGTTTGCAGGTTTAAAGCACAAAGCAACATTAGTCGATATCTACCAGCAGTAAATGTCAAAAGACCTGTTCTGAAATTTAAGAGACTTTTAGAACCTACTTCATTCAGGTTAACCGGACGCGTGTAGTCTCTGAAAATCGGTAATCAGTGATTTGTGAGGGTTTGCAATATCAGCACTAGATCGGTCTTTGAATATCTCCTATAACATGTGAGATTTCTTAAATACTTCTTGCTCAGTGTAGAGAGAGAAGTGTATGTACAAGTTTGTACGTAACTGAGGATAGTAGCAATACCATCCAACTTTTAAAACTTTTGCATCACTTTTTGGAGAAAAGTATAAATAATATTTGAAAAATGTTTCGTTGGACCCAATGTGTTCTATGTGTCTTGTGCATGACGTCATTATTACGCATTCAGTGTCATGCTGGGCAAATATTATTTTACGTGGGGAGTCCAGACTTGGACCATCATAGATATATGAAAAACTTAGCTGAAGAAATGAAGACGAAGAGCCACACCGTGTCTCTGTTGATGAGCAGTGCTTACTTAAAAGAGGGAAGCGATGTTGGAGCCAAGAATGGATTCGTCTTTCAGTCACCGTTTACGGCCAAGGATTTATCTTGGATGTACACGATCATGGCATCGTGGGGTACCATGGGGGAGTCAAAACCTTCAACCAGTACAGACCAAATGAGGTGTACCGGAGTTGCACGTGAAATTTGCATTACTACACCAAGAGAATTAACCATCTCTAACCTTTACCTGGCGAACTGTCATGGACTTTTACAAGACGAAGATGTCTTGTCAAAGATCAAATCCGCCAAGTTCGATTTCTACGTCGCGGATCCGTCTGACCTATGCTCTGTCATTCTCGCTCAATATATAGATGTTCCTTACGCTTTCGCAGTGCCGACGTCAATAGAGAACGGTCGTCATGACGTGTGGACGCAGCTCCCGAGTCCGTCAGCCTATGTGCCCCATCTCAGCACCGGGTATGACGATGATATGACCCTGTCGCAGAGAGTGATTAACACCTTGGTTTCAACTTTTGTGACTCCGTTCGGAGAACGGAATTTCAGACGTCCGTATGAAGAACTGAAAAATAAATTTGGCATCAAACCAGAGCAAGATCTGAGAGAGGCAATGTTGTGGACAGAAATATGGTTGTTTAACGTTCATTTTACGTTTGATTTTCCGAGACCCCTTATGCCGAATGTCGTTCCAGTGGGAGGACTTGTGACAAAAGAATCTGGAACTCTTAGCAAGGTAATTCATTTCATGTAACGGTTTGTCGCCGACGTCATTGTGTGGCGAAACCACTAACGAGTATTTCTATGGGGTTAGATACCCTTACTTAATCCGAAAATAAATGGCGTTTTTAAGTTCATATCTTTAACCTGAAGGAGTATTTTGCATTCAAGTGCGTATCAACTTGAAGGGAGGGAGGTGAAGAGTGATGGGGGCGCCCCGGGTTGAAGACACTTTACTACTACACTCTTCCATAGGCCGTCATACTCGGCATTTGTCAAACTTGAAGTCACCCCATTCAATTAAATGATCCTGCATAAGCGGATGTACAAGGCTGTATTCAACGAACCCGTAACCATTCCTTTATTATTAACCTCATGCAGCACTTAAAATTTAGCCCGACTTACACACTAAAACGGGCCTTAATTGTTACGCCGCCTCTCATCCCTTGTCAAAGTTTTCAACGCCAGCATGTGAACCATCAATGCAAAGCTCACCAGTTGTTTGTTACTGGCATATAAGAATTTTTGCAGCATGACCATTGACTTTTGAGCTACGGGCGCATGAATAAAAAACTTGTGATCTGCCACCCCGCCCATTGCCACTCACCAATATATGAGGTAGGTTCGCTGTCTTTCCAAAACCTCACAATAGGCTCAGGTGGTATCAACTTCAACCTCTTTTTGACCACATAATCTCCAACTCAATCACTACCAAATACATCTAACAAGGGATTCACTGCCGTCTCATAACAGGGTCAAAAATCAACCCAAACAAATTTTTAGGGACTACATGTAGAGGGTTCACCCTCCAGCCAAAGTGCAATTTTATGGAATGGTGGAGCGCCCCCTTAAAACGGCAGGGAAAAAGCGGAGGGAGACTTGGTCAAGTTTAAAGGCACCACTGTCTTCTTTTACAAATCATTGCACCATGAAACCTCGACAATGGTCACCTATTGTTCGCAGATGCTTAGCCCTACCCCTAAGAAACTTAATCCATAGTTGCAATACAAGAAAAGCATTTTACAGTCGGTCACTTATGAATATTCAGCCCAGAGTGGACTTCCTTTAGAAACCAGAGTTGCTTTGGGAAGGTAGGCAAATTCGGTATCAATAAAGACAGGTCTCCCGGCTACTAAAGTAGCCGGGAGCCCTGTCTTTATTGATACCTTTCGTATCAAATGCAATCTACATGAAATATGGAATCGGTTTCATCTAAGAATGGGAAAAAAATCATAAAACTATTAGCAAATTTCATCCGAAAAAATGCAACGTGGAAATGAGGGGGGAGGGGTACGACTTGATAATGAAATAGCGTGTAGTGCCGACCTGATTTGGAAATTTACAGTAAGACATGATAAAAAAACGAAGCCTAATTGAGAAAAGAAAAAGTGGGATTGAAGAGAAGTCGATAAAAGCTACAACAGGAAGATATGAAAGAGAAAGCAACTGTAAAAAGTCGACAGTTCTCCAACATTAAAACCTCAAAACGAGAAAATCACACTGTCCAGCCTCCGGGAGGACTTGAACTCACGTACTTAACAGTCGGAGTCGAGCGCCATACCGGCAACTAAGCCACAACAATGCTGATAAGCCAGCGCACTATAATTAATATTAGTAGTCTATACTGTTAAGTTGTGTGATATACAAGTAGAAGTGCCGGATGTAAGGGGGGTCGGGAGCTGGAGCGAGCACCCCTTTTCACCTGCATCCTTAAATATTGGTACCGTACTTTAAATTGCCTGAAACAAGCCCCGAAAGTTTGTTTCAATATGCTTGAATGTTACGCTATTAATCTTTATAGCATAGCCTGTAATTAATGTTTCTTATTAGGCTGTCCTATAAATGACATCAATAGGGGTGGGGATGGGAGGGGTAAAGCTCAGGGAGCCGTCGTCTTGCCGGTCACAAAATCTTTTCCAATTTCTTCTTTAAACATGTAGTCGGGATAGGCCTAGTAGGTACGACAAAATGTGTAATCCCGACGCTGGCCGGGGGTAGCGTCAGAATTTGCGCGACAGGGGTCCAAACTTCCCTACGTAGGACTGTAGCCTGAAGCCCCGACAAGGAAGACGGAGTGCCGTAAGGTCATCAAGAGCCAAATTCAAAATTTTCGGCGCCCATTTTGGGTTTTTAGGCTTGAAATTGGAAAATCTGGGGGATTT
Source organism: Holothuria leucospilota (assembly GCA_029531755.1). NCBI lineage: Eukaryota > Metazoa > Echinodermata > Holothuroidea > Aspidochirotida > Holothuriidae > Holothuria > Holothuria leucospilota. Next base: position 26,346,778 of record CM055965.1, read on the forward strand.
ACTACAGGATCTGCCCTCATTTAAATCAAAATATCAAGTAAACCACAAGGGGCGACTGGCTATTGTGGACTACTTCATATTTTAAAGACAGACAGTCATCACCCCAAAGTATATTTTTAGTGTATGTATATCAAAATTCTCAGTTGGTGACTGCTCTTTGATTGACATCAAAGTTTGAAAATTTGAAAGATGCAGAGTAGCTCACATTCCACACAAGGCAGAGGAGTACTTTTATTACATTTTATAGCCTTGTATGCTCACCAGGACATGGCCTTAAGCAATATAACAGGTTTATTCTTGCACAAGGAAGAGCCTCATACAGTTATGGGAGAAGCTAGAAGATGCATAGTTGGGAGAATTGGAAGTGTCTGGGATCATGAAAATTTCCCTTTAACGTTTCCCGACTACACTGGGAAATTTAAACGACCTTGCGGGGATCCGTCCTCGACGAGGGACATACATGGCACCTTCCACCATCTCGTTTCACCACTGACGGTCCCGACGACGATCAGTCCCCTGACTTTCTGACTTCCTTGGTCTCAAGAGCACAAATCCTTCAACTCGAAGGGAACATTTTCAGAGTTCGAGCTTTACTTACTTGTGACTTTAACATGCTACAACTTTTAAAAGGCCTTCAAACGGACCAAAATCAAGTGTACGCGAATCAATGGAAGAATGATTGCTGGTACACGTATGTGCTTTCTGAAGTTTAAATAAATATTAAGACTTCTTTGCAAAATCCTTGCCGTAATGATATGGTAATTTAAATATCTGCTGACCGCCAGCTTGTCGACTGTTCTGTGAGTTAATCACTCTTGTTAATCACTCTTGAAGAGTACGGTACCAACCTGACCAGAGAGTCCGAAATTATACCCATTTAGCTGATATTTTGCTAATTTAAGGGAGCAGCAACCCTCAACCTCTGGTCCTACACCACTACTCTGTATACAGGTGTTTCACAGAAGTCACGTGATCGCGCGTCTCTTTGGTTGTCAGACATTTTGCTTGTAAAGTGTCCATTGTGTCACAGTAGTATCTATGGTTATACCGTGACCGTGTGCGTCTCGGCTGTTAATACAGTGCGCTTACTGGCGTGTTTTTCTCGGCCATGTGGCGCAATCCCAATCGCATGACGTGACATGAAATACCTCTATAGGCTACAATAACTGTACAATACATCTTTTACCGCGGCGTTTGAGGGGAATTTGTTGTTTTCCGAAAACATTTAATCTTAAATGAAAGAATTCTAAGGGAAAAATATTTTTGATATGTGAAAGGGGAACTAAATCTGTGCAATCTGGCAAAATTTTCATTCAATTTCGATGAGCGGCTCTTAAAATATTAGCAGATAAATTTGCTACATTTTAATTCTAAAGTGAACGTGAGGAAGCAAGCATGCAGGAGTTATGACATCTCCTCACATTGATTGATAAGTAATGTTTTGTTTTGTTTAAAATTTCTTCTTTTTTTCCCTTTTGCTTTTCAATTACTTTGGCTTTGAAATAGATGTGAACATGAGCTGTTTCCTATTAAGAATGTAAAGCTTGCAAAATTCCCATCCCATTCCTCTTATACACTCTAAAAACACTTTGGTCAAATTGACCAATGACTGGGTCAACTATGCACCGAACCAAATATGGTCAAATAGTTTGACTAAACTATGGTCAAATTTGACCACTATTGGTCAAAGTTGACCAAAGTGTATGTATCCACATTAGAAGAGCATGAGATTATGAAGGAAAGAAATGTTTGTGAAGTTTAAAGAAAAACAAAACAGAGGGGTTACAATGTCACATGCACTTGCTTCAAATTTACTTTGGGTTGAAAGTGCTATAACTTTATCGGCTATTATATCTTCGAGAACCACAAATGGGAATTAAATGCAAATTTTACCTGAATATTTAGATTAAGTACCTCTCTGACATATTTCACATTAAATTAAACTTACAATTTTTCTTTTTAATGTGTGTGATATGTTTTTATTTTATGTTTTTATTTTTACCAACACGTTTTTCGGTATTCATGAAAGCTGTTGTGGGGTATAGCCATGTTCTTAGGGGAACGAGCGTATGAAAAGGCCCTACGGCACAACATTAGTCCCAAGTTCACCAGACCAGGGGAGTTGTTACGTAACAACTCCCTGACGAGACTCAGTTAAGAATGTAAAGACACCGCTTTACGCTTGGGAGCGATGGCGCTCCCTACATACGATACTATACATTTGCATGTACACAGTTAATGCTTTGCTGATGTTTCTTTTAAAATAGAAGTGGCAAAGACTGATGGACAATAGTTCCTCGTCTGGTGTGGTCCTTGTCTCATTCGGGTCCCTGATAGATCTCAGCTTGATGCCTGACCTGGGAGAAACGTTGGCTAAAGCTTTCGCAAGACTACCACAGACAGTCATCTGGAAATACAGCGGTGAGCCGCCACAAGGACTTGGAGAAAATACAATATTAGTTAACGACTTTCCTCAAAATGATCTCCTAGGTGAGTGACTTGGTATCATACAGCTACAACATAGATCACGATCGGTGTTGCATTCAGATATGATATTTAAAAATTTAAAATGTGAAGCGATCAACTGAAACTCAGTTTCCCGTGCTGATGAAATAATCAACATAACCAGATAACTCACAAATTATGCCCGTTTGCATGTATGAAAATAAGCATACGGGACTTCTTTCAACTTGATGGGGGGAGGTGAAATTTTCCTGACATTGCTACGTACGCCTATAGCAATAAACACCATATCATTTCTTTTCAGGCATGCTATAACACAAGCACACTTCCCCACATTCATTGGTAGTAATGTGACTACCGGCAGGCTGCCTATAACCTATGAAAATGGCCAGTACGGCCTAACCCAATAAATGGTATTTTCATGCTGATTTTTTGTCTCTTAAATTGGAGTTTGGAACGAAAAAGTATTGAAAAGTTTGGTGGTGTTGAGGAGACACGAAACGTAGCTAGTAGAAGTATGCGTTATGAAAGATTGTACGGCACATAAGTTTCTCAAACTTCGTAATTTGCACCACAATTAAATGGTGTCCTGCCATGAATTGCTCGTTAATGACTCCATGCTGTAACCGTGTCCCATACCATAAGAGAAGCCCTCAAGACGGTAGTCAAGGAGGGAGGCAGGGGGCGACATCTCTAGTAAACGATTCCCCTAGAAAATGTTCAGTTATCATTTCCTTAATACATTTAAACACATCTCCCCCACCCTGAAAAAAATCCCCCTCCGAACTATCTAGCCCCTTTAGTACCTTGTCTCGGGCTACGGGCCTGGAGGCCTTCCCTACTAATGTGGGTACATTTAAGTTAAGATTTTATATTCATACTTTACCGTTAATGAACACTTCTCATCCTAAGAGTTGGTGGGAACTATTCTGCCCCCCTGCTCCCAGTATTAAGACAATAGACAAGCTATTTTACTAACAATTGAGAGTCAGAGACTGCCATCATATGGTGATCACAGGGTGTTTTTTTTTTTCTCAGTGTAACGTTTTTTTTCCCGGTAAACGCCATAATTGACTAAGTTGTATGAACTGTGGTTCCATGTTTTATTTCACCAGGTCACCCTAAGGTTCGAGCTTACGTCACCCACGGTGAATCTTCAAACTTACACGAGGCTGTATATCACGAACGACCAATGGTCGTACTGCCGTTTTATATCAATCAATGGTTGAATTCTAAAGTGGTTGAATCTCGCTGTGTTGGGCGACGTGTATTACAACACGAGATCTCTGAAAAGAAAATATTTGCTGCCTTGGTAACTGCGATGACAGATCCAAAGTAATTGAGTCATTTCAAACTTATTTTTATAGGTATAATTTTGCCAGCTTGATCTTTGTTGTAATTATAATTTGCTCTAAAAAATTGACGGACAAAATGGGTGATGTACTGACGTACATACCTACAGAATCCAGAAGTGGCAAGGACAGGGAGCACTGGGCACTGTTATTGCATACTTTTCTGAAAAAATGACAGAAATCCATTTTACAAACCAAACTTTTCCCCGGCCATGCAAAACTAGAAAGACTTCCTGCTAGACAATTCTGCTCAAAACGTTTTGATCCCTTCCCATCACATTTTGAAAGTGTCTTCCTCAGTGATTGAATCAAAATATAAAAGGAACAGTTATTTGATGATTAAACATCAACTTACGCCAAGTGAGGATGAGGGACAGGAGATAAATACGGGGGTGTGTGACACCCCCAGTGAAAATCAAAAGTCGGCCTCTGAGAGCCAAAAAGTCGGTCTCAAATCCAGTTCAGTGTGACTTTGTAACAGTAGACCAGACATGAACAACTTTTGAAGTGAAAAAAAAAACAAAAAAAAAAGGGTCCTCGAAAATTCGGAATAACATATGAAGTGCAAAAAGCCAAAAAAAAGGTCTTTGAAAATCCGGGTCGTACAACTATGTCAGTGGGAGTCGGTCTCCAAAAAATGTAGTTGGTCCAAAAATAGTTCACACCTTTGCAAAATCATGTATATACTCCCCGGGGGGGGGGAGGGATGCCTCTCGATTTACGTGTAGATGTCCGATAAGACCACGTGTGAAAAAGCAACTTGGAAGATTGAGGAAGGGAAAACAAAATATCTCATCTCGGCTTTCTACGTCTTAAGTTTGTTGCACACCACGGGTGACTGAAACAGCCCACGGGGGGGGGGGAGGCCTTGCTCTCCTTTTTTTGAACGCACACACGATTTATCGATTGTCATCATTACCACAAGCTTCCAGCTTTTCCTTATCCTGCTTTTTCTTACCGTAGTTTGGCATGTCAGCTGACCATTAGCCCGTCTTCAAGTAGAGAAGAGTACGCATATCAGACTGGCAAAATAATTAGCCATAAAATTGCTAAGAAACAATGTACAAGAACAGCATCGAAAAAATGTGTAAAATAATAGAATTAATACAAAGCGAATATAATATAACAAAACTAGCAGAAAACATTAAGTCATTCCGCCGCCAGTGAAGCATGGCAATGTGTGCAATTTATGACCAAACTACACTTAAGTTACGGTACTTATATACAATTAAAACAAAATTAAAAATTTAAAGTATTATAATTGCTATTTGTGAAACGTTTATTTCTCAAATACAAAAAAAAAATTCTTTTTATATTTTATTTTTAGGATAAAGTCAAACATAGAGGAACTTTCGTTTGCATTTCGAGATAACTTCCGTCACCCACTGAATGCTGCCGGCTTATGGCTGAATCACGTGATCAAGTTCCGAGGTGACCACCTACGACCAATTGTACATGAGTTGTACACCTTCCAGTATTATCTACTTGATGTTGGTCTCTTCCTTCTTTGCTTGTTGCTCCTTCCATTCGTCCTTACATTTTTCTTAATACGTTGTATGTGTCGATGTCTCATGAAGATACCTCGAAAAATAATTGGTAGCATCACAAAGAAGGAAAAACATGAATAAACATAAAGCACCATGATATACGGTGAAAAACTCAAGGAACGGTTGTACATGATGGCTTCACTGAAGCCTTACTCAAATTTGTGACGAGCAATTATTATCAGTGTCGTGACAGGATTGGTTAAAAGTTGAGAACTACTAGTTGATGAGTAGCCCAGAGAAGAGGCAGAGAATTGTCTTGCATGGTTGAGGAAATACTTACTGAGAATATCACTCTATTTGAATGACTCAGCCCATTTTGTCAGGAGCAGTAACAAAGATTTGAGCGAAGGGTGGGGCGGGGAGATAAGGGCCCGTAAAGAAAAAGTTCTTGTGTAAAAGTGTGAAAGTCAATGGGAGCATATCCCAAAAAAATGTGAATGTGTGTGTCCTCCCAACCCTCCTGAGATATCTGTCTGTATGGTCGAGAGGGAAGGAAAGTGCCTCTAAGGTAGCAAAAGGTCACTTTTGTCAGTAAATTTCAGACTCTCAGCAGACAGGTAAATAGCGCTTTTGTGCTCCATTAAGTTTGTAGATAATTCCTCATCTTCACTGAAATAATTGTTAACTCACTGATGTTTCATTTAGTGTCAGCTTTGGAGATATGCAGCTGTGTAACAAGTACACAGATGCGTGTAGTTGAATCTGTTAGTTGCCATGTAGAAACACGAGTACAACTATCTTATATCCCTTGCTCAGGGTGTTGTCAACATTTCTCTGTTCCTACGTAACTGATCAGTAAATGGTGCCGGTAGTTTGAACTTTGAGGAGGGAGAGCCCTGCCTGTAGTGTTGGATGAAATAAGCATCGTTCATTTTCATATCACGAGGTGATGGGGGAAAGGGTTCAAATGTCAAAGTTAGAAAAAGATTTGTAGAAATATTTGGTACTTTACATCTTGAAATGAAACAAAGGCTAAAATCATTGCTGGCTGAACGCTATCGAGCCCTATCTTTCGGGGACGGTCCTGGTGTACCCAATATAAAGTAGGTGTGTCCGTGAAGTCTCATAATTCCACTCACGTGAATAATACCCAGAAGTGTTACAGAACCCCCTTTTTTCAAAGAAATTATTTTCCTCATTGTTTGGTAAGGCTCCCAACCGCTCTCGGCAATACTTGAGTTAGTAAACCGCTAAGTTTCAGTGCGGTGTCCGAGTAATAATATATGAAACAAACTGAATGGAAGCAGTCACGTTAAAAGCTATAACTTTTAATATTTCGATCAGTTTTACTAAAATTTAACCATGTTAGAAAAATGTTTTTTATTTATTCTCTAGTAATCATCGTACCGAACCATAACAGACCTCTGACGTATAACACAAAGTGTGTATAATATATCTCGCTTCTATTCGCAAAAGAAATTTAGGGAGTGAGAAGCTGGTTTGCATAAAAATCTGTGTGCACCGATAGAATAAATTAAGCTGAAAGGAGACCATTCGCTATTTCCAGCTTTTTTTTACAAAATTACCGTTTGCAGAAATAGAAATCGTACCAAAAATTTGTAACTAGACTACAAATTTAATTTTTAGAAACAGGACCTTTTATTTTAAGGCAGTTGCCACTAGGCGACCAACGGTTTGAGAGCTCTTACGATTCCTTGCGACCTCCTGCGACCGCCTTTCCTTTGCGAGCTTTTGCGATCAACTGCGCTTACCAGCTCTTGCGATCTAATTGCTTTCACAGTACGCGACCTCTTGCAAGCATATTCCTTGCGCTCATGCAAGATTTGGCACTGTTTTACTATTGTATATACGTGAATGCTGTTGGTAAGAAATGCGAAATGGGTAAAACTTCGAAAACTCAGATTCGGGTGTAACGTCCCCACCGCCTTAAGCCGCGGTCACACTACAACGCATTCGGATCGGATTCCGATCCGATTTTTGTGAGTTTTTATTAAAATCTTCTCCATTTTGGGTGGAAAGAACCCAAAATTTGCCAACCTGTGTAATTATATGATTTTTATCGCAGGACTACGAAAATTAAATTTATACGAATTATTTCGTGACGTCACATCGACAGACAGCTTTTATCGGACTACGCGTGTCCGATAAAAGCTGTTTGTTGGTGTGACGTCACTAAAAAATCAGTTAACATTTTATTTTCATAGACCTCCGATGCAAATCATATATTTACACTGGTTGGCAAATTTTGGGCTCTTTCTGACCACAGATGGAGAAGATTTTAATAAAAACTCACAGAAATCGGATCGGAATCCAATCCGAATTCGTTGTAGTGTGACAGCGGCTTTATACTTTAGCCTCATCTGCAATAGTCTTGCTCAAGACCGTAGTATTAGTTGTACACAGTACACTTTCATAGACCCTTTTCCAAATAGCAATTGCAATGGCTTGTGGGATAAGTTCTGGTACGCGATGTTTTTGTCAATGGCATTTTGCTGTGGCAAAAAATGATGCCCACCAAAAATCTATCCCACAATCCTTTGTATTTCCTGTTTGGAAAAGAGTCTATTGGGACTACAGTGTAGACGCCCTCTATCCGTCGTCAAATTTCTGTCCAATACTACGTTAGTAATGAACGAAATACCAGAGTACGTACAATCTAGTTGACAAGCGCCCTCTATTTGGTAAAAACGTGAGAAAGTGAAATTTACTAACGTCTTGACCAAGACTACATCTGCAATGGAATGCATATTTAGGTAGATGAGACGTAGACACATAGCTAGGTGCAAGCCTTACCTGCCCTTTCTGGGTACGTCCATGGCTCCTCAGACGTGAAATATTTGGGCACTAGCCTATGGAACCACCATGGAGGGGTGTGCCTCTGAAGACAAACCTGGATAGCCTACGTGTCATATCATAGGGCTTGTCCTTAAGTATGACAGGAGTTGGTGAGTCTTGGCAACAGCTATAGACGAAGTCCTCGAATATTAGAGCATCTATCTCCCCCTGCACAGGTGTGGCGCCAGAGCCCTCTGTCAAGTAGGTCTGCCCTTGTTCGCCCCCATGTCACTGGGAATTCGTCGGGAGTTAAAATCATGTTTTTATATCTTCGTTATCTTTATAACTAAGATCAAAGTTAAGCTAACCTTATCAATAATTCGTGGGGATTTTTATAGTTTTGTCAAGGAGTCACTATGGCACCCTGAAAAGTAAATCCCAGAAAATGGTCAGTCGCCAGGACGGTTAACTGTCTTTTTTTTTTTTTTTGTTCTAAAGAAACAAAGAAAGGTGAAGTTTCTTCACTACGAATCAACACATTTTTGTGCGTGATGAGCTTCTCTGCATCTTTTCATGAATTCATATCAAGGAGATAAACAGTAACCTCTTACCACGTTGCATAACAAAAAATGCTTAGCTAAGATATAGTTTCTTTGCAAACATCGGAAATTATATCCTCAGTCCAGCATATTATTCGCAAGACAGACTTGAAAATACCACACATTGTGTGTTATCCCCATTACTTAGACGCTCCTAACATCCCCACTACTTAGACGCCTGGACATCTTGGCTATTTGACCTGTATTTGTCTCAATAAGCGCAGATTCGTAGACAATTCATCCTGCTATATGCAACTGAATTGGATTTTCCAACAAAACACCTTAACATCACTTTACTCGTTTTTGTATTGCGCAACATATGCGTCTTGCTATGACGTCAGTAAAATTATAGGTCTTGATTAGTCACATGTTGTAATGTCATCTAAAATATTCACATTGACTATCTGACTATTGTCACGATCGTTGTGAAAAAAGTTGAGCACCCCCTGTCCCCAGTCAATAAAGGTGGCCCCCTCTTGGGTAAGCTCAAGCACCACCACTGCTCCCGCAGTCCAGGCGACTTGGTAACTAGGCATGCTAAAAAAAAGATTCTCCATACAGGGATTCTCAGGACGTTTTTAGCATTCCTTACACTACAAGGAGCTGTTCCCATACATTCAAACCTATAAATTGGTAAATTTGGATATTTTTATAAAGCTTGAGATTATCACCTTAAACCTGGTTATTTTCAAGAAATTTGAAATATGAAAGAAGACCACATGAAGTATCACTGGTCCCAAAATGGGGTCAATTGAAGCAATTTTGAAAAATTAAGGGCTTAGAAGCTGGCGGCCGTAGATCAGGCTTTGAGTGATTAAAAACGCCTGGGTAAAGGGACGCAAAATTTGAGCTCCGCTAGCAAAAATCTTCATGGTCATGGTATGGTAAATTGAAATTGCCATGAATGGCCAACTTGTCGGCTTTCTCGCAAGGGGTAAACTTATACCTGCCAAAAACCTCTACGTTTTAGGTATACGCGCAGTTGCCAACATTTACTTACACCAGGGCCGTAGCCTGCGGGGGGGGGCGGCAGGGGGCTACTGCCCCCTGAGATTTCCAAACCGTAAATGAAAGTTGGCCTACTTGAGAAAATATACAGAACTACTGAAAATTCCACTTTCCAAATTATAATTTCAATGCCCCACAGATCTGAGAAATCGCATTTAAGGGTTCTCTTTTCCCCAAATTTTCTCGGGGAGATCCCCAGACGCCCCCCCTTCCCCGCCATAGAAGCGTTCTTATGCGGGTTTCTCTGCCTGACGAATACACCATCTTCATCCTAAAACTTACACCGCTTCTATACACCACCATATACACTGGCCAAAGATATATAGCCAATAATTACGGTAATAAAGAAACTTTTAATTTAAAAAGCATAGGCAGTCATCGCAAACTTATTTTGACCGACACAGCGGAATCTCACAAATATCTCCCTATTTCACTTCAAGTATCTTACATGATATGTCAGAACTTAAATATTGCATATTCAAGGTAAACCAAGGAGTGAGTCTATACGTAAATGTCTCAACTCATGCAGTGAGAAACATATTGTAACATGATTCTCAAGAGTCATTCATGAAACAGGATGCACAGGTACACTAATTCAAATTGGAGTGACTGCATTTACCCTTTAAATCAAGTCTAACGTTTCTTCTTGAAATCTAAATTTGTCTCTAAAGCATTAAAGTCAAGGAAAAGAAGGCTTATGCAACTTTTAAGGTTTTAAATGTATCATTTCTCCCTTTTTCTTGCAAGGCCTTTTTCTTGCAAAAGCTCGCACGCAGTTGGTTGCCCAGTGGGCAACCGGCTTACACAGTCGAAACATTTATCTTTTTATATAAACGAAGGGCAGCTTGCCTCTTTGGTCTTCGTTTTTAAAGTGTACCTTAAGTCTAAAATTTCAAAAATATATGTTACAAAGCTTGAAAATGCATTCAAATGGTTCAACTCCTATCTTCAGAAGACATTCCTGAGCTGAGATACAAATTGTTGAAGCTTATTCACTCAATTTTAAATGGCAGATGGCACAATGATTTGTGATGTCATTCTTGTACTACTCAAATTACAGTCCTTGTTTTTCTTTGTTTTTTCGAAAGCCACTGCACCTTGTGCCAGACTGTGATCATTGTCTTACTGTTATAGGGTGAACTGGCTATATTAGCCCTCTCCCTACAACATGCTATACAAGGGAACGGTAAATGTTTCAAGGTCATACAAACGTCTTAATTTTAAAAGAAAACAAAAGCAGGTAATGTGAGTTGTACAAGAAGGGCATCACAAATTACTGCACAATTGACTATTTCAAATTGAGTGAATATATTTCAACTTTTTATATCTCAGCAACGGAGTAAGCTATAAAAACAGGAGTTGAATGAATAGAATTCATTTTCCAACCTCTAAAATATATATTCTTGTAATTCTAGACTTTAGGTCCACTTTAAGAGATAAATTTGTCTTTTGTTTTAGAAAATTCCTGCAAATTTTGCTTTGTTTTGATTCCCAGATTAGGCCACATACCTGTTAGTTGAATTGTTTAATGCGGCTGTTATTTTATCCCGTGTTAGATTGATTTTAAAATTTAACGAAAGTGTATTAAGACACAAGTCACGACAAATCCATATTCAGCCGTTTGTGTCCACGTTACGTCCAGTAAACATGACCGTGGAATGGCAGTTTACTTATGAGCTTTCATGTCGAGATCACAGTTTATATTCTTCGATGACGCCACGCAATATCGTGAACAGTTACCACAATAAATTCACGTATCTGGAAGCTTTTCCAAGTATAGCACATCCCTGATACCGGTGTGTCGGAAGGTGGCAGTTTTGGAGGGCCTTTGGGAAGGCTTCCTTATGCTACAGTCACACGGTCAAATACGTATGCTGCGGATTTTTTTTTATATTTTTTATCCACAGAAAATCAATTAAAAACTGCGCAGAAACGTTAAATTAGCCATGAAATACGGATAATTGCGGGTGAATTACGGATAAATACGGACATTTACGCTAAATGAAAAACAATTGCGGCAGGTGACATCTAATTTTTACGGATGCTGCGGATAATTATGGATGCATTGCGGATTTTTTACGGATTTTTTATCCGCAGGAAATTAAAAAAATATTTTGAGATTTTCAAAATATTTCTGCGGATCCTGGCGGATTCTGCGGATTAATTACTGATCCATTACGGATAGATACGGATTCTGCGGATTTTTTACGGACAAAAATCCGCAGCGTCCGCAAGATCCGTATATGACCGTGTGACTGTAGCATTAGAGACCTGCGTATTAGAACAAACATCATCGGATTTTAGAGAGGTCCAGCACAGACCAGCAACACACGATGCAGCATACAGACAAAATGGCCGGGGTCCCTGCCTAGGCCTCACACCCCTAATAATTTTCCCGTTGACTTACACACTAAACTAGCTTTGTTTCGAGGCCCCTGCCCCTAGTCAAAGTTCACAGCTATTTCGAGCTACCCCTCACGTGAAAGCTGAGAAGCTTGCCAATCATGGCACTACATAATTTCTATTCCATGACCGTTTACATTTTGAGCTAGAAGGAGATGAAGTTTCTATAGGGTACACCCACCCCAAGTTCTCTTCAACATAACAGGAAATGTCACTTTTTGATATGAATTTTAAAAACAGTCTAAATCACCTTCAATCCACCCCAAATTTTCAACATCAACACTTTGACACGTCCTGTTTGAGATTCATGGAGTTTCATTACCCACTGGGCAAGTTATTATCATGACAAAATTTGGTCTAAACCGGAGTTAAAAGTACTACTTTTTGACGGGGTACATTTGACGCTCAAGAACATTACTCCAATGGGGGCCTTAAACACGACACCTTTTTCTGTTCTGCTAAAATGTCAGTTTAATTCAGAAGAAAAAAATGTTTGAAGGAAAGTGGAATACCCTTACCTTTAGTGTATTTATGGGCCTGCATATCTGCTCTTGTGTAAACGGCAGATAAACCTAGTGTATGAATTACAAGGAGCCCGGCTTTCAATTCCATTAAATAGAGAAATAGAGGCAAAGACCGAGCTAGAGTTTTTTCATGGTTAGGGAAGTCATGAAATAGTCCTACTAGAAGAAGATGGTCCTACTTCCGTTTTTAGCCAATTTAAACGAAAAGTGAACATTCTGCGCAAAAGCGTGTAACCAGGAATTTCCCGAAGGGGGGGGGGGTCGCTATAGGCTGGATCAGGAGGCTGGAGGACGCACCATGGATAACGCTACTATTTGTTAGATGAGGCAAGCTTCCCGACGGGGACCAGCAACCCAAGGCCCGAAAAAGAGGAAAGGTTGCCGGAAGGATCGGGCAAGTAAGTTTTGTGCTGGCAAAGCGCGCCGAAAATGGGATTTTGGTGACCACGGCAAAATTTGAAAAATCTCAGTTTCTGTTGAGACAAATGTGAAAAATTTGGTGTTTTGGTAAAGGGAGTTTGAAAATGTTGTTTTTTTATTGCAGAAAATTTGAAGATTTTATTGAAGGATATGCCTTCCTTGCATATGCGTAACAAAGCTGTTCTCGACTGGGGTTTCTGAACTTTGCTTTGGACAGCCGTCCGGGGCGGGAGGGAAGGTTGAGGGTCCTTAGATGCACTTTGGTGCAACATACTGGGTAAATTTTAAGGAAAATTACTGCAAAATTTTGATCTTTTTTAGCAAAGGGGAAAAATAAGGGGTTTTCGTCTTTCAATTGAGGGGCGCGGACGCATATTTCCGCCCACCACATGTTTGATTGGGGGCTTTAGCGCCTCCCCCGCTTCCTACACCTTTTCTTCCTAAAGACCGAAATCATTAAAATCGCTGGGGATTACATGCTTTTTCATACAAAGTCAAGCCTCCCCGATGAAAGTGAAAAATTGTGTTAACGGGGTAGGGAAGCCTTACTCGATGGGGAAGGGGACATAGCACCCTGTTCACACTTGGCGAACCCCTGAGAGAAGCTACATCTGAAGCTTTGCAAATACATTAACAAAGAAACGGAAGAGCTAGGTGAAAGGATGGTCTCGGGTATGATGAACAATGGGTGGCAACCTGAGGCGGGAAGTGGGCTGGGAGAACAAGCGAAGGGGATGAGAAGAGCAAAATGTTCTGAGAGGGGAGTAAATTGGAGAGTTAATTGGAAAAAAGTATTACATATTGTCGTTTCATGTCTTAGTGACCTACATTTGGCACTAATTATGCAAATTTGAAGTACCAAGCTTTTATGAACGTTGTGTTTTCCAGAAAATCTGACTTACAGCCTAGAGCACATGAATCAGGGATTTTCTAATGGAAACTCCCTGCATGAACAGATGAATAGCGGGCGCAGGACGCCAAAGGATTAAGGAGCGCGTAAGGTAATAAAAAATAGTTGTGCTCATGTAGAAGAAAACACTTGTTAGGTGGCTCGCCTACAACGGGAATAACACGCATTGCATCGTATCCAACCGCCTTCCACCAGTCCACCCCATAAAGTAGTTCGATCATCACGCCTTAGTCGTTCGCCGACTACTGTAAACAACAATTACATTTGAACAACTATGGATTGATCATGATTTTGGCTAACCATTGCAGAATATTGCTTAAAGGCAGTATGCAGTCACCCCAATCAGAGTGAGTGTATCCTGTCACTCTAGTTCATGACTGGCCCATTCTGATCATGTGACAATATTTTTGTTGGTAAATTGTGAAATTCAAGGAGAATTTCTCCTTGCTTTATCTATTGTTCGTAATAGTTAGGTTCAAAACATCTTCAGAGGTGCTTGTAAAGCAATAAGACGAGATTTGCAAGAATTTGCTGATTTTTCAAAGAAAATTTTGGGGCAACTGCCTATTACCTTTAAGGTTAAAGGTGATCAGTCGTCTTGAAATATTCTTTGTGACGTCAGCCTTTTCTTGACATGTTTCTGCAGTCGTCACTGTTCAAGGATACACCGTACAAGCATGGTATAGCTAATCGGTAAGCAAGAAGAGACGGCTTGTAGCTGTATACCTACTAGCTATACCGATGCCATCATAGCTACTTGTACGGTGTATCCTTGAACAGTGACGACTGCAGAAACATGTCAAGAAAAGGCTGACGTCACAAAGAATATTTCAAGACGACTGATCACCTTTAATTAGAGGGTGTGGCCTAGCAGGCTCCACGGCGAGTGGAAAGAGCAGAAAAGTTTGCTTGAAGAATACAGACAGGTCCACCGCAAACCGATCCGGAATCGGGTAAAGAATCTACATACTGGCCCCTCGGATTGTCGAAACTTGATAGGGGAGGGGCTCGAATGACGAAGGAAACCGTAAAGTAGGCCACATGCCACCATGGCATAAATTGGTCTACCACTCACATTCAGTGACGCATTTGAAGACACTTGCCAAAATGGGACAAAGGCTCTTGCTTCCCGGTGAACACTCATATTTTTAAGGGACTCAGGGTAGAAGTCATGAGCTGCGTGGGCACATAGATATTAACTGGCAACAAGCGACGGGCTAGGATGTGTACTTGAAGTTCAGGTTTTAGTCAGTTCCGAAAAGACTGAAATTTCAGCAATACCCGAAGTTTCGAGACAAGGAGACCTTCTGTTTCGTCTCCTTTTTGATGCTGAGAAGCGCAGGCACAACTGCAGGATAAAGCCAGTCAGCTCTATAGGTATTTACGATATTGTGGACATCAAAATGAAGAACTTACTTTCCTTATAAATGACTATGCGGAGTTGAAAGCAACCAGCTTCCGTGGCGCAATCGGTTAGCGCGTTCGGCTGTTAACCGAAAGGTTGGTGGTTCAAGCCCACCCGGGAGCGTTAACGTTTTTTTTTTTTTTTAATTGCTTTACCTTTTATAAATTGTAAACAGTGTATTTTAAGTTTTGTAAATATTGCGAGTTTTTGTAAATATTTTGTAAATATTGCGAGTGTTACGATATCAAACTCCATGAAACAAAATAGTTTTCTTTTTCCAAGAAGCATTTAAAAAAAATTGAGTTTTTGTTAAAATGAAAGTAAATCAGTATGCTCATCCAAATTAAGAATGTTCTTACCTTTTAATTATTCTGATTTACATTTTAATAATTGTAAATAGTGCATATGCATTTAGAAACGGAAGAACCTTTTCCAAAGAAATCTCAAATTCCTTTTAAAGTGGGCATGACACGGCCAAAATAACTTTTGTGTATTGCAAGATTGGGTACAGTATTGTAAAAGTATCATCTCAAACACAATTAAAACCGGCGCAGTTCGGCATAAATAGAATTTGAAGAAAAACGTCCAGAAATCCAATTTCGAAAAATGCCGCAACAGGTCACCTGACTTTTATGACGCAATTGGCGGCACCCCGCACTGTGCTATGTAAGGACGCGTATCTAGATGTGAAGCTAATACAACGCTATGGGAATGTTTCATACCTTAGAAACTTCATGAAAAGGATTACATCACAATACCCGCCCAACATACAGAGCGCAAAGCGCGGAACATGTTGGGGACTTCGAAGCATATCATTGGCCAATATGTTCGCGTGCATATGCGCCCGTGTTTTAGCTTCCCTGCATATAATAAACAGCTTTGTTTGTGTGCAAAAAGAACGCGGTTCGGGCGCGCTGTACAGAACAGCGCGTCCAACATGTATGGACAGTCCCAGAGCCGTATATATACGGCTCTGGACAGTCCATAACAAGCGCGCCTTTACTCAGTGAACTGTTCAGTAACGTTGCTATTGTAAATGGTAAGCAGTCACCGCGCAACGACGCATAGTTCACAATGTGGTCTCTGGTCACGCTGCTGTATTGTATCCTAGCACAGGTGTTTGCAATGATGTACCTGCTAACACGCGTTAGCATGCACATGCTTCGATGTGTAGAACGATGGGTGAGCTGCCTGGTACAGTGTTACTAACCGTGCCTCCAATGACGTCACGATCTTGAGACGCGCTCACATACTTTTTTTTTCGCTTTTGGATTTCAGATGGCCGAGTCTGGCCTGTAATTGGGAATTCACAACGTCGTATAACTGTGTTTATGGACGTAGTTGAGTCGGGAAAACATTCCCTTCATTTCAAGTTGTACCAAAGAACATTTAATGAGAAACGTACTTTGGCCGTGTCATACCCACTTTAAGGTACATCGCAAAGGGCCAGAGATTAAAATCAAGTTACTTTTTCGTATGGAAATAGTTTGAAAATAAACTTAAAAACCGAAAAAATAACCAGTGTATTTTGAGTTAATAAACGGAAATGCAGTTTTTTCCTTTAAAGAAAGAAGGTTTATTTGTTAGTTTTTCAGGTTGGGATCGTCGTAAATTGTCAATTAACGGTGGTGTAGCCAGGATTTTTTTTTTTTTTTTTGAGCAGGGGGCACTGGGGGGTCACAATCCTTTCCTGGGAGGGCACAATTCTTGAATTCTCTCCCTTTCTTTATGACTAATATATATCAAACTGTACATTCAAAAATTTTCCGTAGAGGGCACCTGGGGTGGCACGGCTTTGTCGTGGGGGCATGTGCCCCCTCATACCCCCGTGGCTACTTTAAGAAGCTTACTTTAAGAAATTTCTGATGGGAGGGGGAACATTTCCACAAAGTGGTGCGCCAGCATAAGTTGGCGCATAGCGTACCAAGAAACTTTTGCCAAAACTATCTACCACATATCCTACCGTGAGCGGTGAAGGGTACTTCAGTCCAAGCTAGAGGCGTCGTGCCTATTGGGGCCCGCTGACCAGTCCCCCATATTTTTCGAGGGTGTCATATGATTTTGTCTGAATATGCATTTGAAAACCCTTCACATGCCAAGTTAATCTGAGAAGTCAACTGTTTTCGAGGAATAAAGTTGGAGTTATGTTAACCCCACTAGCATGGTTAGTTCATCTTTGACAAGCCGAAAAGCTTGCAATAGTCGACCACCGGTCTCCCAACCTCCTGAACAAGAGATCACAACTCCTATCTCAATGCAGACATCACTCTCCACGCAAGAAATTTACTCAGGCGGACAAGGCATAAAAACGGACACAACGATTAAAAAAGGTACACGGCTGAATCGAAAATCATTATTCATCTGTTCATGTAGACCTCCTGATGAACACACTAGCGTGAAACTCTGAGAAGAGGTTTTTGCTTTTATTCTATAACTGATATATATATATATTAACTGATATATATATATATATATATATATATATATATATATATATATATATATATATATATATATATATATATATATATATATATATATATATCACCAAACACAACTTTCGACCTATACATATATATATATATATATATATTTATAGATATATGCATATATATATATATATATATATATATATATATATATATATATATATATATATATATATATATATATATATATATATATATATATATATATATATATATATATATATATATATATATATATATATATATATATATATAAATATATGCATATACATATAAATAGGTCGAACGTGGTAAGATCGACTGTAAATGTAGGTCGAAGAGTTTGTAACTGATTCGATCATGAATGAAATCAACCCAAGTACTGGCATAGCCTTTTGAACAAGGGGAGAATGAAAGAAGTGTTACTTTAGACACTCTTCTTGACGATAATTACATTTTGATAAGAATGAGACGGTTAAAGATTTACAGGAAGACTTTGTTGGGCCCATATGTCTGCTAGTGGTTGCTTGGAAGGGTGTGGCTGTAACTGTGGTGTTTTGGTGCTTCTTCGGGAAAATTTGAAAAAGAAACCCTTGTTCTCGATTTCACAAGTTTTACGTGTGTTAGAATATTTAGACACGGATCCAGATATTTCGAAAAGGGGGGGGGGGGGGCTGAAAGCCTATCTTAATCATGACTAGAATTCTTAGACAATCTGAGACAAGAGCAATCAGACCTGAGCCCCATGGCAACTGCTGCACAAAGCAAGTCAAGTCATTTACTACTTTCAATGTGACTCGAGTCGAGTCGAGTCGAGTCAGTGACTCGAGTCACTGTATAATTTCTATGAAGAAAATTATGAAACAATTGCTCGAGTCGTTTCCCTTCTGAAAATTAGCGACTCGAGTCATGACTTGTTACAACACTGAATGTTGCTCCCCCCACCCGGATCCATGTATACGCTGTAGTGGCTATTCCTTATGTCATCAGTATGCAAAAATGTACAAAGCCGTAGTCGTACATCTTTGGCCTTACTATGTCGGACGTCCGCTGCGTTTTATGCTCCCAATTTTGCCCGTATAGATGTTGGAACCCGGAACCAATAATTCGGACAAATTCTCTAAGTAGAGACATCTAAGATTAAGAGAAAGGAAGGTACCGGGGGAAAAAGGTGGGCTGCCCCCACAAGCCCTGCCACTACGGCTAGTTCCGGGATCACGCCGCCCTTCGCACATTTAAAGACAGTAGGCAGTCACCCCAAACAGAGTGAGTGTATCCTGTCACTCTAGTTCATGATTGGCCTATTTTGATCATGTGACAATATTTTTGTTAGTGAATTGTGGAATTCAAGGAAAATCTTGCCTTGCTTAACCTATTTTTTGTAATAGTTATGTTCAAAACGTCTTCAGAAGTGCTTTTAATGCAATAAGAGGATTTGCAAGAGTTTGCTGATTTTTCAAAGAAAATTTTGGGGCGACTGCCCATTGCCTTTAAGTTAAAGTTAACCGTTTGAGGAACAGGAAGCCAATTGGCTCACCGAGGACCCTATACCAGAGTGAGCGTGGATGAACACCTGCGAGATTCACATTCTCTTTTCGACTAGTGCTCAGAGGTTAACGACGCAGTCGTATACTAATCGCTCCCAATCCTGCTCCGGGACTGCCATTTAACTTTCCTGTCCGACGTGAGTGCATGTATCTCCAGTCTCTGGCCACACTTTCCCAAAGGCTGGGATGGGTGGAGATTCCTTGATTTGCACCACTGCTCGACAGCTGAATTGAGCAAAGTGGGAAACTTCCTGAATCAGACAACTTCCTGAAACGAACAAGTAAGTCTGGGTCCCAAGAAAATTTCCAAGTAGGTCCACTGGGATCTGATCCGGGGACTTCTAGTTTGCAAGACAGAACACTCAAACACCAAGCCAACTCCGCAAACGGGCACAAAAGACCGACACACTCAGGTATGTGTGAGCCCACTTTGACCCAGGACCTCCGGCTACGGGCACTGGGGTGCAACGGCTCCAACAGTCCAGTTTCAGTTTATTTCTCCATATGGAGACATAAGAGACTTATACTGTACAAACAACGAGATAACAAATAAAAGGTAATAACAAAACAAAAGAAAAACAAATTCATAGCCTTATAGTGTAAGACTGAAAAATAAAAAGGGTAATAATTAAACAAACCAAAAACAATTTCGTACCCTTAGTACAATAATACGGAGATATGAATGAGAGTAGGGAAGAAAGGCATTTGACAGGTCTAAAAATAAAAATTTGAAAGTGGCACCATATTATAGCCTACGGTAAATAAAGACCGGGGTCGGGTCACAAACCCTGCTAAACTAGGGTGTAAAAGTTTTCAGTATTTTTCACAAAAATTACTTAAATAAATACGGACATTTTTACTTGATGATTGAAAAGGTGTTTCATTTTGATTGAGAGCTCCGTCTTTTTTTAAATAGGATTTCAGGAACGCAGATCTCTCATTGGTGAAATAAGAACACTCAAAAATGTAATGAACTTCATTCGTCTCCTCACATATTTCTGTCACATAACTCCCACGTTATATCATGAAATTCAATATTGGCAAAATTTCCTACAACGATGGGGAGTTTACTATTTAAACAACGGAATTTACACAATTTAATTCGTGAGAAAAGTGTATCTTAATCAAATAATTTTCAAATTCGTTTCTCCTCGAGTCTACCCCGGGGAGCGGAGTCTATGACTGAACAAGGAATATGCCGTACAGCCTGCTACGTAAGTAACCTCGGATCCCGCTTGTTCTCCTGCTCCATCCGCCTAAAGGGATACAAGGAGACACGGGCAGTTGGTCTCTGGAACTGGATGCTTTGAAATCATTTGTTTCATTTGGGGGGAAAGGCGGTTTCTGGTCCCTGTTTTTGTATTTTTATTTTTTTTTTTGGGGGGGGGGGGGCTTTTTGGGCCCATATTTTTTCTTTTTCCTTTTAGAAATATTTTGGTATGTTCTTAATGGGCCACCGTAGAATATACATTATTTTGAAGGGGTAAAATATCAAAAATTAACAAATTAAGTTTGTATAATGTTATCAAAATAGTAACACGTTATAAGCACTAAACAAATTGATAAAAAGTATTATCAAAAGATATGAGACCTAATATTTACCAAAATATCATGAATTTGTTCACCAGATATCATTCATAATTTTTTCTACCCTATTAGATAGTGTATTCTTCCAAACTTGACCTTTGATCTTGTGCGATTTTCAAAACTGAAAAGTCAAAACATTAATCATGCACAACGGCTAAGGGTTAGGCAAGATACACCGGAAATCGAGGATAATTCGCCAACTTTCAGTCAGAACAAGCCAAATTTTGCCGTAAGGATCTTGTTATGGATCCTTTAACACAGGTAGGCTACTAAAGTTTACGGTTGACGGATATAACGTTTGTTAGACTCAAAAAATAACGTTACAGGCTCTTCGATTTCGAGAGACCTAACGTTAATCGCACAGGGAGTGGAGATTGTATTTGTCTCATACTATAGGCCTAACAGTTAGGCCTACTGACTCAAAGCACATTCACACACATCACAGTCATAACGTTAGGCTTGGGCCTGGTGTACCGTGTAGTCAGCTAGTAGCCTAGTACTACTCCTGCATCAGGCTAGGGTCTATATAGTCCGCAGTCTGCTGACCTAGTATGGGAATTCCCATACTAGGCCCTAGTTCAGGGAGCAAAGTGTACACGTGTGAGAACTAGGCCTAGGGGGTACTGTTACTTTCTGCCCCCGGTAGTTTCCGCCCTGACTTTCCGCCCCTAAAATTTCTGGGGCGGAAAATAATAGTGTCTCCTACCTTGACTCTGACTCCATTTTCTATGTTAAATAGGCCTATGTATATGCTGACCACTGCGACTCGACCTATAGACGGCACATGAGACTGAGCAGGGGTCGAAATAAGCCTTCAAACTTTGGGGGCCAACCGGGCCCCGAGCTTATGGAATCTAGGGGCCAAATGAGAAATCAAGGGGCCCAAAACTACCGCCTACATTACTTATGACTGACATCGGTGTACTGCATGTCTGCGTGTGTAATCTTCCATGTTGTGACAAAGCAGACTGTTTATGAGTGATGTGAACTGATTTCAGAAGTGTGTTTTTCTCAGGTTTTAAGTGACTGCTAGTATACGAAATACACAGGCCTTGTGAGATGTAAGATCGTTGACTTGTGGGTGGAGAGGTTCATGCGCAGACTGTACAATTAGACTTAAAATATTTAGGAGCCAACCGGGCCCCTTTCCCTGTAGAAGCTACGGGCCCGAGCGAATTTCTAGGAGCATCGGGCCCACAGGCCCCTGTTATTTCGAGCCCTGCTGAGTGTCGTTCTCAAAGCGCAACACTCTGAAGTAGTTACAAAGAAAAATTCAAATCCCATTTTCTTCATAGAATGTCTCGTAACAATCAGCCACTGCAACTCCACGACTCCATCCAGGGATTCCGCCAGAAATGCAAAAAAGGGGGGGGATTAATTGCTCCTAAACCCCTAGTCCAAATTGATGCTGTCCCTGGCTAAAGTTACAAGTGGGTTCAGGGGGACAAAAGCTTTCTTCAAGACCCCTATAAGGTGCATTTTGAAGGGTTTTAAAGGCCATTAACTTATGAAAGTTCAAACATTGCTGCAAAGGTGCCCTCTTCTTAAGTAAGAAACCAAGATATGGACCATTTTTTAAATTTTTATGGAAATGAAAAGGGGGGGATTTTACCCACCTTCTTCTGGAAAGGGGGGGACAAATCCCCCCCTTTCCCCCCTTTGGCGGAAACCCTGCCATCGGTTAGAACTTAAAAAGTGCAGAGTATATAATTACTCCGCTAATCAGCATAAGTTCTATTGCGACTATTGCTTGACTGTTTTTCTGAGAATGACTAGAACTTCGACTAAGGCCTGGACGCAGTTGTATTCACAGTGGACAATCGACAGGTGATGACGTAATATCTCAAAATATGTGTTTCTATCAAGAGAAGCAAGTTTGAATGACTAGAACTTCGGCTATGGCTTGGACGCAGTTGTAGTGGCAGTGGATGATCGACAAGGATGACGTCATTTCTCAGAATATATCACAAGAAGCAAGTTTGAACGACTAGGCTTAGAAATAGTCTAACCGTAAGCTCGTAACCCTACAACTAACTAATGCCTGGTTGTA
The DNA here is from genome assembly GCA_029531755.1 of Holothuria leucospilota. Classification (NCBI taxonomy): domain Eukaryota; kingdom Metazoa; phylum Echinodermata; class Holothuroidea; order Aspidochirotida; family Holothuriidae; genus Holothuria; species Holothuria leucospilota. The sequence goes on from CM055965.1 coordinate 26,369,797, forward strand.
GTCTGCAGTGGATGACATCATTCGTCCTTGTGAAGAATATATATGTGTACGTACGTGTACTGAGTTTATTGTAAATCAGGGGTTTGCAACCTGTTCGAACAATGGGCCAAGTCATGTTGCTGTGACCATCTGGGGACGCAGTGGAACAAAGATGTGTATAAGAGGGTGGCGTCTCACGCTCACCCCTTCCCCACCCCTCCCCTGTTAGTGACCAATGTGCCCGCATCAAGGTAGACCCACATGTACTGGAATAATATTATAGTATGGCCCTACTACCTTAATTGTTGGCGAAACTTGTTCCGTGTATTGCATCTCTGTTTTGTCGACAAATATGTTAATTCACATTTAGAATACGTTTTACAAGTAAATTCTTTAATTTCTCAAATAATGAAATGGTCGAGAACCCACCTTACATCAAAGAAATTGATCGTTTCTTTGTTTGGTCATGATATCCTGTACTTATGTCAAGTTTAAGTTGTGGTCAAATAATAAGAGCCAAAAATTAGGCAAATGGAAATTGGTTCGCGGGCCGCACAGGAGAAAGTTGCGGGCCGCAGGTTGCACACCCCTGTTGTAAATTGTATACGAAGTGAGGTATTGACTATGACTGCACATCCAAGGGAGTGACGCAGTGAGGTACAGTATTTGAAGGGACGGGGTATTCTGCAGTTGTACCCAAAATATTAGCTTGGTAATGCACACGCATACCATTGCTCGAATTCTAAAAAAATATTACCACCCTCTGTGAGTGGTGAAGCATATGTGAGCGGATGAATAATTAAGTGTAGGCCTAGGCCTGTGCTTGTGTATTGGACTGTGACAGAAGCCTAAAATGATAAATATTAAAATAAAGTAATACATTTATCTAATGTGTGTTATCCATATATCAATCTTAACAGAAACTACTGGAGCGAACGAGGGCAAGAAGGGAGGATCTTGCAAAAAAAATGGCAGAAAATAAAATCGTACCACAAAAGAGAAAAGCACCACTTGCACCAAATTCCTCGCTGAATACTGAGGAACCATCAAAGAATAACAGTATGTAAATTTGCTTTTCTTCCAAGAAGAAATACTGTAATTGTCTCTTTAAAGAGTTGTTTGAAAATTACTTTCCAACACATTACAAAGCCATCTGCCTTGCTTTGAGACTTTGAAGTTGTGAAAACTGCTCTTTATCTTGTAATAAGTATTTGTAAAGAGTATTTAAATGGTGACTTACTGCAGGCTTCGACAAATTCCTTTTTTCATTACTTGTCTGTCAGGCTAGCTGTTTACTAAATCTACTTGCCCATATGAATTTTTACTTGTGCAGTTTGAGTTTGCCCATTTGCCGCTGTGGAGAAGACTTTGCTGGGGTACTTGCCAAGAGAACTATGATATTGAACAGTGCACTTGCCCGAGTGATTTTGTTCTTGCCCCTGACTGTTGGGCCGGGGATTTGTTGAGCCCTGCTTACTGTATGTAATGGTTATAGATGGAATATTCCTCTGTGTTGTACTTTGGGTCTCTGAAGAAACTGTAGCATTACCCAAGTATAGTTTGTTGTGAGGAAATGAAGATGGCATACTGCAGTGATCATGTGAAATTCATTGAAGCTGACTGCAAAACTTTAAAAAATGAGTACGGTACTGTCAGGCTTAAAGTGGACCTAAAGTCTAGAATTACAAGAATATATATTTTAGAGGTTGGAAAATGAATTCCATTCATCCAACTACTATTTTCATAGCTTACTGTACTTCGTTGCTGAGAAAATGAATTCCATTCATCCAACTCCTATTTTCATACAGTAGCGTACTTCGTTGCTGAGATATAAAACGTTGAAATTTATTCACTTAATTTGAAACAGTCGATTGTGCAATAATTTGTGATGCCCTTCTTGTACAACTCACATTACAGTACCTGTTTTTTTTTCTTTTGAAATTAAAATGTGACCTTGAAACATTTATCGTTCCTTTGCATGGCATGTAGGGAGAGGTAGGCTTTCACGATATTTCCAGAAAAGACCATGGATGTAATCAGACCCCTTACAATCAAAATTTGATTATAATCATTTTTTTCTCCACATACTTTACTTGTTAAAAGTAACCCATTGTGCCGAATGCAGCGTCACCAAACAGTGTGTGCTATATTACCTGTACATGAGCAGCAAATTGGGGCCCAGTCTAGCCTTACAAACTGTCACAAAATCTTTAGTTTTGTTTTGGTCTAAGAGATGGTTAATACACCCTCACTTCACGATTTTTTCAATTACTTAACGATTTCTTTGATTTTTACGATTATTTCGATTTTCCGATTTTCTTCTCATGCAAGAATCATACCGAATCTAAACCGGTTATAACCGGTGTCGATATAATAATCAGTTTACCATGAAAGCCTAGGGAGAGGGCTTATATGGCCAAGTCACCCTATAACAGTAACATATTGATCGCATTTTGCCACAAGGTGCAGTGGCTTTTGAAAAAAAACAAAGAAAAACAAAGACTGTAATTTGAGTAGTACAAGAATGGCATCACAAATTATTGTGCAATCTGCCATTCCAAATTGAGTGAATACAGGTAAGCTTCACAATTTTATATCTCAGCTTAGGAGTGTCCTGTGAAGATGGGAATTGGACCATCTGGATCCATTTGTCAAGCTTTGTAACATATATTTTTGAAATTTTAGACTTTAGGTACACTTTAAGGTGATGATCATTATGTGTGGTTAAGTCCTACAGTAGTATACATCATACCGTATTCTACTTGCAAGCCTGTGCTGGATTCGTCTCATTTACAACAAAATAATTCTTCAGCAGACTTGTATCATTGGATTGTAAATTTGTAACGATAGCCTCTACTATGTATATATTTTTTTTTTTGTGGAAAACCATATTTTAGGAATTCAGGTATCGTTTGCTTACAGTACCTGTAGCACCTAGAGTGACAAAAGCTGGAAGCACTGTCCAAAAGTCCAGCATTGAAACCAAAGTCTCCATGTTTTGTGAAAGATAAGAAAATTAAAAAGAACTGTCAGGTGAAACCAGTTAAATAGTTTTTGGTATTACATACAAAAGCAGCTGCAGGTTGACTCAATTCTCTTAGGATGCAGTGAACAAAAAATTCCGAGAGCCATGAGCTGCTAATGTCTCTTTCATTGACTAAGCTTCCATTAATTGATCCAAATGAGTTTTCACCTTTGCAGTTAATAGTCTTCTTTTAGTGGTATTTTTAGTTGGGAAATGTTTTTCCTGAAATTTTTAAGTCACTCTGTTACCATTCCTTTTTAGGCCAGATGGCCAAAAGTGTTACATTTGAGGAGACTACATCTGACTCATCTGTGAAGTCATCAATGAAGTCCAGGTTCAACATGCTTGCCTCTCAAAGAGCCCAATGGGATGTGCAAAATGGTAAAGTTCAATAAGTTCATTTAATAACAAATTTACAATTTACAACTAACTTTCACAACTGTGTCACTTAAAATTGTTGCCCGTTTCTTCTAAGTAATAGGCGTAGCTGTAAATTCATGTTATACAATGTTTGAATGTTATCCAATTTAAGTTTTCTGATTTAAAGAGGAGATCATTCTTTCATACAGTAGGTATTGAAAATTTGTAAGTATGCAGTTTTGCTTGCAAACAAAATTGCCTACTGCATGGAATCAGGTACTGTACTTATGTTTATAAAGCTACAGGAGGCCTGAAAGGGGAGGGATAGCAGGCGGTGGGAAGCAGAGAAATATCAAAGCTAAAACTAAGGAAGTTTTGTCTTTATTGAGTGTTTATCTTTCAATTGTGGGTGACTTTGCATACACCACATGCACTTTGTTTTTTCAAACTTGCTCTGTACAGAAGGCAAAGATGTTGATGGTTCCCCTGTCCTGCCAACACTGAAGTCACGACAAGCTCAAGATCATCAGTTGGAGAAACAACAAACAGCTTCGACAGAACAACCTGTCCCTGCCTCAAGAAAGTCTAGGTTTGCTGCTCTAGCTGCAAATATAAATGCATGGGAAGATGACACTGATCACCCCAAAACAGAAATACATAAAGTAAGATTTTTTTTTTTGGTGTCGTCATGGACTTCTACTGTAAAATTAGAAGAAGATCTATGCATTACCAAGGGTGGAAAAGTAACTCCAGTACTCACAGTTCATTTCTGGGCTAGGATGTTATATGTTTAAATTGATCCTATTCCTTGAAATCTATGTTTCACTATATTTTTTTCATTCCTCTTGTCGTCTGTCTCACATTTTTTTTTTCCAAAGCCACAAGAGGGTGTTACAAATCGTGATCAGTTTCTCTCCGTTATAGAGTGACTTGATTATAGGAGCCTCCTTTTCATGAAGTGTTTTGTAACAAAAGTGCCATTTTTAAGAATAGCAAAATGTTTTATTTAAGACATAATAAGTGCAGGTATTGTTTAGAAGTGCAAAAATAACCATGCATTGCTGTGAATGAATTTGAATGTTTTATACAGTAGTTCAGCAATGAGATAATCTTTGGAAGCTGGACCAATATGTATCATGTTTGACCCTTGGACATGTACAAAAAAGCAAATAAATATTATCGAAAAAGTAAATTGCCATTCCCTGGTTCCAGAGTGGTGAAACTTTCACTATCAGCAGTGATTGCTGTTATTGGAATTAGGTATGATTTAAAAACTTAGTTTGAGTTGTTGTATTTTCTCCTGAGTTTTGGATTAAATAAATAGTATCCCTTGAATTTAAAACCAGCCCAACAGGTAAATATTTGCATTAGCAGTTGGGGTGCTGCAGTCTGCTGAAGTATTGTTGGCCTACATACTGTACCTACTGTATGTATGAATGGGTTGCTACAATTGTGGGGATCAATTTGGGGAGGCATTGATGTAAACTATATAAAGGCTTATGATCAGTTAGCAATGTACAAGGACTGTTAGACAAACTCTCCCTTCAATGTTTTACTCAAGACAGTTTTGAGTCATTACTGTACACTTACATGATGTGAAAAGTTTGTGGGGCAGCTTGTATTTTGTTCTTCTTTGATTGCTTTTTATTAAGGAGGAAAGACCTGTTAAAAAGTGGCAAAGACCTGCTCCACCTGAACCTCAGGAAGAATCCAGGCCTACTCCTGTGAAGCGTACAACATCATCTGAAGTCAATAAATCCAAGACAGTTCAGCAAATAAAGCCCAGATCTCCAATCAAGAAGTCAATACGTGAAACTACAGTTGTTAATGAGAGGGTCAGTAGACAAACTGTGACCACTGAGAACCAAAGCAGACCATTACCTTCTACAATGTCCAGGGCAGCAAGGTACCAGCTAGGGTCATCTCGTCTTGGTGACGACCAGTTTCAAATGGCAACTTCTAGAAATGTTGTTACACCCAAGGCTATGAAATGTTCTGGGGTTAATAACCATTCACAGAACCACACTGAACCTAAGCCTTCACCAAGAACACTTGCCACACACGAAAAAGATACTGCTGAAAAATCGGAATCCAGTAAAAGGGTGATACAGGAGAAAAGTCCTTCACCAAAGAAGAGACCAGGGCAGGAATTGGAGACAGTTGTGAAGCAAAAGAAGCAAGCAACAGGCACAACATTTGCTCTGGCTAAGAACACTCCTAAGACAAGCACGCCAACCCATGGTACCCCAGAAAATGTTTCAAGCCCCACAAGAGTTGAACCAAGAGTTGGTGCTATGGCCAAATCTATTCAAGACAGATTGAAAGCACACCAGAGTAACTGGCAGACAAATGAAATCAGCAGAAAAATTCAGGTGCATCTCTTTAGTTGTTATTGTATCATCAATAAAGCAAAGTGTTCATACCTTTAATTTACATGAAAGTATGGAATGTGGTATCTTTAATTGTGACCTAGACAACTCCCTCCTCACCCAGGGCTTGATTTTAACAGTTTTCTGATCGCCCCTGACAACCAAAATTTGCGGCAACGAAAAAATGGTGGGCTGGTTGTCCATTGGACAACCCAAATTCATGCAACAAGTTAACAGACTGCTTCTAGGGTTACTGCAAATTTCTTTTTGGACTACTAATTTTTTTTTTTTTTTTTGGACAACCAAAAAAGGCAGACAGGTTGTCCAATGGACAACCTTAAAGTATTCTTAAACCCGGGGCCTGTCACCCCTGTTCCCCGGACAGTTCCTACTTGGACGGCTTTTTGCACAACTCTCCCTCCTCACCTGAGCAATCGGATGAATCCCCACCCATGGCAGTTATCCCTTGCACACTTCCCCTCTCCAAAATTTGGAATTGCCCTTGGCGGGAATTGTAAAGGGAGAAATTGTATCGGTGGGAATTGTCCCTGTTAGGATTTATCCGGGGGAGGGGGGAAGGGGGAAGGGGGAGTTGTCTTCCATCTTTGTTTTCCATTTCATGTAATGAAGGATTATTGTAACAATAGCAATTTATATTTAAACTGTGGACATCAACTATTATGGGGTTTTGTTTGTTTTCTACAGGAGGACAGGATGAAAGATATGGCTGTTCTGAAGAGAAGGTGGGCAGGTGCAGGGGGTGTGGTGCATAATACTCAGGAGCAAAAACAGGATGAGGGGGATGGTACAACTCAAGATGATTCTAATCAGGAGGATGAATCTATAGAAGATTCTGAAGAAGAGGAAGGACAGATGTACATGGAAACAGACATTGATAATGTACCTGAGAAACCAGCCATAGGTTAGCAATCATAAAGTATCCCTGTGTTTGAATTTATGCAGTATAGCCTTGGGAGATTTTGTGCCTTTCAAATAAGATATGCAGTATACCTATACTTGGGGTTAAGGAATTATATGCAATATACTCTTTTGGAGCTTTAAATTTGTTGCGTAGAACTTTATGATTATAGATGAAATTGTAAACATCCCCCAAAATTAGGTAAACTTACCCATGGCATACTTTCATATTATTTTCATTTCTAACACTTACAATGAAGAACAAAAAAGATTTGTTGCAAAGAATAAGTCATAGAATTCACTCTCTGTAAACTGGAAAAATAGTAATTTAAGACAGAATTTATGTTTTCATATCATTTTACAGAGATGGAAACTGAAGTTGCTCAGAGTATAGATGAAGAGAAGGAGGATGAGAAGGAGCAAGATGAGGCAGATGAGGATGCAGATGATGAAGATGAGAGTGATGTCAACCTAACTGATGTTCTGGGTGATATAGATGAATTGATTGTCGAAGCTGAGAAAGCTATGAAGGAAGAGCAAGAAAAGGCTAAAAATGGTGCACCCCCTAAAACAGAGGTCTCTGCTACAGTTGAGAAGCCAAGGGAGGTACGTAACACAGGGTACTAACTAGAAACTAGAGAAAAGTTTTATGTCATGATTTTTAGCTTTGGTTTGTACATGGTGTCTGTTAGGGGAACTTTGCTCTCTTTTTTGTCATTTTTTTTTAGTGAAAAGAGCAAATATACAGTGTAGTTATGAAGATGTAGCACAGTGTTTTTCACATTTTCGTTAAGAAAGTGTAGCCAAAAAATAGACAGGTAAAAACTTTTGGAATCTCAGTGCAAAGTTAAAACTGTTTTCTCTTTCAAAAATTTATCCAAGGAACAGGATAATTTGTTAAAAAGTGGTAAGTCTGTTTTGCCCTGTGTCTCAAATCCAAGTCTTTGTTTGCTTACATTGGCCTGTTAGGCTGAACAGTCCCATCAGCAACTACCAGTTCCTCCATCGAGGTCGACCAGATCCAACTCAACAAACTCTGCACAGGCACCCAGGCCAGTAGCTTCTGAACGTCGTCCAGTTCCCCAGCAGGTTAGAGTTCAACCCAAACAAAGGATAGTGAGAGAAGAACAAGTAAGAAAAAACCAACAGCAGCAACAGAGAGATGAGAGAAAGAACCAGCAACAGTCTAGTAATGCAGCAAAGATTCAAGTAAGAGCACTGGTGTATTAATCAGAAAATGAAATCATAGGGGTCTGCTGCTTACATCAACCACTCCTCCCCCTCCCTTTTTGTAATTTTGTTGATGTTGCTGAAGGTTTACACTTTCTAAAGGAAGCAGCAATTACTGGGTGATAATTCTTAGTATGATTCAGTTTTCGATTTTAAGGAATTAGCAATGGTTGTCCCAGGGTTGGCAGTTTTTGCCACAGGCGGTTTTTACCGGTGGTTTTTACCGGTAAAAACCGTCCCGGTAAAAACAGGTTTTTGCCGAAAAATGGAAAAAACGGCAAAAACCTATTCTGCTACACTGAATAAAATGTTGTTAACAAGGACTTTTTATGTTTTTTTTCAAAGTCTAAAGAAGAAAATCATGCTGTTACATCAAGATTAATCTTTTTAGGCAACAATATATACCATAATAGAGTTTGAATGTGATTTGTTTAGTGATTTTGGCCACTTTTTGTCCGATTTACACTGTTTTGTGTTGAGTATACATACACTAGGTATATTTAATGCAGAAAAATGGGAAGGAAAATCATGGAATAATTTAAGGATTTATTTTCAGTTTGATGGGAAGCTTTCCTGAGCATACTGGCAAGTTGGTAACTCCACTCTTGGGTATACCTTTTCAAGGGGATCCTGCATCTGTGTAGGTCCTACAATAACTCAGTGTCTTTCAGTACATTGACCTCCAGTAGTGCATGTCTCATTTATAATTGAACCATCCACCTTCCTTCAACATTTCCACTTTCTTTATAAAATAATGTGCTGGCTATCCACTTAAGTTTCTTTCATTCTAACATTACTATTTGTGGTTTATCAATTTTTGTCAATGAAGATTACTCAGTCAAAAAATACTCTTCGTATTTGTTTGGTCGTCGATAAATTCTTACTTAATTATCTCTCAGTATGGTGGACTTGAAATACCCAGAGTGGTCAGCATGTATGGCACTGTAATTTGCTTCTCTGCTGTGTCAAACTGAAGTTCCTGACATGATAAAGGAAGTTGCTCATCTGCCTCATTCTGCTACTGTAAATATGTGTAACAGATATGCCCTGCCAAATTTGTGACTGAACTTATATTGAGAACTTTCATAACTTTACACATAATTTTATTAATCCTCATTTTGAAAAACTTTGCTTGATAAATCTAGTCATTTTGCAAACCAACTGTAATTTTCAGACTATTCCTGTTGGCATGTAGTTGCTTTGTTTGTGGTTACACTTAACATGTTAGGGCTTACAGTACTATTGTAATAACTTAGAATATTTCACTCTTTATTCTGTGTTTGACAAGTTTTAGTGCTCACTTTTTAGGTAAAAAGAAAGTGTAAATGAATGTAAACAGTTTTATCTCAACTGGTTTATCCATCATGTGCAATGGGGTACAACAACTGCACTCTTCTAATTGCCAGAAGAGGTTTTTTCCATTTTTTCCCGGTTTTTACCGGTAATAACCAGTTATTACCAGTTTCTACCACTGTCCCGGTAAAAACAGGTTTTTTCCGGCAAAAACCCAACCCTGGTTGTCCAAAGGACTACCACATTGTAAATTTGATTGTCCTGCTCAAAATAAGGTAGTCCCAAATGGTACCATTTTCACAAGTTTGCAACCATGGAATTGATAATGCCCCATTATCACCAGCTTTGTCTCATGGCGTGCATTAGTGTACATTGTGGACATAGTTAATGTTATGATGTTCGCATTGCAGGTTTATAAATTAAACATCTCTGGATTGAAAGCACTGGTGTTGCAACATCAGCACTACAAATTCGTAGCTTGCACAAAGGAGTTCAGCTTCTCTGTGTACCTATTGCAGGCCTAGTGGCCTGCTTGTGGAGTTTGTACGGGGCACATATTTTGGCTTGATAATGCTATGCACATTTCGATAAAGTGACTGTGCGGGAAGTTGTGGTGAACGTGCGTAATCACCGCACTTTGCTGCAAATCTTTTGATGCAGTTTTTAAAGTTCCTTGCTTGTGCAATTCATCGAGCTGCTAAATGTAAACATCACATCACTTTCCTCAAAAGATTTGGTTGTCCCAACGGACAACCTTACACACCTGTTTTTGCAAAATCTGGTAGTCCTGCAGAATTTCTGGTTGTCTCGGGCGACAGGACTACCCTTAAAATCGAACACTGTGATTTTAGCAGGTGTGTAAATCCCTTGCCATAATCTGAACCCTTTGCTAACCATTGACAGTTTGTGCCAAAAGTTTTAAAATGTTGGAATTAATTACAGAGGTGGGTCCAAGGTCATAAAAGTGCTTTGGAGTTTAGGGAAGACATGGACTAACTGCAAAAAACCTCTGCAGACTGCAGTTTTGAACTACTTTAAGGGCTCCTTAACTACTGTATATGGAACTTCAGGACACTACCCCCAAAAACTTGTTTCATTTGGTAACAATCTATGGTAGTGACTGTGATAGTTTTACACAGAAAAGAAGAGAGGGAGGGTGGATTTCATTCCTTTGCTTCAGTCCTCATTTTTCCCCTACCCAATTTTCAGTAGTAATCCTGTCTATCTTTAGAACACTATATACTTTTTCAGAAGTGTTATGCAGGAGAGACATTGCCTAGTAGAGTAATACAGACAGCTGGTTGCAGAGGCTAGACTGCAGAATTAAAAGTGTTTGTTATTTGGTATACCTACAGCTCATGTATTATTGCGTACCATATTAACATTACCTGCAAAAATGATATATTGCTGAAAGTGACAAACATATCATTTGCTTTCCAAAGCAGCATGCTGTGAATGAAATATTTCAAACCAAGAATGGCTGCATTTCTGTTTAGTTAAACACCTGTATATTAGCACCATGTGTTTTGATACCGTGGGACTAAATGTACTTGACTTCATCATAGTGACTTGTGGCAGCAATAAATTCAAACTATGCAATACCATCCATAGCTCCCTGCAATTGAGTTATCCAGATAATGTTGTCCTGGAAGTAATAATATGGTCAACTGGCTCAGGACCCTAAATTCCAACTGAAAGTTCCGGTAGTTGTGAACTGGAGTTAGTCTACAATGCTGATAGCTTAATGCAAATCATTACTTCTGTATTCCTTTTAACTATCTCTGGTTAGTAAAGTGTCAGTAGATGAGTTGGGAAATGTTTTCAACTTTCCACACATTGCATCATGGGATGGGTCAAAGGTGAAGTGAACCACTAACCTTTGCAGCAGTTGTTGAATATGTACCTGTTTGGGAAGTACACATTTCTTGTTGTGTTACAAGTGCAGCCCCATGTAGGTGCAGGAGTATTTGGACAGGCGTGTGTAATCGAATGCATGCACGCACAGGCAAAACAGCTTTCATTGTACTTCACTGGAAGTTCCGAATTAACGAACTCGAACTCGCTTATTGTTTTCTTTTATCTTAGGCTCTTATGAATGAAGTCTCTGCTCAACAGAGTATCATTAACCAGACTAGTCAAGCTCTTTCTTTGATTTCAACCAATGAGAGCCTTAGAAACACAGTAGAGGAAATTGAAGCTGAAAAGATGATGGTTATTTCAAGTAAGTGAATGTATAATTGGACTGCTGTTATTTGTAACTGAACCAGAAAGCCAAAAGGCTTAGTTATTCCTTGCTGAAAGGGGGGTGCTTTGTTACACTGAGGTTCATCCATCAAATTTATACTTCTCTACTACATCATTTTTTATGATGTGGTCACAATTTGAACCCTTCTCATGTCAGCTCATGTCACATGACCTTTGAACCAAAACTTGAATAACCAAAAAAATGAATAAAAAAAATATTAGAAAGGGATTTGTCTGTGCTTCCTCCTTGTAATGACTTGTTTACAAAGTTTGAGTTTTGATCTCTGATGACCTCAAATGGCTTGTGACCTCCATGAAAAACAGTAGGGTTTTTCCTCACACCATAACACATGAACATACATAGTATGAAATCTATCCAAGCTTCCTAACTTGAGATATCGTATAAATAAGGTTTTCAGAGTTTGACCCTTGGTGACCCCAGATAACCTTTGACCTCCACCAAAAACAACAGGGTTCTTCTTCTCACCATACCACATCCACATACTTAGTATGAGATCTACCAAAGCTTCCTACCGTGAGATATCGTGTAAACAAGGTTTTCAGACTTTGACCTGTGGTGACCCTAGATGACCTTTGATCTTCGCCAAAAATGATAGGGTTCTTCCTCTCACTATAACACATCCACAAACTAAGTGTGAAATCTATCCAAGCTTCCTAACTTGAGATATTGTGTAAACAAGGTTTTCAGACTTTGACCCCCGGTGACCCCAAATGACCTTTCACCTTCACCAAAAACAATAGGATTCTTTCTCTCACCATAACACATGCACAAGGTAAGTATGAAAATGTATCCAAGCTTCCTACCTTGAAATATCGTGCAAACAAGGTTTTCAGACTTTGACTCCCAGTGTCCTTTGACCTCCACCCAAAACAAAAGGCTTCTTCCTCTTGCCATAACTCATCCACATACTTAGTATGAAATCTATCCAAGCTTCCTACCTTGAACTATCGTGTAAACAAGGATTTCAAACTTTGAGCTCTGGTGACCCCAGATGACCTTTGACCTCCACCCAAAAACAATGGGGTAATTCCTCTCACCATAACACATGCACAAGCTACGTATGAAATGTATCCAAGCTTCCTACCTTGAGATACCATGTAAACAAGGTTTTCAGACTTTTACCCCTGGTGATCCCAGATGACCTTTGACCTCCACCAAAAACAATAGGCATCATTTACTTAATATGGGCAATCTACATGCCAAGTATGAGATCCCTCAGAGTTACCCTTCTTGAGATATCGTGTAAACAAGCTTCTCCCAAAATATATAATTTGAAGCAAAAATAATACTGTATTGAAGGCAGTTTTGAAACATGACTGGACACCTCCCCTATAAAAATTTCCACCAAGACAATTCTCAACCATTACAACTTCCCCCATCAGAAAATTTAGAATTGTTTGGATGGAAATTGTCCATTGGAAATTTGTTTGTGAATCATTTGGAATTAATACTGCCACAGACAGGTCATTTCTACTCTAACATTAGATAAGATTTTCATCGTGCAAAAATTTTTTTTAAAAAGTTAAGTAGCCTAAGTTGTGAAACCTTACTTTTAAGATCTTTAATTATAAAACTTTTATACAGACCAGAAAAGACAAGCCTGTCTTGCTGAAATCCAGTTTTTGAAGAATGCTCCTATTCCTGAACCTGTCTTTACATCCGATGGCGAGGAAATAATTCCTTCTAAGGGTAAACTCTTCATCAAAGATATCAGGTTACCTTTTAAAACAGAGTACATTATGGACCTGGAATCTGACAGAGGTGAGTAATTTAAATGCTATGTGTTCATCTCATGTGGTTTTATCTTAACACTATACTTTCTGTAGGTTTGATGAAGTACTTAGATTTTAATTAAAATTTGTGTCAGTTCTAAGAATCTTTGATTGTCAAAAAGGAAATCTTCAGAGTTGCTCTTTTGTGACCTTTGTGAATCAACAGTGGCTTTGTAAGTGTTAAGTCAGGGACTTGTTGGTACTTGCTTATCACTGTGTATATATTACATATCTGTATAGTACATAAAGGCAAGGACACTTTATTTACAAGAGGTCACTAATCTAGAGTTTCATTGTTTAGTTACATTTCCCGAAGCCTTCTTTTTCTTTGTCTATGATGAATTAGGTACTTTCTGTAGGGGACTTTAACAATGCACTTCTAACAACATGGAACTACTAAGTTTACTTTGTAGGAAACCACCACAGTTTTGATTTTCTCCCCCCCCCCTTTTTTGTTGTTTTTGAGTAGCTTGTTCCATAATTGCAGAGAAGTGTATTGCCATATTCCTTATTTAACAGTGAATTCATTTTCACTCTACTGATCAAGCTTACCAAAATAAATTTATCATCTTTCTTTATTAATATTGCTTATGAAATTTCGATTGTCTTTACAATTACCTGTCTTCCTCAGAAATGCCATCCCATTACTATTTCATCATAAGTCGATGCGGTGCTAATGTTATGTCCTCAAATCTCCTGAATACACGCCAGCATCTCACTGGAGACTGCCTTAAGTTTGATACTGAAATTGTTATGTAAGTTTGTCCCTATCACTTTGTGCTGAAATTATTCACAAGAGCATTGTGTTCTAGTCTTGACGTATGAAGTATCCCCATGGAAATTTTGAAATAAAAGGTTGTTCTGGATTCTTATTGGTCATAATAACCTGGAAAGTCATGGAAGTTTCTTTTAAATGATCTAGGCATTGAAGGTCATGGAAAAGGGTCAGCCTATCAGTAGAAAAAGTTGGGAAGAAGGGAGGCTGCTTCCCATGAAATTTGGGTATTTGGAGGGAAATTTTGGTCATTGGAGGGAAACTTACACTTTTTATGTACATGAAAGTATGGGAGGAATTGTGGAAAATTTGACTCCCTTCGCAGGAAATAAACATTTTTCCAGCCCTGAGGGTGAACTTACCTAAAAGTCATGGAGTGTCATCAGATTTCCAAATTTATGCTAAAAAAAAAAAATCAAAACATGACCTAGTTAGGTGTAATTATGTCCTTAAAACTTGGAAAATATGTGATATGTCTAGAAAAGCCATCCAAGACTTGCTTTACGTATCATGGAAAGTCATGAAACTGTAGTTGAAAAAAAAAAGTGTTGAAATCCTACTTTGTTCTTTATTGTGCAAGAGCTGCTTCAGTGGTAAAAGTGATTCAGTTTACATGTTATAGATAAGGAAGTCAATTATCAAGTGTGTAACACAGCCATCAAGGAAAATTTCATGAAGGGAGTGAGGTTGAGAATGTGAAAGAAGGGGTTGAAAAGCCCTGTTGTACTGGGTTTTTACCAGTTTAACTTCTGGGGACTGCATGTACCATTTGTAGTTGTAGTTTGACAGTTTGATATAAAGTTGATGGGTTATTGTTGTTGTAACAGATTCATTGCCTTCTCTGGAAGATCTTTGTATATGTAAACATTGTAAGCTATCACTGGTATGCTATTTAAGGTGATGTGGGGGAACATGAATGATTCTAGCAACTTTAGACACAAGAATGGAGGGAAATTATTTTGTGTCTTTGAGTATGAAGTTTCTTTCATTCATATACATCCTTGTGGCGATCTCATCAGTGTAAGTAAACTTTGACACAGACCTTGAAAGAAACAACACTTTTTGGGAAGATCAAGTGCTGCATTTAATTTAAGAATACCTAATGAATTCCTGTTACATAATTTTTTCGTTGGTTACAGAAATGATTTGGAGAGTGATTTCAGTATCGAGCTGTTGGTATATCAGATGAGATCAAGCGTATCCAGGGTAGAAGGGATGGCAGAAAGGGCTAAAATACAGAACTCTGCACCCACTAAACACAGCAGATTTGGTAGTCTTACACCGAAAAAGCTTCTTACCAACAAGAACTCAGCCAAGGTATTTGGAATCGTTACATTATCTTGAAAGTATTAGCTCATGAATTTCAGGGCTTGGCAAAAGCCTCAAAAGGGTACAGCAAAATTACATCTAAAAGAAGGACAAGAAAACAAACTTTTACCATTGTCTGGATGGCATTTTGATGGGCATCATGGCATTTTTTTGACTGTGCTGTGGGTTATGTCAAATTCTTGAGTTCCTGAATTTTCTCTGATATTTCTTGTCAAATGACTTGCTGTAAATCACTGAACAGGAATACATTTGTAATTGATATTATTTCTTCATGGTGACATTTTAAGTTATGCTGAAGGAAATATAGGCAGCATCTCAGTGTCCTTCATGTCTTTGTGCAGCACATGTTAATTTGATGAAAGTTCATAGGACTTTTACTCAAGGCATGATAATCTTAAGGCTGGTTCATACTTTCAAAATTTCATAAAGCTATAAGAACCATACATGGCCATCAGGGATGTGACTGCGCTGGGTGGGCCCGCCGGGACTGGTGAATTGCACCCACCACTCAAGTTAAAATAAACACATTCTGCCCAGCACTTTTCCCTAATAATGGTACTATAATTTTATGATTTTTGAAAGAGATTTGGATGTAACATTAGTATCAGAATGAGATGGCCAATTGGAACATTAATTTAGACTATTTAGAGTGTAGAAAAATGCCCTCACCTTCTCTAAATCCCAGGAAGGTGATCCGTAAAAGGGTCACAGTCGAGAATTACCCGACACTAAGTTTGGCGTGGTGACAACCCTGATGGCCATCACTTGCTCTTTCAGTCCAGTCGCAGACATAGCTCAGAGTTGAACTGTGTTCAACTTTCAAAGCTACTAGCGCTATACGGAAGTATGATCCAGCCTTTATTCAGTATGAAATCTGAGTTTGCTTTCTTCCTGTAATTCAATGACCTTCATTAATACTTAATTCAATCTTGGCAGCATAAAAGAGGAAAGAAAAGTAAAAGATTGAAGGCAAGTAGATGACATGAAACTATAGAATTAATTATAGCTTCTACCTAAACAGGGAAGTGGACACCTAACACTGCTTGGTTGTTGTAAAGGTATCACTAACAAATTTGTGATGTAAACACCATGCTTTAAAGTATATAATGAATTTTTCCTCCATGCCTTAAAACACTATGTAGCTACCCTATCCCTTGCACAATTGCCCTGTGGTAAACTTTCTGGAGTTGAAATCATTGTTAATCAGTCTACTTGGCTTACTTAAAGAAAGGGGAGTGCACATTGTCTCCTGTTGTTGGAATTGAATTTCTGAGGCTTTTCTCAGTCAACACAGAAAGGAATAATGAGTATATTTGATTATAGTATATTTTGATGTAAGTACAGTAATTTTGAGTAGAAGCAGTCAATCACAACATTCCCTTTTTTGCCACTTCCCACCGGAAGTAATTTATGAATTGTATGCATGATCATTTGCTAGTATGACTGTAAGAAGTTACTACCCTTTGTCAGGAGGGAACAATTTAATGTTCAAATTTATTCATAGACAGCTGTGAGGTTTATTGATTCCCTTAAAATCAATGAGAACCCTTGGGGTGTGCATACCAAAAAAAAAAGAAAAAAAATTACTGCTACAAATTTTTGCATCTTGCCGTAGTTTTACTAGATTGTATTATATTCCTGGAATATCCCCAGCTACATCCTTTTGTACCGTCCTTTGGATTTGTAGTGCAATTGTTCAAGCACATCACAGGGCTGACCCCTATGGGGGGGGGGGGGTCTTAGCTCCTTTGGGGGAGTTGTTTCAGTTGTTTGGACTGCAGTGGGAGATAGCTGCAGGACTTAAAAGGCACCATGTATGTATTTCTGTATATCACTACATGTATCTTTTCCTGTATGTATTCGCGTCCTCTCCCATGGTGATGTTGTTACCGAATACAAGCTGGTGTTGGCTGTTGTACAGCTCAGATGTAACTATTTTTGAATAACCCTCTCACCTAGCATAAACATGAACTGCAGTTTACCTATGGACTTCCTACACATCTGCTTTAATCCATTATTTTGAAGCATACGTGTGACTGAATTCTTTTAAAGGCTCTATAATCTTACCCCAGACATAAAAAAAATCTCCCTACTGTTTTCTTCTAGCCCCTCCTCTATTTTAAACAAAAACACCTGTCTAGTACAGGGCTCGAAATAAGCTTTAAAAAGGGCACAGCCAAAATGAGCAAATTGGCTGTCTGTCTATGATATTTCATAGGACATTGACTGAAAGGCTCCATGGCCATCAGTAGGGGCTCGACAGCCATGGCTGTTGGTGCTGCTGGTTATTTTGAGCTCTGCTAGAATACCTCCAAGACAGAGCCACTGTAGCCTGCACTGATTTTAAATTGCTCAAGGTCCTATGGACATGTAACTGTGTGTGAGCTTAATTGGGAGCACTACCTGTACAAGTCATCACTGACCAACTAGAGTGGAGCTATTGTTTGAATAAATGTCAATCAAAGTGCAGTCATCATTTGTATTTAGAACTATAGGGCTATTCCTAGATATGTTTGGGGATGCCATAGCCCCTTTAAGCAAACAGAGTTGACTTTATATCTTAATCTCTCATGTTCCATAAACAGAACCAAAGTTCCAGGGGGTCAGCAGCCCAAGGCCAGGGCAGCAATCGCCCTGTCCGCTCCAGCAGCTTTGGTCTCGTAGGAACAGGTCGTCTTACCCTAGCCAGCTGTGGAACCAGCAAGTTTATGTTGTCAAGGGTAAGTCTACAGTTTATTGAATCTATTTTGCATCTAACTTGCCCTTGTCTCATTGGTCCAGCTTGATGGACACCGAGAGAGCACGTAGGAGTTAGCAACAAACCCTGTCGCAGGTTAGGGTAAGTCTGTCCAACCATCTATAAGACACTAACACACACAAGATAAAAGCACCTTCACATGTGGAGGATGAAAGTCAACTCCCTTAAGAGAGCATGGGATAAGTCTCTTGGGTATCCAGCAGTGCATGGTACTGTGTCACAGGTACCAGGTAAGTGTATGTTAGTAAGTGAGTGCAGTCAGGACAACACAAGCTCTCTCATAATGCCCTCTTTGGTTCTGATGTGGGGTCGGGTGGTGGAATGTAGGTGAGGTAAGTAGGGCTCATAGATTTGCAAAACAGGTAGGTTTTGGGGAAATTATGGTATTATAATCATCTTAGTCTGATCATTACTTTTGACCGTAATTAGAATTGTCTGGGGGTTCATGTGACCCTCTGTTGCAGTAAATATGTCATTCATCATGTTATTGTAATGATTATAAAACCTCACGAAAAATTGAAAGGCATAATGAAACCTTGTTATGACTTTCTTGAAAGCAGTCTCTGAAACCAGCTGATATGTAATAGTTTGCATAGTAGTATGTGGAAAATGAAATCTTGAGCAGAATATGAAACAGGATGGGAATTTGTGGTCCTGCTAATCAGGAAGGGTGCAATTTCATTGCAGAAACTGTTTGAAATAAACTTAACATACAAAAGATTATTCAAATTTTCAAAGCTTCTTTTAATTGTCTCCCATTGAAGTTGTTAATTCTCTTGGTACAACTGGGTGATCAAAAATCAGCCATATTTAGAGATAGTAACATCCTAAGCCATGATCATCATGGCACTCTTCACTTAACCATAATGCCCTAGAAACTTACCTGCATTAAAGGCCATACAATCCCCCACCCCCACCACCACCACTTGCTTTTACCATGGTGTCCTGGTGAATTCTAGTCAGGTGAGCACTTATGGTGCTCACCTGATAGTCATCAGAGTTGAGGGTGCAAAGTATAAAGTATTGCATGTGATTCGTCTCCAGGTACCATTGACTTCCCCGCTGGAGGGCAGTATTCATCTCTGTTTGACCTGTCAGAAGAATTCTAGCATTGTCCAGAAGGGCTTTTTGACAATGTTTGATGAGATCAGTGGGTTTGGATCTTGGCATCGTCGATGGTGTGCACTGGCAGAGGGCTATATCACCTTCTGGAAGTACCCAGATGACGAGCGCAGGAAGGTGAGTTTACTGACATGGGTAACATAAGTATATACTACACTGGCAACTTTTGAGCTTTTCTCCTCTCTTCTTTTTTTTCTCTCTCCCCCTCTCTTTTTCTCACAATGAAGCATCAGTGTTCGATTTTAAGGGTAGTCCTGTCGCCCGAGACAACCAGAAATTCGGGAGGACTACCAGATTTTGCAAAAACAGGTGTGTAAGGTTGTCCTTCGGGACAACCAAATCTTTTGAGGAAAGTGATGTTTACATTTAGTAGCTCGATGAATTGCGCAAGCAAGGAACTTTAAAAACTGCATCAAAAGATTCGCAGCAAAGTGCGGCGATCACGCACGTTCACCACAACTTCCCACACGGTCACTTTATCGAAATGTGTATAGCACTATCAAGCCAAAATATGTGCCTCGTACAAACTCCACTAGTAGGCCACTAGGCGTGCACTGTACACTGAGAAGCTGAATTCATTTGTGCAAGCTAAAAATTCATAGCACTGATGTTGCAACACCAGTGCTTTCAATCTAGAGATTTTTAATGTATTAACCCGCAATGTGAACATCATAACATTAACTATGTCCACAATGTACACTAATGCACGCCACGAGACATCACTACTCTTATACAGTAGATACCTGTTTTTGCTTTTTTTTTTTTTTTTTGTGGGGGGGGGGGGTTGTCTAAAAGTGAAAGCCACTTTGGAAGACTGGTGATAATAGGGCGTTGTAAATTCCATGGTTGCGAAAATGGTTACACTTGGGGCTACCTTATTTTGAGCAGGACAACCAAATTTTACAATGTGGTAGTCCTTCGGGCAACCATTGCTAATTCCTTAAAATCAAACACTGAGCATAGAGCTAACAGTTACCTTTTCTGTTAAAATGCATAGTATGCAGATTTTGTTTCCCAAAGATTTGCATGAAACAAGAATTGTTTTAGTTAAGAAAAATGTTCAAATATGAGTTAGCAACTTTTGCTTAAGTACAGTGAAATTTTGCCCCTCTGCAAATTGAACAGACCTTTGTTTGAGGTGTGATTTGCATTTTATTTGGGAGGGGTGCAGGGGTTAAATTTGTACATAGTCTTTGGTAGTTTTTACTCTGCAAATGGCTGATTTAGACTATCTAGAAAGGTAAAAAAAATGACCATATATTCTTTGACAGATTTGTAAGTTTTTTGCAGTGTCCCAGTGTGACCATCATTTGCTAGGTTACATTGAAACAGGAAAGGTGCTAGTAATTTAGTTATAACTCTTTTGTGAATATTTTAAATTTATTGCAGAGTTTGACTAAAAACATACATAAAAGTAAATCTTTTAATGTATTTGCATTTGATTTTTAGCCACCCATCGGAAGCATCGACTTGAGGGAGTGCATTACTAAGGAGATTACCCAGATATCCAGGATACTCTGTGCAAGACCAAACACATTTGAACTGGTGACTCAGCGACCTGCCACAAGATATGAGAAAGACACTCTGATATCAACTTGTAACAACTCAATGTTCACAACAAAGTAAGTTTTAACTGTTAATTGGACTAAAAGGCAAAGGAGAACTATATTTAAAAAGTTGTTTTGTATTGTGCAGAAAATTTCCACACCATTAAACTTTGGTTACTGTTTGTAGGTGATAGGAAAGTAAACGTAGGGTAGCTGGGTAACTTTTTTCTCCAGAAATAAGCTTTTTGCTGCAATAAATTTGTTTATATCTCTTGAATCATTTTTTAATCCAAATTTTCAAAAAATGCTCACGTCATAACTTTTGTAAGGTATCATTTTTTCAGGGAAGAAAGCTATTGCCAGTTTGAAAGTATTAATGGTTTAATGATACAGTATACATTCTGTCTGTCCCAAAAAAGTTGAAACAAAATTACCCAGTTTTCTTTCAAATTTATCTGCTCAACTGAACTTGCAAAATATAGACAATTGTTTTCATGGAATTCTGACTTCCATCTGGATACTGTTGCTCTTCTTACCTGGAACAAAAAGTACCAAGATTGCAACACTGTTTCCAAGCCATCCTGGAAATCAGGGAAAAACTAGAAAAATGAGTTTCCCTTTTTCTAGTCACAGGAAAAATGAAGAAATCTGTGTGAAATACCTCAAATCAGGGACATTTCATGCGGGGTTCTGCCCATGATTGCTGGAGTGCTGGCAGCCATTCTCTGGGTCCATCACAAGGTCCACATATAAGCTGTGGCCCAGGTTGTCCTGCACCAAACAGGTTGGAGATAGCTTTCCAAAGATGACAAATATTCTTTCAGATAAAGACAAGAAAATACACGAGACTTATACATTTCCAGTCACTGTGGTTAATACTTTGTGACCTTTATCAAAATAATTTGATGATTAACACCTTGGAGGAAGTTTATTGTGATGGCAGTATGCAGGGCTGCAAAAGGCACATGTATGTTCTGGGAAGCAAGAAAGTACTACTTTGTTTACTCTGTTATCTGAAGTCAGTGCTTGTCAAAAATAACACTTTCTGAGTTAAAGGTTCTCTAAGCTCACCCCAGACAGTAACAATTCTCCCCTACTAGGTTAACTTCTAGCCCCTCCTCCAATTTGAACCAAACATTCTGTTTATATTAAAGCGGCACATTGAGTTGGTTCATGAAATTCATCAAATTTTGCCAAACCTGCTAAGTTTTCTTCACATACTAATGACGAATGGTCCAACTTAAACAATCCCCACATCTTGCATACAAATAAATGTTTTATAAGTGAGTAATAAACAATTCAATTCGGTTTTCAAAAATTCGTGACCAGACACTTTTTCAAATTATGCACACAACCGTTACAAGCCAGGATACCAAAAAATTCAAAGTTTTAACTTTATGCGTAACTGTTGGATGTGAAACTTGACTAATTATGCTAATAATAATCATTGTCATGTGGAAGTACCCTTCAACACCCTCGTTAAGTTATCAATATCAACTCAATGTGCCCCTTTAAACCTCTCAGACAGAGCCACAGTAGCCTGTACTGACAGGGCTCGAAATAACGGGGGCCCGTGGGCCCGATGCTCCTAGAAATTTGATCGGGCCCGTAGCTTCTACAGGGAAAGGGGCCCGGGTTGGCTCCTAAATATTTCAAGTATAACTGTAAAGTCTGCACATGAACCTCTCCACCCACAAGTAAACGATCTTATACAGTATCTCGCATGGCCTGTGTACAGTATTTCGTACCCTGACAGTCACTAAAATCCTGCAAAACACATTATTTCTGAAATCAGTTCACATCGCTCATTAAAGTTCTGCTTTGTCACAACACGGAAGATGAGTAATGAAGGCAGAGCCTCACAGGTAGAATAGTAAATTAGCTATTACCAGGGAGCTGTTAGAGTGGCAGCTCCCTGGGTTCTAATCATGGAGACCTCCGAGGTGGTATTCTAATATTGGAAGTTGGCTTGTGTACTGTTACGTCAGTGAGCTGCCAGTGGCAGCTCCCTGGTTATGTAACACTGTACATGTAGGCCTAGATCATTGACTGCACATATGCATGATATCGGGTTAATCCAATCAGATTACAATAAACAATAACATGATTGAGTGACTGAGGGGATTTGCAAAGCCTGCCGTACTACAGGTAGGCTGCTCAGGCAAATACTGTACTTAGCCTTCATGACTGACTGGTTGGCAGGAATTGGACAGTGCCCTTCATTTTACCGGGGAATAAATTCCGAAGTTACGAGAAAATTTTGAAAATGTACATTACATGCAACATGTACAGTTGTTAAGTACTGGTCTAAGAGGGTGTGGACAGATTTCAGGCTAGTTTCAGCATCTACAGTACTTATAGCCTACATTAATTATACCTACACTACACGTTTCCAAGGAAATAAAAAGCACACATACACTTTAACAGTCTTTTTTTCTCTTTAACAGTCTTTTTTTCTTGGTTAGTTTTGGGCCCCTTGATTTCTCATTTGGCACCTAGATTCCATGGACTAGGGGCCCGGCTGGCCCCAAAGGTTGAAGGCTTATTTCGACCCCTGACTGACTCTAAATTGCTCGAGGCGATATTGTCAAATACAGCGTGTGAGCTTAATTAGGAACACAACAGACTGTACAAGTCGTTGTTAACCAACTAAAGTGAAACTGTATTGTTTAAATGAATGTCAATCGAAGTGCAGTTATCAACTGTATTTAGAACTCTGGGGATATTTCTAAATATGTTTGGGCAGAGAGTTGCTAGTAACTCCCTGGACTGGGAGATGCCATATCCCCATTAAGTGATGGTTGGCATTTCCTAGTCCTGGTTGGGCCTGACCAGCACCAACCAGCTGTTGCAGACCATTGCAAGAAATTTGATTGGCCCAAAATAGAAAGTGGTCAGTCTGTTGTATTTTGTCAAATGTCCAAACAGCATATAAAGTGGATGGAGACATGTCATATTGGAAGTAAATCAAAATAATTACACAGAAATTTTAAAAATTCATGAAGGAAAACTCAATAGAAATTTAGGGACTTTTGCTTCAATAAAATGCTGGAAACCCTTGAAACTGTGAGAATAATTTTTGAAAACTTAGTTCTTATTTTGTTAAGGTGTGATTTTCATCTGGGTGGGAAGATGGAAAGTTACTTACACTTGGGTAACTGGTTTCTTTGCTTCTATGAATACTCAGTTTTCTGTCATTTTTTGTTTCCATAGACACATGCTATCTGCCGATGTGAAAGAAGAGAGAATAGAATGGATTGACGCCCTCAACAAAACTCTGGCGGACCTCCGAATGTGGAACAAAGATGCTGCTGCACCTACAGAATAAACTGTCCAAATTTGTTATGTAATACAAGACCATACAAGTTTATTTTAGTGGTCCCCACCTCCCTCCTCCCTCCCCAGCCCACATCTTTAACAGAAAAAGTTTCATTCACAATTTCTTCAATGCATACTTCATATCAAAATTTAACTTTATAAGACTTGAATGATAATAATGATATAGCAAATATGAATTTAAAATGTTTTATGCATCAATATT
This sequence comes from Holothuria leucospilota, assembly GCA_029531755.1. Taxonomy (NCBI): domain Eukaryota; kingdom Metazoa; phylum Echinodermata; class Holothuroidea; order Aspidochirotida; family Holothuriidae; genus Holothuria; species Holothuria leucospilota. Next base: position 26,394,081 of record CM055965.1, read on the forward strand.
ACACAAGTTTGTAGTTACTTCATTTTCTTTCCTTAGTTGACCACGTATTATTCACATTATTCATAGACTAGAGGCTTTGTGAATCAGGATTTTCATCAGAATGAGTAAAGTGGAGTTAAATCATGCTGAAATTATCTGCTCATTTTTTTTCTTTAGTTGAAGATTTCAAAGTAATGCTCTCCTTCATCGTGAATACATGTAACTGCATCGTACTGAAGGATTACTAAATAATGCATTGAGGAACTTTGTTCACGTATGTTTTTTAAACACAATTTTACTAATTTCACTTTAGAAAGTGCACTGGCAGCAAGTATGTTAACTGTTAACAATTTAAATGACTTTCCAAATAATTGATACTGTTTGGGTACAGTTCACGTACCCTCTTGGGAAAATTTTGAAATTGTAAAAAAATGATGTTCACATATTTGTTGGTTTCTCTGTTCAGCTGAACAATTTATACAGCAGAGCAGTAAGAGATTTTCAGTTTCCTACCATGCTCAACTTCAAGCCAGCTTGTGGATGAGCACTTACCCATTAATTTACACCTCTGGCTATCAAACTGTAGCTTTTTTCCCAAATTAGTTCACATGGCAAATTCTAAGGGTTGCCAGACTTTTTCCCCTATCGTGCCCTTTTCCCTTAAGAAAAGGAAAAAAAAAACATTTACTTTGGGAAATTGAAGGATAGCATCTGTGTCAAATAGCACACTAACTTCATGTTGCCTTGGATTCAAAATCCTTTAAGTGGGGTTGTGGTGGATAAAACGTTTGAGCACCAAGCATTTTACGTACTATAGTTAGTTGTTTTGAAAATTATGGCTTACATGACTTGTTATACATACACAAATATTACATCAATTTACATTTTCAATTGTATACATACATATATTTAAAGGGGACTAGGTAATTTTTCAGTGTCATTTTCTAAAGATAGTATATTATATCACTCTAATGCAATGAGAAGTCACCTTTTAGGATACACCTGCCAAATTGTTGAATCTGTTACAATTGTGCTGACCAGAGGTCTTCTATAAAAAGTTCCTTATCAAACACAAAATTTGCAAATGTGTCAAGTAAGGTAGAGGACCAGGGTTACATTAAAGTGGCCTAATGGGGAAATATTTCTTTACCAGTTTTGTTTTATATTTTGTTTTCTGCTTTTTTTATTTACTATTATTTTTGGCATTGTAGTAAACTTTCTATGTATATTTCACACAATACATGGCATCAAGTTTGTTTTGATATGAAGGAAGCTTTGCTCATTTGTCAGAGTAAAGAATGCAGATGTTACCAGTGGATGGCATATCTAGAGAGTTTGTGGATGTGATGGCGATTCATGGTGAGTGGCTATTCAGTATAAATGAATGTTTCAGGGTGTTCACTACTTTTATGCAAAGTTTAAATGATACCCCATTTTGATTTGTGGCAATGAGAATACTTTGAAAGAAAGGAGGTATTTTGCCTGTTGTTTAAGTGCAAATATGTGATCAATAGCATTGTGCTTACCAAAGTGCACATAGTTCAGATATTGATAATACACAGCTTTTGTATGAATTTAAGGTCCATTGCTGTCTTTGCTTTCTTATTCATGCTCTTTCATATTTTGACGGCACTTATCCAGGAATAGCTATTTTAAGGAACTGTGAAAATGGCTAAAGTTAGCTGGTAGCTTGATGTATGGATCATCTGCCCTGATGTGATTCATTTTCCTAGAATTACCCACTCTAGAGTAAACCAATCCCACACCCACCCCTCCCATCTCAGGTGTCCTACTTGAGGGATAGTTGAAGCTTGCAAGTGTAGCACACCAAGTAACATGTTGATAAGAATAGCCCTTTTCTCCCTCCCTCCCCCAACTCCAAACTCTCCCCCTTCCCAAGTTTAAGTTCACATTTCACATACTTCTCAGTTCTAGTTTTAAAACTTGACTGCATACTGTGCATAGAAGAAGGGCATACACTGCACTTGAGTAGATCACATTGGGAATGATCTACTCGGGGGATTATCTAAACTGTTACATCTTTAAAGGCTCGCAACGACCCATGCAACTCTTCTGGACTACCACATCTTGGTTGTGTTGGAGACAAACAAATGGTCTCGGCCAGAAGGCAGGTTTACCACACACTGTGCAGGCCAGACAGTGACCAGATTCACTCGTGATGGTGATCTTGTGCATATGGGGGCTAGGGGCAGTATGTGACAGTCACATATTGCCAAGACCTGACTCAGCTGCTCCCGACTCCACGACGAATACCGTATCAAACATGTTTGATTTGCCCGACGTGGTCATGACGACTGTCGTATGGCAGTCGGGTGGGGAACAAAATTTGGCGAAGACTACACCAACTCGATTGTGACCTGACTGTTTTCAGTCGAGTTGAAACGATTTTCAGATGCATCAAAGTTGGGTGGCCCAGCGTGCGCCGGTCTTGCTGGCATTATCTGCTACAAATACACAATACGAGTAAGCGACTTTATAAAGTTACGAAAGTTTTTGATGGTTATGTGTTGTAGTGACATGACATGTTCATAGGCGGAAATCCCGTGGGCCTCCATTTTGGAGAAGTCCCCCACGTTTTGGAGATGCTCCCATTGACTTCTCTTTTTCACACAGTAAATTTTGCTTCAAGGGCCTTTTATCCCTCCAATTTTTTCGTAAAACTCTTCACTTCTGGCCATATTCGGTATTATTGCGGTGTATGTTATTATCCTCTTATCTCGTCGAGCAGGCTAGCCCCTCTGTCAAGCAATTCCTGGTTCATGCATGATTTTCTATGCTTTTTAGGTCAAATAGACTATTTTGAACCTTAACGTACTAATACCATGCCTCTAGAAACAAAAATTGGACAGTACTTAGGGCCTAAATGGATTTGCTTCATTTAGTACCCCTTCGAAAACCCCCAAACGAACAGCCCTCATTGGGGTCCTGACACGTAGGAACAGGACCGGTGGAATAGACACATGCGCTGTGTATTTTGCTGGGGCTGATCCGTTTTTGATTTGCTGGAGAAAAACAGGCGCGAATCCAGGTGGGGACGCATCCGGCGTACGCCCACCCCTTTTTTCGATGAACAACGATTCTTTGACCGACGATTTTTTTTTTGCCTCATAGATATGGAAAATATGCTTCCCAGATGCTGGGAAATCTCATCTAAGCGCATCTAGAATTCAAATTTTCTTGGAGGAGGACCCCCAACCCTCCGCCCCACCGTGGCTTCGCTCGCTCGTCGGCCTTCGGCCCACGATGTGTGCGCCCCCCCCCCCCCTTTCTCAAAATCCTAGATCCGCGCCTGAAAAACCTGACTTGAATTCTTTCTCGGTAGATAACTGCCCGAGATTTTCAGAAGTTTGCGCAAAAAATGGCTTTATTCCATATTCAAGGTCCCCAGCCCTCTTATATTCCGGCACATGGACGGCGATCCCGGGGGAAAGGGGGACATGTCCCCCAATATTTGAGAAATCGCCCATTGACTTTCATTTTTCACACAGTAAATTATTTGAAAATGGGGTAAGTAATGCCCATCCCTCCAATATTGGGAACAAATCGCCGCCCTTGCACTCAGGCATGTAGCAACTTATGAAACTGACATAATGTGATGTTACCACGTGATCACAGACTTAAAAAAATAAGAAAGAAAACTATCCATTCAGACAGGGTGTTTTACCCCATACACAGTGGAGGCACTAGGGTTTTCAAAGCGGAGTAGGGGGATATCATCAGGGCAGCAGGAATGGAATGATTCAATGCAGGAGTTACTCCCCTCGAGTGTAGGATCCAGTTATCCCAAGGGGTGAGCTCCTCGATTTACGACAATTGTTTGCATGAAATGTTAGCTTATTTTTAAAGGACATTGGGTGCAAACCTGAAGGACCTCAAGGATAACAATTTGAAAATTTTTATTTTCCTACAATAGGTTAACTCAGACTAACAGCAAGGCGATTTGTTGGTGGGAATGATGACAGGAGTTGAATAAGTCTAGGGTGATGATCCAATTCGAATCCAGGGCCGTCGCGACCGGGGGGTGTCTCACCCCCCCCCCCCCCAAAGTTCGTCAGAGCGACGATAGTCGGAAAATCTGAAATGCCAGTTGGAATTTCTAATATCTCAGTCTAGCACAATTTCCGACCGAGCCTTTGTCAATTTTGTATATATTTTCCAACTAGACCAAGTGAGAATAATACCAAACGTTATTTTCCTCACGTAAAATCAAATCAAAGCTGTCCTTTTTTCGCAAATTATTCTCAAACTCTCAAAATATTCGCGCGCTTCAAACCTTACCTCAGTGTTTTTCTTATTATCAATATCTTCCGATAGCAACTTTCGGAGAAGCACAACAGCAGAAGTTGAAAGCTGTTTACAAATTACCAGGTAAAAGACTGGCTTTTTGAGTGGCATGTTGGTTTGTTGGGCAATCGAAAGTATCTAGATAGAGATATTGAATGCAGGTTTTATTTTGGAAATCTTATTTAATGAAAATTTGGGCGCGCATGTGGCACGATTTACAATCAATCTCATGAACATTATTAAGAATTATACCAGACACAGTTCTATGGGCGCTAGGGCGCTTTAGCCCCCTCCCCAAATGTTTATAGACTAATATTGGTGAAGACATAGATATACCCAGAAAATATTCCAAACGTCTATTTATCAGGCCCGTAGCCAGTAAGTTCTGTAACGATTCTTTCTATAACTTCAAAAAATTTTCGCGCGCTACGCGCGCTTTCATCTCTGGTTCTATCTAGTGGTAACGCCCCCGTTTCAAACATATTGGATTTCAACGTTTCCACAAATGTTGTTCTTCCGTGTAGGCGTGATTCTAGAGAAACACGAAAATGCATCATTGCGAAGTTCTTTCCTCTTTTTCCTTACTTTTAGAAGATTCTTCAGCCTCGCCATCGCGGCAAACATTTTGTAAGAAAAAGATCTTTCAGTTTCGTAGGAGATCCTTAATGGATAAGATGAAGAATGTAATCCCCGACGACGACCATGCAGTCACCCGAACAAATTTCTTGGTTTTGTCCAGATTCTTCAATAAAAGCCCATACTTTTTCAACTTTCCTTAATGAAAATTCAATATAACCCAAATTTTTCGGCGCGCTTCGCGCGCCTTATATTTTGATTTCGGCAACCCATTGCATCTGTCGGGACTTAGAGTAGCTGGCCCCCAGTCAGGGTGCTTCCCCCCATGTCGGCAAATCAAAGCACCACCCCTGGCTGAGCCTGCGTGCAGGTTTTTCATTTTGGCATTGAAGTGTACCCCAAAATTTCGGCGCGCTTCGCGCGCAATCCTCACAATCCACGTTGTATAACTTATGAACACTACAAGCACAACGTACCAGTGAACTTTTATAGCATAAACTAGGTGTACATTCTGAAAACGCTTGTTAGTCCTAAACCGCCCCTTGTGCTATACCTATCTGGAAGGTCTAGTATCAATTTTCTGTACCTCTTCTCTCCCTCCCGCCCATTCCCCATTGCTGGAAGCTGTTCGTCTGGATTTTCGTTCAAAATTGGTAAAAATACTATAGATGTAAAGTGCTTGGCGTCATACTCTATATTATTATTTAGATGCCAGTCATTGCCCCATTTTATATAATTGATCCAGAGCTTCCAGGAGGCCTATACAGGTATATGCTAGCATTAGATGCCAGAATAGAAGGCATTCAAGTAGTCAAAAGGGGGGGGGGGGCTTCAGGAGGTTTGTTGACAACGTATTCTTCTCTTAGACAACATACTTTCTACTTTCACCAAATCTTAGTATTCACTAAATTATAGACATTTTCCAGCCATATATGATCAGTTCCAAAACAGAAATTTCTCAAAGGGGAGGGGGAACCCTCCCCTTAGGCCTAACCCCCAGGACGGCACCTTTATGAAGTGACAAAGGAAGGATCACCACTGCTGTATCATACAAAAGTAACGCCCATAAAAACGAAAATGCAATTTACGGACCGCCACTCATTTGGAAAAAGAATCAAACCAGTCGGAAAAATTAGAATTCATTTAATTATGGACATTTTCTAGCCATATATGATCAGCTCCAAAAATATCCCAAAGATAGCTCCATTTTGCATCTAAGCAACAACCCCTCCCCTTAGACCCCTCCCCAAGACGGCACCTTTATGTAGTGACAAAGGAAGGATCCCCACTGCTGTATGTAGTCGCATGGCGCATAAAAAAAGGTGCAATTTACGCGCCACCATTCAGTTGGAAAATATATCTATCCAGTCGGAATTTGGGACCTTCACACCTCCCCCCCCAAACATATGACCCTAGCTACGGCCCTGTTCGAGTCTATCCCACTGGAATTAATAATAAGACAACCATTTGGATACGTGCGAAGCGCGACGAAAAGTGATACTTTCTTTTTAATGCATTTTACATGTGAGAAATTATTAGCCTATAATTCCCTTCCAATCTTTCTCGCCTTCTTTTCTTTGCTTGATATTTCTTGAGTTTTTCATACTTTTGTTTACACTGGGTTGGAACAAGTGGGGAGGGAGGTTAGATTTATGAGTGGCAGCACTTTACACAGGTCATTTCTGTATGCTGAGGCGGTTTAACATCATCATCATATAAAGTAAATGTATGGGGCAGTTAATATACACACGTGAAGTGGGAAGTTCTCGCAAGAACTACAAAATGTTTTCCCTATACTTTTCTCTCTGTATGGTGTATTGTTTGTCATGATCGCGTGCGACAAGTTCTCTCACAACTTCGTTGCAACTTTGGCTAGACAGCCAATATTTCCTTGGGCGTTTTATTTTTGTCAATAATAATTCAGAACTGTCAATTCCTTCGCAGGAAAATCCTGACAGCTGTGAATAAATAATACGGCTTGGGTAAGGATAAATCAATTGTGCTCTACAGCTGGTATTAAAGGACGTCCCATAGTTGTAGTCTATAAAACATGGCGTAATAATGAGCTATGCCATAGCTGTAAGTACCGAAACTAAACAAAGTAACGTAAGCTAATCCATCTTTAAATGTTGAGTTTGGCAGGCCGTAGCCTGACAAGGTGTTGAAGGGAGGGGGACGAGATATTTTTCTAAGTTTCCTTGGTCTATATTCCCCTCAGATCTTATAATGATAGTGCTTACCATGAGCTTCAACAGGCGCCAGTGGCGTGGATCCATCTCCAAAAGTGTGTGTGTGGGGGGGGGGGGGGCTTTTCACCACTTGCGAATCGCCGTCCTGGGGGAGGGGCAACACCTCCCCTTTGAAAAAAAGGAAATTAGAAGGTGTCTTTAAGGCAAATGGTGCCATATTTGGGCGCAATTTAGCTTTTAAAATGTAGTGTCAATTCGTAATCTATGTTACATTACAATTCATCACAGTTTTAGTTTTCATTATTTTGAAAAAGTGAAGGGGACTTTTTGGAGATGTCCCCCCTTCCAAAAAAGTGAGGGGGACGCGTCCCCCCATCCCCCCATGATCCACGCCCATGACAGGCGCTGAAAGGGAAAATGTACCATCACTTCAGTTTTGAAAGAAGGTCAAATATCGTTTGCTCCTCCTTTTTTCCCCATAACCCTTATAAAACAGTTGGTGTATGTTTGATTTCTATAGCTTACAATGTGTGTGACAATGAAATTAAACTCAAAAATAGTCAATATGAATTTAAATGTGGGGGTCAGGGGTAGCGATGCACCGGATCCAAATTTTTGGTTCTGAACGGAAACAGATTTTGCCGGATAGTATTTTAAATCCGACCTGATAAAGTCCGGTCGGAACCGGATTTTTTTACTTGTAAAGAAAAACATTAAAAATAGCACTGTGGGCGGCGGGGGGGGGGTGTCAAGGCAGAGGAGCTGGTGGTTGTCTTCATGATAGCGTTACAGTAGGTCCCACTATAGGTCACAAGGCTGGTGTAATTTTATAGAATTTGAGAAAAATCCGGCCGGAACCGGATAATGTTTCATTATCTGGCCGGATAGTCCGGCCGGACCGGATATCCGGTGCATCCCTAGTCAAGGGAAATGATTCAGATAACCCCACTCCACTTGCCCAAAGTGCATCTAGAATCCAAAATTTTCTGGGACTTTAAGCGTTCCCGGACCCGGCTCCGACGCCACTAAAGCTTCGCGCTCGCATTAGCTCTGGTAAAGGTCCTCACTCTTGAAAAGGTGATGACACCCTGGTGACTACTGTGCCTTTTGGGTAAATATGTCTCGTGTTCTTTCGATTGGGTCATTATTTTGTGGCACGCAAGTGCGACCAGATGGCCTTCCGTGGGAAGAAGCCCTGGAAGCTTCTACAAAAGCTATAGCCTATGTTTCGTTGGCGTTAAAAATGTGGTGTAAATATTCCCAAAAATTGACGTGGTATAAACAGGCTGGTGTACATCAGGGACCCACTTCACGGAGAATACAAAACAAGTGTAACGCTTTGGAAAATGAAATGTTAAAACAGAGCAGAGCCGGATTGCCTAAACATTAGGTTGCGGACCGTCGCTTTACACCATTTGGCATTGACATGGCAAAATTATGGACGTATATGGAACATTAAGCGATATTCAAAGGCATTGAAAGCTTGCCACACAGACTGAAAGATTGAAATTTGACCATTGTTTTAGCAGACATATTTTAATTTTATTGCCTAACTAGGAATGGCCGCTGGTTATACAGATCATGCAGAGGGCTTGGATAGGAGGATGAATAATATAGCAGAGGTTGACGCGTGGGCCTTTGCAGCAATAATTCCACTAAAGTTGCCTTTCAAGAAGTATTAAGAGACGTTTATATCCACAACGGATGCGCCGACATGTGGCGACAAATTTGCATCTTTTTAAGATTGTTTTTTTTTTCAATCTACATTGCAAAAATTATCAGTTTTGTTCAAAATTCCCTCCACATTTCTCTCGTCTCCTTTTCTTTCCCTTGGAAACCGACTAGGAATCACTTGGAGATTGATTTTAGATTTTTTCAGGGGGAGGATGGGTGCCACACTCCTTAAACCCTGTGAGTACACCCCTGTTGCACCCCAGGTCCACGTCGTACGCATGTGTATAACCTAATCTCTTGGTACATCAAGAACCGTCGCTGTGGATGTATAAGTTTAAAGTCAACTTTCCTTCCCCAGGGTGGGTCCAAAGTTGACAAAACAACGGGAATGAGTCACTCTCCTTGGAACCAACGTTGAGTTTCTTCAAAATAAGGCACCGTAAACCAATGTTCAGATGGAAGGGAAGCACCTGTGGGTAAAAACAAAATATTTTCAGTATACGGGCCTACATTTTTCCAGTTATCTGAGCAGCCAAACAGAGGGCACGCGCCGGGTGCGCCCCCTCTGAATCTGCGCCTGTCCTCTTTTTCGTTCCACCTTTTGTTCATCCCTCCACCTTTCTAAGCTCATATCTAGAAGTAGGGGTTAGGGAGCGGTGCCTCTAGAAAAACTTTGGCTTCCTAGAAAGTTAAACATTACCATTGGGTTCATGTATCTTAGTGTATCTCGCTACCTAAAAAAGTATTTCGCCTCCTGAAACTTACCTCGCTCCATTCAGTAACTTCACTGGATACGGTCCTCCGGACCCTCTCGTTGATATCTGACAGTGACCATCTAAAGTACCAAGGCTTAAGTTCCCTAGTATACAAGTAGCCTAGTGCGAGTACCTTCATAACTGTAGGACCTTTAGGGTCTCAGGTGGCAGACTGATTGTGAAAGATTCAATGTGCCCAAAATGTAAATGAAAATAAAAAATATGTAATTCCATCATGGTCCCACAAAGCAGTGGCGTAGCTAGATATTTTTTGTGGGGGGGGGGGCAGCAAAAGCAAGAGAATTCCGACAGATTATCATCTTGATAGTTGTACGATTCTAAATTCTGAGGACCCTTTTTTTTTTTTTTGGTTTCCGGGCAATTTTGAGACCGACTTTTCACTTTCACCTTGACATATCGATGTGTAATTCTGCATAAAAACATAAGAAGTGTTGTAAGTGTTTCAAATGAATTGTTTTTATTTGTTTTTTATTTATTTCCGACAGAGGCCTTCGGAGGCTTTGTGGGGGGGGGGCGACACCCCCCTCTAGCTACGCCACTGTCACAAAGGGCGGATCCAGGGGATTCCAGGGTGTCTAAAATCTCCCCCTCCCCCTTCGCAAAAATTTTACACCTATCTTTCGTTTGGATGAAAAAAAAAATGTTTAAAAATTACCATTTCAGTGCGTTAGACCGCACCACTTGGCGTCTGATGTCAGGCGCGGTTCTAGATCGAGACTTTTGGGAGGGCTTAGGGGGGCTTGAAACGGAAGAATCATAAAATTTTCTCTCAAATATGTAAATCGGCCACGCGCACGCTGAAACCAGTGATAATAAAAACAGTACCATAACCAGGGACGGCGCAAGGTTATTTTGATAGGGGACATGTGTTGAGCGATCGCCGTCCTGGGGGAGGGGTCGTCCCCTTCCTCTGAGAAATTTTTGCTAATTTAAGGTTGCTAAGATGCAAAATAGTGCGTTCTTTGGGTAATTTTTTGACTATATGACTGGAAAATGGTCATACCTTTGTGAATTCTAACTTTTGGTTGGGGGAAAGAGGACTTTCTTAGAGGAGAGGTCTAAGGGGAAGGGTGCTCCCCTCCCTTTGAGAAATTTTTGCTAATTTAAGGTTGCTAAGATGCAAAATGGTAGGGCCTTTGGGTTATTTTTTGACTGATATACATGGCTGGAAAATGTTCATAATTTTGTGAATTCTAATTTTTGGTTGGGGGAAAGAGGGCGGTCCTAGGGGAGAGGTCTAAAGGGAGGGTGTTCCCCTCTCCTGTGAGAAATTTTGGTTACTTTAAGGTTGCTAAGATGCAAAATGGTGCGGTCTTCGGGACAGTTTTGACTGATATATGGCTGGAAAATGTTCATAACTTCGTGAATTCTAATTTTTGGTTGGGTAAAAGAGGGCTGTTCTAGGGGAGAGGTCTAAGGGGAGGGGTCTTTTGAGAAATTTTGGTTACTTGAAGGTTACTTAGATGCAAAAATGGTGTTGTCTTTGGGATATTTTGGACCCGATTATATGGCTTCAAAACATTTTTAATATTTTTGGTTAGGTGAAAGAGGAGTCTTTTTGTCTAAGGGTATGTATCAGTCCTATTTTGGACACATTACTGCCTTCTAGTCGGGGAAAGTTTTACGCAAAAATACGTGCGTGGAGTCCACAGAAATATTCTCGAACTATTAAGAAATTTGCCGTGCTTCATTTGTGCATTATAAGATCGTATCTAAAGGCTGGTAGAAACCGGAATATGACCTCTTGGAAGCTCTGGATTAACTATATGGATCAGATATAGGCCTACCCCGCCCTCCTCTTTTCTTCTCCTTTCCGTCTTCTTTTCCTACTCTTTTTCTCTTTTTCTGCAAATTACAGGGGGGATAGCCTTCCCTTCCCCCCGAGTGGCACCGCCCTTGACCAGTGGCGCCGCCAGAGTTTGGTGATTGGGGGGGCATAACAGATGATGTCATAACGCCACCTCAGTTTTCCCCCAAGTCTGCATAAATTGTACCATTTTGTGTGTCCCTGCGAATGTACACAGCAATGTGGAGTCCTTTTTGGCACTACGTATAGGTGCCGTCCTGGGGAGGGGTCTTAGGGGGTCCCCCTCCCCTTCGAGAAATTTTTGTTAATTTAAGGTTGCCTAGATGCAAAATGGTGCTATCTTTGGAGTATTTTTGGAAGTGATCTTATATGATTGGGAAATATCCTTATTTAGTGAATTCTAATTTTTGGTTGGGAGAAAGAAGAGAGTGTGCGTCCCTGCGATGGTACACAGCAGTGTGGAATCCTTTTTGTCACTACCGTCCTGGGGGAGGGGTCTAAGGAGAGGGGGTTCCCCCTCCCCTTTGAGAAATTTTGGTAATTTAAAGTTGCTTACATGCAAAATGGTGCTATCTTTAGGATATTTTGGCATGCCTGGAAAATATCCATTATTTGTGAATTCTAATTTTTGGTTAGGTGAAAAAGGAGAGTGTGTTGTCTTAGAGGAGGTATGTTGTCAACAAACCTCGCCAAGCCCCCTTTTTGGCAAGGCTTTAATGCCTTCTACTCGGGTAAAGTTTTTTACGACAAAATACGTGGGTGGAGTCCACAGAAACATTCTTGGACTATTACGAAAATTTTCCTTTGTCTCATTGTGCATTATAAAAGGGTATCTAATACTGACAGACACCTGTATAGTGCCTCCTGGAAGCTCTGGATTAATATGTATATTGAAAAATGTATAACGGCAATACGCACTTTCAACCTTCCACATCATGCTACAAATTAGACTGAAAGATCCCATAGGCCCCTACAGATGTTGGGGATGTACTTCTGTTTTCCGGAAAAGTGTTGTGATTCAGAACAGTTGCATGTGTTATAACCTTAATAATGGTCATGATTTGGAGTGAAAACAGTGATGACTGCGCGTGAAGCGCACCAAAAGTTTTTATTAAATATGATAACCATGACAAAACCTACATTCATGCTCTGCATCGAGACAATTTCAGTTCCCCAACAAACCTATTTGCCAGTCACAAAGCCAGTCCAAGTTTACCTGAGAATTCGTAAACAGCTTTCAGCTTCTGTTGCTGTGCTTCTGTGGGAGTTACTTTCCGGAAATTGTTGATAAATAGAAAAATATTGAGGTAAGGTGTGAAGCGTGCGGAGCGCGCGAAAATTTTGAAAGGTTGCGAAAAGATTTGCGATAATTCTGATAGTATGAGAACCGTTTGTGATACTGGTTACAATTAGAACCATCACTCGGTCGAAATCACACCTCACCCTACCCCCTACAGAAATCGATAGCTGAAACCTCTTTTGGGATCATTTTAAAATTTTCAAAAAAAAAAATTCTGAAATCGATTGGGGGGGCACGCGGTGACCATGACATGGATGTAACGTATATACAGGCATATATTTTTTTATTTGGAAGAATGTAGCAAATGTTATTGAGATACGAGCAACTGGACCTGTTCACATTAATGGGAATAACGATTCGGCCTGTAGATTTGACTTGAAAGGACTGCTAGTACAGCTTGACGAGATCAGAGACGAAATGACTCGTTTTGAACTTCCAACAGATGATTAATCCGTTAACTTGATTTACATGTATATACGTACATACTATCATAGATGTTACTTATGTTACTTATCTGACCCAACTTCCATTGTATGAAATCGTGAACCTAATATGTGATTTCGAGACAGAGACGACAGTTTCCCTTGACAAACTAAATCCACTGGACCAAGATGTGCACAAGTGTATTGGGCAATTTTGTTTTTCTCAGTACACGCAAAATAGCATAACACAACCTCTGAAAATTTTTGGGGGGGGCTTGAGCGAATTTTGGAGGGGCTTGAGCCCCCTAACTTTCGCCCATCAATCTTCCTCATTTTGGAAACTTTAACCTCAAATACAAGATACCAACATATAGGTACGTTTACGCACAGGCAAGGAAAAATTTCCGGCAGTTTTGGAAGTGTTTTGGTAAAAATTTCTTGGTAAATTACGTACTTGCTGACGGTAACGCTCAGCTCAGTGTCACATATTGTCCCCAGCAATGTTCCCGGTGGCGGTAGGGGAAAGATGAGTGGGATCTATGCCCCTCATGATATTGGGTGGTGCGGTAAACACCTCTAAAAATCTGTCCGTCGAGGGATTGTTTTATTAACAGATTAAAACATGATTGAAAGCAGACGGGATAAACTTGGAGGAGAAACTTTCTGCAATGTAATATGGAATGTAACCGTTACCCTATTTAACATGCTTGTTTGAGGGCCGCCCCACTCCTCCGGATGGTCCCAAATTCGGCGAATTTGGCCCACGGAAGGTCCATGTTTGGCACTGAAAAGAATGATACCACAAACCTTACAACTAATTTACAACTTAATAAAATACATGTCATCCCTGACGGCGATCAGTCGGCAGTCTTCTCAGTTTCTATTCTCAAGGTGGGCAGATTCTTCAATATGGCCCAAAACTTTTTGGGGCGCTGTAAATCTCATTGTATCACTTTCTCTATGAGGTCCGTTTGATTTAGCTATAATTAGTGCAGTCCCATACCCCTTTACGAATCATACATCAGGTAGGCTTAGTCTACGCAGTTTTCTGTGAATGTCTTGAAGTTATTCATAATTCCATAGTTCTTTTTTATTTGTCGGACGATACTGTATAAACAACTCGAAACGGTAGGTTAACCCATTTCATCGAGTAGGGGTGGCTTCGATACAATTCATTTAATTAGAGGTCCGACCAGTCCCGCCGGTTCATCTTTTCTGCTGTTGGTTTCTATAGACTCCTCTTTGTGTACTTAAACTTTTGGAAAGACACTAAATCAAATATACACGTGCATTGCCCAAAATATCCTCTGTCATGGAATGGTGTTGTATAACTGTCTCCTTCCAATACCCTGCCCACCCCTGTTACCATAATTCCCGTTGCTTCTATCGAGCTTTGGGTTGCTGTAACCCTGTACAAAAATTTCTTCCCTCCTGTCTGGCAAATCCTGGCGCAGAACATTCATTTATTGCTAATGAGAAGTGCTGGAAATTAGCGGCATTGCCCGTCTCCGGCGTATGAAGAATTCTTTAAACTGGGATAGGGAGACTTCAATATTGACAACCGTGCCGAATTTAGCGGCATATGAGAGAGTGTAACAACTTTCTTTTTCTTCAACGGGGGGGGGGGGGGCACCCCAACCCCCGGGCGCTTGTCCTTATTATCTTGTATGGTCCGCAGAACAAAGTAATTCGCATGTAATGGCTCCTTTATTTTCAAAAGTTTCTATAGAGCATATCCCGGACTCCTTGCCATGTGTTCCATCTTTGCCCTGCCAATGAACTCAGACTTCAACCTTTACTTTCTCCAAACCATAGGCGTAGGAAGCTGTTCGAGACTGGGGGCTGAATTTTGTTTCGGAATACCATTCTGGGGGAGGGTTTAAGGTGAGGGTCCCCCTCCCCTTTGGATTTTTTTTAATATTTGAGGGTCCGTGGTTCAGTGGGCAAAATTTTGAGGAAAATTTTAGTTTTTACAGAGAAGAACAAATAAGGGGTTTTCCTCCTTGGATTGAGAAGGGCAAAAAGCATACTTCTGCCCCATCCGACATTTTTGACTGGAGGCGGCTAGAGCCCCAGCCCCCGCTTCCTACGCCTATGCTTCAAACCTTGGATCCTCACCTATTTACCAAAATAATTATGATTGCCTTGAATCATACACCTGCCGATGAAAAAGTAGAGCCAAAACAATGATTTTGCGTTTTTTCTTTTAAATTTATCAAGTTCTTGAAACAAAATGAAAAGTATGTTGATGAATTGCAACTTCAATTACAAAAGACCCAGGAAGTGCCATCATTTGCCATCTGGAAGGCATTTTATACAGCAGTTATCTTGATATATACTTTGGGTAGATAGTGTCATGATGGTCCTCTTGGAGTGGATGGTCTCCGGCCACTAGAAATCCACATACTGTATTAGGTCATTGGTACCTGAAAGGCCTGCAGGATAAAACCAAACTTTGTGCCATAATGCCCCGGCCACAGGCACTTTCGGGGGCGAAAAGCTGCCCTAAATGCACCTATACAATAGCGCCTGTTGGAAATTTGAAATCCCCTCAAATATCCTGGATCCACCAAAATCCTGGATCCCACCACCTGCTACTAACGTTCTCACAAAGTAAAACCCGCCAATAGTAGCCCTCGGCCCAGAACGCTCTAAAGACCATGTTGCGGCAGCTCCCACTAAAATTGTATTACCTGTGAGTACATTGCGCTGTCGTATCTTGGGTTGGTGGTCTCTGTGGCTAAACTTCATCTCTACGATCAGTATGCGCATAGCATGCACAACACAACACCACCATGAACTTCACTTTATCACCAGTAAGTTAGTGCAGCAGACAGTATGCAGCAAATACTGCACTGTAGTATTGGTGTTAGAATAAGCTGAGCAGCTAGCCCTAGGCCTTGCGGACTGGAGTGTGAAGGTATGACCGGAAGGGTCGGCGCAGCAGCGTCAGCAGAGGTCTCAAATTCTTCTTCAGAATTTCAGAAAACGTGACATAAAATTGGTTTACACTGGTAAAACAATGGCGGTTCAGGGAGTCTCCAAATCTGGCTTACTAGAGGTTCTCGTACGTGAACAGTGGTGCAGAGTTCTCGCGACCCTCGATGAAGAAACGCTGACCGTAAGTCTTGAGGAAGATCTTTCACGGAACGATAATGGATTGTCTAATGGACAATCTATCGCTGATCGACATTTCATGTTTAGCAATGAAAACAATCTTCCTGAAAATATCGCTAATCAAAAGAGACTTGTAAAAATTGAAAAGCAAGAAGTTGGAGGTCTAGGGATAAGTATTAAAGGTGGAAAAGAGAACAAAATGCCAATTATCATTAGCAAAATATTCAAAGGTTTGGCAGCTGACAATACTGAATCCCTTTTCGTTGGAGATGCCATTTTGTCCGTCAACGGGGAGGACCTGAGAGATGCAACTCATGATGATGCCGTACGCGCTCTCAAACGAGCTGGTAAAGAGGTGACTTTAGAAGGTATGTGGCATGGTTGTTTTGATGTCCATAAATGTAGGCCAAGCCCAGTTTGTGTCAAGCCCTCCACTGGTTAAAATATCCAAAAACCTTGACCAAGAACCCCAGGA
Source organism: Holothuria leucospilota (assembly GCA_029531755.1). Classification (NCBI taxonomy): domain Eukaryota; kingdom Metazoa; phylum Echinodermata; class Holothuroidea; order Aspidochirotida; family Holothuriidae; genus Holothuria; species Holothuria leucospilota. Next base: position 26,410,701 of record CM055965.1, read on the forward strand.
CTTGTGTAGCTGAGGGCAGGCCTATGGTTACCATCCATGTAAACACAATGGTACACCTCGAAGCTAATTTGGTAAAGACACAGTATCAATGATCATGGCAAAGTTGTACAAATTTGGAGGTGGCAGGTAGCATAGCCAATTGTACGGTAGCCTACAACAGGTGCATATCATGCCAGGGTTTTGTCAGGGGCAGCAGGCCGGGGGGAGAGTACAAGAATAGTACGTGAGACAGTATTTACCATGAGTGTGTTCAAATCATGACAAAAAATTACATTTCTATAGATGTTTAGATTATGTTTTACAGTAGGGCCTACTTCATTTTACGATTTGAAAGTTATCCCTACATGGGAAATCGGGAATGTAGACCCAGGCCTAGGCTATACTTATTTTTTCTCCTGTGTCTTGTGTATGTGGATGGGTTACAACATTTGCATCCATTAGGCCTAGTTTTCTTTTTGAGAATGGGACAGGTTAGATCCCATTGTAGTAAACTGTTGGCAAATCCTGGGCAAAAGTAAAGTGTGTCCGTCAGTTCTATGAAGTTATGCCTTGCAATTTATTACCCCAGCCGATGTCACCCCATAGCTCCATGCATCATTAATGGACATCCATTCTTTGATTTATGTGTGAAATGTGACCAACTGTAAACATGTGATGTCATGAACAAAATGAAAAGGACAGTTTAGAAACTAACATATTCACTTCCTTACTCACCCTTGACACATGAACTGTGACAGTATAAAACTGTAATAGGAATTCCAGCCTTTCCAACAGGAACATAGCAAGACCCTGTATAGTTACAAATTAGCAACACAACGTATGGTAGCCTACTATATGCAGTACCTTTTCCTGTTGTCTATATTGACACTGCTATAACTGATACGGTAAAGTCATATAAAACTTATGTTAAAACTTAAAAGTAAACCCTGCATAATATTATAATGCATCATAGCCTGGCCCACCCCCCCTCCAATTGTTTTTGTACATCTTGGTTGGGGGGACCTTGGATCCTTGGAGCCCCTGGACATTGTCCACCCAGTCCACCCGCTTGCTACGCCCCCAGCCTGCTTTCCAGGGTTTTTGTGCACTCAGTCTCGGCACATGGGTGGAAAAGGTTGGGAAGTTTGGTTGCCTTCTTCATGGGAAGTTTGGGCATTTGGAGGGAAATTTTGGCAAATGAAGGGAAATTTTAAAGACAGACAGTCATCACCCCAAAGTATATTTTTAGTGTAGGGGTATCAAAATTCTCAGTTGGTGACTGCTCTTTGATTGACATCAAAACTTGAAAATTTGAAGATGCAGAGTAGCTCACATTCCACACAAGGCAAAGAGAGTGCCAGTGGCGTAGCCAGGTTTATGTCGGGGGGGGGGGGGGGCAAGAGCACCAAGATTTCCCCCAATTAGTGATCTGCTTCCTAATAATCAGTGTTCTCCACAGGTCCAAATTTTGTCCGGGTGCTTTCCTCTGACCTGGCTGATGTGACTGATCGTCGTCCTGGGGGAGGCCCTCCCCTTTGAAAAATTTTTGCTCATGTAAGGTGGGCTAGATGCAAAATGGTGCCACATTTGGTGCTAAATGTAAATTGAATACATCACCAAGAATTCCTATTTTTTTAGGAAGCTTTTTCTACAGTATCTTGCTTGTCTTGGTGAATTTTTCTTGAGTCCTACTGGTAGTTCAGAATCACAATGGGTGAAGTACAGTAATTAAGTGAACCCTGGTACACCTTTCCCTTCATCAGTTCACCACATTCACCACAATCAGTCCAAATTTTACGAGGACCTGTCCTAGTATCAGAGTATAGCACTTGACCACTGACCCATTCTAACAAACTGCATATACCACAATGCTGCTGCTTTAATTATCAAGAAACATTGGAAGTATACAGTAAAAGGACAGAGTCCTTGTCAGAGGTCCAGAGATCCCATGCTGTGTAAAACAGATAGTAAAACATAACTAGTACAACTATAAGCATGGTGTCATCATTCCATCTCTGAAAACCTTAATGAGGACTGGTTGTGTCAGTGTGGCATATACTTTTAAATAAGTAAAGTGTACTGGTTGAGAAATTTAAAATTGTACCAGATCATGTGCAAATTTCACCATATATTCACTTTCAAAATTTCCCCCAAGATTTTTCCAGAGGGGGCAACTGCCCCCCCCCCCGTCCCCCCATGGCTATGCCACTGGAGAGTGCTTTTATTACATTGTATAGCCTTGTATGCTCACCAGGACATGGCCTTAAGCAATACTGTAAAACAGGTTTGTTCCTGTACAAGGAGGAGCTTCATACAGTTATGGGAGGAGCTAGAAGTTGCATAGTTGGGAGAATTGGAACCGTCTGGGATGATGAAAATTTCCCTTTAACCCTTTCTAGATGAAAATATGGACAAATTGGTGGACAATTTGACTCCCTTCCTGGTAAATAACATTTTTTCCAGCCCCATTGTGCAGTAAGTTTTTTATGGAACAAAAGGAAGTCCTAGACCAGTAATGGTTTGCACTGGATTGGATACACCAGCACCCACCTGCTGCTGGTTTGATCATGAAGAAGTCTTTTAAAAATATGAGTGCAGAGAGGCAGAGACTAAGCTCCACACTGGCTGTGTTGGATACTTTGTAAAATTAATACACTTGAAATGACTTGAACTGAGGTTCAGAAGCTGTGTTGTTTTCTTTCTCTTTGTAAAGGGGATGCACAACCCACAAGCTTTCAGTAGCTTCCTTGTGTTATCCCCCAACCTTCTATTATTGTTGCTTTTATGTGTCTTGTGATTACTTTAAATTCTTTGTATTTCCATTAATCCATACTGGTTGAAGTAAAGTTGAATTGAATTGAAATAGTAACATTGTAAAATACTTTTTTAAATGAAATGGAGACATTTGTCTTGGTCAAAATGTCTTTTAGGAAAATTAATCACAATAGACTTTATGCATGATACTGTAAGCATTTAGGTCTATAGTGGTTCTGGTAATTTCCTCTAGTCAGGGTTCTCCAATGGTCTGTTTTTTGTCCGGGGGATCTTGTGATCGCCGTCTGGGGGGAGGGGTCTAAGGGGAGGGGTGTCCCCCTCCCCTTTGGGAAAGTGTTGACAATTTAGGAGGGCTTAGATCGCAAATGGTGCAATGTACGGCCTTGTTCTTAGTCTTCCCTACAGCTGTATGTGTTCAAATCTGGGCATTTTGTGGTATTTTTTTTTTTTTGCAAATTGCATTTTCAAAGTATCTTTGACTTTACTTGCAGATCTGAACCTCCAGTTTCCACTTGGACGTATTGAATAATGAAGTAGTTCACTTTAATGGAAATTTCGGGTGAAAATCGGGAAACCTAGGGGACAGTTCAATTGAATGATTTTGTTTAGTGTATGAGTTTGATGGTAACGGATTCCTTCTGTGGAAACATATATGAAAGAAATGCAGTAAGTGCATATTGAATGAAATAAGAGCTCAGGTGCAAGTGAGCTGGGTTTGCATCTCCGATATTTTATTATACATTTCTTGTCATGAGCATTTGAAATCAAATATAAAAGGCAGTCAAATGACTAAGTTTTGGTGTTTGGATTGAGTTTACAACCAACTCTTAACCGGGCGGTCAATTTTCTGTGCGGGCGGCAAAGTTTTGTCCGGGCGCTAAAGTAGTGTGGCAGATTTCGTACGGGCGGAGCCCCCGGACAAAACAGCTAGTGGAGAACACTGCTAGTGTACACAGTGCTGCCAGACCCAGGGAATAAATAGTGTTCAAATTTTGCGTCTAGCGGTTTTGAGAATTTTTTCCTTCTGTAGCAGGGCTTCCCTTGGGTTTTAGAGAGTGTGAAATGGTATTTGCCCATGGGGGTGATATGGTGACAGCTTTGGAGGGAGAACTATCAATATTTCTATAGCTACAGTAGTCCATTAGAGGTAGTAATTATAGGAAATTCCTGTGAGGTGGTGGCCAAAAACTGTGAGGTGGCCGCCTCACAAAAAGAATGCCAGGGGAAACCCTGTGTAGTGTAAAATCACTGAAAACCCTATCGTTATGCACACAAAATGTGCTGTAACATTTTTACATTTTTGTGTGGCAATTTGGCCAGCTTGTGGCGCAAATTGCGATGTGAAACCGGATAAATTATTCCCTGACTTTGCATTAATTACCTAGGTACATTTGACCTGTACTGCTAGCATTAGAACAAATCAACTGATTCTTCATCTACAGTATATTGATTCAAACAAAGCAATGCATTACATTAAGTACTGTTTACTTTTTATTGTTAAGTATCAACCTGTCTGCTATTCTACCTCCATTGAAGTATACAGTACTTCTATTGTTGTACAATGCATGCAGAAGTACATAACAAAAGAAACCTAACTTGGTACTTAAAGGTTAGTAAAGTGTTCAACTGTCAATCAAATGTTTCATGATTATAAAGCTCAAGAGCTCATTTTAGTACACTTTAATGGATATATTTTTTTCTACAGTTCAAAAGGGGACTGTATAAACAGGCCTTGAGTTTTACATTTTCCAGGTGTGCTACAAATCACACTCCTCAGGAAATTAAGGAGTGTGTTAGGTGTGTGTTTTATGAGACTGTAATAAATTTAACTGAGTTCCCATTCTTTATCTAGGTGTGCAAAAAATTGCACTTCTCACAGTGATTTGAGGCAAGTGATGGTGTGCAATTGCACTCGCATGCCTCAAAATTCAAGGCCTGCTGTAAGCATTTATTTTAGCTCTGTAGGTACCTTTCACATTGTGTGGTACAATATGCATATTACGTGAGACATGTAGTCATATATCCAGGAGTTCATTAAAACCTTTTGAATGAAGGATGGTGGAGTATGCCCCCTCCCCCTCCAAAAGGAAGTCTTGAGAGAAGAGAGGAAAATGCTTGACCTACACAAACTTTCCCCCAAAAAGAAGGGGTAGGGGTGGAGGGTTAGGGAGAGAGAGAGAAAAGAATTAAGAACACATTTATGATTGAATGGTAGGTATAAATTTTTTTCTAGGTGCCACTGCACATGCATTGCTAGCTAAGCTTAAAATTTTTATCAGATACCATGTTTAAGGCCCCAGAAATCTGCTAGTAATGTATTTTGGGTTTCAGACAGTCCCGTAATGTAACAGTGCACATTTTTGTGCACAGCTAATGAGGGTAGGCCAGTATTGTACGTGTAAGTGTAGTATTGAACTGTGGCCTTGGCATTTGACAATTGAGGCATATTGTTTTAGTAAAAATTACAAAGAGTAATTTCATTTGCAAATTAGACCAAATGTAAATGCAATAAATACTCAGTATACTATGCATTAAATTAAAGTAAAAGGGCAAGGGATTTCTTCTTTGACAGTAAAAATTTCTCAGGAAAAGTTTACTTCAAGACCCTCCTCTAATATGTTAGAAGATCACCAGTCTAGAGACACATGGTGCACCTCCTGGACAAAGCTACAGTACAATGGCCTGTGATGAGTTAAAAACTGCTGAATACCATATCCACACATTACTGTATATGAGTGCTCTGAACAAGTCACCAATTAGAGTGACACTATTGTCTGAATTTTAAAAACGAAGTATAGTCAGTCACCAATTGTTAATAAAGAAGAGGCTGGTCAGTTTGTCAGGGATGGACATTTTCTGCATTTTGATAAAGAAAAGGGCTACAAAAAACATGATATTTGTCTAGGGTATCATCAACTCTACCAGTTTCTTACAAAAGGTGGTTGCCATGTTGTGATACTAAAAATAGAATTAACAGAACATCTGTGCCACGGATGCCAAAGATGAAATTACGGTTTTTCGCTTTTTGGTATTCTCATCAGATATTTGTATCTAAACTAATGTCAGTCAGTTCACAAATAACTCAATGTAGAAACAAAAGCTGTATTGGTTTCCTACTGTACTTTGGCAGATACTGTATAGTGTCATGTTCAAGCAATCTTTCATTCTGTCTGATGAACAAAAGTATTGCTGCGTGTCATGGATGGACAGCAAAGGTCATCCCAAGGGTCAACAAAAAATTCAAAAGTTATCAGCTGAAAGCTACCAATCAGCTTCATGATACCATACAAGAGACTTTGGAAAATTCTATTCCACCCTAGGGTGAGGGCTTAAAAACAGCATGATTTGTCATGGGCGGAGACATTTTTTGTCATGGATGGACATATTTCTTGACATGGATGGTCAGATATTGAGCAAACTTTATTAATCTTGGCCTTTTTCCGTACTTGCAGAGTCTTCACACTATTCTCCATGCAGGGAGTGGTTGGGACTTGGGAGTACTTCCATTTAGGCATAAGGGTGTTAAAAATAGTTTGTCATGGATGGACTTTTGATAATTATAGTGTCTGTCCATGCCAGAATTTTTATTGTAAATACAGCTCACATAGTATTACTGAATTTTCATGTAATGGCTACACATTGGAGGACATAATAAGTATTAATAACTCAAAAAATATTTACCACTGGGAAAGAAAAAAAATTCTGAATTACCAAGTTTGTGTCATCATCAGACGTTGTTGCATCAAACATAAAAAAACATGTGAAATGATTATAATTCTGTACTCCAAAATTTTCCTTTTAAATTCAGTATAATTATGGAATAAAGTCCTCCCTTAAAATATAATCACACAAGACTTGAAAGAGTTTATGACTAAAAATAATTATTTTAAATGAATTTGATTAGTTAGTAATGTCCATCCATGACATGCTTTTCAAAACCCAATACATAAAATGATACATTCCAAGACATTACTGTAGGACATCATTAAGTATTTTCTCTATTTAGTCCAGTAAGTAGCCATGTCTATCAAAGTATGGGATAAATTTAAACATTGTATCCTAAAATAAAAATTTTGGTTTCTTGATCAACAGCCAACCAATCATCCTCAAAATGATATGGGAATATTTAAACAGGTTTGGGGTGAAGCAACAGCTTCTTTTTCAAGTTCATGAAAATTAATCGTGCAAGAATTACAAGTGAAGACCATGGGACTTACAAACTGAAAATACAGTAGTTCCTTGTGACTGAATCTGTGAAAAATACAGAACATATAAAATCAGGTGTGCCTTTCTACAAGCTTGTCCATTGTAATGTGCAGAATCTCTTGGAATCCACTCTAATAAATTGCATCCAATCCAGTTGGCATGTTAGTTGGTATCTGTGTTATGTGCAGACCCCATGAGTCCATGATGTTACCATGAATCATGCACTGAGTATAAATATCATGTACTGTCTTCCCTACTCAAGACTGGAGGCCATGGGCCCTTCATCTGGGTCTATACTGGTACATCATAAATAACCAAAACAGGTCTTTTAAATCGAGGTGCCTATACCGCTGCCAACTGAGCAATTTGAGAGATTTGGTGGGGTGGGGGTGAGTGTTGGCTAGCTTGAATTTATGGCCACTATGAAATTAAAGGACATGGCTGTCAAAGGAAAGATGCCCTGAACAATGACAATCTCCCAGATTGAACTTCCATAAATCTCAGAGGCCTCCATCAATTTCAGGAATCTGCCTCTGAATCTTGTGTGTTTTCAGCCCTATTCACAGTGGGTGTGATACAGTAGACAGGGAAATACTGGCAAATTTTAATAGCTGTTAGTAACACCTAGATTGTAATCGTAGAGTTAGTTTTACAGTAGTGCTTGGCAATCGCAGTTTGTTCACAGACCTTGAAAAGCTTTGAAAGTGCTTGATCTTGTCCTGCAGCAAAGTGCATAAACCCCTATTAATCTTTTGCACTTGTTCTGCTCATCAGTACATGTGGTTGTCAAAAGTTAATAAACTTTTTGGTGAATTTGTCAATAGAACTTGTGAGGTTAACAAAATTAATAATATACTTTGTACATGTTCAGTGTATGTGTACACAGTCACTATTGCTCAGTGACTATAATATTGATCTGTCTGAAAATTGTTTTTTATACATGTATGTGTACAGCATGCCTAACAACTGTAAATATATGAGAAAGTAACAGTACTTCTTTGTATTGTACATAGTGTAGCGACAGATTTAACAGTCAGCAGTGTCAGCAGCTGCGACAGGTGCCCCAAAATTTTGGAAAATTGGCCCCCTTGTTGTGTCGAGTCCCCTCTACAGTCTATGGACATGTAGGGCGCCTGCCTCAAGCTGCTGACTTGGCAATTTTCCTTAAATCTGCCACTGACATAATGCAGTGCAGTAAATTACTTTTTAGGCTGTATACAGGGCTCATACACTGCCTTGAAAACCCCCAAAGTGCCTTTACCTGTCCTGTACAATTCAAACCTGTGTTCAGGGGCGTAGATTTCTTTCCAACTTTGGGGGAGATGGGTGAACTATCGCAAGTGTGGAAGGGCACGAAGGGCGAGCCCATGACGGGTGGGGTCCAGGGGGTGAAGCCCCCGGAAGCTCCTGGGTTTTAATGTCTCAGAAGTGCCAGGAAGACTGTTTTAAGGGGTTAATTTCAGTGGTAATATTCTTTGGTAGGCTATTGGTATATTCATACATTTAGGAAATGCTATTTTGAACACAAAACTCGTTGATAAGCTGCACTGGATTGAAATTGTACAAGAGCAACAATGTCCTGTTAAGCTTAAAAAGGCAGGGACCAACATACAGGGTCATCCCAGGTAACTGGATTTTGAATTTGGAGATCATTACAAGACTTGCAAGTTGGCTTGAGATCAGTGGCCTTGCCAGGTTTTTGTGATTGGGGGTCACCATACTGTAGATGATGTCGTAATAATACCTCAGTTCCCCCAAGTCTGCGTAACAGTGTTCGCGCTAAGGAATTGAACCTGGGAGGGAATTTCCTCTCTAGACATTTTTTTGGGAGGGATTTTCAAAATCAAGGAGGGGGTTATCACTTGGTAAAGATACTGATTGTAATTTAATGTGTGTATTATAATTGTAGTTACGATCTCAGCTGCAGAAAAGTGTGCGGGATTTTCCCGCATAAAATTTATTTTTGTGCGGGATTCCAAAGACAAAAGCGGGATTCACGCAGTCCCGCACCTTAGCGCGAACACTGCTGCGTAAATTAAACAGGTCTTTATTTTTCATGCGTTCCTGCATTTGCATGCAGCAGTTTTGATCTATCGTTTTTCACTAAATAAAGGTGTCATCCTGGGGAAGGGGTTCCCATCAAAAACTTTTTAGCTCAAACCAGCTCAAAGAGCTGTTTGAGCTGTTGTGATCTGCCACCGTCACTCTGTCTGTCTGTCTGTCTGTCCGTCCGTCCACAATTGCCTTTAATGCTCTCAGGCCCACACTCGTCAACGGATTTTAATGAAACTCGGACACATTGGTCGTTGAACTTTAGGCTACCTGTCATGTTCAAGAGGTTGAGGTCAAAGGTCATTTAGGGGTCATTAAAGGCTGTTATGTGAATATCTTCAAAATGTATCTCCTCCCACAAATAGTGCTGTATGTTCTTGAAATTTGGTCATAGTATTTCTTACATAGTGGTTCTTTAGGGTTGTACACAGATTTTTGATCCTAAGTCATACGAGGTCATTAGAGGTCAAAAGGTGGAAATATCTTTGATGTGGTATTGCTTTGCGCCTATGAGTCTGATATTTACCAAACATGGTTTTAGTGAATCGACTTTTGAAGAGCTTCCAGCTGGGTGTAAAAATGTAGGTCAAAGGTCATCCAAGGGTCATTTGAGGCCATAGTTGTAAATATTTTGAAATGCTATCTTCTCCTAGATGCATTACAAAATTATCTTCAAAATTGCACAGAAGGATGACTGGCATGTGCAGATTAGAAATTACTTCTCCAATTTGGGATGAAAGATTATTTTGATCCCTCTAACCAATTTTGTGCCACCCCTCTATTTTTACCAGTCTCACAAAATCACTTTACTACCTATTTTCCTGTATACTACACTCTCTTTAAAACTGTCTGTCTACAAGAGGTCAGTCCTGTGAGGTTGTAACGGTTAATTTAAAGGGAGCTGCTTAGCTTCTGGGCAGTACATGAACAATTTCTGTATTGTGTGTGGTGATGTACAGTAGAAGGTCTGTTGGCACAGCTCCCTGGTTGGTATCATAATTCATCATGGTGCATGCAGTTGTAATTGACAATACTCTTCCTTGCAAAGTTACCTGTTCTCCTGGTAACTGTATATTCTAAGTTCCTTGTGGCAGCAGAGAGCTAATACCAGATTGTTTACTAGTTGTAACTTTATAATAATGTGTGTAAAAACCAGAAGCTACTGGGCTTTTAGCTGGTGCAATATAGCAGTTGAAAGCAAGGATTGCACTGCTAAGGTCAGACGGTAATCAAGACTTAAGAAGTTAATACAAAAGAGGTTGGTCCTCTGCTACTTGTCAAGTAGGACTTGAGGATATTATAAACTGCCTTAACAGTCACACTTCTCAGACTTTAAATATGAATCTTTGGACCTGTGGTAATGCATATATGTGAGTACATCAACATTGCTTTATGTCAAAACTGTTCTGTTAAGTAGTGTCTTGATTACTGTAGCTCACTGTGATATTGAATAACATCTTTCTTCATAGATAATTGGTATGGTAATGCTTTGAACTTAAAATAGTTTAGTTCTGTTATTTTCACTGGGGACAAAGGGGGAATTTCCTTACCTTGCTTTTGAGAATGGGGGGGGGGGGGGTAAGGTCTCGATTTTTTATTTGCATTTTAAGACATGTATTTGTTTTGATTATGTGTTAACAGCAATCACACCATGCAGTGATGTACATAGGGTTTTGCAGGGGGGGGGGGCGGGGCGGGGCGGGGCGGGGCGGAGAAGAGCCGACTCCAAAGTTTTCTCGGGTTTGAGCTACTGCTCCATTGGTGCTCTAGTTTATTATTAATTTAAGGTCTTTTAGATGCAAAATGGTGGTATCTTTGGGATGTTTTTGGAACTGATCATATATGGCCAGAAAATGTCCATAATTTAGTGAATGCTAATTTTTGGTAAGGTTAAAGAGGAGAATATGTTGTCTATTAAGAGGGAGATACGTTGTCAACAAATCTGCTGAAGCCCCCTCCCTTCTGTCTATTCTACTGCCTTCTATTTCGGGAAAGTTTTTACACAAAAATATATGTGTGCGTGGAGTCCACAGAAACATTCTTGAGTTAGTACGAAATATGTCCTTTATTCATTGTGCATTATGAAAGGGCATCTAAGGCTAGCAGATACCTGAATAGGACCTCCTGGAAGCTCTGCATTTATCATATTAATTGGGGTGGGGAGCAATGACATAATGCGTATGTTACCTGACATCCATATGATAATATAGAGTATGATGCTGAACACTTTACAACTATCGTATTTTTACTACTTTTGAACTAAAATCCAGACGAACAGCTGCTAGCAATGGAAAATGAGAGGGAAGGAGAGTATAGCTGCAAGGAGGTGATATTAGACCTCCCTGATAGGTGTAGCAAAAGGGGTGAAGGACTAATAGCCTAAGAGCATTAAAGAGCTCTGTTTTCATCATAAGTGTATTAACAGTAACATCTATACCAATAATGGCTCAGCGCAAACTGGCGAAGCTCTGGTAAAAATTTTTGAAATATGTATAACGGCAGATACTGTACGTACTTTCAACCTTCTATGTCATGCTACATATTACTGTAGATTGAAAGATCCCATATTGATGCGAGGTCCCCACAGGTGTTTGGAGATGTATCTCTGTTCTCGGAAAGTGTTGTGGTCAGAACAATTTCGTGTTTTATTACCTTAATAATGGTCATGACGTGGAGTGTAAACAGTGACGTATAATATTTCCATTACAAAACCTACATTCAAACTCTTCATTGAGACACTTTCAATTGCCCAACAAACCTATTATGCCACTGCCATAAGCCAGTCTTTTACCTATTAATGCGTAAACTTTCAACTTTTTTGCTGCTGTTCTTCTCCAAAACTTGTTTTCGGAAGATATTGATAATACGAGTGACACTGACGTAAGGTTGGAAGCGTGCGGAGCACCTGAAAATTTTGACAGAGTGCAAATGATTTGTAAATTCTGATAGTTTGAGAAACATTTGTTATAGAAAATGAAGTGAGATTGAAAAAATTTCTTACGAAAATGAAGAATAAAGTATACTTTCCATCATACACGTATCTGTAGACTGAAACATTGGGGGGGGGGGGGGATGATTACATGGGCCATCCCCCCTAGTCAAATGTTGGGGGGATATATCCCCCATCCCCCTGGGATTTATGCCCATGCCTGTGTTGAGTAAGTACTGTAAAACAACAAGAAATTGATATTTTATGAGCACTGCATTCCAATGAAACTGACACATGTTGACATGTACATTTCTGTGCTCATCTTGGATAAAAAGTTATAGGTATAAACTACTGTACCATATTTAGCAGGAATTATACAGTATTGAAATTTGTGTGATATTTTGATGCTTTGTACTTTTGTAGGCCCTTGGCCCATTTACTGTACCCATGGTGTACAATACATGTACCATGCATAGTTTTACAGTGTAGCCTTCAGCTCTACAGTATCACACAGAATTTATACTCTAGTTCCATTATGACCTGTTACTCTGGTCTGTGTTTCACTCTCTTTGCATTTAGCTGTCCCATTGTACAATGATCCTTTACCATTCTGTTTGATTTAAGGATAAGAGGGTATTGAGATCACTATCTCAAGCTTTTAACCTTTACCCCAGGGGCATGGAAAGGATTAGAACTACAATCCATGGCTCTCAAACTTAAAAGTGTAAATCAAAATTTGGTAATTGCATTTAGATGGACCTGTCTATATATTAAAATTGTTTGAATAAATAACATCAGTGAAGAATGGGTCTACTTGCTGTGCTGTATGTTGAACTACCTAGAGAGCTTGCATTTCAAACAAAGGCCAACAGCAAATTTGTGATGTTTTCACAACCTGTAAGCTTCGTAGCCTAGTTTTTTGCACTTTGCCATTACAGCTTGACACATTCGTGGTAGATCTTAGTATGGTTTTGAGATGAATTTTCAAGGTAAAAAGTCAGTACCCAGGTACCTGAATGATGACAACTTCAGGGCTCAAAACAACCGGCAGCACCGACAGCCATGGCTGTCGGGCCTTTACTGATGGCTGTGGTGCCCCTCAGTCAGTGTCCTATGAAATAACATAGACCGACAGCCAGTTTGCTCATTTTGGCTGTGCCGTTTTGGATTCCTTGCTGAAGGCAGGCAAGGAATCGATGCGATTATGATGTCGTGTGTGTGTGTGTGTGTGTGTATGTGATGCTTTAGCTTGTTTACACTATATCTCAAGAAGGGTAACTCTGGGGGATCTCATACTTGGCGTGTAGATTGCCAAAATTGAGTAGATGATGCCTGTCGCTTTTTATGGAGGTCAAAGGTCATCTAGGGTCACCGGGGGTCAAAGTCTGAAAACCTTGTTTGGACAATATCTCAAGGTAGGGAGTGTGGATACATTTCTTACGTAGAATGTGGACATATTTTGGTGAGAGGAAGAACCCTATTGTTTTTGGTGGAGGTCAAAGGTCATCTGGGGTCAGCAGGTGTCAAAGTCTGAAAACCTTGTTTATACAATATTTCAAGGTAGGAAGCTTCGATAGATTTCATATTAAGTACGTGGATGTGTCATGGTGCAAGGAAGAAAGGAAGCTTGGATAGCTTTCATATGTAGTATGTGGATGTGTTATGGTGAGGGGAAGAACCCTATTGTTTTACGTGGAGGTCAAAGGTCATCTGAGATCACTGGTGGTCAAAGTCTGAAAACCTTGTTTACACGGTATTTCAAAGTAGGTAGGAATTGTGGATAGATTTCATACTAAGTATGTGGATGTGTTATGGTCAGAGGAAGAATCGTATTGTTTTGCGTGGAGGTCAGAGGTCATCTGGGGTCACCAGGGCTCAAAGTCTGAAAACCTTGTTCATATAATGTCTCAAGTTAGAGAGCATGGATAGATTTCATAATAAGTATGTGGATGTGGTTTGGTGAGAGGAAGAACCCTATTGTTTTTGGTGGAGGTCAAAGGTCATCTGGGGTCACCAGGGGTCAAAGTATGAAAACCTTTTTTTACACAATATCTCAAGGTAGGAAGCTTGGATAGATTTCATACTTGGTATGTGGATGTGTTATGGTGAGAGGAAAAAGCCTATATCATTTTTGGTGGAGGTCAAATGTAACAGGGCAGGCCTGTTCATAAATTATCGTAAAGTCAGACACTGTTAATTCAACTGTTATATGTATTATAATGTAGCATTAGCTTAGCCTAGGGCGACACTGTGTTAGGCCTATTAAGGTTGGACTTGTTTGTACACATGTGCAGCAATCACGTAGGCCTACAGTAGGCTAACTTAACGTTAGTAACATTGGTATTTGCAATGTGATGGAGGTGGAAGATGGAATACTTAATTTTATTGTACAGTTGTACGTACTTACTAACTAGTAATTTGTACCATTATTACTTTAATGATGCAATAACATTAATATGTATTATTATAACTCAGACAGTTAGCTATGATTATGAGCGCACAGTACTCTAGTAAATTTACAGTTCCTAATGAAACAATCTATTATTGTGTACTGCACGTCCAGACGGTCGCTGTACTGTTGTATGTACGGTGCATGCGCACCTTCCCTATGATGCTCGTAGTTTTTACGCCAGCTAGCTAGCTGTCTACGTCTTTGACGTCACAATGGTTCCTGGAATCCCTTGTGTCTTAGTTCAGAAAGGAGCCAGTAGAATTAGGTAATTCTCTAAATTAGGGTACCAGTAGTGATTTCACTACCATTACCAGTATACAGGGCTGTATATAGAAACTTTCAAAGGCATGGAAAACAACAAACCAGCATAATTGGTATTTTATTATACTGTACCTTACCAACAGGGCTATCTTATGATATATAAACTGAATTTTCAGCTTTAAGTATTTTTTAGAAAACAGCCATCTTTGGTTTCGTGTCCCCCCATGATTTTGGGGTAACAGGTGGGACATACAAGCATACAAATTGAATTAATCTGAAAAAATATTTATATGGATTGAATTGATTTGCTCATTTACCATGGTAAGGATATCACCAAGCATCCACATTTCCAAAATATCAGTATTATTGCTTCACCCAATTTTTCAAATAGAACCATAGAACATTACCTGACCAACATAACTCTTTGGTGTCCCCCCTAGTTATGTTGGTGTTCTAAGGTCTTTTTTACCATTTTTTATGGTCATTCTTACTGTAGGTAGCAGAAGTTCATTTGATGTAAGAATTACATGTAGGTCAATCTCTTTTAGAAAGAAGCACATTTGTAAAGAACTAATCAAGAAGAAACATTGTTCAAGGCATCATTCATAATCAGCAGAATTTTGGTGTCCCCCTTGGTGAGTTATGTTGGTAAACTTTAAGGCTTAACCATTTGCACACACCAGTACATTTTTGGGTGAGTTAAGTCACATGAAAAGTAGATATCAGAATGTTACCAGAAAACATGATCTGCAGTTTTTTGAACCATGTATTTCATGCTGATGGCCATTTGATTTTTTTGGTCTCCCCCATGATGCCATACTGTAGTAGCTGCAAACATTAGGATTTTCTGATTTTTCTCATCACTTTGCAGTTTTCATGTGACTGCACATTGTCACAGTGTAAAGTTAAGGGCTTCGTAGATCTGCATTAAGTAGTGGTTGGGAGTCCTGAACTCATTTTGTTTATCAGAAGATCAAAAATAGCTGTTAGAATGTCAGATTGTATAAAAAGTTAATGTTTCTTACAGTTGCACAGAAATTGCTTCTCAAAAAAATAAAATTGAAAATGAGCAATTTATGTTATGTAAATTAGAAATATAATACAGTAGCAAAAAACTCTAAATGTGTCAATTGTTGCGAGTAGAGTGTGTTTACTGTTTAAAATGCAGGCATTCAAGTGACTCCTACAGTATGTATTCTTTTCTCCTCCTTTTTGAGCCTTCTGCAGTTCTGCCTACTTCTTCCACTTTTTTTTTTTGGTTTCGATGATAAGAGAAACCAATGCATTCATGATGGCGTGTGTGTGTATGTATGTGCGTATGTTTGTGTGTGTGTATGTGTGTGTGTAAGGGTGTGTGTATGTGTGTATGTGTGTGTGTATGTGTGTTTGTGACACTTTGCTCGTTAACACGATATCTCAAGAAGGGAAACTCCGATGATTCTCAAACTTGGTACATAGATGCCCCATATTAAGAGGAAGAACCCTATTGTTTTTGGTGGGGTCAAAGGTCATCTGGGGTCACCAGAGGTCAAACTCTGAAAACCTCGTTAACACGATATCTCAAGGTAGAAAGGTTGGATAAATTTCATACTTAGTATGTAGATGCGTTATGGTAAGAGGAAGAACCCTATTGTTTTTGGTGGAGGTCAAAGATCATTTGGGGTCACCGGGGTCAGATGCTGAAATCCTTGTTAACACGATATCTCAAGGTAGAAAGCTTGGATTGATTTCATACTTGGTATGTAGATGCTTAATGGTGAGACAATGAACCCTATCATTTTGATGGAGGTCAAAGGTCATTTGGGGTCATCAGGGGTCAAACACTAAAAACCTTATTAACATGATATCTCCAGGTAGGAAGCTTGAAAGCTTGAATAGATTTCATACATAGTATGTGGATGCATTATGGTGTGAAGGTAAACGCTTTCATTTTTGGTGGAGGTCAAAGGTCATCTGAGGTCACTGGAGGTCAAACACTAAAAACCTTATTAACACGATATCTCCAGGTAGGAAGCTTGAGTAGATTTCATATCTAGTATGTGGATGCATTATGGTGCGAAGGTGAACGCTTTCATTTTTGGTGGAGGTCAAAGGTCATTTGGGGTCACTGGGGGTCAAACACTAAAAACCTTGTTAACATGGTATCTCCAGGTTGGAAGCTTGGATAGATTTCATACTTGTTTTGTGGATGCATTATGATGAGAAGATGAACCCTTCCATTCTTGGTGGAGGTCAAAGGTCATCTGAGGTCACTGGGGGTCAAACACTGAAAACCTTGTTAACACGGTATCTGCAGTTAGGAAGCTTGGATAGAGTTTAAACTTGGTATGTGGATGCATTATGGTAAGAAGGTGAACACTATCATTTTTGGTAGAGGTCAAAGGTCATCTGACGTCATTGGGGTCAAACACTAAAAATCTTGTCGGGCCTCGATTTTAAGGATTTTTTCTGGTTGTCCTTCGGACAACCAATCAAGCATTTTTGGTTGTCCGACGAGAAATTTGGTTGTCCGATCAGAAGTACGATGTATCTGTGGCCAATCACAGCATTTCACCAACGATGACGTAGCACTGGTTAGCTAATGGGGAGTTCAGTCTGCATCGCATGATCGCAGGGCCGGGCAATGCAGTAGATTGTATAGCATGTGTAAAGGAATCTAAAGGTCCTAACAGCTATAGTAATGGTGCTGCCCTCAAGTGCAGGTAGTAAATTCCGTAGCATCTTACCTTATGACCCGTGACCCGCAAACTTAATACTTTCCTTAAGTACCGAGAATTCCCAGGTGTCCTTTGGCCAGTATAAAAGGGAACGTGCATACTTTATCGAGACTTTCTAGACCTACCCTCAGCCTCATCATCGTCACCCATCATGGTTTTTACATAAGTTCATTAAGGGCGTGGCAGACTTTTCGAACATCCCTAGAGAAACCAAAGAGGTACGTTGAATTTGTTACTATTTTTGCAGTTCATGTAGGCACATATTTAGCGTGATAATTGCATCGTAATTTAAAGTAGATTCTCGGTGGATTCGGAAATGGGCAGAGAAGGTGATTTATTGTCAAGATGCGCATAACTCGCTAAGTTGTAATTTTAGTATTCAATTCATGTTATATAGCTTTCTAGTTCGTTGAGAGTATATTTTGTAGTTTTGTACCATTTTGATAGTCTATTTTTGTATGTATGTGCAGTTTGTATTAGTCGTGAATTTGTATTGTCGAATTTAGATGTTAATTAATTGTCATTTTGCTCTGCAGTTTCCACGGAGGTAACAGAATAAACTGCGTTAATAAAATAAAGATTGTCTGTGCCTTCTGTCGGGTCCTTTGGTCTCATCTTAGCTTGGCTTCACCGTCGGCCTCCCTACAAACGGCTACAGTGGAAACTCTAGTGGAGATTCTATCGTAACGACGTCCCTGGTTTAAGCCACCTGTACCGGAAGTTGATGGTGACCGTTTTAGACGTCTGCACCCGTGTTTACAGAGTCCTGTGCATGCTGCATTTCCTTGACGTTCGCGTTCACGTTACTACTGTACATAGCCTACGTACCAAAATACCCTGGTTATAACTAGCTACTACTACTATACTGCGACGGAGGGTGCCTGTGAGGTTGCGTCAGATTAAAATACGTCGTTAGAAAGCCCAAGACACCCCAAGGTATTTCGTGTGTGCGAAATCAAAGTGAAGAGATTTAATGTTATTGTTAGTGAGATGTTATAATATTCCATTTAACATGTGCAGTGTACTGTAATGCATTCGTATATTTACTGAGTGATAGCCTACCTGTAGGCTACTAGGGCTAGGCTAAGTGAGTGCTGTTTAATGTGTTTATTGACAGCCTAAATAGGCTGTACTATGCATTGCACCCAATGTTATCTGGTGCGGTAGGAGTAGTATTTTATTTTGCTGTAGTTTTTGTTTCTACAAGTATGACAGACCCTGTAACTACTGCTAGCAAGGTGCCCCATGGCACAGGTAGTGAGACTAGTGGTATGGTCTTGCGTGGTACTGAGACCAGAGCTCACACTGAAAAGGGCTTGCAATGGCAGATTGGTCAAAAGTCAGGGAAATTTAGGAAATTAGTCTCTACTTGGAGGAGTCAAGCAGGAAAAATTGAGTGCATGCTTACAGAAAACGATAACCCGAGTGATGTTAGAGAGGCTCGTAATTCCCTGCAAAATGTCATGACGGAAATTTCAGGTGTTTATAATGATTTAGATGCTCTACTTGCTGAAATTAATGAGCAGGGTTCAAAGTATGAAAAATTTGAGGAAATTGAAAGTGAGCATTATAGCCTTATAAAGAGGGTTTCAAAATTTATTTGCGAGACTGAGGGTAGGTCTAGTTCTGGAAAGTCAAATATGTCTCATAGAACAACAGCATCTAAAACTAGGGCTGATGCACTTGCAAAGGCTGCAGCTTTGCAAGCCAAATTAAAGTATATAGAAAGTGAAGCGAAAGTAAAGGCAGAGTTAGAAAGGCTAAAGATTAGGCAAGAACTTGAGATGGCGGAAGCTCAAGTTGTTGCTATGGGTAAAATTGAAAGAGAACAATTCAATGTGCTCGATGAATTTCCAGATGAAAGCACTAAATTCACCGAGGATTATGTAAGCGCTCATGCTAATCCTGACACCTTGTTGCCAAATTTGCCAAATTCTGAATATGAGTTACGAGGAGTTGGAGGGTCAGGCAAACTTGAAATGAAATCAAGTGTAAGTGTACCTGAAGGGTTGGAAATTCTTAAACCCAGTATACCAGTAAGTGAATTTGTACCTACAACTTCCTTGATACCCCAGTCCGTTGGCATTACTGAAAATACATGGGTTCATCCTGATGTGCATCCTGCACATGTCCCATTACAGGTTTCTGTGCCATTTACTAGTATTCCCCTGCCTTTTACAGGTTCAAACTTTGTTACATCTGCTAGCAATCCTCCCGTTTCAAATATGCCTTATTCCCCTCATGAACTTGGGTCAAAGGCACAAGTAGACACCTTTGCAAAGGTTCTGGCAGAACAGGTGAATCTGAATAGACTGCCTATACCTGAACCTACTATGTTTGATGGGGATCCATTAAAGTACCCCGGTTGGAAATGTGCTTTAGACTCCTTGTTAGGAAACAAAGCTGTACCTCCATCTGAAAGGATTTACTATTTGAAAAAGTATTTGACTGGCACCCCCAAGGAGGCATTAGAAGGGTATTTTCTTGTCCCTTCCGATGATTCTTATAAGGAAGCTAGAAAGCTCTTAGAAGAAAGATATGGTAATCCCATAGTTGTTATTGATGCCTTCAGGAAAAGGTTGGAGGCTTGGCCTAAAATTCAGTCAAATGATGGGTTAGCCCTACGTAAATATGCTGATTTCCTGGGTCAATGTGAAACAGCTATGCAAATGGTTGCAGGGGGTTTGAATACACTCAATGATACTTGGGAAAATCCTAAGTTGATAGCGAAGTTGCCAAATTGGTTAGTTACTCGTTGGAGTCGTCTCTTGGCTGATTGGGAGGCTAAAGGAAAGGGTTTCCCACCTTTCAGTCAATTTAGGCAATTTGTCGTAAAAGAGGCAGATATTGCATGTAACCCCATTACTTCCTTTCAAGCCTTAAAGGGTTTTCAGTCTGACGACACTAAAGGTAAAAGGGTAAAGGGTGCCCAAGGGGCTCGTAATTTTGCCACAGAGGTATCTGAAGTTAGTAAACCTGGTAAGGCAAAAGGCAGGTGTGTTCTTTGTCAAGGCGACCACAAGTTAGATTATTGCAAACAGTTTTTATCTAAAACTTTGAAAGATCGTAAAGCTTATGCCAAAGATAATTACCTGTGCTATGGTTGTCTACGGCGTGGTCACCATGCTCGATTTTGTCGTAATCGTATTGTGTGTAAGAAGTGTGAGAAAAATCATCCCACATCATTTCATGGGGATTTTAAGTCTAGGTCTGAGACTAAGAATATGCAAAGTGGTGACAAGTCACATAGTGTTAGTACCAAATCTGCAAGTGTTCAGACACAGTCACCTGAGATCCACAGTGGATTGAATCATATGAGTGGTTCAAGTAAGGCCAGTATGAGTTCTCTGATTCTTCCTGTGTATGTGTCCCACAAGGACAACCCTAGTAATGAAATTTTAATTTATGCACTCTTGGATACTCAATCTGATACCACCTTTGTGACTGATAAGGTTTGTGAAACACTAGGTCTAGATGGAGTGAAGACACAGTTGAGGTTATCCACCATGACTGCCCAGAATCAGATCATTGACAGCAGTCGGGTAAATGGTTTAGAGGTGAGGGGACATAATAGTTCGTTGAAACTTCCCTTGCCCATTGCCTTCACTAGATATGCTATTCCAGTGAATGCCTCTCACATTCCCAGTCCTGATACAGCCCAAAATTGGCCACATTTACAAGGAATTGCAAAGGAATTAATGCCCGTCTCACAGTTGGAAGTTGGTTTATTGATAGGCTACAATTGCCCGAGAGCCCTCATACCTAGAAAAGTAATTCCTCCTTCTCGTGATGGGCCGTATGCTCAACTGACTGATCTAGGATGGGGCATCGTAGGTATGATTAGCTCAGATCAGATTGAAATCAGTGATTATGACCCTATTGGTATTAGTCACTTTATAGTGACATATGAGGTACCCACTCCTTCACCATTTGTCAATCATAGTGATGAGGTGCATGTTTGTTTTAAATCAAAGGTTAAAGAAACTAGCCCAGAGCAAGTGGCTAGAATGATGGAATTAGAGTTCAGTGAAAGAAATTGTGGTGAAAGTGCATATTCTCAAGAGGATGCTCAATTTTTGTCTATTCTTCAAAAGGGTATTCATCAATTAGAAAATGGTTTTTATGAGATGCCTTTACCTTTGAAGTCAATGCCTATGAACCTACCTAACAATGTGAATTTGGCTTTGCATCGCTTGAGTAAACTTCAAATTAAGCTAGAAAGTGATTCTAAGTATGCTAATGACTATTGCATGTTCATGCAAGACATTATTGAAAGGGGATTTGCAGAAAAGGTACCAGTTTCAGAACTTACTCCTAAAAATGGTATTGTGAATTATATTCCACACCATGGAATCTATCACCCACAAAAACCTGGTAAAATTCGTGTGGTGTTCGATTGTAGCGCCAAATTTAAAGGGATTTCACTGAATGATCATTTGCTAGTAGGACCTAATTTGACCAATACTCTTGTGGGGGTTCTCTGTCGGTTTCGACAAGAACATATAGCATTCATGGGGGATATAGAGGCAATGTTTTATCAGTTTAAAGTAAACTCAGAACATAGAGATCTACTGCGATTCCTTTGGTGGGAAAATGGGGATTATACTAGCAAACCAGAAGAGTATCGCATGACTGTGCATCTCTTTGGGGCGGGGTCTTCCCCAGGATGTGCCAATTTTGGCCTCAAGCAGGTAGCCTCTGATTATGAAGCCGAGTTTGGTTCTGATGTTACTCAGTTTGTACATAAAAATTTCTATGTTGATGATGGCTTGAAATCGGTGCCAACTGTACATGAAGCTGTTGATCTTATTTCTAGAACAAAGTGCCTTCTTAAGAAGGGTGGTATTCGATTTCACAAATTTGTGTCAAACTCAAGGTTGGTGATGAAGTCTATCCCACCAGAAGATCATGCCAAGGGTATTAAGGATTTAGATCTCTGTTTTGACTCTTTACCTGTAAACAGGGCATTGGGTGTGCAGTGGTGTATTGAGTCAGACACATTTCAGTTTAGGATTACTTTGAAGGACCAGCCACTGTCTAGACGTGGAATTCTTTCAACTGTAAGTTCTGTATATGACCCTTTAGGATTTGTTGCCCCAGTTATCCTTGTAGGGAAGCAAATTCTCCAAAAATTGTGTGGTGATCATATGGCTTGGGATAGTCCCTTGCCAGACGAGCTACGGGCAACTTGGGAAAAATTGGAGGCAAAATCTTTTCAAGCTGGGAGAGTTAAAGGTAAAACGAAGCTATAAGCCTGTAGAATTTGGTGAGGTTACCAGAGTTGAATTACATCATTTCAGTGATGCGAGCACTAAAGGTTATGGTCAGTGCTCATATCTTCGTCTAATTAGTGACCAAAACCAGGTGCACTGTGCCTTCGTCATGGGAAAGGCTAGAGTGGTACCCTTAAAACCAACCACTGTTCCTCGCTTAGAACTGACAGCATCTGTACTATCTGTTAAGATAAGTCTGTTACTTAGACAGGAGCTTGATTATGATGACATTAATGAATATTTCTGGACAGACAGTCAAGTTGTTCTTGGTTACATTAACAATGAAGCACGAAAATTTCATGTTTTTGTTGCTAACCGTGTTCAACAAATCCGTAATGAAACCAGTCCCTCTCAGTGGAGACATGTTAAAGGTTCTGAAAACCCTGCAGATTGTGCCTCACGGGGCTTGACCACTGAAGAGTTAGTAGGATCTAATTGGCTCTATGGACCAGAATTCATGTACCATATTGAACTTCCAAGGGAAGGTCTGTTGAATACCACTGTCTCTGTTGATGACCCAGAAGTTAGGAAAATTACTTCATTATTAGCTCAAGGTGATGAGTACCCCTCTCATTTTGAGATAGAAAGATTAAATTACTTTTCTAGCTGGTTTAGAGCAAAGCGAGCTATTGCAGTATGCTTACATTTGAAAGCAAAGCTCAGGTGTGGTAAACAAAAGGAACCACTCAAAGGGATTGGTGTTGAAGAACTTAAGCAGGCTGAAATTGAAATTGTAAGATCAGTACAAGTTGATGCATTCAAGAATGAAATAGACATTCTCAAGTCTTTAAGGGACTCTGTAGAGAACAAGCAGGGTATAGGTAAAAGAAGTCCCCTTCGTAGTCTCGATCCATTTCTTGATGAGAATGGCATTATGCGTGTAGGTGGACGCCTTCGTAAGTCCAGCTTAGAATTTCATATCAAGCACCCTGTTATCCTCCCAAAGAGTGGACATGTTACAGAATTATTAATACACCATTTTCATGAGAAGGTTCAGCATCAAGGTCGTGGGTTAACTATAAATGAGATTAGAGGAAATGGTTATTGGGTAATTGGTTGTAATTCAGTGGTTGCCAGAATGATACATGGTTGTGTTAAGTGTAGGAAATGGCGTGCTAAGGTAAATCAACAGAAAATGGCAGACCTGCCAACTGATCGTGTTGAGGCAACCCCACCTTTCACATATTGTGGTGTTGACTGTTTTGGACCTTGGTTTGTAAAGGAAGGTCGTAAAGTCCTGAAACGATACGGTGTACTTTTTACTTGCATGGCTTCCAGAGCTGTACACATCGAGGTATCTTGTGCATTGACCACTGATTCTTTCCTTAATGCTCTGAGACGGTTTTTGGCAATCCGCGGCCCAATCAGGCAGTTGCGTTCTGATCAGGGAACTAATTTTGTTGGAGCCAGAAATGAACTTAGGCAGGCTTTAGAAGAACTAGATCAAAACAAAGTTCATAAATTTCTTTTGAAAGAAGGGTGCGATTATTTTGAGTTCAAATTTAATGTCCCCCATGCCAGTCATATGGGAGGGGTGTGGGAGCGTCACATTCGTACGGTCAGAAGTATATTGAATTCCATGTTAGAAAATTTGGGTACACAGTTGGATGATGAGTCCTTAAGGACATTCATGCATGAAGTATCATCCATAATCAATAGTCGTCCGTTGACAACTGATACACTTAATGATCCAGTGTCTTCTGGACCACTTACCCCCAACCATTTAATTACAATGAAGTCAAAGGTACTTCTGCCCCCTCCAGGTAATTTTGAGTCTTCAGATGTGTACTCGCGCAAACGTTGGCGTAGGGTCCAGTATATGACCAATGTTTTTTGGTCAAGATGGAGAAAAGAGTATCTCCAAAGTCTTCAGACTCGTCAAAAGTGGTCATTGCCATCACGTAATATAGAAGTGAATGACATTGTAATAGTTAAAGATAATGATGTGCCTAGGAATGAATGGCCATTAGCTAGAGTAATTGATGTTGTTAAGGATGATGATAAATTGGTAAGAAAGGTTAAGGTATCATTGAGTGCACCTATCGACGATAATGGCAAACGCAAGGGTAAAGCGACAATTCTTGAAAGGCCAATACATAAGGTAATCGTGTTGGTAGAAAATCAAGATATGTGAATCCCCTACGAGGGGCCATAAATATTTATTATGTTGTTTGATACAGGTCGTGACATATTTGTGTTATATTTGTGTTGCCAAAATGTGTATTCTTGTGTTTTATGTTGTATTATGTTTCATAATTCAATGTGGATATGGAGTGTACTTGGTAAAATACAAGAAATAATGTGCATTGTTTCTTATTGACACTCATGATGCTAGCTTGCCATGCTATATTATGCCTTGTGTTCTATATTTACGGTTTACAATGTATTATGATACATTACATTGTATTATTATAGTTGCGGTATCACTACATGTTGTGATACATTATACATTTGCAGTGTTACGATGCCTTGTAATACATAGTTGCGGTGTCACTGTGTGTTGTGATGCATAATTCATTTGCGGTGTTACAATGCTTTGTAATACATTATAGTTGCGGTTTCACTATGTGTTGTGATGCATAATTCATTTGCGGTGTTACAATGCTTTGTAATACATTATGGTTGCGGTATTATGGCATATTGTAATACACTTAGTCTTGCTATACACATATGATGCATTGTTTGTGGTGTTATGGCAGATATTATATTGCGATTGCATTCTATGCTTGCGAAGTACGAAACATGATGTGTATGTTTACGTATTTAAAGGTTTTATGAATTCTTTGGGAAAATGAATTAATTCATTTTGAGGGGCCATGTAAAGGAATCTAAAGGTCCTAACAGCTATAGTAATGGTGCTGCCCTCAAGTGCAGGTAGTAAATTCCGTAGCATCTTACCTTATGACCCGTGACCCGCAAACTTAATACTTTCCTTAAGTACCGAGAATTCCCAGGTGTCCTTTGGCCAGTATAAAAGGGAACGTGCATACTTTATCGAGACTTTCTAGACCTACCCTCAGCCTCATCATCGTCACCCATCATGGTTTTTACATAAGTTCATTAAGGGCGTGGCAGACTTTTCGAACATCCCTAGAGAAACCAAAGAGGTACGTTGAATTTGTTACTATTTTTGCAGTTCATGTAGGCACATATTTAGCGTGATAATTGCATCGTAATTTAAAGTAGATTCTCGGTGGATTCGGAAATGGGCAAAGAAGGTGATTTATTGTCAAGATGCGCATAACTCGCTAAGTTGTAATTTTAGTATTCAATTCATGTTATATAGCTTTCTAGTTCGTTGAGAGTATATTTTGTAGTTTTGTACCATTTTGATAGTCTATTTTTGTATGTATGTGCAGTTTGTATTAGTCGTGAATTTGTGTTGTCGAATTTAGATGTTAATTAATTGTCATTTTGCTCTGCAGTTTCCACGGAGGTAACAGAATAAACTGCGTTAATAAAATAAAGATTGTCTGTGCCTTCTGTCGGGTCCTTTGGTCTCATCTTAGCTTGGCTTCACCGTCGGCCTCCCTACAAACGGCTACAGCATGCATGCAGCCACATATGCATGATATTACCGCCACACATTGTCAGCGCGACTCGACTTGAAACGTAAACATTTCGAATCAAAGTCAATGCACAAGCTGTATACGATGTGCGCCGTGCACGTGTCATTCCAAACTCACAGTAAGCTCAATGGAGATGGTACGTCTAATCAACCCAGTATGTAAAGTAAATAACGTTGCTGCGACTGTCGCAGTGCGACAGCATTATGAGCTATCTTAGTGACACTCAGATATATTTTTGTAGTAGGGTACTATTAGTTGTAGGCGGCATAATTTTGCATGTTCATATGTCTACTGAAATTCAGTGAAAGTGAAAAGATCGCCAAGCAAAAAGGTTCGTAGTACGCTACCTTGGGCTGTGCTCTCAGTATAGTGAGCCTGTGGTAACGCCATTACACTATTATATACCTTTTTGGAATTCTGCGTTCAAAGCACCGTGTGATACGTACGATACAATATGTGTACGGTTACCACTGGAGAGACGATGTGTTGTGATATAGTGCATACAGGGTATGAGAGATAAGTATGTAAACGATGTGTACTTATCGTACAAGCGGTACTGTACGTAGCCTAGCTATGTCAGTCACTAGGCGCGGCCTACATATGTATTGCGAACTTATATTGGGAGAGGTGATGATGCGACATTGGAATATTGTTAAGGGGTTGGACAAACAGATTAAAGAAAAAACAGTGAAGTACACAATTTGACCACTTTATTTGTTCATTAACAATCTGTCAAAACTTGGATGAGAAGAAGAAAAATCTTCTTCCCTGAAATAAATGGTTGTCCGGCGGACAACCAACCTTATAACTTTTGGTTGTCCGTCAGAAATTTTGGTCGTCACAGACGACCGGACGACTGTTAAAATCGAGCCCTGCTTGTTAACACGATATCTCCAGGTAGGAAGCTTGGATAGATTTCATACTCAGTACAGTATGTGGATGCGTTATGGTGAAAAGATGAATGCTTTCGTTTTTGGTGGAGGTTAAAGGTCATCTGGGGTCACAGGGATCAAAAAGCAAAATTTCCCCAAAATTCCCAAGATCGTCTCATGGGTTCACCAGGAGTCAAAAAGCAATTTACCCCAAGAATTCCCAAGATCATCATCTTGAGTCATTAGCGGTCAAAATGCAAAATTTCCCAGGAATTCCCAAGATCAAATATGAACCTAAAATTATTTTCCAACATGTTAAGATAGCACTTGACTTGTTAAGATAGCACAGTGACTGAAAGATATGGGACATCATGGCATTATTTGGAATAGAACATATATCATCGAAACCTCAATGCATTTTTGCATTCTAGTTTGAAAATTCTACTTTATCCTTCTTTTTCCTACTTTGACCTACATTTTTACTTAAAAGCTGTGTGTTAATACAACATGTGAAACTTTAAGGAAGATGTCTGTAAGAGTAATAACAATGCTGTCAACATTGCTAAGTACTGATAAAAAAGCCTTTGAAAGTCCTACTTTTGTCCTTCTTCTGGTATACACAATCCTACTTTTCTTCTATTTTAAATTTACGCAGAATCAGGCTTGGAAAAAATGTTTATTTCCTGGGAAGGGAGTAAATTTTCACAACTTATTTTCATGTACAAAAAAGATACATTTCCCTCCCACTGCAGTACCAAAATTTTCCTCCAAATAACCAAATTTCCAGGGAAGGAATCTCCCAGCTGCCCCAACTTTTTCCACCCGTGCTCAGAATTTAAATCCTTATTTTATTCTAAGCACTGTGTCACGTAGCTTCACTTGGAAGCCCATAGTGTGCTGTGTGGTACAGTGCAGTGTTTGCACACCATAGCCCCTTTAATCTTTACTCTCAGTTTTTGCAAGGTTTTTCACCCTTTTGCAGAAATCATGAGAACTACCCTGTTTGCTTCTGAAAAAATTATTGGAATCTGTGATAAAGTAGTGAAACTGGGTGTGTGTTCATTCAGTGTACAGTAGCACCCTTCTGGCAAATGATGAGAACTTTCAAAAGAAGGATCTCCCACCTTCTGCAACCACAGAGGGTGCCTTTATTGCTGCGGGTTTACAATCAAAATATGGGATGGAATGTGTCGCATTAGGTTGACACAAATGGTAATCATTGGAGACATTTGTTGTTGCATGAAATTAGACGTGCTTGCTTGACAGTGAAGAGTGCTTGAAGAAGAGTAACTGCCTTTGAATTGTCTCTGAACCTTTCTCGTTAATATCATAAAAAAAGGATGCAAAGAACCTTTTTTGTTTCATTGGAAATACAGTAAAAATTTGTGAACTCTTGAAAATTTTACATAATTTTCCCCCAAGCCTGAATACCATTTCGCAAGTATTCTCTTGATACTCGTTGCTTAGAGGGAGAAAGCAGTTGCCCCAAGTTTATTTAAAAAATCTGTTAAATCTTACAAATTATGTCTTATTTCGCTCACAGGTATCTTTCTTTATGTTTCTGTATAAAAACAATGAATATTGAAGGTAAACCAAGGAGTTATTCTGCATGAATTTAACAAATAAGTACAAATATAGTGCCACATGATTGATGGTGAGCGATTGCTGCTTATAACAGGGTGCACTTATTCAAATCAATTGGTGGGACTGCATTTTCCCTTTAAAGATACATTAGATCACAATATGGATACCAGAATAGTTTTTTTAACCCAAGCTTACACTTTCTACACTATTTCCAATCTGTTTATGCTTCCTCTGTGCCTTATTACAACACAGCTCTGCCAATTAGTGTCCTCATTTGTGTCCAGGAATGTCTCGTTTGTGTCATTAGAGATAAGTTGATATCTGGATGTAGTTGGAGGATGTAGACCTGTGGAGATACAATTTGTGGTTCCTGTTTGCAATTAAGTTATTTTTGGCTAGGAATTGGATGGAATAGGATGAGGGAGATATACTGTATTATATTACAGTAACTGTGCTAATAGTTAGCACTGGTAGTAGTACTGTAACCTAAATTTGTGGTTCTAGCAGGTCATTGATATTGCAAATATTTCAATAATTTCTATATAAATTAATATCAAACTTACCACAATGTATGCTGATAATACCTGCCTTTTTGGTTTGTGAAGTTTCTTTTTCATCTTATGTGACAATTTTGTGTAAGTCATTTGTGGTGTGCATCAATATGCTTCTACTGTAGCATGGATAGTACATACTGTACCTGACATCTAGCTGACATGTTGTGGATTATTTTTTAATTAGGCCCAGTTGCCCCTCCATTTAATGGGCCAAATATCTGGCGATCTGCATAAGTGCAATTAAGCCAGGCTAAAACAGTTTCATGAATGTCAAGTAGCGTAGTACTATAAAAATATGCCTGCCCTCTAGAACAGCAGTGTGGAGATACATTGGATGACATCCCAGCAGCACTGAATATCCAGGAATGTGCCTTTGTGATTGTGAGTGCCTGGTCAATTCGAGTAACCCATGGGAAAGGGCTGAAAGGAGAGAGGGTGGTGTTCCCCTCACCTTGGAACAGTTATTTTCTTCTTGTCTCCTACCGTACAGGTTATATTTATGCAAAATGGTGAAAGAGTTAATTTTGTAACCTGCACAATGTGAACAGCATTGAAAATGATGTGCAACAAGGTCACCATTCTCTACCATTTGGGCCCATTCTTTCACAGCCCTGAAAATTACTGGCAACCACCAAGACCCCAAGATGGGCTCAGAACTCCCTGTTACTCAAGGACCTTTAAGTAAACCTTAAAGAGGTTGCACATATCAAATTTTGGCATTAAGAAACTTGAAAGTCACACATACAGCTCTCTATGACTGTCTTCCACACCACAATAGCACATACTGTACGTGCTAGCCATGTAATGGCCACCTTGTAGCTGTGAACACTCTTGGTTGTCAAGTCTGAGGAGCCCACCATTTATTATCAGCGGCGCTACCAGGTTTTCAAAAGTAGGTGGTGGGGTAAGCAGGAATTGGGGGGCAAAAGTTGGGTGTGCACATTACGACTGTGCTCTGTATACATTTGTACAGGAATGGACTGGGGAAGTGGGGGGGAAAGGCCTTGACTGGGGGACAAATGCCCCCATTCCCCCACCCGCACACCCTTGTGGCTTCACTGACTATAGTAATAGAATGTCCACATTGGTTTTTGCCCCCCACAGTGCAGGAGCAAGAGTTTTTCCTTGTAGGAGTACTGTATTACACTTTTAAGGAATGATGATGATAACAGTGACAGCAGCACTAAGTTATGGTTACCATAGCAACAAAAGCACAAGTGTGCAAGTTGTCTCCAAGGTGCTACTTAAAATATACATGAACAATCAAGTGAGCAATGAGAAAACATAAAAGTCTCTGGAGAATGTTTGACAAGATGTAAGCTTTCAACATAAATGTTTTTTAACGTACATTATTGCACTGTAGATGTAATTTTAGAGGGTTTTTTTCCTCAGGTTGATATCCTTTTAAAAAATGCTTGATGGATGAATAAATGCCTTGTGAAGAACTTGAACAAGCACATGTTATGTTTATTTTGTTCCTGGTTTGATTTAACTTTTTATTGTCAAGCTTAAATAATTTATGAGTAAGTTATTAATATGAATGAATCTAGAAATATATAACATCTAAGTGAGTAGGCCTGTACCTTCAGAATCATCAAGTGGAATGCAGTCTTGTATACTGTTAGATTGCCAGACTGCTAATGTACTGTAGGCTATACAGTATGTCTCAGCATTTGTCTTTGTTGAGTATTGATGTTGGCAATGTGCATATTACAAGACTTTACTGTACACAACGTTGCCCATAGCACTGTCATCTTTTGACAGAGCAGCATTTTTAAGAGCAATGAAGTTGATGTATGATCAGTTGATTAAGTTCTACTGTCTCATAAGCTGGTACTCTGTTTCCTCAATGTTTTTATTTTAAGTGTGCAGTAATATATACAGTTATAAGGTCTTTGCATGAATTAGCATGCATTGTTGCTGGGCAGGCACACAACATCGCCAGAATCCTGCTGGTAACATATTCTACAATTGCAGTATTTTGTCAGCTTTATTTATGAAGAGCAGTTTTGACTGTCACCGTCAATCGTCAGGGCATGAAATACACAAAGGCCACAGGCGGTTTGCCTCCCCAGCAGACAAAATCACCCACAGAGAGATGTTGAAGAGATCAAACCTGTACCAAATATTATGACACTGCCCCTCCGGGCCCCAGTATTACGGTACCTACAAAAAGGGTATGCCTGTAGGTCCTATGAACCTGAGGGGGGGGGGGGAGGATTTTTCCCAGAACAGTGAAAAAGGACACCACTGAAAAAAAAAAATCAAAATTTGTACCTTGATCTCAGTACTTGAGTTAGATGATTAGATGATGAAAAGATAGGTAAAGTTTTTTAATATGCCAAACTCTTTCCCTGTCAGTCATCATGCTGCTGTGTTTGCAGCCATGGATGAATGATTAACATGGGTACAATCTAATTACTGTAGCATGTAGAATGCCTGTTTGCTTTGATAGGATATTCTTTAGAGTTTAGTTAGTTAGTTAGATGAGGTTTAACGTCCCAGTTTCCAACCAATTGGTTCAAGTCGAGATGACCACGGCCTTTTTTTCCAGTTGTGGCTCACTGGCTTGTTTTCCCTACTTCATTGCTTATGCTGAGCACCAAGCACAAAGGCATTAGGTTCCATTTTTAAAGTCTTTGGTATGACCCGGCCAGGATTTGAACCCTAGACCTTCCGGCTGCAAGTTGGATGCTCTAACCACTTGGCCACTGCCGTCGGTGACATTCTTTAGGGAGATATTCATCTGTAATGCACAGACTTGAAATCCCATGAAAGTGCATAAAATTCCTCTCCATGCAGAAAGATACGAGGCCATTAACTATGCTTTAGCTTCAGAATTTGGACTAGTCATGAAAAGCAAAACAGGGAGCTAATATCTAGGCTACTGGTAAAGGAAAAATGCTGGGGGAATTGGTAAGATTACTGTACCTGTTATTTCAAAGGAAGGTTACAGCATGTCTACCATTTTACGCATGATGAATACAACCCGCGCAGTAATTGCCTGTAATAATGGCGATGCGTTTCATAGCCTTTTCTGACTTAGCAAGTTTTATAGCATTCGATGGCCCTGTAATATAATAGCACAGTTTGCCTGCTTGGGGGACATGTATTACTCTGTACTTGCATAATGGCCCAACTTCTTAGAATGCAGGGTTTCCCCTGGGATTCTTTTTGTAAGGCAGCCAGCCACCTCACAGTTTTTGGCCCCCCCCTTCACAGAAATTTGCTATACTTGCCACCTGTACTGTACTAGCTGTAGAAGTAGTGATAGTTCTCACTCACTGATGGTACCAAAGCTGGCATCATATTACCCCCATGAACTAATACCACCTCACACTCTCTAAAACCCAGGGGAAACCCTGGAATGTGTAAGTCCAACTAAAAGAGGGACATTTGAAACCTGCTTTGAAGGTAATGGTACAACTTCGTGGTTGGCTCTTATCACAGGAAATGATGTATGGAGCGCAGTGTTGACTACTCATCAGTACTGACAGTAGTTGCATACGTTGTAATCCATGTGGTATGGTGTAGGCATTTCGGACTTGGCAATCCACAGACCCTCTCAAGTTTTTGCAAGGTGGGCAAGAGTGGCTCCTAAGTTTTCTCTTCGGGAAACCAAAAAGAAAGCAGCACTTATTGTTCCCCGCTCTCTGCCTCTACTGCTGGCTACTTATATCACATCATCCAGTTACAGTATGTTTAGACAACATTCTGAATAAGTAATAAATGCCACACAACTAAAAATGGCATATACTCTCCTGCAGTGACAGGTGAAAGTACGTTTTTGAAATTCTGTTTCCAAAAACTTCACGTTGTTTTGCATTTTAAATTTTCCTGAATCTATCATGGTTTGAATTTCAAAGTAAAATGTTAAATACTGTACATCCAAGTAAGATGAGCTCATTGGAAGTTTGGAAAGTGTACTACAATTCTGATTGGTTGTGCAGCTGACAGCTAGATTACAAGAAAAGAGATTTATGGAGTCATGTGACCCTTTGCCATACAGCTGTTATGCAGTTGACAAACTTTATTTTTTTGTTCAAAGGGGCACTTTTCATATGTTTTGGAAAAATTGCACCCTAGTAAAATTTTGGGGGCTATTTTTGGGGCTGCCTCCCTATTGTCCTTCTAGGGTGGTGTTAGCTACTACAGAGGTGAATTGCCCTTCACACCATGTGACTTGTATGTTGCTGGTAAAGTATGTCACAGTGTAATACCTCAGAGGTTTATGAAATGACATACTGTATGAAATTTGCTCAATCTCACAATAGTATTGTATTGATGGTTAATTTTTGCATTTTTTGAAAAAATGCTGATCATGGTTTTTCTTTTTTTCAACATAGGTACCATTGTTCATTAATCAGAAGGACTCTTTAGGGTATTCAAAGATTTTTTATTGTGTTTTAAAACTTTATTTAGTAGAAATGAATTTGTAGATTGTATAAGAAATAATCACACAAATGGAGTAACAAGATGTTCTTTGAGGCAGAAAGTGTGTTTTAGCAAAAGTGCTAGTAAGGCCTTTGGGCATGTTTTCTTTATGTTCTTTTTTCACCCTGAATATTTTTCCTTCTATCTCTTTTTAACTTTGGAAGGCATCAGACTCATCTAAACAACAGTTTTAAACTTAAAAATTACAGTAAATTGACTTTTTGATTGATTTGGGCACAGTTTCTACATATGTACTCACTTACATTTATCAGTTGCTTCCTTTTTAAAACGTTAAATGTTTGTTCAAGTTAAATCAGAACCAGAAATGTACTAATTAATGCACTTAGCATTAATGATATAAAGTTGAGGTTCTATCAGTAAGTCTTAAGGGACTCCTCTCCCCGTGTGTTACTTTTTTTTTGAGTTTCGGGTTATGGAACTCGAAACTCGAAAAATGTAACTCGAAACTCAAAAAATATAACTCGAAACTTGAAAAAATAACCAGAACTCGAAAATGTAACTCGAAACTTGAAAAAATAAACCGAATATGAAACTTGAAAACATGTAACACACCCTAACTTGGAAAATGTAACTCAAAACTGGAAAAATATAGCTCGAAACTTGAAAAAATAACCCGGATTCGAAAAATTTAACTTGAAACTCGCAAAAATAACCCGAAACTCAAAAAAAAGTAACGCACCCTCTCTCCCATAAGTGTGCCAGTTCAAACGTTTTACTTAATGGATTTTGTCTGACATAAAGTGCGCTTGTAACGGTAGGGTGGTTAGTTTAATTGAACAGACAAAATTGTGAAGAAGTTGTACAGTAGTAGGAAGTGTATTTGAAGTTTGCCACCAATGGATTGTATTTCTGTATTATGGGTACAGTGTTTGTCATCACACTAAGGTGTGAGAATGTGAGATTCCCACATCTGAGTGGATTGTCCTAAAAAAATGTCTGCTGGAAATTCCTGTACATTTTTAGCTGCCTAAATCAGCTAAGTAATAGAGCAGAAACCTCTAAAACATACAAAATCTTGAAGACCCTTAGAAGCAACATTTTGTACAAAAATATTTTAGAAGTGGGCATAACTGCCTACTGTAGATTTCACTTTTAATGCAGACACTGCATGGTTAAGGTAAGGTTATAATTTTCAGCTAGTGTATTGTATATTATGCCTCTGAGTTTAACTATGTACATCATACATTAGAGACTGAACATTACCTTGATCTCAGTCTTGTAATTGTTGTCAAAGTGGAAGCAGTTTTGTATTGAGGAATGCAGTCAGTCCTTCAAATTACATCCTGATATAGTATGCTTATCAGTTATAATTGGCAAAGCTGAAGTGCTTTCATTTTTTATCCATCGGTTAATTTGATTTTCAGGTACTGTAGCAGTCTTTTAAAATGTCATAATGTGGCCTTGGAAGTTTCTCATAGAACATTCACTGCTCTCCCATCCTCATCCTCTGTTAAGAGTGTAATCAATACTCCTGACCCCAGGGGTACTACTGCTCCTTTCTGATTGGTGTTTCTGAGAGAAACCAGTTTTCATTGATGCTAAAGTATAGTAGGGATGTCACAAGCTTCGTAAATCTTTGCAAGTGGTTCTGTAATCAACACTACCTACAAAATGATGTACTGTCCATAGAAATGAAACTAGCAGCCAATATTGGCTTCCAAGTTTTTTCAAGAATTACAGTACTAGGTTATTTTAATTCACTTGACTGTTTAAAGTATACATGCCAGAAAGAATATGATCAGGATTTATCTGAGGCTGGCAACCACAGCTTTGTAAGAAATCACTTCATCATGAGACAGCATGATGTTCTGTAGAGTATCCCTCAGGAACATTCTGAATAAATAGTTTACCAGCTCAACTTTTGCTTCTTATTGTTGAATACAGTACGTGTGTCTGTTACAATAGTTGTTAGTTGGCTTGGAGCAGTTATCAGTGTTCAGTATGTGATGAGTGATTATTAGCCTGTGGCTAAACTTTAAAAAACACATAAGGATAGAGTGTGTGGTTTGTGAATCGCCAGACAGCTGGCTGCTTGTGTTCTTGATCAGTTCCTTGAAGCTTTTTTACAACCAGATGACAGATTCTGAAAAATCAAAACTCCTGCCTTATGAAAGGTTCCCAAAGGGCAAGTTTAATGCTTTAAGGTATGAAGTAAAGTTTCAGCACATAAATTGTGATCCTTTGGAAAGTGATGATTTCTGATACGATGTAGGCCTATGCTTGTTTTCATTATCTGCGCACTGGGTGACTTGTAAACAAGTACAGTAGCTTTGCAAGGTAGAGTCTGAGAACATAACTTGCCTTCAGCAGAATGTATTTGCTTATGAAAAGAGTTTATCAAAGAGCATCAGGCTCAGCTGATGATGCTAGAAATTATAATCCTACAGTATGCCCATTTGCTAAGGTCATTGTCTAGTGACTCATGTACAGTAATTCATGCTTTCAGAAAATAAGAAAGACATTCGTGTGATAAATAATAGGAATACCCTTGATTTTGAGGTACGGCTGTAGGAAACACTCATTTTCTGGGAAGAAGTGGAAATGTCATAAATAAAGCACACTTTGCTGTAATTTATGCCAGTTACTATGTACGTTTTTCATGGTACACATATTTGTAAGCTCATTTTTTTTTCTTTTTTTCTTTGCATGCCTTGTTTAATGAGCAAAGCCATCTAATTTAAAGGTCGACTAGACAGGAAGTGGGCAAGCCTTCGGATGTACAGTCAGTACCTAACCCTAATGCATACTGTACCACAGAGGAGATATTCGGTGTAGTTGACCTTCCGTCTAGTGGGCTTTATGTTTTCTAACATTTTTACATTGGGGCCTGTTCCATCAGCTTGAAAGTTTAATGAATCTGCCCTGTAGCTCTGCTACTCATGGTTTATTCAGTAATGTAGTGTATTGTGTGAATGGGATACCTTGACCTGTTTTGGGTTCTCATAGTATGGGCCTTTATTCTTCTCCCTCTACACTCAGTCAACAGTTTGGAAATATTAATTCATAAAGAAATTTGCAGATCCGATAGCCCTAGTTGTCAAGATTGTGGAGCATAGTGAGACTTGTGTATATTTTATACATGTAAGATGATGTAAGCAGGGAAACTTTCAGAAAGCTTTAATGGCTCCATGTTCCATCACTTCTGATTGTTCTGACTACTGTACTATATACATGAGACGTGTGGCTTTTGGTGAAAGATCCTCTCTCATTTCACTGAGAGAAAATGACTTCTATTTTCAACCATAGCCCTGACATGACCCACCCTACCCCCTGACATTACCCTCCTTCCCCTAGCGCTCTTAAGGTGTTGGAACATACAGAAAAGACATTGGAACAGAGCAGCCACGAAACAACTTGAAGTTCTATCATAGTGTATATAGTGTGTATAAATGTGAATGATAAAAGGTCAACTTGTCTTGTGTCCATGATGCTTATTATCTGTGAACATGTGTAGGAACCCTAATTGTGAGTAATACTTAAGCGGTTGAACTGTTTTGTTCTTTTCAACAGTGAAATATCTGCGAGAGGTCACACCATATTTTAGAAGGAGCACCATTATTGGTGAGGTAGGATGGGACACACCCTCCCCATATGTCATAAAAGAACCCGGGAAAAATCCATCAGCTACACGTAATCAATGGACAGAAATGAAGACGATACCTCTGAAACTCTGTTATGTCACACGCAGCGTTACACAAAGCGATCCAAGAACAATTGAACTGCATTCTCCAGATGGACGAAGTTCTTGCAACCTCAAATGTGCAGATGAAAACAGTGCCAATGAATGGTTTGTTGCTCTTCATTCAAATGTATCTCTTTTAGCTGCTCGTGCCGTTACAGATGCAAATCAAATCTTACGTACATCTCCTACCAGTCGAGAGGTCAAAATGATGGGATGGTTAGCGGAACAGGTAAGATACAATTAATATTACTGCGTGATCATTATCATAAATTTATACTGGTAGGCTTTATGGGCAAATTGTTCCATCACCCCAACTTGAATTCATATACCTCTAGAGGTATTCTCAATCAGTTGTAAATATTTTCATGTTTAATGAATTGCTGATGGTACAGAACAACCCCTTGGTTTACTTGTGATATATGGGAGGGAATTAAAAGGAGATTTGAAAGGATGGACCTATGTTTCAAGGTAAAACAGGAGTCTCTGCTGCATGCTGTTACATCATTATTTATAACATTACTACTCTCTTTCGTTTTGCTGTACTTACAGTAGCTTTCTTACTATGTCAGATTTTGAGTGCAAATTATGCTGTACTGCTTGCTTTCAATGAATTTAACTGTAAGACACCCTCTTTTTAAGGTCTACTATTGATATCGTTTGGTGGTTGGCATCATGTATATGGGTACATGTACATACTGTTCGTATTCAGGCTCATACCGTAATGCATACTGCAGGTTTTGTTGTCCCACAACCAGGGTTGGCAGGGCAGTTTTTACCGGTAAGCACCATCCCGATAAAAAAACATGGTTTTGTGGAAAATGAAAAAAAAAAAAACAGTAAAAAGCTATTCTACTACATTGAATAAAATTTTGTTAACAACTTTTTTTTTCATTTTTTCAAAGTCTGTGGGTGAAAGTCATTTTTATACATCAACAGCATTAATCATTTTAGGCAACTTTATATCATGTTAGAGTGTGGATGTGATTATTTTAGTAACTACTTTTTACCAGAGTATACTGTTTTTGTGTTAAGTGTACATACACTGGGTGTATTTAATGTAGACATATAGTATATATGTAGCAAGGAAACTCAAGAAAGGATAGTAGGATTTATTTTCAGTTTGATGTCTTATGTTATGTAGCAGGTGTCCAATATGTAGGCCACTTTACACATACATACTCTAACACCTCCGAACAAAAACAGAGATCATCCAATTTCACAATATTCATGAGCCTTATTTGAACTAAATCTCTTGACTGTTGATTGGTTTTGATTTATGAATATTCATAATGCATGAGAAAGCTAAAACTATAATGTTCTCTGACCTTCTTAGATTTACACAATAAGTCAATGGGACTTCTTCATTGAGGGAATTTTAAGCATTGAAGAAAACACCACACACAGAAACCCCATTGACTTTGGTCATGTGAAATGCATGGTAATCAGACTTGCTTTTGGTCGATTTTTCATTCAATATTTATGATTTGCGTTTGCTGTGATCCTATATGAATTGTTCATAGCGTACACTGTTTACCCACGTCAACAAAGAATTCTTGCGAAAGTTGGTGGATGTTAGTATAACAAGTGCAACCAATATAGGTGCAGGAGTAAATCAGTAATACACGTTCACCACGCGGGCAATATCAAACTGATGTCAAGCTTGTCTGAGAATACAGCCAAGTTGCTAATCCTGCTCTTGCATACCCTTTCAAGGGAACCTGCAGTTTTGTTGACCTGTTCTACAAAATTAACTCAGCATGCCTTGTATTGACCTCTAGTAGTGTTGTCTTGTTTTAAATAATATTAAATTAAACCATACACCTTCCAGTTTCCATCTTTGTGCAAATTATAAAGAAGTTAATAAAGTGTTGGCTATCCACTTTAGGTTTAGTTCATTCACAATGATACTATTACTTTTTGTGGTTTTACAAGTTTTTCAGTAGAAAAAGAAGCTACCTAGTCAATGAATAGTCCCTTTGTGTTTGGGTGATCTACTGTATGTAACTTCCTCACCAACTTGTTGATTGAACTTTCATGTTTAGAATTTTCATAAAAAAAACACCTTTGCATTAATCCTCATTTTGTGAAACTTTGCTTGATATTCTAGTGATTTTGTAGACAACATTAACTTTCAGGCTTTTCTTGTTACCATGTAGTTGCTCTGTTTGTGGTAACACAATAACACTTTAGGGCTTACTACAGTATAGTAACATTAGTATAGTAATGATGTTGGCAATATTCCATGACCATTGACTGAAAAATCTACTTACATTCTGGGATCTGTGAGATATCTTATACACTAAGTGAAATGTGTATGCTCATGAAGGTAAAGTCTGACATTTATCATACAACAGTAACCTCTTGAGGGTACCCCTTAATGAGAACTCTTGTTAATGTTTGGAGATCAAAAGGTCATCTGAAGTCATGCTATGAAAACTTGTAAGTATGATCATAGGTTTACTTTCCCTGGAAGTGTGTGTCATGTTCTACATGACATGCATAACTTTTCCATTAAGGTCACCTTTAGTTCACTTCCATGCTCTGCAGTAGTTAGCATGCATATACTTGAAGAAAGTGTATTGGAATACATTCAGTAAATTGTGCCTCACAGCATGGAAGAAAAACTATGTATTATCATCAACAGATGGTAGAGTCGACTTGTGCTGATACTAATTTGATGTGCAACTAATTCTAACTTAATTTGAGGTCAACAGATGTTGTAAAATTGTAATTATAGCTTGTACACTGTAATAACTTGAGCATTACTGTATCTCAAAAAGGAAACTTGTTTGCGTCCATTTTCTTTACTCCCAATATGTTCCGACATACGGACGCCAAAAATTCTGTGTCTTGCTTCACGACCATACTTTGCAGAACTGGTTTCATCTTACAGCTAGGCAGATCTGCATTCTGGTTTGAACAGCAGGCTGAATTAGATCGGTGTGAACTGACCAGAAAAATTATTTTCTCCTAAAATATCCATGCATGGCTTTGTAAATGAGATCGTCCAATCAATGAAGGACAACTTGATCAATAGACCACACAGATCATTACGCTGTACAGTATTTCACCAGGGTTGGACTTTGGTGAGGAAATGTTTCCTGAAATCGGGGAAGCTGCAGGCAAGTTGTGAGAATATGATCTGCATATGCCGTTAGAGGATAAAATTTGCCTTCTTTAAAATCAATAAAACTTAGAGCATATTGTAGTATTGAGGATAGAAGCACCCATGAATGGAGAACATGATGTACGTTATGTGTTCAGATTGCCTGCAGATAGTTCTTTGGTTTAGAATTTTTGGTTCCCCGAAGGGAATACATATGTAACCCACCTGATGCGGACCTCGCATCAATTTGAGGTTTGCACATTTTAGTGTAGACTTTGATTCTGATCAGCACAGTTCTCTCACTCTGCACAGTACTTGAAGCCAATGACTTTTGACACATTTTTCTACTAGTCTACGTAGTGGCCCTCAGGGGCTTATGCAGTTCTGATCTACAGCTGATAGCTCTTTCATAGTAATGAGTTGAATGAAAAGCTTTGTTAGCCCTGCATGTGAGCAGTCATTTATCGTTGTTACATTAGTTGTTGTTTTCATGTACATCTTACAATTTCAGAAAGTTCTACTATGTATCAGTTAGGCAATAGTTACATATTGCATTTTAAAAGAGGTCTATTACATATGGAAGCTGAGAAATACGGTGATATGAGAGAGACGCATACCTTGACTCACTTGGTGGCAGTTTGGAAAAGAAATGTCCTTGGCAATTCTCATTTTACCAATATTTTATGAAACATTTTACAATTCAGTTTTGACTTCACAGAGTATTGAGATCATGGTATTAGTCACTCTACAGTACTATGGTACTGTAGAGTGCACCAATGCTTGTGAGTACTTGATACAGTACTTCGGAGTACAACTTGATATGTACAGTGCCATCCATGGAATTTCCACCAGGTGAGATGTGTACAGTACATAACTTGATGTGCACCTCAGTTTGAAAGTTGAGATAAGCTAGGAAATGACAGTAAATGTGAAGGGCTTTACACCCAGTCAAGCCTTCACATCAGATAAAAACACTCCCTGCAATATTTGAATATTGTTGAAAAGAACTATTCCACCCTTTGTAGACTGCTAAAGAAACCTATTTCAGGACTGGAGCTGTTTGGCTTCTTTTAACATTGTCTTGATGAGGCCCCTAGAGTGTTCAACTGTTTTCACAATATTCTGGAGTCCCAGCAAGGTCTCTGAGATGGCACTTTTCCAGAAGTTTTTGAAATGGTGTGGAATGTATCGCCACCTTTCTAGACACTTGTAGAATGAATACAATCAACCCAAGCTTCTTTGAAGTGGGCTGAACAAGAAAGAAACAAAGGACAGAAAAGGAAAAAGTATAAAAGAAAATACAGTTTGTTCCTGCCAAAGTGCCTTTCTCACTGACTCAGATAATTGAAATCATATTGTAGAGACAAGCAGTGAATTATCCATTGTGTAACTTCTTTAAAGGAAAAGTTAAAGCAAAATTTAATTTTTAATTTACATGACAGAAAAATAGATCTATACACTCTGTTCACATTTTTATTAAATTCTGATATGTGGTTGTCAAAATATTAGCAGATAACATTTCTTAAATCACACCCTAAAGTGAACTTAAAACAAGAAGGAGTAATGTCATCTCCTCACATCGATTAGCAATGCTGTGTTTTCTTTGTTTTTCAATTCATTGTTTTTGACATCGAATTAAATGGGAATATGAGCTTCTCATGGGGGATGTAAAGTTTGCAAAACCCAATGCCTTTCATACATTCTCAATTACAAAAGTTTGAACTTAGTATGGAGGAGAAATTTGGTTGTAAAATATAAAGAAAACACAATTTTTGTGATATGAGGGTTATGATGTAGTGTGTGCTTGGTGTGACAAAAGGTTCCTATGGGTTACAACTGTGATAATTTTATCTGCTAATTTCTCAAGAACCACAAACAAGTAAGCAAATTTTATCAGAATGCCTGAAGGACTCCTTTAAAATGTCAAAACTAAATTTAAGCTTGAACCCTTCTTTTAAGTCATGGATTTTTTCAGGGGAGTAAAAAATCCTTACTACAGGAATACTGTAGTCACATTTATTCTCAGTTTGCAATTATAGTAATTGCCCCTTTTTCAGTATTCTGAGGTAGTGAAGACAAGTACATTTCATGGCAGCCTGCATGATGATTTCCTTCCACTAGTCTCAACAAACTTTTCCTGTGTGCTGTTTTCTGTTAGTTGCATAGAGAGGAGCTCTCAAAGAAAAGCCTCTGTGTCAATCAGTCAGTCAGTTACTCAGTCAGCACATCCATTACTTGACCCATACTTACAGTACATTTCAGGATTTACATTTTCATACCAGTACACTTTATTTTTAATACTTACAGCTGTAGGAAAAGCCAGTATGTGTAATGCATTGTGGGATAGAAAAATGAGGCAAATGTGTATGCAATATTTCTTCTTTATAATTTCTGGTTGTGGTTAGGTTTATTTTTCAACTATTACCTCAGATATGATAAAAAAAAAATTAACAAAAATTTAAAGAAACAATGGCTGAAATGGTAAAAAATTCATGGTAAAACGATTGGTCATTTATACAGTAGCTGAAAGAAGTTCATGTAAATGGAGCTGCACCTCTCAGTGCATTACTCATTGGTGAATCATCGTTGCAAGGGAATGGTACTGATGAATATATGTTTACACAGGTTGCTATTACAGTAACCATACTCCAACTAATTGGAATAAATGAAGTCTCCGCTTTTACATGAGTATTGTCTCAGTGAAAGCAAACATTTTGTCATCCAACTCTTGATGTGTATGCCCTTGGCAATGAGGTTTACTTTGAGAGTCCATCTCTTTGATGATGTAACTGTTTGTTTTCAGAGCACTTCAGAAAGTAACTCATCGTGGAAGCCTGTGTTTGCTGCAGTCTCAGACAGGGACCTCTTACTCTATGACAGTGTGCCTTTTACCCATGAAGAATGGGGTTCTCCCTTTCAAAGCTACCAGCTCATCGCCACCAGGTGAGAGGAGATCTTCATTTTCCTTAAAAAAAAAGCACTAGCTAGTTAAAACTGATGAATTTTACTAGCTGAGGTTAGGGTCCATTCTAAGTTTCAGTTCTTTTGCAGTCAAGATGGACCTTCCAAATTTGCAATTAGGCTCCTTCATTTTTCTTTTTTTATGCAGCTATTAGTAGTAGAGAAGTGATGGACTGATATCATTCAATGATTTAACAGTTTTATAGATATTAGGTGTTTCACATTTCAGTATC
Organism: Holothuria leucospilota; assembly: GCA_029531755.1. Classification (NCBI taxonomy): domain Eukaryota; kingdom Metazoa; phylum Echinodermata; class Holothuroidea; order Aspidochirotida; family Holothuriidae; genus Holothuria; species Holothuria leucospilota. Next base: position 26,454,361 of record CM055965.1, read on the forward strand.
AGCTAATATCGATATGAAACCTGTGTTAAAAATGGAAACGTACTGTAAACACAAGTAAAACCTAGTGTGTACTGCTATTAATTCCTGACTGCCATTACACTCCATTGTCGTTTTATACTGAGGTAGGATGCATGGGTGGAAAAAGTTGGGAAGCTGGGAGGCTCCTTCCCAGGAAATTTGTGTACTTGGAGGGAAAATTTGGCAATTGGAAGGAAATTTAACTTATTTACACTTGAAAACATGGAAGGAATCATGGCAAATTTGACTCAATTCCCTGGAAGTAAACATTTTTTCCAGCCCTGGTAGGATGTAAATTTTATACAGAACAGTCTTGTGACACAGTACAGTATTGAAATGCAGTTCCTGCAGTATCAGAATAATTTTAGTGATATTGCATACTAACAATTGGTCTAACACTGGCGATAGTTTTAAATTGCCGATGCCCATGATACGAGTAATCATTCAAGTGCCCCATCCAAAGAGCATTATTCCTTCCCCTTCAAACCTGAGGAAGTTCAGCCGGCCAGAATCAAGTTATGTGCTGACTAGCTGTTTACAATAATAATGTAACAGAACAGTCTATGATCTATTGTTTGAGACGTTTTTTCTGACATTTTAAAACTATAATGTTGGAGAAAACCATGCCACCCACTGATAAGAGCCAAAAAATTGTACCTTATGGATATCAAGATTTTAAGAGGGATGCAAGAAAAAATGAGGGGAGGGGTTAGATAAAGTTAGTGATGCAGCTTTTGCCAAGTTAGTATTTTTTTCATAAATTTTATACAATCATCTTATTAAGATGTATGGACAATTTGGAACAATATTCACAAATAATGATAATCAGTTGATCTGACGCAGCCCTTAATGTGTATGTGTACATACCATTTACTGAAGTGTGTAGTGACATCCTGAAAGCATTAGCAGTATGGGAGGCACTCAAGGCCATTGATTGAAGAAACACTGCAGGGGTTCTGATGGTGTCCAGAAGCAAAGCTCCTGGTCTGTGTCCTGGGGAAAAGTCTAAGAAAAATGCTGGGCCTTTATGAATGAAAGCAAACTCCAGATTAATGTTCTCATTTTTTATGGCTGAATCTGCTTGTAACAGAGCTGCCTTTTGCAGTGTTCCTGCTAAGGGGGGGGGGGGGGCTTTATGGTTACCGTATCGCAAGTATTGTGCTCTTTTAATAATAGCTAAGATTTCTTTCATGCATGGTGTGTCTCTTTCTATATCTGCTGTGCTTTTTTTCTATGTTCTTTTCTTACGTACTGTCCTTTGTCAGCTGGAAGGGGGGGGGGGGTTGGTTACTGTGACTCCTGAAGCCTTTCCTCTTAATATTCTAATTTATACCCTACAGAATATCTCAGTGACCTTGAGTGCCCTCATTAAATGTTTGCAGCACTTTCAATTTCAGAATTTTAGTATGCATGAGTCCTCTCACATTCTGGTTTCATTTCTATAAAAACCATTATCTATGATATCCTGATGTATCATTTCACAGTGGCCTAATCTGTAAGAGTACCTGTTAACTTTAATTGAATCAACATTCAACAGTAATTTGCATGCTTTTTTCTTTTGTCTGCTTTGTACATAGCTGTAAAATTTAAGAAAAAAGTTCATTTCTAGCCCAATCAAATTCCCAGTGGTATCCTTCTCAAGCAGTAATACAATACATTTGCATATGCAGTAACTGTACAGGTAGGCCTTACCACCCAGTTGGAACAACCTGTTATGCTTCAAAACATACTACAATGTACAGTTTTTCATGCTATGTAGCATGAGTTTTGCAGTTCCTAACCTAACCTGGGATATTAACATAATTTTAAATAATCTTGTACTGCATCGTTCTGCAGTTTTTCATGCTTTGAACTTGAAGCATGAATTGAGAGAACAGAACAGAAAAAATTGTCCCAACTGGGTGCACCTACAGTGCTGTACTGTACATGTACTTTGAAATGTCTTTTCCATGGGCCTTGACCTCTGTTATCAGTGCATTGACTACAGTGATGTATCAGTAATTTCATGGACTGGGCATAAAAGTGCATTTCAAAAGGGCATACCAGCATACTGACTTAAAAAAGTTTTAATCTGCTCAATTTTCTTTCACGCCACAGATGTATTTTACTATTTGGTTTGTGTGTTCCTTCAGAAAAGTTCTTTTCAAGAGTTAGTGCAGGGCTTGGAAAAGCCTGAAATTTAAATTTCCCTTTTCCAGGGGCTCAAAAATGTGAATTTTGATTTACATGCTTGAGAGTTAATTTATAGTAACTGGCCAAGAAAAAGTAGTTTGGCTCAACATAATGTGAGGTCATTATTTGAAACTGTTGCACTTGGTGATAAATTCTAAATACTGGTGTTTCCTTTGAAATGAAGATTGAAAGGGATTTTGCTGAAACATGAAAAAATACTGTTTGCCATCATGAGTAAAAGTCCAATATTAATATGGTGGAGGATGTGCTGGAAATGTCACTTGCCATTAGTGGAAAAGTATGGAAGGTTTTCTAATGCTGAAGTTCAGGACTATCTCCTTTCTCCCCTTTCAAATAAGGTTTTGGTTGATATGAATAGAATCTCATCGAATTTATCATTCCAGCCACTAGCTTTCTTGATAGCCCCAAAATACCAGTTCCATAATTTACTCCCACCCACTTTGAAGTTTTTAATTCCCATCTCATTTCTGGGGAATTGAAATGGAGCCATCAATTTCAGTTCCATTTAGAATTGACCCCAATCCTTGTCTCCAGCATCATCACCGACTAGGGAGCATATGTCACGGCTTGAAGGAGGTGAACTGTCTGCGTTATATAGGGTTCAGAAAATGGCGGTTCTGAAAATGGTTGCTAATGAAAAAAATGTGCGGTTAAGTGGCCCTACTGTGAGCTTAATCAAATTTCGTGGAGTTTGCAGAGTTTTGATTTACCAGATGCATCTCAGATGCAGTCAGATTGTGATAAGTGTTCACAGTTTCTGCTCCATTGCCTTAATGAAATGGTAAATGAATCAATCCATCAGGCCGCTCTTTTGAGTTTTGCCAATCCTTGGAGACGAATAATCAGTAGACACTTTTAACATTGAAATAAATGATTATTTTAGGCAGAGCTGAATTGCCTTTTATCAACTTCAAGTATCAAGTTTATATACCAAAATGTTTATCAATCAAGAAAAATCTTTCGTTCACAGTCAGTTATAAGGTATGACTACTCGTCTTTGCTTTTCTGATGGCTTGGGGTTGAGGGATCAATTATTATAGTACTGCATGGATTGTAAATACTTGAAGTAATGCACAGTTCCATACTGTAATAGTTTCTTAGACAAGAAAAATCATTTTGAAATCAATTCAGAGTGATTTGAAGCCTGTAATTGATTTTTAAGATGTTGTAACAAGGATCACATTACAGTCCCATTCTACACCACGATTTCATTGCAAAAGCTGCAAATATGTAATAAGTTCATGCCTTTCTAGTGATCATATCATGCTTGTTTGTCTGCACATGCACAATCATCACTATTTACTGTAGATAGTTTAAGGCCTCTGATGAACTGCAAGAGTTAGTTTACAAATTGCTACAGAAAGACCCAAACCATCAACATTGATCTTCCAAATTGTGAAAATTTGAAAATTAATGCATTTTTCACAGACATGAACATACAAACAGAGATCTACAGTATATTTAATACATAACACTAAATTTCCTGTACATGTAGTTTGCCACAGTACAGTATGTGCATGTTAGACTTACAAAATGGCTGGAGGCCTAGCTGACATCTGTGTAAAGTTTGGACTTAATAACAAGTGATTCAGGCTGCATTGACATAGGCCTATGTATTATTACAGTTTGAGGGGTGTACAAAACTTGGGATTTTGGTAAAAAAGAAAAGGCTGGGTAAAAATCAATGTTTGGTATGAAGCGTCTCATATTTTCTTTTATTCTTGTTGTGTTTGTATGAAATGTTGCAGATCGAGTGATGATCAAAGTGCACAAGTAGGCAGGCAGCCATTTTGGTACTGTAGGACTAAACTTGTTCATGTGGTAGTGGTACTTCTGGTTACATGGTCTTCTGTCCATATTTGCATGTACAGTATTATTATGATGTACTTGTCTTGAATTTCTTAAAATAAATGTGTACCTAGTAAGTCTTTTTTATAGAAAACTATGTTAAACTCGATTGAAAAACATTATCTGGAGACTGAGATTTTGAAAAACTGCATGTTAGTGTTTTTAGCTTTCTTCCTGTTCTTAATTTAATAAAAACTCAGTGCATCAAAATATTGTGCTGAAATCAGTTGTAATTGTCGATTTGGCAAGTTAAAGATGCACAGATTTCAATGGAATACTTCAGACATATTTTGCTTCAGTCTGGTTTGTAGGTTGTCTCACACTAGCTGATTGATTTAGTCATAAAATGTGTTGTCTGCTCAAATTAAGGAAATTTAACTATTGCAGGCTGGTCCGAGTGATAAAATAATTTTAATGGATAATTTCATCCCCATAGCAACCTTTATTAGGTGTGTAGTTGTGGTAACAGTGACATAAAATATGTCACTCTTGATGTACAGCTTCTAATTAAGTGACTTGGGTGACAGGGTTTTAATCTCAGTTAGCCTTTGATCGTAACCATGAGAGCATGAATGTGTTTTATTGCTACCAGTAGAGTATTTTACAGTATGTTGGGGATAGAATGTATCAGATGGTCTACCCGATGGTAGATGGTTATCCTGTGGTTCATAAATGGTTGAGCTGTTCAAGTGGTTCACCAGATGTTTGAGGTTTTATGGTCTCCCAGTAATGTGACCAGACGTCCCCAATTTTCGGGGACAGTCCCCAAATCCAGTGTTCCATCCCCGAAGAAGTGTCCCTGAAAATGTCCCCGATTTGAACAAATGTCCTTGAAATTTCAAATTTCCCAATATATTAATTATAATTTTGTAAAAAGTAATATTTTGTTGATTGTGTAGCCTACTGTGTACCTTTTGGACGGGAGCTGAACGGCCGGCTAGCTAGTAATGTACAGTATTATAGGCCTAGTATTACATCAACGTCGTTGGGATATATATCGTAGCGCCCAAGTACAACGTACATGGGCAAACAGATAACAGGTATCTGCAATCACAGAGATCAAAAGTCAAGAGCATCACTGATTTTCTAGTACTGACTGCACACATTTACTGTAGCCAATTGCCAGTCACACTAACGATGTATATATTTTCCTTACACGGTGCCTGGTCTAGTAGCATCCATGATTTATACTCACAAAATATGGTTACCTTACAGTATCTCCCAGATGGTTGAGATGGTGGACCATCAGGATGGCAGATGTATGGTTGATAGTTAGGGGTGGATCTACAAGATTGTTGATGGTTATTAGATGGTCCATAGAGATGGTTAATATCCATTTGATGGCCCACCAGATGATTACTGGTTATAGGATGGACCATGTATGGTTGATGGCTGTTAGATGACCTACCAGATGATTGATGGTTATCAGATGATCCATAAATGGTTACTTATTTGTAGATGGTTCACCAGATGGTTGATGGTTATCAGATGGTCCATAAATGGTTGCATGTTTTCGTATGGATCAGAAGATGGTTGGTGGTGATTGGATGGTCCTTCAGATGGTTCAAATAGTTGATGGTAATAGGACTGCCTATGTATGGTTGATGGTCATTGGATAATCCATCAGATGATTGACTTTTATTGGATGATCCACCGTTTTTGCCTTCTGCGCAGTTCCCTGTGTCTTAGAAGTTTTGGGTTTTCCAAAGTGCTGTTGTTTTGTCCATATTTGTGAGGTTTATGCTGAGTGTCTTATCTTTATTATATTAACATATTTTATAATTGTCTCTCCCCCTTCCTTCTAATTGCCAGAAAACCCTGCCAGATACCTAAATTCCCTGGGAAAGAGCCACTCAGCTTCCCAATTCTGTCCACCTGTGTTTGACTGAGTACTCCATAAAATGATGAATGACATATGGTTCTTCATGAAAAAACCTGCTTTAAACTGTCCCCCTACTTGATCATATGTCACGGTCTGCCCTTGTTGGCACTGCAGTGAAACTAGGGAGCTGGAGCTGGTAAAACATAAGATTGCTGTTGTATGTACACAGTAGTGAGTGAGTCTCCCTTGGGGTAATTTTAGCTTTTCCTGCATTTCCTGTTAGATGGCTGCATACATCTTACGCAAAAGTCTGCCAATTACTATATGAGGAAAGCTTGCATTTCAGTCCTGTTGTAATCAGCATCTGTGGTAGGTAGTCATACTCTCTGTTTGCTCATGTGATGCCATAAATCACGATATTTGTGGCCACACATGCAAACAATTTTATTTTACCCCAGCTGCAAGTACCCGCAGATATTGTGAAAAGATAAACCTGCATGAAACTAACTTTAGTATAACTTTACATAGGCCTACGTAATGCGCAGGTGGGATGTGGGTTGATATCATACAGTATGCAACAATTTGAGTGTTATTGATAAATTATAATTAGGTACCAGTATATTTACAGTATAACAGTAATGATATATGTGATGTTATTAGTACCTGATAACAAGACATAAATGTCATGTATTTTTTTCTTTGAGTTCAATAGGTAAAGGGGCCAAGATATAAGGAACATTTAAATGATTAATAGTACCTTTCTACAGATCTATTCTATTTTAGCAAACAGTTTTAATACTTTGAACATCACTTGTCTGCCAGTACATGTAGATTACAATACTGTCATGATGTGTGCTACAGTATCAGAAAGTTCTTGACTTTAGCCTGCTGTGTTACTGTATAATGCTTATTATAAAGTATACAGTTATAAGTACTCCACAGTATGTATGTTGAAGTGCTTACCAATCAAATCACCCCACACCTCAGCCTCTTCTCTATTATGAAGAAGGTTCAAGTACATCTTAGCTGTGAATTATTACAAGTATTCAAGGAATTTCATCTAGTTGTTAATATCATTATTTAACACAGCTCATTGTAGTTCAGTATCTGTACATTCAGTGTTTGTAAGGATCCAAAGCCTTAGGGGAAAGTCCATCATAGATCCAAGTTGCAGTTGAAAATGATGAATGTGTCAGGCAAGACTCACTTTTAAGCTGACTTGGACCAGGTCTCCTGCTGTGGTGGACTTTGGCAGAATCAGGCACCGTTTTTCCAGGACAGGGGTCATTTTTTGAAACCAGCAGACATTAAAAATGCAAATTATGCATGCTGTTCAACATGACAGTAAACCTTTGCTTCAAGTTATGATAAATAGGAGCTAATGGCTTTATGACGTCGTTATGTACACAAATCACTGAAGATTTACAGGAAATTCTCAACCACTAGTTAAACACAAACTTGTGAACTGGATGTTATAAAGTTGTGGATTAGCCATACAGGAAAATTAGGTGTACAGTAAGTACTGTTACTCAGTTATATGATTTTCATTCAAACTAGATGCTCTATCTTGGAAACCATGTGTAAATATTACCTAGCAGTCTGTAGGGTTTTACAAATCCCCAGTGGACAGTTTGGGGCAAGGAAAAAATCACTAAGGCAAGTGTAATGCTCTGTACCATGCCTGCCAGGCAAGAACCCCAGTGAAGTCTCCCTCACATGCAAGTTCAAAGACAGGCATATTTGAATTGGACAAGTAGACATTCATCCAGGCAAGTAGATTTAGAGAACAGTCAACCCGACTGACAAGAAAATCAAAAAAAGAATTTCTGGAAGCCTGGCAGTCTTGCACCTGCTTAATGCTTGGTACTGGGTAATCTCATAGACAAGCAGGGTACACACCTATCATAAAAGAGAAAATGCAGTGGTCCCAGTTTGGATTAGTGTGCCTGGGCATCCTACTTCATGAATGGCTCTTGAGAATCATGTGACAATATTTTCCTCACTGAAATGTGAAATTTATGCATAGTAACTCCTTGGTTTACCTTGAATATGTAATACTTGTGCCCTGAAATATCATAGAAGATACTTGAAGGAAAATAAGAGGATATTTGTGAGATTTTGGTGTTGTTTCAAAATAAATTTTCTGCAACTGCTAAATATGCCGTTTAAAGAAATCTAAAACTTCAAATTCGAGTTTCCAGAAAAATAAACTTGAAGTTGTTCAAATGTATCACAGTTGGATTTCCATTACTTCAGTTAAAAGTAGTATCTACTGAAAGTATTGCATGATGACCAAAGCTTGATGAAACAAGACAAAAAAAGAAAAAATGAGATGAAAAAATTCAACATTTATACCTCTTGTATATTAAGTGTCCTCAGCTTTGTGTCAGATGGAGAGGTACAATTATTAGGGTTCCTAATGACAATTCACATCCATGAACCCCCTCAACCTACTAGGGTTTTACAAAGGCCACTTAAAAATGTCATGAAGTTTTGCTCTGGGGAATCCAAAGCTATGCATTAGGGGCCAGGGAATGGTTTTATAAAACATGGTTCAAGAAATATTTGTATTAAGAACTGTAATGAGCTCTCTATATTTACTGCTCTGGGCAATTTGGTGACTACATGTAGTACAACAGGACATTTAGAGAGAAAATGCATTAACCTTAATTAGTGCCACTGGTCCTGGCCACTGGAAAGTTAGCAACTTTCCTCAACCTTCCTGGCAAGAAAAAAATAAGAATTGTCTGTGAAATTAAGTTTAGCAATTGCATAACTTGTCTCTAAGATAGTATTCTTATCATCAGGACCTTGAGAGAGGCTCAGATAGAGAACAAATAATTTTAAAAGGTTCAACTGGTTTTTGGAAAGGAGCTTGTGGTATGAACCAAGTTTAAAGGGAAAATGCAGTCACCCCAATCAGAATAAGTATACCCTGTCATCCTAATTCATGAGAGGCTTGTTTTGATCATGTGACAATATTTTTGTTATTAAATTGTTAAATTCATGAAGAATAACTCCTTTCTTTACTTTTTCTTGTAATATTTATGTTTAAAAGCATCTTTAGAAGTACCTGTAAGGCAAATAAAAGAAGATTTGCAAGAGTTTGCCGATTTTTCAAAGCAGTTTTGGGGGGACTGCCCATTGCCTTTAAGCTTTCTGTTTATAGCTCTTTCCAGGATAATTTTGCTTTTATATGTTATTTTATATGTTATATGTTATTTTATGATGAAGTATACTGTAGGTATTTTTTCTTCTGTTTTGTTAGTTTATATTATTATTATTATTATTATCATCATTATTATTATCATTATTATTATTGTTGTTGTTGTTGTTATTATTTTTTTTTTTTGTATCTGACAGGTTACTTTACTCAGGAACTATGTCATCACCAAGTACATCACCTATGCATTCTGGGGGAGACCTCACTTTTATGACCAGAACAGGTACCAGGGATGGGGTAGAAGCACACCTGTTTAGAGTGGAGACCAGAAGAGATCTGGCCGCATGGATGAGATGCCTCGTTCAAGGAACACACACTGCTGCAGAACTCATCAGGGAAATTAATTATCGTTAGTCGTGTTATTAGAATATTTCATATTGTCAGCTTAAAAGGCAGACAAAGTCAACTAGTGTCTGTTGTGGAATACAGATTGGAATCATTTAAATTGCTCTTTAATACAAATATTAATACCCTGGGTCAGCAGTAACCTCCCTCCGAGGCAACTGCTCTTGCCACATCAAATGATAACTTTTTGGCCGACAGGTACTCATTTAAGTGCTGAGATGGAGAAAGGCAAATGACGCAAAGCGTCTTACACAAGGACACAAAGTAACAAGTCATGCTGAAATCACATTAACAATACTTGGAACACAAGTCTGACCCCTTTGCCAGTAGTCCATCAGACTCCCTCTATTTTTGATAATATCAGTACTGAAACAAATATGTGACCATAAGTACACAAATTTTGCAGCTTGCAGTCCATTTTCTCGGCCTTGCAACGACAATTGCCACATTGACGATGCCTGTTTGATAAACATTGTGTTTTATTTCATACCAGTATGATTGATAATGGTTTTCTAGGTCAGCTCTTTATAGCTCTTTGTGAATTCACTTCAAGTAAAGTCTGCCTTAAATATGTGGTAATTGAATTTCACTACTCATTTTATTAGGTCATACACAATCTTTTATGTTTTTTTTTTAACAAGACGTGAAATAAGTGTTTTGAAAGTTTGTATGGCTTGAAGTACTGAAAGTGAACAATGGTAGACCACCAGCCAAGAGAATATACCATGAAGGAAGTTAACAGATTTTAATGCTACAAACATTCATGGTATACTTGTAATACAACATTTGATTTAATTTCTAGATCATGTAGAAGATTGACAATTATAGAGGGCAGCATGTACATTTACCTTCAACAAGAGCGTAGTAGTGAGGGGAAACTGAAAATTGAAACTAATGAGTCTATTTCACTTCTCATTACCTCCTATTTACATATGTACCATTAGGCAAAAATGCAGAAGGACAATTTAGTGTTCTAGGCACCCTCTATTGGTAGGGGTTGCTGCGGTGCTATTAGGTTTTTGCCAGGCAGTTATCGCAGGCAATAATGGTACATATGTATATAGGAGGTAAGAATCAGAGCTTGTAGACTCCCCAACAAGGGAGTTTTTGTGAAGCAGTGTTTCTCTGCTTATTAAAATATTAATGTAATAACAGTGTGATATTTAGGTTGTCACCTGTAGAGTATGTGTACCCCAACAGGGAAACAGATTTGACTGCACTTTTTGTGTGAATACAAGGTTCCTTGCTCGAATTTCAAGTTGAAAACCTGTGTAGACTTTGAATCATTATTTAGTAGTTCCACTCACAGTGTCTGATAAGGTTACCAAGAAGTGGCGCTGTAATTTTTAGATTTCTAACGTGTTTTGGATTTCTAGTGTACATCTTTGTTCACTCAGGTCTCCTGTGGAATAATCGATGTCGTCCCTTCCATAATCTTTGGGACAATAGCAATTCTCAGGAAACATGCCAGGATGTTAAAGTGGACCTAAAGTCTAAAATTACAAGAATATATATTTTAGAGTTTGAAAAATGAATTTCATTCATCCAACTCCCATTTTCATAGCTTACTCCATTGCTGAGATATAAACTGTTGAAATTTATTCACTTAATTTGAAATAGCCAATTGCGCAATAATTTGTGAAGTCCTTCTTGTACGACTCACATGAACTGCTTTTGCTTCCTTTTGATATTAAGATGTTTATAGGACCTTGAAACAATTACAGTTCCATTGCATGGTATTTTGTACGGAGAGGACTTGTATAGCCAAGTCACCCCTTAAAAGTAAGACAGTTATCACATTTTGGCATAAGGTTGTGTGGCTTTCAAAAAAACAAAGAACAAGAAAGACTGTAATTTGAGTAGTACAAGAATGACATCACAAATTATTGCGCAATCCACCAATTTAAATTAAGTGAATAAGCTTCAACATTTTATATCTCATCTCAGGAATGTCCTGTTAAGATGGGAGTTGGACCATTTGGATGCATTTTTCAATCTTTGTAACATATATTTTTGAAATTTTAGACTTAAGGTACACTTTAAGTGGTCACCGAGGAGCATGATGTTGGCCCTTTCGCTGCTTTTTACAACCTGACCAACATTTTTATTTTTTAACGATGTGAGGAAAAGTCTTGAGAGGCAGTGTAGAATGTGGGATATGTCTGACAGAGTGTAGGAATGTTGTGTATAGAAAATGTTAGTGTAAGCGCATCTGTTAAACAAATGCAGTGGTCAAACTCATCTGACATAAAACTTCTCTTTCATCATATTCTTTCCAGCTGTCTCTTGGCAAGGCAAGGAGGCAGGGCTTACAATTCATTATGAAGACGGGTTTACTCTCACAGAGTCCAAGGAAGGAGGAACTTCTGAGGTATTGTGGAAGTACCCCTACGAGAAGCTGAGGTATTCTTCAGATGATGGAAAGCACATCCTTTGGTTAGACTTTGGGTCAGGACATGGTGAAATAGTAAGTGAGAAGCTTTGCAGTGTTTATAGGCAAGACTTCACCTACATTGTTATGGAAAGTGCTGCCTCATGGAGACGCAAATGTCGGTGCAGAAGTGTGAAATTGACATTTCTGCTTTTCCACTTGATGATCTGCTTATGAAATTTAAGCATGCATTACATCTAATGGCATTGTTAGAAAAGCTTGGCTTGCATGCTCATGGTATATGTGCTTAATACAATTCTCTGTGTATTTAAATGGAGTATTGTAAATGCACTGCTGTACATTCAGAGAAGGAATGCGCTAATTGCTTGCCATTAAAAGCACGTAAGAAATGAATGTGCATCTTAAACTGCATTATTTAAAAATACCTATAACAAAGTCTGTGGACTTCAAATTAGTCCTTGGGCATTTATGTTTAAAAGAGTTTATGAAATGCCGCAGTGAAGAAATAAGCTTCTTGTTAATGGAAAACCCTGTGGAATGGTGCTGCCTTTGATTTGAAAATGTTCTGAATTAACAAGTAGTCATACTTGGGGAAGAAATTCGTCTGTTTACTCTGAAAAGGAATAAACAGTGATTAGCACTTCTGTCCTGGTATTTTTTCTCCCATATGGAGTCTGTCAGTCTGCCATTTTAAGTTTGGTATCTATGGTTACCAATATTTATGGGACTTCTATAGCGGGGTGCTCTCTCTGGGTTTTTTTTTTATTTGTTTGTTTGTACAAATTGGTGGTAAAGGTTACTTATCTTGTTATATTGTCTTATCTGGATGGGTGGGTACATGGAGGTGGGATTATTCGCTGGAATCTTCATACACAAATGTCAAAAACCCGTGACTACCATGTATGTAGTGATGAGCATTAGTAGTTCCAACTCACATTATAATATTCTAAATTGACTTTTTCAAAAAAAGATGGGGCAACTATAGTTCCACAAAATTTTTAAAGGAGATACGCTCTTGAGCTATTAAATGTGGGTATATCACCAGTTATCTTTCAGCCTGTTTTCCTTACCCCCAGCCCCTTGTCCCTTCCTACCCCATCCCTTCCCATTCAGTGAGCTACTTTTGGTGGTGGTGGGGTCATGGTTAAAGTTCTCTCAAAAAGAACAAGTGGTGTGCCATTAAAGTTGGGGAACCACCATCCTACATTATCTTTAAAAAATGACTGCTAGTGCCAATTCCACAGATGGCAAAACCACCCTTCAACTGAAGTGATGAAAAGTAACATAAGACAACTTGAGAAAGTTGTCCATACTATAACACTGAACAAATCTTGTAAGTACTTGAAAAGGTAACCCTTTGCTATTCCTGAAAGCAGACTACAGAGCCTACAGGGGGTACTTTCAGTGATCACTTAAACCCATTTATAGATGGCCTTTCAGTGTCTTGTTGTATTACTAAGGCCTTTGCAAAGCCCTTTCCACCTTTCCTGGTTAGCTGCTTTGATCTGCACCTTGATAAAGGATTTCCTTCCTGCTTTTTTATTTATTTTCCCACTCTGCAGCTTCTGTACTTTGGTTTTCCTCTTCTTCTTTTCCTTTCCAATGTGCAGTTCATTGCTATGTTGCAGTCATAGTTTTGGTCTTGCCCTACTACATGGCCGATCATTTTCTGTCTGAGCCGTTTCACTACTTTTCATTACTTTCACTCTAAGATTAAATGCTCATGGCAAAGACCATGCTGGTGATTAACATTCAGATACCATCTCTGCTTAGACTATGTGTTGTCTGCAGCTACTGTTAAAACTTACATTGTGACTACAACCTTTGTTGTCATAAGTAGAAAAGAAAATAGCCAAATGGGATATTTATGAACCTGATTGACATATTTTAGCTTTGTATAGCTGAAATCCTTCATGTTTGTTGTGTATGGTAGCAACAGCTTAAAAAGCATGTGAACATTTCTACATTAGTATCATCCATTTAGCATTATTTTTGCACCAGAGAAACTTTGGCATTTCTGCTCTGTTTAGACCATAGAGTATAAAAAAGCCAAGGGTTTTTTTTTTGTCAAATCATAATGAGCAGTTGGTGTCTGCCTGGCTGGCTGTCTGTTTGAAAGTCTTTCTGTGTAGTAAAGTCACTGAGGGGCCATTTTCCCAGGCCCAGGGCATAGGTTTGACATGGGTGTCTGCATCATTTGCAAGACAAGCAGTCATGTCAAAAAGAAATAACATTTGAAAAAAAAAGTTGCTTTGAAAATTATTTAGGGATATACTTTCCTTCCTTCCAACTTCAATTCCTCCTTCGTCAGAATATTTTGTTGTAGAATTGGAGTTATTCCTGTCTGGTAAACTGCATTATATGTCTCCAGTATGTAATTTTGACTTTCTTTTCATGGTCTTTTGAATATTTGTGAATTTTTGTATTTTCTCTACAGGAGTTGGATCTCCACAGTTGTCCTAAACCAGTGGTGTTTGTTATTCACACCTTCTTGAGTGCAAAGGTCACAAGGATGGGTCTTTTTGCGTGAAAAAGACGGAGGGCCAAGGAAAAATCTCTGCAGCAGATGTATTGCCTCATTCATGAATCTCGGCCTATTTTCTACGAAATCCAAGTTTTTTACCATTTTCATCCAGTTCATGTACACAAAAATGTAAAATGTACAGAGAATCAGTTGGATACAATTGTTACAAATAGTAAGGAAAATTCTTGAAAACTACTAACAGCATGACTTAAATTGTTTCAATTTACACTGATTTCATAATAACAAGTTACTACTTTGTTCATTTATGACTCATTAACAGTAATTTCTGGGAATGCAAATCCTGTATTGTTTCTGTCAATGTATTAAAGCTTTAAAAAGTTATTATGTTCAACTAATGCAGAAAAACATTTTATTTTCAAATTGCAAAGTAGGCTAAGTAGGCTGAACGAACGAACAGAGAATTACTAAACATATGAAAGGCGATGCAATAAAATTTATTCTGTTAGTTAATTTGGCAGTAACCATGGTTACGATTAAGAGAAAATTAAGCAGTTTAGTATTTAGGCATCATATAGCTCTAGACAGAATATCCAAGAAGAGTGTTTGTCACTGATGGGGTGGGGGGAGCAGTTTTTAGAGTGCCTGTGCTACAAATTACTATTTCCTCACAGTGGGAAGGGTCTGAGGGCAGTAGTAATATTGGAGGGAGGTATTAAATTTGGGTGTTACCCAAGCCACCTATTGTTTGGTGTAATTTGATTTGGTAAATGTCATACCCAGATATAACAGGCCAATTTAGGTAATTACAGTGTATGAAATTAGCTGTACTGCATCAGCAGGTCAGGCATAATAGGCAAGGAAGATATGAACCACTTACTTTGATGGGAAAATGTGGTAATCAAAAATTAAAAGTGCTTGTACAATATCACTTTGAAACCAGCATTAGGTCAGAGATTTGTAGTAAATTATAGCAGAGTGAATGGGGGAGGGGGACGGGCGGCAGTCTTATATTTTGGCTACGAAGTGAAGTATCAATTTATTCAGATTTTATTTTGTTGTAAGGGTACTTTATATGAAGTAAACCTTAAGTAAATCCTGGAAGCCCCCTTACTAAAATCTGGTGCTTGTATTAGTTTAGGAAGGTATCGTCAGTTTGCGTCCTTTTGGTGATACATCAAACTTTGACTTCAGTCACTTTATATTTTATATTTTACCTGAATGGGTAGCTAGTGATATGTTTTGCTGGCTCGTAATTGTGACAACAAAGTTTTGTGGTTTGAGATGACAGATATTTTAATTTTAATTTTATTTTTAAAGACAAAAATTACAGAATGTTCATTTTTGTGGATGCATAGTTTTTGGCACAAAGTGCTTCATTATTGATCAGCAATCTGTTGTCACAATTTGGTAGGTAAGTTTGCAGATAATTGCAAAAACTAGTGATGAATTATTCATGGCAATTCCACAATGAAATTGTGTGCTTGTGAATGTGGGGAAATTGGCACTGCACATGGAGATGTAAACTGTATCACCTACAGAAATGAAACATGTCTTTAAAACCAACTATTCTCTCTCTCTTGAACATGTCTGATCCAACCAGGTGGGTTGTGCTTCTTATGAAAAATGGAAAAACTGGTTCCATAGGCACAAGTAGAAAACAAAGAAGAGAGATCCCCAGGGTTCTAGCTAGAGGATTCAGAGTGCCGACCAGTAAAATGCCTCTTTGTTTTGAAATTGTAAGGTGTATACAGATTAAGGACAGGTCATACACTCTAGAAAGAAACTCAAGCATACAGTACAGCAGGGGCCTTTCAGAAAGGCTTGCTTGCAATATTAGTGAGGGTTTGGGACTCTGGATGAATGCCTTGTTTTGCATCAAATGACTAGATAAAAATTTTGGTTGTTTTATATTGCAATAATATATAATTCCATGAATTTTAGACATTTTCCGTGGAATTTTCATTGAAGTTTGTGCCGGCCGGTATTCTGGCGATTTGCTCTTCATGCCGGTCGGCAAGCGTCAGTGCCCGCTACAGCCGGCCATTGGCGGCCGGCGTTGCTAGAACCTTGGAGACCCCCCATATCCCCCTCTTCCCTCCCACCCCACCATTTTATGTTGCAAGGAGATGCTGAAACCATTAATGACAGTTATGAGCAGTACCATACTTATGTAAAAATACATTGGCTAATGCAAGTGATTAAAAGAGTAAAAATGTTTGTTTTGTAAAAAGTGAATGGGGAATGAAATTGTGTGCTAAAGTTGCAGGGAGATGGTCAAGCCATTAATGAGTGTGTCACAGTCTTGAGTATTGCCACACCTATGGAAAGATATGTAGACCTCATGCATTGACGTCACACTGACGTCAGTGCTGACATTTTGGAGGCAAACAATGAAGCACACGTGCACGAAGGCCTAGATTTTGCACTCATGTGTAATAGACATACGCCTGTATATGATTGGTTGGCAAATCAGTTGTGTGCATTTGTTGATGTAAGTTGCAAAGATAAGGGCTTTTCCTCCAAACAAGGGAGCACTTTCTGCTCTGTGACATCATATGCGTAAGGTTTATTAGTTTTTACCATGTGATTAAAAGTGTCTATTTTTGTTATAAGGAAAAATCGGGAATGAAGTTGTGTGCTAGAAATAGGATTTAGGAAATGACGCTTAGTATCACCTTGCAGATGTAACTTTTTGGTGCTACAGCAATTACAATTGGCAGATCAGATTAACTTATTTTTTTAAAGCAGTTTGCATGTATTTAATAGTATCTAGCTTTTGGGAACTTTTCCAGATATTAGTATTGCATTTTATTTTGTTGTGATGTATACTAATCATGGGTGTTACTTAGAAGCATCAGCCTCCCAGGGACTCTCTATTCTGTTTTCACCTTCTCATACTTTTATCTGTAAATCAACTGGCTAAAAGGAAGTTTAATGGTGGGGGTGCCCTCTAGGATGACATAACCCACCACCTCACTAAAAAGTATTAGATTGTAATTGCTTAGGAATTAAATAGGTAGGTAAGAAGCAAGTGTCATTGGTCACCAACCCCCAAATAAGTGAGTTTTATGGAATGTTTTGATAAGATCACTTGGTCTTCTGCCCAGAAAATCTAATGAAATTCTAAAATGGTAATGGGCCTAAAATTGTGGGTTATATTAGACTTTTGTTGGCAGCTCAAGTGCTGCAACACTTAGGGATGTACCTACTATCATACAAACCACAGCAATCTGAACAGCATTTCAGAACCAAGTCCCTTATTTTTTGTTGGTACCAGGACACATCTGTGAGACTAAATTCATAGAGTGTATGATAATATTCCATGATACCACACTGAAAAGATATGGGGTGGAGAAGATTTTCTTGATGTCCCATGTGCTCAGTGACCCAGACTTGACCCACTATTTCTCTACATGGTCAAGATGAGTAGACCGTGGAAAGTAGCATATAGTGAATGGCAGCATTGTCAGCCAAGGAATTTAATAACTCACAGGGTGGGTGATGTATATTGGCGAGTGTCCCACCTTAAATTTACAAATCAAGGAAAATTTGATAAAGCAGGGAAAATATGATACTTCTTTTTGAAGGAGTGCAAAATGTAAGTCAAGTTACAAAATAGTTTGTACTCTTTGTATTTATTTTTCTTGTGTTAGACAGTTTTTTTTTAAGTTGACACTCACTGCCTGTTTACCTAGTTTACACAGTGTTTCCATTAATGTTATCCTGGATTCAGACTTCAGAATTTCAGAGCCACCACAACTGTATCAGATCATGATGATGAAATTTCAGTCTTAGAACCCATCTGTATCCTGTTCTAATATTTATGTAGAACACAATGCATAAATTTTCAGTTGCCCATTGTAGGTGTGTCTTGAATGAGGGCCCTGTTGTTACACCCATACATTTGGGCCTCATTGATTTGGTATCTTAAAAATATTTTTATGTTTTCAAAACTATGCTTACAGTTTCATCATTATTAATGACTCTGGTAGCAATCCCCACCCAAATTACTAGCATTTTAGGGCATGTATTGTAAACTTTCCCAATGTTTAGTATTTGTTAGGTTTCTGTAAATATTTGCTGTAATGTTATCCAGCAATCATAGCAGTGTCTTTCAGTTTGTGCTAATTTTTTGTGTTAAATACAGTCTAGTCAGAAGGTTTCTAAGATTGAGGGGCTGAACCATCCAACTTAAGAAATTTGAGCATTTTCTAAGGTAATTTTGGACATTTCAAGACACAGAAACCTTCAAACTGAAAATTGTGTTTGAGACTGTATCCCCAGCCCCCTGGATGCAACCCTAGAATAATTAAATGAATATACGGTTTGTTACAACTGGAATTAAGACCCTAGGGATATGGTTTGCTTTAGGGAGGCAGTTGTGTGTTTTATCAAGCATGATTTAATTAATGTACACCACCTACAAAGATTGGGTTCATCCTACTTTGATGTAGTTGTTTAATTTGGAAGTCTGACAACAACTGTCTGATTTAACAGGGTTTACTTTGCATTCTGAAGGAGCCACACTTTTACAACGAATTCTTCTAAACAGTCTGCAGCACAGGCTTTACAGGATGTAGCTTTTACGTATTGAAATAAGCACCTCATTCAATTTTTTCCTGTGCCTAACACCGGCATTTCATTAAGTGCAAAGACTTTCTTTTAGGGCAGGGGTCTCCAAACATTTTCGCTTGGTGGCCCAAACTTTCTACTCCGGAATCTTGGTGGCCCTCAGATTGAGGGGTTGGTTAGAGGAGTTTGGTTTGACTTGGTTATGCAGTGTTAATAAAGCAGATCACTGGTTCTTAGATTAGAATCATTCCCATTGCTTATTTATAATGAGAAATTTGGCAATTATTTTTGGTTTCGATGATAAGAGAAACCTATGCAGTCATGATGGCGTGTGTATGTATGTGTGTATGTGCGTGTGTGTGTGTGTGTGTGTTTGTGACACTTTGCTCGTTAACACGATATCTCAAGAAGGGAAACTCTGACAGTTTTCAAACTTGGTACATAGATGCCCCATATTGAGAGGAAGAACCCTATTGTTTTTGGTAGGGGTCAAAGGTCACCTGGGGTCACCGGGGGTCAAACTCCGAAAACCTTGTTAACACAATATCTCAAGGTAGGAAGCTTGGATGAATTTCATACTTTGTGTGTAGATGCGTTATGGTAAGAGGAAGAACCCTATCATTTTTGGTGGAGGTGAAAGGTCATCTGGGGTCACCGGGGGTCAAACCCTTAAAACTTCGTTAACACGATATCTTAAGAAGGGAAGCTCTGCTGGTTCTCAAACTTGGTACATAGATGCCCCATATTGAGAGGAAGAACCCTATTGTTTTTGGTGGGGGTCAAAGGTCACCTGGGGTCACCGGGGGTCAAACTCCGAAAACCTTGTTAACACAATATCTTGAGATAGGAAGCTTGGATGAATTTCATACTTTGTATGTAGATGCGTTATGGTGAGAGGAAGAATCCTATCATTTTTGGTGGAGGTGAAAGGTCATCTGGGGTCACCGGGGGTCAAACCCTGAAAACTTCGTTAACACGATATCTTAAGAAGGGAAGCTCTGCTGGTTCTCAAACTTGGTACATAGATGCCCCATATTGAGAGGAAGAACCCTATTGTTTTTGGTGGGGGTCAAAGGTCACCTGGGGTCACCGGGGGTCAAACTCCGAAAACCTTGTTAACACAATATCTTGAGATAGGAAGCTTGGATGAATTTCATACTTTGTATGTAGATGCGTTATGGTGAGAGGAAGAACCCTATCATTTTTGGTGGAGGTGGAAGGTCATCTGGGGTCACTGGGGGTCAAACCCTGAAAACTCCGTTAACACGATATCTCAAGAAGGGAAGCTCAGATGGTTCTCAAACTTGGTACATAGATGCCCCATATTGAGAGGAAGAACCCTATTGTTTTTGGTAGGAGTCAAAGGTCACCTGGGGTCACCGGGGGTCAAACTCTGAAAACCTTGTTAACACAATATCTTGAGGTAGGAAGCTTGGATGAATTTCATACTTTGTATGTAGATGCCTTATAGTAAGAGGAAGAACCCTATCATTTTTGGTGGAGGTGAAAGGTCATCTGGGGTCACCGGGGGTCAAACCCTGAAAACTTCGTTAACATGATATCTGAAGAAGGGAAGCTCTGATGGTTCTCAAACTTGGTACATAGATGCCCCATATTGAGAGGAAGAACCCTATTGTTTTTGGTGGGGGTCAAAGGTCACCTGGGGTCACCGGGGGTCAAACTCTGAAAACCTTGTTAACACAATATCTTGAGGTAGGAAGCTTGGACGAATTTCATACTTTGTATGTAGATGCGTTATGGTGAGAGGAAGAATCCTATCATTTTTGGTGGAGGTGAAAGGTCATCTGGGGTCACCGGGGGTCAAACCCTGAAAACTTCGTTAACACGATATCTTAAGAAGGGAAGCTCTGCTGGTTCTCAAACTTGGTACATAGATGCCCCATATTGAGAGGAAGAACCCTATTGTTTTTGGTGGGGGTCAAAGGTCACCTGGGGTCACCGGGGGTCAAACTCCGAAAACCTTGTTAACACAATATCTTGAGATAGGAAGCTTGGATGAATTTCATACTTTGTATGTAGATGCGTTATGGTGAGAGGAAGAACCCTATCATTTTTGGTGGAGGTGGAAGGTCATCTGGGGTCACTGGGGGTCAAACCCTGAAAACTCCGTTAACACGATATCTCAAGAAGGGAAGCTCAGATGGTTCTCAAACTTGGTACATAGATGCCCCATATTGAGAGGAAGAACCCTATTGTTTTTGGTAGGAGTCAAAGGTCACCTGGGGTCACCGGGGGTCAAACTCTGAAAACCTTGTTAACACAATATCTTGAGGTAGGAAGCTTGGATGAATTTCATACTTTGTATGTAGATGCCTTATAGTAAGAGGAAGAACCCTATCATTTTTGGTGGAGGTGAAAGGTCATCTGGGGTCACCGGGGGTCAAACCCTGAAAACTTCGTTAACATGATATCTGAAGAAGGGAAGCTCTGATGGTTCTCAAACTTGGTACATAGATGCCCCATATTGAGAGGAAGAACCCTATTGTTTTTGGTGGGGGTCAAAGGTCACCTGGGGTCACCGGGGGTCAAACTCTGAAAACCTTGTTAACACAATATCTTGAGGTAGGAAGCTTGGACGAATTTCATACTTTGTATGTAGATGCGTTGTGGTGAGAGGAAGAATCCTATCATTTTTGGTGGAGGTGAAAGGTCATCTGGGGTCACCGGGGGTCAAATCCTGAAAACTCCGTTAACACGATATCTCAAGAAGGGAAGCTCTGATGGTTCTCAAACTTGGTACATAGATGCCCCATATTGAGAGGAAGAACCCTATTGTTTTTGGTGGGGGTCAAAGGTCACCTGGGGTCACCGGGGGTCAAACTCTGAAAACCTTGTTAACACAATATCTTGAGGTAGGAAGCTTGGATGAATTTCATACTTTGTATGTAGATGCGTTATGGTGAGAGGAAGAATCCTATCATTTTTGGTGGAGGTGAAAGGTCATCTGGGGTCACCGGGGGTCAAACCCTGAAAATTCCGTTAACACGATATCTCAAGAAGGGAAGCTCTGATGGTTCTCAAACTTGGTACATAGATGCCCCATATTGAGAGGAAGAACCCTATTGTTTTTGGTAGGGGTCAAAGGTCACCTGGGGTCACCGGGGATCAAACTCTGAAAACCTTATTAACACAATATCTCGAGGTAGGAAGCCTGGATGAATTTCATACTTTGTATGTAGATGCGTTATGGTAAGAGAAAGAACCCTATCATTTTGGTGGAGGTGAAAGGTCATCTGGGGTCACCGGGGGTCAAACCCTGAAAACTTCGTTAACAATATCTCAAGAAGGGAAGCTCTGATGGTTCTCAAACTTGGTACATAGATGCCCCATATTGAGAGGAAGAACCTATTGTTTTTGGTGGGGGTCAAAGGTCACCTGGGGTCACCGGGGGTCAAACCCCGAAAACCTTGTTAACACGATGTCTCGATGTAGAAAGCTTGGATAAATTTCATACTTTGTATGTAGATGCCTTATAGTAAGAGGAAGAATCCTATCACTTTTGCTGGGGTTCAAAGGTCATCTGGGGTCACTGGGGGTCAAACCTTCAAAACCTTGTTAACACAATATCTCGATGTAGGAAGCTTGGATTAATTTGATACTTTGTATGTAGATGCCTTATAGTAAGAGCAAGAATCTCATAATTTTTTAGTGGAGGTCAAAGGTCATTTGGGGTCACTGGGGGTTAAGCTCTGAAAATCTTGTTAACACGATATCTCCACGTACGAAGCTTGGATAGATTTCATACATGGTAAATTGATGTGTTATAGTCAGAAGATGTACCCCACTGTTTTTGGTGGAGTTCAAAGGTCATCTACTGTAGGGTGGCTGAGGGTCAAACACATAAAACCTTGTTAACACAATGTCTCACGGGAGAAAGCTTGGATAGATTTTATACGTAGTATGTGGATGCATTGTGGTGAGAATATGAACTCAATCATTTTTGGTGGAGGTCAAAGGTCATCTTGGGTCAACGTGGACCAAACACTGAAAAGCTTGTTAACACGTATCTCCAGGTAGGAAGCTTGGATAGATTTCATACTTACAGTACTATGTGGATGTGTTATGGTGAAAAGATGGACCCTATTGTTTTTGGTGAAGGTCAAAGGTCATCAGGGGTCACCAGAGGTAATAAAGCAAAATTTCCCAAGAATTCCCAAGAGTTTTATATGGGTTCAGCAGAGGTCAAAGAGCAAAATTTTCCAAGATTTCCCAAGATTGTCATCTGGGGTCACCAGAGGTCAAACTGCAAATTTCCCAAGAATTCCCAAAATTAAATAGGAACACAAAACTGTATTTTTCCAACATGTTAAGATAGCATTTGACCATTGACTGAAAGATATGGGACATCATGGCATTATTTGGAATAGAACATATATCATCGAAACCTCAATGCATTTTTGCATTCTGGTTCACTCCAGAATCCTTTTCACGACCCTCCGAAATATTTTCGCGACCCTTTTGAGGGTCGCGACCCCTAGTTTGCCGACCCCTGTTTTAGGGGATTGGAGGGTGCTCTCAACCTTACTGGACCTTGGCCATGGGACATGCTCTGGAAGCCCAACTTTTGTCAGGCCCCTTTTGCAGCTGAAGTTTTGGTTATCCAAGGGGAAAAGTCAATAATTTCTTTCTTAACAAAGGTGCAAAATATAGAGAAACACTAGAAATGCCAATATTTAGTGCCAAATTTTACCAGAAATAATAATTGCAGTTTAATTAAAAAAATTCTGACCCCTTCAAAACACTTCTTCAGGCTGTGCTACAGTTCTAGAGTGAAACACAGTTAGAGACTCCTGCTCTGATGATCTTCCTCGAAGTAAGACTCTGTAGCTATATTACAATCATCACGTTAAGTAGATGCTGAAACCAGTGAGGAATTGTAATTAAGAGTATTATTTGATTTCATTTGTGTCCTTTCTCTCAACAAATGCAAAGCTTTACTTAAAGTGAATGGTGCTGTTACTTTTGGGATGGGGTTATTTGACAGAATTTCTCTACATTTACAGAGATCGACCTCAGAGGACAATGGGTGACATCTTGTTTGCTTACAAACAATTCTGTTGATTTTTACTAATTTTTAAATGTTTTATTTATTTTGTTGATTTGTATATTTTAGTCCTTAATACCAAGTATTTAAAGTGTTGAAATGAACCAAAGATGAGTAGCAATATATCCAGCCTGAAGAGTTAGAGTGATTTGCAACCTAATGCATAGCCTGATTTCATCCCACACTGTTTTTGTGGCTATTGTACAAGTCCTAGTTTATTTTAAACGCCACCACATCCTTCTACGCTACCAATAAAACTTGAACTAATACCATCTCTCTTTTCTATCGTCATTAGTCACATTTGCATCATGAAACAAAATTTTGTATGGAGTCCTCAGTTTCAGTTTGACAATTGAAGGTTGCGTTTGGAAACATGGTTGCAAGCATATCGAAGTTGATGAACCGAGGCCTTGTGTGTATCAACGGCTGTTTCTCAGATCAAACCTATGTGGCAAATGCTTCCCAACCGGTTGGTGGAGAGAGCTTACTTGATTAAAGACACATCCAGTTCAATGTCATAGGCCTTCATACTTGAGCACTGCAATAGGCGTATACCACATTTTTAACTTTCAGTTCCTTGCTACATCAGCAAAGGAATGCCATCAAAGATGCTTATGGATACAGAACTGACAACATAACGTCACGTCCTCTACACACCGTCACGCGTCAGTGAGTCGCATATCTTTTGCTGGGCATTTCGATTGCCAAGTGTCCATTCCATCAAATGAATGAAGTGTCCATGTACTGTGGTAACACATGTAATGCGCATGAGTTGTGACCACCAGCATGGCAAAGGGAAACGTGGTGACTTCACGTATGGAAACGTTTATAGTCTGATATTTCTTTACAAGACGTATCCAAGTTTCAAGCCCATACGGTTTAAAAATCTTTTTGAAGTTATGTCTTTGATGTCAAAGGTCAAACGTTAAAGACAGCTTAGTAGGTCAGGTTCGTCTACAAGTTCAGGGACACCAACCCCTCGCCACTTGTAGCCTATGTAGAAGAAACTGAGAGATCTGATCTGTAGGTTCACTCATCCGACTTTGTCCCCGAGCTGCCAGACCCCACCCCAGTTTAACACTCAGAGATAGGATCAAATCTGACAATCATTTAGGTAGACCAAGTATTTGAATTTTGACAGAACATTTTATGTTAAACTGCAACTTCAAACTTTGCCTACAACCACATTTATATTAATATGTATATAGTGTACAACCCATATTTTCTACATTTTGCAAAAATCTGAAAGGCCGATCATGTCAAGGCCAGTGGTGGATATGAGATGTTACTGTACGTACATGTGTATTGTTGGTGGGTTGGGGTTGTCAGGAATAGTAGTAGCGAGTCAACCATTCGTTTGGGGACTTGGATTGATCAGTAGACCGGCTTCAGAGCATACAATAATCATACAGTAAAACAATACCACCTCTTTCCAAGGTGGCATGTGTATGGGTGGGCTATGATGTACCCCATCTGGCCCACTGGATCGATCACTGATACAGGCCCATTCAGATTTTATTTGTTGTAGAAGACAACGAAACACTTCCTACGAAGACGTGCAGCTAAGTCATCGGTTTCATGAACATGTTGGACTAGTCCGCAGTCTGCTGACCTAGTATGGGGATTCCCATGCTAGGTCAGCAATATACCCATTGTCAAAATTGGGCTGCCGCACCTTCAAAAATTTTGAATGGTCTTAGTCTTTCTCAAATTCACATATACTCCTAGGTAATTTACCTCTATGGGTCATTTATATATTTAAGACCCATCGTTTTAAGGATACTAGCACTCAGTCTCCAAAAAGAGACCAAAAATTTTGATTTATACAAACGATCCTGTTTTGTTTATTAAAACATTCTAAATCTTGTTACTAGGACGTTCACACTCTTGTATGCTATATAGCACGCACTGCTGTTCAATTGTGACATAGTTCATAGCTATGGTTACGATCATGTATGCACACACGCGTATGTAGCAACAATCATTGCAGAAACGCACGCAGACGATATTACTCTCACAGTAATAACGCGGGAAAAACTTTGTGTTGCAATAGCCTAGGCCTACTTCAGGGAACAAAGTGTACGTGAGAACTAGGCCTAGGTACCCTAGGCTAATGTTGGACGGCATCCTTACGATAAGATTGTCTGAAACATTGTGTAAACCTCCATTCGCACAACTTAAAAACGGACATACGCGTAGATTATACATTGTGTATACAGGGTAGCCTATACCGCCCATTGTGACCTCAATCTCGTCTGTGACGTCATCTGCATGTCCTCTAAAATAATAGGCCTACTCTGTGCATAAAGGCGTATCAAGAATTAAGTTTAACGTTTGAGGGTCAGGAAGCCATTGGCTCATCGAGGACCCTATACCAGAGAGAGCGTGGATGAACATCGGCGAGATTCGCCTTCTCTTTTCGACTATTGCTCAGCGGTTAACAAGACAGGCGTGTACTAATCGCTCCCAACCCTGCTCCCCGGCCCGGGAACGCCATGTAACGTCCAACGGACGTGAGTGTATCCCCAGTCTTTAGCCATTTTCCCAAAGGCTGGAAGGGTTGGGGTTCCTTATTCTGCACCATTGTCCCGGGACCATTGCTCGACAGCTGAACCGAGCAAAGCTCACAACTCTCTGCATTGGACAACTTCCTGAAATGGACAATCAGATACCCAATTAAAATTCACCAATTTAAACCCCCTCAGCGTCACTGTGAACTGCTATGCTGAACAAGTAAATCTTAGTCCTCAGAAAATTTCCAAGCGGTTCCACAGGGATTTGATCCAGGGACCTCAAGTATGCAAGGCAGTACACTCAACCAAAAAGCCAGTTCCATCCACACATTGAAGTTTCAGTCAGTGGCGTAGCTACAGAGAAAAGGGGGAATTGCCTCCCCAAAGCTTTCGAAGGACATCCTTGTCAGAAATTTTTGCTTTATTCTAATGATCATAATGTTGGAAATACCAAGATGGGATGGGGGTTGCACTGGACCTTACCGAGCCCATCATCCTGGGTTCCACCAGTAAGGTGGACCTTGGATCGCACGCTGGCAGGGGGTTGCATATCACCTCGACAGCACCTTTGCAATGATAAAATTTTCGTTCAACCCCTAATTGGCAACCATCATCAGCCAAAATATCTCATTAGCATTTCAAATTACACATGGAGGCGCACGATTTGCTCTCAAAATGGTCCAAAATAGATACAAAGCCAATAAATTTTATAAAAATTCTCATATAGGGTCCCTCGATTCTCCGCTCTTGGCTTTGTACCTTGGTCGGTCCTAGTGAAACACTTCGTCAGCCACACCTTACGAGTACAGAACTCCGTCGTTGGAAGCCGTTTGCCCGTGACGTTTTTCTAGGGTACCTGTATGTCTATGTATGAATTACTCATAGTAACGTTTTATTGATTTAGAAAAGTCCATCTGACTTCCAAACATATTAAATCTTGTACTCAAGGTTCACAGTGCCGTAAAATATTGGAACATGCAGCACCACATTGCAATTAAAGGGAGAATGCAGTCCCCCCCAAAAAGAATTGTATAGTAGACTATCCTATTTCCTGAATGGCTCTTGAGAATCATGTGACAGTATTTTTCTCACTCAATTGTACAATTTACAAGGAGCAACTGCTTGATTTACCTTGAATATGCAATATTTATTTTCTAAAATATCATGAAAGATACTTGGAAGAAAAATAAGAAATTTGTGACATTTTAGCTATTGTTTCAAAATAAGTTTGGGGCAACTGCTTCTGACCTTTAAGCCCAGGTTTGTTTTAAAAGTTTTCAAAGGGGGGAGGGTCCCTTTCCCTTACACCCCTCCCCAAGACAGCATTTAAGTTTCAAGCCAAATCTCTTCAAAAACTTTCAAAGAAAAATCGAAACTTTCGATAGAAGTAGTCAACTTTCATTTGAAAGTGGTAATCACTTGGAATTTTTGGTCTTGCCCCGCCAAAAACAAATTCTCGTTACGCCAACGTGCCCTCTCAGGTTCAAAGCTGTTTGCCTAATTTTGCCCTTGTGTGCCTGTGTGCGACCGTAATCTTCGCGACATATAGTTCCAAACTGGAACAGATGCGTGTGGTATATATAGAGAATCAGTGCAGCATCGTGAAATCAACAATTTTTCAGCAGATCAGTGGCAATGTCCATGTTGAATTACATCCGAAATTTAAATAACATTGTGGATATTTAGACTTTGAGTTCTCCCTCTTTGGTACAGAACAGGGTACCCATTAAATTGAAAATGTAAACAGGGAAACAGTATTACAAGGTACTATTTGCTTCCTTTCAACAACGGAACAACCACAGATGAAAATATTAAGAAATTATCTAATTAGTTGATGGCTTCCTAGCAATTCTCTTATTGCTAACATAATAGTTTCGATTTAACTTTCGTTCATAGACCGTTTGAAGTACAGTAACGCAAGGCAAATATCAATTTGATAGCGTAGTAGATCCTTTCTTTGCTTTAATACTAGGGATAGAGTCACAAATTCCGATGGAGAATTTAGAGGTGGCGTCAGGATTTGCCCGTAAGGGGGCCAAGTTCCCCGACGAGGGCAGTGACCCAAAGCCCGACAACGGCGACGGGTTGCCGGAAGGACGGCACAGCCAAACTTTTTCTTTTGGTGCGCGGGGCGAACCAAAAGTTTGAGGTATTAATTATAGAAAACTGAAAAACTGAATGGTTGTAAAATTTGGAGGTTTTGTTGAAGAAAATATGAAAAGTTGGAGTTTTGTTGCAGAAAATTTAAAAATTTTTGGCTCTTTATTGAAGAATATACCCTCCTTGAGAGCAAAAACAGATAACCTGTCAGCCGACTGGTTGCCCTCGGGGATTACACACTTTATCATACCCACTAAGGCTCCCTGACGGAATTGAAAACATTCCCGACGGGGGAGCCTTCCCTGGCGGAGCCCCTCCCCTGCCCAACGCTACCCCTGGTGCAATTGTGTTTTCAACTTCACACCGATGTATGGTCTGCAAGGTGAAAATGAGGGAGAGTACGGCGTGTAGCAGTTTGGACGGATATGTCGATTGAGCACCCTTCAGAGCACCCTTTAGATTGCGGTGTTCCCCAGGGCTCAGTTTTGGGACCAGTATTATTTAGTTTGTATACAGCGCCCATCGAGGACATAATTCTCCGTCGTGGTTTTCAGTACATGATGTATGCTGACGACACCCAGCTTTACGTCACGTGTGAGGGTGATCATGTTCCATTGCAGGGAATTGAGGATTGCTTTAATAAAATCCGTCACAGGATGGGGAAAATAAGCTTGCTTTGAACGACGAAAAGACAGAAATTGTTCATTTTTCCTCTAAGTTTTCTGGCACTGGTCCTGTTCGTAAATGTAACTTTCATATTGGTGGCTTTAATATTTCTCCTTCAGATAATGTACGTAATCTAGGTGTTATTATGGATTCAACTGGGACTATGTCTGACCATGTTTCAAACTTGTGTAGATCAGCATCGATTGCTTTGTGGAAAATAGAAAAACTAAGAGACAGGCCCGTAGTCAAGGGGGGCCAGGAGGGGGGCGAAGCCCCCTGAATTTTTTTGGCCCCCCTAAAGAGTTTGAATCTTACCATTGACTTAATACATTTGTACACATTTCGCCTCCCTCCCCCCCCCCCCGGAAAAATTTTTGCCCCCCTACAGTACCTTGTCTAGCTACGGGCCTGCAGTTAGAGATCTTCTTGATCAGGGCACAACTGAAAAATTAATACATGCTTTTGTCACCTCTCGTCTTGATTATTTTAATAGTTTATTGTTTGGATTACCTGCACAAGAAATTAAGAAACTACAACTCATTCAAAACTCTGCAGCGTGCTTGGTCACCAGGACAAAGAAACATGATCACATAACCCCTGTTCTATATGAACTACATTGGCTTCCCATTCAACAGCGTACAAAATTTAAAGTTTTATGTATTACTCACAAAATTCTTCACGGTATGGCTCCAGTTTATTTAAAGGAGCTCTTGAGTCGACGAGATGTAAGACGTAGCTTGTGAAAAAAATGCAAATGGTGAAATGTATTTAACACAACCTTTACGTTGCAATAATTTCTATGGTAGGCGAGCTTTTTCAGTTTGTGCCCCCGAACTTTGGAACACTGCCACGTGAACTTCTTTTAATTGATAATTTTATCTCTTTTAAATCGAAACTTGAAACTTTCCTTTCTAAAGATTATTTTATTGGTAATGTTTTTTAATTGGATTTGCTTTTGTTTTACATGTTACTGTTGTATTTTTTTTTCTTTTGTAATCCTTTTCAAAATCTTACCTTTTTATGCTTTTCCATCGATTACTGTAAGTTACTGTAAGTTTTGATAATTTTATCTAATTTTTATTTCCTATTTATTCTTACTGTTATTTTATCCTTGTTTGACGCTTTGAGATGTTTTTACATGTAATGCGTCTAATAAGAATAAATTTACATTACATTAAATTACAAATGCCTTGTGGTAAACTACAAATTAACGTTAGCGAATGGAGGTTATTTGGCCTACTGTATAAGTTGGGTTGAATGTAGCAACGAGCTAGACCATACTTATCCAACCAAATTCTTTTCATATAAATCTACGCAATGATTGTGTGCAGACATGTAGTGCGAGTACAAACTCCTGAGTACGAGTGCGAGCCCTCGAGTACGAGTACGAGTATACGAAGCCATGAGTACGAGTATGAAATAGTACATGTGGTATAATAACGATGATTTCCAATGCTATAAAACCGCTCTTCCATCTTCACTTTGTCAGATTCTAAGCAGGAATAATAACTTAGGGTTTGAAGCCGAATGACCAACTGGGAAGGATGGCAATTTTCTAATGCACCTACATTACAATTGCAGAAGTTTTATTGCGAAAACGTTCGATGTCACTTGGAAGCCGTACTACTTGAAGAGAAAAGAAAAATCCAATTGTTCTGTCAATGTCATTATGTTCTAAAGGGAAATCCATTGCTGAAGTGTTTTATTTCAGATTGTCTTCTCCGAGAAGAAATTATTTTTTGGTGAAGTGCAGTCTGCTGCAAAGCAGGCATGGCCGTACGGGCCCGGGGTGCTAAGGGCGGCCTCCCCCCTCCCACCATGTCAGAAACCTGACTAAATCGGGCAGATATTTTTTCTCAGTCAGGCGGAAAATTGGACAGTTATATTAGGTCTGAAGTCGGGCAAAAACCACAGCCCTCCCTGAGAAAAACAGTCCCGTCCGGCCATGAAAGCAGGTTGTCAAATTTAGTGGAGGGGCAAAGGTTTGAATGTAGTAATAAAAAGGAGACTAATTAAAATGGATTCCAGCCTGTAAAGAAAACTGATTTTACAGGTTCTCGTTTTGAATTTTGGCTTGTTTCTTCCGAGGGTTTGTCAATTTTTAAAGACTTTAGCATTAATCCATGTAGGCTATTCCAACACTAGTCAGTTTAATTTGAGCTAAGTTCCAATATAAGCTCTGCACAAAACATATCACTCTCAAAACTTTATTATTGGAAGTGCATATTTGTCAACAACTAAAAGTAATTTAAGCTGAGTCATTACGTTTTAAGTGGTAGACTCTAAGTTACTGATCCAAGGTAATTTCAAACACTTTAGTTCTAAACTACACCAAGGCAATAGGAACTATCCTGCTCTATGGCCCAGTGGCGTAGCTACGGGGGAGTCATGAGGGGACACGTGCCCCCCCCCCAAGAAAAAGCCGTGCCACCCCAGGTGCCCCCGTGGAAAATTTTGGAATGCACAGTTCTGTATATAAGCCCTATAGAGAGGGAGAGAATTCAGAAATTGTGTCCCTCTAGGAACGGTTCGTGACACCCCAGTGCCCCCTGCTCAAAAAATCCTGGCTAAGCCACTGCTATGGCCTGCTCCATATTCTCACGGCTTATTAATAAACCAGGTGAGCCTAACACCCCCTGAATAAACTAGACCGTTCACGAAATATGCACGCCTATAGTCTAGGCTTTAGGTTCTCCCGCAATCAAACGGCTATTTGCGGCTCTCGAAGTGCACCAAAACAGCCCTCTGAAAATTCGAGGAGTCCAAAATTTTATGCGCACTCTTTAATGACGAAATTTTTGCAACAATTAATTTAAAGAAAATACTCAAGTAAAAGTAACCATCCGCCCAAAACACTCGGGAACCCATGGTTTAGCAATATATCGTTGTTATAGTCGAGGCCGTAGTTTCCCGAGGCCGAGACCATTTCTTTCAAGTGCGATACCAAGGCTGAGGTCTCACCTCCAGGATTCGAGGCCAAATATTAATCCAGCTTACTGAATATCGTTTAGATTTGTAGATAACCAAGCAAATCTATCGTCAGCTTTAGGAAGTCCTGTTTCAGTTGCGTCCGTAATCATCATGGTCTGTACGGCTGATCTAGTTTTTTTCTCAGCGTTGAGGCTAGGTGCGGTCATTTTTGCCCTACTCTAGACCTAATATAACTGTCCAATTTTCCGCCCGACTGAGACAAAATATCTAACCGATTTAGTCAGGTTTCTGACATTTGGGGACGGCCGCCCCCAGCCCCCGGCCCGTATGGCCATGTACGGTAACATATTTGATAACTTGATGGGATAGCGTACAACAGACTCGGTTAGATACATTGAAAACATTTACCGTATCGATGAGAAAATGATTCTTGAGCTAAATTACGCATTTTTGCATGGGGTCTCTGTACAATTATTTTGTTTTGTTTACGGGGGGGGGGGGGGGGCTGTAAGTTTTTTCTCGGGTACCTAGCCAAAACAATTAACTAAATAATGGGGATTTCTAAATACTGAATCAGTTCAAATTTTGCTAGAAATGGCGCCATTTCATCTAAGCCTCCTCAAATTTCTCACAGAGAAGACGGAGTGACCCCTCCCCTTAGATTCATTCTCTCTATAAGAAAAATTAATAGGCGACTTCGGGTCTGCCTGGAAGAGGCCTTGTCTATATTTTCGACACCAGACGGTATACGAGCCCTTAGCTTGATATGCCGAGACCCTAGGCGACAAAACGGTCTGTAGGCCGGGCTTTGAGTCCTCCAACATTGTAATATGAATGTATGAAATTATGAAAGTCGTGTCATTGCGAAACGGCTTGTCATCATTGTTAAAATCAGTCATTTAGCAAAGTCATCTATCGTCTAACTTCCAGGAACGTAGTGTTTTAATTAAACCTACTCTTTACCTCTTCATACATAGCTGTTACCAGCATTATACTTAATAACAACACTGCTAACCCACATGTTCCTCACATCAGAAACAGTTGATTGATCTGTTTGAGCTGTTGAAATTTTGGAGAAGGCTAACACGATTTTACTGCCAACAAGCACCAATGGAAGAAGTGCATCTTTTGAATAATATCGAAGACAATGAGGATGACTCGGAAAGGTAAGAAAAATATTTCCTACAGTGTAATATATTTTGTTATAAAATCATTTTATTTTAAGAGTTGATCTCCTTTCGAAACCATTTAGAATACAGCCAAATTTTTTTTTCCGTTTTCTAAATTCGGGATTCTGTTTTGTTAATTTTTCGTTTTCCGTGATCTTCCCATTTTCCCGCCGTTTTCCGTGCTTTGGCCGTTTTTCAATAAATAAAGAATTTTTACTATGAATTGTGTACGGTTTGCTGTGGACAGGGTCTCGGTAGTCCTTCGTATGTGTTTCACGCTGCTAATTGTAGTATAGTAGTAGAGTCTAATAGACCTTGATACACAGTAACAGTATCCATTGTTCTCAGCTCTGAGTGTTCCGTAACTGAAAGTTAACAACTTCTGCTCACATTTCTAACTTTTTTTTCATTGCCAGTCAAAATCGCGAATTCCGTGTTCTCTTGCCGATTCTGTGAATTCTGACCGTTTTCCGTAACGCGGAAAAATGTTGGCTTTAATTTAGAACCTCCGTTCGGGCAAACACCTAAGCTATTGAAAGGAGCCTGATGTAGACAAAGGAATACAATAAATGTAGACGATTTTCAATGATAAAAATATTCGTTAATAGTCATCTGGACTGTGGTATATAGTTCAATGTCCAGCTATACTTTTCTTAAATTCATGTGTTCCTTAATCACGGAAAAGTATATGTGTCATTCACGCATGCAGAAGGGAATGTTTCTCGAGTGCTGTTAAAACGAACGTGTCTATTTCGCAGACAGAATTTTTAGGCATATAGGGACGGTCCTGTCTCTCCGAGATGTTTTAAGGAGTGGGGACAATAATTTAAAGAAGTTCTGACATGCATATGCATAAAATTATGTTCTACATTCCCTTATTCACCAACCAGTGGCGTAGCCAGGATTTTTTGAGCAGGGGGCACTGGGGGGTCACGAACCTTTCCTAGGGGAGAACAATTTCTCTCCCTCTCTATATAGGGCTTAGATACAGAATTGTACAGTCCAAAATTTTCCACGGGGGGCACCTGGTGTGGCACCGCTTTGTCGTGGAGGGACACGTGCCCCCTCATGCGCCCCCCGTAGCTACGCCACTGTCACCAAACAGTACCTTCCTCCCTCTAGAGAAATCCTGGATCCGCCACCGGAATTACCATGACACTTCGGGGCAGTGGCTTAGCCAGGACAGGGGATTTTAGGTGCAAAATTCCACCACTAGAAAACTCAACAGCAAAAAAAAAAAAAACGCTTATATGGAGCACTTTAAAATAGTGGAGCCCTCCCCCCTCCAACTCCTGTACGCCTTTATTCCTTTTTTTTATTCTTTTATATTTTAATTTATTAATTTATTTGTTTTTTTTTTTGGGGGGGGGGGGGGACAACGTTCAAAATTATTACAGTTACAAAGTTGGAACGAAGGCTCTCTTGAGTAAACAAAGAATTCACAATTTTGTGAAGGACTTGCGAGGGTTGGTGGGGTCTCCTTACAACATTTTAAGTTAAGTTTTAGTGACAAACACTGACAGCGAGTACGTCTAGCTGTAAGTAACTTTAAGAGTGTATCTGGATTTATACGTTTCATCTGTGCTTGGACATGGAGCTACTACGGTAGCTCATGGTTTGGACTACGAAAAAGTCGGTAGATCTTGTTTTAATTTTATTTTCGGTGTATGTTTGTGCACTCGTGTTTTTCTTTTTAAAGTGCGATTTTATACCTTTTGAGGGCAAATTCTACCACTGTCGCACCTCTGTCCCGCTCCTCAAAGAGTCAACGCTTGATCGTTTGATTTTACCAAGTTCCATATACATGGAAGTTTCACCAAAGAAGTTCTGACTATTTGTTTGTTTGTGTATTATTCTCTGTGACAACTCCGAGGAGGTTAAAGAGACTGGAATACATACAGATCATACATACATTATGAAAAATCTTAAGGTGTATATACAAAAATAGAAATGAACTAAGATAAGAAGAACAAAAGAAAAAGAAAGGAAAGAAAAGAAGGAAAAAGAAAGGAAAATAACAACACTTGTAAATGGCACCAACCTGCCCGTTTGACAGTGGAAACCACACCTTCAGCAAAATTCAAAAACGACTTAATATTTTCAAGTTAGCACTAAAGTAGCTTAAAT
This sequence comes from Holothuria leucospilota, assembly GCA_029531755.1. Lineage (NCBI taxonomy): Eukaryota > Metazoa > Echinodermata > Holothuroidea > Aspidochirotida > Holothuriidae > Holothuria > Holothuria leucospilota. Next base: position 26,489,830 of record CM055965.1, read on the forward strand.
TTAGCAAAATTTTCTTACTACCTGTATTAAGCAATTCTTCCATTTTAAGGGTGTTATGGTTTCTATTGTAATATGGCTTTAGGAACTTAGACCTTTCTCTGGAAAATATGGGGCATTCAAACAAGTAGTGGTATTCATCTCCTAATTTACTTTGATTACACAACGTACAAATTCGATCACGGAAATTTACAGTGCACACCTGCACACAGCCGTATCCAACAGTGCAACTGCAAGTGCGCCCCCTCTAGTCACTTGAGATTTCTTCTTGAACTTTTCGTCTGATTCCACACTTCCGATTTATTCCCTCCCCAAATCGCAGGGGCCTAGTTTGGGGCGGGCAAAGTGAGTAACCTTGGGAAAATTTGGAGGGCTATTGCAGGCTAACTGTGACAATTTGTACTCACACTATTCTCTGAAATATAGGTCGTACTCACAGCCAGAGACCTCACTTGTGTTCGTCACTTTGCACTCACACCATCGGCGTTAGGACGCAGTTCTCGACTGGGGCTGAACGTTGTTACGGACTGCTGTCCTGGAGGGATGGGTGCTCTCCTCCCCTTTGGAAAATCTGTGAATATTTGAGGTCCTTAGGTGCAATTTGTGCACATTATTTGGCAAATTTTAAGGAAGATTACTGCAAAATTTTAACATTTTTACAGAGGAATAAGTAAGGGGTTTCGTCCTTGAATTGAGGGGGGAGTATACTTCCGCCCCACCACATTACCCTTCCCCCTGCTTCCTACCCCTATGACTCACATTACAAGTCTGAAAATAATTATGAAGATGAAGACATAAAGGTAACTTATTTTTTACTGTTTTAGCTCGTGCAATAGACCCTTTACTAAATGGGAATTGCAAAGGGTTATCTGATTATAGGACAGAGTTTTAGTGTGCGTCGTTTTTGTCATTGCCATTTTACTGTGGCTAAAAACAACGCGTACCAAAACTCTATCCCATAATCCTTTGTAATTGCTATTTGGAAAAAAGGTCTATGTTCACGACTACCTGCTGTGTTCTAGTTATACACGAAAAGTATCAAAGTCTTGCTGAGAAAGGGAGGACCATCATAAAGTTTCCCTTCGTGTTCTCTATTGGTATATGTGCGCCCAATGCATTCATGCCACACGTAACTGCCCCGACTTTTCACCTACCAACATCTCTGCGCCTTTGTGACTTCCGCCCATTACAACAAATTTCTTTATTTCTGATCCCCGTTCGATTAAATATTTATAACTACTACAGTACTGTACTTTACAACATAGGCTTAAAAGGAGTATTTAAGACGAAGTTCCATTTAACAGGAAGCTGTCACTAGAGGCAGCTCCCTGCATTTAAAATACCATTCATAAGTGCAATCCGGAAAACGTATTGCAAACTGGGACATACTCTACGTCGCAATGCGGGCGGAGCGAGCAGATAAAACTTATTTTCTTTCTTGGATACGTAATGAAAACTGTCACAGTTTACAATGTGCTTGACAGATATACTTGCTAAGGCTAGCCAGAGGAAAATGGCTTCCTGAAGCGGGTTAAACTTGAAGGGCAAATTTCCTCATCCCAGACAGTTCCAACTCTCCCAACAAAGTTACTTCCAGCCCCTCCCAAAATTGTCTTGAGCTCCTCTTTGTGCAGACACAAACCTATCTTATTATCCTGGGGAGCATACAAGGCCCTAATGTGTAATCAGAACAGGCTCTCTCTGCATTGTTTGAAATGAGAGCTACTCTGCATCTTTTGAATTTTCCGACTTTGATGTCAATCGAAGAGCAGTCACCAGTTGAGAATCTTGGTTACCCCTAACCAAAACTTGTACTTGAGGTGATGAGTACTGTGCCTGCCCCAACCTGTAACTGTCTTTAATCGTTGCTGCAGTTAGCCTATATTATTATGGCTGTGTAATTATTCATTACTTAGTTTTAGAGCAAGTGCGGGCGTGCAGCACACACTCCAAACATCAAGAAACATGATGGGATTCAAATCGAAAGACAAATAATACTCTTAACGTCATTATGTGGGTGTGATTAGATCATCGACATCGCGATATATTTATGTTCAATATAACAAACGAACTCAATATGGTTTGTCGCAGTTGAGCAAGTTGAGTGGGAGCGGAAAGCAACAGCTGCCCTCTCATTTTTTTCTTGAAGGTTACACGTCCAATTAAGCATAATATGGCACGTGTGGCTTGACACCAAGTAAACTATGTGCTTGCACCAAACAAAATCGTAGGCCTACATTGCAAGATACACGAAGTATCCAAAGCTCTACCTGAAGTCAAAGAGAGCCCTCAAATGTCTGACAGAATTTGAATTTACTATTTCGTTTTTTTTTTTCATTTATTTTTTTTTTTACTTTATTTAGTTTGTGTGTGTGTGAGGGGGGTGGGTGTGTGTCTGTCTCCGAAAGTATCATCTTCAGTATGGTGCCTTTTTTTTTTTTTTGTTTGCTGACAAAATGTGACATAATCACAGAGACGCGCAAAGCAGTGACGTACAAGGTGCAAAGTGTTAGTAAACGGATCATGTAAGGAGGCACTTATTGCAGTAACGGTGACAGAAATAAGAAGAGCTGTATCCTACACGAACATACGTCTGCTAACATCAGCAAGCTCTCCACCAACCATCGCAAACCGTAACTTTGTCGTGAATGACTATTTACGTTTATTTACACTTGTTTCAGAAAAACCAAAAGATATTTCAGTACTGTAAATTGAATTGCATTGATTTCATTTCTTTAAACACACAGACAACCATTTCCACCGGAAGATGACATTGCAAAGAACAATATCTTCACAATCGAAAGATGGTACAACATCGCAAAAAATGTCTGGAACACAATTCTAGAAAGAAGGGGAATCATCTATGGCGTCATAACAGGTTGCTTGATTGGGTTTCAGATGGTTGCCGTCAAAGGTGTTACTTCCCTCTCTCCGTACCAAATCATGTTGTACAGGAGTTTCCCGTTTTTGCTCACGTTACCGTTTATATCATGGAGAAAAAGTGAATCGTACAACCTCTACGATTTATTATATTATATTTCGTACGCGGTTCTCAATACATCTGGAATCATATTGATGTACGTGGCTTTGGAGTTTGCGCAGCTTGGTAATGTGAGCGCAATTTGTACAAATTTACCAATTCCGTCGGCAATTTTGAGTTTTCTACTACTTAGAGAACCTATAAGGATCTTTGATATCATTCTTTTTGTCGTCAATTTCATTGGTCTGATTTTAGTGACGAGGCCGCCGTTCCTCTTTCACGGTCACGGTGATGCAGCAACTGGATCTACTAATGAATTTCTGGGAGCTGTGATTGCGTTAGGCAGTCTTCTCGGTCTAGCTATGTCAACTATATTCTCAAGAAAGCTAACATACCGTGGGAACTCCGACTCTGCCCTCTTAACTTTTATTCCTGGTGTTACGGGGGTGTTTATACCTGGTACCATCTTGTTTATCACTCAGACGTGGGACTTCCCATCAACTTTCATGGAAGGTGTCCTGACCCTGGCGGTAGCTGTTCTTTCGCTTTTTGGAAATTTCTTCCTAGCTTTGGGACTCAATTACGAAAGCGTCATTACAATAACAGTGTTGTTCACGTTAGGTGTACCAGTGTCATTCTTGGTAGGAATTTTCGTTTTCAAGGAGATTCCAGATGTATTGTCAGTAGTGGGGGCGTTTTCTATTCTAGTTTCCACTTTTGGATGTTTATGGAAATAAATTTTTGATCGAAGATAACTTGCCTCACTGGCGTATTTAGGGGGGGGGCCATTGGGCCATGCCCCCCCCTCACCGATGCCAAAAAAATAAAAAATATATAAATATTTTATAGTTCTTGGGCAGTCTCATTTTGGCCCCCCAATATCCAACATTTACAGTGTCGTTTTACCCATTTTTGCTCTCAAGAGGACGATTTCTCTTATAAAAACACAAAATTTTCGGCGCGCTACGCGCGCAGAAGAGCTAATCCAGTTTCTTCTTTGGTTCCACTCTACATTGCTAGATAGCGCAAGTCCTTCCCACCTCACAAAGTAACATGTAGGAAAAGTACACAGTTTATGTAGAGGTCGGAAATTTCCTCCCATCGCAAAGGCTAGTAACTGCTCTTTTGTGTGTGTCATGCGGCACGGTCAGTTGGTGAAGGACTCACGGAGCAATGCTTGGCTATTTGATCGGATAGTCAAGGTAGTTTCGATACAATGCATATTTTATCTCTTATACGGTCTAAAACCCCTAAAGATTTTCCTTTTTTTTTTGTTCTCCATGATTACATGTGTTGCTTTTTTTTGTGAAACCTACCAAAAAATTTTTGCGCGCTTCGCGCGCTTTGCAAGTTTACATTTTAGATTCCGGGAAAAACATTTAATCAACGCCGAATTATGCTTCTCTAGCATATACAAATTTTATGCAATATGTGGCCCGAATGAAATGGTCTAGTACACAGGGTTTTTTTTCAAATCCCACCTCACCTATACCCAACAGCACTGAGGCTCTAGGGGCCTCGGGTCGCAGGCCTCCCGTCGGGCAAATCTTGAAGTTACCTGTACTCAATAATAATAATAGACTCTGGCTGTGGAAAATCTCCGTTCCAATCAATCCACTGAAATCCATAGGGATAACTCCACTCTGGATAATTTTGAATAAAGTCGGATAAATTGTGACAAACTTAATGTGTTTTAGAACAAATTCAAATCAACCTTTAAAAATTTTTCACAACAATTGCACATCTTGATGGCTGCTATCAAGCCTGAAAAGTGCCATTTCCGACGATCTGGGATGCATTCAAAGCTCAAATTTTCTTGGTACGCTACGCGCCAACCTTTGGTGGCGCTCCGCTCAGATATTGCCGCTGACTATATATCCGGAAGTCAGAACACTTTACCTATTTCTAGACTTTTTCCAATAGGCCTATTTTTTAGGAAAGACATCAGACAGTTGTCTTAGTATCACGTTGAAAAGCCTGGGAAGGGCAATTTCCAGTGATCTGGGGGTATTTTTTGCCAAAATTTTCTACGCTCCGCGCCAACTGATGGTGGCGCTCCGCTTAGATATTGCCGCTGACTATATATCCCACTTTCAAAGACGGATCGCCGCCCATGGTGGTCATAAAGAACATCCATATCTACCGAGGAGTTATGTGATTTTTTTTCTTTCTTTTTTTTTTTTTGTTAAATATGTGTCATTATACAAAATGTCAGTACACGAAATGCCAATTTAGAGATATTTTCAGCGCAGGTCAAACGGCCCGGAGATGCAATCTCCAGCCATCTGAGAGCCTTGGGGGAGCCAAAAATTTTCTTGTACGCTCCGCGCCAACCTGTGGTGGCGCTCCTCTTAGATAGTAAATCGTGCTCCATGCCCCCCCCCCCCCCGTCACCGAATTCCTAGCTACGCCACTGACTTGCCTGAAGTAAATACAACGAAGAAAGTGTTAGATCTGAGTCCATATGTAGGCTGCCATGCACTACATGTGACTGGCAACTCTGACTGGTACAACACCCTGGAAAGATGGCCCAGGGAGTAGAGCCCTGGCCAAAATATCTACTGATCGACGTTTCGAATTCCGCTTTGTAGAAATTTTTCTATGTTATCTCATTACATGCATTAATTGTAGTTTCCCTGGTAACTTCTTTTCTCATGAAACATGACATAAATGCCAAACATTTCGAAAAACTTTCTTGTGGTACTAAGTTACGAAGTTACCCTGTTAAAAAGAGGGCGTGCTTCAACTCTTGGTGTTAAATTCTAGCTTTATCAAACTGCCTGTTACACAACTACGCTTGGTTCTCTTCAATATGAGGGGTATTCATACACCATTAGATTCTAGAGTTTAAAGTAACGCTCCCTTTAGGTATCCTTACAAGCTATGGAATAAAAAACGTAGTTTCAAAACATAGTTTTTGTACTCCCTACACTTTATCCATATTAAGCACTTCCCATTGGAACATCATACGCAATTAATATAACGCAACAACCATTTTGCTAGCTAAAAGCCTTTATAATTATATCTGTTTATGTTTTTGTCTTGAAGATCTCGAAGTCAAAAGCTTTGTTACAATCAGTTCCTCATTTGACGTAATATTGGTGGGGTTTAGTAACCCACTAAATTTGTAACGACTAATGACTGATAACACAGAAGGTTCATATTGATCTAGACTGGTCTAATTAGTTATGTTCTACAATACGTCCTATTAACGAAGTGTCTGAGTCCCTGATTTTATCGATAAATCTCGACGTGTAGCATTTCACTTGTACCGAAGAGTATACATGACAGATCTTGTTATGTATTAATTCGTTTGTTATTGGACTGACCATTTCCTGCATTTCTTGTTATTGTATGTAAGCGAGCAGTGTACAGTGTATATACTCATACAAGAAAATTTGGGAGATGCTGCATAAGAGAAATATTTCCAAGGGAGACTCAGTAAGGATAAAACTAAGAATATTTATTGTCAGTAAATATTTTAGGCAATAAAAACTACAGTGCCATTAGTTACTTCCATGTCACGGTGTTGAATATTCAAAGACGGCTTCTCTTAATGCATTCCGTTTTCTCTGGGAAAAGAACCAAGGGTATCTCTTTCGTTTCCAGCATCCGCTCCCCAGGACGGAGCACTAGAAAACCAACACCAATAAATGGCTAGAACCCCCCCCCCCCACACACACACGGTGCGATTTTGCCTCAAATTCTGACAGAACGACACGATATGCCTTACAATACGACACGATACGATATGCCTTACGATATGACAAGAGACGACCTCGTGATATGTCGCAGGCAACCGTGTCATAAGATAAATCGTTAGTTAAAGCAGCAATCGTAAGAAAATTCCATTCGCTATAGACTCAATATCAAACGATGCAAAAATGTTTGACATGTTCAAAACTTTACGACAGGCCCTGTGACGAAATCGTAGCTGGTCGTGTCGTCAGGTCGTAGTGACGTAGAAACCTTATGCATTGACGTCACGCGACATCATTTTGAGGCGAAACAATGAAGCACACTCACCGATCTACATTAAGATCTACATTCAGATCAGTGAGCACATTGCATGCACGACGTAGACTTCGCACGTGCTTGTAGTAGACTTGCGTGCGTATTCTATTGGTTCACAAATCAGGGGCCGGATTCACAAAGACTACGGTACTTACGCACAAAAATTTGCGTTAAGTCAGACTTACGAAGTGTATCTTGCATAGTCGATATTCACGGTCAATGTGATTGGCTCAAAATGAAACAAAACAAGATTCAACTGCAAACACACGATTGGCTCTTGTGCATTTATTGTAGTTACGAAGCGTATCTTTACGAACTGCGTTAGTTGTTTTCGTCATTACCACTTAAGGAAGTACTTACGCAGTTCGTAAGTATTTTGACTTACGCAAATGTTAGTGAATCCCGCTCCATCTGTCTACATTTGTTGGTGTTACTTGAAATGATACGCCCTTGCCTCCAAACGAGGGAACACTTTTTGCTCTGTGATGGTATATGCATAACCTGTCTTTACAAGCATGATCTGGGGTTGAGACATTTTTCCTATGAAGATAATTTCTCTCTGGGAAGGAGCTAAGAAGCAAAGTGATGCTACCTTTATATCTTCGCACATACGCATCATGCACTAGAAATGATGGCCTTTTGGCTAAGATCATGTGCAGTGGGCTTTCTCTTCTTTTCAGCTTAGTATCTCATGGAGTCGCTTGTATATTAAACTGATTTTTGCCACTATAGGCTATGGAATAGGAGCTTGCTCCGTCTTAACCACGGGTTGGCCAGGTCTTGCACTATCTCCAGGATTCCGCCCATAAATGATAAAGAAAAAAGGTGGCCCCAGAATTTTCCCGACAGGGAGCCAAGCTCTCTGGCGGTAAGGGCAGCTACACGCAGCTCCGATAGTCAGCAGAAAGGATGGGGAAAGCAAAATTTTAGTCTCGCGAACAGGGGTATACCGCCACATCTACCTATGGTAGGAAACTTCATTAGCAATATTTTTGTATAGGCCTAGGCACTGTGTTAGTTCCGCTGGATTTCAGGGATTACACCTCTCTTACCTCCCATGAGTTGCAAAAAATGCATGGATACCTTGGCAATGTTGAGCGAAGATAAAACATTAAGAATATGCCTTCAAAAACGTTATTTTTACGGCGCGCTCCGCGAGCACTCTTCATAGCTGTTTGTTTTTTACTTAAAATCAAACCGACGTTACATCACAATGGGCTATATAATACGTTAAAACAAATGGTCGAACCGTAATTTTTGTGGTCTGGCTAGCCTCGCGCACATATGATAGTGCAATGCTTCAGTTCAACCCTCATATTTTTGCAGAACTTTTTTTGCAGAACTTTCGAGAGAGTTTCCTCCTTGCCGAAAAGGGCCCTCCTTTGGGCTAGTGGGCCAACACCCTGTGTGAGGAGGGTTTTGCGTTATCTCGGCACCTAAGATGACGTTGGCCTGCGAGTGATGTATATCAAACCGGCCCTTCATAGGAAAAAGGTTCCTCACCCTCCTTTAGGGCTCCGCCCCGAAACAGGACAACCTTCCTCACGGAGGGCATGTCCCCAGCCCACCTGCCATTCCTGCTAAAAATTACCATTTATCGCCACAAAACCAACTTTTTTTGTGAAACAAGGCAAAGTATGTTTTGGAGTAATAAAAGCATCAACCATCATAAGCATTAACATCATCGTCTTTTTCATTTTAAGTCGAACATGTCGATGATGATTAAAATGCAAAAATAGAGTCCGAGAAGATAACTTGTTTTGCAGTGCACCCTGCCTTATACAAAAGAATAACTAAGCTATTCTATTGAAGATGAAATTTGCAGCCTTACCATAAAAAAGGGAACCCTAAGCGTGACTGGGTTACTAAGTATGGTGAAAGGAGATAATACTATTTACTATATAAGAGACAAAATATGAAACAAAAGCAATTAAACTCTATAGCGCACGAAACGCCCCCTCCCCCTCCCCCACCAAAAAAATGTGTTCGTATTAAAGGATTTGCGCTCCTTCAGAGAAACATAGGGTAAACCGTCTAAGCGACTGTTCCTTGCGGGGATTAGAGTGTCACATTTTTGTCGTACCCACTATGGCTCCAGAAGAAAATGGAAAAATCGCTGATAGGGGCACATCGGTGCCCTATCTCTGCATGGTTGAATGATAGTGTACAAAGTGGTTATAATGTCATAATTTAATGAAAATGCATGCCATATCAAATGGTCTCGCCGAACATATGCCACATGTGGCCCGCGGTCAGGATGTTATTCACCCCTGTGGAACTTTTTCCTTTATATTTCAGTTGCATGCGACAAGGTGGTGAAATGTTAAGAAAATAAACAGCAAACTTACAACATAAGCAAATGTCTGCAAAGGAATTTCAGGGAGCTGTAAGAAATCTAAGAAATATGAAGCCAAATAATCTTTCTTCAAAGGTTTCTTCAGACAGAACCAGGTGTGTATTAGAATGACGAGTATGTTTGTACACAATATTAGCAAATGTAGGCTAGATTTACCTCTCCACGGTACCTAAAGGGACCCATAGCAAAAATATCGGGCGCGAAGATGGCGCAAAAAATGTTTGGGCAAGGTGAAATGTTTTGATGATAAAGTCTTCATCAGCTATTGTGGGTGAACAGATATATATATATATATATATATATATATATATATATATATATATATATATATATATATATATATATATATATATATATATATATATATATATATATATATATATATATATATATATATACGAACTGATAGGGAAATATTTATAATGCAGTAAATGCACGAACATATATAGAAAACAGCCTTAACTACGACAAAACCATTCAGCATCACCACTGTACTCCAGCAATAGCTTTCCTTCTCAAAAATGATACTGAGTTATGAATGTTATGAACGTTGCATCATTTAAAATTTAAACAATCACGGTGAATAAACTGTTCATCAGCTACAACCTCGAGTGTCAATTTCTTCTTTTTTCTGTGAGAAACGTAGTTTCTGAGTCGAGTTAACCATCTATTTTTTTTTAACTTACCTTTTACAAAGTTACCCATCTATCTTTTTTTAAACTTGCCTTTTATTTTGTACCAATAAATCATGGCTTTAAAGATATGAAACTTTTTGTATCACAAACACCATATTTCCCTTTAGACAGAAACTACAAAAATATGATAAAAATACCATGATAAATATACAAACAACCTGGGAACAGTTTCACCGAGAATGTGTGTCGCCGTTGTTGTCAGTCAAACCACTTTTCTTAATAAGGATCTGTGTATTTCCCCCTAAAGTCTTTACATCCTGTATGCTTCTACCATTGTGAAGTATTAACCTCGTAATGACAGTAGAATCGATTTATCTGTTTATGGTCAGACCAGTGCCTTTGTATTCCTATAGAAGGTTCCACCTCGCAATTAGCCACGCACATTGACTATCTCCATTGTTCTGAATCCCGGTGTCTCCAGGTCGCGTATAAGTTCACAGTCACGACATTCTACCAATCTTGGGAGCTGTATAGGAAGCTTGACAGATTCCACGTAAAATCAGTATCGAGTTTTCGATAACGCTACGATGGTGATTGAGAATATCAGTGTCGATTTTTTTACCCTTTACGTCATATCCGTTGTGACGTCATACATTAAATTAAAATAGAATGCCTAATTACGCTTCATTTAATGTCACATACCATAGGCAAGGGTTTCTTAAATAACGACCCGCATGTCTCATTCTGCCCACGAAGTGATCCTGTGTATGCGAATCAAATGATGATAGAAAAAATTAGGTATTAAAGAATCAAAATCGCTCAATCAATCTTTTCCAGATATATTAATGTAATGGATAAATATTGTAATTCAAAATAAAGGAGTAATAAAGTAAAAAGGTTTAAAAATGTTATTTTTCGTTATTATCCCCAACCCAGACAGTTGTCTTATTTTACTTCCTGTAGAAAAACATGAATGCAATTAGCCCTGTGCAGCCTCTACCATAACCCCATCCTCTCCAACCACAAGCCCCTTCCATCGTCAAACCAAACAGGACCCTAAGTCTGATTTAGGCCAGGGGTTCTCAAATGTTTCCCGTCGAGGTCCCCTTTTGCTTGAATTTTACACTTAAAATTAATTGTGGTAAACATTAGGCCTACTTCATTAAACAGCCTGCTTATTTTCGTATTCAATTTTGGGCCATTTTAGCTCACACCTCGGTACACTACTTGAGAACCTCGAGGAAGCGGCGTGGAATACGTCGGGCCTGCACCGTGTTTCAACCCTGCAGAACGCTCGCCTACGAGGCAGGTTGTACGGTATATTCCTTCCAGTTGTTTCGGAAAACTTTAAGGTTGTGTGTGTGTGTGTGTTTGTAGGGGGTGGTTGAGTAAACGAAGTCCTCTAACCTGTTGAAGAGGGCGAAACTCAGGATCCAGAAGGGGCGCGCCCCCCCCCCCTTTTTCGATGACCAATGATTTTTTTCACCAGCGATATGACAAAATGAGCAAATAGATATGGCAAATATGATTCCCAGATGGGAAAAAGCAAAAAAAAAAAAAAAGTCTTCAAAATTTTGAAGACCTTTTTTTTTCGTTTTGCTCGTCGGCCTTCCCGACTATGTGTGCGCCCCCCTTTCTCATTAGGCTAACTTGACTTTGACTTTTAGTCTTACTGGTATCGTTGTAGTTTGATATTAGTCGCCTTTGTAAAAGGGTTCAATACCCGAAGCGTTGGCAATCAATTTTAAACCATAGCATGAGTATTACTTGTCTTCTTTTTCTTGTTACCATTTCCATGCTACACAGGACTTTGTACCAAACTATTTAATAGGCTATGTATATAGGCGTACAAAGCGGGAGCTGGTCTGCAGTCCTCACCTCCCCCCCCCTCCCATTTGGGAGAAAAATTGGGTATTTTCGGGCAAAGTAAATGCTGTTAGGGAAAACGTATTTAAATATTCGGGCTAAAGTGATTACTCCCTTCCCCTATCCCATTGAAATTGTACGCTTATGGTATGGCAGCAGTAGCGTGTTCAAAGGGGGGGACCAGGGGGCACTGGCCCCCCACCTCTGAAGCCAGTCGGGGAAAAATCTCTTAGTCGGGGGATTTAAGGGTTAGGGGAACAGAAAAAGATTGAAGAGACACTGAGCACTCAACAGGGATGGCGCCAGGTGGGGGCGGGAGCCCCATCGGGGAGTCTAAATCGATACGACAGAGTATGCAGGCAGACCCCGACGGCGCCTGAGAGAGGACAATTTCTGTAATAAGAACCCAAATTTTTCGGCGAGCTACGCGGGCTGTATACTTACTCCAGGATCTTCAGCAGTTCCATTCCACATTGCTAGAAAGCACATGTCCTGCCAACCTTACCACGAAACATGAAGGCAGAGAACACTGTTCATGTGGAGGTGGAAAATTTCATCGCATGTCGCAAAGCCTTGTACTGTTCTCTAATGTGTGTCATGCGGTACGGTTAGTTTGTGAGGGACTCACGGACCAAAGTTTGGCTGTTTCATAGTGTAGTCCAAGTGTTTCGATAATATGTATGTTATCCCCGATATGGTCTAGAACCCCTACAGTTTTTCTTTTTTTTTTTGTTTTCTTTATGTTCTTGATCACTTATCTTTTTTGTGTAAGCCTACCAAAAATTTTCGCGCGCTTTGCAAATTCAAGTTTCAGATTCGAAAGAACACTATATAAAGTGCGCAACTCGGCTCATGAAGTATTAAGTGATATCATGTAAAATATGCGCTGAAATGGCATGGGATAAATAAGTCATATCCCCTTGTCACCACCTCTTCGACAGAGGGGCTGTCGAAGCTTGGGGTGGCTGGCATGGCCCAGCCCTCTGAAAATTCTGTCTCCACCCATGATCTGTTTACTTATTTTGGCTTCCAAAGGGTCATTTCTATAATGAAACCCAAGATTTCCGGTACGCTTTGCCCACTCTTCCACAGTTCTGTTACTTATAGCTAAATATAATACAAACCATTTCCACCTTTTCAAGTAACTGAAGAAGTAGAATTCATGAATTTATGTAAAAGTTGGGAATTTCACCTCATTTTACGTTATTCAGTCAATGTTCTCTTGGGTCTGTTGTGCGGTACGGCTATAGTGACAAGAGGAGAGAAGTAAAATGTAAGTTATGCCCGATAGGGACCAACTGCCCGGACAATTGACCTTTATTAGCTTTTAATAATTATACCGATTCTTTTTAGTGAAGGATAACCCAAAAAATTTTCGCTCGCTTTGCAATTTCACACTTTAGATTCTAGGGAAAACATTAAATCAGCCCCGAAACTACGTTCCTCTAGTTTATACACCCATTTTATGAAATATATGTCCCGCAATGGCATGGTTTAGTACAAAGATTTACTTCAGATCCCTCCTCACCATCCCCTTGACGGCATCGGGGCTGTCGGGGCTTCAGGTCGCTGCCTCTGCCCGTCTGGCCACCTGTCGGGCAAATCCTAGCGCCATCCCTGGCACTCAAACTTAGTAGAAGTAGCCTACAGAATGATATTAGAAGAGAGTTTTTTTTTTCATTTTTTGGTCGTTTACCAAAGGATAGTGCTCTTCCAATTGTCCTCCAGTGCATGGGCGTCAATCTTTACTCGAATGTGGGGGGAACATGGCCACTTCTGTCAAAAATTTACTGTGTAAAAATCTTAAGTCAATGGGCATTTTTCCAAAATGTGGGGGGGGGGGGACGTGTCCCCCCGTCCCCCCAGGATTGACGCCCATGCTCCAGTGAATAATCAGACAGGATGCTATCAATATCAATATCTGTCTTATATGGTGCAGATAGGCCTACTATCATTAAGTTCCCTTCGCCCTTCGCGCTAGTCACTTTAACCATCTGTATAATGGTAAACTATATAGGTTTAAGGATGAAACAGCGCTGTTAACTTTTGCGATCATCTCAAGCAGCCTTCTTGACTGGCCTCGTGATCTTTAACGTAGTCCTGTCAATGTATGTGACACATACTGTAGCACACTGCAGCTTTCAACGCATAGAGGATAACCTGAACTCTCCGTCACTGACATCGAATTTTACAAAACCTGAAACAAACGAAGCCTGATCAATAAGGCCTCTAGAACTAATTTAGGGCGGTCTTATTACCTTATGTTGCAGGAGCTTCCGGGGGCTTCGCCCCCTGGACCCCCACCGGGGCTCTGCCCCTGGACCCCGCCAGGGGCCCTGGCGCGGGCCCCTGGACCCCACGCGTGCAAACTCGCGCTCGTGGTGCACCTTCGGTGCACTTGTCACACCCCTCCATGTGAGTCGGGGGAATCACAGGTTGTGGCCCCCCACCCTCGAAATCCAGCACACGCCACTGTATGGCAAGAACGGGCGCCATACAAGGCTGATGATTGCAGCCCTCCCTGCACCGCGTTACCACCACTGAAGTACATTGGGAAAACCTTGACAAGTAATCTTACATTGTACAAACTTGAGAGAGTTCAGCGTATGCACTCTTGTCCTACATTCAGCAAGACCTCAGCTTCAATGTTAGAGTAAGTTGTGCTGTAAAGTTAAAAGGCTTCCGTTATGCCAGTTATAACACTGGTGCTATTCATCAATGAATTCGGGCGCTGACATTTTAAGAGTCTTACGTGTACAACTTCTTTGGTTAGGTCCCAAGACACAGGTGCGGATCCAGGATTTTGTGAAAGGGCGGTGCACACACCGTCGGCCTTCGGCCGAAGAGCGAGTGCCGAAGGCGCGAAGCCACGGCCGGGGGTTTGGGGGTCCTCCCTCAAGAAAATTTGAATTCTAGATGCGCTTAGATGCGATTTACCAGCATCTGGGAAGCATATTTTCCATATTAAGTTTGCTCTTTTTAAAAAATCGTTGGTCATCGAAAAGAGGGGGGGGGTGTGCGCCGGGTGCTCCCCCACCTGGATCCGCGTGAGACAAAGTCGTTTGTACAGTCAAAGTTAAAGAGAGTTTTATTCGCAGTCATGTACCGCACAAACTACGGTCGCAACGGTCATATTTATATGCGAATATAGCCTACTCATTAAGGTCATTTTATATTGAGGTTTCAGTATTTTCTTAAAATGCATGTGCTTGTGTACCTTCGAAAAAGGTATTATTGGCATCTGGGGATGCATTGCACCCCTGCAAACCCCTGCACTTCATTACATCGTCGTTTACCAAACTGCCATAGTATACACATGTTCGCACAGCTAGTCTTCTGCATGATTAAATTCATTCATGGGCCTCAACAGGTGGGGGAGGAAGGGGACATGTCCCTCCCACTTTTGAGAGTGGAGGGATTGTACCTTCCACTTTTTTCAAAATAGTCAAGTCACTTGTCTGATTCCAAACAAGCTGATACAATGAATATATTTTAACTATATAGCTATATGCAACACATTAAGCTGATTCAATAAAATGAAACTCGACAATGGTGGTAACAGTCATTTTAATGGAGTAAAATTGTGGAAAAATGATTACACTACAGATCATCTGGCCCCCAAATTTTTCCAGGGCCCTTAAGTGAGCCCCGAATTTCTCCCTTCTAGGGCTTCGCGGCGATTCGCGCTTGAGGTAGTCCTGTTCAAGGCCATTCCCCCACACCTTAGAGAATTAGCTGCTGACGCCCTTAATTCATTTACAACCGACTGAGACCAAGGCCAACTGTTCAGTTGACTAAAGATTCCGAGGCCAAAATAAAACTGAGTAATTTGCTGGTTTATTCTAATGAGAGAAACGACAATTTAATTTTGTCTGAAAAAATCATACTTCAATAAAACATGTATTGGTTTTACAACTGACACATAAGGGAAGTCATATTGCTGCACAGTTGGGGTTTACCAAAATGTCAGTCACTCCAATCACGCCATGGAACCTCTGCTTTCATAGTATAAGTTCTTGGAATCTTCTCCCGCTAAGTTTGTATTGACCCATCGTTTTGTTCCTGATTATTTCCGGTGATTCTCGACTACACTTAAAATCTCTTTAACTTTTAATCTCCTTCTCCCAAAATCACCTGTGTGGAACAAGCATGGCCTCCAACACAGCAGTGCTTCCTCGCTGTTGCTTGGCATTTGATGAACAATCTGATTCTATTGTGCTCGTGATACTCATTACGGAGACGAGTGGGGTTCCTGTGGCGTAAAGTGTGCTTCACAATGGCTTACCAGGACACGGGACCCACTGCGCACCCACCGACCTCTATTCAGGACAAAACCAAATAAATTGTATTCATTCTGTCCGTTTTTCATTGTCAGAGCCCCAATAACTAGAACCCCTCCTTAACCTATTCTTCAGATCCTAACTGACACTTCATTATTGAAGTAGTCATTGTGTTCTTCCTCTTCTCCCATTCAGCTCAGCCTCTCATTACTAAAGGATTGCTGAGGATTTGTGCCGTGTGGCTTTTCAGTCACTCTTAACAACTCACTAATCACAATAGATTGACAGGTGTCCGTCAGCGACTAAACGACCAACTTTCCCTCCCTTCTATTCAATTCCCTCGGTTTGAATACTTCACATTGAAACGCATCAGTAATTTTCACTGTTGGTTTTACGTGACTATGCCCTTGTTCTTCTTCACTGTCCGTATTTACAATTTGTAGTTTTCTACGCGACTCAGAAAGTGATCAGAATCATTAGTGGAAGCGACAACCTCAATACCACACGGACTTTTAATTGTAGCGTTAAAGAGTTCAATATAGGCTATCTGCTTGGTCGGACATTTTCAGTTTCTGTAGAGATTTTAAAAGTTGGCTGATCTTATAATGGCGTTCATCATGTGGGAGATTCTGGTGATTTCTATGTTCGCTTTGGTTTCATTCTCAACGGTACATGCATCGAATAAAAGTAAGTTTATGTCTCCTTCAATTTCCTTTTAACTAAATATAACCTCTTATGTAATAGTTTGTTGATAGAATTTTTCAATGCACAGGTATTGCAGATATTGTAAACTAACACAGTGTATATCGCTGCAGTATGAAGATTCGTGACATAAAGAGTTAACGCCTATACATTATTATGACATTCCATACCAACTAAAGTGCACATCGCAATGACGCGTATTTTGACTTCACGTAAACACCATGTACAGCGCCTCTGATAAGTTAAATATTATTGGAGACAACCCAACGTCAAACTTCACTCATTTTATTTATAAACAAAGTTCCTCGGGGTCTTAATAATATTCTGACTGTAATCAGGTTAATGAATGCAACATTTTCACACCTGGGTTTGCCCTTTAAAGTTTCATCACATAGACAGGAAAGTTACACCTCCCCTGTCAAAGCAAAAGAGAAATACGGCTTACCTTACATGAATTTCGAAATTTTCTGTTATTATACTGAAATTAATGAATTTCCTACGATCAAGCCCAAATTTTGTTTTCAAAACAAAAACATCACTTGTACTCAATTTTCTGTCTGCTATTAGCTTCTCTGAAACTCTTGAAAGGAAAACTTAATGAAAAAATTGTAGAAATTTGAACTTCATTGCAATTTAACTTCATGACGATATGTACATGTTGTATAGGCCCACATGCTAATCTTTTAAGCGAGTAGTGTGACGTAGCAGTGACCTATATGGTTGGGGATTCATTTGTCTCACAACAAGGCAACAGCAGAAGTCAGTCATGTTGCCATGGAAATGTTGCTTGGAAAATAGTCTTTTGTCTGAGGTATTTTGTAGTGCTTCATTAGTTTTCTCAATACGAATAGACCTATAGTGCTTGTTAAATGCAATATTTACAAACGTTAAGACCATACATGCACTAATATTCAATACCTTCGTCTTTCAAGATAATCCCGTAGCCAAGGGGCCCAGGGGCGCCTTGAAAACTTCCGCACTCTAGAAAATTTCAAGTTTCTATTTCACTTTAATAGATTTTTCGCTTGTCCTACCCCTGAAAAAAATATTTCATCTCCTGGAAGGTTTCTCGCCCCCTTCAGTACCGTGCCTTGTCTGGCTACGCGCCTTGGGGTAACGACCTTTCAATGTTATATACACAGAATACGTTTTGAAATCCTTCCTAAATTTGCAAACCTTTAGTCGCTTACAATCTTTGGGTTTCAGTTTTATTATATAGCCCAAGCTAGCCTTATCGAATACTTACACGAGGGCGAACTTAACTTTCGGCGCCCCTACGTTCCTAATTGTAAACAGCATAAAAACAGTTGTGGCATCACAATTTGGCGGCGGCTTCACCTTTACGCCCTTGCTTAAATGCTCCACCACCCACCCCTTTACTTTGCCACTGACAGGGACGGACTGACAATGAATCATGGCCCCCGGGGAAAATTCCCAACCTGAATCAACTTTCCCTCACCGACACTACTTATAATGGCCACAACCTATCCCACAAAGGTTACCAACTCAATACCAGTCTTCACATTAACAAAGCTCACTTTTCAACAAAGTCTAATGTTTAATTGAAGTAAACAGATCATGTTATGTTTGAATACAATTATTACAATAAGATTTAAATAAAACATAATACACATTTATTATACATTTTCCGATCTGTGTGGGCCCTCGGGCAGTGCCCGGTTGCCCGACTGCTCAGTCCGCCCCTGGCCACTGATTTTATTTTTTCTATTAATTCAGTTGAATAACCATACCTGGTCGTAAATTGCATCACCGCAAAGCCTGGTTGTGTAAGGTTTACTTGTATACCATCCAAAAAACACTCATGCAAAAGGCGTGGGCGTGCATAGTAGCCCCAGTTGCCCCAATTTTATGAAGCCATCATAGCTCACTGATAAATGCACAACTTAATAATCTATACCAGTATATATAGTAGCATATATGCAAAAAGTGTTATAGTGGAGGCTGTGCTACTGTAATAAAAATGCTTATCCATGCTTTTAATTTTCTTCCAAGACGCTCTATCTTTCGGGTAAATTAACTTTAAAAAAAAAAAGAAATAGCGAAGAATGTTTGGTCAGTTTTGCACTGTACCAGAACGTAGGTGTGAATACGCCTGTGACAATAATTTCCAATAATAAACAATAATATTACAGAGCAAAATTGTACAGTGAATAGATTAGCATTCCTTGAAAGACTTATGCCTCGTCACTAAGGAGTTTACAATTGCCTCGAAATTTGACGTTGGCATGGAAACGTCAGCAGGTGGAAAGATGGGTTCATATTTTCACAGGAAGCTATTATATATCAAGTGGACTTAAATCCGCCTTCAGTTACTTACAAAAGAAAACCACAACCATTAACTACTACCATTAACATTATTGAAAACCGTAACCACTATGCATATGGTTCTAGGACAAGAAAAACAAGAAACAAACACACTCACATACACTCACAAACCTCTTAACGAAGTACGGTACAACGGAACTTCAAGAGAGCTGTAGTAGCTAATTTTAATGTTAATACCTTCTTACTCTTGAAAATTAAGATATTCCTGTTCATTATTTTTTCTATACAAATGTGACAAACTAAGAGCGAAACTCCCATAGAGCCGGACAGAACGCCTCTATTTTTCGTCAGTGCTAGAATACCTTCCTGTTGTTGAGTTATTTAAATTGAATAGATTTAATTGCAAGGGACGAACATAACCGATTGTAGAAGAACATGGCGGAAACAACCTCAGAGAAAATTTAAGAGACAGACGGCATTTGATTGCTGTCTCTTATATGCTTTCGTTCTAATTACCAACACGTTACGTTCATCACAAGGCATAGTAAAAATCTTCGGCCTAATTTGTTCTGCAACAATACCTGCTGTACAGCCATTCAGTCTGTTTCAGAATTTATTTGTGTAATGTCAATTTATTTTCCTGCGATTTAAGTTTGCGTTCACTTGGCATATGTCTTTGTGCCGTAGATTTTCTTTCGTTTTCTTTTCTTTTTTGACCAACAACCGACTGGGTCATTTGAATCTTGTTTGTCTCCTTTGTTCAAACATTTCTGAGTTTTTTATAAAGACATTCAATTAAAAAAAAGGAATTCTGTCGATCTTAAAAAATATATTTCGACCGGCCCCTAGCTGCAAATATAAAAAATATAAAAAATTACTGGTTGCGGGCTTCCCATCTGTTGATAATCTATATACCTCCTGAAATTTAATACCTAAATAAACAAGAAAGGTGTTGTTTTGACTACTACATAGCTGAACAATAGCGGTTTACTGGCAAGATGCCGTATTTCTGTCAATCATTTTGACAGCAAAAGAAAAGAGGATTTATCATCATTGCCTACCTCTTTTCGACTTTGAGAAAGTCTTTGTTTTATGGTAACATCCAAATATGTTATTTTACGCTGAATTATATCCCCCCAAAGAGCAGGTTACGGTACAAATGGTAATATTGTATGACTTTATTGTTTTGCTAATTTCCATTTCATTTGACCAATAAGTTACATAACACTGAGCTACTATTCGATGGATTTAGGCCTATGGAAAAATTTTTGGAAAATAGTCGGGATATTTTATAGGGCAATTCCAGCTTTTTCTCAGGCAAAAACGCCTCATACCCCCATAAAAACATGACGTGCGCCTGTGGGAATGATGACGTAATTGTTTCGTCTATTTCCATAGGCCTATGCCAAAACATTACACAACAGGGGTCAAAGGTGTTTTCTCTGTCGAAATTTGACTAAATGACAAACACTGATTTTGTCCTGAAAACAGCCTTTGTTGCCCTGAAAATAAACATTTTTTCTTCTGGGGGAGGGGACTGCTGACACCGGATCCCCGCATAATAACCTATTCTCATTTCATTGGATAATGGAGTTGTGAAAAAAGCACCCTGATTTGAAAAGGACGTGTCATATATACGAGTACATAAGAGCATCGAATATATGAGGACCCAATAATACTTGAATCAAATATTACACTGTCCGTTGTGTATGAACTGTTTGGAATACTCCAGTTCCATTGTCATTAGTATAACGCATGTAGCTCATAATACTTATTTTTTTTTCGATCACTTCGCCTAGTCAGTATCTCTTTTCGAGCGATAGTCGACGAATTATGCACTCTAATATTTTTTTATTTAAATTAAATGTACAGATCTTCGTTTTAAGAGATGCCCTAATTGTCTCGTGCTTTCGAGAAAACCGATAGGCTACATGTCTCAAGTGCTTCTGGGGTATACCCATGTATTTGAACTCTTCTCAATCAGATCAAAATGCCCTTTCAGAGATATGTTCGTCATTTTGACCGTAATTTTGTTTTCTTACTTTGCAGCTTTTGTTCAGAATTCTCTCGGATCCAAGTCATGTTGGCAGTTTGTGGAGAGTGTTGGTGGACGTGTGTACTCACACGCATCTCGGGGACGCTATGCAAACAAGTTAGACTGCAAGGTTACAATAATAGCACCAAAGGGAAATCAAATTATTCTCCACATCGAAAATTTTGACGTCACAGACTCGATGAATTGTTATCAGGTAACTGAATTATAGCAAGCCGGTTTATAGAATAATAAATAATCACTTCTCTTATTTGGCGCTTAGCAATTTTTAAGGTCATACATATCAAACGCAACTTGTTTCACTTGGCCATATTGTTACCCAAAGTGTGACTATACTTGCTCTTTATTAAAAAGAAAAAATGAGGTAGAAAATGTTGATGAAAAAACTTTAAGAATGAATTAATTTGTTACAAAATTTAGAAATTCACCTTGCAGAGTTTATTCTCTAATGGTCACAACACAAGTGGATCAGGCGCATATCATTTGATAAAAGTATCAGATAGCGTGCCATACATGTACTCCGGCATCTTTTGTCACGTTTTTTGCCCCTGAGGTATAATTATGAATCGTTTCGGTATTCCAATTTTTCTTACTAAACGTGTTTGTAAATTAAACGTGTTATTTTTGCGTGAATACTGCGATGCCTATACTCATGGTCATGCTTTTGTCAATGCTCAAAGACATATCCTTAAGAAACAATGACCACATAGGGTGAACGTGCAATTAATCATTGAACACGTGAGGGAACTTTTGGAGGTCGCTCTCAGAGTGTGTGTGTAAGTAAAAAGACATAGCACCCCCTCCAAACACAGGCAAGGAAGGTCAGGTGCTAGTTTCTTTTAATGGTATAAAGGAACGTAAAAAGAGTTGACAAAGAAAAATACATCGTGGGGTTCTCGGACACCACCCCCTTCAACTCACATCACATAAGAAACTTGTTTCCAAATACGCCCAAGTGAAACATTACAAAGTTCGTTGTGATTTTCAAAACAGGTGGCAATAAAATATATTTAGGGAAGACCTTGGTAGTTAGCGATGGAGCAAAGATAGGTTTCTAGTGCCTTTTCATTCCTACCGTTCTTTGGACAATTTGTAAATTGAATGGAAAGCAAGCCGGTATGACTGGATTCGTCCTGTATTTTGTTCCTTCAGCAAAATGGATGGGTTTAAAAAAAGAAAGGGGCAAAGGAGGAGGGGGTCAAAAAAGGATAATTACTCAGAGTAATTATCGTATCTTACTCTTCACTGGGAAGGAAAGTGTGTCAAGTATGGGCAAGGGGACTCTTTTGAACCCATCGAACCCCATGGCTAAGCCTATATTCAAGTAGTGGTATAACTTCATGTTGCAAGTTGCAAAACTTGACCAAATAACCTCTTTTCTACGATTTTAACAGGATGAGGTGATATTCTATGATGGAAGACGCAACTCGAGTCCACAGCTGAGTGGTAGTTTGTATGGCTTGTGTGGTAGTACTGTACCCGAAGAGTACCGATACATGGTATCCTCTGGAAATGAAGCAACTATTCGATTTATTACTGATGGCGTATCCACCGAGAATTCAGGCTTCGTGGTCAGCTATACTGCATTCATTCCTTCGATTAAAAAGAAAGGTAAACTTACGCTTTCCAACAAAATCATCTTATTTTGGTATGGTAAAGAAGGGGATACCTGAAGTTAGGACCTCTTGCGCCGCCTGTATGGATGAGAATTAAAGGATCATTCAGTTGTATCCTGTACTCAGTAGCGTCTCCAGAGGGCAGGGGCACGTGCCCACAATCGTTGGCTGTGCCCCCCGTGAACCCCCATGGTATTTTGGATATAAAAAAATTATGCACAAAAACACTCTTCACGCGCTTATCTGTATGAACACGAGGACTCACTGTCCCTTTATCAGTTAATCATGCGTATAAAATTGCACAAAATGTTCTCAAAGTACAACTTTGCGGCGCGCTTCGTGTGCATCTATTTGTTGAACTTTTTAAAGGACTGCCTAATTTAGGAGATGAAATTCGCAGTTTGTTGTTTCAACATTTCTACAGTTATGGGACAACTCCCTATCCCTTTAATACAATTCCTACATCTTTTAGTCAGGTTTTATGTTCGAAAACTGTAAAAAATGCGATTAACGTTGCCTTTTTTAACGCGTATCCCATAAATATGACGGTAATTGAAAAGCTTCATTCTCTGGTTAATGTTCGTTTATTTTAAATATCGGTGCCTTCATATTTGCAAGGAAGTTTGCTGTCCTGATTTCTCCGCGAGGCGGAGCCAGGCACCACACCAGGGATCATCAAGTAATGACACCTCCAAAAGGAGTATATAAACTTGCACGAAAATATCATAGATACTTAGTAATAGATTTTTCTGCTCGCTTGGCGCGAGCACCATGGGTGGTCTCAACAGGCGCAAGCCACCCTTTTCGTTTCTTGCTGAAGAAAATGCAGGAAATATATCTGTTATAAATATGATTTTTTAATGTAACGCAAACCCATTAAACCACATTCAAGGGTTTCTTTTTTCAAATTTTCCCGGCCAACCCCGAATCCTCAGCCGCATGTACCTTCGATGCTCTAATGTGAAGGCTTTCCCTCGGTGGCATACCTGGAAGATAGTTGTCTCAATATTAATTCCTATTGGGCAGTTTAGGGGGCTTCATATTTAAAGCTCAATGCAAACCTTAACATGATCCGTGGCCTCCACTCACCCCCTCCCCATTATTAAATCGTTAGAGCGAGTAAGGCAACAGATATGGTCAAATTGTGATTTCTACTTTTGTGACCTGTTTAGTGTACATCCAGTGTCATTTTGGGAGATAGTCAAATGCTTCATTCTAATGGTAAAAATTTATTAATACCCTAGAGTCTCCAAGGCTTCCGAGCCCTTTGGACCCCCAATGTAGAGGTGTCCCTGGACCCCACCAGGGGCCATACAGTGGACTCCTGTGGTCCAATGCCTACAGGCGTCACTACGACGTCTCCAGCATCGCCCCTCCGGCGGAACATCGCCCCCACACCCCAGCTTCGAAAAGTCTGGCGACAGCAGTGCCTGTACTAAGTATCCACCTGTCTGTCCGTCACCGTAATTTCAAGCAAGGTCACCAACTTCTGGCCATTCACCTGTCTATTGTACAGTATGCGCCTGTTGTTCATTGCAGTGTACGTTGAACTAAAACCAAAACTTAGTTTTGAAGAGCGCCATCACCACGGCAATAGTATGCACCCATTGGTCTATAAAACGGAGATGATAAGTCTTTGAAACAAATGTTTTCCCACTGCAAAGAAAGTTTAATATCACGCAAAAACGTTAACTGTAACAAACGAATCAAAACTTTTGGTTTCTTCTTATTTAATTGCAGAAGAGGACGATTGCTTTCAGTGCGCCGAAGATCCTATGTGTATCGATCCACGACTGAAATGCGACGGTCTGGCGAATTGCATTGATGGTTCAGATGAGAGTATGGCGACGTGCTACTGTAAGTATAAGACATATCCACTCATGTCTGATTAGCATGCAGTAACATACTCCGCTCCAGAAACTCTCTCTGCGTTATGCATGCCTTTTGTAGAAAAGGGAGGAAATATTCATGAGGAGATGGGAAGACCCTACCCCCCCCCCCCCCTCGAGGGCTACGCCACTATTCGGCTTGATTCACCGTATGTGTTTGTCTGCCAATATAATATTCTGTCGTGTTCGGCTAAACTTTAACTCATTGAATGTATACCACTCAACGGCACTCGATTTATTCTTAGTCTTTGCTATCAGCATTTGCAAGGAAGTGGATCCATCTCTAAAGGTAGGGGGGGGGGGGCCTTTTCACCATTACGAATCGCCGTCCTGGGGGAGGGGTCCAAGGAAGGGGTTCCCTTTGTCTTTATAGCCAATGGTGCCATATTAGGGCGACATTTAGCTTTTAAAGTGTAGTGTCAATTCGTAATCTGTTATATTATAATTCATCACAGTTTTAGTTTCATCATTTTTGAAAAAGTGGGGGGACTTATTGGACATGTCCCCTTCCAAAAAGTGACGGGGCGCGCCCCTCGTCCCCCATGATCCACGCTCATGAACAGCTGTACCTCAACCGTCTGTTCATTCTATGGGCCTCTGTCAAGGTGCCTCTACAAACCTTCCTTCCTTCGCTTTAACAATCAACCACCTTACAAATTCAATCTCATATTTTGATGTTCATTTTAAGAGGAAGTACTTTCAGCGATTGTAGCTCGTAAGAAGAATAGTATACATAAGTGTACGAAATACAGGAGATGGGGTATTTGATCTCCACTCACATTTTACCCCTAAGAGTTATAGGTACCTCCATTAAATGTATCTGGGGGTATCTCGAGAGGATCCTCATAATGGCGTCTTGTTTCAACAGAATATTTCCAAGAAATAATTGCGCAACCAGAAGGTCGCCCAAGTTATATAGGTACTCTGGCGTATTAAGGGAAACTTTCAAGAATCTGGGCGATAAAGTACTTTGGAAAAATGAAATGCTCATTTCCCGAGACTATATATATTACAGAGGGAATGTAGAGATTGACTAAGGAATACTAAGGAATAAAACTTTTCGAAGGGGACATTTCGAACAAGAAGTGTATTGTGTCGCTAAGTGAAAATTACCTAAAATTGATGTTGTAACCATAATGGAAAATGATACCCCAGCCTCAAATCAATGTACGTATGTACCTTGCAGGGTAACTGCCTGCTATGGTAAATATATGTGTTCGAAGATTTAGGTGTAGGCCTAAGTATAAGCGTATAGGAAGACTTCGATTTAGTAAGGGGGGTATAAAGTTTTTTGGAATCTCTGAGCCTGTTTGAAAACTTTTGCCCACATTTCTACAGATTCCGCCCGAATTTGGGGGTTGTCCCAAAATGGGGGTAAGGTGGGGTGATGGGAGGGAGGGGAGGTCATAGTGCCCCCTCTTACGCCTATGGGTAAAGGGAGACTGGACCCCTACAAGAATAGTTAAAGGGTTTTACTTCGACAGCCGGTAGTTATCTAGTCAATTTTGCTGCAAATTGTTACTTTATTGTTATATAAAATTTGATTCATTCTTTTCATAACCTTTATTTTAAGGAGTTATTCTCAATCATCTATATATATATATATATCCCGTTTTTCAATATGAATTTTATTTCCCCTCCAGATGGACGCGATTCGAACGATAACACGGACGGACCTTCTTACAACTGGCTGTCATGGCCGGGCACGCTGTTGGCTTTCGTTTTCATATCATGTTATATAATAGCAATCGTTGTGAACTGCGCAGTTTGCCGTTGTAATTCATCAAAGTACGACGAAAACGGTCAAGAACCTAATGTACCAGCGGCACGCGGAATTCGACATAGTGACCCCGCAGTCAGTCAAGTGATGCTCCCGACCGAGGAGGGATGTTTGTCTGTACAAATTGAAGATGACAAAAATCATTTCGACAAGCGAAGTGCAACTCATACCCATTCCAGTAGTAGTCGATCTGGTGACGTATTTCCCACACCATCCAGTCCACGCGGACGTGGCGACGGAAGTTATGGACGGCCGATGTCGGAGGAAATGCCTCTACAGCCTGGTTATGTTAGGCCACCGTATCCTACCGTGTTTCATGAGTTTGCCCAACCACGGCCACATACTTCTCTGCCAGAACATCTGCACAATGGACGATATCAATGGGACGGTAATCACCATGTTATATCGGTTACGCAAAACAGCTTTTAACTCTTCTTTGGAAACACGGAAATGCCTTTAAAACTTGCCCAGACCGATTATTTGAAAAAAATGTGTTGCTTTCATTGAAATAATGTGGTTGAGAAAAATGCGACTAGAAGTCATCTAGGATAAAAGGGACATCCTTGTCAATTCGAACGTGAGTGATGACTGTATGCATGCTGAGCGTATGTAGCCACCAACAGTTTAATACTTTACATATGTTTGGTGCTTGCTTTTTTAGGTTTCATAATGACTGTTGCTGAAACGAAACCGTTTTCTTTGACAATTCAATCTGGCATGACAATAAGCAGCTCGCCATAGGGGCACAAGGGGGGGGGGGGTTGACCCCAAACCTTTGCAAATTATGGTCTCCATGCATCAAAACTTATACAAAATAAGATATTATTATGGTCCTGTGGACGACAGCATTTCTTCCATCCCATAAATGTTACACATTTTTAATTGGGTCACCCGATCATTAGTCACATGAATTAATATTAAGCGATACGTGGTAACTTCAAGGTTTTTTGCACCCCCTCCCCTTCTAAGTGAAACAAAATTTCTTTCACCTACCATTGAGCACGGCTGCTTCAAAGCCTTTGGTGGGTTCACGGAGAGCGTGGTGGTCATTTAGCTAGGACGTCGAACTTGTTATCCGAGGAAAAGTGGCTCGATTTCTGTCTAGTTCATTACTTTGTGTCTTTGGGCAAGATGCTTCATCTCGATAGCCTCTCTCCAGCAAGGGATGAAATGAGCACCTGTGAGTCATAACTTCTTATTGAGGTCAGTATATGTACAGTTGCCTGGGGGATCGTTCTGGGACAGGTAACGTTTGAACAGGGTCAATTGGTTAAAGCGCTTTGAGACTCATGGCTGGTGATGAGGCGCTATACAAAAACGAAATATTCACTCAATGTTTAAGTACGTAACTTATCTTTTGTACAGTAATATGTATAGTCTATGAATATTTGAAATAATTATTAAAACTACTTTAATAAAATCAAAAGAATGAATACTTAAACTCAAAGCAGAGTTTCTTCTAATGTTATTTTCTTTGAATGTATATCTTCTGTGTAAATGCATACTATACGCTATAATACAAGCCATAATAGAGCAAAGTTTATCACGCTTACAGCTTCAAGGGATTTAACTATGACAAAACTTTCCACAGTTTGTTGATTTTCGTCACTGCAAAATTAATTGCGGTGTGGGGGTGCAGGCGCAAGGATTTGCCAGACGTGGACAAAGTTCCCCGACGGAAGCCAGCAACCAGAAGGATATGCAAAGGTGTCGCGGAAGGATCGAGAAAAGATTTTTTCTATTGTTATTGAAGAAAATTTGAGCCCATGTTGACGAAAATTTTAAAAATTCGGGGTTTTATTGAAGAAACTTCCAAAATTTTGGGAAATTTGTGGACATCTAAGAATCTGCTTTCCTTGAGAGCAAAGTCAAGTAAAGTGTCAGGACGAACGTTCGCCGTCGGCGGGGATACACGCTTTAACGTATCTATCAAGGTTCCCCGACGAAACGGGAAAATTTACCCTACAGGGGTCGGCTTTTCCCGACGGAGCCATTGTGCCACCTCTGATGGGGGTGGGAGGTGGTATGGGGTAGATAATAGAAAAACGTGTGATGTCAATGCATAAGGTCTATAGACCTTACCTTATGCATTAACATCACACTGACGTCATTTTGGGTGAAAACAATAGACGAGTTGGGAAATGTTTCAATGTAATGCAATATGGGAATGGGTCAAAGGAGAAGTGCACTACGCTTACAGTGTCCCAACGCGGGTGTTGCATGCTGAACACGCTGAGCTAAACACTTTGCCCGTTGTCATGGTACACTTGATCTTGTGACCCGACCGGAGGTACCGAATTTCCCAACCCGTCTATTAAGCACACGTGCACGAACGGCGTGGATTTCGCCGCACGTGTAGTAAACTTACGCGCGTATACGATTGGTTGACAAATCAGCTGTCTGCATTTATAGATAGTTCCTTAGAAATAAAAGTAATACTTTTATTAATAGAAATAAAAGTAATACTTTTATTTCTATGGATAGTTCTCACGTGATGTCATAGGAGCTTTTCACGTGTATTATTACAGCCATGTCTGAGGGCAACCCCGGCATGTGTGTACACGCTTACCCTCAGACATGGCGGTTGCTAACCCCTATCTGTGACGTCGCTGAGAACTATCTATTGGTGTAACTTGCAATGATACGCGCTTTTCCTCCATTTTCCTCCAAAGGATTTGTTAGTTAGATGAGGTTTAACGTCCCAGTTTCCAACCAATTGGTTCAAGTCGAGACGACCAGTGACGGCCTTTTTTTCCAGTTGTGGCTCACTGGCTTGTTTTCCCTACTCCATTGCTTATGCTGAGCACCAAACACAAAGGCAGTAGGTTCCATTTTTAAAGTCTTTGGTATGACCCGGCCAGGATTTGAACCCTAGACCTTCCGGCGGAAAGTCGGATGCTCTAACCACTTGGCCACTGCAGTCGGTTGCGGAGGGAGCACTTTCTCCATTGTGACATCATATGCTTAAGGTCTATTGCATTTGCGATGCGTATCTTTAATTTTTCCATCATTTTATACCTCTTTGGCCTTTATGAGCTGGGACGGCCCAGATCCTAAGCTTTGGATTTCTCTGATCCAACAGGGTTTGTTTTCATCGCAACGCGACCTTTGACCCAAAATCTCGTATGAACACCCCGCTAAATTGTTTGATTAGTGAGTATATCAAATCCTATAAATTTATGTTCACACTGAAGTCATCATTGCTGAAGTTAATTCAAGACAATATGCAATTATCCTATCGTCTATATCAACACAGATGGCCAAAGTAGCCCAAAGTTTCCCCTGGGTGCAAGATAATTTTACATAGTTAAACCCATGCGGGTGTTAAAGTAGTCAGTCTGCTAACCTAGTATTTAGGTCGCTTTAAGGCAAGTTCCCATACTAGGTCAGCAATATCGCCATTTGCAAAAAAGGGCTACCGCACCTTCAAAAATTTTGTATGGTCTCGATCTTTCTAAAATTCACTCCTAGGTAATTGACCTCTACGGGTCATTTATATCTTTAAGGCCCTTCATTCTACGAATATTTGCACTTAGTGTCCAAAAAGAGACCAAAATTTTTGATTGACACAAACGATATTATTTTGTTCTTTAAACATTCTATGAAACTGCTAGATCTTGTTACTAGGACGTGTACCCAAAAATGACGTCAGTGTGATGTCTAGACCTTATGCATATGATGTAAAAAGGCAAAGATATTATAAGCATAGATTCCAAACTCATATACCTACACTGCTACGGAAATTGACTCCTCATGCATGGAGACGCAGTATCGGGACGGAATACGGTATTTCGGAATGAACGCAAGTAGCGAAGGTCAAAGGTCAAATGAGGGGAACCTGCAGGGAACGGACGAACTTTTTGCCACCGTCACTGTGTAGCTAGAGCATATACACAGCCAATGAGAGCCGCTACGCAGACACTCGGCTGATGGCGGGATGTAAACATTCAAAAATTACATGTACGTACATGTAGGTACGAGATACGCATAGGGTATATATACTGTACACATAATTGTATGATTGTGCACGTACAAAGCGTTATATATTGTGCAGAGACAGGTAGCTAGCTGCTACTCGACTCATAAGCCTCATATAATAGCAGTACTCAGATTGATCACGTTATCGACGCAGTTTAGGGAAGGTTGTCATGAGTTAGGCTCACAAAATCTAGGCTATTGAGATTTATGAAAGATGATGATGTATCTACACATTTAATTTGATAATGGCGAGTCGAGAAAACGTGGGACTTAAACTAGCTTCGCTCTAACGTTAAGTTAGTCCAACGTTAACGTTAGTGTTTGCCACACTGAAAATGCCCGAACTCGAAACGCTACCGTTAGCTTAGGCCTACCAGTTTAGAATAGAAGAAATGAGTGTGATAATGATCACTCGAAAAAAATGGTAAAGAAAATAATCTACGATTTCCCTTCACTAACCTTGTAGGCTATACTTGATGAAGTTCTCTAGCGTCACCCGACCCACACCGTCAGTCTGCATGATATGTGTGCATGTGGGCTGCATAGTTAATAACTGCCGTATACCAGTACGCTTATAACAGATATACGTACGTACATGCCGTGCAATAGAGGTACGTGCGAGAAAGAGTACGTACGCTTCGGTAGCTATGCAGAAGACATTCCACTTATGTCTGCTTACAATTCCATGTATTTAAAGAAAATTTCCTGAAATAGACCCTAAGTTCGATTCATTTTAGAAAATATTTCAATTTTTGCACGTTTTCAGAAAGACTTTTTATTTCTGAAATTTCTTTTAACCTTTGAAACCATTTTTAAAGCTTCTGGAATGCACTAAGGTTCTTTTTATGAAAAGGAGATTTCCATGAAGGTAGAAATATAAAACACTGCTGAAACAATGAAAACCCCTCATTTGACCTTATTTCAAAGGTCACTACGCCTGCGCTGTAGGTGATTCCGAAATACCGTATTCAATTTGACATGCGCGCTGTTCTAATCGGCGAACTGCGTACAAAAATAAGAACGCGTTACAGAAAATTCTATTAATAATAGAGGTTAGCGTGCGTGCACTTTTTCAATGCGTTCTATACACGCAGAATATATTTCTCTGTGTATTATCCGGAATACTTGACGTGCACTTCTGCACGCTGGGGAAACAAACGAGCCAGTTGATTTCCCGTTGTGAGCGCGTAAGAAATTAAACGCGCATAAAAAGTGCGTTACTTAAAGATACCATAGTAATTGAATTGACCAATGAATAGGCCTTATGTATATGATGTCACAGAGCAGTAAGTCTCCCTCGTTTGGAGGAAAATGGCGTATCATTACAAGTTACACCAACAAATACAGAAAGCTGATTTGTGCACCGGGGGATAAGCGCCTGGGTCTACTACACGCGCGTGGAAAATCGACCCCGTTCGTGCACGTGTGCCTCTGTTTTCCTCCAAACTGACGTCGCGTGTCGTCAATGCATAAGGTCTGTTTGGCAAACCGTGCCTTTGTATGTCAGGCGCGGATCCAAGGGGGGGGGGCTTTCCTGGGCTCAGCCCCCCCCCTTTCGCCACATCAACAATAACAAATACGCGAAAATTAGCATAATGTTATTCTGGGAGAATATTCGAGGGGGCTTTCAGCCCCCCCTCCCCCTCTTTTCGAAATGTCTATGTGTTGCTATGGTTTTTGTACTTACGACAACTCTTCGTGAATGAACGGGGCGGCCAGTGTCGGCACGATAGGATAGCACACTGAGCTATATAACTGGAGGACGCATGTCAATGGGGAATACGCCTCGAAATTGAAGCCAGCTTGGGGGGTAACGTGATGTAGGTTAGCTTACTCAATTCGATTCCACTGCCCTAGAAACGCGTATCTAGTTCAAGTAATGCAACGCAGAATCATCGATGTACACGCTAAAGCAATCCTTCTCTTTACGTTTCTAGTGTTTTTCGCCAAGCAAAATCTCATTACGTGTCTAGTGTTTTTGTTGTAATTTACTGAATTGGGATCAAATCTTTACACTATGATTCCGAGATCAAAAGATTGTTTTTTACAAACTTTTCTTGATTTTGAGAGTGGTCCTGCCTATATTCAAAGGACAGCACGCGTGACCCCATTTCGAATGGTGCGTCGAGACGCGATGCCTGTGAACATTCGCGATAGCACCGTTCACTGAACAGTACAAAGAGTAGGCGCGCTTGTTACTGACTGTCCATGCATGTGCGCACACAAATGTTTTGTAAAAAACATCGAACGCGTCCTTTGACACAACAATAGGGAGCTTTAGATTGCACGACGCGACGTCGGCTACGACGTAATGACGTCATGTTGTAACTATGCGCATGCGTCTACGTGAACTTTACGTTGTCGGTGTAATTCTACACCGGGAGTCGCTCGTTTTGGCGTTGTGCCTAGAACGGCAACGAGAGGCAGCATATGACGTCATATAATTTTGTTGCCATGCCGATCGTTGCATTAGAAACTTAAAATACGCGTTGCACACATACCATAAATTCATCGTCGTCCATTATATCAGTTAAATAACCATAGCAATTGCTTCACGAACTCGATGAAGGTTTGCCACTCTCCAACTTAGGCCTACATAAGGAGTAAGTTTGACTTATACTTCCCGCTAAATACTGTTACCATTAACAGATCGGTTTGCGCGTCTACTACTCAAACAAAGTTCGAATATCACCACGCGACTTTCATGCCGCATCGTAGAAATCTAAAGCGCAATAGACCTTATGCATTGACATCACACTGACGTCATTTGGGGTGAAAACAATGCAGCACACGTGCACGAACGGCGTGGATTTCGCCGCACGTGTAGTAGACCTTCGCACGTATACGATTGGTTGAAGAATCAGCTGTCTGCATTTATTGGTGTAACTTGCAATGATACGCGCTTTTCCGCCATCTTTCTCCAAAGGAGGTCACACTTTCTCCTTTGTGACATCATATGCATAAGGTCTATAGTTCCAGGGCGCGGACGCAGCTCAACGACGTGAGTTATGGGTTAAACGCCGCGTCGCCCTGCCCACGTCGTGTAATCTAAAGCTCCCTAATAAAAGGACGCATGAAGGGAAGCTAGTTGACTTTTGCACGCGTAAAACCTCCCTTGTTTTAGACGTGCAAAAGTCACCTAACCGCAACCGCGTTCTTGAGGACAGGCAGCACACGCGGACGCTAGGTCGTGTATTAAAGCAATGTGGTGCGTGGCGCGCTGTCCTCCAGAACAATTAGCGCGTTCACTGAATTTGACCTTTTGAGCTTTCCTTATTATAATGTAGGACTTTTCATGAAGTTGGTGAGGCAACTTAATTTACCTCGGCGCAGTGGCGTACATACTAACGCGTAATAGCGTGCAAATTACTGAAATAAGCGTCCAAGATTCTGAAGAGACGCTAAGGCTCGCTACGGTGCGTTAGCATGTACATCATTGCCTCGACGTTTCTAGATACGCGCTTCTACGGCGGTAGAATTGACTTGGGTAAGCTAACCTACATCACGTGACCCTCCACGATGGCTCCAAAACATTATTGTGGAATGATCCTTCCTAGCATATAGTTCAGTGGGATAGCAGAGAAAAAACAATGAAAAAAATATACAACAAGGTAATCCGGCCGTTAGTTTTCATCGTTGACGTGACCTTCGGGCCCGAATGGCTCGTATGACCGCCCCCATCTATAGGTAGGACCTTTCCGACCCTATGGTCAAGAAAAGTTCGTAAAATATAGTTCTGTACGTCGCACAGTCGTAGTATGAGCTGGTGGCCTGCGACGTCGCAAACGGGCTTGATTCCATCGGCTGCGTGACCTTTGACCCAAATGCAAGCATGACCCCAACCCATATCGACTAAGTAAGATACACTGGATAAGTCTAACTTAGGTAACTTTTTGTGTGTATTCTTTGTGAATACAGCATCTGAACTCTTGACCACCATTTCTACGAAAAAATGTTTAAGTTTAAACGCGCACGCAAAGAGTCTCATTCAGCCAATGATGTACAACCTAGCGTACAACTAGTGCCGACGTTATGGGATATGTATGAACGAGAATGCATTCAACAAAATCTGACCGTTTGGCTCAACCTTGAGAGCTTGCTTCGTAGCTTGCACCAAAGGTCAAATTTCGTGGACGCGCTAGTTGTTCTGGAGGACACTGCGCCACGCACCATATTGCTTTAGTACATGACCTAGCGTCAGCATTCTCTTGTTTGTCCTCCAGAACGCGGTTGCGTTAGTTGACTTTTGCATGCGTGAAACTTGCTTCTGCGATAGTATTCCATTTACGAAACACACCTGTGTGCGGATTCTTCAATTCAGAGCGCGGTGTTTGAACGCCTTACTTATGCGTCCCTTTTACTCGCATGCCCGGTATTTACTGCGAGCGCACCGTAATGGCGTGGGCAATGACATGAAAGCGCACCACACACCCTCGGCGTTGGGCATAAGTGGTAGTAGGCCTACATATTAGTACATCACACAGGCAACGCATTTTGTAACTCAAACGCTTGAAATGCGCGTTTGCTAAGCGCGTCCCAAGAATATAGAATTGGTGTTCTAAATTATCTTTGGAATCAATCGAGGCGCAGATAAGAAATGATTTAGACAAACACTGTGCTCACCCGAAGAGAAGTTTTGGCTTTGATTAGCCTCGCGGCTTTCTCACATCTAAGCTTTTGTCCTCCATTACTTTGAACTTTTTTATCATGGATTACTCGTCTACAGAAAAAGACGTTAAGCCTCCCAAGTTTGGGATTCTTTGTCCAATAAACACAAATACTTTCCCTGGAAAGTTATGGAAATTAGTTAATGACGACAACTGTAATTCAGTGACGTGGAACAGCTCCGGCTCAGGGATCTTTATA
The DNA here is from genome assembly GCA_029531755.1 of Holothuria leucospilota. NCBI lineage: Eukaryota > Metazoa > Echinodermata > Holothuroidea > Aspidochirotida > Holothuriidae > Holothuria > Holothuria leucospilota. The sequence continues at coordinate 26,525,128 of CM055965.1, forward strand.
AACCCGACATTATTCAAAGAAGAGGTTTTGCATTGTGAAGAGTTCTCAATGTTCAAAACACAAAATTTTTCCAGTTTTGTTCGACAGCTGAATCTATACGGCTTCCGCAAAATGACCCTGTCCAATAAGGTTAAGCAAGGGCCGTGCATTTCTAAAGACCTCCTCATGCATCAATTTCAACACCAATGTTTCATCAGAAGTAGACCGGATTTACTCCACCACGTAAGACGGGCAGGTGCAAGGAGGAAACATCGTGACATCGGTTTCGGTGGTGACTCAGAGAATGTCTCTCCGTCTCTGCTTAAAAGACGTGATGGTGTATCGATTTTGACACATCCTTTCCATGGATGGGGCCTACCAACTAAAAGACTGTCTGGTTATTCTATGTATTCTCAGCCATACCCTCTGGGGGACGTCTCAAACCAAATGGGTAGCTACTCCCCTTCAAGTTGCCCAAAGTATCCATTTCAGCTGACGTCTCCATTGGATGATTTCGTCAAACCATTGCCAACTATTACGCTGCAAGTTGAACAACACCCATATTTCAGAGCTGATAGTGGTCAACCATGTGCCTTAAGCCTGACTTGGATGGCGAATACCGCCAAAGGTTCCTTAACATCGGGCGATTTTGGTACTTCTCCTGAAAATCTTATAGAAAATGGAAGATTCAGGCGGTTTGTCCTAATACCAGAGGAGTCTGACAATTTGTCATCAGGTAGGTTACTTCAGAATATTTTGGAAACAAAAACGGCCCGTTGGAGGGTCATTAAATTAGGGTGGGAACGAAGTTTTAAGACTAGCCTAGCTCCTGGCATTTCCTAACACAGTTTTTCAAAATTCAAAGTGAAAATTACCGGAGAGGAAAGGGTACAGCTAGTTGGTTCCCCGGCCCGGAGGCTAGCCTAGGGTACCTAGTCTAGGCTTAGTTCTCACGTACACTTTGTTCCCCAAAGCGATCCATATACGAGGTCTGCAGACTGAGGACTAGCCTAGGGTACCTTCTCTCTAAATGTAAAAGAGTGAATTTCCTACAGTGACCACTCTTTGTTTCGAGTGGAATTCCACTCTGCCCGGAGTAGTAATTCACTCATTTGGAGTGAATTACCACTCCCAACAGAGTGAAATTTTCACTCGAAGAAAGAGTGGTCACTGTAGGCAATCGTCGAAGAGTGACATTCACTCTTTTACATTTAGAGAGTTTGTCCGCAGTCTGCTGACCTAGTATTTAAGTCGCTTTGGGGATTCTCATACTAGTCCGGGGAACAAAGTGTACGTGAGAAGTAGGCCTAGGCTAGGGCTAGGGTACCTATAGCCTAGGGTACCTAGGCCTAGTTCTCACGTACACTTTGTTCTAGTATGGGGAGCCCCAAAGCTTCCCAAATACTAGGTCAGCAGACTGCGGACTAGGGTACCTATGCCTAGTTCTCACGTACACTTTGTTCCCTGAACTTTATGGGCCCCCTGTGGGCTGGGGGTTGTAGAATATGCCCACGGTATTTCCCGCCTGTCGTAATAGGCGACTAAAGGGAAGGACTTGCCCGTGTTTGGGCTGTATTTAAAACCGAACTTGAACCGTATTTAAATTTTACCTTTTTATCTAGTTGACACTATATAACACATTCGTGTTTGTGTGTCGTTAAATCTTATCTAACTAACAAATTTATGGGAAGCCACAAAGCGACCCACATATTACAGTAGGTCAGCAGACTGTGGACTAACCTGCACTAGCCTTCTTCTAACTGAAGTTTGAGTGCCGTTGTTGATTTCATGGGTAACTATCTGAAAATGGAGACTATTTCGTACTGTCAACGTGACTGTAAAACCTAATGTTTGGTTCTGTCTTAGACAAAAGTCTTGCTCAGTACGGTAGCGTTAAATTTAAGCCATTCGGCTTATTATGTTGGAAGGGATCGCAGCTTTCTTTGTCAGCTTGCCACGTCCACGAGTACCGACCGGATTGATTGCCACATTGTACATCGAACGCGCATGCAGCAGCTGCGCGCGCAGTATTAATTCTGTCTGTTACTACAGGGGCCTACACATATGCAGACTCGCAAACTTCAGTGGTAGGGGACGGACCTTGTAGCTGCGTGGATATAATGTGTTGACGTTTAAACGCTTCAGAAGCGCGTTTACAGCATTTCCTTCCACGAATGCGAGACGGTAAAATGGAATTCTTCTCTCATGAATTTATACGCGCTAATGTAGAGCTAGTGCGAAGTCGCCTAGAACTGAAGGTTTTTACTAACGTTTTTGAATGCCTGAGTCAGAAAAACACACACCGAAAAAATGAAGGAAGAATTTCGAATTTCTTTTTCCGAACCTAAACCAGAATCATTGGTGAACGAGGGAGCGGGGGATGATCCCACCACCTGGGGGAATGAGAACTTGCCCCCAATCCATTGAAATTTCTGTAGGCCTTATCCTGTGCACGCCACTGACCAAAAAGACCAAATGCTTCCTTGCATAGGCAGAAAGGCCAGTGAGATGGGGTCTAGAGGCCGGCATTCCCCTTCCCCCAATAAAAAGTTGATTTTACTGAGGACAAAAAATGACCATTTCAGGTCAAAATTTATGGAGTGATTATTAGCCATGGAATTTGGTAAAATTTAAGTTTAAAGTGGAACACTGATGTAAAGTTAAACACATACAGGGGGAGGGGGAGGGGAGAGGGGGAGGGGAGAGGTGCATCGACTTGACCAATAGAAATTGATGTTTAACACGGTGTCAACTAATAGGAATACTGATCAATCTTTTGATATGGCGGATTATATAGTCACCACATTCTATACAGGAAGTTAGTTGTAGCGTGAGAAGTGAAAAGGTGTAATTGATAGGAGAATAATTCACCAATTCGCAGCACACGTTCGAAAATCATAACAATTAGTATAAAGGTAATCAGGCCTGGTGCGGGCATTTGCACTTCTCTACAGGTGACTAACCTCCCCGGCTGGGAGGGAGTGGATCCGAAACACCTAATGGGGCGACGGGCTATGAAAAGGGTGGCAACCGGGGCTGAGCTGGAGGTAAAACCTTATGCAATACAGGGCCGTAGCCTGGGCGAAATCTCTAGGGGGCTGTTGATGACACAAGCTAAACGGAACACCAAGTGGCGTGCGGACAGATAGCCTATAGTTGACACGTATCCTGGAGGCCCTTCCTTTTTCAACTGTGCCAGAGTGCCACTCTGGGGCGGGTGCTGAGGGGATGGGTATAATTAAGGCCTGGCTTAGGTGCAAAATTGTGGTATCGTTTGCAAGGCCTTAAACGATTATATCTTGACAATCTTGTCATTATTTAGTGACATTTTTCCTATCTGGGGGCTGGGCGTAAGTCAAGAGGTGCTGTCTAGGAGAAGAGTATGGCACTCTTTGAGAAATTTGTGTGTTTGTGAGGTGGCTTGGATGGAGAATGGTGCTATCTTTGGTAAAGCTTTGTAAAGCTTTGAATTAACTATATGTTTAGGAATCATCATTTTTGAGAATTTTTTTTTTATTTTGGTTGCTTGTAATTGAAGGGGATGTTGCCTCAGGGGAAGGATGACACCTCTACTCTTTGAGACGTTTTTCTTGTTCCAGGTTTTCCTAGATTTAAAATAGTGTTGTCTTTGATAAGGCTTTGGGCTGATGAAATAATCTAAAATGTTAATTTTTTACTGAAATTTTCGTTTGTGAGATGGCATCTCTACAAGGCTGGTACCCGATCCGGGCTTCTCTTTAGAGCTCTTAGTACGCCACTACGAAATGTCTCCCAGATTGGAGTGGGGTTAACACATTTTAGACCTTAAAGTTGCATCTAAACATTCTTTACTTTTTAGATTTTATGCTTTAGAAATAAATTTAGATTACAAGAAGGAAAGATAGATTTGATTTAAAGGGAAAATGCAGTCACCCCAATTTGAATGAGTTAAATCATATCTCATGAATGGGTTTTGAGAATCATGATATAGTGTGTTTCTCACTGAGTTGTGAAATTCACAAAAAGGGAAGGGGACATTCCTCCCGTTCCCCAGCTGCTGACGCCCATGCATCAGCACAAACACAAACAGCCAAATATAAGTATATTGGGCACAAGCACTCACTGTATCATGTTGTTAATTTTTAACCAACGCACGTTTTTCCAATCTGCTGAAAAGCAGGTAAAAACACTCGAATTTCCGATGTTTCGATTTTCGATGTTTTTGGATTGTATACTGGCGTAGTCGCCAAGGTGGTTGGAAGGTTTGATTTTGCTGTTGCCTAGAGCAACATGGATTGTGGTAAAAAGTGACTGTCCAAAGCTATAGAAACTTAGATGATTTATAAAAAGGATTTCTTTACTTCTCTTGTCTTGCTAGTTCTAGTCATGACGGGTAATAAGGCGGAACAGAGAGAAGAACACCCTAACCTTACATTTTTGGTATTAAGGAATATTAAAGACTTGTTTAAGGACACGTTTTGGACAATAACAGTTTTGAAAACGAAGGAACAGAGGATTACAGCCCTATCATGACCGTACCCAGAATTTTTTCGGGAAGGGGGGGGGGTCGGGCAACAGACTAAGCAGAGGACCACCATCGGTTGTCGTTTTGTATGCTAAGAAGAAAGTCACCGATATGCTTCCTATAATGCCGGAATGGCACTGTCCGTGCATTACAAGTTGCATCTTACAATCTTTCAGCATTTTCAATTACAAAAGATGTCAAAGATCGAAGTGATAAAAATTTACTTTGAAAATTTGGGGGTAGGCTACTGCTGCCCAGCCCACACCCCCGCTATGTACGACCTATACTTCCTAACTCACAAGATTCTAGAGAGCGTGCACTAAATAAGCAAATTCCTTTACTCAAGCAGAAAAATTTTCATTCACTCAGTAATGATGATGATGATGATGATGATGATGATGATGATGATGATGATGATGATGATGATGATGATGATGATGATGATGATGATGATGATGATGATGATGATGATGATGATGATGATGATGATGATGATGATGATGATGATGATGATGATGATGATGATGATGATGATGATGATGATGATGATGATGATGATGATGATGATCTAGAAGGCTATTGGACTTCTTTGAACGGTGATTGCTCTCTGTTTCGATGCATCTATGTTCCGACAAGGCTACACGAATGGTCAGTGTTAGGATAAATGTTAGGTTATGGTTAATTTAGGGTGAGAGTATAGGTTACGTATTGAGGAACATAGAGATGTAGGAACATGGGGTAGGCTAGTAAGCCTTTGGACATCAGTTCAAACATTCCGGAATCCTCGCCTCACACCTTGGACTTTTGTGCTGGAACCTCTTTTGACAGGCAGAGAATAAAACAGTTCCAATAGATACGGAGGGCTGACTATGGAAGATGGTGTAAGCAGCATAAGGGCATCGGGGGTTCTGGACTCCCCTCTTTTTAGCAGTAAAAAACTCTACGAGGCTGTTCCGTTCATTCTGTATCACAAATCCTTCCCAAACTATCAAAATTTCCGCTCGTTCTGCGCCCTCTGTCCTTACAGGGTTCTGTCTCAGCTTTAATACCATACTAAACGTATTTTTTCAAAGGAACTTTGGCGGGTTTTATAACAATTCAAATGCAAAATTTCGGCGTGCTTCCCCGCGCAATTACCACGGTTTACACCCCATGCGTGATGACCATTACTAGGACGGTAGTTCACGGAATTATTCTGGCGAGAACATTTTCCCCAAAACTTTAAGTCCAACCTCAGACTTGCATCAAGAGGCAATTATGTTGCAATCTTGTATTAACCAGTTAACAGGATTAAGGGTGCAGCATTTGTAGTGTGATACCGGTATTCATGATTTGAAGTATATTACTCATTGTACCAGCTTATTTTAAGGTCATTTGAGAGTGCATTTTCAGAGAATAAGCATTTTGAAACATACAAATTATTAATCTTCTGTGCCACTTTGTTATACCCTTACTCCCCTTCGGTCATTTTTAATTCAAGCTGTACATTTGGATTCTCGTTCAAAATATGTAAACCTATATGATTTGTTGTGTGCTCTTCTGAAGTGTAGTTTGGGAGTCATTTAAAAGAAGCATATCAACGTCCCCATTTTATAATTACCCCAGAACTACGCTAAGAGTAGAACTGGAGTTTCCCTTTTTTATCCTATTTTTATCAAGTGTTTCGTTGGGCAAAGGAAGGTGGAACCTCTTAAGGAGCCGATATGTGCCTTGATCCTTTCGTAGATGGAACCCAAGTAAAAATAACCGGAAAGCGTTACAGTCTGGCAGCTTAAAGTGGCTTGGGAGCAGGGCCAATCCATTTTAAGCCATGACATGTCCCTATGTCGATTCAAGTTGCTTGGAAGTGACATAATCCGAAAACGTATTTGATTTGGTTCGAATTGGTCTGAGAAGATGCCCACTGTGAAATTTCTGTTCGTTATACGGTTAGACAAAGGAATTTTGGTGTGAAAAGTATCGTAATATTACAGTCATAATCACATCAACGGGATTTTGTCATCAGGTTCCCTTTTTGGTTTATATTCAGGGAGGGACCCAACTGCTCCCACTGGAGTGAAAAATCAGGCTACCGGTCCTTTCTCAAAAAGTGTTTTTAAGTTGGAACATATTTTCCATGTAGAATCTGCTTAAATAGACCGTATGCAAATGACGTCACAGAGTAGAAGTGCTGCCTTGTTTCGAGGCAAGCGCGTATCACTGCAAGTTAAACCAACAAATACAGACAGCTGATTTGCCAACTAATCGTATACGCGCTTACGTCTCTCCACGTGCGTGCGTGTCATGTGCTGCATTGTTTTGCCTCCAAAATGGCGTCGCGTGACGTCAGTGAATAAGGTCTATATATAGACACACACACACACGTACACACACACGTTTCTTATAACCCCCCAAACCGATGTATCGCCAGGGAGGTGACCTCCCTGGTATCACCAGGCAATTTATTTCGACAAGCATCTTTCATTAACTATTTTACTGTTCTCTAGAGGCAAGGAACGTGGTCGTCTCGCCGACAAAAGATAGCTAGAAGAAATAATGTTTAATTTTAATTGTTTCCCGTGAGGTTTTGTTGGTCAACATTTTGTCTTTGAAATGACACTAATTAAGCAGTGTTTTCAACCACCAATTACCAAGACCTAGTCTAGGTGTTACAATGTTTTCTAACCTTGGTGAAGAGGTTAATTGGGGGCGGAAAATTTTCAGGTGAGTTTGTTCGGAACACTAATGTATGTGTGTAGAAAAACTAAGACATCATGGCTAAAAGCATGTCCATCCTAGCTATGGAGCAAGCCTATCGTCAAGAAAAAGAAACAGTGTCTGCACTTGAAAGGCTCATTTTTATAAAGTTTTGTGTAGTTACTTAATCTCTTCAAAAGACGGTAATTGTGTTAAAATGCTGGGCAGTATTAACACTACATTTCTATGTATTGACGTTTTCCAAACTTTTTATTGATGTAGCTCCGCTCCCCAGATTTGGAGGGGGTTGCAATTGGTGTCAGGGCTCCAGAAACATTTTTGTGTAAACAGAAATGTACCAAAGGCAATTTGTTTTGTAAATTCCAGAGCCTCCAGCAGCTTTCCCCCGGACACCACCACGGAGCCTAAACTTGCCACTTAACCCTGCACCTTCGAATATGCATGGCGCTTCCGCTCTATTGTCCTTTTTCATGCACTAGAAAGGTAACCAGTACCTGTCGTGAAACAAGCAGTACGATACATATTTGAAATGATGAAAATACGAACAAGTTTTCGTCATAAGCCGGCCAGGGCTGTTCACAACCCGTAGCAATGTAGTGCTGACATTGTTAATATAAATATGGTCTGCAGGATTGTGAAGGGTGCCAAAAATTTGAAATAGGCCTACATGTTGAAAAATATGTGTTGATGGTGACATGGGCGTCCGCAGAAAAAAATTCAGGGGGGATTTTTTAGGGGGGCCCAACTTTTTTTCTTGGGAAATATTTTACACCCAGAAAAGAGTTAAGACGCTACTTTCACACAGTGTCGACAAAGGCGTAACCAGGAATTTGTCAAGGGGGGGGGGCGAAGTCCATAGACAGACTCTCAGCGCTCCGCGCCACCATGGGTTGGCGCGGAGCGCAAGAAAATTGTGGCCTAAAATGCTTCCCAGATCGCTGGAAATGGCACTTCCAAGGCCTTTTTACCGCATATAAAAAGGGGAAACACTAGCAATATCATAAATATAAAGTTTAAAAAATACCAAAAATATGCTAGGGGGGGGGGCTTCTGGGGCCTGAGTGTTGATATTTTTTGTTCAGTTCCTGTTTTTAGAGTAGCTATATTCACACTGAGTGAACTGTTAAGAAATGTTGATGATTTTCTTCGTTTTTTCTTTATCCTCTTCGTTTTATCAAGTTTTTGATTTGGGGGGGGGGGCAAGTGTCCCCCTTGCCCCCCTCCGGACGCCCATGGATGGTGGGCAAATGTAAAACCCTCCTGGATAGAGGATAACTTATTTTGCATTGTATCGTGCCACGGAAGAGAGAACAAGTATGCGATTGAGGATGAGCTTTTCATCCTTAACAAACAAAACTATGAAGGATAACTACGTATGTCTACGTTGCTAGGTAAGATGGAAGGACATGTACTGTTTCCTAAATGAAAGCAAACTGTAAAAGTAAAGCAAGAAACCCCACAGCCACAGCGCGCGAAGCGCGCCAAAACTTTCGCTCCTTGGAGCAACAAAAGGTAAACCGTTGGTCGGAGATTACAAACGTTGAAACGTTATCATACCCACTGCCTTGACTATGGCTAAGGAAGGGAATGGAAAATTCTCTTACGGGAGCACGACAGCCCCTGTCTTCCTCTTGTGCCACTACTGGTTAAATAGTGATATAGGAATAGTCGTAATGTCATTTAATGTAACTGCAGTAGCGAAGTGTCTCGCAGGTCATATCATCGTCTCTTCAAAAGCAGGCTTCACACCGCCATAGTTAATAGACACATTCCGGGATGTGTCTATTGTCTATTAACTATGATACCGCCTGTGGACAGGGTGTTCTCCACGCACCTCTAATGAACTTGGTAGTTGTAACTTTTAGTTACATGCGAAAAGATACTGAAGTGTCAAGAAACTAACCGACAAAAATTACAGCATAAGCATATATCGGAAAAGGAATTTAAGGTAGATGAACCCCTATACCCTTTCATCCTAGATGATTTTTATCAGACAGATGAACGATTCACTTATCCTACCTTCTTTTGTACATAAAAAGAAACTGAAGAGACAATATATCGCTCTGGTAAATTTTAATTTTTAATATCAAATAATGGTATGGTATATGAAACATGAATTACGGAGTAACGGTACCCATACGTGAAGGGGTGGGGGCGAAAATGGTGTTCATCCCCACACTTAAGAGTTGCCCTGGCGGTGGCCCCCTGCCCTCTTTTCCAACACCTTCGTTGTTATTGGTTTATCATAATTCCTTGCAATGACATACGAATGTACAGTAGGAATTAGACCTTTGAAACTCGTTCCAGATTGGTAGAGCTGTCATGGGTTGACATGACTAATATTGACGCGATGCGAGGTATCTGACGAAAGTATCATTGCTTCCTTATAAATGATTTTTCATGGCCCTTAGAATAAGAAAAAAAAGCATAAACAATATGACACGGATCGGCTGCGTTTAATCGATGTCTCAGGGTGCCAGCCTTTAAAGCAATTAGGCTTTATCAATCGCTAGGTTCGAAATTCAATCCCCACCGACTCATGGGTAGATTTTTCATACAAGAGCAACCAAAGTAAGCACCTCCTTCATGAGAAAGTTCGAAATTTCAGCCATTCTGTAAAATTGAAATCTACGCAAGATGAATTTGTAATTCATTACCCTTTACGAACTCCCACATTCGAGTTTATCTCTTTGGATAGCACACTCTAAAACATCCGATTCAATCTTGAACCGATTGGGGTCCCAAGGGCACCTGGAAGGGGTCCGGTAAAAATTATGAATAGTACTTGAACCGACCATTTTCATAGGGTGAAAGAACTTCCTCGAGGTCCAAAGGCCCGAAGTCACTTCTGTCACAGATACCATCGACTTGCTATGTTTTGTGGGGGCTCACTTCAGTAATACCGATTTGCACTCCACGAGATCCATTTTGTTGCTAATCCTTTTGTATTCAATAGTTGGGGTATGAATAAATCCCCTCATGCATGTGGATATGCGTAAGAATTTGCATAGCCATTGTAGGCGAGATTGTGATACAAATTATGTTGTGACGGTAGGACACAGTGCCTTAGTTCGTAACTAGTTGCAAGTCTTCGTCCAAGGGAAAAAGATACTACTACGTGTTCAGTCCGTGGGCTTTAGCTTAAGGTATAGTTTTACCTGTTGCGACTCAGTCGGCCCAGTATGAGCTGCATATGCTCGGGCAAGTGTTATGAGTAGGCCGAGAACCTCTGTAAATAGAGAGGGAAAGTGCCGTCAGTGTTATAGGCCGCGAATCCCTTTTGGAGAGGAAGTGACGTGTTTTAGGCCGAGAACCTCCATTTGAGGGGAAGTGCCATACCTATAAGGCCGTGAGCCTGTTTATAGACAAAGTGCCACACTGTTCACTGTATTATTAACAATCGCAACTGCCAACGACTATCAAAGGGTCCAGGTGTGAGCGTTAGTTGGTGAAGAAGCGTAAAAGGGTCAGGTCGGAGTCTAAGAATTAGTTATATCTTGTAAGTTGTATCCTTTTATTTTTGTAATAGTTGTAATCATTACTAAGGTCTTAGCAGCTTGAAGGGACTGTAATGCACGTAATATCGTTGTAAAACATGAATGCCGAAAGTCACGACTTAATTTTTATTTTGAAAAGAATTTAAAAATGTTAAAGGTAGATGCATTACGGCTCAAGGTAAAAGAGTGGCATGTTTTCAGGGTAATTCGTAAAAAACGGCACATGCATAATGTAAAGCCGATTAATATAACGTCAAGCGTCTCGGGTGTGTTGTGACTAGCAACCTTAAAGGAGGCTTACGTTTTGTGTACATATTGTGAACTTATGTACAACTTAGCAAATACTAGTGAAAGGTTATTTGATTATCCTGAACAGGGGTTCTGGGATTGGAACCACCTCACAACTAGTCGCTCGAGGAGGACTATAATACTGTGTGTATCGACAATTCGAGGAATTATGCGAATAGTAGCAACCATAGATTAGTATAGCTTTTCGCAATCCTTTAAACGTCGACAACGAACCTATGCCATCAAAATGGCTATCATAGCGAATAAAGTCGAACTTCTGTCTGTCTCACCAATATGACGTCATCAGCTGGTCGAACAAGCGGACCACTTCCAGATTCGAAGTAACGACTACCAGTAACCAGGTTTTGTTATTCATAGTGTATTAATATTTAAGTGTTTGTAAATATACATTTTTCATCTAAACACCTTGTGGTTATGTCATCTTTTGTGTAGAGTGATTCGAGTTCCACAGCCAGCATTCTAAAAGGCTCTCTTAACGGGATCTATTACCACTGGGCGGATTTGACCTGTGATAACTTCCTAACTGTCCAAGGAACCAAGACCTACTGTTGTTGCATGGTAGATCTGTTTTAACAAGGAGTTGTTACACAACAGCTTCTTGGTTTAACTTTCGCAATGTGTATATATTCTGCATGTCTTTCTCTGTATTTTCCTAGTCCGCAGCCTGGAGGCAAACAACGTTTTGTAGTATGAGTAACATAGTTTTTGCCATGTTATATTTATTCATTTGTATCATGTGTTTATGTTTCAAATTATACTTAAATTCCATCACTGCATTATTTAACTTGAACTGTTTAATTCCGTCACAGGGATTAACCTTCGTTAGCGAAAAGGGTTACAATCTTTGTTTTTCATTTTATAAACGCTGATAGATTTCAGGGGTTGCCTCTGCAAATGACTTTTATACCCTGGATCCAGCAGGGTCCCTAAGTAGGCCTCAGGAGCCTTTCTGGAAGTCTCCTTTCGCATTTACGACTGAAGCCCTTTTGACTCCTGTTCTAACTTGTGGCACCTCGTTGATTTCTTGATCTGAGGACAAAGGGAAGAGAATTGAATAGCCCGGAATGAAGCCGCCGTCAAAAATAAAACGTAAATTTTGAAACACAACCTTTAAAAATCGCGTTTACTATAGTGAAATGTATTTCCAGCTCAATGTTGCCTATAGATACATATGAACTATTCTCACTCTGCCTTTTAATTAAAACATCATATTGAAATCCATTTCCTCCAATTCTGATAATCTTTTGAATATTTTCTTCATTCCCAGGACTCAAGCTTCCAAGTCCCAGCTATGTGGAAAAGTTCAGACCCAAAGTTTACCCTACTCCTACGAAATCGCCTGAAGTGGCACATGTGTCCAGTGTGTCTCATCCAATATCTGAGGAGATATTTCTCAGTGCACGAGAGACCGGGAAAACAACAGTTGCGCGACCGAATGAAGATCAGACGACGGTGTCATGGTCAACAATGTCACCAAAAGTTACGACAGAGCAGTCTCGTTTTCTGTATTCCAATACATCTGAAAATGCGAGCAGGAAGTGGCAAGTCCCCGGTTCGAGACAAATTGTCCGAAGTGCAGGTGACGCTGACAACGACATTAACAACGGCAACCGGAACTACTTTCTACGGGAGTCATTGATTGATGGTAACACAGGAGAAATTGTTGTTGTAGCAGAATGACTAGACAACGTTTATGACGACCACAAAGAATGAAAGTGAATTTTTATACCTACAGACCCATTCATATTTTATTTATGAGGCCATACTTTGAGGCACACGTAAAATCGTATATATATATATATATATATTCCCACTGCATCTATGCACTTGTACAATGGCGCGCATACACTATTTTGCGCGCACTGATAGCCTCACTTGCTGACTTCATTGATTGGCTACTTTTGTGTATGCGTGTACATCTGCGAATCACTAATCCCCCAACATGGAGACTTTGTTATGTTCTTATCAGAACCGTTACGTAGGTGGAATGGATCCATATAATGATATTCAAATAGATATACGTCTCACAACTATGCTTGTAGGATCGGGCAAAGTGGTTACTACTATGAAAGGTTTATTTACCGCGAACGACATTAGGGCAATGAAATGTGTAACAACGGAAGAGATTAGAGATATTTCAGCTTGAGAAAATAAATGAATAAAAATATAAAAAATGAAACAAAAATTAAAAAATATAAAAATAAACACTAAATTTTGCTTCCAATTTGGGCAACCGAAAAGGTTTCAGCTATTGTCATTACTTTGATTACCGTTGAAGTGAATTTCAGTTTATAATGAAAAGGCATTAATGAGTTAGATCCATCAGCTTTTTAGGGAAATCTTATGCGAGTGACCTGAGATGAGTTTGTGAGATTGCGATTCCCTTAAATGTTTAGAGCTTTATTCTAGTCCTCATCGAATACTATATGATTATTTCCATGAATGAGCTACGGTGAACATCTTATGATTCACTTGACGAATTTTTTTTTAACATTAAAGGTTTGAATCGTATTGGAGCAAGGATGGGAGTTAATTGCAGATAAAGAAGAATACAGTTATATATCTAGCGATTGTGTTTTAAAATATGCTCGGACAACTGACTGTGCTCCACAACATTTTTTCATACCTATTGGCAAAATACTTACAATTTCCTTTTAACTTCAAGCAAGGCAGTTCTGTTGTCTTGCTCATCCTGAGTTACATAGGATCAAATTGCATTATGGGTGCATGACGTTGAGTCATCACCGTATACCGACCGAATTGCCTCCGGTTCACCCTGCCCCCTAGCTGTGCGGAAGTGCTACAGTGGCACTTGTGTAGGTTCAATTAATGATTCTGAGATGATGACAGTGTCTCTTTAAATGTGTTTCACTAAACGCTAATAGTCACTGAAATCAATAGTATTCAGGAGCCACACAACCTACCCTTCATGAAGATGAAAAACTCGAATATTTGGTGGGGTAAAATCTTTGTACTGCCAACTGCAACTGTTTTAATTGCTGTGTACAAAAGAATCAAACAAACAAGGCCTGGCTTGATATTGTGTTCAATTCCAAAAACGATGTACAAGAGAGAAAGACAAATAAATTAATCAATTCACCTAAGGATATGATGTTTTGAATTCTTCTTTCAACGTGCTTCTGTCTGTAAGGATTAAGTCAAGAGTCCTGTTCAGACCCGGGTGAGGTTGAAGAGTGGCAAGGGGGGGGGGAATCTTATTTTTTCAGTGAAGAGTTTTTCAAGCAGACTTGATTCTTAACTTCAAAGCAGGTGTCGAATATGCACTCCTCTTGTGACGTACACGGGTACGAGTGCAGCCAGTACAGTTGCAGGAGTAATCACGTCTGCCACGCGGGCAAACTTGATTGTTGACATTGGTTCCACATCACATATGCCCAATTCCCCCTCAACAACATACTTCTTTCGAAATTGACACCCATTTCCTACGAGTCTCCAAAATCTCTAGTTGACTACTCCGATTGCACCAGTGTACAAAGGGTTTTAATTCATGAGGAAGCTTCAGATGCAGCTCATCGTCATCGGTGCCTATACCCGGTCGAGGAGCGATTAACTGCAGCGGTAAAGGTTACTAACTGCACATACCTGTACTTTTAAGTACCACCCACAGAGCAGGGTATTTGTCATTATCACGTGTCATTGTACTTCTAATACTGCATGTGTGTGTGTGTGTTTGTCTGTGTGTGTATGTGTGTGTGTTAGAGCGGAAGCTCCCTCAGTTACTGTAATAACCTTATGATCTGCACGATGACAGAACGGTACTCTGACCAGACTTCTCACATCACCCTATCGAAGTTGTGTGAAACTGTGATAGTATTACTATAGGAGGGTTGTGTAATTTGCCAGCTCGCGTTAGGAACATTTATCGCTGGCAAAGACTGCTTGTAACGTCCGACTAATACCAGTGACAAGCCGCTAAATCTGCAGGTAAATAAATTCTTATAGAGCTGGTCGACATGCACAAAGTTTTGCAGAAGTGCCGCCTTGTGTTGTTGATTATCATGTTCAAAGCTTTAATAAAACTGAAAGAAACTGAAACCATGCAGTTGGGTGTTTTCACCAACCTCCCTGATTCAACCGAGTTAAGGCAAAGGAAACAGAGGAGGGGTGAGGTACCCTTTACTTTTGAAAGAAGGGTTTAAAAGCTCATTTTCTCCACCCCAATTTCCTAAGAAATGACAAAGTCCCCTTGCTCTCGGCAGAAACATAAAACTAAAATTAGCAAAGACGTATAAAAATGAAAATGACGAAAGGAAAGGAGGCAAAAGAAATATAGTAGTGAATTTAATGGATAACTTTAGTAATGTGAAACAAAGCAAAATATTACTTAAATGCCTTACAAGTGATATTTCTTAAGAGCATTTTGCCCCAACCCCATTGACATAGCCTCCCAAATCAAATGACAGAATAATATAAACAATAACAAAAGAAAAAAAAAAACAAAAACAGAAGTGAAAGCAAAACAATAAGACAATGCATTTTCTGCTATAGTTTACTGATAACCACAGTCCTTCAATCAGTTTCATTGGATAAATGGCTGGTTCCTTACCTGAACTGCTACTCTACAGTGAATATGGAAATACATAACGTTCGAACATTTTGCCACCCCAATTAACAATCCTGGCTGAGCCAGTGGCGCACACGTCATAGGTGTGAAGTCGATTCATAGCGTACTTCCTGTCTGACAGCTTACTAGGTGGAATCATTGTTGCAAAGCCCAGTGTAGCCATTGCGGTCATCAATCTTCCAAACCACAAGCCCTCCCCCTGCATCATATAATCATCGATCGGGATTAGCCCTAGTCCAGCTATTATAACAAGAAAGGCCAAATTGTGAATTGGCCCTACACCTGGGCGTTGTCCCCAGAAATCAGCAGGGGACTAGAAACCTTACCTTCGTTGCACTTACCGCAATAGAAGTGGCGGCATAGGGCAATTCCAACCTAAATGTGACCCCTGACAAAAGTCTGGCTACTGATGTATCCTATACCACTTTACAACATGGATCGCCACCCCTGGAGGCTCTGAGGTTACACATGCACTATACAGTAAACAACATTCATTGTCACAGGTCAGTCAGTAAAGATTGAATGTGGTATATACTTCACGTGCATAAATACTTGATGCAGATACGTCATTACTAACAGTATAATATCCGTATAAAGGGAACTTTGCTGGTACGTTATATAAGAATTAAAATTAAAACAAGAGGGAAATCCCTGGAGCTGCAGATTTCATCTTTGGCTTCAAGTTCATCGAACATACGGTTTAGGATGAGTTCACAACACACTTTTTTTGCAAAATTGACCTTGGACCTACATTTTAACCTCGGTATCCCCATCTTTAACAAAAAATTCCGCGACACTCTTTTCAAAAACATTAGGTAAATTTGACATTTTACTTACATTTTGACCTTTGACTCCACCCTTAGTAACCAAAAAAACACTGTTCTAAATATTATTTTATACCACTCCTAGTTATCATGTGGTTTTATTACTTTTTCTAAAATACTGATGGGAAAATTATGGCAAAACCCCCAATTTTTAGCAAATTTGACCTTTGATCTCTGACCTTTGATCTTTGATTCTTCAATTACGCATGCACAAGTTAATTATGGTCAGGTACCTACCCACCAAGTTTAAACTTTCGGTTTAGGAGGAGTTTGCAACACATTTCGTTGTAAAATTAAAGGCAATAGGCAGTCGCCCCCCAATTTTTTTTTTGAGAAATCAGCAAACTCATGCAAATCTCCTGTTATTGCATTACAAGCACCTCTGAAGACGTTTTGAACATAACTCTTACAAACAATAGGTAAAGCAAGGAGAAGTTCTCCTTTGAACTTCACAACTCACTAAAAAATATATTGTCACATGATCAAAATAGGCCATTCTTGAACTAGAGTGACAGGGTACACTCACTCTGATTCGGGTAACTGCCTATTGCCTTTAAGGCAAATTTGACATTTACCTACATTTTGACCAAATTTGACCCACCCTTAGCAACCAAAAAGCTCTACTTTAAAAATTATCTCATCAGTTTTAACCTATCATGTGGTTTTATTACTTTTTCTGACAAACTGATAGGCAAATAATGGCAAAACCCCAATTTAAAGCATATTTGACCTTTTGACCTCTGCTCTTTGATCTATGGCGTCAAGGAAGTCTCGAAATCTTGATTAAATCGCTACTTAGAAATTGTTTTGAAACCAAAACCTGATAATTGTCAAAGGAACGGTTTAAGCAAAATATCAGTTAACACATGTAAAAAAGGAAATAAATCTAAGCATTCTAGTGAATTTTCAGTCAGTTCCGATGTGTAGTTCTCGAGATACAAGCAAAGGAAGTTACTATATTTGTGGCCGAAAGTGACGAGCTTGGATCAAGCGGGAAATATCATGTTCTTACATTGATAAGCAATGTTTTGTTTTCTTTTGTTTTTGATTCTGTTGTTTTGACCTTGAAGTAAATAAGGATATGAGCTTCCCATGGGGAATTTAAGGTCTATAAAATTCCCATGCCTCTTATGCATTCACATGACGATAAGGGATAACATAAGATTTCAATGAGAAAATTGGTTGTAAGATTAAAGAAAAACCAACCACTGCTCAGTTATGTGAGGTTATGATGTCTCTCATTATGGAAACTCCATTTAAGCCTATAGTTACAAAGCCTTCTTTCAAAATCTGTTAAAACCGAAAGGATTTTGGGGAAAATAGTAGGCCTGCCAGTTGTCTTTGCAATTCTTTTTGAAACAGAGGCCGATAAGTACAACGGTATAAGGATAACAAACTATGTTGGCAAATTAGTGTCCGTAATACATAGCGTACATGTGTACTGCTTTAAATTATAGACCTTATGCAGGCTTACAAATTTACAGATTACTTTAGCTACGTGCTCTGGTTTGATTGCGAAGTAGCCACTTTTACGTTATTTTATATCTCGTATCACAGAATGGACATGGTCTTCGGACACTTCTTTCCATAGAAAGAAACTTTATAAGCTTACTACAGTTTCCATGTGGACCTATATCAATGAAAGCTTGCGTCAGAGCGCGGGAGCGACGGTGACAAACGCATGTTAAAGTAGGCTATGTTTTACGGAGTCCCCAATGGAACGTTAAAGAAAAACTGTTCTGTTCTGTTCTGTTTACACGAAATATTACTTTGCTAGAAGGAAATATTATTTTCGTTTATGTGTAAAAATGTATCGAATAAACGAAATAATATTAAATGACGAAATACAGTATGAACAATTTTTATGGAATGTCGTCTTTTTTGGCTTTGTAATATGTGCCGTGACACTGTAGCCTAATATTTAAAATTCTCTTGAAGGTTGCACCCCAACACCACTCCCAGTATCCATACAGAACACTGATAAATTTGGCAGTGGTATTTGAAAAGAACACTTGTACCCCTTGCACAAAGGGGTGGAATAATCACAGAGAATGAAAACAAGAGCTAGTAATGTTTATGGGTTGAAATAGTGAAACGTGAAATATACAGTGGCCTAGTTGTAGCCTCCATTACACACAGAAGTATACTCAGCAGAATGTGACCTTGGACAATTGTACTACATGAAGGACAAACCCTATGTGTGAGAGGAATCAAGCAATGGTACGGTTTTTAAGTTGGAGGAGAGGCCAAAAGTAAGCTTAGTTGGGAGAGTTAGGCACGAATTTGGGCCTCTAATTCAATAAGGCTCTCATTACGCGACGTATCCGAAGTTTATAAAATTTTTGGAGCTTTCTATTGAGCATGATTAGAAGTAAAGGTTTCCAAACAGAATGAGAGTAACAGAGAGTGAACAGCCACATATGTGTACTAAGGGTGAAACATTGTGGACATATTACATGCACATACGTGTAGTAGAATGCCATTGGTAAACTGGAGAAACCAAAGGCCAGTACTACCGTGGACAAAGTAACAATTGGTTTTGTAACACGACCCATTTCATTCTCTCGTACAACACGACTCTTTCGGTTGTCACTGTTGCCCTGGTTACGTCTAAACCTTGGTGTAACGGTAGTCGACACTGTTGTCGGGCTGGAGGCAGGGATATCGTTTCCAGTCTTGATCAAGCTATTTCCCTCTCGTGTCGCTCCGAGCTGCCTCTGGTTAGGATGTTCGTTTAACCTCGCAGCTTGACTAAGTTTGATTTTTGGACTTGAGCAATGTATTTTATTCTGATCACCAGCTAGGGTAAGCCTAAACCTATACTCCGCACGTTCACCTTCCAAGGTATGGTCAAGTCCTTCACTGACGAGCTCTGATCTCTGACCAAAATTCGTGAATGTTACACTCTCTCCCCTGTCAGATTTTTCCTTTAAATTAACAGGGATGTGCTGTTCTGATCTTCTAATTTTTTCGTAGTTTGCTGGCTTTGTTTCTCTTGCAGTGTCACATTTGTTGTTAATTTGTGTTTCTTTGGAATCGTTGACATGTTTCGATGCTTCTCTTGCCCTTCTGGGCTCAATTCGTTCTTTAGTAGGTGATCTCGGTGAAGTACCGCCACGAGTAGCCAGTGACAAACCATCCAGCGGTCTACATTTCCTTAGGCGAACGCGAAGTTTGCAAAAGATCATAACTTGAAATATGCATATCGTGAGAAATGGTACGTAGACGTGCACTGCAACACCGGTGAGGCTGTATGGAATGTCAACATTTGACGGGATGTCTTGGCACAGAGGACTGTATTCCGCTGCTCTTTGCTCGTAAGGGACCGTAGACATCCAGGTTAGCAAGGCCAAGCTGTTACCGACCACAGGAATGACCCACGCTAAACCGATCCAAAGTTTCAGACGAGAACTGCGCCGACATCGCAGATATTTGCTGTAGTCCATGGATAAAGATAAGTATCGATCGAGTGTGGAGATCATAATTAATATAATAATTGCATGGTCGATGACCAATCGACAGAAATCAAAGGTAACGCATCCAACATAACCGAATAGTGGCCATCGACCCAGCAGATTGATCAAACACATGGCAGTAATGGGAATAGCTCCCCGTAGGACATCTGAAAAAGCAATGGCACAAAGGAACCAAGCTCCAGGTTGCCAAACTGAAGTCTGGGAGAAGAAGAATATGATGCAAAGAATATTTAGTAAAATTGTTGCTATAGCAACAACCCCGAGCACAGCGGCAACTGGTAAGTTGACAACGTTGGAAGTTGCCTCTTCTTGAATTGTAATATCTGTTGTCAACTTAATCCACCACTCAGCTGTTGTCGCAATAGTCATGAAACTAAGATGATCCATTGCTAACGTGAAGGAACTCCCCGGAATTTCAAAACAAAATTATTCTGATAAACTTTTCAGCTGCAGCGGCGACTGCATCTGGAGCCAACTACATGACGCAAAACGGCATATAGTCCGAAATGATGATCGTTGTACACTTGATAATAAGAGAAAGAATATATTTCAAAAAAGTTCAGAAGTCAAGTCTTTTTTCTGTCTTTGCCTTGTAGTGATAAAAGATAAGAAACTAGTACTGTTCATCTATCCATCCAGGTCTTAATTGATCTTGAAACTCAACTCAAGGATGCTATGTTCTCTGAGCCAGTTCCCCTGTTTAGCCGTGACCAAGAAGGGAGTCTGTTGCAACTCCCTGGACCAAGTTAAGTTGTAAACATGTTTGCCACAAAGGAACAGAAGAATAATATTTTCCCGTTGGCAACATTTCATGTTTTCTGAGTTAAGTCCTCGTTATTTTTAATGAGCTCCCATTTGCGAGACAGATAATGTTCCAAGTGGCTGAATGACGTCAATTAAAATGAAAAGAAACCTAGGAATAACTCTTCTCTCCGAGAGGTTTCTCACAAACAAATGAGAATCTTGACAGCATGCGTCATCCTGTATGAACTAGTTTGTAACGTTATTATTACAGATGTAACCAACAGTTAGGTGCAGGAGTAATGCGCAACTGCCGTTATTGTGAAATGAGAAACGGAAAAAAAATAATTTTTCTTGACAAGACGAATGCTATCTTTTAGAGTAACTTTTATTCTCTCAATAGTTTCTCATTTTTTCTATTTTTCTCCCATTTCATTCTTCCTGTAAGATCTTTAATGTGTTTTAATTCATTTTTTCATTCTGTCGGTCTAAGTGTATAATTTTGTGTTCTATTACCATATCGATTCCTTTGTTCCAGTGTTAATATAAATATATAAATAGGAAAAAATAAGAACAATAAGAAACACAAGCATGAAAATAATAATAAAACAATAAATATTTAAAACAATGATAGAACAAACGATAAACAATAATAAACTTTGTATTGTAATACTCCATTTGAGCATAGACAGCAGCTTTGTAAAACAAATAAGTTCTTACAAGTTTAAAGGTGGCAAGAAAGATAGATATCGTTAGGTTTATTACTTAAATATGTCGCATAGAAAGCTCGGATCTGAGTGAAGAGGGTGGTCTCTACAGTGATAAATGTTGTTGACTTATTTGGAAAAGTAATTTCTAACAGCGTAACCGGTATTAACTTTACTTTCAATGTTTCCTAGTCCAGCCGAAGTTTTTTAGGAATATTAAAGGTAATGTCCAATTCTTTTCTTGTCCTTTTCAAGAAGAAAGTGATACGAAATCGGAGCTGCATACAGAATGACAGGTAAAATAGATGATGTGAAAACTATTTCCATTGCATCAAAGCTTAGACGAAGGAAGCTGTTCGAAGCTGGGAAATGACTGTTGTTTCGGATCGCCGTCCATGGGGAGAGGTCCTCCTCCCTTTTGGAAAATTCTTAAATATTCGAGGGTCCTTAGATGAAATTTGGTGCAACATATTGGGCAAATTAAGGAAACTTACTGCAAATTTTTGACATTTTTTACAGAGGAAATAAGTATGGGGTTTTCGTCCTTGGATGGGGGGGGGGGGGGGCCTCTATGCATCAAACTAAAAACGGGACGGCGTAAGCAAGAGCACTAGTAACGATGTCCTGAGATAACATCTTAGACAATGGTCAGTTTTTTATGGCATCAATATTAACTCGAGTATTAAAACACGCTCAAAAGAGTCCTGAAAAAGTCTTCTGATCTCTGGTCTAAATTAGGCCTTCATGTTTAATGTTAATATTCTCAAAAACAATTTATTTAGTATTCTTTGGATTAAGTAAAAGGTTTTCCTGCTCACACAGATCAACATTTGAAATGTAGGTATAATCATCAGTGTAATTAACATGACATGCGTGTTTAGGAATGTTTCATGATGTACGGTAGCTATATCATCACTCATTAGCCAGTGTACTAAATTACAGGGGCGTAGCCAGGAATTTATCAAGGGGGCGAAGCCCATAGACAGACTCTCAGCGCCCCGCTCCACCATGAGTTGGCTCAAAGCGCAAGAAACTTTTCCCCCAAATCCCTCCCAAATCGTTGGAAATGGCACTTCCCAGGCCCATCTACCGCATATAAATAGGGGAAACATTAGCAATATTGTAAAAATAGACATTAAAAATACCAAAAATATGCTCAAGGGGGCGGCTACCCCTCCCCCTTGGCTAACGGCCTGCTAAATTACTAATCATTCTGGCGAAGTCCGTATTTTATCAGTGCATATCGTAAATAATTTGCAGATAAATAAAATGAAGAGAAATTATCACCCTGTGGAACGCCATCTGCACTGAATTTTTGTTCAGTGAATTCATCAAGCAACTTGATTTGCGGTATAGACCAACCTTGTAAAAGCTTGCCAGCCAGTACTAAGCCACGGCTCTACAGTAAAAACAATTTGATCAACGGTATTAAAAGCACTTCATAAATCTCAGAAAAACTTCACTTATTGTAGTTATTGTTGTATCTTTCTTTTTGGAATCAGAAACAGGCATGTACAACTGTAATTACAGCATCTGTGAAGGACACACCCTTTCTATTGACAAAGTGGCTTTTATCGCCATCCAAACAGGGAGCTCCCTGGTCCAAGATAATTGCCTGCATTAAATGCGGGAGTAGTATCTTTTGCATGCAATTCAATCCAGTACAATGGAAGTGTCAATTGGTCTAGAATCGTTGACACATGTGCGGTTAGAGGTTCCTTGTCACGGTTGAATTCCTACCATACTCCCAAAAGGGCGGAGAAACGACTTTTAATTACTTTGAAACATGAATATACCAGCTAACTCATCAATATTTGAATGGCTAAAATTTAATGTAATCGAAGCCAGATGGACTCCCATTGTTTGTAAGTCCAAATCGTCTTCTCACATTTCTGTTATTACCGGTGGAATGTCACTTGATTTGTCTGAAAGTGTCAAATATATATATATATATATATATATATATATATATATATATATATACATACATACATACATACATACATACATACATACATACATACATACATACATACATACATACATACATACATACATACATACATACATACATACATACATACATACATACATACATACATATAAATACTAAGAGTAGATTCCGCGTGTACTCCCATATATAATACGAACAAAAAAAGAGACAAGAAACATGTCATTGTTGACAGAAGGAGTACAATGATTTAATATCTAAACGAAATTTTCGACTCCCCTGGAGTCTTCTTCAGCGTATAATGACTACACTATAAATTTGCAAGCAGAGGACTGGGTATGGTCAAAAAGCGAGCAACAGAAAACCAACACTACAGAAAAAGAATTACAAGGAAGCAATAGACTTAAAGTTACTTAGCGGTCCCAAATCTCTGTTTAACTCGGTCACATTAGGTTTAAATTTGAGAATCCAGTGGATTTCAGATTGTTTCCGTTGTCTAGGGGAATTAAAGTTGGAAGCTATCAAGGTGCATCGTAAGTTATCTATAGAGTGATTTGGAAGATTAAAGTGTTGGACCACAGAAAAGCCTGGTTTATTGTCTCTAATGGATTTCTTATGGTTATTAAACCTTAAACGAAACGGAGCTCCAGTTTCTCCTACGTAAATACTATGGGGACAAATTACAATGAAAAATATAAACTAACTTACTGGAATCGCACGTGAGGAAGGGGGTTGTAAAGTGAGATTAACACCACTAATGGGCACTCGACAGCTCGAGAACCTGTGGTGATATGTTTGCAAATATGGCAGCGCGGTTTCATGCAGCCATTGTTGCCCCCGGCTGAACAGTTCAGGAAATGGTAGGTATCAGTAGGTTTGTAATATACAGAAGTGGAAATCTTACCATGATTTAGCTTAACAAGTACGTCTAAGAAGGAGATTTGAGTATAAGTGGACTCTGTCGCGAACTTGATACTGTGGTGAAAATTATTGACATGACGCTCAAAGTCCCGTAGGGAGTCCTCCCCATGTTCCCATATGAAGAATACATCATCAATGTATCTTAGGAAATGAGTGGGTTTAGGGTGAAAGGAAGATAACATGTCTTTCTCTAGGTAGGCCATAAAAATATTTGCATAGCTTGGTGCCATCTTGGTACCCATGACTGTTTCCTGTACTTGTACGTAATATTTGGAATTGAAACTAAAACAGTTATTGGTGAGGATAAAGTGCATCACTTTTTCAAGATCACCTGCGGGAAATTGATTGTTACACATGTTCGATAAAGAATATTTTGTAGGCGAGGGGGAATGTTTGTATAAATTAGGTAACGTCCATGGTTACCAACAAACTCTGGTCTTTAAGAACTGAAATGTTATTCAAAACATTTAAGAAATGAATAGTGTCCTGTAAATAACTGGGAATATTGCATAATAAAGGATATGTAGCAAAGAATCAACAAAGTCAGATAAGCCTTCTGTGAGAGTGCCCATACCTGACACTATGGGCCTTTCCGGGGGAGCAATACCTAAATCTATAGTTAAACGACGATGGTATAGTCGGTAGTTAGGGCATCTAGAAGCTCTGGGTTATTTACGAAATTGTAGGCATTAAAATGATGCATTTTAGCTTCAACTTCAAATGATATAAGATGGGCAATAAACCACAAAAATCGCTCTTTGACTTTTTTCAATTATATTCTTACCCCATGTAACTAACAGTCAGATGGCGTCGATAATGCTGAGGGCTTGAAGACGTAGGGGAGAACGAATTTCTTTGAGGATTTCCCGGAGCAACAATTTTTAGAATGAGAGATCTAGTATTCAGAATGGGTGCGCCCGAAGCGCGCTGCAAAAAATCGCATTTTTCATACATTTTAGTGATAGGAGTAATAGAAATACCAAGAAAGAAAAGTATCCTCAAGGAGAGGGCTCTTGCCCCCTTCGCTAAACGCCTGTCCCTTATTAAGGTACCAAAAATGACAATTTCGGTGCCTTGCAACTTGCATCTAAACAATCTTTAAAGAGTGGGGAAATTTACACAGATCGATGGTGATAAAAATTTTGCTTTGGAAATTTCTGGGGGAGGGGGAACTTTCCCTACGTACTGCCATGGGAGCATTAGTAGTTTCAATGATAATAGAAGAGTTTGTACGAAGCTATGACACGCAGGATGTTCTACAGGAAGTAACCCCGAAACCCCAAAGCATTGTTTAAAACGGGTGCGCGCGAAGCGCGCACAAGAAAACAGCGTTGAGACATTTAATTGTAGCCTATTGTTTTTCTTTTGTTTAAAATGCAGTATTTTCATTGCATAAAAATTTTCCTCCTTTCCCCAGGTGCCTGTTATTTCCATAAAGCAGGATATGGGTACCTATATCCTGCTCTTTGGAGATTCTCTTTGATGTTTCATTTTGTCGATGGTCTGGGGCAAGTGCCCTCAACTTTTTATTAGTGTGAAAAATAAGGTTAGTGTCGATTTTGAAGGTTATAGACTATGTGATACTTGAAGGTCAAAAGCAGTCGCCCCAAACTTATTTTGAAACAATAGCTAAATGTCACAAACTTCTTCTTATTTCTCTTCCAAGTATCTTTCATAATATGTTAGGACATAAATATTGCATATTCAAGGTAAATCAAGCAGTTGCTCCTTGTAAATTTTACAGTTGAGTGAGAAAAATACTGTCACATGATATGATAAGAGTCATTCAGGAAATAGAGTAGTCTACTATACAATTCTTTATTGGGGTGACTGCATTCTCCCTTTAAAGAAGTCAATGAAATCTTTTGTGGGTAGTTTTTACATAGATATTGTCTATCGGCAGTTAAAGTGCCAGGGAAGTATTTTCTAATGGAGGCTGCATCTTGGGAGGTTGTGGCCGCCGAAGGCTGGGGACTAAGGATCCTCCCAGAGAAATTTTTCTTAATTTTGACGGCGTTTGAGGCCATTCTGTACCATTTCTTGAGAAAATCCTGCTTCCCCCAGCTGTAACTTGAAATGCTAATGAAATGGCTTTCATATGATGATCGCAAATTTAAGACAGTAAACGTCAGTTAATTTGCTGAGGATGGTGCTAGTTGGTGAGGAAAGTGAACAGCGAGAGGTGTAACGAGGGTTTTGGGAATGGTAATTTAGTCAAGCTGTCCTACAGTAAGTAATAAAGAGGCAATTCCACCAAAATTTTCCTCCGCACAGCAGTACAGCAGTCTAGTGAGGCATCGATTTATAAATGGCACATGCGAAGCACGCCGATTTTTTGTTTCGAGAATGTCGGTTCCCTATACATGGGTAGGATTTGGGACTTTGTTTGCAAGGGCTATGGTGCCTTTTATGACGTATATTAGTACTTTCAGTGACCCTTATTTCAGAGCTTCAAGTCACAATAGTGTGGTGGGTAGTACGGTGCCAGACAAAATTTTCAACTGTATTAGTCAGTTTTCTCTGGAGGTGCGCGCGAAGCGCGCCGAGAAAAATTTACCTAGCAGTTTTATGGTTTTTGATATTAATATTTTTCTTCATTAAACATTGCAAAATTTAATCATAATAGGCTACTGAAACTTCTCTTATACTTTCTCTGGTCTCGCTTACTTTCGCACTTTTTTTTTATTAGTTTTAGTTTTTAAGTTCTGGAAAAAAGTGGGGGCAAGTCCCCCGCTTGCCCTCCGTAATCCCGCCTATGCTGGTGCAATTCAAATCAGAACTTTAATTACCAAGGAAGTTCTTTCAAAACTATTGACTACCTTTAGCTACATCATTGCACTATGTTTCTTTCAGTAGGTGCCCGAATTTTCACAAAAATATTTGGTTTGGGGCTGCAGCCCGCAGTCCCCCGCCTCCTACGCCTTTGCTCATATTGAACAAAGTTGTTTAAGCGAGTAAGGTATCTTAAAGTAAAAAAACCCAAATTTCTTTTTAGCTTTATTTCCCCCCACAAAATTTTTTCCAACCTTCGTTGGCACATTGAAATACAACACAATGCTAAAAGACATGCTTAAATCAAACCTCAGACCTTACCATCGTAAAAATTAATGCAACAATTGTGTAATTTTTTAACATTCAGCCTATGCTGGAATCATACCAAGACTTCAGATTACCATGTAAGACATCTGCCAGTGGAGTGGTCAACACTTTCAAGAGATTGGTACTTAAAAGTGGACCTCAAGTCTAGAATTACAATAATATACATTTCAGAGGTTGGAAAATGAACTTCATTCATCCAACTCCTGTTTTCATAGCTTACTCTATTGCTGAGATATAAAATGTTCAAATTTATTTCACTATTTGAAATAGTTGATTGCACAATTATTTTTGGTTTCCTTCTTGTACAACTCACATTACCTGCTTTTGAAATTAATATGTTTATATGACCTGAAAACATTTAATGTACCTTGCATAGCATGTTGTACAGAGAGGGCTTATTTAACCAAGTCACCCTATTACAGTATCAGACAGTGATCACATTTTGCCACAAGGTGCAGTGACTCTCGAAAAAACAAAGAGAAGCAAAGATGGTAATTTGAGTAGTGCAAGAATGACATCACAAATTATTGCACAATTTTCCATTTTAAATTGAGTGAATAAGCTTCAACATTTTACATTTCAGTGCAGGTATGTCCTGTGAAGGTGCGAGTTGGACCATCTGGATGTATTTTTCAGGTTTTGAAACATATATTTTTGAAATTTTAGACTTTAGATACATTTACAGTTCTTGCTTTAATCTTCAAGAGTACATGTTACTTACTTGTCAAACCTCATAATTACAACATCTTTCGTTGCTATTGCCAGGACATCATAGGATCTGCCTAAATTTGGTGCATATGCAATATCATGAACAGCTTCTGTTATGCTCATCAGCATATTTGATCTTACCCATTTCCTACAACAAAAAGTTAAGAAATACTTTATGAAGATGTTCAAATTTGATGTATTTTTATATTTCTTAATGAGAATGACATTTGCAGTGTTTCCCCTGGCATTAGATTTTGAGGCCACCACCTTACTGCTTTCAAAGTAGAAGTACTGCCTCTCATGTCTGTATGCTGGGCAAGTTTAACACTCTTGATTGAAAAGCTAGTAAGCAGCGCAGTGCTACCGATCATGAGTACACAACCATATTGTACCTTAAACAACTTAAAATTTAGTGTCATGTGACCCCCATGGGTCACACCACCTCCCATTATTAAAAACCGGTGAGATTGAAGGAACCGTTGTTGGTAACTCATTTCGCAAGCAGGGGCAAATCCCCAAATATTGCTTTAAATATCAAAAATTTTTTAAGACTTATCCAGATATAAGAGAAACGTATTAACAATCTGTAAATCTAATTGAAAAATTTGTAAAGGTTCCTATAAATGTATCATTTAACTAGCACTTTGTCAAGTAGACTCAAATATAACTGGATAATAAATTTTTAAAAACAGGACCCAAATTTTTATTTAAAAGTCAATATTAAGTTGTAACTTGCAAGCCCTCACAAATTTAGTTTATGAATCATAAGTATCTTAAAACAAGTTACTTTCAAGGAATAATTACAACTGACACTGTTAGAATAAAAACTTTTAAATACAATAAAAGTCACTGACAGATTAAAAAAAGGGGATGTAGCGGCCTGGGGGGTAACACCCACACTGATATTCCCCCCCGGCACCCGGGCAAACCCTTTCCCCCTACCCCCCAAAAATGTGCCTCCCGGACCTAAAACTAGCCCAAAATTTTACTCCTTAAAGTAAAATGAGGAAAAATAAAAAATTAAATGGCTGAAAAGGGGTGATGCGGGTGGGGTGAGGGTTTTCCCCAGTAACAATTCCCCGGCCTCAATTTTGCTGTACACCCCTGACAATAAAGTTAAAATTAAAATCTCCCTTCGGGAAAAAAAAAATTTTTAAAATGTAAATTTGCTTTTCCCCTCTTTATTTCCCTTCTTTACTTTATTTCAAAATTTTTAATTTTTTCCGCCAGCTGAAGGGGGGGCATACCTCCCTACTGAAATGGTGCAGGTTTTAATCTGTCAAAAAATTTTATAAATTAGTACTACTTAAAAATCTTTTCATTATACGTTCCCATAATTAATGCCAACCTTTTCCAGTCTTTTAACCTAAAAACAAGTTTAAATTGCATAAAACAAATAAATTATTTGATACATGACACCAAACTCATGCCCTTCATACACCTTGCAAAGTCCATGAAACGTCACAAAGCAACATCTGAAAACCTTTTTCAAAGACCTCAAAATTCACTATTTTCTACCATGAAATTTTTTAGTCATAAAAACAATCTGAGAATTTTTGGGGGAAACCACAATGAGCTTTCCCAACAATAGAGAAAAAACTTATAATCATAACCATTTTTAAAACCCAAACAGCTAAAATCAAAAATTTTTAAAACTGAAAGATGTACGGGATTGAAGCGCACCATTCTCTTTTTTATTAGGCCTAAGGCAGACCCGTCCTTGGTGATGGAACTGGGGTTTAAAGGATTAAGGACGCCTTTGAAAAAAGCCCCCAAAATTTGGGGAAAAACCCAAACTATGTAAAAAATTTTCCAGGGTCACAATAACAAAAAAATTGCTCAGTTGACTTAAAGTTCCATTCAATGAGGGGGTCAATTCAGATGGAAAAAAACCAAGACAAAATTTGGGAAAAAAACCCCCCAAATGTACTCAAGCCCCCAGGGCGGGTAGGTTTATTGCCAAAACCAAAGTGTTTCCCCTTGGCGAAATGTCAGTATTGCACCTATGTGATCTAAAATTTACACGGGGTTTGAACTGTCCCCCACCCCAAGATTATTTAAATGGCCATTCTTTTTTTAAAGTGACGCTTGACCAATTTTTTTTGTTTTAAAATTGGCGGGGCCTGAAAGTTACATACTTTTTAAAGACAGCACACACTTTTGTTACCTTGAAGGGTTCCAGGGAGAAACTACAACCATCTTTGTCATTTTTTGTCTTTTTTCCCACTTTGTTAGGTTTTTTAAGTCGGAGCCCCAAAAATTTCCCCTGACATTTCACCGCCCTGGGGCCTAAAGAGAGAGGCCTCAAGTTTTTGTTTTTAGAAAGTTTAACAAAACGGGTCTTTAAGCATGAAACTGTACTTTAGATCAAACAAAATGTGCACAAAAATAAAGAACTTGCATTTTTTCCCAACAGGTCAAAAGCTCACAACGCCCCCCAATTTTAAATGGGGAACAACCTACCAAGAGGGTAGCATCTAAAAAATTTTGGCTATAGATTATGTGATACATCAGGCTGATCCACATTTAATCAACCTAAATAAAGCTGACACAATTTAAAATTTTTGCAAAAAAATAGAGTCCCCTTTATTAGGAGCACACTCTCAAAATTTAAAAGATTTTTTGTCAGGAAGGTGGGGGGACTTACATTCACTACCATAAACCAGTTAAACCCAAAGGAATTTGGAAAAAATTGACAGGTTACTGGGGGTTTGCTTCCACAAGAGTTGCTCTTTTTTTTCGTAAAAAATCATCAAAGGTTATTTGGTCCCATATCTACAAATCATTTTAATAGAGGGATGTATTTGTGTGTTAGGAGATTTTACAGGGTCATTCAACGAATTTACAGCCCAAAAAATAAAAAGCTTTTCAGTGCATTTAAAGATCTATTTATATCAGAAAATCAAATATAAAGGTATAAATTTTGTAGAATATTCTTTGAACTAAAAAAAAGTCAGTTTTCCTGTTTTTTTTGTGGGGTTTTACAAAATTTAAATTTTTTAAAAAGCCCCCCCAAAATTTTATATCGGAAGCGTTAAAAAAAATAGTTTCCCTGTTCTCTTGCCTAAAACACAATGGTACTGCTTTTATGTGTTTCTCCAACTGGGTAATAAAAGTGTGACATGCATCCCAAAAGAATCATCAAAAAGATCTTGAAAACACACTCATTTCTTATTTTGGGGATGTTTTAACTGAAAATGAAATACAAAATAGTTGAAATAAATGGGGCTGAAATTCCACAAAAACGTATACCCCTACAGTTGCCCTATGTAAAATGGTTCCACTTAATGCTGGAATTGAATAGATTTTTTTTTCCGAATTTGCTGTAGTTTGTCATACCTCTTGGTATCCAAAAAACATTTTTTTGCAAAAAAAGGTTAATTTTTTAAAAAGGGATCAAAATCACAATTTTTTAATAAGTGGGCCCGTTCGTAACACAAAAGTTTTGGTATTTTTTTGTTATTCCTGAAAAATTTGAATTTTTTTAGTTTACCAAAGTAATTTCAGATTTCTATTATAAACACCTTTTAAGGTTTTTTCCATGTTTTTAATGTACTGAAATTTTTATGTGCTCTTAATAAAGAATTTGCTTAAATTGTGACGTACGTACGCAGGGCACCAAAAATTTTTAATTTTTTAAAAACCCCAATTTTTCGTTAGGGGAAAGTTGTCTTAAACCCATCCTAGGTTTTCTGTTTTTAACAAAAAATATTACCATGAAAATGTATTCGTCCCAAACCAGCATTTTTTTAGATTCAGTTTTTTTTGACGTACATAACGGCCCAAAATGGGGACAGGAGTTGCCTAGGACTTTTAAGCAACATTGCTACAAAAAGACGAGCCCAGTAAAACAAGGGGAAAGGCTCTGGTGCTCATATAATTTTAAATCGATTGTCGCATGTAAGGGGGGTGGGGGCTGTGTGAAGTATGTAACGGGGTGGACACCGATGTTACGTACTCACAAATCAAGTTTTTGGGTTTCTCCCTTTTTATTGGAAGATTGCTAATTCAAATAATGGCCATATGGGTATTGTACCCAGACTTGCAAGCAAACCTTTTAAAAATCACCAAACATTACAGTGTTAACTTCAAGTTGTGTAGTATGTAAGGGGGGGACACCAAATTTACATACGTCACACCTTTTTGGGGAGCTCATAAAACTCAGTTACGCCATAAATTTTCCCCCCGTTAGTCACTTTGATAAAATAGTGTTGAAATTTAAAAAATTATTGCCAAAATAAATTTCCTTCTTTGCTTTGATTCCCCCACGAAAATGGTTGAAATTTTTATGTCACGTTTTTGGGGTCCACTTTTTAGCCATTTTTCAATAATCACCTCCAAAAAAATTACTAGAGCCCAAAGGTGGGGAGTTTTCTTATTATCCTTTTGGCGTGAGGGTTTTTAAAATAAATCCACAAATTTTTTACCCCTTGGGGGCTATGGGACTCCCTTTTGTCCATACACTAAAAATCTCTCCAGTACTGGAGAATTACACATATCAAATTATTTATGAAATTTGTCAAGTGATAATTCTTGTTGGATAAAAGAGCAAATGGCAAAACTTACCCAATGTCCTTGCCTTTTTTGACATGGTGTGGTGGAACCAGCTAAAAAACAAAAACAAATACTCCTTGATAAATATGTACATCCATCTGATGAAAAATACTCTACCATTACAAACATTTAATGATCAATGGTAGAAAAGTAGATTCACAAAATGATGAGCTTCAGAGTTTTGCTCATAACTGAAATGAATGGGCAAGTGTGGGAAACCAAAGGTAAAATTTATGAACCTGTAAGTCCCACACTGGCAGCCACAGAAGGGTCCTCTTAATCCAGCTCAAGAAATATGACTATCAAGAATGGCTGATACCATGTTTACTTGGGATGGGCCGTCCTTTACCATAGAATGAAGTACAAAAGAGTGCTCTATTAGGTATCAGCTGTCATTTCTACATCATGATGGAATCATTGCATATGCCCCTTAAGCAGGTATGAATGTCTCACTTTCATTTCTGATAAATATTTCAGGGAACTTAAACTTACCAACTTCTTCCCAAATTGCTGCCATTCGTCATTGAACATGAAACAAAAATTGCCCAAAATCAGGGTGGGGCCCCCGTCACCCGCCACACAAGCCCCGGGGTGTTGAAAGGCAATTTTTAAAAAAAACCACATTCAGACTCTTTTATTTTTAAGTATTGATAAGTATTGCAAATTTTAAATTTCTTTCGTTTATCCATAGTGAGGACACACAAAAAAAAAAAAATTAAGCTTCAAATGGCCCAATTTCCCAAATCCTAAATGTGTTAAGGTTTTTCTAAATTTTCTTCCCGCCTTTCCTAGTTTTAAAAAAATCCAGAAAATTCACCCCCCCCCCCCCCCCCCCCCCCCCCCCCAAAAAAAAAGCTTGCCTGTTTCTGAGTTTTAATTAACAAAATTTTGCTTAGTTAAAACTTATGTATGTAAAATGTCTGCTTGCAAAGAGCTAAACTATGCTACACTTAAAACTAAACTGCTATATAAACATTGGGCCAATGAGGCCCCTTATATTTGTAGGATTCTTTTTAGAGTGCATCCACCAATTTTGAATAAAAAAAATCAATGGAGTTGCCTACAGTGTGCAGAGATAAAAGCTCGGGGTTTAAAAAACCAAACAAAAGGCAAAGGGGGCATGAATGAGAATGAGTAAATTTAAATTTTAAAATCTGAAAAAAAAAAAATTTAAACCCTATTCCCCTTACAATAGTTTAGCCCGATGAAAAGTAAATTTTAAAAATAAAGTCACTACGTGACAAGTTACATCTTGGGTTTTGATGATCCCAAAAAAAACCCTTTCAAAAGTTTAAAGGAGTTAAAAAGCATTTTTTCAGTTCTTTTTTTTTTAAAAAAGTGGCCCGCATTCAAAAGGTAATTTCCAGCAAGTCAGCATTTTTTTAAGTTGTTTGATTTTTTTTTTGAAAGAAGCTCCCTTTATAAAAAAAGGGAGTTTCCTTAAAAAACAAACCCTGTTTGGGAAATGCTAGGGGGAAAAAATCCAAAAATTGGAAAATGTTTTTAATGATTTTTATTCTCAAATCAATGAAAAGGGGGCAAAAATAATTTTTGGGGAAGTACAAACAAAAAACTTTTTTTAGAGATGCAGGAATTTAAAAAACCTGCAGAATTTCCCGAACATTTCATTGACAACCTTTGAATTTAAAAAAACATTTAGGTAGCATTATCCCCGTAGAAGTGCTCTCGGGTTTCCACAGTTTGTTTAAAGGTTTTAAAAATGCTTCCGGGAACATACAGTGCAATAAGGGTTTTTGAATTAAAAAAAGTTAAAAAAGCTTTAAAAACCCCCAGCTTGCTTTACAGTGGGCCCTTTTAACCCTTTTTTCATTTTTGTCCCAAACCCGAAATGAAAAAACAAAAAAGGGCCCCACATAATACCCGAACCCTTTTACCTGTATATCAAAAACCCGTTGTACAGGGAAACTGGTAAAATCTTGGTTTTCACTTTTTTTTTAATTTTTTTTTTCCCGTGGCGGGCTTTTCAAATGTTTTGGAAAAAAATTTCCTGCCCCCTTTCCCCAAAAGTTTAAGGGGTAAAATTTTTGGGGTCCCCAATGCAAAAACCTTCAATTTACCGGGAAAATTTTCCCCTGACACCCAAAAAACCCCATTTTGGGGGAAAACCCGGGCCCAAAATTTTGGGCCATTTAAAAAAAAACCATTCAAATCCTTTTTAGAGAGTGCACCCCCTTTTAACATTTAGTTTTCCCAAAGGGCTTTTTAAATGTCAGCAGCAAACTTCTAATATAGATGTGACAGAGTTATCGTAAAAAGTGATGAAAATTTTAAAAAATGAAAATGGGGAAAAAAAACAAAATCCGCCGCATTTGCTTGTACTTCTTTCCAAGAGAGAAATTTCCCTTGACAACAACTCTCTGAGTTACCAGAAGCAAGGGAATTTTTTTCCAGTCAGAAATCTGCCCGGATTTTAAAAAAAAACCCCCCTGAGCAGTTTCACCATAAGTCACCAAAAAGGGAAATTTAACCCAAATTTCTTTTTGGGAAAAAACTAACCCTTTTTTACCAAAGGGCTGAGAAGAAAAAAAAAACCAATGGGATATAAAATTAAAAACATGTTTAACAATTATGTTTAAAAAAAAACCCCAAAATTTTGTGTTCCTTTTCGGGAAATTACGGGAAATACTGCAGGGAATAATTTTTGGGGATTTAAATTTTTGGGGGCAGTTTTAAAAAATTTTCCCTTTTGTAGCGTAAAAACTGAAAACCCCATGGTTTGGGCCCCCAAAAAAGGCTACAATTTTGGGATTTTTTGGTAGGGAATTTTGGGAAACTTGTTTTAGCAAATTTCCCCATGCGATACGGATAAAAATTTTTCCCCGTACTGTAGGCCCCTACCCCCGTAATTTTAAAATTAAGTAACATGAGTTGATCAGTAATGAGTCATCACGAATTTTTTAAAAGGATACAGCGTGGGAAGGGGTGAGTGAAATGCAATGAAGCATGACCTGGCCCTGGGGATTTTCTTTAAAAAAAAAAAAAAACAATTATTTGCCTTGTATTTTGATGTCCAAAAAAAAAATGTTACTCATGGCAAATTTTCAAGTTTCAGCAAAAGTTAAAGAACCAGAAAAATTGCCCAAAAAAATTACAAAAAATGGTGAACAAAATGTCTTGATGAAGCTCTGCCTGAAAAATTTGATAGAAAGGACCTTCTCAATATTTTTGTATAATGTTTTAAAATGTGGAATTTATAGCTTTTTTTTTGCTGTTTTTGTAGCGATTGACTAAAGGGTTTCCTTATAAGATTTTTGATGTACTGCCCCCTACTTTAAAAATTTCTTTGTCGCGGATTCAAAACCGAAAAAACACCAAAATGTAGCCAAAAGGAAGAATGTAAAAAAAAATATACAGCAAAGTTTTGATTTTGAAAAGTTTAAATTTTATGGTCACATGTGCTTAAGTGTCAACTCAGGGTACCCCAGTAGACATATTTTAAGAAAAAGAAAAGAAATCTCATACTAAAAAAATCCCGCAAGTTGCCCCAAAAATTTTTCTTTTAAATAAGCCCCCATTCACTTTAACTTGGAAGAGAGTAAATTTTGTGAAGGGCTGGTATTAAAAAGTATGGCAACCCACCCCAAGATTTTTTGTCAATTTTTAATTGTCCAGCTTTGGGTCTTTTGATTCACTATTGCGGGGGGGGGGGGGGGGGGGGGCACTTTAAAACCTTACAGACTGATATCCTAGGAATTTGGGAATATATAAGTGTTAACATATGGTCATTACATGAAAGGGAGGAGCACACCACCAGTTTTCGCAAGTGAAAAAATTTTTTTAAAAAGCCTCCTTAACTTTACAATATGAAAACGTGAAAGAAAGATATTTTAATTTCCTTTTTTTATTATTTCAAATAAGAACAGTTATTTTTTAAAATTACATGCCCCCTTAGATTTTTTGGTGCACACTCAAGAGCACCGAGCAAATTGCCCACACTGAACATTCATTTTTTTTGTCACAACCCGAGATATTCAGTGTAAGGAATTTTTTCCATATGGGAAAGGACTGTTTGAAATTTTCAAACCTGCCCCGTTAAACAAATTTTGTGGGGAACATTTTGAAAAATGTGATTTCATAAAATTTCAGACCCTTTCCAGAACGCTCGAGATTTTAAACAACTGCAGTACTGAAAAGCCTAGGCCTAAAAAGAAAATGTATGGGAGGCTAGTCTTAAAGATTTAACCCAACTTGGATTAGTACAAAATTTTAATTTTTGACAGCAGTGGGGGTCGATGAGTGGGGGTTGCACTTTTTTGGCATAGGGGCTAACGAGGTGGGAGGTGGTTTTGGGGGTTTATTCTTGTGTTTAAATAGAGTCAGGGGTGAGGTAAAAAAGAATGGGGGGGGGGGGGCTCTGAGTTTTTTTATGCTCAGAGTGATTTGTTTTTGCAGGGGGAAAAGATGTAGGGTGTTTGGGAAGAAGGTAGTTTTCCAAAAGCGAGACTTTTTAATAAGTTCGGAGTTCCTTGCCATATTCCATAGACAACCAGACATTGTTGGGGTTTTCCTAAACTTGATCCCTAGTGAAAACAACTCTAATTTTAGGTTCCTGGGTACATAATTTCGGCAAGATAGGTGATATTGCGCAGTAGAGGCGGAGGGTCTTACGATGTTTAAAGGGTAGCATAAATTGTGTTTATGTCACAAAAGTTTTTTTCTGGATTTTTTATGTTTTGGTGAAAATTTTCAAAAAGTCTGGCACCCTTTGTTTTTGGTTTTTAAACATTTACCAAATTCTTGTGTGATAATTTTCGAGTTTGTTCGAAAGTTTTTGGGAAAATCTCTTCGAAAGGGCAGTTGGTTTTGGGGATTCAATTTTCCGATTTGATTGATTCATGTATAGTGGGTCAAGGGGTCAATTTAAAAAAGGGGGATCGGAGCTTCCCTTTGAAATTATGGGCCGGCATTTTAACCAGTTTTGGTCAAAGTAGGGAATCTGTAATCAAAATTGTTTAAATATCTTTTAGATAATGGGTACTAAATTGCACAGCAGTTCTTACTAGTACATTGTTTACAATTTACTAAGCTTTCTGGGATGTGTCTTATCTCTTGATTTGGTCACGGTTGATGCTTTTCCCTTGATTTTCAAAAAGTTTTTGATAAAGTTCCATTGGGTAGACTTAGGTTTAAAAATCATAGGTTAGGATAAAGGCATTTTGTGGGGAAAATTCAGGTCAATGGAGACCCAGAGAGTTGATAAGGAATTTCTTTTGGAAGAATTTAAAAAGTGGAGCCACGGGGTTTTCTGCTTTTGGCCAGTTTTTTTCTTGTTTTTCATAAATAAATTTTGAAGCTCTCCACATTAGTATTAGTAAGTTCGCTAGATACGAAGCTATAGGAAGGTTTAGGGTAAGGGTGCCCCCTTTACTGTAAAAGACTGGAAAGGTTAATTTTGGGTTGATTGGCAAAGTTTTTTAATGCAGATAAGTGAAAAGTCTTCATTTAGTCCTAAAAATTTCAGCAGATTTAACATGAATGGTATATTTGAGTGATGGATTTTTGAGAAGGATCTGGGGTAGTTTTTACAGGCTTTTAAAGCCATCTAGAAGGTGCAGCTGTGCTGCTACTAATAGGATGTTTGGGTTGACAAGAGGAATTTCCTAGTTTTTGTAAAGAAAATTTTACTAAATATGTATAAGAGTTGGAAGACCCACCCGATATGCACCCCCGGGTTGGGGTCCCCTTTATGGAAAGGGCAAATTTTTAGAGCAGGTTTAAAGGAGACCCTTCGCTTATACCGAGGGAAAAAATACCTTATCATTTGACTTTAAACATTTGGGTTTCCCCCCTGGAGTTTAGAAAGGGTTTGGGGGGACATGTTCAGGTGTACAAATTCTCTCGAAAGGGTCCTTTGTCTCTTTCAATTTTTTAAGGGTTTAAAAATAATTCCCGGTTCGAGGCCCTTAAGAAGTAGTTAAGGTTTTCAAGGCTCGACATTAGGAATTCAGTTTCTCATAGAGGTTAAAAAGTGGAAAAAGTTGCCTGAGTGGGTAGTTAACTTACATCTGGCATGCTTTTGGAACATTTACAAGTTCCTCCATAACTGTGGGGGGATCTAAATTTTGCAGGGTGTTTTGGTGTTGGCGGTTGTTTTTTTTCAGTTTAAGGGGGTAGGACTTTGGGGATCTTATGGGGGCTTAGCCCCCTTTTCCCTTTTAACCCGTTATGTTATGTATATTAAAAGGGCATTCCCGTAGTAAATATTTAGGAGTAAAAAATACAGGGCCAAGTGAGTTATCCTTGGAGTGGTTCCCAGTTTTGGGAGATTGTGATCTCGCTCTAAAATATAGAGAGAGAAAAAGCACACGCAGGTTATACCGTACATATGGAAAAAAATTTTCCCAAACCAGAGGAAATATGTTTGGGGTGGTCTGTGGGTTTGCAGATTTCAGATATGCAAATTATAGAGATGGATCTTGCCTCGAGTCTCGTTTGAGAAAGGCCCCCGTTAGAGGAGGATTTGGAGGGATTTCCCCCACACCCTGTCAAAGGGGGCAAGGACATTCGGGAATATTTCCATTTTTTGAACAAAACTGCATTTTGCATATGCCTATTACAAACCCTGATTCTTGGGGCTGCAAAGGAACAATCTTTTTTTTAGCTACTTCAATTTTTTTTGAATCTCTTCTCTGTATATCAAATACTTTTTTTGCCCGGGAAATGGATAAAAAAAAAATCAAATTCAGCAAGAATCAAACCCTTATCCCATCTTCAGCAAAGAGTACATGTAGCGTCCAAAATAGTTTTCACGAATGAAAGTCACATTTCGTTAAGTTCGGGGCGTTTATTGTCCCTGGACGGATCTTTTAACACCAGGGTTTACGTTTCTCGAAAAAATCGTCGTAATTTTTTTTGACATTTTTTTTTCCTTTTTTACGACCATGCAAAAAATTTTTGGGGTAATTTTTTAAATTTCTGGGAAAATGATTAAAAATAAAAGCCTACGTGATACGCCGTAAACGGTATCGTAGGTAGCCCTTTAATAGGTATAGCCCCCCAATGACAAAAAACCCCAAATTTTTGATAAAATTAATGGAATGAAATAATTTTAAAGCAGACTATTTTATGATGAAAAAATGATGTGGTAATAAAAGTTTTTCCCCTCACTCAAAAAGAAATTTTCCCAAAAATTTTTTAATACATTCCCCGTATGATCCAGCAAAGGTGAGCTTTTTCCTAACGTTGCAAAATTAAAATTTTTTAAACAACGACAATTGTATAAGTTTATACATTTACATCAGACAGTAGTAAAAAGTATTTGAAAACCCAGTACAGCAGACAAATATATAGATCTGCCTCGACACGAAATTTGCAGGGAATGGAAATTGTAATTTTAGGTTCTATTTTTCCTTACGGTAAATAGGGAATGTATAGTTGAACAGTATATAACGCAGGTGAGTGTTTAGTGAGTAAATTTTTCGTTGAAAAGACGGCAAGTAAAAATTTATATTTACGACGGAATTGTATTTTTGGGTCATAGGCCAAGAAAACCCTTTGGCAAAAAAACGCCCGTTCGGCGAAAAAGCAAAACCCTGCAAGCTTCTAACTCCTGTTTGGGCAATAATATTGTGCCCCAAGATTTCTCGAGCTTAAATTTTGAACGGGGTCTGGCCAAAGTGATTGCATAAAATTTAGCAGTGGTCTGACACCGTAAACCCCGGCTTGACAAATCCCTGCCGACAGTCGGGACAAGTAAAAAATATCGGGCAAGTGGGAGTCCCCAAAATCATAGCAGCCGGGCAATTTCCTTGTGAAGTCTCCTCCCCCAAAGGAGTTTAAAGGATATTTAAAAATGAAAAGATATTCAGAAAGTAAACTAACAGAACAGCTAGCCGTGGAAAGTAATGAAAAAAAAATTTTTCGAAAGCCTGTGTGACCTGAGAAAAATTTATGGCGGTCAGGGGAAGACGTCAAACACAAACTCTATTATCCCCACTCAATGCTTCGGCTAGGAGGCTATTCCCGGGATAAAAGATTCAATGAAAAAAAAGGGCCTTTTTCCTACATCAAAAACATTTTGGGTCTTAAGAAATTTTAGATGTCCTTTAATTCTCTGTCCTTTAATTACCCACACAGTCCTTTAAGGCTTGATTGTCCACATTCAAAACCTGACAAGCACAAAAAACCCAATTAAGTTTATCTGAAAAGTTCATCTTAAAGGCATCAGACCTAAAAAGTCCAGTCTAGTACTGAAAATTTGGCAACTATTAAAAAACAGGGAACTGCCAGAGTAAAAACCTCTAAACCCTTGTCAATAAGAACTAACGTTATGTCCTGCTCAAAAAGGGGGTTTGGGGGGGATAGGACTTAAAATACACATACAAAGGATTGTGCAAGAGCAAACCTGATACAGCTCATAACAGAAACCCTCTCATATAAGGGCTGTTTCTAACAGAACAGTGAAGTAAGGCTAGGAGCCTAGAACAGGACCGTGTAGCGTTAACGGGAGAAAATACTCCGTACCCCGGTCCTTTTCCTGCCTACACAAAAAATTGGGGTAGCCGTCGCCCCAGACCGGATTTTCACAGCTTTAAAATTTACCAGATTTCCAACCTCCCTGATTCTTTTTATTGCTCTATGTTTTGACCAGTTTTTCTTGGAAAGAGGGGAGCAAAGGGGAAATTTTTAAGGGAAAAAATGACCTTTTCATAAGGAGTTTTCAAAAATTTTTGAGTGCCGTGCAGTCACGGACGACTTTTCCCGTAAAAAGTTGAACCAGGATAGTATGCAAAAGGATACGTATGTCGTTTATCACATTTTTTGACTTTGGGGAAAATTTTTATATTAGAAAGGACCTTCACCTCAAAAACCCATAGATATGACTTCAAAAACTGAAAACCCGAAAAAAGTAACAAATTTTAAAAAAACCTGCATAATTTTAGGGAAATTTGGACATCAAAAAGTGGAAGCGCTGCACGAGCCCTTCTGACAATATGGCTGCCATTTTTTGAAGAACGCGGCGAGTTCTGTGAATTTTCCTTAGAACAACCCCGTGAGCTGGGAAAGCACATTTTTTTTCAATAAATGAAAAAAAATTTAAATTTATTGTTTTTTAAAACGGAGAAAGAAATGAGTGTGAAAAACGTCAGTTTTTGATAAATTTTTTCCCAAAAAAACTGCAGGGGTTTTTGTGTAGGGAGGACAAGGGCTTAGTGAGGATAAAAAAAAGTGTACGTACACGAGTCCCGTTCAAGGGTAGGCAGGCAGTGTGTAGTGAAGGGGGGTAAGGGGGGAGCCCTTTGAGATATTTTTGGTAGGCCTTTTTTTTAAAGTTTATTTTTTAATATTTCTAGGGTTTTTTCCATATGGGGTAAATGGCCCGGAAAGGCCTTTCACGATCTGAGACTTGGGAGGGTTTTGGGCCCAAAAATTTTTTTTGGCCCAACCCAACCATGGTGGGGGAGCCGACACTGTCCCAGATTGGAAAATTTGCCCTGGGGGGGATTTTATAGAATTTTGAAGTCCAGCCCCGCAAATTTTAAAAACGACAAAGCAACCACGCAAAATTGTTGGCAACAAGACACAAATGCTCGAAAGGCCCTTTTCCCGCAAGTACGTAGGAGGGGGGTTTTTGGGCCAAAATTTTTTAGCAGTCCGCGAACAGATGGTGGCACCCATTAGATAGTATCGGGTGCAAAAACTCCTGGCCCCCTTTTAAATCCCCCCCGGGACCTACAAGTTTCAATTGGAAAAAGTCTATGGGGTTTTCCCCCCCCCTTGACAAATTCCTGGGTTTGCCCTGATGTTGGCTAGGTAGCCCCTTCTTTTTGCACACTGGCTTCGAAAGTACATTTTTAGATACGCCAAGAATAATGTGCTGTTCGC
Source organism: Holothuria leucospilota (assembly GCA_029531755.1). Classification (NCBI taxonomy): domain Eukaryota; kingdom Metazoa; phylum Echinodermata; class Holothuroidea; order Aspidochirotida; family Holothuriidae; genus Holothuria; species Holothuria leucospilota. The sequence continues at coordinate 26,567,526 of CM055965.1, forward strand.
TCGGTCACGCTCCGGGCATCAGGTACAAAAAGTTTGGGACCTCGTCCAATGCGGATTATCGGCAAAACCCGGGAAAAAAGAGTGCCTTTGTGCCAGTAAAAAGAAGTCCCCTTTTTTGGGGGGAATTGTGTAGAAAAATCTTTTCTTGGGGGAAAAGCAATATCAATTTTCCTGGAAAGCCTGCCTGGCACAAACGTTTCGTTGAGAATACAGTCGTAAGGGTTGCGACCCTCCGTAAATCTCCCCAACCCTTTCCCGGTTGGGAAATTTTTTTTTTAAGTTCGAAAAAGTTTTCGAACGTTCCCAAAAATTTTCAATAACGACCCCTTTAAAATTATATATTTTGCCAAACTTCCAGATTGTATAATACAAAATAAAGAAAAAAGGGGCCAGTTACTTGACCTTTGCAATGATTAAAAAATTTTTTTAAATTAGAAAAAAATTAGAACGTTCCCCAAAATTTTTACCTTCCTCAAAAAGATTTCGTTCAGAAAAATTTTTGCGCGTTTGCAAATTTTTTCCCCTAAGAGTTTTTTTCACGAAAAATGTTTCCCTATCACCAATAACTTTTAACGCCAATAGGGATATTTTTGAAAAAATCCCGGTTTTTTTACCCATAAAATTGTTTGTCGAGTGACGTCATGAAATAATTAGTTTTCATTTATTTCGTTTGTCCTTAAAATCAGCATTTTCCAGGTTGGCAGATTTTGGCGTTTCACCAGAGATGAGAAATTTAACTAAAACTCATGAAAAATCGGGCAAATCATCCCAAAAATTAGTGGACCCGCGTTTTTAGTCTGAAACTTCATGAGTTGGAAAAAGGAAAGGGCAATTTGCTTTCGAATTTTCTTTCAATTATGAAAAGGCCCTACATTGTAATTTGGGGAAAAAAAAAGATTGGTTAAACGTTCCAAATCTTTTGCATATTCCCCCAAGTCCGGAAAATTGTTGCGCGTTTCAATCCTTCCGAACGGACAATTTTTTTTTTTTTAAAACCTTCGATTTTTTTTTTTTTTTTTTTTAATTTCCAAAAAAAAAAAAAAGATTTCGGATTTTAAAAATTTTACTGTTGCTGAATTCCGGGAAATTTTTGATCTTTATACAAAAGGAAGACAAAGGGGGGCCGCCAAGTCCATAAATTTAACCTTTGTTTTTTACCAAAAAGTAATCTGGGAGAAGCCTTTCAAAGTATCCCGCTTTTTCCGATCCTCCGTGTTCCGGTACAATACAAAGGCCTTCCCATTTTTTTTTCACCTAGAAAATTTCCCTCTTAACAATTTTAAAATTTCAAAACTTTCCAACAAGGCAAAAAAAGTTAAGTCCCATTCTTATAAAAAAAAAAAATCCAATTTTAGCCATTCAGTGGAAAAAAGAATGGTGGAAAAATTAGAATGTAAGACAGTACTTCCCCTACCTTTTTTGCCCGGGGTTTGGTAAAATTTACCAGTAACCGATCCAAATTTTAAAAACAGCCCTGGGGAACCGTTAACATTTTTCTTTAGTACGTCCACCTTTGCTACGCATATTTGCATGGGGCCCAAAACTGACCGGGGTAATTGTACATAGGGCCCGCCCATGTTACCTTTTTTAGAGAGCCACCCCAAAATTTTGGGGGAAAACAAAAGCAGCTAGCTGCCCCTTTCTTAATTTCGTAAATATCCAATCGGCTATGGGGTTTTTTTATCACATTCATAAGGGGCCCCGCCCTTTTTTTCGTAACCTTTTTTTAGTCGAGCCCTTGGTTTTTCCAACAGTTCGTGACGTCAAAATCTCTCCCGGGTGTTTTTTCAAACTTTTGAGACGGGGCCCTCTTTTTTTTTTAAAAATAAGCGAATTTTCCTCGTACTAAAACCCTTTCCCAAAACTTTACAAAACGGGCTTCTTCTAACCCAGAAAAAGATAAGGGACAAAATTTAGCTTTAAGGGGTTTATTTTGCGAAAACGCAATGAATTTTTGGGCCCGGGTATGACAGCTGTTCGCAACGCACGAGAGCGAACCCAACCATGTGAAATTTACTTGTTTTGGTTATGTACGGAATTACACCACTATTACCTACACCGGGAAACGACGTACTGGTGCTGTAGTTTTTTAGAGGGGGGTTTCCCAGTAGGGGGGGATTTTGCGTTTTTCCTTTTGGTAAAACCTTTACGTGGATTTTTAGCAGCCCAAAGGGAAATTTTAAGGGTTTAAACAGTGAAAAACTAAGTCCAAAGATGTCTTAGCAAAAAAAAGTACAGAAAGCAAAAGCTGGGGGCCCTTTTCGGGGCCTGGGGAAAATTTTTGGTCAACTTTAAGGTTTTCTCAGGAATTTTTAAAGAAATAATGCTTTTCGAACCTGTGGTCTTTATTTCCCAGACGCGAGCTAGCCCGGAAGGGAAAACGAAATGTGAGCTCATGGGGGTACAAAAAAGTAAAATACAACGATGGCTGAAAAAAAAGACAATGCAGGGGTTTTGTTTCATTAAAATGCAAGCCCATGATTATTATTTAAAAGGGCCCTGCGGCACCCTATTGCTACTGAAAAATTTTGCCGTTCTTTTAAAGTAAAGGTATGGAAATTCATCCATGGCCCTTTAAAAGAAAGAACATCGCTTTTTTCATGCTCTCAAGACAAATAAAAACGGAGGGGAAAAGCATTTTTTCACCAACTAAAATAATAGGCATATTCAAAGAATGACGGGTTTTGCCTATGATATGCTCTCCGAGGTAGAAATTTTGCAAACTAGAAATTTTGGGAAACACTGGATGACATTTGGGGGCAACTGCTTACAAACGGCCCCATCCCAAACAAAAAAAATTTTACGGTTTCGAGAACCGGTGGGGTGGGGAAAGCGGGCCACTCCAAAGGAGATCCAACCCAATTTTTGGGACGATTTTCAGCAGATAAGTTTGAAATAGCGTTTTACTGGGGATAAGAACGGGACCCCCATCAGTAAAACGGCAATTTTTTTTAGCCTATAGTTAATCCCGTTGTCCTAAGTTTTTTTTTTAAAAAGCTTGGGGAAAAAGGAATTAAAATCGGAATTTCTAAAAGAAAAAAATTTTTCCACATGTGCTGGTTCAACGATCGGGCTTTATTCTAAAAAATGACCAAAAATAATAAGCAGCATTACAGGGGAAAACAATTTCGAAATTATGTGGGGTAAGATTACAAAAGTATAAAGTAGATTATTGAAGTTTTGCCCTTTTGCTAAAAACTTAAGTTGTTGTGTGTGTGACGGCTGTGGGGCTTTGAATGAACAGGGCCCGAGTAACTACGTATGTACCCAGGGCCCAAAACTTCCAAACCCCTAACCTAAACCAGGAGGTTCAGTGACGTTAGTACTAGGAAAATACGACCGTTTCCCAAAATCGTAGACATGCTAACACGGATAAAACCCTCTGCGATTATAAGATGGCTATGAAAAAATTTTTTTGTTTACACAGGAAAATCTGATCAAGAAACCGAGGGTGGGCATTGTGTTACGCTCCCCTTGAAAAATAAAGGTTTCCGGGACCGCAAAAATTGGACCGTTTTTAATACCCCTACAAATGGTACCGGGAATACGTAGTACCCGGGACCAAAAGAAAAATGTTGTTTTAAAAAAAGAAAAAACCCGGAAAAAAAAACAGGTATTTAAAGTACTGCAGTGGTTTTGATAACCCTCCTTCACAAGTTTTAAAGAATTTAAATACATCAAAACATTTTTAAAAAAAAGTGAAACCCCGCCCCAAAGCCCGGTCCCCAAAAAAGGGAGCGGAGTGCGATTTGAAACCCCAAAGTCCAAAAAAAACACTCAAAAAGAATACAGTTACAAAATAATTTTAAAATGATGAAAACCCTTGTAAATTATACCCGAATTTTTAGGGGAAATTTTCCAAAAAATTTCCTAAAAATTGGTCATCAAGCCCATTTTCCCACCCCCAATTTACTATCAAAACATTTTTTCAAAATTTTTTTTTGAGTCAAGTGCCCCAACAGTATGATAGCGCCCAATAGTCTTTACCCCCGAAACATTTTCTGATATAAAATCGAGGGTGGGGACCCTATTTCGTGCAGATAGGCCCGCTTCACGTAGAGGGAGGCCCTAACGATAAGGTAGTTCTGTACGATCTTTTATATTGGGACTGCAGAAATATGAGAAACCGTACAAGAGTGTTCAAAATTAAATCGCTTAAACAACTGAAATTCACGCGACCCCCACGACAACGTTTAAAGGGGTTTTTTTGTAGTTTTTCTACATACAGTTAAATAATGGAAAGTCCATTGATCACTGTACAAACGTTTTAAAAAAGTTTTTCCGAAGTTTTTCCCCAAACGTTTTTGTCAATGGAGAAATCCCATTTTCTTATTGTTTGAAATCGTTGAAACAAGTTAGTGAGCCCCGGTGCAAAGATTTTTCGTAAATTACAAAGAATTTTTTAAGATAGATGCCTTTTGTAACATAGGGAAGGAATGATACCAATGCATTAGTAATAATACAAAAGTATTTTTGATTTAAAGAACGCGTTTGAAAACCCCACAATTCGAAAGAAAGCAAGCCCCAAGTTTGTGTGGGAAGATTTTTTGGGGCGAAATTTCCGTTTTCAGTGTAATTTTGGGCAATTCCCAATTACGAGGGGAAAATTTTTGACCCGAAAGATGCAAAATGGTACAGAATGAACGTTTCATGGTTCATTTTTTTTAAAGGAACAAAAGGCATTACATAGGTTATAGATTTTATTTAGTTATATTCCCTTCAATGCAGTATTTTTTGTTTTGTTTCGAGTATTTTTTTGGGGACTGTTCCCCCTGGTATTCGGACCTGAATTGGTGGGACCGTACCCTTCGGTACCGGAATACCGGGGCCACAAAAAAACCCGGATACCTGAAAGTTTTTTGGAAAGAATTTATTGGTGAATCTTTGTGAACTGTTATTTTATCAGATTCCATCAAACCCCCAAAAACCCTGAGCGCAGATTCGTGAAACTCGCGACAAAAGGTGGTAAACTGGGGTTTTTTAGGGTTTGGGATCAGCGCTCGGGCGGTTTTTTTGTTTATTTTTTGGGGCATCTGTACTACACACTAACAAGTAGAGACCCGAAATTGGGGCACACCCAAAATTGGGCACCTTTTAAAAATTTCTAGCTGTTACTGTAGAACGTTCTTAGCGAGCCCAAGTTTTTTAAATATCAGGTATTTTGTTTCCCGAAATGAATCCATTTTGGGACAGCTCCTTAAATAGATTTTTTTCCCAAAATTTATAATTTACCACACTTTGGGGTAATTTTATATCAGAAAAATACTCGGGTAAAGACATCGAAAAACCTACGTGGGGTTTCACTGTCCCCAAAAACTGCTTCATGACTATTTAGCCTGCAGTTTGCTGGTTTAACCCAGGTTATAAGGTATTACTGTTTTTACTTTCCAAATTTCCGTTTTCTTGGAGGTTAGGTCAGCAAATTTAAACAAGTTTTTCATGATACGTTGTGAGGCAAATCAGCGCTTCCCCGCAAGGAGTTTTCACACCTGTACTACAAGGGTAGCAATACAGCTTGTACGTAGATTTACGAACCGTAAAAATGTGAAAATGTTGTACTAACATATGGGAAAAGCCCACTTGGGGGGTTTAAATGACTCGAAAAAAATCAGAGTCAAAACAAATTCTTTTTCTAAATTTTGGATGAGGTAGGAAAAGGTGGTCATACATCGAGGATATACACATTTTGGAAAAGGAAACAGGTGAGGTTTGGATTTTTTTTATTCTAATACGGTTTTGGGAAATGCTTGGGTGCGTCAATTTTCGGGGGGAAACCCTGTATTAAAAAAAACAAGTAGGTCATTTCCAATATGAAAGACAAGGAGTAGGCCCTGCAGCGCACTTTAGCTTGGTTTCCCCACTCTAAACTTTTTTCCGCCCTGGCCGATTTTACGTAATTTTTGATTGCATTTTAGGAAAAAGCATTTAAGTGGGAAGCCCTGGCATTGAAGGCGATGGGCATAGATAGGATATAAGAACTGAAAGGCCCCCCATAAACCCGTAGTAAATCCGCGGGATTTCATGGATGTACAGCAATCAGAGCTGTGGTACAAAATGTATGGGGCGAGTTCCCCCATGCGATCACAGCTGTTTTGGGGAGTTTAACACTCTGTTCTATCCTCTCTTGGACCCTCTGGAAAAAAATGTAGGTTACGCCGAAATCTTTGGGGTGGACCAAGCGGGCCGCCAAATTTTTGGGGGTATTTTTTCATCCTGATTTCATTTGGGGACCTGCCTACAGCAGAGGTGGCGTAATTTTTTTCTTGCCTTCCTCGGCGTAAATTTAGCGGTGAAAAAAACGAACTTTTCCCTTTGGTTATGGACGGGGCCGCCTTGTCATTTCTATTGTGAGAAATGACCCCTTGTTTATAATATATTTGTGTGTAGTATATGTACTTTTTGAACGCCTGTGCTTTAGCATGTGGTCATAGCAGGCATCGCTTTTTTGAAAGGCCAAATAAATAGCCTGCTATGTAGGCAGGTCTAACTGTAGTGGGTTTTAGCCTTGTGATTCACCTACGTTACGACGTAATTTGGCCAAGTTAGTTGCCCACGAAGTGGTACCGGGGCACTTGATCGCTTGACTGTTTCCATCGTTTCCATAAAAAACGAAGCAAAAATGTGGAAAGATCCCTTTTGGTCGGGGATATACTTTGGCGAATAATTTCGATTTCCGACAAAAATGGGGTTTTAAAAAATTTCTGTGACCCTACAGCCCCGTTTCCCCAAAATAACCTCTATTGTAGGCCGGCAAAGCTTCCACATTTTAAAAAATTAGCGGCGGTACGTGTAACTCGGGGGCTTTTTTTGTCCCGAGTCAACCGTGAGGTTTGGGGCGTGGTGTTGAGAAAGTGATTTTTTTTTGGAAGAATAGGTTCAACACAATACTTACCCTAACATGGGCTCTATTTTGCGTTTTTCATTTCTATGGAAATTTCAAAAATCGCCCCCATTCCTCCGTCTGGGAAGCAAATTCCGCAGACCTGCGTCTATCTTCCCCTCTGACAATTTTTTGTTTATGTAAGGTGGCTTAGAAGCAAAATTATACTATATTTGACTCAGCGGTGGCGACAGGTGCATGGGGGCATGCTGGCATCTTGCTCCCACGGGAAGGATTCCCCGGGCCCCCTAGAGGAAATTTTTCTTATTTCGTGGGGATTCTTATGCGTACGATAAAATATATAGTCCCCGAAGAAAACCCACAGTAGTCTAGAGCAGGGGTCGGCAAACTAGGGATCGCAACCCTTTGGGGGTCGCGAAAATATTTCAGAGGTGTCGCGAAAAGGATTCCGGAGCGAAAAATAATTGCCATATTTCTCATTAAAAATAAGCAATGGGACTGATTCTAGTCTAAGAACCAGTGATCTGCTTTATTAACACTGCATAACCAAGTTAAATCAAACTCCTCTCACCGACCCGTCAATCTGAGGGCCACCAAGATTCCGGAGTAGAAATTGGGGCCACCAAGCAAAAAAGTTTGGAGACCCCTGGTCTAGACGATTTACTTTGCTTTAGGGCGGCATACAAATTCTTCAAAAATAAAACCAAAACAAATTTCCAGTGCACTAAAACCCCCAAATTTTCAGACTTTTCTTTTTCAAAAGCCCAAATTTTCAACTCCTTTTCTTCAAAAAAAGATCCATTCAATGAAGATTCAATAAGATCACGCGTCGAACATTTTTCTCAGTTCGACAGGGCCCGTTTTAGCAATCGATCTCCCTGCAGGCGGCTTTGGCTTAGTCTAAAGGGAGGGGGAGTGACATCACTAAATTCCCTTTGAGATGTCCTGTAAACTTTGGCAAGCTGTGAACTGTGTATGTCGTTCGTCAAATTTTCACTATTTGCTGTTTTTATTTTATTTTTTATCGTTATAAATTTTCTTTGGCTGTGGCAAGGAACCCCTTTAAAGCTTTTACCCGGGCGCATGGGCCACCGCTTACGCTGGTCGAACTGGGAACCGTTATCCATAGACTATAGTGTCTATAACCGTGGGAACCTTTATCCTAGACTAGTGTCTATAACCATAGTAAATCACAAAACGAAAAGTGTGTACATGCTCAGTCCATACTGAGAGATAAAAATCGTTACTCCTCCTTGTGTCAAATCCCCCCTTTTTAAATGGGGGTATAGAAAAGCCTTTTACTTGACGTTGGCCGGGGAGCATTTAAGTTCCGACAAGGACCATACTTTCTTCATCACGAAGCATCTAGGGGAGCGTCACCTTTGGTTGGCATATGATTTAGCAAACATAAAAGCATTTACGCCTGACAGAATGCCACGAATGTAAACTTACCGAATGAAAGTTGTTTTTTTTTACGTTTCCTTTTTTAAGATCTCATGCATGGTCTAGAAATTTACAGAAAAGGGTTTAAAAAAGGGGGCCCCCAGGTAGAATCCCTCTGCAATGAACTCGACTGAACACTCTCGGAAGGTGGGGCCCTGTGGCGGGTTTTTTTGGTGAAATAAAAGAGTTAGTAACTATTAGTAGGGCCTACAAAGTTGCTGGGTGGGGCTCACGGGCATAAAAAAAGAGAATTAAAAAAATGGGTTCACTACAAAGCGACTGGCCGAAAGGGGAGAAGAAATGACGCAAGGGGCGAAGACTAAGGTGGCATGTTTCAGAAAGTTTTTTCTGAGCGAATTTTTAACACCTACCATATACCGATTATGCATGGGTGAGCGAGGAGGGATGATCCGAAAATTATGTTGCGTTTATTTTGAAGCAAATAGCCACCAGAAACATACACTTTAAATCTTGAAGACCCATACATCATGTTATGAACGGTAACTACCGTAACAAATGACTAAATTTTATAGGGGCAACTCCCAGCGGAGAGTTCCCACCCGGACACTGGTATTCCCAAACCGGACAGTTTCCCCGGATAATTCCCACCGTGATAATTTCACCTCAGACAACTTCAACCCCACCAAAAAAAAAAAAAAAATGGAAATGTCCTGGGTGGGAATTGTCCGGAAAAAAATGTCAGGGTGGAAGGGTGTGTCGAGGGGATAATTGTCCAAGTAGAATTGTCCGGGGGAAATTTTCCCGAACCCCTGTAGATTTGCCATATGATCCCCTTCTGACCCCCGCCCTTCAGAGGATGGAGACGTAAAGTCCTCAGAAAAGGGTTTCTGCCGATAATACTGTAAATAATTGCCCTAATACGGAGGGGAGAAACCGTGACAATGAGAAAAAAATGCATTCAAAAAAATTTTCATGAAATGTTGCATGCAGGCTCTGCACAGAAATACTTCCAATTTCCTCACAGTGCCTGGAATATCTGCCAAAAAATTTAAAATTACTGGAGAGTCCGATAATTCACGGATTCGAATTCCCCATGAAATCGTTCTTCCCCAAAGCAGGACCGGAAGGCGTAGGCCTGTATCAAGCCTATGCCCAATGACAACTTTTTGAAAACATGACCAGCTGAAGGTGTAGAAATCGCGCAAAGTGAGCGAAACTTGATATTTTGCGAAGAAACGGTAGCTTGCGTCAGATGAGTAATTAGAAAATGATTAGGCCTAAAATAGATCAGCTAAGTTGTCACTCATTCACTCACCCCGCCCCCCCTACCGTCCTCATAAAATCATACTTAAACTCTTTTGAGGGTCATTTTAATTCTAGGTTGGGCGAAAACTTTCGAAAAAAACATCATTTTACCCCCCCCCCCCCCCGCCCCCCCCCCCCCCCACCCCCCCCCCCCCCCACCCCCCCCCCCCCCCACCCCCCCCCCCCCCCACCCCCCCCCCCCCCCACCCCCCCCCCCCCCCACCCCCCCCCCCCCCCACCCCCCCCCCCCCCCACCCCCCCCCCCCCCCACCCCCCCCCCCCCCCACCCCCCCCCCCCCCCACCCCCCCCCCCCCCCACCCCCCCCCCCCCCCACCCCCCCCCCCCCCCACCCCCCCCCCCCCCCACCCCCCCCCCCCCCCACCCCCCCCCCCCCCCACCCCCCCCCCCCCCCACCCCCCCCCCCCCCCACCCCCCCCCCCCCCCACCCCCCCCCCCCCCCACCCCCCCCCCCCCCCACCCCCCCCCCCCCCCACCCCCCCCCCCCCCCACCCCCCCCCCCCCCCACCCCCCCCCCCCCCCACCCCCCCCCCCCCCCACCCCCCCCCCCCCCCACCCCCCCCCCCCCCCACCCCCCCCCCCCCCCACCAAGGGGGTCCCCAAAAGGGACCAACCATTTTATTTCCCAAAAAGGGCACGAAATAGGTTTATTACGGAAAAGTTTTTCTCCCATTCCTTATTTCCCAAAATTTTGCGGACTTAAAAAATATTATGAAGCCGCCCTCACACCACTCGTTAATAAATGGAGCAGTTAGAGGGGTTTTAAAACCACACCCCAAACAAATTGTCAATAGTTTCGCAAATAAAAAGGTAAAATTTCAAATCGGTTTAAAATTTAAAGTTCGGTTTCAAAACGGTAAAAGTCATCCCCTTTAGTCGCCTCTAAGCAGGGGGGGAATACCGTGGGCATATTCGAAAAACCCCCCCCCCCCCCACGGGGGCAAAAATAAAGGCAAAGTATAAAACACAATAGTAAAAATAGTTACTTTTGCAACCTCCTCCCCTTTCAAATTGGTGCCCTGAATGACCTATGTGGCCCTTCATGTGGTGATTTTGGGATTTTTTTGCACTTTGGGCCATACTTAATTACCCAAAATTCCTACTTCGTTTCTCCACCGCTTGTTTTGTAGCAAAAACCACTTTTTGTAAGGCGTAAACGACCCCTGTCCTTTTTGCCCAAATCAGAAACCTTCCCACATACGTCACTTTCATCTGTTCTAAGTAACCTTTTTTGGGATCACATAGATTTTTTTTCAATAAATCGCATTTTGGGGTTTTAGGTGCATAAACGAAGTGACTGCTTTTGTTACATCGATTTTTTACATTTCATAAATTTGGAAGCGTTTTCGGTTTTATTACCCCCATTTTCTGGAAACGTAGCCCGGGTCTGTAAAAACCTTTTTACTGTGTAAGCCGCATACTTCCCGTGGATTTCAACATTGTGCGCTATTGACTAGCGTTGTTACCGCTACTTTTCATTTTGAATTAAAAACGTGCATGGTTTTAAAGATTTTTTACTCGTGGGCTCACTTCTTTTCATTAAATATACGAGTGTAATATCAAAAACAGGGCGGGGAAAATTGCCACCGAAAGCGCTCAGGAGCTTACGAGCTTGTGAGGAAACACTACCCCAAAACATGGTGAGTAGTTTTTTAGTTTAACGGTAATACCCCTTTTTTAACAAAAAATTTTTTTTTTCCCCCTATTTTCCTTTGAAACGAAAAAATTTTTTTTTTAAACTTTTTGTTTTTTTTAAAAATTTTTGTTTTTTTTTTCGGGGTTTTTTAACTTTTCCCCCAAAATGGCAAATTTTTTTAAAAACCCCCCTTTTTAAGGGGGGGTTTTTTTAATTTCGTTTCCCCAAATTTTAAGTTTTGAAGTTAATCAATCAAACCTGTCCAAACCTTTCCAGAAGGTCTGGGGGTGTGATGGTTAAGGGGAAAGCCGATAATTTCGGGGGTAGCCTCAGGGTTTTTCTGGATCCAAATTTTACTAGGTTTCATTTCTCCCCCAGTTCAAGCTAAAATTTGGGGTGGGGATGGGTGGACGTGTCTTTCTTGTTTTGGGTTTTTCTCCTACTCGTCCAACAAATTGTTATACCTCATAATGGGTAATCCCGAATGCATAGCCCACCCCCTCCATCATGTCTTTCTGACTAAAATTTTTTCACAGCCTCCGATTCTTCGAACGGCCGCCCCCTCGATCGCTGTGTCCATAGTAAATTTTTTAAGGGAAAACAAATTCACTGTAAGTTTTATAAACCTATTGATTAAAGCTACTACCTTACGCAGGGATTTTCCCCAAGACGGGCCCTCGGATCAACTAGTTTGGGCTTTCATTCAGGAGTTGCCAGAGACTCCCTTCAGTTACTGCGTACACACATGCTTTTAGTCTGCTTTTACCAGGGGTTCTTTATTTACACCTGTTTGCCCTTGTATTTATCAATATTTTAAAGTGAAACGTGACTCAACATTGCATAATGACCGACGTGCGTCGTGTGTATCTGTAAAGCGTTAATTTTTTTACAGATAACAAACACTCTTTGGATAATGCTAACGAAAAAGTCACGAGGGCTCCCGCATGCTATGCATTCTAATTTGTTTTAAGTGCTTATTTTTATTTTTGACATTTTTTAAATTTTTTTATTTTTTTATTTTTTTATTTTTTTTTTTTAGACGGGAAATGGGGACCTTTTACATGTCTAAAAAAGGAGTAGTAAACTAAGTCACCATGGCGTACAGCGAAAGTAGAAAATGCTTGAGAGAAAGGGGTTGTATAAGGGGCAAATTTTTGAGATTAGCTACCCTTTAAAAAAGTCACAAACCCCCGCCCCAAATTCCTACCGGGGGCATGTACCCCGACAGTCCCTGCCGATATTCCCCCCCGAAAATTTCGGCCCCCAAAAAATTCCCACCCATGAAAAATCCCCTCAACGAACCCCCGCCGAAAAATTTGGAATTTCCCTGGGTGGAACTGTCCGGGAAAAGGTTCCCGGTGGAAAATTGTCTGGGGGTTTTGGGTGGAAAAATTTCCTGGAAAATTTTCCAAAATCGTTTAATAAATTATAAAAACAAAGGAATCTGGAATTAATGCTGATTCAAAAGCAAAACCCGTCTCCTCCCCAGCTCCCAGGCACCACGAAATGGTCCTGCCCCCTTTTTTCCTGTGAAAAAAATTTCCCGTTAAACCACTCTGACAGTTTTACAAAAATGGATTTTTTGATAAATACACAAAAAACTTCAAAGGGCCCCGGGGTTTTAAGATCCGACCCTTTGGGGGGGTCTTCAAGGTTTACCTGGGGGAATCTATGCAGCTTGCTAGTTGCGTGACCTACGTACTACTGTACCGTTAGTATGCTTTGCTTTGGGTGCCTTTTAAATCTTCGTTAAGTCCGCTCCTACAAACAAAACCCCCCTCTTTAAAATTGGGATACGCAAATTTTTAAAGGGGCCCGGGATCGCCACTCAAGGGGAAACCCCATATAAGGGGACCAGCTCCCCGTTTTTCGGGGACGTCCTCGAATCCAAAGTTTTGCCCGATGAAAAAGTGTCCCGAAAATGTCCCCCCTTTGAGTAAAAAAGTCCTTGAATTGAAATCTCCCCCAAAATTTAATTAATATGTAAAAAAAAAAAATTAAATATTTTGCCATTAGTGTAGCCTAAACGTTGACCATTTCTGACGGGAGATGAAGCCCGGCGCTGCTAGATTTTTTTTCGTAGGATGATTATGGAAAATTCATGTTTTCAAAATTTTTTTAATTTGTTTTAATTTGTTTAAAAATCATGGTTAAACGGTTAAGGTTACGTGGGTTAGGAATATTTGACCTGTTCTTTCATAACCCGGTGTCAGAATTACAAAAAAGGGATCGAAAAGTGGTTATTTTGGAATTGGAGATGTGGCCTATTTTGGCCTATTTCCAAGAAGCTGATTGGTCCATTGGCATGGATCTTCCATTTCCATCCTACGAAAAAAATCACCCTACCCTATACCCTATAAGGGAGTATTGAGGATGATCCATGGGTTTTGCATAAGGAGGGGGTGGCTGTTCATAAAATAGCGGGTCAAAACGGAATCAAAAGCAACTTCAGTTCCTATATTTGGCATCCTAAACGCCTTGGATTGCAGAAAATCACGTTAGCATAAAAAATAAGGCTCCACTTCTGCTTCGACCGTGTGTGATAACTAGTATTGTGAATGTGAAAAAGCACTCAGCGACTTTTTGCCCCACCCACAATCATCGCCGGACTTTCTGCTGTATACATACTAGGCCCAACTGCACGATCGTTGTGTGACGTGCTTTCGGAGTGGTACATGCGGAATATATGCGGTAGATACGACGAGTTTATTTGGGGAAACATCAGTGCTTTCTTCCAAAAATGTTCGAAGTGTTATTTACCTATTCACCGCTGCTCCTTCTGCATTAGTTGACTGTTAATGAAATGTTATGACTGAAGCATTCTGGAAAATGTGCCGAAGCAGCTAATGGGCCCATAATGTGCAAATTTTTATACTGTTCTTGTATGACATAATTCAGTGCCGTCGGATGACTGCGGAGAAGGAATGGAAAGGGTCAGCCCGCTGTTTACAGTTCTGAAAATACCGCAAATCATCCGGGCCTTTCACCACCTGGGATTTCATCAAAAAGATTTGCCTGCCTCAAATGTTAACGATGCGGATGGGGCATCCAGTTTATCTTGCTCCGACATGTGCTGTTAAGCTTCTATAGCACTGATTGGAATACAGGTATAGTTTTCATTTCCCAAGCCAGGCTTAGCTAATGGCTAGAATTTATAACTCGAGCGGTTACGCAGACTGTAACGACTAAGTCATCCCGAGCAGTAATTTTTAACTCTTTTCCGTCCAGGCCGTAACCAAACAGATACTGAACTAGTGCGATTAGACTTCCAGGGTGCGAAATAAAAAATTTCTTTAGCCTACAAGGGTGCGAGTTATATTAAATGCATTAGAGTATCGTGGGCAGGGGTGCCCACCTTTTTTTGACCCAAGAATACTTTTTTCCCCCAAGTTGCCACCCTCCCGAGATCTACAACACTACACTGTCCATACAGTTACAGATAGAAAACTTTTTATTTTTTTTTTTCTTTTCTGTTTTCCTAACACCCTTTGCGGTCGGACTTGGGATCTGTTCCAACCGTCTAGTTTGGCACTGTACTCCTGAGTTAGGGCAATGATATTTTTTAATTTACCAGTGGACGCCACCCGGACTGTTTCCCCGCCCCCACTTTGGCTACGGGCTTTTGTGACTTTATACAGAGATTTTATAACCAAAACTGCCACGGGCGGATCCCAGGTGGGGGTTTTAAGGGTTTTAAACCCCCCCTTTGATTTTTCGAGGATTTTTTTTTTTCATTTTGTAATAACATATTGTTTCTTTTCCCCGGTATGTTTTGAAGGTATTTTCAGTTACAAACGAATGCAATTAACATGCCATAAATTATAAGTTTGGCTGACAGCGTAATTTTTTGGCTTCTATCGTCCCCGTTCTCTCTCAATTCAAAATCCTTACAGTGTCAGTGAGTCCTTCAAGAGGAAAGGTCCAACTCTAATCTTGGTTCCCAAATGGCAATGAAATCGCATCCAGTAGTGCCTAACTTGTTTTAAAAAAAAAATGTTGGAACGCGACTCCAGCTTTTCACTTGTACTCTCGCTGAAAAATTTAAATATTGTGTTGACTGAAAAGTGGTTGTCGTTGAATGGATCACTTAATGATAATCATATTCGAGAAGACTAATCGATACTTTGTATATCCGTTGGATTTAAGACGTTCAGGGAAAATTAGACGTTCGTTGGAACTAACATCTAAAGAAGTTACCATTGTTTCCTGGAAGGTATTATATATCCAAAATTCGCTTAATATCCTGAAAATTTCCCTTGTCATTTGTTTACACAAGAGATATATTCCTTTTATCCAAAGTATTTATGACCAAGATGACGTTTAAACATTATTCCATGCAATAAAAGTTGGGTGTTTGCCTGAGTTTCTTGCTATGGGAAGTTCAAATGACCTGTAGGCGTTATTTTAGGCTTATTATTCCTTCGTTCCCTCTAGACGACATGGTTGTATGTACAGTAAGGGAGGGTATCAAAAAACGTAATGTTTTCCATGAAATAACAAACCATGCCAGCATTAAACATGAAGATGGCCTAAGTATAGATTTTTACGGTCTGAGAAAGGGTCAATTTTTTCTTGTCCGCCGCGCGTGGATTGCGCAAGGTGGGGGAAACCAGGGGCCAACATGGCCCCCCTCGGGGAAGTTTTTAACCAGTTTTTTTACGAGTCGGGGAGTCTTAAACGATACGGTATAGGTTGTGTAGTCCCCACGGAGAAGTAAATGAAGCCGGACAATTCGGCGCCGAACGGTTTTTAACCCCTGTTTTTTTTGCTCGTCAAGGAGGCAGTGGCGCCCGGCACGGGGGTGACAGTGGGGTGTGTGCCGTGCCCGCCCAAATCGTATCAATAAATTTTTTTTTAAAATTTTATAAATGATCTCAGAGGCGTTTAAACAGCTATAGACTTCCTTATGGGGGTATGGGTGAGGTGTGTTTTCAGCCGAGGATGGATCTGTGGTTATCATTTTTCATCACAAATGGTTCTCAAACTATCAGGAATTAATCGCCAAATCTTTTCGACAAAACTATCAAAATTTTCGCGCGCATTCGCGCGCCTCCAAACTTACCTCAGTGATATCTCTTGCTGTCGAATAATTTTTCCTGGTAGCACCTCCCGTGAGAAGCCACAGTAACAAAGTTGAAGGCTGTTTATGAATTTCTCAGTAAAACAAGATTGGCTTTTGTGATTGGCCATGTCTGTTTGTTGAAGGAATTGAAAGTGTTCTCCGATGCAAGGATTCATGAAGGCAGGTTTTGTCATTGTTAATCCTATTAAACTGAAAAATTTTCGGCTGCGCTTTGCGGCGCATTACTTCACGGTTTGCATACCTATCTTATGGCCATTTATTAAGGTTATAATGCATGCAGACTATTCTGATCACACTTTTTCCCAAGAAACTAAGTACATCTTCCATCCTCTTGTAGGCCTATGGGATCTTTCCAGGTCCTAATTTGTAGCATGATCTGGAAGGTTGAAAGTACGTACTGCCGTCGGTTTATACATTTTTTTTTTTTTTCAAATTCAGCCATTACCGGTAGGCCTATAGATGGCGTTTTGTTACGACACTACGACGAAAAAAGCATTTTTCTGAAATGCTCTTTTTTTTAAGGTCCTACCCACCATTTGCTATACCCTAGAAAGGTGTTTTCTGGGTGTTTCGTTCAAACTTTTAAACATCCGACAGTTGCAAGTGCTCGGCATCATACCTCTATAGTAACATTTGGATGTCCAGGTAATAAGCATCATGTGAGTCCCCATTTTATAATAGGATTAAATCCAGAGCTTCCAGGAGGCCCCTATACCCGAAGCCCAACCGACCCCCGCCCCCCACTGCTCCGGCCGCTCCCCCCCTGCTGCCTGCCAGCCTTAGAAATACCCTTCTCATAATGCACAATGAAGCACAGGAAAATTTTCGTACCAGACCAAGAATGTTTCCAGTGGACTCAACGCACTTCTTTTTTAAGGTAAAATCTCTTTCCCCTAATAAAGGCATACTTAAAATTAGCCAAAAGTGGGACTTCAGAAGTTTGCTGACAACATACCCTTCTGTTGGACAACATACTCTTCACTCTTTCACCTTACCAAACTTAGTGGAATACTATTTTTTGGTAAGGTGAAAGAGGATAGTTGTTGTTCCAACTAAGGTATGTTTGCGGCAACTTCTAAGTCCCACTTTTGGCTACTTTAATTAATCCTTCATTCCCGGGGAAAGATTTTACTTAAAAACCTACCGTGCGTTTGAGTCCACGGAAACATTCTTGTGATGTTACGAAAATTTTTCCTTTGCTTCATTGTGCATTATGAAGGGTATTTCTAAGGCTGCAGGCAGCAGTATGGGCCCCTGAAGCTCTGGATTAATTATATAAAATGGGCACTCACATATGCTTATTACTGACATCCAACATGATACTATAGAGTTATGATGCCTAGCCTTTGCAACATGGTCGTATGTTTACAAGTTTGAACGAACACCCAGAAAAAACACCTTCCTAGGTATAGCAAAATGGGGTTGGTAGACTAAAAATCGCATTTCAAAATGCTTTTTCGTCTAAGTGTATAACAACGCAATCTATAGGCCTACCGGTAATGGCTGCATTTGAAAAAAATGTATACCCGCACGGCACGTACGTACTTTCAACCTTCCAATCATGCTACAAATTAGGCTGAAAGATCCCATAGGCCTACAGATGGTTGGAGATGTCTTTATGTTTTTCCTTGGAAAAGTGTGATCAGAATAGGTGCTGCATTATACCTTAATAATGGCCTAATATGGGATGCCAACCGTGAAGAATGCGCGCAAAGCGGCGAAATTTTTCATTTTAAGAAGATTACAATGATACACAACCTGCATTCTGATCCTCTGCATCGGAAAGACACTTTCAATTCCTCAACAAACCTGACATGCCAATCACAACGCCACCTTTTAACTGAAATTCCTAAACAGGCCTTCAACTTTGGTTACTGTGCTTCTACGTGAGTTGCTACCGGAAATTATTGACAGCAGGAATATCACTGAGGTAAAGGTTGGAGGCGCGCGAAGCGCGAGAAATTTTGATAGTTTGCGAACGATTTTGGGATAATTCTGATAGTTTAGAACCTTTGTGATTGAATGATAACCACAGATCCATCACATCGCTGAAAACACACCTCACCTCACCCCTAGTGAAGTTCTATAGCTTCAACGCCCTCTTGAGATCATTTTAAAATTTTCAAAAAAAATTCGATATCGATTGGGGGGCACGGCCACCCCACATGCACCCCCGTGCCGGCGCCCGGCTCTTGAAGCAAAAACCAGTTAAACCGTCGGTCCGAATTGTCGCCGGTTGGGGCTAACACTATACCGTATCGATTAAGACTCCCCGACTGTAAAAACTGTAAACTTCCCCGACGGGGCCATGGCGCGCCCTGTCCCCACCTTGCGCCCATCACTGGCGCGGCGTGAACCAAGAAAAATTGACCCTTCTCAGACCTTAAAATCTAACTTAGTCTCTCTTCATGTTAATGCTTTGCATGTTTGTCAATTTCCAATGAAACATTACTTTTTTTTGATACCCTCCCTTACTGTACATACAACCATGTCTGTTGAGAGGCACGAAGGGAAAATAAGCTAAAATACCCGCCTACAGGTCATTGGACCTTCCCAGATGCAAGAAACTCCAGCAACACCCACTTTTTTGCATGGAATAATGTTTAAAACGTGATCTTGGTCATAACGTACTCTTGGATAAAAAGGAATATATCTGTGTAACAAATGAGGGTTCATTATATAATGCGAGTTTTTTTTTTTTGGATTATAATACTTCCAGAACAATGGTAACCTTCTTATAGATGTATGTCCAACTGAACATTCTAATTTTTCCCTGAACGTCCTTAACATGCCACGGAATATCCAAAGTATGATTAGTCTTCTCGATATCTTGGATTATATTAAGTGTTCCAATTCAACGACAACCACTTCAGTCAACACAATATTTTAATTTTTCAGTGATGAGTACAAGTGAAAAGCTGAGGCCGCGTTCTCACCTTTTAAAACAGATTAGGCACTACTGGCTGCGATTGGCATTGGCATATGGGACCATGATTAGAGTGGACCTCCTCTTGAAAGGACTCACTGACACTGCTAAGGAGTTTTTGAATGAGAGAGAATCGGGACGATGCCGCAAAAATACGCTGTCAGCAAACTTATAATTATGGCATGTTAATTGCATTGTTTGTAACTGAAGAATAACCTTCAAACATACCGGGGAAAATAAACAATATGTTATACAAAATGAAAAAAAAGTCCTCGAAAATTCAGAGGGGGGGTTTTAAACCCTAAACCCCCCCTTGGATCCGCCCCTGGCAGTTTTGGTTAAATCTCCTTTATAAGAAGTCAGCAAGCCGTAGCCAAGTGGGGCGGGAACGGGCTTCCCCTGACATAAAAAATATCATTGCCCTAACTCAGGAGTGCCAACTAGACGGTGGACTGATCCCAAGTCGACCGCAAAGGGTGTAGGAAAACAGAAAAGAAAAAAAATAAAGTTTTTCTATCTGTAACTGTATGACAGTGTATGTTTTGTAGATCTCGGGAGGGTGGCTACTTGAAAAGTATATCTTGGGTCAAAAAAGGTTGGGCACCCCTGCCCTAACTTAATGCATTTTAATATAACTCGCACCCTTAGGCCTAAGAATATTTCTCACCCTGGAAGCTATCGCACGCTCGTTTCGTATCTTGTTTGGTACGACCTGACGGAACAAGAGTAATTACTGCTTCGGTGATGAGTCGTTACAGTCTGCGAACCTCGAGTTAAATTCTGCCATTAGCTAAGGCCTGGCTTAATAGAACTATAACCTGTATCTTAATCAGTGCTAGTAGAAGCTTACTCAGACATGTGAGAAGATAACTGGTGCCCCATGCCGCATCGTTGACATTTGAGGCAGGCAAATCTTTTGATGAAATCCCAGTGTTGAAAGGCCCGGTTGATTTTGCGGTAATTTTTCAGAACTGTAACAGCGGGCTGCCCTTTCCATTCCTTCTCCGCAGTCACCGACGGCAACTGAATTATGTCATACAAGAACAGTATAAAAATTTGCACGTATGTTGATTCGAGTTTAAATGGGGCCCTTTGCTCTTCGGCACATTTTCCAGAATGCTTCAGTCATAACATTTCATTAACAGTCAACTAATGCAGAAGGAGCAGCGGTGAATAGGTAAATAACACTTCGAACATTTTTGGAAGAAAGCACTGATGTTTCCCCAAATAAACTCGTCGTATCTACCGCATATATTCCGCATGTACCACTCCGAAAGCACGTCACACAACGATCGTGCAGTTGGGCCTAGTATGTATACAGCAGAAAGTCCGGCGATGATTGTGGGTGGGGCAAAAAGTCGCTGAGTGCTTTTTCACATTCACAATACTAGTTATCACACACGGTCGAAGCAGAAGTGGAGCCTTATTTTTTATGCTAACGTGATTTTCTGCAATCCAAGGCGTTTAGGATGCCAAATATAGGAACTGAAGTTGCTTTTGATTCCGTTTTGACCCGCTATTTTATGAACAGCCACCCCCTCCTTATGCAAAACCCATGGATCATCCTCAATACTCCCTTATAGGGTATAGGGTAATGTTGATTTTTTCGTAGATGGAATGGAAGATCCATGCCAATTGGACCAATCAGCTTCTTGGAAATGGCCCAAAATCTCCACATCTCCAATTCCAAAATAACCACTTTTCGATCCCTTTTTTGTAATTCTGACACCGGGTTATGAAAGAACAGGTCAAATATTCCTAACCCACGTAACCTTAACCGTTTAACCATGATTTTTAAACAAATTAAAACAAATTAAAAAAATTTTGAAAACATGAATTTTCCATAATCATCCTACGAAAAAAAATCTAGCAGCCGGCCGTTCATCTCCCGTCCGAAAGGTACACGTTTAGGCTACACAATGGCCAAAATATTTAATTTTATTTTTTTTACATATTAATTAATATATTGGGAGATTTCAATTTCAAGGACATTTACTCAAATCGGGGACATTTTCGGGACACTTTTTCATCAGGGACAGAACATTGGATTCGAGGACTGTCCCCGAAAATCGGGGACGTCTGGTCACCGTCTTATAGTGCTTCACCGGGGGGGGGGGGGGGTTTGAGTGGCAGATCCCGGCCACCTTTAATAAATTTGCAGTATCCCTTAAAAGTTAAAGACGGACTGTTTTCGTTTAGTAGGAGCGGACCTTAACGAAGACTTCAAAGGCAGCCACTGCAAAGGCTACTATACGTACAGTTAGCCACGATATGAGTCACGCACCACTCCGCATAGTCTGCATAGTATTCCCCCACGGTGACCTTTGAAGACACTTACCCAAATGTCGTAATCTTGAAAGGCCTGGCCCTTTGAATGTTTTTTGTGTATTTATCTAAAATTCCCATTTCTGTCAACTGTCAAGTGTGGCTAATGCGGAATTGTTTTCACAGGAACAAATGGGCACGGACCATGTATCGTGTGCCTGGGAGCTGTGAGTGTGACGCTGGTTTTTGCTTTTGTGAATCGAGCACTTAATTCCAGATCCGTTGTATTTATAAATTATTAAACGATTTTCTGGACAACTTTCCATGGACAATTTTCCCAGCCAACCCCAGCAATTTCATCCGGGCAACCTCTTTCCGGACGTTTCCCCCGGGCAATTCCAAATTTTCTGGCGTGGTAGTTCTTAGGGGTTTTTCATGGGTGGGAATTGTTTGGGGCCGAATTTTCCGTGAGGGGAATTACCGGGCAGGGCTGTCTGGGGCATCGTCCCGGTAGGAACTGTTGGGGGCGAGTTCTATTGACTGGTCACGATTTTAAACGGGTAGGCTATCGTCTCAACAACTTTGTCCTTATACAACTCGTCTCTCAGTCTTATTCTACTTCGTCTGTACGCCATGGTGACTTACTGACTTAGGCTACTACTTCTTTAGATCATGTAAAAGGTCCCCACTTCCGTCTCAAAAAAAAATACATAATAATATATAAAAGTAATTAATTAAAAATGTCAAAAATAAAATACGCACTTAAAAACAATTAGATATTCATAGCATTGCGGCAGCCTTCGGGACTGTAATCGCTAGCATTTCCAAGAGTGGTGGTTTCGTTATCTGTAAAAACTTACACGCTTGCAGATACACACGATCGTACTGTCCTTTTTTTTTGGTTTTTAAAAAACGGGTTTTTTTGTCACTTTTAAACTTGGGGGGGGGGGGGCCCCGGGGGAAGGCCCAAATTTTGGCCCCCCCGGGCCGGGGGCCCCCCAAATTTTTGAAAAATTTTAAATTTTTTCCCAAAAACCCGGCAAAAAAATTTTTTTTAAATTCAAACCCTTTTTAATTCAACAAATTTTAAAAAAAACAAAACCCCCAAGGGGGTTCCCCCGGGGGGGGGGGGTTTTTTGGGGTTTTGGGCCCCCCCCCTTTTTTTTTTTTTAAATTTTCTGGTTTTTTGAAATTTTTGCAAACCCCCCCTTTTGGGAACTTGGGGGGGGGGAAAAAAACCCTTTTTCGGGGTTTTTTTTTGGGGAAAAAAATTTTTTTTGGGCAAAAATTTTTTTTGGGGGAACCCGAGGGGGGAAAAAGGGGGGGCCAGCCCGGTTTTAAAAGGGAAAAAGGGAAAACTTTTCCCTTTTGGGGTCTTTGGACCCTTTTATTTCATTTTAAATCCTTTTTCGAAAAACCCCCAAAAAAAAAAAAAAAAGGGGGGGCGCCCCCCCCCCCCCCCCCAAAAAAAACAAAAAAAAAAGAAAAAAAAAAAGGTTAAATAAAATTTAAAAAAGGGGGGGAAAAGAAAAAAATTGGGGGTTTACAAATTTTTTTTTATTTTAAAAGGGGGGGAAAAAAAGGGCCCTAAAAACCCCTGAAAAGGTAAGGGTTTTAGCAAAAAAATTTGGAACTCCCAAAAAAAAACCCCCTATGAAAAAAATTTTGGTTTTTAAATAAAAATAGATTTTTACCCCAAATTTAAACTTCCCAAAAAAAAATTTTCTAAAAATTGGATTCGGTTTAATTGGGGGGTTTAAACGGGGCAAATTTTGGGGCCAAAAAACTAAAAAAACTTTTTTAAAGGTTTACTTAAAGGGCGAAACCTCTTTGATTTCCCCTCCCCCCTTTTTTTTTAAAAAAAACCCAAAAATTTAAGCCAAACGGTTAGGGTTTTTTTTGTTCCCCCCATTTTTAAATTTTTTAAAAAAAATTTTTTTTTTAAAAATTTTTTTGGGGGGGTGATTTTTTAGGTTTTTTTTCCCAAAAAAACCCAAAATTTAGGGGGAAATTTTAAAAAAATTTAAAAGGTCCAATTTAAACCCGGGGCGGCCTTAAAAAAAACCCCCCCCCAAAAAAGGGGGAAAAAAGAAAACTTTTGATCCAAAGGCTTTGGGGGTAATTTCGGGAAATTAAAAAATTTTTTTTTTTAAAAGGGAAAAGGGGCCCTTTTCCCAAAAAGGCTTTTTTTAAAAGGGGGTTTTTAAATCCTTTCCCTTTCCCCCTTTTTAAAAAATTTTTGGGGGCCTTTTTTAAAAAAACCCCTTTTTTTGGGGAAAAAAAATTTTTTAATAAAAATTTGTTTTTAAAAAAAGGGATGGGGTCTTTTTGAACTTTTGGGGGTAAACAAAATTTCCCCCCCAAAAATTTTCATCCAAAGGGGGTTTTTTGTTCCCAAAAAAGGATTTATTTTAAAAAAGGGGTTCTGAAAAATTTTTTTAAAAAAATTTTTTAATGTTTTTTTTTTTTTTAAAGAAAAGGAAAAAAAAAAGGGGAAGGGGTTTTTTGCTTCCAAAAATTGTTAAAATTTCCCATTTGGGTGGATCGGGATTTTAAAACCGCCCCAATTTTAAAAAAATAAATTTTTTTTTTAGCCGGGGAAAATTTCCGGGCAAATTTTTAAAAATTTCCCCCTTTTTTTTTTTTTAAAAAAACCCCAAAAAGCAAAATCCCTTTAAAAACCCCCTGCAACACTTTTCCCCCCAAAAAAGGGGTTTAAAAAAATTTTTCCCCCCCCCAAATTTTTTAAAAAAAAAAAAAACTTTTAGGAAAAATCCCTTTTTTAAAAAATTGTTTCCCCCCCTAAAAAAGAAAAATTTTAAAAAAAATTTAAAAAAAAAAAAACCCCAACAAAAAAACAATAATTTTTTTGGGCCCCCCTAAAAAAAAATTCCAAA
Organism: Holothuria leucospilota; assembly: GCA_029531755.1. Lineage (NCBI taxonomy): Eukaryota > Metazoa > Echinodermata > Holothuroidea > Aspidochirotida > Holothuriidae > Holothuria > Holothuria leucospilota. Next base: position 26,591,902 of record CM055965.1, read on the forward strand.
AAGGGCCCCCCTTTCAAATTTCCCCGGGGGGTTCCCAGTTTTCCCCCCCCCTTTAAAAAAAACTTTGGGGTATTGGGTTACCAATTTAAAAAAAGGGAAATTTTTTTCATTTATTAAAATTGGGGGTAAATAACCCCCCAATTTTTTTTTTTAGGGGGGTTTTAAAAAATTTTAAACCCCAAAATTAAAAGGGGAAAATTTTGTTTCCCAAATTTTCCTTTGGGGAAAAATTTTTTTGGGGGGGTTTTTTTCCCGGGGCTTTCCCCTTTGTTTTTTTTCTTGGGGTTTGGGGTTTTAAAAATTGAGGTTTCCCTTAAATTAAAAATTTTAAATTTTCAAATTTCCAAAAAAACCCCCAAAAAAAAAATTTTTTCCCCTAAAAAGAAGGAAAACCCCCCCAAAAATTTTTTTTTTTTTTTTTCAAAATTTTTTTTAAAAATTTTTTAAAAATGCAAAATTGGGGGGGGCCCCCCCATTAAGGTTTTAAAAATTTTTGGGGTTTTCCCCAATTTTTTCCGAGCCCAAAAAGGGGGTCCAAAAAACCCCAAAAAAAACTTTTAAATTTCTTTTTCCGGAAAAAGGCTTAAGTTTTTCTTTCAAATTTTTTTAAACCCTTTTTTTTAAAAAATTTTTAAAAATTTTTTAAAAAAAAATTTTTAAAATTTTCACAAATTTAAAATTAATTTAAAAAATTTTTCTTTCCAAAGCCCCCCCCAAATTTTTCCCAAAAATTTTTTTCCCCCCCCCCCAGGTGGCCCAGCTTAAAACCCCCCCAAAAAGAAAGGGTGGGGGGGGGGGGGGCCCCCCCCCCCCTTTTTGGTATTTTCCCCCCTCAAATTTGGGGGGGCCCCGGGGGGTTTTTTTCCCCCGGGGGTTTAAATTTAAATGAAAATTTAAAATAGGGGTTTTTGGGGTTTTGGGGGGCCCTAGGGGTTCCCAAAATTTTGTCCACAAATTCAAAACCCGTTTTCAAATTTAAAAACTTTTAAAAAAAACCCCTTTTCTTTGGCCGTTTTTTGCCCGGGGGAAATTTTTTTTAAAATCGGAAAAGTTTAAATTTTTCCCTTTAAAAAAAATTATTTTAAATTTTAAATTTAAAATTTCCGGTTTTTAAAAACCCCCCCCCCTTTCCTTTTTTAAGGGAATTTTTTAAAATTTTCCCTTTTTGGGGGCCCCTTTTCCCCAAAAAATCAGAGGTTTTTTCCCACCCAAAAAAATTTTCTAAAAATTTTTTTAGTATACCCGGGAAGTTTTTAAAAGGGGAAAATTTTTAAAATTTAAAAAATTTTAAAAATTCAAAATTTTTAGGGAAAATTTTAAAATTTTCCTTTTTAATTTAATTCTAAAATCCACCCCCCCCCCCCCCCACCCCCCCCCCCCCCCACCCCCCCCCCCCCCCACCCCCCCCCCCCCCCACCCCCCCCCCCCCCCACCCCCCCCCCCCCCCACCCCCCCCCCCCCCCACCCCCCCCCCCCCCCACCCCCCCCCCCCCCCACCCCCCCCCCCCCCCACCCCCCCCCCCCCCCACCCCCCCCCCCCCCCACCCCCCCCCCCCCCCACCCCCCCCCCCCCCCACCCCCCCCCCCCCCCACCCCCCCCCCCCCCCACCCCCCCCCCCCCCCACCCCCCCCCCCCCCCACCCCCCCCCCCCCCCACCCCCCCCCCCCCCCACCCCCCCCCCCCCCCACCCCCCCCCCCCCCCACCCCCCCCCCCCCCCACCCCCCCCCCCCCCCACCCCCCCCCCCCCCCACCCCCCCCCCCCCCCACCCCCCCCCCCCCCCACCCCCCCCCCCCCCCACCCCCCCCCCCCCCCACCCCCCCCCCCCCCCACCCCCCCCCCCCCCCACATGGCTACTCCATTTCTGGCCCATATATGGAAAATCCATATATGCCACATATAAAGAGATTTATATCTGGCCCATATCTGTGCCATATATGACCCATATAAAACTTTATATGGCTCACTCTTTATATGGCCCATATCTGGCCCATATATGGAAATTTATATCTGGCCCATATCTGCACCAGATATGGAATTTATATCAGATCGGATAAAAAGTTTAAGGCAGATATAACACAGATCTAAACCAGAACCAGATCTAAACCATATATGGCCAGATAAAGTTCTATCTGGATCAAGCCTTTATATGGCACAGATCTGCTCTAGTTATGAATCATAGTTAGGACTTATAGTCCACACTCCTCATGGAGACTTTGAACACCAGAAAACAATGTTTAAGTGCTCCATGAATTAGAATTTAATGTAAGTATTAGGATGAATTGACTTAAGTACATAAATTCAACTTATTTCATAACAGTGAACAGAAAAATGCCTTGAAATTTCCTATTTTATGTAATCACAGTGATATGGGCTTCTTATTTTAAACTTAATTACGTATTTGACTCTAAATTTTGTTTACTGCGTGGTGCATATTTTACTTTCAACTTCCTAAATCATGAAAAATGTAGGTTTAGATACAAGCTCCGCCCAAATATGCAAATTATTTGCCTAAGTTCACTAAGTACACTGCGGTATTAACAGAAGTGTAGCCACTAAATAACTGCAATGTCTGGGAAGGTGATGCTGCATCCAAAACATGTCTTAGTTTGTAACAAGCATAATCCAAGAATCAAATCAAATAAATAATAAAACAAACTAACAAAATGCTCATTTGCATATCTAGCATATCAAGTTATATCTGGCTTGATATGGCCATATCAAACTTTATATACATATCTGGATCATGAAAATTATATCAAGTTATATCTGGCTTTATATGGCCATATCAAACTTAATATACATATCTGGATCACAGTGTTATCAAGTTATATCTGGCTTTATATGGCCATATCAAACTTTATATACATATCAGGATCACGATTATATCAAGATATATCTGGCTTTATATGGCCATATCAAACTTAATATGCATATCTGGGTTATGTTTTAATCAAGTTATATCTGGCTTTATATGGCCATATCAAACTTTATATACATATCTGGATCACGGTTATATCAAGTTATATCTGGCTTTATATGGCCATATCAAACTTAATATGCATATCTGGGTTATGTTTTATCAAACTTTATATACATATCTGGATCACCATTTTATCAAGTTATATCTGGCTTTATATGGCCATATCAAACTTTATATACATATCTGGATCACAGTTTTATCAAGTTATATCTGGCTTTATATGCCATATCAAACTTTATATACATATCTGGATCACCATTTTATCAAGTTATATCTGGCTTTATATGGCCATATCAAACTTTATATACATATCTGGATCACGGTTATATCAAGTTATATCTGGCTTTATATGGCCATATCAAACTTAATGTGCATATCAGGGTTATGTTTTAATCAAGTTATATCTGGCTTTATATGGCCATATCAAACTTTATATACATATCTGGATCACCATTTTATCAAGTTATATCTGGCTTTATATGGCCATATCAAACTTTATATACATATCTGGATCACAGTTTTATCAGGTTATATCTGGCTTTATATGGCCATATCAAACTTTATATACATATCTGGATCACCATTTTATCAAGTTATATCTGGCTTTATATGGTCATATCAAACTTTATATACATATCTGGATCACAGTTTTATCAAGTTATATCTGGCCTCATATGGCCATATCAAACTTTATATACATATCTGGATCACGATTATATCAAGTTATATCTAGCTTTATATGGCCCTATCAAACTTTATATGCATATCTGGGTTGTGTTTTAATCAAGTTATATATGGCTTTATATGGCCATATAAAGTCTTTAATCAACCAGATATTTCCAGATATAAAGCCAGATATGGATTTTGAGTAAGGGTGACCACCCAAACATTTGGTTAATGTAGGCAGCTGTAGGAAAGATGTGTTCCAAAGTGTGAATTCCGATAATGTATGGTATTGTGGATGCCCCCTCGCCAGGCTAATCCATGACAACAGATGTAGACTGTTGAAACAGATTTTTGTTGAAAAGGTCTGACCTCAGCCCCATCTTAAGTACGGGTGGGGTCGAGGAACCTCTCCTGCGAAAAACCAAGTTCACCACTATTCCTTTTATGGGTTGCCGGCGGTATGCCGGCAACCCATAAAAGGAATAGAATGTTTTTGTTTGTTTGTAGCAACCGTTGGTTTTGATGTAAACCTTGAAATTTCATATGCATGTAGTAGGATTTTGACATTTCTTACCCATCAAAAGAGATAAATGGTACTGACGAATGATAAGTCGGGAAACAGGCAAGCAGGCAATTATATATGACATTCGTCATAATCATTTCCCGTAGTGTAGTGCTTTTCCACTGATCTTAGTTCATGTTGGGGTTACTGGTGCCTTAACGGAAAATTCCCATCCGGACAATTCCCACCGCCGACAACTTCCCTCAGATAACTCCACCCACAAGAATATTCTGAATTACCTGAGAACCAAGTGGTGAAGCCCAATTGCAAGAAAGTTGTGACGCTGTTCTTTCAGCTTCGGAACATGGAGTAATTTTTTTGTTTGTCATCAATGTCCTGAAAGTCACAAGTGTGAGAGACCCGTCCCTAGTACGATTTAATTTGTGATAAAAAATTAATGATGTATAATAACAAATTAATAATAAGTCATAAAGTAGTAATGATTTATTATTACAAATGATTAATTGTGATAACAAATTATTAATTTGTAATAATAAATTCATAATTTGTATTAACAAATTATTAATTTTATCATGGCACTAACAGGCCGGGGTTTCTTAGGGAACCGCTTGGTTTGGTTCAGTGGTTGCCTATATTTTTATATGGTTGGACTTCAGGGCATCTAATTTGTTATTACAAATAATTAATTTTTGTTGCAAATTGTTAATTTTTTATTACAAACTTATTAATTTATTAATTCACAAATTAATAATTTGTCAAGGGTTATTTCCATTAGCGGCTCGCCATAGGGACACAAGGGGGGGGGGGGGCACTGGCCCAGAAAAGAAGTTTGCAAAGCATGGTCTTCAATATTGCAAAAAATTAACATGTTATGATACGAGATGGTATGGAAAAAGTATTGCAACATTTGGACGAAATAATCCCTTCCATCTCACAAATGTCCTATTATTTATGAAGTTGTATTTTTAAACAATTGCAAATTTTTCTGCATTTGTCGAGTACAGTACCGTATGTATTTCGTGATAATTTCACGATTCAACCCTGGCTGACTCGGTCATTCGGCCACTGGTCATATGAATTGATACTTTCATCCAGGTGTGGTGGTTTCAATTTATTTTCAGGCACGTATACCCTTCAATGCGGAAGGTTCTGGTTGAAGTAACAAAAATGATAAAATGCAACACTTTCTAATAGGATAGGCTATATATAGTCATCATTAGTTTGCGCGTATAGTGCTATGGAATTTATTCTGCCAAAAGTGTCCTAGGTACATCGCAGGAAACGAAAGTTGTAAGTTAGACCTATTTGAAGGGGTGAATTGTCATTCTGAGTTTCAGGCATTCCCCTTTTTCAATGAAGAAAATTGTTTTCGAAGATGCTGAGATCCAAAACAGGGCTATCATCAGTTTTCAAGTGTCTTTATGATCTACATTTTCGTTATTTTAACTGTTTAAGAAAAATTTCCACAAAACCAACATTGTTATGGCTCCTTGGCAAAGGTGAAACGTATTGTGACCAGGGTTGTTCCCGTTACACTTTGAAAGTAACTCGTTATAGTTACAGTTAATTCCATAAAATTGTAACTCGTTACAGTTACTAGTTACAATGTTGAAAAAGTAACTAGTTACAGTTACTTTTGACTGAAAAGTAACTAGCTACATTTCAAAAGTAACTAGTTACTTCAAGGCGAATATACGATACCTCGGTACCTGAAATGGAAGGGGCATATCATATGTAGATAGTAAGAAGGGGCACATGAGAGGACCGAACCTCATTTGTGCCGGTTATCCTTAGGTGTTCCCCAAAGAAAGTCAATGGTGCCAGCTGATCTTCACTGGGGATTCAGGCAGAGACTCCTTACGCTCATCATGAAGCAGCGAATCATGATACTGTGTCGGAGCTTACGCAAATTATTTGTTAGACGAATATGGTTGTAACCAAAAGTTTTCCAGTTACGACAGTACTTCTTTGACAGTGGAAATCTTTGTACTCCCATCACAATTTAGAGAGATTAACGGCTATTAAAGGGGAGAGTATTGTTTTAGCAGTAATTAAAGTCTTCACCCCTCAAGGGCATAAATACGGTAAAACAATGCTCTATAATTGTTAACGGTAAAATTTTAAAACCTCACCGCTAAGGTTGGGCTAAGTGATATTTCCGCATAAATTTCAGGTTTCACATTGTGTTGATACAAAACAATACACAGAAATGGTGAGACTATGTAGTTTACACATGCAGACCATGTGCCAATAATTCACTTTCCCTTTACAATACGTAGGTGAAGCTTTAAGTCGGACCCTTCCCTCCTTTTTCAATTAGCTTTGTTAGGATACTCTTAACGCCATTTGGCCATTTCAATATTCTGCTTTATATATATATATATATATATATATATATATATATATATATATATATATATATATATATATATATATATATATATATATATATATATATATATATATATATATATATATATATATATGTTAATCTTACAATTATTCCAGAGTATGGAGTTAAGTGCATAGAAAAGAAAAAAAAATATCCTAAATACATACTTATCATTCATCAAATAGGCATACCAAATAAGCTAATTTAGATACATAAATGGATGCACGGTGTTTTACCGACGATTGGGACCGTATAATTTACTAGGCTCCGACGCACGAGTCCGGATTCGACTAGCTTAATGGCGGTCTCAAGAGTGTTTTTCTAGATTAGGAATTTGCCCGGAATAGAAGGTTCCGGAATCGAAATTTTTCCGGAATGTGATGTAACTAGACTTGTACTCGGAGTTCATTCCAGCCGAGTTCTCAAATATGAAAGTTACATTAAAAGTGTTTAAAGTTCCATTGTAATTTGTGCACAATGTACAGATGTAAAGTATTGTCACACACGATCAACTAAATTACTAAGGAGGCCAGGCTATGGAAGTGATTACAAACGATGACATTAATAATGGTAGACATGTTCAATAGAATTAAAACATCTGTAAGTTTGATATGTTATACATTGGCAAAATGACTCGAAACTGGTGCCATTAGAATCAGAACTGGCCGGAACTTGAGGGGTACGTACCATGCTAGAAAAGATGTTGGTGAGGGCGACGTCCATAATTGAGATCAATGATAAATATATCGAAAATAATTTTACCAAAGAGTCATCAATTTGAAAATTTTCTGTTACTAGTTTGAGTAAAATGCAATTTGTGGTCATTTTGACTATTTGTAACGGGAAAGTAACGGGACCCAAATGTAACGCCGTTACAGTTACTTTTACACAGAATTGTAACTAGTTACTTGCTCCGTTACTGAAATGCAAATGTAACTCGTTACAGGGTTCCGTTACACAAAATGTAACTCGTTACAGTAACGCCGTTACTTGTAACTCGTTACTTCCCAACCCTGATTGTGACACAACGAAAGAAACAAAATTTTTAAGGGTGAAGCTGACTGGGTAGTTGAGTGTACTGCTTTGCATTCGAAAGGTCCTCGGATCAAATCTCGGTGGTACCTCCTGGAAATTTTCGGAGGGGGGCTCAAAAACTGCATGGGCATGGTTCTTTGCAGTATGTGGTCAGGTTGTGGTGTACTATTGTTATCCAATTCAGGTCTTCACTTAGTTGGTTCAGCTGTCAAGCAGTGGTGTTAAGCACTGGGTTCTCCGTTCCTCCCGGCCTTTGAGAAAATTGCTCACTAACTTGGTTGGGTATACATTCCGTGCGTTGCTTGGGGACGTTAAATGGGGGTTGCGGAATCAGGATTGGTAGAGATTAGTACACTCTTGCCTCGTTACCCTCTAAGCTCTTGTAGAATTTTTATGGGGTTCATCCATCAATTAGTGCAGGGTCCTCTACGAGCTCAAGTGCCCTGATCATAAAATGTTAACCATTAACGTTGGTAATATGTATAATTAAGGCTGTCTCATTTTGTCCAAACGGATCAAGACGCTTTGCCTGTATCCCCTGATTCTTACGCCTATGGCCGAAATAGCGATTGCTGTTAAAAAAGCCTGTGACTTACTGAGATAGTTTCTGAGGAGCTTTTTAAATAGCTTTTTAATAGAAGATTAATATTTTGTAATAACATAACATAACATAACATAACAGGTTAAAGGGCAAAGGAGGGCTAAGGCCCCATAAGATGCCCTGAAGTCCATACAACCTTAACTGAAAACAAAGAGCCAACCAACACCAAACGAGCCCAGCACAATTAGATTCTACCACACTTATGGAAGAACTTGTCAATGTTAACCTTAAAGCAGTGCACAGATGTGGAGTTAACTACCCACTCAGGCAGACTATTCCACTCGTCAACAACTCTATGAGAAAAGCTGAACTTCCTAATGTCAAGCCTTGCAAAATTCTTAACTAGCTTCTTACAATGGCCTCGAACCCGAGAATTACATTGAACCTTTAAATAATTGCAAGAGGACAAAGGAAAAATATATCAAATAACATATGATCATTTGAAAAATAAATTAATTTTCTTTGAATGGCAGTAATGGGCATTCGTAGTTTAACATAAAGCAGCCTTGGGAGTTTTGCACATGAAATTGGGAATTTTAATTGGAAATGTAGAAAGTTCAAGTTTGCATTTGGTACCGGTAACCAAAGACAGTATAGCGCCGTAAGGCGCCTACGGCGCTATAGAGGTTTTTCACCGACGTCACTGCGCTGCGCGCCTCTCTATTTTGACGGCCAGGCGTCCATTTACAACAATTGTAACTAAGGCCATGTCGTGCGCGCGATCCGATAAGACACCTTCTGCGCATGAGTAGTGACGGCCAGTATGCCAAATTGACACGCAATGACGTCACGTGAAAAACCTCTATAGTGTCTTTGCCGGAACGTAGGCTACTTGTAAGTTGTAACTTGTATGGTGAACTTTATCAGCAGAAGCACGAATGCTGGAATAGCCTTGGTTTTGCCTGTATCGGCAGGGAATTTATTTCCAACTATGTCCGTGGAACAAATTCAAACAGAAGGTTGTTTTTTCCAAATTTTGTAGCATGAATTTGTTTATTTTGCAGGAAAAATTGCTTCTAAACCTAATGTGCAGGAATTATCGATCAAAACTCTCATAGCCATAGTAAACATAGACAGGCCGAATGACATACAGTGTAGGCTATCTAAGTTCTAACGTTAGTGTACGAGTCGGCCTATGCCATATGTAGGCTAGCCAATGTGTGTTTTGTGACGCGCGGCGCGCATAATTTTTTTCCCACGAGGTTATGGGCAAATTTGATTTTCAAACTTTTTCAAATTTGTTTCAAAATCATGGTTAGGGTTATTTTTAGGGTAGGGGTCGTGTGATTTGAGGTTATTTGGCCTGTTCTTTCATAATCCGGTGTCAGAATTACAATGAAAGGGTCGAAAAGCTGTCATTTGGGAATTAGGGGTGTGGCCTATTTCCAAGGAGCTGATTGGTCGATTGGCATGATTTGCCCATAACCTTGTGGGAAAAAAATTGCGTGCGCGGCGCACCCCTGAAAAATTTTCAGGCTCACTCATATCATCCAGTTTTGAGTGGAGACGCAGTCGCCATGGCCGTTTTATGAATTAAGCAGGGTTTCCCCTGGCATTGTTTTTGTGAGGCGGCCACCTCACAGTTTTGGCCACCACCTCACAGAAATTTGGTAGCCAATAGCCTAGACCTAGGCCTATTTGCTGCCTGTACTGTACTAGCAGTGGAAGTATTGATAGTTCTCACTGATGGTGCCAAAGATGGCATCATATTACCCACATGAAGTAATACCACCTCACACTCTCTGAAACCCAGGGGTAATCCTGATTAATGTTACTTTGCAAAACAGTTCTAGCCTACAGTATGTGTACCAGTAGCCTAGCGTGAAACACATATTATTGATTGTATTTTTTAGAACTTATCAAATTGTACATCGAGTATCATCCATATTCAGTACAAAGACAAAGTCTTTCATACAGCATTTAAATAATCTCGCAAATTGTATTAAGATATCGGTAAACACAGTTTTATAGGTTTCACGCTAGTATTGGTACACATACTGTAGGCCTAGGCCTAGCCAAAGTACATTCCATGTCAGGCCCACGCCGAAGTAAGGTAACGCCAAGAAAAACAATAGCAAACATAAGGAAAATGCCAGTTCCACGCCGAAGATCTTCAGATTGAATTGCAGGGAATGCAGACTGGAGGCCTAGTTCATAGTGTTTGCTTCGTTTGTACGCCAGGGTACGGACACTGTTACTACCCGGGTAGAAAATTACTACCCAGATAGCGTTTTCCAATCTTTCCCTTTGGATCTGCAGGAAATAGCATGGTTATTGCAACTAACAAATTTACCCTCATCTCATTCACCATTATGTTGAAATGGAGTTGCTTTTGTCTGTTTCTGTACCATTTTCTTCCATAACTGTGGTAGGATCTAATTTATGCTGGGCTCGTTTGGTGTTGGTTGGTTGTTTGTTTTCAGTTAAGGTTGTATGGACTTCAGGGTATCTTATGGGGCCTTAGCCCTCCTTTGCCCTTTTTAACCTGTTATGTTATGTTATGCTTTTGTTAAATTGCACTTTTCACCAGAAACAAGCCCCGCGACAGTGATTTCACTGACTCGGGCACCGGGGTCACTGACGCACGACTTTCAATTTTGACGCACAGATACAAAACCTCAGGTGTCAAAATGACGCACAGCTTTCTCCATTTCAAGTTTGCCAAGAATTCAGTACATGCGATCAGGGACCTAGCGGTTACGGGTTGACCTCACTACGAGCGACGTAATGTCCCCAAAACTGTGCTGCATACACCTATAGCCAAGTAAAATTGCCGATGGTGTGACTTTTAATGTTGCGCCGCTGCTTACCGTGGCACTCTGCACTGCGATAGCTTACATACTTTTGTCAAAGTGCTCCTACACAAACTCGAGACTAGGCTAGGCTACATATCTTCATATACAAAAACGTTAGGATAGTGTATGGACTAGTAAAAATAACTCTGAAGAAAAAGCATCGTGCAGCAAAATTGCTTTCGTTAATCTTTCGAAAATAGTACGAAGGTCTTAGTCAGGGTATTTTACACATGCCGCATAACTATTTTTTGAAACATATGTCAACTAGATTATTTTAGACACCTTTCAATTTGACGACAACGTTCTGAGGCTACCCTGAGGCTAAAGCAATACACATATTGTGTAATACAATTGTGTAAAACTTGGAAGGACTGCAGAGGGATCGATCGTTATAAACTTGAATTTTTACAGGACAGTCCAAGAATTTTTTCAGCAAGGCCTATCAACATTGTTAATTATCATGGTTTATGCAAAACAAAACTAACATTATCAAAGTTGCGGATACTGTATCATTTTGTTAGCTGTTTATTAATTAGTGAATGTTGACACACTTTCTGTAGCTTGAATAATTAGGGCTATAAGAGTAAAGACAGGTAGGCCTACTCGTCATCCCAAGCATTACTTTTTCTTATAGGTAAGTAAGTCTCAATTGACTGCCGTTTGATTTACATCAGAGTTAATACAAAATTCAAAGTATAAACTGTATGTGCACAAGTAGAAGCTGAGGAAGCTATTGCCAAAGCTGCGAGTAACCTTGTGGGGAAAATTGGAACTTTCAAAAATGGAAAGATTTTACCTCATCTCTATAGGGACTAAGGATCAATTGTTCAAAGGAGTGCTAAAAATAAGAAAGGGTACATGTGGTACTTCTTCTAAGGTGCAGTGAGTGCATTTTGGATGGGAGGGGGGGGGGGGGGCATTGTTGTACAGTACTCCTTAGAAACATTTTCTTTCTACAATATTCCAAGAAATCCCTTAACTGAATCAGTGAAAATCGAAATTCCCCATCAAACCCTGCATCTACAGTAGGATGGGCATATCTCTACATATTTGCAGAAAAGATTCTTGATTTCACATGCGAAATGCAAAGTTCGCCAACAACTTTTGACTCCACCGAGCCGACACAATGAGTCAGCAATGAGACCCCCCCCCCCACCTCTCCCGCCCCGTGGCACTAATCAGTTACATTCTAATTTTTTTTTATTTTACGTAGAGTACATTAATTTTAAGTCTTTAAGAAAGGAAAGATACTGAGACACTGACAATATTAGGTTTTAGTATACTTGTATTTTTTATAAAAAACAGATGCAGACAAGCATTTTGTGTTTGAAATTATTAAGCTCGCAAATTCAGTAATAATGTTAAAAATTTTTTAAAGGAAATGCTACAAATTTTGACTCTCTATATTTCAGTTTTGACTCTTCAAAACTTACCCCTGAGGGTCAGTGACTCCTCAAAAAAAATGAAGAGTGAAATCCCTGCGCGATGCATATTTCTAAGATCAAGCCGCCCCTATACCAGATAACAAAACAATATAGGCCTATACTATACTGTATAATAGCCTACAATCTTGGACAAAACTCGTTGGGACACCCCCGCTCCCCTTCACAAAGTTGACCATTTTCACGGCATACAGTCATTCTCTCTGCGCCACTTTGGAAGGGGGAGCGGGGGCTTCATGTACTGTAAACCTGGGAACGGAGATTCAAGAATAGTGACAAAGCGTCCCAACAGTTTTGTCCAAGATTGTCTGAGAAATTCGAGAAGTTAGAACTGCTCGCGGCCCACGGTAGAAAGTGTTTCTTTGCGTTGCGTTGATTCGCAAAAGGGTAGGTGTCTTTTCTTTAGGTATAAGAGAACAGTAACAGAGAATAATCAGCATATTCTGAGTCCATATTGAAGTTCTTGTTAATATAATACCATTGAAGCTAAAAGCATTGGGAAGGTAGCTAAATAAGTTCAAAGCGTCCTCTCGTTCAGGAAGACATTTTCAATAGTCACGTATTCTGGGCTCACACTGTCTGAACAGGTACCAAATAAAAAGAACATTCAGCAGAAGTACGTGTTGTATCCTGCCTATTACTTTATATTAAAGTAATTTACCAGAAATAAGTTAAAAGGTACTTGAATGTATATTCATTTCACCTTTATAACGCAGTAACTTTCATTTGAGTAGCTGAAACTATGCAGAAAACATGCCATACATGCTAATTTGACGAGACTGGGGGTTAAGGCTAAGTTAACCAAACGGTCTACCATTTGTTTTGAGAGCAAATTTGAAAGCAAAATGTAAAGAAATTGAGTTGGCTAAAAGAAGGCATAATAGATACGTCATCAGCTTCATGTTACATGAAAAAATGTTGTCATAGGTGTCAAATTCGCTTCAAAATATGTCTAAAACCAGCCCTAATCAACGATCTACCATCGTTATAATAAAAAGCTTGGCTTGCAGTTCTGCTTTTAACATTTCATGGTAGATCATGGCGCTCTTTCAGTTAAAATTTTGCCTTCTTACCACTAGTTTGCAATAGCAGTGAGACTCTTTGATCTATCCATGAAATAAATTGTTTCGTTTTTTGTCTTACAACTTAAGAAGAGTTGTCATCCTCCTTTTAATTTGCTAAAAAATGCAACGCATATGGCTGCCATAGACATCGTTAGGGAACGTAAACATTTCTGCCTGGCATTCCCTGCGAATACCTGAAACAGTCTATCCATTATGATCTCGCCAACCAACAATAAATCAGTATAAACAAATAAACAAAACAACACATTAAAACAATTTTAAATTATACTTTCATTTGGCTAAAATCCTCAGGCCTATAAGCCTCCGAAAAAGTGTACTGAATACAGCTGCTCTGAAAATTAACCATTTTTCTATTGAATTTGTTCTCGTAAATCGCTCACTTAAAACTTAGACAATCTTGGACAAAACACATTGGGACATCCCCGCTCCCCTTCACAAAGTTGACCATTTTCACGGCATACAGTCATTCTCTCTGCGCAGCTTTGGAAGGGGGAGCGGGGGCTTCATGTAAACCTGGGAACGGAGATTCAAGAATAGTGACAAAGCGTCCCAACAGTTTTGTCCAAGATTATAGCCTCTCTCTAGAAATGAAAGTTAAAAGATAGCTCAAATATTTGCACACAGTGCATGTGGAAAGGTATTTTTCCAAAACTAAGGCCCAGAAGTACTGTAGCTTGAAAGACCTACTAGAAATTTTACACATATCTTTGCCCCATAAACAAATACCTAAATGGATATATGACACATGGCTGACTTTCAATGTTGCTAGATTTCATACCTGTCAGGTTATCACTGGAATTAACATGACATGATTTCATGATCTAAAGAAGTAAATTTTGGTAATACAGTTATGTCTACATAAGGTATGCAGTTATTTCAACCACAATAATATTCTTTTGTCTCCAATCAATCGCCAGAACTTCATATTTTTGGTAGAGAAACTTTTTTCTGAAGCAAAATTCACTCCACCAGATTTAATTGTACACATTTCTTTCAAGGTGAATTTTGCGCTGTGTGCACGAAAAAAAAAATCTTCTTTCCTGGTACTACCTTACATACTAAAATGATTTCTATCCTTATATTGCTCGTATTTTTTTATTGCTTGCTATCAAACTACCTTCATATTTTTCACGTCTAAAGTATATGGCAAAAAAGACCAAAATATTTTCCCAGTATTTTATGTAGCCCCCATTTGCAAAAAGTGGAACGTGCCAAAGTCATGTGCACTTCTCCAGCATGCACAACATATCCAACAGAGAGAGCACCCAGGCAGCAAACAAACAAACGTTCCTACAGTATGTGCACGGTGTCTGCCGTTTCTTACCGTACATTTTTAATGGTACTGTGCGGGTGAAATTTTGGCCAGGAAATGTATTAGAAAGATTTTTACTGTATCACGAAAGCACAGTACATAGTGGATTTTTCATAAGAGTAACAAGAAAGCAGTTTACGAGAAATTTGAACACATGGTTGAGGTACGTTACAGTACAGAAGTTGCAGTGACAAACTGGAAGTTATTTTTTGCTTCCGATGCACACGTTATGGCACACTTGGAGTGGACACAAAGCCACAGAAGGTAATGATAGGACTTGTTTAAAATTTGTACTAACGGCACTAAAGTATATGGTCACATTATTAATTCCCGTCTGATTTCTAAACTCACGATGTTAAGAACCAACGGCACATTGTAGATATAGAAAAATGTGACTTATTGTTTTCAACAAATCAATCCGACCAGAGATAAGGGACCAGTCTTGAATTGTATGTGCATACCATGCACTAAACTAAGGCTAGATGTTGCAAGGTTTATGGTCGGGTACCCGACGGGTAATGCATTTCGGGTACCTGGGTACGAATTTTCTACCTGGTGCAAACACTACTAATTAGACCCACGGGCATTCCGATTTATATATGTACAGTACATATATAATACACCATACATATGCTAACAAGGTAGTCAATTTTCTGGACGTAGGGTACAACTTGGCATATTTTTACACTCTTACGCTCACTGTGAACCTCTCTGATTTCTTTCAATCATGTCGTTTGATGATAAAGAACATTCAGCATCTCTTTGGGCACAACTACCGGCATAAAATCACTTCTAATCAGAACTTTCGTAAAAAAAGGACTCTCAGCAAGTTCGTGGTTACACAGACAGATGACGTATGATTATAACCTGCGCAGCCATCTAGGCCATCTTGTAAGCAAAAACACGCAGCCCAAAGTAAAGCAAAGCAAAAGAACTTACGTTCGCTATGCAGATAGATACAAGTAGCTCCTCATTTGACGAATCCTATGTAACGTGCATTGTGATAGCCAATCACAACCATGCAGCAAAGATTTGCTTCATAGGAAGATATATCTAAAAATTTTTTTCTTTTTGTTTATGCATAGTCAAAGTATTTCATGCTTTTTCCTCTTAAGGTGGCCATACAAGTTACCACCTTCAAACTCATATAAGATCTGGAAATGAAAAGTCATGGCAGTAAAATTTTAAAAGATTTTACATCCAAAATGTTATGTGAGAAGAAAGTCAACTTTAGCCATCATACAGACGACTGATCGCCTCGCTATTTCCATACGTGTAGATCATTGTGAGGACTGTGAAAAGTGAGCTCTCAATGAACAACCACACAGTTTACTGAGGACTTTGCAAATACATGTAGGCTAAGATAAGGCTAAGCATTAACACCACTACAGGCTAAGGCTGTAGCTAGTCAAGGCCATACCTGCCAACCATATTGGAAGGTTCATTTCTGATCCACTAAAGTTTTGCACCAGTTACCCTGTTCCTTTTTAACAACTCCTCCCAAAATTGGTCTAGTGTGTGCTTAGTGTACAAAAATACTTAACGTGATACAGTACAGTATGTGTACTGTAGTTCATAATCATATAGAGTAGAAGAACCCCTTCTTTTTTGGCATCCAGTAGGTGAAAGGTCATTTTGTGGTCAGAGTTCAAACTCAAAGCTCTACATTTACTTTTAAACTCACTTGGCCTTCTAGCAGGGCAGACAAAAAATTTATTTCTTATGTGATTTGGTACAGTAACATAACTGACAACAATCCTTGAAAATATTCTTCACAATTATTGAGTTGTACCCACGTCTGCAAAAGCTGGACACAAACACGCATTGCGTCCGCGAAAATCATGCTGCAGCTCGAAAGTTTTATCTTAGTCCCACATTAAGTACACCAGTTGAGCTAGAAATTTTGGTTTTCAAAATATGTGCGCCCGCCAAGTTTTGCAAGTTTTGGAGCCGTGGTTGTACCCTTCTCTAAATCTGCCCAGATGAAAAGTTTTTACACATGTAAAGTACAGTATACAATAGTCTTCAATTTTACTAATCTTCACTGAATGCAAGCAAAATTGAGTGTTGTGAGTGCTGTGCTGATGAGTTTTCAGCTGCAGTCATATCAATTTAGGTGTAATTTTTGAACAGTGGTTTTTGACTTTTTTCTCTATTGCTGTAGGAAAATACTGTTACTTTCTTCATTAAAATTTAGATTTAGAACTTGCATGCCCACTTGGGCAATTTGAAATAAGACGTAACTTACCCTGCAAAACTTTTACTTGCCATGGGCAGTTGGTAAGTGTTAATTTTGAGCCCTGAAACTGTCCACACATCTGCTAAATGTCTCTTGCAAGAGAATTACGTGATGAAAATCCTGGGAACCTCAGAGCATATTTTTATTCTTGGTCTTACGAGACTGCACATGTAAGTTACCCAAGAGAAGTTGACTGATGTTAAATATGTCCAGGAGTTGATGAAAGACCTGTATATTTTGTTGTATGCATGAAAAGAGGAAGGTGTAACATACTTGCCTCTGCTAGTTGCAGTTTGTACTTACATTACTTTTTCACCTTTGTGTATTCCCCTGCACCCACAATTCCAGTCCAGTTACTCAGACTGCCTGATCCAAACCAGTGACCTGTATTTAAAGTGTACCTAAAGTCTGAAATTTCAAAAATATATGTTACAATGCTCGAAAATCACATCCAAATGGTTCACCTCCCATCTTCACAGGTTATTCACTCAAATTTAAAATGGTAGATTGAACAATAATTTGTGATGTCATTCTTGTACTACTCAAATTACTGGCTTTGTTTTTCTTTATTTTTTTGAAAGCCACTGCACCTTGTGCCAGAATAAGATTACTGTCTTACTTTTATAGGGTTTTAGGGTATTAATTTCAAAAGGAAACAAAAGCAGTTAATGTGAGTTGTACAAGAAGGGTATCACAAATTATTGCACAATGGACTATTTCAAATTAAGTGAATAAATTTCAACATTTTATATCTCAACAACAGAGTGTGCTATGAAAATGGGAGTTGGATAAACGAAATTCATTTTCCAACCTCTAATTCTAGACTTAAGGTCCTTTTTAAGACATATTTGTACAGGCCCATAAGTAGTATTTAACCCATGTGTTATGTGTCATCTTTACCAAACTCCAGAGTCTTTACACTTGTCAGTAGACAATAAACATATGACTTGTTGTGCTACTTCATTGGAGCTGCTGACTTCAAATTTCATTTCTTAAGGAAATCCCCTGCACCATTACTTATCGTCCCTTCTAAAACTGAACTCATACACTCAATTGAGTACAGGTTTGAATAGGCCTGTGGTGTACAAATGGAAGATAATGTGTAAAGGATGAAAAATGGTATAGAGGAGGGAGGGAGGAATGTAAGACTCCCTCCTTCCATTGTATAGGTGCCATATATAAAAGACACCTAAGAAAGAAAAGAGAGGATTTTTAATACATATGGATGTTGGAAAAATATATGGGTAGCAATTACTGTACTTCGTTTCCACTTCTGCTGTAGATTTGAAGGCCTTTGAACAAAGATTAAGTGAATGTGTTCAGAACCTGAGACCATATGCATGGAGATGGAGAAGTAAGTATTGCCAGTCAAATAGTTTGCCTTTGATACCTACTTTTTGTTATACTCACAGAAAATGAAAAATATTTCCTGTCATCATTTAGATCGAGGGGGATTTAGACCTTTGGCCCATGGGCCATATATTGCCCACAAGACCTTTTGATCTGGCCAAAGAGGCAGTTCATTAAAATGTTATGTCAGAAACACATGAAATTCAATTGACAATAATTTTTTACCCAACCATTGATATAACTCACCATTTTTCTTGGCTTCTGTGTTGGTTTTGGGTTTAGAAGCCCTCTTCTCTCCATTAATGGGTTGAACATGAAAAGAGAAAGTGAATTACTTTTGCAATGTAAAGCCAAGAAAACCTACAGTATAGATAAAATGACTTCAAAATGCGGTTTTTCTGCATGCTTCACCTGAACTTTACACAACTACTTGTTCATTACCAACTTACTTCATATGCCATCAAATCCCCTGCTGTTTGTCTGAACCAACGTATTAAAATGGTCAAGTTGTGATATTTGTGGTCCAGTTACATAGCTGGCCTGGTGAATCCAATGTGATTTAATTATTGTCCAATGCTCCATGAGCTCATTTTCAATTCATACAATTTTGGAGATACTCTAGCAATTTTTGAGTGTTTACCCTGGACCTCAATGGCCCACCTTAGGCTGACTGGGCTGTGTAGGGGAGAGGCTGTACATTCCCTCTGCACTTATGACACTGTTGGCCCAGGTGGTATTGTGTCTAAAGAAATGGCCCTTCATTGGAAAAAGGGTCCCCATACCAGATTCAGAACATATCTTTGAAGTTCTTAGCCAAAGTTACAGTAGATCCAGTTACACTGTGAAGTGGTGTCAGCAGGTAATTTTCAAAATTCCCAAGATCAAATGCCAAAGATTGCCAAGAATTTCCAAGGTTAATTACCCCACATGAAGCTGTGTATTTTAAAACTTTTTATGAAATATTGATTTCTTCATCATCTCGAACCCTCTTTTAACTTCGTTATCATTTAGACAAACAAGAATTAGCAATAAAAAACAAGAAGGGATAAGTAAAGCTTCTAAGCATTATCTGCTGCCCCCTACTGCTTCGTTATCTTTAAGGGAAAGTGCCCTCACCCCAAATTTGAATCAATGTACCTTATCATCCCAATTCAGGAAGGGCTTCTTTCAATAATGTGGCATAATATTTTAATTCATGCAGAATAACTGCTTGGTTTACCTTCAACACTGTTTTCATGGAAACATGGTGATGCTGCTATTTTTGTATTAATGTCAAGGTCACTTTTACCCCCAATAAAGTGAAATGACAACGTCCAAAGTGGAATGGAAACCATGACATTATTCCTGATTCAAAGCACCCTTCATTATACATTCTGAAAGTTTGACTCTAGGCAAGCTTGTGCCCAAAATGGTCTGACAAAAATGCAGAATTGAAAAGTTCACCATTTATATGTTACTTTCTTCATATGTGAAGGTTTCATCATTCTGACATATGTTCTGAAATTTGCAGTCAAAATAAGTATGTAGAGTGAGTTTTAGGTTTTAACCAACTTCCATAATGAATCTGAAGCTGTTTAAAGTTTTGAACCCCAAACACCATCAGTGTTCACAAGACCACAAAATTTGGCATGGATCCTGAACTTAAAATAGCTGCAGCTTGAAAAGAACATGAGCAAGGTTGCTCAAATTCTGGATTTCCCTATAAAACACATATTGCTATAAACTAGCCAAAATTGAAGGTCGTGTGACATGAAAATAATATAGTTGGATATTTGATGTAAAAAGCATTAAAAATCCAGAAAATGGCCGCAATTTCCATCAAAATCCATCAAATATTGACCTTTTTACAGGGAAATTTCTATTTCACACTTGTATCATGAATAAACATGAGCTAAATATATATGCAAATATGTGACATCAAAAGAGGGACATACCATATATGGCACATGTTAGCCTTTGTTTTTCAACCTTAATTTTAAGGACACTGGTAGCATTGTTATTGATATCACTCACCAAACTGTAATCTATATGATCAGTAATTAAGAGATAATTTATATAGGGTTAAGAAAAGAAATCATGACACTGTGCAACACTCCACGTCATTATTTTTGCATAGGCAATTAGTTTCTTCAGAAACCATCAAACTTTGAAGACGTATATTTTGAGAAAGGTATTAAAAAGGTATTGAAATAATTCCAACGGATCTTTGATTGGAGAACGTAATTCTTTATTAAGTGACAAGTGAAACAGCTCTTTTTAGTGGCATGTCACACAACCTTTAAATCATAGAGGTAGTCTTTCAAAATGCCTTGAAAATTTGTTGATTTGGAAGGATAAGGAATGATGCAATGCTTAAGTTAATAAATGCACTTTGCTTTTATGCTGTCAAACCTTTCTAGTTGTGTGTTCAATTATTCTGTGCATCAAAACCTAAAACTGATTTTGTTTGTGTCAATCACTTGTACCACACAGTGAGTTGTTGACAATGAAATTCTGCAATTCTTGCCAGGGAATAATTTACCCACTATCACAACATGCTTTAAAAGTTGGTCAAAATGTTTTGCAATTTATGCAAATATGTGCTTTTTTGTGCAAGTGCAATCTTATGGTTTTCATTCATTTCATTGGTGAAGACATTATCCTATTTTGTTTGTTCCATTTTCTTACTGCAGTTGTGTTACTTGTCGTAGCTGTGTCTACCTTTATATCTGCTGGATACTGGCTGCTTGATGAACAGACATCTCAGGTGAGCATAGCATTTGCTTAAATAAATGTAACCTTTTATTTGGGATTTTGCTAGTGTTTGCACCGGGTATCCGATCGATGATGTCAGGACCCGGTTCTGAAATTGCTACCCGGATCCAAAGTTTCACTAACATAGATTGCATGTGTGACAGGACACCTAACATGTTACTTTTTCCTGGCAAAATTTATCATGCACATGCCTAAGAACACTTGTCATGCCCATACGCAAGATACGTTAGTGTTATATTATATCAACGTGCAAAGCAAAATGTCTTGTTATGACTTTACAACAAACTTGTAGCCTAACAGAAGTTACATTTTCGGGTACCCGGGTACCCGACCGACCATGGACTTCGGGTTCCCGGTTCCAAATTTTGGACCCGGTGCAAACACTAGATTTTGCTTCCTTTACTATTAGCATTAATGACCTTTTCCCATTATCATAATTTTGAATACGGTACCACTTCAAAATATGGTAAAATTGTAGTTTCCATAGAACGTGTGTTATAGTCTTTTAATTAATGTATCACAGTTAATATATCTGTTAGGTAGTGATAATACTACACAAAAGGTTTGTTGTGTATTAAGAGTTGTGATTTTGCTTCACTTGTGATAATTTACAGTTTTTTCTTTTCTGTATTTGTTTTTTTTTCAAGGTTTCCTTTATAGAATCACTTTTCAACCATCCATTCTTTGCTGTTAGCTGCTTTGTACTCATTGTTTTGTTCCTAGCCGGTGTCCACCGAAGAGTGGTGTCTCCAGCAATGTATCCTTACCTTTAAAACAAAAGTATGACAT
Organism: Holothuria leucospilota; assembly: GCA_029531755.1. Lineage (NCBI taxonomy): Eukaryota > Metazoa > Echinodermata > Holothuroidea > Aspidochirotida > Holothuriidae > Holothuria > Holothuria leucospilota. Next base: position 26,613,868 of record CM055965.1, read on the forward strand.
TGTATAGAGGGAGTATAGACCTTATGCATCGATATCACAGGATATCATTTTGGCAGCAAAATAGTGAAGCACATGGCACACACAAAGTAGACTTCGTATGTGTGCGTAGAAGACAACATGTGTATCCAACTGGTAAACTAATCAACTGTCTGCATTTGTTGGTGTAAGTTGCAATGATACATGCTTGCCTTGATGGGAGAGCACACTTTCTGATCTGTAATGACATATGCATAAGTCCATTGTAAGAAGCAGAATAGATCACAAATATAGTGAATGAATTGAAACAGTGACAGAAAAATTTATATTTAAATGTGTGTAGCACACAGCCATTAGGCTTCAAACATTTTCACGTATGGGTCATTCAATTTGTCATTTTTAGAAGAGTACAAAAGTACCCTTTCTTCAGAACCCTCTCATGTACCATACTTTGACAAATGTGATTTTTTTCCCCCAAAATATACATTTTTAGTTACTGATATTTTGAAAAAGTTTTCATTGGTCTTTGACTCCCCGCACCCCAAGGTAGTTTTTCTTCTCTTATGAAAATGACGCTAAAAACTGTTCACCCCTTTCCCCTTCTATTTTGAAAAATTATAATGGCATTAGAAGTCAACTCAAATCAAACTGTCAAAAATTGTTATTTACAAAGGTAACCAGTTTGATAACGTTTTTAAATGGTGACCATTAAATTTATGAAGTGTAAATCATTTTTTGTGGATGAGTTCAATTAGTCAACATGTTCATTGTGGTTGTAGCAGTGCCAACCTGTCCAGGAACATGAGGTAGAACAGTGGAGTAATTATCATTATTAAATTTTGATCTCATTTAATAATTTAAAGCAGTACAGTGTTACACTCAATAGTTGACCAAATTAATACTGACATAACATAGATGATGTTATGGCTTGTTGTTGAAAACTTAACTATGACCTGCAGATTAACTTCAAGATGTCGAACAATTCTAGCAGATTTCAACATGTCCTGTGATGATGTAAGTAACTGAAATAAATTCGATAAGTAAATCAAACCTATGAATCATGTGAAATGTTTCTACAGTATGAATAAAATTAAAATATTATTTGAAGTAGATAGATGCACGTGGCTTGGTATGGCATCATCAGTCCAAAAGCATAGCCAGAGGGGTTTGTGGATAATTGGGACAAACCTCAGTTTGCCCCTCCCATCAAACCCTCTTCCCCTTCTTCTGCCGGTTAAAGGGAAGGTGCATTCATCACAATTAGAATTAGAATACTCTGCTATCCTAATTCGTGAGTTGCTCACGTGTCATGTGACAATATTTTTGTTACTGAATTGTTTAAATTTATGGAGCATATTAAACTTCTTGCTTTCCCTTTTGTTTGTAATATTTATGTTCAAAAATGTCCTCAGAGGTACTTGTAGGGCAAATAAGAGATTTGCAAGAGTTTGCTAACTTTTCAGAACAAATTTGGTGCAACTGCTTATTACCTTCTTAAAAGTATTATTAGCCATTTGAGCATTTCATGTAAGTTTTTAGCATTTTTGTATTTGAAACCAGTAAATATGACTCCATGCTGCCTTTTCACAGACTGGTAAGCTGATTCTGAAGCCAAGAAACTCTTGATGAAGGCCTTTTGTAGCAGTCGTAGAAAGTCTGGAGGAAGATAAAGACATCTGGTCACTGAACACCTACTACCAGAGAGTGAGGTGCTCAGAAGTCAGTGAATGCACTGGGAAGTGGCTTTGCACAGCTGCAGAACATTTAATTTGTGACTGTTCACAGTGGTGTAGCTAGAGGGGGGGGGCAGGGGGACGTTGGCCCCCCCCACAAAGCCTCTGAAGGCATCTGTCGGAAATTTCTAGTCTCTGTCAGAAATAAATAACAACAATTCATTTGAAACACTTACAACACTTCTTATGTTTTTAAGCAGAATTACACATCAAAATGGTCACTGATAAGGCCTGGAAGTGTCATTTCAGGCAATCTTGGAGATATTTTTATCTAATTTTTTCTGCGCCCTACACGCCAGATGATGGTGGTGCTACACTTAGATAGTACATCATTACTTCAAGATAATAATCTGTCGGAAAGTTTTTGCTTTTGCCCCCCACCCACAAAAAATGTCTAGCTATGCCACTGACTGTGCAACTGATATGCAAGTCATCTCGTTTAGTCAGTATGTTCTGAAATGAATAGAATGGCCTAGCAAAAGCAGATCAGATCAGATGAAGTGGAGTGTGGCAAACAGGATTAGTCAAGTGGTTTCAAAGGGTGAATTTTTTTATCCCACATTGATTAAATTCTGCTAACAAAGTTTCTTTTTGACTGTCCTTCAGTGGCAACAATGCTTCACATTTTCCTGCTGTGTAGTTTAATTGGCTTAAGTCATCTTCCTTAGGTTCATTTAATACAGAAACTTGGTTTTCTTTTTCCAAAAAAGTCTACTTTTATACCCCTTCATGTAATTTGAGAATCTAAATGTGTTGCCCCTGTATGCAGCCACTCTCCTGTGCAGTCTTCACTGACCTGCACGTCATTGACCAGGCAGAGTGGGTGACATGTGGAAGTTTACTTTAGATTGCCTCTTTTTCATGCCAGTCAAAATGCAATCAGTCACAGTTTTAGGGTCGTTACAGTGAATGTGTTGTTAGTAATGAGAAGGAGGTATTATCATGAAGCTGAAAACCACCATTTGAAAGTAACATCCTCCTTAGCTGTAAGAACTGCAACATAAATGACCAAATTTTCCCTTCCTATGTGGGCACAAATTCTCTCAACATTAGGCGTGGATCCAGACATTTCAAAAAGGCTGAAATCCCCCTTGAATATTCTCCTAGATTAACATTATGCTAACTTTTGCATATTTGTTGTTAATGTGGCAAAAAGGGGGCTGAGGCTGGGGAGGCCCCCCCCCGATCCGTGCCTAATCATAGTTTACTCAGTATCCCCCTCCCCCTAAAGTTAAAAACTGTCTTTATCCCCACACCAGAGCAGATTGTTGCCAAGGTTTATCTTCTACCACTGGGGACACCATGTTAGCTTCCCAACCCTTACCAAACAGTCAGCTCCCTATCCATACATATTTTGAAAATTTGAAGTTACTGTGGCACCTATGTACACAAAGTGATTCTGCATCGCAGTCTTGACCTGGCTCATCTGCACATCATCGGCCAGTAGAGTGACTAAACAAGCATTTGCCACAGTTTAAATTTATCCTCTTTTCATGGTCGAGTAGGGTGACCATTCAAAGAACAAATTTTAAGGATGCATTGGTGATGGCATAGTGGTGTATGTGATAAGAGTCTGTCTTTAAAGTATTCCATAAAATTTCTTTCTTTGCCAAGTTTTCTGGTGTGACCTTTAACCTGATAGCCATACAATTTTTGTAAACAATCTTATCACTATTTGTGTCACTTGTTTCATATTTTAGCCTGATGAATAGGCATTAAAATGTTTTATTTGCAGGCATTAAAATGTTTTATTTGCAATAACTGTCCTTAGATTTTTCTTCTTTGCTGTTGTCAAAATCTGTGCGTCATTGTCTGATTTGCCAAACTCTTGTTTTTAGGTAGTGGGTTAGAAATTTTCAGACTTGGGTTATTAAGAATGGCAGCTTTGCTTTCATGCTGGCTACACAATCTTGCCTGAGATATTAATTGCCCATCTATTATAAGTACATCTTGCAAATATAGTTATGAGTTCTGTTGAATGTGACATGAATGTTTCTGCTACAGAGGATACAGTAGGTCAAAAAAGGAAGCTTGTATATATGAAATTTTGTAGTTTCTAATTTTATTATATTGTACATGAAATGCACATTATACCATGAAACAACTAATCACTTCTGATTGTGTTTTTTTGCAGTTGTCTTTTTATCTCATTTTGGGAGGGTAAAAATCATTTTATGTGCAAGAGGGATAAAAATAGATGATGCTGAGGACTGGTTGCGATTTTCTTAAGTCGTGGTTGCCAAAGCCTGTTCCACAACAGCTTGTTTTGTGTGTCTTTCAATTTGTTCTGTTACTCTGGGAAACACAAGTAAAATATATACCTACACTAACATCAAGTAGTTCCCAGAGGTGAAGAAGTTGTTGGTCAATAATTACTTGTGCAGTCAGTTGTGTTCATAATTAAGCTCACACACAGTTTTGTGTTGATATGGCCTAGAGCAGTGCAGGCTACTGTAGCTTTGACAGGGAAGTGCAATAGTACAGGTGTTTTTTGTTTGATATATCTTTCAATCTTTTTCTAGAGTTTGTTAGTATCTCTAAATACAATCAGTGACTAGGGAAATGAATTTCAACAACTGCATACTTCTGTCAACTTCAATATTAAGACTGTAAGTGCCCAGAATGTGTGAAGGCATATATTGTATAAGCCTTCTTCCTTTGTACTGGTGGTTGCAAAGTTGAAACATTTCATGAACATCTGTAAAAAAACATGTAAGGTACTATATAGCAATTCAGGTCTTGAAAGGCAGTTTTTTAAGACGCTAAGCGACCACAAACGTGGGAGAAACCTATATACGGCTTATGAATTACAGCTTCACATTGGGTGGCTAACCAACTTGACAATTTGGGTCAAACTTAAACTTTTTTGAAAAGCCAGAAATTCTGCTGTTTTTGTCCTTCAGGATTATTATCATGTCACAATTCAAACAGGTTTCCAAAGTTGGATTACTTGATTGTTCATCTGCTCTGAACATGCTGGTTAATAATTACCCATGAAGTACCAATACTGTACAGTGATTAAGAAAATGTTCCATTTCTGATAACTGCCATGTTGTTTCTGCTAAGACAACAGTTTCTCACCCAAACTTCATTAAATTTACATAATTTGTGAAATTCCCAAATTTGGAATTTTTGTTATAAACTTCACTTTGTTTTGTTACTGAAGTGTAGTGATACGTGGGGCAGGCTTCAAAGTTATCCTATATTTCCTATAATTTCCTATAAATTTAAAAAAATCCTATATTTCCTATATTTGTATGATTTTAGGCATGTTTTCCTATATTCTCCTATATTTTTCTGATCTTGACAAAGAAACATTTTTCTTCTGTATGGTGTTTTGGGGTGAAAATTTCTGATGGATTCTTTTTCCAAGATAGTTTTGTAGACTCAGAGTGGCTTATTCAGACAGGTAGCAGTGTATAGATGCCAAGTATCTTAATTAGATGCAAATACACAATAGCCAGTTATAGGATTCAGAAATATTCTCATATGAAACAGCATTGGGCAATAATGAACAATTATTTCATCACCCATAAATGTTCCACTCTCACACCTGTGATTTTAAGTACTCTATGATTTCATCTCTTTGAGGGAATTTTAGTGGTATTGTAGTAAGGGGTGGATTAGAGCATTTTGCCTGGCATCCCCTGTAGTCATGCAGTCTCCCACATTTCAAAACCCTTATCTATGCTTTGTATGCACAGATAGCTGGTCTGCAATATGACTGATTCTTTCATTAAAATATTGTATTACAATGGTTTGAAATACCAATATTTTCACTGTCATCTGCCATCTTTCCTCAAAATTTGTTAACTATTAGATCAGTTGATTGTCCAAAGTGTTGTACAATTAAAATTTTCCCCTAAAGAATAAGAACTTAGTGCTTTGAGAAAATTAAGAATCTCACTGTAATGTTAAGTTTACAAGTTTACAATGTGCAAATCTCTAAGGAGGTTTTCCCTAATTATAAACTACACAAGAAGCTCTGTGGTAGGTCTCTGTATGCCACATCAATTTGTCCAACAGACCAAAGTGGAAAATCTAAACCATGTATGGGTCTGGTGCTGCAGTGCCCATCATTGATGACAAGTAGGGGCACTTGCCAATTTGCCCTTTCCCTAATTTTGTCATGTAATTTCCTCAGTTGAGATTTTAAATGCTAAGTACCATATGTTAATGCACAGACAGTTTTGCACACTGTAGGCATCTTGACATATGTGGACGACACTGTTCTGCCAAGTTGCAGAGGTTCAAGGTGAGCAGTGGCAGTTTTAGGTTGAGGGACTGTTGGGCCATGCCCACTTTCCTTCCCTAATGCTGATTTTTTTTCTTTTAATTTAGTAACCTAAAATCTGATTTTGAAAATAAATTTTACTTCAAAAAGATAACATATTTAGCACCAGATTGCATGTAAGTACACCCAATCATTCAAAAAATTTTCAAAGGGGAGGGAGAACCCCCTCCCCTTAGACCCCTCCGCATGTTGGTAATCATAAAGTAAACTGCCTGGCCCCCATGAGAAAGTTCTGGCTATGCCACTGGGGAAGTGAGTTGGAAGGTATTCATAGCAACCATACGGTTGTCATAGGCCTGTGATCTTGGTCTACCATCACCCATGTGTCACACTTTATATCAAGATTGACTAGCAATACAGTGTAAAGTTTATATCGAAATGTTGTATTGAGAGACCATTTCCTGTTATTTAAGCAGCAAAAAATTAAAAAATTTCCTCACCTCAACCCCATTATTATTGGAGCTGAGGTGAATTCTGTCTGTGTACTTTATGACATAAGCAACAGTCCACATTAACTACCCATCCATTCAAAGCACCATCATGGTCACATTCTGTGTTCTCACCCTCTGATATTGCAAATTTTGGTGCCTTTTTGTATGCACAAATAATAAGGTTTATGGATACTTTATTCCGGGGTCAAAATATGCAAATACACAACCTTCAGGGGATTTACTCTTTCCCTTCCACCAAAATATTTAGGTGGTTTTCTTAATTCCATGTTGATGGTAGAACCACACTTTTCTGCCACATAGCACACTTGTGATACTGTCAATCAAATTTGTATCATTTAAACAGTATAGTTCATTAGTTTCCTAAGGTACCAAGTTTTCCTCATCCACAACTTTGAGGAATTTTGAAGATAATTAGAAATGCTAGTGTATGACATACGTATTTACTCTATATTTTCCTGGAAAAATCCTATAAAACCCTATATATTCATCAGTATCCTTCCTATAAAACCTCCTATATTTCTGTGATGGACCACTTTGAAGCCTGCTGGGGTGTTTCAATTGAGTATTCCAACTTTAGTAGTGACCTTTAAAATTTACAATAAAAGGCACTGTAAATCTTCTCAACTGCCATCCAGGCTGATCCAGCTGATTTGATATATTTGGTGCATGTATTTACTTCTGTTTGAATAGATCTACTCTCATTGCAGGGTGAGTGATGCTGTAAGTGGGTAAGTGTCAAGTGTTGCTTTAAGTGGACTACACAGAATCTCTACATGAATACCGACCAGGTCTAATGACCTGTTCAAAGCTTTTCATTAGCTGTCTGCCTCCTTATTATGTCATTGTAGTGTAGCCAGTAAGTAAAGTTTAATCCTGCTACAATCACTAAACTATAGAAACTGAACTATTAAAGAGGAATTTTCATCATCCCAGACAGTTCCAATTCTCCCAACTATGCCACTTCTAGCTCCTCCCATAATTGTATGAAGCTCCTCCTTGTGCAGGAATAAAACCTGTTTTATTGCTCAAGGCCATGTCCTGGTGAGCATACAAGGCTATAAAATGTAATGAAAACACACTCTCTGCCTTGTGTGGAATGTGAGCTACTCTGCATCTTTCAAACTTTCAAACTTTGATGTCCGATCAAAGAGCAGTACGTCACCAACTGAGAATTTTGATACCCCTACACTAAAAATATACTTTGGGGTGATGACTGTCTATCTTTAAGTGCAAATTGTTCTTGACCAACGATGTTGATGTCGTTGACAGTTTATTGATTAGGATGTAGAGATAAGCTGTTTAGGCTAATAGGCTTATGTAAGGGTCATGTTATACCAATCTCCAAATCCACTTTCTTTTTGCATCTGGGTCTTGGTGGCCATTATTAAACACTGTATTATGAACCTCAGATTAGTTGGATTGTCCAGTGGTAAAATGGTCTATTAATTCTAGCTGCTGTGCACCAATGTGTTTCACGTACATGTCAGTGGGTTCAAATCCCACTTGGTGTATGTTGATTTTCCTCTGGTTACTCTGCCGACTTTCCTTCCATTTGGCAAGGGCTTGCCATAAAAATCAGTTGCCTAGTTGACGAAGTTGGTTGCATGCCGAACTGAAGCACCCTTGGGTGGAAACATTTAGTTAGCCAACTTTGGTTTTTACTCGCCTTACATTAGTAGTGTCTGTACTCTGTACATAGTTTGATAGCAAGAAAGATGGACGTGGGTATTACCAGTAGCCTTTGCTCTACCTACTGTATGGGCTGATGTGTACGTGATAGACCTGTAATCAGCATGTCATTTTGTATTATTCTTATCAGTTTGATTTGCAGTGTTGATTGTGGGGATCAGCAAGTAGCAGCAATGTCTATCTCAAACATTTTGTGCACTTGTGATCCTTCAAAAGTTTTTCAAACAACCATGGTTTATTTTAATGAACATGTAGGCTACTGCAGCCATGTTTTAAAATGTTTTCTGAGTTTTGACCAGTACTGGCCGGTTTAAACCAGTTTTATACTACTTTGTGGTCAAAACCAGTTTTGACCACTTTGCGATCAACCCTGCAGTGAGTATGGAGAACAAATTGCTCTTTAACCAAGTTCTTCTGTGAATAGCTGACAATGAAAAGGCAGAAGCAGTCACCTTAACCTTGCTTAGCATTTTAACAATTAACAGGTAAACAAGGAATTGTTTTGTATCAAATTAACACATTATTATAAAGAAAATTGTCACATGGTTAGAGCGATTGTCAGACAGAAATGTTTTGATGATTTACCATTACCAGCTATGTAAATTCAAGTAGCCAGGTTAACTGCATGTATCCTATGAAAGCATGCCTATTAGCCATGCATACAGCAGCAGCACCACCACTGAAAACCCACTACATCACTTTATTGTTCAAGCATGATCGCTTTTCATCAGCTGATAATCTAGCATCCTGTCAGTGAGCTCATAAACATTTGTGGCATTTGCTACAGTATCAACAATGTTCACACAAAGAAATGACCAGCAAATCCACAAGTATTTATTTCCTTTTAATGTACATATGGCAAACTTCAGCACTCATAATTTACAATGAAACTTACCTGAAAGTAGTCATGGTCTGTGCATCTTTAAAAATAATTACAATGACTGGCACTTTAAAACATTATTCAACAATGTATCCTTTATGTTACCTTTAATCAGGGTGCTTAATATTCAAACTGTCATAAAATTCATCATCAGTTATCACAGCAATGACAGCTTTTTCAAGGCAAATCAAATCTATTTAAATTGTTTTACTTGACTAAATCCTAGTTATATTTATGCAAAGGACTGAATAAATGCCATCCCAGTGTGCAACTTGACAATATTGTCAACCAGTTATTATAGGATGACAAGATTTAATTCAAAGAACCTTTTTTAACCACTACCAGTAACATATATTTGAGCCAAATCTGGACTTGAATTTTCAGATCTAAATACTTAGGAGTATATTCATTGTTACATTGGTCTTTTTTTTCCCTTTGCTTCTCCTAAAACACTATTTTCAAATACTGGAAAGGGAAATGCAACAGCCAAGTACAATATGAAAAGCACTGTTAGTAAAGAAAAGCCTACCCCCATCACATAATACATAATTCATGATTAGGCAAAAAAAACTGGAGGGGAGGGGGCATGAATCAGGCTACCTTGGTGTATCTGCCTGGACTAACCAATTAATTTGACAACCATACTATGGTTTATACGTGAATTTCCTGTTGCTTATGTTTTCTTTTCTGTAATTCAACCACTGAACTGGAACTGTAAGAGATGATAAAATACGCATGACCAAAAAAAAACTTATGTAAAAACAATAAGTGATAGCTTCCAAGAATACACCTTCTCGAGGGCAGGATCCAGGCAGAACAATTAAATATCAGTATTGGGAACTGGAAATAATTCATGACCTGATGAGCCTTCAAGACTTTATTAAATAGCTATTGATCCAGCAAAGAACCTCACAAAATAGTATCAACCAGATACTTAATCCATATTAATGTAGTAAAGTTGACTGGATCAGCTTTTTGATTTTTTTGTTGGATGGGGGGGGGGGGGGGGGATGATGCACTAGGATGTATGCTTGGAACTTTAAAATTATAACTATAACAGAATCATGGATATATATTTACATATATTTTGCATATATTTGAGTATGTTTTGAATGAGAAACACATTAGCAGTCAACAATTCTTCAATATACCACACAAGAAAACTAAAATAACTGACCCCTTCAAACGAAGAACAGTAACGAGTAATCACCTGTTTTGACATAACGACCTTAATGTCAAATTTCTTGAAAAACATCTATGTAAACACGACAATCTGTGCAATGATTTATATAACAAAAAAAAAAAGAAAAAACAGTGCTTTAGCAAAATTTACTTCATTTTCAAAGTCTTGGCTAATGCAAGTACCAAGTACAGGCAAAACATGTAGTATGAAAACTGTGCTTTATACCTGTAAAAAAAGCTTCATTAGAAGGTCTTAAATCAGAATCTGATGGCAATGTGCCCACATTTCATTACATTCTGTGACCTTGATGAGAACTGGAGGTATTTTCTGACAAAAGTAACTAATCTTTAAAATGATTTATCTTGAGTTAGGAATGGAGGATTGCTACAGGGTTTGAAGGACATGAACTGGGATTTGTTCTTTTCCACAGGAGAACCTTGTGAAATACCACTGGAAGATGCCTTCAACATTTGTAAAGGAGTGAATTTCAACTGAATATTACCAAAATGGCTAAGTCAAAGCAACCTGAGCTGAGTGATAAAAAGTGAATGAACATTCCCTAATGAATAAACATTAATACATTAGTTAGCAGAGACATCATTCACTGTGGTGTCACTTCCAAAGCAACATGAAAAAACCTACATGAAGAAAGTTAAGTAAAAGCAAAAAAGTATGTACCCTGTGAGAATGCACTATATGGGGTCTTTTAGAGGCAGACATTCATTACCCAAGATACATTTTTGGTTTGGGTAACCAGACTTCACAACTGGTGACTGAACTTTGACATCAAAGTGGAAATGAAAAAAAAAAAAATGTAGTGTTGTCCACATTACATAGAAGGCAGAGAGTGCTAAGGCTACAGAGAAGTATCCTCAGGAAAATATGGCCTTGCACAATTAAATTATAGAGTTTTATATGGACAAGGAAGTGCTTATTCCAGGTTAGAGGAGTGGTTGCAAGTCAACATGGGAGAACTGTAACTGTGGAATAAGAAATTTGCAACCCTTTGAAGGCCACATGCAGTAGCCTTTCCTTTACTTCAAAACAGGCTTGCCAGAATTTCTGAGGCTAACGGCCAAATCTGGTGTCCAATGTGGTTGGAAAATACCACATGCAAATTTGTTGGCCTGAACACTCCATACAGGTACCAACTGTATGAAAATCACGAATGTGTTGTGAAACACAAAGCTCTATGATCCCTGAACTTGTTTATTCCTTCAGTACACCACTGGTGAGAATTTTTGGCATTAATTAAATGCATTTTAAATAGCAGCATGCATTTTACATAATAACACACATTTTGAAGAAAAATATTTCATCAATATAAAAATGCCAAAACAATGCCATAGTGGCACTGATTTTAAAAATATTCCAAACCAACTCACTCTCCTCACTCTCAGAATGCCACATAAATTGGTTCTGGCAATGTAGCTGTCCTGCTTTGAAACAATAGATTATCAAATCTTTTCATTGCTCTTTGTGTTTATCAACATGAATATTTCAAATTCAAGGAAGCCTAGGAATTGGACAAAGGTAACATTTTCTAGCTCCTTTGGTACTTGCATGAACAGAGGTCATTGTATTCCATTTTGATTAATAACCCTTTCATTACAGATGTTTATGTGACCGTTATCGTACACCAGTGCAAAGCCCAGAACACAACACATGAAACATAGCACAGCAAGACTATAATCAAGAAACATACTACTGAGTATCAACATACCAGGCATCCAGATATCCTCCTTGATACATACAGTAATGTTTAAAGGGAAAATGCAGTCCCCAGAATAAGTGAACACACATATCCTATTTCATGAATGGCTCTTGAGAATCATGTGACAAAACTTTTCTCACTAAACTGTGAAGAAACTCATGCACAGTAACTCCTTGGTTTACCTTGAATATGCAATATTTATATTCTGAAATATCATGCAAGATACTTCAAGGGAAATAAGAGGATACTTGTATTAAAGATATAGCTTTTGTTTGAAAGTAGTTTGGTGTCCTTTAAAAGCTTATTTCACTTTGACCTCTGTAGATTTGGATGATATTCGATCTCCACCAAAAATAATTGTGCTTTGCACAGCATTCACTTTTTCCTGTACATACAACCACGTCATATGAATATTGTAATTTCAAATGAAACCATGTTAACTATAACTCCCCTGATTCTGATACTTTTTTCTACTGCATAATCATGACTGGAGTTTTTAACAGACCTAGTAAGTTACTTGTTTTTACAACTTTTAAAAAGTGATACAAAAATGATATTCTTATTTTACACAATGCATACACTACTACACATTGACACTGATGACTGCATTAATTGTCTCAAACCTGTAGTATGGGAAACTGCCGCCGTAGCTATCCCATTTCATCTTGTTCGCAATTGATCACCTGTACCATCAGTATAACAAATAGACATGTTTCATATTTTAGTTTTTTAACATTGGAGGCAATTAATTAAAAATTTAAAATGTGTCCAAAAATAATTTACTTTTTACTTGAATAATAAATTTGATAGTTTAATATGTCAAGCTAAATGCATGTACGGTGCTAACATGTAATACACCCACTGCAACCCTGTTGCTATTTGTTTCCTCTCTGTCTACATGATACTAAAATAAATTCAATAAAGCTACTCGACAAAATAGTTTCATAATACTGTACTGTACCTATTATCACACCGGCCTTTGGAAGATCAAAAACCTACCTAACAGCTCAATGAATATATAACATTTTTGTGCTTTTTCCTGCCATTTTTGCAGGATGTTATATAAATTTATTGCTGTAATATTACAAGAACCTTCGTACATTGCAATGAAGGCACATTTCAGTTGACCGATGTTGGTTTTGAGGTCCACAACCTTTACCACTTTTACTACAACTGTTCCACCATGTCACAAGATGTGTTCAAGCTATGTAAATTCTCCAACAGGTGTAACCAGTAAGATGAGAACAATAACCAGCACTGCAAGTATGATCAACGGCCATCGGCTATAGGGTTCATCTTCCCATTCGGTATATGTAAATTCACTGTTGTTCTAAAATGCACAAAAGCAATAGCAAAAATTAAAATCACATAGAGTAGACCAATTAAAACTTCAGAAACTTTCACATTAGTAAGGACAAACTGATGATATGATGAATATAGGACTGCAGAATCCAGAAGGAATATCATAAACGAAAAACAAGTACCTGAGGTGCAGGGCTGTGATGGTGTAGTGATTAATCGCTAAACGATCGCATGTGGAAATTAGCACACACCAAGTCTTTCTGTTAATCACTAAACGATTGCAAATTTTTGCGATTAAAGGTTTAATTATTTTGCTACACGTTCACAGCCCTACTGAGGTGTGCTTTTCAATTGAAACTGGCCTGATTGTTCCATCTTTTAAGATTGACAAGTTGAATGATAACCATGCAGTGCACAGTAATAATATGCAAGTGACCAACTTTGTTGAATAGTCCACACAATCTGCTTGCATCCCTTCATAAATCCATATTAGGGCAATCACTCACAATTCATGTAACTGTACTTAATGATGCCCTTTTACATAGAGCGCTCTTGAGATATTTTAAAATCCCTAACAGTGCGGCTGCTTGGCTCTACCAGCCATGCATGTTTCATGAAATCCCCTTCGTGGTAAGCCATAAGTCTCAAAATATCATACTGTATTATTATTGTACAGTACTGTATATGCTACGGGGTTTGAAATTGCATTGGGATTGCAGGATTCGTGCATAAATGTTGCAAATTCCTGAACAAGTAAAGGGGTGGGTAGGCATCCTGCACAAATTTGGAATGGACCAATTCTGCAAAATTTCTGTACCTTCTGCCTTGTGTGCAGAATTAGTAGACCTCACAAACTGCACACACTTTGTCAATGCAGTAATCCACTGACTTACTGTAACTCTGTTCGATGGATATATTCACCATAAGAAAATTCTGTCAATTGTATTGCTTACCATACTGTAGCTGGTTTGTTGTACTGTCAATTATGTAATGACTGTGTTGCATGTTATGTGTGATTACTTGATACCACACTATGTAGTTTCTCTGTAGAATCAACTGCTCTCATACAAACAAGGCCGTGGTCGTCTTGACTTGAACCAATTGGTTTGAAACTGGGACGTTGAACCTCACCTAACATACAAACATGACCCTAGGGTAGGTTCAATATATCTCCATACATACCATATGGCAGCCATACACAGCCCTGGAAAAAATTTTTTCCAGGCAAGCAAGTCAAACTTCTCACAAATTTTACACGTTGTCATGTACAGGGATGTAGCTAGCCAAATTTGAGTGCTGGATAATTCTGATCTGGGGAAAGCACCTCACCCCACAGCATCTACCATATTTTTCAGCCATTAATTTTTCATTTTTCCCTCATTTTAGTTTAGGGAGTAAATTTAGGGCTAGTTTTAGGTCGCGGTAGGCAGATTTGTGGTGGGCTGGGAGACGTGTGTTTGCTGAAGTGACATGCAGGAATATCGAGTGCTGGGTGTCACCGCCCAGCACAGCACACCATAGCTACATCCCTGGTCATGTACAAAACTAGCCAAATTTCCTTCCAACTGCCCATATTTCCTTCCATATACCAAGCAAGGAGCTTCCCACATTCAGGATTCAATTTACCCGGGTGCATGCATGCACAAGTGCATGTAGAATTTCCCACGTGCATGCAACAGTGGAGGCTTACATGCACTTCGTGCATTTACTGTACGCAGGCCTAGCCTTGCCTGGGCACAGGCTTGTGGCTCAAAGCAGTGCGATTACAAGAATTGCACATTAACAAATGAATTCCTGCAAATTACAAAAAGGTCGAGAAGGAAAGTTGCGCAAACAAAATTTGAAATTCCTCACTCTGTTCCTGATTTTTTTAATTTATGTGACAAAAATTGAGTAATTCAATCCTATCCGCATTTTCAACGAATCGTGCACGAATGTCTAAACCACTGACATATATTACAGATGGTAGTATTTGACTCTGGTCATGATTGTGAAGCCGCATGAGACTTATAAATCAACAAAAAAGTGCCTTAGTTGCCTCTAACAGATTCAGTATGATTGTTTGGTGCATGTAGAAATTTTGCTGTGCATGGAACTTTGTTGACCTACATGCACCTCATGCATAGAGGGAAAAAAATACAAATCGAACCCTGCCCACATGACATTCCTGATTTTTTTCACCCATGCTACTGTATATATGTAGTGAGTACTATAGCAGAACTGGAACTGTAAGGATTAAAGAGCAATTGTAGACTTAAATTTTGGGACAACAATCTTTGTAGTTCAGGAGCATCCATAGCTATTCATTATCACTGATTATCTAAACAGTTAGGTAACGTGATAAAAGTTGCTCAATTTGTTTGATTTTTGTACAGTAGCTGCATCAAGTTTATCTAGTATTGTTTTGGTGCACTTCCTGCATAGGGGACCTCATCACCCTAGTAGTCCTTTTGAAACTGAAGGTACCTGTAGTTCAGCCTTCTGCAAGTACAAATCTGCAGGCTGCAGCTATTGAAGCAACACTTTATTAGAGAGTGCCTAAATTTAGAATCAGTCACAACAAGTACGTAAAATCACTCAAACTGTTTGGCTTTTCAGGCCATTTTGGTGCCTACTCATAGTAGAGGAAAAAAGAATGGGCCAGTAAAGGATCTGTTCTTAACTGCAATGTACTGAAATCAACATCCAAACCAATGCAAACCCTGCTTGAATGTTAAAGGCAGCTACTGTACATTACCAAAAAACTCTGCAATTCTCCTTTTTTCTTTTTTTTTTTTAAAGTGTACCTTAAGTCTAGAATTAAAAGCACATATATTTTAGAGGTTGGAAAATGAATCTTATTCATTCAACTCCCATTTTCATAGCTTATTCCATTGCTGAGAAATGTTGAAATTTATTCATTTAATTTGAAACAGTCCACTGCACAATAATGTGTGATGTCCTGCTTGTACAACTCACATTACCTGCTTGTTTCCTTTTGAAATTAAAAATTCTAAATGTTTATATGACCTTGAAAACTCCCTGTTTTCCTGCAAAGCATGTTGCACGGAAAGCGCTTGTATATTTAAGTCACCTTACAACAGTATGAAAGTGACATTTTGGCACAAGGTGCAGTGGCTTACGAACAAAACAACAAAGAAAAATCAAGATGGTAATTTGAGTGGCATCACACATTTTTGTGCAATCTACCATTTTTAACTGAGTGAATAAACTTCGTTACTTCAACATTTATATCTCAGCTCAGGAATGTCCCAGTGAAGATGGGAGATAGGCCATTAGGATTCATTTTTCAAGCTTTGTAACACACTTTTTTTTTTGAAACTTTACACTTTAGCTACACTTTAAGGTTTTTTGTTCTGACTTTCTCTATTTCATTCTACTGTTACCTCTTGTTTTGCATTTCTACTTGAGGATTATTTCTAATTTTATTTTCTAATCTGTTATCGTTTCATTTTTCTCATTAGGATATTTTGAAGTTTTGTACTGGCTGAGCATTTGTTTCAATGCTTTTTAAGTTTTACTGTAGGGTGCTTTGAGGCCTAGGCATACTGTACTAAACAAGTTGCTTATTTTTATTGTTTGCAGGAACTACTATTGAGGTCTTTAGCCTAAAACTGTTTGAAACTCCAGGAAATTAAGTTCCAACTTACACAAACAACTAGAGCATAAAGGATACAGGCCCAAAGAGGATTTCCCTCACACACAGTTACAGTAATTTACTTTCATTAGGGATTAAAAATGAAGAGTCTAAATCCCCTCACAGGGCAAATACCATTATACTGGACACACATTGAACAGGCTGCATTATGGCGTTAAATTGACATTCATGATATAGCAAATGTCATTGGTCACAACCAATAACCCTACTCATACAGGGAGTATGTAATCTTGGGGTATTGTTGCATTAAGTATCATTTCAATTGTTAACTGCTTCTTGCCTTTTAATAAATCTTTTCAGTTTAAATGTGGAGGTAAGTAAGAAAAAAAGGTCCAAATAACATGCAACAACAGATACTGTAGGTGCTACCTCAAGAGAGGAAAATACTGTACTTAATTTTTTTTTTATTTGTACTTACAGTACTTTTTAATTTAATACCAATCCTAGAGAATGTTTTGTAGCAGGTGAGAACTTGAGAAAACTGTACTAGTACTAAATACTACTAAATACACTAAATACTGTACTAGTTAGTGGAATAGGTCAATGCTTTCTTTGATGCTTCAAAATCAGACCTCTTTTACATAATTGACACACCTCATCTAGGTCTGTATAGGATACATATCTATTACTGTATCTGGCAAAGGGATACTAAAATGTTCCACAGTTTATAACCTTCACAGCATTCATACTTGTATGTATTAACATGAATCCTTTAAATTAATGCTTCAAATGGGGCTTGAGGTCCATCACCACCACCAAGGCTGAAAAATAGTTTAAGGCAGTGGTTCTCAAATGCAGCCCTTAGGGCAGCATGCAGCCCTCGATTCCCGTCGATGCCTTCCCTGAATTGATTCTACATTTTAAGGGAAAATATTTTCCCACAAGAACAGAATGTGACAAATTAGGGAAAGGGGTGGGGATAATCCATGTTTAAATGTATGTTTTAATTATGGAATTTAAATTAAGTCCCTACTTGACACCTTCCAGGTTTGCTCTCCTGAAATGGTGCCAGGCTGACTACGTAGCAGCTGTACGACATGCTCCTTGTTCAGTTTTATCAGGGAGCTGTTACGGACCATGGTTATATCTAGCCAAGACTTGTCTCCTGTGCTGCATTGAAATCCTGTTATGTACACAGTGGCACATAGTTATGTAGTGATGTATTGCAGAGTGGTTGTACTTGTAGTGACAAAGCTTAGTTACATACTGTATCCCCAAAATTCAAATGCAAAGTGAGGTGACTGTACAACTGGGAAATGTATCTTGTTGAACGTGTATTGATTGGTAACTGAAATTAAATTTTTGCAAGTCATCTTTCCGTACTTGTAGAAACTAAATCAAATGTGAGGGTGGCATAATCTAGCATTCCCGAAAAATGTGCTTGCGACATTTCATATGAGCTCCCTCTTTCCACAGCTCTGTTACATGAAATAGAATCATTCAATCAAAAAAGTTTCTTTTTTTGACTTTTGGGAATGGGGCCCTCGAACCTGCATACCCATTTCTCTATCTGACCGTGTTTGAGAATAACTGATCAAGCGCTTCCTCACAAGCTGGCCCCTAATGCAGGTTAAGTGCAGAACTGTTGTGGCTTCATCCGTTTTAGATTGCAGTTTTCGTCTGCAACCTACTGTACTTACTGTAGTTTGGAAACTGATGCGTGATCATCATCGAAATGACCATACTGGTGACTCACGCATGTTAGTAGCAGAATTATGGACAGGGTGGGGGTAGGACAGGGGGCCATGACCCCAATCATCTGGGAGACTCTTTTTTTGTCGGGGAGACTTCATGGGTAAGATAAAGTACTGTATGCAATCCCCCAATGACGACTCAGCCACTGAGATGAATTTCTTAATTTTGCCCTGAGGAGGGCTGATTGATTAATAAAACCGCAAATTTTCAAGTTTTCCTCACAAGTAGCTGCAATATTTTTGGCGGGTTTGCACGAATTGCATCTGCCACCCTTTGGCAAAACTTCGACTTAGTCAGGGCTTCAGATTACCAGCAGCAAATCCCAGCACCACCATGATTGCAGAGGCAAATTTGTGATTAAGAGTGCTATTTCCTGCAATCTAGTGCGTCTAGAAAGCAAACTTTTCTGACAGCAACTGTGGTGGGGCCAGTGATTCCTATAAGAAATTATCCATGGGTCAATGTATTGAATTTAAGAAAATTTTGCTTACTAGAAATGTCAATTTAGTGGAACTGCGCATGCCTAGGACATGCGCAGTTGTGCACAATGCATCTGAAACCCTCTTTTTTCATTTTTCCCATGAATATCAGTGCGTCAAATTGACAAATCATTGCATCAAAATCACGTCTTATCAGCTTAGCAGAAACACTGGGTGAGGCTGAAGCTGAGTTGCTCCTACTGGATGCTGCAAAAGTGCAGATTACCTTCTTAAGGAACCTCTCCCTATGAAATATTCATACCTCTGCCTCTGTTTGCTGTAGAAACAGCTTCGGGACCGCTTAAGTATGGATTTCACCCTTTCCAATTACTTTCCTCTCTCTACGCTTGAGATCCTCTCCTGAGGCCCTTGGCCTCATCCCAGCCTCTCTATTTAGCCCTCACCCTCAAAAAGTTTGACAATCACTGGTCCAAAGCTCTACATGGAAGGGGAGGAGGGGGATTTTAAAAACCTACACTTACCTTACCTACAAAAGCTCCATGAGGGTGAAATGTGAACCTAAACTAATTGAAAATCAGTCAAAAAGTGTATTCCAATTGATAAGTACACAAAACCAGTTCATGCAAATTCTGTACCTCTTTATTGATTCTTGGACTGAAGCTGTTCGTCAAGTCTGGTTCCTTCAGCAGTCTCTCAGGACGTTTCACTGGTTTAATATCATTCTTCACTGCCCTGGGGGCTGGGGTACTGGTGTACTTTGGACTTGAAAGCACTGAACTCTCTTTCGATGCATGGGGAAATCTCTCTCTGATAGTCTGGTCAATGATGGTCATATCTCTTTCTTTCTCCGAGTTGTAAATATCTAACAACTCTTGACAATGTGTAAGATTTTCCTCCGGTTCCCAAGTATCCTCTGTTTCATCAAATCCTTTCCATCTTATTTTGTACTTTACAATGCCATTGCGGGTCCTCTTACCAAGGATTTTTTCAACCTGCAACATGTAAAAGTAAAAATTTTGGTCTCCATGCACAAATCACCTGTGGATTGTTTTAATGCAAATTAACATGAGTAGCACTGCAGGAAGTGCCACAGCTGTAAAGTAAGCTGGCAAATAATGAAAAGATAATTTTTTGTGTAATAAAAAAAAAAAAAAAAATAGAAATACCAACCCTGGGTAACACTCCATCCAGGTCATATTTCTTTTTATATATTTCTTGGTATAGGTATTGAAATAATTCAGAAACTGTCAAACTTTGAAAAGGTTTAACTGGAGAAAATATTTTAAAGTACCTCAAAGTTCCAACAAATCTTTTTCACATGCATGGAAGTATAATTGAAGGGTTGTAGCCAGGCTAAAAAAGCGGGCACTGCATTTGGTTTGGGTTTCACATTCTCACTCTGAAGTATGAACCCAGTTTGAAAGTTTAACACCCAGTTTGGATTTCTAGCCCTCATGTTAAAGGACCATTGAGAACAAAACCCTCAACCCTTTGTACAGTAATACTTCCTCTAGGGTACAATGTTGAAAGCGTTTAACCTGCTACTTGCCAGGTTTCAATATATGCCTAGCTAGAACCCTAAACTGCTGAGTAAAAGCAGCTTCAAAAAGCACACATCTCTGGTGTACCTCCCAGACAAAGCAACAATAGCTTCCAGTGAGTTTGAACTGCTCAAGGCAACATCTTCACCAACACCTTCACAACCACAACCCACATTACATGGGATTTGTCGAATGAGGCGCTACCCGTATAGATCTGCAAAGTGACTGTACAATCTTTTGCTTCGCACTACCTTGCACCACGTGTTTTCACTTACAAGACGGCACAGATAGCTGTGCAGGCTACAATCGCTCGTCATCTGCCCTGTGAATTTTGCCTACCGTGTGGCTCCCGACGAGCCATTTTAACGAATTATTCTAATCAGAAGTGATTATTAGCCAGAGTTCTGTCCAAAGGGATGTTAGATGTTCTTACCCATCAAACGATGTGATTGAAAGAAATCAGTGAGTTTCGCAGTGAGCGTAAAAATGTGTAAAAAGAGGCCAAGTTTTGAGTCTCGTCCTGAAAGGTGACTTACAGTACCTTGTTAATATATATATGTTTAGTGTATATCAAATGCTCCGAATGCCTGTGGACTAGGCTATAGTATTTGGATCTATGTCTACTCTAAGGCAAGCCTAGGGCACCTCTTCTGCTTCTTTCGAATACAGTGAGACATCCAGTTAAGGACATTATTACACCACATACATGCTGTGAGGTTGGTCAGACCCTCAAAGAATTGATAATTAACTCTACGGGCTTAGGGTGACTAACAGCCCCCTCAATAAGACTGCCAGGGAGATCATTCCAATCCCAAATTGTGTTTGGGACAAAACTGTATTTAAAGCAATTAGTCCTTGTTGGGGGGGGGGGGGGCGGTAGTGCAAAGCATGTATGTTACGAGTAATACAAAGGCCAGACAGAGGGATATTAGCTTGACCGTGGATACCTTTGGTAAGGATTGGAAGCCTACAACAGTGTTCTCCACTAGCTGTTTTGTCCAGGGGCTCCGCCCGTACAAAATCTGCCACACTACTTTAGCGCCCGGACAAAACTTTTCCGCCCGCACAGAAAATTGACCCAACCGGTCAAAGAGTTGTCTGTACACTCAATCACAAACACCACAACTTAGTCATTTGAGTACCTTTTATATATGGTTTCAAATACTCATACCAAGCAATGTATAATAAAACATCGGAGATGCAAACCCAGCTCACTTGGACCTGAGCTCTTATATTATATCATTCAATATTCTCTTAGGCTACTGCATTTCTTTCATATGTTTCCACAGTAGGAATCCGTTACCATCAAACTCATACACTAAACGAAACCATTCGATTGAACTGTCCCCTAGGTGTAACGATTTTCACCCGAAATTTCCATTTAAGTGAACTACTTAATTCTTGAATACGTCCAAGTGGAAACTGGAGCTTCAGATCTGCAAGTAAAGCTAAAGATATTTAGAAAATGGAATTTGCAAAAAAAAAAAAAAAACATGACCACAAAATGCCCAGATTTGAAAACATAGGGAAGGCTAAGAACAAGGCCGTATATTGCACCATTTCGATCTAAGTCCTCCTAAATTGTCAAAATTTTCCCAAAGGGGAGGGGGACACCTCCTCCCCTTAGACCCCTCCCCCAGGACGACTATCACAAGAGCCCCCGGACAGAAAACAGACCAGTGGAGAACCCTGCTACAATGCCTACGGCGATTGGATAAAGTGCTGAGACCAAGATCTTTCAAAAGGGTAGTCACCGAACCAGCTTCACGGGAGTACTCATTGGCAATAAACTGAACAGATCTCCTTTGTACTCCCTCTAGTTTATCTTGATGTGACGCCTGATATGGATCCCAAACGGAACAAGCATATTCCAACAAAGGCCTAAGCAAACCTTTATAGGCTGCCAATTTAACTTCCTTGGAACAAAAGAAAGGTTTGTAACAAGCCGAGGACCTTGTTTCCTTTATTACAGGGGTTGGCAAACTAGGGGTCGCGACCCTTTTGAGGGTTGCCACAATATTTCGGAGGGTCGCAAAAAGGATTCTGGAGCGAAAAATAATTGCCAAATTTCTCATTTAAAATAAGCAATGGGAGTGATTCTAATCTAAGAACCAGTGATCTGCTTTATTAACACCGAATAACCAAGTCAAATCGAACTCCTCTCACCGACCCGTCAATTTGAGGGCCACCAAGATTCCGGAGGCCGCCAAGCAATAAAAATGCTTGAGACTGAAATTGAGATTCTTGGTGATGATCACCCCCAAGTACTTAAAAGAGTCCCCCCCTCGTCAGATTAACCCCGTTGAGGGTATACTTAAAAATTCTAGGACTATCTTTCCTAGTAACGGACATAACATTACAATTTGCCGGATGAAATCTCATGGCCCAGGTTTTGGCCCATTGGCCCAGGCAAGTAATATCTCTCTGCAGCTCGCTGCAGTCACTGTGATCTTCAATGACCCTACAACAAACACATAACGCTACATACGCGTATGTGCATACATGAATGTAACCATAGCTATGAACTAGGCTAGCCAAGGCCTAGATGTCACAATTGAACAGCAGTGCGTGCTATATAGCATAAAATAGTGTGAATGTCCTAGTAACAAGATTTAGCAGATTGATAGAATGTTTAAAAAACAAAACAGGATCATTTGTATAAATCAAAATTTTGAGCTTTTTGGAGACTAAGCGCTAGGCCTAGTACTAGTAGCCTAGGCCCTACAGTATCCTTACAATGATGGGTCATAAACATATTATAAATGACCCACAGAGGACAATTACCTACTAGCCTACCTAGGAGTATATGTGAATTTGAGAAAGATTGAGACCATTCAAAATTTTTGACGGTGCGGTAGCCCAATTTTGCCAATTAAGGCTTAAAGACAGACTGTCATCACCCCAAAGTATATTTTTAGTGTATGTATATGAAAATTCTCAGTTGGTGACTGCTCTTTGATTGACATCAAAGTTTGAAAATTTGAAAGATGCAGAGTAGCTCACATTCCACACAAGGCAGAGAGAGTACTTTTATTACATTTTATAGCCTTGTATGCTCACCAGGACATGGTCTTAAGCAATAAAATAGGTTTATTCTTGCACAAGGAAGAGCCTCATACAGTTATGGGAGGAGCTAGAAGATGCATAGTTGGGAGAATTGGAACTGTCTGGGATCATGAAAATTCCCCTTTAACTTAGTGACAATTAGGCCTAGGCCTAGGTTATGCTAGGCCTAGTGTAACTGGTAACGTTACAATGAGACACACTTAGCCTAGGCTAGTCCAACACTAGTCCGCAGTCTGCTGACCTAGTATTTGGGAAGCTTTGGGGCTTCCCATACTAGTTCAGGGAACAAAGTGTACGTGAGAACTAGGCCTAGGTACCCTAGGCTAGTGAGAACTAGGCCTAGGCTAAGGCCTACTATTCAGTTAGGCTAGGCCTAGTTAACTTAGTACCGCTACAATCGGCTACCTCAAATTCATTTTCCATTGTAATTTGTATCTGGTTGAGTTACTTCAGATTATGTCCTTGTCACCGCTGAATTTGAGCACACCACAGACAGCTTAGTCTTATTACCTATAGTACGCACACTGCATAGTTCACAAACTGCTACCGCATATTGGTCTGTATTAATTTGCGCGGTTCCCGCGCCAGCTGTATTTTGATATGAATGCCCGGGAGAGATCACGACGAAGGGGTCACAGAGATAAACAAGAGAACCAATGTTTACAGCGTTATATCCGGTGTACATAGGAAGTCAATTTTTGAAAGTCAAGTCACAAGTCATTTTGTTCAGTCACAAGGAGTAAGTCACAACTTATCACAACTTATCACAAGTCAAGTCACAAATTTTCACAAGTCAAGTCACGGGTCATTTAATAAATTTTGGTTTCAGCTTCAAATCAAATATTAAACAAAAGGTTCTATTTTCACCCCACACATGAAATTCTCCCGTTTACTTCTACTACTAGTCATAGTCGGGTAGATTTGTGACAAAATATACCTTAACCCCAAAAAATTCCTACAAGTGAGATTTCAGTGGTTTTTGGTAGATTTGGATGTGGGGAACAACTTATCAAAAATCCACCAAAATCGGTTCACAAGATCTTTATTTAAATGGGTCATTTCCAAAATGGCCGTTTTTACGTCATTGTAACGGTAAATGCACCTAAAATAACACTTTTTGCTGATTACAGGAAGTTTTGCTGTACTCAAATTTTGTTTGGCATGATGGTTTTACGATTAAATTGACCAACAGTACTACTGTAGACCTGAAGCTTTCATAATTCATCCATGATCTTACACTTAAGTCACAAAAACCACCCAAAACGACTGTTCTTTGCCTACTACTAGAATTCATGAAAATACAAAAAAGTTTTCTTGATTTTTTACATTTAGGTTTCCAGGAGTAGTATTTTTACTTAAGCATTTTTACAATGTAGTAAGCTAGCAAGTGGCAGAGCGCAATGCAGAGAGAGAAACAAATTGTGGTTTGGTCCTTCAACAGGTTTGTCCAGGGGTGCACGGCCCCAGGATTTGCTCTACAGGGGCCTAAACTCTTTGGCGGGAGGGGCGGGTCTGAAGACTTGAAAAGCTCGATGGGTTGCCGGGAGGATATTGAAAGCAAAATTTTTGGCTCCAGAAGCGAGCCGAAAATATTTGGTTTCTTTTGAAAGAATTTGAAAGTTTGGGGTTCCAGGAAAGAAAATCTGAAAAATTGGGGGGGGGGGGGGGAACTATCGTACAACCTGCTGTACATGAGAGGAAATTCAAGTAAGTTGTTGGGGGGGGGGGAGCTGGACGTCTTCGGGATTACATATTTTATCGTACCTATAAAGGCTCCCTGACAAAACTGGGAAAGTTCCTCGAAGTCAGCCTTCCTCGATGGGGCCATGCCCCCTGCTCCATCTGATACCACCCCTTGTTTGCCGTGTCTGTTTTCAAGAACGTTACAACCAGAACTATGTAATCTTCAATCCAACACGGCAGTGAATGCTTAGTAACCTGATTAAGAGTTGTTAATTGTTGGATATTCGGATGCTCCCATTTTCACACAATTGATTGTCATGAAGCTGTGCGTTTCCATTGAAATAAGTCTCTAGTCAGTTCAAGTGGTAGCATCGCTGTTTGTGGTGTATAAGTTATGAGCCTATCCTCGTAGAGTTTACCCTAGGCTCTAACAATAGGCCATCACATGTGCAATTAATGGGCAAAGGAGTCATTTTAAGTGCAGTAAAGCTTTATTAAAAGATACTCCTTAGCCTACAGGTTAAGCTGCTCATCGGTTTGGTCGCACCCTTTTATAATCAAATTAGCAGTGTATAACCTACACAATGCAGTCACATTAAATAGTTAAGCTCTACAATTGCAGTACCTGCCATCAAGAGTTTCTAAGATTGGTGGCTGGACAATTCACTCCTGAATTTTAACATTTTTTAAGGGTAGGCTACTATTTTGGACGTTTTCAGAGAAAACATCTTCAAACTGAAAATTATGTGGGGCTTCAGTCCCCCTCCTGAGCGGCCCTGAATTAAGCTGGTGAAGTTATACGGTATTTTTCTTAAAGTAGTGAAATATTTGAGTGTGCCATCTCAACGCACACTCTATATGTGCAATTGCTATATCGCTCTTTGCTCCTTTCACACTGTACGTTACTGAGGTAGCCTTGTACCTACTTGGGTGGATTT
This sequence comes from Holothuria leucospilota, assembly GCA_029531755.1. NCBI lineage: Eukaryota > Metazoa > Echinodermata > Holothuroidea > Aspidochirotida > Holothuriidae > Holothuria > Holothuria leucospilota. The sequence goes on from CM055965.1 coordinate 26,640,112, forward strand.
GAGACAAAATGTACCCACCCAGCCCCACCCTCCCAATTTATGTAGCAATTATTTCAATCAGTTTGGCAGGGTTGGACATGAGAGCAACACATTGACAGTCAAATAAACTTCTTGAGTCCCGAATAAATCAGTGTCACCGCTGACGAAACCTTGGCAAACTCTATGTCCTTAAGGGTTTATTCATTGAAGCCCTTTCCAATTATATCAAAATTCTATCAAAATGTGTTCATGAAAATTGATCATAATGAATCATTTGCAAAATTGCTGATGTCATGGTGGACATGTTAATACGCAGATCTATTCAAGTTGCACAGTTTCCTGATCACAGGAAATTTGTTCCACTCATGTTCGATTGATAAAATGTTGCTACATTTGAATTTTAAAGCAGTAGTACAGTTGACCTGTGGCCCATTGCCTTCCCTACAGAAAATATGTAAAGTAAACTTGGCCTTCTTATGTTTTGTCATTTAGGTGGCAAGGTAAGTAGGATAAAACTTTTAGCGGGTAATGCATGATAGGAATTGGTTTTGGTAACTGGACCTAAAAAGTACTGGGTTTTGCTTACGACTTATTTGTTTAAACACAAGAAAAGCAGCATTTGAGGACGAACTTAGTACAGTCATATTTACGTGGTATGCCACAACTAACAGCGCTGCTGCCAGGATTTCAAAAGTGTGGGAAAGAGACAGGACACATTACGTGTACGTCCCGGCGTTACAGCTTACTGTAGACAGACACCTATTGGTGATCCGGTCACGTGACACCCGAGTAAAGCTGCTTTTAGTCAGGGATAGTCATCAACACATTTAATGGGTTTGTACACTTAATGGTCGTGGTCGGCAAGCAGAAATGGGGGAAGTATTTTGGCACATTGCTCCTGTAAACTGTATTTCTTTAAGCAGGAACGGACGGGGGGCAAGTAAGTAGCATACCCCTCCCCCATCCTTCGTGGGCCCCTGCAAGCAAGTGACCAAACGATGGCTCATTTATTTCGGTGAAACTTGCCAAGGTTAAATCAGAAACGTGAAGTAGGGTATCAACTAGTGCAAACGTTTTAATGAAAATGACACATATAGATGTCTAGTTTCAGAATGTGCTGGATGCTCTGTAGTTTGGCAATTTTGGATTTTTAACCACGAGATAACTCACAGATAAGATTTTAAGTATAAGCTATAGTGTTTGCCATCAAAGTGTAGCTATTATCATGTAGAATCAGATTGGATAAAAAGGGGCACATCAGTTGCAGGTCCCTAAAATATGATTATCAGGCCATTTACTGTCAAATGAGGTCCAAATTCTATAACACGCTCCTGACGTACAAGGCCAGCATCACACATGAATACACTACAGCCACAGTCTGATATAAACACAGGTCCACAATGTTTATAGAACTGGATGATAGCAGTGACATACTTTTCAAGCCTAGGTCCTTCAAGAAGTATAGTCCTCAGAAAAGTATGGCGCATTCACTTTCATTATGAAAGCTGTCTGCGAATTAGTAATTTTGCAGGATGGTATCATTTTACAGGAATAAGATACATAACTGAAAATTCAAATGTGAAGAGCTTTACTACTATATTAACAGAATTTTGAGCCAAACCTGCAATAATTCACTCAAGTGTGAATATACGGGTCTTTGAAGTTGTAATTTTTCACTCCTAAAATATGTTTTTCTAAATTTCCGATCCGTTCCATGGCCCTAGACCAAATGTCAGAGGGCCTTCGTAATATAGCCACCTATTGCTAATGTAGGTTTATATTGGCCTGTAAGCGCGGGGAAGATCATTCACCTTACAACATTTCCAGTGATTATTAAGTAGCTGGAGTTCAACATAGGTATCAATATAGGTAGCATAGGTATATGGGAAGGGAACAAAAAAATCAAACTGTCATAAAATGGATTTTTGGGGGGTCAAGTAATGCCCTTAACAACATTTTCAACTTCTAATGTCATAACTTTGCCTATAATGTTCACAATTTTGACTTACAACATTAATATCTTGACAGTTATCTTACAATTTTTACTTTCAAATTCCAGCTTGTAACCTTGATTGTCATTATTTTAATCTAAAATCTCATAAAGTTGACCAATAATGTCATACTTTTACTTTTGGAGTATAGAATGTGACCTAAAATCTCACCCTTACTGATATCAATTTGACTTGAAAAAGTCAAACTTTTGTCCTAAATCATATTGTCTTGACTTTTAATTTCATTTTTTTGACTATTAGGGTCACATGTATTTGCCTCTTTTATTCCATTATAAGGACTTCTGACCTCATAATGTTGACTTTAAAATGAAATATTAAGTTTCAGATACACAATTTTGACTATTTAACTACCATTTTTATTTTATTAGTTTGACTCACCTTTTTGCTTGGAAATGTAAAGCGGAAGTTTTAGCTTTAAATGGTAGAAAGTGCCTTGACAAGTCAATAATTGTGATTTTTAAGTGAACATTTTGCTGATAAAAATGTCACTTTAATCGAATGAAAAGTCTTAATAATGACTAAAAATTATCAGTCAAATAGTCATGAAAATGAGATTTAAGAAAAAGTTATGGCCTAAAAAAATTAATAACACTACGAGTGGACTTTAAGGGATTAAAAGTTAATATTTAGACTAAAACAGTTAAAAAGATGAAACTTATACTCTTTTATATAGCATTTCAAGTTGGAATACTATAAGATCTGAACAAATAGTTTGGTATCTGAACGTCATAAGAGGATTTCAAATCCGAAAAAACTACTAAAATTTTTACTTTAATAATTAAAATACTTGGGTTGCATGAGGAATAAGTTAACTTTAAAGGTCACGTTCAGGACAGTTTTAGTCGTTTTTTGCCCTTCTCATGTCCCTTTGCTGAAATATTTTAAGGCAACCAGTTTTGGACCTCAGCACTTAATAATTAAAGGCATTGAATGGTTATGCTTTCTCTCGCTTATAGAACTGGAATAATGTTAAAGTTATATAAATTATGAGGGCCATCTAACAATTAATAAAAGGCCTGCAAATTCATAAAATTAAAAATAAAATACATTTAGAAGTAAAAAATTACATTTTCACGTGCCCAGGTTTTCAAAAATGAGATAAGTAATGCCGCTTTGACATCAAATTCTTTTTATATATCTATACATCATACGACATACGAATTTTCAGCCATTGATCTAATTCCTGTGAAAAGATATCAGCTTTCAAAATATGACGAAATGGCGCTTGCACCTTTCTTCCTGAGAACATGGTATTGCGCAATACTATTCTGAGGGCTTTAACTTCTGAACACTCTAAGCTTCAGCACTAAAAATTTCACAAGGGTCATTCAATTTTACATAAACCCTTTTTAAAGTACGCAAGTTACACGTCCCTTTTCTGCAGTTTTTTTTATAATAAAACCATTATACGAAGACATCCAAACCTTCAATGGAAAGTTTTTATCGACGTCATTGTGACGTCATCATTGTGTTTTTGCAAGGGAACTTGAAACATTTAGTCGGAGATAGTCATAGAAACATTGTTACGCATAAAATTGCCAGTAAAACCCACATTACATACACCTTATTGACATTAAGTAGGAAAAAGGGTTTAAAAAGCCGCCATTTTGGATTTGACCTAATTTCGGCCCTTTCCATGGGTGGATTTTGGTGGATTTTTTCCTGGGTACATTATACACCTCAACTAATACCATACTGCGTAAAACTCACTTGTAGGAATTTTTTTAGGGTCAAACCCTATATCTACCCGACTATCAGGGACGTTTTGGTTTGTTGCATTTTTTTCTGCTATATTTGGTGAAACTTTGATAAGATGTAGAGTAGACATCAGACAATCAGAAAAGTATGTGCTCCATTTTTTTTTTCATGTGCAAGGGGGTAGCCAGCCAATTCAAAATGGCCGCCATTTTGACCATTTTGGCTGATTTGGCTCAAGAAAGGCTCTGCTGCGCCAAGATTTGAGGTCTGAAACTTTTTAGGAGTAAAGGTGGAAAAATATACACAGTCTCTCAAAATATACTGAAAGTTTTCCCCGAAATATTGATCCGTTTTGTTGTAGTGACCTGTCGAATATGGCCCTTTTCGCCCAAAATCGGCAATTTTGGCAAGTTTGGCGCCGGGGGACATATTTGAGTACCAGTTTCTCTTTAAGTGTGTATACCAACGACCTTAACTTTTGTTAATGGGTAGTCCTATAACCAGGCAGTACGTGGGGAAAATTTGGACTCCCAGATTCAAACCTACATGAAATGAGTGGTACTGAAAATTCGCAATTTCTTTGTATTTCGTCGGGAAATTTTGGCCTCTGGGATCATTTTATTTTTTATGCCCAATATTTCCTTCAATTGAATAACTAAGTCTACTGATCTCTCTGCTATTAAAAGAAAAGTGGATTGTTAACACACACATCAATTTTGAAAATTTTAAAAGCAGACAAATTTTCCATTGGTATAGACCCTAAACCGCTAAAACATCAATATTTTCATTTTTCATTAATAAAAAATACAAGTTTTGGCACTACAAGACAAGTTTGAACAATGATGATCTCTTTTGGAGCCACACAAGATCTTCCATCTTCACAAAATTGGTACTCAAGTGCCTCAGTAGTACACAGAAGAAAAATACACTGGTAGGTGAAAACGGAATATTGAATAAAGGAAACCCAAATATTGAAATTTATTCATTTTTAGTAAAAAAATATGGGTAAAAGGGCATTTTTGAGCAGTAATATCTCTGATACTGTGCCATAAGATGCTTTCATCTTCATGAAATGGGCAGGGTAGTGCCTTGTTAGTTCACAGAAAGAATTTGGACTCTTAAATAAGAATGGGCATAAAATAACGGAAACCCAAATTCTGCAATTTCTTCACTTTTCCTTGCAAAATATGGGTTTAGGGGCACTTCTGGGCCGTAATATCTCTAAAGGTATCATAGAAGATGCTCTCATCTTCCTGATATGGACAGCCTTGTACCTTGGTAGTACACAGAAAGAATTTTGACTCTCAAATGAGAACGGGCATAAAGTTATGGAAACCCAAATTCTGTGATTTCTTCATTTTTTCTTGAAAAATATGGGTTTAGGGGCATTTTTGGGTAGCAATATCTCTGTCAGTCTGTGGATACCATATAATATGTTATTATCTCCATGGAAAGGATCCTACAGGGCCTTGGTAATAAACATAAAACTTTTGACCCATAAGGCGGAACAGGCATGAAATGGAGGGAAAATATGTGATACTGTATGTCAGTATGACCAGATGACCGTACACCGTCTGTACAGTATAAATTGAAGAACTTTTAAACTTTTAAAAACACTCATTAAACATCCATTCAATATGTGCTAATCCAAAGGCACTACACAACCCATTCTATGGAGATGACAGGATGATAACATTATGAAAATATTACTGTTCAAAAGTGCCCCTAAACTGCTAAACCCATATTTTGCAAGGAAAAGTGAAGAAACTGCAGAATTTGGGTTTCCGTTATTTTATGCCCATTCTTATTTGAGAGTCGAAATTCTTTCTGTGTACTAACAAGGCACTAGACTGCCCATATCAGGAAGATGAGAGCATCTTCTATGATACCTTTAGAGATATTACGGCCCAAAAGTGCCCCTAAACCAATATTTTGCAAGGAAAAGTGAAGAAATTGCAGAATTTGGGTTTCCGTAATTTTATGCCCATTCTCATTTGAGGGTCAAAATTCTTTCTGTGTACTAACAAGGCACTAGACTGCCCATTTCAGGAAGATGAGAGCATCTTCTATGATACCTTTAGAGATATTACGGCCCAAAAGTGCCCCTAAACCCATATTTTGCAAGGAAAAGTGAAGAAATTGCAGAATTTGGGTTTCCGTTATTTTATGCCCATTCTTATTTGAGAGTCGAAATTCATTCTGTGTACTAACAAGGCACTAGACTGCCCATATCAGGAAGATGAGAGCATCTTGTATGGTACCTTTAGAGATATTACGGCCCAAAAGTGCCCCTAATCCCATATTTTGCAAGGAAAAGTGAAGAAATTGCAGAATTTGGGTTTCCGTTATTTTATGCCCATTCTTATTTAAGAGTCCAAATTCTTTCTGTGAACTAACAAGGCACTAGACTGCCCATTTCATGAAGATGAGAGCATCTTATGGCACAGTATCAGAGATATTACTGCTCAAAAATTCCCCATTTACCCATATTTTTTACTAAAAATGAATAAATTTCAATATTTGGGTTTCCTTTATTCAATATTCCGTTTTCACCTACCAGTGTATTTTTCTTCTGTGTACTACTGAGGCACTTGAGTACCAATTTTGTGAAGATGGAAGATCTTGTGTGGCTCCAAAAGAGATCATCATTGTTCAAACTTGTCTTGTAGTGCCAAAACTTGTATTTTTTATTAATGAAAAATGAAAATATTAATGTTTTAGCGGTTTAGGGTCTATACCAATGGAAAATTTGTCTGCTTTTAAAATTTTCAAAATTGATGTGTGTGTTAACAATCCACTTTTCTTTTAATAGCAGAGAGATCAGTAGACTTAGTTATTCGACTTGAACCAATTGGCTGGAAGCTGGGACGTTAAACCTCATCTAACTAACTAACTAACTAACTAACTAACTAACTAACTAACTAACTAACTAACTAACTAACTAACTAACTAACTAACTAACTAACTAACTAACTAACTAACTAACTAACTAACTAACTAACTAACTAACTAACTAACTAACTAACTAACTAACTAACTAACTAACTAACTATCACCATCTATACCGATAATTGCTTAGGCAAAGCGCTAGGTCAAAATTTTTAAATGTGTCTAACGGCAACAACGTACTTTCAACCTTCCGCATCATGCTACAAATTAGACTGAATGCAGTGGCGTACCCAGGATTTCTCTCAAGGGGACATGCAGTATGTTGTGTGACCGCTGGCTTGGGGGAGGGATCTCAGGGGAGGGGGTGTCCCCCTCCTACACCCCCTCCCCTTTGAAATTGTTTGAAACATTAGGTGTCCTTACATGCAATCTGGTGCCACATATGTTACCTTTTGAAGTAAAATTTGTGTTAAAAAATTTACGTATATTTAGGAACTTAAAAAAATCGGAATCAGTGAGGAGGGCATGGCCCAATGGGGTGTCCCCCTCCTCTTTGAAAAATTTGGAAAAATTTGGTGTCCTAACATGCAATCTGGTGCCAAATATGTTACCTTTTGGAGTAAATTTGTGTTAAAAAACTTATTAAAAAACGTATTCTTAGGAACTTAAAAAAATCGGAATCAGTGAGGGTGGGCATGCATCCGAATGGCCCTCCCCTCTGCGTACGCCACTGATTGAATGATCCCATGTTGATGCGAGGCTCCTACAGGTGTTTGGACATGTATGTCTGTTTTCGGAAAGTGTTGTGATCAGAATAGTTCCATGTATATTTACCTTTTTAATGGTCATGAGAAGGAGTACAAACCGTGACGCATGCGCGCGAAGCGCGCCGAAATTTTGTCATTAAATAAGATTTCCCTGACGACATCTACATTCAGAATCTGCATTGAGACACTTAACAATTGCCCAACAAACCAACATGCCACTCAAAAAGCCAGTCAAATAGAGCCACGACACTACTCTTTTACGCAAATGTGGGGGGTGGGTGGGTGGGTGGTGACATTTGATATTGTGTCCCCCACCCATCGAAATAAGGGGGAACTTGTCCCCCCGTCCCCCCCCCCCCCAGATTGACGCCCATGATTATGTAAGCTGAATTCAACTGAATGAGCTTGTAAGGTTACTTTAAATTTAGATCAGATCTAAATTTGTTTTGAAAGCATGAAATCTAAAAAAGAGAATATTTTGATGCAACTTAAAAGGGCTTAAGTTTGTCATCCTCCCTTTTGGGTGGCATTTCGACAGAACATTTTCTTGCAACGCCTACGCGTCTGCTACGTGTCCGCTGATGGTGGCTCCCCGGGAAACTTTCTCAGGGAGCAGCCCGCACAAGCCGCTACCAGCCTTGTAGGGGTGCCGTGTCACAGACCTAGAATTCAGGAAATATATAAAAATTCAAATAATTTAAATCACTTTAAAGCTTTACCAAAGATAGCACCATTTTTAATCTAGGAAAGCTTAGAACAAGAGAAATTTTTCAAATTGTAAAGGTGTCATTCCTCCCATAATGCATCATCCCCTTCAATTGCACCCTACCAAAGTCGAAAATATCGCTAAATAATGAGGACTGGATTCTCAAACATCTATAACTTAAACGCTTTACAAAGCCCTTCTAAAGGTAGCACCATTTTGCATCCAAGCCACCCCACATAGACAAATATTTTTCCAAGAGAAGAGTAGTGTCGTCCTTGTTTTAGATAGCACTTCTTACCTTACCCCACGCCCCAAAATATGAAGAATATCACTAAATAATGACGATTTGTAAAGATATAATTAGTTCCGAGCTTTGTCAACGGTAGCACTATATTTGCCCCTACACCAGCCGCGTAGCTATGGGGGGGGGGGCTTGGGGGCGAGCTCCCCTCAAAATCATCGCGTCCCCCCAAGCGCCTCCTCTCCCCAAGCGCCCCACACTGGCGATCTGGGCGAAAAATTCACCCACTCTGAATAATTTTGAATACATTCGGATTGATTGTGACAAACTCAATGTATTTTAGAATAAAATAAAATCAAAGTTTACATTTTTCCACCGAAATTGCACATCTTGATGGTTGCTATCAAACCTTGCAAGTGCCATTTCCGGCGATCTGGGATGTATTAAAACCTCCATTTTTGGGGGGGGGGGGGGGAAGCTCCGCGCCGACCTATGGTGGCGCTCCGCAGTTAGTACGCGGGATTCAAACTTGAAATCTAAGTCCGGCCAGCTGAGCTATTCTGTCCTCACAGAAATGTGTTTGAGAATAAAATAAAATCAAAGTTTACATTTTCTCACAAAAATTGCACATCTTGATGGGCTGCTATCAAGCCTGACCAGTGCCATTTCGGCCATCTTGGCGGATGTATTAAAACCTCCAATTTTCTTGGAACGCTCCGCGCCAACTTATAGTGGCGCTCCGCTTAGATAGTAACTAAGAGTATTTATTGACTAGAGTCCAAGGTCAAAATGGCGGAACGTCCGACCATGGAGGCCAAAGAAGGTACGAATCAAAGATATTATAAGCATAGATTCCAAACTCCTATACCTACACTGTTACGCTCAGTGACTCCTCAAGGAGACGCATATATCGGGGCGGAAGTGTTAATTTGACATGCGCGCCCTTATATTCCGCGATCTGCGCACAAAAATAAGAACGCGTCACAGAAAATTTCATTGTTAAAGAGGTTAGCGTGCGTGCACTTTTACAACGCGTTCTATACGCGCAGAATACATTTCTCTGTGTATTATCCGGAATACTTGACGCACAGTTCTGCGCGTTCTGGAAACAAACGCGCTAGTTGCTTTCCCGTTGTGAGCGCGTAAGTAATTGAACGCGCATATAAAAGTGCGTCACTTGAAGATACCATAGAAACTGACCAATGAATGTCCATGAACTTGCAATACCAGTCATTGTGCGTTCATGTTCAAGTGTAAATACGTGGAATGCCGCGTTGAAGAAATAAGTTATTCTTGTTTAAGTGGAATTTATTGAGAGGTAGTACTTCTTCTGTCAACAACATTCTGAAATAACAAGTATTAATACTTTTGTAAGATATCCATTTGCCTGTTTGATTTCAAAACGACTGAGCAGTGATCAGCACTTCCGCCCCGATATATTGGCCTCCATGAGGAGTCAACGAGCCATTTTAAGTTTGGAATCTATGCTTGTAATATCTTTGGTACGAATTTGCAGTGTCTCGACCAACCAGTCGTTTCTTCCTTCCGTGCACAGGATTAACCTCAACGTACGCCGTAGTGCGTCTCATAATCATACAAAAATAAAGGGCCCTTTGGAAATACAGCACAAGTACTTCAGTGCACGCACAAACGTTATCAGGTCATCTGCAGCGCGTCGACGCGCTGTACATAGCCGGTTATGTGTAGCGCGTCGACGCGCCGTACATAGCAAGATAACGTTTGTGCGTGCACACGTGCGCGTCCTTAACAAAACAAAAAAAAACAAAAAAAAAAAACAGCGTGTCTATGAAAGCCAAAGTACGCGCTCACGAGCGCGCTCTGTTTTGCCACTTATAGCCTACATACAAGTTATAGCAATAGTTGCTTTCGCGTTCAAATATGCTCTGCGTATAGTTTGATCTTACAAGCAGTTTTACTTGTCTACGGTCAGTGTGTGAACTTTTGTACTGTACGTTTGACGTTTTAGATATTTAGCCTAGGATTTGTAATTCAAGGAGACACGCAAAGGTAAGTGCCTATTATTTATTCCAGTGTAAGTTATCTATGTCAGACGACTGAAACTTTCATTCGTAATCGTCGCGCAGGGTTTCGTAGTGAATCCTGTTGCTAAGGTAACGATTTGTTACCTTAGCGTTACATTAGCGCTGTATGCGTTAGTAATGCATCAAATGTATAGAGCTTATGCACGTGACGTCAGCGCGTTTCAGTTTGGCTTACTGGATGGAACTGCCATACGTAGTAGGTGTGTTAAAGATACGCTATAGACAGAAGTTGACGTTAAGGATTGCACAGTCTATGCGTAAGCGAGGCGGCTCAGTAGGCAACTTACCTTCGCTTTGCGGCTCTAAAAGTTGAAAATAAATCTCAGATATTGGCGACATGTCACTAATTTGTAGCGCCAACTCTTACATGATCGAACTAAAGGTAAAATAGCCTTCCTAGAGCAACAAAATTACTGATGTAAGTTTACTCTTCGGGAATTGCGAGGGAGAATATACCTCTTTTTTAAGTTACGGAAAGCACCAAAATGTTGTCGCCATGTTTCGTCCAGTAGATGCGCACAGCACAACGACTGACCGTCGGAGACTAAACCATTTTGGACCATAGAAATAAAAGTTACTTTAATTTCTATGTTTAGGACCTAACTCTTTCTTTCAAATTGGCCAAAATTTTGTACAGGGCATGTATTAGACCTTGGTCTCTAGTCAATAAATACTCTTAGGATAGTAAACGCAGTGCTATGCACGGGGATGCCATTGGGTCATGCCCCCCACTGATGCCGATTTTTTTTTAGTTACTAAAAATAATTAAATTTTTTAACACAAATTTTAACTCAAAAGGTAGCATATGACGCACCAGATTGCATGTAAGGACACCTAATTTTTCAAAAAATTTCAAAGGGGAGGGGGTGGAGGGGGAACCCCTCTCCTTAGACCCCTCCCCCTGCGGGCAATCACACAACATTCTGCATGCCCCCCGTATGCCCCCCCTCCCCGCTTGAGAGAAATCCTCGGTAGGCCACTGTATAAACGGGATTCAGACTTGCAATCCTTGGACCAAAAGTCCGAACAGCGGAGCTAATCCGTGCTCACAGAAATTTGTAATAAAATAAAATCAAACTTTACATTTTGTTCACAAAAATTGCACTTCTTGATGGCTGCTATCAAGCCTGGCAAGTGCCATTTCCGGCCATCTGGGATGCGTTAAAATCTCAAATTTTCTTGGTACGCTCCGCGCCAATCATGGTGGAGCTCCTCTTAGATAGCTAAAGGGACCCCCCACAAAACTCTCCAGCCCCCCAGAGCCCCCCAAACAAAATATTCTAGCTACGCAACTGCTAAAAAACAGGCCTACCGTGAACCCCTCAACATCCTCCCCAGGATGGCACCCATGCACAGGTTAAAAAGGAAGGGTCTCCCAGGATGTCAACTATTTATAGGCACGCCACTTGGTGCTCCGCTCAGACAGTGTCATAAACTGACGCCACCCACCAGAGATTTCGCCCAGTCTGTGGCCCTGTTTTAGCTCCTCACAACTTTGTGTGAGCTTCATTGGAACACAATTGCCAGTATAAGTCACCATTGACCAACCAGAGTACGTTGAGGTATTGTTTGAATCAAGGGCGTGGATCCATCTCCAAAGTTGTGGGTGGGGAGAGATTTTCACCATTTGCGAATCGCCGTCCTGGGGAAGGGTCTAAGGGGGGGTTCCCCTCCCCCTTTGGAAAAAAGGAAATTGGAAGATGCCTATATGGCAAATGGTGCCATACTTGGGTGAAATTTAGCTTTTAAGATGTAGTGTTAATTCGTAATCTGTTATACTATTGAAAAAGTGTGTGGGGGGGGGGGGTTGGAGATGTTCCCTCCTTGCAAAAAAGTGAAGGGGACGCGTCCCCCGTCCCCATGATCCACGCCCATGGTTTGAATGAAAGTCAAAGTACAGTTGTATTTAAAACTGTTGGGTCTTTCCTAGATGTACGGAGGGATGCCACACTCCTTTAAGCCCTTGTGCCTTTGTATTAAAGGAGACTAGTCAACATTTAGGCAGACAGCATTTTCAATGATTATGGTTCCAGTTATTCCATTGCTTATCAGATATTCACCACATTTAGAAATTGAATGCGTTTCACTACAGTTAAAGTTCAAACTGCCAGGAGTGGTGCCAGAATTTGTGCGACAAGGAACCAAGCTAACTGACGCGGGGACCAATAGCCCGAAGCCCCGACAAAGACGATGGCTTGCAAGAACTAAGATGCCAAATTTCTGACACGCTTCGTGGGCAGTAATTTTGGGTTTCCATTGAAGAAAATTTGTAAATTTTGGTCCTTTATTAAAGAACATTTCGGACAAGTTTGGGCTTTTAGTGAGGAATTTTGGAAAACATTTTCAGCTTCTATTGAAGAATCTGCACTATAAAGGAGCAAAATTAAATTAAATCGTCAGGGCGACTGGCCGTCGACGTATGGGGCTTCACATTATATCGTACCTCCCTGACGAAACTAGGAAATTTTCTAGGCTGACCGGGGGAGGGGTGGCAGCCTTCCCCGACGGCGGGGGGGGGATGACTTCCTTCTTCAACTTGGCTAATTTACCCCTACAATCTGCCTAGTTTACTCCTTATGAGATCCTGATATAAGCTGTACACATGAAAGATTGGTTACGAAACGATGTCAACGGGAGGCTTTGAGCAGGGGGATATTCTAAGATAACCTTTTTAATATGCAGGAGTCCATATACAGGGCATATTATGCATAATATCCTTATATAGGCCTACTTGATATTTTGAACTGCGTGTTGATTTAGTGTTTTCCAGGAAATCTGTGGGCGGGCTGAGCGCGCGAGGCGCTCTGAAATTGTAGGGTACACATTAAAAATCTTAACCATTTAAAGCAAAAGGATGATCAACTGTCGGGGCAGTTGACCCTTATCGGGGATACCATACATCGTTTTGCATTCACTCGTTTGCCCAATGAAATAGTCAAACCCAGTGGCGGCACCGTGGAGGGGGGCATTCCCCCCTAGTCAGAACCTTTGTCCCTGATGTCCCTACAAAAAGTCAAACCCAGTGGCGGCACCAAGGGAGCATGGAGGCATATCCCCCTATTCAGAACCTTTGTCCCCCCCCCTTCCAAATGCCTCCACTCAGCTCCTGAAGTATACTGGCCTAGCGGGAGGAATAGCCTAATGCATTAAAATTATTTGGAATCTTTTCATTGGATGATGCATTATGCACCAAAATACACCTATCCTGAGACTTAATTTTTCACCCAGACATTTGCTAAAAACCTCAGAGCTTCCGGGGGCTTCGTCCCCTGGACCCCCACCAGGGCTTTGCCCCTGGACCCCACCAGGGGCCCTTAGGCGGGTTCTGGACCCCACTTGCTAAAGCTCGCGCTTTGCGCGAAAATTTTTTGCTCCCCTAACATTTTAATTTGCCTTCCATTTTCCCCCACTTTTAAAATCCTGGTGCCGCCACTGGTGGAACCTTCCTCTACGAGCCGCTTGACGTACCGTATGACAAACAGAAGAGAACCTTAACTATAGGCTATGCGATATGGAACGAAATTCGACACGATAATATGTAGTTCACCAATAGGTTACTTGATTGGTAAGGTGGAAAAGGCTTGTTCTATTAAGCCATATGGAGTTGTACTGTGGAAGAAGCAGAATCAACCAAAGCAGAAAACCGTGCTGAGGGCGCTGAAAAATTCAGGTCCCTTTTAATAGAAGCTACTCTATTGAGAGTAAAAACAGATAAATCGTCGGGAAGACTGGCCGTAGTCGGGGACAAGGATTACATAGTTCTTCTTACCGACTCAAGCTCCTCAACGAAATTAGAAAAATCCCCCGACGGGAGGGGGGGTTGGCTTTCCAGAAGGGGGCCACGTCTCCCCCTTTGGCCCTCACCTGGACGCCACTCTCGTTAACAAGCGATCCCAGTTAGCAATTAGTCTATTGTCAGCGACCTGTGAGCGAATTCCAATCTTGATTTTTTAAGGTGCATCCATCGTGAACCACGCAACACGGATTTTTTAAGTTACAAGGTAACAGGGTTACAGAGTTTATGACTTGTGTTAGTGACAAGTCATGTGTGGGAAATCCAAGTCAAGTTACAAGTCATTTCGCACAATTCCAAGTCAAGTCGCAGGTAGATGTTAGTATTTGCAAGTCAAGAACAAGTCACAAAAATAGTGATTCGAGTCCAAGTCGCATGTTTCGAGTCAACAACTCTGCTTTTTCTTTACACGATCTCTTCACACGTATTTGCAAGTCAAGTCACAAGTCACCAAAAATAGCAGTTCGAGCCCGACCCTAGTCAAAGTCGCATGACTTGAGTCCACAACTCTGTCCAAAAGTTCTAAATTGGTATATTAGACCAAACTGGGTGTCGCACATGGAAATTTTAGTGCATTACTACCTTACTTTGCATTTTTACTTTTTTTTGGGGGGGGGGGGGACGTGATGGAGAAATTTAACTTCTTAATTGGCAATAAACGTAAGACACTATATATAGAAGGGCTGCCTTTAGTTGTAGGATCTGCCGATGGGAAAGGGGGTGGTGCCACAGGGACTGACGTTCGAAAACCTACCCCTGATCATGAACCCCATTCACGTAAATTGCACATACGCGCAGGAAGCCCGAGAAAGCTCTACCCTCTAGACGTGCAGAGGCGTAGAAAGTAGGACCTTTGATCGAGAAATTTTGAAAGTGAAGTCGTAAGCCCACATATAGAGGTTTTTCACGTGACGTCAGCGCGTTTCAATTTGGCTCACTGGCCGTCACTGCTCATGCGCAAAAGACTGCAGGATCTTAGTTACGATTGTTATACACTGGGCGCCTGGCCGTCAAAATAGAGAGACGCGCGAACGCAGTGACGTCAGTGAAAAACCTCTATAGAGGCCACAGTGGCGCAAAACGTGCATATGCGCGCGAAGCTTTCCTAGAAAAGTGCCCAACCTTTACGGTGCTTTCAAAGTGCCAACATGTCATCATTATAAGATAAAGACGAGGACGACATACGTACTATCGGAAGGAAGTCAACATGTTGAGATATTTTACCGGGACATGTCCACATCCTAATTTACGAATTCGGAATAGGACATGATAAAATTATCAGCATACTTCATTCAGGAATTCGAAATGGCCAGATAATTTATCTGACCAAGACGACTTCCTAATTGAGGAAGTCGACATGAAAAATGTAGACCTATCTTAACAAGATGGGATTCTTCCTTCAGTAAGTCGACATGGCAAGGTAATTTATGAGACCAAGTCAACATCTTAACTTAGGAAGTCGACATGATGGGATAATTTATGTGTTCAAGTTAACATCTTGTTTTAGGAAGTCGTGATGGTGAGATAATTTATTTGACCAAGTCGACATCTCAATTTAAGAAAGTTGAGATAATGATCAGAACAAGATTATGGAGCGCCATTTGGGAAAGATACGACGTTTATGTACGAGAACATCATGGGTTAAAATGGCGCGTAGCACGACCGAGCATATATAGTGTATATTTTTGAACAATTTTTGTATTACGACCAGGGGCGGCGCCAGGGTATTTCGATAGGGGGGGGGGGCAAAGCGTGAGATGAGTGATCGCCGTCCTGGGGGAGGGGTCTAAGGGGCCCTCCCCATTGGGAAATTTTTTTGTTAATTTAAGGTTGCTCAGATGCAAAATGATGATGTCTTTGGTAAATATTTTGAACTGATCATATATGTATAATTTAGTAATTTTAATTTTTGTTTTGGGGAAGATGCTTTTCTGGGGAGGGGTGTCCCCTCCCCTTTGAGAAATTTTTATTAATTTAAGATTGCTTAGATGCAAAATGGTGATATGTTTGGTATATTTTTGAACTGATCATATATGTGAGAAAGTGTTCATCATTTATTGAATTTTAATTTTTGCTTGGGGGAAAGATGCTTTTCTGGGGAGGGGTCTAAGGGGAGGGGTTTCCCCTCCCCTTTGAGAAATTTTTATCAATTTAAGATTGCTTAGATGCAAAATGGTGATGTCTTTGGTATTTTTTGAGCTATCATATGTGGCTGAAAAGTGTTAATAATTTTATTGAATTTTAAGTTTTATTTTAGTGAAAGAGGAGAGTAGCCTTTGTTGTCTAAGAGAAGGGTATGTAGACAACAAACCGCCTGAAGGAACCCCCCCTTTTATGTATGGGTATGTTTTAACTCAAAAATACGTGCGTTGAGTCGACAGAAACACGAACTATTACGAATATTTTCGTTGCTTCATATATGCATTATACAAGGTATCTAAAGGCTGGCAGACACCGGAATAGGGCCTCCTGGAGGCTCTGGACTAATTGTATGGATCAAATATATGCCTACCCACCCTCCTCCTATCTTCTTTCTCCTTCGCACCCCTTTCTTCTCTTTTGTTATC
This sequence comes from Holothuria leucospilota, assembly GCA_029531755.1. Taxonomy (NCBI): domain Eukaryota; kingdom Metazoa; phylum Echinodermata; class Holothuroidea; order Aspidochirotida; family Holothuriidae; genus Holothuria; species Holothuria leucospilota. Next base: position 26,656,827 of record CM055965.1, read on the forward strand.
TCCTTTTCTTTTTTCCTGTTCTTTTCCTTCTCTCTTTCCCCTGCTCTTGCAAATGATAGGAGACCGTTGCCCCCTGCCCCATGTGGCATCGCCCTGTTTTTCTTTGCTCTTTTTCTGATTGACTCAAGATTTCCTCATACAGTAAAAACTGTGTTGTGTACGGCCATGCACCTACTATTTCAAATTCGTTTTCTATGGATTACTCAGTCGAGACAACACCAAACACCAAACTTTCCGAGACTGGGGGCTGAACCTTGTGTCGGATCGCTGTTGGGTATTTGAGGGTCCTCAGATGCAATTTGGTGCAACATTTTGGGCAAATTTTAAGGAAAATTACTGCATTTTTTTTATTTTTTACTGAAGAGACAAATAAGGGGTTTTTGACCTTGGATATTGGGGGCAGGGGCAGAAGTATGCTTCTGCCCACCATATTTTTGACTGGGGCTTTAGCCTTCAGTCCCCCGCTTCCTACGCGTATGCAATAAGGGAGACATGTAATATTACTTCAAAGTTTAATTCATTTTATCAAATGTTTTTTATATTTTTATTGTCAAAATGTTCGTTAAGTGATTGACTCATGATACCCCCAATATATATGTTCACGTTCTAAATTTTAAATGGTCACATGCTGGGAATGGAAAGACAGTAAATGTTTGAGATTGCCAAACATTACATAATCCGGACAGGGGGGAATACCCATAGACGAAAGGTTCACTTGGTCGAAGGTTCACTAAAGACCGAAGATTCCCCCGGATGAAAATATATTCCGAGTTACGGGTAGGGTTGGGGTTTTGGTAAGACAGAGATTCATGGATCAGGCGTATCCCCTGATGCACAAATTAGCTGTCTGTATTTTTTGGTGTAACTTGCAATGATACGCACCTTTTCTCCAAGAGAGGAAAAACTTTTTGCTCTGTAACACCATATGTGTAAGGTCTCACAATAACTTGGCGTTATAGGGTATACTACTGTATTGTTTAAGCTTTACTATCGGTTCCTATGCCCTTTTTGTTTGCGCGTTATGTATAATGGCCTTCGTGTTTAAGTAATACTTAACCTGCATTCACGTAAACAATGGAGAAAACAGAAAACGTTATCCGTGCGGGGATTGCAAGTTTCAGGTATTTTGTAACGAACAATTTAACTAATATTGTGATAGATGGGTGACATACTGTGACACCTCACCCCACCCCTACAAAATTATGTGTCTCAAAACGTTTTTTAGACGATTTTATTTTTTGGGTTGAAAAACCATAGGGGGGCAAATGCCTGCCCTGCCCCTCCCCCCCCCCGTGGCACCGCGCCTGATTACGACGACCAATCGCACGATTAATCGGGACTGTCGTTGGAGGCATCGTGGGGGTTGACGTCCACCTTAACCCATCCAGTAAATAAAACTCTGCACCAGTCGGCAAATTGAAGAAAAAGGGGAACAGGAAAAAAAGGGATTCGAAAGGAAAAAGAGGAAAAAGAAAAAGAAAAAAAGGGTAAAAGGGATATAGAAGGGACAGAAAAGGAGAGAGTAAAAGAGGAAGAGAGACAACAAAGAAAGAAGAAAGACCGGCGAACACCGGCGAGATTTGTCTTCTCTTTTCGACCAGTGGTCAGAGGTTAACGAGACAGTCCAGTGGCGTAGGAACGGGGGGGGGGGGCAAGGGGGCCATGGCCCCCAATATGATTTGTGGGGGCCAAATGTCATTTTGCCCCCCCCCCCGATATCGCGACAGTTTACAGTTTCGTTTTACCCGTTTTTGCTTGCAAGAGGACAATTTCTCTAATAAGAACGCAAAATTTTCGGCGCGCTACTCGCGCATAAGATTTACTCTACTTTCTTCAATAGCTCCATTCTACATCGCTAGATAGCGCAAGTCCTTTCCACCTTACCAAGTAACATGTAGGAAAAATACACAGTTTATGTAGAGGTCGCAAATTTCACCCCATATCGCAAAGCCTAGTAACTGTTCTCTTGTGTGTGTCAAGCGGTAGGTCAGTTGGTGAGGGACTCACGGAGCAATATTTGGCTATTTCATCGAATAGGTAAGGTAGTTTCCATACAAAGCATATTATCTCCTATACGGTCTAGAACCCCTACAAATTTTCTTTCGTTTTTTATTCTTAATGTTAACATATGTTTTTTTGTGAAAACCTACCAAAAATTTTCGTTCTTCACGTGCTTTGCAATTTTTACAGCTTAGATTCCGGGGAAAACATTTAATCAACGCAGAACTATGCTTCTCTAGTATATACAAATTTCATGCAATATATGCCCCGAATGAAATGGTCTAGTACACAGGTTTTCTTTAAATCCCACTTATACCCTATGGCATTGGGGCTGTCGGGGCTTCGGGTCGGTGGCCCCCGTCGGGCAAATCTTGGCGCCACCAACTTAACAATAGTAGACTTTGGCTGTGGAAAATCTCCATTCCAATCAATCCACCGAAATCTATGGGGCTAACTCCACTCTGAATAATTTTGAATAAAGTCGGATAGATTGTGACAAACTTAATGTGTTTTAGAACAATTCATATCAACCTTTAAAAAATTTTCACAATAATTGCACATCTTGATGGCTGCTATCAAGCCTGGCAAGTGCCATTTCCGGAGATCCGGGATGTATTAAAATCTCAAATTTTCTCGGTTTGCTCGGTGCAAACCTATGGTGGCGCTCCGCTTAGATGATAAATTCAAACCTGCAATCCTCAGACCCCAAGTCCGGCCAGCTCAGCTAATCCGTCCTCACAGAAATGTGTTTAAGAATAAAATCAAATCAAGCTCTACATTTTTGCACAAAAATGGCATATCTTGATGGCTGCTTTCAAGTCTGGCAAGTGCCATTTCCGGCGACCTGGGATGTATTCAATCTCAAATTTTCTTGGTACGCTCCGCGCCAACCTATGGTGGCGGTCCCCTTAGATAGTAAACGGGAGTCCACCTCCCTCCCCTCCCCTCCCCCCAAATAACTCCAGTCCTCAGAACCTCCCGAACAAAAAAATCTTAGCTAGTACACTGCTGCTGCATGGATGTTGATGTTGTAGTTGCTTCCTTTTTCTTTGAATATTTGATTTTGCTTAAATTAAAATCGGAAAAATTATAATGAACCAATATGATGTTCTGGTGTGGGAAGGGGGATCAAGGTTCTAGAAATCGCATCCCCCCCCCCCCAATGTCAAACATCTTCCTATGCCACTGCAGTCGGGTACTAATCGCTCCCAATGCTGCTCCGGTGACCGCCATTTAATTAACGTCCCATCCGACGGACGTCAGTGTATCCCTAGTCTTTAGCCACTTCCCCAAAGGCTGGGAGGGTGGGGGTTCCTTGCTCTGCGCAACAGCCGCAGTGGCATATTTAGGGGTGCATTTGGCCATGTCACCTCCTCACCTGATGCCGATTTTCTTTTTCTTTAGTACCTAAAATACGTAAATGTTTGAACACCTTCAAACGTAGCATATGCGGCACCAGATTGCATGTAAGGACACCTAATACTCAAAATTTTTCACCTTAGACCCGTTCCCCAGGCCGGGGATCACACAACATACTGCATGGCCCCTTGTGAGAGAAATCCTTACTACGCGACTGTCGACAGCTGACATGAGCAAAGCAGACAAAGTTCCTGAATCGGACAACATGAGTCGGACAACTTCTTGAAACGGACAATCAGATAGCCAATTAAATTTCACCAATTGAGACCCTCAGCATCACTGTGAACAGCTATGCCGAACAAGAAAAATCTAGAGTCCCTAGAAAATTTCCAAGTGGTTCCACCGGGATTTGAACATCAGTCTAGTATGCAAGGCACTGCAGTATACACTGACTCAAGCCATCAAGCAATTAAACCCCCAAGCCAACGGCACCCTACCCCGCGGAGCGGACTCTCTTTGCTCAGCTTCTCAGCTTCCCAAACCACCATCCGCCAAAGCGAAGAGGACTGCGTCCAATTTTAGACGCAAACTTCATTACCATAATATGACTTATTCATGTACTCTCTCATTATTCATGCTATTGTTTTTGAGTGAGTGTGTTTACTCCTGTGGTCGTAAACTGAAAGCCTAGACTGAAACCTGAGACGAAGTCCTATCACTACTGTACTGCATAACCACGCATGACCACCTGTTCAGTGGGCACTACCAGGGAGTGGCTTTTACAATGACATACTAACTCTGTGGGTGGCATAGGCTACTGCAAGATTTAAACGGGACCAGATGTTGCCTTCTTGTAAATATTCACTAACATTCAACCAGTCCTGAGGCCACATATTTCTATGAATATCCAAAAGAATTTGTTCGGAGTTCACTTTGGCAGGCGGTGGGGATATGAATGAACAAGGAATATGCCGTACAGCCTGCTACGTAGGCAAACTCCACCCATGGTTATACCATTCCAAGGATCAAATCATAGAGAAGAAAAAGTCTTTTCGCAAACATAAATCTGATACATTAATTAGTTATTCCAATTTTAATCATGGGCGTGGATCATAGGGGACGGCAGGGGAACGCGTCCCCCTCACTTTTTTGGAAGGGGTACATCTCCAATAAGTCCCCCACTTTCAGGCGCGGATCCAGACATTTCGAAAAGGGGGGCTGAAAGCCACCTTGAATATTCTCCTAAATTAACATTATGCTAATTTTCGCGTATTTGGTATTGTTGATGTGGCGAAAAAGGGGGGGGGGGCTGGGCCCGAGGAGCCCCCCCCCTTGGATCCGCGCCTGACTTTTTCAAAAAGATGAAAACTAAAACTGTGATGAATTATAATATAACATAGATTACGAATTGACACTACATTTTAAAAGCTAAATTGCCCTCAAATATGGCACCATTAGCCATAAAGACACCTAATTTTTTCAAAGGGGGAGGGGGAGGGGATCCCCCTCCCCTTAGACCCCTCCCCCAGGACGGTGATTCGCAAATGGTGAAAAGTCCCACAACCTTGAGAGGTGGATCCTTCGCCCCTGGATGGTTCACCTATGGTGGTCCCCTGTACCAATGGCATATTTAGGGGGTCTTTGGGACATGGCACTGATGCCTATTTTTGTAGTTCCTAAAAATACGTAATTTTTTAACACAAATGTTCTTCAAAAGGTAGCATATGTGCACCAGATTGCATGTAAGGACACCTAATTTTTCAAAAATTTGAAAGGGGAGGGGGATACCCCATTGGGCCATGGCCCCCCATCACTGATGCAGATTTTTTTGTTTAAGTTCTTAATAAATAATACGTAAAGTTTTTGACACAAAGTTTACTTCAAAAGGTAGCATATGTGGCAGCAGATTGCATGTAAGGACACCTAATTTTTCAAAAATTATCAAAGGGGAGGGGTACATCCCTTCCTTTAGACCCCTCCCCCAGAACGGCGATCACAACATACTGTATGGCCCCCTCCGTGAGAGAAATCCTAGCTACGCCCCTGGCCGGAGGCCCAAAGTGTTCACCCAAACCGTGTCCCCCCAGTAATTTTAACAGATCGCCGCCCCTAAAGCAGGGAGTTGTTAGGAAGGAGATCTGTCAGACAATATGTACTTAAAAATGAGTTAATTCTTTTGAGGCACTGCCATTTGATTGACAGGTCCCTTTGTTCCTGGGCTATTGTTAAGTCTCTGTTGACTAAACCCTTTTAATGATGATCTCCCTGTTTCGTTTCCAAGAAATCCCAAGACAAAGGCCATTGTCATGAAGTAAGGTTTGTTTCCCCCAATGAACAAACTTTAATCAGGATTTTCAGTAAAACGGCTGGCAACAAATTCTTAAATAATGTACTTCAATTGTGCCCCCACAATTTTCATACGTCATCTGCTGGAAACGTTGTTCAAGCCTATACATTTCTGTTAGTTTTTAGCAAATTTTCCCATCATTAAGAAATATATTTAAAAAGTAAGTTGTAAATAAATTCTTAGCTGACTTGAAATGAAATGATACTTAGTGTGACGAATAACGACGAAAGGTTAAAATTTCACATTTTTGCATGACGGCTCGCAACGTACGGTGTGTCTTCCCACGGTCATTTGGACAATGCATCACTGATCCTAGTTGATGTGGGTATTGAGATGAGAATTTTGAAAAGAAAGGCAAGATCATTGTCGGAAACGAACATCATTGCTTCAAAGAGTCTATAGAATTGAATCTCCTTCCTAACAACTCCCTGGCCGGTGTAAGTGTGCATCTATCATACATTTTTTCGGACCCAATAAGTGTCCAAGGGTCCACATAGGTTCGTGCTCACGGGGCCCCCATATTACTAAATTCACCCTGGCTTCACAAATAGGAGATGTGGAGTTTTTCTTTTTTTTTGAGACAAATCAGTCACGGTGGCTCGGACGCCCGGCTGACAGAAGCTACAATAAGTCGTACACATTAGGATGCACGGTCCCTATAGACGAATCCGATCAGCGCTTGTGTTTAGTGACTGTAGGCAGCCATTAATGGGGTCCACCAGCCTTAAATCGTCTTCATTTATTTTCTACATGAATTTCAAACCCACATATTCAGTGAAATTGAACGAATCAAGATACAATTTAATGTCCAACCATCCATCATACAGGTAAGCAAGGAAATTGAAAGATTAAAGGTGATAGACCCCAGGTATGGCCGACTGAAATCAGACCATCACTTGCTCCCCGGATTCGTCTGTACAGCTCTGTTGGCCGCGATCGAAGCACGCCCTCCATAGGTTCAACATACAAGCATGGGTGGATTGCGTAATAATATACGGAGATATAAATCAGAATACTGAATAGGGCCCAATGCATGGTATAATGCAAAGATGGCATCCAAGAGAAGGTCAACACGTGAGCCGAGTGATATAGAAGAACAGGTAGGCATAGGACAAGGGCTTAGTCTAGTTTTGAGAGACAAAATTTTTCACTTAGTATGCCAGATGAGTAACAAGTGTTCTTAAGTTCAAAGTGGTAATTTTCTGTCCGTGATTAGTGACTGGAGGCGATCAGCAGATGAGCGCATAGGACAGCCTATAATTATATGATCATATAGCCTAGGCTATTTAGTACAACCGACAGCTACCATATCAATATAACTATCAATTTGGCATACTACAGTACAGTACTTGAGCCTAATTTTGGACAGCTATGCCTATGTAATACTATTAGTGTATTGCTTTCCAGCACAGGCACGTAACACCCTTCGTTCAGTGTATCACTATTGTATCAGAGTAACAAAACCTGTAAGTCTGGTAGGCTTAGTATTGTGGATAGTACCATGAATTGACATTGGTAGGCCTAGGCGTACATAACAGGATAAAGGGCAAATGAGGGCTAAGACCCCATAAGATACCCTGGAGTCCATAACCCCAAAACTAAAAACAAACAACCAGACCAACACCAAGTGAGCCCAATACAGTTAGATTCTGCCACAGTGATGGAAGAACTTGTCAATGTTAAATTAAGTAAAGTTAAAGCAGTGCACTGATATGGAGTTAACTACCCACTCAGGCAGACTATTCCACACGTTGACAACTCTGTAAGAAAAGCTGAATTTCCAAATGTCAAGCCTTGCAAAACACTTTACAAGCGTCTTACAGTGGCCTCGAACAGAAATATTACTTTGAACCTTTAAATATCTAGGCCTACAAGGTAACAAAGGATTCCTTTCAGAGTGAAATTTGTAAACCTGGAGCATGTCCCCCAAATCCTTCTCAACTCCAGGGTGGTAAGACCAAGGTGATTAAGTCAAAAATGATAGGGTAGATTTTTCACCTCGGATATGTGTAGCAATTTATCGTGTGCATAACCATAAGGTTTTCAGTGATTTTACACTACAGAGAAAAAATTCTCAAAACTGCTATGCAAAATTTGATGACTAAATTATTCCTTGTTATTTAAATGCAGTAGGCAGTCGCCCCAGAATTTGCTTTGAAAAGTCAGCAAAATTCTTACAAATCTACTCTTATTGCACTACAAGCACCTCTGAATATGTTTTGAGCATAACTATTACAAACAATAGGTAAAGTAAGGAGGAATTCTCCTTGAATTTCAAAATTCACTAACAAAAACATTGTCACATGATCACAATACAGTAGGCCATTCATGAACTGGAGTGACAGGGCATACTAACTCTGATTGGGGTGACTACCTATTGTCTTTAAGCAAAGAATCCTTGATTACACATTCCATAACTTTGCACACAACCCTAGTTAAACTGACCGGCCTATAATTGCAAGGCAAGCTCCGATCCCCTTTTTGAAAATTGGAGTAACATTAGCTACCCGCCAGTCAGCAGGAACAAAGTTTGAATCCAGAAACTTCTGAAAAATAATGTAAAGAGAAGCTGACAAAATCTCAGAGCATTCATGAAGAATGGCAGGATGGATCCCATCAGGCCTGGGGGCCTTTAGTACTAGCCTTTTAACTCCTTAATTTATTACAAACCAGTTCTTCAGAGAAAACAACTTTACTAATTGAAGAAGAGTTATTGGAACCCCTACAAGTCCCCAAAATAGATGATTCCCTCGGTAAAAACAGATGCAAAATAATTATTTAACAAATTAGCCATCCTGAGGAACTGCTGGATTTAAGCATGGGCCAGTGGGGCATTTTCCCAGGGGTCCCCACAAAATTACATTATTGTATTTTTTGGGTAGTTTGTGGAGATCATCTTTGCAAATTTTTGTTTTGTAGGCTTACATGTACATAAGAAGGAAATCTATGGAATTCCATTTCACGTTTTTTTTTTGGGGGGGGGAGGGGAGGGGAGCAGGGGAGCAGGGGGGGTGAAAGTGGCCATAACCTTTGCCCTCCTTTTGTGTCTTGCACCACTGTAGTGTTGTGGAGAATTATAGTTGAAAGGTGCCCCCCACATTAGTTTGTGGCCAGGCCAGCCCCCCCCCCCCCAAAGTAAAATCTGCCCGTCCTGCGGATCTCTAACTAATGTGCCTTAATTACCTACTGTAGGAGAGGTCCAACAGGATCAACACCCTCCTTAAGTTTCTGCTTAGACCTTGCATAGGCATGAAAAGATTTCAGATTTACCTTAACCTCCTTGGCCAACTGCTTTTCAAACCTAGCTTTAGTATCAATAACCAGATTTTTAACTAAGAGTTCCTGATTCTTGTGGACTGCAAAGTCATCAGAATTCTTACTGACCCAATAGTGACGCTAACGTTTACGTACAGTAACCACATGACATAGGCCTCTATGAATTATGTGTGATAATTATAACTCCTGTTTTGAAGATTAAACAATTACATATGGAAACAGTGCTTTTGTAAGAAAAAATGCTTCTTTATTATGCAGCACAGTATTGTAGAGTATACATGGGGATGTGTTGGACATGTAACCATGTTCAATTTGCTCAGGATTTAGTGGATGTGAGTGGGCAGTGGTTGTCAGTGAAAGAGAATTCCTCACTCCTGATTGGTCAGTTTTCAAAGTGGACTGAAGGAGTTGGATCATGAAATGCTTTGAGTGACTTATATGCCATATGCCATACAAGTGATGTTTGAAGTTTTTTGCATCTATTTATTCTCACATATTTTAAATTTAGTTTACAATATGTGTTGTCACTTGATGGGACGCATACAGTAGCATTAGCCGCTTATGTAGGAAGACCTGTAAACATGTCAAAGATTACCAAGTAGAGTTTTGAAGGGAGTATCTGTAGACTTCATTGAAGATTAGCTCACAGCTTGGCAACTCTAGATCTGCAACCCCATACTCCATAACTGTATGACTTTGTAATAACTGACAAAGCTTGATAAAGGTGACAATATTCATATACATAGTACGTACTGCACAGAGTAACATACAAAATTATAATTTATTCAATAATTGCACATTGATCTTATAACAAATTGCACACATTAAAGCATAAATTTACAGACTTCCAGACATTAAATCTTCCAGACATTGCATCCATTCCATATTGTGTTACAATTTCTGCCAAACTGCACCCAAAATATGCAACAGAAATCTATTTGCGACTCTGTTACACAATACTACCTCACAACAAGAGTTTATTTCAAATCCAAAAGAAACCAAATTTGACCTAAATTGTTGAGTTGGTTAGCCACCCGACATGAAGATGTAATTTATAAGCCATGTGAGCTGTTTCCACACTTGTCGTCACTTAGCGTCGTATTAAAACAACTGCCCAAACAAATGCAAACTATCCATTCTTCTTTAGAGAGGGACCGAATACTTTATACACTGTGACCTTTAAACACAAACAAATCTTTTTAGTATTTCACTACAGAATGTTTTCTGTATCTGTTGTTATTGTTCTGAAAATAAGCCAAAATACTCCTATATTAATATATACTGAAATAACTTAAATACCTAGGTGTTAATAACAAATCAGTCACTTGAAAAAGCAGAGTTTATTTCAGGGCAGCTGATCAGCAAAGTGTTATTTCAATAATTTTTTTTGTGAAAAAAGTTCAAAATTAATTACGATGTTTCCCCATCTTCATAAACGTAAATAAGATTGAAATATTTTGATTCAGTTAAAAAAAGAGCCTCTAGCAGGAAGTATTCAGTCTATACCTCTACTTACTATCCACTCCTTCACTATAATGCTCACTGATTGTTGTGGTCACAGTGGGCCTAACACAGCACACACCACTTTGAGACATGGCCTTTAATAAAAGGGTTATAAGTTGTAGGGCCAAGATTCTCACGTGGCTACTCCTGGTTCCAACAGTCGTAATCACTTTTTCTAGTTTCCATTGCACTTCTCCATCATAGCTCTCTTGCGCAAACTGCACAGTAAAGGCTTGAAGGTGGTGGTGGGGGGGGGGGGGAAGAGTTGCAACTCTCAGCCTGGAGTGAAGAAGTACTGTTCCACTCCACTATCCTTGGAATCATGGCTCCTGGAGAAATTTCAGTTTTTAATCAAAATGATGCAGTACAATCATAGGGTGTGCATCGTGTACTTTTTCTTGTTTTAATGAAGTACAGTATTGTGACAGATCTGTTCTTGTCTTTTTTCTTCAGTCAGACAGTCACTAGACCATCAGTTGTACCTACTCATCTATGCTGTGAGTTGTTTAACCTCTCACTTGTTCAAGAGCCTGTGTATGTAGGCCTACTGGTAGCTTTGTTACTACTGTGTATTAATATCATAGACAATTAATTGGAAGACTTATACAGTACTTGCATAGCCCTTGAACAGTGCTGTGTGTTTTTATTGCAGTCCTCCACTACAGCCCATGTACAGAGTGTACAAATTTTTCACATGTCCCAGCCATAATGTCCCAGAACCTCTGAAGCCTTCAAATCACAAAATTTTCTCAACAGACTTGGCCCATTGACCCTCTTGCACAAGTTTCACCTTCGGATCAGTGTTGTAGTCAAATCGACACCTTCCCAGGTCTCCTAGTGCAAGGCTGAGACCCAGGCTGAGGCCGTCTTCTATGATAACATTACATTTTCAAACTGTGGATGACGCCTTTCTTATGCATACTTAATATGTAAAGTCAACAATAACAATGCTTTTGGACGTATTCGTACACCTGTTTTTCATGACAATATTTGTTGACAACAGTTGGCCCTTTATTGTGTCAACTGTGTGAACTAGTGGTAAAGCATGTTGTGCAGTGGAAATCATGTGGGAAATTCCTACTTCTTCCTTACACAACCATTTGTTTACAATGCATAACCTGGTGCAGGAGTATCCATGATCACGACGGTGGAGCTCCCAAGGTGGAATCTGTTCTGTTCAGCTAGTCTAGAGTGGGACCACTGTCGGGTTGGTCAGTTTAGTCAAAGTTGTCCCTTGGGGACATTGCTCCTTCAGGGAGCAGAAGTCCTTCAGGAGTAGTGTTTGGTTTTGCCCCTTGGCCCTTCGCCAGAGAGTTGAGCCTGTCAAGGGGACTTTTGAAAAAGTACCATTTGTTTACAATGCATGTACTACAGTACGTAAACGCATCTTGTAGTTGTTTGTATATGTATGACACTGATACTGTAGGGTGATGTCAGTCACCAGAAAGAGTTCCATGATATTTTAATGTCATCATTAATGTCATTATTAATGTTATTATGTGATATCCTTTCTCTATTGTTTCAGCTGGACTTTTTTGTCGATGCACCGCCAGATGATGATGAAGATGATGACGACACATCAGACGATGACGTCAGCTTTGAAGATGATGGAAGTGGAAACGATGGGAGTAGCTCTGATGAAGAAAGTGTCTACTCTGGATTGTCAGAGTTGACTGATGATGATGAAATCGGAGACATAATCACCTTAAAAAATGATTCGGAAAGTGATGAGGCAGATGAAAGTAGTGCTGGAGAGGAGGAAGAAACAGAATCAAAGAAAAAGATAACAGAGGAAGCAGAAGAGAAAAAACTGGAAGAGATTGAAACAGAAAAGGAAACACAGGACAGTAATGATAGGGACCAGAGAATAAAAGATGTTTCTTCAAAGGTGGGTGGACAAGTACTCAAGTGGGAAGAATGCTTAGAAAATGAGATACACTTAATGCATGACAATCAGTGCAATAGACCCCATTTCCGAATGGTAGTTACAAAGGATGATGGGATAGAGTTCTGGGACATGCCGTTGTAAGCTACAGCAAAATGCCATTGACAAAATCCATGCATACCAAAACTCTGTCCCACAATCCTTTGTAAGTGCTATTTGAGAAAGGGCCTATTGCGGTTTTTCACAGCATCACTGCGTGTCATGTCTGTCTGTTTGTTGGACATTTCGACAGCCAGAAATTCATTGTATCACAATTGCATCTAAGATTCTGTTGTGATGGCATATCGATAATATACCGTCTGTGCATAAGCTGTGATGGCCAGCATGCCAAACTGAAACGCGCTGACATCACATGAAAACCTGTGTATGCAGAATCATCTCTCCATGTGCATACATCACAGTGTTTTAACTTTATAATTGTTCAATTATTTCAGAAAACAGCCAAGAAATTAGAAGACAAAGCACTCCCCAAGAAAAAGCTTAGAAATCAGAAACTCTTGGAGAGTCATTTAAACAGACTTAATGAAGAAAAGCAGGAAACTGAGGAAAAAGACAAGTTTGAAGAAGATAAAAAAGAAGATAAGGAGAGGACAGTGGACATTTCTTCCCTACCATCAAGCAGTAATGAGAAACAGGAAACAGTGGATGAATATGAGTATGATTCATCTGATGAAGAGGTAATCCTAAGTATTATAGGTAATCCTATAGGTAATCCCATATAGTATTATAGGTAATCCCCCATAGTATTAGAAGTATAGAGGTAATCACCTTTAGTGTTCTTGGACAACCACACAAGATGTGGTTCTCTTTTTCTGATATCTGGTTTAAGTCATACTGCCTTGACTTGAGAGACAATTACTGCATTTAATATTGCTAAGTGACCACTCGTTAGGAACAAGCATAGTGGGCCCATGTATTAAAACTTTCCATCAGGTGGCTTGCAGTTCAATATTAAGTCAAATTTGCAAGTTGTTCTATTCAGAAGGTCATTTTGTGATAGAAAATTTGTTGATTGCTATTGGATGAAAAGCTCACCTTACAGCACTATGACCTAGCTGGGGATTAAACTCATGCTTTGCTTAAGGGTTCATATATCACAGCCTACATCTACTCAGCCCAAAATGTTGATCTTTGAAAGTTCTTTTATATGATTGTAAGCTAAGAATCTTAAATGGCCATACACTTTCAAACAGTAGTGTGGGCAAATAAGTGAAATCTACCTGGTTGCAGCATCTGGTTGGGATGACCTTACAATACATGAACCCAGTGTATATGGCTTAGTCACAGCTGTATGTTGCTGTGGTCTTGGTATGTACTCATATCAGGGCTCAGTAAATACATAAATCCACTAGCCTGGGACTAGCTCAGAGAACACATGGTCTAGTGACAGTTAACTAAGAGAAGCCCCATAGGCTAGTGCAAAATGCTGCACAGCTGTGTAGTGGTACTTTAGCCTGTACTTTTTGAGGGAAATGTTCTTCGGGCTAGTGGAATAAGTTTGCCAAGTGCCCTATAGGCTAGAAGTCAAGCTAATTTCAAGCCCTGGCTTATATTGTACAAACTTTGATGATGGCTTCACTCCAGATTTACTAAGCATTTTAGATAAAACTAAGTTTGCTCTCCCAGGCAAGGTTTTAATTTGCTTTCCGAGTTCCTGTGTAAAATCTTTGGTATACATGCTCATTTGAGTAATGTGAGCCTTGTGAGTTTCTGCTAAATGTTTTGAGAATGTAAAAAATTGATACCAAACCATTCATTTTAAAATTTATGCCATTTAATAGGACATTCGTAATACAGTTGGTAACATCCCTATGGAGTGGTATGATGGATTTGATCACATTGGTTACAATGTACGTGGAGAGAAGATTATCAAACCACCAACACGGGATGAATTGGATGAGTTTCTCAGCAAAGTAGATAATCCTGACTACTGGTAAGTTTTGTGATAATTTAGAGTCAGCCATGATAATTAGAAGAGGATGGAGCTAGGAAGTTAAAAGAGTGGGAACAGAAACCACTCAAAATCTGGTTGTTTTGAAAAAAAATTTTTGATTTATGTGTAGCACTTCATAGAAGTAATAGGTTTCAAAGTGCTTTTAAAATATTACCAAATGGTCTTGAAGAGTTATCACACAGGAAATCCTTCCACTCTACAGTGGTTATAGCTCACAATGACAAGTTCCCTCACTTACACCCATTGAAACCATGGTTGGAATGAAGACTATTTGTAGATTCAGAAAAAGCATCTTGTACAAGGGCACAGTATTATGAACTAGGCAGGAATCGAACCAGCAATCCTATGATTATAAGTCCAGCACCTTAGCCAATGGTCTTCCATGCTCTCATTATAAATATTTAACTGATCATAATGGAAGGGAAACCCTGGATCATTCACATTTTGCTTTATTGAAGCACCCACTATGTCCTCCCCCCCCCCCCTTTTTGTTTGTGCAGTGTTTAGCATAAGGTCCTTACAACATGTGCGGGTTTGGAAGAGGTGGGGGTGAAGTGCTTGGTGGAGGTAGTGGTTTGCTCAGGTACCCTTTAGCTATGCCCCTGTAGCTAGGTAAAGGTTTGTATAATGAGTTAAAATCAGTTTTGGAATGACAGAATTTAACTGAAGTGGTCTGAAGTTGCTTGGAATTAAATTGATATATTTACCTCTAAAACCAATGCTGAACTGTGATTTGTAAGTGTGAAACCCTTTCAAGGTGAAGACAAAACTTTTACTGAAGACAATTCTTTGCTGTTAAAGAGTATTGATATAGGTAAGCTTTTTTACTCATTAACATATTTCCATCTTGTAATTAAAATGTCATTCATAGTTGAACCATTTTGTGGTATCCTCCTCCTGGCAGAAGAATCCGGGGAAAGCTGCAACAATTGTAGGAATTATGAGAAAGCATAAAGTGTCTGTTTTGTGTAGACTGCCCTGTAATTTACTTGTTATTTGGGTCCTCAAATACTGTAAGAATACTTCTTTTGTTTCTTTTCACAAGGCGCACAGTCTTTGATAAGAAGAATGGAGAAGACATCGTCCTTACTGATGAGGATTTAGATATTATAGAGAGAATACAGCGAGGAAAATACCCAGATGCAACTGTAGACCCCTACGAACCTTATGTAGATTTCTTCACCTATGAGAAAATGATTCATCCATTAACAAGAAGACCAGAACACAAACGCAGCTTCATACCATCATTATCAGAAAAAGAAAAGGTAAGATCTCACTGATTGACTATTAAAAGTGTCAAAAATGTTTGATCCTCCAATCAGAGATAAAATCTGCTATTTGAAAGGTTTCCCCAAGTTTGTTTACAAAATGTTGCAAGGCACTACTCGACTGCAAAACTGGGGGTAAAGTCTTTTTGTTAATTAATGGAATCCTTTGTGAAGTTAGGAAAATGTGAACAAACCATGGAGCTGCAAATTGCACAAGAAACTTCTGTTTTGCAGCATAGACTTCATATCAGTGAATTGCAGGTTTTATCTGTGTGATATGAAGGGGGAAGGGGGATCCTGTTTGTTGTTAAAAAGAAAGTAAATATGGTTGCTATGATTTTCATTGTTTTCTGACCTGTCTACAACAGCAGTGGGACTATAGACTTCAATTCTATTTGCCTGTGACTTTTGATAGGTTAGTAAGTACGTAGGCGCTATGAAAAGAGGTTGGATGAAAACCAGGCAACAGTTTGGGAAGGAGCAACGAGAGAAAGAGCAACGGGATGTCTACTACAACATCTGGACCAATGAGGAAGATACAGTACTAAGTAAACGTCAGCTCAGTCATATTCCGGCACCTAAAGTAAGACTCCCTGGTCATGCAGAATCCTACAACCCACCTCCAGAGTACCTAATGACTGAGGAAGAGGTAGGCCAATGTTCTTATCAAACACAGCTAAAAATATTTTGCTTATGAATATATTCGTGATGATGATGCACTTATTGGTATTGCCACATTATATGTGTGCGTTTTAGTATGGAAGAAGAAATATTGGCAAAAATCACTACATATAAATTTAACAATTGTAGATTTTCAAAGTGTAATTACTAATTTGCTAATTACAAAATTTGTTTTAAACTTACTTGGTAAACTTCTGTGTTAATTGCAATCATTATAAAAATGTAAAAACTTGCATTATTAAGACTGATTGCTGATCAGTCACTCAAAATACATTTGTCTCTTGTTTGATGTTGGGTTGATAGATTAGCAGATATTTCAAGAAATAATTTCCACATCTAAAAGGAAGGGTTTAAGCATAAATTCAATTCTGATATGTTTTAGGGGTGCTTAATCTAACAATTCTGGTGAAATTTGTATTCTTTTTGTGCTTCTCAAGATATGTATAGATGATGTTATCACATTTTCAACCTACAGGGAACTTAAAGCAAGCACACATGACATCAGAGCCTCACATTAATCAAAATTTATTTTCCTTGAAACTTAACAACCTGTTTCCTCCTCCATAAATGAATGCTTTTGTAATTATGAATGCATGAGAGGCATGGGAAGTATGCAAACTTTACACTCCATTTACTTCAACTGCTAAACATCAGGAGAACTGCACTGCACATTTGAAACAAATGAAAGTTTTACCAGAATGTGTAAATTGAGCTTCTCTTTTACAAGTCAGAAATAACGTTTTGCTTGAAACCTTTCTTTAATATGTAAGACAGAACCTTGCTTTATCAGAATTTTGCTTTCATTTCAGAAATTGATGGCTAAATCTAAAGAAGAATATAGTGGTAGACCTAGATTCATACCACAGAAATATGACAGTCTTCGCACAGTTCCATTTTTCAGAGACTTCTTTCGGGAACGATTTGAGCGCTGTTTGGATCTCTACCTCTGCCCAAGACAAAGGAAGCTTAGAGTAAGTAGTGTTGTATATCATTGCTAAGAGTGAAGTCCAGAAATTGAAAGAGAAAGAGGGGAAAAGGTGAACAAAAATCTACCTGGTCATTGTAATGGCTGTCTTCTTAACAGTGAATCAAATTTGTTGGAACAACATTAGATTTTTAATCCCTCTTTTTTTTGTGTTTTTTATTTGAGCAAACTTTTTTGCACACATACACACACACAAAGAGGGGAGGGTGAAGCTTTCACTTCCACTACTCCCCTTCTAGATATGTCCACAAACATCACATATTCCATATTTCCTAACATTCACCTTTTGCTTGCAAAGTATTAGTTACTTAGGAATGACGTCTGTATTCAAGAATGGATTAAAGCAAATTTTGCCCCATTCAGTGTGAATTAGGTTTTACTGCTCATTTTCAAATTATGATTTTTTTTGTTTCCTTTCTTTTCTCATAAAGACTCGTTTTGAAGCTGAAGATCTCCTCCCCAAACTGCCTAAGCCAAAGGACTTGCAGCCATTCCCAACCACCCTTGCCCTTCTTTATGTTGGACATACTAGTTATGTTCGCTCCATCTCTGTTGATCCAACAGGGCAATGGCTAGCTTCAGGTTAGTATAGGTTAACTGTTGGCAAGATAAAAATGGTGCTATGAGATACAGGTTAAGAAATTGTGCTGTCATTGAAATGTGAGTTGCTGGATCTACACATTAAGCTTTGTATTGCTTCTGTTGGGGTCTCTCCCACATTATTTTTCAAAATTCTTGTGATGTTATATGTTATATGCTGTATTTGTTATTGTGGAAATAAAGAATGTCAAACCTCAAGGTTACAGAGAACTCTGGCAGTAATGCTTTTCTTTGTTTAGAAAGTCTTTTACTAACTATCTATATTTTAGGAACTTTGCATTTTTAGGACATTCCACAAAATTTGGGAATTGATTCAGTATTGGAAGTGCAGTAGCTGTGTAATTTTAAGTAAGCATTGACATGTTTCTAGGAAGCTTAAAATACTTTTGTGTTCTAATGTTTCCATTTGTTTTGCTGTTTTGTGGCAGTTGCATTTGCAGCACTGTTATTAAGGAGAGGCTTTCATATGTATTTGTTCATGACAACTCTGTATTTCTCAGTCATAAGTGGTGTCAAGTTCTTTTTCAGGCTTAATGTTTTACCTCGAAACAATTTCTTTCATGTACACACCAGGATCAGATGATAAAACAGTACGTTTCTGGGAGGTCGCTACTGGAAGATGTTTGCGAACTCTGGAGGTGGAAGGTCCTGTTCAATGTGTTGCTTGGAATCCCAATGCTGCTGTTTCTCTGGTTGCATTCAGTATTGAAGATAAAGTTCACATTGTAAACCCTAAACTTGGTGACAAGTTGATTACCTCGGGAACTGATCAGCTTATCGCGGATTACAAGCAGCCTGAAGAGGTCAAGACCTCCCCTCTAGTTGAATGGTTTGAGGCTGAGGAAAAGAAACAGGAAGAAGGATTCAGACTCTGTCTTAAACACTTCAAGGTACTTAATATTAATTTAGATAATGCAGTAAACTGTTGTAGGGTCAGGTCGTAGAGGGAAAAGTGGATCTGTACACGAACTCATGATCACACTTTTACCAGCTTGGGTACCCATGTGCATAGTTTTGTACTTTAAACTCACCAGTTTTGAAACTCCAGCCATTGATGGGGGTGGAATATTTTGTACAAATTGCACTTAAAGGTACTTGACATAGTAACAGTTTCATTTCTGTAGATACTTCATGCAATAAGCATGGAAGGGTCATGGTGATAGAGGAGGGGGGGGGGGTTGTTGAGTGTTCCCAGAGTACTTGTACCCCTACGTCAGCTTATTTGCCAGTATTTGTTTTCATGAGAATAGGTATTTATTCCTAATCACTTTTTTTAAGAGCCATGCCCTTTACATTTGTGCAATAATTTATTTTTCAGGCTACTTGATGATAAAACATTTTCTGTTTAGATTCGCTATGCAACAAACCATGGCAAGGGTGGTGTGAAGTGGGAAGGGGAGGGAGAGGGTACTGTTGCTGGACTTGTAGTGCTTTTATGCCCTGGTACTCCTAGATCAGCACTTCAGCCTGCGTGTGTGATTATGAGAATAGACATGTAATCGTATTCATTTTTTGGAAAGCAAACCATTTATGTAATTGCAATATTTTGCACTTGAAAGCATGAAAAGGTACTGTATGTACTCTTGACATTGTCTGCACATTACAAGTCTGTTGTCTAGTTTGCTTATGAAGTTTCACAATTTGGCATCTTTTCTGATCATATAAAAGAAGATAGTCTAAAGTGATGGTGTTCAGCCTTTTCTCGTCAAATTCCCTTCATTTAAATTTTATGCAAATAAAATCTGCGTTGCGTATCACAATGATATGTATCTCTTGTTGTCATGTACTGAAGTTTTTGCAAAATTGATCTGTACATCTGTCATGAAAACAATGTGTATTACAGTAATTCTGGACACCAGAGTCTTTTCATTTGAGCCAAGTAATTGCAGAGTACCTTTTCCATTTGAAGCACAATTAATCAGCAGGTTTTTCAAATACATAGCCTGACACCAGAAAGATTGCACATGAGTCACACAATTGCAGATACCTTTTGTTTTAAGTGTAATGTGTAATGTCCCATTTGACAACACATTTGGCAGCTATTTTACACTACTTATTCACAAATGTGGAGGAAGCCTGTGGCTTTTAAGTTACATCTTTCATGTCAGTTAGTGCCATCAACTAAAAGACTGAGATCCAAATTTAGACCAAACTCTGTTTAGAAACTCTGTCAGTACCCTTGTAGTTTTCTGGGGCTTTGAACATGTACCAAAATCACTACATCTTTGTTGCAAATTTATGTGATCCTAGTGATCTACCTGGATTATCACCTGTGCATGGTGGGCAGTTATTTATCAAAGCATTGTAGAAGACATGGTGAAAACCAGTATTTTAAGATTTGTCAGAAGGTCAAATAGAAAATGAGGGCAATATGCATATTTTGTGATAGATTTAAAACAGGTAGAAAAAAGAAGTTTTGCATTTAATTGCAAGTTGCTCTTACTAAACATTTATTCCATGTGTGATTGTTTATGCTTAGGCACTTCATGGTCCAAGTCCTATATGTGTCTTCAAGTGATGAATATATACCCTAGATCCAAAGAAACAATTTAATTTTTTCATTCTCTTATTAGCCTGTCAGACAAGTCACATGGCATGGTAAAGGTGATTATTTTTCTTGTGTGA
The DNA here is from genome assembly GCA_029531755.1 of Holothuria leucospilota. Classification (NCBI taxonomy): domain Eukaryota; kingdom Metazoa; phylum Echinodermata; class Holothuroidea; order Aspidochirotida; family Holothuriidae; genus Holothuria; species Holothuria leucospilota. The sequence goes on from CM055965.1 coordinate 26,677,371, forward strand.
TACCAACGGGACAAAATTCATCTGTGATCATACATCAGTTATCAAAGAGAAGATCACAGAATCCTTTTAGGAAGTCTAAAGGTCTGGTTCAGTGTACATCGTTCCATCCAACCAGACCATTCTTCTTTGTTGCTGTAAGTAGTCATTGGCCTTATCATTGTAGGTCATCCATTAGGAAAAGTCATATGACAGCACTCCTTGTGTGACTCTGTGTGCATCAAACTTTCAGTATGCTCTTTTAGTACACATACGTATTTTGCCTTTTCCACATCTCTTTGGTTTGATGACCAGTTGCAACCAAACTTGGACCATAGATACTATATGGATACCCTTATAATCGTTTCAAAGGTCACATATGGAGGTCCAAGACTGTCTTTCTTGTTGACCTGGCTTGGGATGGGATGCAGATGTATTTTGACATCACTTTGAGGTCATTTTGTGTATTTTGATGATTCAAGCTTTAATCATGTTTGTATGGTTTTATGCATTTTTGTTAATGTCCCTGGAAGATACGTGGGAATAGGGAGTAGAGTGGGAGATGAGTGGACTGTTTGCACATTACAGAGGTAAATTACATTATTATGGTGCATTGTGAAGGGAGAGGTTCAAAGTTTTGGGAGTTTTGGGGTTTATGCCTGTGTCTTTAATTATAGTTGCCTTGTGTCTTTAATACTGTAGAAAGTTCTCCATAAATCTCAAACTTTGTTGTTTTCCCTCAGCAGTGTCTGAAATTCTGTTATTTTTGGTGTTTGTCTCATGTGTATTTTAGGCCTGTCTATACTTCCAAATTTTCATGTGGTATGAGACAGCTCCCTGGTGGTATAAAGCTGTTAGAACCATATATGGTCATCCCTTGCCCATCCAAGCCAATTACAAACATAGCTCAGAAATGAACAGTGCTCATCTTCCATACTGTAGCTTTAAGTATGAACAGGCCAGTCTGGCCTTGATGATTTAGACAAAGTTCTACTGATCAGAGCTTAAATTTGGTTTGGACATGGATGGTTTAATATAATGTAAATATTATATGCCGTTTGATTTGATGAATAAGTGGGTGACACTTTTATTCACCTCTTCTGTATGCTTTTTTTCAAGTATGTCAGTTTAAACCTTAAATGTGCCTAGCTCTGAATTTATGAACTGATGAGGATGTTTGGTAATTTTCACATGAAACAAATCAAAAGTGTTAATGCAACCTTGGCAATGACTACAGAATAATGTATTTTTAGAAGCTAAGAATGTGACTTGTAGAAATGGTGAAATAATGTATCAGCATTTTACCCTGGAATTGAAGTTAATGAAAATCATTTCTGTTAGTCATTTATGGAGTTAAAAAGTGATTCAGAGGGCTTTCTCTTCCTGAATATTCTTTTCTTGTAATACTGGAAAGATTACTTTGAAAATGAGAAATTGTTTCAAATATTTCAGACACAGAAGCATATCAGAGTGTACAACTTGATCAAGCAAGAGATGACAAAGAAACTACTGACTAGTGCCAAATGGATATCTAGTATTGCTATACACCCTGGAGGTAAGCCAAGATGTTCTTTATGTTCTTTAATTAGGCCTAGGTGCATAATTCCCCCCCCCCCCCCCCCATAAAAAAAAAAGAAAGCTGGAGGGGTGAGGGAAAGCCTGCTAATTTTGTGATGATGAATTTCATCACTGGTAGATCTGATTTTCCAGATTGTGGCTGTCACAATACTGTAAGTACATGTTACTTTGTACTGTAAGGTAGGGATCGTCTCAAGAAAAAGTGGTGGCAGAAGGGGTGGTGTTGGAATGGTGCTGGACCCCTCCTTCTCCCCTAATGGGATCTGTGCTTGTTTGATGTCTTCTTTAGAGAGAGACTTGAGAATGGTAATACCCAGTACCTTTTATCAAGACCATTGCTAGTGCTAATTAACAATAACACTCTATGTTGAGCCTCCCAGGCTGCAAAATACCAGATCCTTTTAGTTCAAAGGCCTAATGGGGTGATATCACTCACAATCTAATGAATATTATTGAGAGGTCAGTTTGCCCTGTGAAACCTGGTTCATATTAAATGACATCATCTGTCTTACAGGTTGTATGGCTGTTCTCTGAGTAGATGGAAACCTAACCTCAGTTGTAGTTTGTGGATATTTCATCACACAGAGCCATCCTTAAAAGGAATAGGATGGGAAATCAAGTGTAATGTGCCTTGAAGCCCTGAGATAACTTCATTGAAGCATATGAGCTAACATGTTGGGGTCAGAACAGAAATCAGTGCCTTAACAGAAATGTATAGGTTGGTAGAAAAGAGCAGTTTCTCTGCATCATTGGTCTGTATAGACAAAAACAGTTGCTGTACAAATTTTTTGGCATAACCTCCGTGATGGTGAAGACTGTTGGCTGTGGCATAGGACTCATGATCCAAAGAGTGCTGGCTAGTTTCATGCTTAGTTCATTATGTTGAGTCCTTGGGTAAGATGCTTCATCTGAGAGGGATTGCCTCTGGGACAGGTCATCGTTGACCATAGGGAATAGTTTGTAAAGCACTTTGATACCATAGTGATAAAGTGCTATGTAAAACCAAATTTAATTATTATGTTAACTTTTCTTGTGAAAAAAAAGTACCATAAAGTTGCATTATGTTTTGATCCTTGCATGTAAAAAGTTCATTCCTGATTCCAACTCATCTTTCCTTCTGGTTTCAGGAGACAATGTTATTGTTGGGACATATGATTGTAAGCTGTCTTGGTTTGACCTTGACCTGTCAGTAACACCATACCAAAACATGCGACACCACAAACAGGCCATCAGGTCCGTCTGTTTCCACAAGAGATACCCCCTATTTGCATCAGCCTCAGATGATGGTCATGTCATTGTTTTTCATGGTCAAGTGTACAAGTAAGTTGATATGTGACCAACACTCTGGTCAGATTCCTTTGTTACTCAAACTAAGTTGAAATAGAGTATGAGTTTTCAACAATCAAAACTGAGGGCCCAGAAATTGTAAGTCAGATGCTATAAGTGAATTTTGCTTGTGTAACTGAGCTAAACATACTTAGTGTGGCTTTCATTTAGGGGAGCACATTTTGTACTGGGCATATACATAAACTTAAATATTCTAGCAAGAAAGTGATGGGATGATTGAGTTAACCTATGCAGGTAGGTAGTGGGTACGTCTGTAGACAGGCAAGAAGGCTGACATTTTTCAGAGTTTGGTGGGGGAGGCAGGGGAGAATTTCTCATGAAGGCAAATTGTACTTTTGTTCTGTAGTAGTAGATGTGTGAATTTTGTAGGGACTTGCCCATTTCCTTTACCATCCCCAGGCTAGTTCAATGTTGTTTTGCATCCTGATTTTCAGGACTAAAATCATATGTCCTACTCTAAAGGTGCAAGTATTCACTGGGAATGGTATTTACATGGTTGCAAAACTTACAAAACTTCGTGGGCGCCTATACTTTGAAAACCAAATTTCTAGCTCACCTAGTTTACTTAATTTGGGACTAAGATGAAAAATTCTAGCTGCAGCATAATTTTCGCGGACGCAATGCATGTTTGCATCCAGCTTTTTGCAGGCGTGGGTATTTAAATCAAATTGTACATTATTTGATGTCTAGCTTTGCAAAATTCTGGATAATGAGGTCATGAGGGGGTGATTCAGTTGGGGATGGTAGCGTTGAAATTTGCTTTTCAAATTTGTAAAAGTTTATGAAGTATTTAAGCCAAAAGGAAACTAAAAAAATTGCCTTTCCAGTTAGAAACCTTACATGTTTGTTTATTTTTTGTTTTTCATTTTTCCTACAGTGACCTCCTCCAGAATCCATTGATTGTTCCAGTAAAGGTCCTCAAAGGTCATTCCATCACAAACGGGCTGGGAGTACTCTGCTGTGAGTTTCATCCAAACCAGCCATGGATTTTCTCAAGTGCTGCTGATGGTATTATCAGGCTATTTTCATGATAGTTACTACTCATGAATATTCAAAACATTGCTCTGAAATGACCTTGGAATGTTGTACTGTGGAGTTTCATCCTAACCAGCTTTGGATATTGTCTGATGCTGCTAACAGCATTATCATGTTATTTCCATGATAAACACTATCTGTGAACATTCAAAGCCTTGTTTGCAAATGGTATGGAAGTGTTTGGCTGTGAGTTTCATCCATACCAGCCATGGAGATTCTCTAGTGCTGTTGATGGTATAGACCTTATGCATATGATGTCATAGAGCAGAAAGTGTGCCCTCGGTTGGAAACAAGGGCATGTCATTGCAAGTTACACCAACAAATACAGACAGCTGATTTGTGGACCAAGCTGATATGCGCGCAAGTCTACTATGTGTGCATGCAAAGTAAATGTTGTGGGTACAGTGTGCTTCATTGTTTTGCCTCAATATGATGTAGCGCGATGTCAATGAATGAGGTCCGTTATCAGGTTCTTTTCATGATAGACACGACCATGAATATTCAAAGGCTTGCTCACAAATGGTGTGGAAGTGCTTGGCTGTGAGTTTCATCCAGACCAGCCATGGATATTCTCTATACTGCTGATGGTATTGTTAGGTTATTTTCATTATAGATTCTACTCATGAAATATTCAAAGCATTACTCAAAAGTGGCCTAGGAGTGCCCTGCAGTGATTTTCAGGTTAACCAGCAGTGGCTGTTTCCAGTGCCACTTATGGTGATATCAGGCCATTTTCATGAAAGAAAGTAGTCATAAATTCAAAGTTGCTCTCCAGTGTCTGGCTAGGGTAGTGATGAGTTTCATTCCTACCAGCTGTGGATATTTTCTAGTGCTGGTGTTGGTATTTATGATTATCCTGATAAACACTTGTTATGAATAATCAAAGAGAGATGGCCTAATAAGAAATACTTTGACTGGTAGCATTTCTGCTCAATAGCTAAAATTGTGAGGTGAAGTGGGGCCTATGAGACTGTGTTAAGTGCATTCTCTGTGGGCAGTCTTGTGGTGTGTATTCCTCTATGGGCAGTCTTGTGGTGTGCATTCCTTTATGGGCAGTCTTGTGGTGTGAGCACAATTCTTCAGTATGGACACCATGTAATGAAATTCTCAGAGTGCAAAGCCATGACTCTAAGTCATGGACTTCTTATATATATGGACAAGGGGACACATGACCAAAAATGTTGCACGAAATGAGGATTACCAAGATGGCTGCCGTGCTATTGTTGTTTGCATAATTTGATGACGAATCTGCAACATTTCAGACAAAATATATTTATGAATTGAAGAACAACATCACAGTGCCTCAGATTCTGTTCATTAATTTTGACTAGAACATACTTTTTTCTGGAAATTCCCAGACTTTCTCACATAATTTATCGATACAAGCCCACTTGAGCCCAAACTTTACATTGAAGATATAGGAGGCAGCCATAGTGACAAGCCTATTAAGCATGGGTACGGTGGTGACACTCTAGGCATAGGACATTAGTGCAGGATGCTCTGCCCATATACATAAGAAGTCTGTGGTTCAAGTTCATACTCCAGTAAAGAGGTTCTTCTCTGATGTCAGAGACACATGTGACAACAACAAAGTCAGCCACATTGGATGTCAAACTTATTGTGCGCAATGTGTATGCTGTACAAATGTATTGGTCAAAGGTTAAAATGTTTAGTGCATTCTTTGTAAAGAATGTTTTCTCGATGGTAGCGAACGTTTGTTGTGTAATCGTCAAGGAAAATCACAGGGCCAACAGTTTTATTATCAACTTCTAAAAAATGTACAGTGAAGAGCTTCATGGGTTTCTGAAATTCTTCAGAAGAAATATTGAACTGGGGAGTTTACTTACTAAATTTCCCATTGCTCACGCCATGTGTGGTGAGTGACTTAAGATATTATGATGGGAGTTTTCATTGCGATGGTTAGGAAGCATTCAAACCACCCATGTGAAGCCCCCACACAGGCCTACATGTACACATGAGTACAATCAATTGTTAATGTTTAGTTAAGAAAATATTCTTTGAAAAAGAGGAAGGAAACATTTTCACCCGTTGGCCAATACTTTGTGTACACAGTTGAAGTCTTGTCCAAAATGGCGGTACAGGTAAAATCGAGCCCATTATGACGTCACGTGAAGAAACACTCTAGATACATGTGCTTCATCCTTTTAATTCATGTCCTAAATGCTTTGATAAAGTCTTCTTTCATGACTTGTCCATTTGGGCTAAGGTGTTCTCTACATCTACCTGCCCACATGACTATTAATACTTCTCCAGTTCCAATCTGTCCAATACCCTTTGAACTTGTCCTCGGAGACTTCAATGAGGTACTTGCCGTGTGGGCTATGATAATGAAGAGTGAACTTGCCTGGATGATGTCTTCTTGACCTAGACTGTCAGGAGGGGGATTTGTTGAGCCCTGATGTACTAATGCTGCACCAGTACAGTTGGCCTTTTACACGATATACTAACACTAAGTGTAAAATACCTTTTTTCAGTGGATCTCTATGGATTTCAAGGTAGTGAAGATTTGATGTGGGCCTTTCAGAAGTCAGCATCATAAATATTGTTCTTCAAGTTAAAATGGCTGGTGCTCAGCGACTGGTTTCTTCAGGTTAGACTGGTGTAGGATAGGCCGATGTTGATTGTGAGGATGTAGATATGTCTTCCGGTACCATAACATTAGGCCAACTTACATTGGGCCTAACTGTAAAACTGCTGGTCTTGGTGAAAATGAGCCTTCAAGTAGTGGGCACATGCTGATAGTGGTAGGTCTGGTCGCAAGTTGTACTCTGTATGTTGGCATTGTTCCTTTAGAGGGTCAAGTACAAGGAGAATCATGCTACTAGTCCCATGTGTATGCTTTTGCAAAACCAAAGCCAGTGTGTATGGAAAATTTCCTTGAAACCATCACCTACTTAGCAGACCACAAGTTTTGCTGCTAAGTTTAGAGAGTAGCAACTAACTTTTGCTGCTAACTTCAAGGACTATCAATCCTTGGTATGTTGGTCACCAACAAAGGATGTAAAAAATGTCTTAAAAAGTATATTCATTTTAACATTTTTAAAATTTGGGATTGCTACTATAACACAAGATGAAAACAAGAGGCCCATAGTAGGAAGTACATTTCCTAGTTACATCTTAACAGTGGGTAAATTGTGGAATCCAGTTTGTAATACAAAAGGATATGTATTTTCTTCAGAATTGTAAAGTTTGATACATACAATTCACCATAAGGATAATGCAAAGGGTCTAGGGTTCTTCAAGGATGGAGAAGTAGAACGATATGGCAATAAAACTTACCAAAATCAAGACAAATATCTGTGTATGTGTTTATTGCGTATATCTATGTCATTTTTCCCATAACAACAGTAGGCAACATCTTACGAAAGGTTGTGTGAAAGTATCCCCTACAGGCAACATGTTTTGTCTGTTTTGACTGGATATTGTCCTGTCACTGGAGGGTGGAGTTGGAAAACATACTTTTTGCCAATTGTATGTTTTTTGCTCGTGTACCCTTGTACAGTGGCAATATGCTTGCTCTCTTATTCATGGCTTTGCAACTTGAGCATCTCACTGATTTAAAGTGAGACTTTTCTGCCAAGCTCTGTAGGCTGGGTTTTTTGAAGGTTTGCTTAATAGAAAACAAATAACCATGCTTTAGCCCAGAACTTAAGATGTTACAGTGTCTTTTGCTTTGTGCACTGTGAAGAAATGTTCCAAGCATAAAAAGATTTGCTAGCCCATACTTTGAAGTCTGTGATGTTTTGCAACTTTAATTTTTGCTTGACATTATCAAAATAAAATCAAAAGGAGACTTAAGTTACACTAAAATGTAGCCTGAAAGCCATTAAGGTTGTACTGGAAAGACATAAGTTGTGACAGGAGTTGCATGTGTCAGATTCTTTAAACCATAATACAGTATTAATGAAACTGATGTAAGCAAAAATCAAATACATTTTCTCTAGTTTCAAAATCAATTTATTAAGTCTCATGTCATCAATAATTTATGAAATAAAAAACCTTAAGCTTCAAAGTTTTATTCTATCCTCAAGAATTACCAGCAACTTGATGCAATTTAATCTGAAATATTTCCCCATGTAAATTTCGGTAGACATAGACATCTGTTAAGGAAATGCCTTTATGTTCTGGTACTTCACTAGCAACCGCTTTGTTTACTTCAGGAAGTCAAGGCTGATGTACTACAAGGTCTCTGTACTAATAGTTCAAATCCCATAAAAAATTTCCCTGACCGTCTCTATAAAAAGAGTTTAGTCAGCAAGTCCAATCATACCATGAACTGAGAGCAAATGTTTCTTCAATCTGCTGTCCCTGTAAAGTACACAGAATTCCCTGATGTAAGGAGAACAATAGTATTGCACAGTTTAAAAAGTCCTTCGAAACTTTCTCCACCACAGAGTCCATGGGAGTAATGAGTCTCTCCTAAGCAAAACTGGATCAAAAACATTAAAGTGAACCTTCTGGATACGGCGAAGGTAGGATTCAACTGGTGCTAGTGCTAAGAATGCTGGGAGAGCTTCTTTAGGTAGAGACTTCTTCATGGACTGAGCCTGCAAGAAATCAAAGGACAATACTGAAAGGAGAATGTTCATAAATGGCAAAAACAGACATAGCAATTAAAAAGTTAAGGATAGTGCTTTTGACAGAAACTTTGTTTAAATGATCTCAATTGTAGCTGCTTAAACAGTCTTATTAAATAGGTCTTACTTACTGACAAGAGATACTCAAATATGTTGCTTTTATCTAATTCCTATGATAGTGCAGTTATTTCAAATAATAGTTTACAGAGCATCATGGTGAAGTAAAAATGATCACCTGGTAAGAGTGGCTAGTTTGACATGGGTGAAATCGGTATTAAACGATCAGTTTATAGGTAAAATACCTGTTGATGGAGTGTACATACCTATTATGAAGTTTTTCATCGTCAAGAATTTTATTTAGAAGTTGTACTTTTTTGCAGAAGAGCAACAGGTATGGGTAATGCATGTTTCACCTTTTAAGGGCCAGTAATAAAATACAATGGTGCTAAGCTCCAACAAATGTGGAATAAGAAAACTTCACCATTACAGCAGAGGGCTAACCTACACAATACAGCAATTACTAAGATGCAAAAAATGTTGGATGAACAGCCTGCTTTAATATGACCTATGACCCACTAGGGATCAAGCCTTATGCTTCCTAGGCATTTATAATACATTAAAGGGATTTGCCAGTAACAAAAATCAATACCTTCAAAAATTGCAGAAAATTTTTCTCATCTAGGAGGTGAAATCCGCATCTCAATAGCTTGTAGCGTTTGGAAGATATACATTTTCAAAGAAATGCAATTTTTTCTCAAGACGAAGTGCATCATGGGAAACTGTGATGTCATCGCGGCACATTAATTTGACAAAGCCTTGAATTTCTTTATGATATTGACACCCCTGTAGGGAATATTTATCAACTTTGTTTATTGTACCCTACATATGTTGTAGATTTATGCTAAATCTACATGGAAAGATATTCAAACATTCCAGCAGTATCAAATTTCAAGGACAACAGGACATTCAATTATAAAGAAAAACAAAAGAAATCTGAGGCAATGTGCCCACTTTACATAACATTCTGTGACCTTGATGAGAAGTGGAGGTATTTTTGGACAAAAATAAGCAGTCTTTAACATTAGATATGTCGAGTTAGGAAAAGAGTATTGCTACGGGGTTTGAAGGGCATGAACTGGAATATTTTTGTGTTTCACATAGGATCCTAAAGAAAAGCCACTGGAAAATGCCTTTAAATGACACCAAAGATTGTGTCACTGCTTTTGTGTAGACCTACCTTCAAAATATGTGAATGAGCTTGGCTGGCTATTTCATAGATGACATCTTTGACAGGTTGTTCTGAACTTTGACGGATGATTGATTCCTGGGTGACGTTATGCTAAATAATAATAAACAATATATTATAACATTGCTATGACAACCATTCTGACAAAAAAGAAATCCTTTGAAGCTCACATAGCCATTATTTCAAGTCTTGAATATGCCCTCTAAGGACAGTTTATACTTCCAAATTTGAACACACTATAAAACTATACAATCCACATAAATAGTCATCCCTTTTACCTCCGTGACAGTCACGGACATAGCTCAGAGTTGAACAGTGTTCAACTTTCATAGCTTTATAGCACTATATTGACGTATGAATCGACCATAACTCTGAGCTATGTCCGTGACCATAATAAGGTTCTTATAGCTTTATAGCACTTGAAATTTCAGGATAGCACTGTAAAGCTATGAGAGTTGAACCCTGTTCAACTCTGAGGTATGTCTGTGATTGGCAAGGCAGAGCAAGGGATGTCCATATATGGTATTTATAGCTTCATAGCACCTGAAAATTAAAGTATGAACTGCCCTTAATAGTGGAAACAGGATTCCAATCCATGTCTGGGTAACTCTGATGATATTACCTAAATTTTGTGGCAGGCAACCTCTGCAACAGACCATGATCATGCCGAGTGTTGTGCAAGTTTAATTTGAGAGTCCTAAAGCATTTTGTGTCCCATGAAACTAACCCCCCCCCCCTTGCTGTATCACTATGACACTCCATCATAAAGCAAGTTACATCCCCAAGTATGTTACTTTGAGTCATCACTTACCAAAGAAACAAAACTGTTGCTCTTGATTAAACACATGAAGTATGATGACAAATCTTATAATTTCATTTCTAAACTTATAATTAGCTTATAACTCAAAATTTCATTTCTAATTCACATATACTTTAGACAACTTTTTTCTAACAACTTGCGAATGTGCTGATGGATGGATGGACTTGTAAACATTCCAAAACAACAAAGGAAAGTAACACCGTGGTGTTCTAAATCCTCCACAGATACACCTCCATATGAACTGAAACCATGTCTTCAAATGAAACAATAATACTGGCTAGAGGTGAACGTATCAATACAAAACAAATGGCGCATATGTGCTTGAGGGGACATTTTAGGGCAGTTCCTTCCAAAATTTTTATCATACCACTTCTCTAAAATTTTCACACCTACAGTTTCAATTACAGACACTAATGGACATGTTGGATCCACAAACATAGTCTACCAATCACAAATTTTGCCCTCCCCCCCCCCCGGGCCCCAATCTGAACAGCTGGGTACCCCTTGCTACATCATTTCAGATTACAAATAATGGAAGAGCCCTCACTTTTCCACAAGAAACATCACAACAGATCTTTGCAAAATAAAAGTGCCCCTACCAGCCATATGTTCACTGCAACACAGAACCTTTTGAAACTTATTACAACATTTACAAGTTATGGTAAACCAATCTCAGAGCAACAGGTGTGTACGAACTTACTTTTATCAAAAGTTCTTGTGGAAGGAGTACATTCCTTCTGGCAGCATGATATGGCACAGCCCTGATTATAGTCGTCAACCCTTGAGATTTACCGATGTGACTGGCAGCGTGGTCTGCATGAACATCCTTTACTCCTGACAATATGGAGATAAGGATGATTAAGAGATACAATAGCTTTGCTTTAATACCCCTCCCTCCTTTTCAGGATATTCTTGATGCACTGACTTTTTGCTGGTTTTGATATGTACCTTTATCATCATAATGGCTTTGAGTCGATGACACATTTTTTTAAACTCTAGGCTCTTTATTAGGAATGGTAGAAAGCCTCAGTGTGACCTGGGAATTGAGACTTAAAGAGTCAACGTGACTGGGGTTTTTGCCCTACAGTAACATGACTCAGTTCAAGTCAAATGGACTTAAAGTGACTCAAATACCTGATGAGGGACTTGAGCTGGCTCAGAGTCACTCACATAATTGTAGAAGTGACTCACCATGAATCATTAAGTGACTCGAATTGACTCCACCTTAATGTATAGAGACTCATGGTGACTTAAATAAGACGTGTTTGATGCACTGTGCCTTAAATTGACTTGAGTGTTGACACTGTGTGACTGTATGTGACTCAAGACTCTACGTGCAATGACTTAGTAATAACGCTGATAGTAGCAATATTTACCTCTTGGGTCTTCTTTCAAAGAATTCCAAGGCCCCATTCTACTTTTGGCTTTTTGAAGAGGTAATCTAAGGAGTCCCTGTACAAAAACCTTTGCAACATGGGCCACACCACAACTTTCAGACTAATGCAAGCAGCACATCATACTAAGTGAAGATTTTCTAAAAGTACAAAACGGCCAAGAACCAGTGTTTCCCCAAAGAAATCACCTATTTCAGTAAATTACAAAATTCCAATACATAAAAATTTGACTCATTTAAATTTCATGCAAAACATGTATCCCACGTTCCTACATTCTCTCCAGAGCCTACTTTGGCTCTGAGGTTTTGGGAATTTTTTGTGTCATATGACCTTTATTTGGCACCAATCTAGGCAAATACTTTCATGTATTTGGTGTATGTTTTGTCTTCACAGTACATTCATTTTAGGGGACCACTGGAATCTTGTCTCAATTTTTTGTCTCAACATCAGTGTTTCATATTAGCATGACACTGTATCAAAACTGTGTCATAACAGTTGTGGTCCATAGCTGGATATTTCTTTCATACAGATCTGAACCATGCACAATTGTTATATATCTGTTAGTGGTGAAACATTAATCAAAATTTAAAACTTGAACTGATAAGTTAATTACTGTGAAAACCTTCCATAAACTGATGTGTATAGTTACCTAATATTTCCAAAGTAAGATACAGCAAAGATGATGCTGTGTTTTCTGCATAACTTTCTACTTCCTCTAAACTGACAAAAGGCCTGTCTTCTAGCGTTCGATCCTTTAAAAGAGAGAGAAAAAACAAACAAACATTCAGAAGTAGAATATATATATATATATGTTGAATATATATGTTGAATATGAGTAAATACTTCTACACACAAACACAAATACAAGCATCACATCAAGTTGCTTTACATTTATTTTGTACAGGCATGTACAGAACATCCTATCACACGGAACTTCTGTCCAACATGAAATATTATGAGATCCAGTTTTAAGTAAATGAAAGTAAAACTATTTGTTTTCCACAAGTGTATTTTTCAAGTTCACTTTTCAACCAAGTTCACTTTTCACTTCTATGAAGTACTTGGAACCAAATGATCTCATGTGTCAAAGATAACTTAGCTTAGTATCAGTGTTGTAATGAGTCATGACTGAGTCACTAATTTTCAAAAGGTAAGACTCCAGCAATAGTATAATTTTCGTCACAGAAATAATACAATGACTAGAATTACTGACTCGACTTGAGTCACATTGAAAGTAGTAAATGACTCAACTGGTCTGCAAAAATAAGTGACTCGTTACAACACCGCTTAGTATAGATAAGCATATTGCCTACATAGGGCACAGGACTTTTTTGTACCAATTTCATTCAAATACACTATTGCAGAATGCATAATATCTGCTAGCCATACAGACCCTTTCTTCTATAACTCTCTGTAACCATCTTTTGGATAGATTATATTTCTGAACAGCTTCAAACAATTCTTCTGCCACAGGATGGTGAGGGGGAATTCCCTAGAATGCAAAAAATAACAATCTCAGTATCGTAAACCTTACAAAAATGGATGGGATTTAACCAAAAACTGAAAACATTCCAAATGTAATACTGCTGACAAAACCTTTTTTTAGACTGGATTATTAAGACAAATAGGAAGTTTTGTGGGGTAGGGGAAGTGTTCAGGTCAGATATCTGCAGGAGAGAGAACCCCTCCTAGTGAGAGTGTGGGCCTAGAGGCAAAACCCTGATGGGGGTGGAGGTGAGGTCTTGCTAAGAGCACCAATTAAGTTCTTTTAAGACATCTTAGTGCAGTATTGCTTTATTCTCTCCCTACTTGTCTTGTATGTTTTCTTTTCAGTTTTTCCTATGTTATAATCTAAATTTGAAAGAGTAGTGTGATACTTAGTGCTCAGTTAGTGGAATCTGAAATCTCCACCATCACCAAAAACAAGGGGAAAATAACCCCAGCCCCCCTCCCCCATCGAATGATCCACACCCATCCATCTGTCACTTCTTAGTTCCAACTTTAAAGGGTAAAGATTTTTTTCTACAGACAAAAAGCATTAATATTTGATCCACATTGGAGGACAAAATAGTTTCCAGCAAATCATAAACAGTGTCTGAAAATATTCTCTTAGATTTCCTTAAATTGCCATTTCTTACTTTGTCAGAAGTGAGAGTTGTTTCTCCAACAACAAAAGATTATACACCCATAGGGTGACCATTTCATAATTCCCCAAAAGTTTTCTTTTTCACGTCGAAATATTGTATGTCATAGGAATGAACTTACTCATGATTAATTTTTCTATTCGAAACTTATAAGGTTTGTCATTGTTGAAATTAGTAGACTTTCAAAAAGGAGGACAAATCAATGTCCGGACAAGTAACGTCGGACAGAGCATGGTTTTCACTCATCTTTTTTTGTCAGGAGTCACATACCCTTTTAAATAAATTAACAAGAGTCAAAATTACAAATGAAGGGGTCAAAATAAATTTGAGTTTAATGCAACACACCTTATTCCTGTTTTTTTTTTTGTTTACACTCTGTATTTGTGATGCGCTTTTCCGCTATCTTTTTCTTGTAAAATATGATAATCAATCTGTCCATTAACAATATGGGAACTGAAAAGGCTATATTTTGTGAATAAATTTGCACAAAGAATGTATTGGCAGAATTACTGTACTTTATCATTACTGATTGTTGGGGTGAAAAAGCTATGCGTTAGATTGACCCCAGAGGTTTCGTGTCCGTGCGTCAAAATCAAAAGTTGTGCGTCATTGACCCAGGTGCCCGAGTCAGTGAAATCACTGACAGAGGTCAGGCTGCCAAAAAGCCTGGCTACCCTATACAGCCATGAAAAGCCATCCACCTACAGTACAGTAGCATAGCATGCATGTAGATTGATCAATGTACCTTGTAAATATCTTCAACAGCTTCCTTCCAAAACTGTATTCTCATCTTGCCAATCTCTACCCTTGAGACATTATCTTTGATGGTGGCAAGCTCGATGTTGAATGCTCTGAGAGCTACAACAGATGAACGAGAGACATCAGGCAAAAGGAGCATCCACAAGTAGTTTTCGTAGTCATGTTTCCTAAGATTAAATATTATGAATGTTAATTTTACAGGTATGGTACTTATCAAATTCTGATCATATACTCTTTGTGAAAGGGAAGCAGTACCACATAAAAAAAAAAAATAAATAAAAAAAAAACACAATACTATAACAGCTCATGAGAAAGATTTTAAACAAATGTCACAAGCATAGTTCAAAATGAGAATTGATCAAAGGATTGCAACATCAAACTGGCCATTTGTATGAAAACAAATGACAGCATTTTGGCATAGAATAAATCATATGTGCTGAGTGCTGTATACTGTTGTAAAAATGAAGTACTTTTTCATAATACCTGCATTAACAACAACAGCTCATACTGACCAGGGGTGCACTTCATGCTTTCACAGCATTTTTGACATCATGGGCTTATTCTAACCCCTCAGGTTCCAGAAGGAATATGCCACCCAGTTTGGTTCAAAATGATATTTTAAAGGGAAATATTGCGTTTGAAAAAGTACCACAACATGACTCTAATTTAATCTCATTGTGGTCTTTTCCCCTTTCCAAACATGGAACACAAATAACTTGCAGCAGATCAAAACTAATCTCAAGAAATATGGAAAGAAAGAAGCAACAATTTTTGTATCTAATGGGCTCATTATAGAACGATAAGCCTCACCCACACTATGCAACGTATGTACTGCTGCATATTCATTTAGGAAGAGTGGTCATGTCAGGACATATGCACCCATTACGCAATACGTGTTGACCTTGCTTACCGTCATTCCAACGACCCTGCATGCTCACAACAAACCAACACCACAGTTTCTGTACCACCCTGTGCTGTATGTTGGAATTCAAAACTCACACATGGTGACCAGTGTCATCTCCCTGGTTCATCGTGAGTGTGCGTTATTAGTCGTTACAGGAGAGTCACTACAAATGTGTTAATTTATCTGTGAAAGACTTGTAGGCCCTGCATATTTCTTTTGTTTTGGACAAGTGGCAACCACTGGCATCACAGGTTCATAAAATTTTCATTTTGTACCACTGTCGAAGCACCAACAGTCTCTTTTACATCCGGCTGTTTCGAAAGTAAATCAAACCTGCTAAGGCCCAAGGACTGCAATTCGAATTACGGAATAACTGTAACTTTGTGTATAGTATACCAGAGAGGTGATAAGACCACCTACTGTTGTGTAACAGTAGTTCCGTTAGGTTGTCAAACAGAAACTTCCTGGTTCAGTCATAATTCCCACTAAAGTACTGTACTGTACTTAGTTCGTATTTTCCGAAATTTTTGTACAGTGCTGTAGAAGGTGTATGTTATTGTCTGATGTAATGTGATAGAAATGATTTGATTGGTGGATTTCAAATCAGGGTTGATGAAGGTGTGGTTTTGCATGCATAATTGTTTGGGTGAACAAATCTATTAGTTCTTACAGAAAGGTTAATTACTCGTTAATTAGGGCTCAGAAGGTGGAATGTTTTTCTTAGTTACCGCTCTTTCATCGAACGGGACCCGATCGCAAGTAAACGAGGATAGATTCAATAAAAAGCCAGACAAACGCAATATTTCCCTTTAAAGAAACAAAGGGCTGGGGTGGGGGAAACGGCCTAAAATAACAAACTGAAAACAATGAACTTAAGTAAATGCAATATTATTACACAGAGAACGGCAGCATGCAGCCATTCATTACATTTTATAGCCTTGTATGCTTACCAGGACATGATCTTAAGCAATAAAACAGGTTTATTCCTGCACAAAGAAGAGCTTCTCACAGTTATGGGAGGAGCTAGAAGTTGCACAGTTGGGAGAATTGGAACTGTCTGGGATGATGCAAATTTCCCTTTAAACTGGTACAATTGATGGCGACCCTACAGGCCAGTAATTTAGCCTATGGCTCTTGTTAAAATTTCAACACATCCTATGATCATGTCTAGATGTTTGGAAACATCATCATTTGAAGTACAAGTTTACCATTGATGGTTGGTTTAAAACACCAATTGACCAGAACGCAGTTTTTTTTACTTAAGGCTATGCCTAGGCCTAATTAGGAGCCTAGGAGGAATATAGCCTATAGGCCTACTTGAAGTATGTTCTCGTCTTATTTTCGTGAAACTGGTGCTAATGACTAATGTACATTATAAACAAACACATTATGCAACAACCACAACTTACTGTACATAGTTCAAACAATACTCTACATTTTTCGCCGGATTGTAAGAATTCTTCCTTGCAACAGTCCACCAACCTGGCAAAAATGAAGTTGCAGGGATAAAAATACGCCGACTGACCTGCATCTCAAAAAGTATAACTTGTAGTTGTACTGTATAATTTTCAGTTGTGCCGATTGCCCCTCCAGTACTTCCACACTCTTAATTCATTTTCCAGAAATGGAATCCAGAATTTCCTGAAATCGACTCGGTATTTCCTGAAATTTTCAATAACGCTTCTTTCATGCTACTTTAATAGCTGATCCAGGATTTCAATTTGCTTTACCCACGAATATAAACACGATGCAAAATTAATTTGATACGAAATCGAAGAACAGAGGAAAACATTCTCTGGAATTTCAAAAAAAAAAGAATTTTTTCCCTTCAAATTTCCAGATTTCCCGAAATTTCCCGAAATAATCCCCCTTCCCGAAATTTTCCTGAAAAGCACACAGGTTTCCCGAATTTCGGGTAATTTTGGGAAGAGTGGAAACACTGTGCCCTGCACCAGGCACACATCTGGCCTGCGAAGCCAGGGGATTCACAAAGACTCGCACAAAACTTGCGTTTAGTCAGACCTACGAAGCGTACCGTATCTTGCTTCGTCGGTATCCACGCAGGGGAAAATTTCGAAAACATTTTGCGTAACTTTCAGTACGCAAGTCCCAGAATGGAGTAAGTTTATAGGATACCCCGTACATCGATAACCACTTCGTAGCCGGCTACGAGGCTTGTCCGTTTGAAAAGCCTGAGGACAATAAGTACTAAACGTTTCTCTTTAGAGCAGGTCAGGGACGAAGCCGGGGGGGGGGGGGGCGCAGAGGGAGTGACTGCTCCCCCCTTTCAGTGTCGAAAAAAATGTTAAAACTGTGATGTCTTTGCAGGGTATTTTGTCAGTGCTCTTTTGATCTAAAATTCTCGTCAGCTCTTTTAACTCCATCATAATCGTAGTAACATCCAGGCCTCCTGACTGAGCTACTTTACATAATGCGTCACCCTAACTAGAAAGAATCACAACACACATGTCCGTATGATTCGTTGTTTATGAAGCTAAGCTAGCGCGCCTATAGCATTCGTACGTGATACGCGCTTCCTCTGAATAATTACTATACTACCATCAAACTGCAACAACAGTATTTTTTGACCACTGCACATCTGTTGAAAGGGGGGGGGGAGGGGGTAGGCGGTTCACTATCTGACGCTACCAAGTCGGTGCAACTGTTATATTTTTTAGAGGAAAATACCGCATCATGTTAAAAATGATAGGAGCAACAGCTTTAGAAAAATTCCACTCTTTTGGAGGAATGTGAATTGTTTTGAAGTTGACAATTAAGAGGTTTTTTTTTTCTCTTCAAAACCAACTAGACCGGTTTCTGTTCTTCACGCTGTAGGCAGAACGTCATCTGTAGTAGCCATTGTATACAAGCCAGGGTTTGTCAATATTTATAATGCAGCTATGAGCCTGCATCAAGTAAGATCTCGTCATAACTTTCTTCTGTTTCGTTCGACTCCTAGTCCGGGGGAAAACCTTGATTTTACAAGTAAATCTTTAGATCTGGTGCCCTTTTATAGGCTATAGGCCTAATAGGACGGTCGGGAAACAGACGGGACTGTTGCTGGTCACCTGCAATTATATTCCAGTGCTTTATCATAGCTTGCTTTAGGTGCCTTGTTCTAATGTGTGGAATGCAGGTTGTTTTGAAAACGAGTGGTGGCACTGTTGGCACATTTTTAGCCGTTAAGAAATTTGTTCTTTGTTTATAATCAATCCCTTTCAGTCCAACTCCATCCCACTTTGAAGGAGCTCGGCAAGTTTATTCTCTGATCAAATTATCGACTTCTTCCAAATCTACTCTATTGTGGTTGGTACTAAGAAGTTTGTAAACATGGGTTGCCTCAACTTGTCCAGATGGTAACATTAGTCTTTCTTAGTTAGGGAATTTCAAAGACAAAAGAACATGTAAAAGGTGCAATGTTTTGCTAGTTTCATCATTATCATGTGATATCATATTACCAAACAGATTTTTTTCCTGTTTGAATTTTTTACATGTTCTTAATTCAAACAGGAAAAAAATCTGCTGATAATATGATAATGATGAAGCTGGCAAAACATTGCACCAGATTGCATCTAAGGACCTTCAATTCTTCAAAAATTTCTCAAAGGGGAGGTGTCCCCATACCAGTCACAAATGTGCTCACCCTTGCAAATTCCTGGCTACATCGCTGGAGCAGGTTCAGAGGTAGCCTGTGTAGCGCCTCCGTGGCTGCCGCCCCCCCCCCCCCGCAGCGATGAGTTTAACGAAAAAAACTTTGTCCGCTCCGCGGGGTAGTTCAGAGGGGAAGGGGGCACTCGGCTTAATTAAGTGCGTAATCTCCCTTATGATTGGCTCAAATGTCTGGGACTTAGCACTCTTCAGTTAAGAGGGGATGGGGGGGGGGAGGGGGAGGGATACGCTACAGGTTTTCAAATTCCTTTCTGGTAGGATGTCTCCATGTTTAATTGCCATTTTATCTCTTGGGCTTATTCCCGTGTTCGAGGCCATTAATTGTAAGAAGTTGGCGGGTGAAGTGTTTCTCTAGGCTTGCCTTGACATTAAAAAGTTCACCTTCTCCTATAGACTTTTCAATGAGTGGAATAGTCTGCCTGAGTGGGTTGTTAATTCCACTTAAGCCTGTTGCTTCAAAGTAAATTGATGTGACTGTGGTACTAACCGTAGAATCTAATTGTGCTGGGCTTTGACGGTTGGGATTCTGGTTAAACTGAGTTTTGTTTTGGGTCTGAACTGCAGGGCATCTCCAATGGGGCTTTTGCCCTCCTTAACCCTTTGACTTGTTTATGGTAAGTTAAACTTTGAACTCACTCCACTCCCTCTGTTGTTCTACTGTGCGGTACTCTGCATGCCTAGTCACACGTATTGAGAAAAAATTAAGTCCAACGGTCTACTTTTTGGTGGCTACACCGTGGATACGGAGCAACCAGTGGGGACTAACATTTCATGCTTCGAGAGTACAGTTTTCGGCCATGCTATGTAGCGTCGGTAGTACTCGGTACTGCAGTTCCTAACAGTGTTGTAATCGAGTCACTGAAGTTCGAGTCTCGAGTCGACTCGAGTCTTCCTTCAGTCGAGTCAGAGTCTTCAGTCGAGTCGAGTCATCAATTTAACTCGAGTCGAATCGAGTCCCCAACCACACTCGAGTCGAGTCGAGTCGAGTCGAGTCGAGTCGAGTCGAGTCACTCTGTCTACTCGAGTCATCTCGAGTCAGTTGAGCATACTGACCTACGATTGACCTACAATACTAGATCAGACAAGAAAGTTATTTGCACAGTTGCTATACATGCTGAAGTTGGCCACTCCGGATCCTAAAACCGGTGCTGGAGGCGGCAATTATGCTTCCTCCTTTCATCCATATGTCAAAGAGTATCAAGTTATAACGAATTCTACCATTAAAAATTTGTTTACTCTTGTACTTTGTACAGCTCTCTTTCACTCTGCATTTCAGTTATCTAGTTTTTTCTTTCCTGTTTTAAGGATCACAGGTCGTTTCTATTTTTGCATCCAGGAATCTATCGGAAGCTCGAGCTGATGCCACATATTCATGTAGCAAACCTTAGACAGATACAGCTTCAATTAAAATCGATTTTAATAAACTTCAATTAAAAATTCCGAACATTAAATTTGAACAAATCTTTGAAATTTGTCTAGTAAGGCACCTCGGCCACTTCAAATATTATGAGTTCTGGAAGCCATTAGAATCCCATGGGAGAACTGATGCCAGATGTGATGGTGGAAGATCACAAGTGGCTCCAGTCACTTTTCAAGTAGTGTTCAGTGTAACAGCAGGATTGTAGCCCTCACGAGTCGGATACTTTTATTTTTGTTGCCAACATTATTGCCGATATGTTTGACTCGAGTCATTGTGAGAAATAGCTGGAGTCGAGTCGAATCATCCAGCATAGTGAGTCGAGTCGAGTCGAGTCGAGTCTTTTTCACATACTGACTCGACTCGAGTCTTGCATTTTGTCAAACTTCTGACTCGAGTCGAGTCGAGTCTTTTGACCCAAATGACTCGAGTCTAGTCGAGTCATCAAAAAAGTGACTCCAGTCAGACTCGAGTTGAGTCAGTGACTCGAGTCATTACAACACTAGTTCCTAACCTAACCTGGGATATTAACATAAATTTAAATAATCTCGTTCTGCATCTTTCTGTATTTTTCATTCTTCGAAGCATGAATTGAGAGAACAGTACAGAAAAAATTGTCCCAACTCAGTGGGTGATACGGAGTCAAATAGTCGAATACGTACGTGACCCAACTACACCTAATCAGGCTGCACGCTAACCAAAACGCACTTGCAGACTACATCCACAGCGTGAAGTTTTTAAAGTCCTACCTGTCTTTCATGAAGTGGCTACACGGATACAGAGTCAAAGTCGGAAGTATCAATGTGAGCAAGCATCAGTAAGCACACGTTAAGTATGTAGAATCAAACTCCCCCATAATTTTCATTTTCCATTTTCCCGTTTCTTTACTCTATTCGCTTGGTTTTTATCAGTTCGAAGAGACCCCCACCCAAGTAAAATTGTCTAACACAACTACACCACTTAATAAGTCACAGGACTACATGTTTGATTTTCATTTTGCTAATTTTGATAAAACCAGCAATTGACACATTTTGCAGAAAATGAGGCCATCACAAGCTACCGTAGAAATCAGCAATCGGTTTGCCGTCGGAAAGAGCCGCGTATTCGAGCTGAATTGAGACTTTAAGGACCTAATGTTATACTACACAACTGGTCTTGCACAAGAAGACCTACCGTGCCTTACGTACCTAAAATTGTTTTCACAATTTCTGAAAGGTATGATATTGTTTAAACTTGAAATGCACTTGTTAAGTATTTAATTGGTAAAACGTAACGAATGAATCAGATTTGATTTGAAATGATGTGAAAATAGAGGGTGGAAAATACAACAATTTTACAAAGACAACGAAGTATCTACGGAAGCGCCTTGAGGCCATTATTAATTTTACATTGCAATGAATTTGGATGCCATAATTATTAAAAGCTGTGAGGGGTGTGCTTGTTTGTTTCAACAAAATGAGAGGATGTCAGGCGCATATCCAGGGGAAGGCGTTGGGGATGCGAACCCCCGTGGTTGAGAAAATATGGTTGCTACATTATGTTATGGGGTCGCTTAAATCGGCATTAGTCAAAATCATTACAAAATCATTGTTCACTGAGCAAGTCCCTTCAGTGCTAGAACCAAAGGTATATATCGGGGCGGAAGTGTTGATTTGACATGCGCACCGTTCTATAGAGGCTTTTCATATGACGTCATAATACTCCCTGGCGCCATGTTGGAGTACATGTAACTTCGACAACACTCGGCGCACTTGCTCAATGTATGTGTACAAACCGCATATACCACAGGGCACACTGTGCGGCGCATTCAGCATACTACTGCACAAAACCATGTGTTCTTGGCATGAGTGCCCTCCAGCATGGCGAATCCGTGACGTAATTGCAAAGCCTCTTGTGACTTTAACCAACTAGACGCAATTTTGAAGGGCAAGATCGAGCGTCTTTTTTGTTTTGAAGGGCAAGATCCTGCGTCTCTTTGGTTTTGACGGGCACGCGTCCATTGTGTCATAGTAGTATCTATGGTTATGCCGTGCACGTGAGCTGTAAATTCGCTCACTGCGTGTGTGTTTTGCCCTTCAGTGCCTGGGAATCCATTGCGCCTGACGTCACATGAAATCTCTATTCTGCGATCTGCGTACAAAAATAAGAAAAGCGTCACAGAAAATTTCTTTGTTAAAAGAGGTTAGCGTGCGTGCACTTTTACAACGCGTTCTATACGCGCATAATACATTTCTTTGTGTATTATCCGGAATACTTGACGCACAGTTCTGCGTGCTCTGAAAACAAACGCGCTATGCTTACCCGTTATGAGCGCGTAAATAATTGAACGTGCATATAACAGTGCGTCACTTGAAGATACCATAGAAACTGACCAATGAATGTCCATGAACTTGCAAAACCAGTCATTGTGCGTTCATGTTCAAGTGTAAATATGTAGATGTCGCGTTGAAGAAATAAGTTATGCTTGTTTAAGTGGAATTTATTGAGGTGTAGTAGTTCTCCAGTCAAAAACATACCGAAATAACAAGTATTAATACTTTTGTAAGACATTCATTTGCCTGTTTGATTTCAGAAGGACTGAGCAGTGATCAGCACTTCCTCCCCGATGTTTTGGCCTCCATGAGGAGTCAACGCGCCATTTTAAGTTTGGAATCTATGCTTGTAATATCTTTGGCTAGAACCCATTAACCAGGGAATGGTCTGTATTGGGCTTATGCACCTACGTCACGTTTCTCTATTTTTCCATCCAGGCGTACATTGTGCAACAATTGTTACTAAGGTGCTATCTTGAGCGCGTATCCTTAACACACCTACTACGTATGGCAGTTCCATCCAGTAAACCAAATTGAAACGCGCTGACGTCACGTGCATAAGCTCTATAGAGGGATTTCATGTGACGTCACGCGCAATGGATTCCCAGGCACTGAAGGGCAAAACACACACGCAGTAAGCGAACTTACAGCTCACGCGCACGACATAACCATAGATACTACTGTGACACAATGGGCGCGTGCCCGTCAAAACCAAAGAGACGAGCGATCTTGCCCTTCAAAATTGCGTCTAGTTGGTTAAAGTCACGTGAATGAAATCCCTCTATACAGAAGCGTCATTAGGACTACACGTGTGCGCGTGGCTTTGAAGATGAGTTATGCTCTTTGAACCTTATGCATATGATGTCACAGAGCAGAAAGTGCAATAGTTCCAGGGCGCGGACGTCAGCTCGACGACGTGAACTGTGGGTTAAACCACCGATCTCAATGTAGGACTGGATATAACACGCGCTATTGTTTAGCATTACAGCGGTGGGGAACCACTTGGTGTTCACAAGATGGCGCGAACTTCTCCTTCACAAATCATCGCGCAACAATGCGGGATGTACACGAACATGGAAAAATGAATCGAAAATATTGGAAATTATTCTTTGCCAAAGGAGAAAACTGAAGGTCATTGTACAAAAAACTTTCTTCAATTTTGTCTACATTTTGTGCTAGGCCAATTTTCAGTAATAACTGCACAATTTTGACACGAAAAGTGAATCAAAGAGATTTTCTCCATGAAGACAATGGTTTTAATGCTTTTTCGGTAGGCCTATGTAGGTTTAGAACACCGTGCGAAGAATATTGAAGAGGTTGATTGAATGGTTGATACTGGAAACTGATACTCTTCAAATTCATGATTGTAAAGCTGTTGCAAATTGTTTCCACTTGGGATGTACCTATTGAGTTTATAACCCGTGACTCAACTTTTAGGTTCCAGTGTTGGATTTCGGAGTTTAAGTATGCTGATTACAGGTAACAGGATTATCAAAGTGTCACAGTCTGTAGAAAATCTTTAAAAATACAGGTGCTTATTTTCTTGTATTAGACCCTACTTTAACTTACTAGATTAATTAATATTTAAGGGCTTTATTGATAATGGAGATCTCATATTGTCTCTCGTTATGAACGGTTGCTCGCAATGCCCCTCTCATTTTCACCCTTTTTATACAGTATATTTGAATGTGGTTCATATTTGAACATATTCTTTTATTTCTAATTTTCTTCGTTCTTTACTCCCTAAATTTCTCTCTTTCTGGTAGGCTTGTTTTGTGTTGCCTTTGCTATTTCAGTTTACCCACACCTCGACTGCCATTACATGTAACTTACGAAATGAAACGAATCAAGGGGGAGAGATATCTCTGCTTTCCATCACCCATACATTTATGTCAAAAACATACCATCACATGGCCCTCAGAGCATAATTTGTTGAGAACTTGGCCCTGACAAACGTTGTACATGGATTACACTTGCTGTGAGCGGAGTGGTTCCCCGTTTTAGACGCACTTGTTATATCCAGTCCTACATTTAGATCGGTGGTTAAAAAACCGCGTCGCCCTGCCCACGTCGTGAAATCTAAAATCTAAAATCTATTGTTTTCTTCCAAAATGACGTCAGTGTGATGTCAATGCATAAGATCTTTAGACCTTATGCATTTGACGTCACAGAACAAGAAATACGCCCTCCAACTCTCTTACCAAACGGTGATATTCACCATACTCTTTTCGGCCTTCCAAAACCTGATGAACCCACCATCTACGATCATTTTTCCGATTGATCCCTTTCCTCCACTTCCAATATATTCCTAGTATTTCTTCTATCTCCATATTATCCGACCCCATTTTACCGCACGTGAACAGCATTGAAACCAACGGCCTAAAGTTCGTTAAAAATATAAGGAACGTATCCGAACGCGTCCAATATCACGCGCGAACTTAAATGATAGGTGTGTTCGCAAATTGCTGAGTGCGGATTGGAGACGCGCACGCGCACGTTCAAAACGTACCGCAAAAAACGGATAGGTGTGTGTCGCCCTTAAGTTGGAAAGATACACGCCTAAAAAACTTACACCAAAAAAATGCAGATAGCTGTTTTGTGCACCCGGAGATACGTGCGTAATTCTACTACGCGCGTGCGAAATCTACGCCGCGTGCGAAAGTGCGCTTCATTGTTTGCCTTCAAACTGACGTCCCGTCACGTCAATGCATCAGGTCTATTGGCGTAATACGCGCCCAAATTAAATGACTTAACTTTTTAAAGATCAATGTTTCAAAGAATGTGTAACTATGCACATGCTAAAGACAGACAAACGTGAAATGGGCAATTAAAGTTAAAATGGTTTATTAGTAAGCAAAATGTGATATAGGTAACGTAACGGCATCGGCCAATGAGCACTCTGCGTTGCGCAAATGGAACATTCTAGTGCACGTAACAGTCAAGGTAATGAATATGTATATTTGAAGGCGCAAGGAAACAAAAACAAAATGATTAGGAGCAAATAAAAATCAATAACTAAAAACAAATAAAAATCCAGTCAGTTAGCTTAAGGACAGGATGAGAAAGTGTAATGTCCATGTTTCACTTTCACAAAAGAGGAAGGATAATCATCCTATAATATTTCAACTAATATATCGTGATGCTGTGCGTATAGGAAGCTTGCACCAAAGGTCAAAAGCACAAATTCAGTGAAATCGCTGGTTGTTCTGGAGGACACCGCGACACGCACCACATTGCTTTAGTACATGACCTAGCGTCCGCGTGTGCTGCTTGTCCTTCAGAACGCGGTTGCGTTAGTCGACTTTTGCACGAGTGAAACCTTCCTATAGAGCTTATGTACCTACGTCACGTTTCTCTATTTTTCCATCCAGGCGTACATTGTGCAACAATTGTTACTAAGGTGCTATCGTGAGCGCGTATCTTTAACACACCTATTACGTATGGCAGTTCCATCCAGTAAGTCAAATTGAAACGCGCTGACGTCACGTGCATAAGCTCTATAGCCTATACACAGCGCTAAACTACGCGGTATGTCACATTCACATTCATTGTGGGTACGTTATGCAACGCATTACGCATACTTTTAGCTGGCGGAGCTCTGAAGAAGTCTTTTTTAAGTCCTTCGTTTATCTACTTAAAGTATTTGAAGAAAACGTACCGAATTTTAGTGAACTTATATCTGAGGGAAGGTTGCCACCTTAATTTGGCGATTGAAATAAAATAAAAACATGTCGTGATCTCTTAAGGTTACAAGTTTGACTTGTGTAGAAATTCCTCGTGTGCGCACAAACAATAGGCACATAATGGTCAAAGGCAAAATGAGATTTGTCACATTGTAATAAATGGAAGTCTCGGCCGAGGTCTAAAAAGAACCTTGTATCAAAAATCAAAATCAAAAATAAAATCCTGCATGCGTCATAGATAAAAGGTTATGTGATTTAATGGTTTCATTACCTTCGATATTTTCGGTTATTCCAAAGTCACAATTTGGTTTATATTCAGGCCGCTGTAGTAGACGTTGCTCTGCACCCTTGCCTTGCAGACCACCGTGCTCCTTCCCATTAAGCAAATCGATTTCATGTTCCCCAAAAATGTGGTTGAAAGGGTGGAACCGCTATCATCCCCAATTCGAGGAGTCAATCTTTGGAGCAGGGCAAACGACTCCAGAGCACATTTTGTGAAGAGTGTAGGGAACAATATCAACTGCAGTCAGCATGTCATACCCTTGGTGACTCTTGTATTTCATAAATAAAAAGAAACATATTTCATTTTTAGCAGATTTTTGAAAAATGGATAATCTATTCAATGTTATATGAAATAAGAGTGTATTAAATCATAAAAACTTGAAAGCGCTTAGGAAGTTATCATGTTAGATAGTCGGGTTATTATTACTTTTCTTTGAAAACTCGAAAGGAATTCAAATCACCATGAAAGCCATGCCATCACCCCATTCACCCTACAGCTGCGACGGCACGCAGGGCGCAGTTACTCACCCTAACCGATTTCGAACAAAATTGAACATTCACTGAAATGCTTTGAAGCTGTAGATTTCAGAGGGTAACTAGGCAATGGTGAAGCCGAACACCTTATTGTCGCTTACAGTCCAGCTGGCGGGCCCCGATTTAATTTGCCTTTTGACGAAGGAAAGTGTTATGTCCAGTGGCGTAGCTAGGAATTCGGTGACGGGGGGGCCATGGAGCACGATTTACTATCTAAGCGGAGCGTACAAGAAAATTTTTGGCTCCCCAAGGCTCTCAGATGGCTGGAGATTGCATCTCCGGGCCGTTTGACCTGCGCTGAAAATATCTCTAAATTGGCATTTCGTGTACTGACATTTTGTATAATGACACATATTTAACAAAAAACAAAAAAAGAAAGAAAGAAAGAAAGAAAGAAAAAAATCACATAACTCCTCGGTAGATATGGATGTTCTTTATGACCACCATGGGCGGCGATCCGTCTTTGAAAGTGGGATATATAGTCAGCGGCAATATCTAAGCGGAGCGCCACCATCAGTTGGCGCGGAGCGTAGAAAATTTTGGCAAAAAATACCCCCAGATCACTGGAAATTGCCCTTCCCAGGCTTTTCAACGTGATACTAAGACAACTGTCTGATGTCTTTCCTAAAAAAATAGGCCTATTGGAAAAAGTCTAGAAATAGGTAAAGTGTTCTGACTTCCGGATATATAGTCAGCGGTAATATCTGAGCGGAGCGCCACCAAAGGTTGGCGCGTAGCGTACCAAGAAAATTTGAGCTTTGAATACATCCCAGATCGTCGGAAATGGCACTTGTCAGGCTTGATAGCAGCCATCAAGATGCGCAATTGTTGCGAAAAATTTTTAAAGGTTGACTTGAATTTGTTCTAAAACACATTAAGTTTGTCACAATTTATCCGACTTTATTCAAAATTATGCAGAGTGGAGTTATCCCTATGGATTTCAGTGAATTGATTGGAACGGAGATTTTCCACAGCCAGAGTCTATTATTATTATTGAGTACAGGTAACGCCAAGATTTGCCCGACGGGAGGCCTGCGACCCGAGGCCCATAGAGCCCCAGTGCTGTTGGGTATAGGTGAGGTGGGATTTGAAAAAAAAACCCCTGTGTACTAGACCATTTCATTCGGGCCACATATTGCATAAAATTTGTATATGCTAGAGAAGCATAATTCGGCGTTGATTAAATGTTTTTCCCGGAATCTAAAATGTAAACTTGCAAAGCGCGCGAAGCGCGCAAAAATTATTTGGTAGGTTTCACAAAAAAAGCAACACATGTAATCATGGAGAACAAAAAGAAGGAAAATCTTTAGGGGTTTTAGACCGTATAAGAGATAAAACATGCATTGTATCGAAACTACCTTGACCATCCGATCAAATAGCCAAGCATTGCTCCGTGAGTCCTTCACCAACTGACCGTGCCGCATGACACACACAAAAGAGCAGTTACTAGCCTTTGCGATGGGAGGAAATTTCCGACCTCTACATAAACTGTGTACTTTTCCTACATGTTACTTTGTGAGGTGGGAAGGACTTGCGCTATCTAGCAATGTAGAGTGGAACCATAGAAGAAACTGGATTAGCTCTTCTGCGCGCGTAGCGCGCCGAAAATTTTGTGTTTTTAGAAGAGAAATTGTCCTCTTGAGAGCAAAAATGGGTAAAACGACACTGTAAATGTTGGATGTTGGGGGGCCAAAATGAGACTGCCCAAGAACTATAAAATATTTATATTTTTTTTATTTTTTTTGCATCGGTGGGGGGGGGGGGGCATGGCCCAATGCCCCCCCCCCCCTAAATACGCCAGTGGTTATGTCAGTCTTAAGTAAGTCATCAGAGTGATTATTTAGCCTTCCTTCACTTTATTCAAACTTCTCCCATAATTTTCATTTTTCCGTGTCTTTAATCTATTCACTCAGTTTTTATCAATTCCAAGAGACCCCCACCTAAGTAAAATTGGCTATCTCAACTGCACCACTTAACGTTTATGGAAGTCCCAGGCCTACATGTTTGATTTTCATTTTGCTAATTTTGATAAAAGCAGCAATTGACACATTTTGCAGAAAGTGAGACCATCACAAGCTACCGTAGAAATCAGCAATCGGTTTGCCGTCGGAAAGAGCCGCGTATCCGAGCTGAAATGAGACTTTAAGGACCTAATGTTATGCTATCCAACTGGTCTTGTACAAGAAGACCTAACGTGCTTTATGTACCTAAAATTGTGTTCACAATTTCTGAAAGATATGATATCGTTTAAACTTGAAATGCACTTGTTACGTATTTAATTGCTTCAAAGTTGCAAATGAATAAGATTTCATTTGAAATGATGTAAAAATAGAGGGTACAAAATACAGCAATTTTACCAAGAAAACGAAGTATCTACGGAAGCGCCTTGAGGCCATTGTTAATGTTACATTACAATGAATTTGGATGCCATAATGAGAGGTATGCTTGTTTGCTTCAAGAAAAGGAGAGTAGTTCAGAGGCATATCCAAGGGAAACCGTTGGGGATGCGCACCCCTTGGATGAAAGAAAAGATAGTTGCTACATATCATGGGTTGCTTAAATCCGCAAATTTTGTCAAAATCATTACAAAATCATTGTTCACTGAGCAAGTCCCCTCAGTGCTTGAACCCATTCATTACGAATGTAAGCGACATTAGAAGAACACGTGCGCGCGTGGCGTTGTAGATGAGTCATGCTCTATTAGCGTAATATGCGCCCAAACAGTAAAACGACTTAAAAGTTTTAAAGATCGGTGTTTGGAATAATGTATTATACCTATGTACATGCTAAAGACAAAGAAACGTGCAATTACAATGATTTACGAGTAAGCAGATCACCAATGCGGTATAGGTAATGTAACGGAATCAGCCAATGAGACTCTGCGTTGCGCAATGTAACATTTCAATGCACGTCACAGTCAAGGAAATGAATATGTTTATCTGAAGGCGCAGAAAAAAGGACCAAAATAAAAAATAAAAAAAAAAATCTGGTAGCAAGAAAAAAATCAGTCATTTTTCTCAAAGTTGGTTAGATAGTTAGATGGGGTTTTACGACACACCAACACGCAGGTGTTATATAGTGTCACCTAGAAAGAGAAAGGGGCAATGTTGGGTACAAAAAATAAAAAAGGGGTCAAAAAAGTCAAATTCCACTAGAAAAACTTTTCAGGTTTCACTAAAAAATCCAAGCAAAGGCCGGAGTCATGTCAAAAATTTCTGTACAGTCTACTCTCCTTGAGAAAGTCCAGAACAAGGGAAGAATCTGTTCGCTCAAATAAAGTTTTCAGGTCTGGCACAGTGTAATAAGTTAGTCCCAATGAGCAGGATGGGGAAGTTTAATATCCATGTTTCATTTTCACAAGAGAGGAAGGTAACGAATCATCTCTTATTATTTCAACTGACATATCGTGATGCTGTGCATATGCAGAGAGCTAAACCACGCGTTTTGTCAAATTCACACTCACTGCGTGTACTTTTCTGAGCGCGTGCAAAACTCAGCGTTTTGCGCGTACTTTCGGCTAAGCTCTGGAGAAGTGTCTTTTAAATCCTTCGGTTACATACGTAAAGTATTTGAAGAAAAAGTACCGAATTTGACTGAACTTATATGGAAAGGTTCCCACCTTGATTTGGCGGTTGACTCATGAGAAAAAAAAATTGAACTACTGTTTGTACCTTCCTACCATCCACCTGATGGTGAAATAAATTTTCACCTTGTTGTTTCACTAGAAGCAGCAGTGTTGACATTTCTGTACCCTCGAGTTTACCCACATCCAGTGGGTGATTATCAAATTCATTCTTGAAACCACAAGTTCAACTTCGCTAAGATAGGTTATTTGTTTGTGCTTTGGAAAGCACTGGTTTGTTGAAGCACATCGTTGGACAGAACAGCAGTGGTGGCTGTTGCTACAAAGTTTCTTCAAAAAAGCAACACAAAGAAATCATCTAAGCGGAGGGTTTGTTACATACGTCAGCCGCAGCAGATGGCTCAATGAGTACTATGAATGAAAAAACTGTGGTTGGAAAAGTTTAGGCATCGATGATAGTGAAAATTGTTGGAACTGCAGTATTTTTAATGTGGAATTTTTAACAGCCGTAGTGGAAAGTTCTAGACATATATACATAACCTCAGTAGCGTAGCCAGGGGGGGGGGGGCAGGGGGCAGAGTGCCCCCGGACGAAAAATCGAAGTAAAATCGGGACGACGGAAAAATGAAAAAAAAAATAAACGAAGGGAAAAAGAGGGAGAAAGAAAAGGGAAGGGGAAGAGGAAAGGGGAAGAAGGGAGAAAAAGAGAAAAAAGGGAAAATAACAGGAGAAAAGGGAAATAAAATAATAACAATTGGAATCATTATCGATGGAAGGAAAAGATGGAGGGAAGGAAACGGGCTTGATAAGGTAGAGCACTGGTTCAAATATCGACGGGACGAGTATACTGATACAGGTAGGGCTAGGGACCGTGGAAAAGACCAAGGGGAATGAGAAAGAGAAGGGCTAAGAAGACAGAAACGGGACGAGGGATGAAGCAAGGCAGATTGTGCATGAGAAAGAGGAAAAGATGAACTAGGAAAGGGAATACAGAGCGTTAGACGACTAGGGAGTCCGGAAGGACAGACTATGAAGCAGAGCAGTCAGAGTAAGGGGATAGAAAAATGGACGTAAAGCAAGGCTGTCAGTGTGGGAGCTATAGGGATAGTAGCTACCGTCCCGATTTTTATTTTTAATCACTATCAAAAAGGGATACTTAAAATAAATGTCCCGGTGCAGATTTTCTTTCAAAGTCACACTGTGAGTGGAAAGTATCCAGTTGCGTTGCCACTTATTGGGGTTTGGTGTCAGAACCCTAATGAGTGGTCAAGAAAAATTGCCAAGAGAAACTATAAGCATGAATTTGAATATAACATGGGCAAGCTCCACCCATATTTTGCTTTCCCAGCTGACTAGATATATAGTGATAAATCTTAGCTCTATGCACTTACATTTTATTTCGTTCTCAGGGGACCTCCTGGTGTGGCTGACTTTAGCAGCAATCCTCCTAACATCTTAAAACCCAAAATATGTAGTAATTTTGGAGTGTAACGCGCAATGGGGGCCGGGGCCATGGCCCCCACCGTTGTAAGTAGTCGGGGGAAAACCAGCTAGTCGGGGGAAATCGGTGGCAGTCTGACCGAGACTGGCCGAGCATCAGGCGCACTCTCACTCCCCCAATTGGCCGTTATGGGTGTTTTAACATGCTTCAGAATGTGTCAAATATAGCAACATTTTTCATCTCAGCGAGCTTCTAAAAGCAAAAATCCCCCTCCCCCGGGACGGAACGCGAACAATCAATTTTTTGTCTCTCTTTTATAACAATAATCACTAAGAAAATAGCAGTCTGAAGAACGGTCAATCATCTAGTTATAAAGATGACTACCTTTATACTGGTCATTAGGCAAGCGTGAAGACAGGGGGTGGAGGAAGAGGGCAGCAGCCCACCTTATTTTTAGTATTTTATTATGTTTACTTTTTACAATAGTGCTAGTGTTTCCCCTTTTTATATGCGATAAATAGGCCCGGGGGAGTGCCATGTCCAGCCATCTGGGAGGCATTTTGGACCAAAATTTCCTTGCGCTCCGCGCCACCATCGGTTGGCGCGGAGCGCTGAGAGACTTTCTTTGAGCTGCGTCCCTCCCACTTCCTTGACATTTTTTTGCTACGCTCCTGTTAATAGTTTGCGTCTAGCCAGTTGGACTTTTCTCTGTGCCAGTCGGTGGAATTCACAGTCTACCCCCACCTCACAAATCCTGCGCACGCCACTGGTGTAACGTACAACACCCCGGGAAGGATCATTTCCTCAGTGTAGTTTGGGAAGGCATTTTGGCCAAAATATTCCCTGTACGCTTCGCGCCAACTGGTGGTGGCGCTCCGCGATGATAACGTCTCAAAGAGTCTCTCTGAAGAAAGGCATTGATCCCTCAAGAATGATTCCTTCTCGATCTTACTCCGAGTTTACCACTGACAGTTCACCCCGGCTTCATCAAATCGAGTTATGGTAAATAGTTAAATTGTGGTCATCGTGACTATAAGTTCGCATACTGATAAGGTCATTTGAATATCAAGTCGATAATTTATTCTCATGCCCCCAATTCTATTCCGAAGCTTCCGGACTTGTCCCGGGGTGATAAACTGGACCCAAAAGAAACGGTGTGGGGGGGGGGACCCACCTCTACAATTAGTTTGAAAAATCATGAAATCGGGACGAAAATTTTCATTTTGCCCCCCTCCCCGGGCCGAAGACCCTGGCTACGCGCCTGCATAACCTACCTCCCTGAGTCTCGAACGACTTTATGATACACCGGGCTGGAAAAGGTATCTGGAAGATACTTTCCTGGCTAGAAGTAGCCTACCTCTATAGGTCCTATATGCTGAAAAAATTCAAATATTTGCAGTCACTAGCTGCCTCTTGCGGGGGAATTTTGTTGCTCATAAATAGAAAATTTACCCACCAGAATATTGACAGAACCTACTCAAAAATATATGACGAAAATAAGGATAGTAATTCAACCCATTGCCAACCATACTTTTTTCTAATATCAATACAAACAATGAAAGATGAACAGCGATTACCTAATCATTATACGAACGACCTGTTGATTTCGAAAGGTTGGGTCACTTCGCAAGTTTTCTATTCCAAATGAAGTTGCTTGAAGTTGCAAGCTCTGGACAAGTAGGTTACTCTTTCAATTTTTGTGGCAAGATTTGCCCACAAGGCCGTCTGGAATTTACTGAAAGTTTCATATTTTCAAGTCTGAAGGCATGCATAGTCCTACATCTCAGTAATCGGTATCCTAGCAAAAATGACAATTCGCTCTAATTGAAAAGCATAATTACATGGACAAAAATGTCGACATGTAGGCCTAGGTCTGAAGACAAAATATTAACAACGCCTCGTGCAACTTTTGCGAATTTCCACACACAATTTCCAAACTACAGGGCATAGTTGCAGGCCTCCGTCCAACTAATACCGAGGCCGCCGGAGCGTTTGCAACATGATGACAATCCCGAATCCAGATTTTACACACACTGGCAGAGGGGCTAAATGAAGTTACGGTTACCTGTCCCCTGGGGAACTTGCGGTTTCCATTAATTGAAGGCTAATAGCTGCAAAAGAGTGCTACCTATCTTAAGATTGGTAGGCAATCGTAGAAGGGGGGATTTACAGACGATACAGGCCAGTAGACAGACAAGGCAGGGGGAGAAATTGCTTGCAGGGGGTGAAATATTTCCTTGGGGCGAGACGTACTAGAATGCATTAAGGTAATGATAAATATTTATTTTTCTCGGGTGTCGAACATTTCTAGGGGGCCCAAAACCTCCTCTTCCTGGCTACAGGCTCAAGAAGATAACATACATTTGTCTGGAACAGACCTGTAAAGGACGAAACCAAACTTATACTGGAAATGAATATCACGTGACGTTTACATCATGTGTCGAAGCAAGAATCGACAACCATTTTCATTTGACAAGGATGCAGAACAATTTAGGAACTTCGAAAGGCCCTAAGGTTTAAAGAGGAACTAAAATCAGCATTCTAATCAGAAAATGGCATTCAATTCCTATATGTGGTTTTGAGATAGTAACTAGAGAAGACAACATTTTTTAATCCCGAGCGGACTTAAGGCAAGCGCAGCAGACCTCAAACCTTGACATTGATCCGGCAACACTGGAATGCTAGTCTTTGAATTTAAATTTTGTCTTCAATAACCCTATATTTTCAACAGTGGCGTAGCTACAGGAGGGGGGGGGGGGCAGGGGGCGGTTGCCCCCCCCAAGCCTCCGAAGGCCTCTGTCGGAAATTTCTAGTCTCTGTCGGAAATAAATTAAAACAATTCATTTGAAACACTTACAACACTTCTTATGATTTTAGGCAGAATTACACATCGAAATGATTACTGAAAACGCCTGGAAGTGACATCTAAAGCAATCGGAGATATTTTAGTCTAATTTTTTCTGCGCGCTGCAAGCCAGATGATGGTGGCACTACGCTTAGATAGTACATCATTACTCCAAGATAATAATCTGTCGGAAATTTATGCTTCCCCCCACAAACCCCACAAAAAATATCTAGCTACGCCACTGATTTTCATGATCGGAATGCATGACAGTCTATTGAAAAGCACAGGAATTTTGAAAACTTCGAATTACCGCTATTTCCACATCCTTAGCTATACCAAGGTCCAAAAAAAAAAAAAAATCCAATTCAGTGAAAAACTAAACAAAATAAAGAAAAATAATTTCTCAGATTTATGTAAGATGACTTCACTCCAGCTTGTTTTAAGATCACTTTGGGTAGCAAGTGAAGTAACTTCAATTGCTGATATACCGGCCGGAAAACCCTAAAATGAATGGAATGGAAATTTCACCAGTTTTCATATATTTAGTTCCTCTTACACAAACCAAAGCTTAATTAGTTTTAAGCATTGATGATGGAAGGATGGACGGACAGACAGACAGATAGACAGGCAGACTCAGTGCCATGACAATCTTAAATTAATGAGTTTAAGATAACCGATGTGGGAAATATGTTGAATAGAGAAGACTCACGGAAGTAAAGTTCCCATAGCTCTTGGAAATATATATATATATATATATATATATATATATATATATATATATATATATATATATATATATATTATATATATATATATATATATATATATATATATATATGTCCCCAAATATATATTTTCCAAGGACCATGAAGATTGCGGACATAGAATCAACAGACCTGCGTCCACTGAGGTTCCTAAGGTAAAGTGTTACTGGAGGCATAACTATTGTTACGAGCCCTGGTATGAAACATTGAAATCAGACCCTAGCATGTGGCGTAGCCAAACTTTCTTTCTCATGCATGCATGGGAGAGGGAGATACAATTATCTTTAGGAGCAATATTTGACACTAAGGGGAACGCTAGTATCAGTTAGTACGTAGGTAGTGCAGAATCAAGGAATTTTTTTGCCAAAGGTACCTTGTAGATTTCCGTAAATGCAGACTTGACCACCCTGTATTGTGCATGTCTAGGTTCTTTCCTTTTGAAAAAAAAATCAAATTTTCTTTAAAGCTTCTTCTTTAGTCATTTTGTAACACATATACTTGTCAGCGATAGTAGTTTGATAGGCAACACTTTGCTAAACGAAAAACAATTGAATTTATTCTTATAATGCACGAAATCACAATTCGGCATATTATGAAAATAATGTAAAACGATACAGCGAGGACTCGAATAGCTTTAGTGATTTGATTGATTAATCTGCACTTATACGTAATACATGTCACATCCCAGTGGCGAATTAGAATGGGGACACCTATCGATGGCCTAGGAAGGCCTGAAGCCAAACAAAGCACTGAAGGTGGCAAAGATAGCTTCCAGGGGTAACTTTCTTTTAGGGATGGGGCGAGATGTGATAAAATATATTATGGCAATAGCCCAATAAATATTTTGTGGGTTACGAAATTTTTCTGGGAGTTTTCCACCCCTGACAACCCCTTAGCTAAGGGCTTGGGCCTAGGGCCCTGCACTCGCCGAGGAATTTGAACTAGCCTTGCGAAATGAAACAACGTTAAGGTTATGTAAAATGGTTTATAGATTGAGTCTGTAAAAGAATCTTTATAATTTCCTTAAATTTTGTAAAAAAATTCCATAGAAATTTTGTAGAAATCTATAGGCTTTTTAAGGAATTTCTGTAAAAATTACAAAAGAATCTCCATAAAATAATCTCTATGACGTTTATAATTGATAAGAACTCGAGAACTTATTTGCATTTATAAATTCTATCGAAAACTTCGTAAATTTTATGGACATTATAGGGATTCTTCCTAGAAATTCTTTACAACTTTGATAGAAATTCCTTAGATATTCTATAGATTTTTAAAGAATTTATAGCGGCTTTGAGTTTATTTGAGTTTTTTCGATAGAATTGCACACAATGTTTTCTAAGGGTAAGCCTACGTACGAGTGACCACAAACCTACCCATTAGCTGCAAGGTCTGGACCCCTTGAGTCTATGCGGCATTGAAATCTTATCTAGCCCAGTACTTTATACAACATCGTTTGTCTATCCCACTTCGCATCAAAAACAGGGTTCATGGTTGCACCTGATGTACTCAATGCCACAATCACGTAGACTTCGAACGGGAAAGTATGACAAACATACCAGTAAAATCTTAATTTTTATTTTTTTTTTGGCGAGGTTAAGTTGTAATAACCAGCCGTTTTGTTGAGGATCAGAGTAGCTGCAGACCCGTAGCCAGACAAGGTACTTAAGGGGGCAAGATGGATTAAAGGGTGGGGATGGGGCAGGGCGAGATATGTAAATCTGTGTTTACCGTGATTATTACGGTTAAAATCTTTATTACTGAGTGAATTTTCCGATTTACTTGCAGGGTGACAATTTAGGAGTACCTTTAAGAATATTTTGCATATGAATGATGGCTTCGGACGCAAAATAGAGTTATCTGGCAAGACAACACTTATAGCTTATTATATGTTTAGAAACTCTTATTTTAATGGATTAAGCAGTCACCCCAAATGAGCAAAGAGACTCAACATGACCAACCTCTATATAGTCCTTCAGATCTCTAGATCATGGACCTGTCATGCATGGCCCCGTTCTAGACTTGCTGAAAAAAGAAACAGACACTAAACATGATCTTAGCCAAAAGGCCGAGAAGCCTTGCAAAGCAGACAAGAGCGTTCTGAACATCTCTAGCAATGTTAAATTGCTCTATGATCCCATCTAGATGTGTGATCCGTACACAGGTTGGAGGTATTTTCGGTCAGGTGTT
This sequence comes from Holothuria leucospilota, assembly GCA_029531755.1. Lineage (NCBI taxonomy): Eukaryota > Metazoa > Echinodermata > Holothuroidea > Aspidochirotida > Holothuriidae > Holothuria > Holothuria leucospilota. The sequence goes on from CM055965.1 coordinate 26,715,892, forward strand.
TTGGTCAGAATAATATCCCACGTAACTATTACCCTCATAACGGTAATCAAATTCTGAGTGCAAACCATGACGACTGCCCACGAAGCGCCCCGAGATTTTGCATTGAAATCATTTCTATGACAAACTTGTTGCACCCAAACTCTACGCCGAGACCCTATTAGTTGCCCCAAAAGATGCCAATCAGAATGCGAGTCTGCTGTCAGTGCCCCTGGTACTTCATTAAAGATCTCATTTTGATAAAATGTCTCTCGAAAAGTAGAGGAAGGTGGAAAGAAGTCCCTTGCTTTATATGCTTACAATGTTGTGTTCCCAGGCTCTGCAGTGACGTCTATGCACACAAAAACTGGCTTAATTTTAGAAACCTTATCAAGGAATAATGCGAATAAGGGTGATAGGAAGCACAGCAATGAGGTCAGCAGTACGAGAAACGCGCGAAATTTTGATAGTTCGCAAATAATTTATTTGTGACAGAAGATATTAGATCTATCCCTTAATCGAAAAATACCTCACCTTACCCCATGTAGAATTCTACAGCTAAACGTCCTCTAACTCATTTTAAAACATGTCGGAAATTTTCGGAAATCCGAGGACTGTGCATGATATCACGTCCCCGTTACAGCCTGGCGACTTTAATCATCTTAGAAAACTTGTATGGTGAAAACTTTGGCATTAGAACCAACTAGGTTGCAGAAATTTTTACTCTTAAAACAGATTTGTGAGGACAGTTCAGTGCAGCAAACCGTGCCGGGGCATCCCTCCATAGCATAAACCAGGGAGCTGCCACAAGTACCAGTTCCCTGCATAAACCATTATGTTCACATTTATACATCTATAGACTAGCATCAATGTCCAGCCATTCACCTGTTTTCGCACATTGTAGCCCTCTTCTAGTCGTCAATCACTTAAATTTATGGATCTCTAAGACCACAAGCTCCACCCAACTCCAGCCTGCAAAAAGATATATTTCGAATAGGTTTTAGAATACGTTTTGGACAATTTTAAACTCTTACTTTTTCTCTTCCTCTTACCCTTTTCTTCCTTTCTTTTTTATTTTGTTTTCTTTTCTCTTTTGTTTTCTTTCCATTTTCAGGCTTTGCGAAAATCAGCGCAGGATCTAACTTAAGGTATAGTTTTTTATTTTAAAGTGCGTGGGCGAAAAGGGGGAGTTCGCTCCCGCACTCTCAAGAGTGGGTCGTAGTCTCTTCCGCCCCGCGCTGTCTCACTTTTCCTAACCCTTTGTCAACATTTCCTTCCACATAACCCCTCTCCCCTTTCTACCCTCAAGTTGATCACCTTACATTTTCAGTGTCAATTGCAGCAGCACATTCCGTTTCCACACGGCCGAGTTATAAATGATTTTGTTTTGATGGAACCCGTTCATGAGAGATATGGAGATTTATATACAAGTCACTAGGACGGCTATTGACCAGTAGCTGGATTAGCTCGGGTAGCACTCGGATACATCCTTTCTTGCTACACAAAAAAACTAGTTTTTTTTTTTTACCGATTTCCGATTACCTTCGTCATAACCTCTATCGGCAAAAGAACTTGACTGTTGAGTACTCAGCATAAAAGTAAGCATTCAGGCCAAGTACGATACTCTTAATAGTTTTAAAGTTGAAAAATATTGAAAAGGGTAGTATGTTTACTGATCCACTGTCCCGCGGAGCTGTTTGCTCAGCGGCCCCTCTTTAAGGCTTCCCAAACACCGACTAAGCAAGGAATATGCCGTACAGCCTGCTACGTTGGCAATTTCTCCACGCGTACTTCTAGAGCCCCTCTCACTAAAAGTGTTTAAGATCCAGTAGTTCTTAAAAGTCTTAAGGTGATAGCAAATGAACCACCGTTCCGCGGGGTATTTGTCGAAGATGACGAGCAGAAGCTTCTTTTGAAATCATCCCGAAGCGCAGTCTCGGATGAAACCTTTCTTAACGAGCTTACGCTTCACCTGTACTGCATGCTTATTGTTTTGTGGATCTGTATTGGAACCACCTTTTGTTAGGCTTGGCAGTCTGATCAGTGTGGCTTAATGAATATTCAAGACTGCACATAGCTGAGATGAACTTGGGCATTGTTATCAATGCAGATCCTCGATAAATTATTTGTTTAAAGTCACGTGGTTCTAAGGGCGGATAACGCCGAAGAGGTAGATGAAATCAAACTGAACAATAAAGATTGCAACTGTGTTCAAGTAAGACCTGCGTCATCCTTTAACGTTACATTGAGTTCCATTGGGAAGTTTTTCGAAGGAAAGAAGTTATTCTGAAGACACGAATGAAGCGAAAGATTTCTTACAAGATAATCATCTTCTAGCAAGGAATCCTTATACTATGGTTTTTACCGTTGGAATCATTTTACTTTATCATGTGACTGTTATTTTCCTGGTGTAGTCAGTACAGTACTAATAATCGTCACGCTGAGACGCTATGTGAAGGAGGAAGGAAGGCTCGGCACTTGTCCAGAGATAGCCGTTTTCTCTTGCATACTCCAATAACATGAATTCTCTTATCGGGCAGACGTTTTTCTTAGCGTTTTGTCCAGAATTTAACCCGAAACAGACGGTGACGTTTGACGGTTTATCTTCTTATGAAATTACGAAGTAAACGTCGGTAAGTTTTCGAAATTTAATTCAATAGGGCCGCAAATGGCATGGCTACTTGAATTTTCCCTCTAAATTGAACAAATCAACAAATTTGTGATGGAAAATTTATTTAGCCTAGACGCGAACTGATATGCTCTTTAGTGTGTTCACATCCAGTCATATGCCCCAATATATACTGTGTTGTGTGATGGAAAACAGTAGGTCAGTATCAGTTTAGAAAAGCAACATAGGGTACACACTTTTTCTTACCCGAACATAGCATACGTATCAACTTAAGACGCAAGGGTTGTGGCAGTGTACTCTTAATGTATCTATTAGAACAATTCATGTAAGAAGATCACCTTTGACAGAAGAACATAACTTTGTTGGTAGCCTATGTTTTTGAGTGTGAGGCAGCCCCCCCCCCCCCCACCACGATAACTGGTGGAGAGGAAAGAATTTTTTTTTCTCTTCACAATATTTTGTCTACATCGTGTTTGGTGACAATTGTGTGAAAACCGTTTGCGATTACTGAAATTTCCTGCTAGGTTTCTTGCGTACCATTTACTCTGTAGTTGCTTTAATTATGATAACCAGACATTTCTAAACTCATGAAAAAATATATGCGTTCAACGTACCGTTTCACAGAATTAGGATCCCCCTTTCACTTCTCGAATGTAGTCCTGACATGTTTTCTATGAAAATGTCCCTGTTATGATAAAAGTATCCCTTAATCCTTTAATCCCTACTGTATTTCCAGTTTGTTTAAGCTTTAACATTTTGTATTTTTTTACCTGAATGCGAAACAAATGTCATAAAATCCTCGGGACTTTGAGGGTATTTAAAGGGGAAAATGTTATTCCTTAATTTTTCTAGACTTCTTGGATTCCTACCAGTATTTTACAATGGTCATTGCTTAGCATCTTCTTTCCTTGCTTGAAAGCATGAAGAAAATTTATTTTGCTTATGGCAGCACACCCCTATCGACCAGTTGGGCAAGATTTGAAATATAAAGGCATAGACATTAATAGTGCTAAAAAAATCTTGGGCAACCAAATCCAGTTAGTGTCAAATGCTTATGGAGGAAACTCCAAACTTTCAGTGACCAACATGACAATTTTAACGTGCCAAATGTCCCATCGATCTCAACCACATTATTAGATGGGACTATGTCTGTCACTCAAAAATATCAGCAGATGTTATGGTAGTTGACCACATATTGGTTAAAGGGGGAACCGGGTCTTTCAATACCAAACTATTAGAGGAATTATTTTTCCCCATCCAACAGAGTAGGAAGCGGGGGGATAGAGCTAAATACCCCAGTCAAAAATTGTGAACGGAAGCATGCTTCCGCCCCCTCAAGAACGAAAACCACTTATTCGTTCCTCCCAAAAATGTCAAAATTTTGCAGTAGTTTTCATAACATTTGGGCAATATTTTGCACCAAACTGCATCTAAGGACCCTCAAATATTCAAAAAGTTTCCAAAGGATGTTCCCCTATCCCTAAACCCCCAGGACGGCAGTCCGAAGCAACGTTCACCCCCAGTCGAGAACAGCTCCTTACGCCTATGCCCCACCCCCTATTATTGCCGCCCCTGGACCTGAGATGAATCTTCATGTCACTTTAATGTCTACTTTCCAAACGTCAGTCCCTCAGACAGTTTATATCTAAAAATATCATTGTTATGTGACGGGCTTGTAAGTGACACTTTGACATACACAAAATATTGGTCCAAAAAGCGCAAAACAGGTGTTACAATTCTCCAACCAATTGCAATTTTAAGGACAAAGTTTTCAATGTTGATTTTTTATTTGGTTTTTTCTTAATCGATCCCAACCTGAGCACGAGGGATATGAAACCCGGTTACCCAGTAGGATCTAAGGTAGAGGCTTGTTTGTGTAAAGTGGCTCAATCAGAAAAATGGTAATGCTGCTTTACAAGTCAAAACTTTCGCAGTTAGTTACAAATACATTGTAAGAAGCTAGTAAAGTGTTTTGCAAGGCTCGACATTAGTAAGTTCAGCTTCTCTCATAGAGTTGTTAACGAGTGGAATAGTCTGCCTGAGTGGGTAGTTAACTCTACATCTGCAGTGTGCACTGCTTTAAGGTTAACATTGACAAGTTCTTCCACAACTGTGGTAGGATCTAATTTGTGCTGGGCTCGTTTGGTGTTGGTTGGTTGTTTGTTTTCAGTTAAGGTTGTTTGGACTTCAGGGCATCTTATGGGGCCTTAGCCCTCCCTTGCCCTTTAAACTGTTATGTTATGTTATGTTAGTTAAACTCATTGTTTAGTGATAGGTTGATAATCTATTTCCGGTATAGGTCCCAGAGCTGAGGGGTGTTTTGGCTCTTTGTGAAGGGTCAGGGGTGTGACGTGAAAAGGTTTTTGAATGAAAAAAAAAAAAAAACCATTAACATCTTTTAATATAACTGTCTGTCACAAACCGTTCTCGACCTACCAAATTTGATATCACCTTAAACTTTATTGCGGACAATTCACTGTTCAGTTTTGAAGAAACTTATCTACAGTCATATCACACATAATTTTGACTGACTCTCGTCAAAGCGATGTCTAATGTATAAATTGTTTCGACTAACTTTTAGTGACCGTGCATGGTAAAAGAACTTAAAATGGTGAGGTACCCAATAACTAACTGGGCGCAGGGGTGGCTCCTAAGGAAGGGACACGAGAATTCCCTTGTGGAATCTCTTACCTCTCTCCATTTCTTCCAAGCAAATAATCTAAGCGGTTACAGTCGTACCCCCCCTTCATTTGCAGAAAACCTCGTGATTGACAAAGAAGAGTCCTTTGCCCTTCCCGTAATTTCAAAAGACAAATTGTAAGCATGAGAGGACTGCCTGGTGTTCTTACAACGGATCCATCTTTTGTCAGATTAATTTGTACAGAACATCATCATACTTAATAAAAACTCCACACAATTCTTAACACGGATCACGGACTCGAAATGCATGCGATGTTCGCAGCAAGTACATTACGATTGGTAAGGCGGTACGCGGAATGTGCGGTTCACTTATAAACTATATGGATCCCTGCAGTCCCATTTCGTATCTCTCTAAATAGTATTTTCATCAGTGAGATTACTCTGTTGCCCTCACCACCTTTAGACGGTTTTGCCATTTCTTGTTAAAAATTAGAGCAATCTCTTGCTTTGCACTCTGCAAAGTATCCTGTCCATTTCTGAACAGATTTTTAGCAAAGGTACAAGGAACAAACTAATTACAAATTATTTAAAGCAGACAGCAGACAGTATCATCATATGTTCTAATTATTTTCTGTTCAATTCTCTTTTATTCAAATCACTCAGACTCATCAGTTTAAAGTTTAAATATAACCTATCCTGTCACAAACATATTTTAAACTCTCTAACGATTTCAACAAGCTTAGCGAAATGTCATGGAAAGGATTTTAAATTGAAGAAAAATTTGGGTTAACTTTGGCACATTCAAACCTTATGCACATTTTTGTTTGGTGAATTGCGACAATATCCCGGATGAACTCTAGAATGATTGTCTTTTGCATTGTCGAAGTATTAGAATAAATAACGTTTTAGTTTTGGGTTCAGATATGTAGTTAAGTTGACACTGTTTTAGTGTTTATTTCATTTAAATTTTATTTGAGATAGCTTGTAGATAGATAGATTAGAGAGATTTGATAGATTGGTGATAAATGTTGGGAATAGAATGTTTATATCAATTGCCACATAGCGCCGTCAGTCAAAGCATTCTAGGTTATGAACGTCTGTGTTTGATTCCACCTAGATGCCAAAGTTACCTAAAAAATATACAAATGGTACAGTGAAAGGGCATTCAAAATAAAGACGCATTTTGTTTGCTTTTTGTAGAATGTTTTCACTTTTATTGAATGTTCACCACTTTAGGGACGTGCATGGGCGTCCGCAGAAAAAAATTCAAGGGGGGGGGGCAAAATTTTTTAGGGGCCCAACTTTTTCCATGGGAAATATTTTACTCCCAGAAAAGAGTTTAGATGCTTCTTTTTCACATAGTGTTGACAAAGGCGTAGCCAGGAATTTGTCGGGGGGGGGGGGGCGAAGCGCATAGACAGACTCTCAGCGCTCCGCGCCACCATGGGTTGGCGCGGAGCGCAAGAAAATTTTGGGCCAAAATGCTTCCCAGATCGCTGGAAATGGCACTTCCAAGGCCTTTTTACCGCATATAAAAAGGGGAAACATTAGCAAAATATAAACTTTAAAAAATACCAAAATATGCTCGAGGGGCTGCTGGGGCCTGAGTGTTGATATTTTTATTTAATTCCTGTTTTGAGAGTAGAATTTCACACTGATTGAACTGTTAAGAAATGTTAATGTTATATTTTCTTCGTTTTTTTTTTCTTTATTTTTTCTTCGTTTTTTCAAGTTTTTGTTTTTCCGGGGGGGGGGGGCAAGTGCCCCCTTGCCCCCCTCCGGACGCCCATGGGGACGTGTCTCCTTAAATAAACCTGTCTTCAGACTTTTTGATACATCAGCTAAATCTCAGAAGTCTCCTCTTGTTTCCCTGACAGGTACCATCTTTCGTGGTCATTCAGAACATAATCCTTGCACATTAAAGGTAAGAAAGGACTTTTTCTGTATGACTTATAAGATATATTCATATGACTGAGATGGGATTAGGATGCAAGGATATACTGCCTGATTGGGATGTCTATATTCCCTATAAATTCAAAGCTTTCAATCTGGATCGATAGGGTCCAGACTGACGAAAGACGATAAATATAAGAAGAAAGGGCTATTCCGGTGACGAAATATTACAGTATTTTTTTTCCTTTATTGTTTTAGAGAAATTTTTAATAGCACGGAACGTACGTTACTGGGAAACTAGTTTTTAAAGATTTATTTATTTCAAGGAGTGTTTTTGCATAATGCGAAATCTGTGATGCCAGACATCCTAAATGATTGAACAAAACAATTGTACCGTACTTAAATGATACATGAAGACATTTTTAAAGATATACGCAGACATTTTTAATGATAAATGGAGACATTTTAAGCTAAATTTACGATACTACAATTTTTCCGAACGTTTAAATTCTTGTGAAAAAAAAGAACGAATTTTAGATGCAATCTGTTGGTGTTACTTTCTGTAACTTTGCTTCGAATGGAATTCATTGAACAAGAATTTTTCCAGTGGTGAATAAGATAGCAGCGTCAAGTTTGTAGGGTATGTGACAAAAATCCATCTGGAACGTCGTTGTCTGAAAGGATCTTTCATACAGATGGACTCATGTGTCTAGCACCGTTAACGTCAGCAAACATAGTTTAGCTTGCTTAAGGGTCGAATATTTCCTATTCATTTTGGCTTTTCCAGATTTTGAAAGACATGATTGAACAAAACCAGCAATGTAAACCTTCGAAAACGGCACTCAACATCTGTGAATGAGAGTAATGATGGACCATATTCAAAGAGATTACACCAATTCAGAATGATATTTCACTTGGGCTTTGTGAACAGCCAGGGCTGATACAAGAAACTCAGTAGTCCTTCCACTGACTTTCCGACCTCGGAAAATGAAAAGGTAGTAAATGCGTTTGGGGCCAAAAATTATTGTCAAACTGTATGATATAGAAAGGTAGAAAATTCAAAAATGGGTAGCTCGGCAACTTTTCTAATGATGTAACATTCTTTTCTGTTGTAATGTGCAATTTTCTGAGAAAAATGCTATTGCCAAAGTTTATTGGTAAAAGATCAAAGCAATTTTCTGTCTGGGCTTTACTGTTGCAATTTAAATGCAATATCCCCCCTCCCCACCCCAAAATATATTTTGATACAGCACCTCGTCGGCAACCATATTTATTCGGCACGCATTTATTTCAATGCACCATTAAGCTAGTTATAGTTATTTGGGCATCCTACATGCAGGGCTACATTCTTATAGGTTTTTGAAACAACCACTAAGTCAAGTCATGGGATCTCCCCAATCATTATTCCCCCCTTACTTATTCGCACCCCATATCTGATGACCATTACTGATAGGAAACGAAATTGATCTGATGAAATTATTTGAAATTTTCCAAAAGTACGGTAAATAACACCTACAACCTCCACTATCCATAAAGGTCAGGAAACAAGAGGGGTTGTTCGGTCAACCCATATCACGAGAACGAAACTTTGGAGAGAAATTTGAAAGACTTAAAAATTCTTTTCGCCCATTAATTGCGACCTCTATTGAAAAGTCTTGGATAAAACATTTGCGTAAAAGGTGATAAATAATGAAAGCTAACAGCAGTTCTTGCATGATAAAGCTGTATCACGTCAATTTTTCTGTCTTTAACAGGTGTTTAATTTTGCGATGAATATGGCTGTTTGGCAACAGTACTATCCAAGATCCAGTTTAGACAAGGCAAACGTGAGAACATATGTCCCTTACCGGTGACACCTGTATGGCAGCTGGCGAAGATGTCTAAATATGTGGTAGTAATAAAATGGTGAGATTTTCAAAAGTTGAATGTTGTGGAGTGTCGGTAAATAATGCAAATTTATTAAATTTTTGCAAGCTTAATAGAACAGCTGGTTACGTTAGCAAGACGTACAGGACCGGAGCCAGACGAAGTCCTGCAAGGGATGGAAGAGGCAGCTTCCAGTGGGCGAAATATTTTTAAGGGGGCAAGGCACTAAAAAATATAGAGGAAATGGTAATGAAAATTGTCTGGGGTGTTTTTTTAGACCGGCTGAGCCTCTCCCCTTCCCTTTCTGGGGTTTTTTTTAGACGGGCTGAGCCCCTCCCCTTCCCCCATTGGCTAAGAGCTTGAAAAGCAGTGATTCACACCACACCCTAACCAGGGAGGACGAAATAACATAAACTATGTTCCCGCCTGACTGATGTCAAAATTGACATCCCTTGCCACTTGTATTCAATGTTATAATATGGGTACATTTTTACTCCCAACGCCTATATTTTGAAACAATAACTTTACCTTTGCTAATGATGTGTCTATGTAAGTGCCCATCGTAGCATGCAATGAGTCCCTCCTCTCCACCATTTTGACCATCATGCTAGGTTCCTGGAATATCTTGAAGTAGGAGGAAATTGTTAGGATATAATACTTTTGAAAATCTGATTTTCAAGTGTTATTATACTGACTCTCAGCCTGAGGAAAAAATGTGTTCAGAAAGGATCTTGTGACACGGGCATTTAGCCCAGCTGTCTTAAGGCCGGTCAACACGATCATACTGTCCACGAACATTTTCATCCAAGTGTATAACATTGCTTACAGATTCCCACTAGTAGTTTTCACAAAATTCAAAGCATTTTCTTGTAGAATTTCGACAATACGCTGACTGAGCTTAAAAATGTAATGATTAATTGTTGCATTGTCAAAGTATTAGAATAAATAGTTTTAGTATCTGGCTAAAGCATGCGGATTTGATAGCTTTGCTATAGTGGTTAATTTGATCCAAATTTCATTCGATAAAGTGTCCTCAAATTTTCGCCAAACTGTGAAACTTAAATGCTGGAAGTAAAATGAATTGGGATACTTTTGAAAGTTTGCCCTCATTGTGAATCTCTTTGACACTGAACTGAACTGAATTATAAACATAAATCAAATTCTTGGAGACCATTAAAACCAAAGTCCCTTTTGCTTTCTGCTAGTAAAATGTTAAAATGTTTTCAGTTACAATAAATCTTCTTGTCTCCTTTTAAAAGCGATTAGCTGGTCTGAATTTTTTTATATATTAGCTAAATTTAAGAAGTCTCTCCTTGTTTCCCTTTCACAGGGCAGATCCAGAAGTTCACCACCCACCCGGGTACTAATTTCTTGAGGGCCTACTTTTGTGAAAATTGTTCAGAGGGCGAGATATACTAAGTTGCAGTAGGGCAATAGTAATATTTGTTCTAAAAAATTTCCTAAGGGGAGGAATTTTTCAAAGGGCACTGCTTCCTTGGTTCTCACAGGTTGCAGAAATGGCACTTCCGAAGCCTTGAGAGTTGCGTCCAAATTTTATTTTGAGAGTAAACTAAAACTTACAAAAATAAAAAATTAACAATAAAAAAAAAGATTCTGAAGATCACAATGCAGGGAAAAACAGGATTTTATAAACTCTACCTTATTTATGAAATTAAGATATAAAAATTAAGGTAAGATTATGAGTATACGCTTAGCAAAGCCACAAAAAAGGCTATTTTGTCAAACATCATTCTGAAATAAGCAGATCTCATGACTAGGTTGGAGCTAAAAGTTTTAAGGAATTGCAATAATAGATGTCCGATTAGTCTAGTGGGATCATGTCACCAATCATTCTTTCCTCCCATTTCCCCTTCGCACTCAATACCTGATGAACATTACTGATAGGAAATAAAATATTTTGACGAAATTACTTGAAGCTTTTCCAAAAATTATTACTTACAACCTTCATCATGCATAAATGCCTGGAAAGAAGGGTTCATTTAATTTCTTATATCATGAGAACGAAAGTTTTAAATTTTGAGAAAAATGCGAAAGATCAGAGAATTTCTCGTAAAACCTTTCGCTGGTCGGTATGAGCCATTCTGAACGTTAGCTGACATAATCCAAAGATATCCTCTCCTGAGACAGGCACAACTGAAGGGACGTTGGGCGAGGACCTCTATTGAAAAGTCCTGGATACAATATTTGCGTTAAAGGTGATAAATAATGAAAACCAATAGCATAATAGATTAATCTTGCATGATTAAGCTGTATCACATCAATGTTCTTATTTTTTTGCAGGTGCTGTAAATGCTGCAATAAATATGGCTGTTTGGCAACAATTCTATCCAAGATCCGACATTTACAACACAAACATAAGAACATACATCCCTTCCGATGACACCTGGCAGCTGGACGAAGATGGCTAAATATGTGGTGGTGATAAGATGGTGAGATTTTTATAAGTTTGATGTGGAGTGCCGGTAAATATTGCACATTTTACTCAACCTGTGTAAGCTTACTGTAATTGCTGGTTACATAGGCAGGATAGGCCCTGAGCCAGACAGGGTACTAAAGAGGAAGGGGAGGTCAAGCCAGGTTCCAGTGGGCGAAATAATTTTTAAGGGGGAGGGCAGGATGTTAAAACGTATGAAGGTAGCGGTAACGGAAATTGTCAGAGGGCGAAAACTTTTCAAACGGGCGACGCCTGCGGTCCCCCTTTCCCGCCTTTTAGATACGGGCTTCAAAAGCGGTGATTCAAACCTCACCCTAACCAGGGAAGACTGAAATTACATAAAACTACGTACCTACTTGACTGTTGTCAAAATTGACATGCCACTCTGTCAATGTTGTAATTATGGGCACATATTTATTCTCAGCATTTATATTTTGAAACGATCGTTTTAGTTACATTTGCTAATGATGTTTCTATGTAAGTGCAGGGGCGTATAAACATGAATTCGCAGGGGCGTGAACTATTTTGGGACCAACTACACTTCTTGGACCGTCTCTCATTGACATAGATGTACGATCCGAATTTCCTAGATAATTACAATTTACAGGACGGTAGTAATAATAACTATAGGTACATGCATTCGAATATGACAATGATTGTCATAGGTTTAACTAACTGGATTTGACACCGACTTTTTAGCGCTCAGAGACCGACTTTTGATTTTACCCGGGGGGGTGTCACACACCCCACACACCCCCGTATTTACGCCCTTGTGTAAGTGCACATCTTAGCATGCACTGTGCCCTTTCCCTCCCCCATTTTGATTATCAGGCTACGTTCCTGGAATATCTTGAACTATAAAAGGTGTTAGGAGATAAATATTTCTGCAAATCTTGTAAATGCAAATGCTATAAAACTGACATTTAGCTTGAGAAGAAAATCTGTTCATGAACGTTCTTGGTACTTACGGGCGTTGGGTCTAGCGTTCTGAAAGACTGTTCACACGATCATAAATACGTCCATGTGTCTATGAATATTTTCATGCAGATGCTCACATTACTGACAGATCCCACTTGGGAATTTTCACTTCGGTTGTTGCGAAAACAGATATTTCACGTCGCATTCCTTTTTGATGGGGGGGGGGAGGGGGGTTGGGACTATTTGTTGAACGCGAGCTTCAGATTGGTATGTTAGTTTTTGCATTGTCGAAGTATTAGAATGAATAAAGTTTTAGTTTCTGGTTTAAAAATGCAGATTGGATTGCATTTCTGTAATTTTTTTTTTTCATTTAAATTTTATTAGAAAGTGGGTCCTCAATATTTTCCCCAAAATATGGACTTGAAATGTTGGAATGAAAATAAAGGACGACACATTTGATATTTGTCCTCGTTGTGAATCTCTTTGACATTAAAAACATAAATCGAATTCTTGGAGACCACTGGAAACCAAAGCGTACTTTGTTCGCTGCTTGAAAAATGTTATCAGTTACATTGCATCTTCGTGACTAAATGTCTTGTCACCTTTAAAAGCAATAAGCCGGTCTTTTAAAACTTTTGATACAGCTAAATGTGAGAAGTCTCCTCTTGTTTCCCTGACAGGTATCATTGATGGTGTTTCAAAACAAGATTCTTAAATATTAAAGGTAAGAAAGGAACTCCTTCTCTATGAGTTTAGTTTAGTAAGTCAGTTACAGGATATTGCCAGCGTATGCTGTTTAATTCAATTCAAATTCAAAATTTGTTTATTTATAAAGCGTTAAATCTGTAAAACATTGTAGAAAGCTGCACCAAAATTAAAAAAGGTACAATTAAGAATAAAAACTGAAACAGATAAAAATGCCTAAAACTTAATATTAAACCAGAAAAAGTGAAACAGTCAGAGTGATTGCTTCAAAATTTAGTAAAAGGAGAGTTTTCAGAGTTTTAAGATGAAATGCGAACCCTGACGTTGTGTACAACTTCTTAGGTATGATGCAAACCCTCTAAGAGCAGTTGATGATACCCCAACCTGCAATTCAAGACCTTTTAGTAATATACCATGGTCTATCGTGTCAAACGTGGCACTAAGATCTAACAGTAAAAGGGGAGTAACATTTTACTTATCAAGGCCAAGAAGAATATCAGACTGGTTTTTGTACTAAGAAACTCTGTAAGCACACTGATTGACAGGAAGCACGCGTTGTTAATTGCCATAAGAGAGGACAGCTGCTTCACGAAAGCTCTTTGTACTAGCCTAGAAAAAATTTTTAAGTTACTCACAGGACGGTAATTACTAGAAACAATTTCTGCTTCTACTTTCTTCAAAGTAGGTGTAACAATTGCATTCTCCCATATGTGTGGAAAGTAGCCTCCCTTTAGCCAATTGGAATGACCGTACATTCCTTTTAAATTCAAAGCTCACAGACTGGCTAAGGACGACAAAATATAAGACAGGGCTACGCCAGTGACAAAATATTAAATAGTATGAGGCGTTACTGAGATATAGATTTTTAAAACAAATTTATTTCAAGGAGTTCTTTTTCATGATGGGAAATATGTGATGTCACACAGCCATACTGATTGAACAAAACAATTATATTTGTATGATACATGGGGACATTTTTAAAGATATGTGAAGATATTTTCAGTGATATATGAAGACTTTTTTAAAGCTCAATTCACGATGTAAACTCCAATTTTTTAATAATTTTCAATTTTTATGAAAAACAACGAAATTTAGATGCAAACTTGTTGGTATAACTTTCTGAAACTTTGCATCGTCTGAAATTTATCAAGCAAGAATGTTTCCAGTGGTGAATAAGATAACAGCGTCAAGTTTGTAGGGTATCTGACAAAAATCCTTTACAAAGGAACGCAGTTCTTATACGCGAAAATTAGCATAATGTTAAGCAAGGAGAATATTCAAGGGGACTTTCAGCCCCCCCCCCCCTTTCGAAATGTCTGGATCCGCGCCTGAGACCATTGCTTAGGTAAAGGGTCTAATATCTGCTATTTCTTTTTGCCTTCTTCAGATTTTGAAAGGCATTCATTACTGAACGAAACCAGCCTCGAGACCGGCCCTCTCTACATTTGTGAATAACAGTAATGATGGACCAAATCCGAAGAGATTACACCCCGGGCTACGTTTGTGAACAGTCAGGAGCTGATACAAGAAACCCAGTAGTCGCCACTTACATTGCGACCTCAGAAAATGAAAGGGAGTAAATGTGTTTGAGGCATAGAAAAATTTGTCAACTTTAAAAGTACCTTGAATTTGTAGAATATTAGGAAATTCAAAATTAGGTAGCTCGGTTACTTTATTTTTGAGAAATATGTTTCGCACAGAAAAAAAACTTTACTGTTTTGTAGCTCATGATTAACATGTTCATCCATGTCAACCTTTCAAATGTAGCATTTATAACTCTTGTAATGTGTAATATTCAGGACAGGAACTCTTATTGGCAGAGTTTATTGATTCCTTGCCGAAGGCAAGAGAGGAATCTATGCGATGGTGTGTCGTGTGCCGTGTGTGTGTGTGTATATGCGTGTATGTGGTGTGTATGTGACGCCTAGCTTGTAAAACACGTTATCTCAAGATAGTAATGACGGACACTTTTCATATTTGGTATATAGATTTGTCATGGTGAGAGAAAGAACCCTATTGTTTTTGGTGGAGGTCAAAGGTCATTTGAGGTCACCAGAGGTAAAAACGAAAAGCTTGTAAACATGATATATCAAGATAGCAATGACGGACACTTTTCATATTTGGTATATAGATTTGTCATGATGTAAGGAAGAACCCTATTGTCTTTGGTGGTGGTCAAAGGTCATCTTAGGTCACCGAAGGTTAAACGGCGAAAACCTTGTAAATGGCTTGTAAACACAATATCTCTCGATAACAATGGCAGACATTTTTCATATATAGTATGTAGCTTTGTTATGTTAAGAGGAAGAAGCCTATTGTTTTTGGTGGAAGGCAAAGGTTATCTGGGGTCACCAGGAGTCAAACACTGAAAGCTTTGTTAACATATCTCCAGATAAGAAGCTTGGATAGATTTCGTACTTGGTATGTGCATGCCTTATGGTGAGAAAGACAATATTGTCTGTGGGTGAGGTCAAAGGTCATCTTGGGTCACCGGAGCCAAACTCTGAGAACCTTAACATGATTTCCTCAAGGTAGGAAGCTTGGATAGGTTTCATACTTGGTACGTAAATGCCTTATGGTCCAAGGAAGAACCCTTTTATACTTGGTTGAGGTCAAAGGTCATCTGGGGTCACCAGAGGTCAAAAAAGCAAATTTCCCAAGAATTCCCAAGATCGTCATCAGGGGGTCACAAGAGATCAAAAAGCAAAATTTCCCAAGAGTTCCCAAGATCGTCATCTGGGTCACTAGAGGTCAAAAAGCAAAATTTCGCGAGAATTCCCAGATCATCATCTAGGGTCACCAGGGGCAAAAAGCAAAATTTCCCTAGACTTTTCAAGATGCAAGATCCATTGGAGGTCAAACACCTTTCAAGACATTTCCTTTTTTCTTTTTTGTTATATTTGGTGGTCAAAGGTCATGTGAGGTTAGCAGAGGTCAAATTGTTAAAACATCGTAAAATGATTAAAGTCAAGAAAGATGAATTTGAGGGATAAACCTCAGTGCAACAAAGCATCCTCATTTGGCAAGGAATCACTAAGCCTTTTGGCTTTCTGGTGGATGAGACTGAATGGTTTAGACTTGTAAAAGCAATTTTTTGTCTGGGTTATACTGATGCAATTAGAATGCAATACTCCCCTATAAAACATGCCATGAAAATGCCCATAAGCCTACAATCCCGAGTAGTCTCCCACAGCCCGGGGAAGTCTTATTAGTGATGGTCAGTAACTTTCACATTCTCTAATTTAAGTCCAGGGAGTTGTATCTTCACAACCATGCTCAATCTGGACATATGATCCGGCCAAGCCCTAGTAGCCACTGGAACTACTTATTAAGAACCACAAGTCATTATTCGCTTGAGCGCACACTGTGCTGATAGAGCTGGAGTTCTGTTACCTTGTTATGATGTAAGCCTGATTAACTGTGGTCAGCCTCTACAAGAATTTGGACTAAAAGGACTTTCATGTCATGAATAAGACTTTTGCAGTACTTCTTTCCCAAACCTTCATTTATTTTCATTGTATCATTCAGCTTTTTAAAGATATTTTAGCATCCTCCATGCAGGGCTTTCTTCCTGCAGCTTTTTGAAACAATCAGTTAGTCCACTCATGGGATCCACCTAATCATTACTCCCTACCCTTTCTTATTCGGGCTGATAGGAAACGATATTACTCTGACGAATCTTTGGATTTTTTTTTTCAAACGTTGATACCCTACAACTTCCACCATCCATAAATGTCAGCACAACAACGAGGGGTAACTTAGCAATATGAGAACGACAATCTGAAATTTTGGAAGAAATTTGAAAGATTTAATTTATGGTAATACGTTTTTTCCAAGACTCTTTTCTGTACGAGCCACTCTGAACATTAGCTCCCATAATTCTGAAGACACTCTCTCCTGAGACTCCCGCCTCGCCCAACACCCGTTCAGTTTTCCCCTGTATTTGTGTTGAATAATGAAAGCCAATAGCAGTTCGTATATGGTTAAACTGTCCTATATCAATGTTTCTATCTCTTGTAGGTGCTAAATGCTGTGATGAATATGGCTGTTTGGCAACAATTCTATCCATGATCTAACAAAAACAACACAAACATGAGACAATATATCCATTACTGGTGACACCTGGCAACTGACAAAGATGGCCAAAGATGTGGTGGTGATAAAATGGTGAGATTTTCATAACTTGGATGACGACTGCCAGTAAATTTTGCAAAGTTTGTAGGCTCAATGGCTG
Source organism: Holothuria leucospilota (assembly GCA_029531755.1). NCBI lineage: Eukaryota > Metazoa > Echinodermata > Holothuroidea > Aspidochirotida > Holothuriidae > Holothuria > Holothuria leucospilota. The sequence continues at coordinate 26,733,208 of CM055965.1, forward strand.
GTTACATGAGCAAGGCAGGCCGTGAGCTAGGCGAGACAGCTTTCGAAATGTTTTTAAGAGATATTAAAATGTATTAAGGCAATGCTAATGGAAATGTCTGGGGGCGAAAATTTTTAAGCAGGCTTTTTAGGCCGTTGGCTGCGGACTTGAAAAACGGATTTAAACCCCACCCTAACCAGGCAGGACGAATATTACATGGAACTATTTTCTTGTTTGACTGAAATCTGTCAGTGCTGTAATATGAGTATATTTTTATTCCCAACACCTATTTTTTGAAACAGTCAGTTTAGTTACATTTGTTAGTGGTGTGTTTATTAAGTTACCAATTTGGCAGTAGTTCAGCCCCTGTGTTATGGACAGATCCAGGATTTAACCCCTCAAAAGGGGGTGAATTCCGTAACCCTCCCCGGGTATAACAAATTATTCAGGGGTGAAATATACTAAGTTGTGGTAGGCCGATAGTTATATTGCTCTTAAAAATATTCTAACGAGAGAAATATTTCTAAGGGACACTACGGGACTCTCAGGTTCCAGGCACTTCCCAAGCCTGCGTCGACATTCATTTTGAGAATCTCATGTTTTCGAAACATAATTAAAAATTAAAAAAAGTAAAAAATTTCATCCCAGTTATCACAATGCAGGGAGAAAGGATTGCTTATGAAATTATGATGTTAGAGTTATGGTAATTTGATCTGTGTACGCTAAGGAATGCCACGTAAAGGAGTAGTAAAAGATTTCTGCATAGTCTTCAATCGATAAACGAGTCATTAAAATTGTAAAGATAATGACGTTTGAGGTTAGAGCTTTTGTGCGGTACAAGCTTTGTACTATTTAACTTTCTGCAATTAAACGAGAACACATCAAACGATTTAAGGAGAAAGGACTCGACCTGTCGGGGAGAATTAGAGAAAGAACGTACCTGCTCACCAAACTGTTTCTGAAACAGCATCAATCACCCCATTAACTAATTAACTGATCAATGTTTACTCATGTTAATTAACTGATCAATGTAGACTCAGAATAGGGCAATATTACTTACAATTTGTGAGCAAAAGGATTGTTACTTCTTTATATTTCGTTTTGAAATTCAGCCATGATTCAAAAATTGCTCCTCTTTTTAATGATTTACGACCATAGAGTAAGATAACAATTTAAGGCGTCATAGAAAGGGGGGGGGGGTGCTTTCCAAGCACCATAGGTATGTTGGATTTGTACACAAATTTACCTTTTTGTCTACAAACAGTCAGTTATCGGTATCGCTTGTCAGATCAGTTAAATGCCTTACACGGCAAATTTGCTGGTATAGTATGGAGGGTGTAAATGAGAAAATGATTTTATCAAACAATTTTTCAGGACCCCAAAAGCATTCTTGTCGGTTAAGACCCTTAAAGATGTACACACTTCTAGCATTTGAATAGTACTTTGCCTACTAATTAGCATATTTTGCATATTCAACGATATAGCATTGTTAGTCTTGTGTGACAGATGGTACTGGTTGTTGAATACCTTCCCCCTCCAAAGCTGATGTTATACCCCCATCCAAGCTGATATTCACCAAAAACATTTTTGTCGTGAAAAGTTTTCGAGTTCACATCCTCCCCCCTCTCACCAGTAAGGTGGTGAAAGAATCCCACATTTGGAAATTTATCAATTAAAGAGAACCTGCTAACGGGTCTAAAATTTTGGGGTCCAAAGTACCTATTTTGCAGTCCAGTGCTGCTCACAACCTTAGAGGCAGTTTTGCAATTAGGCCTATTCATGAACAGCTTTACAATTTCAATTAATTATAAAACGCGTAGACAGCATCTTATACTTGTATGAAACCTTGTGCCTTGCAAGAGAAATAGGCAATTTCGCAAAAAGTGTTTTTAATGTGACCAAGCAACTTAAAAAAATTCATGTACATAGCACATAGCATTTTTCGATTCATGTGGTGCAAGGTCCAGCTGTATCACGTGTTTTTCTTCTCCTTCACAGATGTTTTCTGCCAGTGAAATAAATTAATATGGTTGAAGGAAAGGTTCACTGAAGTGGTCATCCCCTCCAACGGCCATTCACTGACCAGCTGACGAAGACGGAGAAACTTTGAATGTTGACAAAGTATTTTGACTGACCATGATGTAAGGTGTAGTGTAATATTCCTCTTCCACATGATTTTGTAGATTGTAGAACACTTCTTCGATGAGCGGGTTTATTATTTCCATGGGTATGGGTCCCAGCCACACCCTGACAAGATGAAAAGGTGTTGACAGTTAAGAGTGGAAAATAGTTACATAAAGGGACTGAACCCTTTTGATGTCAAAATCACAGTGGAGCACCGGCTAGATCGCCTTCTGTGTTTGAGAAATATTTAGCTGTTTAGGAATAATGAAACAGTTCGTCCAGGGGCCCATGCATAAAAAAAACAAAAACAAAAAAAAAAAAAAAAAAACAAAAAAAAAAACAAAAAAAAAAAAACGAAAATACCATCAGAGGGTTTACAGGTATGAATGGAGGAGCCTTGCTATGCTCCACTGCCTGACAATTTTACCAAACTGAGGTATGAAGAATACGAGACCTCACTCAGACAATATCTGAATCATCAGAAACTTCCTCCTTCACCCTATCCCATCCCTTCCCGAACGTGCTTTTGCATACAAAAGGCCGTATACACACTATTTAAGTCAAAAGTTTTGATACATTTGATACATTTGGTTGATTCCTTGCCGAAGGCAGGCAAGGAATCTATGCATTCATGATGGCTTGTGTGTATGTGTGTGTGCGCGTGTGTTTGTGACACTTTGCTTATTAACACGATATCTCAAAAAGGAAAACCCTGACAGTCCTCAAACTTGATACATAGATGCCCCATATTGAGAGGAAGATCCAATTGTTTTTTGGTGGAGGTCAAAGGTCATCTGGGTTCACTGGGGTCAAACTTTGAAAAAGTTGTTAACACGATAACTGAAGGTAGAAAGTTTGGATGAATTTCAAAACTTAGTATGTAGATGCGTTATGAGAAGAGGAAATTGCCTATTGTTTTTGGTGGACTTCAAAGGTCATCTGGGGTCACCGGGGTCAAACTCTGAAAACCTTGTTAACATCATATCTCAACTTAGGAAGCTTGGATAATTTTCATACTTAGCATGTAGATGCGTTATGGTGAGAGGAAGAACCCTATTGTTATGGTGAGAGGAAGAACCCTATTGTTTTTGGTGGAGGTCAAAGGCAATCTTGGGTCACCAGGTTCAAACTCTGTAAACCTTGTTAACATTATCTCAAGGTAGAAAGCTTGGATAAATTTCATACGTAGAAGGTAGATCCGTTATGGGAAGAGAAAGAACCCTATTGCTTTTGGTGGAGGTCAAAGGTCATTTGGGGTCACGGAGGTCAAACTCTGAAAACCTTTATTAACACAATAACTCGATTTAGGAAGCTTGGATAAATATCATACTTATTATGGTAAGGCAAAGAATCCTATTATTTTTGGTGGAGGTCAAAGGTCATCTAGGGTCACCAGGGGCCAAACTCTGAAAACTTTGTAACACGACATCTCAAGGCAGGAAGCTTGAATAAATTTTATACTGAATGTGTAGATGCATTATGGTGGGGGAAGAACCCTATTGTTTTTGGTGGGGTCGAAGGTCATCTGGTTTCACCAGGGGTCAAACCCTGAAAATCATGTTAACACGATATCTCGAGATAGGAAGCTTGGATAAATGATGCGTTTCAAAATTTGTATATAAATGTCATGTTGAGAGGAGAAACCCAGTTGTTTTTAGTGGAGGTCACAAGTCATTTGAGGTCACCAGAGGTCAAAAACTAAAACTTTTGAAACATGACATAACAAGGGAGGAAGCACAGGAAAATCCCTTCTAAGACATGCTTTGGTGAGGTTCGAAGGTCATGTGAGGTGAGCAGGGTTCCAATTGTTAACACTTAAAAAATGATGAAGTACAGAAATATACATTTCAGGGATGAACCTCGGTGTGACAAAGCACCCTCCCTTTCGGCAAGGAATCACTAAGCCTTTGGGCTTTCTGGTTTTAGGGTGCGTTACAAAGTGAATATTTTTAGGGACAACAAATCTCGTCCTAGAGAGTAAAAAAATCTCTTCAGTGAGTTTACCTCTAACCACTCTTAAACTTAAAAGGAACAAAATGCACCTATTTGATAGGACCCTCTGAAGAAAGAACAACCTGCGACCAGCGTGAAGATAAATTTGGCTCTTTGTCACATCTCCCCTCCCTACTTTTTGTGTTCGTGTATCTCGTATAAGTCCATTGTTTTGTAATATCACAATTCCTATTTTCAGAAGCATTCAAGTTTTGTTGATTGTAATTTGGAGAAAACTCGCAGGTCGTTAAACATAAAGTAAAACGACTGATAGACCGTTATGCCCCCAACCTTGTAACCCCTTCCCTAACTTGTCACGAAAAGTAGACTTGCTGTGTTCAATGAATAATTGGACATCCCTCAACCCTTGCTAGTTACTCATGAAAGTTGATAGAATTAACTTCTTTCCTTTTCCTTTCATAACTTACCTTCTCTTTCCCTAAATAACTTTCTCTGAGTGTACGGGAGGCAAGAAAAAACCAAAGTGCAGCGAAGCACAGGTAAGTGCAAACAAGGATGTGATATTAAAAGGGAAGTACTGCGTTTGTAGTACAATTTGTACATTTTAATGTACAGATGTGTTGCATTTTGTAAACATTTCATAATGCACACATACCTCGTATCATAGTCGCTGAAACTCTGCAAAACCGGACTACCAGTTAGTCCCCTTTTAGATACTGAAATTTTCTAGTGAGATACCTGTCTTGTTTCATGAGCAATTACTTCTTCAAATGATGTATGACTCTTGTAAGGGGCGATATTTTTGGTGGAAATAGCTATAATCCAAATTTGATAGACTAAATTCTTTAGCAACGGTCAAAGTGGTTTTCTCCTTCTGTTTCATATTACGCACTACTTCCCTTCCCTTTTCAAGTGTACCTAAAGTCAAGAACCTAAACTTACAAGAATATATTTTACAAAGGTTGAAATATGAACTCTATTGGTTGCGCAATGATTTGTAATGTCCCTTTGAAATAAAAAAGGGGCCATTGACATAAGGAGTCTTTTTTCTTGCAAAGCGAGTTGTAAGAGTGGAAAAATAGTTGTCAACCTTCTACAGAATATATATTTTTGTAAGTTAAAGGTACACTTGAATTATAGTTGCCGGACGATATGAGCCGGATCCGGACGGACTGAGCCTGACATGTGTCGGACAAAACGAGCCGGATCCGGACGATATGAGCCGGAAACTTTTACTCATAGTAACTTTTGCCTGGCTCCCTCCCCTGGTTCCCTGTCCATCTGCCTCCCAAACTCCCCCCCTACCGTAGGGCTCCCTCTGGTTCAACCCTCCCTTTCCGTCAGGTTCCTTGTAACCGGGAACCTGTGTGGGACCTGGGGGTAGGGATGAACGGATCGGGGTGGGACCTGGGAGACAAGGGATTTGCGGAACCTGGGAGGGCGGGAACCTGCGGGACTTGGGAGGGCCGGGCAGGTAGGGGATCGGGTAGGGAGAGAACTGGGGTGGGCGGTCGGGGTGGGAACCTGGGGTGTGGATCGGGGTGGAGCAGGGGACGGAAACCGGGATGGGTGGATTGGGTTGGACCCGGGGTGGGAACCGAGCTGGGGAAGACCTGGGAAAGACCTGGGGGCGGGTACTGGGATGGGCAGAACGGCGTGGGACCTGGGAGGGCGGAAACCTGTGTGGGACCAGGGATGGGCGGAACCTGGGAGGGCGGGAACCTGCGGGGCTTGGGAGGGCCGGGCAGGTAGGGGACCGGGTAGGGAGAGAACTGGGGTGGGCCGTTGGGGTGGGAACCTGGGGTGTGGATCGGGGTGGGCCAGGGGGCGGAAACCGGGACGGGCGGATCCGGGTGGACCCGGGTGGGGGGAGCTGGGTGAGACCTGGGGCGGGAACGGGGTGGGCTGATCAGGGTGGGAGCTGGGAGGGCAGGGTCGTCACCCCGTTCCCGCCCGATCCTCCCACCCCAGGTACCCACTGTCCACCCTGATCCGCCCACTCCAGGTTCCCGCCCATCCCGGTTCCCCCTGGGTTCCCGTCCTCCCAAGTCCCCACCCCGGTCCGCCCACCCCAGGTATCCACCCTGATCCGCCCACTCCAGGTTCCCGCCCATCCCGGTTCCCCCCTGGGTCCCCATCCACACCCCAGGTACCCGTCCTCCCAGTCCCCACCCCGTCTGCCCACCCCAGGTACCCGCCCATTCCGGTTCCCCGGGTTCCCGTCCACACCCCTGGTTCCCGCCATCCCAGTTCCTACCCCGATCCACCCCAGTGCCGGCCCTCCCAGGTCCCACACCGATCCGCCCAGAGTCCACCCGGTCTTCCCACCCCAGGTACCTGCCATCCCAGGTGCCCCTCCCGGTCCACCCCTATCCCCCATCCACCCGCCCAAGTTCCCACCGTCCCAGGTCCCACGCCAACCCCAGGTGTCCGCTTTCCCAGGTCCCACCCAGAACCCCAGGTGCCTCCCAGGTTCCTGCCCCTGTCTACCCCGATCCCCCACCCCAATTTCCCGTCCCCATCCACTCCAATCAGCCCATCCCAGGTACCCGTCCTCCCAGGTCCCACGCTGATCCGTCCACCCCAAGTTCCACCCTCCCAGGTTCCTCCGTTTCCCACCCTCCCAGGTCCACCTCGATCCACCCACGCCCCGATCCACCACACCCGGTCTCCGCCCTCCCAGGTCAGACCCTGATGGACGCAGGGAACCTGGGGAGGGAGTAAGACCGGTTACAAGGAACCCGAAGGAAAGGAAGGGTTGAACCAGGGGGAGCTCTACGGAAGGAGGGAGTTTGGGAGGCAGGTGGATAAGGAACCAGGGGAGGGAGCCAGGCAAAAGTTACTATGTGAAAAAGTTTCCGGCTCATATCGTCCGGATCCGGCTCGTTTTGTCCGACACATGTCAGGCTCAGTCCGTCCGGATCCGGCTCATATCGTCCGGCAACTATAATTCAAGTGTACCTTTAACTTACAAAAATATATATTCTGTAGAAGGTTGACAACTATTTTTCCACTCTTACAACTCGCTTTGCAAGAAAAAAGACCCCTTATATCAAGGTCCCATATTTTTTTTCAAAGGGACATTACAAATCATTGCGCAACCAATAGAGTTCATATTTCAACCTTTGTAAAATATATTCTTATAAGTTTAGGTTCTTGACTTTAGGTACACTTGAAAAGTAAAGGGAAGTAGTGCGTAATATGACACAGAAAGAAAACCACTTTGACCGTTGCTAAAGAATTTGGTCTATCAAATTTGGATTATAGGTATTTCCACCAAAATATCGCCCCTTACAAGAGTCATACATCATTTGAAGAAGTAATTGCTCATGAAACCAGACAGGTATCTCACTAGAAAAGTTCAGTATCTAAAAGGGGACAGTCTGGTAGTCCGGTTTTGCAAACGCAGTACTTCCCTTTAAATATCACATCCTTGTTTGCACTTACCTGTGTTTCGCTGCACTTCGGTTTGTCTTGCCTCCCGTATATAATCCTTCTCATGTTAAGTGCACTAGGATAAGTTATTTAGGGCAAGGGAAGGCAAAAGTTATGAAGGGGAAGGGATTCAGATATTGTCTGCGTGAGGTCTCGTCTTCTTTTTATCTCAATTTGGTAAAATTTTCAGGCAGTGGAGCATAACCATCCCTCTTATCCCCCTGACGGTATTTTCGTCCCTTTGATCCACGGGGCCCTGGAAAGGAGAGGGTCACGTATGTTTCATTATTCCTAAACATTTCTCAAACAGAGGAGGCGATCTAGCCGGTGCTCCACTGCGATTTTGACATCAAAAGGGTTCAGTCCTTTCATGTAACTATTTTCCACTCCTAACCATCAACACCTTTTCATCTTATCAGGGTGTGGCCCATACTCATGTAAATAATTAACCCGCTCATCGACGAAGTGTTCTACAATCTACAAAATCATGTGGAAGAGAAAATATTACACCTTACATCATGGTCAAGGAAAAAACTGTCATCATTCAACGTTTCTCCGTCTTCTTCAGCTGGTCAGTGAATGGCCGTTAGAGGGTTGACCTTTTCTTCGTCCGTATTCATTTCATCAACCCACAGGCAGTAAACATGGGTGTGAAGGAGAAGAAAAACAGGTGATACATCTTGACCATGCACCACTTGAATAAAAAAATGCTGTATACTATGTGCATGGTTTTTTGTTCAAGTAGCTTGGTAACATTAAAACACTTTTTTGCGAAATTGCTTATTTCTCTCGCAAGGCACAAGGCTTCATACAAGTATAAGATGCTGTCTACGCGTTATATCGTTAATTGAAATTGTAAGGCTGTTCATGAATAGGCCTAATTGCAAAACTGTCTCTAAGGTTCTGAGCAGCACTGGAATGCAAAATAGGTACTCTGGACCCCAAAATTTTAGACCCGTTAGCAGGTTCTCTTTAATTGATAAATTCCAAATGTGCGATTTAAAGGGATCCACCCACCACCTTACTTGTGAGTGGGGGAAGGATAAAAGGGAATATTTTTGGTGAATATCAGCTTAGATGAGGGTATAACATCAGTTTTGGGGAGGGGAGGGGGAGGCATTCAACAAACAGTACCATCTGCCACACGAGACTGACAATGCTATACATTTACTAATAAAAAGTATTAGCAGTACACATTGGGTCATCATAATTTAAAATTTTCGAATTTACTATAAGCTGTCACAATTCTCTCTATACCACTGAATATGTGAGTGATAGCTCTTTCAGGCCTGTAGCACAGATTGATGGCACAATCAATAGCGGATCAAGATTTGGACGAAAAAAACAAATCTATGAAAATCAAGTGTTTTCTGCATTGGTGATGCTAAGAACACCTAGCATTGTCTCTCCCTAGAGCTCTTTGGAAGCTTTAATTTAAGCCATTGATCATGCTTGCAGGAGTTGCTTTGTTGAGAAAAAAAACGTTCCCTTTTTGCTCGTTTGCAAAATATGCTAATTAATATGCAAACTGCTATGTAAATGCTGGAAATCAGTACATTTGTAAGGGTCTTTACCCACAAGAATGCTTTTGAAGTCCTGAAAAATTGTTTCATGAAATTGTTTTCTCATTTACACCCCCAATATATTTCCAGCAAATTTGCCGTGTAAGGCATTTAACTAAACCAAACTGAAAAGCGATAGATGTGTTGTAGATGAAAGGGTAAATTTGTGTACAAATCCAATCTGCCTATGTTTGCTCGGGATATTGAAGCCGTGCTCCCCCCCCCCCTTTTCCATGACGCCTAAAATTGATATATCACTTCATGCTCGGAAATCATGAAAAAGAGGACCAGTCTTGAAATCATGGCTGAATTTCAAAACGAAATATAAAGAAGTAAATTGTAAATAATATTCCGATTCTGAATCTACATTTATCAATCTATTAGTTAATGGGGTAAGTTAATATGGATTTGCTGTTTCAGAAACGATTTGGTGAGCAGATATGTTCTTTCTCTCTTTTATCCTCCCCGACAGGTCGAGTCCTTTCTCCTTCAATCGATTGATGCGTTCTCGTTTATTGCAGAAAGTTAAATTTTACAAAGCTTGTACCGCACAAAGGCTCTAACCTCAAACGTCATTACATTTACAATTTTAATTACTCGTTTATCGATTGAAGACTATTAAGACAATTAATTAGTACTTATTCCTTTTCGTGGCATTCCTTAGCACACACAGGTCAATTTACCATAATTCTAACGTTATAATTTCATAAGGAAGGCTTTCTCCTTGCATTGTGATCTTTGGGATGAAATTTTTATTTTTTTAAGTATTATTAGTTTTGAAAACATGAGATTCTCAAAATGAAATGTCGACGCAACATTTAAGGCTTGGGAATTGCCTGGAATCTGTGAGTCTTGTAGTGTCCCTTAGAAATATTTCTCTCGTTAGAACATTTTTAAGAACAATATAACTATCGCCCAAATACATCTTAGTATATCTCACCCCCTGAATTTGTTATACCCGGCGAGGGGGTTACGGAATTATCCCCCTGGGGGGGGGGTTAAATCCTGGATCTGCCCCTTACACAGGGGCTGATCTACTGCCAAAATGGGCACGTAAGCACATCATTAGCACATGTAACTATTTGTTTCCAAAAATAGGTGTTGGGAGTAAAAATATACTCATATTACAGCCCTGACAGATATCAGTCAAACTAGAAAATAGTTCCATGTAATATTCGTCCAGGGTTTAAATCTCGGTTTTTCAAGCCCACGGCCAAAGGGAGGGAGGGGGAGACGAGGGCAGAGCCTGCTTAAAAATTTTCGCCCCAGAAAATTCCATTACCAATGCCTTCATACATTTTCATAACTCGCCTTAAAAACATTTCGCTCACTGAAAGCTGTCTCGCCCTTCCCCTACCATTTAAGCACCTAGCCTGGCTCACGCCCTGCCCTGCTCATGTAACCAGATATTTCATTGAGCTTGGACAGACTGAGCAAACTATGCACAATTTTGTGGCACTCGTCATCCAAATTATGAAAATCTCACCATTTTATCACCACATATTTGGTCATCTTCGTCAGCTGCCAGGTGTCACCAGTAATGGATATATTGTCTCATGTTTGTGTTGTTTTTGTTGGATCTTGGACAGAATTATTGACCAACAGCCATATTCATCACAGCATTTAGCACCTGCAGGAGACAGAAACATTGATGTGGGACAGCTTAACCATATAAGAACTGCTATTGGCTCTCACTTTTTATCACTTTTTACGCAAATAGAGGGGACAACTGAACGGGCGTTTGGCGACTGGTCTCAGGAGAGGGTATCTTCAGGATTATGGGGGCTAATGTTCAGAGTGGCTCGTACAGAAAAGAGTCTTAGAAAAATTTATTACCATAAATTAAATCTCTCAAATTTCTCCCAAAGTTTCAGATTGTCGTTCTCATATTGCTAAGTTACCCCTCGTTGTTACTGACATTTATGGATGAAGGAAGTTGTATGTAGGGTGTCAACCTTTGGAAAAAACCCAAAGGTTCTTCAAAATAATATCGTTTCCTATCAGCCCGAATGAGAAAGGGTAAGGAGTAATGATAAGGTAGATCCCATGACTGGACTAAATGATTCTTTCAAATAGCTGCATGGATAAAGCCCTGCATGGAAGATACTAAAATAATTTTAAATAGCTGAATGATAAATTGGAAATAAATGAAGGTTGAAAAGATATGTTTGGGAAAGAGGTACTACAAGTCTTTTTTTATAGGGGAGTACTGCATTCTAATTGCATCTGTACAACCCATACAAAAATTGCTTTTACAAGTCTAAACCATTCAGTCTTATCAATAAACTCTGGAAACAGATTTTCTTCCCAGAATATTATACATTACAAGACCTAAGAAGTGCCATTTGACAAGTTTACAGTTTGGGTGAACATGTTAATCATGAGCTACAAAACAGTAAAGTTTTTTCTGTGCGAAACATATTTCTGGAAAGTAAAGAAACCTAAGAAAGCTACCTAATTTTAAACTTCCTAATATTCTAGAAATTCAAGGTACTTTTAAAGTTGACAATTTTTTCTGTGCCTCAAACCGCATTTACTACCTTTCACTTCCTTAGGTCACAATGACAGTGGCGACTGCTGGGTTTTTTTTTTGTTTCAGCTCCTGCCTATTCAAAAACGTGGCCCGAATGAAACTCTGAATAGGTGTAATCTCTTCGGATTTGGTCCATCATTACTCTTATTCACAAATGTATAGAGGGCCGGTCTCGAAGGTTCTCACTCCCTGGTTTTGTTCAGTAATGAATGTCCTTAAAATCTGAAAAAGGGCAAAAGAAATAGCAAATATTAGACCCTTAATCTAAACAATGTTTAGCCCATGTTAACTTTGTTAGACATTTATCTGAGGGATAAATGAGGGATTATCTGAGGGATCATCTTACATTTTTTAAGAACGTTCCATTGTAAAGGATTTTTTCACATCCCCTACAAAACTCGACCCTGTTATCGTTTCCACCACTGACAAAATTTCTGCTTGATAAATTCCAGTCGATGGAAAGTTACCGAAAGTAATACCAACAGATTTGCATCTAAATTCCGTTGTCTATCATAAAAATGGAAAAGTATTAAAGAATTGGAGTTTACATCGTGAACTCATGAGCTTTAAAAAGTCTTCATATATCACTGAAAATATCTTCACATATCTTGAATAATGTCCCCATGTATCATACAAATAAAATTGTTTTGTTCAATCAGTATGGATGTGTAACACCACAGATTTTCCATCAAGTAAAAGAGCTCCTTGAAACAAATTTACGTTTAAAAATTCATATCTCAGTATATGCTATAAAAAATTTTGTAAACCAATAAGCTAAGGAAAAAGTAGATCATTGTAATATTTTGTCACTGGCATAGCCCTATCTTATATTTTGTTGTCCTTAGCCAGACTGTGAGCTTTGAATTCAAAGGGAATGCACAGTCATTTCAATTGGCTAAAGGAAAGGCTACTTTCCACATTATGGGAGAATACAATTGTTACACCTATTTTGAAGAAAGTAGGAGCAGAAGAAAGCTTTTAGTAAATACCGTACTGTGAGTAACCTACCATTTTTTTCTAAGCTAGTAGAAAGAGCTGTCGTGAAGCAGCTGTTGTCTCTTATGGCTATTAACAACGTCAATCAGTCTGCTTACATACAGTTTCATAGTACAGAAACTACCTTACTTAAGATCCAGTCTGATATTCTTCTTGGCTTTGATAAGCACAATTACTCTTTTTGTATGATAGATCTTAGTGACGCGTTTGACACTATTGACCATGGTAGCCTATATTACTAAAAACTCTTGAATTGCAAGTTGGGGTATCATCAACTGCTCTTAGATGGTTTGCATGGTACCTAGAAAGTCGTACACAACTTCATGGTTCTCATTTTATTTTAAATTTGGTTTTCCAAAAGGGCCGTGCTTATAGGACCTGTCTTCTTCACGATCTATGCAGCATCCGTATTTAAGATCATTGCGCGCCATTTACCCAACGCTCAGGGCTATGTAGATGATCATCAACTATACATGTTTCAAACCTGATGCAGGTCTAGGAAAGATATGCTCTTTGCAAGACTATTTCTGAAGTAAGACTGTAGACGGTATCTACTAAGCTGAAAATCAATGACAGCAAAACTGAATTTATCATTTTAGGTAGTAAGCGGCCAGTACAGAAAGTTACTACTCAGGATTTAAAGGTTGGTGATGCACTCACTGCTCCCAGTTCGAATGTACGCAATTTAGGTTTTATTTTTGATGAGAATCTCTCTATGGATCATCATGTCACTAAGGTTTGCAAAAGTGCTTACTTTCATCTTTATAATATTGCTCATATTCGTAAATGTACTTACCCATGATGCTGTATGTTCTCTTGTCCATGCTTTATTACCAGGCAGATCGAATAGTATAATAACCTTTAATATGGTCCCCAAGCCCGTCCTAATTAATTAAAAACTACAACTTGATCAGAATTCCGTTGCCAGAGTTGTTCTGTGCCTTAAGAAATTTGATCATATTACTCCGGCTCTCTGTCAGCTACATTGATTGCCGGTGGAGTGTTGACATCCATATACATTTTAAAGTACTTTTGACTGCTTTTAAAATTCTGAATAAAATGGCCCCTAAGTACCTAAGAGGAATGATTGAAGTGCCGACCAATGTGTGTTATCACCTAACATCTTATGTCGATCTCAAACTATTCACCTTCAGTTTTAAATGTTCAGCTTGTAGTGAACGAGCCTTCCCCGTATATGCTCCTTGGCTTTGGAACCAACTGCCACTACATCTTTGTTCTCAGCGCAGCCTTGCTGTTTTCAAACAAAATCTGAAAACTCATCTTTTTACTAAATTTTTAAGCAATCGCTCTAATTGTTTCACTTTTTACCTGGTTTAATATTACATTGCAAGCATTATTTGTTTCATTTTTTTATTCTTAATTGTGCATTTTGTAATTCTGGTACAGCGTTCTAGAATGTATGTTTTACAGATTTAAACCTGTATAAAATAAATCAAATTTGAATTTGAATTGAATTAGTCAGCATACGCTGGTGTCCTTTGTCCTTTTCAATCATGTGGCAATATCTTGTAACTGACTTACTAAGCTCATAGAGAAGAAGTCCTTTCCTACCTGTAATATTTGAGAATCTTGTTTTGAAACACCATCAAAGATACCTGTCAGGGAAACAAGAGGAGACTTCACATTTAGCCGATGTATCAAATGGTTTAAAAGACCGGCTTATTGCTCTTATAGGTGACACGTTATTTAGTGATGAAGATGCAGTGTAACTTACAACATTTTGCAAGCAGTGAACAAGGTGTGCTTTGGTTTCCCATTGTCTCCAGGAATTCCATTTTTTTTGTTATGTCAAAGAGATTCACAACGAGGGCAAACTATCAAAGGTCTCTTCCTTTATTTTCATTCCAGCATTTCAAATCCATATTTTGGGAAAAATGTTGAGAACACTTTTTCTAATAAAATTTAAAGAAATAAACTCTACAGAAATGCAATTCAATCTGCATTCTTAAACCAGAAACTAAAACTTTATTTATTCTAATACTTCGACAATGCAAAAACTATTCATACAATCTGAAGCTCGCGTTCTACAAATAGTCGTACCCCCCAAAAAAGAAAATCAGATATGAAATATGTTTTCGCAACAACCGAAGTGAAATTCTCAAGATGGATCTATCAGCAATGTGAGCATCTGTATCAAAATATTCATGGACACATTTATGATCGTTTGAACAGTCCTTCAGAACGCTGACCCATCGCCCGTATGTATCAAGATCATTCATGAACAGATTTTCTTCTCAAGCTAAAGGTCGGTCTCATAGCACTTGCATTTACAAGATTTGCAAAAATATTATCTTCTAACATCTTCCTTCTATATCACAAAATATTCCAGGAATGTAGCCTGATAATCAAAATGGGGGAGGGAAAGGGCACAGTGCATGCTTAGACGTGCACTTACATAGAAATATCATTAGCAAATGTAACTAAAATGATCGTTTCAAAAAATAGGTGCTGAGAATAAAAATGTGCCCATAATTACAGCACTGACAGGGAAGTGGCATGTCAATTTTGACATCAGTCAAATAGGTACGTAGTTTTATGTAATTTCAGTCCTCCCTGGTTAGGGTGAGGTTTGAATCACTACTTTTGAAGCACGTAGCTGAAAGGCGGGAAAGGGGGGAACGCAGGCTTCGCACGTTTAAAAAGTTTTTGCCCTCTGAAAATTTCCATAACCGTTGCCTTCATACGTTTTAATATCTCACCCTCCCCCTTAAAAATATTTCGCCCACTGAAAGCTGGCTTGACCTCTCCATCCTCTTTAGTACCCCGTCTGGCTCCGGGCCTGTCCTGCCTATGTAACCAGCAATTTCAGTAAGCTTGCACAGGTCGAGTGAAATGTGCAATATTTAACGGCACTCCATATTAAACGTATGAAAGTCTTACCATTTTATCACCATGACATATTCAGCCATCTTCCGGTGTCATCGAGAAGGGATATATGTTCTTACGTTAGTGTTGTGTATGTCGGATCTTGGATGGAATTGTTGCCAAACAGCCATATTTATTGCAGCATTTACAGCACCTGCAAAAAGAAAACAAGAACATTGATGTGATACAGCTTAATCATGCAACATTAAGCTCTTATGCAATTGGCTTATATTATTTATCACCTGTAACGCAAATATTGTATCCAGGACTTTTCAATAAAGAGGGCGCAACTGAATGGACGTTGGGCGAGGTGTCTCATGAGAGGATATCTTTAGATTACGGGAGCTTACGTTCAGAATGACTCATACTGAAAAGCGGAAAAGCTGTAACGCGAGTTTCTCAGATCTTTCGCATTTTTCTAAGAGTTTAAAAATTTTAGTTCTCATGATATGAGAAATTAAATGAGCCCTTCTTTCCGGACCTTATGGATGATGAAGGTTGTAAGCATTAATTTTTGGAAAAGCTTTAAATAACTTCGTCAAAATAATTTTTTTCGTATCAGTAATGGTCATCAGATATGGAGTGCGAACGAGAAATGGGAGGACAATGATTACTGACATGCTCCCACTGGACTATTCAGACATCTCTTATTGCAATTCCCTAAAAATTTTAGCTCCAACCTAGTCATGAGATCTCCTTATTTTCAGAATAATTTTGGGAAAAACAGCGGTTTTGTGGCATTTCTTAGCGCATACTCATCATCTTAACTTAATTTTTGCATCATAATTTCATAAATAAGGTAGAGCTTAAGAATCCTATTTTCTCCCTGCATTGTGATCTTCAAAATCTGTTTTTTTTTTGTTAATTTTTTATGTTTTGAAGTATTATTTTTGATCTCAAAATAAAATTTGGACTCAACTCTCAATTAAGGCGTGGGAAGTGCCATTTCTGGAACCTGTGAGTAGGCCGGTAGACAATCATGAGGACCAAGCAAACAGTGTCCTTTTGAAAACTTCCTTTCCTTAGAAACTTTTTGAGAACAAATATTACTATTGCCCTACTGCAACTCGCCCTCTAAATAATTTTTACAAGAAACTAGTTCCCGGGTGACGGGTTAATTTCTGGATCTGCCCCTGTATAAGGGTAACAAGGGGAGACTTTTTAAATTTAGCTAATGTATAAAAAAATTTCAGACCGGCTAATCGCTTTTAAAGGAGACACTTTCTTAAGTGAGGAAGATTTGTTGTAACTGAAAACATTTCAACATTTTACAAGCAGCAAGCAAAAGGGGCTTTGGTTTTTATGGTCTCCAAGAATTTGATTTATGTTTATATCGTCATAGAGATTCACAATGAGGGCAAACTTTCAGATGTATCCTAATTCATTTTACTTCCAGCATTTAAGTTCCACAGTTTGGTGAAAATTTGAGGACACTTTATAGAATGAGTCAAATAAAACACTATAGCAAAGCTATCTAATATGCATGCTTTAGCCAGATACTAAAATTATTTATTGTAATACTTTGACAATGCAAAAAACTAATCATTACATTTTGAAGCTCAGTCAGCATATTGTCGGAATTCAACAAAAAGCTTGCTTTGAATTTTGTCTTTTCGCAACAACCAAAGTGAAAATTACCAAGTGGGAATCTGTTAGCAATGTTATACACTTGGATGAAAATGTTCGTGGACAGTATGATCGTGTTGACCGGCCTTAGACAGCTGGGTTAAATGCCCTTATGTCTCAAGATCCTTAGTGAACACAATTTTTCCTAAAGATGACAGTCAGTATTATAACACTTTCATAAATCAGATTTTCAAAAGTATTATCTCCTAACAATTTCCTCCTAGTTCAATATATTCCAGGAATATATATATAGTTCAATATATTCCATGATGGTCAAAATGGTGGAGGGGAGGGACTCATTGCATACTAAGATGGGCACTTACATAGACACATCATGAGCAAAAGTAAAGTTATTGTTTCAAAATATAGGTGTTGGGAGTAAAAATGTACCCATATTACAACATTGAATACAAGTGGCAAGGGATGCCAATTTTGACATCAGTCAGGCGGGAACATAGTTTGTGTTATTTAGTCCTCCCTGGTTAGGGTGTGGTGTCAATCACTGCTTTTCAAGCTCTTAGCCAATGGGGGAAGGGGAGGGGGGCTCAGCCCGCCTACAAAAATTTCGCAGATAATTTTTATTACCAGACAACTTTCATTACCATTTCCTCTATGAGTTTTCATGTCTTGCTCCCCCCCTTTAAAATATTTCGCCCACTGGAAGCTGCCTCTCTTACCCCTGCAGAACCTCGTCTGGCTTCTGTCCTGTCTTGCTTACATAACCAGCTGTTTCATTAAGCTTGTAAAGATTTAACAAATTTGCAATATTTACCGAAACTCCACATCAACATTTTGAAAATCTCACCATTTTATTACCACCACGTTTCGATATCTTCGTCAGCTGCCAGGTGTCACCGGTAAGGGACATATGTTCTCACGTTTGCCTTGTTTCTATTGGATCTTGGATAATACTGTTGCCAAACAGCCATATTCATCGCAACATTAAACACCTGTTAAAGACAGAAAAATTGACGTGATACAGCTTTATCATGCAAGAACTGCGATTACTTTTCATTATTTATCACCTTTTACGCAAATATTTTTTCCAGGATTTTTCGTTAGAGGGGTCGCAACTTAATAGGAAAAAAGAAGTTATAAATCTTTCACATTTTTCTCCAAATTTTCGTAGTTTTGTTCTCACGATATGGGGTAACCGTACAACCTCTCTTGTTTCCTGACCTTTATGGGTAGTGGAGGTTTTAGGTATTATTTACTTTTGGAAAAATTTCAGATAATTTCATCACATCAATTTCGTTTCCTATTAGTAATGGTCACCAGATATGAGGTGCGAATAAGTAAAGGGGAGTAATGATTAGGGAGATCCCATGACTTGACTTAGTGGTTGTTTCATGTAGGATGCCCAAATAACTATAACTAGCTTAATGGTGCATTGAAATAAATATGTGCCGAATAAATATGGTTGCCGACGAGGTGCTGTATCAAAACATATCTTGGGGGCGGGGAGGGGGATATTGCATTTAAATTGCAAGAGTAAAGCCCAGACAGAAAATTGCTTTTATCTTTTACAAATATGCTCTGGCAATAGCTTTTCTTCTCAGAACATTGCACATTACAACAGAAAAGAATGTTACCTCATTAGAAAAGTTGCCGATCTACCTACTAATGAATTTTCTACCTTTTCATATCATAAGTTGACAATGAGCTTTGGCCCCAAACGCACTTACTCCCTTTTCATTTCCCGAGGTCGGAGATTGCAAAGTCAGTGAAAGGACTACTGAGTTTCTAGTATCAGCCCTGGATGTTCACAAACGAAAACCAAGTGAAATATTATTCAGAATTGGTGTAATCTCTTTGAATATGGTCCATCATTACTCTCATTCACAGATGTTGAGTGCCGTTTTCGAAGGTTTACATTTGCTGGTTTGTTCAGTAATGTCTTTCAAAATCTGGAAAAGCCAAAATGAGTAGGAAATATTAGACCTTTAAGCAAACTAAACAATGTTTTGCTCTCGTAAACGGTGCTAGGCACATGAGTGCATTTGTCTGAGAGATGTTTCAGATAAGAACTTTCCAGATGGATTTTTGTCACATACCCTACAAACTTGACGCTGCTTATCTCATTCACCACCGGAAAAATCCTTGTTCGATAAATTCCATTCGAAGCAAAGTTACAGTTTCAGTTTATTTCTCCATATCACCTCATGGAGGCATAAGAGACTTAAACTGTACAAACGAGATAACAAATAAAAAGGTAATAATGAAACAAAAGAAAAACAAATTCATAGCCTTAGTGCAAGATGACAAATAAAAAAGATAAACAGAACAAACAAACCAAAAACAATTTCTTAGCCTTAGTACAATAATACGGAGAGATGAATAAGAGTAGAGAAGAAAGACTTTGACAGGTCTAAAAATAAAAATTTGAAAATGGCACCAGATACAGTATATATAAAGGGGTCACAAATCCTGCTTAACTTAAGTTTTCAGTTTTTTTTTTTGCACAAAGTTTACTTAATAAGGACATTTTTACTTGATGATTGAAAAAGGTGCTTCATTTTGATAGACTTCGGTCTTTTTTTAAAACAGGATTTCAGGAACTCAGATCTCTCATTGTGAAAATAAGAACACTCAAGAATGTAGTGAAATTCGTCTCCTAACATATTTCTGTCACATAACGCACACATTTTATCATGAAATTCAATATTGGCAAACTTTCCTACAACGATGGGGAGTTTACTATTTACACAACGGATTTTACACAAGTTAATTCGGTGAGAAAAATATAGCTTAATCAAATAATTTTCACAAAGTAATACCAACAGATTGCATCTAAAATTGATTTCGTTCTTTTTCACAAGAATTAAAAAACGTACTGTAAAATTGCAGTATTGAAAAGTTTCCATCGTAAATTTAGCTTAAAAATGTCTTCATTTATAATTAAAAATGTCTGCATATATTTAAAAATGTCTTCATATATCATTTCAGTACAATTGTTTTGCTCAATCAGTTAGGATGTCTGGCATCACAGATTTCGCATTATGTAAAAACACTCCTTGAAAAAAAATCATCTTTAAAAACTTGTATCTCAGTAACGTTCGTTGTTATTAAAAATAACAGTCTGGATCCTATCGATCCAGATTCAAAGCTTTGAATTTATAGGGAATATAAATTCAATATGAATGATTATGAATATAATCATCCCAATTTGAGGCAGTATATCCCTGCATCCTAATCCCATTTCAATCATATGAATATATCTTGTAAGTCATACAAAAAAGTCCTTTCTTACCTTTAACGAGCAAGGATTATGTTCTGACTGACCATGGAAGATACCTGTCAGGGAAACAAGAGGAGACTTCTGAGATTTAGCTGATGTATCAAAAAGTCTGAAGACAGGCTTATTTAAGGAGACACGTCCCTAAAGTGGTGAAGATTCAAGATTCAATAAAGGTTGCCCCCCCCCCTTGAATTTTTTTCTGCGGACGCCCATGCACGTCCCTAAAGTGGTGAACATTCAATAAAAGTGAAAACATTCTACAAAAAGCAAACAAAATGCGCCTTTATTTTGAATGCCCTATAATTGTACCCATTTGCAGAGATTTTTTAAGGTAACTTTGGCATCTAGGTGGAGTCAAACACTTACAGACGTTCATAACCTAGAATGCTTTGACTGACGGCGCTATGTGGCAATTGATATAAACATTCTATTCCCAACATTTATCACCAATCTATCAAATCTATCTAATTTATATATCGACAATCTATCGAATGAAATTTAAATGAAATAAAAACTCAAGCAATGTCATCTTAACTTAACTACTTAACAGTTCGAATAAGTTCCCCATTCACGCAAAAATGATATTGTGCTATAGTTCAGGTAGTTTGTTCAAATTTTCCTGTGATTGTCTTTATATGTTCTTTTTTTCTTTTTTAGAGGCAAAAAGGAAAAAACAGAACGTTTTTTGTTCCCAAATGGCAATGAGTGATGCCATAGCTATAAAATTTGCACCTTTCTTTTTCTCAGTATATCATATCATTGGTTGGACGGCGGTTTCGTTAAAGAAGTGCAAAAAAGATACGAAATGGGACTGCAGGGATCTATATAGTAAACGGCATATTCCGTGTACCGCCCTACCAATCATCATGCATTTGCTGTGAACATCGCATGCATTTCGAGTCAAATTTTCCGTGTTAAAATTTATGTGGGTTTTTTCGTAAGTTTGACGATGTTCTGTACAAATTAATCTGACAAAAGGTGGATCCGTAATAGGAACATCAGGCAGTCCTCTCATACTTACAATTTGTCTTTTGAAATAACGGGAAGAGCAAAGGACTCTCTTCTCTGGCAATCACGAAATTTTCTTCAAATGAAGGGGGGGGGGGTTACGAGGGTTGACGCTTAGATGATTTGTTTGGGAAGAAATGGGGACAGGGGTAAGAGATTCCACAAGGGAATTCTCGTGTCCTTTCCCTAGGAGCCACCCCTGTGCCCAGTAGTTATTGGGTACCTCTTACCATTTCAAGTTCTTTTACGATGCACTATCACTATAAGTTAGTCGAAACAATTTAAACATTAGACATCGCTTTGACAAAAGTAAGTCAAAATTATGTTTTATATGATTGTAGCTAAGTTTTGTTTTGACTACTTCAGAACTTCAGTATATTGTCAACAATAAAGTTTAAGATGATATCAAATTTGGTAGGTGGAGAGCGATTGTGACAGACAGTTATATTTAAAGATGTTAATCGGGGTTTTTTTTCATTCAAAAACCTTTTCAGGTCACACCCCTGTCCCTTCACAAAGAGCCAAAACACCCCTCAGCCCTGGGGGTCTATCCCGGAAATACGCTATCAACCTATCACTAAACAATGAATTTAACCGCGAAAGTTTTAACTTGTAAAGCAGCATTACCATTTTTCATTTGAGCCACTTTACATTAACAAGGGTGTGATCCGTTTCATATCGTTTCATATCTCTCGCGCTCAGTTGGGGATTGAGAAAGAAAAAAATCAAATAAAAAATCAACATTGAAAACTTTTCCCTTAAAATTGCACTTGTTGGAGAATTGTTACACCTGTTTTGTGCTTTTTTGACCTATATTTAGTGTATGTGCAAACATGGGCATCAATCTTTACTCGCATGTGTGTGTGTGTGGGGGGGGGCATGGCCACTTCTGTCAAAAATTTACTGTGTAAAAATCTTAAGTCAATGGTTGTATTTCCAAAATGCGTGGGGGCGTGTCCCCTGTTCCCCCAGGATTGACGCCCATGTGTCAAAGTATCACTTACAAGCCCTGAAGCCCATCACATAACAATGATGTTTTAGATATAAACTGCCTGAGGGCTGAAGTCTGGGAAGTAGATGTTAAAGTGACATGAAGAGTAATCTCACGTCCAGGGGCGGCAATAATAGGGGGTGGGGCATAGGCGTAAGAAGCTGGTCTCGACTGGGGGTGAACGTTGCTTCGAACTGCCGTCCTGGGGGTCTAAGGATAGGGGGAACACCCTTTGGAAACTTTTTGAATATTTGAGGGTCCTTAGATGCAGTTTGGTGCAAAATATTGCGCAAATGTTATAAGAACTACTGCAAAAATTTGACATTTTTGGGAGGAACAAATAAGAGGTTTTCGTTCTTGAATTGAGGGGGCGGAATCATACTTCCGTCCACAATTTTCGACTGGGGGGTTTAGTCCTCTCCCCCGCTTCCTACGCTGTTGGATGGGGGAAATAATTCTTCTAATAATTAATTTGATATTGAAAGGACCCGGTCCCCCCCCCTTTAACCAATATGTGGTCAACTACCATAACATCTGCTGATATTTTTGAGTGACAGACATATAGTCCCATCTAATAATTTGGTTGAGATCGATGGGATACCTTCAACATTTGGCACGTTAGAAATGTCGTGTTGGTCACTGAAAGTTTGGAGTTTCCTCCATAAGCGTACGATACTAATTGGATTTGGGGGCACAAGATTTTTTTAGCACTATTAATGTCTATGCCTTTTTAGACAAATCTTGCCCAACTGGTTGTCCAAAAATTTTTGGGGTATATAGTCCTCCACCCAACCTCATAAGCCAAGGGTTTCTTCTAGTCATGGCCGATAAGGGTGTGCTGCGCTATGGCAAAATAAATTTTCTTCAAGCTGTCAAGCAAGGGAAGAAGATGCTAAGCAATAACCATTTTAAAATACTCGTAGGAATCCAAGAAGTCTAGAAAAATTAAGGAATAACATTTTCCATTTTAAATACCCTTAAAGTCCCCAGGATTTTATCACAGTTATTTCGCATTCAGGTAAAAAAAATGCAAAATGTTAAAGCTTAGACAAACTAGAAATACAGTAGGGATTAAAGGATGAAGGGATACTTTTATCACAAAATTTAAAGGGACATTTTCATAGAAAATATGTCAGGACTACATTCGAGAAGTGAAAGTGGGGGGGGGGGTCCTAGTTCTGTGGAACGGTACGTTGAACGCATATATATTTATTCATGAATTTAGAAATGCCTGGTTATCATAAAGCAAATGGGTAAATGTTACGCAAGAAACTTGGGAGGAAATTTCAATCATTGCAAACTTTTTTCACACAATTACCAGCAAACATGATGTAGACAAAATATTGTGGAGTGAAAAATATTCTTTCCCCTCCACCAGTTAAACGGAGGGGGGGGGGGGAACTGCCTCACACTCACAAATAGGCTACCAACAAAGTATGTTCTTCTGCCAAAGGTGATCTTCTTACATTAATTGTTCTAATAGACACATTAAGAGTACACTGCCACAATCCTTGCGTCCTAAGTTGCTATGTATGCTATGTTTGAGTAAGAAAATGTGTGTACCCTATGTTGCTTTTCCAAACTTTGGTACTGACCTAATGTTTTCCATCACACAACACAATATATATATATTGTGGCATATGACTGGCTGTGAACACACTAAAGAGCATATCAGTTCCCGTCTGGGCTAGATAAATTTTCCATCACAAATTTGTTGATTGTTCAATTTAGAGGGAAAATTCAAGTAGCCATGCTATTTGTGTACTATTGAATTAAATTTCGAAAACTTACCAACATTTACCTCGAAATTTCACAAGAAGATAAACCGTCAAACGTCACCGTCTCTTTCGGGTTAAATTCTGGACAAAACGCGAAGAAAAACGTCTCCCGATAAGGGAATTTCATATTATTCGAGGTGCAAGAGGAAAACGGCTATCTCTGGACAAGTGCCGAGCCTTCCTTCCTCCTTCACAAAGCGTCTCAGCGTGATGATTATTAGTACTGTACTGACTCACCAGGAAAATAACAATCACATGATAAAGTAAAATGATTCCAACGGTAAAAACCAAAGGGTAAGGATTCCTTGCTAAAAATTGTTTATCTTGTAAGAAATCTCTCGCTTCTTTCGTGACTTCAGAATAACTTCTTTCCTTCGAAAAACTCCCCTAGTCAATGGAACTCAATGTAAGGTTAAAGGATGACGCAGGTCTTACTTGGACACAGTTGCAATCTTTATTGTCGTCATTCAGTTTGATTTCACCTACCTCTTCGGCGTTATCCGCCCTTAGAACCACGTGACTTTAAACAAAAGTGTCTCGAGGATCTGCATTGATAATAATACCCAAGTTCATCTCAGCTATGTGCACTGAGTCTTGAATATTCATTAAACCCCATGATCAGACGCCCAGCCTAACAAAAGGTGTTTCCACTACAGATCCACAAAACAATAAGCATGCAGACAGGTGAAGCGTAAGAGCTCGTTAAGAAAGGTTTCATCCGAGACTGTCCCCAATCCTCCAGTTGGATTTCCGAAAACTTCCGACATGTTTTAAAATGACTTTAGAGGGCGTTTTAGCTGTAGAATTCTACAAGGGGTAGGGTGAGGTGTGTTTCGATTAAGGGATGGATCTAATATCTTCTGTCACAAATAAATTATTTGCAAACTATCAAAATTTCGCGCCTTTCTCGCACTGATGACCTCGTTGCTGTGCTTCCTGTCACCCATATTCACATTATTCCTTGATAAGGGTTCTAAAATTAAGCCGATTTTCGTAGGCATAGACGTGATTGCAGAGCCTGGGAACACAACATTGTAAGCATGTAAAGCAAGGGACTTCTTTCTGCCTTCCTCTACTTTTCGAGAGACATTTTATCAAAATGAGATCTTTAATGAAGTACCAGGCACTGACGCCAGACTCGCATTCTGCTTCGCATCTTTTGGGAGCAATTAATAGTGTCTCGGCGCAGAGTTTGGGTGCAACAAGTTTGTCATAGAAATGATTTCAATGCAAAATTTCGGGGGCGCTTCATGGGCATTCGTCATGGTTCGCACTCAGAATTTGATTACCGTTATTATGGTAATAGTAACGTGGGATATTATTCTGACCAAAACACCTGGCCGAAAGTACCTTCAACCTGTGTACGGATCACACATCTAGAGGGGATCATAGAGCAATTTAACATTGGTAGAGATGTTCAGAACGCTGTTGCCCTCTTTGCAAGGCTTCTCGGCCTTTTTGCTAAGATCATGTTTAGTATCTAATTCTTTTTTCAGCCAGTCCAGAACGGGGTCATGCATGACAGGTCCATGATCTATAGGTCTGAAGGACTATATAGAGGTTGGTCATGTTGAGTCTCTTTGCTGATTTTTCAAAACAAAACAAAGTAGGAGTGACTGCTTACTCCATTAAAATAAAAGTTTCTAAACATAAAATAAGTTATGAGTGTTGTCTTGCCAGGTAACTCCATTTTGGGTCCAAAGCCATCATTCATATGCAAAATTTTCTCAAAGGTACTCCTAAATTGTCACCGGCCTGCAAATAAATCGGAAAATTCACTCAGTAATGAAGATTTTAACCGTATAATCACGGTAAACACAGTTTTACATATCTCGCCCTGCCCCGCGCCCCCACAGTTTAAGCCATCTTGCCCCCTTCAGTACCTTGACTGGCTACTGGTCTGCAGCTACTCTGTCCCTCAACAAAACGGCTGGTTATTGCAACTTAACCTTACCAAAAATATAAAAATTAAGATTTTACTGGTATGTTTGTTCATACTTTCCCGTTCGAAGTCTGCGTGTTTGTCGCATCGAGTACATCAGGTACAATCATGAACCCTGTTCGTGATGCGAATTGGGATAGACAAACGATGTTGTATAAAGTACTGGGCTAGATAATATTTCAATGTCGCATAGACTCAAGGGGTCCGGGCCTTGCAGCTAATGGGTACTAGGTTTGTGGTCACTCTTACGATGGCTTACCCTTAGAAAACATTGAGTGCAATTCTATCGAAAAAACTCAAATATCTTCAAAGCCGCTATAAATTCTTTAAAAATCTATTGAATATCTAACGAATTTTTATCAAAGTTGTAAAAAATTTCTAGGAAGAATCCCTATAATGTCCATAAAATTTACGAAGTTTTCGATAGAAGTTATATATGCAAATACGTTCTCGAGTTCTTATCAATTCTGTAGAGAAATTGAGATTTTATAAACGTCATAGAGATTATTTTATGGAGTTTCTTGTGTAATTTTTACAGAAATTTCTTAAAAAGCTTAGAGATTTCTACAAAAATTCTATGCCGATTTTTTACAAAATTTGAGGAAGTTGTAAAGATTCTTTTATATACAGAGTGAATCTATAAGCCATTTTACATAACCTAACATTGTTTCATTTTCGCAAGGCTATTTCAAATTCATCTGCGAGTTCAAGGCCCTAGGCCCAGGCCCGTAGCTAAGGGGTTGACAGGGGTGAAAAACCCCCAGAAAAATTTTTCGTAACCCACAAACATTTATATACTACTATTGCCATAATACATTTTAACACATGTCCCCCATCCCTGAAAGTTCATCCCCTGGAAGCTGTCTCATCCACCCTCAGTGCTTTGTTTGGCTTCATGCCTTCCTAGGCCTTGGATAGTTGTCCCCATTCTAATTCGCTACTGGGATGTGACAAGTACTACCGGTTTGTAAGCGCAGATTTAATCCATCAAACCGCTGAAGCTATTCGAATCCTCGGTGTATCGTTTTACATTATTTTCATAATATGCCGACTTATGACTTCGTGCATTATAAGAATAAATTCATTTGTGTTCCGTTTAACAATGTGTTGCCTATCAAAATACTATCGCTTACAAGTATCTGTGATAAACGAATAAAGAAGCTTGCTTTGAAGAAAATTTGAATCTTTTTTTTTTAAATGTAAAGAATCTAGACATGTACAAAACAGGGTGGTCAAATATCATTTACGGAGATCTACAAGGTACCTTTGGCAAAAAATTTCTTGATTCTGCACTACCTACGCACTAACTGACACTAGCATTCCACTTAGTGTCAAATATTGCTCCTAGATATAATTGTGTCTCCCTCTTCCATGCATGAGAAAGAAAGTTTGGCTACGCCACATGCTAGGGTCTGTTTTCAATGTTTCATACCAGGGCTCGTAACTTAGTTATGCCTCCGGTTACACTTTACCTTAGGAACCCCAGTGGACGCAGGTCTGTTGATTCTATGTCCGCAATCTTCATGGTCCTTGGAAAATACATATATATTTGGGAAATATATATGTTTTACATTTATATATCACTGTTAAAAATGTCTCT
Source organism: Holothuria leucospilota (assembly GCA_029531755.1). Taxonomy (NCBI): domain Eukaryota; kingdom Metazoa; phylum Echinodermata; class Holothuroidea; order Aspidochirotida; family Holothuriidae; genus Holothuria; species Holothuria leucospilota. The sequence continues at coordinate 26,760,859 of CM055965.1, forward strand.
AAATTGTTGTAGAATTACAGAACAAAAAATAAAAAATTACAAGAATACAGCAAAAGTGCTATCAATTTTTTGAAACTAATTGACAGCACTTTTGCTGTATTCTTTATGTATCTCTTTATTTTTTGTTCTGTAACTCTACAGAAATTTTTAACAGTGTATACATAGGCGTAGGAGCCCAAGTTGATTTGGGGGGCTGGAACGACTTGCCCGAAAAATATATATAACCCAATTTTCCGCCCGCTCCAAGCACGCTCGACATGTGCTCGACCTGTTAATGTGCATATCATATAGGCATGCATCGGTTATCACACCGCATGCCAATTACATACAAATAATTTGCCGTGTTACTACCTTCTTTATTGGTTTTAATTTTGGCCGAAGTCGGTGATCGCTGGCCTGGGGCAGGGGTGGGGAGAGGGTTCCCCCTCCCCTTTGAAAATTTTTGAAAAAATAGGTGTCCTTACATGCAATCTGGTGCCACATATGCTACCTTTGAAGTGAAATTTGGGTTAAAAAATTTACGTATTTTAGGTAGAAAAAAAATCAGCACCAGTGAGGGTGGGGCGTGGCCCAGTGGCCCCTCAAATACACCACTGGTAATCATAAGTTCAACCATTAAAAACACACTGATGAATTTGTACGGAATATATAGGTGCTGGTGCAATTCAAATCAGAGCTTTATATTAATTATCAAGGAAGTTTTTTTTAAACTATTAATACCCTTTAGCTACATCATTGCATTATTTTTCTTTCAGTAGGTGCCCGAAAAATTCTCAGCTTTTTGCCCTGATTTTCACAAAAATTTTGGGTGGGGGGGGTGCAGCCCCCCCCCCGCCTCCTACGCCTATGTATATATATTTTTTCCAAAAGCTATGGGAACTTTGCTTCCGTGAGTCTTCTCTATTCAACACAATTCCCACATCGGTTATCTTAAACTTATTAATTTGAGCTATTGTCATGGCACTGAGTCTGCCGATCTGTTCTGTCTGTCTGTCAGTCCATCCTTCCATCATCAATGCTTAAAACTAATTAAGCTTTGGTTTGTGTAAGAGGAACTAAATATATGAAACCTGGTGAAATTTCCATTCCATTCATATTAGGGTTTTCCGGCCGGTATATCAGCAATTGAAATTACTTCACTTGCTACTCAAAGTGATCTCAAAACAAGCTGGAGTGAAGTCATCTCACTTAAATTTGAGCAATTCTTTTACTTTATTTTGTTAAGTTTTTACTGAGTTGCTTTGACCTTGATATAGCTAAGGATATGGAAATAACGGTAATTCGAAGTTTGTAAAATTCCTATGCTTTTCAATAGATTGATGTCATGCATTCCGATTATGAAAATATAGGGTTATTGAAGACAAAATTTAAATTCAAAGACTAGCATTCCAGTGTTGCCGGATCAATGTCAAGGTTTGAGGTCTGCTGCGCTTGCCTTAAGTCCGCTCGGGATTAAAAAATGTTGTCTTCTCTAGTTACTATCTCAAAAACCACATATAGGAATTGAATGCCATTTTCTGATTAGAATGCTCATTTTAGTTCCTCTTTAAACCTTAGGGCCTTTCTAAGTTCCTAAATTATTCTGCATCCTGGCCAAATGAAAACGGTTGTCGATTCTTGCTTCGACACATGATGTAAACGTCACGTGATATTCATTTCCAGTATAAGTTTGGTTTCGTCCTTTACAGGTCTGTGCCAGACAAATGTCTGTTATCTTCTTAAGCCAGTAGCCAGGAAGAGGAGGTTTGGGGCCCCCTAAAATGTTCGACCCCGGAAAATTAAAAATTATCATAACCTCAATGCATTCTAGTACGTCTCGCCCCAAGGAAATATTTCACCCCTACAAGCAATTTCTCCCCCTGCCTTGTCTGGCTACTGGCCTGTATCGTCTGTAAATCCCCCCTTCTACGATTGCCCAACAATCTTAAGACAGGTAGCACTCTTTTGCAGCCATTAGCCTTCACTTAATGGAAATCCCACGTTCCCCAGGGTACAGGTAACCGTAACTTCATTTAGTCCTTCTGTGTGTAAAATCTGGATTTGGGATTGTCCTCATGTTGCAAACGCCGCGGCGGTCTCGGTATTAGTTCGACGGAGGCCTGTCTGTGGAAATTTGCAAAAGTCGCACGAGGCGTTGTTAATATTTTGTCTTCAGACCTAGGCCTACATGCCGACATCATTTTTTGTCCATGTAATTATGTCTTTCAATTATGGGCGCATTGTTATTATTTCTAGGATAGCAATGAAAGTTAATATAAGACCATTTTTGAAAAAAAATTGAAATAAAAAAAACTCGTCTGGACCCGTCATTGAGATGTAGGACTATGCATGCCTTCAAACTTGAAAATGGGACCTTTAGTACATTCCAGACGGCCTTGTAGGCAAATCTTGCCACAAAAATTGAAAGAGTAGCCTACTTGTCCAAAGCATGCAACTTCAAGGAATTTCATTTGGAATAGAAAACTTGGGGAGTGACCCACCCTTTCGAAATTAAACAGGTCGATCGTATAATGATTAGATAATCGCTGTTCATCTTTCATTGTTTGTATTGACATTAAAAAAGTATGATTAGCAATGGGTTGAATTACTATTCTTATCATGGGCGGCTCTAAGAAATTTTGTTTGGGGGCAAACTCAAGTCCGTATTCGGGGAGGTTCGGAAACCCCCCAGCAATATTAATGGTCAGCTCCGGATAGTACAATAGCCTCAATAGGAGTATGCATACGCGTAGGGGCCCAAGTTGATGGGGGGGGGGGGCTGTAACGATCTGCCCGAAAAACAGAAACAAAAATTTCCGCGCTCTCCGCGCGCGTTCAAAATGTTAATGTACATATCATATAGGCATGCATCCGTTATCACACCGCATGCCAATTACATACAATAATTTGCCACGTTACTACCTATTCCATATTGGTTATAATTCTGGGGGAAGTCGTTACAATAATGATGATAATAATCAGTGGTGTGGTTAAGACTTCTCTCATGGGGGTGGGGCAGGCACTATGTTGTGTGATCGCCGGCATGGGGGTGGGGTATAAGGGGAGGGGGTATCCCCATCCCCTTCGAAAATTTTTTGAAAAATTAGGTGTCCATACATGCAATCTGGTGCCACATATGCTACCTCTGAAGTAAAATTTGTGTTAAAAAATTTACCGTACGGTACGTATTTTAGGTACTAAAAGAAAAAATAGGCATCACCCCCTACCGCTTTGAAAATTTTTGAAAAATTAGGTGTCCTTACATGCAATCTGGTGCCACATATGCTACCTTTGAAGTAAAATTTGTGCTTTATTTTAGGCACTAAAAATATCGGCGTCAGTGACGGGGGAATGGCCTAATGGCTAATCAAATACACCAAAATAATCATAATATATAAGTTTAACCATTACAATTAAAACACACTGGTGAATTAATACCGAATATATAGGTGATGGCGCAATCCAAATCAGAACTATAATTTAATTACCAAGGAAGTTTTTTTAAAGTATCGATTTCCGTTAAGCTACATTATTGCATTATTTTTCTTTCAGTAGGTGCCCGAAAAATTCTCAGAATATTGCCCGAATTTTCACAAAAATATTTTGTTGGGGGAGCTGCAGCCCCCAGCCACCCGCCTCCTATGCCTATGGGAGTATGGTTATGGTTATGTATTACAGCGATGCCTATGTAGTTTTCAAAATCTCTTCAAAAACCATTTCAGGCAGTTAGTCATGAGCTGACTACTTCAAAAATAAATACAACCATATCAACCGATCGCTACCGTACTACCACAGGGGTGGAGTAAGAGGCAGGTGAAATGGGCAAAGCGGCTTGATCCATTTGTATAAATGAGCCCCACCTTTAAATATTTTATTGTTTCTTTCATTGTGTCACAATATGTTTCAGCTTTGCCAAGAAGTCATAAAATGTTGGTTTTCTGGATTGTTTTCTTAAACTAACGAAAATTTCGAGCACGAAGAAACTTGAAAACGATGAAATGATAGCACTAAGTAGGCTATTTTGGATCTCAGTACCGTTCCGAAACGAATTTTTTTAAAGGGAGAGAAATTCCCCTAACTCAGAACGACGTCTCATCCTATATGCAAATAGCTAGGCCACTAGTCAAAAGTCTCATCACACTGAGCTTAGATTGACTATTTGGAGTGTTTATTTTAAATCAATTGAAACGGTATACTTTAGCACAGAGGTGGAGAACCTTTGCTTATAACAGGCCATTTGACAGTCATAAGACCGCTCGTAGGCCAACGGTGCCGTCAATTTGGACAAGGGAAGGGAAACCTCTCCTTCTATGGGAAACACAATACTTTTAGACTACATGCCCGTTACAACTTTTTGTAGACAGATACCTATGCTAATCTGGCCAGGTGACACCCTGGCAAAACTGCTTTTAGTCGTGGATGATAATCAACACGGCTAATGGGTAGTGTATCTAATGACCCCGATAGCTCTGAAGTGTCTGCAAAACTATGGACATTTAACTCCAGCATTACCGTTACACTCTGTAAATGACATTATGATGCCTAAGCTAATCAGATTACAAAAAAGCAACTGAGAAAACGCACGCGAAGCGCGCCGAAAAAATGTCGTTTTGAAAGCACTTTATTAATGTTTAACCTTCGCATTGCATTGAAAAGTTATTCACTTCTTTAATTTTAAGCCTACTCAAGGAAAAGGGAGGGCCTAACCCATCTCGAATTACATGTTTTTTTTATTTATTATTTTTATTTTTGAAAATTGAAGACCATGCTTTGCAAACTTTTTTTTGGGGGGGGGGGGGGCAAGTGCCCCCGTGCCCCTATGGCGAGCCGCTAATGATTCTTATTTCCGTCATATCTTTTTGAGTAGGTGCTGTCAATATTCTGGTGCGTAAATTTTCTATTTATGAGTAACAAAATTCCCCCGTAAGAGGAAGCTAGTGACTGCGAATATTTCATTTTTTTTAGCATATAGGACCTATAGAGGTAGGCTACTTCTAGCCACAAAAGTATCTTCCAGATACCTTTTTCAGCCCGGTGCATCACAACGCCGTTCGAGACTTAGGGAGGTATAGGTATGTATATATGTCTAGAACTTTTTACTAAACTATTAAAAATTCACTCTAAAAATGTCCTAGTCAAATTTGAATAGAATCTAATCAATAGGGGCACGAATCGGAATCTTGTCAAATCTTTGACTAGATTCGGCTCATAAATGAAACGAATAGTTTCATTTTTGAACCATTTCTAGTCAATTTTGAAACTAATCTTGTCAAATATTTGACAAGATTCCGGTTCGTGCCCCAATTGACTAGATGTTTTTTAGAGTGTTCCACATCAAATACCCCAGTTCTCGATACCTAAACTTTTCCAACCATAGTTTTTTCATTCATAGCACTCATTGAGCCATCTGCTACAGCTGACATATCCAACAAACCCTCCGCTTAGATGATTTCTTTGTGTTGCTTTTTTGAAGAAACTTTGTAGCAACAGCCACCACTGCTTTTCTGTCCAACGATGTGCTCTGGGGTATTCACCAAATAGTGGACATTAATAACATTGGATGAAAAGTAAGATCCGGGCCGTCTTTAGGGCCCTGGAGAAGTAATCAGTGTGTTCCAAAACACAACGAAATAACCTATCTTAGCGAAGTTGAACTTGTGGTTTCAAGAATAAATTTGATAATCGCCCACTGGATGTGGGTAAACTCAAGGGTACAGAAATGTCAACACTCCTGCTTCTAGTGAAACAACAAGGTGAAAATAGGTCACCATCAGGTGGATGTAGGAAGGTACAAACAGTAGTTTAATTCTTTTCTCATGAGTCAACTGCCAAATCAAGGTGAGAACCTTTCCATATAAGTTCAGTCAAATTTGGTACTTTTTCTTCAAATACTTTACGTATGTAACCAAAGGATTTAAATTAAAAGAGACACTTCTCCAGAGCTTATAGCCGAAAGTGCGTGCAAAACGCTGAGTTTTGCACGCGCTCAGACAAGTACACGCAGTGAGTGTGAATTTGACAAAACGCGTGGTTTAGCTCTGTGTATACGCACAGCATCACGATATGTCAGTTGAAATAATATGAGATGATTCGTTTCCTTCCTCTCTTGTGAAAATGAAACATGGATATTAAACTTCCCCATCCTGCTCATTGGGACTAACTTTGAGAAAAATGACTGATTTTTTTCATGCTAACAGTTTTTTTTTTATTTTTTATTTTGGTCTTTTTTTCTGCACCTTCAGATAAACATATTCATTTCCTTGACTGTGACGTGCATTGGAATGTTACATTGCGCAACGCAGAGTCTCATTGGCTGATGCCGTTACATTACCTATACCGCATTGTTGATCTGCTTACTCATGAACCATTGTAATTGCACGTTTCTTTGTGTTTAGCGTGTACATAGGTATACATTATTCCAAACACCGATCTTGAAAACTTTTAAGTCGTTTTACTGTTTGGGCGTATATTACGCTAATAGAGCATAATGAAGCGCGGGTCATTCTACAGCGATTTCGGATCGGATTACGGTCCGATTTTTTGAGTTTTAGTTAGAATATTCTCCATCTCTGGTCGGAGGGAACCAAAACTTTGCCAACCTGTGTAAATATTTGATTTGTATCACATGACTATGAAAAAGAAATATATACTAATTATTTCGTGACGTCACATCGACAGACAGCTTTTATCGGACACGCGTAGTCCGATAAAAGCTGTTTCTCGATGTGAAATCGCTGTAGTGTGACCCGCGCTTAACTCATCTAGAACGCCACGGGCGCACGTGTTCTTCTAATGACGCTTACGCTTACAGTACATTCGTAATGAATGGATTCAAGCACTGGAGGGACTTTCTCAGTGAACAATGATTTTGTAATGATTTTGAAAAAATTTGCCGATTTGAGCGACCCATGATAATGTAGCAACTATCTTTTCTTTCAACCACGGGGGTGCGCATCCCCATCGCCTTCCCCTGGATATGCCCCTGACCTCCTTTCCTTTTGTTGAAACAAACAAGCATACCCCTCACAGCTTTTAATAATTATGGCATCCAGATTCATTGCTATGTAAAATTAATAATGGCCTCAAAGCGCTTCCGTAGATACTTCGTTGTCTTTGTAAAATTGTTGCATTCTCTATCCTCTACTTTAACATCATTTCAAATCAAATCTTATTCATTCGTAACGTTTAGGCAATTAAATACGTAACAAGTGCATTTCAAGTTCAAACATTATCATATCTTTCAGAAATTGTGAAAACAATTTTACGTTTGTAAAGCACGTTAGGTCGTCTTGTACAAGACCAGTCGTAGAGGATAACATTAGGTCCTTAAAGTCTCAATTCAGCTCGGATACGCGGCTCTTTCCGACGGCAAACCGCTTGCTGATTTCTACGGTAGCTTGTGATGACCTCATTTTCTGCAATATGTGTCAGTTGCTGCTTTGATCACAATTAGCAAAATGAAAATCAAACATGTAGGCCTGGGACTACCATAAACGTTAAGTGGTGTAGTTGTGTTAGCCAATTTTACTTGGGAAGGGGTCTCGTCTTTCTTCGAATTAATAAAACTGACCGAATAGATTAAAGAAACGGGAAAATGAAAATTATGGGAGAAGTTTGAATAAAGTGAAGCAAGGTGAAGGTCATCAGGCTAAATAATCACTCTGGTGACTTACTTATGACTGACATAACTCTTTCGTGAAAAGGTAAAGTAAATGGAGGCCTAGCAGCTGGAGTGTTAGCGACTGTTAAGTGTTCTTCAGCACTGCCTCGTTATCCTCTAAAATCTACAGCTTCAAGGCATTTTCAGTGAATGTTCAATGGGGCGTTTTCGTCTTACCAACAGAGGGCGCTCTCATATGGTTCCTACCAGAGCCATATGGCTCTGGTTCCTACTAGAGTCCCTTTATACGATATACTATATAGAAACCCTAATTCCTACAAAGATATTACAAACATAGATCACCCAATCCGGACAGTATATCATGTAAAAATAGTTATATTATGCATGACATGCAAGTCTCGAGACGCGAATGTGATACAAAACGGAACAAAACGTAAGGATTTGGTGCATAGATACCATTAAACTCCTATACCTACACTGTAAGACGCTCTGACTCTGCTGACTCGGAGAGGAAGTGTGCATTAAGTGCGTCGTTCTGTTCGGTGATCTGCGTACAAAACTAAGGACGAGTTACAGAAAATTCCATTGTTAAAAGAGTTGACGTGTGTGCACATCAACAACGCGTTCTATACGCGCATAATACATTTAATTTCTCTGTGTATTTTCCGAAATAATTGACTCACACTACTGCGCTCTTGGAAAACGAACGCTTTGGTTGCTTTTCTGTTGTTAGCGCGTAAGAATCTAAATGCATGTATTATGAAGTGCGCTAGTGAAGATACCATAGAAACAGACCAGTCAGTATAGGTGAACTTCAAACCAGTCACTGTGCGTTCATATTCGAAAGAACTGGAAGAAGAGAAAAGTGTTCCATGTAAGTGGAATTTATTGAGGAATGATGCTTCTTAGTACAACTACCGGGCTATAGCCGAGCGACCTATCTTTGACTCTTGCTGCAGTGAGTTGCCTACTAGGCCGCTACTGATAGTAGGTCCATATTAGGGATGTGGTCTTCTTCTCTTCTGGGTATGTTAACACTGATTATCCCTTGTTTACCTTTGGGTACTGCCCAGGAACAATGTTTTGAGGCGTAGTAAAACCGGGGAGCTCTTTAACATTCAGCTTCAACAGCAACCTATGAGAGGGTACGTAGGCCTAGACGTAATAAGCGATGTTTTGTTTACAAACTTCGCCGTCGCGATTACGTTTCGCGCAACTGGTAGGAACCCAAAGATATTACAAGCATAGATTCCAAACTTAAAATGGCGCGTTGGCTCCCTATGGAGTCAACGCTCAGTGACTCCTCGTGGAGACGCATATATCGGGGCGGAAGTGTGAATATGACATGCGCGCCGTTCTATTCCTCGATCTGCGTACAAAAATAAGAACGCGTTACAGAAAATTCCACTGTTCAAAGAGGTTAGCGCGGGTGCACTTTTACAACGCGTTCTATACACGCAGAATACATTTCTCCGTGTATTATCCGGAATACTTGACGCACAGTTCTGCGTGCTTTGGAAACAAACGCGTTAGTTGCTTTCCCGTTGTGAGCGCGTAAGTAATTGAACGCGCATATAAAAGTGCGTCACTTGAAGATACCATAGAAACTGACCAATGAATGTCCATGAACTTGCAAAACCAGTCATTGTGCGTTCGTGTTCAAGTGTAAATACGTGGAATGCCGCGTTGAAGAAAAAAGTTATTCTTGTTCAAGTGGAATTTATTGAGGCGTATTATTTCTTCAGTCAACAACATTCCGAAATAACAAGTATTAAAACTTTTGTAAGACATTCATTTGCCTGTTTGTTTTCAAAACGACTGAGCAGTGATCAGCACTTCCGCCCCGATATATTGGCCTCACGGACTTCTTATATACATGGACGGAGCATATTGCACTAACGTCCTATGCGTAAGTTGTCGCCACCGTGTACGTACACGAGTAGGCTTACCAATATGGCTGCCTGCTATAGTCTTGTGTGTAAAAGTTTGGACTTGCTCAAGTGGCTCAGTATCGACAAATTGTGTGAAAAACTTGTAATATTTTCGAAAGAATGCAAGCTCAGGTGAAATTCATCAATCAGAATGGAGGACTGAGATATTGTTCTTCCATTCATACTGATATTTTGTCTGAAATGTTGCAGATTCATCGTCAAATTGGGCAAATGGTAGTAGCCCGGCGGCCATCTTGGTCAGCCTAAATTTGTTCGAACGGTGGCGACCGTATTGATTGCGCAATCCTCTGTCCATGTATTGAAGTCCGTGATTGGCCTCCATGAAAAGTCCAACGCGCCATTTTAAGTTTGGAATCTATGCTTGTAATATCTTTGAATTTTTACTCGGCCGGGCAGCCCCATTCTACGTTCGAAATCGGTTAGGGTGAGTAACTGCGCCCTGCCTGCCGGCGCGGCCGTACACTCTAAAAACAGTTAGGTTAACTTTTACCCAAGGTTGGGTCCGTATGCCACCTCCAAAAATGTTGGGTAAAAAAACTGCCCAAAGTTGGTCAAAAGGATTCCCATGGTGGGTGAATTTTCCCCAACTAAGGGGTAATTTTTAACCAACTTGGGTAGTTTCTTACCAGACAGTTCAGGAGGTGGCATACGGACTCAACCTTGGGTAAAAGTTAAGCAACTGTTTTTCTAGTGTAGGGAGAATGGGGTGATGGCATTGCTTTCAAGGTTGATTTGAATTTTGTTTCGAGATTTCAAAAGAAAGTAATAATAACCCGACTATCTAACATGATAACTTCCTGAGCGCCTTCAAATTTTTATGATTTAATGCACTCTTATTTCATATAACATTGAATAGATTATCCATTTTTCAAAATTCTGCTAAAAATGAAATGGGCCTATGTTACTTTTTATTTATGAAATACAAGAGTCACCAAGGGTATGACATGCTTACTGCAGTTGACATTGTGCCCAGCACCCTTCACAAAATGTGCCGGGGAGTCGTTTGCCCTGTTCCAAAGATTGACTCCTCGAATTGGGGATGATAGCGGTTCCATCCTTTCAAACACATTTTTGGGGAACATGAAATCGATTTGCTTAATGTGACGGAGCACGGCGGTCTGCAAGGCAAGGGTGCAGAGCAACGCCTACCAAAGAGGCCTGAATATAAACCAAATTGTGACTTTGGAATAACCAAAAATATTGAAGGTAAGGAAACCATTAAATCACATAACCTTTTATCTATGACGCATGCAGGATTTTATTTTTGATTTTGATTTTTGATACAAGGTTCTTTTTAAACCTCGGCCGAGACTTCCATTTATTACAATGTGACAAACCTCATTTTGCCGTCGATCATTATGTGCCTATTGTTTGTGCGCACACAGGGAATTTCTAAACAAGGCAATGGGGAGCTGAAGGAAAAGTTGTAACCATATAAGCGATCACAACATGTTTTTATTTTCTTTCGATCGCCAAATCGAGGTGGGAACATTTCCTCAGATATAAGTTCAGTCAAATTCGGTACTTTTTCTTCAAATACTTTATGTAGGTAACCGAAGGACTTAAAAAGACAATTCTTCAGAGCTCAGCTGAAAGTATGCGCAATGCGCTGAATTTCGCACGCGCTCAGTGAAGTACCCGCAGTGGATGTGAATTTGACACACGCGTGGATTAGCGCTGTGTATTGGAAGGTTTCACGCGTGCAAAAGTCAACTAACGCAACCGCGTTCTGGAGGAAAAGCAACACACGCGGACGCTAGGTGATGTACTAAGGCTTACGATTTCTCTGATAAGGTCTAAAGACCTTATGCATTGATGTCACACTGACGTCATTTTGGAAGAAAACAATCAAGTACATGGCAAGAACACAGTAGATTTCTCACGCGCGTGTAGTAGAATTACGCGCGTAAACGATTGGTTGACAAATCAGCTGCCTGCTTTTGTTGGTGAAACTTGCAGTGAGACGCCATTTTCCTCCAAATAAGGGAGCACTTTCTGCTCTCTGACAAAGATATTATAAGCATAGATTCCAAACTCCTATACCTACACTGTTACGCTCAGTGACTCCTCAAATATACAAATATCGGGGCGGAAGTGTGAATATGACATGCGCGCCTTTCTAATCGGTGATCTGTGGACAAAACTAAGAACGCGTTACAGAAAATTCCATTGTGAAGAGAATTTTAAGGTTAGCGTTCGTGCACTTTTAATACGCGTTCAATACGCGCAGAATACATTTCTCTCTGCCTTTTTCTAAATTATATGACTCTTACTACCGCGCGCTTAAAGGACAGACGCGCCAATTGCTTTCCCAGTTTTATGCGCCTAAGATTTCGACGCGCATATTTGACTGCGTTTTTTGACGAGACCATGGTTACTGACCTATTTATAGATTGTGGACTTCAAAACAGCCATTTTGCGATCATGACGGAGTGTTTGTTTGCTATGCTACTGGGAAGAACATACTTCTCTCTGTGAATGGAATATATTGAGGAGTGATGATTTCTTAGATTTAAGTATGTTGCGAATTAACAAGTATTTACACTTGTGCAAGACCTAAATCTGTGTGATTGTTTTCAAAGCGACTGAACAGTGATCAGCAGTTCCGTCTCGATATTTTGGCCTCCACGAGGAGTCAGCGTGCCATTTTAAGTTTGAAATCTATGCTTATAACATTTTTGCTCTGTGACATCATATGCATAAGATCCATAGGGCATAACTCATCTACAACGCCACGCGCGCACGTGTAGTCCTAATGACGATTCCATGTACAGAACCGAAAGGTACTTGCTCAGTGAGCAATGACTTTGTAATGATTTTGACAAATGCCGATTTGAGCGACCCCTGACATAATGTAGCAACTATTTTTTCTTTCAACCACGGGGGTGCGCATCCCAACGCCTTCCCCTGGATATGCCCCTGACCTCCTTTCATTTTGTTGAAACAAACAAGCATACCCCTCACAGCTTTTAATAATTATGGCATCCAGATTCATTGGAATGTAAAATTAATAATGGCCTCAAAGCGCTTCCGTAGATACTTCGTTGTCTTTATAAAATTTTTGTATTTTCTATCCTCTATTTTAACATCATTTCAAATCAAATCTTATTTATTCGTAACGTTTAAGCAATTAAATACGTAGCAAGTGCATTTCAAGTTCAAACATTATCATATCTTTCAGAAATTGTGAAAACAATTTTACGTTTGTAAAGCACGTTAGGTCGTCTTGTACAAGACCAGTTGTAGAGGATAACATTAGGTCCTTAAAGTCTTAATTCAGCTCGGATACGCGGCTCTTTCCGACGGCAAACCGCTGGCTGATTTCTACGGTAGCTTGTGATGACCTCATTTTCTGCAAAATGTGTCAATTGCTGCTTTGATCACAATTAGCAAAATGAAAATAAAACATGTAGGCCTGAGTTGTGTTAGCCAATTTTACTTGGGAAGGGGTCTCGTCTTTCTTCGAATTAATAAAACTGAACGAGTAGTTTAAAGAAACGGGAAAATGAAAATTATGGGAGAAGTTTGAATAAAGTGAAGCAAGGTGAAGGTCATCAGGGTAAATAATCACTGGTGACTTACTTGTGACTGACATAACTCTTTCGTCAAAAGGCAAATTAAATGGAGGCATAGCAGCTGGAGTGTTAGCGACTATTGAGTGTTCTTCAGCACTGCCTCGTTATCCTCTGAAATCTACAGCTTCAAAGCATTTCAGTGAATGTTTAATTCTGTTCGAAATCAGTAAGAGTGAGTAACTGCGCCCTGCGTGCCGGCACGGCCGTACACTCTAAAAACAGTTAGATAAACTTTTTCACAAGGTTGGGTCGGTATGCCACCTCCAAAAATGTTGGGTAAAAAACTGCCCAAAGTTGGTCAAAAGGATTCCCATGGTGGGTGAATTTTCCCCAACAAAAGGGTAATTTTTAACCAACTTGGGTAGTTTCTTACCCAACAGTTCAGGAGGTGGCATACGGACTCAACCTTGGGTAAAAGCTACGCAACTGTTTTTAGAGTGTAGGGAGAATGGGGTGATGGCATGGCTTTCAAGGTTGATTTGAATTCCTTCTGAGTTTTCAAAGAAAAGTAATAATAGCCCGACTGTCTAACATGATAACTTCCTAGGCGCCTTCAACTTTTTATGATTTAATACACTCTTATTTCATATAACATTGAATAGATTATCCATTTTTCAAAATTCTGCTAAAAATGAAATGGGCCTATGTTACTTTTTATTTATGAAATACAAGAGTCACCTAGGGTATGACATGCTTACTGCAGTTAATATTGTGCCCAGCACCCTTCACAAAATGTGCCGGGGAGTTGTTTGCCCTGCTCCAAAGATTGACTCCTCGAATTGGGGATGATAGCGGTTCCATCCTTTCAAACACATTTTTGGGGAATATGAAATCGATTTGATTAACAGCTTAATGTAAAGGAGCACGGCGGTCTGCAAGGCAAGGGTGCAGAGCAACGCCTACCAAAGAGGCCTGAATATAAACCAAATTGTGACTTTGGAGTAACCGAAAGTATCGAAGGTAATGAAACCATTAAATCACATAACCTTTTATCTATGACGCAAGCAGGATTTTATTTTTGATTTTGATTTTTGATACAAGGTTCTTTTTAGACCTCGGCCGAGACTTCCATTTATTACAATGTGACAAATCTCATTTTGCCTTTGATATGCCTATTGTTTGTGCGCACACTGAATTTCTAAACAAGGCAATGGGGAGCTGAAGGAAAAGTTGTAACCATATCAGAGATCACGACATTTTTTTATTTTCTTTCCATCGCCAAATCAAGGTGGGAACATTTCCTCAGATATAAGTTCAGTCAAATTCGGTACGTTTTCTTCAAATACTTTACGTAGGTAACCGAAGGACTTAAAAAAGACAATTCTTCAGAGCTCAGCTGAAAGTATGCGCAATGCGCTGCATTTCGCACGCGCTCAGTGACGTACCCGCAGTGGATGTGAATTTGACACACGCGTGGTTTAGCGCTGTGTATAGAGCTTATGCACCTACGTCACGTTTCTCTATTTTTCCATCCAGGCGTACATTGTGCAACAATTGTTACTAAGGTGTTATCGTGAGCGCGTATCTTTAACACACCTACTACGTATGGCAGTTCCATCCAGTAAGCCAAATTGAAACGCACTGACGTCACGTGCATAAACTCTATTGGAAGGTTTCACGCGTGCAAAAGTCGACAAACGCAACCGCGTTCCGGAGGACAAGCAGCACACGCGGACGCTAGCTCATGTACTAAGGCTTACGATTTCTCTGATAAGGTCTAAAGACCTTATGCATTGACGTCACACTGACGTCATTTTGGAAGAAAACAATCAAGTACATGGCAAGAACACAGTAGATTTCTCACGCGCGTGTAGTAGAATTACGCGCGTAAACGATTGGTTGACAAATCAGCTGCCTGCTTTTGTTGGTGTAACTTGCAGTGAGACGCCATTTTCCTCCAAATAAGGGAGCACTTTCTGCTCACTGACAAAGATACTATAAGCATAGATTCCAAACTCCTATACCTACACTGTTACGCTCAGTGACTCCTCATGGAGACGCAAATATCGGGGCGGAAGTGTATTCATATGACATGCGCGCCTTCCCAATCGGTGATCTGCGGACAAAGCAAAGAACGCGTTACAGAAAATTCCATTGTTAAGAGAATTTTAAGGTTAGCGTTCGTGCACTTTTAATACGCGTTCAGTACGCGCAGAATACATTTCTCTCTACATTTATCAAAATTACATGACTCTTACTACCGCGTGCTTAAAGGACAAACACGCCAATTGCTTTCCCCGTTTTATGCGCGTAAGATTTCGACTCACATTTTTAACTGCGTTTTCAGTTTTGACGAGACCATGGTTACTGACCTATTTATAGATTGTTTACTTCAAAACAGTCATTTTGCGTTCATGACGGAGTGTGTGTTTGCGATGCCACTGGGAAGAACATACTTCTCTCTTTGAATGGAATATATTGAGGAGTGATGATTTCTTAGATTTAAGTATGTTGCGAATTAACAAGTAGTTACACTTGTGCAAGACCTAAATCTGTGTGATTGTTTTCAAAGCGACTGAACAGTGATCAGCACTTCCGCCTCGATATTTTGGCCTCCACGAGGAGTCAGCGTGCCATTTTAAGTTTGAAATCTATGCTTATAATATTTCTGCTCTGTGAGATCATATGCATAAGGTCCATAGGGCATAACTCATCTACAACGCCACGCACGCACGTGTAGTCCTAATGACGTTTCTATGTACAGAACCTAAAGGGACTTGCTCAGTGAGCAATATGACTTTGTAATGATTTTGACAAAATTTGCCGATTTGAGCGACCCATAACATAATGAAGCAACTATCTTTTCTTTCAACCACGGGGGTGCGCATCCCCAACGCCTTCCCCTGGATATGCCCCTGACCTCCTTTCCTTTTGTTGAAACAAACAAGCATACCCCTTACAGCTTTTAATAATTATGGCATCCAGATTCATTGCAATGTAAAATTAATAATGGCCTCAAAGCGCTGCCGTAGATACTTCGTTGTCTTTGTAAAATTGTTGCATTTTCTATCCTCTATTTTAACATCATTTCAAATCAAATCTTATTCATTCGTAACGTTTAGGCAATTAAATACGTAACAAGTGCATTTCAAGTTCAAACATCATCATATCCTTCAGAAATTGTGAAAACAATTTTACGTTTGTAAAGCACGTTAGGTCGTCTTGTACAAGACCAGTTGTAGAGGATAACATTAGGTCCTTAAAGTCTCAATTCAGCTCGGATACGCGGCTCTTTCCGACGGCAAACCGCTTGCTGATTTCTACGGTAGCTTGTAATGACCTCATTTTCTGCAAAATGTGTGTCAATTGCTGCTTTGATCACAATTAGCAAAATGAAAATCAAACATGTAGGCCTGGAACTACCATAAACGTTAAGTGGTGTAGTTGTGTTAGCCAATTTTACTTGGGAAGGGGTCTCGTCTTTCTTCGAATTAATAAAACTGAACGAATAGATTAAAGAAACGGGAAAATGAAAATTATGGGAAAAGTTTGAAAAAAGTGAAGCAAGGTGAAGGTCCTCAGGATAAATAATCACTCTGGTGACTTACTTGTGACTGACATAACTCTTTCGTGAAAAGGCAAATTAAATGGAGGCCTAGCAGCTGGAGTGTTAGCGACTATTAAGTGTTCTTCAGCACTGCCTCGTTATCCTCTGAAATCTACAGCTTCAAGGCATTTCCAGTGAATGTTCAATTCTGTTCGAAATCGGTTAGGGTGAGTAACTGCGCCCTGCCTGCCGGCGCGGCCGTTCACTCTAAAAACAGTTAGGTAAACTTTTACCCAAGGTTGGGTCCGTATGCCACCTCCTAAAATGTTGGGTAAAAAAAACTGCCCAAAGTTGATCAAAAGGATTCCCATGGTGGGTGAATTTTCCCCAACAAAAGGGTAATTTTTAACCAACTTGGGTAGTTTCTTACCCAAAAGTTCAGGAGGTGGCATACGGACCCAACCTTGGGTAAAAGCTACGCAACTGTTTTTAGAGTGTAGGGAGAATGGGGTGATGGCATGGCTTTCAAGGTTGATTTGAATTCCTTTCGAGTTTTCAAAGAAAAGTAATAATAGCCCGACTATCTAACATGATAACTTCCTAGGCGCCTTCAAGTTTTTATGATTTAATACACTCTTATTTCATATAACATTGAATATTTCATATTTCATATATATATTTGTTTCTTCACAACCACAGATAAACACATACATATATACAAGGTCAAGTTATTTACATAATCAAGCAGTTGTGAAAGGAAGTGTTCTAGAAAGATAGAGATCTTAACAAAGTAGAACACTCCCTGTACAGAAATTAGCCAAATTAAAGATACAAAAGCAAAAGGCAAAGAAAAATAAATAAAGTCTATCAATATACTAAAGACAGTAATCAAAAGTATTCATGCGTATTTAAAGAAATTACATAAATATATATATATATATATATATATATATATATATATATATATATATATATATATATATATATATATATATATATATATACATACACACACACACACACACACACACACACAATTAATATTCCATAATGCTCTGATGAATTAATTTTCTCTTAAGTAAAAGGGTAGACTGCAGTCGTTGAAAATGGAGGGGGAGGGAATTCCAGACATTAATAGCACGTGTTCGCAGACTTAAGTGACCAAAATTTGTGCGCCATGGGTGGTGGTGGATATGATTTGCCTGTCGGGTACTATAGCTATGGACTTCATTATTTCTGTGGAAAAAATCTGTAAAAGAAGGCGGTAAGATATGATTTAAAGCTTTGTGGGCAAAACAAGCAACATTCACTCTAAGTAAATCCTTCAGTTTCAAAAGATTAAGTATTCGGAGCAAGGGACTGGTGTGATCACGAGAGTCAGTTTTGGCAATGTGACGAATAGCTCGTTTTTGTAAAATAAATAATCGATTAAGGTTTTTATTGCTGGTCCCAGACCAGATAATGGAACAATACGAGAGGTGGGGAACTATTAAGCTTTGATAAAGGGTTTTAAGAATAGGCTGGGGAAGAATATACTTTAATTTTGAAATCACACCCACATTTCGAGCTATCGTACTTGTAAGTGAAAATATATGGTCATTCCCAGTAAGCCTAGAGTCCATGTGTACCCCGAGAAATTTGGTGGAATCTACCTTGTTTATAACTTTTCCATTCATTTGGAGATGCTGATCCCACTTGAGCATACGCTGTGCACTAAAAACGATATAATTAGTTTTGTCAACATTGAGAGACAACTGGTTGGCAGCAAACCATTTACAATATTTATCAAGTTCTTTACAAGCAATAGAATACAATACATTTACATTATCACTTTCAAAGAAACTGGTATCATCAGCAAACAGTACGGTATGAGCTATGGAGGAGACATGACAGAGGTCATTTACATAAATAATGAATAGAAGCGGTCCTAAAATAGATCCTTGTGGTACGCCACACTTGATTTCACAAAATTCAGATTACTTTTTAGAGATGTGAACTGTAGCCTGCCAGTAAGGTAGCTATAAATCCAATTTAGTGTATTCCCTCGTATACCATAGAACTCTAGCTTATGTAAAAGGATATGATGATCAATAGTATCAAACGCCTTTGAGAGGTCGAGAAATACACCAAGCGTGGTTTTCTTACTATCGAGGTTCGTGTATAATTTGGTGATTGCATCAGCCAGTGCTAGCTCAGTGGAATGCCCTGGTCGAAAGCCATACTGGTCTTTGCTTAAAATATTACATTTTGACAGAAAACCATGAATACGATTAAACATTAGACGTTCAATTAATTTTGAAAAACATGAAAGAAGAGATATAGGGCGATAATTTTCATACAAAGAAGGATTACCCTTTTTAAAAACAGGTACAATTTTAGCAATCTTAAGATTATCTGGAAATATACCCATGTTAAAGGAAATGTTAAAGATATGGGTCAACGGCCTAGCTATAAATGAGATAACTATTCTAACAATACCTGGTTTAAAATCATCGTGGCCAGCTGCCTTACCAGGTTTAAGGCTAGAATAGGCAACTTGGATGAGCTCATTTTCGCAAATAGGAAAAAGAAACAGAGTGTCCTTATTGCGAGCATTCTTATCTAGAAAATCATTAGCTTTATAAGTAGTTGAGATATTTTTAGCAAGCGATGGTCCCACATTTACAAAAAACTCATTAAAATCATTCAGAATTTTAATCACATCATCTGTTTCAGATTTACCACTATTGAACACGGTGGGATAGGAGGAAGCTTTCTGTTTTCTATGTAATATGTCATTTATAGTATTCCATGTGTTTTGGGGATCATTTTGACTTTCACTAAATTTATGATGATAGTGGTTTTTCTTTGAAATTCGAATCACATTACTGAGTTTATTTCTGTACGTTTTATACTGTGACCTATTTTCAATAGAAGGGTTCTGTAAGAAAGTACGAAGAAGTTTGTTTTTCCTTTTGATAGAATTAAGTATGCCACTTGTAATCCAGGGGTGGCGTTTAGACCTTTGTTTTGTCTTACTGATATGATGTAATGGAAAAGCATTATCATAGATTAATTTGAACTTATCAACAAATACATTGTAGGCAATGTTGGGGTTATTTTCACAAAAAACCTCATTCCGCTCTTGATTCGAAATCATTGAGATGAAATTATTAACATTGCTTTGCGAGTAGTTACGCACTACTGTGGCCTCATTTCTCGGAGAAAAATCCTTATGAACGTTTAAGAAAATTGGGAAATGGTCACTAATATCAGTAACAAAAATGCCTGCTGTACACTCATAACTTACGTTTGTGAAAAAATTATCTAGCAAAGAAGCAGATGTGCTGCTTACCCGGGTAGGTTTACTTATGACTGGGTAGGAGCCATTCGAAGAGGCAGTGTTTAAAAGATCGTTCGACGTTTCAGAATTTAGCATGTTAATATTAAAATCACCTATAATATAGCAGTCATTTTTTTCGGAAGAAATTACGCTTAAAAGGTCGTGAAAGTGGGTGATAAATTCAGCAGTAGAGCTTTTGGGTTCCCTGTAAAGAACACCTATTACAACTTTTTTATTACTATGGGGGACTCTTACCTCGATAAATAGACTTTCAATTATTTCATTAAATACTGATAGGTCTGGTCTCTTCACAAAAGATAAAGTGTCATTGACATACAAGCAAACCCCACCCCCTCTTTTTATAACGATGGGATTCAAAGAGTGTATAATTATCCAAATGTAACAGAGTTGAGACGTGGTCACTAAGCCAAGTTTCGGAGAAACCAATCACTGAAAAGTTATTCCTAAGTAGTGAAAGAAAAGTTGTAACGTTATTACAAGTTTTATTGAGACTACGAATATTAAAAGATTAATAGATTATCCATTTTTCAAAATTCTGCTGAAAATGAAATAGGCCTATGTTACTTTTTATTTACGAAATACAAGAATTACCAAGGGTATGACATGCTGCAGTTGATATTGTGCCCAGCACCCTTCACAAAATGTGCCGGGGAGTCGTTTGCCCTGCTCCAAAGATTGACTCCTCGAATTGGGGCTGATAGCGGTTTCATCCTTTCAAACACATTTTTGGGGAACATGAAATCGATTTGCTTAATGTGAAGGAGCACGGCGGTCTGCAAGGCAAGGGTGCAGAGCAACGCCTACCAAAGAGGCCTGAATATAAACCAAATTGTGACTTTGGAATAACCGAAAATATCGAAGTTAATGAAACCATTAAATCACATAACCTTTTATCTATGACGCATGCAGGATTTTATTTTTGATTTTGATTTTTGATACAAGGTTCTTTTTAGACCTCGGCCGGGACTTCCATTTATTGCAATGTGACACATCTCATTTTGCCTTTGATCATTATGTGCCTATTGTTTATGCGCACACAGGGAATTTCCCCACAAGTCAATGGGGAGCTGAAGGAAATGTTGTAACCATATAAGCGATCACGACATGTTTTTATTTTCTTTCCATCGCCAAATCGAGGTGGGAACATTTCCTCAGATAAAGGTTCAGTCAAATTCGGTACGTTTTCTTCAAATACTTTACGTAGGTAACCGAAGGACTTAAAAAAGACAATTCTTCAGAGCTTAGCTGAAAGTATGCGCAATGCGCTGCATTTCGCACGCGCTCAGTGACGTACCCGCAGTGGATGTGAATTTGACACACGCGTGGTTTAGCGCTGTGTATTGGAAGGTTTCACGCGTGCAAAAGTCAACTAACGCAACCGCGTTCTGGAGGACAAGTAACACACGCGGACGCTAGCTCATGTACTAAGGCTTAGGATTTCTCTGATAAGGTCTAAAGACCTTATGCATTGACGTCACACTGACGTCATTTTGGAAGAAAACAATCAAGTACATGGCAAGAACACAGTAGATTTCTCACGCGCGTGTAGTAGAATTACGCGCGTAAACGATCGGTTGACAAATCAGCTGCGTGCTTTTGTTGGTGCAACTTGCAGTGAGACGCCATTTTCCTCCAAATAAGGGAGCACTTTCTGCTCTCTGACAAAGATATTATAAGCATAGATTCCAAACTCCTATACCTACACTGTTACGCTCAGTGACTCCTCATGGAGACGCAAATATCGGGGCGGAAGTGTGAATATGACATGCGCGCCTTTCTAATCGGTGATCTGTGGACAAAACTAAGAACGCGTTACAGAAAATTCCATTGTGAAGAGAATTTTAAGGTTAGAGTTCGTACACTTTTAATACGCGTTCTATACACGCAGAATACATTTCTCTCTACATTTATCTAAATGACATGACTCTTACTACCGCGCGCTTAAAGGACAAACGCGCCAATTGCTTTCCCCGTTTTATGCGCGTAAGGTTTCGACGCACATTTTTAACTGCGTTTTTTGACGAGACCATGGTAACTGACTTATTTATAGATTGTCTACTTCAAAACAGTCATTTTGCGATCATGACGGAGTGTTTGTTTGCTATGCCACTGAGAAGAACATGCTTCTCTGTGTGAATAGAATATATTGAGGAGTGATGATTTCTTAGATTTAAGTATGTTGCGAATTAACAAGTAGTTACACTTGTGCAAGACTTAAATCTGTGTGATTGTTTTCAAAGCGACTGAACAGTGATCAGCACTTCCGCCTCGATATTTTGGCCTCCACGAGGAATCAGCGTGCCATTTTAAGTTTGAAATCTATGCTTATAATATTTTTGCTCTGTGACATCATATGCATAAGGTCCATAGGGCATAACACATCTACAACGCCATGCGCGCACGTGTAGTCCTAATGACGATTCTATGTACAGAGGCTAAAGGGACTTGCTCAGTGAGCAATGACTTTGTAATGATTTTGACAAAATTTGCCGATTTGAGCGACCCATAACATAATGTAGCAACTATCTTTTCTTTCAACCACGGGGGTGCGCATCCCCAACGCCTTCCCCTGGATATGCCCCTGACCTCCTTTCATTTTGTTGAAACAAAGAAGCATACCCCTCACAGCTTTTAATCATTATGGCATCCAGATTCATTGCAATATAAAATTAATAATGGCCTTAAAGCGCTTCCGTAGATACTTCGTTGTCTTTGTAAAATTGTTGCATTTTCTATCCTCTATTTTAACACCATTTCAAATCAAATCTTATTTATTCGTAACGTTTAAGCAATTAAATACGTAACAAGTGCATTTTAAGTTCAAACATTATCATATCTTTCAGAAATTGTGAAAACAATTTTACGTTTGTAAATCACGTTAGGTCGTCTTGTACAAGACCAGTCGTAGAGGATAACATTAGGTCCTTAAAGTCTAAATTCAGCTCGGATACGCAGCTCTTTCCGACGGCAAACCGCTTGCTGATTTCTACGGTAGCTTGTGATGACCTCATTTTCTGCAAAATGTGTGTCAATTGCTGCGTTTTTTCTTGGGAAGGGGTCGAGCTCTCTTGGAATTAATAAAAACTAAGCGAAGAGATTAAAGAAACGAGAAAATGAAAATTATGGGAGAAGTTTGGATAAAGTGAAGCAAGGTGAAGGTCCTCAGGGTAAATAATCACTCTGGTGACTTACTTGTGACTGACATAACTCTTTCGTCAAAAGGCAAATTAAATGGAGGCCTAGCAGCTGGAGTGTTAGCGACTATTAAGTGTTCTTCAGCACTGCCTTGTTATCCTCTGAAATCTACAGCTTCAAGGTTTTTCCAGTGAATGTCCAGTTCTGTTCGAAACCGGTTAGGGTGAGTAACTGCGCCCTGCGTGCCGGCGCGGCCTTAGGGAGATGGGGTGATGGCATGGCTTTTATGGTGATTTGAATTTTCGAGTTTTTAAAGAAAAGTAATAATAACCCGACTGTCTAACATGATAACTTCTTAGACCAGTAAACGCTTTCAAGTGTTTATGATTTAATACATTCTTATTTCATATGACATTGAATAGATTATCCATTTTTCAAAATTCTGCTAAAAATAAAATATGTTACTTCTCATTTATGAAATACAAGAGGCACAAAGGGCATGACATGCTGACTGCATTGATATTGTGCCCAACACCCTTCACAAAATGTGCCGGGGAGTCGTTTGCCCTGCTCCAAAGTTGTCTCCTCGAATTGAGGAAGATCCTTTCTACCACATTTTTTTTTGGGGGGGGGGGACATGAAATCGATTTGCTTAATGGGAAGGAGCACGGCGGTCTGGAGGACAAGCAACACACGCGGACGCTAGGTCATGTACTAAAGCAATGTGGTGCGTGGCGCGGTGTCCTCCAGAACAACTAGCGATTTCACTGAATTTGAGCTTTTGACCTTTGGTGCAAGCTTCCTATACGCACAGCATCACGATATATTAGTTGAAATATTATAGGATGATTTGTCACCTTCCTCTTTTGCGAAAGTGAAACATGGACATTACACTTTCCCATCCTGTCCTTAGGGACTAACTTGGAGCCTGGAAAAATGACTGGATTTTTATTAATTTTATTTATTTATTTTTATTTGCTCCCAATTATTTTATTTTTTTCTCGCGCCTTTAAATATGCATATTCATTACCTTGACTGTTACGTGATTACGTGCATTGGAGATGTTCCATTTGCGCAACGCAGAGTGTTCATTGGCGGATGCCGTTACATTAACTATATCACATTGTTCCTCTGCTTATTAATAAACCATTTTAACTTTATTTGCCCATTTCACGTTTGTCTGTCTTTAGCATGAGCATACATTCTTTGAAACACTGATCTTTAAAAAGTCTAGTCATTTAATTTGGGCGCGTATTACGCCAATAGACCTGATGCATTGACGTGACGGGACGTCAGTTTGGAGGCAAACAATGAAGCGCACTTTCGCACTGGGCGTAGATTTCGCACGCCCATATAGAATTACGCGCGTATCTCCGGGTGCACAAAACAGTTATCTGCATTTTTTTTGGTGTAAGTTGCAAAGATATACGCTTAATTCCATTGGAGGGGGCCTGTCGTAAGAGGCGACTAGAGTACCTATATAGGGAGAGTAACGACAACTTAAATGTGGACGCCATTTTGTTTCCATTGGCTAAGTGTCTAGCATAAACTGCACAATGACTCCCGAGTTCCATGTAAGCGTTGTGGGTTTAATTTTCATCGTTTCTGGTTACAATGGAAAGGGGGGGGGAGGAGGGGTAAAGTATCGCGTGACAAATCTTTTGGGTCCCAGTCACAGTGAAACGGGTGGGGGGGGGGGGGAAATGGCCCCAGTGGCCATATCATTAGTTCCAATTTTTTATGCATGACACTTATTAGTCATCATCTTTTCCTTTAACATTTGTTACGTGATGTCACGGTGGAGAGCCAAATGACTGGGAATTATGCGATGAAGTTCCTTTAAGGGTGCCGGGTGGGGATCAAATGGCAAGAGGCCCCTGCATACGAAGGGTCCAAAGACTAAACAGGCTACATCCTGTTGAAAGTTTTTGACACCAAATGGACATTTTGATGGTATAATGTATCAAATTCAGAGAAGAGAAAAAAGGTTTCCTCTGTTTACACAATATGGCCCATAGCCAGAATAACCAGTCCTGGGGTCTCTTGGCCAATTTATAGGGCCCTAGCTATAGGGAAACCTATAGTACATGAACCAAAAATACCTTACTTTGAATCATCACTGGGTCTATTCACTTCAGGTGGATGATATCTAGCAAGGGCGGATCCAGGGGGGGCAACTAGGGTCAACTGCCCCCCCTATGACTCGTCTAGCGTCCCTCAATACAAGAAAAATGCGCCCCCTGCGTCCTAAAAGTTAAGTAAAAACTGCCCGAAAAGTAAAAAAAAAAAAAAAAAAAGGTCCCCAGAATTTCGAACCGTATAGCTATATATAACTATGGCAATGGGAGTTGGTCTCCGAAATGTAGTCGGTCAAATTCAAGAGTATGCGGCCCCTGCATGATGTTGGCGCCCCCCTTTTCAAACTGCCCCCCTTCAGCTAGGGGCTGGATCCGCCCTTGATATCTAGGCATGAATACTTTAGGTATAAGGTTCAGAATACATTGCATCTTGAGAGTCGATTAAGGGTTTCAGGCCCAGGGCCCAAATTTCGGCAAAAGAGCACTGAACAACACAAATACATTAAAGTCACGTGTTTTGCATTTGAATTGCACAGCCCAGGTAACATTCCCATATGGGACCCTTAGGGGCCCATATGGCATGGGCGTCAATCCTGGGGGGGGGACGGGGGACAAGTCCCCCCCCCACATTTCGATGTGTGGTGGACACAATATCAAATGTCCCCCTCACATCTGCGTAAAAGAGTAGTGTCGTGGCTCTATTTGACTGGCTTTTTGAGTGGTATGTAGGTTTGTTGGGCAATTGTTAAGTATCTCGATGCAGATTCTGAATGCAGATTTCGTCAGGGAAATCTTATTTAATGACAAAATTTCGGCGCGCTTCGCGCGCATGCGTCACGGTTTGCACTCCTTCTCATAACCATTAAAAAGGTAAATACATAGAACTATTCTGATCACAACACTCTCCGAAAACAGACATACATCTCCAAACATCTAAAGGGGCCTCTCATCAATATGGGATCATTCAATCAGTGGCGTACGCAGAGGGGAGAGCCATTCGGCCATGCCCCCTCACTTATTCCAATTTTTTCTAAGTTCCCCCCCCCCTCACTGATGCCTATTTTTTAGTTCCTAACAATACGTAAATTTTTTAACACAAATTTTACTTCAAAAGGTAGCATATTTGGGACCAGATTGCATGTAAGGACACCTAATTTTTCAAAAATTTTCAAAGAGGAGGGGGCACCCCATGGGGCCACGCCCCTCTCAGTGATGCCTATTTTTCAGTTCCTAAAAAAACGTAAATTTTTTAACACATACTTTACTTCAAAAGGTAACATAAGTGGCACCAGATTGCATGTAAGGACACCTAAATTTTCAAAACATTTCAAAGGGGAGCGGTATACCCTTAGACCCCTCCCCCAGGCGGGCGGTCACACAACATACTGCATGCCCCCCTTGAGACAAATCCTGGGTACGCCACTGCATTCAGTCTAATTTGTAGCATGATGTGGAAGGTTGAAAGTACTTTGTTGCCGTTAAACATTTTTCAAAAATTTTTACAGAGCGCTTCGCCGAAGCCGTTATCGGTATAGATGGTGATTGTTAAATACACTTACGACTAAAAAGCATTCTGAAAACGCCCTTGCTAGTCCTTCACACCTTTGCTATACTACGATCGCGCCAAAAATATCCCAAAGATAGCACCATTTTGCATCTAAGCAACTTTAAATTAACAAAAATTTCTCAAAGGGGAGGGGGGCTCATAAACAAAGTGCAATTTACACGCCTCCACTTAGTTGGAAAAAAACATCCAGCCAGTCGGAATTTGTGACGGTCACCTTCACATCCCCAAACATGTCACCCTAGCAACGGGCCTGGTCGGGTCCATGATCTTCGACAATGATCCACGCTGCGAAGCGTGTTTTCAGCTATTTTGGGACATGGTAAAATAACATCTTGAAGTAATTCCGTGGACTCCGTGTATTTCACCTGGCAGCTCTCTATGATGGTCATGTTAACTTTGAAATGATAATTCTTATTAGACAGGCCCGTAGCCAGGCCGGGGCACGAGGGGCCGTGCCCCCCCCCTCCCCCGTGCGGACCACTGTTCCCCCCTATACGGAAAATCGATCGAAAATAAAATTTTAGTACATGTAAACGTGACCCTGGTATGACACCAAGCGATTTGTAACCAAAAATGATCCCAAAAGGAGTTTAATAATGAACGTATTTTGTTCTCTGTAACATTTTTGTTCTAAAATCACAAAAATTTCCGCGCGCTAGGCGCGCTTTCATCTTCAGTTACATATAGCTTTAACACCCGTTTCAGATATGTTGGCTTAATTTATAAATGTACAGGTTCCACAATTAGGCTATTGTTCTTTCGTGTAGGTGTGATTCCCGGAAAAACACAAAACTGAATCCATAAAAAGTTCCATCCTCTTTCTCTTACGATCGGGAAGATTCTTAATTCAGACTCAACATCATGTAAATCATTTTCGTATGAAACGTAAAGTGTCTCAATGTCCAGGGGTGGTGGAAGGGGGCATCCCCTCGCGACGAGTCGCCCGGTGTCTTGGTTTTGTTCTTAAAGACAGACACTCATCACCCCAAATACATTTTGGTTGAAAGAAAGCAAAATTCTCAATTGGTTATAGGTGAATTCTCTTTGATTGACATCAAAGCTCACAATACACAGCATGCGCAGAGAATGTTCTGGTTACATATTATGGCCTTGTACGCCCAACAGGATATGCCCTTAAGCTATAAACTAGGATTGTGTCTGCTCAAGGAGGGGCTCACGCAGTTTTGGAAGGAGTAACTTAGTCGGGAGAATTGGAACTGTCTAGGACGAAGAGGGCAGATTCTTCCATAGAGACCCAAATTTTCTAACTTTCCTTAATAAGAACCAATTATTTTCAATTTTTCTTCAACAGAACCCCAAATTTTTCGCCGGTCGCCCAAAATTTCGCGTTCGGTATCCAATCTGTAACCCATTGCTTCTGACGGGGCTTCAGGTTGCTGGACCTCTTAGGGGAGCTTGGTCCCTTCGTCGGGCTTATCTTTCCACCACCCCTTGCTGAGTCGGTATGCAGGTTTCACCGTGGTAAATAATTTTCCTGCAAAATTTCGGCGCGCTTCGCGCGCAATTCTCACAAGCGAAGTAATATCACCCATGAACATTATTAGTACAAAAATTCAAGTGAACTCTTCAAGCCAAAGCTAGATGAAGTCTCAAAGTTAGATTCCGGACATCTAGGGGCTTTCATGTAGTAATCTAGTACCCTGAGTAACATTCGCTCCGCGACGACTATACGGTTTGAAGCTAAATTTATTCGTACCAAAAATTTATTCCAAAATTTACTTTTTCTGTTTTTTTTTCATATAAAAGTTCGTTCAAAGTAGAAATACAATAATGACCATCCGAATTGTGAACTGTGAAGACATTGGTGTGCTCTCATTGTCATTCAAAGTTCTGCTCAAAGCTCCATGCTAGTGTTCCCATATTGTTAATTCGCCACATATTCGGGGAATTTCCCTCTGGGTCCTAACAAAATCATACTGGATCACACCAAGCCTGCGTAATGGCAGCCCCTGGTCCCGCCTCGCCGTTCGCAAAGTACCTAACCGGCTTTACCTGCGCTTGCTAAGATGAAGATATATCGTGATTATAGTCGTGTTCCCTTCACTTGTGGAGAATTTCTACGTCTCTGTATTGCAAGCGGAGGGAAAAATTTCCATGACTGAGAAGAGTGAAATTTTCGCGCTCTTGGGGGCGCGTATGTGCACACGTAAAACCGATACCTTTAAGCTATGTGTGGTAAGCTTGAGATATAATCCCCTGTAGTTATCTGTAACTGTTATCCTGTGGTGGTACTACTGACAACAAACATAATCTTCTTCAGTGCCCCTCTATGAGGTGTCGGTGCCCCCCTATATCAGAATTCCTGGCTATGGGCCTGTTATTAGAACAGGGCGTCAGTCATCATAAGGGAGGGGGGGGGGGGAGGAGGAAAGGGCCTTTAGGAAGACACCCCCTCTTCAAAACCAAAGGGATTGGTTTGTGCTAAGTCATGTATGTCCACTGTCCCCCCACATTTGAATACGGATTGACGCCCCAGCCATATGGGCCAGCATATGGGGTCCATATGATTTTGCATTGAAGATTCTTAAGGGCCTGTATGGGCCAGCCCATATGACCCTTATAGGGAGTTCTGGGGCCCATGTGGGCAACTGACCCATTTAGAATAGTTCTTGGGCCCATGTGGGCAACTGCCCCATATGGGCCCCAGAACTATCCCATATGGGTCATATGAACATATGGCCCATATGTAGGTTGACCCACTTCCTGATGATAGAAAAGGAGGACAACCTTAACTACTATTTAAGTGGAGTGCCACCATGAGTTGGCGCGTAGCGTACCAGAAAATTTTTGGCTTCACAAACTCCTCAGATGGCCTGAAACGGCTTTTTCCGGTGCTCTAAGCTGCATAATTAGAGCTTTGAAATTGTTATGTTGTTTCTGAAAATAAAATTATCTCTGAAAATTTGTGCATGAGGGAGGTTTACGGTAAAATTTTCAGAATGGAGGAATATTCAACGTCCGGCGCCCTGTCAACCCAAATGGAGGACAGGGTGCTTGAAAGCCGGACTGTCCGGCGAAAAGCCTGACGAATGGACACCCTACCCATATGAGCCATGCTCATATGACCCCCTTATGAATCTTGGGTGCAAAATTTAATGGGGCCCCATATGGGGCCCATATATAGGTTTGCTACCTAGGAGAGTACAAGGTTAAGAACCCCATACCTAATTTTGGGCCCTGGGCCTAGGTTCCACAGATTGTGCAGTACTACGTAGTATTATGTGTGAGGCATATCCAAATAAAGCACATAAAGAAGGACATGAAACTGGTTGTTCACATTCACCTTAAAATCCCACCAAGAATCATAGCGTTATTCATAGTGTTCCCACTTTAGGGCCCTGGGTCCACTAACCACAACCTTTCTGGGAAATCGGTACATTCTAAACCCTTTCTGGGACCGATTGTTGCACCCAAATGCACATAAACCCGTCAGTTTTGGGCGAATACAATACACTATGTATTGAAAAAACTTTTAGGAAACAAAATGGCTCCTGTTGTCACGTGACCTGTAATTTTTGGAACGTCTCCCTGTAAAGGGACTCTAGAGGCCACTAAAGGGAAGGACTTGAACCATATTTGAAACCAAACTTGAACTGATTTGAAACAATCTTTGAACTTTACCTTGCGATTTTGCACAATTTCTTAAGGAGAGGAAAAACCTTGCACAGTAGCCTACAAATTCTCTGTACTCAACTTACCTCTAGCCTCTCTGCACACACACACCAAAAAAAAAAAAAAAACTGTCTAGTGCACCTCCTGCAAAAAGCTACAATAGCCAGTGTTTTGTTTTTGCTCACGGTTACATCCATACACCAACAATTGCGAGCTCACTGCTACACTAAGTGATCTGCTCGTCACAATTGACCAATCAGAGAGATGGTAATGTTTGAAATAATATCGATTGAAGTGTAGTCAGCAACTGTTGAGAGATGATATGGGATATCCCTCATTTCCTACTGATTATTTAATTATGTAAATTATTTTATCACCTGTTGCATTCTTTTTTATTTTTTGATGGATTTAATTTGCATTCCTTTTTATAAATACCTGTCATTTATATTGGTTTCAATAAATGAAATGAAATGACACCACTGGCCCCGAAGTCGTTGCATCGTGACATATGGCAGGTATTGGAGGCCTGTTGTTTGCACCATACCATTCCATCAATCATAGACAATGGAATTTTCACCTGTGAATGTTTTGCATTATTGTAAGATCATGAAAAACATTCCTACCTACCTCCTCCCTCCACCCCATTCTCTAACTCACCCCTCTCCTGCCATCGTAAAATTCTAGTTATGCCATATATTTCATACAAAACATTTCTTGATCTTTTCACTATCTGTAAAAATTAAGTCTGTAATTATTGTATGGATGCAAACAAAGTGCACTGTGGAAGTCACAAAAATTTTTTATCTTCAGAATGGAATGGTAGCTTATTGTTCTAAATAAGTTATTAGTCCCAAATAGTCTTATTCTAAAGCACTCATTTGATTTTAGCCATAAGATGGTGTCGAATACACACCTGTGAAAAAAGGTATCACTTATTTCAGTTGGTGTAGAGAATTTCAATGACTGTCTTATCAAAATTTCTGTCCTGGCACTCTAGCAAAAATCCCTATTCAAAATATGAAAGTGCTGTAAGCTGCATTCCCAAAAAGTTGGGTATGGGATGAAGGGAATGTGGCCCTCTAGCTTGTTTGACAGGGTTCAACTTTACCTCACACAAGAAGATATTTCTGGTAACGTTTATACTAAATTTGGCATTAACTGATTCCTCAAGGACTGTTCGTTCAGTGCTCTATAAGTTTTGACAAGATTTGTCATATGCAGAACTTTGGCAGGGATCCCACGAGTTACTCCCATGGAATATATGATTCACTGTACAATGGATTAAGTATCCACTTCTAAGCCTCCTTCTTCTTCAGAGAATTTTTTAGGGCTAATTACAATAAATGCAAAGAAAGATGGGGGAAAAAAGAGGGCTATAAAAATGGTACAAGATAATGTAAGGTGTAAATTCATACACACCACAAAAATGTAAACAATATTTCAAAGAGGAAACTGACAAACATGCATTTTAGTTAAAAATAATGTATTCATGATTTTCAAAAGTACATTTTTTCCACCAATATTGCTGATAGGTCATATTTTGAAGAGAGAAAAAATATGTTTAAATATCTCCCATATTTCCTTAACAGCACACGTCTATGTGCGAAGAGAAATTCTCCCAAAAGACCCTTAGATTGGATGTATCAAACATTAGCTTACAATTCCAGTTGTGTGGGGGTTTGTTAAAACGGAGGTTGATTTCTCCACAAACGAAAAGTGAAAACAAAAAGAGATAGGCACCATATTTCAAAAGCAGAGATACATTTGCAAGATAAGTTCTGAATATTCTTTCAAAAACAAAAAGGAAATAAATAAGTCAATTTCACCCTATTTTTCACAGGTTGTTCTTCGTTATTAGATCTTGATGAAAAGGAAGACTTTGCATATTCAAAGACCACAGAAAAAAAGGTGAGCAATTGCTTCCTGTTTCCAATCTTTGTCACACTTTTGCTCCCTTAAACTAAATGACGGCACAAATTTTCCTCACAAATAGCCCAAGAATGCTAAAACTTACTTTAAGTGGAGTAAAGCTAGTCACACACTCGGGATGTTCAACGACACAGTGTATGCTGTTTGCATATTCTGGACCCTTACTATCTCAGGGAAGGGTATGTTCCCTTGTTACATTCTTACAAGTACACATGCAAAAGAAACTGAACTACATCATAATTTCCTCCCCTCCCTAACCCATCACAACACCCCCTTCCTGCATTGACAAGATTTTAGCTCCATGTTCTCCATGTCACCTAAGTTCAGATGAATGCTTTGATATACGATCAAGTCCGGTGGATGTAACGGACCAGACTGAGATTCATCTCTAATCTTCCACTATTTTACCTTCATCCATGACTGAAGTCAGGACAATAAGATGACATTATTCAATCAACTTCCTCCATATCCTGGTCTTCTTCATTTTCATTTGGTTGTAAACTATTCAACAAATCTCTCATAGAGTCCATGAGGGCGTTTATACCCTGTCTGAGGTCTGTGTCATCTGCAAGGTAGCCTCCCACAGCTCCCTCATCACCAGGGGGTTCATTTAAATTAGCAACTTGACCAGGAGGCTGCAAAAGTAATCAAACACACTAACAATTACCTTGTGGAACCGGTATTTAATCAAGTACAAATGATTGTTAAATTTCACAAAAATTTGTTAAAACTGCTCACCCTCCCTAAAATTAGTGCTGTAATTGCTGATTGTTAACTTTGTCCCAAGAATAATTCACCAGTTTTGTCTTAGATACACCACAGGTGTTTGTTGCCTTGCGTACGGCAGTAATGTAGGTACGTCTAGTTGATCTTTCAAAATGATGCACACAGCATGAGATATGGCCTTCATGAAAGACGAGATATGACTTTAAGAGGAGAGGGAGGTTAGGGTAACTAAGAGTATTCATTGACTAGAGACCAAGGTCACAATGGCGGAATGTTCATCCATGGAGGCAAAGTTAGGTCCATATTTGCAGTGTCTTGACCAACCAGTTGTTTCTTCTTTGCTTGTACTTTCTCTAACACTTTGCTATTTACAGGGCTTGCCTGCGTACGCAGTGCACAGAATTAACCTCAACATGCACCGTATTGCATCTAATAATTATACAAAAAATAAAGGGCAGTTTTTAAATACAGCACAAGTATGTTATCAGGTTATGTGCAGCGCATCAACACACTGAACACAGCCAAACATAGCGTTCGTGCGTGCATATGTCCTTAACAAAACAAAAATACACGTCTCTATGAAAGCCAAAGTGCGCGCTCACAAGCGCATTCTGTTTTGCCAGTTATAGCCTACATACAAGTTAAAGCAAAAGTTGCATTTGTGTTCAAATATGCTCTGCGTATATTTTGATCTTACAAGCAGTTGTCTCTTATACTCAGTCAGTGTGAAATTCTGTACATTTGGCATTTTAGATATTTAGCCTAGAATTTGTAGTTCAAGGAGACATGCAAAGGCAAGTGTCTATTATCTATTCAAGTGTATATTTTTTTTACATGCTAGGCGACTAAAGCTTCCATTCGTTATCATCTATCGTTTAACACAGGTTCCCTCGTAGCAAGGCCACTTGCAGACTTGTGAGTGCATTTAAGTGGCCTGCACATTTTCCACAAGAAAACAGACAACCCAAGTTTGGCTATACATGATTTATAAATTATTATGAAGTATAAATTCCAGCAAAATTGTTCCTTGGCCCAAAACATTTCAAAACCCTTAGTTTATATCATATCTTGCGATTGGCCTCAAAAGAACCCTTTAAATACATATGGTTTACAAATGACTTACAGGAGGAGTATAGCTTGGCATCAAAGATCTGAAAAACTCAGTCATCCAGCTGTTGTTCCCCTGCCTGAATCGCCTGCAATATATAATGAGACACAGTAATTAAACAATCCTTCAATTCCAAACCCCATGGTAGGTCCTTAAGGTACTTTAAAAGGTTAAAATAAATATTTTTTCTGAAAAAGATACTACCAAACTGTGCAGGTACAATGTTAATACTTTACACCACTTTAGTGCAAGCCACAATGTTTCTATCTCCAAAATTCTGTCACTTTTTGATTTCTTAGGTCAATTCCATTACCTGTATGGTCCTCAGACTTTTCCTTTTGAAAAATTTCATTACTTTCAAGCATTTTCATTACAGCAGGAAACATGACTTTTTGTGTGTTTTTTTTTTTCTTTTTGCAAAGATCATTTGTACAGATTTTTCACACAACTATTTCTGAACTCAAGTTAAAAGAAGAAATAAATTAGAAAGAACTTATTCACAAACAAACCTTCCTGGACGGGTGTAGGAAATTATTGAATCAGTTGGTGGTAAGGGGTCAAAGGTCATAACAGGTTCATTAGCAAGTTCAGAAGGTAATGACACAGTGACATCTTTTAAATCAGATAGTATAATATGTCGGAAGATATTTCTTGGAGCATGCTGAAATCTCATTTTCCTCCTGTAAAAAGAAGAGAACACAGACGGAGTACTAATGTTCATTTGAAAATAAATTTTGTTGTATTCAGAAAACTAAAAAATTGGGAATGGTTGTTTGAAGGGAACGCTCCAATTCATACAGAACTGTGGGTTACACCTCTGTGTTCTCACATCTCTTTCTTCCCACATTTCTATATTCCGACAAGTCTGCATGAAGGTCAGGTTAGGATAAGGGTTATGTTCTAGCCTAACCTTATCCTAACACTGACCTCACTGTAGACTTGCTGGAATATAGAGACGTCAGAACAAAAAAGACATCAAAGCAGAAAGCATTTCCCAAACTGTTAACAATCTAATAATAATTCTGAATATACTTTAATATATAGTTCACTAGCAAATGCTTTAGTAATTGCTAGTTTTGTCACCACCCACAAAGACTAAACTATTACAGCCTTTTCATGTACACTTAAGACTCATTGAGGTGAGCTTTTCAACATATTATGTAGCACATTTTGCAACTTTAAGGGAACTACTATGTATAAATTGCATCAACATAGCACAACCAGAAAATAACTCATCATTACTAAACCTTTCTGTTTCCAAAATAAACTTTAGCAATAGCTTCTAGCTTTTCCTCCCAAAGATATTACACTTTACAAAAGTTATCAATGCTACAACCTTTGAAAATTGGAAAGTTTGGGTGAACAAATTATTCAAGAGCTACTCAGCAGTATATTTCTTCATAGGAGAACCACATCTTGAAAACAAAGTGACCCAGCTTCCTTACTTTGAACTGGCTTTCCTTTTCTATCTATAAATCTGGTTTTAAGGGCGTTTCACACCACAGTGGTTTTCAAACCGAAATCCGATCCCAATTTTTCTAAATTGGACTGCTAGTTTTTTATTCAGACTTTGTTCTAAGGATCATCATGCTATATCTATAACTGATCATAGTTTGTCTCACGATAAACTGTTCTGCTACTATGATATAACTTATATCGCTCAACAGAGTGGTATTTGTTTGAAAATCAATCCGATTTTTGCATGCGTGTCCGATAAATGCTGTCTGCCGATGTGATGTCACTAAATACTTAGTCTACATTTCATGTTTGCAGACCTCTGATGCAAATCATATATTTACACAGGTTGGCAAATTTTTGGCTCTTTCTGACCAGGAATGGAGAAGATTTTAACTAAAAGTCACAAAAAGCAGACTGTAATCCTATCCGAAATCGCTCTAGTGTGACCTGCACTTTAAAGTTGTTCAAACTTTCTGTATCAAAAATGCAATATTTGCCTTTAAGCAGACTGTGAGAAAGTTTGTATTAAATATAAATTAAGATCATGTCTCCCAATTTATACAGTTTGGAAAAGTTTAGGTCAAGTTTAAAATCTTAGCACAACCTACTATTTCAACTGTGAATTATTTTTCTTCTTTTCAGATTTAATTGGATGCACTTCTTCATTATTAGGCAAATAAAACTGAGGACCATAAACTTTCTTTTGACTCCACTTGGTAATCTATCTGTAATAGACAACAGAATTCACCAATGGACATTAATTTCATAACTTTGTGAAACTAGCAGACTGTTGTCACTTCGTATAACAAGAAAATCTCAAAGACCTATCATGAACTTCAGCATACTTGCTATACACCATCTTGGGCCAGTTAACAGGAATTTAATGTGGATAGTACAGAAATACAGGAAACCTTGCTCATTCACAACCACACTAATTTCTCAAAAGTCTTCTTCCTCCAGAATACTAAGCTTGGGTTGCTGTGGAATTTTGACTCCAAAAAGTGGGTCAGAGTGAGTCAAAAGTATGAGAAGGAAGGCTCTAAACTTCATTTTTGTAACATGGAGAGAAATCAAACTTACTTTTCTTTATTCTGTTTAAGTATATCTTCTTCATCATGCGTCTTTTTTATTACTTCTCTCACGTTACTCTCAAGCCATTGAGCGACCTCTGCTTCTTTCCACAGGGCATAATTTCTGTTTACAAATAGACTAACCAGCTGTGTAAGGGCTGATGGTTCCCTGCAGTCAAGATAAAACAGAGACACTACCATAAGCATTACCCAGGGAAAGAAAGTGGGGGAGGGGAGGTTCATGAGCAAATTCCCTCCCCTTCTTCAAATATCATTTTTTAAATGTTTTTACTACATTTTCATTTGCTGCTGCTTCCTTTTTTGTTCATAAGCCCCCTCCCCCTTCCCCCATAATGATTTCTAGAAACACCTAGGACTTCTGATACCAAAAGAGATGCCTATCTTCATCACAGAGGTTCGACAATGATCTGAATGGAAATAATATCAAGCCTTTCAAGGCAAAGCTTATTCTCTTCAATCACCTAGAACTTCTCCCATTCTACTGACCTGAAGTTGAAAATCAAAAGCAAAATCCCTGATAATGAGTTCAAATACCTTGATGTAACAAAATGTATTTGAATTGGTGCAAGTGCTGCTTCAAAGGATGGCCCCCGAGGGTATGATCTGGGATTGACTGGTACAGTTTGTCTTGGTATCCTATGAACATTAGTCACAAACAGGACACAATCTTAATGATGTTCACCCAAGGTCAACATGATATACCTTCGTAACACTGAGATGGGCTTCTTTATACCAACAAAACTTTTGGCACAAAAGATGAAGGGAAGTCTTACCCTGTTTGGGCTGCAAATAAAGGATGTGACAGGACTTCTTTGTCAGGTTGTATACTACATTTTTCAAGAAGTGGGAGTAAAACCTACAAAAACCAGGAAAAGGTCAGAGATGGGCAGAATAGCATATTTATTATTAGAACAGAATCCTACATTTACCATGCAGTTGTGAGTTAATGAATTACATACCAATAATGTGCTATTTAAGGAATTAACAACATCTGATGGTGACAAATCATGCAAAAATCAAAACCAGAATGTACTCTCCTTAAACAGTACATACTACACCAAGAGACAGCTACCAATCACAGTGCTGCAAGGAACATTTGCCTCAATCTTATCTTTCTTGACCCCTACCCTTTGGATCATGTCTTAATTCAAATCTGGAAGTCTTTTGGTCTTAACTACTCTACCTATTAAGTATTCCAAATCCAATGTGATATTTATGGTTAGCCTTCTTGTCAATATATGTTACAATGCCTTGCCCTGGAAAAAATATTGTGTGACTAGTAAAGTACTCCTGAAATTAAAAGCAAAAAATCTGATATAACTCAAACTATTATTTAAAATTTTGCCAGTTGTTTTGTACCATGTCAAAACCTGTTTGTCCTGAACATAATAATGTAACTTGAAATATCTCTTCACTGTTCTACATTATCTCTAGAACTTGATCATAAACTGAGTTTGTTGACCATCCCTTCTTTGAGTGATGAAACTTTCACCATTACCTGACAAATAGTTAACACATTTTAAGCTTTTTACAAAGCCTCTTTTCATATTTGACACAGACATCAGTTTGGAATTCACCGGCGTATAACTAGTTGACAGAATATTAATGTGTGATCAGATAAAGAGCACACTACAGTGCCAAAACTCGCAGTGAAATATTAACAGTCTCTAATGAAATCATAGTGCAACCTCTAAAAGTACTTAATTTGCCCAGATTACTCACATCACATTGTTAAACATGCCGAAATGGTTTTATATTTTTACGGAGGGGGGGGGGGGGGGCCTAACCATAAACACTATATCTAGATTTAAAGAAGTTAAGCAGTTACCCCAAATTTATTTAAACTACCAGCTTAATCTTACAAATCTGCTCTAACACCCCTTACAGATGTGACTGAACATAAATACTGAATAAAAAAAAAATAAAAATAAAAAAAATAAAAAAAAAAGCAGTTGTTCTGTATAAATTTAACAAAACAAGGACAAAACCAGTCATGTGATACCAAAGGGCCATTCATGAATTAGGATACCAGGGTACACTGATTCAGACTGGGGAGACTGCATTTCTCCTTTACAGACACTATTTTCTGTAGGCCAAAAAAGTTAACTCACCAGGGGGAACATTTTCAATGCCTTTTGTAACATCTCATCTGCCTTGCAGGCATTTTCTTGCCCATTTCTTTCAAGAAATAAATAAGTCAGGGCTGCTGAAAATGCATGATTAGGTAATTGTGATAAATTCTTGTGAGCCTGAAGAAAGAGGTAAGAAAGATTACTGTACTCTAAACATGCAAATACTCTCTGTAAGTAAGTGTTTCCTAAACAGTAATTTCTCCAAATGTAGCATTTACATAACAAAAGATCAAATTAATACCAACTGGAAACCTTCAGTTTTACTTGGAGATAATAATGCTAAAAGACCAAAATGTTGACAATATCAGAATACCTCAATGAAATCAGAATGCAAAACACCTCAATAAGTTCAATGAACAACCTTTTACAAAACACACTTCCATCCATAGGTCTATTTAGTGACTCAGCCTCACCTTAAAGCCTGCCCCTCATGAATATTCATATATGGACACTTCAAGATATATAGTGTAGAAAAGACTGAGTCATTACCAAATGACCACCAATTCTGGGACATAATATTTCTTACTTTCAACTGAGCAGGTATCTGTTCAAAACACAAGGAGATAATGCCGTAAGACAGCGAAAAGAGCAAAATAGTTGTAGCAGAAACTTGCCTCCCATTCATCGTATAACCTCTTAAGGAACTGGTACTGTTCTGATTTAAGAGCGTAGTAATCGATCATCAGCAATACACCCAGAGGATCAAGATCAGGATCAAGGCTGAAAAAGAACAGAGCACTTACACCCATCATGAAATATGTACTTGGCAATGAAATGACTTAGGTTCTGACAAGTCCCTCATAACTTTTAAATGAACTGGTTAGAAATGTGTGGTAACAAACAGAGCTGTTTATTGTTTAATATCCAAACCTATGAAGAGAATTCTCTCATGTGTAAGTAGTTTAATGTCAGACCTAAAAGAGGCAGCATAATAAATAAATCAGTATGACAAAATCCAAGAATAGTGTATGTAAGGAGAGAAGAGGATGCAAGGCATGGAGCATCCAACAGCTTCTCAAGCAAAACCCTAGAAGCATGGGATCTGGGCTCACTTATGGTCCCTGGGAAAAATTTGAAGGCCAGATAATATGTAGAGTAATCTGAGGCATTTTCTCACTATTTTAATCCATTGAATGGCTGTTTCCATCATTTTCATGTTTGATTTCATTAAATCAGCTTTATTGCTATGGTACCAAATATGTGCCTACTATTTTCTTTAAGGTTCTGGAAATAAGTGTGGGGGGGGGGGGGGGGACAATGATCTCCACTTTCACAAGGGCAGGGGAACATGTCCCCCATCACCCACCCCACTGACACCCATGGGACTATCTAATGACAGACAGATCAAATACATTTCATGTTCTCCATTACTTTCCACTAGTCAATACCTTCATAAAATACAGACTTACAACTTTAAATGTTAACAAACATACTTATAATGATAGACTGTAAATAACTTCATAAAGAACCATAATTTAAAAGATTTTGAGACATTTTTAAGTATTAAAAGCAATTAAATCAATAATCTGAATCTTCCTTCCTTCTTCCAGTTGTATACACTATGTGTTCTAGCACGATGCACCAATGAGCAATGTGCAACATGTAACCAGGAAGGCATAGGCATAGGGAGAGGGGGGCTTTAGACCCCCAGTCAAAAATGTGGTGGGGCAGAACTATGCTTCTGTCCCCCTCAATCCAAGGACAAAAACCCCTTTCTTGTTTCCTCTGTAAGAAATGTCCAACATTTGGAGTAATTTACCTTAAAATTTGTCCAATATGTTGCACCAAATTTCATCTAAGAACCCTCAAATATTCATAAATTTTCCAAAGGGGAGGGGAGACAATCCAAAACAACATCCAGTCCCCCCCCCCCTCCCCCCAGTGTTGAACAGCTTCCTACACCTATGCTAGAAGGGCTGCAGAATAACTATGAAAATCTTCAGCTGTAGAAAAACTCACCTAAGTAACAGTTTGCAAAATTCGAAGGCAGTTCTGTTGCATCCTCTCAAGCCAACATACTTGATATGTTTGAAAATGGCAATGAAAAGACATCTATTCTCTGGACATCTGTAATCTATCTTACAATTGGCTTGGGTCAAGTTGAACAAAGGGTGGAGGGCACACTCACAGGCATAAAGGGCACGTTCTAGAAAGGAGTACAAACAAACCCAGTGCACTATGAAAGTCCAGAAGTGGAACCACTTAAGAATGCACCTTAAATGTTTGAAAAGTTATTCCAAATGGCAAGAATGATAGGAATACAAAGCAGAAAAACAAATCCTCTTGTGAAAACTGAAGAACTCCATCAATTCCTCTGTCTCCAACAAATAAAAACATCTGTACAAGAAATTTCTCCCTCCACTGTCCCTTTCCCATTACCATTCTATCTGTAATTTTTTCAGCTTTATTTTATAGTGCACTGTGCAATGCAATGTACAAAATACTGCACACAAGTTATTTTGTTGGCATTTTCCACCCAACTTTACCCACAGAACAGTAGTTCCCCCTCCCCCTTTTCCTTCCCTTGTATTATGTATCCTGTCCCCTTTCAATGACCTCTATATTAGCTTACCAATCAGTTCAGCTGCCATGGCAGTGTCTTCACTCATTCTACTGATGTCACTGAGTTGTAGTAAGCTGTCACCATGGTAAGGATACACCCTGACCAATTCCTGCAGACAAACCAGCCATCAAATTGGTTTAAATTCACAAACGAATCTAGATCTAATCTCATTTTGAATTCTAAATCACTAGCAAAGTCATCTAATATGCAAGAATTCCCAATGTCTCATCATTATAATTTAAAAACCTACAAAACATAGACCCCCTAAAAGGATTCTTTTTACCCCACACTGATCCAGAGCTTTCTAGAAACACTTTCCAGAGTTTCCCCTACATCAGATCCCTCCTTAAATCACATAGAACAAAAGGAACACAGAGTACAAAACTATAAGCACTTACCATGATATTGTTAGGGTCCAACGATTCCACTGCATCTAAAAACTTAAATTGCACTTGTTGGTAGTCCTTTGGGTGTTCATACTTAAAGTAGTTGTATCTAAGATTTGAAAGAAAAATGCAAAAACATGTCTACAAACCAAAACCTCTAAAAACTTTCCTAAAGTATGTATTAAAGAGACTTTGTGTAGAAGATCTGAATTTCTTCTTCACTCACAATCCTACTTGAAGGGAATATGGTATTAATATTATACTGATATGGCACAGACAGACAATTAACATTATCAAACAACACAGTCTCACCAAAGAACTCTAGCAACAGAATTTCTTCCACAAAATACTCATTACAAGAGTTACAAAAGTAACATTGTTTGAAAAATTTAAAATTTCAAGTGAATAAATCATTAATGAGCGACAAAGCAGTGAATTTCTTTCTGTAAGATCCTAATTTCTTGGAAAAACTTTGACTAACTACCACCTTTTACACTGCCTAATGTTCTATGTCTATAAATCATGTTTTTCATAATGCAAAATTTTCAGTACTACATATGAAGTATTTCCGTTTCATTTATATTCCCACTTACTGATCCACTGAAGCCATTTTCATGTGCTCAACTCCCAAAATATTATAGAGTCATTCCTCTTTTTCAAAGAGTGCCCTCTCCTAAACTTAAGGACTTTGTTTTGCCACTGTGATCCATGGACAAATTAAACTTAACTCAGCTGGGATCAAAATCTCTTCCTAGCCTTCACACTCACAGTATAATGAAAACATCCTCATAACTGAGGACAAAGGGAAGAGCATGAGAGGGGAAATGGCCTGAAAGATATGAAAAGATGCTCTAAACTTTTACA
Organism: Holothuria leucospilota; assembly: GCA_029531755.1. Classification (NCBI taxonomy): domain Eukaryota; kingdom Metazoa; phylum Echinodermata; class Holothuroidea; order Aspidochirotida; family Holothuriidae; genus Holothuria; species Holothuria leucospilota. The sequence goes on from CM055965.1 coordinate 26,803,486, forward strand.
CTTCATTGGCAAAGGATTCCCCCTCTTATACTGTACATCCAACTTTTCTGATAATGTATTAAAAAAATTATGGACCATCTCCCACAAAGTTATCTTCTGACCATTAACTAGCCATATGTAATGTGTTACAATAACTGAACTATCTGATCCTATACACAAGAGGTTTAATGAAAATACACAAAAGTCCACTTCACATTGTTAAAATTTGAGCATTTTTTGTCTTTTTATAATAATGTGAAGACTGCATCTGCATATCACAGTCATTATTTTATTTCTTGAAAGTCTCAAAAACCTACCCTCCCTGAGAAGAGAGCTTCTCCATTGACAAACCTGTCAAAAAAATAAAAAAAAAGAATGACAACAACATAATCTTATTGCAATAAGATTTGAGTAAAGTTAATCTCTGCCAAAAGTTAATCTGTTGCTTGATGCACACCACAGAGACATGAAAATTCCACAAACTTATGAAATGCTACATGCACATTTTACACATCAATAATAATTCCATTAGTCAATAGTTGATCTGCAAAATGAACACACACTAAAAAAAAAAAGAAAGAAAGACAGAAAAAAATCTCCAGCATACCTTGCTTACTCATGGAGGGCCATGATGGCTTTGGAATGGTTAACCAAGTGGACCTATGATGACGCTGGTTCCTTCCTCTGTGCCTGTTAAATTCAAACTCATACAATTTAGAAATACCAAATGCCTGATGTTTCGTGAGCTGACATCCATTTATTTGGAATTCACAGTTCCAACTTAAATGGCTTCATCACCATCTATGAGATTGTAATATAGAGTACCGAACTGACGTCGTCACTTCCGCATAGTTGCCCATAGCAATGGTTCTAAACAAACTTGGATCTGATTAGCCTAACGTACTGTACTTAACGCAATACCTTCAAAAACTGTAATTTTCACGCGTATATATAAAACCACATGGCACAAAGTAGAGCTGAATATTTGTCACGATGGCACTCTTACTACCTATGAAACAATATTATTTTACTTACTTGTTTGAAAATCCCTGCAATCCCGGCGAAAAAAGTTAAATTCAGTAATGCATAGGTTCCCCCTACAACGGGATAGGAACTTTCTGAGGCCTAGCCACTACACTTTTACGTGCAAACATATTGACAGATACGCATCACTTAAAACGACGTACAAAATGTAGCCATCATTGACTAAGAAAATGTAGCTTGGGCCAAGTAACAATTACCAATATGTTTCTGGTCGTATGGCACCCTACATCATTGATTTCGTTCTTGAAATGAGATTAACTTCAGTCGGTAAAAAATGTTAATGGGTCCACATCGTATTACACCATAAGACATGCACTTCTGTGTAAAGCTCCCTATACCAGATCTATGAAACCTCTTAAAAGTTACAGTTTGAAAGTAAACAAAATTTAATCCAACCTGAAAAAAATTGTAAAAATACTTCGAATATACATAAAACCATATATTGGACTCTCATTTATATTAAAGAAGCCATTTCATTGCAATGAATTGAAGAAGTTTAGTCATGCGATAAAGCAATAGGGGTTTTTGTTCATATGGAGCCAATGGCTAAAATGACATCACACTTCGGTACTCCATTCATTGTAAGAACAGGACAAAAAATTTTTCTTTCCCTTCCAAGAATTACTCCTATCTAATTTCTATCAATGGAAAAAAGAAATTGATAAACAGTTCTTGAGCAGTGTATATAAGTTCACTCTAATAAATCACATGGAGAGCTATGGAAAAAGTTTTTCCTTTTGCTTAAACAATTTTCACTCACAATTCTACTGATCAGAGTTTTTGTCAGAAAGTTGACAAGGGGTGGAAAAGGGAATCTGACAGCCCTAGGCAGATCCAGGATTTCACAAAACGGTGGGGGTGGCTAACTCTGTAAGGGCAAATTTCATACCTGTGAGCGTCAAATGTAAGAAGCCTCAATGGGGAGAGGTTCTAGGGTAAAACTTGATATTTAGACAGTTATGGTATTACCTTGCATCTGACAATCAAAATAAGCAACATAAAACATTGTAGCGCAGCTTTGGGACCATCTCCAAGCAGAAAATGGTGCTGAAAAAGGGGGGTGGGGGGGGGGTGGAGCCAGGGATGCCCCCCTCTAGATCTGTGCCTAAGTAAAGATGCTGAATGTAGTGTCACGACTTTCTACAATTTCAGTGATGACTTCATGATGACCTTTAAATCTAGACTCGGTTCATCAGAGGTCAAACAATACTTGAAAGATGAAGGTGAAACAGGGATCCATTGAAGGACTTTTTGCAGTTTTAGATTGGATCACACTTACACCCCAGAGAGGATGGGAAGGTATAAGCTCAACTGATATAAATGGGATTGCAAGGGAACATTTTCCATTGAGCAAAGAAGATGGGCCTACAACCTGCTCTTGAGAAGGGGAAGGGACCAGTTCCTCTCTCCTTCCCCCTTTTTAAATGCAGAATTGAAATCCTTTTACATTTTTGGGGCCACAAACATTTTTCTTCACAGTTAGATGTGCACATGTAAATTTCTTTGACATATACTCTCCATTTACTGTTATTAAGATTACAATCACCAGCTCTGGCAAGTGACATCACAGCATCATTTGCCTGACAACACTTTTCAGACAGTGGTGAATGTCATTGTCTGAAATTTTAAATATCTCTCACCAGATAAACTAACAAAAGCAAAAATACTGCTGCTAGAAATGTATTTCACTTTGATTTATTTTTGTAGAATATTGAAGTCGGACTCTCATCACCCCAATTACATTCACAGTGACATCCCTCAAATTTGTGATTGGTCACAGCATTTGATTGACACAAAAATAGGGTAAATACAAAATATACCTACAAATGTACATGAACCACTATGGTTGGTTAATGACATGTACAGACCATAGAGTTTTCCTGTACATAACACAGCAGCATATAACTCAACAGAAAGAATTCCCAAATTGCAACAGAGTACACAGTAGATTGTTTAGAAAGGGTTAGCAAGTTATGTGGTAGTGTCTTCAGTAGTAGACAATTGGCCTTAGGCAATGAAACTAAATGGTCGAGGAGAAAATAGGCCTTGCGCAATGTAACTATGTGCAAGAGGAGCCTAAAGATGGTTAATGAAATTGGAGGAGGGGGTAAATAAGAACTTCTGTAAGGAGAAATTGAACCATATGGGGTAATGAAGATCTGCTCTTAAGGTTTTGATCCACTTTCCCATGTTGGTAATTTAGATCAGGTTTGGGTAACTCTAAAGCATAGGTATAAGGAGCTATTCTTAGGTGATTGGTAGAAATGTGGGAGGGGGGAAGGTTTGAATGTTTAAGACCACTGTCTTGAGGGGAGGGGTTTAAGGAATCTTTGAAAAAGTTTTTGAATATTTGAGCATCTTTAGATACAATTTGATGGTACATGTTGTATAGTTTTGATTTTAACGAATTGAGAAGTTTGATATTTTATTGAAAATATATTTCGCAGAGGGGAAAATATGTGTTTTTATACTTGAAAAGTGGGAAGCATGCTTTAGCCCTCCAAAAGCCCACATTCATGCATGTGCCAAGGAAAACTTACCTCAAATCATTTTTTACTACTTGGGCACCAAATATCCTCTTCATTTCATTATCTGGGTTTAGATGCTTATGTTCTATGATCAAGAGTGGCTTCTGGGGTGATGAGCAGCTTTCTGCTGTCGTAGCTTTCACAGAAGTTAATGTTGTTGTCCCTAATATTTCATTTGCTTCACGTATGCCTCTATCAACTTCATCTTCCACATCCTATGAAACATAAATTCAAAACGATGACTCAAGGCACAGCTACTGTATTTCATCATCTGATTATTATCATTTTCAGTTGAGTAACCATGCACGGAGGAGTGAAGTACTCTGTCCCAAATGTCTGAGGTACCGTATGGAACAACTCAACTAACACTTTGACAAATGCTTACCCAGGTGGCTAAAGGTGGCAGCGTTTGAAACTATAAGAGTTTGCACATGAAGTCAGAAATGTAACGCCTAGCTGGTAAAATAAAGGAATTCTTTCATCCAAAGCAAATCCCTTACCATCCAAATAAAAAAGAAACTAATATCTTATGAAGAGAATGAGCATTAAATTGTGACACGAATCTTACAATGTCATCTACAGTAATTTCCCATGATGATCAGAAGATGTACACATTGCATACTAAGGGTAAAGCCAGGAGTCAATCTACATTAATTTAACAATTAAGCAACAAAAGGAGTCCCATAGGTAAAAAGAACCATACACAAATTAGGATACTGGGGTGTATTAATTCAAATTGGAGCTACTGCATTTTCTATTTAAATTAAGAACCTCTTGAAGTGACATTGTATCTCAAAATGCTGTGTAGCTTTTTTTCCTCCATTGTGGTCACTTATTGTCATACAGTAGTTTTTGCAGCCAGAATATCAATTTCAGATACCTGTGGGCCATTTTTATTTCCTGTACTTTCAGGAACAACTCTGTCATTTCCCTGGGCTGATGCTGGTTTCTTCTTCTTTTTCTTTCTTTTCTTTCTCTTTGCTCCTTGATTTATGTCATCTGTTCCATCTGTTTGTATTTTATTAAGTTCGTTTTCTCTGCTCTCATCTTCACTCTTTTCATCATTGCCACTGTCATTCTCAATAAGCTAGAACAAGATGCATATGATACAGAATGCAAACAAAATTTCCAAAGCCTAAACATGCTTAAAAACTGAGCAAGTTTTATTTTGAATTGAAATGTGGGATTTTTGCAAATTTTGGTACAGGTGTTTTGAAATACACTGGTTCAACTTGAAATTTTCGCTTAATTCACTGGAACTTCTCCATTATGTATGTGAGTACAGACCAAATATCCATGGATCAGATTTTGGTAGAATCTCAGTTGGTGCAACCTTGTGTAAATAGCCCTTAAAACATGATGTAACAGTTGGACCCTGCCCATAAGTATACTGACTTAAATTCCAGCTGATTCTTTCCTTTACTAGTTAGAATTATGCCAATGTAAATGGGGAAAAGTCTTGAAGAGGCTTGAATGTCTACAGAAAAAAGCAATACAGTATTACAAAATTATGTAACATATGCAAGAATGTGACTGGAAAAATCCTCCTACCCCAATACAATCCCACCCAGACCATTCCCTACAGACAACTTAATACCCTAGGTCAACTACAGCTGGACAACTACAGCTAAGCAGTCCCTATCCTGGACAATTCCTAACCATAACAACTGCCTTCTGGACATCTACCTTGAGCAATGGAAAATTTGAAATAGTCAGGGGTGGATATTGCCCAAGGTGAGAATTGCCTGAATGGTGATTGTATCCAGGGATTGTTATGGGATGGGGGATTAGCTTTCCACAAACCATAACAGACTTTTTTGATTATCTAGTAATCAATGTCAACTGTTCTGAGAAAAGAAGTTCTTGGTGCAAATTAACAGACTAAGTATAGTAATTTGGATCAACGAGTTCTGGGATGGCAACCTTCAACCTTCAATTCAACATTTAAGCAAATTGAACCTTCAGTCCCTTTAATAGGCATTCCCAGGATGAATGCAGAAGGTGTAAATGAGATTAACCCTTTTGGAAGTTTGTAAATTAGGCTGTAGACTCATCTGTGGGCTCACTCTGGCAATCATATCACATCTAATTAACATTTGGAATTTGTGAATCCAATTTAATGCACATTTTGAAAGAGACCTTTTTCCACACAGGTGTTATGTAGACCACAGAAAGGTGAGGTGCCACTCCTTGCTCCCTTTCTAGAGGCCCACCAAGATATCCTGAACCCCTACAGTATTTTTAGGGCTCAGCTGGCTCCAATAAAGAGGAAAGTTTTTAAAATCCCTTTCTCCATATGCCAACTTCATCTGCAGAAAAAGAAACAATATCTCAATATCTCATTCAACCCTACAGTACATTAAAACATCATTACATGGGCAAAAAAAAAAAAAAGAAAAAAAAAGAACCTCAGCCCCCAAGATGTTTTGGCTCTTTGTGCCATTTCAGTGACCACCTATGTCGTATGTATGCAGGCTACTTTACAGACACACATATACAGTATATGTTCTGTCAACTTAACCACCTATGCACAGTGTGCTACAAAACATGGATGGGCAAAACATGGTGTGCTACAAAACCAAGATGGGCAATCAAAGAAAGGAAAAATCTACCAAATTAAATCTGTTACTAGGCCCATTTTTCTTCTTTTTCTTCTCTGGTACTTTAACTGAGATAGTGGCATCATCTTCCCCTTCTTCACTGGAGGAACCTTCCACATTAGTCGGTACCACTACACTCTCATCTCCATGGATTTTTCTCAAAGCACGAGATGACATTTTTTGCCATATCTTCTGAGGAAAAAAAAAAGAGAAGGAATCAATAACTGCTCCGCAGCTCTGTGCTGAGGTATGCAAACTTTGCAATCTTCAGGAAATCATCAAATGTACTCACCTTCAGTCTTGACTTCATAGAACCTTATCCTCTACACATTCAATAGGGATGATTTTATTGTTTAAAGGCAATAGGCAGTCATCCCAAAATTTTCTTTGAAAAATCAGCAAACTCTTGCAAATCTCCTCTTATTGCATTACAAGCAACTCTGAAGACATTTGAACATAACTATTACAAACAATAGGTAAAGCAAGGAGAAATTCTCCTTGAATTTCACAATTCACTAACAAAAATATTGTCACATGATCAAAATATGCCAATCATAAACTAGAGTGACCAGGCACACTCACTCTGATTGGGGTGACTGCATTTTACCTTTAATCTTCATTAACATTGTAGTACATTTTACGCATATCATGTATAACAATATAAGATGTAACCCTTTCCTAAGATATCCAATTTCAGGGCTGGAAATAAGACATCATGAAAAAAGGCCATTTTCATACAGTCTTAGCTTTTGTGGCACATTTATGCATCTCAAAGAGCACCAAGGCCAAACAGAACACTGTGTTATCTGGTATTTGTTTGGTTTTATTGTGTTCTGCCAAAAGTAAGAAGGCCATGGCCTCTGTGGTTTCATTTTTTCTAGCTCTGCAATTTAAGCTTTCATAATTTGACCTCATTAAACTCTGACCACCTCCAAAAGCAACTTGCCTAATTGATGGCAAAAATCAAATGATGTACATTTAAATGGACAATTTCAAAATGATCAAGTTCACTTGGATGTCTGGTCAGTGACTTCCAATCAACTCACACTATCACTTACACCTTACATCAACTCTCTAGTCCATGCTTATATTCACTTGACTGAAGTATAAATTGATTGGTTTTTAGCCTATTTGTAATATTAAACTGATCTCACCTCAGTTGAGTGAACTTACCTTAAAAAATTTCTGAAAAGATTTTCAATTCATTAAACATGACTAACAGTAAGAGGTACAGTACCTCGGAATACAAGGCAAAACCCATAGACAGAAAATGTCACTTATTACACATTATGCACATACAGACATGCCTACCCATACTTTATTAGAATTGCCCCATAGACCTTTTCCAAAGTCAATTACAAATGATTATGCAGGGCTCGAAACAACCGACGGCAGCGACAGCCATGGCTGTCGGGCCCTTTCTGATGGCTGTGATGCCTCTCAGTAAATGTCCATTGAAATAACATAGACCGACAGCCATTTTGCTCATTTTGGCCGTGCCCATTTTCAAGCTTATTTCAAGCCCTGATTATGGGATAGTGTTTGCTACAGTGTGTTATTTTTGGTCACAGTGAAATGCCATTGATATAACTGATGCACAACAAGGCCCTATACCATAATCCTTTGTAACTGCTTTTTGGAAAAAGGTCTAAGCCTATAGGGCTAAACCAAACGTCATGCACTCATGTATATTCTCAAAATAACTGCAGTAGGCCCTATATTGCTGTTGGAAAGGAAAAACCAATTCAACTAGCCTAAATCATACACTTTTTTGTACCACTGAATTTACTGTGTGACAAAGAAACTGATGACATCCATATGATTGCCAGCCACACAGGTATGTCCTAGCTTACTCCTATATGTGGCATGTTCATGTGTTATTAAGTAAGGTAGCTTGCCCCAGTGTATGTCTCAAGGAGTCAAGGTGTGGTGGCTTATCAAGAATTCTGTGCCACTTAAGCCAGGGTGCATTCCATGTAAAGCCTACGCCGAAGGTACGCCAAGGTTTTCGTGACCGTACGCTGGGATTTTCTGTACTGTGCACATACTGTACAATGCATGTACATAGCAATCCATAGGCATGCGTACATACATACAGTATACATGTACGTGATATGTACACAGTCACCATACATTGGTAATGCACGTACAGGTATATAGTATACACACATTATAGCTAAGTCAGAGGCAATCCGTAAGCGATTGTACGTACGTATGTATACATACGTGTACATAATGCATACACCATTCATTGGCAATACAAGTACCAGATTGCATAGTTTTTTTAATTGCACGCGGAATGTAATTTTAAAGTTCCAAAATTGTGCACCAATGCCGCTACAAACTGAATACACACAATACATTTAACTATATGTGAACGTATATACGCATATGTATACTATATTTGGGTGATTATTTAAATTAGGGTACCAATGGTAAAATATGCTTTTAAAGGCAACTGTCTTGCTATTTTAATCCACATGATCTTTGCTATGCTTTCATTTTGTCCTCACTATTTATGTAAGTGCATATCTTCCAAAAAATAAGTATCATTGTAGTGAATCCTCCCAATTTTGATGAAAAAATTGGCTAAAATTAAGCAATTTTGGGGGCAAAAAGTGTGACATTTAAACTACCATAGCAGAAATTAGATTTTCCCTTATTTTTACACTTATCTTGCTCAGTTATTTTAACTTAAATGGTTGATGAGGTATCAATTGTACCCTTGAAACTCATATTTTATGAGAAACTGACATTTTTCTCTTTCCTGGGATTCGATGAAAGAGAGGTTCCACGTGTAACATTTGGTGTTACCGTTACAGTGTGAAATTTCAGTATCTTATTTTCCAAAAATTACCTACAGTAAACACTAAATCTTTCTTGTTTTGGTGGTTGATTGAAGCCTGTGCAATTGTTTAATGCATATAAAGGTCTGGACAAAAGCAAATGTACAGAAAAGAAAAACATAGCCATTTTGCATTTTGACAGGCCACTTTGGTGTCATGGAAATATGTTACATAGTGAACCTTTGCAGTTAACTTGATATGTTGTCATTTTTAGCTGAACTATAGTATTTAACATAGCTTTTAACTTACAGGTAGTAAAACTGTGCCACCTTGTTTATGATTTGAAATATCATACAATATTACTTTGGTGTTCTCCCAATCTAGGTTACACGTGGAACGTATTGTTTGTACCACAGAATTGAGATGAAACCCTTGACTAAGTAATCACAAGAGGTTTTAGCTTCAGACTGCTCAGATTAACTACGTATAGAAAACCCATAAATGATATAAAATAACTCAATAAGTAGTCTTAGTAGGACAAACATATTTTTGGTGTTCATGTTACACTGTGAAACGTATAATTTCTGTGCAATGGGGCTATTTTGAGGTCAAACGTCATCTGAACAGTCATAAAACAACTTGTACAACATCACTTAGGCCTAAGCCTACAATGAACAAGTAAATATAACAATTCCACCCATGGTTTCACATCAAAAATTATGATACATGAAATTAGGGCTATAAATGTCATGTCACAGTCTGGTACCCTAATTAAAATAAACACCCATTTATGTATACTATATACTATATGTACGTATACTGTACTTACGTATGCTACACTTATACATATCATACTACTGCCAAAATTTATGTACATTTTTCCTATTTGGCAGGAAATAATCATATTTTGTGTGGTACTCAGTGGGAATTAAGTGGAGGCACATTACAACACAAAATTGCATGGCTGCCGTGTGTGTATTGGATAAGGTTAGTTTGCATTGCACAGTACGCCGACAGACCGAGGTACTGTAACCGTTTCGCCACCGCTATGCCGGGATGGAGTCTTGCTCTGCACGCCGCACACCAAACTGAATTATTGCGTGCCAAATTCGTAGTAAAATCAGTATGTAGACTGAAAATGCACGCGGAACTTCTTCCGCGTGACTGACAAATTATGCAGTCTGGTACAAGTAGGCCTACAGGTATATATAGCACAGTACTGTGCGTGAACATACTAGCGGGAGTTGACTGAATCGGCCTGCCGGTTTGCCGGGAGTAGCCTACCGTTTGCCCGCTGCTACGCTGGGGAGTACGCCAACTACGCCGGCAATCTTCAACTTACTGCATTTTGCACGCCGACAAAGGCTAGTTTCTAAGCCGCCACGCCGACCGAAATCGTATGGCCACGCCGAAGATCTTCGGCATATAGTGCACTAAATGCACACTGGCACTACGTAACAGCGTGACCCAATTACTACGACGTCAGCAGACTGCGAATAATTTAAGCTAAGGCCATGGCATAATGCCAATGGCGTGACTAAGGTGGTGGACACTGATCTACATACGTAGATCAGTGGTGGTGGACTATAACTGTCAGGCCTAACGTTACACTAATTCTAATAGGCGTAACTTAGGATAGAGTAACTTTAATGATGTAGGCTACTGTAACGTTAGTACTTGTAGTTGTAGGCCTACAGGCTGTAGGCTAGTAACTGTAAGGCCTGGGCTAAGATTAGGACTAACAAGTTTCATGATACTGGTACTACAATGGTATAACCTCTCTCTGACATATGGCAATTTTCTGCCTAACTTAGCCATTTCTGCTGAAAGAAACGTGAAGATACTTTACCTTTCTTTATCTACACTATGAGACAAAATATTTCACACCGTCACACGAAACCGAATACACGAAATTTTCAACCAACTTGAAGCTAGCGTATGCCATCTTCAGCACAGGATTGTGCTCAGCGGGTCAACGTGTCTTCAATCAGAGCAAAGTAATGTAGAGCATAGAACAACAATGGTTCCACATTTTCAAATCCAATTTCCTGACATAAACTGCAAAATTTCCTTCGTCAGATTTCCTTTATTTCAGACCTGATATGCAATTTTTGCAGCAACTATTCCTTGAACAGGACCGTGTATTCATGATAATGGTAGAACCTATTCCGTGCCATGCATGCAGTGTACATTCCTTTCAAGGGCTACACAGCAAGGAGCCTGATGCTTCTTCCCTAGGCCACAGGCGTTCCAATTTATGTTTAGTAAGTAATCATGAGTCGATCAGTATCATGAGTCGATCACTGCATTTTAAATGCCAGTACAATGTCCGGGCGCAATGTGATTGCAATGTAAGCATGACCTGCATTGCATTTTCTTCAAAAAACATAAAAAACAATTATTTACCATGTTATTTTTGATGTCCAGAGCGAAAACGTTACTCATGGCCAAATTTTCAAGTTTCGGCATAAATATGAACTAGAAACTTGCAAATATTACAAAAATGGTGACCAAAATTGTCTCTGATGAAGCTCTGATTAAAAAGTTTGATAGAAAAGACATTATTCTCTATTATTATTTGTATAACTGTTCTTAAATGTGGTAATTTATAGCATTTTACAGTGGCGGATCCAGGATTTGGCAGAAGGGGGGGGGGGCCCAGGTCAAAGTGGTTTGTATAAAAGTCCGATCTGGGGGAGGTATCTGAGGGGGAAGCGGTACGCCAGGGGTGGTGGCAGGGTATTTTGATAGAAGGTAAAGTATGTGATAAGTGATCACCGTCCTGGGGGAGGGGTAGGGGAGGGGGTGCCCCCTCCCCTTTGAGAAATTTTTGTTAATTTAAGGTTGCTCAGATGCAAAATGGTGATGTCTTTGATATATTTTTTGAACTGATCATACATGGTTGGAAAGTGTTCATAATTCAGTCAATTTTAATTTTTGGTTTGGTGGAAGATGCTTTTCTGGGGGAGGGGTCTAAGGGGAGGGATGTCCCCTCCCCTTTAAAATTTTTTTTGTTCATTTAAGATTGCTTAGATGCAAAATGGTGATGTCTTTAGTATATTTTTGAAACTGATCATATATGGCTGGAAAATGCTCATAATTTAGTGAAATTTAAATTTTGGTTGGATGAAAGAGGAGAGTAAGTAGCCTTTGTTGTCCACATATTGGGATGGCAGTTTCCCGAATTGAAGTCTTCTTTTCCCTTATATTACATTAAAATCCAAGTACATTTCATTAAAGTAAATTACAAAGCTTAAAGAAGATGCTAATGTTGCAGCAAGTTATAGTTAAAAACCTGAGGTTGTTGAAAATATTCCTCTAAATATTAAAGAATTCTGAAATTCCCTTGAAAGTATAAGCAGTGTTCCCAATGCTGTGGGCCCGGCCGGTAATAAACTGAAGTTAGCAGTCCAATGCAGCGCTCATGGGTAACCCCTTGCAATGCCCGGAAAAAGTTACTGTGACCAATATAAGCCAAAATGTTATCAGCCGGAGGTCAGTAACAGAATTATTAACATAAGACTTATTTTCTGAGGTAGAAATTTAAATAGTGAACAAATTTGAATTTCACTCTGACACATCACAATTAAAGGCCTTTTTAATTGGAATAGGGCCTAGTCATTTGTTTAATGACGTTGAAAAAAAAACTTCAAAAATTTTTGGGAGGGGGGGCCGGGCCCCCTGGCCCCCCCTAAACCCGCCCCTGTTTTATTTGCTTGATTTTTTAGCGATTGACTCAAGGTTCCTGCATAAGCATTGTTGCTTGTACTGCCACCTACACTTCAAACTTCATTTTCTACGGATTACACAATCCGAACAATACCAAACTATAGCACAATGAGGAAGGCATATAACAAAATGTTACAGCAAAGTTCTACTGATTTTTCTAAATGTTTTTAGCATTTTTATGGTCACAGTGTTCCTTTTATTGATCGACTCATGGTACGCCAAGTACACATATATAATACACTATACATATATACCAGAGTTGTAATCGAGTCACTAGATTCGTGACTCGAGTCACCAATTGTCAAATCTTCAAGTGACTCGAGTCGAGTCATTGACTCGAGTCACTGTACTGTTTCAATGGGGAATTACTCCTGAATTCTCTCGAGTCACTATCATTTAGAGAAGCAGTGACTCGAGTCATGACTCTTTACAACACTGATATATACTAGTATATATATGTATAGTGTATTATATATGTACATATAAATCGGAACGCCTGTGCTCTAGGCATACAGACAGAGAGGGTGACAAGTCAATATATTTGCAAGTCCAAGTCAAGTCACAAGTCAATACTGGTAAGTTCTAGTGAGTCACAAGTTATTTGCTCAGCTTTAAGCCAAGTCAAGTCAAAAGTCAAGCAGTAGCAAGTCAGGGGTGGCGCCAGGATTTGCCCGACAGGGAGGCCAAGCTCCCCGACGAGGGAGGGGGCAGCATCCCAAGCTCCGAAAAAGGCCAAAAGGACCAAAAAAGGCAAAATTTCGGCGTGCAAAGCGCGCCGAAAAATTTTTGTTTTTTTTTTTACAAAAATATTGAAAATTTGGGAGTTTTATTGAAGAAAATTTGAAAAATTTGGATTTTTATGGAAGAAACTTGAAAAATTTGGGCTCTTTATTGAAGAATCCGCCCTTCCTTTGAGCAAAATCAAGCAGATCGTCGGGGCGACTGAAGCTAGGTCGTTGGGACTTCATATTTTATCGTACGGATGAAGGCTGCCCGACGATACTGGAAAATTTCCCCGACGGGAGGGGGGGGGGGGGCATGGCCCCCGCCCCCCGCTGGCGCCACCCCTGTAGCAAGTCCAGTCATTTGGACTTGAGCACAAGTCAAGTCACAAGTCACCATAAACATTGACTAGCAGGATCTCACTGAATGGACTGTTCGAGGGCTATTATTCTTTGTCGTCATATTCGATTCCAAAGCAAGCAAAAAGTTTGGGGCACCTTTTACATGGGTTCCCGGACAATTACCCCCGGACAAATACTCCCCGGTCAAATACCGCCCGGACAGTTACCCGCAGTTTTATACCACCAGGGCAAAAACCACCCGCCCAGGCGCATACTGGGGGTAATTGTCCGTGGGATATTGTCCAAGGGATAGTGGTCCGTGTGGGTATTTGTCCGGTCACGTTTACATGATACTGCAATCGATGACGAAACTGAAGTATGTGAATTAGAGCAAGCTGAGTAAATCATGCGGGAAGGATACAGCGCACTGAAATCTAAATTTGAAACCCAAATTAACCAACCATCTACATCACAATCAATTATGAAATCTAGTTGCAGTGTTTGCGCGAGGTTTTAGAATCTCGGGGGGTTAAGATTTTCGGGGGGATCTTGGAAAATCAAAAATCAATAAAACGGTCAATTTTTCTTCATTTCATTAGGTTGACACAACTAGGCGGACTTGTTACTTGCATGGCTACATCCCATCGAAGCGTCCATGTGGTAGTGGTTACCATGGTCACATTGGTGTAGTAGTAGTAACACGACACCGTAACAGTGAGACCTTATTCACGAGTCACAATTAGGCATATAGTACCATACATGCAAGAGTTCCAGAATAATTGAGTTCTCTGGTTATGTTCATTGGTGCCGGCACGGTGCGCATGGAGGCACGTGCCCCCAATCGATTTCAGGATTTTTTTGAAAATTTTAAAATGATTCCAAAAGGAGTTTAAGTTATAGATTTCTGTAGGGGGTAGGGTGACGTGTGTTTTTCACCGAGTGATCTACCATATTTATTATAACCATTTTCTATCACAAATGGTTCTCAAACTATCAAAATTATCGCAAATCCTTCGCAAACTATCGAAATCTTAGCGCCCTCCGTGCGCTTCAAGCCTTGCCTCAATATATTGTCCTTCTTATCAATAATTTCTGGTAGCAACTCCCGCAGAAGCACAGCAACAAAAGTTGAAAGCTGTTTACAAATTCGCTCCCTGTAGGCTGGGGGTTGTAGAATATGCCCACGGTATTCCCCGCCTCAGGCGCGGATGCAGAAATTATGAGGGGGGGGGCCCAAGATGGAAAATCTCTTGTGCACCGAAGGTGCACCACGAGCGCGAAGCGCGAGTTCGTACGCGTGGGGTCCAGGGGCCCGCGTTAGGGCCCCTGGCGGGGTCCAGGGGCGGAGCCCCGGTGGGGGTCCAGGGGGCGAACCCCCCGGAAGCTCTCGCAAAATTGTATTTTAAGAGCACAGAAATCGGCTCCAGTTCTTATGTCAGTGAGATTTTATACCTTTTCATGTTGTATGGAATTTGATGTGTATGGCTCAGTATAAGTTACTGTATGTACCTGCAGAAGTTCCGGAGAATCTAAGTTATCTTAAACTTACACACCAACATCATGAGCCCATGTAGGTAACTTGAAATGATTTTTGCCATAATGAGTATTTTATTCACGTTATACGGTATTCGGGTATAGGACGTCACATGAAACAATTGCGCGCGAAGGGCGCCGAAAATTTGAATTTACATTTAAAACCATTGCTATGACTAACGGTGTCAATTATGTGTGTCTATCAATTAGAAGGTGGGTTCGATACTAAGTTTTCAGTTTTCACAAGAAGGGGAGGGTGAAAAAAATGAATACCGGTACCAGTTGCTTTACATCCTTACAATGTTGGCTCCTCTGAAATCAAGTTTATGCACACGAATAATTGGCTAATGGTAGAACCCCACCGATGAGTAATGCGAATACGTTTGGGACCTTATTGATAGTAAAAGGGGCAATTCAAGGCTGAAAGTGCACAGATCAAGCAATAATCAAGAAATATTGAGAAGACTTTGCAAAAATCGTGAAAGATTTCAAATGATATTTGGTAAAAAGTGATAAAAATGAATCCTACACTCAATAAAAATGTACCTCTCTCCGTAAGCGTAAACAATTGCGCGCCGAAAATTTTCGGTACAGAGCCTCACGGGAGCTCTGCATTAATTGTACACTGAGAAGGGGGACCAACATGACTCTCACAACCTGACATCCATATGGGAGGAGAGATGATATAAGGGTATACCCTTCAGAAATCTATGACCCATTGTGCCGGCGGGAGTTGGTGATTGGGGGAACCGCAGATAACTGCTAAACCGTGCCTTTGTAGGCAATGGAATTTTGTATACGCTATATACAAGAGTGGGAGAGCCTTTTCTTAGTACATGAGAGTGCAATCCCAGGAAGGGGTTTACCCTACCCTTTGAGAAATTTTTGTTAATTTTAGGGGGCCTATATGCAAAATAGTGGTATCTTTGGGTCATTCTAAAGTGATTGTATGTTTAAAAAATGTCCACAATTTAGTGAATTCCAACTTTTGTTCGGGTGAAAAGGGGGAGTAAGATACGGTTAATATATTGCCTTCAAACCTCCTTAAGTCCCAGGAAAATCATGGGCGTGGATCAATCTCCAAAAGTGGGAGGGGGGGGGGGACTTTTTCACATTTGTGAATCGCCGTCCTGGTGGAAGAAGCAGTGGCGGTAGCAAGAATTTGCGTCACGGGGAGGCAATAAGTTTTGTGATCGTCGGCATGGGGAGGGGTCTAAGGGAAGTTTTTCTAGAACTGAATGCCCTCAGATGCGATTTGGTGCAACAAAAGTGTAGGATTTTAAGGTTATTTTTCTTCTAAAAATTTCGTTTTCCTAGGCATAATTGCAGTCTGTTCCATCATTTTTGCAAAAGTGAGGGGGACTTTTTGACGATGTTCCCCTTCCAAAAAAAGTGAGGGGACGCGTCCCTCCGTCCCCCCATGATCCACGCCCATGGGAAAATTGTACACGCAATTATACCTGCGTGGAGTCCACAGAAACATTTTTGGACTATAATAAAATTTTTCCTTTACATTTTAAAAGGATATCCAAGGTTGACATAGAACAGTATAGAGCCTCCCGAGAGCTCTGAATTAGTTACAGTATACAAAAGAGGGACCAACGGGATTCTCACTACCCGACATCCACATGGGAGGATATATCACCTTCTTTTTAGGTATAGCAAGAGGGATGGTGGACAGGCAAAATTCGTTTCAGAAAAGATTTTCGTCGTTATTGAACGTCGCGGTAAAATGTTTGGAAAATAAGCAACGGCAATTGCGTACTTTCAATCTTTCAATCATGTGCTAGACTAGATCAGTCAAAGATCCCATAATGATGAGAGCCCTACAGAGAAGGAGATGTACTTTTTAGAAAAATGTTTGCATTGGAATAATTTCTTGCGTCATAGCTTTGTCAATGATATATGAAATCGGGTGTAAACCCTGTCGTATGCGCGCGAAGCGCGCCGAAATTTTGAATAAAATATTAGTCCATGACAAAACCTGCATCGGACACTGTCACTTTCCAACCAACCTATGCTATTCAGAAACGAATCTTCTGACTGAGAATTCTTAAACAGCACTTTTGCTCCTTTATTCCCCCGTGAGTAGTTACCGAAAGCTATTGATAATCAGGACAACTCTGACACAAGGCTTGACGCTAGCGGAGCGTGCAAAAATTTGGAATTTGCCAAGAATTTCCAAAACTTATGATAGAGAACAGTTTGTGGAAGAAAATGGTTAGAACAAATAAACCAGTCATCAAAAATACATCTCATTCTACACCCTCCACAGAATCTGTGGCTTAAACAACTTTTGGGACCATTTTAAAAAATTTCAAGAATCGATAGGGGAGGGAGACACACGCCACCCATTGCCCACTGTGCCGACGCCACTGTCTGTAGCTTAAAAGCCTTTTGAGTTCATTTTAAAACTTTTCAGACAGTTTTGAAATCGAATAGGGTATGCACGCCGCTACTTTGCCTGCAACAGCTGGTGCCACTGTGCACAATAGCACGTCACCTGACAGTTTGTCTTCTGTATTCATTCTGCAAGGTCTGTATGGCGAAAACTTTGCCTCTCAATCCCTCTAGATTACAAAAAATTTCACTCTTTAACACAAAATTGTTACTAAATTTCAGAGCAGCTAGCCGGGTCCATACTGCAGATCACGATGTTTACTTATTTAGATCTAAAGTCAAGGATCATTACTCAGCTATTCACCTGTTTTCGAACATTGTAGCTCTCCTTTCGTCGCCAACCACTTTGAAAGATATCTAAAGAGATAATCCAGCTATAGCTCCACCCAACCCCTACAGAAATATATACTTTGAATACGTTCTTAGACACTTTTATTCATTTTTTGCTCTTAATTTTTCTTTCTTCTTTTCTTTTTTCTTTTTCTTCCTTTTTTCTCCTTCGTTTTTTTTTCGTGGCGAGGGGGGGGGGGGCGGCCCCCCAGGCCCCCCTGGATCCGCGCCTGCCCCGCCTGTCGTAAGAGGCGACTAAAGGGGGAGGACTTGAACCGTATTTGAATGTATGTGAAACCGAACTTGAACTATATTTGAAATGGTATTTGAACTCTACCTCTTATCTGGCTGACACTATATAACACATTCGTGTTGGTGTGTCGTTAACCCTATTTACCGTAACTTACTAACTTACTGTTTACGAATTCTCAGGTAAAAGACAGCTTTGTGATTGGCAAATAGGTTTGTTGGGGAATTGAAAGTGTCTCGGTGCAGACCAGGATGATGCAGGCTTTGTCATTGGTTATCTTATTTTAATGAAAAATTTCGGTGCGCTTCGCGCCCATTCGTGACGGTTTTCACTCCATCTCATGACAATTATTGAGGTTATTAAATACATGCAACTATTCTGATCACAACACTTTTCCGAAAAACAGAAGTACATCTCCAACCTCTGTAGGGGCCTATGGGATCTTTCTATCTAATGTGTAGCATGAGTGTGAAAGGTTGGAAGTACTTATCTGCCGTTATACATTTTTCAAAAAAATTTTTACCGAGCGCTTTGCGCACATCCATTACCGGTATCGATGGTGATTGTTAATACACTTGAGACGAAAAAACATTCCGAAATGCGCTTTTTAGTCCTTAAGCCCGTTTGCTTTAGCTGTCATGGGAGGTCTAATATCAACTCACTGGACCTATACTCTCCCTCCCATTCCTCATTGCTGGAAGCTGTTCGTCTGGATTTTCGTTCAAATTTAGTAAAAATACGATAGCTGTAAAGTGCTCGGTATCGTATTCTATGGCATCATTTGGATGTCACGTAATAAGCATCATACCAGTGGCCCATTTTATATAATTAAGCCAGAGCTTCCAGGAGGAACTTGTGTGCCAGCCTAAGACACCTTTTTATAATGCACAATGAAGCAAAGGAAAATTTTCGTAATAGTCCAAGAATGTATCTGTGGACTCCACGCCCTTTACGTAAAAACTTTCCCCGAATAGAAGGCATTTAAGTAGCCAAAGGGGGAGGGGGGCTTCAGGAGGTTTGTTGACAACATACCCTTCTCTAAGACAACACACTCTCCTATTTCACATATCAAAAATTAGAATTCACTAAATTATGGATATTTTCCAGCCATATATGATCAGTTCCCAAAACATCCCAAAGATAGCACAATTTTGTGTGTATGCAACCTTAAATTAACAAAACTTTCTCCAGGGGGAGGGGGTGTCCCCCTCCCCTTAGACCCCTCCCTTAATACGGCACCTTCATGTAGTGACAAAGGAACGATCCCACACTGTTGTATACAATCGTAGGGATGCACACTCTCCTCTTTCACCTAACCAAAAATTAGAATTCACTCAATAAGGATATTTTCCAGCCTGGGGCGTAGCTAGGATGAAATTTTTAGGGGGGCCTAGTTATCAAATGTGGGGTCACGGCATTGATCGCCGTCCTCATTTCTTACACATTTTGTTAGGACACACACAATTTTTTTTGGGGGGGGGCTAGCAAACTGCATCTGGGGGGCCAGGCCCCCCGTAGCTACGGGCCTGTTTCCAGCCATATATGATCAGTTCAAAAAATGACCCAAAGATAGCACCATTTTGCATCTGGGCAACCTTAATTAAACTTTTACCAGATACTGTACCGAGCGATCAAATAAGTAAAAGTCGGTGAAGGAGTTTTTGTAACGTACTTACCCTATACCTGAGCCACAATCACCTGCGTAGCTAGCCAAGTAATTTGTGAAGTCTTTGGCACAATGCAATGTGAAGATATGCTGTTTGCTGCAGCAGTATACTGCCAAGTACAACTTTGAGCGGCATGACCAAAACAAAAACTTGGACAGCTACCAACGGCCATTTCATGTTCGGTGCATTGTGCACATCATGGTTACATTGTTAGAATCGACTACTGGTAGGAAGAAGCTTCTGACTTTGAAACCAACGTCTGCATGGTCTTGTGGTGTCTGACTCTCAGGTCTGATTCTAATACTAGGTTGGTACATGGAAAAGACATTATCGGTGACTGAACATATAACGTTAAGACCAATTGCACGAATTTTTTTGACGATTGAATTTGAAGCACTTAGGCCTAAGTAGCACAGTAGCCGTAGGGCTACCAAGAATTGAACAGGACACGACCAGATTTTATTTCCTATCCTCATGGCTCCATTTCTGTAGAAGTAAGGATTGATCAAAATGTAAGTATGAGGAGCACCCAAGCACTTTTATGGTCACATTCAGGGGTTTGTCCGCTTACACTCAGCTCCTCCTTCCAGGCTTTCCAAACAAACGTCCATGCAACCGGACTGTGCCCAGTTCTTGATGCAAACTTATCATAGTATATTCTGTCTTTGATCCTTACTGTACATATTCTCAGCCAATCACTGCCTGTATAGAACGGTTCAAGACAGAATTATTCAACAGGGATCAAACAAAACAGTAGGACTACACCCACAATAAACTCTGCACAGTCAATGCAAAATTGTTATGAAAGACCAAGATTCCTGCATTGGGCCTTAGTTAGAAGAAAGTGCAGCTGTGTTTACAGAATGGATTATCATTTCACTGTGAGTGCGTGTACCTCCAGTAGTCAGATATCTGAAGGCCTAATGTTAGACTGGATCTAAAACTAAAAGTGAGAACATTACTGTGTTGCAGTATAGCTCCTGCACAGTGTTAGTAATACACACACTGACACTGTTAGCTACATAGGCTACAGCATGATTTAAACTGGATTAGATGTTGCATGGCATTTTGAATAGGTTTCATTAACAATCAACATTGTCATGGGGCTGCATATTTAAATAAATATCCAGATTGTTGGTCAGTGCACATTGTAAAGGTGATGGGGACATGACTAAACAAGGAATGTGTTATACAACCTGCGCTACTGCTAGGCAAGGCCTTATACAAATAACTAGGCTTCATTAAGTTAATGTAAGGCCAGATGGAGTTCCAGTTATAGTTTTGACAGATGAAAATCACAAAATAGGCGGTCAATATGCATATTCTATTGTACTGAGTAAAACATTTGACCCACAATGACCCACCTCTGAGTCAACAAAAGTGACGAAAATATGCGCCTTTCTGGGGTACAGGTACTGTAACATGACTCACTTTCTTTTTAACTGATAACTATTGGTACATTGACATATTCTACACCCCATGCCTCTACGGGAGCTCTTTGGCACCATTGGGTATTCGCCTGGATTCCCTCCCTCCCCGACATTAAACCCCACCCCTGACAGTGACATACTGTAAGTGAGTCAGTGGGATGAGTCAATCAAGTGACAAAGTGAGTTATTAAATATGAATTGGATGAGAAATCAAATGGTTCAGTAATTTTCTTTAATCTTTATTCTTTAATCTATTGTATGTAACAATAATTGACATCTCAGTATCCTTTTCCCTTCTGAAGAGATTGTGAGCTGTCTCAAATATGGGAGAGGTGATGAAGACATCAAGGCTCATTGTTTTAACTGCTGATACCATTTTCTGAGAAGAATGGATGCTCTAGACTCTTTGAAAGATTATGGTTCTGACAGTTCAGAATCATCAGATGAAAATACAGAAGACATACAGGAGAGGTACAGAATTCAAGAATGCTGAAAGCTTTTGCATATTTATGTGAATGTTAAAAAATATATATGGTGTTTAACCATTAAACATTGAACATTTGCCTGTGAGGTTAGTGAAGGAACAGAGCAGTGACATTAAAATGCAACAGACTGTATTGTGGTGGAGTGGAATATTTACCATGTAGTCTACTTTAGGTTGCCTCAGACTGTGTATACAGTCATGTAGAATTTTTACCCTTGTCACTGATTGCCCATGTCACTCTTTCTCACCATGAGACCCTGTAGACCCCAAGAGGTCTTTGACAATGTGTTGGGGGTTGTTGAGAGCAAAAGGGTCTGCAGGGGGGGGGGTGAGTCCCTGAAAAAATTGGGATCTACAGTATAACAACTTAAAAGATCTGTGAATAAGTTTTTAGGAGGGGTATGTATGTGTATGTATTTTAAAATTTGCCAAGACTCTCAAATCATTGTACCTAAGTCTAAGATTTTAGATTCCAAACATCTTGGGTGAAGAAAATCTATCTCTTCAATACCTCAGCTCTAACCATGGTGGGGCTGAGATGGTAGTGATATTCCCCATTTCCTATGCGGTCTGTCAAGTTTTTTCATTGTCCTACATTTCTGTTGAGGTGAAAGGGTTGAGAATCAAGGATCCATGTTCCTTTTTGTTAGGAAAAATACTTAAAAAAGTGAATGAAATCTCTCAAATTTTTCTTCAGCTCGGAGAAGAAGGAAACATGCATAAAAGTGCCTGCACTACCATCAGCGATTTTGTCGATGTTTGAAACTAAAGAAGATATCCACAATGATGCTCAGCTTCATCAAGGAAGGCAGAGAAGTTTTCCTCATGTCCCTGGTAATTGGGCAACATATGTGTTTGTTGAAGGTACAGTCTTGTATTGACACCTGTTAAAGGCAGTATGCAGTCACCCCAATCAGGTCGAGTGTATCCTGTCACTCTAGTTCATGATTGGCCCATTCTGATCATGTGACAATATTTTTGTTGGTAAATTGTGAAATTCAAGGAGAATTTCTCTTTGCTTTACCTATTGTTTGTAATAGTTATGTTCAAAACATCTTCTGAGGTGCTTGTAAAGCAGTAAGACGAGATCTGCAAGAATTTGCCGATTTTTCAAAGAAAATTTTGGGGCGACTGCCTGTTGCCTTTAAGTTAATTTTCAGTAAGGTTACTTAATACCTAACATTTTGTGAGTTTTCAGCGAGGATGGCATGCAACTTTTGAGATGTATCACAGTTTGTGAATTTACTTAATGCTAGTGATTGCTTAGAAATGTTTCAAGTTATATATGTATTTCACATTATGCACCAGAAACACTATAGAAACAAAAGTGAGAAAAACAGCATGTTGGTTAAATTGATGTTAGTGTCATGCACTCAAGTATGCTTGGCTTAGTAAAACAAGAACAACAAATATCTTTACTGTCAAATGTGAAAGAGAAGAAGCAACTGTTGTCACTGATGTCACTGTAAATTCATTTGCAGCCATTTATTTTAATATGTCTTGGACTTGAGAAATATTTGCAGTTAGTATTAAAGGTTGTGCAATTACTAATGTTAGCATGGTAAGTCAAATATTACAGAAGCCACAGTGAACAAGTGTGACCTCAGAAAACATTGTTCCATAATGATCATAAAATATTTGTTTATTTTGTATTGATATATTCTTTTGGTAGGATTTACTGTAATTACCCCACTTATGCTCTTCTCCTTGCTCTGTCCCCCACACACCACACACACACTCTGACTTTTTTCTTTGGGGTAGGGCATTAATATTAAGTAATCTCCCTTTTTTTCTCCCTATTATTGGGAAGGTTGACAGGCCTGCTTTATTGGGTAAAAATTATCACCTAAACATCCACTCTTGAGTTGACAATTTTTTTGCTTTGTTGTTGTTTTTTTTTTCAGTTTCTATTTTTGAGGAAGTAGCGAGTTTGATATCAGATCTCCTGGACTGTCTTCCAAAAGAAATTATGGTTGAACCTTCACAGAGCCTCCACATCAGTCTTTCCAAAACTGTCACCTTGCAGTACCACTGGATTGAACCATTCACCTCTGACCTAAAGGAACAGCTGCTGGCAACAGTACCAAAGTTTACATGCTTTCTTGAGGGGGTTAAGTTTTACTCCAATGATGAGAAAACGAGGTAATATATGCTGGGAACCTTCAATTGGTTGCACACACAGTGTAATACTGCATGTTAGTCACTCAGTGGCAAATCAGCAGTCTCCCCAAACTTACTTTGATAGATGAACTAAATGATACAAATCTCTGTTGTCTTATCCCTGTTGCATATAGCTTTTGTAATGTTTCAGAACATAAATGTGGCATTCTCAAGGTAAGCAAAGCGGTTGTTTGGCATAAATTTGAAAAATTCAGTTTCAAAGTGTTGTTATGTGATTTAAAAGAGCCATTCATGAAGCAGAATACCCTGGTATACTATAAATTCAGTTGGGGTGTCTGCAGTTCCCTGTAAGCCCTATGGCCCCATAGAGCAGGAGCCCTGTCAAGGGGGGAGGAGGCTGGAATGTACAGTACAGCACAGGGCAGATCAGGGAGGCTTTATTGGACTCAGTCTTTGGGCCCTGTCTTTGTTTAATCCACCACTGGTAGGTACAACTACATAGTGATAAACCATTGATATTGTACAGTATAGCTTGGAAAATTACTTGCAAAGAATCTGTTTTTTTCAAGCAAGGGGAAGGTATTTTAAAAGAACTGGTAATCCTATGGATAAAAGTGGAAGTGAAAAAAAAAATTAGGCTCAGGTCTAATATCTGTCTAAGAATGTGGTAGACATGCATGTGACTGTAGTCTTAAACTTTGTTCATAATGTATTTTTGAATTTTGAAATGGTGTCTGAAAAATGTATGACAATGAGTACATCCACAATTTTTTAATAAAAGAGTAACCTTATTACTATAACTTGTACGAGATTTACAGTAGTGTTGTTGAAGAGAAATTGATATGTGGTCAATTTTTAGGTAAGGTGGGGATGTTGTTTTACCTGACCGTCTTTTACTTTTCCTTATTAGAAGCAGTGCTAATGTAAATTGCAATGTCTATAAATTTATAAATTTTACCATCAAACAGTAGTTAAATGTACTCCATAGCTCTCCTTTGTTTAGATTGATGAACTACTGTAATCTATCAAAACTTAAAACATGAAAGATTAGCCTGGTTTTTTCTTGTAGATCCTTCATGGCCTTGACCATTGGCAAGGGTCGTTCTCAACTACAGTCAGTGGTTAGTGTTGTTGACAAGTGTCTCCAGGAATTTAGTCTTCCAACTTTTTATGAGGTAAGGAATCTAATTTATGAAAGTAACTTTGCAGCACCGAAAAGCCTTTCATCTTCCCACCAACAAACAGAGCAGTCACAATTTAGCTTTACTGTCCAGCAAAGAAATATTGTTGTCATGTCCATGCCATCCATTGTGACATGAGGATCTGATCAATTGCATGTTTTGCCAATCTGAAAAGTGCCTGATGCTAGATTTGGTTTATGGGGGAGGTACAAGTTATAACAGGTAAACTATTTTATTTAAATTTAATTGTTTTTGTGAGGGTGATGCCAGTGTGTCATTAAGTTGATGCAGAATGATTATATATGGGGATATGAATATTGTGGGATAGTTCTCTGTGTGTAGATGTGTGTGTGTGTGTGTGTGCATGTGCATATGCTCTTCTTCTGTATTCAAACTAATGACCTGAACAAAGAATTTCAATTCCTTGGTGTAGAACACAAAAGATTTGCCAAGTCCTCTGTACAATAGGATAACACTAGGGAGTCTATCATTAACGATAATTAAGTTAAAGGAAGCAATCACAGTCCTCTGTACAGTAGGTACCTAATGTAATGTACAACTCTGTGGGGGTGTGTTTTTGTGGGTGCCGTCTGTCTTTGTCTCAGACCAACGTAAGTGAAAGTTTTTTACTTCCAAGTACAAGTGCATAAACACTGGTTCTCTCATACACTGTTCTCGTATATCAAGCAATCAATGTTTTGATTTGGTGTGTATGAGTTCACTTTGGATGAATGCTACATGCAAATAGTGCTGTGTACCAGGGAATGGTTATTGGAGGAGACACAACCTTGACCCAATGATCTGTAGGCAGTGGGGCATTTTGGCTGTTGGTGCGTGAGTCTGAGGTCAAATCATTTCATGTTTTTTGCTTTGTAATAGAAAAGGGATGGGGAATAGCAGTTGATCCCAGTGCGGCCCCCACAGGCAATCCCTTGGTTATCTACTAGAATTGTAACTTAATTGTATCATTATCTATCATTTCCATCATGATATAATCAGTCTCAGAGCTTGTGTTGTATTGTTATTCCAGGAGGGATGCTTTCATACTAGCATTGCTTGGTTCCTTGGTGATTTTAGAGATGTGCTACCTCAAAGTGTTCAAGACAAGGTGCAGGTAGGGTATGGACACTGGCCACTTGCTTCGTTCATGACACGTAGGTTGATAGCAAACTTAGAAATCAAATTCCATTTGCATTTTTAATAAAGAAACTATTATCTTTTTTGATCTTTACAGACCTGATACCTTGCAAAGCTATTGCCAGATTAACAAGATTTTTTACCCTAGTACTAGTGATATTCCATTGTTTGTCCCCTCCAACAGAAATCCACCCAAATCCTATCTAGAGAACCCTGGGAGGGTCCTGAAATCACACACTCTAGTCCATTGTATTACTGAGTAGCTTTAACCAGCAAGTACGGAGAATAACAGAGTAGAGTTTTTGAAACTTTTAGTAATACCAGTAGCCCACCTCTTCTCATGAAGATACCCAAAGACCGTCCATTACCATTGCAACCTGCCAGGTTCCTGCAGCCTGGACAAGTCATGAAAACTTATGAAATTATATTTTTTGTCTCCACACCTGGAAAAGTCTTGAAATTTTTGTAAAACAATGACAAATTTCATGGTAAAGTTGTGGACTTTTGAAAGGACTGTGTAAATTCTCATAAATGCACGAACAAAGCCCATTTTTGTCCATAATACCAAACTAAGAAATGTGGGTAGTCATGAATTTTTTATATACATGTCATAAAAGTTTATGGAAAAGTCACACAATTTTTCAGTCTTAAAAATGCAGTAACCCTGATTGCATGTGGCATTCCAGAGTTTAAAGCTTGCCTTCGAATAGTCCTTGTGCCTCAAGTGTGGATATGTGCAGGGATATCTTTTTGCCTCAGTTTGGCTTAAAGGCCCAATTTCCTTGTCCAAGAAAGCAACATTCTCCCCACTAAGTTTACTCCTAGCTCCACTTATAACATAAAAAATCAATCTAGCACCTCCTACAATTAAAAAAATATTTTTATGTGTCATTTCCCAGTGTGTACTGACTGTAAGTGCCATGGATGGATTTGCTGAGTTCACTGCTCCATGTGATTTTACTCTTACATGTATAAATCTGAACTGCCTGTTATACAGTGTAATCTACATTTCTTTTCATATGACACTCAGCTTTTCTGCACAAGTGATCATTGACCTAGGGCTGTGACCGTGTAGCGATTAACCGCTAAATGATCGCACGTGGAATAAATGTTTAGTACAAAGCTACTAGCGATTAATCGCAAAACCCATTTTACGTCCGTTTTTATAAATATTAGTACTTGTTTTGCAAAAATTACAAATGGTATGCATAGCACTGTAAGACATCAAAGTAAAGAAAAGTAAAGCCTTTACAGAAACCATGCTTCACGGATATTACTTCCCAGGCATCACCAATTCATTTTGAATACTTACTGCATAAATTAGCACCCACCAATTCTTTCTGTTGTGATAAGGTAATTGCAATTAATCGCTAAACAATCGCAAATTTTTGCGATTAAACCTTTATTTTGCTACATGTTCACATCCCTACATTGACCACTGAGTCAGAGTAGCTTATATTAAAGGTATAGTTTAAAGTTATATCAGTCAAAGTGGTTTCACCAATTGTGAATTCAGACACCAGGTTTCAATAATATATTTGGGTAATATGCAAGAGCTAAGTACTTTAAAACCAATAGAGCTGCAACCATGACAGTGCATGCACCAATCCATCTTTTATCTGTATAAAATCAATTTTATTGATCCTTGACTCAATAGTGTGAATGCAGTCAGACTTAGCTAGATTGTAAAAAATTAGAGCATTTTGCATGTTATTATGGAAATGTCATTTGAGGTCCACAGAGGTCAAATTGTGAAATATATGAACAAAATTGGCTTTCAGAAATTTTGATTGCAAAGAAATACTGTAAAATCTATTTTCCTTTTGACTATTAAGTCAACTAACCAATTGCATTTTACTGGGACTTATTTTTTTAGGCTGCAGCAGTTCCCAGTTTTGAAGAGTTTGATGGGTGCAGGTGACCCTCAGGTGCATAGCTTGGGGGGGGGGGGCAGCTGTCCCCTTGAACATATTTTTGGTATTTTTTTAATGATTTATCTATATTGCTTGTAACTCAAAAAATGTTTAGATGCAACTCAGAAGGCCTGGGAAGTGTCATTTTCCAGCAATTTGGGAGGTATTTTTGGCCAAATTTTCTTGTACACTTCAGGCCAAGCTGTGTTGGTGCTACGCTTAGATAGTTTGCACACAGGCTTTGCCCCCCCCCCCCCCGGGCAAATTCCTGGCTATGCACCTGGTGACCCTTGGTAGTTTTAAGTGATAGGATATTTGTATGTACCACTTTATGATATTATTTCTACAGATTTATCTCTTGTGTTGACATAACTTACTTGTTTCATTGAATACTGACAGAAATGCTTCACACAACACAAGTCCATCTTTGCTGTGAAAGTGGATCGGATTAAGTGCAAGAGTGGCTGCAAGCAGTTTAGCTTCATGTTAGGAGAGTGATGTTTGGCATACCTCAGCTGTGCCAGGGTGTGGGCAAAGATCGGAGGACTGCAGAGTTACACCATGACGTGGAATTGTGAACAGAAGACTGGCACGCCACGGAGTGAAACAGGGGGGATCTAGCTATACTTTGGATGACAACTTTGAATTGCTGTTGAATTATTGCAAATAGCTTTGAGAAGAGACAAAATATTGAAGGTCAACACTGATTGATACTTTTAGCCATGGAACAATTCACACGCAGTGAAGAACTGGTAGTATGGGCTTTAAACTTTTGAGTTTGGAAAAATTTGGATGAGTGGAAATCAGCCTGTGCAACTATTACTGTGCTGTCCAATTTATAGGTTGAGATTGTGTAAGAAGAAGAATGTGCAATGATGTCAATAAGATTAACATTAGTATGTTACAACGTGAATTTGTCCATGGGAGCATCTCCAAAATGTTGGAAGAATATATCCTCCCAACTCCCAGGATTTCCATATATGGTTTCTTATCCTATAATGTTGAGATAAAAGACATGTTTTTTTGTGCCATAGTTATAGGAATAAAGTTTTTTGATTTAATAGCTGTCTGATGCAGTACTTAAGCCAGGCTTAAATTAAAGTCCCAATACAACTTTGTATAAAGAAATACTTAAACTGCCAAAAATCGTGATTGCACAAGAGCCAGATATATGAAGTTGGTAACAGTTCAAGAGGTTCGAAAATACTAAGAAGTCTTAGCTTCTTTTGGGAGTAATCTTTGTCCAAAATGTAGATGTTGAATTCGGATTGCCAACTGAAATTTGAGTTCTCTCTTCGTAATGAGCCTATCAGTCAGTAGTATGAAGCAATGAAAGTCTGTTTGTTTATGATTATTCATGAAGAAACAA
Organism: Holothuria leucospilota; assembly: GCA_029531755.1. Taxonomy (NCBI): domain Eukaryota; kingdom Metazoa; phylum Echinodermata; class Holothuroidea; order Aspidochirotida; family Holothuriidae; genus Holothuria; species Holothuria leucospilota. Next base: position 26,833,031 of record CM055965.1, read on the forward strand.
CACTACAGTAGGTGCCATGCCTACATGCTCAACTGTAGTGAAATGCACACACGTAAACAGTGCAGAGCATTTGCCTTTAAACAGTGCAGAGCATTTGCCTTTATATTCGATGGATGGACTACACAAACAGCCTAGGACTATACTCAGGTTAGTGTCGGCTTAGAACTGCATTTCGTGTATGGCTCAGTTATAGAAAATTTCTCTTTGCTCATCGGATAACTGTTTACACCACTGGGGATTAACTTACAACTCATCCACGCAAGTGTCTTGTCAGGTGTAAAAAGCAAATAGTAACCTAATAAGCTCCTGTTCACGAGCACACAATAGTTCTGGCTAGGGTGTTGAACAGATTGCCATTGTTTACACAATGCCCATAGAATTAATTAGTAAGGATTAGTGTCAGGCCTAAAAGGGTGTAGTTGGGCAGAGTATGTACAGGAAAAGCAGGACAAAAGGGACAATAGCAACAGGGAGTTATTATGTAACCTCACTGGTGTTGACTTTCCAGGTAAAGACTTTATTAGATTGTGGTGGCTTTGTAGATCACTTGATACCCGGAAAAATTTCTTTTTTTTCCGGGTGTACACCAAAGGAATAGTAACCAAGCTGTACACGTAATGTGAATTGTAGTTAGAAATAATTACCCATGCCAACAAAATTGCTGCACAACTAACATGAAAAAGGAGGAAACCTTACCTGAAATCCTAAGTTGCCCTTACAAAAAATAGTGTGTCAACCTGTGTCAGTTACCATGCGTGATCACACGTGAAAAACAAAAGAAATCACACGTGTTCCTGGGTGGCAAACCTGTGTTTTTGGAACCCTCTGGACACAGGTTTGACACAGGTTTACACACCTTTTCTTGCTTTCAGTTTTAAGCCCCAGGTTTTGACTCAGAATTCTTTGTCAATACTATTTTTAATTGCCACACATTTTGTGTGTCAAACCTGTGGCAAACCTGTGGTTAACCTGTGGCAAAGTGTGGCAACTGGCAAACCTGTGTCAATTTCACAGGAAAACACAGGTTTCCCTGCAAAAACCTGTGAAAACCCATGGCAAACACGTGAGAAAACCTGAGGATTTGGAACCAATTGACACACGTTTTTTTGTAAGGGTGCCTGGCACAGCGAGGCAAAGTACAGGTAGGCTATATGAACATGCACAGCCGCTATCCGTTCCAGCCGCCAGTGTCGCGCAAGTTGACTGCTATAGCTACATTTTTCGTGCATCAAGCACATCATAGCCTAACATTTGTCATTGATTAGTGCACAATGAAAATATGGTAAGCGAGTGCGTATGCAGTAGATGTACACTGGCTGCATAATGCTGGACAGAAGTCGACATGATGTGATCTCGAAGCAGCTGATTAATGAATATTCATAAGTGCCAGTGGCTGCCTACAGAAGAAACAAATTGCATATTCTACAGTTGTTTGAATTACTGTTACTGTTTTTCATTATTTTTGTGTTATACCCTTGTGACCTGCTCTTTTCTGCTAAAAAGCGTTCTCCTGGTTATATTTTTGTCTGAAGAACATGAAGCACCTGTTCTTTGCCATTGAAATTTTTCAGGGAACTTGTATTGGGACTTAAAGTGTTGACAAGGTTGGGGAAAATAACTTTTACTATGGTTGCCAAACTTATTGTGGGGCAGCTAAGTAAGAAATCAATTTTCAAGGCCTGGCTACATTTTGCTACTTAAGTCAAGTTGGGCAAACCTGGGGAATGGGGGTGGGGAGCAGCTGGCCTCCATCAGTATTTCTTTTGAGCTAACTTCCCCTTCCCCCTCAATATTTTGCCAGCAGACATACTATTTTGTGGGTATTTTCGAGAGCACACTATGGAACATTGAGGTGACATTCAGTCAAGGAGAATACTTAGCTTTTGTTGAGGCAGAGGCACCTCCCTCATGTTACTAAGAAGATTCACATGTATAAGTCAAACTAATGTATCTAGTTTTGCATACTGTAAGTACTCTCAATGAATCCAACCCCCAGAGATCCAATTCGGACCAACGGGTATTTTGTACAGACCCTATCATGCTGACAGAGAATCAAAAGATGACACAATGAAACAGATGACACAATGAAACAGAAGTCACATGGCATTTACCTTGCTCTTTGTTTCCAAACTATATAGTATATACATCAAAGTTAAATACAAAACTTGAATGATTGATAGCTGTGAAATATCTTCAACATTTTATTCTGATACTCAAGGTATCTCAGATCACATCTTTCCTTGCATTTTAAAGTTGGTCTATGGAAAACGTTCAGAAATGTTTCCATAATATGGGTCAAACACATAAAATGCTTGTAGTCACTAAGACAACATCATGTAACAACTGTCACTTCACTTTTGCTGCTCTGTTAAATCCACTTTGTGGACCTTTCTTACTTCGGTTTCTTCTGTCAACCCTGCCATGTGGCAAAATCTGCTAAAATTTGATCACATTTTCAGAATTTCCTACAGAACCAATTTTGTAGCACAACTGCCCTGACCTTCCTGTGCTTGTTAAACAGAGACTTCTTATAACTGAAGTCCTGCTCCAATCAGAAACCTTCAAACAATATCCAGATATGTAATGTCACTGAACAAGTCATTCAATCAACCTTTTCACTTCACGTGTATTCATTTTCTCAATTATCTATGACCACTTTTGCCTGTCAAGTTTCTATATTAAAGGAATGCGAAAACGCCACTGTGCAGGAAATGTGCTCTTGACGCAAGTGTACTTGCTGGTGCCAACTGAACAATAACTGGAGGTCAGGTAGTGCTACCTATGTTGCAGGTACAAAACGAAAGGTATATACAACGATACACATGCATGAGTATAGGCGCATAACTCATACAAATTCTTCACATGTTGCTTCCAGGGTTGTAACTAGCCCAATTTGAGTGCCGACTAAAATTTTTGTTTTATACTCATAGGGGCGACAGTGTGGGAATGAAGAGCTGATCCGTAACGTTCACAAACCACGTTACGTGTAGAATAATGAATGTTAGGTCACACACTACGAGTGCTAAGCCTAGCCTTATAAAATCTGTGCTGAATCGGGATTTGCCAATAGGCGTCAAACGTGCAATTGGCACTAACATTAGCGGAAAATATTTGTTGTTGAAACTTTGTTAGCATGTTAAACTGATATAACATTGGATTTTGGCCATGGATATTGCCCTCTGTAGTCAAAATATACTTAACAGGACAAAGAAAAGATGCACTTTATCCCAATATAACACCAGTTTTAGGAAATCGGGTGCAGGTCGCTAAGCTGAAAAATTACTTGAGTGGCAGTCGGTAAGCTCGAAGCCAGCCAGCACCAACTGGCGTAGCTACAACCCTGGTCGCTTCTCCAGTACAGCAGCACAAGCAAAGCATAATGTCATAGTAAATGATTCTATTCAGACAGGGTATTATTTGCCAATCTTGCAGCCTCATGAATAACTTCTAAAGTAGTACCATCTCTTGATGTTAATGTTCTGGTTTCAAACACATGAAAGTGACTAGGTCTTGTAGATTTACCCACTACCAAGATGCAAAAATTCTGATATAATACAACAGTATGGACAAAGTTTTAACTTAACTTACTCCCATGGGCCCTTTCTATTTTCACAAAATAACAATGGATATAATATTAAGGACAAGCTTAAGGTTTGACAAACTGCTGGCAAAGGAATCACTTTAAGCTTATGAAATATCCTTACAATAAACAAGAAGTTGAACTATTCATTTACAACTGGATTAAATGTACATAAATACTGGCATTTTCTAGTAAAACCCACAAAAGTTGAAGCATGCCTTGTTCGTTCAATAATAGATTAAAACAATACATTTACTTATCTGTGATTACTCTTTCTACACTGAACTGAAGCAATTCAAGAGGCAAGATAACATTTCATTGAACACTAGTTGCTTTTTGCTGTCCTCAAAGGGAAAACTATGCAGCCACTTTCATTGATCAGGCAAAAACTTAGTGGAAACAGTGGGTTGAAAAATCTTCAGGAGCTATGAGCACTTCCTGGTAATTTTCACATGAAGAAAGCTGTAGATAGCTCAAACATATTTATCACTGGATGTTAGTGTTGTAACAAGTCATGACTCGAGTCACCAATTTTCGAAAGGGAAATGACTAGAGCAATTGTATCATAATTTTCCTCACAGAAATAGTACAATGACTCGGGTCACATTTAAAGTAGTAAATGACTTGACTCAACTGCAAACTTGAGTGACTCGTTACAACACTGCTGGATGTCTTTTCCTTCCTCATTGAGTTCTTTTGTTTCCACTAAATCAAGTGAGTCTCAGCAAATGCAACATTTACAGTTAACTATATCACCTTTAACCTTTGTAAACACTGTATGGGATTAAATGCTGTACAATATTTTAGGGAACTACCTTGCTGTTTTGATTAAGGTCAGCCACAATAAAATATTGTTGGATTGATCATTAGTATGCAATCGCATACCAAACATCCATCCAGTTATACTGATGTCAGGAAAATTATCCTGAACTGATAACAGCAAACACTGGTACTTCAAAGTTAGGATATTGCTAAGGTCTATATATGTGATAAGACTAAATATATTGCCTCAGTGCAAATGCAGTTATAGGAACTTTTCATGGGAGGAAGTCTGCTACCACTTAGGAGCAAGGGAGTGGGGGCAGGGCCTAAGCTGACCCCAGCTCTAAGAACCTTCACACCAAATCAGTCAAGGTAGAACACTCACCCACAGGTATATATCAATGAATGGTATAAGATGTTTATTGGTGTGGCATGTCTAGCTTTCTTATCTCATTGAGAAATCATTATGACGAAATTCAAGTCAGTGAAAAGTAGCTACATTAATAACAACCTGTACTTCATGAATTATACTAAATGCTGCAGTGCTACACTTTTAAGAGCTATACCACATAACATTTACAGTCACGTACACAGTTATTATACAATGCCAGTTACTCAAAATTGGATATGTTACAAATGGGACTATGTACAGAATATCTGTCTGCATAGGGAAATAAATAGTGCTGGTTCACTCATTGGTACTCAATATTGGTGTTGGCTAATGTTCATCGCTGGTCTTACTTGACTTTGGGCTAAAGTAACCTAAGTTACTATCGAAAAGACATGGGTACTCAAAGAAAGCCTATTCCATTTTGGATAAAAGAGTGAATACTGTATCACAGTGAATGACATGACAATACACCTTTGAATGGGTTGAAGTGACATGAAATATACAATGAAGTATATACAATGGTCCTTAACCACCTGAACGCTTTGCCATGGGCCAATGTTGAGATGTAAAATATTGGACACTGGTCAAAGTGGATAATGGTCAAACACAACTAGTAGAAAGGAACATCTTCATCAATCATCATCTGTAATGGAATCCATATTCATGCTACTATTAGTAATTACCAGCAACATATAAACAACTTACAACTATACTACAAACACAATCTTAAACATGAGCATGTGTGATAGAAAAACTTCTTTTCATTTTCTCTTGATTAGAATTTACACATGAAAATCTAAGTATTGCCTACAGCAGCACATTACCACACTTTTAGGCAGACATGTTATAAGTGCACACATTGACCTCATGCTTTGGTATAGACGAATCCGGAGAGCAAGTGATGGTCTGATTTCAGTCGGCCATACCTGGGGTCTATCACCTTTAATCTTTCAATTTCCTTGCTTACCTGTATGACGGATGGTTGGACATTAAATTGTATCTTGATTCGTTCAATTTCACTGAATATGTGGGTTTGAAATTCATGTAGAAAATAAATGAAGACGATTTAAGGCTGGTGGACCCCATTAATGGCTGCCTACAGTCACTAAACACAAGCGCTGATTGGATTCGTCTATAGGACGAAGAGCCAGGGGGGACATCATGCCCTTCTCACCACCACCCCCTCCCCCCAGCAATTGTCTTTGCCTGCCTGAGTGTTTCTTTAATGTGGACTCTATTTCTTCAGCCACTTTTCAAGGCTTCCCAAACACACATATGCCCAAGTAAAGAAGACTGCGTCCAAGTTTGGACGCAAACCTCATTACGAAAATTAGTCAGGGTAACCGTGATGTGAGGGAACATGTTTACATTTGGTCTTTTCCTTATCCCTTGAAGTCAGGGAGCAAAATGTGAAGAAACTCACTTCCCAACCAAGAAAGCCTGGAGGGTCAGTCAGGGATAAGAACACTCACGTTATATGATTACCCATATAGTTGCAAATTCAAAGCCAATGGAAAACGTGGATGGGAAACAAGCTTCTCTTGTACCGAAACAATGTATCTTTTTCACTGAATCCACCAATTCTTACCAAGAAGTCAAGCACATGAAAGGATAGCATTTGCTCTATACCTCTCTGAAAGCCTCAGGCCTACATCATCGTAGCTAAACATTGAAAATGTTACCGATTAGTTTGCTACAGCCAAACTTGACGTCACTGTTCACTGCTATTCGACCCTTGTACGATGTCAGTGTTATCTGATGAATGCAAGGGCAGCGATTTGTTCTCAATATTGGGGGGGAGGAGGAATAAACTCATTTTCAAATAATTTACTGTGTGAAAAACCAAAGTCAATGGGTGATTTCTCAAATATTGGGGGGCCCTGTCCCCTCGCTGTCCATGGTTGAATGCTTTAAGTGACCAATACCGATAGCGCTCCTAATAAATATGTGTAAACTTATATTCAGGCCTTGAAGGCAGTTGTTTTACGACGCTAAGCGACCATGCAAGTGGAAGAAGCCTACGGCTTATGGATTTCAACTTCATGTCGGGTGGCTAACCAACTCAACAATTTAGATCAAATTTGATTTCTTTTGAAAGGCCAGTTCAGATGGGAAAACCATGGATTGCTCTTGGATGAAAAACCCACCTTACTTTGACCCGGCCGGGAACTGGACCCCGAACCTCCCGGTTGCTAAGCTTCATCTCTTCAAATGTCACCGCCTTTATCCACTTGGCCACAGCACCAAACTCCACCTTCACTGGGAGTGAAAATCAGTACAAAATCTTCCCTGATATCGAGGCATAAGTGAAAAGGCCAAATGAAACCACGTTCCCTCGCGTCATGGTTACCCAGACTACATCAAAATGTGACTTATCCATGTCCTATCTCATTATTCATGTTACTGTATTTATTGAAAGAATACATTTCACTTGCAAGTGTGTGTACTCCTGAAACTGAAAGCCTAGACTGAATCCCACCAAGTCTGATCATTACTCTGCTGCATAACTTCTGGTACAGAGAGGACTTGTACAAGGAAGCAGGTACTACACACACTTACCTTGTGGGTGGCATAGGCTACTGCATGATGTAAACTGGACCTGACATTGCCTGGTGTTGAATATTTATTAAAAATCAACCAGTCTTTGGGCCATATATTTCTATGAACATCCACAATTTTGTTCACTGTTCACTACTGCAAGCATTTGGAAATGAGTGAACAAGGAAATGCTGTACAACCTGTTAAATGGGCAAGAACAGGCATGTAGCTAAGGGGCTAGTTGCCCCCCCCCCCATGACCCAAGCTTGAAAAAAAAAAGTAATGGCAAGAAACTCATGATCACTATTAACTTTATTACATTTGAGGCACAAACATTGCAACATTTCAAATCTCTCAAAAGAGATATGAACTTGTGCCATTTAACAAGAGGCACATCACCTTTTCTCGCACTCATGAGGTTGCACTCACACTAAATGTCTGCCTAAAGGAGTGGTAGGGAGTTTCCCCTTCATGACACCACACTAAACAAAACCCAATATACATCTAACTACACCAAGATGACAAACAAGAGGGATGGAAAGGGGCAGAAACATGGTATCTAGACTCATTCTTCCATCGAAGATACTACTCCAGTCAAATGTAAACTTCCACTGACTGCATTTGACGATACAGCCTATCACAGGTTTAGATTGATTCAAAATATTTTCACCTTGATGGTTTCTAATTTTTCTGGGGCCTAAAAAGGAAACATTTTTAGGATTCAGTTAAATATTCTAGACACCACTTCACCAAAATCAGTCTCCAATCAGTTACAGTCTGGGTTTTGAATCCCTCCGTCATTTTCTTGAGGTGTCATCTGCCGTATCATTGTTTGTCACTAAAGTTTGAGCATCTTTATCTAAAGACGTCAGGAGAGAGTTCTCGTCCTCCTCAGAGAAGATAGTCGATGGCAGGGAATAGCTTTCAAAAGGCTGGTACTGTACCAGCTCTGTACCTGAAAAGAAAAAAAATGCAAGGTATTGGTTAGAACAGGGTTTCTCAACTTTATGTAACTCTAGGCCTTCACATGATTGTTAAATTACCTTGCACCACTGAGCATTGACAGGCAAATGATGTAATTTGTCCATACCAGAAATGATCAACATTATGCAACTTATCTATAGAAATTCCATCTGTACAATGAGATATAAAACTATATTAAAAGGTAATGACAAAAATAAAGACTCAACCATTTTCTAAATTTTTTTCTAGCCGACTTCCCAGCCTACCAGACAGCACTTTACAACCCACAAGTGAAAAATAAGTATTAACTGCGTATGACGGACATATCCGTCATGTCCTAACTTCACGCTACTGCATATGATAGATATATCCATCTTGTAATATGTGCACCGAACTACATCACAGAGCGCCCAGCCAATCAACGATACACCCTCGAAAGATCATTCGCTGTGCACAGCGAACGTTTTGGCCCTATTGTCTGTTAGCTAATGTATAGGACGGATATATCCATCTTCATAGTGAGACACTGATCAAGCATGTGGAACCTGGAAGTGTTCTTGAACAAACTGCAGTATTTACAATCTCTCACAGGCTACCGCTACAAGCGTCGGACCATGTGGGTGTATTTTCTTTCCGATTTCACTGCTACAATGGCTGCCTCTACATCAAAGAAGAGGCGATTGTCTACCGAAGAAGCTTTGCAGAGTTTATTTGATTCAGATATCGTGTCAGATAGTGACTAAGAAAACAAGGAAAAGGCAGGGTATTTGTGTAAAAAGCTTCTGAAAGATGGAAGAACCCTTACAAATAAGTTACAAACACTGTCACTTGCTTCTATTTGCTTCAAAAAAGAAGTAAATATTTTGAATATTTTTCCAGAGTAAAGCTGAATTTTGCAAAAAAAGACATTTTTGCAAAAATTAATTCTGCAGTGGGATGAAAGTTATAATGTTTTAATTCCCCAATTAAATGGTTAATATGTAGTCACATACTGAAGGGCAATTGATGTATGCCAACAGAGTCTTGGAAGGATTATTTGACACTAACTCCTGGCCAAGAGTTGTGTAGCTATTGCACTTTCTTTGAATTTTCTATACTACCAAAAAAATGTGCAAAAATCATAACTGGAGATATGCATTAGCAGGCTTTGAAGTTTTGAGGCAAAAGTGACTCTATTTTGGGGATTTTTCTTTACTTGAGTTGAATACTATGATTTGCCTACTTTGGCAGTTAGGCACTTCTGCCCTTTAAAAGCCTATAGTGTAGGCCTAATGATGCATTAATACTGACTGGAAGGCTACATAATTAACACTTCCTAGCCGCTGTGGTAGATGTTTCTGCATCAAGTTATGTGATTTCAGTATCCACACCTCCATTTAGAGTCAAGACACTTAAGGCTGCAGGTTATCAACTCCAAAAACACAGGAGTTGCACCTTTCCCAAGGGTAATGCAAACCACAAATGGGAAAGAAGCAATAATCTAAATTTGCCTTTCTAGTATTGTTAACTTAAGGTCAACTTACAGCAAAAAATGTGCTTTTACTACTAACCATATCAGATTCTGACCATTTCATTGTTCTTACAAAACATGAATGTCATGGAGATTTGCCCACTTCAAAGAAAGTGGCAAGCTCTTCTGAAAATACCTTACCTCATAGCAGGTGCTATTTTGCAATTTCAAAAAGACAGAAGCCACAATTACGGCCCGACGCTTTAAGGGTGACATACAAAATATTAGCTTTCATATACGAAACCCAAACGTGGATATTTTCCCCAAATATCAACTTGCTTGCACAGTTTGCTCTCGTACAAATTATATTTACAATTGAAGGAGATGCACTCCCATGGAACCTAAAATCACAATTAATTATTAGTGGTCACAGCAAATTTATGACCGGTTTATACACACCCAAACAAAACAGTCCAGTGAAAAGTGTGTTGCTTTGGCATTAAAGCTGGAAGGGCAGCTATCTAATGACTCATGTACAATACTAATGTACGGTGAGCTATGACAGACTGAGCGTGCGCAAAGACAATAGGACTGCTTTGTGTACAGAGGGGTGTCACATGAGAATAAGGGTAACAATATTTCTGTGCAAAGGTGTTCCATGTGTATTGAGGAACAATATGGGTATTATGAAAATAAATGATTATAACATGGGCATTGCATAGGCATTAGAGGGTGGTTCCCTGCTATGTCTGCATGACAATAACTGGCACAATAGCCACTATATTTGAATGTCTGTAACAGTATTTACCCTAGGACTCAGAAACTGGAGGGAATTTTCCCCCTACCAAATTTTTTGGGGGCAGCATTTCAAATTCTAGGGAGATTCCAGAAATTGTAAATAAGTAAAATGAATTTGGGCCGCCAGGTCTGCACGGGAATTTCCTGCAGACAATTATTTTTGTTGCGGGACTTGGAAAGTCAGTGCTGGAATTGTGCAATTGCGCACCTTAGTCTGAACACTGGTCTGTGAACCACCAAACCCTGGTCATATGGGACATCCTACTACTAGAGGGCATCTCATGTTCAAAGAAAGAAGTAGGACTATGCAACTGCTAGTGTGAAGTTCATTCCATATGGCCCTCTCCTTTACTACAAGACCATGCTTACCTTTAACAGAGCTGTTATTTAATGTCAGGGGGCCACTTGAATCCACCAGATTTGACAGGAAATTCTGTAGGAGTTTAAAGCAAATAAGCACATATGACACTTGATGGCAACACTCCAAAGAGAGATAATGAAATTTTTCTATCACTCTTCCAAGGCTCCCATCACTAATGCTGATGACAACTGTAAGAGGACCAACATGACATTTACTTTTATGAGTGTCCCTGCTGCCAAGGGGCTTTTGCCTTTGCCCCCCCCCCCCCACTCCAACAAACTTTACATTCCATACAGACAGGTGGATGTTTTCTGCCAGGAGCCACGTGCCTTTGTCTCCTAGTACACTTAACAAATTAGAACTATCATAAATTCACAAGAGCCACTGATGAGCTTTTATATCACCTAAAAGAAAAAAAAAAGTCACAAACAGTTTTTCTTGGGAGAGTTAAGTTTAACTTTCCAACGAAAATAAATATCACAGTTTAACCCTTTTGCCTAGTTTGACAAATGACTTAAACTTACGTGACTGCTGTTGGGATCACTATCTGTGCGGAAAATCTGCAGTAGAATAGTGAGAAATGTTTGGGTAACTATTTTTTTATCTGACTAGTATGTTTTTGCTTAACACCACTTCAAAAATTTAATGCTGAAATTTTGCATAGTACTCTTGATGTTGTTTAATTTTTCAGCAGAAAATTGTCAAAGACCCTCAGATAACACATACACAAAAGCTGCAAAAATTATGGAATATGGTGTTCCTTACAATCTGACCAACTTGTACTGCAAAGTTGATGCAACACCAGGTTCTTCTCTGATATCTGCTATTGGCTACATACATGTATAAGTAGTGGCATAGTAAACATTATGGGAGCCATGGGGAGTACTGAACTTCAAGGCTTAAGCCAGAGAGCAGTCCAGGAGTCATTTGGACTCCCAAAATTTTGCATTGCCCCATATGTATAATACATTTTAATACACAAACTTCTCTAGAATTTACTGTTTGGACTCCCTGATCTCACCATGCTGGCTAAAGCCCTGCTGAACTTACACCACTGTCACCTCCCACCCACCCCCACCAAACTTATAATGAAAAGTATGAAAATTTTTAAGTATCAAACTTTACAGCCTCTATACATTTAAGCCCAAAGGAAAATGCTCCCCACTCATTCACTATGCTATTCTATGAATACACTGTCCTTGAGAAGATCTGAACAATGATGGGACCTAACATGCTCATACCTCCATCAGACTGTCTGTGTTGAGATTTGGATTGCCAGAAAGGAACGCTTGAATGTACTCAAGGTTGCTTGCAATACCGCTCATTTGTTCCCCAATTTCTTGTCTGTGGATAAAAGGAGTTTCCAACAGCTAATATGATGATAATGTAGATTGTTAAATAAAAGAATAAACCAAAATTGCACAAATTACATTAAGAGCAAGTGGTGATATTTAGCCCACATTAAATTGATCATATCTACTATTATTACTGAAGAAGACCCAGCCTTATAATGCTATTTTCTCGCCAGCCACGAGTTACTGTGACCGGAGCTGTTTGGCCTCAAACACTAATCAAATTTAACGACTTGTGCAAGCAATCACAGAATGTATTAATTTAAGCTTTAAATTCTTTCCTACAGTTTTTGAGGGTTTTTCTTTTTCCCTTTTGATTTCTTTAAAATCTAGGTTGTTGAAAACCCCAGGGCTTACATGTAAAACAACAATGTAACACATTTTCGCATTTATGTAGCAACATGACCTCTGTCCAACAAAATATATTGCAACACCAAATAAATGACTCCATGGATATACTTGACAATGTTTGGACCACTTACCAATCAATGTAGGTAGTGTAACCAGTACTTGGTCAATTTGCAAACTTTACCACTAACTCACTGTGCTTCAAGTGAGTTAAGTAGTGGAGCCTAGAACTCTAACAAATTACTACAAGTACCATAGAAACTACAGTAAGGGACAATGACATCTGGCCATTTAGACTAAAATTATGATTTGGCGAGGCTATATGGCAACAAAGCAATGGCATGTAATACAAATATCATGTCATTGCTTTTGCCCCATTTATTGGCAGGAAAACTGCAAGTTTTCAAGTTACAAGTATAAAACAAAACACTTAAGGCACCATCAGGCTTCGATAAATCCCCCGCCGACAGTCCGGGACAAGTAAAAAGTTACTCGGGCAAGTACATTGTTAAATATCATAGCCTGCCGGGGAAGTACCCTTGCAAAGTATCCCCCAAAGGAGTTTAAAGGCATGTTTAGAGTGAACGAGTAGATATTCACGTGGACAAGTAGACTAAGAGAACAGCTTGCCCGATGGACAAGTAATGGAAAAAGAATTTGTCGAAGCCTGGGCACCATGACTTATTCCTGTTATGAAAAGTACTCTTAATCTTTCGAAAAAATGGATAAAGTTACATTTGACTTCTGGACTTTAATGCACACGGTAAGTACAGAAACATGCCAATCAACCAGTTCTTTACTGTACAGCAGAAGCGCCCTCACAATTTTCGAGGCTTCACTGGGTAAACACGCAAGGATGCACTGTATCAGCATTCTCCCTTACTTTAATTTCTATGACAAACACTAAACTTTCCCTTCTTTAACACCTGGTCATGAGATCGTTGTTCAATGAATGAGGCTTACAAAAATACAAAATATCATTCATTTACAAGAACTTTTGTTTCAAAGTCTCCACATAACACATAGTTTTGCCAACTTTTATCAAAAGTCTAACCCATCTTTTATCAACCAGGAAAATAAAGCTACTTCTTCAGAGTTAGGATAGTTACACCTGTATAACCTTTAAAATCTTGACAGATCTGAAAACTCAACAAATGGCCAATCTTTTATGTACTGGCACAACTTAACTCCCCGTAAAATATCAAACTGTCTCACCATGCTTAACACTTTAATATTTCTACAGCCGACATTCTTTTTGATATGAACTTCAGAAAACTGAGTTTAATTTAAAAGCAGTCACATGTAGTGGCATTCCTATTGTATATCATCACCTAATGTGCAATAACTAAAACTCTGGTTAAGTGTCACCTACTTCTGTTCTTCCACAGAAAGAGCCCTCTGAAGCACTGGACGCGTTGAAACTGGAGGCTGTTCCTGAACCCTTGGCATTAATTCACGACCAAGATTACTAACTTCAGTGACTGGTGCATCTTGAAACAAGTCTGGAGCCAAATCACTGCTTGCCATACTGCTGTCATAGTCAATCACCCCTCCCCCTGGTGAATTTACAATAGGGGTAGGGTTAGGAGTGGATAGCACCTCTACCCTGGGACCAACACTGCTTTCATTTACATCAGACAAGTCAAAAGTCATAGCACTTTCCCCTGGGAGATGTGAGCTGATGGCTGCAGGACTTATCGGTAAATCTTCTACTTCAGATAAAGTAGCACCTCTTATCACAGATGCTGGATCCTCCTCTTCATCCTTGAATAAAAGAAAAAAAGACAATGAATTAAAGTGTACCTAAAGTCTAAAATTTCAAAAATATATATGTTACAAAGCTTGGAAAATGCATCCAAGTGGTCCAACTCCCATCTTCACTGGACATTCCTAAGCTGAGATATACAATGTTGAGGCTTACTCACTCAATTTAAAATGGTAGATTGTGCAATAATTTGTGATGTCACTCTTGTACTACTAAAATTACCATCTTTTTATTTCTTTGTTGTTTCGAAAGCCACTGCACCTTGTGCCAAAACGTGATCATCGTCTTACTGCTGTAGGGTGACTTGGCTTGAATCCCTCTCCATACAACATGTTTTGTAAAGGAACAGTAAATGTTCCAAGGTCATGTAAACATCTTAATTTCAAAAGAAAACAAAAGCAGGTAACGTGAGTTGTACAACAAAGACTTACAAATTATTGCACAATCGACTTTCAAATTAAGTGAATAAATTTCAACATTTTATACCTCAGCAACAAAGGAAGCTATGAAAATGGGAACTGGATGAATGAAATTTATTTTCTAACCTCTAACATATATATTCTTGTAATCCTAGACTTTAGGTCCACTTTAAAGCAAAAGCCATTAACTATTTTAGTCACTCTTAGACTATGTTACAGTACATTTCAAGAAGGGATAAAATGCATCCAACAGCCATTTTTTTAAATGGTTCTTTTCTAACATGCTAATTCAATGTTTAAATAGTCACATCTGGTATCAGGGTTGTACAGTAGCTAGGTCAAAATTAGAGCAGATTATTTCTATAGATGGCAGCAGACACTAATCACCATCTTAAGGGATGGGTCTAAGGGGAGGGGATGTTTCTTAATTACCCAAAGGCTGAGATGCAAAATGGTGGCATATTTTATGAAGATCTGGCCTAAGTATATATGTAGCAGTCAGTAACTTGAATTAAAGACCAGAATGCAAAAATGCATTGAGGTTTCGATGATATATGTTCTATTCCAAATAATGCCATGATGTCCCGTATCTTTCAGTCACTGGTCAAAATTTCCCAAGAATTCCCAAGATCGTCATCTGGGGTTACGAGAGGTCAAAAAGCAAAATTTCCCAAGAATTCCCAAGGCCTAACGTTACAGTATAGCCTAGAGGCTATGCTAAATACTTGGCAAGGCCCTAAGTAACATTAGCCTAGGTCTAGCCTAGTCCTCAGTAAAGGCCCATGTATAGCCGGTCACCGATAGCTCCCTATACACGGTCCTTACTCCGACTCATTGAAAACCCGGGGTCTTCGACCAGCACAGTGCTGTCGAAATTGATTTTCTTCTTAGTGCAAAGTTAGGACCTAAAGTCTTAATAAACTACCATAACTTTTCCTTTCCATGTCTTACACTTATATTGCAGTTGTTTTTTATCACTTTAAACCTCGGTAAAGTTCCGAAAATTTGAAATAAAATCATCAACTTGGCCGCTTCTTAACAATTTACTGTAGCGCTCGAAATATTTGTTGACATCTGAATGCCGTGTGTGTAACATTGTGACATCACGCACAACATTTTGATTACTGTAGTTCCTATGCATACACATGGCAACTGCCTCTGCAGGTATTCTGTACTGACATAATGACGTAGCTTATCAGCATACTGTTGTAAACAAAGTTCCAAAGTCACACAGTAAATTTTACAGAGCGAAAAAGTTGCTGATTTCATTTCATATTTTTGGCACTTTCCGGAAATTCTCGGTGATCCAGAACAGCTGCAATACTCTTGTAAGATCTGGAGAAGAAAATTCCAACCATTACACAGACGGCCGATCCCCCCGCTATTTTCAATGGTCGGTGTAAGGACTGTGTATAGAGAGCTGTAGGCGAACGACCACAGTCCTTTACTGAGGACTAGGCCTAGCTATAAGTATAAACCTAGCCAAGGCCTATGCACAGCTGGTCACAGAAATCTCTCTGTAAATACTACAAACTTAGATGATGGGTACCAACATTTGACCACAGGCAGTTCTAACGTTATATAGTACATACATATATATAAATAGACAAGATAGCGCACTTCTTCAACACCAAGGCGTTCAGTAGCCAGATTTGGCCATATACGCACGAATACATGGCCAAGTTAGTAAAAGATCTGCCAGTTTGGCCAAAGCAGTTGGGGATTTGGCCGTATTAGAGCATTCTAGCCAAATCTGGCTACTGAACGCCTTGGTGTGGAAGAAGTGCGCTACCTTGTCTATTTATATATATGTATGTACTATATAACGTTAGAACGGCCTGTGCATTTGACAGGCAATAACTGCTTTGACTAGCCCTAGCCTAGGCCATAGCTATTACGGTAACCTAGGGCCTAACGTTAGGCCTAAGCTACTTCTAATAAGTAATATCAGCCCATACATACAGTACTACAATTAGGCTAGCCTGTACTGTGGCAGTTAGGCTAGGACTTTGTCACAGGACTACAGTACAGCTCACGTACAACTGGACATGTCTACGCGCCGAGAAATGTGCAAAAAAGTTGAAACACGTACAAACAAGTTGAATCACGAAGACAAAAAAAGGTCGCGTTGACATCGCGTACACACCGCGTATAATCCGTCTACGTGTTTATACGCAATATTTGTGGTTTTGTTCGATAAGTATCGATGAAGCATTTGGGTTAGGTTTAACTTATTTTTCCCAGCCGTTTTGACAACTGGATCACAAAAAACGAAAGTATCTGCAACGGCAAAGAATGTGAAGAGATTTGAGTCTTTACTGCTTTTGTTTGCACAGTATAATTCAGAGCCAACATTTTCCCGATTTCGTAATGGGGGATTCCGTTTTGTTAATTTTTATTTTCCCGCCGTTTCCCGTGTTTTGTCCGTTTTTCAATAAATAAAGAATTTGAGTGTTCTGAACCTGGAAATTTACAACTTTTGATCACATTTCTAACGTTTTTTTTTTTATTTCATTGCCAGTCAAAATCGCTAATTCCATGTTCTACTACCGATTCCGTGAATTCTGCCCCATCTTCCGTAACGCGCAAAAATGTTGGTTTTAGTATAATTGTTTCCTCATTGCGAGTAAGTAACAGTCCCACAAATGATGCTTCTCTCCAGAAGGCAGTTTCATACCGAAATCTAATAAAGTGTTTACTGTACTTAGAACTACAAATGGGAAATGATGCAGCTCAACTTATCTAGGAAAGGAAACGGCGAACGGCGTATGAAAATCATTCCATGCAGATATAATTAATCCATGAACCAAAGTGCAGTATAACGATACCCAGTAAAATGAAAGTTAAGGTTTAAGTGTCGAGAAGAAAAAAGTGTTTGTGTTTTCTTTCAGTCTAAGAAATGAGGGAAGGATAAACGCCTAAGTTGTTGGGCCGAAACTCGTGGTTGATCTGATTTTCCATTTTTCTATTTTTGTAAAGTGGATTTAAACTTGTTGCTTTCTGAAAAGTAGTAAAGTGCAGTCCTAAAATATTTGTTGTCAACCTTCAGAATCGTTACAACGATATTAAATGTGCTGTCCCAGATTTGTGAGGGTGTTACAGTAAATTGTAATTGGTGGACAGCCGGGAGTTGAATTTGTGTTCTGGAAAAAAGTGATAAACTGATTCCGTATGATGAGACTGTTTCCAAATCATTCTCACGGTAGTGTGAATTCCCAACTCCCGATTCCAGCGATTATGTCACCTTTCCGATCAGTATACATCAAGCTGAACTACAATAAAATACCCAAATGCTTTTGATGATCAATTACAATAATAAATTCATCAACAACGCGATTTCCAAGTTTTCAAAACGGATTATGCCAGCACGAAAGTCGTTTAAATATTTGCGGTTTTGCAGTGAGTGACTGTTTACTTTGCCTTGACCAACTGTTGCCATTTCCCCGTAGTAACCTCCTGCTTAGACGTCTGGCAGTCGTTGACAATGCTATTTAGAAATTGGATGGTAACTTCGCCGCATTTTCTTTTCTTTTTTTTTTTTTTAGCAGATTTTTACTCTGTTCGTTCAAGTGGGCTGGCATATGGCGCAAGTGCCTTGCAGCGTGGATTGACATTGTGGATTACGGTGTCATACTAAGTTTAAACGAAACATGAATCCCCCGTCCCTACTCCCCTTCCCAAAAAATCGTGAAAGCAAAACTTCGTGCTTGCACAATGATTGTAACTTAACATGCACAATTACCAATTCAGGAAATTGTCGCATATCTAAAAGATCACAGGTGATGGGGTTGCCCGCCAAAAGTACGTCGGAGCATATTAAGTTACTCTAATCTGTAGACTATTAGGGCCTTGTGGACCTTAACGTCCATAGCCTACTGACTGCAATTTGTCGTACAAAAGCAGCCGCAAGCTGCGGTTGCTTTTGTAAAGGCAAGTTTCCGGGAATTTCTCCGTTCTGCAAGGCACGTACTGTATGGTCAACTATACATCCATGGATAGAGTACAATTTGGAACTGAGAGGGCCTGTTAAAGTTTTTGCAAATTTCGATCAGACGAGCTGAAAATGTGGGGATGCCCATGTTTTCCACAATTCACTGCTCAGACGAGATCGTAAACAGGCTATTGCTGTACTTAAAAAGTAATGTAAATCTTACCCGTTTTGAAGAAACTACTGGCAAAGTCCAAGTCCACAAAACAAAAGTGTAATCCAATTATAAATCCAGGACTGATGAAAAAGATTGTACACTTCTTTGAGCCCTATCCCCTAGTCTCTTCCCCTACCTTCCCCAAGCCTTGCGGTGTGCAATTCCACAGCTGCTATCGCTCTCTCTGTTTATAGCGGCACAACTTTTTTGCTGGGGCCGAGCCGTTTTGGCCTAAGAAATACGTGTATATAAGCCGAGAAAATTACCCGTCTTTTTCAGACAAAAAAAAAAATAAATAAAATAAATTCTGGAGCCCCATGCGGAATGTATTTCCCTAGCCCCTGACTCGTATGCCTTTGGCTTCCTCGTGTCACCCCACTTCACTCGGCCTCCCGCCCTGTAAAGTACAGAAGGAGGCTACTACCTCAAATGCGCGGCTTGTTTACCAATACTGAGCTATGCCGCAAAAAATTTAGCAAAAGCGATCTCACTTTTGAAGAAATGAGTGGCTAAAGAAGACCAAGAAAGTTTTTACTTCAACAGTCGCCGTCCTCATTGAGAGAATTCCGTTCTCCGGAAGACATGGACCCTGTCCTACTTACAGGAACGCGATCAAAGGTACCGCTACGGCGCTACCGCAGACGTCTGGCGCAGCATAACTATGATTGACAGTTTCCAGGTCTGCAAACGTCCCTGGGAGCTCGCACCTGTTAATTAGCCATGCAGACCAGTCTGTAAATAGATAAACATTGTACTACGTAATGTGGCGTGACCAATCAGGTTGTTCTAGTTCGACCAATCCGGGAGTTACACTGCTAAACGGCCAAAGAACGTTCTACATCTGTATGTTTGCGGTTTGCGGGAATTTCCATTGGCTTCATGTACACGTCAGTTTGGCCCACGCGAAGAGACAACCGACCAGTTGCCTTATAGCAGAGACTACCTGCATAATACTGATTTCTTGCAAATGGCTACCAAACAGCGTGCACTGGATTGGGCCCTGTGAAAATATTCTGAAAACCTGTCTACCTCCTTTGGAAATAGTCCGTTATGCATGCTGTAGTCACACGGTACCCGTAGCAGAGATTTCTGTGAAACGTTCGTACAGGGAAGGGTAGGGGGAGATAGTTCAGGTCCATTGAAGCAAAATTTATTGGTAAAAAAGGAAAAGGGTGGGATTATCTCAAAAACTGGAGGATCCTCCCCGTAGTCCTCGCCTGATCTATCCACCAGGGATTTTCCCATTCGGGTCTAATGCTTATCATACGCTTGCTGGTAACTGACAAATTATTCGGAACTATAAAAGGGGTTTTCCGAGCTTCTTTCAAATGGTGACTCGATGAGCTGGATGCGATCCATATAGTGTCAACAAGGTAAAACGTCAAGTTTACATACGTTTTCAAATACAGTTCAAGTTCAAGTTCGGTTTCAAATTCAGTTCAAATAGCCTACGGTACAAGTCCTCCCCTTTATTCGCCTCTTACGACAGGCGGGGAATACCGTGGGCATATTCTACAACCCCCAGCCCACAGGGAGTAACTCTTTACGGGTAATCAAGGTTTGAGGGTCGGCAATTCTCTGCTGAATCAATGAAAACTGCAAAACGGCAAGGGGCAAACATTTTTTATGTGGAGGCCGCATCGTAATTAACATATGGCCGTCGAAGTCCTTTACCGGCAGCCCCGAAGGCGCAAATCTGACAGAGGCAGGGCTGACGGAAAAAAAGTTGAGCGTTTGGATTATGCAGTTCTGCAAGGCCCTTTATCTAATTTTTTTATCAACTTCACCATCAGTTTAGGGTTTCTGGTCAAAAACGCCAAACCGGACCTTCCCCGCCGCTACATCGGCAACTTCCCATGTACTCTGTGAGAGTAATTTCACACGGTTGCCAATTATTTCCGACGTAGACTTTGCAAGCCTTTTGCGAGGCCGATCGTTCCCCTTGTCCCCATTTGGCTACTTCCTACGAGTGTAATGCTGCAAATTCGGTAGGAATCTTTAAATATGAGAGAAGACTAAATTGTTGCTCTTTGATGATTCAGAAGATTAAACAAGAAAAATTTGTGATTTGTGAATGCCTCCACTATTTGCTAGGACTGAGAAAAGAAAAGAATAACAAAAATAACACTTCATGTACTTACAGACATCCGAAGTGAGTTCTGACACAACTTACTTTATTTCACAAATGAACAACCCATCACTGACAGGCATGGGCGTCCGCAGAAAAAAATTCAAGGGGGGCAAAATTTTTTAGGCGGCCCAACTTTTTGCATGGGAAATTATTTGCTCCCAGAAAAGAGTTTAGTTTAGATGCTACTTTTACATAGTGTTGACAAAGGTGTGGCCAGGAATTTGTCAAGGGGGGGGGGGGCGAGGCCCATAGACAGACTCTCAGCGCTCCACGCCACCATGGGTTGGCGCGGAGCGCAAGAAAATTTTGGCCCAAAATGCTTCCCAGATCGCTGGAAATGGCACTTCCAAGGCCTATTTACCGCATATAAAACAGGGAAAACATAAGCAATATCGTAAATATAAACTTTAACAAAATACCAAAAATATGCTCGGGGGCTGCTGGGGCCTGAGTGTTGATATTTTTATTCAATTCCTGTTTTGAGAGTAGAAATTCACACTGATTGAACTGTTAAGAAATGTTCATGTTATATTTTCTTCTTTTTTTCTTTATATTTTCTTCGTTTTTTCAAGTTTTTGATTTCCAGGGGGCAAGTGCCCCCCTTGCCCCCCCGGACGCCCATGCTGACAGGTCGCTGAAAATGCGACACTCCCTTCTGTCAGTCTGTTAACCACTACCGGTAGCCTACATTCGGCGCGAAGTTCGGTTACAAAATCATTCCTCGTTTGCTTAACATACAGTACTTTTCAGTTTTGCGCAAAATGCCAAAAGGTCGTCTTCGGTGACGTTCTTCCATTTTTATTCCTAGGTCTGTTATGTACCTACCAACCCCCCCCCCCCTTCATGGGCCAGTGCAAGTGGTACTTTTCACCTTGCTGCTCCCTCGCTAAATTCCGCAGCTCGACAAGTTCAGATAGCTTTCACGGGTGGGTTGAAATATGTTTCATGAGAGCAAGGTATTAAGCAGTTTACAGGCAGCAGTAATTTTCCCTCAAACACTTTCATGTGGGGAGGACTGGCAAATTTTAGCCCCCTCCTCCCTGACTACAGACATGTCCCTCTCGCATGTCTGACGCATAGCTGAAACTTACCGTATCCTTTAGAGGGAGAGAGTATGTGAGAAAATTGAGAATGAATATTTCAACAGTCTTAAAGCTTGGTATGGAAGGAACAACTCGATCCTCCCATCCTCTCTAGCACATGAGTCTTTGCTTCAAGCAGGGAGCTTCAAGGTCAGTGTTTATTTTGCATAAACTACAGGTTACGTGTATTTTCCTTGTTCACATAATGCGGTTCAAAACCGAGTGGTGGTTTGTGGTTCTTGCTATCGTGCTTCGATTCACTCACGCAATAGTTAAACCATGAAGTCGTTACGGGTAGCTATGCCTACATCTTGTTGTCATTGAACAAATTTTTTACACAAGCTAAACGAAGACAATTAGAGGTACTGTTCTATGGCGACAACAACCCCCGTCATCTTGTATCCGATGCATAGGCCTACCTTTTTCGTTATTGAAAATTCGCATTTTCGCCAATTGCGAGGGTAATTGCAACTTCTAAAATCAAAGGGCAAGTGTTTTTAATGGTACTGATAAAACTGTGTTGTTAAACGAGAAAAAAAAATCTGATACAAAGGAAAATTGACACACTAGTTGATAGTCATAAGTTTAGCATGATTATATTATTTTCATCATTAGTATATGTGAAGGGAAACACACCGCACCTCAGTCCTTGTATTTGCTCGAACTTCATTTGCTTACTTACTAGCATACGACCCCTCCCCCTCTGTGAGCACACAAGGACACCCGTCAAAACTTGTGCAGTGTCCACTGCACTTAAATCTTTTTCCGATACAGAAAATGGTAACTTAGGCAACTTACAACGAGTACACACCCAAGACTATAAATACTACAGATGTCTAAACTGAGGACCCTTTTGCATACGTGTAAAGAAAACATAAGCCACCAGCAAAAGAATGCTTGTTTAACAAAACGGATGGTAGAAAAGAGTTATGATTTCACGCATAACCTGAAACACAGGAAGAAAACGGTCAACTAGATGTAAACTAAACTTTCAGATCGAGGAAGGGCCCCGAGTCGAGCGAGAGACATGTTTGTAAAATTCTCCATTTACTGTATGCAGTGTGATAGAATGGCCAGGCCCTACGTGCTGTCAAATAGCAACTGCTCTGTTCGCATATTGGTGGCAACATGTGAGTGCATACATCAAAGCCGATGGGTGTATTCATCTGGGCGCCGGCCCAATGTACACTCATGCTCATTTGCATACAACAGAGACACAACATTCCTGGGCGAGCGATTGAGTTTCCCACGCTGCACTGTTCGTCGCTATGTAGCACGTTCTGCAGTCACGGTACCGTTTTTTGTATAGTTAATCGGATCAACAATGTTGTATATTTTTGTGTGATGTGACTTACGGATTTAGAAACTCGTTTACACAGAGGGTTTCTACCGCACACTTTACAGAGCCACTTGCTCACCACCGACATTCTTGGAATATAATAATGGATTAACATTTTTTGTTTGACCTCACCGTTGTTTTTCGAGAAACTATCGAAAGGTGACTGAAAGGTCACCACGTTCACAGCTACGATTACGGTGCGGTGCGAGGTGAGTTGTTCTGTTCGTTTCTCGGCGCACAGTCCGACAGTTGTAAAATGCCAGTTAGGCAGCTATTTTCCTCAGTCTGTAATACTGTCGTACGTAGTTCGGAATAAAAAAAAAATAATGGACCGGAGTACATGTGCGGTTTGCATTCTCCTTTGTTGTTAGATATTTAGCTTAGCCACATCTTACAACCTCTGTGCGGTTTTCATGTGTAACGTTAGAATACTGTTTCTTCTCTTCATACATCTTTTGTCAGCTGAAAATTAGGAACTTTGGACATTCTGTATTAGTTAAATCTGGGAGGCGGTTTTAGCGTGTGTTAGGGTTAGATGAGGTTTTTAACGGCTCATTTTCTAACCAATTGGTTTAAGTCGGACTGGCCACGGCCTTCTTTAGCGTGAGGATTTCTTCAACTCAGAAGGCATGGAAAAGTTGACAAAATGTTTCTAACGTTAGGGTTAAAATGAAACTGATGGGGTTCCAATATTGTACTTGTGACCAACAAGACTTCATTATTCTAACATTGTGGTAGGCCCCCTAAGTCATTTTCACCTAAGTGAAGTAAAAGTCTCTAAAATAAGTAACAGCAAACTTGCGTGTATCTTTGCCGCATCGGAAATTTGGAGGAATGAAATGACAGACCATCATTTAAGCTCAATTGTCAGCAGTTGAAATAAATGAGAGCAAGGAATAGATACGTGTTTGTTTTTTATTCAAACATTCGTAAAAAAAGGCAAAGAAAAAAATGCCCGAACATCGGAATTGAAAAAATGAAGTGACAGACCATCATTCTGTCTGAACTGTCGGTAATTGAAATAAATTTATAATATTTATTGAAATAAACTGAAAAACGCAAAACGCAAAAACGGAAGTTTTGACGGTAAAAAGTGCTGTAATGTGCGGTGGAAAATCTTAGTTGAAATGACCAACTTGGGCGAAAAAACCGTTTTCGTACGTTCTAGTAGCATTGTAGACCTACACTACACATTTTGCAAAAGTTTTCATGACTCCAGTTGAAAAGTGCGATTGCTACAATAATTCCCGCACAGGCCTTTCCAACAATTTTTAATTTGATTTGTAACTCGCAGATTCATGAACGCATTTCTTCCAGAATCTTACTGCATGTTGCTACTCGACAACACAACTACCTTGTGTGGACCGACTGGTAGCCTACGTTCATATCGCACGATATTTTTTCAACTGTGTGTTTTGCGGAGTGTTGAAGTAAACATCTCGAAAGTTAGGCCTTGCAATGTATCCCAACATTTCTTATCTTCCCGCTCATCGCGGCGATCATGATTTTATTGCTAAGCCGTTAACACAAACTGATTTCACTATTGCAAACGGCTGAAGATTTTAAACAGTGCCAGGTTGCACATTTTTCAACGATTCTGTACGCGTACAATTGGCAATCGGTATCGGAAAATTGACAACGAATATTCTACGCCCGCGTTGACGGTGCGTACACACCGAGTGTAAACAAGTACACAAAAACGTGGGAAAACATACAAACAAGTGTAAGGTCGTACAATCGCGCACAGAAACGTAGCCATGGGAGTTGTACGTGAGCTGTACTGTAGGACTTTGTCTAGGCCTAGCCCATAAACCTGGAACTCTGCATTAGATTTATGTACTGAGTCTAACGTTATTGTGTGTGTAGGCTAATGTTTGTTGTTGGTTCTGTAACAACACTTAGGCCTAGGCTAGGCCCTAACTGTTAGCACAGGCAGTTCTAGCGTTATATAGTACATACATATATATAAATAGACAAGGTAGCCCACTTCTTCCACACCAAGGCGTTCAGTAGCCAGATTTGGCTGCAATGCACTAATATGGCCAAATCCTCAAATGCTTTGGCCAAACTGGCAAATTTTTTACTAACTTGGCCATGTACTCGTGCATATATGGCCAAATAGGCCAAATCTGGCTACTGAACGCCTTTGTGTGGAAGAAGTGCGCTACCTTGTCTATTTATATATACGTATGTACTATATAACGCTAGAACTGCCTGTGACTGTTAGGCCTAGGCCTACGTTAAAACTTGATCTGCCTGGTAAATTTTCCACTAAAGTTACTCATACTACTCTGAAGAGGAGCCATATTACAACATACAGTACTGTGATATTCCTGCTGTAATTTTTATTATTCCATTTCTTCGTGCTATTTTTCCAATTCAGTTACAGTCAAATCTAACATTAACGTTGGGCTACTCAGCCAGCTCAACAGACCTTGGCAGGAGTCTGTCACTGCACTCAGAAACTAGCTTTTAACACAGTTTTTGATTGGTTGAAAGTGGATCTGTTTACAACTGATCAACCAATGATATGGTAGCTTATGGAATGTCATGGATCTGCTGCAAACTATCTACTGATTGGTTTAACATCAACTTGTTGACAAAAATTTAACCAATAACATAACAGCATAGATTACTGGGCTCAAATAAATACACTACACTACTGTACAGAAAAGTGAAATACTGTAGTCTATTCTCAGTCTTTTGATATGTTGGCTAAAGAATAATAAAGTTCGTGAAAGGACCTATTTACTCATTCAAAATTTGGATTATCAAGGAAAAATCCGTATTCCCATATTTACAATGATTTTCCGTACTGAATATGTAAAGTCCATGCTGGTTGGGAGCTCTGTCTCAGGGTTTGACCCCCCTGGTGACCCCAGATGACTTTTGACCCCCACCAAAAATGAAAGAGTTCTTCCTCTTACTATAAGGCATCTAAATACAAGGTATGAAATTTATCCAAGCTTCCTACCTCAAGATATCGTGTTAACAAGGTTTTCAGAGTTTGACCCCCGGTGACCCCAGATGACCTTTGACCTCCAACAAAAATGATAGGGTTCTTCCTCTTACCATAATGCATCTACATAATAAGTATGAAATTCATCCAAGCTTCCTACCTCAAGATATCGTGTTAACAAGGTTTTCAGAGTTTGACCCCCGGTGACCCCAGATGACCTTTGACCTCCAACAAAAATGATAGGGTTCTTCCTCGTACCATAATGCATCTACATAATAAGTATGAAATTCATCCAAGCTTCCTACCTCAAGATATTGTGTTAACAATGTTTTCAGGGTTTGACCCCCGGTGACCCCAGGTGACCTTTGACCTCCACCAAAACAATAGCGTTCTTCCTCTCAATATGGGGCATCCATGTACCACGTTTGAGAACTGTCAGAGCTTCCCTTCTTGAGATATCCTGTTAACAAAGTTTCCAGAGTTTGACCCCTGGTGACCCCAGATGACCTTTGACCTCCACCAAAAGTGAAAGGGTTCTTCCTCTTACCATAACGCATCTACATACAAAGTATGAAATTCACCCAAGCTTCCTACCTCAAGATATTGTGTTAACAATGTCTTCAGGGTTTGACCCCCGGTGACCCCAGGTGACCTTTGACCTCCACCAAAAATACTAGGGTTCTTCCTCTTACCGTAACGCATCTACATACAAAGTATGAAACTCATCCAAGCTTCCTACCTCAAGATATTGTGTTAACAATGTTTTCAGGGTTTGACCCCAGGTGAGCCCAGGTGACCTTTGACCTCCACCAAAAACAATAGGGTGCTTCCTCTCAATATGGGGCATCCATGTACTACATTTGAGAACTGTCAGAGCTTTCTTTCTTGAGATATCATGTTAACATGGTTTTCAGAGTTTGACCCCCGGTGACCCCAGGTGACCTTTGACCTCCACCAAAAGTGAAAGGGTTCTTCCTCTTAATATGGGGCATCTATGTACCAAGTTTGAGAACTGTAAGAGCTCCCTTCTTGAGATATCGTGTTAACAAAGTTTTCAGGGTTTGACCCCCGGTGACCCCAGATGACCTTTGACCTCCACCAAAAACGATAGGGTTCTTCCTCTTACCATAACGCATCTACATAACAAGTATGAAGTTCATCCAAGCTTCCTACCTCAAGATATTGTGTTAACAATATTTTCAGGTTTTGACCCCTGGTGACCCCAGGTGACCTTTGACCTCCACCAAAAACAATAGGGTTCTTCCTCTCAATATGGGGCATCTATGTACTAAGTTTGAGAACTGTCAGAGCTTCCCTTCTTGAGATATCGTGTTAACGAGCAAAGTGTCACAAACACACACACACACATACACACACCCTTTCTTATGAATGGTGGAAATCGAGGTAATTGCCTAAAATGAGTGTATGCACTCAAAATGATCTGAAAAACACTGTCTAGCCACAGTAAGTGGTATCAGAATAGCAACTGTAGTATCATTCCAACCAAGCAATACCTCAGTTGGCGGTTTTACCTCATTTGGTAGGTGTGCAGGTCCATACACACCTTCCTTTTCCACCATGCAACACGACCTTTCACACATACACACACACCCACCAACTGATCACAGCAAAAATGAGGTAGTTAGTCTAATGGACTTGACAACACATCCAGCTACAGAAAATGGTCTAAATATAGCAACTGCACCATTATTCTAACCGAGGAATTCCTCGTTTGTCGGTAGTACCTCGTTTTGATAGTGTGTAACCTGATGAATTACCTCGTTTTCCACCATTTGCCAACGCACACACACACACACACACACATACACACCCATACCCGTTCAGGGCGCCTACTGGGGATACTGGATTTTGAGACGTGAAGTGGGGATACACTTTCTGGGGGCGCTAGAGCCAAAACGTCATTGGAGTTACAATGGCTACGTCATAGCTGTAGATATCCCGTGTTGAAATAACTCAATTTATGTTTCTATCTACTTGGACCGCCAGCTATGGAAATGGGGAGCATATTTCACACACTGCGAAAGTTAGGGAACCGGGGATAATTACTATCTATTGAAATATCCCCAGTTCACCTGCTCAGCGCATGGTCGTGTGTGAAAAAGAGGCGTGTTTTCCACACACAGAAACCGGGGATAATTTCACAAGAGAGTGTATGGCATTTAATCAAAGCTAAAATTACACAGATTTTACACACGAACGTGCGGTGAGCAGGTGAACTGTGGAACTTGCTTGAAACTGTATGATAAGCAGAGGGCGTACTACTTTGACTCCCAAAGGCACATTTGAAGTGATACTAAAATCGGGGATATCCCCGATTTTCATCATGTCCCCAGTTCACGTCTCAAGGACCGGTGTGTGTCCCCAATAGGCGCCCATTACAGACGCACATACACACATACACACACACACGCACATACACACACACGCCATCATGACCGCATAGGTTTCTCTTTTCATCGAAACCAAAAAATGTCTTACACCCATCCACAAATATTTTAAGGGAAATGATATTATGGACAAAGTTTGGAAGGTAGTATTAAGATGAACGAAGATGGGACTACAGCGATGTCTCAGTGATACACGTCAAGTGAGCTGGTGCTATCACATAAGTTAATGTTAGGCTGGGACTCTCTGCAATGCTGGTCTTGTTCTGTGACATTGTTTTCAGCAAGTGGATTTCACTGTCACATCGACAAAATTTTGCAATGTCACGTACAATCGCTCAATGAAATTACGATCATTAATGCATGAAAATACAATCCAACTGGTGTGTGAACTAGCTATTGCAATGTTTGACACCCTGGAAATTAAGGAGGCCAAATAACTATTTGATACAGAGTAGACGCTACACTTTGAGCAAGTTTTGCTCTTTTTTTGAAAAGGAGTGGGGGCGGAAGGAGAGTTACTAGCTGAGTGCTGGTGGCAACATCAAGCACTGGTTTCGGCCACTCTGTGCTGCCCAATGTAGCTTCATCCCTGTTTGCTATTCAAAGAGACAATTGGACAACACAGAACAAATATACTGAACACTTAACTTAGAGATGACTTAACTCATATTCCTAAAGAACCCAATAATGACCAACAATCCTGGAAGTTAAAGAGCATATCCATTAATGACAGATGCAATCTGAATGTTTTCACATAATTACATCACATGTCCCCTGAATGACCTTTGACCTCAAATCCTTCACCCTAAATAAGGCATAACTAGGGTACTTGGAAGGAATAACTTTCAAAAATACCCATACATATATCTATCTGTCAGATACATTTTGCTTGGTTTAAATCAATGACCAGTGAATGTCCTAAGCCTCAAATACAAAAGTATACCACTGTACCACCAGTTGAGGATATAACCTTCTCTAAGTCATGCTAAAATTACAGTAATAGATGGCAGAGTAAAGAAATGTGTTTCTCTAGTTCAGATAATCTCCAAATCCCTGAAAGTTGGCTAGGAAATAACTAAGACAACCTGGGACTGACAAAGCTTTATGATTACCCCACCTGAGACCAAACCAGGTATTTGTTTGAAGGTAAGCAAAACAACCCAAACTGACAACCAATCACCTGAAACAACCCAAATAAATTCAATGCAAGTTTTCATAACATGAAACGTAAAGTTGGTAAAATTTTCTCTAAGGTCTGCAAATTGAAAGATCACAAAATATAAACCAGAATGCAAAAATGCATTGAGGTTTCGATGATATACGCTCTATTCCAAATAATGCCATGCTGTCCCATGTCTTTCAGTCACTGGTCAAGTGCTATCTTAACATGCTGGAAAAATAATTTTAGGTTCATATTTGATCTTGGGAATTCCTGGGAAATTTTGCATTTTGACATCTGATGACTCAAGATGATGATCTTGGGAATTCTTGGGAAAATTTGCTTTTTGCCTTCTGGTGAACTCATGAGACGATCTTGGGAATTCTTAAAATTTTGCTTTTTGACCCCAGATGACCTTTGACCTCCATCAAAAACGATAGCTAGGGTTCTTCCTCTTACCATAATGCATGTACATACTAGGTATGAAATTTATTCAAGCTTCCTATCTTGAGATATCATGTTAAAAACATTTTCAGTGTTTGACCCCGTGACCCTACATGACCTTTGACCTCCACCAAACATGATAGCATTCATCTTCCCACCATAACACATCCACATACTAACTATGAAATCTATCCAAGCTTCCTATCTTGAGATATCGTGTCAACATGGTTTTCAGAGTTTGACCTCCGTTGACCCCAGATGACCTTTGACCGCCACCAAAAATGATTGGGTTCTTCCTCTTACCATAACACATCTACATACTAAGTATGAAATTTATCCAAGCTTCCTAACTTGAGATATCGTGTTAACAAGGTTTTCAGCATTCAACCCCTGGTGACCCCAGATGACCTTTGACCTCCACCCAAAACAATAAGGCTCTTCCTCTTACCATAACGCATCTACATACTAAGTATGAAATTTATCCAAGCTTCCTATCTTGAGATATTGTGTTAACAAGATTTTCAGAGTTTGACCTCCGGTGACCCCAGATGACCTTTGACCTCCACCAAAAACAACAGAGTTCTTCCTCTTACCATAACGCATCTACGTACTAAGTGTGAAATTTATCCAAGCTTCCTAACTTGAGATATCATGTTAATAAGGTTTTCAGCATTCGACCCCGGTGACCCCAGATGACCTTTGACCTCCACTAAAAATGATAGGGTTATTTCTCTTAGCATAACGCATCTACATACTAAGTATGAAATTCATCCAAGCTTCCTATCTTGAGATATCGTGTTAACAAGGTTTTCAGAGTTTGACCTCCGGTGACCCCAGATGACCTTTGACCTCCACCACAAACGATAGGGTTCTTCCTCTTACCATAATGCATCTACATACTACGTATGAAATTTATCCAAGCTTCCTAACTTGAGATATCGTGTTAACAAGGTTTTCAGCATTCGACCCCCTGTGACCCCAGATGACCTTTGACCTCCATCAAAAATGAAAGGGTTCTTCCTCTTACCATATTGCATCTACATCCTAAGTATGAAATTTATCCAAGCTTCCTATCTCGAGATATCGTGTTAACAAGGTTTTCGGAGTTTGACCTCCGGTGACCCTAGATGACCTTTGACCTCCACCACAAACGATAGGGTTCTTCCTCTTACCAAAACGCATCTACATACTAAGTATGAAATTTATCCAAGCTTCCTAACTTGAGATATCGTGTTACCAAGGTTTTCAGCATTGGACCCCTGGTGACCCCAGATGACCTTTGACCTCCATCAAAAATGAAAGGATTCTTCCTCTTACCATATCGCATCTACATACTAAGTATGAAATTTATCCAAGCTTCCTACCTTGAGATATGGTGTTAACAAGGTTTTCAGAGTTTGACCTCCGGTGACCCCAGATGACCTTTGACCTCCACCACAAACGATAGGGTTCTTCCTCTTACCATAACGCATCTACATACTAAGTATGAAATTTATCCAAGCTTCCTAACTTGAGATAACGTGTTAACAAGGTTTTCAGCATTCGACCCCCGGTGACCCCAGATGACCTTTGACCTCCATCAAAAACAATAGGGTTCTTCCTCTTACCATAACGCATCTGCAGACTAAGTATGAAACTTATCCAAGCTTCCTATCTCGAGATATCGTGTTAACAAGGTTTTCGGAGTTTGACCCCCGGTGACCCCAGATGACCTTTGACCCCCACCAAAAACAATAGGGTTCTTCCTCTCAATATGGGGCATCTATGTACCAAGTTTGAGAACTGTCAGAGTTTCCCTTCTTGAGATATCGTGTTAACGAGCAAAGTGTCACAAACACACATACACACACACATACACACATACACACACACACACACACACACATACACACACACGCACATACACACATACATACACACATACGCCATCATGAATGCATTGGTTTCTCTTATCATCGAAACCAATAATAATAATTGGGTAATTCATGTAAACCTCTAAAAGAGCTCACTCCCATATAAAGACACCAGAATGAAAGGTTTTGACATTTTGGTACTGGGCATGATGAAAATTTGTACCTTGACATAAAGCATTAAATTTCCATCAATTGAGAGTGTCAATTTTTGCAGTTTTCCTCAGTTTTGCCTAAAACAGACATACCACCCAAGACCAAAATGACATTGGTCTCACCTGCCAGACCACTAAACTGTTAGTCCGAGGTAACAGTTTAGGGTGGTTTTTGTACACACCATTAATGCACAGGATATCAGGGTACATGTACTTTATGTATCGAAGTTTCCCTGGCAGCTCCTTCTTTCGTGTAGAGACACAAAGGAGGGACAAGTTTCAAGAACAAGGGCTATTCATGGCCAAAGGTCACTCAATTACAATGGGGAAATAGTGTGTTTACACTGCATTAACACAGCACACACAGAAAACAGCTTTCACTATTATTTAATCATTCAGTCTCATCAACAATAGCTTTATTCCCAAAAATTATACCTATTACAAGAGTTACAAAAGTAGCAACATTTTAAAGATGGAAAAGTTGAGTGAACAAACTATTCATTAGCTACCACAAAGTAAATCTCCCCATAATCAACATGACTGCTCCTCTCATAGCAATAAAGGGCAGTTTCTTTTATTCCATGAGCCAGCTCGCATAGATGCCCCTTCAAAGAGAGGTTTTTACCCCCATACCTGAAATTTGCCTACAAATAGGGTTTTGAGTTGTTTGACTAAAATGTTCATAGCTATGCCAAAGATAGCACCATTTTGCATGTAGGCCACCTTACATAAACAAATATTTTGTAAAGGGGAGCCACCTTACAGGTAAATCAACAATAAAAAAAAACAATAAAGGGGAGCCTCCCCCCCATCTGCCAAACAGAATGCAAACACAAACCCTTTGGGGGAGGGACATACATAAAACCAAGAACTTACATGTAGTATTTCCTCAAAAAGCTCCTCTTCTGCTTGCTTAGGATATTTTGGTTTACTAGGTGAGTCAGAGCTGCCTCCTATCATAGGTAACCTAAGATAAGATAAAAAGGTACATTCCAAGTGAAATCATTAATATATGCTCCATAAGTTGCATGAATTACACAAATTTTAGCTAAAGCTTGAGATTTCCATATTGGTGGATATTATACCAAATTCGACTGTAAGTTATACTTCATAAGAGGATTTGAAGGTTTTCCATTTTCGTATTTATTGCATCAACACTGTCTCTTGGGGGATACATTGCTTGCGTTTCTAGATTTTTTAGTGTAAAGACTGTTCAATTCCTTGGCAGGCAGCAAAAAAGGTGCAACTTCAGACTAACTGGTTAACATGTGAATTAAAAATATGAAGTATGCAAGGACTTTCCTTCTATTAATTTGTCTTTTTCCATACTAGAGTTCCAGCATGCCAAAAATTACAATAGTCGCTATAGCACTTTGTTGGAAAATTGCTTCCAACAATCCTGCATTTTAGAAGTGAAATCTACTTTCCTATATATCAAAACTGAAAGAATTTCTTACGAGTTCTGTACATTGTGTGTAATACTAATGGATACCATATCTAGTCACTGTGTGAGCTCTGTTTACCAGTCACGTACATACACAAGTACATGTTACCAACCACACCACAATGGATAACACATAGAAAATAAAATGGGATCAAGCACTGACATGGGATTTTCACACAAATTAACCTCCTGCAAGTAATGTGAACAATACAGGGTGCCACATGCATGTTACTGTGGAAAGGATGATCAGGGAAAGACCACCATTGTTCAAAGAATTGGCATACTTTTGCGGTCATGACCAATGAGATACTTCTTTCACAGCTACTGTACCTAGAAATCACAAGTATGATTTCCACTCGTTAGACCCCTGTAAAAACTGGCTAACAAGCCATCCCAACACTGGTCTTTAAAGCTATTTTCATTTTGGTGCAAAGGTCATGGTGAACTTTGTTTGTTTCAATTCCAGCACAATTTAAAGCAATGATAGGTCTAAGTCTATCTTAATTAGTCTGGTTTGTGTGGTTTGCACTCAGACAGCAAACTTTGATGATTATGTGATCATGATCTGGGCATTGAGACAACTGACTTTAGTACAGTAGCTTATTTCCCTATGAACAAGTGAATAGTAGGCCTACAGGTCTGTCTTATACTAAGGACTGACTCTAGTCATGCAAGTGAGAATTGTGCAGAGTACAATATTCTGCCCTGGCCACATACATCCTTGCCATAAAAAGAGAAAGGTTCAATACCAAGAAAGAAGCACGAGGTCAATGTTTTGACATTCTGATACTAAGTAATTAAGCATCAAATGTATTACAGGGTGCACCATATGGATATGGTGCAAGCGGAATATGGTAACCAAAAAAGCAGGACTTGAAATATGAATTAGAAAGGGTGGCCAAATGGCCTTTCCCTGGCAGAAATTCATCAAAACACTGATGCCAAGCAAGGAGGGAATGAAGGCCAAACCTTGGAATCTTAAGGGCAACAAATAGCAGTGACAGAAGGGCCTTAAGGCCATTATGACCTTGGGTTTTGGCCATGTTTGAGGGGCATTAAGGCAACTGACGGGGCTTCGATGACTATTGTCACAGAGCCATTTATTCAGAGTCCAGAGAATGAACTTCTTATGATTTTCTACCAGTGTATCTTCCTACTGCATTTGTACCATGATTCTGGCTTATACCACTGAATAGAGAGAAATAACCTGCTATAGACGACTAAAATTGGTAAATGCTCACGTGAATCACAGTGCTATTCAACAGAAGGATAACGGCTGACAATCAGATGCACATTTTCACAAAAAAGAGGTGTAAATGAGTGGATAACATGACACACATGCCTGCAGACTGGAACCCAACAAGAAGAAGCAAAATAATGAGAAGGGTATCATTGCACTCACTGTGTTCTCTTTATTGGTTTCTTTTGCTGAGCCAAAGTCATCAAGAACTGAATCAATCTGCTCAAAATCTTCTGTTGTTGTTCATGACGCTTTCTCAGATACATCACTTCCCTCCACAAAGCCTCATTTTCCCTTTGAAAAAGGAACAAAAACTGATAGATATTTTGACACAATATCATTTTCTAGACAGACACTTATGTAATTAATTACATACACATCTATAAGGGAGGTACCTAACGAGGCATTCAAAACTTGTAAGTATAGTACATAGTGTATTGTGAATGTTAGGTTAGTGATGACACCTCACAACAACAACGACTGTTTATGAATACCAGCAATATAGACGAGCTCTATGCAAAGTTGACCATCTGTATCCACAATGCATAGTGACATTATCAGGTAGCTTACGCTAAAATTTGGACATACAGTATTTGTCTCTATATCTAATAAGAGTAACTTCAATTGACTTTGCTAAGCTGTTTGAGTGATTTTTTGAGTGTGTTTTTCTTTTGTCTCATTTTTCTTGGGGAGGGGGGTGGGAGTGGAAAGTAGGGTAGGGAAGAAGGGGGGTGGGGTATGCTTTGTAACACAGGATGGATGAAAAAACTGAACTTTCACTGACTAGGTTTAACATGCTTGTTTGTCATGGAATATCAATGACAGTTTGACAAATTAATTTCCACCACCCATTTCTCTACATCAGCATTGCTATAACATGGTACGCATAAGTCTACAGATGTGATGCATACTTCTAATACTAAATTAAGAAATTAACCATACTCATGTAAGTTATACCAGCTGGATAAATTAAGGATGATTTTCATATTTTAGTCTTTGCTGTGTGGCCTGAACAAGACTGTCTTTCTATTTTAAGGAGAAAAGAGTTTATATTGCATGAACACAGTACGGATAGAAAAAAGCTTTTACCACTTTTATCCTATTCAGTGTCACCAATAAAAATGGGCAATACCTTTTTTCCTAATTGTTAAACATTACAAGAATAATGAATGTGAAATTGGAGTTTCACAAAACTCTGTTGCCCTCAAACAGAAACAATACAGCACCAAGCTGTATTCATTTTTCTTGGTATGATACTAAGCCTGAGAGTCGGATTAGCAGAGTTTAATGATTATGTCGGTCATACCAAAGGATCATGGGAACTGGGAGTACAACAATACAGTATTAGTGCTATCAGTAAGTTAGCAGGCACTCCATTTAGTATGGCGCTGGTGGTTTATACTCCCAGTTCCTATCATGCATGGCATTGTAATCATTTAAGTCTGCTATGGCTACTGCCAAAGCACCAGCAAATGTTAAATCATTAAATCAATTGAAAGCTTGGATGAACACATTATTGGAGCTAAAAAGCAGTGCATTTCCTTCTACAAAATCCTTACTTCTTGAAAATAAAGTTACCTACTGTAGCTACCATATTTTGAATTGCCTATACTTCTACAAATATTACTGACGGTTCCAAACTTTCAAATGAATGAAAATATTCTACAAATCATGTATCTCCCTTAAAACCAAAACAAATTGCTTAATGCACTGTTTGTAGGTCACCCATCACCATGGGAACCAAAATATTTAAAGTCTGTCAGAACTCTTTGGTAACATGCCTGAAGAAACAAGCAACACTTTTTTTCTAGAACTGAAGTAATGATGCATTTTTCTAATGACATATTCATTTAAAAAAGTCACGTGTGTAACTTCTTTCTCCATACCTCTGCATGTTTTCCAGCTTGCCAGTAATACCATCCTGCTTAGTTTTCATCTGTTTGACATCAGTCAATATTTTTTCGACTCCTTCACTCCGGAATCGTAGATCTTCCTTGTTATATGTCTTATCGAACAATTCAAAAGAAGACAAAAGACTGATTGTATGACTTATACTGCTATGTAAGAATGATCCAGTATACCACAAAAAGATAACACATGCAGAGATGCCAACATTTACATCCAGAAATCAGGAGGTTTCACACAGAAATCAGGGAGGTTTTTAGAATTACATGCAACTTAATAGGGGAATGTCCTTCTTGAATCAGGGAGGTTGTCATATTTGTTAGTTGGAATGGACAGAAATCCACAAATTTTCAGGGAGCCTCCCTGAGAATCAGGGAGGGTTGGCATCTCTGCATATGATAGCCTCCAGGCCTTGAAGGGCAGCTGTTTTACGACGCTAAGCGACCACAAATGTGGGAAAAGCCTTTATGGCTTATTAATTACAACTTTATGTCAGGTGGCTAACCAACTCGACAATTTTGATCAAAATTTGGTTATTTTTTAAAAACCAGTTCAGATGGGAAAACCACAGATTGCTCTTGGAAGAAAACCCATCTTACTTTGACCTGGCCGGGAATCAAACCCTGAACCTCCCAGTTGCCAAGCTTCATCATTTAAAATGCCACTGCTTTATCCACTCAGCCGCAGCATCGGTACAACTATGTAAAAGGATTTTGACAGGAAAATTTAAGCCAGCAATTGAGTGGTTTACTTTTAAAATCTACAGCTATATATTTAATACAGCAGCAGCAGCACACAAAAGAAATGGTTCAGTGTAACATGAAATGACAACACTAGGAGGTAATAATTCTAAAAGCTACACATTTCACAAAAGGGAAATACATAAAAATATACATAAAATTATGTACATTGCCGGTTTACAAAATTCTGTGACTTTTCCAGTCCTGAAGAGTGGAAACAGAACTTCTATAACTTTCCAAATTGTAGGAACCCTGGATAAATTACTGTATTTAATGTAAGTCAATGTCCAATGTAAGTCAATGTTCCAATCAAAATTCAAATCAAAACTGCCAAATCTTAGGAAGTGCATAAACCTGAGAAATTTGCATACAACCGTCCTGTAGGCACAGAACATGCAGGAAAGCAAAAGTTTTTCACATGGTTCAACACTGAAGGCATCTTTTTACTTTTGCATAGAGATCAGAGCAAAATTTTTTTTAGAGGGGCTCTTTTCAAATACTTTGGCAAAAACTCACCATGAAAAATTGTAAAAGGGTTACTACATAAGAGTGTGATGGCCTACTGGTTAAGGTATTGGACTTGTGATCCAAGGATTGCTGTTTCAACTCCTGCCTGGGTCATAACATTGTGTCCCTAGGCAAGATGCTTAATATCAGTTACTACCTCTCTTCACCCAGGGATTCAATGGGTACATGAGAGGTAAATTGTCATCGGGAATGCCGTCTGAGCGGCTGCTTCACGAGAGGGGTTATCTCTGGGACCACTTATTACTGCGCAGGTGTAATATTGTAATATTGTGCTGGTGTTTTTGATTAGGATTGTCTAGATATTGGTGCATTAAAAATGGAAATATCGTATATTTGTATTAATTAAGGGTCCACATGGACTACTTTATCGTTTTTGCTAGCAATGATCTATTACGGCAGGAGCATAACTTTCAAACCCTATTTTCATCTTTGTTTTTTCATCAATCTCTTTCCGAGAGTGATTTTGGCTGCTGCAGGTGCAAAATTTCCCCCACCTCTGTCTATTTTGCACTCTGAAACAAATACAGTGCCTTAAATTCAAGTAACATTTCTACAGCCTTAATACACAGAAGATGTACTTACATATGCAGATAATTTACACTTCTTTTTAGTATCGAGCAATTTACATAAGTAAGGCCCTAAATTTGGGAATTCCCACAAATTTATTTAACAAGGTCAAGCATTCACCTCCAACTCATTTTGGGCCTCCAACACTGCACTACAGTGTACAGTCTGAAATAGTGTAGCAGACTGATTGTGTCTACTGAAAAATTTACTCTTACTGTACCTTTCTCTTTATCAAGGCTAACCCCTTCTCATTTCCTTTGACAAAATGTTGATGTTGGAACTCAATTTTGTTTCTCTCTGCAGTAAGCAGAAGTCCTCCTTGCTCAGGGTGAGATTTTTTTCTAAAACCATCTGAAATATAATAAAATCCCAAGAACAGTTATAGTATCAAGCTCCATTTATATTGAGCACATAAATCTCTCATAAATTCAACACAAGCTTAACCCAGATGTCATACAGTTACCACTTTCTTTGAAATTACTTCAGTAATCTGTATAATGCATTTGCATGAGCATTAAGAATATGTTCCTTTGGTTTATACACCAATGATCCCATGCCAGGCAAAATCATCCCAACACTAAAAATTCCACCTGCTACTATAAATGAAATCATTGTGAAGCCCACCTGACACTATTTCCATCTCATACAGGAAGATCTCCAAAATATTCTCTCCCACTGGAACCCTACCCCAGGATGGCAATGAATGTGCCTGCCACTCAGAATATCCTGGGAATATCCCTGTTTATGTCAGATGTTAACCTGTTACTCCTTGGTGTGTGTCTCTCAGTATGAAAATATCACAGCCCCATGCTTTCTTGACTCATTTAGGAATAAAAGAATGCAATAAATGTCTAGAGCCTATATGTTATTTTCACATGATTGAATACTTCTTATATTGCTAGTTTTTCTCCATAAAAAGACAACAGAAAATGTTAATACATTGTAGCAAGTTCTATTAAAATTATGAGGTAAAACTATCACTGCACAAACTAGACTCTAATTGAGAAAGTAAACCTTGAATTTATTTTTGGCTTCTTTGTACAATATGCAACTCGAGGAAATTTTTTCTGCAGACATACTGTACTCCTATTGATGTAAAGTTTAACTTTTGAAAGAATTGTATGTGAAACTTTGTACCTTTCTTTCAAAAGTCACAACCACTGAAAACTGCACAAACAAGTCTCCAGAGAGAACAGCAAAGGAATGCTTCAGGCCTATGAGGGCAGGCTACTAGCTAAAATGGCAGACCCTTGGGGTGCTGTATCAAAACTGCTCCAAGTTGTGCTCAGCGCTCAAGAATAAACGTAATAACATGTAACAAGGGGGAACGATATGTCTGCAAAGTGAATTCACCACCTCTCATTGCATTATCAATGGTCTTTCCACCAAATATTCTTTCCAACTTACACATGTTAAGCTGTCTCACGAAGCTAGGCATGTTGTTATGTTTGAAATACCTCGGCAGAACCTCCTTGGCGAAGAGATCTTGATCAATCACAAAAAAACTATTACCCTCCTGTAATGTTAAAAGTAACAGAAAAACATTGGTTTCAGTTTTGCAAGTCACTGACAGACACTTGCTATTCAATAACAATGTTTCAGGAGCAAATCATGAGTGAACATTTTCCAGGTTCTTTGATGTTGACACTAGCTAGTCATATTCATACTCATACCATGTGACTTTTCTGAATCTGAGGACATGCAAACAAAGAAAAGAAAAAAAACCAGAATGCAAAAATGCATTGAGGTTTCGATGATATACATGTTCTATTCCAAATAAAGCCACAATGTCCCGTATCTTTGAGTCAATGGTCAAATGCTGTCTTAACATGTTGGAAAAATACAGTTCTGTATTCCTATTTGGTCTTGGGAATTCTTGGGAAATTTGCGTTTTGACCTCTGGTGACCCCAGATGACAATCTTGGGAATTCTTGGGAAATTTTGCTTTTTGACCTCTGGTGAACCCATGTAATATTCCTGGGAATTCTTGAGAAATTTTGCTTTTTTACCTCTGGTGACCCCAGATGACCTTTGACCTCCACTAAAAACAATAGGG
This sequence comes from Holothuria leucospilota, assembly GCA_029531755.1. Lineage (NCBI taxonomy): Eukaryota > Metazoa > Echinodermata > Holothuroidea > Aspidochirotida > Holothuriidae > Holothuria > Holothuria leucospilota. The sequence continues at coordinate 26,873,970 of CM055965.1, forward strand.
TCCATCTTTTCACCATAACACATCGACATACTAAGTATAAAATCTATCCAAGCTTTCTCCCCTGAGCCATTGTGTTGACAAGGTTTTCAGTGTTTGACCCCCGGTGACCCTAGATGACCTTTGAACTCCACCAAAAACAATGGGGTACATCTTCTTACTATAACACATCAATTTACCATGTATGAAATCTATCCAAGCTTCCTAACTGGATATATTGTGTTGACAAGGTTTTCAGGTATTGACCCCTGGTAACCCCAGATGACCTTTGACCTCCACCAAAAACAATAACATTCATCTTCTTACTATAACGCATCTACATACTAAGTATGAAATCTATTCAAACTTCATACCTGGAGATATCCTGTTAACAACATTTTCAGAGTTTAACCCCCAGTGACCCCAAATGAACTTTGACCTCCACCAAAAAATGATACGATTCTTCATCTCATTATCACGCATCTACATACAAAGTATGAGACTTATTCAAGCTTCCTACCTTGAGATATCATGTTAACAAGGTTTTCTGAGTTTCACCCCCCCAGTGACCCCAGATGACCTTTGAACCCCACCGAAAATGATAGGGTTCTTTATCTAACTATAAGGCATCTACATACAAAGTATGAAATTTCTCCAAGCTTCCTACCTGGAGTTATCAGGTTAAAAAGGTTTTCAGGGTTTGACCCCTGTTGACCCCAAATGACCTTTGACCTCCACCAAAGATGATAGGGTTCTTCCTCTTACCATAATGCATCTACATACAAAGTATGAAGTTCATCCAGGCTTCCTATCTCGAGATATTGTGTAAACAAGTTTTTCAAAGTTTGACCCCCCGTGACTCCAGGTGACCTTTGAACCCCACAAAAAACAATAGGGTCCTTCCTCTCAATATGGAGCATCTATGTACCAAGTTTGAGAACTGTCAGAGCTTCCCTTCTTGAGATATCGTGTTAACGAAGTTTTCAGGGTTTGACCCCCGGTGACCCCACAGATGACCTTTCACCTCCACCAAAAATGATAGGGTTCTTCCTCATACCATATTAAACGTATCTACATGCAAAGTATGAAATTCATCCAAGCTTCCTACCTCAAGATATTGTGTTAACAAGGTTTTCAGATTTTGACCCCCAGTGACCCCAGGTGACCTTGACCCCCACCAAAAACGATAGGGTTCTTCCTCTTAATATGGGCATCTATGTACCAAGTTTAAAAACTGTCAGAGCTTCCCTTCTTGAGATATCGCGTTAACGAAGTTTTCAGGGTTTGAACCCCGGTGACCCCAGATGACCTTTGACCTCCAACAAAATGATAGGGTTCTTCCTCATACCATAACGCATCTACATACAAAGTATGAAATTCATCCAAGCTTCCTACCTCAAGATATTGTGTTAACAAGGTTTTCAGATTTTGACCCCTGGTGACCCCAGGTGACCTTTGACCCCCACCAAAAACAATAGGGTTCTTTCTCTCAATATGGGGCATCTATGTACCAAGTTTGAGAACTGTCAGAGTTTCCCTTCTTGAGATATCGTGTTAACGAGCAAAGTGTCACAAACACACACACATACACACACACACACATGCACACCCACTCATACATACATACATACACACGCCATCATGAATGCATAGGTTTCTCTTATCATCGCAACCAATAAGTTAAGGCATATGTGCAACCTGTGCTTACAAACTTCACTATTTAAAGATCAATGAACAGGACTTCATATTTGAGCACGTCATGTAAATTGTAAAACAAGATTGTCCCCACCAATGGTACAGAGCATTAGAAAAGATATGTCTAACCAGAATATTCATCTATCCACCTACTTGATTTACAGCACAAATTTTTTGGACTTTTTTTAAGATGTTGGCTCAGGTGGATCTTATCCCCTATCTTGCCAATGTGTATACACTGTAAAAGGTTAGTTCATTACTGCCAAAGTGGAAACTTTTTTAACTTCTTTTTATGATGTAGGCCACAACACTTGAATTTGAAAGGGTTTGAGCTAGCAGCTCCCTTTCAGTAGCTAAAAGCAAAGGTCACTTTGGCCTCAAGTACCAACCACAAGTTCCTCCCCCAAACTTCTTACTTAAGTCCACCCTTGTAAATGAAAACTTTCAAATTCCAATAATGAATGTTCAAAGGTGATGAATTACACTCTGACTGCCACAACAAAATTCCAACTTTTCACTAAAAAAAAATATACACAAATGAACTTAAAAAAAGAAACTAACAAAATCCCCAAAGTTAAAAATTCAATTGCAAAAATAAAAATAAAAAACATTTTGCAAAGTTTCAATAGCATAAATTTCACACAAGAAAAAAAAAAGACCAAGTTTAAACATTAATTTAGGAATTGCCAAGAAGCTAATTAATGAAACAAAGTTTGAATCACATTTCCATAAATTATTAGGAAAAATTATGAGCCTTTGTGAAATGTGAATACAGCTCTTTATCCAAAGACTATAATTAGGTGTCATATTTAATGATGTCCAGGGGTTTCCCTTAACTTTGCTTTTCACTCGCCAGCTGGTCTAATGATCCAAAATTCTGGGTAGTCTGCAAGCTATTTTCACTAGCCCATCTATTTTCATATTCAAAAAGTAAAATAACATTTTGTTTTATTCAATCCTTCCTTATGAAAATGCCTGTTAATGTGATGTATGTTCATTGACTTCATTCAACTTGAGGCAATCACCTGGTGAGAGCTTCGATGCTTCTATTTTCCCGTTCAATATGAGCAGGGAGCTCTTACAACTCCCTGATATGAGAAAGTTATGGAAGTTGAACACAGATGACAGGCAACATGAAGGAGAATGCGAATAACCTTTTGAATTAGTAGAACAATTGGAATCTAATTCAGGGAGTTCAGAAATGTAGAAACGGATAAGGTATGTTGAGAATGATGTCATATTTATAGTCCGTCACATCGGTGGGTAAGGACTGGCAGTATCCTCAATGTGAAAATAAGTAAATAACGAAACTAATCATGACAGCTGGTATATATTTGAGCCGGGACTGAGATACAATTTTTTTTAATTGCGGATAGTAGGTAGTCAGATTTTTTAACTTGCCAACCGAACTACCAAGAGGAGGGTTTTCACTGGATGTTTTCAGTCGCAAATGGCCAGCGGGCGAGTGCTAAATTCGAACCCTGATGTCTATTGCCGCAGATGAAAGAGTGGAGATGGAGAGGTGGACAGGAAGTCAGTTTCCTTATACTCTTTATTTGCAGTGCCAGTTGTTCCTTGACAACCGCAAAACATCATAAACCACAATATTATAAGTTAACATACAAAAAGATGATCAAATTACAGGTAAAGTGATGAAGAGAGATTAAACAACAATAGAAACTACACTAATACAAAAATAGGACATACAGTAAGAAAATATAAGACGAATACAAAAATAGGACATAAGAAAAAAAAACTGAATTCAAAATACAGCTCAGATAAACATCAAAATTGCAAGCACTCTAACCTTATATACTAACAGGTAATGCCTTCCCAGTTTCTCTAACAGCAATAAATAGGCAGGCATAATAGGGAGTTCTGATACCGAATGACACAAGAGCTTGGCTCTGATGATAGCCAGCTGTACATGACCATCAATCCCATGAGCGCACAGGTATGCACACAACTTAAGGCAATAGAGACTATGGTAACCAATACAAGACACAAAAAAAAAAAAAAAAAATACAAATGCAGAGATAGGTCTACTACCTTTAGATTCTATAGAATTCAGATACAAAGTATAAACTTTCATTACATTTAGTTTACAGTTTGATCAGGGAGGTATTACTGTATTAGCTAATAACACCTCCCTGGTTTGATAAAAGTTTTGCACACTAGCCTACCCTTCCAAATTTATTTATATTTATTATATTCCCCCCCCCCCACCCCCCGGGAAAAATTTCATTGCTGAAATTGCAGCCTTAATCAACTGCATATGGAAATTTACACACTGGCAATTTGATAAGATATTGGGGTCCTTATTTGTACGCAAACTGGTACACACTAGTTGCTTCTTTAATTCTGCTATGTACTGTACAGTCCTCTGTCCTCACAGCAAATACTGACATGCAGTACCTTAAATTACTACACAATACACTTCTTTTAGACAGTAAAAAAGTGTATTTGTTGAAAAAATACAGTTTCCCTGTATGTGGACTGGAGACGCCCTCAGCCCGCTATAGAGAAATAATGCCCAAAATAATAAATCTACACAGTAATTGTTCATTAACACAATCCCAAACCCTCTGAAATATGTAAAATTGAAATTGAATAGGTGACATAAACCAACATTTTCTTCCATAGTCAATACAGTAGGGTTTACCACTGTCCACTTCATCAACTTTTGGGCAAAAAAACCTGTTTATACCAGTAAAAAACCATGGGTAAAGTCCACCAGTAGCAAAAAAGTGCCAACCCTGTGCAACAGGGTATCGCAGAAAGAATCATGTGGACTTCTTTGCAAAGGTTTGTGCACTTCAGATTCGATACCAAATTTGGCCAAAGATTTCCACCTGTGCTTGGTGATTAGTCAGGCAAAAATTCTGCCAATGGTCTCCTTTCAATAGTGAGATTTTCTGATAAGAGGGTACTCTCAAGTGATAACTTGTGCACTTTGTCGAGAACCTGAAAGGATGCTGCCTAAGATCTATTAGGAAGAATGAAAATCTTGTGGGCAAAGAATCCATTCTAATAGGACAAATGAAAATCTTGTGGGCACGGCCTCTGTGCCAATAACGCTGACATGCCAACCTCAAAAAATGGCAAACCTGGAGGTTCTTGCAAGAAAACCTGGAAATCACATCTCAAACCTGGAGATTTTAAACAATTAGTTTCATACATGGGTTGTGAAAAAAAATGTTTGCTAATGACATGTTTCACATTAACTGTACCAAAAGATTGACCTGTTCCTTAATGATAAATAAAAATGGAGATATAATGTTGTTTATTTATAACTTTTTTGATCTCCACTTATCATCTAGACCATCTAGTGAGATAGAAAAATTAAAATAAAGCTCATAGTCTTGTGCAGTATAAAACACTAAAAACTTTCATTACTGAAAAGTGCTAAAATTTGACAGCAAATTGTCCCCACATTATAAATTGCTGTCCAAATATGACTATAATCATGATAGCAATTCTTTATGTGTTACACTTCTGTATAATTAACTTTATATTCTACTGTAGATAGCACTGACCTCTTCCTTTGATAAAGTAAACAACCTGTCATCTATGCATGTTTTGGGTATTTTATGGTCCTGAATTGAATTTTGATGCTAATGTTATGTTTTTGTGTCAAACATCACACAAAAGTGAAAAGTGAAGCTGGAATCCACAAAGACAGAGAGAATAGTATGACTGCTGCATGAATGAATGATTACCAGGATAGCCAATCAGTGATGCCAAGATCACACTTGTATCTAATTGTGAAAATGGTTAATTTTTGGCTTTAGATGTTGCTAATGCTACTATTTGCAGTGCTGTCAAACTTATAAGCATAACATTAGCACTCAATAAATGCATTCCACTTGAAAAATACTGAAGGTATTCATACCCTTTCATGGTCAACTTATGGCATCTACCTGTCTGAAGCTAACATAATAGTAAGGGTAGCAAATATCCCTGATCTGTCACCTCACCTGATTAGGTATGGTTTGCTGTCAAGAATATGTAACATCTGCAACATAGTAACATTAGCAGTAGCACACTTTAAAAATTTTTAGCTGAACCATTATCGAACACATCATATTTATGCCATTTTTCTCAGAAATCTTGCTCCTGCTGAACTTGAAAGGCAAATGAAAATACAAATTTGTTCCCTATGCAAACTAGGGCATGCCTAATATTTGACAATGTTTGTTAATGTTGCTAATGTTACTATCAACAGCACTATAATGGAAATTTAACACTACCCCAATAAAATTTAATTTTTGAATGAAGGAAATGCACAAGGACTTATCTCCTTTTATTTTTTATTGAAAATTGGAGCCTAATGAATCAAACTGAGGGAGCTTTAAGGATTATTGGAAATTTTTATTTTTTCTCCATTGTGGGACCAAATTGGAACAGTTAATGGGAGACATGTCTAAAGCAGGAAGATTTTGCATATAGCATGGTGGTACCATGAGTCGGTCAATTAAGGAAATTTTCACTAAAACATACACAAAGGGTAGTAGTATGTAATTTAAACTTATCCATTATTCTCATGAACATGTTTTCTCTTAACCCTGAAAGTTAGAGTGAATTTCGTTGGCAAACTTTCAAGAGACAGAGAAATTCCCATCACAAGTTTCAGATGCCTTAGGTTCAAGAACGGTACCTTGAGTCGGTCACCCAAACATTATGAAAGCCCATAAGAGTGATATCAAAATATATTTAATGAATGATATCACCATTACAGAAAAAAATCATAAGATGATGGAAGGAGACCATCCACAGTGATCTGGAGAATTTTTTTACATAATTTGTTAGGCCATTTAAAGAAGGTCTCAGGCCACCTTTTAGGTAACACTAGATGTAGGCTAAGCTGGGTAAATTTCTTCTAATAATGGGAGTAAATACTTATTTTTGACAGACTTTGAGTTGTTGTCATGTCGTGCTGGAGTTTCTTCACTGTCATATGTTTATTTGTTGGCCATAGTATGCCTGTCTTACATATTGTATGCAGTGACCGACTCAAGGTACCGACCGACTCAAGGTACACTCACTATACATAGGCCTACACAGAGCCATTTAGGCCCTAGGCCTATATGGCTTTGTATCACAGGCGTTCGAAAGTACATATACTACACACTATATATATATAATAAGACAAGGTAGGTCATTTCTCACGACGAAGCACCAACCTTGGCCAATTTTTACACTCTTACTCTTACTGCAAACCTCAAAAGACTTGATCGATCACATCATCTGTTTCAGCAGAATATCCAACACCTCTTCGGATGCAACTTTGTGCATAAGATAAATTCTAAACAGTAAAAAAGGTGAGAAAATGAAACTAAGAATTAACCATGACCATGGCCTTAGGCCCGGTTGAACTTAACTGCCAGCCAGTACTTCCACACTCTAAATCCATTTTTCCTGAAATGAATTTTAAAATTACTTGAAATTGGCTTTGTATTTTCTCTCTGATACTTAAAAAGGAATAAAAGACGCTTCTAAATTGCTGATCTAGGATTTAATCCTTTCAAGCCATGCGTAATTTCAAAACGCCATACGGCATTTCCAGATTTCCTGAAATAATCCCTTCCAAAAGAGCATCCAGATATCCCAAATTTCGCGTAATTTCGGAAAGAGTGGAAGCACTGCTGCACGCGACACTGATGATAGCAGCCTGCGCAGCTATCTGTGCTATCTTTTTCACAGAAACACGTAATACAAGGTGAAGCGAAGCAAAAGAACCAAAATTCGCCATGCAGATTCGGCATTTTTTTCACGATCTGCTATTAACACATGTAACGTGGGCTGTGATTGGCCAAGAGTAAATGAACTAACAGTCTTCGTTTTCCGTGTTAACATGTGACAATTTGTGCGTACAGAAGTGGTAAAACGAAAAGTGTTTAAGATACACTTGACCTACCTTGTCTTATTATATATATATAGTGTGTAGTATATGTATTTTCGAACGCCTGTGGCTTTGTATATACGCCACTGAGTCGGCTCATGTTTTCTTCGTATGAATTGTGACTACAGATAGGCTAGACTTATTCATACGAAAATTTTCGTATGAATAGTCACAACGATAGGTCAAGGCTGTAGCCTAGGGGTACTAACGCCGTTGGTTTTAGCCTAACGTTACAACTTGGTGCTAGGTTACAGTGCAGGCTAGGCTTACGTTAGTGCTAGCCTAACGTTAAGCCTAGCTTAGACTACGTTCAGTTAAGGAGCCTATGCCTTCGGCCATGGAGCTTCTGATACCCACCTCACTCCACTTAATAAGGTTGTCCGTTTCTTTATCTTCCACTAACAACCATAGCTTTGACAAAAAAGCAGGTACATTTGCAACGTCCGCAGTTTGTGATGACATTTGAGCAGTCATCTTTCACACATTTACCGGTGCCTGAAAATCCCAACACAGTGTAGCACTGACTAGACTGGCTCAACATAATATAAAGACTTTTACACACAGTAGCCTTCTGAGCGGCAGTGTTTCCATGAAAATTAATGTTGGCTTCTAGTCAGCTGTGTAGAGGGTCGCACGTAGCGATGCGTACTTGCATGTCACTGTGTAGATGGAAAGTACGCATGTCCATGATTCGTTGGGATGTTTACGTAACGTCTTTTGTCCAGATAGCCTACTGATGTAACGAAGTTGAATTGCATTTTCGACGGAAGCGCGAAACATGGGGTCTGTGTGGGGTACGTGTGGGGGCCGGGTTATACCCCCAGATATTTTCAGAGTCGTCCGTCGGGAAAAAATTTTGCAATTTGCAATTTATTTTCTTTGTCCAGAAAATATTTTACATGGGGCGACAGAAATACCGGAAAATTTTTTGATCACAACGTAATTAATTAGTTTTGCCGGGGTGGAAATATTGCTTTGGATGTTTTACCAGAGACCTAACCCCTCCCAGATTTAACGATTTGGGGAAACATAATGCTGTTTGTCGGGATATCATTATATATTGTTGGGAAAGTAATCTGTGTCCGTAAGTGATCAATGATCACACAGTCTTCGGGAAACCAATTGTCTTTTTAAGACGGAAATCCAGGCTGTCGCCGGGAAAATAGAAGTAGTACCGCACTGCATTATTGTCTGCCATGAAATAGAAACCATGTGAAAGTTTTTTTGAATGTACTGTGATCATGGAGGTACGTACTACCTCGGACTTCAATGCTGTGATGTAACGTCTCAACCGCTCGTCAGGAATGAGTTTTAGTCCCCGCCGGGTCACAGTTCAAGGGCGGATCCAGGGGGGGGGGCAACTAGGGACAACTGCCCCCCCTATGACCAGTCTAGCGCCCCTCAATACAAGAAAAATGCGCCCCCTGCGTCCTAAAAGTTAAGTAAAAACTGTCCGAAAAGTAAAAAAAAAAAAAAAAAAAAAAAAAAAAAAAAAAAAAAAAAAAAAAGGTTCTCAGAATTTCGAACCGTATAGCTATATATAACTATGGCAATGGGAGTTGGTCTCCGAAATGTAGTCGTTCAAATTCAAGAGTATGCGGCCCCTGCATGATGTTGGCGCCCCCCTTTTCAAACTGCCCCCCTTCAGCTAAGGGCTGGATCCGCCCTTGTCACAGTTAATTCATCGGGTCGCACTAGGATTTTATGTTTACCATGCACGAACAAGGGCGGAGAAACAGGGGGCTGAGGGGTTACAACCACCCCACTTTCAAAAAAATCCCCGGCATTGACTTTGTGTTTTTCACACAGTAAATTTTTTGAAAGATCGTCAAAACCCCCACTGTTGAGAAGAAATCTCCGCGCCTGCGCACGAACACGCGATTTGGTTATAAGTCTATCTACTCTTCATCACTTACACTGAGACTAGGAGCGAGCACAGTTCTGCAACCGTCGTATATGACTTTGCAAACGCTTCTTTTTTTTGGCTAGTTCATAAAAAGTGGGTCGCAGTTGGGTTGACGACAGGCTGCACACCGTGCCACGAGTTTACTCAACTTGCGACGAGACTCCCCACCCCCTCCACCCGACTCCACCACAGATGTCCTGCAGTTTCATATTTTTGAAGTGGGATCACGAGGAAGACTATCGGATCCTAATCGGAACCGACAGTTGGGAGAGAACAAATTTGGCACACACACAGTTAACCGACCCCTGCGACCCGTCTGCCAGACTGCCACGGGACTGTTTTTCACTCAGACTGGATCGTCGCTGTCGAGTCGGTACGTGTGAACTAGTTTTCCACTTACTCGAATCGTTAAGTCCGGGGGCCCGCTCGTGTTTGCGGTTAACACTTGAAAGTGCTAACACTTTCTGTTGCGATGTTTGCCAAGGAGGCTCGCTTTCTGACTGCTTCTGTAGATGCAGTGCTTAAATGTTACTAAAATGCCTTTAAAATGCCCTTTCTTCTGCGCGATTCGCGCGCATCCTTCACATGTGCTGATTATCCAATTATTTAATTCAAAAGGACAGAGAGCATGCCTTATATTAGTGCAAAACCCTGTGCAACCTTCGCAATTGCCCATCCTAGCTCCCAACCCCCAAACCTGCTGCATCATAAACACGATATCAGGAACGAAAAAATCCCCATTCGCTCTCCCGACAATCTTTCGAGTCTATAAGCAGGTAAATTAAATACCTACGGGAGTATTCTTTGCATCATCGCGAATTTCTCAGAGAATGCTCACTCCATCATTCTTCTGTTTTTTCTGTATTACAATGAAAATCAAACTATGGTGTGTTTTTCCACTTTTTTCTTATTCTGTTAATTGTTGTTAATTTGTGTATGCTCTTTTTTCCTTTTATTCCTAATGATGAGGGTTTTAAGTATCTGTTTGATCTGTACAATAATTTGAATTATGGTCCTTACTTTTGCACATGGATGATGTGAATATGCTATGACAACTGATGTAGAGAATAATACAGCAATTGATTGCTGTCACTACAGCAGTACAGTGATGCTGAGTTTACTCATTCTTTCTCTAAGGCCCGTTACAGCATAACTATTCTTCACTGAAATTCTCGGAGCCTTGTAAAAACTTTGATGATTTCACTCACCTTCTTGCGTCGATTAATAACTTTAAGTTTTCGTTCATGGGTATTACTGAAACATGGTTTACTGACACCACTCCTCTGAATTTATTCAATATTGACGGTTACACTTTTCTTCAAAAAAAAAAACAAAAACAAAACAAAACAAAACAAAAAACAAAACAAAACAAAAAACAAAGAAACAGGAAATCAGGTAGAGGTGAGGTCGTCGCATTGTATCTTAGAAACGATTTTGATTTCAAAGTAAGGGTGATCTGAGTAATGTTTTGGTAAAAAATGCTGAATCTCTTTTCGTTGAAGTGCATAGTTTACAGCATAAAAATATTACTGTTGGTGTTATTTATCGACCTTCTGGCCAGTGAATTTCTGATTATAGCTATAGTTTATGTGTCCTTTTAGAAACAATAAATGATGAAAACAAAAGATGCTTTCTGATGGGTGACTTCAACATAGACCTTTCAAGAGTGTCTGTTGGCAATGATTATGAACATTTTTTTTTAATTTAATGACCCTTCATTCCGTGTTGATCAGCCTACAAGGGTTTCTTCATCTTGTTCTTTACTTGATAATATTTTCTCAAATGTATTTGATGTAACTGTGACGAAAGCTGGTATAATCCTAGGTGATGTGTCAGACCATTATCTTATATTTATTTTGTGATTTACCCCATACACCATCCTCACCCCAGGCAAGTGTGAAACGTGACTAGTCTTGGAAACGTTTCCCGTTTAATTAGTGAACTAGCTTCGGTTAACTGGGAATCGTCATGTCTGATAATTCTGCTGATTCAGCATACAGTCTTTTTTATACATCTTTCGTCACTGTTTTGATCGCTGTTGTCTATATTATTCAGTCAAAACAAACTCAATCGCACGAACTCCGTGGTTATCAATAGGAATCTTGAAGTCCATACAAAGGATAAACAAGCTTTTCCAAAAAAAAATTAAAATTAATCCTATACGCCTAGTAACAAAAGTGCTCACTCTTTGTATCGAAAAGTGCTTACTGACATCATTCGAATGGCGAAGAAAATGTATTATGTATTATTATGACATCATTGAATCTAAGAAGAACAATATTACGGTACCCAACTATGGAAAATTCTAAATGACATTTTTAACAAAAAAGGTAAGGTACACTCTAATAACTTGTTCATGTGTGAGGATGGTCTTAGTAACGATCGCTTTTCATATTGGAAATAATTTTAACGATTACTTTGCTTCTGTTGCCCATTCATTAGCTATCAGTCTCCCTTCAGTTAATGTCAATCCATTGAGTTTTATCCAGGGGCGGATCTAGGGTCTTTTCTGAGGGGGGGGGGGTCCAACATAAAAAGGGCACATTCATTTTTTTAAAATTTTGGTTCCCATAAACGTCAGCGATTACACAACTTACCGCATATTGACAAAGAAAGGACAAACCAAGAGACATGCAAAAACTGGATTCAAAACCTGGAATTTAAATAAACGGTGAAATTGCAAAGCGCGCGAAGCGCGCGAAAATTTTTTGGGTAAGCCTACACTTATAAAAATTTGTACTAATTTAAAGCTTATATTATAGAACAATTGAGCGGACAGTTGGGCCCTATCGGGCAAAACTTTATTGTACTTCCCTCCTCGAGTCACTAGACGTACCGTACGACAGACACAAGTGAACGTTAACCAGGTTTAGCGAAATGAGATCCAGTTCCCGACATTTACATAAATCCATGTATTCTACTTATTAACTTGAAAAGGTGGAAAGGGTTTGTACTTTATTTAGCTATAAGTATAACTGAACTGAGGAAGAGTGGACAAAGCGTACCGAAAATTTTGGGTTTTATCCCAGAAATTACCCTTATGAAAGCCAAAATAAGTAAACTGACCATGGGTGGCGGCAGAATTTTTTCCAACAGGGGGCCGGACCATGTCAGCTACTCCAAGTTCCGACGTTCCCTATTTCGAGGGCATGATGAGAAGGGCAATATGGGAGCCTCATTATCCCATGCAATTGCAGGCATATTTTGCATTATATCACTTAATACTTCATGATCCGAGTTGCGCACTGTTAGTGTTCTTTGAATCTGGATCGTGAAATTGAAAAGCGCGCGAAGCGGGCGAAATTTTTTTGATAGGCTTACACATAAAACATATGACGAAACGAAAAAAAAAGAACTGTAGGGTTTGTAAACCGTATCGGGTGTAACATACATTGTATCGAAACCACCTGGACTACACGATGAAATAGCCAAACTTTGCTCCTTAAGTCTCTCACCAACTGACTGTATCACATGACACACACAAGAGAACACCAGCTAGGATTTGCGATATGGGATGAAAGTTACGACCTTTACATAAACTATGTATTCTGCCCATATGTTATCTGTTAAGGTGAACAGGAATTGTGCTATCCTGCTATGTGGAATGGAACTACTGAAAAACTAGAGTGACTCTACAGCGCGCGTAGCGCGCCGAAATTTTTGGGTTCTTATTACAGGAATTATCCTCTTGAGAGCAAAAAACAGGTAAACCGTCGATTAGTTGTCGTCAGGGACTGCGTACTTTCGACTAAGACTCCCCTACGAAACTGTAAAACTTCTCCCCCGACGGGGGGCATGAAACCATCCCCCACCTGGCGCTACCGCTATCTTGACTGGGGGAGGAGGTTAAAATACTGTATGTTGTGTTCCCTATATAGTTGCGTCGCGACTGTCAAAAACACTCTGTCAGAACAGATGACTGAAGTCAAATGTTTGCTTTTCATTTGCGACAGCAGACCGGTCATCGGTCCAAAGACGTCAAAAAATTGAACCAGCTGACACTGCGTTATTTGACCTGGTGGTGATTTTATGTAGTAATTTTAAAATGAAACAAACACCGATTTGTCTATTGTGACTTCTTGTCAACTCTAGCTGTGGACTTTACCTAAGACTGGCTTTTTATTCCCATCATTAGGGCAACACTATAAAAGGAGAGTAATTCCAGACTATAAATATCATAGCGAAACATATTTACCTACTCTCTCTTGTTCACGAGAGGATGGATACTAGAGGGTGGAGGGAAGGTTTCGTAGATGTAGCGTTTATGGAATGTGAACAGATCATTATTTTGTAAGACCAAAAGACTAGCAGTGACCTTTTGGAATCAATATTAAAACCCAGTAATAATACGTTGCATATCGCTAGTGAGTATGACGTAATATCTGCGTGTTTTGTGTCATTCTGAATGCCCAAGCACGCCACACGTGGTTCCAAGCGAAAAGTGATTGTCACGCAGACATACCGTAGTCACATTCTCTGTAAAACGATTATACTGTTCGGGTTTCGGGGCGCCCAATATAGGCTACCGTAGTCAAATATATTGCCGAAAGTTTCTGCGATACATGGCTAGACTTTTACGAGTGGATTGATCGATACTGGATGGGGGTAACCAAAATCTCCTCGGAATTGGACAACACTGTCATTACCTGTGAAACTGTCTCGTTTTTTTTTTTTTTTTTTTGCTAGTGTGAAAAAAAAAAGCATTTTTCGAAAAAGGGCACATTGGAAAATTTGAGGGGGGGGGGGGTCCGGACGCCGGCGACCCCCCCCTGGATCCGCCACTGTTATCCCCAACAATGCCTAAGCATGTTTCCTCACTCTTGCTGAGGAATTGTCAGCCATTGTTATGAAGTTGAAAAACGGAAAGAGCTGTGGCTCTGATGAAATTAACTGTGACTTGCTCAAGTAAATCTTTCATGCATGTTATTGTTACACCTTTGATTCACACCATCAACCATTCTTTTGCTTCTGACATCTTTCCTTCCGAACTTAAACTTACTAAGATTATCCCTCTTTTTAAATCAGTTGATGCCCAAACCTTATCAAGTTATAGGCCTATTTTTATATTACTTTCTATTCTAAGATTTTTGAACGGCTAGTTTATAATAGACTGTATAACTTTATTTCCAAACATGATATACTTATAAAAATCAATACGGTTTCCAAATTAATCATGCTTCTTACAGGGCTGCCTCAATATCTCATTGAAAATTGCTCAAGGTCTCGATACTAATAACACAACTGCTGCCTCATTTTTCGACCTACCAAAGCTTTTGATACGATTGACCACACCATTTTACTCAGTAAACTTTCCTTGTATGGTATAAGAGGGATTGCTCTATCGTGGTTTAAAAGTTACCTTAAGAATCGTTCACATTTTGTTTTCTTAAACGGTGTAACTCTTCTGCACTTCACTGTAATATGGGTGTTCCACAAGGTTCAATACTGGGACCTTTACTGTTTCTTTTAGATATAAATGACATTAATATCTCCTCACATCTGTGTTAGACTTTATATTATTTGCAGATGATACTACTGTTTCTTTGCAAGCTCCTTCTGTTGATGATGTACTTGTAGTTGTAACTCATGAAATTTCTCATATTTTTAATTGGTTAACAGCTAATAGGTTGACTTTAAACATAGCAAAAACTAAGTTGTTACTATTTGATAACAGAATTTCTGACCCAACTATTTCCAGCATTCATCTAAATGATACCCCTATCACACCATTACTCCATGCTAAATTTTTCAGGAATTTACATTGACTACAAATTAGATTGGAAAAATCATATTTCCTTTATAAGTAACAAAGTAGCAAGAGCGAGGGGAGTCCTTAATCGACTAAACACTCCTTACCCAGAAATGCACTCCTCATCCTTTATAATTCCCTCATTCTTCCTCATCTAACTTATAACCTTGTTACTTGGGGAAATACTCATATTACTTCGCTCAGCAACTTGTACAAGCTCCAAAAGCGAGCAGTTCGGAATACTTGTAACGTGCATGTGTAACGTGTCGTACGTATCGGGCTCACACAGCAGCAATTTTTAAGGAGCTACATATTCTCTCAATTTTCGGCCTTTATACTTACAGGTAAGGCATATTTATGTATCGCTATCATCACGGTCTCCTTCCAAATGGTTTGGCAACTTATTTCAACTTTAATTCTGACATTCATTCCTATTATACTCCTGCAAGAAATCAGTCGCATCCCCCTTTGTCTAGAACCAGTGTTACGCAATCCCACGTTCATTGTGCAGGCAGGCCCGTAGCCAGACAAGGTGCTGAAGGGGGCGAAAAAGTTTCCAGAGGGGGGCGAAACATATTAAAATGCATTACGGCAAGAGTAACTTTTTATTCTTCTAGGAGGCGAAAAATTTTCCAAGGGGGCTTTGCCCCCCTTGGCCCCCTTGACTACGGGCCTGTGTGCAGGTGTTACATTATGGAATTCCCTCCCTTTAAATATATGCAATTCCTTGTCCTTAGCATCATTAGAAACAAAACTTAAAAATTACTTGATTGCTTTGCTGCCGTAATTCATCTATTGTCATAGGCAAGTTTATGTACTTAACCCTCTTTTGTACCCGGCGGCTTGTCGTTTTGTATCTTTCTGTGTTTGTTTTCTATGTTGTTTCCTTTCTTAAGGGCAAGGACCAGACTTGAAAAGATTACACTCTCTGGTCCTTTACCTTCTTTTGCTTAATAGTTATGCTAAGCTAATATTTCATATGTCGTTGCATTATGTTCTCTGTTGTTTTAATGTAGATTTGTGGCTTTTTTATCTTCATTTGGAAATTGTTCTTGCAATATAAATTAATTGGAGATATAAATCAAATCAAATGAAATCGAATGGCCGTTAGTCCTGGCTATTATGGAACAAAAGGGCAAATAGCAATTTCAGGTCTTTTTAGTGCGTATTCAGTGCTATTTGTAGATAGTTAATTCATGTTAAATGAAGGCAAACATTGGTAAAATGCTGTAAAATTGTTATGTTTCGTGGCGCGTCGAACAATTATCGTGTACTCTTGTCGTCCTATGGTGACCGGTACTTTCCATAACAATAGTCCTGAATATGGTATAATATGGTATATGCATGTGGCATGGTTACCATGCAACATCTGATAAAGGGTCCTCGATGCCGAGCTAACCCGGCCAATTGCCAGTGGCTTCCTAACACTGAAACCGTAAACGTGGCCGTACACGTAAAAATTAGATCCGTCAACTGGAAGGTCTCTCTCTATATCTGCACAATAATGACGTCATATGATCAATAGCATAACATAGCCAAACCTACAAATTTCACCTGTCGAGTTGGGGCTGATTGATTAAGGTTACTTTTTGTGAAAAAAACAAAAGAAAAGAAAGGAAGAAAAGAACGAGTAGCTGAAGTACACAGCGCGTACAACGCACTAAAATCACCGAAGTCCGGAAAGGAGCGTAGATGCAAAATGCTGCTATTTTTATTATATTTTATTTACCGACATGTGTTCGTGCAGGGGAAATCTTATGTTTGTAAATGAGGAAGGGGGCAAACACGGGCAGATTACCAAACCTCACTCGCGGAAGACGGGGGAGAGCTCCCTTGGGGTCCAGGGACCTGTCATAAGGCCCTGATGAGGTCCAGGGATAACGTCCCCAGAAACCCTGAGGTACTTAAAGAATTAAAACCATTAGAATGAAGCATATGGCTATCTTAAAATTCATCGGATGTGCCCTAAACAGGTAGATGACAAAAATTACATATTGACCAAAACGGTAGGGTATAGCCTCACTCAGATTACAGGTCACTTTGGTTATAATGATAATGCCAGAAGAGTTTGTATAGCTAAGGAACATGCAAACTGTTCTACAGGGAGTTCTCACAAAACATAATATAAAACGAGTGTGCGCTAAGCCCTCCGAAAAAGAGAGTCCATTTTATTGTATTCTTTATGTTTTAAATGTAATATCAGGGCCGATGCCTGGGCGAAATCTCTTGGGGCAGTTCTTGACATTTTCTGAGCAGAGCACTAAGTGGGCGTGCCTAGAGACAGGGAGCACCCAGTGGCGGACCCTTTCTGTTTTTCACCTGTGTAGGTGTGCCATCCTGGAGGAGGGTGCTGAGGAGAGGGGTACATGTCAGAACTGGGCTTAGGTGCAAAATTGTACTACCATTGGCTTTAAACTGATTACATATTTACAAAATGTCATTATTTAGTGATATCTTCCTAGATGCTGTTTAAGAGCAAGGGACGACACACTCTACTCTTTCTGAAATTTTTGTCTTTGTGAGGTGGCTTGGATGCAAAATGTTGCTATCTTTAGTTAAGATTCGTAAAGCGTGGAATTGATATTTAGAAATTCTCATTGTTTAGTGATTTTTGTAATTGAAGAGGATGTTGCCTAAGGGGGGGGGGGGGGACGATGCCTCTACTCTTTGAGAAATTTTTCTCCTTTAGGCTTACCTATAGACCCAGAAGAGTGTTATCTTTGGTAAAGCTTAGGACTGTTTACACGATCTGCCCAATAGTAAAAACTTCTAATTTCTGCACTAGAACTTTTAGTTATGCAGCTCCTTATTTATGGATTTCCTTGCCATTCCAATGTCACCAATGTTTTTTAAATACCCCACAGCTTCCTGGGGCTTCGCTCCGTGGTTCTTATTGGGAAGTTTCCACTACTACCCCTGCATGGACACTCCAGATTCAAGGGAACGCTCGGCGTTTACGCGGAGCCTTATAGCTCTGTTGGCGGATTCTATCCACCCATGCTTGCAACCATCTGAAACGCAGGAAGAGGAGTGCACAGTTTCGTTGAGGATTCAATTCTGACTTTGCTCGCACCTTCGTTTGCTACTTGTTTGTACCCGGCCTTAGTTGCAGGCATTTTAACTACACCTGAAAAGTAATAATTTCGAAATCGTTCCCCGATTTCCACTGTTCCAAGAACTTAAAATATTATCAAAGATAGATATTATCTAGCAAAATCCAAGATAGTTTCTGATTTATGTAGAATTATTCGGCTAAGATCACGTCGAGAGCTTAGAATCAGACCCACCTATGTCCAAAATCTCAATTCAAGAAAAACAAGTTTGAAAGATAGTTTGACATAAGTAAGAAAATGCACACAGGCATGGCATGTTTTACTTTCGTGCGCCGTCTGTTTTCAGTTTGTGGACATATCACTCCTGGCATGGGAAAGTATCATCACGCATAGGCTACCTTTTCGTAGACTGAACTCACCCCCCCCCCCCGGTTATGGCGGGTCTGGTTTTAACCATCCATCCATTGCCATTTCAAGGTAGCTAAATTCTAGATTATGATGCCCACAATTTCAAAATATCCCCTGAGTTTAGCCTGCTTTAACCTTTGGTTCTTCAGGGAGAAAAATAGGAACCTAGAAAGCTCAGGTGAAATCCTCATCCTGGATGGAGGAGCTTTATTTGCGCCCTCATTTGGTCACTGGAACATGAAAGTCCCCGCATGACTGCATCATAAAACACAGATTTTGTACCTTTCATGTTCTACATTCGAAAGCGAATCGCTCCCCTGGTTATCTCTACAGTTGGTGTAGTCCTCCCTAGGGCACTGGGGTGCCTGATCGATTTTCGAAGATTTCCGAAAACATAAACATGGACTAAGGAGTTATGTTATTATGTTTTTCTAATAACACCATAAATAACACCTCCCTGAATGGACCCAAATGCGTTTAAGCTTAGATTTCTGTAGGAGTGGTTTCTTTTAGACTAAGTGATACATTTTACTCATTTTTCGCAAACTATCAAAATATCGCAAATCGTTCGTAAACTATCCGAACTTGCGTGCTTCTCGCACTTTTAGCCTCATCGCTATATGTTCATTATCAATACCGTGTCAAACGTATTTCCATTATTCGTAGGTGATGGTTTAACTTACAATAACGCCGATTATTTCCTTCAATGCAAGAATGCGAAGCAGTGGAATTCTCTCTGCCTTCCCCCAGAAAAACATATTTTCATGAATTGAAAGCCTTGGATTAATTATCAGGCAGAAAGGCTCGCCTTTTAATACGTAGAAATATTTTGCTTGGGAATTGCGCAAGGGCGGATCCAGCCTCTAGGTCATGGGGGAGGGCAGTTTGAAAAAGGGGGGGCGCTAGCAAGTGGTAGTTTGACTTAATTTCTTAGGACGCAGGAGGGGCGCATTTTTCTTGTATTTGGGGGCGCCGGATTGGTCATGGGGGCAACTCCCCCAGTTGCCCCCGGATCCGCGCTTCGATACGAGCGTAAGTTTACTACGCTCCCGTGCGAAATCTACGTAGTGAGTGCAGTGTGCTTCATTGGTTTCCGCCAAAATGACGAGTGATCATAGAGCACTCTCATTTTATGAGTAGCCTACGGTAACCGTAGCACGTATGTGAAAGATTGGAAATATGTCTTTCGGTGTACATTTTGTCAAACTACGTTTACGACGCACTTGGACCGCACCCATTATCGGCAGGTGGTGTATATATGACAATACATCTACAAAGAAGAGGCATTCAGAAACATGTTTTTGTGGTCCCCGATTCTTTGCTTATCCCTACTATTCCTTCTCTCCTCTAGATCTCGTTCACTCCCCGTTCACGCTGATCGTCTTAATTCTCATTTCTCATGTAAATATCGCCATTTTGTAATTACCGCCACGCTCGGAGTCTTCGACTGCTGGCCCGAGATACACTCATAATGCCCGGCACAGGGCCTTGGATCCCATCCAATCATTATATTTCATTTTATTTTTGGAGACTTTCTACCACATGCAGAACCTTTAGCTACAAAGAAGGAAATTTCCCAAAATAAGAAATTTTTAAATGCAACTTAAGGTCTTTAAAGTGCCATTTCCTGCAATCTGGGAGGCATTTTGGTAACAATTTTCTCCGTACGCTACGCGCTTTCTGATGGTCGCCACCTGGTAAGATTGTTTTGTGATGGTTCCTTTTGGCAAATTGCCCTCCCAATTAAAACTGTTTTTAAAAAAGCCCTTCTTCCTATGTTGCTGTATAGAACGAGGGCATTTGCCTCTGGGACAGGCAAAGGTTTTCGCGCGGTACGCGCGCATGTGCACAAATTAAGCCGATGGGACTATCTGCGGCAAGGACGTGGATCCATCTCCAAAGGTGAGGGGGGGGGGACTTTGCACCTTTGAGAATCGCCGTCCTGGGGGATGGGTCAAAGGGGAGTTGGAAGGTGCTTATATGGCAAATGGTGCCATATTTGGGGGCGCAATTTAGCTTTTAAAATGTAGTGTCAAATCGTAATCTTGTTATATTATTGAAAAAGTGGGGGACATTTTGGAGATGTCCCCACTTCCGAAGAAGTGAGGGGGACGCGTCTCCCCGTCCCCCATGATCCACGCCCATGAACTGCGGTAGGCTTGCGACATTTTAGTGGTCCCCCAACAGCCAACCCTTTGCAGCACCACTGTTTATATTTGCAATTGCTCGAAATCTGAAACCTCCCTTTCTCTAAAATCCTGGGCTCCCGTGCCTAGGGGACTCAAGAGGATCAGATGATTGGTTGTCGTTCATCGATCACGGCAGTGAGGAATTTTAAAATCAAAGGTAGCCTACCTCAAGTGAAACTCTATAGTGAATGCTGCTATTCGTAATTATAGCAGAATGTAGGCTGACCTTGATTTTTCTCAGTCATAGAGTTAGGGGAGGGGATTTGGCTGCAGCTTATGTTTATCTTCATCTTCTATCAAATTAAGCAAGACTTCCAATAAAATAGGCCTGGATATTTGGGTCACTACTTTGCGAAAAGGCATCATCAGAATTCCAATTACACCCTCTCCAGACCCCAGATTAACAAATGGTGGGATCAAAGACCTTCATTTCTATAATAATATACAGGAAAACAAAATGTAATGGTAAAAGCTCTCCTTTATTGTGGATAAAATGTGTTGTCTTCATATGTATATATATATAGTCCAGGTTCAATGACAATGTATATATATATATATATATATATATATATATATATATATATATATATATATATATATATATATATATATATATATATATATATATATATATATATATGCGTTACCTTACATGATTTTGCAAGGAATAAAGAAAAAATATAAATATAACATCTGGTTCAGTTACATAACTTCAGGTATACATATTTCAGCTGCATTGAAAAATACTTTACAAAAGTTTTAGTTTCTTCATCTTTATGGCTAAGCTATACTGAAAAATCTTCAAGGGTCAACCAACCCCTTTTCAAACAATAAACATTCTTCCTACCACGTTTACAGCCTAGACTGTCGTCCAATAAGAATAACCCTGCAGAAGACAGTTTGAGTTTAAATTGCTCAAGGTCACATATCCACACACTACT
Source organism: Holothuria leucospilota (assembly GCA_029531755.1). Classification (NCBI taxonomy): domain Eukaryota; kingdom Metazoa; phylum Echinodermata; class Holothuroidea; order Aspidochirotida; family Holothuriidae; genus Holothuria; species Holothuria leucospilota. Next base: position 26,895,789 of record CM055965.1, read on the forward strand.
GTCTGTTTAACTTCAGTTATATATGTGCCTATAGCGCACAAGTCATCACTGAGAGATTATTGTCAAACTCAGTGGTGTAGCCAGGATTTCTCTCACGGGGGGGGGGGGGATGCAGTATGGTGTGTGATCACCAGCCTGGGGAGGGGTCTAAGGGGAGGGGGTGTTCCCCCTCCCTTTGAAAATTTTTGAAAAATTAGGTGTCTTTACATGCAATCTGGTGCCACATATGCTACCTTTTGAAGTAAAATTTGTGTTAAAGAATTACGTATTTTTAGGAATTAGAAAGAATCGGCATCAGTGAGGAGGCCATGGCCCAATGCCCCCCTAAATACGCCACTGGTCAAACTATTGTTGGCATTAATGTCCATCAAAGTGCAGTTACCAATTGTTAATAGAGATCTAGGGAAATTCCTAAATATGTTTGATGCAATGCAACAGCCCAAAAGCCAACAAATCTCCCTAGACAGAAACAATTCTCCCTTCTAAGTTTACATGTAGACCCTCCTCTAATCTAAAAGAAAAAAAAACACCTGTTGCAGCCCCCAGTGCACCTCTTTGACAACGCTAATGGTCTTTACTGACGTATCCACATAGTGTCATTGTTGTACCCATGTGAGCTGTGATACACTGCTGGGTGATCTGCATCATTCTGCACCAGTCATCATTGATTGTTCAATTAGAGTGATACCGTTGTTTGAAGTTATTTCAATTAAAATGTAGTCTCCAATTGTATGTACTGAAATATGATCATATTCCTAAATATCTTCAAAAGTTAGCAAGGCCAACACTATCATTGGAATAGACGGGTTGAGAAATGCGGTACTTCCGGTCAGGTCGCAAGGTCAAGTGTACCATGACAACGGCAACGTGTTTAGCTCTGCGTGCTCAGCTTGCAACACCCGCGCTGGGACACTGTAATTAGCGTGGTACACGTCGCATTTGACCCATTCCCATATTGCATTGCGTGGAAACATTTCCCAACTCGTCTATTATTGGACGTTCGTACCGCTGTTTGGACCGGGAGTCAATGTTATTGCTTTTAAAACCTTAGCTTGACCGACTATTGAGTATGGCTTCCCAGCTTGGACACCTTTATGTTTAAAGGGCAAATTTTCTCATCCCAGACAGTTCCAATTCTCCCAACTAAGTCACTTCTAGCCTCTCCCAAAACTGTCTTTATCTCCTCCTTGTGCAGACGCAAACCTAGTTTATTGCTTGAGGGCATATCCTGGTGAGCATACAAGGAATGTGTAATGAGAACACTCTCTGTGCATGCCGTGTAATGTGAGCTACTCTGCATATTTTGCAATCAAAGAGGAATCACCCATTGAGAATTTTGCTTACCCCCAAGCAGAAATGTTGAGTGGGGTGATGAGTATCTGTCTTTATTGGATGTAGATGAGCTTGACACAGTGCAGAGGAGAGCAACAAAGCTCATCCCAGGAATGTGGGACTAGTTACCTTATAAGGAGAGACTCCCGGCCAGTAGCTGAAACTTCATAGTTTAGCGTATAGAAGATTACATGGTGATATGATTTATGTTTGCAAGTATTTAGAAGTCTTGCAAAAACTACTCAGAACTTGTTTGTATTGTCCGATTATATGACTCGCGGCCACTCTTTAAAAGTATCTACACCAAGGGCCAATGCAAGATAACGTCAGCCTTTTTTTACTTATCCAAACAATGGACCACAACTTTAGCTTGTTTTAAAGGAAGACTTGACAGTTTCTCAGCCAATTTGCCCAGACAATATGACTACAGGGACATCTACTTATAGCGACTCGGGCCAACTTTATGCAGTATTGGTCGCCACCTTTTTCCTGAGGGATGAAATGACCTACGCCAACGACATCGAACCTGGTGTAATGTGATGTGATATGTATGGAGTGATGCATCCGCCCCTTTAAGAAAAATGACCAATCAGACTCTGCTTTCTGCATGTACTGGCCTTACTGTGCACCAGTCTAAAACTACAAGAATCAATACTAAAAATGACTGAAACTGGTCCAATTCCCCCTCCCCCCATCTTCATAGCTTTTCCAGTTGTTGAGATAGAAACATGATGAAATCTATTCATCTCATTTGACGGTACAATTCTAGTCTTCAATCACGTGACTAATCCTCACATCCGGGGAACTTTGTCGGTGAAAATAAACAGTGAGTGGGCATGGAGACTGTCGCGCTGTAGTATACTAAACAACAGTGGTACAATGCAGAAGTCGTGTGTGGCTGAAAACATGAGTTCACATACATTTGATCAGCTTTCAGACTTCAAATTGAATTTCTAAGAGTTCATGGTGTCTTTAGTTTAATTTCAGTTGATAACAGTACACATCTATAGCAAATGACAGAAAACGTTCTCATTGTGAAACACGTGCGGCCATTCGGTTGGGTCATCCCTCCAACTAGCTCCCAAGTCTCGAGAGGCGAAATGCGGGTACACCTCTGATCTGTCCATTTGTGGACCGCCGGCCTGGGGAAGGGTTATAAGGGGAGGGGTGTCCCCCTCTGAAAAATAAGTTGAATTATAGAAGTGTCTACTCTCAAAATGGTGGCACTTTTTCGCAAATTAGTCAACTCAACTGGCCTGAATTTTCATAGTGTAAAGCACAACACTGCATTGACAGAACTGGACAGGATTTCACGGAAACGATCGTTTCTGGAAAAGCGTTGTTAAAGTGAAGTAAAAATCACGGAACCCTAAAATCGGTTCCCACAGTTTTGTAACTTTCCTAGGCTGGGCTTTACTCACTGCTAAGCCTTACAAACTACAACACCTGATCAAATTCTTCTAAACATGAAAGTGTATAATATTTTAGGCCAAATATTAGGTCTGCTAAATATATATTATTCCGTAAATTCCCCATGTTAATTTCCCCGTTACTTTCACCTCACGATCATCTGATAGCTCTACTGCACGTAGAGCAACCTAGCAACCAAAACTGTAACTGCCTCTCACTCAGTGTTACTTTGAAATATGAGACTAGGCTAGGCATATCTTGATACGTAATCTTGTTAGGATAGCATTGCAGCCAAGGCAAGTATACTCTGAAGAAAAAAGTATCGTAGGCCTACAGGAAAATTATGTAAGAAAAGTTTTCGAAAATATTAGACAGGGCTTAGACAGAGTATTTTACACATGCGCCGAAGCTATTTTATGAAATGAATGCCATCTAGTAATTTTGGATGGCCATTCAAATTTACGTTTGAGTTGGCTACGGAGACTGAGACACTACCTACACTGTTAAAAATAATTGTTAATTTACAGTAATTTTGATGTCCCTTCACAAGGAAATTGTTGTACTTTTACAAAGGTGTATGTTTCATGTATTATTTAGCAACTTCAGTTTACAAACAGAGATTTTCTGTTAAAAGACAAACTTAAAAAAACTACATGCGGTTTCAGAAAAATCGTACATTTACAACAACTTTATGTCCCATTATAAGTCATTTTTTGTACATTTACAATTTATGTATGTTCATTTAATTGTCACTGATTGTCCGTTCAAAAACATTTACTTTCTGTAGAGAAACAAATCTGTAGCCAATGTATAGGTTACCACCAGTGACTGTAAATTTACAGTAATATTATATGTCTCCTAAAAACTACTGTCAATGAACAGAACCTAAATGTTTGTTAGAATATTAATACAAAGGCGCTGATTGAATGCTTCTTCCTGAATCTAACTTGTGGAATTAAAAGCGTGGGAAGCACGCCAGAATGTTTTGGTTAAGCCTACCCTAGATAATTCTAGAAAATTCCTACTCGAATCAGGAGTTAACGACTGTATTTGGCGGTTTTACAAGAGAAATTGTCCACTGAGCCTCTTCAGAGCCAAAAACAGGTAAACCGTACATCGTTGTCAAATTGAGTAGTTCATTCGAGTGAATTTTTTGCCCCAGATCGCCCGTGGACGGGGGGGGGGGGTCGACAGGGGGAGCGGCAAGACAGGCGTTTGCCTCAGAAAGCCCCCACCTAGTAACGTTCCCATATGGTACACTTAGGGCCCCATATCTTGGTCCATAAGAGGCCCATATAATATTGCACCCGAGATTAATAAAAGGGGCCATATGGGTCACCCCATGCATGACCCATATGACCCATGGGAGGCCTAGTTCTGGGGCCCATGTGACAACTGATGTGGGGAAAATGTGGGTAAACCCCATAATATCCCTCAAGCATGTGGGCTACCCATATGGGCCCCTTGTTAATCCCGGGTGCAAAATTAAATGGGCCCCACTGGGTTACCAATATGGGGCCTATGTAGGTTTGCTACCGTCCGCCAGTTCCCAGTGGCTACGCCACTGCAACTTGGTCACTTCCGAAAACATGAGGCTTTGAGGGCTACGCTTTTTACTCCATGATCTAGTGGGACTGGAGACAGGGACAAGTGAAAACTGGCCAAAAATAAACACATGTACACGATTCCCCTTAGACTCCTCCCAAAGGCCGGCGATCCCCATAATGCATGCCCCTTCCCGGACAGTAGGCCCTACGCCACTGTCCGAATTCATATCATAGCCCACGATGTACCCGTTAGCCTATAAATTGTAATTATCTAGGAAATTCGGATCGTGCAACTATGTGCCAATGAAAGTCGGTCTCCAAGAACGTAAAATACATTCTTGGAGACAATACTATTGATGGTCCGAAATAGTTTACACCCCCTACAAATTCATGTAAATAGGCACCTGATAGGGTTTTAGGATATATAGCCTTCAAGACTCAGTTGCTATGCCTCGTAGCTATACACGTTCACAAATTACAGAGGGCCTGTAATTCTCGGCCGGATGTAATTGAAAAGGGTAAAAATGCATTCGCTGTAAATTTATTGCCGTAAATCTATGCATAGCTACCTTACTGTAAATTGTGTTATGTGTGGTATTATTGCTATTAAAATTCACACACGAAGCTAACAATATATGTTCCACAGAGGACGTGATAATTCGTAGGCTACACTATATTGTGCTGCTTTCATTTGTCAAAACTATGTTTAAAGTTCCGATTTATTAGACGTAGTTTAGAAGCACTGAGAATTTTCGGATGGAATCTCTGACGTATACTAAAAGAAAACACGTATTCATCCTTTCATCCCACAAATTTCGGGTTCTAAACACTTAAAAGCAGTCGAAATGAAGTCTAAACTAGCACAAAATATGTTCAAGCTCTCTAAGACTTAAATTCCCTCCTTTAACGTTCGTCCAATCAGCGGTCAGTATTGGAGCATTCTCTTTCACGTCCAGAAATGCTTAGTTAAATTAAAACCGGAGCCGTGTGAATTCATTTTCAAAATATGTGTTTTACTACGTTGGTGGGGATAACGAAGAGATGTAAGCCTTTCCTCCTCGGCCACGCAGTTACAAAGACTCAACACTCTTTAAGAAGTGACTTGAAAACAGCTTTTATTCAAGAGAACAACTCTTTCAATAAAAGCCAGATTCTTCGAGCGGAAAGGTGACTTTGCAGAGGAATGGATGGTGTCACGAATTATTCTATCAGATCAAAAACAACGACAACGCTTGGTTGAAAAGGAAGGCAGCGCAAAATTGTACTAAAAATCAACTTTGAAGAAGAAGAAACCAAGAAGATTTTTGACAAACTTCTTCGGCTAAGTTCAAGAAAGAGGAAAGCCCCAAAGAAAACACCCGTACCTGGTGTTGAAGAAAATCCGGACAGGCTAAACCAACCAAGGGCTCCTTTTTGGGCCGCCAACTTCTCCCGAAAGAGTGGAATCTCTTCCCTGCAAACATGCTTATGAAAAATGAAATGTATTCTAAGTTTTCTTCTAAGTCAGAGACTAGCCTAGGCCTCCCAATTGACAAAGAGAATATTCGGCCAGATGGGGGGGGGGGGTAGAATGTGTAGCCAGTTAGAAACCCAAAGCCTATTATAAACTACCCGAAAGCAAGTTCATAAGTACCTCAAAAAGTGCATACGGCGTATCCCCCTATAAAACTGAATTTTTGCTATATAAAAGCTGGTGAAAAGCGTAAAAATGCAGGCTGGGGCGGTTGTAAAACAACTTGCCCTGTAATTAAACAGAGGAGTGCCTGTAGGTATGCATGTGACATCTTGTAAAGTACTGAGCAGTTCTGTAAAACTACAGCGTTGGTCCTATACCTGAATTAAAGCATCCTGTACATAGACGCGTGCTTGTTGTTCATGTATGAAACCCAATTGACAGCAGATTTGTTGTAAACGAACAGAGATGCACTTCTGTAAAAATACAGAGCGGTTCCTGTAGATAGACTTATGCTTGTTGTCCCTGTATGAAACCTAATTGACAGCAACTTTGCTGTACACCAACAGAGATTTTTTTAACAGTGTACACAGTGATACTAGTAGGCTACAGTATCTATCTTCAACTGAAATTTAAAGAGGACTCGCCGAGGGGTCGTAGGCGCAACTCTACGGAGATTTGAAATGCGGGTTTTTCAAAGAGTTGGGCAGGTCAGCGGGTTTGGGTGTTATTGAAAAAGTGGCAGTGATGTGCAGCAAGATTTGTAAAAAATGATTAGGCCTATGGTCACACTAGTAGCGTCAATGGCATGTTAAAGGATCTCAACTGGGATATTGAAATTGGAACTACGTCGGACCAAAGCTCAACTCATCACATTATTTAAGGAAAACTATGGATTCACACCTAGTAACGTCTCCTATCTCCAAATTGACAGCCCAATTCACTGGGCACGTTCTGATCATGTCTTGAACTGTAAAATCCCCTCTACTTGCTCACAAAGCCCGGCCTAGACTGTTATAAATACTCGCTCTGTCCGCGAACCATCCCCTTGTGGAAAAAACTTCCACTAGAGCTCAAATCTGCCCCTAGTGTGCTATCCTTCAAGCAGCTACTGGAAAAGTACATCTAATCCGGCCATTGGAGGACCACACGTCAACAGCCCCCATAGGGAGATTTGTGTAGAATACTATCAAGATCAAAATCAAGATCAGATGCGGGTCAAACCCGCGAAATGCGGGTCACTTGGGAGGTCTGAAGTCTCTCCTGGTAAACGGAACTGGCAGTCTTTCAAGCCAACCAAAGATAACTTAAGTTTGTATCTTTCTCTCGCACTGGGAGAGAGTGAATCTATATATGAGTAAGACATTTTGTATTTTCATAGATATTCTTAATGTTGTTGAAAACACTACGACATAACGACAGTACTAGTTGCGCGACAGCAAGCGACCTGCGTTGCTATGTAGTGATTTCACCGACGGCCTTTCCTAGCAACAACTGTGACGTCACGTTTGGAGACTAGAATAGTTTGTAATGTTCTCAGAATTACGTGACTCAAACTGAATGCTAATTGTTTCTCTCTCTCTTTTTTTTTTTTTTGCTTTCCTTTTTTTCGTACAGCTTATCGCTACGTAAAAACCAACGGGGCGGCAGCCACAGAGAGCTGCTACGCAGGCTACCATACATCCGGCTTTTCGCTAGCCTTTGTCAAGGCTTTTTCTGCCATTTGTTATCCCTCATTTATTTATTTTGATTTGAAAGTCCGCGTTTACCTACGATTAAGGCTAGGCTTGGTATTAACTGAGCCTCCACAATCTAGCGTCGGCATCAAACGCATACCAGAGGGAGTATAACACTGAATAGGTAACAGCCAGTGTTTACAGAGGGAGGTGAAAGAAACTTCCGCCCGAAAGACTCGACAGAGGCTAGCTTTTCGCCTGTCCTTCCTCCGACGTTACCTGACACCGGACGTAGATTATCCCAGGGAGTTGCTAGAGCAACTTCCTGATTATCCTCAGGCTTTCTGAAGCCTAGGCCACAATGACAGACCTTACAAAGTACAAATTTAAAATCAATCATTCATAAATTTATATCTTTAATATATGAATCACCATGTGTGGCAAAAACCTGCGGGTACATCTCAAAATACAAGCATTCAGTTCACATTTGCAGGCGAGCATGTTATTTTTCCATACCCCTAGCTGAAGTTTGATTAGCTAATGCATATCCTGTAATGTAGGTTCTTGGGTACGTTTTCAATCATCTGTATACACAGGCGTTTACATAGCGTTGCATGGCGTGTAGAATGCTATAGCAGAAATGGTTACCTCTACCAGAGAGACATAAACTATATATTATTGCACAATCTACCAATTATATCAATTGAGGGAATAAACTCCAACTTAGGTTTTATACCTCAGCGAAGGTATATCCTGTAAATATGGAAGTTGGAGGAATGAGATTCAGTTTTCAAGCTTTGTTACACATATTTTGGTATTTTCCCCAACAACACACCATATTGGGTCCTAATTGGGGCCAAATTGGGCTACCGATTGGGGCCCAATCTGTCTTGTCACACGGATTTCATCTGGCTCCAATTGGGCTAACTTAGCCCAATTAATCGCAATTGGGTCACAACTTGGCCCAAATGAGTTAACAGTATCTTTCTCATCTCTCCCATGAGCGCAACTGGGCCCCACTTGGCACCCGAGGTAAACACCAACCTCAGCCCAAGCCCAATTAAGCCCAAGCTTCCCAAGTAAAACCCAATTGGGACACAAGGGGGCTTGCTTGCTGGGTTTTAGCCTTCAGATACACTTGAAATGCATACTGATTGATTATTTACAAAATGGAAGGGAATCATATGTAAGTCCATTACAGATGCACACATTCAGGATACACTTTCACGTACCTGTAATCTGATAAGGTTTAACTTGCGACAAGTTGCAAATACGGATTTTTTCCCTATTAAACGTGGGGTCAAAGAGTGGTTAGCTCCTCTGAGCTTTGCTTGACACCTCAAGATTCGACAGAATTAAAATTCATGAGGCGGATTATTACTATATAGTACACCAGAAATGTAGTAAGCAATTCCAGTAGGGGGAGGCAACGTTATACAAGTGGGTTGGGGAGGGGGTTGAACAGAAATTTTCATAATAGTCCTTAGCAATTAATTTGCCAAATGGGGGAGGTGTGTGTGTGTGTGGGTGTTGGGGGGGGGTTGGACTGCCAGCCTGCGTTCTGAGGAACTTTTCATTTTGTACCATCATGACAAAGTCGACTAATTAGTTAAGTCTTCGTACCATCTGCTGTGACGTTCGGACTTGCTGAATATTAACACAATGACAGTATATGCTGTACATATCATTAGTCGTCTGGGCGAATCCTATGTTCGTACATCTCTTGGTAACATCTTAAAAGGACTTCATGATTTTCTCGCAATAACTCATGAATATCATCCAAGCGTGGCATTTCTGGTTTCGGTGGCATAAAATACGAACTTTGAAAGGCTCGTTGGTAGAATTTTGTTGGCCTCCAGGTAACCATACCCCCAGCGGACCCTTTCCATGACTTCACTATTTCCTCACTGCCATCCCACGTGAGGTACTTTTCATCATAGGGAATACCCATAGCTTTAAAGATCTTAGGTAGCATCCTTTCAGGTTCCCGACAAAGATCATCACTGTCAATGATGGTTGGGTTTGCTTCGTGCTTTTCCTGAAGATATCGCCAAAATGCGTGAGAATCATCACGTTCAAAATGACCCTGGCGAATAAATGGCGTATTCCGTAAAACATAATAGTCCAAATTTTCCAGTCCCAGATATTTAGCCGAGCTTAAAAAAGCAAGTTCCATTGACTTTGCAATTCGAAGTGGGTGGCGAATCAGGAACAGGTGACGCATTGGAACCTGAACAGACAATCAATATGTAATTCATCATAAAAAAATCAATAATAATTGGTTAATATTTTGGTAATATTTTGGTTTAAATGTCTCATTCTAAAAATACCCACGCATGCCACATATCTTTAATTTTCATCGTATCTGCTCTGTGTGTCCTTTAAATACAATGACATACATTTTCTGGCTAAAATAACCGGGATATCTGGATCAAAATCGACATTTTTTTTGTTAAATTAACGACTGGTTAGAAATCCTGATAAGAAGTTAACATTTTCCTGGTTAAATTTAAACAAGATTTCTTTTTTCCTTTTAACCAGGAAATGTATGGAAATCTATTAACCCCATCCTGGTTAAATAAACCAGAATTTAACCAGGATGTTTTTAGAGTGCAGGCTTACATTTTAAGCATTTTTTTACAAATTTTTATTTCTGACACCAAGTGAAGCACCCCATCAATTGGCGCATAGTGCACCAAGAAAAGAAAGTGTCACTCCCATGATAGTGAACCGAATTTAGTATGTTAATCTGAACTAAGACTCTGTATATGTAATATGTATATGTCAGTGGTTCTTAACCGTTTTCGTCCCATTCCCCCTTTCCAATCAGCCACCCCGTCCCATTACCCCCATTCCAATCAGCCGCCCTTTGTATTCCGGCCCCCTCCTAACATATATCAAAAGTGGTTTTTCCATCTCACATTCATAGCAAAGAGAGTGCCTGTAGCAATGACAATGACCTTTAGGACCGCTTTATGGTCATAACCTGGTAATAACTTGACGAATTGAAAAAACATGCTTAATATCCCTGGAACACAGGGCCTAACCTGTTTTCCTAAATCACCCTAACTTTAATTTGGAGACAATATGCCAATGAATAGTCCTTTACTTTTCCATAAAGCGGTCCTAAGAACCCAATCATCTCCCAAATATGCGAGTACACTAAAATGGGTCTGGTACCGTTATCGTACTACTGTTCAGTACTTCCATTCACCACAGTGTCAGATCCTCGGACTCGAGAGTAATCTTACAGAACTGGAATAACTAAAAAAAAAAGATACTGGACAGGATCGACGCTCAATTATTACCCACCTTAGATACCAAAATTACCCCCCCCCCCGGGAGTAATTACCCACCGGTTAAGAACCACTGGTATATGTGTATGTATATGTAAATATATATGTCTTTTTCGTGTGTGTCTACACAGTGGTAAATAAATGGAATTTCAGATGAAGTGGGCAAAATATTACAGTTGTAGACAAAATATTGTGTGGGACGAAACATTTCCCCTCTCCCTCAACCAAAGTTACCATGGGTCATGTCTGCTACATCAAATGTCCGACAGTATTACGGCAGTCGAAAAACTTAACTACTGAGGGGAGGGTAAACAAAGATATTCCGTTTCCATCCAAATTTAGGGGGAGGAAATGTTGCTGCTCTTATTTATAGCATACCATATGTTTCTGTACGGATTTCGGTAATCATCAAACATACAAGTCGCTAAGGGTGCGTGCAAATCCCGCCGGAAATGTCGTTATCCACACCATTAAGTCATTCCAAAGTCGTCTAATATTCACAAAATATCAGAAAATATTTGAAAAAACTACTGGTGGATCAAAAAGGGTCCTTTCCCAAATCAAATTATGGGGGGGGGGGGGGGATATCATGTACCCGGGCCCGTCCCTCAGTGATAACCACACTTGCCATTCAGTGCGCGTATGCGAAGGCCGTGTACTTTAAATAAAAGTGTTAAAGAATGTCAATCACCAGAAAGCATTTCATGACCAACTGAGATCAATATTAAGGTGGCGAAACATTAGAGTGGGAAGAGAAAATAGCCCGCCCCTCAACTAAAGTACCAACTCTATCTCATAATCACAAATATCAGCCAATTATTCAGCAGTTAAGAGAATATTGGGGGATGAACCAAAGTTATGCCGTCCACAACAAGCCACTAGCCAAGGCTGGGAGCGGCGCTCCTTGAAATATTTTCTCCCCTTGAGAAACAAAAATTACTGTGAATGCCTTAGTTCATTTAATATTTCCTACCCTAAAAAACTTTCACCCTGGAAGCTATATCCCTCCATTCAATACCTTGCTTGGCTAAGGGTCTGGTCACGGTCCCCAACAAAATTTTGGAAGGAAACGCCACCCCCCGCCACCCCTTGATCGCCAACATAAGGCTTAGAATGTGTGGGTATTCGAATGTGTTGGTATTCATCAAACACGTACGAGCGGAGCGCGCCGGAAGTGCATCGCTCTCCATGACAACTGAGCCATGGAACCCGTCTAGTAATCACACAACTTTCATCAAGCGATAGCTTTTTGCCAAAATTGTAACAAGTCAAGACATGCACTTGTGATCGAGTCAAGTCGAGTGGAGTCAGAGCCTCAGTTCAAAATATGTTTACGAGTCAGTTCGAGTCAAGTAACGTTGGTCAAGGCAGTTTCAAGTCAAAATTTGATGATCCAGGTGCGTAGCCAAGGAGAGGGCGAAGGGGGAAGCCTCCCTCTCCTTGAGCATATTTTTTGTATTTTCAAATGATTTTTTTATATTGCTAGTAGCTCAAAATAAGAAAATGTTTAGATGCAACATACAAGGCCTGGAAAGTGCCATTTCCAGCTATCTTGGAGGCATTTTCGGGGAAAAATTTTCTGGTTTGCTTCTCACCAATCTATGGTGGCGCTACGCTTAGATAGTTTGCCTACATGCTTTGCCCCCTACTTGGCAAATTCCTGGCTACGCGCCTGATTTGATCTAGTGATAATACTTGCCATGCAAAAGCGTAGGAAGCTTTTCTTAGCTCCGGGAGGGTCTCAACATTTCAGACCACCGTCCTGAAGGAGGTGGTTTAAGAGGAGGGAAAACTATTCTTTCTTGAAGGTTTTGGAAAGTTGAATGTCATTTGATGATACACTTTGTGAAGTGTTTCGGGTAAATTTATTAAAAATGTCTGATGGGTTATTAACACAGTTTGATGTATATCACAGAAGGACCAAATAAGGAGATTTCGTCCTTGAAAAGTGGGGTATAGGTTCAAACTTTAGCCCTCACCCTCTCCCGATTCTAGTTTTGTTGACAGGAACCCTATACTTTATGGCTCATTTTAACTTCTTTCATCGTAAAATGTAATTTATACACTTGGTTTGTATTCTGGTATAGAAGTGGCTTCCAATAGATCTCTCTGCAAGACACTTAGAAGCATCTTCTAGTAAAGTTAAACAGAATCTTTGATGTGCAGCCCACATAGCCATGTTTTGAATATCAAACCAAGTATAATATACCGTAAGTGAGCTTGACAATGCAAACAGTTTGTGAAAGGGTTTATTCTCTTTGTTGATTTTTTATGTTATAAGGGCAAATTGAACTGACGCAAAGCCATAATCAGAACTTAACCACGCAATTCTTTTTCAGCATTGTTATTGCATTGCATGTAGTGTACTCTTATGTTGGATTGAATGGACTAACTTGACGTCCGTAGAAATCTAGATATCTGTTAGAATGGTTTTGTCTTTTCTTGTTGATTTTGTAACTTATAAGGGTTAATTGAACTGACGCAGGCGAAGCCATTCAGAACTTAATTTGTTTGAGAAGTGTTTTTGTACTGAATGTAGTGTATGCGTATGTCGCATTTGGAGTCTACGTATGTCAGTGAATTATAACTATTGGTAGCCTAAGTCATGTACCGTCTTTTCGGTCAGTCAAGTTACGAATCACATAGGACTGTATATAAAGTTTGACAAACATATCACAACAAAAATAAGAACAGGTAATCACAATATTCATAATATATAGAAAATTCTCAAGTATCTCTCTAAAGCTTTGGTCGTAAAGCCATGGACGGCGATCCCGGGGGGGGGGGACATTGAGACTACCTCGGCTTTGTGCACGAGCGAAGCGCGCACAAAAGTAGGCCTAAGTGACATAACTGGAAGGTAGTTGTATCGACCTTTATTCCTGCTGAGGAGCATGGGTGGTTTTATGTAGCCCAATGCAAACCATAACTAAATCCGACGGACAAGCTGACACCCTTACACCCGAATCAGTATATTGTCAGTCCGAGTTGGGTAAAATTGTGATTTTTATTTCTGTGGTCTGGGGATTGTCTTTGGACCCCACCAGGGGCCCTTTGAAAGGTCCCTGCGCCAAGACGCTTTCATGATATCACTTTGTTCCAGCACGACTTCTTTAGCGAGGCTCAGTTCTTCATATCGATGTGCCCCTTCGGTGGAACATTTTGCCACCGAGTCCCCCCCCCCCCCATTTCGAAAAAATCTCTCGACACCACTGCGCAGGAGAAACGTGACTACTAAATTTGTTAATGACTGCTGTCTCTGATTGTCTTTTTTCTTAGCCATTGGCTTAACTTGTTTGAAACTTTAAGATATTTTGACCACAGGCTCTCGGTACTAGCAGGCTGGTGTTATTAGATAGCGTACACTCTTGGCAGACACTTACTAGCGCTCGGTACTAGTATAGGCTGGCCAAGGGTATACAGTAACCGCATAGCCTACACTCTTGACCAGCCTATACTAGTACCGAGTGCCTGTGAGTTAGACAACCTAAAATGGGTGGGGAACCTTTTTTCTCTGGCGGGCCGTTTTGAAGGTCATAATCTACTCGCGGGCAGCACATAGAGAGGGCGCAATAAGCTTTCCCATCAAGGGGACAAGCCAAGGGGCCCCAAACAGGCCCTAGTGGGGTCTAGGGGAAAAGTCTAGGCAAGAACTGGGACGCAGCCCCGAAAAGATCAGGGATTTGTTCTAATTTGTGGACAATAGAATGCTCATTCACCATTATTAAATGACACAGAATGTGCAAGGATAAACAAGCCAGAAGTATCACAATATGATCGTTTGTCTTTTTACCTACGCGTGAAGTAATAATGAATGAGCGCAAGTAAAAGGTGAGCGCGAAGCACGCCGAAAAAAATTGCGTATTTTTTGAACTGACTTTAATTTCCTCATTTACATTGCAAAATTGTCCACTTTCTGACTTTAAATTCACTCTTCGAAGAGACAGTTCTTAAGCCCCACAACCCCTTTCGAATCTACCTACACAAATGATAGTGTGATTCTGTACAATGTTATGTAGCCTAAAGTGTCACGCAAAGCTTCCATTACCTACTGAAGTACAGGGATTCGGCACCCGATTTACGTGTAACGAAACGGTTGGCATGTTACATCGAGCATACAGGGATATAATATACTGGTAGTGTTCCACAGCAGATTTACGTGAATACACGAGAAGTGCTGCATAAGCAGGATAAACTGTGCGTACGGTAGGCTAAGAGATTGTTATCAATTAGTTTAAGTGATTTTGAATTGTCATTTATTAATTGCCTCGAGGGCCGGATGAAATGGTCTCGCGGGCCGCATACGGCCCGCGGACCGGAGGTTTCCCACCCCTGAGTTAAAAGGACAGTATTTCTAGTAATTCCTGCGGTCAACCACCTTGTGATTGTATGAAGGTCAATTAGTGCACAATTAAAGTGTCCAGAATAATCTACCCTAAGATGAATCCTTTCATAATAAATGGGCTTATTATCATAGCACTGTATCTACATTCGTATTAGAGTTACGTACTAAAGTGATAATTATTACGTACGCAGGGGCGGATCCAAGGGGGGGGGGTTTAGGGGTTTAAACCCCCCCTTTGATTTTCGAGGATTTTTTTTCATTTTGTATAATATATTGTTTATTTTCCCCGGTATGTTCTGAAGGTTATTTTCAGTTACAACAATGCAATTAACATGCCATAATTATAAGTTTGCTGACAGCGTATTTTCCTTCTATCGTCCCGATTCTCTCTCATTCAAAATCCTTATAGAGTCAGTGAGTCCTTCAAGAGGAGGTCCAGCTCTAATCTTGGTTCCCATATGCAATGAAATCGCATTCAGTAGTGCCTAACTCTGTTTTAAAAAATGGGAACGCGACTCCAGCTTTTCGCTTGTACTCTCGCTGAAAAATTCAAATATTGTGTTCCCTGAAAGTGGTTGTCGTTGAATTGGAATCACTTAATATAATCAGAAATCGAGAAGGCCAATCATACTTTGGACAGGCGTTGGATGTAAAGACGTTCAGGAAAAATAGACTGTTCAGTTGGAACATACATCTAAAGAAGTTACAATTGTTCTGGAAGGTATTATAATTCAAAATTCGCTTATATACTGAATCCCTTTCATTTGTTACACAAGATATATTCCTTTTTTATCCAAGAGTACGTTATGACCAAGATCACGTTTAAACATTATTCCATGCAAAAGAGTGGGTGTTTGCCTGGAGTTTCTTGCACATGGGAAGTGCCAGTGACCTGTAGGCGGTATTTTAGCATATTTTCCTTCGTGCCTCTAGACGGCATGGTTGTATGTACAGCAAGGGAGGGTATCATAAACGTAATGTTTCCATGGAAATGACAAACATACAAAGCATGAAACATGAAGATGGCCTAAGTATAGATTGTAAGGTCTGAGAAGGGTCAATTTTTCTTGGTTCACGCCGCGCAGTGATGGCGCCAGGTGGGGGACAGGGGGAAGTTTTACAGTTTTTTACAGTCGGGGAGTCTTAGTCGATACGGTAAAGTGTGTAGTTCCCCAACGGCGACAAGTCGCTCCGACGGTTTACCTGTTTTTTGCTCTCAAGAGCAGCGGCGCCGGCACCGGGGGCATGGGGGGACGCGTGCCCCCAATCGATTTCAGATTTTTTTTTGAGAATCTTAAAATGATCTCAAGAGGCGTTTAAGCTATAGATTTCCGTAGGGGTAGGGTGAGGTGTGTTTTCAGCCGAGAGATGGATCTGTGGTTATCATTTTTAATCACAAATGGTTCTCAAACTATCAGAATTATCCCCAATCTTTCGCAAACTATCAAAATTTTCGCGCGCTTCGCGCGCTCCAAACCTTACCTCAGTGATATCCTTATTGTCAATAATTTCCGGTAGCAACTCCCGTAGAAGCACAGTTGAAGGCTGTTTACGAATTTTCAGTAAAAGATTGGCTTTGTGATTGGCATATAGGTTTGTTGAGGAATTGAAAGTGTTTCGATGCAGAGGATCATGAATGCAGGTTTTGTCATTGTAATCTTATTTAATGAAAATTTCGGCGCGCTTCGCGCGCATTCGTCACGGTTTGCACCCCGTCTTATGGCCATTACAGTGGCGGATCCGGGGGGGGGTCGCCGGCGTCCGGACCCCCCCCCTCAAATTTTCCAATGTGCCCTTTTTCAAAAAAAAAATTTTTTAACACTAGCAAAAAAAAAAAAAAAAAAAAAAAAAAACGAGACAGTCTCACAGACTGTTGTCCAATTCCGAGGAGATTTTGGTTACCCCCATCCAGTATCGATCAATCCACTCGTAAAAGTCTAGCCATGTATCGCAGAAACTTTCGGCAATATATTTGACTACGGTAGCCTATATTGGCCGCCCCGAAACCCGAACAGTGCAATCGTTTTACAGAGAATGTGACTACAGTATGTCTGCGTGACAATCAGGCATTGTAATCACTTTTCGCTTGGAACCACGTGTGGCTTGCTTGGGCATTCAGAGTAATATAAAAAACGCAGATATTACGTCATATTCACTAGCCGACGTATTGCTATTGGGTTTTAAGTATTGATTCCAAAAGGTCACTGCTAGTCTTTTGGTCTTACAAAATAATGATCTGTTCACACTCCATAAACGCTACATCTACGAAACCTTCCCTCCACCCTCTAGTATCCATCCTCTTGTGAACAAGAGAGAGTAGGTAGGCTAAATACGTTTCGCTATGATATTTATAGTCTGGAATTACTCTCTTCTTTTATATTGTTGCCCTAGTGATGGGAATAAAAAGCCAGTCTTAGGTAAAGTCCACAGCCAAGAGTTGACCAAAAGTTACAATAGACAAATCGCTGTTTGTTTCATTTTAAAATTACTATATAAAATCACCACCAGGTCAAATAACGCAATGTCAGTCGGTTCAATTTTTTGACGTCTTTGGACCGATGGCCGGTCTGCTGTCGCAAATGAAAAGCAAACATTCGACTTCAGTCATCTATTCTGACAGAGTGTTTTTGATAGTCTCGCCGCAACTATATAGGGAACACAACATACAGTATTTTAACCTCCTCCCCCAGTCGAGATAGCGGTAGCGCCAGGTGGGGGAAGGGTTCATGCCCCCCGTCGGGGAAGGCTGGCCCCCTATCGGAGAAGTTTTACAGTTTCGTAGGGGAGTCTTAGTCGAAAGTACGCAGTCCCTGACGACAACTAATCGACGGTTTACCTGTTTTTTTGCTCTCAAGAGGATAATTTCTGTAACAAGAACCCAAAATTTTCGGCGCGCTACGCGCGCTGTAGGGTCACTCTATTTTTTCAATAGTTCCAATCCACATAGCAGGATAGCACAAGTTCTGTCCACTCTACCAAACAACATATGGGCAGTATACATACTTTATGTAAAGGTCGTAACTTTCCTTCCATATCGCAAAGCCTAGTTGGTGTTCTCTTGTGTGTGTCATGCGGTACAGTCAGTTGGTGAGCGACTTACGGAGCAAAGTTTGGCTATTTCATCATGTAGTCCAGGTGGTTTCGATACAATGTATGTTACACCCGATACGGTCTACAAACCCTACAGTTCTTTTTATCGTTTCGTCATATGTTTTATGTGTAAGCCTATCAAAAAATTTCGCCCGCTTCGCGCGCTTTTCAATTTCACGATCCAGATTCAAAGAACACTAACAATACGCAACTCGGATGATAAAGTATTAAGTGATATAATGCAAAATATGCCTGTAATTGCATCAAGGGTGGCGCCAGCGGGAGGGCCAGGGGGGCCATGCCCCCCCCCCCGTTGGGGAAGGCTGGCCCCCCCCCCGTCGGGGAAATTTTTCGGTTTCGTCGGGGAGCTGTTATGTATACGATAAAATATGTAGTCCCCGACAACGCCCAGTCGCCCCACGATTTACTTAATTTTGGTCTAAATTAGGGCAAATTCTTCAATAAAAAAACCCAAATTTTCCAATTTTCTTCTTCAAAGCCCCATTTTTTTCAAATTTTTCATGGAAAATGCCGGCAATTTTTTCAAATTTTCTCCAAAAAGAGCCCAAAACTTTCGGCGCGCTTCGCGCGCCAAAATTTTCCTTCAAAAATCGTTTCGGCACTTTATTTCCTTCGTTGAGACTTCGGGTTGTTGGCCCCCCCCGTCGGGGAGCTTGGCCCCCCTATCGGGGAAATCCTGGCGCCACCCCTGAATTGCATGGGATAATGAGGTTCCCACATTTGCCCTTCTCATCATACCCTCGAAATAGAGAATATCTGAACTTGGGGTAGCTGACATGGTCCGGCCCCCTGTTGGAAAAATTCTGCCGCCACCCATGGTCAGTTTACTTTTTTTGGCTTTCATAAGGGTAATTTCTGGGATAAAACCCAAAATTTTGGGTACGCTTTGTCCACTCTTCCTCAGTTCAGTTATACTTATAGCTAAATATAGTACAAAACCTTTCCACCTTTTCAAGTTAATAAGTAGAATACATGAATTTATGTAAATGTCGGGAATTGAATCGCATTTCGCTAAACCTGGTTAACGTTCACTTGTGTCCGTCGTACGGTACGACTAGTGACTCGAGGAGGGAAGTACAATAAAGTTATGCCCGATAGGGCCCAACTGTCCGCTCAATTGTTCTGTATAAGCTTCAAATTAGTACAAATTCTTATAAGTGTAGGCTTACCCAAAAATTTTTCGCGCGCTTCGCGCGCTTTCTAATTTAACCGTTTAGATTCCAGGTTTTGATTCCAGTTTTTGCATGTCTCTTGGTTTATCCTTTCTTTGTCAATATGCGGTAAGTTGTGTAATCGCTGACGTTTATGGGAACCAAAATTTAAAAAAAAATGAATGTGCACTTTTTATGTTGGACCCCCCCCCCCCTCGGAAAAGACCCTAGATCCGCCCCTGCATTATTAAGGTTATAATACATGCAACTATTCTGATCACACTTTTCGGAGAAACATAAGTACATTTCCAACCTCTGTAGGCCTATGGGATCTTTCAGTCTAATTTGTAGCATGATCTGGAAGGTTGAAAGTACGTATTTGCCGTCGGTTATACATTTTTTCAAATGCAGCCATTACCGGTAGGCCTATAGATGGCGATTGTTAATACAGTTACGACGAAAAAGCATTTTGAAATGCTCCTTTTAGTCCTACACCCCTTTTGCTATACCTAGAAGGCGTTCGTCTGCGTTTTCGTTCAAACTTAGTAAACATACGACAGTTGCAAAGTGCTCGGCATCATACTCTATAGTATCATTTGGATGTCAGGTAATAAGCATCATGCCAGTGCCCCATTTTATATAATTAATCCAGAGCTTCAAGGAGTCCCTATACCGCTGCCTGCCAGCCTTAGAAATACCCTTTCGTAATGCACAATGAAGCAAAGGAAAATTTTCGTAACAGTCCAAGAATGTTTCCGTGGACTCAACGCACGTATTAGTAAGTAAAAACTTTCCCCGAATAGAAGGCATTAATTAAAGTAGCCAAAAGTGGGACTTCAGGAGGTTTGCTGACAACATACCCTTCTGTTGGACAACATACTCTCCTCTTTCACCTTACCAAAAATTAGAATTCACTAATGTTGGACGTCATCTGTGTCATTTGGACGTCATCTGTGGTGCCCCCCCCCCCATCACCAAATCCTGGCGGAGCCACTGCTCAAGAGGACAATTTCCCTTAAAAGAACCCAAAATTTTCGGCGCGCTAGGCGCGCGGTAGAGTCACCTTTAGTTTCTTCAGTACTTCCATTCTACATTGCTAGATAGCACAAGACCTGTCAAACTTAACAAGTAACATGTAGGTAGAGTACACAGTTTATGTAGAGGTCGTTAATTCCATCCCATATCGCAAAGTCTACTTGCTGTTGTCTTGTGTGTGTCATGCGGTACGGTCAGTTGGTGAGCGACTCAAGGAGAAAAGTTTGGGTATTTCATAGGGTAGTCCAGGTGGTTTCGATAAAATGTATGTTATCCCTGATATGGTCTACAACCCCTACAGTTTTTCTTTTTTCTTTTTGTTCTTAATGATTAGGCTACATATATTTTTTGTGTGAAACCAAAAAAAAAAAAAAAAAAATTCGCGCGCTTCGCGCGCTTTGCAATTTTACGTTTCCGATTCAAAAGTACACTATCAGTGCGCAACTCGGCTCATGAAGTATTCAGTGATATTATGCAAAAAATGCCCTGCAATGACTTGGAATATTTAGGCTCCTTCATATCCCCTCCTTACCACCCCTTCGACATAGGGGCTGTCGGAACTTCGGGTCACTGCATGATCCGGCCCCTGTTCGGGAAAATGCTGTCGCTACCGACCTTGTCGGTTTACTTATTTTGGCTTTCAAAAGGGTCATTTCTGCGATAAAATCCAAAATTTTCGGTCCACTTTGCCCACTCTTCCTCAGTTCCGTTACTAATAGCTAAATATAGTACAAACCCTTTCCACCTTTTAAAGTAACTTAATATAAGTAGAATACATGGATTTATGTAAATGTCGGTCATTTCATCTTATTTTGCTAAATCGAGTTAATGTTCTCTTGTGTCTGTCGTGCGGTACTGCTAGTGACTCGAGGAGGGAAGTTCAGCGTAGGTTATGCCCGATATGGCCTAACTGCCTTGACAATTGACCCATATATATGCTTCAAATAAGTACAGATTCTTTTTAGTGTAGGCCTATCCAAAAAATTTCGCGCGCTTCGCGCGCTTTGAAATTTCACAGTTTAGATTCTAGGAAAAACGATAAATCAGGGCGGAAATATATGTCTCTAGTATATACAAATATTATGAAATATATGCCCCGCAATGTCATAATCTAATACACAAGTTTTCTTTAAATCCTTCCTCACCAATTCCTCGACAACAGTCATGGCTGTCGGGGCTTCGGGTCGCTGGCCCGCCGTCGGGGAGTCTGCCCTCCCCTCGGACAAATCCTGGAACCACCCCTGGCGCCGCGCCAACCGATGGTCGCGCTCCGCTTAGATAACGAGACAACCAAAAATCCCATGCATGCGGTTAAGCCTACCAGTTTAATTTTAAGGCCCCATGCCAAAATACTTTCAGAAGATTTCAAAAAGAGAAACCAAGATTTCTTTATTGAGTACAAGCGAGAAACTTTGAGTGAGTCACTGTGAGTGCCTAGAGAGAGCACAACAAATGACTGAATGCTCCGAACTCCTGACGCCCAAGATCGTTATCGGGCTGTATAGCATGCATCTCTCACAAGGAGGGAGACAACTTTCTGACAGGACATTTATCATAAAATTTCTGGCACAGGGAATTTCAATGAAAGCTTGTTTTTATACGGATCAAAGAGCCTAGGAAACGCTTGGGAAATGCCATTTCCTGCAATCTGGGGGTCTTCTAGACCAAAAATTTTCTCTGTACGCTTCGCGCCAACTCATGGTGGCGCTCCGCTTAGATAGTAACTATATCGCAAACCCCCCCCCCCCCCTTTAGTCAAAACCTGCATCCGCCCCTGCGTACGTACGTAATAATTATCACGTACGTACGTAATAATTATTAAGTACATACGTGATAATTTTTTATACCTTTCCTATCTAGAGCTTCGTACGAAGTCCCCCCCCCCCCCCACCCGACGAATATCAAGCATGTTTGATATGCCCTATTCGGTAAAGACATGGACCTACTGTCAAATGGCAAACGGGTTGGAAACAATATTTTGCGCACCTTGACCCAACCTGACTGCAACCAGACTGGCTTTCAGTCGGGTCGCAGTCGGGTCAGTGCAGTGTGTGCTGCCCTTATGTGTCAGGCTGTAGGGCATATATTTCTTGTTTAGCCATACCTACCCAAGATTGGGTATTTTGTTTCGTGTCCCGTGTTGGTGACAGTCATATTTTATACACGGTGGCATCATAGTTATGTCTATATAAATATAATGGTGACATTTAGCCTGTGCAGTGGTGAATTACGGAATGTGGTATTTGTAGTTTGAAGCAAGAGTATACGCCTTAATTGCTGCGTGGAGTAATTGTACAATTCCTGAACGTATCTTGTTAAACGTGTGTTCATTGATCCCTGAAATTAAAATCTCTGCAAGTTACCTTTTAATACTTGTAGAAACTAAATCAACTGATCAAATGTAAACGCTGCCTGGCATCACCTAACAATGTTTTTGTGACGGTTTTACACGCGCTCCCTCTTTCCACAACTCTGATACATGAAATAGAGTCGTTTCATCAACTTTAAGGGTTTCTTTTCGAAATTCTGGAATGCGGCCCTTGGCCTCATCCCATCTTCTCTGTCGGACCCGAAAATCTGTAATCGAGAACAACTGATCGAGAGCTTACTAGCCACTAGCGTAGGATAAGTGCGACCCGCATCTTCCGTGAAAAGGGTCTGGTTTGTCGCAACCTTCTTCGTGGGATGGCAATTGTGTATCGTCGTGTATCGCAGACCTCTGCATGAAAACATCGAAATGATCATACTGGTCACTCAAGCATGCTAGAAACAGAATTTTAGACAGGGGTAAGGGCGAGAGAAATGACCCTCCTTCGGGAAGACTTCCCCTCAGGGAAATGCCAGTTTCGTAGGGGGCGTTAACTATATGATAAAGTAAGTAATCCCCCAACAAGGACCAGCCGACGGACGAGTTTCTTCAATTTGCTCTAAAGAAGGGCAGACTCTTAATGAAAACCTTAATTTTCAATTTGTTTTCAAAGGGAATGCCCAAAATTTTCACACTGCCCATCCTTTCGGCAACCCGTCACTTTTTTTTCTGGGGTTTCCATTTTACCCTCCCGTTGGGGAGATAAGCCACCCTCTCGGGAAAATCCTTTCGCCACACGAAATTGTTGACACAAATTTGTGGTTCAAAGTGCGAGTTCCAGCCATATAGGGCGTCTGGAAAGCCATGGTCGGGCTGAGGTCGGGCGGGTCCCGTAGGATGCTGTAAGGTTGCAGGTTGCCCTCTTAAAAAAAACTTTCTTAAGAAAATTTCGTTCCTTTAAAGCTCTACCCCTATTTGCCACAGATACAGCTGAGCGACCTCCTACGTATGAATTTCGCCTTTGCGAGAGTGTCCTCTCTCTAATACTGAGATCGTCCCTTGCAGCCCTCGGCCTCCGCCCATTGTAACGCATTTTGGCCCTGACCCTCAGACAGTTTGAGAATCACTTCGCTGATTGTAAGGGTTATTTCCAATATTAACTCCTACTGGGCAGATAAGTGGATTTATGTAGCCCAATGCAAACTATAACATAATCCGGCAGATACACTGACCCCCAGCCCGAATCAGTTTATTGTCAGTCCAAATTAGGTAAAGATGTGAATTTTATTTTGTGGTCTGCTTACTTTCCATGTAATGCTATTTGCAGATAACAAAATAAGAAGGGGGACTCGGGGGACTTTCCCCTTGTACCCTCACCGGGGTCTTTTCCTTGGATCCCACCAGGACCATACGAAGGGCCCTGGGCCCCAACGCCTTCAGAGAAAGGAACCACTTTGTGTTACCACAACTCCTTCAAGGCGGCTCAGTCCCTCATGTTAGTGTGTCCCTTTGGTGGAACATTTTGCCACCCAGTGCCCCCACTTCAAAAAGTTTGGCGACGCCTCCGAGCTGAAGGTACCTGACCGCTTCATTTTTTAGGGACTGATGACTCAAAGGGCCCTTTTTTGTTAGTCACTGGCTTAACTTAAATGGACCTTCAAGAGAGTTTCGTGCACAGGCGCTCCGTACTGAGAATAGGCTGGGCAAGGGTGCGTATAGTAACTGCAAGCACTTCGACAGCATATACTAGTACCGCCAATCTACATGGACAGTATTTGACACCCCAGTAATTTCCTGCGGTTCACCATTTGTTGTTGTATGTAGGCCTGTAGTACACAATTGAAGTGTCCAAGTTAATCCTTTAAAACCCTTCATAATAAATGGGCTGATTACCATAGTGCTGTATCTGCGTTCGTACATAGAAAGTACCACGACCTACGAAAGTGATAATTATTACGTACGTACGTAATAATTATTAAGTACGTACGTGATAATTATCACGTACGTACGTAATAATATCACGTACGTACGTAATAATATCACGTACGTGCGTAATAATACTACGTACGTACGTAATATTTATTACGTACGTACGTAATAAAAAAATTTTTTACCATGTCCTATCTAGAGCTTCGTACCATCCGGAGCTGCATGACCATTAATATTGCCGGGGTCTTCCGAACCTCTCTGAATAAGGACTTGAGTTTGCCCCCCCCCCCCCCAACAAAATTTCTTAGAGCCGCCCATGATTGACCGATAAAGTGACAGTGGGTCCTCGTGTTCATATCGATATATGCATGAACGGTGTGTTTGTTCGTAATTTATTTCATACCTAAAATCTCATGGGGGCACACGTGGGCACAACAAACGTTGGGGAAACGTGCCCCTCAGCCCCCTTGGCGACGCCACTGCATGAAATTGTGGGATACACGCGGGATAAACATACCACGAGCTCAGTACATATGACTGGAAAAATACGTACATTGTGGCAGTTTATAATACAAAGTTGACTACCAAAAGGGCAGCTTATAGGCAGGCCAGAACACAAAACCACATGTAAGATCCCTCCTTATATTTGCGATGGATCTATAAAAAGATGATTTGACAATTTTCTAATATAAACTCAAAATTTGGAACCCGTGCTGTAAGTACGGCTTTGTAACATTTATCCCGACAACTTTGAGGATGTGTGCCTGTAGAATCGAATTATCAAACTCGCTTATTATACATACCCATCATATACCAATACCTTTCATCACTCATCACATTGTCCATAGTGAGAGCTAAAAACCTATTGCTTCATATGTTTCGTGATAAGCATAATATATTAACACCACAGCCTGTGTTACCCTCAACCTTCCCTTCCCCATAACTGAATTTCTGGATCCCCAATAGCAGGAATATGTACATTACATACTATGATTAACAATAAAGTATTACGTCCGTCAGTCTTTTCACTCAGAAATTATAAGTAATCACATTCAAATATCAAACTCTCTAAATGTAAAAGAGTGAATTTCACTCTTCGACGACTGCCTACAGTGACCACTCTCTGTTTCGAGTGGAATTCCACTCTGCCGGAGTGGTAATTCACTCACTTGGAGTGAACTACCACTCTCAGCAGAGTGAAATTTTCACTCGAAGAAAGAGTGGTCACTGCAGGCAATCGTCGAAGAGTGAAATTCACTCTTTTACATTTAGAGAAAATATTTACTTATTATGGAATGTGGAGTATGTGAATGTAGCGCACAAGGAAGTTAGCAGCAGAAAGCCCTTACAGCCGGGATTTACGGCCCACTCAACAAGACAAGGGCCTAAAATCTCTAAGTTTTGGTGTTTTCTTTCCTTTAATGAAAATGAGCTGAACTGAAATCGAACATTTTTATTTATTATTCAAATCCTACTGCAGCGATCAATGAAGCCATGACTTAAGTTTTACTGCCAGTTATTAGAGTTTGTAACGGCTCTCTTGGGTTACCTCTTCATGAGGGTGGGGCAAGGGGGTACAGTATACCTAACACATCTACAGTAACTACAATGAAGTTTGAATATTGGCTACATACCCTGCGGCAATGCATGCCTTGCAAAAATATTTGTCCAATTTGAATATTTGAATACTTAGTACCCAATTTAGATGATTTTCGGCTAAAACATTACAAATCACCGTACGACGATAGCCAATCCAGCCTCTTATTAAAGAAATGACATTTTCATTGGTTGTACATAAATGTTTGTGTCATGTAGACGTCACCATGTTTTAATTTGTTGTAACAGCAAAACAGTCACAGAGATACTGACGCTACATATTTTCCAAATTTACTCATTGCTGCAGTATGAAAGAAGCTTTCTGGATTGGAAAATACGACACTGTGTACATACATAATTGGAAAGATTCACAAAGGGAGAGATATTACAAGATAATAGCTTACGGTATATCGATCGGTGAAGCCCAGTTTGATTTTTCAATCGTTTTACACCCAAAACATACAAAAGGACAACTCACACAAACTTATCCTGTGGGTATGACTTGCTGTCACTGAAGAATTTGTTGGAGTCTGATGTTGCCCTAGCCTCGTGCAGTTTTGTCATATACTGTATATACCCTGGATTAGTGGCTAGTGGATCTTCCTCGGGAGCAGCAACAATTTTGTGCATTTCATTACTGAAGCAATTTTGGTAAGGCTCGAACCAGAACTGGACTCCGTCGACATTACTCAGACACTTCCCGACAGCTGTGGAGACAGTCCTTGGCCAGCACCAAATGAATATTCGAGGTATATCAGACATGATTGTTATTTTAGTCTATACGAAATGACTTGAAGATGAAGCTTGACTAAATTAAGAAATGGTCAGGAAATATGTGTACTGTATCGACCTGTGTGATTCATAAAAATATGGACACGAAAATTTCAACACAAATATTTCTCACATGGTGAAAACGATGTACTACAGACAAATTGTACAAGACAGGGTTACACAGGTAAGCTGCTACCTCTTTGACCTTTAAAGGTAAGTAAGGATGTAACCAAAACAACTGTTTTACCCAACAGCCTAACGAAAATTTTTTTTGGAATTATTTGGATATCTTTCACCTGTCTCATGATATAGCGCTCAAAATTTGACCATTTGTGAGACTTTTCACCAAATATATACAAAAATTATTACGTGGAGTGCTGTGCCTGTATTCCTTTTGTTAATCCTTAGTCTTAAGCTTTATAAATTATTTGTTAATTACTTACCAGATAGTTTCTAGTTTGGTGCACAATGTGGACATTTTCCAAGGAGTCAACAGTTCCTTCGAAAATAAATTCGTCAGGGATACCAAAATTACATCTGTCCTTAGTCTTGGTGAAGACGTTATAATTTGTCTTAATCACACGTTCTTCTAACATAAGGGCGCTTGTCAGCACACTATTCGTACTGTACGTACGTTTTGGACATTTGTTCAGAAAGGGGCGTGACACTATGCAA
Source organism: Holothuria leucospilota (assembly GCA_029531755.1). NCBI lineage: Eukaryota > Metazoa > Echinodermata > Holothuroidea > Aspidochirotida > Holothuriidae > Holothuria > Holothuria leucospilota. The sequence continues at coordinate 26,923,424 of CM055965.1, forward strand.
ATTTTATGTTTTTATCTCCAAAACGTCAGCATATGTCAGATTATCAACATCTGAGACCCACACAGTCGAGTTTTTGACGCTCTAACGTACAGTTGAAAACAAAGCACTCTGACTTTTAATTCTCTTAATTCGCCGAACGTATAATAGCATTCGGAAGCAATGTGTTTTGGACAGGGGTTAAAGGTTAGTTAGATGAAATTTAACGACACACCAACACAAATGTGTTATATAGTGTCAAGCAAAGTTTAAATACAGTTGAAGTCCTTCCCTTTAGTCGCCTCTTACGACAGGCGGGAAATACCGTGGGCATATTCTACAACCCCCAGCCCACAGGGGGGTTAAAGGATTCATTATGTTAGTTATGTTACAAGCTGGTTTGTAGGGGACCCAGTCATCATGGGGGAACTTCTTTGCACTAGACACAAAGGTACCTTCACCGTGAATGTGCTCTACTCGGTGGGAGTACTTTGTTTAGTGTAAGTGCTGGATGTAGTTCGGCGACTGCAGTCCTCCCGTAGACTACGCATGACAGACCACGCATGACAGACCCTCGATGAAGGGGCCTGAGGGTCGAGAGGTTGGTCAGTTAAGTTTGTTGTCCTTTCGGGGACATAGCTTTTTAGGGGAGCAGAACTCCCTCGGGAGTAATTTTTGGTCTCGCCCCTTGGCTCTTCGCCAGAGGGTCGAGGGGACCTTGGAAAAAAGTGCCTCCCGTAGACTAGTCAGGGTCCCTCTGCAGCGAAGGAACGTACTTAGATTTGGTCTTTTCACTTATCTTTCGACGTCAAGGAACAAAACGCGAAAAAAATCACTCTCCCCACCCCACCCCCAAAAACGGAAAGAAAAAGATGGAAGGCAACCTGGGGTAAGAACGCTCACCTTTTATGAATATCCATAGGCCTAAGGTTGTGAATTTGAGGCCAATGAAAAACGTGGATGAAAAATAAGCTTCTCTTGAACTAAACACAACGTAACTCTTCTGTTGAATCCAATTCTTACCCAGAAGTCAAGCACATGAAAGGAAAATAATATTTGCTTCATACCTTACTGAAAGGTTAACGCCGACGTCATCCTGGATAAAAAAGACTGAAAATGTTCCGGACTAGTATGCTACGGCCGAAGTTTGACGTCACTGTTCACTGCTAAACGTACCTTTTAAGATGTCGGTGTTATTGAACTCTTTAACAGGGATGGCGCCAGGATTTGCCCTACAGGGGGCCAAGCTTCCCGACGGGGGGGGGGGGCAACCCAAAGCCCCCACAAAGGCGATGAGTTGATAAAAGGATGAGGAACACAAAATTTTGGATCGCGAAGCGCGCCGAAAATATTTGGCTCTTTTCACAAAATCTGAAGATTTGAGAGTTTTATTGAAGAAATTTTGAAAAATTTGGATTTTTATGGAAGAAAATTTGAGAAATTTTGGGTTTTTTAAAGGAACATTGGAAAATATGGGGTCTTTATTGAAGAATATGTCCTTCCTATAAGAAAAATCAAGCAGATCGTCGGAGCGACTGAAGGTCATTGGGATTACATATTTTGTCGTACAGATTAAGGCTCCCCGACGAAATTGGAAAATTTCCCCGAGGGGGCCAGCCTTCCCCGACGGGGGGCCATGGCATCCTGGCCCCCCGCTGGCTCTTTAAGTGACCAATAGCGATAGCCTCTTTAAGTGACCAACAGCGATAGCGCCCCCCAAAAATGCGTACGTTTAGACGGTCCCGTCCGGGTTCAGTTTGGTTTGGGTTTCTGTTCGTCGGTGTCAGTTTCGATGCACGAAAAAAGCGAGTCCTACCTTCGCTGAAGAATTTTCCATGGTAGTAACGTTTGGTAACGTTTGGTTTCGCTCTTCGGCTCTTCGCCAGAGAGGGGACGAGACTTAAGAAAATGTACCTCTACCTTCACTGCAAGTAAAATTCAGTGCAATATACTCCCTGACGTCCAGGGATAGGTGAAAAGACCAAGTGTAAACACGTTCCCTCGCAAAAGGGTGACCCTGGCTGCTAGTAGACCATCCCCGCATCTGTGGAAAAAAATGTGTGCAGTGATGTGTGTGATTTTATTGAAACGCAATTTCAGAGTCAGCAACATCTTTCGGCAACCATTTCTCAATGAGAGGATTGGTGAAAATGCGTCCATAACTCAAACAATATTTATGCCAAGGGGGAGTGGGAAGAATGATGGGGGGGGGGGGAGGGGCGGGGGACACCTCCATTTTCTGACGTCTATATATATTCCGAAACCCGTAGCCGTAATACACCCACCCTAACGGAACTAGCCCTGACCTAGCCCTTATCCTAATACTGACCGTCATGACTTTCGGAATGTACAGACGTCTGAACAGAGTACGGTGGACTGTTCAGCCCGCGGTACACTGCCAGGCCCGTAGCCAGGTATTCTGATATAGGGGTCCTGTACCGCATAGGAGGGCACCGCAGAAGATTCTGTTTGTAGTCAGTATTGTCACCATATGATAAAAGTTTGCGGGAACCACATCCAGTGGATGATATCTCAAGCCTTCCAAAGATAACTTACAGATAGTGATATTGGGTGTGCACATGCGCGAAGCGGGCAAAATTTTCTCTCTTCTGGTAGAAATTTTCCCTCCTCTTGCAATACAGAGACGTGGTGGGAAGTCCCCGCAAAAAAAGGAACAAGGCTATGATCAAGATAATGCCTCTTCAGCTCGGCAAGCGCAGGTGAAGAGTTAGAGTACTTTGCGAACGGAGAGGCACCAGGGACCGCCTTAAGGCAGGTTTGGTGTAGTCCAGTATAATATTGGTAGAATCCAGACTTGTGGTGCGAGTACAAACTCTCGAGTACGAGTACCTGATTTTCAAACCCTCTGAGTACGAGTACGAGTACAAAGCCATGAGTACGAGTATTACTCACGAATAATACTCAAGGTATAAGATTATTACATGAAAAATCCTTGATGCCCGGCATCTAACTTTTAGCTTTGACCTAGCTTTGGCTAGTATAGTTCACTGGAACTTTTGTGCTAATAACATTAATTGGCGATACAACTCTGTGATTGTGAGAACTGCACGGGAAGCTCCCCGACTTCAGATTAAACTTGTAAATAATTTTAACTAATCTGGGTATAAGGGTTAATTAAGTTTCCTGCAACTTATTTCTCAAAAAATTCTGATTTCCTAAAAAATATGCCGAACTCAATGTGAATTCCCGAAATTGACCGTTATGGGGAAATTTCCTTGAAAGTTGAAATACTTACTTTTTGTAACATCAGTATTGACCTTGATAGATGTGTTATTGATGGCTTTTCCTGTAAAATAATCAGATTATTGTATTAGAGTATGATGCAGGCACGATTGTGCTTTGATCATGACATCAGATAAGCAGACGACAGGGCCTCCTTCTTTAAAGTCTGTACATATCTATTTTATATGTATTGAACACTATCGCGATTTTTGGGGGGCCAAAATGACATTTCGCCCCCACAAAAAACATATTGAAGGGGCCATGCCCCCCGGTTCCTACGCCACTGGCCAAGAGACTAGTCGCGGGGGATGCCCCTTCCACCACCCCTGGACTCAGCACCGATACACTTTACGTTTTCTTACAAAATATGTTTACCATGGTGTTGCGTCTAAATTAAGAATCTTCTAAATAGTTACAAAGAGAAGATAGAACTTCTAATCCATTCAATTTTGTGTTTCTCCAGGATCACGCCTACATGGAAGAACAATAGTCTTATTGTAGAATCTTTACCTTTATGTAGCTAATAAATCTGGAACGGGTGTTAGAGCAAATTCAACTGAATAAGACAGCGGGCGTAGCGCGCAAAACTTTCTGTAAATTTAGAACAAAAATGTTACGAAAAAAAAAGACAAAAATACGTGCATTACTAAACGACACTAAGAATGAAAAGTTTCCAACATTCCTTTCTTGAGATAGTGTTTACAAGCAACTGTTTCCAAGGTTTTTTGTAGTTCCACCTTCGGTGACCTCAGATAACCTTTGACCTGGACCAAACACAAAGAAGTCATTTTCTGACTATAACGAATCCATATGTCGAGTGTGAAAAGTATTCATACTTCCTTCCTTGAGATATGGTGTTTACAAAGCTTTCGGTTTTTGACCTCTGGCGACTTCCACCAAACACAGTACGATTCTTCCTCTCATTATGATAGATCCAGTATGGGAAAAAGTATCCACCGTTCCTGTCTTGAGATGGGTCACATCACACCCACATATACACAAGCCATCGTGACTGCATGGATTCCCGTTGCTTTCGGCAAGGAATCAAAATGACCCTTCTCTCTATGCCTCGATCTGCGTGGAACGAGGGCATTTGCTTATGGGAGGAGTACGCGAGCATGTTCGACAATGGCAGAGAGGAATATTAACATTATAAAGCTAGCCTGTTGTTCCCGATACACTTTGAAAGTAACTCGTTATAGTTACAGTTACTTCCATGAGTTACTTTTGACTGGGAAGTAAATAGCTACATTTCAAAAGTCACGAGTGACTTTGATCTGAATGTACGGTATCTTCTCTGAGATGGGGACGGGGAGGGAGGTCATAATATTCTGCAGGGACGAGACACACATGAGAGGACTATCACATTCTTGCTGCATAGTACAGGGACTTGTGATTGGGGGAGGGGGAGGGGGACACGACATTAGATGTCGTAATCCCAACAGGTAAATCCACAAAGTCGGCGTAAAGTGTGTATATGCGTACGTGCGATAGTTTGTACCCGAAAGACCCTTTCTTTGTCACCTCTTGCAGAGTTGCCATCCTGGGGAAGGGCCTTAGTGATCTTATGGTTGTGGCATTGCACCCCTCCAAGGCTGGTACCTGAGAAAATTTTCAGTTGTCCAAATAAAATGTTATTTGTGATCACTGCGACTATTTGTAACGAGAAAGTAACGGAACCAAAATGTAACGCCATTACAATTAATTTTGGGCAGAATTACTTGCTCAGTTACAGGATTGCGAATGTCACTCGTTACACAGTTCCGTTACACGAAATGTAACCCGTTACAGTAACGGCGTTACTTGTAACTTGTTACTTCCCAACCCTGGGAATACTGAGATTTGCAACTATAGCTGAATCAATGAAACTGGCCTGAAGGCATGAACAGTGGGGGTCGAAATCTTAAATGTCACTACTTTGCACATATGCATCTTCAATATTCCCTTGAAACGGTTACACCCTCCCCAGACTCCAGATTAACAAATGGTCAAACCAAAGAGCTTCATTCTTCTCTCTCTCTCTGCCCCCTATTTTAGAAACCTTCCAGCAGCCCTTCAAAAGCATGATAAAATAATATACTGTATAGGAAAACAAAATCTGATGGTAAAAGCTTTCCTTTATTCTAGATGAAAACTGTTGTCTTCAAATGTATCGTTTCAGGAGACTTAAATCTCAATTTATATATGTGTTACCTTACACGATTTTTGCAAGTAATAATGAATAAATATAAATATAACATCTGATTTAGCTAAGGAATTTCTGATATACATATTTCAGCGGCACTGAAAGAAACTTAGTCTCTTCAACTTTATGGCTAACTTCTACTTTAAGAATCTGAAAGGGTCAACAAACCCGTTTCTGACAACAAATATTCTCCCCAACAAGTTTACCTCTAGCATGTCATCCAATATGGAAAACCCTTCGGAAGCCAGTATTGAATTGAACTTGCTCAAGGTCACTACTGTGTTTGTAGTTTCAGCTATGCATGTAGAGAACAAATCTTTATTGACTAAATAAGAGTCAAGCTATTGTTTGTATTAATGTCCATCAAAGTGCAGTCACCAATTGGTAATAAAGACCTAGAAGAATGTCTAAACATGTCTGATGTGATGCAACAGCCCATTTAAGTTATGAAGTGTATCGTTAAAGGTCAACAAATCACGAGCCAAAGAGAAACAATTCTCCCTTCTAAGTTGACTCCTGACACCTCCAATTTAAGAGAAAAACACCTGTCTGCCACAAAGCCGACAGGTGTTCGCCACAATCAAAGTGCAGTCACCAATTGGTAATAAAGATCTAGAAGAATTTCTAAACATATCTGATGTGATGCAACAGCCCATTTAAGTTATGAAGTGTATCATTAAAGGTCAACAAATCACGAGCCAAAGAGAAACAATTCTCCCTTCTACGTTGACTCCTGACGCCTCCAATTTAAGAGAAAAACACCTGTCTGCCACAAAGCCGACAGGTGTTCGCCACAATCAAAGTGCAGTCACCAATTGGTAATAAAGATCTAAAAGAATTCCTAAATATGTTTGATGTGATGCAACAGCCTGCTTAAGTTATGAAGTGTATCATTAAAGGTCAACAAATCACGAGCCAAAGAGAAACAATTCTCCCTTCTACGTTGACTCCTGACACCTCCAATTTAAGAGAAAAACACCTGTCTGCCACAAAGCAGACAGGTGTTCGCCACAATCAAAGTGCAGTCACCAATTGGTAATAAAGATCTACAAGAATTCCTAAATATGTTTGATGTGATGCAACAGCCTGCTTAAGTTATGAAGTGTATCATTAAAGGTCAACAAATCACGAGCCAAAGAGAAACAATTCTCCCTTCTACGTTGACTCCTGACACCTCCAATTTAAGAGAAAAACACCTGTCTGCCACAAAGCAGACAGGTGTCTGCCACAAGGCTACAATGTTCTGCACTAACTTTACATTGCCCAAGGCTATATCCACACCATAGACACAGGAAGCTGTCTTCTACTTTTGGCTTAACGATGTTTCTGACCGCTGTCCTGGGGGAGGTTTAAGGGGAAGGGGTCTCCCCTTTTTAAACAAAATTATTCCAAAATGTTGACATTGGACATTACAGAAGGAAGAAATTAGGGGTTTTCGTCCTTGAAGTGGGGGTTGGCAAGAGCATAATTCTGCCCCAATACATTTTGACTCAGGCGGTTTGAGTCCCCCTCCCCCAGCCCCCGCTCCCTAAACCTATGATCTACACAGTGTCATTGCTATATGAGTGTGAGCTGTGACTAAGTGATCTGATGCATTCTGCACAAGTCATCATTGATCAATCAGAGTGATGAAGTTGCTTGAACTTATGCCAGTCAAAGTGTAGGCTTCAACTCTATTTAGAAATATGGTCATATTCCTAAATATGTTTTGGGTGATGCAAGAGCCCCTTTAAATTAGATGAACAAATAAGACTCTGCTTACTAGTAACCTTTACCATGTACCTCAAGTCTAAAACTACAAAAATAAACAAACAGTACAGATGATGACTAATGACTCTCACTGGTCCAACTTCCATCCTCATATGGTTTCCAGTTGTTGGGATATAAGATGTTGAAATTTACTCATCTAATTTAATTGTGAAATAGTTTGTGATGTTCTCAGGCTTGTTACACGACTCATATTGAATGCTTTTGTTTCCTTTTGAAATCAAATATTTATATGACCTTAAAACATTGCTCCATTTTGAAAAGTACATTGTGAGGACAGGACATGTATAATCAAGTCACTCTGAAGCAATTAAAAAGAAATGAATTTTTATTTCAGGAAGAGTAGTGGTAGAGCATCCACCTCTCACGCGGGAGACCCGGGTTCGATTCCCAGGTCGAGTCATACCAAAGACTTTAAAAATGGAACCTACTACTGGTGTGCTTGATGCTCTGCATAACCTATGGAGTAAAGGAAAACAAGCCAGTGAGCCACAACTGGAAAAAAGGCTGTGGCCAGCTCGACTTGAACCAATTGGTTGGAAACTGGGCTGTTAAACCTCATCTAACTATTTCAAGAAGAGTGGCTTAAGAAAAACTTAGAAAAAGGAAAGACAGACACAAAGTGACATATCATTGCACAATCTACCATTTTAAATTTAGAGAATAAACTTCAATGCTTTATACCTCAGCACAGGAATATCCTGTAAAGATGGAAGTTGAACTAATGGACTTCATTTTTCAAACTTTTTAACACATATTTTGGAAATATTAGACTTCACATCGATACACTCTAAATGCATACAGAAAACTTAAGAAATGGAAGGGCATATTTAAGCAGGGGTGGGGCCAGGATTTGCCCAACAGGGGGGCCAGCAGCCTGAATCCCCGACAAAGGTCAAAAGGACTAAACATGCAAAATTTTGGGCCGCAAAGCGTGCTGAAAAATTTTTGGCTGTTTATACAAAAAACTGAAAATATGGGAGCTTTATTGAAGAAAATTTGAAAAATTTGGATTTTTATGGAAGAAAATTGAAAAATTTGGGTTTTTTTGTAAGGAAAATTGGAAAATTTGGGATTTTTATTAAAGAATCTGCCCTTCCTATGAGCAAAATCAAGTAGATCGTCGGGGCGACTGAAGGTCGTTGGGACTTCATATTTAAACGTACGGATTAAGGCTCCCCGACGAAACTGGAAAATTTCCCAGCCGGGGGTAGGGGTATGGCCCTTCGCCCCCCCCCCAGCAGTACAATCGTACACATGCTGTATGCAATCATGACTGATATCTGGTTCAACTTATGACAAGTTGAGTGTACAGATTTATTCCAACTTACATTAAGGGTCAAAGAATGGTCAGCCCATCTGAGCCTTGGTTTACCCTCCAGACGCAACAGAATTAAAATTCTGGATGTGGATACACCATTCAAGTAGTCAGGATTTCCGAAATGGGGAGGCAATGTAACATCAAGGGGGTGGGGATGGGCTGCACAGGATTTTTCTTCATAGCCATTAGCAATGTAATTGCCAAATGGTGGAGGGGAAGGGGTTGGGGGGCTACAGGCCTGTTAGCTGAGGGACTTTCCATTTTGTACCATACAAAGTCTACATTTTAGTTACATCTTTGTACCATCCGATGTGACATACAGTGTAGCGACTTGCGGAATGTTTATGCAATGACTACATGCTGTACAAAACATTAGCTGTTTGGGTGAATCCTATGTTCATACATCTCTTGATAGCATTTTAAAAGGACTTCATGATTTTCTCGCAGCAACTCAGGAATATCATCCAAGCTTGGCATTTCTGGCTTTGGTGGCATAAAACATGAACTTTGAAAGGCTCGTTCATAAAATTTTGTTGCTCTTCTTGTAACCATACCCCCAACGGACCCTTTCCATGACTTCACTATTTCCTCACCGGCATCCCACGTGAGGTACTTTTCATCATAGGGAATACCCATAGCTTTAAAGATCTTAGGTAGCATCCTTTCAGGTTCACGACAAAGATCATCACTGTCAATGATGGTTGGGTTTGCTTCGTGCTTTTCCTGAAGATATCGCCAAAATGCATGAGAGTCATCACGTTTAAAATGACCCTGGCGCATAAATGGTGTATTCCGTGCCACATTGAAGTCCAAATTTTCCACTGGCAGTCCGAGATATTTAGCTGAGCTTAAAAAAGCAACTTCCATTGACTTTGCAATTCGTAATGGATGACGAATCAGGAACAGGTGACGCACTGGAACCTAACCAGACAAAAAGTACGTATTCATAATAAAACTAACAATAATATTATGCATTCTGCAAATTTGGCTCCTGAAATCTCTTAAAGCATAGTTAATATACACATCCCTGGTGGGGAAACTTTACACATACTATATAGGGACACACGTAGAAGCCAAGTAGCTATGTAGAGATGTGCACAAAGTGCATCACGTGACACTGACCGTGCACACGATTGATCGAGAAGCAATATGGCTTCATTGAGTGATGTGATTTTCATTCTTGGAGATGAAACTGAAGTTGATCCAAGGGTTGAAAGAGGGGTTTTAGGAAGTTTCCGAATCAGTATATTCGCGAACTTTCAAATAAAGGAAGAAAACCGTAGCCCCAAATTTCTTGTTTGAGTAAAAGACTACTTTCTCAGCAATTTTGCATTGATGTGTAACGTTAGCGCTTACTTATATCACAGTTAATATGAAAAACAAGACTATGGTACACCCCGCTTCTTCCCCAATGGGAAAAGGTTTATTAGGTTTGCAACAGCTGATAAAACATTTCATGGTCTGTTAATTCAGTTAAGTATGTTGTTGATCTTGTAGCTACTGACTAGGCTATGTTGCGATGCTTCGCAAGTTCGCTGAATTAGTGCCCGTTTTCTTACCAACTCTTGCCTCGCCTCAAATACCGTTCAGGGTTTCGAGGTTTTCAGAAAAGTCACCTAGCCAAACCGTTACAACAATTTTTCCCATTTTAAATGTTTTTGATGCAATAAAGACTTCTCATATACTACGATCCAGGGGCAGAATTTAATGTCTAAAAGTGGGGGGCAAAACCAGTGGACTGTCAAATAGCGCCGAAGGAGCCCCAGGAGGGCCAAGTGCTCCCCCTAACAGCGTGGGGTCCAGGGGCAGAGCTCCGGTGGGGGTCTAGGGGGTGAATCCCCTGGAAGCTCTGGGGTATTTACAAAATTTTAGGCATTAAAATGATGCATTTTAGCTTCAACTTCAACTGACATATGGAGGGCAATTAACATACCACAAAAATCACAATTTGACTTTTTCAATTATATTCTAACTCCATGTGACTAACAGTCAGATGGGATCAATAATAATGAGGGCTTGAGGAAGTAGAGGAGAATGGATTATTTTGAGGGCTTCCCAGGGCTTGGAACAACAATTTTGAGAATGGGAGATCTAGTATTTAGAATGGGTGCATGTGAAGCATGCTGAAAAAATCTTTTTCATACTTTCTATGGCATGAGTAATAGCAATGTTAAGAAAGAAAAGTATCCTTGAGGGGAGGGCTCTTTCCTCCTCCCCTTCGCTATGCACCTGTCCCTTATTATGGTACCGGAAATAACACTTTCTCTTTCCTCCTCCCCTTCACTATGCAACTGTCCCTTATTATGGTACCAGAAATAACACTTTCTGTGCCTGAAAACTTCCATCTAAACAATGTTTAAGAGACTTAAAGTGTTAACAATCCTTATGAGACTTAAAGAATTGGTAAATTTCAGCGATCGATGGTGATAAAATTTTGCTGTGAAAATTTCTGGGGGAGGGGGAACTTCCCCTAGGCTGCGTATGGCATGGTGGTTTCAATGATAATAGAACAGTTGTGCAAAGCTATGACAAGCAGAGTGTGCTACAGGAATTAACCATAAAACCCAAAGCAATATTTAAAACAGGTGCCCGCGAAGGGCACAGAAGAAAACACCGTTGAGACATTTAATTGAAACCTATTGTTTTTCTTTAATTTTAAAAGCAGTATTTTTATTGAATAAAAATTTTCCTACTTTCCCCAGATGCCTATTCTTTCCATAGAGCAGGATATAGGGACCTATATCCTGCTCCATGGAGACTTTTTTCATGCTTCATTTTTCGATGGTCTGGGACAAGTGCCCCTCAACTATTTTATTAGTGTGAAAAATAAGCACATAAGGTAGTGTCGATTTTGAAGGTTACAGACTGTGTGAGACTAAAGAAGTCAATGAAATCTTTTGTGGGTAGTTTTTACATGGACATTGTCAAGGGCATCTGCAATTAAAGTACCAGGGAAGTAATTTTTATTAGAGGCTGTATCTTGGGAAGTTGTGGCCAGTGAAGCCTTTAATCCAGATCGCCGAAGGTGCGAAGCTGGAAGCTGGGGATTGAGGGTCCTCCCCAAGAAATCTTTCTTAAATCTGAAGGATTCTGCCGCCATTCTGGACCTTTTTTTTGAGAAAATCCTGCTTCCACCATGTGTAATTTGAAATGCTATTGGAACAGATTTCATATGATGATCGCAAATTGCCGTCAGTCAATTTGCTGGGGATGGTGGTAGTTGGTGAGGAAAGTGCACAGCGAGGGGTGTGGTGAGGATTTTGGAAATGGTAATTTAGTCAAGCTATCCTACAGGAAGTAATAATGAGGCAATTCCACCAAAGTTTTCCTACGCACAGCAGCACCACAGTACTAATGAGACATCGATTTAAATAAGGGTCATGCGAAGCACGCTAATTTTTTTCTTTTTTTTTGAGAATTGCGGTTCTGTTTACATAGGTAGGGTTTGGGACTTTCTTTGCCAGGACCATGGTGCATTTTATGACATACATTAGTTCTTTCAGTGACCCTTATTTCAGAGCTCCAAGTCACAATAGTGTGGTGCATATGCATAGGACAAAAGAAATTTTATGAGGCCAGACAAAATTGTCAATTGTATTAGTCAGTTTTCTCTGGAGGTGCGCGCGAAGCGTGCCGAGAAAAATTCTCCTGGCAATTTTATGGTTTTTGACATTGATATTTTCCTTTATTAGGCTAAACATTGCATAATTTAATCATAATAGGCTATTCTCTTATTATTTCTCTGGTCTGGCTTATTTTTGCTCATTTGTTTTTATTATTTTTATTTTTTAAGCTCAGGAAAAAAGTGGGGGGCAAGTGTCCCCCTCCCTCCGTGATCCCGCCTATGCTCAGATCCTCTAAAGGTAAAATGGAGTAACCTTCAACCTTTCCAAATTTTGACCACATTCCTCCTCAGGTACATTTCTCCTGAGTTGAGCTTTTGCAAGTGAAGCATTCACTGGATCACCTATAAGCCCCCCCCCCCCCACATGATATAATTTAGGCTTGGGCCTGACCTGCCCCCACATTTTTGCAACAGGATCATACAAACGTTACTTTGAGAAGTGTTAAAAAATTAAACTTGGACATAAATTTACTTCAAAAAACTTGCACAATGTGGCATCTGACAGCTTCTGAGCACCCTTCATTATTCAAAAATATCTAAATGTAATTCCTCTTAGACAACACCACTTACACCCCAGGACTGCATTCAATTTTTTTATAATATATTCAAATGTATCAATTCTACTTCAAGTTCCATTCAAATGGGAACATGTCCCTCCTCTTGAGAACCTGGTGGCAGGCTCATGGGCGTCCGCAGAAAAAAATTCAGGGGGGGGGGGCAAAAATTTCTAGGGGTGGGCAAAAGGTCCGCGACACCATGAGTTTGCGCGAAGCGCAAGAAAATTTCGGCCCAAAATGCCTCCCAGATCGCTGGAAATGCCATTTTTAAAGCCTATTTACCACATATAAACAGGGAAAACACATTTTGTTCGTTTTTTTCTTTATTTTTATACGTTTTTTCAAAGTTTTGATTTTCCAGGGGGGGGCAAGTGCCCCCCTTGACCATGCCTGCGGACGCCCATGGGCAGGCTTAAGGGTGTGTGATGCAGGCAGATGCAAAATGTGTCATAAGTAATTGTATACTGTGGCAGGTTGTCATAGACTTTTGAGCAAGTCCAAAAAATGTTGACCAAACCATAACACCTTTTGTAGAAATGGTAGCAAATCTTGACAGCATCAAAAGCAAGGGTGGCTATAAGACCACATGCAGAAATCCATTCTAGTTCTCATGTCTCATTTCCAAATGCCCATGCATGCTAAATATCTTTGATTTACTTTGGAACTACCCTGTACATCCTTCAAGAAAAAAAAAGCCATCTCTGCTTAATATGCAAACACAAATGTCTAGAATTACTGTAGATCACGCAAAGGGTGGGTAAGGGAACTGTTACAATGGCCAACTATTGAGAAAAATCTACCACATATTACCATGGCTTTTTGTACAATTTTTAAGTTGTTAAAGAAGTAGATGAATTTATGTCTTTATGCTACTACTGATTACAAAAAAAAATTATTCAGATAACTATGGTACAGTACCTCTGGAAGATATTGCACTTTGTTCACAATAGCCATTGAGAGGTCTTTAATAATGATGAATTTCTTGCCTGGTTCATCTTCTTCCAGCTTTTTTTTCACCCAGGGATACCTGTACCAAAAGGTAAATTAGTTGGTTACACAGGGGTGTTCTTCTACTGCCATCTGTGAGGCTCCACCACCAAAAATTAAACAAATATATACAGTACTGCAGACTACTTTTACTTCACCAATTATATATAACTTACATTACCTACCACATTGTTGGTAGCGAGATCCATTAACTTTTATATTTTTCATGGTAAGAATAATATAGTTATACCATAAACTGTGTCACCCTAGACCCCCCTCCCCATAACTGATTTTTTGGATTCCCCATTGCAAGAAACTGAGCATGAAATCATACTATGACTGACAAGTCAGGGACCGCGGGCCAATTTTGATGGGGGGGGGGCTAATCAGTGAAGTGGCTCAATATGTCCAAGAAAATTATGGAGCCCCAGTTCCCAGTTTAAGGTGGCCCAAGTGCCCATGGCAGAAAAAGTGTGGGGCTTAAGCCCCCTAACAGCCACTCATCTCTGCAGTCACTCCAGTCTTTTCTCTCAGAAATTAAGTATCACATCCAAATATCAAATATTTGACTTATTATGAAATGTGGTGAATGTGAGTACAGGGCACATGAAAGTGTGCAGCACAAGCCCTTACAGCCAGGATCCATGGCCCACTCAACTAGGGCCTGAAAGCTGTTGGTTTTGGGTACTTTCCTTCCCTGTTATGGAAATGTGTTCAATTGAAATTGAACATTTTTGATTAATTATTAAAACCCTATTGCAGCGATCAATGTCACCATGACTTACTTTTTCTGCCAGTGATTAGCATGTGTGTTGGCTCTCAAAGGTTACCACTACATAGTGGTACTGTACTCACTGTACCCCTTCACAGGGGGTGGGTGAGGGGGTACAGTACCTACCACATCTACAGTAGCTGCAAAGAAGATTATCTTTTGGCTAAACAAGCCTTCCTGAAATACATGCCATGCAAAAAATTTTTTACAGTTAGGAGATATTACTAATATAACAGCTATTTTGCAGTCCCTTTTAAACTTATATTCATTTTTTTTAACCTAAAAACATGCAAAAATTACAACTCACACAAACTTATCCTGTGGGTATGACTTGCTATCCCTGAAGAATTCGTTGGCGTTTGATGTTGCCATAGTCTGGCGCAGTTTTGTCATATACTGTACATACCCTGGATGGAGCTGATCTTCTGCATCGGCAGCAGCAGCATTTTTATGAATTTCATTATTGAAACAATTTTGGTAAGGCTCCAACCAGAACTGGACTCCGTCGACATTACTCAGACACTTTCCAAAAGCTGTTGACACAGTCCTTGGCCAGCACCAAATGAATATTCGAGGTATATCAGCCATTATTTTCTTTAGTCTATGAATGTAATTGAAGATGGAGCTAGACTGAGTTAAGCAGTGAGAAATATGTCCACTCTACTAACCTGTGTGATTCATCAAATATGGGTACAAAAGAAAATTTCAACCAGGCACGTAGCCAGGAATTTGCCAAGGGAGGGGTTAGCGAAGCCTGTAGGCAATTATCTAAGCGTAGCGCCACCACAGGTTGGCACGAAGCACCAAGAAAATTTGGCCAAAACTACCTCCCAGTTCTCTGGAAATGGCACTTCCCAGGCCTCGTAAGTTGCATCTAAACATTTTTTTATTTTGAGCTACTAGCAATATCATACAAAAAATCATTAAAAAAATACAAAAAATATGCTGGGGGGGGGGGGGGAGGGCGGCTGCCTCCTTTGCCCACCTCCCTTGGCTATGCACCTGATTTCAACACTGTATTTCTCACTTGGTAAATATAATGTTGATCATGTAAACATACAACTGAAAACTTATACAAGACAGGATTACACAGGTAAGGTACATAATACAGTTCTTTAACAGTAAGTGAACATGTAAAAACACAGCTGTTTTACTCAACTCTGTGATAGATTAGATCCCCTAATGAAAAATTTGTTGAAATTATTTGAATATCTTTCACTTTTCTCAACTTATACCTTTCAAAATTTGATCTTTTGGCATATTTCTCATCAGCTATGCAAAAATTATTTATATATGTGGAGTGCTGTGCCTGAATCCTTTTGTGTATCCTTTGTAAATTATTTGTTATTTAATGATTATCATCTACAGTAGTTTCTAGTTTGGTGTATAATGTGGACATTTTCCATGAAGTCAACACCTACTTCTAAAATTAACCCCTCACAGATTACCAACAGTACATCTCTCCTTGGAATGAAGGTTGAACAAACAAAGGATAACATAAGACATTATCTCATGAGTCCCTCTTTCTATGTCAAAAACTGCATGGAGATACGCTAATGTTTATTCATGATGAAGGTGGAAAGAAAAGTAAATTTCTTGAGAAATAATCAATATCTGATGGATCACAATCCATCAAAAGTATGGATACTTTTATGTTTGTATGCTTTTTACATCAAATAGCCAAGTGTGACATCAACATGTCCACAGACCTTTAATTAAGTCCATGACCAACTTGGCTTGGCAATTTCATCATTGGTAAATTGGCCCTGAGAATGGTATAGACCTTGTTTTCCACAAAACTGAGTTCCTGCTTCATTTAAGTTCCGAGATAATCTCTCTTGAACTGGAAGTGGGAGATGGACTGCATTACTGTACACCATAATACTGTACATACTGTACATTACTATACACCATATTATTGCAACTGGCAATTAAGCACCAATGGTGAGACTTCATACTAAGATTGAAAAGTCATAAATACAAACCAATATGATCAAAAATGACAGGTTTCTACCCTGTAAATGGCCAAATCCATTATCAATGTGTAGTATGATGGACATCACTGACATGAGTGGCTGAATTTCTTGTACAAATTTACCATCCCTGATTTCCAATAAGGCTGTAAAAGTTATGTGTTTGCTGCTACAGTTAACTCTGCTCCTCCATTTGACCAGTTTATTTGTTCATGAAAAGAACAGGCTGTGTGCTTGAATTAAGTTTCAGTAAATTTGAGAAATACTGTAGGATATGCATGTACCAAGTTGTCATTTGTCAACATTCGATCTACTCTTACTCTCTCCTGCACAGAGCATGATCCATCTGTTTGGTGGAGGTGCAGACTAGCACAGCAGCAGCAAGTTAGGACAGCGGTAGTTGTAACCTCAGTTCTTGTGTCATTCTTCCATCAGTACATTCCACCGAAACATTCTGCCATACTGTAGGTTTTGCATCTTTCTGCCATGGTGGAAAAGTGTGAAAATTACAGAATGGTGGAAAGGGCACACATTGGAAATGGATTTGTCATTGGTACAAGTTGAGAGCATGAGGATTGAGCATGGTAGCAAAGCTAAAGACAGGAAAAGGTGTACACAGTTCACTGTGTTGTACAAAAGGATGGTTGGGTGGATGAATAATTGAAAAATGCTTGAATACATTCATCTTAATTTAACCTTGATCATGTGATTGAAAGAATCGATTTGTGGATATGGCAGTTTTAAGCTGAAAGCGTCAGTTTCATACAGTCATTGTTCCTGCGAAGTTCTTCACCTGTACACAGTAACATAACTTCTTGCTCCTTTGACTAATGTTGGGCCTATTTATTTCTAGAACTCCTTGCCTATTTCCCAAAATTCCCAGCCCAAACTCTAATTCTCTAACTTTTAGCCTACAGTATGCCTGTAATTGATTGATCCTTTTAACTACTAACAAATAGCAACAAAACAAAATAGTAACAAATAGCAGTACATCAGTGCTTTACTGCAACAGCAGTATAAAATTGCACTTTTTCTAAGCCTGATAGCACCCCGGGCATGAATTTGCAGGGGAAGTGATCTATTTTTGGACCAACTACATTTCTTGGAGACCGACTCCCACTGACACAGTTGTACAAAGACACACTGAACTGGATTTGAGATCGACTGTTCGGCACTCAGAGACCGACTTTTCATTTTCACAGGGGGTGTCACACCCCCACACTTCCCGTATTTACTCCCCTGGATAGTACCAGTGGCAGAATGACATGATTCTTGGTAACATTGTTTCCACTAAGCCGCTTTGACACGATTTTGACCTAATTGATTCCTAATTTGACGCACTGATGTTGGAGGAAAAATAGAAAAAAAAGGCTTTATGGGAATTTAGGCATATGCGCACATGCTCTGCATTTAGCAATGAGTCAAATTTGCATACACTGGGCAGCATTTGACTCACTGGATAATTTCTTAGAGTAAACACTGGTAATGTTAGACCTTTTTCGTTAGTTATCACCACAAATGTAGGTTAGGTCTGATGCGTATTATTTATTACGTCCATACAGTTATTTCAAAACTACCGTAAACTATCTCTTCTTCTTCCTCTCAGGTACTGGCAGGGCTTGAACATGTAAGCCAGGGGTCTCTAAAGGGTGTTAAACGTGCACCTAGAATCCACCAAGGATTCTCTCAGAGGCTTGCTGTGGAGTACAGGGCAAAATGTTAAGGTGGGCATTATTGACACAGATTCCATGCCCGCAAGGTTTTACTCTCTCCTAATGAACATGTATTCCATGCCAACAAGGTCCTCACTTTGCTAATAGACACCAATTCGATGCCTGCAAGGTTTTCTCTTGACTTGTAGGCATGGATGCCCAGCCTAAATGATTCATCATTAGGCGCTTGATTTTCTCATGGATAATAGGCACAGTAGCATTTTTTGAGACACAACTGCTGTACTGCAAGAATTAAAGGTGGTTTGAAGGCACACCTTCCTTTTTTATGGGGGGTGGGGGGAGTGCATGGGGGGATGAGCCAGTGGGGATAGGCCTACTTGGGTTCCTTTTTTTAGCCTTTTTAAAATATTTTTGTTTGGATAACTATCATAACTCAGAGTAGTTTGGCATAGCTGAATATTAGAAATGAGAAATTAGAGTGAAATTAGTGAATAATTCTATATCAGGGGTCAAAATTTCTGCTGTTCCACTGGTCAGAGAACAGTTGTTTTTATGCCGGAACAGCAACTTTTCAAAAGCCACTGTTTTGTGGAACACTATTTTCCCACAAGAAGCACATTGCATCATAATATCTGATTAAAGGTCAAGAGCAGTCGCCCCAAACTTATTTTGAAGCAACAGCTAAATCTCACAATTTTCTTCTTATTTCTCTTCAAAGTATCTTTCATAATATTTTAGGACTTCAATATTTCATATTCAAGGTAAACCAATCAGTTACTTCTAGTTAATTTCACATTTGAGGAGAAAAAATATTGTCACATGACTCTAAAGAGCCAATCATGAAACAGGACAGTCTACTACACTACTTCAAGTTGGGGTGACTGCATTTCCCCTTTAAGTATTTCACATTGTGAATATAAAAAATCCCAGTAAATTTTGGCTTTAGTATGAAAAGCAATTTCACTCCCAACTGTGATCAATTGAAGTCAGTTAGACTTGCATGTGTTATTTCCTTATACTGCATGGTAAACCTCTGCTGTGTGGTAAATGCACCGATACTGTCAGCTTTACTATCAAACGCAGAAAAAAGATTTTAATATGTCATTATTGCCCTGGAAGTGATAGTCACCTTCTATCACCCACTGTCTTGTGTGGTATGTTCCAAATGACTGCTCATTGATACTATATTCCCTCCTCATGGTAGCAACTAAAGCACCGAAACTTGAAAATGACTAAAAGCAAGTCTGAGTGCTGACAACTCGTGACCAAAGTCACTGGGCCTTATGTGTGTGTGTTTTTTTTAAAATGCCACATCTTCCCATTCACCTACTGTGTGAAATGATCGCTGAAGCAACGTTGCGGCAAAAGGCATGACTAGGAAGATTTTAAGAAAATTTGGCTAATTTGCGGTGAGAAAATAAACATCATGTGAGCTCATATCTTGGAGAACTAATGTAACTCATTGCTCAGCTATATATATGAAAATGTAGTTTTATCAATAAAATGGAATGCAAAGGGTGAATCAAATAACTGTAAATTATTCCTTTGCAGTGTGTAACTACTATTTGGCAGTCACTGGAATTCCACTTGTCTTACTGTCTTGCTGTACCTTCTGCATCAAGTTTGAATGTATTTCATTCTTGGTCTTGGGACACCGAGTGCAAGATTACACTGTGGTCGGCAATATGCTTACAAAAAAGAACAAAATGAAAATCCAGATATCCCATGGGCTAATCTCCACTACTGTACATGTGAAACCCCCCACATTGTGGTCCAGTTGTGCAGTCATATGATTCAAATGCAGTAAACAGCAGTTCATAACTTTGCATATTTGCACGAACCCTACGTATGCCGAGGTACTGTACTTCAGAACTGTATTTAATGATCTGATCCAGAATGGTAGTTTTGGAAAGAGTGCTGTTCCATGGAACAATAGCAAAAAAGTTAAATTCTGACCCCTGTATATTAGCCTATGCTATTGCCATAGCCCCTTGGATGGTGTAGATCACTTTTGCAATACTGTAGCAGTGTAGTGGACCAAAAGTCTGCAATATGCTTAGACCTTTAAATGCCCTACACATCTTTCTCAGATATCATTATATGCACAATCTTTTGTTAGCAGCAAGGCCTACTTCAATTGCTCTTGAATATCTTTCTGTAGCCTAGATCAAATATCTTTCTGCACGAAATTGGGTTAGGCCCCTATGCCTAAAAATTCTCCACATTTGGCCACAGAATCAAACTCTGGTTTTTTTCCATCTTCAGTAAACAGCTATTGTTGGTCACAGTATGCCATGCACATCATATCTCATGCATATCCATGCATTCAAGTTCGTGTTCCTGCATCATTTGTTGGGTGGAATCTTACGTTTCTGAGTTCTGACTGGTCGTCTTGATAATATCCATGCCCACAAGATTTTTCTACCAACTTCCAAGTTACTGACATTGAATCCTCGCCAATAACGACTTCACAATGTTAATGAACACAGGTTTTACTAGGCACATTCACTTGTAGTCCTCAATCAAGCCCTACACACTACGCTCCATTAACACTTTGCTCCGTGTAGTAGGCTAGCCTAGTTGTATTTGGGGCGTAGTCTGAGTGTACAGGTATAGTTAGGGAACACAAGTTCGTTCACCCCCGAAGTTCGTTCATTAGCCATAATTCGATGAATAATGGATGAAATGATTGGGAAATAGCACAAAATATCAAGCATTAACTGATAATCAATCGTAGTGAAACAAATTCCAACCACATGTATCCAATTTGCCTGAATACAACATTTTTCTGACATTCAAAAATTACCTAGGCACTCACCTAACAAGCCTAACCTACTTTCCAAACGATCTTATATTTTCGTGATTTCACGAGATGTGACTGCAACACTGTAATAATTTGGTGAGAGTCCTTTTCTTACATGGGAAATTTGACAAAGTGAATGGATATTAACCTGATTTACTACAAAAAGGGACAATTGAAAATGTGCGAACGAAATTGTGACCCTCTGGAGAGACTGATTCCTAAGGTCAGAGACAGTCTCATGAAATCATTCAAATTCCAAGTTACACTCTACAAATTCCAGGGCAAAGTCCATTTTTGTACAGACAACATATCTCAAAGATAAAATGTCTAAAACTGGGAACCATGTGCTACCTATTTATATTTTTTTGACGGATTCAGTGGCTAAGGTGAACGAACTTCGGACCCACCATGCTACTAGGCCTAGGCCTACTTAGGCACTGATTGAGGGCTAATTCATTTGCAGCATTATATACACATACATACACTAACCGTATAGCGTATAGACACAGCAGGGATCTAGTGGCAGCTCCCTGGACACAGGATCACTGGCTCGATCATCGCGGAGGAAAAGTTTATGGACTAGGCCTAGCCTAACGTTAACTTACGCTACCGCCCGACAGCATTTCTCAAGCCTTAATGTATGGTGGTGTTATGCGAAATTTATGATTTATTACACAATATCCAAAACGCTTCTAAAGAATTTTTCCAAACAGCTATTTGAGCGTATAATTGTCTTGCATAATGCATTCTGCTTTTTCATATCGTACCATTTCCCGGTGGTTCATAACTTCATTCGATACTCCATGATACACAATGCCCAGGTGTCCATCCGGTCTGTGCAGTGCTTCCACACTCTAAATTCATTTCCTCCTGAAATAGACACCAAAATTTCCAGAAATCAGCTCGTGATTTCCTGAAATTTTCAATGACGCTTCTTTTATGCTACTTTAATGGTAAATCATTTAATACAAAGATGCTTTACCTACGAATATAAACACGATTAAAGTTATTTTAACATGAAATCTAAGAACAGAAGGAAATATTCTCTCGAATTCAAGATAAGGCATTTTTTCCTTCAAATTTCCAGATTTCCCGAAATTTCCCGAAATTATCCCCCTTCCAGAAAATTTCCCGAAAGAGCACCCAGATTTCCCGAATTTCCGGTAATTTCGAGAAGAGTAGTAACACTGGGTCTATGCAGCATGCCTCATTTTTTCTCACGAGGTTATGGGCAAATTTGATTTTCAAAATTTTTCAAATTTGTTTCAAAATCATGGGTTGGGGTTATTTTTAAGGTTAGGGTATTTTCGTGGACGAAGGTTATTTGACCTGTTCTTTCATAACCCGGTGTCAGAATTTCAAGAAAAGGGTCAAAAAGCTGTCATTTTGGAATTAGAGGTGTGGCCTATTTCCTAGAAGCTGATTGGTCCATTGGCACGATTTGCCCATAAACTCGTGGGGAAAAAATGCGCATGCAGCATTAGCCTGCGAGCGAGGTTTCTTTTTTCGTAGGATGGAAATGGCAGAATCATGCCAATGGACGAATCAGCTTCTTGGAAATTGGTCACACCCCTAATTCCAAAATAACAGCTTTTCGACTATTTTTTTGTAATTCGGACGCCGGATTTCGAAAGAACAGGTCAAATATCGCTTGAAAGCGTAACCCTAACCATGATTTTGAAACAAATTTAAAAAATTTTGAAAAACCGATTTTTCCATCGTCATCCTATGAAAAAAAAAAAAAACTAGCAGCCTGCGAAGTCAGACTCTGTGGCAGCCTTTGATGGATGGCGTTTTCTCAGAAATCATAATTACACACGTTAGCTTTATAGCCCATATTGTATGGTACCATATAGCCGAGGTATACATGTACACATACTTACAATGTTGGAATTTTTGACTTGGCATGGTCAAACGCACAATAGCCTGCTAAAGCAGCATCATCATTGCATCAATGCACTTTCTACTTTCCTGTTAGAACCTGCACTACTTTACCTCTAGCAGAGTCACCCAGTAGGGAGGGAACGTGGTTACTTTTGGTCTTTTCACGTAGGTGGGCGTTATTGACAAGGATTCCGCGCCCGTAAGAATGTTCTCCCCCGGGGGGGGGGCACTGATCATCGACAAGGGGGTATCAGGCTTGACCGGCATTGATTTTTTGAAAACACCCTAAACACGTATTTGTCCGAAACTCAAAATACACCCTAAGAAAGTATATAAACACCATTTTCATAAGGGGCGAACACTAACAGGATAAAAGTTTGTATTTGACTAAAACAACAAAACTTCTTCCAATTTCTGAATTTTCTGAAATGTTCCGACTTCCAAACTTGTTCTTCAAGTTCTTCTGGAAATTTCCCAGGGAAATTTGCCATACAACACCTAGTAGGCCTAAAAGAGACCAGGGTATACGAAAATACACCCCTTTTCTCCAGTTTGGTGGTTTTCGAACCCTTTCCACGTAGTTACGTACGTAGGCCTATCGTGTATACTCTCAAAAATACCCTATTTACGTGGATCCTTTGTCACTCCCTTTGGTACTCCCTTGTCAATGATGAGTAGCCCCTGGGATATTTTCTTTTCTCGTAGACACCGATTCCATGCCCGCAAGTTTTTTTTTTTTTTTTCTTGACTTGTAGGACATCATACTGACTGAAAGACTCATCATCGGGTGGTAATTGGATAATAGCCTATGTGTGAGGGAGTTAGCCATGCATTGTATAGCATTTTGCTTTAAATATATGGTATGGTCGGGCTGGACACCCCTTTAAGGAGGGCCCGCTCACTACTGTCTTTAATTTTTCCCCCAAATCTCAGGGACAGCAGGTCCGAGCGCATAGCAACAGTGATCGAGTCCCAGTATTCTCTAGGTCTCTTATATCACTGACCAATCAGTTAGTGTAGTTGGTGGGGTCAAGTTTTGTAGTTGATGGGGTCTTAGTTTTGTAGCTAGTAGCGTCTTAGGTCTTAGATCTTATGGTCTTAGTTTTGTAGACACCCAGAGACCATCCTCTCATAACTCGGCATCCTGCCTCCCTTTGTGCTTTACAATGACTAACGCTATCTGAACTGCTTACACTGTATGTGCGGATATTCCAGTTACATCATATCTTGAATCGCTGTTACGCTAAACTGCCACAGGTTCACCGTCTTCATCACTTTTATGATACTTCATCACATATAATTTGTAACCAGGTGATCATTAAACACTATGCTTACCAGTCAGTTTAAGGTAGCACGCCCACATTCATAGTTAAATTAATGCGTCCATTTGTCCATCTTCACAAATAACACCAATAAGAGACATTGGAATAACTTTTGTGATATGTTACCGAATAGAATGGGGTCTTTTGTCCATTTGGTATGAAAGTGGATTAGATGAAGTATCTCTGGTGGCAAAATGGGGTCAATTAAAGTAATTTTGGGGAAATTATGGGCTTAGAAGCTGGCGGTCGTATATTACGCTTTGACTGAGTAAAAAGGCTTTGGGTAAAGGTACGGAAGCTTTGAGCTCCGCTAGCAAAAAAATCTTCATGGTCATGGTATGGTTAATTGAAATTGCCATGAATGGCCAACTTGTCAGCTTTCTTTTGAGGGGTAGTTTATACCTGGCGAAAACTTCTACAAGGTTTTAGCGGTCACTTTACTTTTTCAAATTGTGTAAGTCAATTAATGGCTTAATGGGGTATACTACCTTAAACGACTGTAGTTGCACCGCTCTTCTGTGGAGGTTGCTCCACCGTCCTCTTTGTTAATGTTTACATTTCCCCTGTACTACTGGCTTCTACACACAATTTTGCAAAGTTAAGGACTTAAAGGGAATAAGCAGTCGACCCAAGTTGCTTCAGTTGAAAGAAAAACAAACTCTTGCAAATCCCTTGCAAATATTGTCACATGATTGATAGAAGCCATTCTTGAAATTTGGATGACGGGGTACACTAATCCAAATTGCATTTTTCCTCAGTATTCAGTAGCAAAAATACTGCAAAATGACTGTCAAGAGCCGTTCATGTATTAGGATACCGGGGTATAGTAATTGTAATTACGGTTACTGCATTTTCCTTTTAAAGGGAATAAACAGTGGCCCCACATTTGTTTTAAAGCAAAATTTTGCAATCTCCTTGTTTTTGCTTTAAAGTACCCACAAAGATGTTTTTGTACACAATGTTATAAACAAAAGGGAAAGCAATGGTTTTTTGGGGGCAACAATCAAGTAATAAAACATGGTGAAAAGGAGCTGTTCATGAACTAGAATAGCCTACCAATTCTAATGAAGTGACTGTATTTTCCCTTTAAACTGAACATTTAGGAAGGCATCTAAACAGAGTTTCATTTTTGCTTGTCAGAAGCGCAATCGAGCAAACGAGCTGGAAGAACTTTTCATTTGGTTACTTCTGTGTACTCAAAGGGTTGAAATACGGTCAAGGTGGGAGGGGACTGAAAAGGAGTCTCTGGTTGAAATTAACCTTTAAAATTCTTTTAAGGATTTACCGGTGGATGACATTATTTGAAGAGTTTGTAGCGGAAAATAGGGGAACGGTTTCAGAAATTTCTAGTGGTGGAAAAGATGAGGGTAGGATTTTGTTTGCAGAGGATTCCATTACAAGGTACACAGATAGGGAAGTTTTACATTGCATCAGTGTGAATTTTATAAGGCAATACGCTGTCGTATGTTTTTCATGTCACTCGTAACCTAAGCATGATCATGATTTAGATCATTACGTTCCAAAGGAAATTCTTGCAAAGCAAGACAAACATAAACGCACAAAACAGTTTCGACTGAAGAAACATTTTTCAGTTCAGATTACTAAGTTTTTTTTGGGGGGGGGGGGAGGGGGTGTGATTAAAATGACAGCAAAACACGCAATGTTAATTTCATATAATTACACAGCCTTACACAAAGATACATATGTTTCAAAAACGTGTAAATTTTTTAGAACTACGAAAACCAACTCAGGTGGGAAAAAACCCATACTACACCCATAATACTTTAAATTTTGACAAGCAAAATAACATTATACATGCAAGTCGGTAACAGATACGCGAGATAATTCACACCTTCGATATCAAGCCAGTATTTCAACTCATACTGTGCCCTTAATTTTTCCACAAACTTTTGCCGAGGCCTAGACAGGAATTTGTCGGGGGGAGCGAAGCCCATGGACGGACTCTCAGCGCTTCGCGCCACAATGGGTTGGCGTGAAGCGCAAGAAAAGTTTGGCCCCAAATGCCTCCCAGATCGCTGGAAATGGCACTTCCAAGGCCTATTTACCTCGTCTAAATAGAGGAAACACTAGCAACATTGTAAAAATAAACATTAAAAATACCAAAAATATGCTTAAGGGGGGGGGGGTTGCCCCTTTTGCCTCCCACCTTGGCTACTTGGAAATTTTGCAAGTTACAAAAGCTTTACAGACGGTAAGTTTAGATGAGAAACTGTAGATTCATAGCTCGTGCATCGCATTAACGCCGATACAGTACGAGCACACTTCCCTTTCTGCGAGAGTTATCCCTAGGCTTGAGGTGCTTTTATTTGTTGAGGGAGGCAATCACAGTTTAGCAAGCCAAGTTTAATGAATAACCTAAATGGTTACATTCAAAGACCATTACGTAGCAGGAACACACAAGTTCTAACTAAGGCCTACTGCAAGGTAGGAGGACGATGCATACATCATGACTCTTTGATGAAATACCCATCATGCCCTCAAAATATATTACGTAAGGATTACAAGTGCCGTCAGGATTTGGTGGGGGGGGGGGGCACCACAGATGATGTCGAATGCCACCTCAGTTTTCCCCAAGTCTGCGTAAATAGCACCTTTTTATGCGACCCTGCGTTTGTATACAGCAGTGGGGATCCTTCCTTTGTCACTACAATGTGTATATACTAATCCTTCCCAGAATGCACTGTACGTCTGAAACTGTTGAACTCGCTTACACCGATATAACGGCATTTAACGATATAATTGTCAGAGATGGGGTGGGCGCAGCCTAGAGGTTTTAGTTTGGAGTTAGGCCCCCAAAAATATCATTAGCTGAGCCAGAGAAAGGCGAAACAATACCTATAAAAATCCCAAAGTCCAGGTACTAACTGGTGTCAGCGCTCTCCTCCTCCGAGCATCGTAGAAGCCTTCCAACGGACCAGAAACAACCATATTCTATGCTATTTTATGTAATCTTAGTTACATCAGTTCTACAAAAGAAGTAATCTTAATTCTCCTTTAAACTTTAATCACGTTACTTGAAAATCCCTGCCCTTTTGCACTGCACCAAGTTTTACGTCACGTTTTTCAATTATTCAATCGATGATGTCAAATTTGGCCTATGTTTTAATTCTCTTGACCAAGTTGTCAAGTACTTAAGATAAAAGAGAGTCTAAAATAGAAAGATCGAGTTATATTTGGTAGTTCCGTTACTCCTTTCATAAATATAGATAAGTCTTCTGAGAAACTAACTGATACAGTGGGCTACTAAGTCTTTGTACAAATATTGATGAGATGGGATGTAAACGTAAACGTTACTATCTTTGGATGGATGGGTATACGGTACCTTACTTCGGCAGCCTGTGTGGTTAATCCCACATCAGATAAGACGATTGCGGGTATTTAAGGTGAAAACCACTGAGAAATAACCGACAAATTCTTGCAAACCCTAACAGCTTGAAGTCTGTTCATATTCAATCGTCTGTGTCTCTTCATCTGCCGAGTAACTTCGTCTTTTCTTCGACTCTTGATTTGTCTTAAACAGTCAAAATGAAACAGTTAAAACATCGCGATCTTTCAGTTCTCCGTTTTCTACTTCGGTTTTGTCTCGTGACTTTAGTTTCGTCTCTAACAGCTTTTTACGCCAAGAAAAAACTCTTCGGCAGGAAAAAGAAGTATCCACCAGGTCCCTGGGGTTTACCGGTGGTTGGAATTCTTCCCTTTTTGGATGCTGGCAATCCTGCCAGTAAAGTTTTGGAGTTATCTAAGACGTACGGGCCGGTATTTGGTGGTTACTTGGGAGGACTTTACACGGTTTTTCTGAACGATTATGACATCATTATGGAAGCATTTGGAAGAAAAAATGACGTAATGTCTGACAGACCTCAAATTTTACCTTTTATTCATTACAGTAGAGGTCAAGGTAAGTTTGATCAAATAAATCAGCTACAATTTCTTATGCAACTTTTCGTCATTACAACTTGTAAAATTTTTGAGGGCTAGGGCAATAAAATTAGGCATGATTTTTCGACCATTTTTCCATCTTTGACTTTTTATACTTTTTCACTATATACACGAAATATGTAACCAAGCACCCCGATGATATCAACGAACTTGAAAGACGTATGCTATTTGAATGACATTCATTACTAAACTCTTAAATTTTGTCTGATCGAGGAGGCCAATTTGTATAATTGGCGATCGTTTTCGATGAAAATCACGATGTTTCATTGGTATTCAGAAATACTTAGTGAAACGCTACCTGGGTCATATTTTATGTTTTTCCCCAAGGTGAACCACGTAGGCTAGCTAAGTATCGACTCTTACATTTATATATCGGGACTGAAGAGCATTACTGATAACGGCACAGTAGGGTCTACACTTAACTCATCTCATAGTGTTTCGCTGGCTCATCTTACTCTGATGTTTACCGAATTGACTAGACATTTCCCTCGAAAAATTCTCACCTGAACGACGTCTTCCGGACAATATCCCCCGAATAATCCCCACCCGGACAAGTCCTACCCGGACAATTTCCAACCATAACAGTAACCTCTCAGATAACTGTCCCCTACCAGAAATTCTAGACTTGTCCAGGTTGGGAATTGTCCGGGTTGATAATTGCCGGGGGACCGGTTGTTCAGGGAACCAAATCGTTAAAATGTGCACCATAACTTCAGAATGTCGGAGATAAACCTGTTTTTGTTAGTGATTATCACCTTAACTCACATTTTTTAATTACTAATTTGTAGTCGGCTCATTCGGTGACAATTACTTTCCTGAAATTGAAAGTTTGAACTTTGGCGTATATAAGAGATATTTTGAAAAGTATTCCTTTAACAGTCAAGTTCTGTATGCGGGGAGTGTCCGTTCTGGGGTCTTACATCAGTTATATAAGGACCATCCCGATGATTTGAAGGCTCTGGTTTGGTTTAATTCATCGTTATGAGAGATAAAAAAAACTTAAAATGGGCTCTTAAAAGCCCCGAGCCCCATAGAATTCGAAAACTGTTGTACAGGGCAAATACAGTATACTGAGACAGTTTTGGTCTGCATATGACCTTTATGCTAATTCTTTATTTTTTTTTAGTCATGTGACAATAATTTTGTTATTTAATTACTCAATTCATGCAAAAGAATTTCGTGATTTACCTATATTATGCAAGATTTAGGTTCCGAAACATGATTCGAAATATAGTAAAGGAAATACGAGGCGATATAGGTTAGTTGGTGTTTCAAAACAAGTTTCGTAAATCGTTATGCCCTTTAAAATCCTAGATTGGAACTACCGTCCATTTCAGTCATTTATGATCAATATTTTTCAAGGGCTCTTCTTCAAAAAGGAAAATTAATTTCATTTTCAGTCATTTCCATGCCCCTCTAAGTTCCACAAGCAAATCTTCCATACTTCAGCCTCAGATGCAGTAGATGGTTTCAAAAGATTATTTGGAAACCTCAACCGATAAGGGGAAATTAGTAAAACGTAGGTCTGCTGTTGACTAAGGACTGCAGATAAAATCATCCTGTTTATATGCAGGAAACCGGAATCACTGTAACCAATATCCTATATTTTAAATTTTAATAAATATCGGCCGCTAATACCGATCCGATACCGATATTTAATCAAAACTGAATTGTGAAATGCTTACCGGAGGGTTGATTCAATGAAACTTGCCAAGAATATTTCTTCCTGTGCAAACTGCCAACATTTGACTAGAAGTACGTGTCTTTCCCAAACCACCGTACTTTTCTCGTTATGCATGCACGTACTGCTCTATTTTCAAAAGCGATACGTACCGACAGCGTAATTATAATTAGAGCTCTTTAATCGTGCACCATAGCGAAACAACTATAATGCACAACCCATAGATGACCTCTCACATGCGGAACGAACAAAATATTCCGTTCAGCTCGTCACTGTGACGGACAATCGGGGCAGGGTAAGTCGCTGAGAGCCGCAACGAAGACTACAAAGTAAAAAAATGTGTCAGAATCACAGTCGGCGCAAACTGCACGAACGTAAAGTCCATTTGCAAGGTCAGCATAGGGATGTTTCACAGGTATTATCTTTGGGACCCCAACAAGACATAGGTTTCTTTGTCTTCATGCCACCACTTCCCTGAAACTATTTTTCATTATGCTGTGATTTCATCTCGTTTACTTAGACGAAATAGTTACAGCCTCTTCACACATATAGTCTTTATTTGAAATATTAAGAGGGATATATACATATATATATATATATATATATATATATATATATATATATATATATATATATATATATATATATATATATATATATATAGGTCGAAGAGTAAGTAACTGATTCGATCTGAATTAATTCAGATCGAATCAGTTACTTACTTCGACCTACATTTACAGTCGATCTTACCACGTTCGACCTATATATATATATATATATATATATATATATATATATATATATATATATATATATATATATATATATATATATATATATATATATATATTCATCAAGTTGTATCATAGGCGTAGGAAGCTTTTCGAGACTGGAGGGGGGCTGAACCTTGTTTCGAATCGCCGGCCTGGGGGAGAGGTCTAAGGGGCCCTCTCCTTTGGAATATTTTTGGGTATTTTAGGGTCCTTAGATGCAATTTGGTGCAACATTTTGGACAAATTTTAAGGAAAATTACTGCAAAATTTTGACATTTCTTACAGAAGAGACAAATAAGGGGTTTTTGGCCTTGGATCTTGGGGGGGGGGCGGAAGCATACTTCAGCCCCCCACATTTTTGACTGGGGTCCTCACTTCCTTCGCCTATGAGTTGTATGTAACAACCCCCAAGCATTCAAAATTTTCTTTCCAAGGCGAGGGAACTTCCCTCTTCTACGTCCTTTCCCCATGCAGAAGGCGGACTGAAATGTTCAGCCTCCCCCCTTCCAGCTAAGGACAGCTTCCTACAGCTATGCCTCACAACAATTGCTGTACTCACAACTGTCTTTGTATACATTCTTCTTATCAGGTGTTGCTGGCAGCTTCTACCACAATAATTGGAAAGAAAACCGTAAATTTGTAATGACGAGTTTGAACAAGTTTGGTGTCGGGAAACCTGTCGGCCATATCGCGGATATTTTGGAGACAGAAATTGATTATTTTTTGCGAGATATCGACCGACGTGGAAAGGAGCACGATATCGGGGGCATGGTAATGATGTTCAGTGGAAACGTTATGCTACAATTCATGCTCGGCATTAGATTCGATTATTCTGACACCGAGACTCAGAGTTATTTGGATAAATTAGCCGAGTTGTTTGCCTTGGCTGACCCTGCAAACCCCTGTGTCCTGTTTGATTTCTTACGACATCTACCATACACGAGTAATCGTCGTTTCATCGGTTACTGTGACGAGATCATGTCCGAATTTACCGAAGTCCAACTCCAGAAAAAACTCGATGCCCTTCAGATGAATAGAAATAGCGGTTTGGTCGACTATTACGTCAGCAAGTTTGGCGATAAAGAAACCGGTGAACTTTCTCCAGCACATAGTAAAAACTTACAACATTTAGTTAATGATTTATTGGCTGCCGGGACAGATACAACCACAGCGAACACACTTTGGCTTCTCCTTTGCGTCATTAAGTATCCAGAGGTTCAAAGGAACATTCAAGCTGAAATAGACTCGGTCGTTGGTACAGCCAGACCTCCAAGACTAGCCGACCGAGAACGACTACCCTACACAGAAGCTGTTGGCTGTGAATCCAGAAGGTACTGCTTAGCTGGTCCTTTTAGTGTGCCTCATTCAGCCACTACAGACACTGATATTCATGGGTACTTTGTGCCAAAGGGTAGCATGGTTATCGCGAATGCATGGGCTGTCTCAAGAAACCCGGAACTGTTTCCCGACCCCGAACAGTTCAAACCAGAACGGTTCCTCACCAAGGACGGCAAATTAAAGCTAGATGAAAAAGTCTTAGGTGTAACATTTGGCTTTGGTAAGTGATAATTAAAGCGGCTACAATTTTCATTAAACGTCAATATACCTTTTACGATTTTCTCAGTGGTTAACAACTGTCAATTCCGACATAAAAAGTCACGAGGTTGGCTTGCTAGGCATATTTTACCAAACCGTATAGATATAACACAGGAAAAAAAAGCCTCGTACGTTTAAAACGAATTCATACGCGCTGCTCGAGCTGTTAAAGGATGTAAGTACATAAACTTATCACTGTTTATACTGAATTAACCTATGAAAAGGAGAAAAAAATCACAAGCCAACCATCTGTCCCTTATTTTTATATCCTGCATGGCGGTACGAAACAGCCTACTTTTCAAAATCTTGGTGAAAGTGAGAAGCTTATGTAAGGAAAGGGAAAGAAGAGGGCATACAGCTAGCTAGGATTGGGGGGGGGGTCCAAAACAAATTTCATAGGGGCACAAGGGTGGCACCAGGATATGCCCAACAGGGGGCCAAGCTCTTTGACGGGGTCAGAAAACCGATGCCTTGAATCCGGCGATGGGTTACCGGAAGGGTGGTGAAGCCAATATCTTTCGGCTCTGGGAGCGCACCGAAAATTGTGAGTCATATCGGAAAAATTTGCGCTTTTTACAGAGGAGAATGTGAAAATTTTGAATTTTATTGAAGAAAATTTTGGGGTTTTGTTAACGTAAAATCTGAAAATTTGGAGTTTTTATTGAAGAATCTTCCCTCCTTGAGAGGAAAAACATGTAACCTGTCTGGGCGACTGGTCGTCGTCGAGGATTGGACACTTTGTCATACCTATGACGATATTTGATTCTTTCACCGACAAGGGGCGGGGGTTATGGCTCCTTCGCCTGATGTCACCACTGGAGGGGCATTTGCATGGACAACCATTGCTGATAACACCTGAACTAATTCCCATTGCACCGTACCTGATCATTTGACAGACCATAATAAAACGTTTTCTTGTGTGTGTGTGTGTGTTTGTGTGTGTGTGGGGAGGCGGGGGGCTCTTGATATTCGTAGTCCACCCTCGGGCTGGCCGCAGACAGCGAAGGCGCAACAAGCTTTCCCCATAGGGCACAGGACAAGGGGCCCAAACATGCCCTGGTGGGGTCTAGGGGAAAAGTTCGGGTTAGAAACTGGGGCAAAACCCCCGGAAGCTCTAGAGTTTGTACAAATTTGTAGGCAATAGAATGTTCATCCAGACATCCACCATCTTGAATTGGCATTGAATGTGCAAGGCTTCACAGCTCAGAATTATCATTATTTTGTCCTTTTATTTATGTATGAGGTAATGATGAATGAGCACATACGAAAAGTGTGCGCCAAGCGAGCCGAAGAAACCAGCGTATTTTGAAACCAACTTCATTGTTTCTTCATTTAAGTTGCAAAATTTTCCACTTGTTAATGCTTAAAGGGGAAATGCAGTCACCCCATCTTGAAGTAGTGTAGTAGACTGTCCTGTTTCATGATTGGCTCTTTAGAGTCATGTGACAATATTTTTTCTCCTCAAATGTGAAATTTACTAGAAGTAACTGATTGGTTTACCTTGAATATGACATATTGAAGTCCTAAAATATTATGAAAGATACTTTGAAGAGAAATAAGAAGAAAATTGTGAGATTTAGCTGTTGCTTCAAAATAAGTTTGGGGCGACTGCTCTTGCCCTTTAATTCAGTCTTCGGAGTGACAGTTCTAACCTCTCCCCCCCAATCTACCGAAATAAATACAGTGCCCACTGAGTATCGTACTGTAATAGATGGACCTATACATGTGATGGCGCAATTCTGTTCAATGCTAAGTAGCCTCCCACGTAAAGCTTCCGTTACCACCAGAAGTACGTGGATTCTGCACTGACCAGGTCTATGTTTAACGAAACAGAGCGCATGTTACATTGTGCATACTAGGGTTCTAGTAATATACTGGTAGTGTTTGGCAGCAGTTTTATGTGAAATATCCGTAAAGTGGTATAGGCTAAGCAGGATAAACGATTGGCACAGTAGGCTAAAAGATTATTATCAATTACTTTTCAAATGTTTCTGAATTAACATTTATGCGGGCCGGATAAAATTGTCTCGCTGGCCGGAGGTTCCCCACCCTGGTGTATTCAATCGCAATGCCCCCAGGCTTGTGCCCACAGTGAGGTAATATTTCTTTTAGCCTGTTTTCATTTAATTTAATAACTTTATCTGGCTTGGCAACCTAAATCTTAACTTCAGTTTATTAAACCATTCTTTTTTCATTTAACAGGAAGAAGAACATGTGCAGGTCGACATTTAGCAACAGCTG
Organism: Holothuria leucospilota; assembly: GCA_029531755.1. Taxonomy (NCBI): domain Eukaryota; kingdom Metazoa; phylum Echinodermata; class Holothuroidea; order Aspidochirotida; family Holothuriidae; genus Holothuria; species Holothuria leucospilota. The sequence goes on from CM055965.1 coordinate 26,957,763, forward strand.
AAATGTTCTTGATACTGACGAATTTATTATATGAGTACAACCTCAAAATCGAAGGTGGACCGGATTCAGTCAAACTTGTACCGGAAAGAGGATTGGCTACCCGACCCCATCCATACAAGATAATCTTTGAACCCAGAAATAACTCTTTGTAAACGACTTTATCGGCCAATAAGAAATACTACATTTATAAGACACCTGAAATGTTATGTATATATGTGGATTGGAAAAGTTATTCAAGTTCCTCGTACGGTTCTAAAATAAGGTGTATATTTATTAATCCCCGTTGGGAATTGTTCTTTAAATAAGCCTACTGTACGTGATTTGTAAATTTCAATTAAATTGACGATGTATGTGCCCTTTCAAGCTGAGTTCGTTATCCGCATAAACGTCACCAGAAGCAACTGAAGGAGTGAGGGAGGGGAAGGGGTGGGGTAAGCATGAAGGAGAAAAAGGGAAATAAAGATTTTTAACAAGTGATATTTGAACGAAGAGAAGGGAATCATCGCACCTATGACAACCCACCCTGACGCACTGACGTCATAACGTGACTTACTAATAATTTTCAAAACCTAAAATACATTTTCTGTCTCTTCAGCTTTTCTTTGAAATAATTTTCCTTTATCTTTTTTTATATATTGCATATCACAAGTAAATCACGAAGTTATCATGAACAGATTTGAAAAATACAGAGTGATCTTGTCATTTGCTTCAAAAAAAAAAAAAAAACCAGAAAGAAAACGCAGCTGATTACTCATAATGTGGGACCCTTATTGGGACTGTTTCTTGTGACGTCACGCCATAAACGGGACTCCCGTGGAGAAATACAGCTGAAATTCATGAGAAAAACTAGGGAGGAGAGGACGGGCCGTTGAAGAGATGCAAAATTTAGTGAGTGAGTGAATGAATGAGTGAAAAAAGTCAATGGGAGCATCTCAACCAAAACCCAAGGGGGAGGGGGGATGTATCCCCAGGAATTCCGGCTGTGCCGTGGTGTAAAAAGAAATTTTATACTGACTCGGCGCAAAGCTCATTCCAAAACATGTGAGTTCTGAAAGCCCAGTGATTGTCTGGCCAATAATCCTTTACTACCGTATCATTCTGGAATAACATGGAATAAAATGCTCACAAAGTACGTGTAGTTTTGGAGAATATGAGTTTTTAAATGTACACACCCATGTGTGCTAATCCATATATATATATATATATATATATATATATATATATATATATATATATATATATATATATATATATATATATATATATATATATATATATATATATATATATATATATATATATATATATATATATATATATAGTTTCTTTCTCAAGTTTCCATGTGACAACTTTTGCTCGTTTGGTTTATAAATCGTTACAGTTATACTTCCTGGATCAACTGTAATATAACGCAATTTTCGTGATGTGAAATATCCTTAAAGATACTTGTGACGGATATAGGAAGAGATAAAGTGGGTAAATAGGTTTCACTGGTGTTTTAATATAAGGTTACACCCACTGGTTATGGACTCACACAGCCGCAAATTCGTCGTTATGGAGCTGAACACACACTATGTCAGGGTTGTCAAGTGGTTTGGCCAAGGTCTACTTTACTTGGGGTCATATCTTATAATATTTAAGTGGTTTGTTTTCTAAAATAAAATTGGGGGTTTTTGGAATCGAGTACTGGGCATTTTAGTGCACATCCAAACCAAACTGTAAAAGAAGATACAAAAGATATTGGAGGATCGTTGCTAGTTGATTAGGGATATTAAAGACAAAATTAATGCTTGAGAGGGCACCCATTTGCAACTGACATCATAGCTTTGAAAATGTAGGAGGGGGCAGACACTACACACTGAGCGAAATTACCCTAGAATACCCTACAATGCAAATTTTCGGCGCGCTTCACCCGCCGGAAATTTTTCAGTTTCGTTTTACAAAACTTTGAGGAATTTGGGAGGAAAAAAAATTGGAAAAATTTGGAATTTTATAGAATGAAATCTGAAAATTTTGGGTGTTTATTGAGAAAAATTTGAAAATTTTGGGAGTTGATTGACGAATTTACCTTCCTGAGAGCAAAATCAAGCAGATTGTCGGGGCGACACTGTGTCGTCGGGATTACATATTTTATCGTGGGTGTTAAAGCTACCCGAAGAAATTGCAAAATTTCCCCGAAGGGGGCATATTCCCTTGGTCCCCGCTAGCGCCACCCCTGGTTTACAACATAATATTTCATTCAAGTTAAGACCACTCAGGTGAAAATTTGACAAATGCCGGGGGAAAGGTTCGCCTTCCCTGCACCTTAACCGGCCAGGAACGCTACTGGAAGTAACCATTGAAGATTTGCCGCAAAACAATTTTGATATCGTATTTCTTTATTTGACCTTTTTCAAATAGAACTTTGAAAATGTGTTTTATTTCCCATCCCCCTGCCGTACATCGGTTGAACAACTCTGTGCCATCACTGTCCGGATACAGCAAGCGGGACAAGAGCCACCTACACGTGCTACTAAAACATGATATGCAGATTTATTTCTTGAAAAGCCATCGCACTCAAGGGGCTCTCTGTGGCTTCCATAGGTGTAAGAAGGGGGAGGGGACTTTAGCCCCCAGTCAAAAACGTGGTGGTGCGGAAGTATGCTTCCGCTGCCCTCAATCCGAGGCCAAAAAACCTTTTTGTTTCCGATGTAAAAAATGCCAAAAATTTGCAGTAATTGACCCTTAAATTAGCCCAAACAAATTGCATGTAAGGACCCTTAAATATTAAAAAAATTTTCAGGGGAAGGGTAACCTTCCCCTCCCCTTAGACCCCTCCCCCAGGACGGCGGTCCGAAACAACGTTCAGCCTGCGGTCTCGCACAGCTCCCTACGCTTATGGTGACTTCCGCCACCCGGGGAGGTGGGTAGGTAGTTTTCGTATCGAGGAGCAACGAAGAGCTTCGTCTGCTCCCTGGAGTTATAGGTGGAGAAACGCTGGTTTCACGAGGGTCTGGGATTGTTTTGTAATATTGACGGCTGTGTGAAAATTTGGAGGATGGCACCTATTTTCAAGTTGTGTCTGGGGTGATTTTCCCTTTCCCCGTGTCTGTGCGCCCTTGCTGTGCAAAAGACAAAAAACGAATCTTGGGCTAAACGTATATTCAAGCTAAAATGTTGTTTGTTTAAAGGGTCTAATGCTTCACCCCATACATATTTAGGAATATCCCCGTATCTCTAATGGCACTTGATGGCTGCACTTCGACAGGCATTAATTCACACAACATCATCACCCTTATTGGCCAATGATGGCTAGTGCAAATGAACCCTGCTGCCAACTGTTCCAAACAACTTTCACACAGTAGTGCATGGACATGGCCTTGAGCAATTTAAACTCAGTACAGGCTATTGTGGCTTGCTTTTCGAGGAAGAGAACTAGACGGGTGTTTTTCTTTTAAACTGTAGAACAAGCCAGAAGATAACTTAGTGGTAGGAATTTTGTTGCCGTTTTAAGTGATGATGGTAAATCTCTCTAACATCTTTTCCCTTCTCCTTATGCCTACACCCAACGTTATAACTACCTTTTTCTCCGGAGTATCTATCATTTCCATAACACCACCTTCCGTCAAGTTTACCCTTAAAGTTTTTCGTTCAAATAATGTTAACAGTATGTTATCCCGCTCATTTACTGCCATCTTTGGAATCAAATTGTAATTCCCGATGCTTCTCCATTACACCACTGCTATTTTACAAAAAGCATGGGCGAAGGAGCCCAAGTTAATTGGGGTGGGGGATGGGCCTGTGACGACTTGCCCGAAAAAATATAACCAAAACTTTCCACACGCTCCACGTGCATTCAACATGTTAATGTACATATTTTATAGGCATGCGTCGCAGCGTCGGTTATCACACAGCATGCCAATTACATACAATCATTTGTTGTGTTACAACCCTTCCATATTGATTATAATTTTTTTGGAAAGTCGTTACAATAATAATGGTGATAATCAGCGGCGTAGCCAGGATGTCCCCCTCCCCTTTGAAAATTTTTGAAAAATATGGTGTCCTTCATGCAATCTGGTGCAACATATGCTACAAATTTGAGTTAAAAAATTCACGTGTTTTAGGTACTAAAAAAAAAATCGGCATCAGTGAGGGGGGCATGGCCCAGTGGCTGCCCTAAAATACACCACTGATAATTATAATATAAATTTAAGCATTAAAACAGGTACCGGTGAATTAATACCGTATATACCAGTGCTGGTGCAATTCAAATCAGAACTTTATTTTAATTACCAAAGAAGTTTTTAAACTATTGATTACCTTTAGCTACATCATAGCATTATTTTTATTTCAGTAGGTGCCCGAAAAATTCTCAGCTTATTGCCCGAATTTTCACAAAAATATTTGGTTGGGGGCTGCCGCCTCCTACACCTATGAGTCGAAAAATAAGTCTTTAACACATGAAGAACCCGACTGGCCGAAAACGAAATCGATGGTCTGAGCCCATGAATTAATCGCAATGGAGATTTGCATATGATGTAAGTGGCCTCATTTTTACCGCTTCCCCGGTAGATAAAATATTTTATTAAATTAATCGAATTCACGATGTCATTTTACGATAGGTCGATGAGGTCCCACATGGCGCCATCTTTATGATGATAAATACTGCTGTTTTTTTCTTGTTGATCAACTCGTTTGTGTAACGGCGTTTTGGTAACTGCTAACCTTTATAAAACTTTGTACGGTTCTTCATGTGGTTTTTGAGGTAAACTATTTTCTTTTTATCAAAAACCAAACCACTCGAAGCGCTGACCTTTGCAACTTAATATACCGGTATGTATTTTTAACACTTAACACAGTCTGTAATTAGTACTAAGTCCATTGCCAACCCCCTTGGAATGCTGAAAGGCAGTACTACGTTGCAGTTTAAGCTATTTGTTAAATAACCACCTTCTGTTTACACTAAATTCCGTTGTAGTTCTAATTATAGGATGTTTGTAACTAAAATTTAACTTTTGGGTAGACTTACTAGCTTAGCAAGATTATAGTATCCCTGGACCCGCATTGGATTCTATGTATTCTAGTATGTAACCACTCAACCCTTATGTTGCATTATTTTTCATACTTAGATTTGTGCAGCTACGAGAAACGCTATTTGCATATCTAGGGCTCTCTTTAGTGCGAAGATCAAGGCTTGGTTGGTTGTCCGTCACGGTGCAGTAGCCTAGGGCCGTATTTTACGGGCGGCAGTCCAAGCCCGTAGTTAACGAGGAGCAGGGGCGTAGCCAGGTTTTTTTTGTGAGGGGGCAAAATCGACCCATCGTCCCTATTCTTGACCAGGACCCCCTCCCCTTTTGGAAATTTTTTTGCTGCCTCCAAGGCCTTAGATGCAAAATGGGGCTATATTTTGCTTCTTTTTTATACTAGATCAATATGTGCTGAAAATGTCCTGATTCCATGCAATCATATTTTGAAGATTGTACAAATTTTTGCATTAAAGTACCGAAAGCACTGAAGACCTAGGCCATACAGTCACCTCCTGGAACTCACTTTTCAATGGCCTGTGCAGTCCATTGTACACCATATATAACATTGGATTAATAACAAATATAGATTAGAATGTGAACCATAACAGCATCGATAGCAAACATTTCTAATGAATAACAGCAAGGTACATGAAAGTGTGCAAGATGATTTATCAGAACTTAAAAAAAATTATTTCCTGTCTTTCATACTGCTTTTTGAATACAGGGATTTTAATGACCTCATCGAAAATACTGATTCCTGTATATTTTAATTTCAATCAAACACAAAAGAATGACTGTCGCTTTGAGAATGGACTGAATGGTATCGACGTGGAATACAAATTATTGAGGGAAGCTAATTTTTACAAATAGGTTGCAGCAGGTCACTGAGCTTTTTTCAAAGCCACCTCAGAAGATATTTTCTGAAGATTTGGCACGTTTTCACAGGAAATCACCAATGACTCTAAAATTAAATAGGCTCTCGAGGTACCTCCTGAACTTGTTACTGTACAATGATCCGTATTTCTACTATTGTATACACCGTGAATACAAGTTAATTGAATGAAACTATGAATGGCATAGATTAGCATACGAAATGAAGAATTGGAAGTAAAACAAAACAGTATCGATAATGAATATTTCTAAAGAATATCAGTATGGGAGTGTAAGTGTACAAATGATGATGACCTATCACAAAATAGAAACTGATTTTCGTTCTTTCCATATGGCTTTTTAAATACAAGTAATTCACAAACATCATCAAAATACTGTTTCCTGAATATTTTAAACCTCGCATGTCCCAATCAGCATATGGCTGGAGATAGGAGCAAAGGTGCAGTGTTTTGAATTGTATCGGACTTGGAAAAATTTGTGTCTGTCCACATATATTCTAGTCTGTTGGCAATAGTTTTTGGAAGTGACAACGACAACCAATACTTTTTGACAGTTTGGGGATTTAGTTTTTTTTTTAATTGAGCGTTAGGGTTGGAAAAAACACAGGAACACTGTTTCTGGAATCTATGACATCATTAATATCCAAGGTTTTGATTGACTCTTCGGGGAAGAGTTTTGCCAATGCATCCTGCATGAAAATAAATATTCCGACCGTTTTGCTGAGGATTCCATCCCCTAGCCGCATACTCGTATAGGCACTACGTATAAGCAACAGGGGCATGCATGGCCAATCGAAACCTCGAATCAGTTTCACACCTTTATGAACACCTTGCCTCAATTGTGCTGTTAATCTGTTTCGTATTAGTTTTCAATATCATAAAAGGATCACACTTGTGAAGCCATGTTTCCCTGTTACAATCCCCCCCCCCCATCCCCAACTCCGTCAACTTATCATACCTCCCTCCTGTCGTCGTTTTTTTTTTTGCTCTCCTCTATTTTTTTCGACACCACCCATCGCGTCCCCAAAATTTCTGTGGGGGGGGGGGGGCACTCTGCCCCCCGCTGGCTACGCCACTGACGAGGAGTGTCAGGGACGGTAACGGCCCCCTAGAAAATTCAAAACTTATATACCATTACCTTAGTGTATTTTAGTACTTCTTCCCCCTAAGGAAATATTTCGCTCCTGGAGGCTGTTTCGCCCTCTCGGGCCCCGTCAGTACCTTGCCTTGGCTACAGACCTGCCCCAGTGTAAGAGGGCCATATCCATGGAGAGAGTTATATCTGGACCATGATGTACAACTTAAAGGCCTGTGGGTATGTGGATGTCCTAACTGCCTATTTAATGTAAAACGGCATTAAAATTTTCAACATTCATCAAATATTGACCATTTACAAGGCAGTTGAGCCCCGTGTACACTATCAACATTGCGACACACTTGAGCAACATGTTGTCAAAAATGAGCGGGAAAGCAGGATTTTGGAAGAAGATGGAGGATTCAGAAAGGAAAAGATGTGTTGTGGGAGCAGCTGAAATAATATTGGAAATTGTACACGGTGGGTCCACGTTTTTCGAGGGTGTCCAGCAGTTTCACGCTCCGACGTGCGCCTCACCTACCCCCTGCAGCAACCAGGGGTGGCACCAGGATTTGCACGACATTGGGGCAAAGCTCTTCGACGGGGGGCAGTAACCCGAAGCCTCGACGAAACGATGTCTGAAGCGAGATTTTGGTTCGCTTTCTTATTGGAGAAAATTTGAAAAAGTTGAGCTTTTAACATAGAAAATCTGAAAAAATTGGGTTTTCAACTAAGAAACTTGGAATTTGGGTTTTTATTGAAGAATTTGCCCTAATTTGGACCGAAATTAAGTCAATAGTCTGGCGACTAGCCAATATCGCGGACTACATATGTTATCGTATTCATAACAAATCCCCGATGAAACCGGAAAATTTCCCCGACGGGAGGGGCAGCCTTCCCTTACGGGGCATGCCCCCGCCCCCACCTGGCGCCACCACTGACACCACCACGTACATTTTTACGTTTTCGTTTTTTCCCTCTCTCCCTCTTTTCTTATTTTTTCTCCTTGAATGTTTCCGTCACGAAGGGAGGGGGTTAGCCACCTGGGTCCGCAATTAAGAAGGGAGAAGATTCTTACAGGCTGTTCGGAGGGTGGACTTTCAATGGATTTGATGGAGAGGGTATGGTGGGGGAGGAGAGGTAGTCGACATGAGAGCCTCGAGATGACGTTTCATGTTTAGTCAAGCAACAAAATTGCCCCGCCATCACCTCATTTTTGACAATCAAAGGATGATAAACTACAACTAATTAGGGCTTATAACAGGTCAAATAAGTTGGGCTGCTATTTTGTCAAATTCACAGGACTACAGGAAGCGTAACCACCAATTATTTCTCAATTGACTTACACACTTATTTTGGTCCATTTCGTGGCTCTGGACCCTTGTAAAAGTTTTCAACGGGCACAGGCTACCCCTCATATGAAAACTCACGAGTAGGCCTTTTACAATAATTCCAAATTTGTGTACCATAACCATTGAAATTTTGAGCTAAAAGGGCTTGTATAATAGAGTCGAGTTTCTGTATTTTTACTCGTTCAAAATGCCATTTTGCATCGCGGAAGGATATATTGCAAAAACTGCCTGAAATGTCTTCAATTTTCTCTTTTTTTTGCAGGATGAGTACTTCAATTCCTTTCCTACCAGATACACGTCACAAATTGAACACATCTCTTCAACAACATGGTCTAAACTGTCCCCCACAAAAATTTTCTAGTATGTTAAATTCGTAGGGTGACATCCTCAGCGGATATTCCCCTTGATTTAGTGGTGCGCTACCTACAGGTGGATTAGCTGCTGATTGAAATACGATTTCTGATTGGACAGAGCTTGGGCACATGTTGCTTGAAAATTGATCTTGAATTATTTGACAACATATGTCGATACATGTTGGGACACATGTTGCCAATTTTTTTGCTCTGTACACACTTTCAACATTTTCGTTAACAAGGTGTTGTAGCAACTTGTTTCGACATATGGGTCCTGAAATGTTGAAAGTGTACACAGGCCTTTACTGTTTTTACACTTACACGACAGGCATCATGAATTAACAGTAAGCTCAGTACATATGCAAACTTTTTGTGACGTCTTACGTTATTCTTTGTTTACTTAACCTTCATTCCAAGGACAGTTGTAATGTTGACATGCCCTGAGGGGAAGTTATTATGTGTGTAGTTATTCACTACTTTGGAAATGTCTAGAGACTAGTTGGTATTTAATTGACAGATAATTTATATAGGATTAACAAAAGACATGCAAACCTTGTACAACACTCCACATCACAATTTCTTCATAGCAGATTCAAGAATCTCCGAAATGGTCAAACTTTGAAGAAGTCACCTTGAGAACGGTACAAGGTATACAAATAATTATAACGGAGTTTTCAACAAGGGATCCTAATCTATCATTGCTGAGTAGAATAGCTTTTTGGTTACATGTTCACAGACCTTTAAGCAATCTCAGAGTGCAATTCCCTGTCGCTCTTCCTTCATAGGTAAACTGACTGACAGAAGACTGATTGACGGACTTACAGTAGGACTCTTACGTAGGACTAGAGTTTCAAGGCTTTTTCAAACACTTCAAACGCTTAATTTCGTCGATACTCCTTCATACAATCACGTACTTTTCTCTCAGTCCCAATACAATGCTCCGTTCTCCTGGTCTGTTTGTAAAAACTTGACTACGATGGTCTTCTAAACAGTGGTGGCACCAGGATTTTGAAAGTGGGGGGGGGGGACAAATGGAGGGCAAAAGAAAATGTTGGGGGCAAAAAATGTTCGCGCGTAGCGCGAAATGGAGCACGAAGTGTGAGCTTTGGCGAGTGGGGTCCAGGGGCCCGCCCTAGGGCCCCTGGTGGGGTCCAGGGGCAAAGCCCAGGTGGGGGTCCAGGGGGCAAAGTCCCCGGAAGCTCTGAGGTTTTAGCATATCACTGGGTGAAAAATTATGTCTCAGGAAGGATATTTTTGGTTCGTAATGCATCATCAAATGCAAGGATTCCAAATAATTTTAATGTGTTAGGCTATTCTTCCTGTCAGGCTAATGTACCTTTAAGCGGGTGGGGTACAGGGGGTCCAAGGGGCGAAGACCCCGGAAGCTCTGAGGTTTTAGCATATCACTGGGTGAAAAATTAAGTCTCAGGATGATACATTTTGGTTCATAATGCATCATCAAATGCAAAGATTCCAAATAGTTTTAATGTATTAGGCTATTCCTCCCGCCAGACCACTATACCTTTAAGCTGTTGGGGTCCAGGGGCCCACCTTAGAGCCCCTGATGGGGGTCCAGGGGCGAAGCCCCCGGAAGCTCTGAGGTTTTAGCATATCTCTTGGTAAAAAATTAAGCCTCAGGATAGGTATATTTTGGTTTATAATACATCATCCAATGCAAAGATTCCAAATAATTTTAATGTATTAGGTTATTCATCCTGCCAGGCCACTTCACTTCTGGAGCTGAGTGGGGGGCATCTGGGGGGCAGAGCTTTCGACTGGGGGCAAATGCCTCCATGCCTCTCCCCCCCCCTTGGTGCCGCCCTGCTTCAAAGGCATTTTGTGCGTAACCTGGTCCAGTACCAAGTGTTGACAGCAGTTCAGTAAAACCCATAACTTCCTGGGCTTCTTCCCGGCCCTTGACTTCCATCTGGAACCAGAACAGAGGCTCACAGGGCATTAGGATGAGCCCATGCAGAGGGTCCCCGCCCTCAGGGAAAGTGCTTGGTGTGGTGAACCCTCCTTCTTTATGATTAAAAAATGAGCAATATACACATTCATTTTTGAGAACGTACCACGCCTAACCCTTCTTTCCAAAATACTGCGCGACAGCATCGATGCAACGTTAAGAATTTCCCGTTATACCTTGCCCTCCCGGCGGACGTGTATTACTTCGACACCTATATTGGATGCACCAGTATGTACGCCAAAGAGGAGTACATATTCGACACCTGCTATGAAGGTAACGTTATACCACTCAGCCCCATTGTCGGATGGTAAGACCAAATCCCCGTATATCCCGTTAGAGGGATTTCCTTCCCTTCACCTTGCATTCGTGTAAAGTGAACGCCCATATAACAGGAAATTAGCAATATCGTCAGTAATGAAACTTTGAAGCCGATTATTTCACCGGCTGGGCGGTGGCTTGTCATATGAAAACGTTTTGATAACCCATATTATTTTATTATAGAGGGCACACTGGTCGAAACAGGAAATTATTGATGGATAAATTACATTGACGTATATAACGTTCCCTTGAGGTTGAGGCAGACAATGAATCGTCTGACTGATACAGCTCCAGACACTTTGCACGTACTGGTGCAGTATAGACAATGCAGAACAGATCAATCTTATCAAAAATGGTTAGGCTATAAGGTCAAACTTACCAATTTCCTATCACAAGTTATCGTTCAATAACATATTCTACATCATTTACGGTAACGAAAATATGACAGGCACAAAACCTCTCTTTGTGGCCGTACTTTATTACTCATTGCTAAGCGTGTTTTGAAGGAAACAATCATTGGTTGATATCTTTACAGAGAAGAGAAAATGACTCAACTGGGAGATATAAAACTTTCATCGAATTTTTAGAAAAAGAAATCAAACGACTGATTATCTTTCCATATCATAAGGAGTTTATAATCAGGATCGGCTTGCCGACAAATCGAAACTAACGCTTCCCCTATACTATGGATCGCCACCCAAAAGAGGATCACTGAACTTTAACTCAGTGTGGGTAGCCGGCTCTCGAGAAAGAGAGAGAGAGAGAGAGAGAGAGAGAGAGAGAGAGAGAGAGAGAGAGAGAGAGAGAGAGAGAGAGCAACAAAACCATATTTTTCGAATTTACCTTTCTTTATTGGAAGTGTAAATTCCTACAAAAATGAAAAGTAAAAAATAAATAATTCAACAAAAGAACATAAAAATAAATAAATAAAAGAAAGCAGAAAGCCCAGAGACTTAGTTATTCCTTGCCGAAAGGAACTTGCATCTTGAACTATTGCATTTACTAGCAATTTCCAGGGTTTTTAAATGTTTCACCTCCAGAGAACCTCGTACAACTTTTGACCTCTTTCAAAGAGAATAGGGTTCACCTTTTGACCATAACACATCCACAAGCCAAGTATGAAATGTATACACGCTTCTCAAGTTGAGATATCCTGTTTACAAGGTTGTATCGTGTTTATTAGAGTATTTTGGGTTTTTGACCTCTGGTGACCTGATATGACCTCTGACCTCCATCAAAAACGATAGAGTTCTTCCTCACAATACGCTATATCCATATATCAAGTATTGAAAGTATCAATTACTCCTATCTTGAAATATCGTGTTTACAAGAAAGTCCCAAGGTTTTTGTAGTTTTATCTTCAGTGATCTCAGATAACCTTTGACCTCTTCCAAAACTATACGGTATATTTCCTGACTATAGTGCATCCACTTGGTAAGTACGAAAAGAAAACCATGCTTCCTACAGTGAGATATCGTCTTCACAATGTTTTTAATTTTTGACCTCTGTTGGCCTGACATGACCTCTGACCTCCACCAAAACAATAGTCTTCTTTCTCTCTGTATGATATATCCATATACTAAGTATGAAAAGTATCCATCATTCCTATCTTCAGTTACCATGTTTACAAGCAATTCCCTAGGTTTTTGAAGTTCCTTCCGTGACCCCAGAAAACCTTTGACCTCTACCAAAAACAATAGCGTTCATTTTCTGACTATAAAACATCCACATGCCAAGTATGGATAGTATCCATGCTTCTTAGCTTGAGATATCCTGTTTACAAGGTTTTTGTTTTTTTACCGCTGATGACCTGGCATGACCTTTGACCTCCACCAAAAACAATGGGGTTCTTTCTCTCAACATTATAAATCTATACACCAAGTATGAAAGTATCCATCATTCCTGTCTTGAGATATCGCGTTTACAAGCAATTCCCAAGGTCTGTATAGTTTTACCTTTCTTAACCTTAGATAACCTTTGACCTCCACTAAAAACAAATCTGTCTTTTGACTATAACGCATCCACATGCCAAGTATGAAAAGTATTCATGCTTCCTAACTTGAGATATCATGTTTACAGGGTTTTTCATTTTTGACCTTTGTTGACCTGACATGACCTCTGATCACCACCAAACACACAAGAGGTTTCTTCCACTCTATATGATATATTCATATATTAAATATAAAAAGTATCCATCATTCCTACCTTGAGATGCCGTGTTTTAAAGCAATTCCCAAGGCTTCTGAAGTTTTACCTTCCGTGACGTCAGATAAACTTTGACCTCACCAAAACAATAGGTTTTATTTCCTGACTATAAAGCATCCACAAGTGAAGCAGGGAAACTATCAATGCTTTCTTCCTTGAGATATCGTGTTTAAGAGGTTTTTCGCTTTTGATCTCTGTTGACCTGACATGACTCTCACCTCCACCAAATACAATAAGGTACTTCCTCTCTATATGATATATCCATATACCAAGTATGAATTGTATCCATCATTCCTAGCTTCAAATATAGTGTTTAAAAGCCAAGCGTCAGACACACATAAATACACACACACCCATACATATCCACAGGCCGGCCATCGTGCTGCACTGATTCCTTTTTGCCTTCGGCAAAGGAATACAAAATACAGAAAGAATATTTAGATGCAATTTACAAGGAAAGGTCAGTGGCATTTCCAGCTATCGTGTTTACAAGCCAAGCGTCACAAAGACACATACATACACACACCCACCCACACGCACACACGATCGCCCGCGTGATTGCATAGATTCTTTTCGCCTTAGGCCAGGAATAAAAAAGGAGGCCATTTTAAATGCACATTCACTGTTAACCGGTCACTGTTACCGGTATTCATTCCTTTGACAAAATTTATGGAAAAATGGTAGCCTACATTTTTTACAGAGTATACTATAGAGACAAATAGTTAAGAGATTATGTTCACTTTTTCAGATCCCCCAGCCTGAAAAATGGAGCCCGGCGGTGCCCGTAAAATTACACGTCTCTTGTCAACTGAAGTGATTCCCCGGTCCTCTATACCCCACACCCCTCGTCGTAAGCCTTTTCGTCTTTAGTACATATTCCCTTTCCCGCCCATCATCACCCGCTTTCAAATCCGATTTGCATTGGTTCAGGAGTCTACATAATGGTCAAAAAGGCTGCCCGGCCCTACAGTTAACAACAAATTCCTAGCAATGGTTGCCCTGCTGAGGCCGTAAGCTATAAATTAAGGACGTTCCTAACCGTGATTTCGTTTTTCCGGCTTTCTCCCTAAGAGCTATATATAGACTAAATAGTTTTTATTTTTTGTATAAAGTCCAGTATCTTAACAAACCGTCAGTCACGGTGAATGTTAAGCGTAATTGACGCTTCTTCCCCAAGTCTTTTTGTGTAAACAAAACATTTAAATAGGAAGTGAAAGTAATCTGTTTTGGCAGTTTGTGTAAACCGTAACAGGGCCTAGTAAATATTATTTTTCATAACCGTTTTGACAGCATAAAGAAACACTATACTAACTCAGATAATAAGTTTAACAGACAGTAATAAGGAAATTGCAACATTCTAATACTTGGAAAATTAAAAATAATGTTAAGGCTTCTAAAATGTATCCAACTTAATTTTCGCCGGCCTCGATTCAAAAAATCTTGTTCAAGATCCTAGTACTAATATAGTACAACGTTGAATTGAAACTACTGTGAATACGCCCTTTATGTTCAGATTTCAGTTTACTGTGTGGCTTTCCCGAAATTGCAACCGGTCTCTTAGCTGATGATCGAGTAGCTCAGTGGCGGAGCCACAGAAGGGGGAGGGAAGGGGAGGGGCTTGAGGGCTTCAACCCCCACTAAATCTCAGAGCCTCCCCCAGCAGTCCCCTCACTGGTGATCGGAAATATGTTTAAAAAATATGACATCAAGCACACCAGCCCTCTCATCTGGAGATCCAGCACCTCCCGCCCCCACAACCATACGCCACTGAGGTAGCTGGAAGACTCATGAGTATTGTTCTGATGGAATAAGTTTTAACCCATGTAGAGCAGGATATATCCTGCTTCTTGTTTCAAACAAACATGGAGCTTATTGTCTTTACCCTTCCTCACAAACTAGAGGAGTACTAAAAGCTTTAAAACTAGACGGGAGAGAAAGTTTAGTAGATTTTCCTTTCTTCCGGTGAAACAGTGGCACATCCATGACTCTATTCTAAGGTGACAAAGAATGGAAGCCATGTTCCACACAGCATTCTGTTTGCTCTCTGTTTACTCAGCTCCTCAGCTTCCCAAACCACCGTGGGGATATGACTGAACAAGGAATATGCCGCACTACTATGTATCTTACCCTCGAGGTAGTAGGCTTCTTCCGATGCTTACGGTAGTTCGTATTTGATATACCACCTCGCGGAGCGGACTCTGTTTGCTCAACTCCTCAGTTTCCCAAACCATATGACTAAACAAGGAATATGCCGTACAGCCTGCTACGTAGGCAACGCTGTAACTTATTGCTCACATTTAAGTTATTGTCTCCTCTTTCACCCCTGAGGATCCCCTTAATCCACATGACCTTGGCATCGTCACCCGAGACGTCCGAGACGTGGGCACAAAAGCGTGACCTTTCCTTTCAATTTACATGCTTAAGTTCTTTTCACTCTTCTGTATAAATTGTTAATTATTCAATTTAGTTTCAACAGTTTCAAGCCATAGGCGTTGAAAGCTACTGTAAAATTTTTTGAGGATATGAGTCGAATGCCCCGTCGGCAATGGAAAGGTCGTATGGGAACACGAAACGTTTTTCAAGTCAATTTATGGTCAGAGCGGTCTTACGGCGGACACGAGGTTACTTCCCTCGAGAAGAGTTTGTGTTATAAATAACGAAGTTATGGATAAAATAATGAAGCAATTAAGGAGTGTGAGTGTTAAGAATTGAATACATTTGAGGTACCGATTGACAAGGAAATTTGGCAGCTCCTTACCCCCATGTCTACACTTAGTCATGGTAACCCTGACTTCAGGGTCGTGCTTCATTCGGGCTAATCACTTGACCCTCATCTAGTTAGTTTCAACGGCTTGAAGCCATGGGCGTTGACAGCTAGTACTATACAAAAATTGACGGATAAGGGAGGGACTGGTTTTAATCTCGGACGACCCACGGCCCATCTCGGCCTTCAAGTTCTCATTTAAACTGTTTCCCTCGGTCCCACCCACCCACCAGCCCACCCCTTCTTCCTTGAGCTGAAGCCAACTTATTAATGTCAAACCCCTTAGACTATGTTAATTGTTTGCCTCATTTTATCCCACTCAATGACATTTTTGGTGTACGGTTTCAAAGCTAATTCTAAGAAAGTTGACAGTACATTCCTGGTGATGTTTATATTCTCTTTCACATACTTGAAAAGTGACTCAAAAGCACACGCACCCTTGACACATTTTTTCTCCGCTCTCTCTAATGACACGCTGTTTTTTCCCTCTGAAAATCGGATATCCTCTTCACAATCATCATGTGTTGACTAAAGGGATTAAGGTATCACCATTATACTTAGTAAAAGAGCTACTTCACTGGCCCACTAAGACACCAAGTAAACATATCCGGTGATCTTTAAGACGACGAGGAAGGTCGCTGGAAGTTCTCTGCGTGTACATAGTCACATATATGAGCTAATCCGAAGGGTATTAGTTCTACAGTTAAGTGCCCCTTCACAACACCCTGACCCTGAACCTGCGTCGTCTGGATATCAATTTTGGTACAAAAGTTTATTTATCTCGTTGAAACTTTGGGTTTGAAATGAAAATTCACGATAGTTGTTTACTTTTTATTACAAAAGAAGTCGTGCTTGGACTCTGATTAGTTGGGATTCTGGTCATGTAGCACGACTCCACTAGAACTGCAACTGCGGAGAAATCACGCGATTATTAAAATTGCATTGTATATGCTCCCTCTACAGTCCTGTATGCAAATTACGCTCCCAGAGTCGTTCCTATGCAGTCTTCTGTAGTGGATTTAACGCCATCATTTGGAGGGGGGGGGGGGGAGTTAAACAGACAAAAATTATCACTTCTAAACGGTGTGTGTGTTTGTTTTAATGGCTCCTGAGCCATCTATAAGTTTTCTACAGTTTAAGACTCTGTTATTATAATGATGAGAATCCTTTCATAACTCTTCCTGATTTTCGGGTCAAGTTCTAGCCCAATCATTATAACT
This sequence comes from Holothuria leucospilota, assembly GCA_029531755.1. Classification (NCBI taxonomy): domain Eukaryota; kingdom Metazoa; phylum Echinodermata; class Holothuroidea; order Aspidochirotida; family Holothuriidae; genus Holothuria; species Holothuria leucospilota. Next base: position 26,974,915 of record CM055965.1, read on the forward strand.
TCAAGGAGTAAGAGTTACCCCTATCCTCTCTTGCGGGATCGCAAAATGCTTACATGTACACGACCACTCGTAATATCGTAACCACCTATTCAGACATAGCGGCTTAGGGGGAAGGGGCTTTATATATGATGGAAGGGGACTACTTGCAAGACTACTAAGTATTCAAGCATCAGGGTCTGTAGTTACAGTTGAAAGATGCCCGCAAAATGGGTAAGGGGCATAGGAAGGGGGCATAGGAGTGTCAACGGGCCAGTCATGATCTGGCACAATCACATACCACTAAATACTGAACACCACTGTTTTAGTACACCCCGGGGGGGGGGGTTGTCACCCATTCAGCAAAGAATGTATACAAACGAACAATAAGCTACATGAAAGCTGTGGCTATGCGGCCTGCGTAGAAGTAGTCTCTTTGTGTGAAGTTGACGTTCTGAGGAGTTTTCAAGGAAAGCGAATAAAGCCGCTACCTTACCACAACGTGATGTTTGGCAGTGGCGTGTTATTTGTTCCACTATTCTTATTGTACCTTGGTTTGGAAAATAAGGCACTTACTCAATTGAATACAACGGCATGATTGCTCTCACGTGTATGTTGTAACTTTACATGGGCCAAAAGGTCGACATTCGTTGGCGTGTCAACATGATTCATAGGATTGTAAAAATATTTCTTTACGACTTTGGTAAGTTGTGGTTGAGGGGAAAAGATTCTCGTCTGAAGTACCTCCGATTGTACAACAGACAAGATAAAAATAAGATGCTTTTTAACCACGCCGTTTATGTGAACGTCGAGTACTCACTGGAGAGGTAAACTAAGTAGGGATGTATGGAAAGTTCACAAACCGAAGACGGAAACCACAATTTCCCCAAGCTTGGATTACTTCATTCAAAAGTATAACAACGGGGCATCTGCTGATTGATTTACGTTATGATATACTGACCGACAATTTGCGGTAGTCACTGACTTTGCTTATGGGTAGCCTACCACAGATATTCTTATCGCGGAATTTGCCAAACAGATCGCTGGAATTTAACTGCGGTCTGTACGTTTGGGGTGACCTACAAGGATAAGCGGAAATCCCGGGTAATGGGGGATGGGGGATGGGGGATATATCCCCACATTTTGACAAATGTGGGAGGCTCACACAAACATCCATCAGATTTACAGTAATATTACAAAATAATATGCTCTGTATTGTTATTCATGGTTATCAAATTGATACCTTGTGAAAAGTGTGGAACAAGTAAAAGGCCTTTAAAGTAAGAATGCTATTTTTTCTGTGCGCTTCGCTTGAGCGAGATGATTTTACCAACGCCTCATCCACTCCACCATGCCTATCCTCTCGAACCACAATCGGTAGGGTATCTGCCGGGTAATCCCGTGACAGTTTTGACTCGGGAAGGATAGCTCAAATTACGGACCGCTCGGCTGAAAGGGCAACGTGAATAAAAGAAGAAACGGGAAGAAAGAAGGGCATTTTAATGTAACTTGGGTAACTTTTGTACGGCAGGATGAAGAAAAATATTCTGCACTGTCCTTCAAATGATATTTTTCGGTGCGCTCTGCCCATCGTAGCCTATATGGCGCAAGGGTTGCACCATGGTCAATTCTGCAGCTTGAGTATTATATTTATTGTTTCAATGCAACCCTTATTACAGCGTCCTCCTCTTCCACCCAAAACACCCTTGCACCATCAAATCACAGGCCATTGGTACAAATAAATACAATTACAAAAATAGTAGGTATAAGATCCAATTTCAAGGTCTGTTTTAGAGCGAATTCAGTGCCATTTTCAGATAGTAAAATGATTCCCACCCCAGGAGAGTTCACCGTGGCGCCTTCTGACCTGTTGGGTCATTTCAACTTGAACCCTCCCCTACGATAAAATTCTGTGGCTGCACGCCTTATAAAGATGAATTCCATGCGCCTTCTCTGGGTGTCACGCAGCTAGACGGCCTTAGCCTGAACGAAATTCCTAGTAGGAAAGTTCATTACAGCGTCCAGTGGCGCAACTAGTAGTTGGCACCCAGAAGAAGCCTTTTTTACCCAGTGCCCGGCCCCGTCCTGAGGGAGGGGTCTAAGTGGAGGGGTCTGCAAGGAGCCTCGGGTCGAGACATTGATATAAGGCCGCGTAGATGCAAATTGGTGCTGTCTGTGACAAAACTTTGAACTGATCACTATGTTTAGAAATTCTGTTTATTTTTTTTCTGTTGTCATTTTGCTATTTTCCTTTGGGAGGGGGGGGGGTGGTTGCCAAAAGTGCCGCGGTGACATACCTACGCTTTCAGAAATTTTTGTGTAGGCCTATCTAAGATGGCTAAAATGCTAAATATGGTGCTATATTTGGGAAGCTTCGAACTTGTTACATGTTTAGGAATTCTCACATTTAGTGCCCTTTTCTAGTTTTGGTTGGGTGTAGGGACGGGTGCTGTTATACGGCTCCTCCCTTTGAGAAATTTTTGCTTTTGTGAGGTTGCTTGGCAGAATGGTGCTCTCTTTCAAAAAGCTTTCAATCAGGTTGTATATTTCAGAAATTCTCATTATTTAGTGTTTTTTCGGCTATGGCATGGCACGGTGGACGAAGACTGGTACCCGGTGAGGACCAATTTCCTCTCTTACTGCACTGCTTGGAGGACCACCATCGGCTGGTACACTTAGCGTAGGTCTATCTTTTGTCAAAATACCTCACAGATTGGCGTAATGACACTCTCTATATCTCCAAAAGTTGCATTTAAACGTATTTGAGACTTAGCTCATGTTTTAGAATCTAAGACTTCAAGAGGGTTAAAAGTTAAACTTGAACAACATATTCAGTGAACTACTTTTGGGGGAAAATAGGACTAACTAAGATACTTTACAAGCTCACAGATTTTAGCTGTACACTCTCAAAAATATCTGTTGAAATTTTCACCAGATTCATATGCCATCCACACAATCCTGGTTAATTTAACCAGGAATTTTTATTCGACTTAACGAAAAACTGGTTAAAAACTAGAATAATAATCAGGTATTTGGTTAAATTCACCGGTGTATTGGTTCACATGACCATTATTTCCTGGTGAAATAAATAACCAGGATTGTGTAGGTGGCATATCAACACGGACTGGTGAAATTTCACCAAACGTTTTTTAGAGTGTAATTAAACAGAATTATAGGGTATTTTAAGCATGATACGGCATCGGTAGAGCATTCATCGGAAAACAAAACCGTTTTCCCCCTGACAAGTAGCGTTATATGTGCTACTGTCCATACCCCCTTTGAATCATCAAATTGTCTGGCTTTACGTAGGACTTAGGCCACTGCAAGTGGTATGGTGAAATATTTTTGTGGGTTGTTTTAATTACGCATCCAATTTCTTTTGGAAACAGTTAAATCTTTCATTTTAATGCTCTTAATTTTTGTAAATACCCTAACGACTTCCTGGGGATTGCTCCCTGGCCCCTCTAGAGAGTCCCTTTCGACCCCACTAACATGAGAAAATGGTCGGCAAGTTATCATTTCTGTGGTTTGTTTAGTGCGCTTCCAATGTCCATTAGAATAAATGCTTCACTCATAACGCTCACAATAGTTTATGATACCCCGGGGCTTCGGAGGGCTTCGCCTCTGGACCTCTCTGGGACGTTGTCCCTGGACTCCTCTTGGCCCTTAGGGTGAACATTGAGCCACCACGCAGTCAGGGTGGGCCCTTTACGCTCCCGCCACGCCTTCGGCGCCGCTGGCTTGTTCCATACCTCAAGATTTCAGAATATTCTCCGCCAATACCTACAGGGCTGTAACACCCGAGTCCGGACTCTGGTCCGCATTTCCTGGACTCTGAATTGGCTGGGAATGGGAGATCCCGGAATTGGAATTAGCCCAGAAGGGGCAACAGCTGGACTCGGACTCGTAGCCGATTTCAGCCGAGTCCACAAAAATGAAAGTAATGTTAGGCCTACTTCAGGCTACAATGCTGCTACCGTACTGGTGCACAGTTTTTACCACAACTGTCACATACAGTCAACGAAATCGAAAGCACACGGTGGGCAAGACTACTAAAAGTAGCTCCCTAAAGACCATTATAATTAACTGTACTTGAAATAGAGCATAAAAACTATTTTTATGATATGCTAGATTATCAAATTACCGGACTCGTAAATGACCGGGAACTGGAGGCACTAGAATCGGCTTTGGCTCGGAATCGGAGGGTACTGGACTCACAATTGTCCTGGAATGATGGCCACTGGAATCGAACTGGCTTGCAAATCGGACACAGCCCTGGCGACCTTATGGCATAGACTCCGTGGTATTCAACGGGCAACGTCTCAGACCGACAGTTTGGGAGAAGGGGGATGGTTCAGGAAAAGGCAACCTTTTTGACCGTATACCAATTGTTAAAATCCCAGTCACCCACCACCATCACTACAGTAGTATCCACGGGTCCTATCACCATACCAAAATCTATCACTATTCGAATTTGAAAGAAGTAAATGTCAAGGCGGCCTTTTACTAGCACTGCATGGACGGTGATGCACAACAAACAAAATACCGAAGCAAACTGTTCTTCCCTTGAGTTCACGTGTTATTAAGTTTTTAAAAATACCATCTCTCGGTTTTAGGTGAAAATACTTCACAAAACAAATAGCATCAGTGTCAGTGTTGCACTGGAAACTAAAGCCTCAAAGAGGGGCATAAAAAACAAAGTCGGCAGCTTTTTAGGTACCAAAACATAGGTCGCCTACCGCGCATGCGTGACCCAGAAAGGTATGATCTCCAGGTCCGTACTAACCGGCTATCTACGGGGAGGGTCGCGTTTCTCTCCGAGCGAAACTCGGGGTAAAATTTGTAACATTTGAATCAATTTATGAATGTGAACGAAGCCCTGAGGTGGAGTCTTCTCTAAGGGGAGGCTACCATGAAAGTGAGAAATCAAGAATACTCAGATGGTAAGAGTTGGCCTGTGCGGTACTTTCTGTGGTTGCCCGGTCATCTTATACCCTTTCGTCCCCCTACCCTCTGGTCATGGACCCCGGATGATGATGAAATGCAGACCTTGCAAAACGTGGCATATGTGCAAGAAATTTCTGAAATATTTGTGTCTTGCTGTACTCTTCACTTAAGCGTCGGTATGCTACAGTTACATATTAGAGCTAGTGAAAAGCGTAACTTGGTAGTCTTGCCCAGGCAGTATAGTTTGATCAAGGCTGGTTATGTCCACGAACGAACTCGTTTTGTGGAGTAAGGTTGAATTTAATACCTGAATCGTATGGATGTTTTTTTTCTCATCATCGTCTCAGAGCTCTTGGAAAGTTTCACCAGTGGGTGGCGAAAGGTGGGGGAAATGTTCTCCCTTCGGGGAAGACTTTTCCCCTCCGTTGGGGCAGTTTTCGAATTTCGTAGGGGAGCTGCAATGGGTTCGATAAAATATGCAGTCCCCGATGACGACCAGTCGCTCCTACAATTTACTTGATTTTGCACTAAATTGGGGCAAAATCTTTACCTCCCTGTCCGGCAAATCCTTGCGTCACTCCTCGGACCCTCTTTCCCCATGGTAGTACCCGAGGTAGTATCTCCAAGGTTTCACGGACACAACCAATCTAGTGTTGTCTTATCATGGAGCTAATATCCATCCAAAGGGTATTAGTTCCCTGGGCTGGGGGACTCGAGTCCGGACTTGACCTCAAGTCCGGACTTAAGTCCGCTTTTTTGGACTCGGACTTTGACTTGGGCTTTCTGGATTTGGACTTGGACTCGGACTTTCTGGACTCTGAATTTGGCTTGGACTTGAAGTCGAGTCCATCAAGTCCAATCTTTCTCTTCATCATATTATTTTAAATTTCATAATCCTCCCAAAGGCAATGGCATTTGCCATGTAATAAAGCCTATAGTTTTCTTTGATGTAGTAGGTCTACTGTACTGTAGGTTATGAGGACTTGTACCATGAAAAGATCTTAGTTTTAGGAAGATTTATTAGTTCCTTATCAGCCTCTTTACAACCACTTAATTTGGTCTGTGATACATTGTGTAAGAGCATCAGGAAGCAATTGCATGCATGTGCTTACAACTAGTAATGCTGACTCTTTTATGTGTGTAAGTGTGTATGTGTCTGTCTTTTTGTGGAAATAGGATGGGAAAGGCGAAGTTGTTGGCGTCTGGAAGTATGTTTTCAGTGTTCTCTACAAGGGGTTTTATGGGGCGGCTCGCCCCGAGTGGAAATAGCCACCCCTGAAATAGCGACCGTCCCCTAAAAATCCAGCCCCCTACAAAAGCTCCGCCCCGCCTCCGAAAAAAGTTGACAATAGGCTACTGCTTTTTTTTTTCAAATGAAGGCCGATCCGCACATATTTTTAAACAAATGAAGTGATAAATTTGTGAAATGGTACCTATGAATACTGGGTAGGATCTGTCAACTTGACAAATACAGCTAGTCAGCGGAGTCCCTCACATAACAACGTGCTTCGCCATCGCCTGTGCTCTCTGCGCTTGACCGCTTCTCTTGAAAATCTGTGGAGAACACTGATTTTTGCATTTTTCTTTGGGGGACTGTAGATTAGATGGATTAGAAAAGGCATGATTGAATCCAATAGTAGGTCCTGATTACTACAGCAAGCTCCTCTTACACAGGCTGCAATTAAGGCCTGCATTGTGTTACCTGGGTTAGGCCTATGGCGGATATCATAAGCTAAAGCTACAGTGTTTATGGTACTGTTGTGAACATGTAGTTGATCAGTTTCTTACTGTAATTTCATTCAGTTTGACATGAGGTTTTTCTAATTTGTTTGGTCAGTTTGTCGTAGCATATTGAGCTTAGGGCTAGCAGGGAGCTTTCAGAGCCAAGTACCTGAAATTTTACAATTTTGGACTTGGACTCGAGAACACTTGGACTTGGACTCGGACTTGACCTTATGGACTTGGACTCGAGCTTGGTGGACTTGACTACAGCCTGTAAATAGTTTCGTGGTCTGATATACACGAAGGTGGTAAACGAAATAAGTTGATTTATGACCGTATAGAATGTTGGGACGTTGGGAATGTTGGGATGGAAGGGGTAATGATCTTTTCAAAGGCTCTGAAATTATCGCAATTCCTTGTCAGTGAACATTTTTCTAAAGGCTATGGGTGGACCTGGCTGGTGATGAACGGGAGGTGTCAGGGACCCGGACTCGTAACATCTAGGTCTTTACGTAATCTCTTTTATTAATCTGCAAGAGTGAGTGTATGGGATATCTGATGCTGTATGAAGCATGAGGGTAGTCTCATCGCATGGGCACAATGGACAGTTATCCGGGTACCCACGAGCACAAAGGCGCATAGGCAGATAGGGATCATGCTTTATCTACCTTAATCTATGCTTTTTCCTTTGAGTGGTGGTGTAGGAAGGGACCCCGTGGCACTGCTTTACCCGGGGCCAGTGATGCCGGTCAAGACGGCCCAAGCAGGCGCGGTTTTACGGGGGGGCTTTGGGGGCGCAAGCCCCCCAAAATTCGCTCAAGCCCCCCAAAATTTTCAGAGGTTTGTGTTATGCTATTTTGCGTGTACTGAGAAAAACAAAATTGCCCAATACACTTGTGCACATCTTGGTCCGTGGATTTAGTTTGTCAAGGGAAACTGTCGTCTGTGTCTCGAAATCACATATTAGGTTCACGATTTCATACAATGGAAGTTGGGTCAGATATGTAACATAAGTAACATCTATGATAGTATGTACGTACATGTAAATCAAGTTAACGGATTAATCATCTGTTGGAAGTTCAAAACGAGTCATTTCGTCGCTGATCTCGTCAAGCTATACTAGCAGTCCTTTTAAGTCAAATCTACAGGCCGAATCGTTATTCCCATTAATGTGAACAGGTCCAGTTGCTCGTATCTCTCAGTTACGTTTGCTACATTCTTCCAAATGAAAAATATATGCCTGTATATACGTTACATCTATGTCATGGTCAGGGGCGGTACCACTCGGGGGGAAGGGAAGCCTACCCCCCTGTAATTTGCAGGAAAAGAGAAAAAGAGTAGGAAAAGAAGACGGAAAGGAGAAGAAAAGAGGAGGGCGGGGTTGGCCTATATCTGATCCATGTAGTTAATCCAGAGCTTCCAAGAGGCCATATTCCGGTTTCTACCAGCCTTTAGATACGATTTTATAATGCACAAATGAAGCAAGGCAAATTTTCTTAATAGTTCGAGAATATTTCTGTGGACTCCACGCACGTATTTTTGCGTAAAACTTTCCCCGACTAGAAGGCAGTAATGTGTCCAAAAGGGGACTTCAGGAGGTTTGTTGATACATACCCTTAGACAAAAAGGCTCCTCTTTCACCTAACCAAAAATATTAAGAATGTTTTGAAGCCATATAATCGGGTCCAAAAATATCCCAAAGACAACACCATTTTTGCATCTAAGTGACCTTCAAGTAACCAAAATTTCTCAAAAGACTCCTTCCCTTAGACCTTTCCCCTAGAACAGCCCTCTTTTACCCAACCAAAAATTAGAATTCAAGAAGTTATGAACATTTTCCAGCCATATATCAATCAAAACTGTCCCGAAGACCGCACCATTTTGCATCTTAGTAACCTTAAAGTAACCAAAATTTATCACAGGAGAGGGGAACACCCTTCCCCTTAGACCTCTCCCCTAAGAAAGCCCTCTTTCCCCCAACCAAAAATTAGAATTCACAAAGTTATGAACATTTTCCAGTCATATAGTAAAAAAATTACCCAAAGAACGCACCATTTTGCATCTTAGCAACCTTAAATTAGCAAAAAATTATCAGAGGAAGGGGACGACCCCTCCCCTTAGACCCCTCCCCCAGGACGGCGATCAATCAACCCATGTCCCCTATTAAAATAACCTTGCGCCGTCCCTGGTTATGGTACTGTTTTTATTATCATTGGTTTCAGCGTGCGCGTGGCCGATTTACATATTTGAGAGAAAATTTTATGATTCTTCCGTTTCAAACCCCCCCCTAAGCCCCCCCCCAAAGTCTCGATCTAGAACCGCGCCTGGGCCCAAGCTATATGCTTAATATATTTTAAAAATTTTACCAGACTTTTGAGACATTGTTTACATCATAAATAATGCCCGAGACATTATCAAACTTGAGACAACAGTAAGACAACTTTTGGGACATTAAAAATAATTTTGAGACAAATCTGAATAAAGAAACAGATGTACTGCGGAAATCCTACTGGGCAATCAATATTTCGTTATGTTAGACCGCATTGCAATTACGCACTTGCCTGTAATATAAAATTAAAGTACTTTTCAATAATCAAGGAAGTTCTTTTCACAAAATGAAGCATTTTGTAAAACAGAACTGGCGTTAATCATCAAATTAATCTATTGCAATCTGGACACTTATCACAAACTTGAACAACGTATTGGAGCTTCGAGTACTAAAACAATTGAAAAACAAGGACAACTTAGTGTTAGTCTGAAGTGTTATAGCCCACCCAAGAAACATATTGACATCAATCTGTCTTTCAGTGTTATAGCCCACCCAAGAAACATATTAACATCAGTCTTTTTATGAAGAAATTTTACTACAATAAACGAATTTCACTGATTTCACTGATTTTTTCAAATGACAGATTTACAAGCTGTGAACTTGTAAGAAGGAAGGTAGACGGACTAACGAGCTTCATTTTCTACATTTTGAATAAAGTTTGCCTAATTTTAAGACTTGCTGTACCCTGTAATGTAATCAGCATTACAGTGAGCTGAGTTTGTTTCAGCCCAGTTTGAAAGTTTTCAAAACAATTTTGATTAATGCCTTGTCACTCTATATATTTAATCCTTCTGCCAGTGATTACAAGTGATTCCATTGATATGCGGGATTTGCAATCCCCCTAAGGTTTGGTTGTGTGGCTCCAATCGATTCTCGCTTCCGGCTTCCGGCGTATTTCTTTGGTCCAAAACAGCTAACTCGAAGCTGCGAAAAGAACTTTTGAGATGAATCGTATGGGGCGAGAAAATCTTCCTTAGGGGGAAATATTATGTCAGTGTGGACTTACAAACTTGACTGATTAGTTCACTTCCAGCTCTCTGCAGCTGGTTCAACCATGGAAGTACTAACATGCTCGGAGGAAGTACTTCCATGGTTCAACCACTAGTAACTGCAGCTCCCTGGTTTACCAAAGAGCACCACGGACTCTTATTGAAAACCAAGTGACCAGCCGTGCAGGGCAGTCACGGTCAAAATAAAGCTCTCTTCTCCAATTCAATGAAATCGTTACCAAGTATGGCTGATTGATTGATTGATACGGCTTCAAGGAAAATATAATAGATAACCATTAGCGAAGTTTCAGATTACAGAGGCAACGAAAAAACCAAACAAAGGAAATACGGTACGGTGAAAGACTTCGCGGCTCAATTCAGGGACCACAATAATGCTATTTTAACAGAGCAAGGTAACATACTGTATGGATGCTTAACGTGGTGAAATATTTTGATTCGTAGTACGTTGGGAGCACACGGAGAAAATAAAAAACTCTTAGTTTCTAATCTTGACTCACATGCATGGGCGTCCGCAGGCTGGGGCAAGGGAACTAGTGCCCCCTGGAAAATCAAAAACTTCAAAAAAAAAAACTTGAAGAAAAAAATACCTGAGCCTTCAAGACTAATTCTGTCAAAAGTCGAAAATCTCCCACCATTTTGCATCTAGGCTCCTTGAAAAAGGCAAAAACTTTTCAAAGGGGAGGGGGACACGACCCCCCTTACACCCCTCCCCCGGCCAGCGACAATCCTACATTGGACCCCTCAAGTGGTTACTCCAGCTACGGGGCTGCTGATCTGATTAATTAAAAGTTTTGCCCCCCCCATGCTCACATGTAACGAAATCACTAGGGTCGTCGGCTGGGACTGCATCCCCCAATCAATTTCTGTTTGAAGGCCCTTTTGTCTTAAAACGTTAAAAACTCCTGGGAGCCTCGTCGAATTCAGGTGTTGAATGGTCCAGTCGCAGTCCTCTCCAGCCACCATCACAGATACCTTCCGACGTGCACTGGAAACAGAATATGAAGACGCTATGCTGAAATATTGGGACTTCAGTTCTCATCATTTCACATTATAAATACCTGAATATTCTCAAAATGTTCACTGAAAAGTGTTTGCATAAGGCAGCGGGATCGCGCGGTTCCCACAATCATGGTTTCTCAACAATACCTTAAGTTTAGAAATCGCGTGCAGGAATATCTCGCACCTACTGGAAAATCACTTTGGGAAAAAAGAATGACTTTTTATGTTGCTGATTTATCGAGATCCCTATCTTTGAACCAAATCCCCCTCAAAATATTTTGCAAGGGTGGAATTTTCCCCTCAAATTCTGAGACCTAGTGCAAACAAAGTTACTGACGTCAAATTTAAAGGCCAAGTACCTCTTCAGATTTAAAGGGCAGCCTACTTAGTAGATGTAGGCCTTTGTAAAGTTTTATGACCTTGAAGAAGCTGGAAGTTTATAACAAGAACACTACTCTACCTCGAAACAGAAATACCTAGGTCTTGAACCCTTTATATGCATAACGTTTACAGACATGAGAGTGTTTACGATTAGCACTTATAAAGGGAGGTTTGTAACGTTCGAATCCGGACTCGGGCTCTATTCTGGACTTCAGTCCGTTTTTTGTCGGACTCGGAATTGGCCCTGAATGGGAGGTCTGGGAATCAGAATTGGCCCAGGGTGGGCTTCATCTGGACTCGGACTCGAAGCCGATTCACTAAGCCGAGTCCACCAAAATAAAAGTTTCACAAATTATAAATGTTACTTAAGGTTACATTTTTATTGGTACACTTTTCAATTCATGAATGGTCACATTCAGTCAACTGAATTACAGGGTGAGCCAGGGTATGGACTTTATTCCTAAAGAGTAAAGAAAGCCCGTTTCAATTGAGTGTAATTGCAAATAGCCTACAACTTTTAAATGCCTTTTTAGATGCTTCGTTGTCAAATGGCCGGAATTAGAATTGGCCCGGAAATGGGGGACCTGGTGATCGGACAAATGGACTCGGGGTTGTCCTGGAATGGTGGCTCCGGGAACAGGAATTGGCCCGGGATCGGGTTAAGTGTACTCGGAAACAACCCTGAATAAAAGTAGCGTTTTTTTCTAAGAAGTCCTGGGCTATTTCGCGACTACTTTGTCCAAACTTCCCTTCAGATGGATGCCAAATGGCGAACATACATTACCTCTGAAGGGGTTCTGCTCCCAGACGTGGCTACGACTATTTCACTGCTACCGTAGTCAAGCAGTAGGTGAGAAATGAATCTGTTGTAGGTTATATCTCATCAATGCAAATAAGCCAGTCTTCCCAACGTACTCAACGTTACAAGAATGGAACTTTTTAACCTGCCTACATAGCTCTATTTACAGAAAATGAACCTCACTCTTTCGATCAATTGTTACTACTAACTTACTAAGTCCCAACTTTGAAGACTGTAGACTGCCCGAGCGGGTTGTCAGTATCACTGAGTGGAACTGTTACTTTGTAAGGTCTCAAGTGGGTTGTCGCTGGGCTCGTAGATAGACAGACAGACAGACAGACAGACAGACAGACAGACAGATAGATAACTGTTTATGTTTCTCCAACTTTTTCCAGTAAAAGGGGAAAATTGCCCCTTTACACAAGTACACAAAGAGTAGCACCTATTGGAACTATTCATTACCTCATTGACAAGTATTTCTCCACAGTTATGCCCCTATTCTTTTTGAAGCCTATATTTTCTACCCTAGTTTGCTGGACTTGCAAGAGGATGTCGTTCATGAGCTTACATTCCAGCGAGTTGTAACAACCGTTCAAAACCCCCCGGCTGGGTATGCTAAGAATTGTGAAAAATGAAATTATTTCATATTTCCCCTCTAACCTCTTCTCATGCATACAGGTTTCCTCATTTAGGCTATTTCCCAAAGGCTGTAAGTATTGACGCCAGCCATGACGCTACCGTAATTGCTTTTATTTCATCCATCGACAAATACGCATACCACAAAAATGTGTTTCCCATCCATGTTTCTTTCTTCAAAAATCTGTATGTGAGGTCTAAGACAGATACACCTTATAGCAATGATCACATGCACATTACTCTACAGCGAGTCATAAGCCACCTTTGACATCGTTAGTCTATACAAATGACCGAAAGTGAATCGCACACATTGTTCCTTCAAGCAACTGTCACTGTGATGAGGAAGTCTATCTGCCACTGTTAGTCAGAATATTTTCGTTGTGGATAAATGATCATTGCATTTGTCAAATGTTCTAGATTTCATTGAGCAGTTGAAACAAGACACCGGTTGAATCAGACAGAGCCTATATACATTATTTATTTATCATTCTAAAGCGGCCTTTTTCAGTTCATATGCCTACTTTGAGTCATTTTGTGCTATCGACCAATCAGAAGTCTAGGCTTCAACAACGAATGAACACAAAGACGTGAGATGTGATCGTTGACGAAACATTGGTCATCGCGTTCGCTTTCAAAGATGTGCATTCTGTCTGGGGAACTCGCTTGAAAAACCGTTTTAAACTTGAAACTTGGAAGGAGTGAAGTATATTCTGACATCCTTGTTTTCTTAGCCTGTGGTAGGCCTACCATGTATGGAAAGAAGCCCATGCAGATTTTTGAGATTGAAGCGACATCTTCAAAAGGTTTAATTTAAAAAGTGAGGGTAACATTCAGTATCTGAGTGTCAGTTCTTGTCGTGAGTGGAAGGAGCGTACTAGCGATTCACGTATTCGTGTGGTCGGTCCATGACGTACTCTTTTATCGTCACTGGTAGTAGTTCCTAACATTTGTTACTCATTGAAAAGGAGTAAAAAATGTACAGCTGAAAGGAGTAGCCTAACTGTGGTCAAAAATTAAGGAGAATTTCCACATCAAGAGAATATTTAGCTTTCCGTAAAGTTAATCCTTTTCACTTCAAATATTTCTGTTAAAAGAAGTTGGATCCAGAGCCATTTCTTGACATGTGTCGTGCGTATAATCGTTGAAATTTGGGGACTTTTTCATCTTGAGGAATATCGAGAACTGTAGCCAGGGCTACCTTACGCTTAAAAAACCTTTAATTCATTCATTTATTTTCAGTGAGCAGGCTATAGAAACAAACCAAAGGAATTTTGTGATAGCCTAGGGTTTCAAATTCAAGTTATTGAACAGAAAATATCCCCCAATAGAACTAAGAACTAAATAAATAACGCGTCAACCGTTGTGAAAGGGTGCTGTCGATTTCCCAATTAACTGTCGATTTTATCATTGGACGAAATGGATGTTACCAATCCTACCAGCCTAATGAACAGTACAGAAATGGCATTGTCAAACGCTTCACCGTTAACATACGCTGAACGCATTGCACTGGCCGTGTTTTGCGTCTTGGTGGCGGTGTGTGGTATCCTTGGGAATACTCTCGTCGTATTAGCGGTCTGGCTTTCCCGCAGATTGAGGACCGCTACCAACGTTTACGTCGTTAACCTGAGTGTTGCAGACATGGTCACGTGTTTATCAGTTCCTGCTTACGTCATAGCTCTAATGTCTTGGGAGGAATGGCCAGGCAATGAACTTCCATGCGCCCTGGTGGCTGCTTTATCGATGGTTTGTGTTGGTTGCAGTCAATTTACATTGGCTGGGATTGCATTGAACAGATATGTTTTAGTTACAAAGGCGAGAGACATTTACATCACATTCTACAGCAGACGGAACCTTGTTATATCAACAGCCATCACCTGGTTAATACCGATTTTAGCAGTATTTTTACCACTGGCTTTCGGTGTCGGAGACCTTGGATTTGATCCCAAGTATTCTAGATGTGGACCTAAACACACTGAATCACATACCTACGATTCTATTATGGCTCTCATCTTGTTTCCGATTCCTTTTGGGACGACTGTATATTGCTATTTGAAAATATTCATATTCGTGAGGCGCCATTGCAATAACATGGTCCCTGCAGCAGGGGAACAGTCCTCGTCATCCGTGGCAGCGAAAAATGTGAACAATGACGTCATCACTTCACTGGGTAATCGCACCAGTGGAAATAACGCGTTGAATGAGCAGTGTGTAAAGCAGGCACGTAAACGATTCAATCGGCGACAACACGAAATCACCAAAAACCTCTTTTATGTGGTATGCGCGTTCGTTATCTGTCTCACCCCATATTCGGCACTTTTGCTTATCCCTGGAACGGACCGGTATGTGCCTTACGCTGGAGTATTATTCCTTCTGAACAGCGCATTAAACCCAGCGATATACGCTATCAAGCATCCGCATTTTAAAAGTGTTTTCAAGGCCATACTTCTTATGGATCTTGCGGAGATTCCGGAACCAGTTTCTTTTCTACGGAACGCCAACAATGCTCCAAATAAGCCGGCTATTTCTTCTGGTGAAATTTAACATTTGGAAACATTCGAGAACATTCCGGAGAAGTGAATATTTTGTACTAATCCGAGCAGGGAGCTGGAAGACACTTCCAGCTCCCTGATCCGAGACAGTTATCGTTACTGACTTGGCAACTTTATAACTCAATGAATCTGTCGATCTTTTCTTTTGGTGGATGTATACAGGAGGAACTTGGTTGGATTAGAGGAGAGTGCATGGCTCATAAAAAAGAAGAAATGACTCGTACAATGCATGAACTTAAATATAAAGTAGTGGAGGTATTTATGTTCACTGGGGTTAAGGAAGTTATAATATTCCAGTGACGGCGCAATAGGTCCATTAAAAGGGGTTGTGGGCTTGTGGGCAAATCTGGAAATTATTAAGGGACAAGGGACAAGGATATGCAGCACATTGTACAATACATTGTGCACTGCATTATTGCCATAATAAAACATAGTTTGTATATATCGGATGGTATTACTGCCGGTGGGGAAACCAAGAGAGGGCGGGACGATAAGTGTTTGCCTTTACCACATGGTAAATCAAGGTGCAGCCATTTTTGACATGCTTTTTACTACTCCTTGCATTGTAAATTAACACAAATATCGTTATTTTTTAGGCCAAGTAAGTAAAACAAATGCAGTTTCTCGCAGTCTCCACCCGCATCCTTGTTTCTTGCCGTATCAATTTTCTCAGTTCTTTCTTGCTTTGAATGTTCACATTTTGAACAGTCAAATAACCAAATGTTTACTACACAAATTCTCCTATAGTAAATCTCCGGAGGTTAAATGCAGTGTATATCCAACGTCTATGTAATATGTATCAATACAAGCTTGTACTCTTTACATCTACTTGTTTAAGTACCCATTCTATCCGTACAGCTACGCTATGTGATGTATTCACAACTGTATGTTCTGTCATTCTGGATGCGTCGCCCGTCAGAAAAGGTGCCCACACTTTCCCTTTTTTGGGAAAGGTGGGACGAGAAACTGGTTATATTTTTATTTGTCCTTACCAATAGGCTGTGCATATATCTGTATTTTAATCACGAGCGAATGATGTTGCTTCACTTGAAAGTGACTTTTGATTTATGCAATCGCAACTCGTATATACCAAGCTCGCAGCCAGGGAAAGCCAGGGAGGGGGTGTCGGGGTGACGTCCCCAAGAAAATTTTTCACCCCCAAAAAGATTAAAAATTACTCAGATTGCCTTACTCCATTTTAGTATATTTCACCCTTTAAAAATATATTCCCCTAGAAGGCCATCTCGCCCTGCCTTCAGTATACTGGTACAGGTCTGGCTACGAGCATGGTCTTCCCATGGAAGTATTACCGATGTAGCACTCCCACGGTCTATCTACATACTGTAGTACTGATGTATATGTTACTCGTGGGTATCCTGTGTTATTGGATCTGAATACTTGGACTGGGGCTAAAAGCTCAACGTCCCCTAACAGGGCCGTCGAAAGGTGTCTAAAAAGGCCTGGAACCTTAAGCTCCTGGATTTTGAATGTTTTTGGGAAGAAAACTTCGAACTGAAAGTCGTTGGGGGGGGGGGGGGGAGGGGGGATGTAGAGGCTACAATCCGACAGCCCTGCCCAATATTTGGTCAATGGTTGTAACATTTTGCTGACATTTAGGAGTGCAAGAAGACTTTTTGCTGCTATGACTCATTCTTAACACAAATGTGGGGATTTATAAAATAACGGAAAGTGCTTTTTGAAGAGGGAGTACATAATGTAGCTATTATTTCCAGTGCTTTTTCAACTGAACACAATTCACCGAATCGAAATGACATAACTGGGTGTGTCGGTGGAAATACCGATACCATTTCTTGAAGTATAAATCATTCATCATCTCTGTGCACGGAGAATCGGTGATGAAAGGTTAGGTCGATTAATTACACAAAACCGTTGTTCTCAAACTATTTTCTACTGTGACGAACGTTTTTGGTGTTATCGGGGAGTGTGCCCCCATCAGGGAAGTACTAACCTTGGAGGATGTAATTCTGTGTTATCATAAGATGCAACTCTTATAGCAGAATAGTGTTTTTTACATCAAATGTGACAAAAACCCTTAACACAGATGGTCGACACTAGTATTTAACTAACAGAACTATAAAGTTCAAGTGTTGAGCTAAAAGTCAAGCGGTAATGACTAAATTGCCCCGGATTCCCATGATGTTTTTTGTTAGCATGCAGTACAACACATTTTGACTTTTAAATTAAATGAAGATTTCTCGGCGATTGATTCTTTATGAATAAAAGAATCCTCACAAAGTGCCCACGGTTTTTTTTTTTTGTAGTTTGTTTTGAACACGATAGTTATGAGCAACCATTGGGCGGTTTGGGTTCCATGGGGGGGGGGTCGGATCTACCCTTCCTTGCTCTTACAGTGATGTGGGTAGGAGATCACCTCTTAATCACCTCAGGAAGTTTATCTTTATGACGCTATGTGATTTAAGGGGTGGGAGAAGGGACCTACTAGGATTTTTGACTGGGGACAGCACTTCAAAATGGGCATTGTCCAGTTTTTTCATTAGCTCTTAGCAATTAATTTTCGAATGAAGGGTAGGTGGTCTGCATAGGGGCCAGGCCCGATGAGCCAGACGAGGTACTGAAAAACGAGAGATACTTTACGGAAGGTGGAGAATTTCCTCAAGGGGAGAGATAGTTACTGGCCTGCCAGGGGCAGGGGAGGAGAGTAACGTGAGTACTGAATTACGTAAAGCACACGAGTCCTGTCTGCAGCCTCGCTGCAACAACTGGAAGCGGAGGGGATGGGAAGAGCACATGGCCCCACCCCTTCCTTTTTCAGTTCTTCGATAGAACACTAAAAAATCACTGTATAAAAAAAAAAAATTACTACGATCGAATCGGTAAAATTAAGTTATGAAGAAGGCCCTATCCCATGTGGTGCCGCTGTTTACCAGGAGTCGTCACGCCGCAGTCAAAGGATTGACATAATGGAGACTATGAAGTCTACATAATATTTTTAATTGTGAATACACAATTAAAAATATTTAGGAGATAGAAAATTTCACTACTTAGTTCATCTTCAAAGTTAAAATAAGATCCTATTGCTGAAATGCTAATGTTATGCTGATGACGCAATGTGTTGTGAAGTCATGCATCAACTACATTTTGAACATTCAAAATGTGTGTAGCTTGGAGGCTTTTTCAATATTTTGCATTAAAGGTCACTTGAACTTGTGCGTTATTTTCAGCCTTCCAACTTTTCGCAACATGCCAAAGTAAGTAGCATGGGAGAAGGCTTTGTTAACTGCCCTGGGGTCCATACGACGGGGAAAAGGGATTTTACGGCAGCCCAGCGCATGTTCTCAATAGCTTGCGTTGCAGTCATGCAGTGTGGAAGCGATTCAGGATGTGGCGCTTTTTCCGAACACAGAACACATCCTGGTGAACAGCCAGTACTAAAAGTGGACTTTTTCCACAGGCCAATGGGTGTAGGACGTAGCTACTGTTCAAAAACTTAGGATTTTCAACCATTAAAACGCACAGTGGCCTGCTTACAGCCTTAAACAAATGGGACAATTTAGATTGGGGTGGGGTACAATTTTTTTGCCCGAATCTCTGAGCCTTTTTAGAAGAAAAAATTGCCAGAATTTCTACCCGAATTTTGTGGCTTTGTCCAATTTTTATTTTTTTTTTGGGGGGGGGGGGCACAGTGCCCATTTAGCCCCGCCTCATGCGCATGTGCCTATAGCTGGCTATACTGTCCTTATGCCTATGCAGTGCGACTCTCGTTATTTTTTTATAAAGCGTTCACTGTAGCCATGGAATCATGAATTTATTAGGATGATCATAGCAGAACCACTTTGGCTTATGATTGCATTTCAATCCCATTTGATCATTCAGTCAAGTCTATTCATGGCACTCGGCTATCCTCTTTCCAACGTCATCAGTTCAACTTACCAAAGTCAACTCTGTTACTATAGTTATCATCTTCCCCTAAAAACTAACTTGCATCACGGACTCGGCAGAGTTTAGACAACCACGCAATGAATCCAGTGGCGACAGAACGGGGGGGGGGGCGCTCAGCCCCCCAGTGAAAAAGTGGAGAGGCTTAAGGTATGTTCAACCCCCGCCCCCCAATATTTGCCAAATGCTCCAAGAAGTGGGGACCGCGGGGAGCTTACAGACATGAGATCCATATTTCAAGCCTGGTACATGTATGCAGCTTAGAAAACTCGGATCGTGCGGTTCCCGACCATCTGGAGGGTTTGTAAAGCCAAAAATTTTCTTGTCCGCTCCGCTCCAACTGATGGTGGCGCTCCGCTTTGATGGTCTTGTTGGCACTTAGCCCCCCCCACCCCCTCAATATTTCTTGCCGTTACGTTCCGCCGCGCCTGAATGAATCCTCATGCATAACAGAGGTTCTTTGCTGGAGGGGTACAGGAAACTGAAAGCAGTCTCTTCGTCGATATGAAGAGCAGGCTGTGAGGGTGACGACAGTTTGCTTTCAATCAATTCCTTCACTTAATTGATAATAATTAGAAGTCACGTCCGGTTACTCCTCAAGGTCATTCATTAGCAAAGTGTCCAATAATTCCGCCAAAGCGTGGGCATGTCTAACTTCCCATCTCCGGGGTCCACGTTAATTTCTTAATTGTAGCTGAACTGAATACTTTAGTGTCTTTGATAACCGCAGATCATCCTGATCATTGAACCCACTTCACAGGTTCTTTCATTTCATTTATTCATTCCAGTATAAATGTAAACATTTATAAATATAGGAGTGATAAAATACATTCATAGGATGAATAATTAGTAGAAAGGTTAAGAAGATTAAGATTATAGGGCAATATAAACAGTGACAATTTATCTATATATATATATATATATATATATATATATATATATATATATATATATATATATATATATATATATATATATAAAGACATTATAAGGTACGCGTACTGGATACCACAAATAAGGAGAAAAGAAGAGAGTGGCAACGCTTTCATAACATCCAGTGTGAAAAATATACTCTCTTTTCTTCTATATATACAAAAGGTTAAAATATAAACAATACAACACAAAAAAACCACATCAAAACTTCAACAAAGAATCTATGTGCTCAGATTGAGTGAATAATGCAGCACGATACATAAGAGTTTCTAAAATCTTGTGGTCTGTATTTTGGCAAGATGTGTGCCCCCCTTAGAACTGGTTACATGCTAGAAATTCACATGTATTGTGCCTTTTCCTATTTTTTGTGGCAGGGTGTAAGGGACAGGGTGCTGTATAAGGGTTTTCTTTCCCTTTGAGAAATTTTTGCCTTTGTAAGGTTGTTCGGATACAAAATGATGTTTACATTTACGAAGCTTTGAATTGATTATATAGTTCAGAATTTCTCATTATTTATAGTTTTATCGGGCGTGGTATGGCACGGTGCCATGCCATAGCCAGTGACAACCTTTCCCCTCAAATGAGTGGGCTACTTGAAGGGCCACCATCGATTGGTGCGTTGAGCAGGCTGTCGATTGTTCGTCCAAAATGCTTCCCACTGGCAGATTGGCTGAAACGGCACTTTCCAGACCTCGAAAGTAGCATCTAAACATTTTTTGAGATTCATGCTTTAGAAACGAAAACTTCAAGAAGAAAAGTTAAACTTGAATGACTTACTCAGTAAGATCACTTTGTAGGAGAAAACAGGACTAAACAATACTTTGCATGCGCAGTGATTTTAGAAGGCACCTTTAGGTAATTATAGGCTATTTATAAGCACGCCGACGGACTCGCTGAAGCAACGCGAGAGGAACATTCCTAAAGATCTAATGTGTAGGCTTCAGTTGTGTTATGTGCACCATGCATGAGGAAGGTTCGAAGGAGATTCGTTCGTCAGTGCGAGTTACTCGCATACTGATCCCGTCTGAGGCGAGGGTCTGGGGACATCCCTTGGAAATGAACCTTTATATGCTTCAGAGTTTGGAAGGAAATCTGTGGGCCGTTTTCCCCTCGCCCCCGCAGGCTACGGTCCTGCTTTGGCTCTCATTCACCAAAAGTGGCTACCAAAAGATAAAAACAAATGAATTTTCAAAAAATTGGTTCACACAAATGCTCTAAATGTCTAAATCTTATAATGAATACTCGAAACCTGATTTTTTGAACTGCTTTGTCAGGATCCTGGTCAAAAAGATGGCCAAACAAAGAAGGAAGCCAAAATAATTGACTCTTGTGGAAACATGTCGAAAATGGGAAAGACCACATCCTTACTTTATCATGATTTTATTTAATTTTATCGTAAAAAAATCCTTGTCTTCATGTAAGGTGGTAAGTCAACTGAGCAAAGGTCTCGAAAAGGAGTTTCACATTGCAAGTTCACAACATATCTTTAGTGGTTAAGAACACATTTACTTGGTCAACCATGGACACGCATGCACACAAAATGGTTGACAGCTTTTAGTTCCCCAGAGGAACTTCTAGCCCATAGATATGTTTGAAGCCAATCGGGAGTCTTGCTTGCCCCGTACTTTGTAGGGTTTTTGCTCATGCAAAGGACTTTTCTTTTCAGCCAATCTAGAACGGAGCAACGCAAGACGGAGGTATGATGCAAGGGTCTGATGGCTTACGGAATTTTCATGTTAGGTCATAGTGTTCTAAAGACGTAGCTCCTTCGGAGAGGAGAACCCCTAAGCATTGAATTTCTTTATGATATTGACACTGGTGTAGGGAATATTTAGCAACTTTGTAATATTCCGATCATTTTTTTTTTAAGTTTTGGCGGCCATTTTGTTTCCACCAGCTTGGTTAGCCTCGATTCAAGCCACAAAATATCGAACCTCAGGACTGGATAACGAAGTGTACTACTCTTCAATGACATTGACCTTTTGATTGAAATATAACTTTAAAGATTATTTTCTGTGATGTTTTAGAATTTCGATTATTTCCATGTTTTTTGACATGTTTTTATCCAGTATCTTCACTGACATATACTCTAGCGTGAATTTTGTAAAATTACGTGAGGCGTTTTCTATTATTTAAAATAAGTTCTAAGACTTTTTTCATTGTTTTTTTTTTTATTTTTTTCCGCCATTTTGGTTGACTTGGAACCCAGACAAAAAGTTTAAAAGTAACTTATGAATATTCATTCTAAAGATGAACAGATAGAGCAGTTTTGTCACAAATACTATTAAGAATTTTCTAAATTAAAATATTGCCGGTCATTTTTTGCTTTTCGACCATCTTGGTTGATCGGAATCCTGACAGAAATAATGAAAAGGTTTTGAATATTCATCATAAAATATGAACAGTGTCAAAAATAGTATTTTTTTATTATGTTAATATGTGCCGCCATTTTGTTTTGGGCAGCCATTTTGGGTCAGACCTAAAGTATTTAATGCCACCACTTAATTTTGATTTGTTTCAGGGAACTGTAAGGTTTCCAAAAAGTGAGGGGTCGGGAGGGTTTTTAGAAATTCCCGTGATGTGTCTCTTGTCTGTGGCTCACTGAGGTACTCTTACAGTCGAACTTCTGTTCTATTCTCATAAGATTAAATACTAGAATATCACAAGAGAAGTACATAGAATACAAAAGCTGGTAAAGCGAACTCCAACTAAAACAACCCTACAATCTCTTAAGGAGCGTCCCTATCCAAAACATTGGTAAACTCAATGATACCAGTAGATGAAACCAGTAGACAATGGATTGAAGTGATGAGTCTGGTCGTGCTTCATCCTGGATTCCATTGGGTTATCAAGGAGAGGGTCATTAAGGGTGTCTCCAAAATTTTCGGTATCCCCCATATGCCTTCAACAAGTTTGTGAGGTTGAAAATAAAATGACGCAAAAAACCACATCTACACAGTTTTGCGTTTTGACGTGGTGAATATGTTCTGCAAGGTTCGGTATGTTTTTGGGCATACAGGTGCCATTTAATACTGAAGAATGCAACATTTACACAGGGTGCCTGGATTCTTTCATGTATCTAGAAATTTTCCTTACCCCTCATGACGGTGATTTTTCTATTAATTTAATGAAATGAAAAAAAGCGAAAAGAAAGGAAAAATGCTCCGCAAAAAAAGAAAAGACTGGCAAAATTAAATCCATTTAAAAACCAAAACATTTTTGCATTAAAATTTATTGTTTATTGTAAATTTTATAATTTCTTGGAGTAAAATATTTAATAGGTTGAAACTAAAAGTCAATAAAGGAACATATTTAACAAATCTGTCATTAGAAGATAAAAGCAAGAAAGAAAGAAAGAAAGAAATCCGAAATGATGCCCCTTGGAAGACACAACCTTTTAAAACGTTTGAGCATTTAAGTCACAAAAAAAAAAGAAAAAAGAAAAAGGCCATGATGCCGAACTAAACAAAGCCAATTCCTTAACTGCAGACGGACTGCTACCCACACAGACTCAGCAATATTGTAGTTCAGACGAGTAAATATTAAGACTTTTGGACACACGATTTGCAGGACTTGAGCTACACTGGTGGAAAACTGGATCTATCTGTCAAGGCAGGCAACAGTTTCAAATACTTTTGACCAAAAGTTCCTTCTTGCTTTGAACAGCATTGATACCTTGGATTTACTTTACCCGTGAGTCATAAACAGTGTTAGCATCAGGATTTTGAAAGTATGGAGGGGGGGGGGGGGGGTGGCTAAGAGAGAAGTTATTGGGCCAATCGCATGTTGACTAGTTTAAACTGAAGGGAACGACTGAAGGGGGTTTGGTCAAGTAGGTGAATGAGATTTATTTGCCCCACACCGGCCCTTCTGGAGCCAACACGTGTAATTCTTTCCTTGATTTTAGCACCCCCTAATATTCTGCATATAGACCTCATGCACTGACGTGACGCAACGTCATTTTGGAGGATAAACGATGAAGCATACTGCACCCACGATGTAGACTTTCGTAGGTGTAGAGATGTAGAGTTACGTGCATATCCTATCGGTACACAAACCAGCTGTCTGCATTTGTCAATGTAAGTTACAATGATATGCCCAAAACTCCACAGAGGGGTGCACTTTGTTCTGTGACATTATATGCACAAGGTCTTTAGGAATTTAATACTCCACTTTCCCTACCTAAATTCCAGATGACTGGATAAGTGACCTCTGGTGCACATTTGTTTCTGTTCCTTGAAGACACTTAACCATTGCTACAGTTTTACAACCTTATCAAAATACAACAATGTCAACTTTGATAAAGATTATCCATCATGATTGGTGAAGACCATGATTACCAATGCAGAATATTAATTAGCAAAAAACTCGGAAATTCTGAAAATAACACTGATATGGATATCACCCTGATCAACCTGTCACTGATGGTGGGACTGCATTATCTGTATACAATGCAGTCACTATGGAATACTTACTGTCCCAACGTACTATCTGAGAGTACTATTTAGCAAAAAACATCCAAATTAAGTACATTATTTCTTTGATATGGCTTCTGGACTTAACACTACAAAGTACGACCTCTTTAATTACAAAGACAAAAGAAGGTGGACCAAAAGAGTTTACAACTTGCTCTTTCTCTAGAGCTAGTAAACAAAATGGCAAAGACATCATAGTTGCATTTGATGTACAAATGAACTACAATAGAATGTTAAATTTGACTTAATTTAATGTAATCACATCATTATACTTACAGTGTTGGAAATTTTAGCATCTTGATATCGCATTCCTCCAATGGGGTAGGATAAAATAAAATTTTTAGCCACACTTTAAGTTTGATTCAACTCACAGGCTTCGAAATAACTGTTGTGGCCCAAAGCAATCAATTGACCACATTATCAGCCGCACAATCATTCCCCATCAATGCCATGGACAAAATTAGGAAACTTAATTCCTTGGGTACAACATAATGTTTTGAGGGCTACTCTAATATGCTTTAAACATGTTTCTTTTATTCCCTCAAGTCTGTGGTGTGGCCTAAATGCCCCATTTTGCCCAGCTGTGCACCACAATAACAGTCACAGCCTAAAATTTATACATTCATTTTTTTTCTTTATTTTTTTTTTCTTCATGATATTCACTGAGTATAAATATTTTACAATGATTCATAATAACCAGTCTTCAATTTATTTCATACCAATCATTACTTATGAGCAGTGATTATAACCTGTGCAAAAATAGTCATGTAAAAGTGAAGATTTACACCACATTGATTGATCCTTGAGTGTCTCACAGATATGTAGCAGTTCCTTGGCACCAGGAGACACTAACATCTGTCAGGCACTGGACAGTGTGGCAGTCCCTTTGCACTGCAAACACTATCATCTTTCAGCATTTGACAGTGAGGACTACACAACTCTGAGGATAGCCTTTTGAACAAACACTCTATTGCACTTTTTACAACAAAATTAGGGAAAATTAAGAAACATTTGCAAAGTGACATACACCAGCAGTTGCATGCTCTAAATGTTGAAACATCTAACCAAAAACCGTGTCTTTTATCTTAAGAAAGAAGTATTAAAGAATCAACTGGGTGTATAAAAAAATAAAATTGATAATTCCAGGTAACTAATATATTACATAAGACATTGGTGACCATTGTACATCAACCCTTCACTAGCAACTACAATCAATCTCTAATGACATGAATATTTTGTATCTTACAATTTCCTGCAAACAAGTATTGAACATGTGAAAAGTAACCAAATTCCCCCCAAAAAAAATTTACCACTATGAGATTACCTCCATTTCAGAATCACAGCACGAATAAACATGAGCCGATGATGCAAAAAGTAGGGTGTGCTAGATGCATTTCAGGCTTCATTGTTTATTTTAACTATTTTCCAAAGTCTTCCCTGAGGAGATTCTTTGGAAATAACAGATGTCTTCTTGAACATAAATATCCCAATTCCAAACTCACTCAGATAATTTACAAGTTGTTAACAAACCAAACGCTGGTCCTTTGTAGCACTCCACATCATCAGTTTGTACAGAGTTGTCCAAGAAATGTTGGCTGTTAGTTATCTCATAAATGGTCAAAATTTGAAGGTGCCTGTACTGAAATGGAATAGGAAATTAAAATAACACTTTCAACTGGGTGAAGTTTATTTCCAACTTTTGACTAAAGCCAGCTCCTATTGGTTGCATGGCATCAGGCTTTTAACACATTCCATCCATTCCAACACAACTATATGCCCTGTGGATCTCTCTGCTGTAAATTCTGAAGTTTTCTTGCCAGACTTCCAGAGGAGCTATTTTCAGTTCTTGATCTCTTTGATGGGCTCTCAGAACCATCTAGTTTCAGGACTCTCTTGTTATGCACCTTTTCCCTTGTCTTCAACATTCTGTTAATGTCATGGAGATTCTATGAACAAAAATAAAAAAAAAAATAAAATACAAGATTATGTTACTACATTAGTTCTGGAGCAGTGATCACATGAAGGACTTGATTGGAAGCAACATCTGCTAAAATCCTGACAGAAAACATTCTTATGATGTATTCCCCTACTTTCTACCCAGACTGTATTATTTATGTCTATACAACAATAAAACTTTACGAGTCTGCCCCAGAATTTGATTAATAAGGCAGTTTCATTCAAATAACCACCAATGAATCTGTTAGCATCCACAAAAAGATGTATAACGTATAACAGACAACTGTCAGCAGCTGCTGACAAGTACCGGTTGTTTATAGTGGCGTTAATAAGGAAAAACTTTCTGTGTACAGCAAGAGACATGCCAAAGTAGATTAACTTTCAAATTTTTTTTTAAAATTAAGCATCACTCCC
The DNA here is from genome assembly GCA_029531755.1 of Holothuria leucospilota. Lineage (NCBI taxonomy): Eukaryota > Metazoa > Echinodermata > Holothuroidea > Aspidochirotida > Holothuriidae > Holothuria > Holothuria leucospilota. Next base: position 27,001,959 of record CM055965.1, read on the forward strand.
CTAATGTTGGAAAAAAATGTCTCCATATCCTTCTTTGACGACACAAAGCCTATACTCTATGCCCCCTCCCCTCCTCGTCCCAACAAAAGATAATGAACCAAAAATTGTATTACCTAGGATATCTTCAGATAGAAAGTTGCCTTGTGTTTGCTGCAAAATATACAAATGTATACTGAAGACACCACAAACTGCTACATACCTTTGAAGGACTTTTCTGGATGTAATATTTCATAACTTTAGTAGGGCTAGCTGAGCTGCCATTCCCTGATGCTTGCTTGTGGGGTGACACATAAAGCTCATGTTTTCTGGATACTTTACGTGGTGACACGAGATGGGTTCTCATTCTGGGTAGAGGTGAGAGTGGAGGTTCCTTTATGTTGCCTTGAGATGAATCCCTTCCTACCTGGAACTTTGTGGCAAATTCATTCATTTGTCCAATATAAACCTGAGGAAGATAATACCACACACCAGTAGTCACATAAAATGTCACTTTATCGTCCCCAGAGTCAAATTTAAATCTTATTTAGAAAAAAGTCTTTTACATGCTGCAGCTTTACTGTGGAGTAATCTATCAATTAGCATTAAACAAACTATGCTATGATTTTCAAAAAATTTAAATAACTGTTGAAAACTTCTTTTTGCAATAATATGACTGACTAGTGCATTTCTTTGTACAGCACTTTGAATGATTGTTTCAATGCAATCGATTTAGTGCTGCATGGAAATAATATTATTCATTACTTCTATTAGTATGCTTGTTTTGTTCTCCTATTCTGAATATACACAACAGTATGTAAGCAAACTTTTAGCACAACAAATGGGAATCATTAGCAGGCTTTCAAGTGGAGCCATGTCAAAAAGTAGGATAAAAATTCTCAATAAGGTAGGAGAAAAATGGGACTTTTCAAGTGCAATATTTCTTCATTAACAACATAAAATAACTCTCACAGACATGGTCATATTTAAGAGCATGAAATTCCAAGACTTTTTGGGACGAAAAAGTGACTTCTAGAATGTATACTTATGATTTCCAATCTTGATTCTATAAACTTTGGTGAAATTCCATGATCTAAACCTTGAGACAAAACACCACCAGAAATTAAACGAAGACAACTGCTGACTCTTCACAACAGCTACCAAACTTGGTTTATATTTTTTTTTTAAACTAGAGCACCAAGACAGGCAGGACCTAATACAAGATAAGATTTAAGGAGATGCCTAGTCTGTTTCCACACTCTCTCCACAAATGAACAAAATGATCATAGAAGCACAACCCCTTATCCCAATTCATGCATCAAAACCACCCTGTACTCCACAGTAGTTGCACAAACTCATTTGGCATAGAATACAAAATGTATGCCTGACCTACTGGAGTTACCAACTTTAAAAAATCTCTCCACTGGAAACTTATGTAAACCAGGGCATAATTTATCTGGATTTACATAGCAAAAAACTACTCAAAATCACTGAATTGCTAATCAAATCTCCTTTTGTGTACAGGTAGCAGCTCTTTTCACAAGCAAATATCAGTTGTGATAGTGATGCTCTGGGTCGGTCTATCAAGAGTGCTAATCAAATTCTGAATCTTAAATTATGCCCTGTGAACACTTCATGCTCTCACACTGGTTCCTTACAAGTTGTTACTGTAGCAGGGAAAGCATTGAAATACCAGTCAAAAAAAAGTTTCCTATACTTTAATCTAAGAAAACTCACAGGTTTGAACATTCGTTCACAGATAGAGCTGGAGAGGGTGAAGTATAAAAATATTGAGAAAATGGAAAAATTCATGGGCTGGAACGAAACCAGTTAAAACAGTCCCAAGGTTTAATCTTTGATCAGAAATTTGGGATATTTTTTAATCTTCACAAGCCAATCATACTTCTGGGCAACTCTGGTGATAATTCATTCATGTGTCTAGAGGAGGATATATACAGAGCTATGGTATGAAATGACCATTAGATGACCATTGACCTAAATCTTTTCACATCTCTCTGAAAGCTCCTTAATTACCTCAAGATTAATTGTTACCGACTTAAGATGGAATTATTAAACACCACACAAGATATTAACTTTTTGATCAATATTTATTACAATTGTGGACAGAGAGATATAGACACCCCATGATATCAGCTAACACAAGCTTTGCTGGTACAGTGTTAAATGTTAATACTTGTAGGTTTCTTGTACAGGAAAATTGGTATGCATTATGCACAGTAGAGTTCTTCTCCTTACCATAATGCATCTACATACCAAGTATGAAATTTATCCAAGCTTCCTATCTTGAGATATTGTGTTAACAAGGTTTGCGGAGTTTGACCCCTGGTGACTCCAGATGACCTTTGACCCCCACCAAAAACAATAGGGTTTTCCCTCTCAATATGGGGCATCTATGTACCATGTTTGAGAACTGTCAGGGTTTCCCTTCTCGAGATATTGTGTTAACGAGCAAAGTGTCACAAACACACAAATACACACACACAACATCATGAATGCATAGGTTTCTCTTATCATCGAAACCAAAAAGCCAGAAATGGAGAGCAATATAAATATAAGCTGCTTGATTCAGTGAATATGCAATACACTTCTTCAACACACGTCTTACTCTCCTTGATGACCTTTAAATATTGCTGGAATTACTTTAGCTTTCGATGGGTTAAAGAAAACATTTCTATCCAAAAAGCACCACATAGTTCAAATCTGTAATTTTACTGTTAATTTATTAAATGCTTTAAAATGCCAACAGCAATCACGGAAAATCAAAAGTCACGTGTTAGGTCTGTCCAACAGAGTTTTATGTATGTGAGCTTGTATTCTTAAAACCAAGTACTGTATAACATGAACAGCACATGAGGAGAAATTTTTTTTCTGAACCAGCAGTAGTTTGCCAGTGACTTCCTTCACAAAATGCTGCCTATCCTGGTGACAGGATATGTAAGGTTCTTTGGTATGGTTCATTGCAAAGTTACATTATGTCTACTCAATTTTTATGTCCGCAACTGCGTTATGTGTGAAAACTTTTCTGAACTTCTACTAATGTGAAGGACCCTGTTTCCCATCAACTACGATAAAAATGCACTGTATTTTGTGAAAGCTGTGCGCAACAGGAACTGCTGTTGTAGTGATCCCACATGATTAGAAAAAATGTTAATTTGTTGCAAACTTTCCTTTAATTTTTACACGTTTTTGTAGACAACCAAGTAGTGTTTCTCTTAAATTGCAGTGATTCCAACCAAATCCCGGGAGAGCTCTCCAGCTATTTCCACCCACGTGTCCATGAAACATATTTGGACCTACAACTCTGTACAATATTATCTGGTGCAATTTCCCCACTGCAAGAATACTACATATCTTATTTTACTGTATCAAATCAGTTTGTTGGGTCATATTTTGACTTAGCAACCACAAAATGTACGTAAAGTTACTGCAGTGGTTTTTTATAATACAAATGTTGCCGTAAAATGTGACTAAACAAAGTTCATCTTGCTAAGAACAAATCTTTGAAGTTACCTTTTATTTGGATTTGACAACTAATGTCCCTCTTATCTTGATTGCTGTGGATCTTTGAGATGAATTTTTCTACAATTACTGTGTATCATCTTGTCCATTATTTATTACTTCACTTACATGGACTGCACAAAAAATGCATTTTGCAACAAATATAAAAGTGGCTACTTCTGCCATGTGATGGGAGCTTTTGGACCAACTAACTGTGAAATCTGCCTGAAGGGTAGGAATAATTAATTTCTTGAGACTCATTAAAAATATGAGAGGCACTACATGAGTGGGAAAAAAAGTTGCAATTTATTATTTTCATGATTTTTTGTGAGTAGTTGCAAGTCAAAAAATTAGGATAAAAGTGAAGTAGGATAAAGTAATTTTCATTAAAGAATTAGGAGAAGTAGGAGGAAGGTCTAAAAATTAAGAGAAAGTAGGATAAGTAGGAGTTACTTGAAAGCCTGCATTAGACCCTTTGCATTATTCAGAGACATACTTTGAAAGTCGTCCATTTTTTTCCAAGAACTCAATGCCGATTACCGATTATTAATATGTATAGGGAGGTCACGATTTCTCACCGTCTTTTGTGTATCTCTAGCATACATTGCACACACACCGTAATGACAACCTTTACATTGGAGTTGAACAATGTTAGGAACAGTTCCGTACGTTCCATGAATAGAACATTAGATTTTTTGTAGCATTACCTCTCGAAATACTGAGATCAAGTTGACCACAAATACTTGTTTGCCTACTGTGTCACAGGCCTAACATTAGACAAAGCGCCTGTCGGCCTACGTAAGGCTCTGCCTAGTTTTCATCCACTCATCACATCAGAAGATTCCGTGTTAGTGTTCTGTGGTGGATTGTAGTGGTACTATACAGAAGCCTGTCCACCCAGTTCTATGCAAAACTACATAACTACCTTAGCACTTGAGGGCCACTAAAAATCCCACTCAATTTACTTGGTGTACGTATCTCATGGTTTCCTAACAATATGAATATATTTTTTGTAAAGCGGCTTGCCCAAAACTTACGTCATTTTAAAAGATTATCCAAATGAAATGAAAGGTAATTCTCGAAAAATCCCCGTAATCGAAAAACTGTGTTGCTGTTGGTTCCTGAATTTAACATGGGGCTGCTTCCCTTTGTTCATTAGTTAGGAGCATGGAGTCGTTAATGACCAAAGTGCTACATAAAAATGCCAGCAATGCACTAACTAGCCTTGCATTATATATTACACACTGCACTCGGTGTACTTTCGTAGGTGAACTTCAACTTCGCAAGAAACTTTCTTGAGTTAAGTACGTATCACGTACTTGCATTCTGTTATTCCCTGTAAGGCAATTACATGTGCCCATGTGCGTATCACAGATAATTAAAAACTTAACAAAAGGAATGTGGGAAGTGGCATAATTTATGCAGGATAATGAGCTTTGAGTTTCCAAATTTCTAGTTGCTGCAGTACGTGCACCAAATGTGTACAGTTGATATGGCTACCACTGAAACTTGACAAGACTTACCGCGAAGTCATCGTCTTCTTGTAGTACAATATGTATGCAGATGTGCGACATGGTCCGTTGCATGCACACCTTGTAGGTAATACTGTGTGCCCTTTGTTGCACCTGAACTGTGCTGCACTTGAAGTTACAGCAACGATTAGGATGATCACTAACATTTGGAGAGCTTTAAATTTTGCAAGTTTTGTGAGAACCAACCTTGAAATTTTGGGCAGGAACTTAAAGAAATGTGTGTTTTTGGTAACTATAATGTTTTCTGCAGAATCTTTGAAGTGTATTTTAGCCCCATTTCCAGTTTTCAAATAATCGGTGGTGGTAACTGGTTGAATGACAAAACTTTACTGAGGCCGATCATTTACTGATTGTGCGATAATCAGCCCAATGTCGATTATATAACAGATGATCGGTTGAACACTATGTGAGACTTTTTTGAAGTCACAGGCATATGATGAAATTCCAAACAATACCCACTCAATCTGTCATAAGCTGGCAAAATCTTGGCAAACTTACGGAGGGTAAAGTGCAACAGTCTTACATCACCATATTGAGAGGTGTTTGGAGGTTCATCTCGAGATCATTAAAGCCTTGCTCTGACATGTGCTAAAACAACAGTTGTAGTGTTGTTATCTGTTGAGATCCTGCTTCCCCCGCATACTCACCACCATCCCCTCCCTCCCTCACACACACTCCCCTCCTTTCAGACTTGTGTCTCAGACCAATCTCTCAGATTCCAGAAAAGCATCTCAAAATTCCTCTTTGCCATGGCTGAACCAATTTATTTTAGGGGTGACACTACTCGCAAATATGAAGGAAAGGTGACTGATGGAGGCCTGCCACCCCTCCCCCCTCCCATAGAACTACACTGGAGGGGGCTTCTGGAAAAGTTTTTAAGTTTTATGCTAACAGCAGGGAAATGGAAAGCAACTGAAGATGAGAGCAGGACTCTTAAAGTCCCAATACGACTTCATATACAAATTTGGATAAGAAATGAGTGGTGCTTAAGGTTACTCAAACCCAAATATAACCACAGAAATGATTTGTTGGAGGAAAAAGACATTTACGAAAGTGAGTTGTTTTAAACAAATTGTGACTGTAAATGTAACGACTGTTTCAATATGCACAAGATTCATCACGGTGGGAAGATCTAGATCATTATGAATATTCACTACTCAACTGCTACGATATCACATCATACTGACGACTGTCCAGCACGATGCAGCCAGTGTACATCTACTGCATACGCTTTCGCTTACCGTGTTTTCATTGTGCACTAATCGATGACGAATGCTAGGCTATGATGTGCTTGATGCACGAAGAATGTAGCTATAGGGCCGTAACACACAAGCAGTCAACTTGCGTGACATTGGTGGACGGACTGCAGCTGTGCATGTTCGTATAGCCTGCCTGTATTTTGCCTCGCTGTGCCAGGCAACGTTATCTTGCTTAGGATTTCAGGTGAGGTTTTCCTCCTTTTTCATGTTTGTTGTGCAGCAATTTTGTTGGCGTGGGTAATTATTTCTAACTACAATTCAATTCTAAGCCTACACTAACCTGAGTATAGCCCTAGGCTGTTTGTGTAGTCCATCCGTCTAATGTACAAGCAAATGCTCTGCATTGTTTACGTGCGTACATTTCACTACAGTCGAGCATGTAGGCAAGGCACCTATAATTGTTTATTCACGAATAATCATAAACAAACAGACTTTCATTGGTTCATACTCCTGACTGATAGGCTCATTATGAGAAGACAACTTGAGTTTCTGTTGGTAATCTGAATTCAACATCTGCATTTCGAACACAGATTACTCCCAAAAGAAGCTTCTAGGCATGTTAGAGCCTCTTAAACTGCTACCAACTTCATATATCTGGCTCTCGTGCTATGACAATTTTTGGTGGTTTAAGTATTTCTTTATACAAAGTCGTACTGGGACTTTCAATTTTCTGACCTTCATGTTGGAAATGATCTGTTTTATGCCACCTTTGCTGGCTGGAGGGGGATAAAATCCCCAATCATTACTAAGATACAAATTGGACTAGGTGGTAAAACTGTCAAGTCACATAAAGTTACCTATCCATGACATTTCCAACAAACAAATGCTCACCTTGTTGTAGAATGCGACAAGGTCTCCTCTTTCTTCATTTTCAAATGAAGTACTTGTTCCTGACATTCTTGTAGGTGTTGGTGGGGCTGAACTGGTTTTTTTACCTGCTGATCTTCTTGTTACTTTTTCTAGGAAACAAAATGAAACTTAAATAACTATTCTATTAGATATTGAAAACTCCCCCTTAGTCAGACTACCATCTGAACTTACACTGCCTGAGGCAATCTGACAGGCCCTTAAAGCAGACTTAGCACATCTGACACTGGGAAGCCAATTATCCATGCTACTTTCTTTTGCTACTGTTAGAATGGTAGTTACATAATACACAGGCTTATGTTCTAAACAAGTGACCATCAAGCATGGTCTCAAAGCCACCCCAGCCTGATTAAAGGGCGGACCCTAAAATGAAGGCTTTCTGCAAGTAAATATATTTTTGTAACATCTTCACAAACTAGGGTTATCGTGTAGGATTGCCAGCTCTCATTTTATTGTCAAATCATTGCTAAATTGGACACTTCCTTGCCAAATTCAAGGCAACTTCACAAAACCACTTGAGAGCAATGGGCTTTTAGGAGTCACATGAGGATCTGGATTGGTTTTCAGACAATCAGAATGCAGGAAAATACCAGCTTAAAGAACTACATGTCACTTGCAAACACATACACAGAAGAACCAGCATTAATTACAATGGTTTCTCCTTCGTTCAAACCAAACATTATTGCTGAAATGTGGCAATGAATTTTTCCACAACAAACCACATCTGTGGCCTTGGTGTCTCAAAATCTTTGCTTTTCACTGTAAAACAATAAAATACAATTTCTAGAATTTGCAGAAGTCACAATAAACCATATACTTTTAACTCACCTTTCTGTTTCTCTGGCGTTGTAGGTAGTGAGGTCTCTCTACCACTTTCTGGGGCAGCCTTCTCTTGATTGCTTTTTCCACAAAGCAGGACACTGCGATATGTGTGACTGACGGCTTGTGGCTGACGTCGATAGCTTTTAATAATGTCTTGAAATGAATGACAATGACCTGTAACCTGCAAACCAATCACAAACAGAAAATCTCTATGAAAAGCACTAATGCTTTACCCTCTTCCAAAAATTTCTGTTTGTTCTAATAGTTTATTCCTAAGCAAGTCCAGAAGAGTGAAAAGAAATTACACAAAAATTAAAATTCATGCAATAATTCAGTGCTCAGATTTTTAGAAGAAATCTATAAACCCTTGATGGATCATTGATTTCAGAGGGAGCCCTAGGTATACATGAACACAAGACTGATACATGTTAGGGCATGCATAGCAGTCTGACACCAGATTGTGTTCACCTAAATCACATGCTGTGATCATGTTTTGTTTCCACTGCTAAAAAGGACATGCATGTCGAGCGCTTGTATGTGGTAAGTAAGCTACACTCCTGCACATATACTGCATATTCATAGTATGTTTTACACATACCACTGCCTGTCTTCAAGTTGGTTTCCACATGTCTAGCAACTATATTTTGCACATTTATCCAACTTGGCATTGCCATTAGAGGTAAGTCATGGGTGAAATAGGTCCATAGCGAGATGAAATGGAACACCTGATAAGTTATGCCACGTGTGCAGCAACGAAATCCTTAAACAGAGATATCATCCTACCTTGCAAATGATATAGAAAGCGCAAAGCAATAATTGATCAAGGTGTCTATCCTTCATCATATCAGCATGATGGACCAGTGAATGCTCCAGGCAGGTCCAGATCTTTCTCCTCAACTCTTCACTAATGCCCAGCTTAGCACACAAATCCCTCACACGGATGTTGAGTAAATGGTACACCTTAAAACAAAAGAGACAGGTAATATTAAGGATGGGTGAAAGATGAGCAAAATGACTTCCCTTGCAACATGTGGTTGAGATTTATCACTCTATTCTTATCTGTGGATACTGCCACTTTCTAAACACATTGAATGACTTGTGGCAAGTCCACAAGGAAGACAAAGGCTCACGTCACTTTATTTTATGATATTTAATGTTGTACTTCTATAATCTATACCTCAGTGGTACATCTACCATTTCAAATTTTATGTAGCAAATGGATGGGATGAGAACAACAGTTTTAGAATTGTAAACACAGGACAGCTGTTTTGAGATTTCTACAGACAAGTACATACACATCTTCAAGAGAAAGCACAGTACAAAAAATAGAAACTGCAGATGCTATATGCGGGGTTGTAGCTATGGTGGTCACTGCTGGAGGTATGGCTCAGAACTGCCTTTCAGCACCTAGGACTCAAGGATATATTACTAGCACTACCCAGTGCTAACTTCACTACCCACTGTAGTAAATATGATGGTTAATGATGCCTTTGAAGGAGTTTGGAAGGAAAATATACTTTTGTGGGAAGTTCTGCTAACATAATACACCAAAATAGTAATATTTCCCTCTATTCAACCATCAAACATTTCACCAGCTATGTGTTTTTCTGAGCTCATTACTTGGAGTCCCCCATCAAACTTGGGCTAGCTATAAACCTGGCCATGAGCAATATTACACACAGCTTTCTCAAGACCTATGGCAGGCAAATTACATTTATAGTATTTGATCGAGGTTTTGTAGTCCTTGCTTATAAAAGTGGCATATGTTGGAGTTTTTTCCCTCTATGGAAGAGAAAGCACTTATCTGACAGTAAATTACTCCCACTAATTTCAAAATACCAAAAGAACTTCTGATTTCATCTTATTTGCAACTCTGGACAAATACCTTGGGTCTCCAGTGAATATGTCCAGGGACAAAAGCAATGTAACTATTTGGTCACCAAATTGCCTTTTCTACAATTTTGATCACCGCTGTTCAGCAACTGTTTCCATTATTATTCTGGCTGACAGTGGACTTACTGCTCTTTTTCTCTGGGTCTGAAAATCTATTTACTAAAACGTGACTGGTCTTATACTGGCTTGGCAATGCAAGTGTCCGGTACAAAGTTGTATTAGTCCTCAAATGTAAGGTCACCACTGAGACCTTGGTGACTGTAATTGTACACTGATGTACACTTGCATTTAGGACAACACAGCAAAAGTCTGAATGTTTAGAAATTGTGCATTAATTTACTACCTTATTGAAAAAAAAAAAAGAACATGTTGGAAAGTTATCGTTGAGAAAAAAATTTACCTTTCGAAAAAACATTCCTAAAGAACCTGATCTCTTTGGTTTCACATAAGTTGACTCTGGTGGCTTTTCTGTTGTTTGACTACCTTCATTCTTAGGCTGCGGTATAACAGCAGCAGCTCCTGAAGAGGTGTTGGCAGTTACCAACAGAAGCTTTTGTCCAGGCTCGGCTAATCTTATTGGACTGTGTATTGTTCGAATGTTACCATCTTTATCTGGAAGGCAAACAAAAGATGCACTGACTTCGTCAAAAGAGGATAATTTTTGAAATAAGGAGTTTTCTTTTTTCAAACTATCATGTCAAAATGTTAGACATATCATACAAGATGCCCACTATGGAAGACCCTGTAATGACGCTGTGTTAGTTTACATAAAATAGAATGATATTACCTCTGTGTATCAAGTGCAAGTCTGCTTGTATATCAGCAGTAGTTATCAACTCAATTTTCATAGGTGTGCTGCTTCTTTACTTGGAGATACTACATGTCAGTTATGGTTTGGAAAGGTCATGTTTAGGTAAAACATTGTGTACAATATTGGACCCCAACTGTTGAACACAATCAAGTTTCGATGTTTACAAATCCGTATCACAGAGGGTTCCCATACTTTTCAGACACTGAAATTCAAAAGTTTTTCAAGACTTCTTGTGGCCAAGGTACCATTTTGAAAATCTACATATAACGGATTATGTCAAGACAAAAAGGACATTGAACTTAATTTACATATTTATGCACTGTAGAAATATTTAACAATATAATCTCAAGAAAAGAGTATACAGATTTCAGTTTTCCTAACCATATGGCAATTTTCTAGACCAAACAACCCAAATTTAAGAACTTTGAACCCCCTACCCTCCCCAACTCCAGACATTTCCCTACTGTTGTGGAACCCTCCTGAACTAATAAATAAAGACACACAACACTTACATATTAAAATCATCTCATAAGGAGGTAGCCAAATTCCAGGACAAAATACTAATCCTTTCAAAGCAAGCTATGTAATATTACTTATAAAGCTAAAGTTGTGTTCACAGCCACATAGGGACTATCACATATACAACCTTGTGCAATGTGAAACGCTATGGCTAGCTTTGAACACACCCACTAAGGTTGGAGTGGCTTTCTGTATAGCTTCTACACATAATTTCAAAGGATGGCACTACTAAAATCTTTTCTCATATGAAACCGGTGACTATTCATTCACAAAGCACAGAAAATGGCACTGTGACCTGGAGCAGGTCAGACTAAGTGCTGCCTATTCATGAAATTAGCTTAAGAAGCTCTAGTGATAGAGAGGATATTAAGGATATTTCATAGCAAAATTTGCAATCTCAGAATGAGTCAAAATTGTACATTATCACAAGAACAGATTTTGCAAAGACATTCAGCAGCCACTTTAAATTTCTTTGGTCAAGAACCGAACTCTGAACAACACTTTACAGGGTTTCCCCTGGGTTTTTGGGAGTGTGAGGTGGTGGTAAGGATGGATCATCTGGGGCTGAAGACGCCAGTGAGAGCGCGAAGCGCTCCCCATCTTGGCCGGGGTCAGGGGGGAAGCCCCCGGAAGCTCTTGGATTTAGAAAATTATGGACATTAGAATTTAGCTGGTCAACAGAATGCTGGGAAGAAAGATATATGCCATGAACAAATATTGCACCATTTTCCATCTATAGACACCTTGTAGAACCAAAATAGTTTTTAAAGGGGAGGTGGACACTCTCTTCCCCTGGACCCCTCCCCCAGGACCGCAATCCATGTCTTCCTTGCCAGAATATACATACGGTAACCCTAAATCAACCCCATTGCATTCTGGATCAACTTGGAGACAATGGAGTCATGCTATTATTCTGAGGTACAGTAGCTTCTCCTTCTCGTAACAGTGATATATAGGGGGAAATCTGTAAACATTTTTTCAAGTTTTGACCTGCCGCATATGCCACCCTATCAATACAATAAGCTGCCGCATGCTTAAGACCATGTTAGAGAACAAATGAAACATTTGTAGGCACTTTAGAAAAAAATATAATTAGAAAACATTTACCATTGCACAGCCTTTGCAGTGAAGAAACCACTGCAGATACACGTGTGTAGGCTAGATTCACATACATGTGCTACACGTTAGGCAATGGCAAAAGTACAAAGACATGCTGAAGAAAATCACATCGTAGAGAAGAACTTCACACCTAAAGCTCACAAGTGTATTGCAGATTGTTGTTTGAGGGTCTTTTGCACATGCCTTGTAAATATTTTGATGTTCTCGACCATGTGGATTATTGTCGTCACTTTTCAGTACTCGATACTGCTTTGTGGGAGGAATGTACTTTTAGTAGTACACAAGTGTATTCAGAAAGCATGCAGCTCCTGTCTTCGATCGAACCATAGAACCATGTTTTAGGCTGAAATTTCTTCCCTTGGGGAGCTAGAAACTTTGTGTTTTTATTTTTTCCTAATGCCAAGAATTGTCACTGGAAAATACTGTCAGTTTATTTCTCTTTTCCACCTATCTTTAATTCATACGGCGAACATTTTTTCGAGGTTCTGAGGACTTAAAACCAAAGCCACATTGCTCAAACATTACAGTAAGTCTAATGTTTCAGCCAATCACAGTTGGTGATAAATGATTGTACTGACTGGGAAATCCAAATGTGATTTAGTCACGAGGATCGTAACATATCTTTTAGTGATGTTTACTACATTTTACCGATGGTTGTTCAATTTTTTCCTACAGTTGTCACAACTTTTCATTTTGCCACAGCCTAGGTTTGTGAGTATTCTCGTGAATTGTATAGTTACTTTGTTCACTTATAGTAAGCTTATACAGAGAGACTGAAAACCGATGCCCCATGAATCTGGGGTTTACGTCCATGCTTATGTTCTTCAAGACTGAGTGATTCTAAGCAGGGACCGAGGCAGAAAAGTGTGAGGCCGTAATTTCAACATTTTTTGGCGAGGCAGTCTTAAAAAGCTGCGAGGCGGCCACCCCTGCAATTAAGTACCAGGGGAAACCCTGCTTTATTTGCTATACTTTTATAACTTTACTTCAACCTGGAATCCAGTTAAGGTAATGACCTACTTTACACTTCCAATAGATGTCCCATTTTTGCAAGAAATGTGTAACCTAGCTGGCTAGTAGAGTGTACAACAGGAAAAATGTGGATAGTTGCAAAAGGGTTCAAGGGAAAATGCAGCCAACTCCACTTGAATTGTTATATCGTGGTATTCTAAATTATCTAGGTTTTTTAAATCATGTGACACTTTTTTGTGCACGAAATGTTGACTTTACCCAACATACCTTTTTTTTATAATATGCAATATTTCAGTCCTAAAAGCACCACAAACAGCTTTTTGTAAGGATAGTCAAAGAAAATTTAATAGTTTGAACTAAAATTTCACAGTTTGGAGGGGAAGGAGGGCTTACTCGTGTCCTTTCAAACATAAGGGATAGTATATTGAAAAGGAGGTAAATACATGATGTAGGTATATGGCACTGCAAATGGCAATCATGTGGGATCCTAACTAACACAGTCAAGAAAAATGCAGTTCCACTATTTTGTGTCACTGCCAAAACCTACTGCTAATGTCATTTAGGGATAGGACCAATATATCATATGCTCAGGGTCACTACCTTTGATGGTTAGGATAACTGTCTGTGTCTTTAATGGTGTTGATGGAGCTGAGTTGATTGTGCCTCCTACATTGCTACCACTCTTAGATGGGGTCCCTGGCAAACTTTGGCTGACAGCTGCTTTCTCCTTGGCTTGAACTATAAAAGAGAAATGTTTGGAAAGAATGTGTCTTGACCATCATATTGTCATGCATATTTAGATGAAATTTAGAAGAAAACACTACCCTCAATCTATGTAAAAGAATTCCCAAGCATCAACACTGGGAACAGAACTGTAACTTCCTTCCTCTTCAACAAAGGTCAAAATAAACTCCCACAGGTTTCAGAGGCCAATTTGATTCTTTCTTTGATATCCTTCAGAACAGAACTACATTCTTGGGTGCCTTTTGCATTTCAAGTTGCTCTATTTCTTGAATCTCAAGTTTTTGCCTTTCTTGAATCCTCCCCCACCCCACCCCCCCCCCCCACTTGCATTGCTGCCTAGACAATGTTCTGAAAACTAAAAGCCATTTAACCTTGCCAATACCAGTTCTCTCCTCAATGCTTGCTTCCATACACCAGAAAACTCTAAGCCTTGAGAAACTACCTTTTTTTATTTTTGGGGGTAAAAAGAAACACAATAAAAAGGTTTTCCTGAAACATGGACAACTGTAATGGATCTACAATGAAAGTGGTTGCATCAGCCTAAGGGATATTTGTTAAGCTAATCTACTGAGAAAATTCCCACTTAATTTCCCAGCAATGATTTACTTTTGCACACCACTCATACACTGCCTCATTAAGCCATACCTGATGGGGTATTTGCTGGTTCAGTAATGACAGTGACTGGAGTGGCAGAAGAAGCAGGTTGGGATGAAGGCGTGGTGTCGTCAGTAAAGAGTCTCCTTTTGGCTGAACCTGGAGCAGGTGAATTGAACCGGTCATGGGCTGAAGTTGGTGACATCATGGGATCTAAAAACGTAGCACAGAATTACAGCAAAGTAAGTGTTTGAGAGATATTTTCTTTATCATTCAAAATTGTACATATTAATCTCTCATTACTGTAGCAGCCCTCGAAAATAGCCTCGGCATTCGACAATGCCGAGGTAAAATGCCGAGACAAATTGACCTGACTTCGGCAAAAATTTTGTCGAGGCGATAGATTGTAGGACACAATTACAGGGACTTACTGGTTACGAAAGCTGCACACTAGGCCTACACGGCTCAAAATGAAGCTTCGAGTAGCGACTTGAAAAGAAAACGTTTTCTGATAAAATTTCCACCACGATCGAAACTTGAGCAAATATATTCAGTGTTATTGCTTCATATACAAAACGTAGTTGCAATTTTTCAAGTTTTAACGGAAAATCCTGTTTTAAAAAGTTTGTTACGATCGGTATTTACTGTACGTACGAAACTCACTGTCTGCATGCTGTGAAGAAAGTGATCACTGTACACACATGAATGTGACACGGCAGAGTGCGACCTTTAGATTTCAGAACCAGCCGTTTTATCTCTTTTACTGTGTAATAAAGTGGGAAAAATTCCCAAAGCGGCTGTAGAATTCCGGAGCTTAAACAAACAAATATTACGTTAACCTACTGTAGAAGTTTCTAAACAAGTAGATGGCCAAAATTTCGTTAACTTGCCATGCACATGGCTGTATGACTTTTACTGCCGAGGTAAAGTGTATTTTTGCCGAAGTAAATCGTTTTTACTTCAGCAATTTTTTTGCCGTAGCCAATATCTTATTTGGAAGGGCTGCTGTAGATAGCATTATCTTGTGTCAGTCTGGACTCATATTTCATGTTAAAATGCTTTGCATACAGTATGGTGGACAAAGCTTTTAAAACATAGCAAAAAGGTAGAACACACTTTTTGCTCACAATGTTGCTAACTTGTACCATATTTTCATCGACTCTATGAGTGCTCAAGGTGCTCTAGATAAATTGTTAACAATATGTCCATTTCAAATATTGATGCCAGTCCCTGTTTTGCAATAAAAACCAGGCTGCTAGTTAAGTATTTACAGTTTGATACTTAAATTTATTATCTCTTTTCTACATATGTATCCTGAGCACCATGTGAAGGCAAGAGGTTCCATTTTAGGGTCCTTATATTTAAACTCAGGGTTGGAACCCAAAACCTTCCTTATCAAAGACATGTTCTAACACTAAGCCAAACAGTTGATCAATGTAAAGCATAAATCTGTGTCTTGTTCCTGCAAAATGATCCTGTGACAGAGTTTTTATTCAGATAATCTTTTGCTGAAAACTCACCTCTGTTTGCATGCCCACCACCCAGCTCCTGGACCCTACGGTGCTGCATTGGTGATAAAAGTGTTTGAGGCATAACTGATCCCTGAGTGGGGGATGCCGCCTCCACCTGGTTAGCAGGAGTGCAGTCTGCACACATTGGAACTCCTCCACCATCTTCCTCCAAGGCCTTCCAGAGAGGAGAGTCACTGGACCAAGCTCGTTCCTGAAGAATCACCTCCTCTGTCTTAAATCGAAAGATATATGTTTGCTGAAAAATGTACTTCAGGCCCTTCTAGGGTTGTGTAAATTCCTTTTTTTATACTACTGTCTCTCCAGAATTACCATTATTACGTTTTGAACATTATTTCTTTTATGATTTTTTGTTTTCTTTTTATGGATTCCCTCGATTTTGATTTACAAATTTTCTCCAGCAAATTTTTGTTAATTTTATGCTTCTCAAGAGGGAGACTTGCATGTTTGACTAGACACACACCCCAACATAGTAGAGGGAGGATGACACATAGAATTTTTGTTTCCAAAAGAAAGAACAGCACCTAAATCCAGATGATGTGAATTACTCACTCTATTCAGATGTTTGACAATGTCTCTTGGCAAGCCATCCTCAGCTCTCAGCAAGAGCTCAATCACTCTATAGAAATAGTAGCCTTTCAAGTTGAAGATTTCCAGTATCCATGGGAACACACTGTTTGAGAGAAGGAGCAATATCAATAAATAAGGAAATACAACAGGAAAGAATACTTCAACTGTGAGTACAAGTCCAGGGTCTCTTGTTGTGAGTACACATCTACATGTACTAAGTGTAAAGTATAATATTTTGCATTTCCACTATTTCTTAACTTTCAAATTCTGTCAGTATGAGTGCAAATATATTCTCATGCGTAAGACTTATGCTAAATGTGCGAATGTGTCGGACACTTCATATGGCTAGAAAATGGCAAATAAAATAAGAAGGCACATTGATATTCAACACTTAAAACTTAAAGCTTTTAATAATTACTCCTATTCACTAGTCTCCTTTTAACAAAAGCAAAACTCCTGTTTATGATTTGAACATGTAATGACTGATAAAGACTGATACTTAGATTGACAGGCTTGGTTAGCTCCAATGTTACTGGAGTCAGAAACCCACATCCATGAGAGTCGCGACTCTTACAACACCCTCATAAATTCTGCAGGCTCAGAGACAACTGCAGCTACAGAATATCAAATACTAGCCCACCAATGAGTGTCACGAGGAGATGGAAAAGGGCTTAAAGGGAGTTAAAAACAGGGAGTTAAGACACTTAGCGTGAATCCGAGTCAGAAAACTGTCAAAGCTTCGAGACTTTTGAGACCCCAAAACCTCTGAGGCAGCAACTTTGCAGCGGAAGGAGAATGGGGATGAGCTGTCAGCCAAGATGGCGGACATAGAGGGCGCAGTGTCAGAACTGTCCCAAGCAGCGCGCGAGAATAATGCATATTAGATGTAGCAAGGGGTAAGTATATGTCTGCGACATGAATTATCAAATACTACCCCAGTAATGAGTGTCAATACACCATCAGGCCTAACACCAGATGCTTTTCCATAGCTGATGTGCCAAATTGCTGATTTCAGAGAAACTAAGGACTCAGTGATAGGGAAAAGTAGGGACTGAATTAAAAAAAAACAATCAAACACTAAAGGGGCTAGTTTTGTCACACTGAATTAAAATTTCTTAAAGAACACTAAAACAAACCTTTTAGAGCACAAATCATGATTTTTGTGCATGATTCAACAGTACGGAAAATGTGTGTCTTAGGAGTTGCAACTTCAAGGGCAGTGGAGTTACTACCTGACTCCTAGGGACAATGACAACCCTGAGGCAGTTGGGTAAATCACACAAGTCTATACAGGAGACACTCTAGAACAGTGACCAGTCTGCCTTGCATTACTCATTAAGCCTGCTACTGGCTGACCAGCGGACTAGCCAGACTAAAAGATACATGCAAACAAAATTTATGGTGCTTACAATATTTATGTTGCAAACATATATAGCTTACAAAATGTATGCTAGTGACAGTCACTCACCGCTGTGAATTATAAGCAAATATTATGATCTCCAGGCAGCAGGCAAACAAAGAGCTATGGAATTTATCATGACCCAGCAGCCCCTGTGGAGTTAAAAAAAAGGTTTGTGATAAACCAGTTCCATCCCTTACTCAGTTATGCACTCCTAAGTTGTTTGAATCAACCTTTCACTCAGTAACTTAGACAAGCTTAATGGTGGCTGTACTATCCAGCATTCAAATTAGTGTATTTCTTGGGGGGGAGGGGGGATATGGGGAAATAATTACTTTGTTGTGTACTGGATATGTCATTCTCTGCAACTTCCTACCAAGTGGCAACCACTGAGCATAGCATTTTTCTGCCATGTACCTGTAGAAATGCACTGAATTAACAAGTCAATGTGTTATATTTTGTGATGGGATACCCACTATTTCGAATGCTGGAAATGTCACATTTAGTCTCATTCCAATCTCTTGTGTTGTTGGCTTTCTATGTTTGCAGTAAAAAAATGTGAATTTTCGAAAAATGTTTGATGAGTATAATGGATGATTATGTAAAGTATGTTCATAAACAAAAACTACTTTCTTACTTATATCAATTTTTTCAGAGAAGTTCCCACAGAATATTCAGTTATATATAAGAGGACTGAAAGGGAACTGGTCAGTGATGTCACTCCTTTCTATGTGCATTTTAAAATATGTGTGCCAATGAATTAGCATTACTCATCTAGTTCAGTATATATTTATATAACGCTAGATCGACCTGTTAGGTGAAATCGGTATACCGCCAATACAACCGGTGAAGGAAAAAACAATAAAATACATAGGATTATATTTCCCCTTTGGTTCTGAGATATATATGCACGTTATTTCAATGGCCCGTAAGTCCTTAGTGTTAATGGATACATGCATGTAAGTTGGTGTGCAGCTAAGTAATTGCATAAACAGTATGTGGTAAATCGGACTGCGTATTGAGTTATGCATTCCTATATAAAACAGTGTGTAAAACATTAAGGCGAAACGATTTTTTCGACTGTTGGGAGAACTCAACCCTTAGGCGAAAAAATAGTTTCGCCTTAACGAAACATACAAAGGAAAACCACCGAACCGTGCTTTAAGAAAGAGATAGCTTTTGTAGTGTTGAGATGTACAAGGAGTTTGTTACAGTCATTTGCCTGATGATCGTCATACAGAGTAGCAAAAAGCTGTAATTACATCGTGTGTACTATTATATATATATATATATATACATATGTATGTTCTTTCTATTTCACGGATATGACAAAACATGGTCTATTATATCTAAAATGCCTCATCTAAAATCTCATACCTATTAACACAAATTTATAACTTACAGAAAGATCATGGTTGTCAGGGAGCCGCTGTTTTTCACGATCTATAATCTTAGCCAACACACTAAAATAAAGACTTTCTGCAAGAGCCAGGCGACGCTTTGCAAAGTCTATGGGGGATCCAGTTCCGTGATCTGAGGGCTGGAAGAAAGCATTAATTTCATCAATCTTTGTCTCACACCTAGTTATCTTTTTAATAAATGTGCACGAACTTGACCCAAAAGGTCTAGTGCATTTGGTTTACATCAGCTGACGTACCTCTCAAACAGGGATGTAGCTATGGTGGGCAGCTCTGGGTGGTGACACCCAGCACTCGATATTCCCACCCGGCACTCCAGGCATACACGTCTTCCCGCCCACCACAAATCTGCCTATCGAGACCTAAAACTAGCCCTAAATTTACTCCCTAAAGTACAATGAGGGAAAAATGAAAAATTAATGGCTGAAAAATAGGGTAGATGCCATGGGGGTGGGGTGAGGTGCTTATCCCAGATCTGACAATTACCCAGCACTCAAATTTGGCTAGCTACATCCCTGCTCTCAAAGCACACTCTAAAGGTTTACTCAAACTTCTTTTTGCTTTAGACATTCTCAAGCACACCCTCCCCTCCCTCCTTCCCGATTACACAACATGCAGCTGCAAGACACTTACATTGAAAAACATTAAAAAAAATCCCTGAATGTCATTTTAAGAATACCAGACATGAAGCCTTTGCTTAATCATAAAATTGCGGGGTAATTTTTTCTAAAATTACCACAGTTCACCCACTTTGTAATGTCAGAGAGTGAACCACCTGTCCCACACCACCACTCTTTCAATCTCTTACACTGAGCACTAAAAGACAAGGCATGTGATCCCATTTTTTTCACAGCCTTTGGTATGACTAAAATGGAGTTTGATCCTGGCCACATGCCTAAACGACAGATCACCTATCACAAAGATATCCTAGCAGATCACTACTAAAGCACTTAATTTATACTCAAAAAGTACCTGTGTGTACTTCTGGCAAAATGTTTCCCCCATGGTTTTCACTCTCTCAGCAATATCCTCTGCCGGATTTTCTTTGCATGATTCAAACACTTTAACCAGTTCTTCACTAGGGCAATTCTTTTGACCAGAAAGCAGGGCCTGAAGTCTGCTAACAGTTTGGGTTGCTGTAGAGACTGGCGTGATGTGTGTCTCCTTTTCTTTGAGGTACCGGCGGTTGGTCAAGGGTGTTTGTGGAATTAAATCCTTGGAATGCTGCTGAAAAGCAATAAATTTCCAGGAGATAAAACCTTCTGTAGGACAGCAATGGTTACATTCAGGGGATTATCAGGCATTCCAGTTTTGCATAGTAGACTGGAGATTTATCCATCTCTTTATCAATTGCCAAATTTGAGAAAACCCTGTGATTAAAGAATGCCAAATGTTGCAACACATTTCCTTTTGTGAAAGAATGATTTGACCAGCTGTTAAAGCAAAGTGAAATGTACAGGGTGTAATACCAAATTAATAATTCCTTGAACATGTCATTAAAATGCTTGATATCAGTGCATTGAGTAGTTTACTCAATACCATAATAAGTCACAGTTGTTCCATTGTTCAATGAGTGGTAGCCACAAACAAGTTAAACATTAGCTTAACCTTTTTTTACATTACATTCAAGATGAGCTGACTAAATATAATGTCAAGAGAAATTCCAAGTTATTGCTCCCTCAGTCCCTCAATTTTTTCTTTTTTTGGATATCCAAATAGCATTGTCTTTGCACATTTATGGAAAACTCCACATTTGATGGAGTGCAATGAACACTTGTCCTTCAATGAGAATCGTCAAATTAAAGGTGATGTCTTCTCTCAAAACTTTTGACTAATTCTGGTCCACAGTGTTTTCTTCATCTATTCTGTCCCATGCCTCCCCTTAAAGACTATATGCTTTCCCATATAAGTCAGGTGTACCAAAATTTAGCACACAACAGAAATATTTGTTACGACTTTATCTTCTGACTTTTTATTTTGATGTAAACAAGCTGTTTCCAACAGCACTTGCTGACCCTACAAAACCATGACCAAGCTTAATGGAAAAATAGCAACTGCAATCCACATGACAACAAGTTACTGTTACCAAACTGACCCAGTAATACCATATCCCTCTCAATTTCATGCACAACAAATCAAAACAAAACATTTATGTGCACAATTTAATACGTTGTACAGTTTCTACCCCACAGTCTTTGGCAAGCATGCTTTAACTAAATTTGTACCATTTGCCTTCTCACACAGTACCGTGCAACTGAGTTTCACATGTGTACTGCTCCACGAGTTATTCAAATGACAACTTCTAAAATGGGGAAGTAATGATACCAGAGATGTAGCTGCGGTGGTCGGCTCTAGCCAGCACTCACAATTGCCGACCACTACTACAGAAAAAATACATATTACCGACTACCTCTTATACACCTGTGTGACCAGCACTCTTGTCCAAGCTAAAAGGGGAACTATAATATATGAAGAATTCCAAGGATCCTACAGTCTCAAAATATTGATAGCATAATTTTGCATCTAAGCACTAATACTTATGCAAATATTTTCAAAAGGGGGAGGGGGACTTCCAGACCACACAATTTAAACAACCACCACTTCAGAAAATATTGCCGCCACTCACAATTTGCTAGCTATAACTCTGAATGATACACTTTGTACTGTATGGACCTCCAATAACAGATACATTAACATCTCTAGACCATGTACAGGTCATCACAATGCTGTCAGCATATGTACAACAAACAGTGCCACATACGACATTTTAAGCAACAGCCCCATCTGTAACAGTCACAATCTGTCAACATTCAAATTACAAACCTTGTCCAGTCGAAGGGCCCTCCTAGCACTAACTTTCTGAGCCATCTCCCCTGCTTCTAACATAGCAGCAGACCTCGAGGGTGTCCCAATCTGCTCGTGTGCATTATCATCCAGAAAAATTCTTTCATCAAAGTCTCCTTTCTTCAAAACGTATTCATCATATTCACGTTTTACATTTTTACTGTAAGAGATAAAGAATAGAATGTGTAATTATAAAGATGTTTTGATAGCTTCTTTCAACTAAGCTACTGCTTGTTTAATACCAAGCAATAGCTGTCTTCACAAAAAGTGATTTTGCACCAACAGACCAACTTCATGTGACACCATCTTTTTTTGTTCAACTACATGGTCATATTGATGGGACGCATAGAGAGCTTGTTTGTGGTTTGCGAGCAACACCAGTGCATTCACACAATACATTGTTCCCTGCACCAGTGACACCACCATGTGACTTCATTTGATGGGTCACTTTGTTTAGGTTTCATCTGTGCCTTGCTTATTTCCTAAACATAGTAGTTTTTGCACTGCTCTATGGACAGTTCCATAGCAGAAGTGCATCTATAATTTGTTCACAACTATCCTTTGACATACCAAAAGGTCCTACAACCACTATATGGTCTGTGCAAAACAGATCGTTGGACTGACACACTTGACATTCAAATTCTGCTGACCCTAAGATAATTTTTCCTTTAACAACATCTCAAACTTTGACCTCTGCTGATTTCCAGTTTACCATTTAATCCAACATACATTACATACTGGTGCTGCATCTGAGTGAAGAAAGGTGGTACACAGTTTAAATCATACACGGTGGCACCTTAGAGGCATGGTACTTTAAAATCCCCCATCAGCTCATAGTAAGGTGGGTTATCAACAGTTTCTACTCTTACATAATATTTCAAGTGAAAAGAATTCAGTTTTGATCAAAATTACTGATTTGGTCAGGAGATCAGTGACCAAAAATAAACTGCCCCTGTAAAATAACTGCCCTTCAAATCTGTGCATAACTTTAACATCATATTACTGGAACAAAAACTTCTGGTCAATAAGGGACATTCAACATGCCTCCTAATGATACAGAAAGCAGTAGTCATCAGTCTACCATCTATGGCACTATCTACACAATACGATGGGATATGTTGTGCCACTTTTCTGTAACTGACAGCATAATGAACATAAACATCAACACACAGTATTTCATTTCTAGAATTCCCTTGGTGCAGATTAAGATTTTCCCACCTAAACATACAAAATTCCAGGTTTTCTAATTGGGAAGTAGTTCTGCCAAATTCCCAACTTTGTCCTGGTAGAGTGGGAACACCTATGCTTACACTTTTTGAGGTGGAATATTTACAAGAGTGTGGATGTGAAAAGCCATCTCAATTTTAGGACTGCCTCACACCTTAGGTCAAGAAATGGGTCATTTCACAAAAAAAAAACTGAAATCTCATTATGAGCTAATGAGCCCAGCATTTCCTTTCTTGAGCATTTTCCTGTTTTTATGTTATACTATGAGAAAATATCTGTTCAAGGAAATAAAAATGTAACAAAACATTAACTTACCAATTAGTTTCAAAATGCATAGAATCCAATAAGCCAGAAAGATTATCAATGTTTCCATTCAAAACCTGATACAAAGAGAACAATATATAACAAAACCACTGCTAATAGCAAGTTGTCTCAACTAGTGGTACACAATGCAAAGGGATGTCAATGTAAGAGAACAGTGCAGGGATTGTTTCCCACATACTGCGAAAATAATGTTACACTTGATTCGGCCTCACTTAGCTCCACCAGAATTTATTAAAAGCCAGATCACAGCAGTAACGCAAAGGAAATTTGAAAAATTTATGAGCAAGTTTGAAAAAAAAATGTCTCTAATTATTCTGGAAGAATGTCTAAAGGGTGTTATCAAGAACTATCACAATTTAACTTATACTATACAACTCTGCTGCTACATTTATCCTCTTGGGCTTTGAAAGTACTGAAATTATCAGTCTTTATTAGCCATGTCTGATCCTGCCAATAATCTGTACTTGACATTTTTCAACAACAGGTTAATTTTTACTGCATGTCAGAAACTACCACAACAGGCATTAAAATGTTCTGTTCAGCTCTATGCCTTTGCCAGTAAGAGACACCTTTTGGTGTTCACCTTGATAGTTCCCATTAACACAGTAAAATGAAACTTCATGATCAGTTTATCCAGAATAACTACAGTAATGAAGACACATATTTATGACCAGGTTACAACTGCAGAATAACTTCAAGAGTTGCACACTGCAGTCCTACTTTTTTAACTGAAGAGGATATAGTACTGTTCATTTCCAGCTTTTCTGTCATAGTTTCTCAACCTCTTCCCCATTTTCAGACATGTATGATGGCAAAGACTGTTAAGGCACACCTTGAGACTGAGCCCACCTAATCTGTCCTCTCATACATTTGCCTTCTAATGAAGCTTAGTTGATGTCATGATTTCATTTGAAAATATAGATGAAATCATATAAAAGTAATCATTAAATTTCTAAATCTACAGGAGGTCTGTGCGAAAAACACGAAGGTGACAAACCCAGGATTGATATAAATCAATAGTGATGAAGAAAACAGATAGAAAGCAGAGAAAATGTAAGGATGAATCACATAGCAAAAATAAAAATCACGCATATTAAAAGCAACATGCTACAGTACCTTGCCCCTTCAAATCAAAAAGATGAAATAGAAAAGGTGCAGAAAGTAGAGAGGTTAAACTAAACTAGCTAGCTCACCTACAAGATACAAAGACTACAGCTTTTTCAATAGACACATTTTATAAAATACTTTCCTTACTAGGGCAGCCACCTTGGACATGGCAGTGACCATATAGTAGAAAGTTTATGAGAGTGGATAGTAATTCCTTCTGTTTTGATGGCAAGGCGGGGGAGGGGGGGGGGAGGGGGATTAAGAATGCAATGACAGCATATGTTCTTCCCGGAAGCCTAGAATCCACAGGGCACATTAGGGGCCTCTAGCAGTTTGAATGATCCTCAGAAGCTCTAGGCTGTTAATACCATACTTGTTTTTGAAAACATTAGCAGTAGGCTATGATTAAAAATCTCTAGAGTGGTTTTCTCAGTAACTCTCCAACAAGAAAACAAGAATCACAATCCTGTGGAAAGTACCTTCCAATGCTGACTTCATGAGTTTTTGAGGAAAAAAAAGTTTCCTCTGTTATTCACAATTCTCTCTCATTCCTTGCCATTCCTTCCAGTGCTACATAAACAATTTAACCATTTCCAATCCCTTTTGCACCTACAGTATCACCCTCATGGATCTTTCGTTTGCTGAGGGTGGTCTTACACACCACAGTACTCTTGCTAAGCAGAGACCGTAAATTTTCACATTTAAAGATTAGCACATTTACTGAATTTCAGTTCTTTTATAATACTGTATGTTATTAAAAGTTACAGTAAAGATTTGTTTACTCCCAAAATGCACCAGTGGTCACTGACAACCAAATGTAGCCTGTGCTGCAACTTTGGTAGCCATTGGACAAAGTTAGCAACTTTTGAGCGAAGCAAATTTTTGTACCAAAAAAAGTTCACTCCCACTTCCAATGCATTAACACCATTGTGAATCATCTTCCAAATTTATGTGACTTACCCTGTAAGTTTGGTTGCTGTATGGTGAAAACTGTGATAATGAAAGTGGATGGACTTCCAGTCAGCTATCATTTTACCTTGAAACCCCAAAATGTTATTTTCACACCGCAAAATGACACTGCCTTGAAATTAGTGACATTAGCATACACAAAACTATTCATAACTACACTACCCTGCAAATGCAAATGACATGCTTCTTTGAAAAGGGAAGTGGCAGTCAATGTTAGGTCTTTAAATTTTGACCCTTGACCATAGAATATTTTATTTTCAAAACAACCCTTCTAATATCATTTATGTACTTCCAACCAAAAACTGCCAATTAGATTTGGCACCTTCACTTTCAGAAAAGAACTACTCAGCCAATATTTAATAAGTCTTAATTTTCAACCACTTCTTTTTCTCTATCTCGCTGTCTCAGCATATTAATGCCAAAATTTTGTCATTTAGGTTTATTACTTCAATCTATAAGAAAATCTACCCAGTGGAAATGAGAATTACTGATACAGTTGCACTCCCTGGGAGGTTGGTCTGGCAGCTGTCTGAGTGTTTATTGCAGAGGAAGAGTTGTACAGGGTGGGATTTGTCCAAGGCACTACCCCCAGTGGGAGGGGGATCATCTCGGGCAATTGCTTCTGGTTTGAAATAAGCCAGCCATCTGTCTTCTTGTTCCGGGACAAGATATATAAACAAACCTAACAAAATTTCTTTCTGTAACAGATAACTTTAGATGTATGTTTGCTATTGGCTAATTTCCTCCTTCCACCCCAAAAATGACATCTAAATTTTCACAATACTGTATTCTAACTGAATGGAAAAAGTTCTGACTAGTCTTTCCCTTAAGACAAGTTTTTGGCACAGCTTTACTATTAAAGATGTTGAGTACATTCCCTCAATTTACAATACATTTGCAAATAATACAAAAAGGTGGTATGTTTGATAAAAAAAGGAAGGGTAATAAGGTAAAATGGGAATGTAATTTACATCAGAATGACTGCTGGCATGATAACTGGAAGAAAATAAGAATTGGTGAAACAACAAGAGAAACAATAAAGACTTCATCCTTTAGATTGCATGGTTCTACAGTAGTTTTACATCAAAAACATATATATTCACGCTTGTACACCATAACGACAGGTCTGTCTTTAAATTCAAGTAAGAAGATGACGGTTATTTAAACTTTTCAAACTGTGTACTAACAGACACGGATAAACCATTATGCAACTTTACATCAAGTCACTTATATGATGATTTGTTAAAACATTAAGATTGCAAACCTGAATTTCCATCAGTTTAGTAAGGTATGGCTTCCAAAAATGTTCTTTAATTCCTTTTGCCTCTATAACCAATCCTTCGTGAACCTTACAAAGCTGTTCAATAATACAAGGTGGTGTGGATGGCGGCTGGTATGTGTCACTGTGGAAATCATCTGGAAGGCCTACATGTCAGGGAAATAGTGATACATTTAAATACAGATGAAAGGGCAAAAACTGAAAAAGCTAGAAAAATAGGGGAATTTTTGTACAGCTTCTCTCGACATTGTTTAATGTAAAAGTATATGGCGTATTAAACTCCTTTTTCTACTCAAAACTGTACTCATTTAGTCCCAAGATGTTTTATATTTGATCACTTAGAAAATGAGGTAGGGATTCCAGCCAAAATGGTGGATGTGGCCAACTCCTGAGGAGCTTGGTGTCAAAACAACTCCAGATACCTTCTTAGCACCAATGGAATTTACGATATGGAAAAGACAAGTAAGTCTGCAAAGTGAATATTTAATTTCAATACAGAGTGACATCATAGACAGAATAGAAATTATCTACATCTGTAAGCTAGATGACTGTACCTTCAAAGTCAGCTCGAAGAAGATTTCTCCTGTCAGCAAGAACAGCATTACCAAATAATAGATCCACACAGCAGAGGAGGAGATGATAAGAGTTCACCAAATCATCACTGATGGCTGGAAAGTTACCTGAGAAAAGAAAGCTGTAATGTTAAGCCTTTTAATTTCAAACAATGAACAGATCAACTAATAGAGACCCAGGGCTGGCAATGAGACATGAGGGCAAGACCATTTTCATATTCGCTTTTAGGGCATATTATTGCTTCTCAAAGGACTGTAAGAGTAAGCAAATGATTTTGTGTTATCTGGAACATGCTTGGTTTATTTTCTTAGGAAGGGGAAAAAAGGCTCATGTGTCCTTGTGACCAGGGTTCTAGCTAGAGCATATTTAGTGCCAGGTGGCAGTTGGTTTACGAACGCCGTCCTGGGGGAGGAGCTTTAAGGGGAGGGGTGTCCCCCTCCCCTTTGAGAAAATTTTGTATCTTTAAGAGGGCTTAGATTCAAAATAGTGCTACCTTTTGCAAGTTTTTGACCTAGTTATACGTGTAATTTTCATTCAGTTTTAGTTGATGTTTAATTATTTTGATGTTTTTAGTATTTTTTCCCTTTTTGAGTTAATGTTTTCTGAATTTAATGATCACCTGAAGGTGCAGTATAGAAATGGCTAGAAACTGTTTTGATAACTCATTATTAAGTTTGTTTCTTTTATTCAGCGTTTCCATTTTTCATATTGCAAAATTATAACATGTGTGCTTGGAATAAGATCACACTAACCCATTTTCAGTGCTGGGTGGGCAGTACATTTGACCGTGAGTGCCAGGCGCAAATAAGGAGTGCTGGGCGGCCCCGCCCAGCGCCGACCATGGCCCACCATAAAAAACCCTGCTTGTGACTAATGCCATTTTGAAGGGTACCAAGGCCAATGCCAAAATACAAACACTATGGCCTCCCAGCTTTAATGTCAGCCCTGGCTACTATAATTGATCATCCATATACAGAAAGGCTAAGCATACAATCATGGCATTTCACAAGTGCTGAAGATTATTCTAAGATTTTCACATTTAAGTTTGCTTTCCTAAAACATATCAGACTTTCTATCTGTTGCTTATTTCTACTCCAGTTCAGGCTGTGGTAACTTTGTGCCCAACAGTGTTTAATTTTACCTGAATGCAAAACTGCATTATTTCATGTAAGTATGCACCGGATCCAAGTTTTCAGATCTGGCAAAACCCGATTTTTCACTTGTAAAGAGACAATTTAAAAAAAGAAAGCAATGTGGGCAGGGGCAGGGTTGGGGGGCGGGTGAAGGCAGGTAAGCTGATGGTTAACTTTGTGATAGTACTACAGTGAGTCACTAAGCTGGTACCATTTTGTAGGGTCTAGAATGATGCAGACAGAACTTCATATATCTGAAAAAGTTAACATTACTTCAAAGGGTTTAACTGCAGAATAAAACGCCCCACTGAAAAAGCAACCTTTGAAAATCATGGAGTCGCATATGCACACAATATTTTCCTCTTTCTCGTTGGTTGGATCACACAAAGCTAGTATGCAACTGTCTTATATTTGTTTCGGAGAAAGGTATTTTTATGTCTGCAAACCCAGGCTAGCCCTACAATAGCTATGTAAGTACTGTGTTCATTGTCAGGGGAAAAATGCCCAAGAGCACCGCAGCCACCACTCGAATGGAGGTGCAGTCCTGGTTGCAGTGGTCATACATGAAGGTAGTGTTACAATGAGAACCTCTAAATTTGAGGTTTGTGTTCACTGTTAGGGCAAGACTGTCCAAGTCCACTGAGCCTCCAATCTGGAGTGGAGGCTTATTCATAGTCACACTGTTGTACATGAAGATACAGTTACAGTATTAAGAAAATGTCTAAATGTGAGTTTGAGTTCATTGCTAGGGGAAGACTGTCCAAGTCCACTGAGCCTCCAATCTGGAGTGGAGGTGCACTGGTCAGGAATGATGGCATTATTATGGGAAGGAATCAATGTGGGTCTTGTGTTCACTGTTAGGGAAAGATTGTCTGCATCCACACAGGGGCGTTAATACAGGGGTGTGTGACCCCCCCAGTGAAAATCAAAATTCGTTTTCCGAGCACCAAAAGTCGGTCTCAACTCCAGTCCAGTGTGCCTTTGTAACAGTAGACCAGACATGAACAATGTTAGAACTGCAAAAAAGCAAAAAAAAAAAAAATTCCTTGAAAATTTGGAACATTTGAAAAAAAAAAAGGTCCCTGAAAATTCGGGTCGTGCAACTATGTCAGCGGGAGTGGGTCTCCAAGAAATGCAGTCCGTCCAAAATAGTTCACACCCCCCTGCGAATTCATGTATACACCTCTCACCCACAGTCTCCAATTTTGACTGTGACTCAGCCTCCAGAGTCTCAGTGGTATAGTACAGCAGAGTCTCAGTGGTATGGTACCACAGAGCTTCAGCAGTATAGTACAGTATGTCTCAGAGAAACTGCATTCTGCCGCTGCACCCTTAAAATAACACACTGTGCCTTTTAAACAACATAAATCCATTAGATTGTCAGAGTGACAGTAGATGTAATGAAAGCATGTTCTGATGAATGTGACTCAGATTGTGCATAGTGTCAAGGAATTAATGACAGAAATTTTAAATGTTAATACATTATGACATTTGCAAAGGTAGGTCCTATGGAATAACTATGGATAAGCTAACTTTGAATTTGTCTTCATTGTTACCTCCAACAATTTTGGAAGTGTGCATAAAAGTTTGCAACTACAAAGTGGATACATAGTGTATCTGTCAGTGTCACAATGAAGTGGGACCACCTAACCTACAACAACACCTTAATGGGACCATCTCATACTACGTAACATGGCCCCAAAAAAAAAAAAAAAATGCAAAGGTGTTAAATTAATCTGTGAAACTGTCCCTATCTTTTAATGATGGAAGTATTTCTGGCTAGAATTTGAGAAAAATCTAGCCAAATTTCTTCAACAAGCTGGCTTCAACCTGAACTCGATAATATTTCACCATCCAGATGGAAGGGATATCCAGTGCATCTCTGGTTTCATGACAAAATTTATCCCACTACTTAGGGTGAACATTTTACAAACTTTGAGAGTCACTGTAAATCTACCTTTTAAAGGCCCTCCATCCTCTTACCAACATCGTCCATTAAACTTACCTGAAGTCTATTTTACTACCATACTTGCCACCTTACAATAGCAAAGTTAGTGCCACGCAACTTGCACACTGACAACTCATGCAGTAATGTAAATCCTCTCTCCTTGTGTAAAACATGGGGTGAATCGGAGAACTACTGTATTTATTATTCTTTTTGGCAAAAGCGGGCAAAGGATATGGTAATTAATGGCACGGGGAGAAGAAACCCTTTGGAATGATGCCAGTGTACTTAAGATGAAGCATGTCCACAAGCATGAAATCACATTCACATTTACACAGTGCAACATGTTGTCAATAAATGCATATATGTAGGTCAAC
Source organism: Holothuria leucospilota (assembly GCA_029531755.1). Lineage (NCBI taxonomy): Eukaryota > Metazoa > Echinodermata > Holothuroidea > Aspidochirotida > Holothuriidae > Holothuria > Holothuria leucospilota. The sequence goes on from CM055965.1 coordinate 27,033,280, forward strand.
CTTTTCAGTCAATACTAAAGGACAACTTAAATGCTAAATATGACTATAACAACCATACCTTTTGCCAGCACAAATAAATCCCAACAAAAAGCAAATACTTCTTGACTGGTACAGGGTGGACGCCTGTTGACAGAAAATGACAATGAATTTTCCCAAAATACATGTGACAAAGCAGGGCTCGATTTTAACAGTCATCTGTCTTGTCGCCGTGACGACCAAAATTTGTGACGGACAACCGAAAATGGTAGGTTGGTTGTCCATCGGACAACCAAAGCTCATGCAACAAGTTAACAGACTGCTTCTAAGGTTACTGCAAATTTCTTTGTGGACTACTAAATTTTCTTTTGGACACCAAAAAAGTTTCACAGGTTGTCCAATGGACAACCACGAAATTTTCTTAAAATCAAGCCCTGCAAAATCGATATATTGTGACCAAGTGGAGGATGCACTGTAACAGTACTGTACATGACATATATACTGTACTTGTAAAGAGGCAGGGAAGTAACAAGCTATGTATAAAGTTTACAACACTGTGGTAGGAAAATAGTGATGCACTACTCATTAATGTGAAGTGGAAACTCATGTCAATGCCAAAAACACTCAAATAACATCCCCACAAATGGCAGGTCAACAGTCTTATTCACTTTCAAGCTGCAACTGAGGAACTGTACCTGGGTGTACCATAACATATTATGTACAGCAAGTGAAGAGATACTGACATAGAATTTGATGAAGCCCTACTTTAGTTAGCTACAAACTACTGTAGATTTGTGCTCCACTAAAAAGCAATCATTAATTACAAGTACTACTAGGTGTAAATACTTTTGACTCCATAATGGTACAGGCATTGTGTGGTGATCCTTTGTTCCCACAAATGGGGCACATGTGACAATAGGCACTGCCATACAGTCTATTGTCCATTGTGTGATTAACAATCAAAGTAGATTACAGGATCAGGTTTTGCTCTACTTCCCTGATTTTCTGTCAATCTGTTGAACAAGTTGCAGGCTAATTACAGTATGTATATTGTAATTTACAACAATAGCCATAGTTGGTTCCTGCACCTATTGTGTGTCATGGCACATGGGACACTTACTGAGCACAGTTCCTGAACTTTCTAATGTTTGAGCCTACTGAATATTGGGAAAGATACTGGTTAATGTTATATGTTTAATGCTGACAAATTGAAACTTGCTATTTGCTTATTTGCAAACAAGAAATACAAAACACTATGAAAACTTGTACAGGATGATGCTCAAGAAGCATAATTCACCTCTGTTTGCGACTCCTTGGAGGCCTTGGTTCCTCAGATGACTTCTTGAAAATACTCATGAAAATCGGTTGATACTTTTTAAAGATAACTGTTGAAACTGCAAAATTCCTCTCCAGGCGATCAACCTTATCACATACTTTCCTTGGTAAATTAGCCATGTCTGACCAATTTTTCATCTTGCTGAAGAACTGAACAACACTGTGCAAAAGAAAATTAGAAAAGAGGTGATGCATACAGTAGAGCTTCTTACTCTTTCTTCAGTATGATACCAAACTGTCATACTAATGCAATCGAAAAACAGAAACTTCTCAAGGGCAAAGAAGATTACCAGTGTGGCCTTTTGACCCTACTTTTTCATTTCATATGGACAAATATGTGGCAAAATGCATGGACTTTGCAGTCTATGCTTGAACTTAAATGCCACCAGAAGTACTTATCATGGCAGTGAATAAGCATTTTCAGAATTATACATTATTAATTAAGTGGTGTGCTTAATTTACAAAGTATTCATTTTCCAAATAAACCTGTGCACAGTAAAGGTTCTTAGAATACAACAAATGTGCATTCAATACTTTCTGGCTATTTTTGGTACAAAATTTGGACAGTCTGTTGCCTCACAGAAAATTTGGCAACTCTGGCTTTTACAACAATAGTTTCACACACTGATTGATCTGTTGACCATTTAAATGGCATCCTTGTGGAAAGGACACACTAGCATAAACATGTGATTAGCAAAACTGCTGACTGCTGGTACAAATGTACTAAACATTCAGAACACATACATGTGTTATATACAAATACTGTAATGCAAACTATAATGCCTGTACCAAAGAATTTTTCCCTGCAGCTGTAATAGAACTTGGTATGCAGTAAAGCATGGAGCTAATAGCTCCATGAGTAAAGATTCATAATTCCCATCTTTGCTCACCAAAACTATTGTAACTGTCCTCACAAGCATAAATTGCAAACTTGCTGTTCTCAATTCACCTCAAAAGACAATGCCAAAAAGATGACAACATATATACTGTACTGTGGGATCCAAAACTTTTCATAAAAATGAAAATACGTGTACCTTAGTTTTGAATACTTGAGGAGCCTCGTCAGAGACGTACAGTTTCCTTCCATTGTGCCATTGTTAACTGTCGGTGTTATTATCTGTCGACATGCTGCATACACTGCACATGTCAGCCACGTCAAGCAGTCTCCCTGAAATGAGATACCATACATACTAAGTGATCAAATACTGTACAATGCCAAGGGTGGAAAGAAAAACATAAGGACAAAACTGGGAGGCTCCTTCCAGAATATTTTAATACTTGAAGGGAGGTAAGGGGAAATGGTGGGAATTTTACTTTTAAATATATCCTGTACTTAAATATATGCAATTTATGAACTCTTGGGCAATGAAGAAAGTCAATGCTCATATCAGGGGTAGTACCAGGATTTGCCCAAAATGAAGTGCCAAGTTCCCTGACAGGGGAGGGGGAGGGAGGGGGGGGGGGTAACTCAAAGCCCAGACAGATGTTGAAGGTAAAATTTTTGGCATGCTTCATGCGCTGAAAATCTTTTGGATTCTACTTACAAAGGATGAAAATTTGGAGTTTTATTTGAAGAAAATATGAAAAATTTTGATTTTTATAAAAGAAAAATTTAAAAAGTAGGGTTTGTACTGAAGAAAATTGGAAAATTGGTGGTTTTTATTGAAGAATCTACCCTCCTTGAGAGCAATGCGACAGGATTAAGTATTCTATTGTATGGGTCAAGGCGCCCCGACGGAATTAGAAATTTTCCTGACAGGGGGTAGCCTTCTCTGATGGGATGGTCCCCCACTGGTGCCACTCCCTGACTCATTGCACTGCACAAAAGTGCTGTGCCAGGACTCAAATGAATCAATGCCACCTACACAGCATTGTGGTCATGCCCTTTTCAGTGGCCACAGTACAGTACTCCCTTGAAAATGAACCTTTTCAATGGCAAAAACTGATGCTGTGCCCTTTTCAGTGCCAGCCCTTTTGGTATCCTTGCCCATTTATTTTAAACTACTATTTACACTGAAAAATTTCACCCATGCAAAAAAGATGAAAGAATAATTGAAATGAAAGCTATATATTAAGACATATTTATAAATCACACCAAATAACAATTTTTTTCTGTTTGTGGCCTGTGAGTTTGCAACTAGTCAGAATACTGGATGTCACTGTTTCTTGTACAAATATGCTAAACTGCTGTAAACAATTATTGTTGACCCTTTTACATACATTTACTGTATGAGAATTTTATGCTGTGGTGCCCTCCTCAATGGATATGGTGTCCTTCAAACTAACAGAAACAAAAAATGATAGCTATTTGGCTGTGCCCTTTTAGAAGCTCATTTTGAGCCCTGCTTATTGCTACTGTACAGTACACTCTGGGGAAGTTCAATTATGCAATTTTGAGGTTCCAGAGTTCTTGACTCTGTTATTACTACTGTAAATCAATGAAAACGATGCTGTTACAACTTACAGTACAAATTATACAAAGAAGTGCAAAAATTACACTTTTGTGCCAGTGTACACACTGACTGGATTTTGTTCCATAATGTGCTGCAATACCAGACAATGTACAGTATGTACACCCCTTGTCAGATCCCGTTACTGTACTTCCAGGGGCAGCATGCTGCTGTGACTCACTGGAGTACCACGGGATATGGTGGAGAAGACTTTTCCAAAATGCACCACACTGACAGGACACTGCACAGTATTATGTAACTCCATGCTGGAAGACTTCACGTATTGTGATTCATTTCCAAATGTAATTATTCAAAGGCAAAGTAATGGTTCAGCTCTTTCAACAGCACTTTTTATGCGTTTATGATATTTAAAGGCAATAGGCAGTCGCCCCAAAATTTTCTATGAAAAATCAGCAAATTCTTGCAAATCTCATCTTATTGCTTTACAAGCACCTCTAAAGATGTTTTGAACATAACTATTACAAACAACAGGTAAAGCAAGGAGAAATTCTCCTTGAATCTCACAATTTACCAACAAAAATATTGTCACATGATCAGAATGGGCGAATCATGAACTAGAGTGACAGGATACACTCACTCTGATTGGGGTGACTGCATACTGCCTTTAAGTGCCGCAAAATTTCAAAGACATGGAATGCAACAAACCAGCATATCAGGTGTTCTAATTACCTTACCAACATTGCTACCTTATGCTATATCAACTGAATTTTCAACTACTAGTATTTTATATAGAAAATAGGCTGGTACAGTATGAGTTTGTGTCCCCCATAACTCTTGGGTACTGTACCAGCAGCTGGGACATGTACTGTAAGCATACAAATTTGATTTTAATACCTGAAAAACATATGTTTACCTTGAAATAAATTGCATTGCTTCTTTAACAATACTGTAATAGGGTACTGTGCCAGTAGTGGACATGACAGGTGAGGTCAAAATTTCAAAATCATCTTTACAGTATTGATTGAATTTAATATGATAGAGTATTAGATTAGCATTCATCAAAATTCATAAAATTCATAGTTGAGCGTGATTTAGGTCTCTTCATAACGACAATGTTCATGGAAAAAGTTTAAAAGAATTCTCCATAACTTCCAAAAAAGTCAGTTCCAGTTTTCTTAACACTTCCAAACGTCAAAAGGTCCACCCTTTTACATAAGTATACTATTCTTAACCAGTAAATGGTACAGTATTTAAATATTCAAATTTTCCTGTTTGACACCCTCAGATTGTTAGACTTGCATTTGGATACAATTTATGGACAAGTGTGATATTTTTCACTGCATTTGGACTGCCATGTGTAACAGGTTGGTGTCCCCATTACACCTACATGTATATTTTTACATGATAACAGCTTAACTTTTAAATGTAAAGTTGGCCATCAGCATTAAACAATTGGTTCAAAAGACATGGGATCATAATTTCTGGTAACATTCTGGTATCTACTTTTCATGTGATTTTATTCATAAAAAACTTAAGCAGTTTTGAGCAAATTGTGAAGCATCAAACTTTACAAACGTAAGACACCCTAAAGTTGCCACATCCCGAGTCACCAATAAAGTCTTTCACGGAAACCGCGGCCATTTTGCGTACGGTGCATTACCAGTTCCGCGAGACTGCACAAACGTGACATTGTACATGCAATCTGTATGCATCATGCGCAGATGAATACCTTACCTACAGTTTTGCCCGTGACTATGATATTTCCAAGAAGGTAAAGGGAAAAAAACTATCCCTTGACAATAAGGCTTATTCTAACGTGTTAATGTAACTTACAGTTTTACGTGGGTTTCCTCAAGGGCAGCGTTTCGAGCGTCTAGGCCGAGCACGTATATGGGTAGGCCTATGCGAGTTGCATATATGACATCCGACACAGTTATTCATTCTTCGATCCCTGTACAGAATGTGTAAAAGCTTAAAAGCAGGTCTAAAATATCCTGAACTGATACGAACGAAATGGTAATATGACCGCACTGGGAACACTAGCACAAATATTAACTTTCGGGTGGGGATAGGGGACGGAAGAACTTAAGCGGGGTGGCTCGTACATTGGAACATATATTACACATGACCCACTTCGACAAGAAAACTTGGGATACGTCCGCTCGGAGGGGTTTGATGCTGTGAAGAGTCATTTTACCTCTAATTTGGCTGGCACGGGCATTGATGTGGGTCTAAATAGATGGGTTACCCACCCCAACTCCAACCCAATCAATCTCCAGGAGCGCGGCCATTTTCTGACCCTCACGGAAACAAAATTCCCAAGATCTTGGGAAAAATCCCAAGTACCAGCGCATGGCCGTATGGAGCTTGTACATATCGCGGAACTGGTAATGCACCGTACACAAAATGGCCGCGGTTTCCGTGAAAGACTTTATTGCTGCTGTCATCGATCCTCTTTTCTCTGTGACATGCGCACATGCTGATAGCTAATAGTTAAATAAATGCTGAATTTTGTCTATCTGATATCTTCCCAAGATCAGGTGACTAGTTTACCATTAATTTGTCCAATCCTTGAAGCCCTTTGTACACATGTGATCATCTGCTCACAAATGATTCAGCCACTGTTTACCATGTCACAAAACTATAATGTCAGTAGTATAGAATTAAGAGTGCAATTCTGAAATCTTTTCAAGAGGTAAGGATTTGGACTTGACAAACATAGATATGTGTAGGGTGAATATGTTTAATACTGGTCCACTTCACTTTTAAATAGGGGTGGCTAAGTTGATGTTCTAAAACACTAATTAATACAGTTTGCTTTGGTCTATTCATTATTCAAAAAATTGTGAAAAATTGGGGGGGGGGGGGGGGGAATTTGATAAACAATTAAGGCCTCCAAGCATCATAATTCTTTGACATGCACCCTCCATAGTAAGATTGTCATTCCCATCTGTGTTGTCATTGAAATGGTGTGCTGTGGCCACTTTAGGGATAGGGTGCCCTAATGTCACAAGATTGAACTTGTGGTCTTTGAATTGATCCCAACCTTTGAAGAGTGCATGGAATAAAGTTGTTTTTCTGGATTCTTGTTGCAGTAAGAATTTTTTTTTATTGTTTTACAGAAGAAATTTGAATGAATGATGCATATTTGTCAATTTTTCCCAAGAAACTAGGGCTGCCCTGGTTAAACAGTTAACCGACTGACCAATCGGTTAAAGGTCCGCCATACTGTATGTCATTTTGTTGAACCATTTTTGTATTCTAATTAATCAGTTCTGTATTGTACCTATCTCCATTTGTGCACAAAACTGCAGAAGCTACTTGCCCCAAATCGTGTAACAAGGGGTACACTTTAGATCAAAAACTAAAAAGGCTTAAAAAAGTTCTAAAAGGGATTTGCAATGCCAGTTGAACAGTTTTTGTCTGGTACAATATAGTACTGTACATCAACTGGTAAGCACAATGAGCTGCAAATCTTGCCAAAATAACATAACAACAAACTCTGTCATAGAACCTTTGAAAAGGATTAAAAATATCGAAGGTACAATAAAACTAGATCTACACTACATGCTACAACAATCCAAAATTTCTTCTTAAAGTGTGGAACTCTTTTGAACACTTGATAAATATCATGGCTAAAAAGTTCTTGAAAAATATGCTAAACATCGGTTCATCACATGTATTTACCCTTTGGAAATTTTTGCAGTAGTAACAAAACTGCCAAGGGTAAGTGTGTTTACAGTTAACCGGGCTCAAAACAATGCATACTGTAAGAAAAGTTTAATATCAAGATATGTAGTTTTGGGCTTCAAGGGGATATGGCATCCCCCAAACTACAAAGTTGCTAGCAACTCCCTCAGCAATCATATAAGGAACAGCCCTACAGTAAGTTATAAGTACTGCTGATGACTGTGCTTTGACATTCATTCAAACAACATAGCTTCACTCTGGCTGATCAAAGATGACTTGTACAGTACAGTCCGTTGTGTTTCCAGCTCATACACAGTCACTGTGTGTCAATATATACGTGTGGTCTTGAGCAAATTAAACTCAGTGCAGGCTAGGTACTGTGTCTTGGAGGTGCACTAAACAGGTGTTTTCGCACAATTGTAGAATACCCCTGCAAGAATGAGCTGTTTCTTCAGGTTGTACAGGACTACACAGTAACACAATTTAAAATCCTGACTGCCGTACTTACATCATTGTAGCCTTGCAGAAGACAAGTTTCTTAATTTTGACTGCTTATCCTCGTAGCCTCTCAAAGACAAATTAACTTTCATCTTAGGCATGACAACTGGAAATTGCCTAAGAATATGAAAGTGGACCTTATTTGTCTAGAATCACAAGTACATATATTTTAGAGGTTGGAAAATGAAGTTCATTCCCCCAACTCCCCATTTTCATGATTTACTTCGCTGCTGAGATATAAAATGTTGAAATTTGTTAACTTATTTTGAAACTGTCGGTTGCGCAATAATTTGTGACGTCTTTTTGTACAACTCACATTATCTACTTTTGTAACCTTTTTGAATGAAAGATGTTTTTATGACCTTGAAACATCAACTGTACACTTGCAGAATATGTTCATATGGAGAGGGTTAATAGCCAAGTCAGCCTATAACAATACGACAGTGATCACATTTTAGTACAAAGTGCAGTGGCTTTCGAAAAAACAAAGAAAAACAAAGACGGTAATTTGAGTAATACAAGAATGACATCACAAATTATTGTACAATCTACCATTTTAAATTGATGAACATGATTTAACATTTTATATCTCAGCTCAGGAATGTCATGTGAAGATGGGAGTTGGACCACTCGGATGCATTATTCAAGTTTTGTAACATATTTTTGAATTTTTAGACTTTTAGGTACACTTTTCCTGTAGCCTCTTGAAAACATACTGTATCCCAGTGTGGGGGATTGAATTTTTACTGCACATCCCTTTGGATTCTCACAAAAACAAGTTGACTACTGTGTATCGTCTTAAAAGGGTGATCTAGCAAGATACCTCAATCATAGCCAAAAGATAGTGGTGCAATAATCATGGATGAGTCATTCTCAAATTACACTGGTGGAACCTATTTACCTGACAGTTGGGAAAACTACAACTCTTATTTTCCCGACTGTGGTGGAAAGTGATGGCGCTATTCTAAATTTGTAGCCTCTGAAAATTTTAGGACGTGCTTCCTTATATGTTTTCCTGCCTGTGGCCAAAATCAATGACCCTCTTCTAAATTTGTAGCCTTGGAGATATTTGAATTGGCGGGAAAGTGAGGTTTTCGTAGTTCTGGTACTTATTTGCCTTACCATCGAAAAAGCTCTTTCATCAAAATGAGTAGGGCCTTATGTGACTGTTTATTATAAACAGTCACATAACACCCGAAATAAGAACGTGTTGTCTTGTTCCCACTATCCGCACTATCGCATTCAGTCGTTGGCTTTCCCATTGAATAGTATATATATGCCCCTCGTCATGAAGAGGGTCGAAGTATCCAATGGGAGGCCCGGATTTTGTTTTTTACTGAATGCGATAGTGCGGAAACCAAATTTTCGCGGAGAAATGTTTCTTTTTGGAAGACATTTTTGATCCAAATGAACCATCATACTACACATGTGATTGGAACACACGATTTGAACATTTGTATGTACTGAAAAGACGTAAAGTGGATATTAAGGCATAAAAATCTTGATTCAGTTAGGCAAAGTTGGTACCAAAAGGCTGCGAAGTGCACTACCTTTCCATTATTATATATATGTAGCATATAGGCCTACTATATAATACTAGGACTGCCTGTGTTGATTCCATGTTCAGGTAACGGTTAACTGTTCAGATAATAATTTAGCAGTTAGGCTAAAATGGATAGCCGAGGCCTTGGCTAGTCAATAAAACCGGAAATTCACAGCCCTAAAATCGCATGCTGGTGTGGAGACTTTAGGGCTCCAATACCTTAGATTAGGTTCAGACTGTGCCAAACTAACTTTAGAACTGCACCTTGCCTCTAAAATTACAGGTAGGCCTAGGCCTACATAAAAATTTTAACCTGATGAAATCGAATCTGATAAATTCATTGGCACTCTCCAACTGCATATCCTTACCTCTAAGGTGTAATTCAGCTGTATGGATTCATACGATTCCCATGCTTTTTTTGCTGTTGCATCATCTAGATTGAGTTCACGACACAAATCATCGAACTGCTGTCTGTCTGTTGTAGCAATCTCCATGTGGATATCAAACTTTGGTTTCGACTTCCAAATTCAACACAAACTTCTGACTCAAAAACGATGGCCCCCAGGTGGCATAAAACTGCAGCCTTTGCGGGCTAATCTAGGCCTATGTATTGTTATGCTATGCTGAAGATTAGAGCTATAGCCCTTACTGGAAGATTAAGAATAAGAAGACAGTCTGGCTTCAGTAACTTGTGCTAGTGTAGCCTGGCCCAAGTGGTTGCCTGGGGCTGTTGTCTTGTACGTAGTCGTTCAGCGTTAGGGCTAGCCAGAAGCCAGCCTAGCCTAGGTTCAGACCTTAATGGCTTGGTAGGCTATCTTTTTGATGTATCACTAACGTTAGGCCCTACCAGTATCACATTCACTTTGATTTACCAAGGCTAAGCCAATGCAATGACCTAGGCTACACTAACTTAGCCCAAACCACTGTTACTGTTAACGTTAGTGTTACAAAGATGACTGTGACCATAGGCTGGTACAAGTATAACATAGGAGTGGAACAGGCCTAACTTTAGGCCTAGGCCTATGTTATTGCTAGGCATAGCCTCGCAAGGTCCTTGATTTGTTGGCTTGGGATGCCTGGCGTTCCGGTATCATCAGCCACAGCTCTTGTGTTAGGCAAGTTTCCAGCTGGATTTTCCTGCGTGAACCAAAGATATTGAAATCTTCTTCAGCCCAGTCGCCTCCACAAGCTATCGAGTAACGAACAGCTAAGGTCTGTAGTAAATTCTGTATTTTGTGGATAATGACATAATAGCGCAGCGCGTTGTAACTGGTTGAGTTGCCAAGTTGCATATGCTCACGTAAATACCATACCAGCGATGCCGGCGCCCATATGCAGTATACAACGGGCAATGTAATTTAAACTGTGAGCAGCACGCCAACCCAGCTCACCTGGCACTATGCGTGTGTACGGTGTGTAGTATAGCAAAGTACTGACACTGCACTACAAATGTACGTATCTGACTACTGGGGTTTGTATGCACGCGTACGTATATCCATAATACTGCGTGTATTGTACTTGTGTTGTTCATGTGTGCATTGCATGTCACTTGTTTACAGCTAAACTTTGTCACAAGACAAAATTGGCGGGAAAAGGACCATACAATAAAAGTATTAACTGCTTGGCCGCTGTCATTTATGACAAGAATGGCCTCTCTACACGTTTTGACTCTCTTACTCACGGACTGCTCTGGAGGCTTTGGAAATAGAGGGAGTGAGACGCAATTTCTTTTTGTGCCTGGGTATGGAATTTTTCCACGAAATGCTGTACCAATGTATACAGAATTAAATGTTTGGGATATTATGCACTTCGTCCAGGAAACGTACACGCTCACTGTCAGTGTAGCCAGTATATACTGGGTCAGCAGGAGAAGGTCGTCGCACGACAGTGCGCTGTGCATCAATGTGTTCCAGATATGCGTCATACAATAGACGAGTTGGGAAATTCAGGGGCGGATCTAGGGTCTTTTCTGAGGGGGGGGGGGGGGGTCCAACATAAAAAGGGCACATTCATTTTTTTTAAAATTTTGGTTCCCATAAACGTCAGTGACTATACAATTTACGGCATATTGACGAAGAAAGGATAAACCAAGAGACATGCAAAAACTGGAATCAAAACCTGGAATCTAAACGGTGAAAATGCAAAGCGCGCGAAGCGCGCGAATTTTTTTTCGGGTAAGCCTACATTTGTAAGAATTTGTACTAATTTAAAGCTTATATAGAACAATTGTCCAGACAGTTAGGCCCTATAGGGTATAACTTTATTGTACCTCCCTCCTCGAGTCACTAGCCGTACCGTACGACAGACACAAGTGAACGTTAACCAGGTTTAACGAAATGCGATACAATTTCCGACATTTACATAAATTCATGTATACATAAATCCATGTATTTTTACTTGAAAAGGTGGAAAGGGTTTGTACTATATTTAGCTATAAGTATAACGGAACTGAGGAAGAGTGGACAAAGCGTACCGAAAATTTTGGGTTTTATCCCAGAAATTACCCTTATGAAAGCCAAAATAAGGAAATCGACCATGTGTGGAGGCAGAATTTCCCCAACAGGAGGCCAAGCCATGTCAGCAACCCCAATTAGTTCCGACATTCCCTATTTCGAGGGGATGATGAGAAGGGCAAATGGAGGAGCCTCATTATCCTATGCCATTGTAGGCATATTTTGCATCATATCACTTAATACTTCAAGATCCGAGTTGCGCACTGATAGTGTTCTTTGAATCTGGATCGTGAAATTGAAAAGCGCGCGAAGCGGGGGAATATGTTTGATAGGCTAACACCTAAAACATATGACGAAACGAAAAAAGAACTGTGGGCTTGTAGACCGTATCGGGTGTAACATACATTTGTATCGAAACCACCTGGACTATAAGATGAAATAGCCAAACTTTGCTCCGTAAGTCGCTCACCAACTGACTCTACCGCATGACAAACACACAAGAGAACACCAACTATAGGCTTCGCAATATGGGATGAAAGTTACGAACTTTACATAAACTATGTACTCTGCCTATACGTTACTTGGTAAGGTGGAAAGGACTTGTGCTATCCTGCTTTGCGGAATGGAACTATTGAAGAAAATAGAGTGGCTCTACAGCGCGCGTAGCGCGCCGAAAATTTTGGGTTCTTATTAGAGAAATTATCCTCTTGAGGGCAAAAAACAGGTAAGCCGTCGGGGCGACTAGTTGTCGTCGGGGACTGCGTACTTTCGACTAGGACTCCCCGACAAACCTGTAAAACTTCCCTGATAGTTGGCCAGCCTTCCCCGACGGGGGCATGAACCTTTCCCTTACCTGGCGCCACCGCTATCTCGACTGGGGGAGGGGGTTAAAATACTGTATGTTGTGTTCCCTATATAGTTGCGGCGCGACTGTCAAAAATACTCTGTCAGAACAGATGACTGAAGTCGAATGTTTGCTTTTTATTTGCGACAGCAGACCGGTCATCGGTCCAAAGACGTCAAAAAAAAATTGAACCGACTAACATTGCGTTATTTGACCTGGTGGTGATTTTATATAGTATTTTTAAAATGAAACAAAAGCCGATTCGTCCATTGCGACTTCTGGTCAACTCTTGGCTGTGGACTTTTAACTAAGATTGGCTTTTTATTCCCATCACTAGGGCAACACTAATAAATGAAGAGAGTAATTCCAGACCATGAATATCATATCGTGTTCATGAGAGGAGGGATACTAGCGGGTAGAGGGAAGGTTTCGTAGATGTAGCGTTTAGGGAGTGTGAACAGATCTTTATTTTGTTAGACCAAAAGACTAGCAGTGACCTTTTGGAATCAATATTAAAACTCAGTAGTAATACTTGCATAAAGCGCTAGCTAGTGAGTATGACGTAATATCTGCGCGTTTTACTGTATTACTTTGAAAGCCCAAGCACGCCACACGTGGTTCCAAGCGAAAAGTGATAAGAATGCCTGACTGTCACGCAGGCAGTGAGAATTAGAGTTAGATGGGGTTTTACGGCTCAGTTTCTAACCAACTGTTAAGTCGGTCCGGCCGCGGCCTTTTTTGCAGTTGTGGCTCACTGGCATGTTTTTCCCTACTCTGTGCAATCAGTTAGACATACTGTAGTCACATTCTTGGTTAAACGATTGCGCTGTTCGTGTTTCAGGGCGGGCAATATAGGCTACCATAGTCAAATATATTGCTGAAAGTTTCTGCGATACATAGCTAGACTTTTACGGGTGGATTGATCGATATTGGATGGGGGTAACCAAAATCTCCACGGAACTGGACAACTGTCATTACCTGTCAAACTGTCGTGGTTTTTTTTTTTTTATTTTTTTTTTATTTTTTATTTTTTTAGGCGAGTGTGAAAAAAAAAAAAATTTTGAAAAAGGGCAAATTGGGAAATTTGAGGGGGGTCCGGACGTCGGCGACCCCCCCTCTGGATCCGCCACTGGAAATTAGATTTTGATGTACCATGTAGTACCACAGATCAAGTTCACGGACATATTCGCACAGATAACGACGGCTGCGTACGACTGATGTTTTTGTCTACCATGTTAACCATCATTCTGTCCAACCTTTTTGGTCCAAGATTAAGAGATGAACTCCAAAGAGAACTTTTCCTCTAAAGAAAATTTTCTTTGACCCATGACTGATGTCTAAAAAAAACATAGATTTAAACTCGAAAATTGTGCTTGATTATACAAAATATCTGTCTTGCACATGCAGTCTCTGTTGTGGTACACTTTCCTTCCCAGCATGCATTGTACATCGAAGTTTCCCAACTCGTCTATTGGAGGGGCTTACCGATGTTGGAGTTTCGTCGGCCTGGGGGAGGGGTATCAGGGGAGGGGTATCAGGGGAGGGGATGCCCCCTCCATTTGAAAATTTTTGGCTATTTCAAGGATTCTATCACGCAAAATTGTGCAAGATTTTACATTTTTTCTTCATATATTTGTATTCCAAGAATGCTGGTCTCGTAATTAATTTTTTCTCCTTCAGTGCAAGACCTTTTATTGAAAATTTTTTGGGGAGCACGTGCCCCCCCCCCCACCGTAGCTACGTGCCTGATGTGCGTGGGCGCAAATCATGCTCGATGTACGTGGGTTTTTCTCCCGGACCGGCTTCCCTCCCACTTGGCATTTTGGCTCGCTACTAAAATCGGTTGCCCAGCCGGGGAAGTCGGTTGCGCGGCGGACCGGCTGAAGAGCGCTCGGGCGGAAACAGTCAACTAGCCGACTTTGCTTTTCATTGTTATGATACGCCGCTTATAGACGTGCAACATAAACGGTCTTGAGCTGTTGAAACCCGGGAGAGCATGTTACTGTGGCTCACATCAATGGCAGTTATTACCGGAGGTAGTAGAAGTGTTTTTGTTTACATTGGAGGAGTAAACAATAGTAGGGAAAATATTATACGAGACTGTCTGGGGCATGGGCGGCTCTAGTCCGCAGTCTGCTGACCTAGTATTTGGGAAGCTTTGGGGCTTCCCATACTAGGTCAGCAATATACCCATTGTCAAAATTGGGCTACCGCGACTTCAAAAATTTTGAATGGTCTCGATCTTTCTCAAATTCACGTATGCTCCTACATAATTGACCTCTACGGGGCCTTATATGTTTAACACCCTTCATTCTAAGATTATTTGCACTTAGTGTCCAAAAAGGGACCAAAAATTTTGATTTACACAAACGATCCTGTTTTGTTTTTTAAACATTCTATGAAACTGCTAAATCGTGTAACTAGGACGTTCACACTATTGTATGCTAAATAGCACGCACTGCTGTTCAATTGTGACATAGTCCATAGCTATAGTTACGTTCATACACGCGCATACGCGTATATAGCAACAATCACTGCAGCAACGCACGCAGACGATATTACTCTCACAGTAATATGCGGTCAAAAGTTTGTGTTGCAATAGCCTAGACCTAGTTCAGGGAACAAAGTGTACGTGAGAACTATAGGCCTAGGTACCCTAGGCTAGGGCGGCTCTAAGAAATTTTTATGGGTTGGGGGGGGGGGGCAAACTCAAGTCCGTATTCAGGGAGGTTCGGAAGACCCCCCTCCCCTCAATATTAATGGTCAGCTCCGGGTAGTACAATAGGAGTAAAGCTATTATTATGTATTACAGCGATGCCCCATGTAGTTTTCAAAAGCTCTTCAAAACCATTTCAGGCAGTCAGTCATGAGCTGACTACTTTAAAAATAAATACAACCATATGAACCGATCGCTACTCCATAGGGGTGGAGTAAGAAGCAGGTGAAATGGGCAAAGCGGTTTGATCCATTTGTCACTATAAAATGAGCCCCACCTTTAAATATTTTGTGGTTTCTTTCATTTTGTCACAATATGTTTCAGCTTTGCCAAGAAGCCATAAAATGTTGGTTTTCTGGATTGTTTTCTTAAACTAACGAAAAGTTCGAGCATGAAGACATTTGGAAACGATGAAATGATAGCACTATTTTGGATCTCAGTACCGGTCCGAAACGAAATATTTTAAAGGGGGAGGGGAATTCCCCTAACTCAGAACGACGTCTTATCCTATACAAATAGCTAGACCACTAGTCAAAAGTCTAATTACACTGAGCTTAGATTGACTGTTTGGTGTGTTTATTTTAAATCAATTGAAACTGTATACTTTAGCACAGAGGTGGAGAACCTTTTGCTTATAACAGGCCATTTGACAGTCATAAGACCGCTCGTGGGCCAACGGCGCTGTCAGTTCGGACAAGGGAAGGGAAACCTCTAATTCTGTGGGAAACACAATACGTTTATAGGCTACATGTCCGTTACTTTTTGTAATTCAGATACCTATGCTAATCTGGCCAGGTGACGCTCGGGCAAAACTGCTTTTAGTCGTGGATGATAGTAAACCCGGCTAATGGGTTGTGTATCTAATGGCCCGAAAGCTCTGAAGTGTCTGCAAAACTATGGGCATTTAACTCCAGCATTACCGTTAGCCTCTGTACATGACATTATGATGCAAATTAAGCTATTCAGATTAAAAAATATCACAGCGTGATCATTTGTTTTGATTACCTTAGCTCGCACTAATGGCAGGTCCATTTGTGATGTCTGAAGAACATATAGCAGCAAACAAGCAACTAAGAAAACGCGCGAGAAGCGCGCCGAAAAAAATGTCGTTTTGAAAGCACTTTATTACTGTTTTACCTTCGCATTGCATTGGAAAGTTATTCACTTCTTTAATTTTAAACTCACTCAAGGAAAAGGGAGGGCCTAACCCATCTCGAATTACATGTTTTGTTTATTATTTTTTTTTTTGAAAATTGAAGACCATGCTTTGCAAACTTTCTTTTTTTTTGGGGGGGGGGCAAGTGCCCCCGTGCCCCTATGGCGAGCCGCTAATGGTCTGGGGTGAGATTATAAAGCCTTTAACTAGACTAACCCAAATAGGCGTAGGAAGCTTTTCGAGACGGGGGGGGGGTACACCTTGTTTCGGATCGCCGTCCTGGGGAGGGGTCTAAGAGCCTCCCCTTCGGGAAAGTTTTGGGTATTTGAGGGTCCTCAGATGCAATTTGGTGCAACATTTTGGAAAAACTTTACGGAAAATTACTGCAAATTTTTGACATTTCTTACAGAAGAGACAAATAAGGGGTTTTTGCCCTTGGATCTTGGGGGGCGGAAGCATACTTCAGCCCCCACATTTTTGACTGGGGGCTAAAGCCCCTCAGCCCCCCCGCTTCCTACGCCTATGCTAACCCAGTAGTCAGCTAAAAAGGGGAGAAGGGTGGGGCGTCCACTAGGGTTATTTCAGAATCCAATCCAGTGGCCCCCATTCCGCCAAGCCAATTCCGTTTCCAACACCCTCTAATTCCTAGCCAATTTCTATTCCAGTGTTCCGAATTTTCGTAGTCGGGCCAGTTCCCAGTCCGGCTATTGACAATGAAGCGTATGGAACTTTTTTAGTTTTTTATTTTTTATTTTTTTTTTATTTTTATACTTTCCTTCAAGTCGGTACAGTCATGCAGTGAACTTCGTTAAAAGACAGGGGCATAGCCAAGGGGGATCTGTCTAACTTTGACTGTATCGCTACTTTGGTGTTGCAGATGGACAAGTATTGTATGTAAAATGAGGTGAAAGGCCCGTGAAACAATATAAAAATGTCTTCAAAATGCGATTTTTAGATTACCAAATAGGACTTGGTATTCTCTTGAACATTCCTAGATTGGACGGTAGCCTACTTTGCAAAGTTTGTTTCAAGTATTTGTTTCGTAATATTCTTTTCGCTCACAGGCCTTGTATTTAAGGTGCATGTGGGTCTGCTCTCGAATCACTCATCAGTCAGTTATTCAGCCCAGCCTCTCTACTGTTTCTTCGCCAGTACAAGCCTCACAGCTGGGTCGTCGGAACCGGCCGGGGTTGCAGAGAGCTGCAGCCCCCAGTAACGGTTTCATATTAAGAGATTTTGTCTTGTAACCATGACGTCCAAAATTACCTTCGGAAATGTCACGATTTGGGGAATTGAATAGTTCAGCCCTCAATCTCAGACACCCTCTGACGTCACTGGTCACCACCTGTACAACCATTATCCTCATCACCCGTTTCGGTGTTTTAGGCTACCGATGATTTGCTGGAAAAGGTGAGGAATTAAGACTATTTTGACGATAAAACTTGTGGAAAAAAGAATATAGAAAATTATTGCAATCTAGTTAGCTAGCGAGATGTTTAACCCCTCATTGCGTTAATGAAAGCTGTCGCATACCGTGTAGGCGAATAGGAACAAATTTCACAAAGGGGTGGAAGATATTTGTCCTAAAATTTTCCCTAAATTTTAGCCTGCAAATGGCATCATTCTTTGCCTTCAAATCCAATATTTTCTTCCTGATGGCCGGACAGTGGTGGCGCTAGGGGGCCGGGGCAGGGGCCGGGGCAAGGGGCCATGGCACCCGTCGGGGAATTTTTCCAGTTTTGTCCGGGAGCCGTAATGGATCCGATAAAGCATGTAGTCCCAGACAAGGGTACCCGTATTTACCATTTACTTGATGTTGCTCTAACTTAGGCCAAATTCAAGTTCAATTAAACCCAAAATACTTCAATTTTTCTCCCTACAAGCCAAAATTTTTCAAAGTTTTCTTTAATGAACTTTCAAATTTCCTTCAATAGAAGCCTGGAATTTTCTGGGTGCGAAGAGCGCCGAAAAGGTCGCTTTCGCTATCCTTTCGGCAACCCGTCACCCTTGACGGAGCTTCGGTTTGCTGACCACTGTCAGGCAAATCTTGGGACCAGAGGGAGCGGGCTGGCGCCTCCAGACCCCCGCCCTTTACTCCTATGGTTTTACGCACTACATAAACACGCGGAAATATTATTTTATACCAACATTTGTGTAACAGTTTGCCTTGTCGGCTGTATAGCGGTAATTATAATTCTCCAAACTATGCCAAAGTATGGTGCCTGGTGCTGATTTATTATACCCACAGGAAACTTACAGGATTATTATGGCTTAATGTGTCTCTTATAGCCTGTTTATTTTTTATTTGTTAGTATCTGTGGTCATGCAGGCGCTGTTTTTGGCGGTCGAAATGGATAGGTTAAGAAGCGGGGGGGGGGGGCATGCATGCAGCATGGGTATACTAGGCTTATACATTTGGGGCTACAATCCTCCATTCGGGCAAAAGTTTTGCTATTTTTCGACAAAAGTATGATTTTTTTTAAATTTTCGGGTAAAAGTGCTCAGTTCCCCCCCCCCCATTGTCCCTATGCACTCATGCATGCATGCATGCATCCATCTACTTACGTAATGCACAAGATTGCATCGACTATATTTGCTCAAATGTAATTGTTCTTACAGCATGTAGGCATGCGTGTCAGATTTAGTGTGTTGCCAATCGCCTATCCTGCCTCATGGAAGAACTCTGCATATCTGGTGCCGTATGCAGTTATGGTCAGCCAAACAAGTTTTATCACATTGAACTTAAATCGATCACACGTGGTGATTCCCTGTCAGGTGTTAACTAATATAGCAACTCCTTTATTATTCAAAGAAGGGAACCTTTTCTTTTCCCCCTGTGGGTAAACACATTGGAAGATTTTTATGAAACACAAAAGGTTTTAATTTTAATTACAACCTCTGACAAGACATGCCTGATGATCATTTAGTGCAACTTAAAGTCCTAACACGGAAACAGTAAACGATTCCACCATTTCAAACAAAAAAGGGGGTAGAAATAGAAACTCCTTAAACCCCCCTTTCTCAAACCTCCTCTCTACCTCTCCCACGACCAATAGTCTTATTGCCGTGGGTAAGACCGTACCTTTGTGAATAACCTTCTCCGGACTGTGTAGTAGTAAAAGACTGATAGAGAACAATCGAAGGTCCACAATTTTTAAACATTAGATGCCTTCTTGAGGTATCACCCTGTGGACATAAAAGGGTAGTAGCTGGAGGGGATGATCACCTGCTCAGTTTTTACAACACAATAAGAGCTTTTGATAAAAACTCCTTATGGGTTCTCATCTATCCTAATCTATCGCCAAGTTCGTTATAAAATATCCCAAATGACCATTCCATGCAACATGTGCAATGATACTTTACACGCCAGTGGGGGAGGGGGTAGTAGACTCCAGACTGTCAGACCTATAGGGCTATCATTTGTATCATGTGTACACCTGAAATTCTCGTAGCTCGAAGTAAACAACTGTTGGGCTGATGATAAATAAATATCACTTAGCTTCTAAAATGGTAACAGACCATTTATAAATTATCTCTCCTTTACACTAGCTTTTCCACAGGCTGCGTTACCTTGCAAAACTTTGTAAATAAAATGTGGTAATCTGTCTACCTTTGCCCCTTCTCTTAATGCCTTGCAATTAATGCTCGACATCACCTACATTAGAGCATCTTCTGAAAGAAGGAAAATAATTAGATCTGCATGATTCAGACTGGAACCTGCACCGAAAATCATCACTGTAATTACGGTAGAGACAGAATTTTTCTCATTTGCAAATTTTAATTCGTAAAAGCCACATAGGCCTATACGTCTATACAATAGATAGAATTTAAATTTACGCAAGATCCCAACCTATACTGTCTTCCAATCACGATAAATAACATCTTAAAATAGAAAACTATATCCTACTGCATACAAACTTTGATGAAAAAATCTTGATTGACGAGAGACGTTTGTGGAAGATTCAATCTTCAGATGTTCTGCTCGTCAAATGAATTTCGGTTGCTATGGTTAAGAAGCTGAATGCAAATGAACTAAGCAATAACGTCCACAGCCTTTTCTTGGCTGCCATGGCGACCATTGCATTTTCTTGAAGTATATACATGTTAGGTTTAGCAGTGAGAGGATTGCTTAAGTAGATGCAGAGGGAATGGTGATGAAGTCAAAACAGGTTCGATTTATTGAACGAGACTGGTAACTGAGAATTTTTAACATCTGTAAATCTGGAAATTGTATCATTATTTGGCTCTTTTTGCACAATGGACGTTGGATTTAAACATCATTCCTCGTGATAAGGGGAACAAACACCAAATATTTCTAACGTTATGGTAAGTACTTGGAATCGCATTTTACTGACAGACTATAATGTTTTGCTTGCCGCCATTTTGTTATTCGTTGTCATTCCGAACGTCATTTAAAGAAGAAACCACACTATTATATGGCGTTGATGAGAGTGTGATCCGTGTTACTCATTCCAAGTACTGTGTTTATGTATTTACATGTATAGCTGCAACAGTTTTGTTAATTTTGACGTTTCGGTTGACAAAATGTGTCTCTCAGACTATTTCTCAGGTTAAATTCTAAAATCATCGTAATATAAATGAAATCAATGCAGCATAAATGACAAGCAGATGCAGTCATTAATCAGTAAACTTATCTAGGCCGGGGAAAAATATAGCTACTGCCTTCTAATCACATTTGCTAACTCGTCGAAATAGCTGTTATCATGTTGGCTTGAATTAGCACCATATTGTACAGAAAGAAGCATTCATGTTATGTTACCACCTGCAATCTCCAACAGCTTATCCAATTCATTAAAGTAAATGACTATTCAGTCTAAAATGAATTAGTCAAAACAAGGTTAATTAGTCATTATGAAACATCGTTCTGACTAATTAATGTTATTATAATAGTAATAATTTATTTTTAGTGTTGCGTTAAGCGGTACACATGTAGGCTACGTTAATGAATATATGCTGTTCCAGTCAAATTTACTGACTCTGATGTGTTAGTAATATGATCCGTACTGAATCCAGGGAGTTGTCTCTAGCAACTCCCTGCTGAATCAGTGTGGTTGAGAGTAGAGTAACACCAGGGTTAAATGAGAGATTTAGTTCAACGTGTAGGCGCACAAGGCAGTGGATGCGGCGAAGGGAGTTCTGTGGCCCCATTGGGGTAGAAAATGGAATATGTTCTTTTTCAGGCAAACTTGTGATACTGACAGATATAAAATTTCGTGCATGTGCACAGTGCCCTATTCAATGTACTAGTCCCATACACTTATGGCTCTTCACATTACTAACTTTACCTGAAATTACCATGCATTAATTGACATTATGTTTTGCATACAAATAAGGTATGGTTAATAAATCTCCAGAGAGTCTGCACATTTTGCCAGAAAGGTATTTGTAAGAGGAAAATAACGGAATTCTTCTCCTCTGACAGAGTCTACATGATAAATGCCAGTAAGAAATTAAAATGCATATTCATTATTATGGTAAATAGAGACATTATCCAAAAGTACTGCATGGTAATATTAGTATCGATCTATGAGTTTCAGAGAAAAAATATATAGTCAGTATATATGTGATGCAACTGTGCAAAATGAAATGTCGCCGTAAAGGTTTGAAAAAAGGTGAAATCCGTGATGCCATGAAGCTAATATGCGTAGTACTACCGTACTGGATTTTTACGAACTGATACACTTTAAATGGTGCAGTAGCTCTAGCCTCATTCTGAAGTATCAGCTACAAATCTTTTCTATTAGAGGTTTCAGAGATAATTTTTAATCTAGAAGAGGGGATAAAACTAAATTAGGTGGGAGACTTTTAATGTCTAAAATGGGAAAAGTCGTTAATTAAAGAAGTTAACAACAGTAATACTACAAACAAAGGGGTAAAGATAGACAACTTAATAGAAAAGACAGAGTACGTAACCCCAAATGTCCATGTAATGCAGTGCACTACTGATGCACCTCAGTAATGCTTAAATCTAATCGAGGATTCAGAAGTTACTCTCTTGGGGGCGAAGTATGGGAAAGGTGTGAAAATCTTTGACAATTTTTATTACAAAAATAAGCAGCTTTGGTCCAACCCTTGGGAAGGACATATTTAGCCATTCCAACATTATCTTGATTAATCACCTTTAGGGTTCTTCAACTCTAATTTCTCCTTCATGAATCTCTCGATGTCCCAAATGATTTAAGAAAATTTAAAAGATAGACGCCATAAGCAAGTTCAGAGTTATTGTGGCGCACTACAGGTCAAGTGTCATCCGGGTATTTCGTTCTGTGCTTGCTTGAACGATTCCATGGTGACAAATACAACGCACGGCGCGTGGCTTGTGATTGTGTACTACTGTGGATTAAGTGTACGGTCTCCAAGTTATAACAACCATGGCAACCTGTTGCGCTCCGCTTGAAGGAAAACGATCACTGGACTGAGATACGTGCGCAATACGCACTACAAGTTCACTCCACATTATTGTTCATTGTAAAAATAGCTCTTCATTTTTTAACACGTATATGGCGTATAAGAATTAGAAAACGAACAACAAAATGGATACGCACGGTAAATGACTGAACGAATATTAACACATGATAAGGATAATGACGTCAATTTAAGTGCACTCCGCAAACACGTTTACATGATTTATATATATGTTAATTTTTCTTTATTAAAAACAAGATGTTTACAGTAATCATGAAATAAACGCATAAACGTGTTTACGAGATGGCGTTAAAGTGGCGTCAATGTGTTAAAATTGGCGTTTTAGACGTTTAATTTGCTTATCCATAAACGCCAAGACGCGTTTATTATCTGTTACAAAAAAGTGTTAATCAATTTTTACAGTGTTGTCGTGGGGAAGTGACGTGTATCCTACTCAATACATCCCTATTACATATGACCTGAAGGGATCGAGCATACGTTTAGGCAGTAACAAGTCTGTACTGGTTTTTTGCAAATGAGGTCCCCATGTGCAAAAACTTTTATTCATGGACGATCTATTTTTCCAGGTCAAGTAAGAAAACCCATTATACCATTTGAAGGTTCGCATTTATTCAACGTAGGCCAAGTAACTGTATTTGTCCTTTAACATTATGAAAATTGATTCCACGTGTACAAACTAAGTACGCTGTGCCTCGTCAGAGGTCTTTCACTTTTCCTTTAGTTTCCTAAGCCTGTTAGCATAGTAGCTATAGACATGCGAAACACATGGCGCTATCAAAACAACAGGCCCCTACATATCTGGGAGTTTAATATATTTCCTCACATGAAAATTTATTCACATCGACGTGCACATGTTTTTATAATCTATAAAGAATGCTGCATATTGTGAAACAAATTTGTCACACACTCACAACTGTTCTTATATACGATTGATATTTATTAGATGTAAATTATAATGGGAGCAAGCGTCTCTACATGTGTTAATATTACACATCGGTAAGTCAGTTAAAACAAGCAGAAATTCATCTTTCATCTAAGCTTGTCTTTTAATTCTTATAGATGCCTACGGTTTGTTAAGAAACCTTCTTTTACATAATTTGAGATGGAACTCAAAGCCATAACACCCGGAAGCAACGGGAAAACCCCCACATCAGGAATACCCCTTACCCCAACCATTCGCTTGTCGGAGCCTCCAACACCACAGCATGGCGGTCGAAATGACTATTCAGATGTCGGTGGCATGGACAACCCCGTGTTTGTTGGTGATGAGGAGCCTTTGTTTTCAAAATCATACAAAGCAAGAGGTAAGTAAAGACCACTGACGTAAGCTAATGAAAGCCTAAAACAGACGTGCAGCTAACGTCAAAGATTGGTTTTGACTCCACACTGGACGTCAAAGGCTAATTTTTTTTTTGTGCAGCTCATCGTTACGAGAAACCAACTAGCTTTAGCCTCATGTGGCCAAAGAATAACGCTACGCAGGCTAATTGCACATTAGCCTATTGGCATGCACACGTTCATTTTACTGTTACATGTAAAGTGCACACTAGTATATTCTTTGTAACATCTAGTGCTAATGATATCATATATACTGTCCAGCGTGCTGCATAAAGTGCTGATGACGTACCTGCATGTTCTGTGTGGAAACCTTAGAAATAATTTGCCTGTATCAGTGGTGTTAATTAAACCATATTGAGGACCAACACAGCGACAGTTTAAATTCAACTGTCTCTTTATGTTTCGTTCCCGGCTTCGTTATTTACATCCCCATAACACTATTCACAAGCATGAAAAGACTCAGCAAGTACAGAGAGCAAGCAACTTTAAAAGTGTGTTATTTTTGGTTGCTATCACGAAAAAGTAGTTTTCAACTTTTCCTCTAAAAGGTAAATCAACACAAGACTTTTCCTAAATCGATTGCGTTGTGTTATGTTTATACCCTGTAACAGGGTTGTATGAGGGTCTCCCTGTAACGTACTACGAACCAATTCAGATTCCAGTGGCACCAATTACGGACAATTCTGAATCGGGCCGGAGTTTACTAGGCTGATGTTTTAAATGTACCCCTAGCATATCATAAACATGATATATCACAGGGTTTTTTTTAAAAAGGAATTTCTAGAGGAAGCCATATATCAAACGGACCACCATGACACTAAGCCGCCCACCAACATCCACTCCTGACACGTAACGTACCATTCCAGCAATGACACTTTTCCCATCAGGCCTTGTAAGGTGCATATACATACTTATCAATTTGAGAAACTATGTTTCAGAAACGTGCATTTCAAAGAAAAGTTTAATCAGAAAGATGTGTATGTAATGGAAAAGTAGGACAAAATAATCGCAGCTTTATTCATTATTTACACAGGCATATAATTGAAGTTAGTCATAATTCTTTTAATAGGGAGAGGAACCAGGTTTTGCAAAAGTAAGGCAGGGGGCTCATACGTCATGGTGAAACCGTCACATAATAACAAACATTTGTGCCTGTGACTGAGTCGGAGGGGGGTTTCCAAGTTTTTGCAAAGAAAGAAGCCAATGGGTCGATATGCAATTTTCCGGATTATGAGGGCCTCACTAGATAATAGCTAATTTGCAACTTATTTCTGTCAGCAATAAATGGGCTTAGCAAAAATAATTCAACCGTCGGGGCGGCTGAACCTCGTCGAGGATAGCATGCGTTGGATCGTATTTACCCCGTCTGCCTGATAAAATGGTCAAACAACTAGCCGTTTGTAGTTTGTCGTACGGTACCACAAATGAAGGAGATAATGGATGAAATTCCTGGCCTTTATACTGTGTGGCCTAAGTTACCTATAGGCTATAGCTTATTTGGCAAGGAGGAGGGGGAGTCTTGTAATATGTAGCTACAAGGAACGGAACTTTGGAAGAAGACGTTGTACAACTAAAATTTGTAACGCCCACAGTGCGACGAAAAGAGGGGTGTCCTATTGTAGAACCTGCCCTCCTTAACAGCAAATACAAACAATCCGTCGGGACGTGGGACCGCCGTCGAGGATTACAAACTTTGAACTTGGGATTTGTGTCATCGTAATTGTTTACATGCCAGGAAAATGACAGGAGTAGGGGATGTGGGCACAGAGGGTGGGGTCCCCTAGTTAGTATGTTAAAGTTGTTTGTTCTTTATGATCTTTCTGGGTCATTTTCTGGATTCATTTTCATAGTCTGGCCCACCATGCTGTTTAGTTGCCTGTCTGTCTGTGTGTGTGACCATCCGTAGATGACACCGGGCACCGCAACAATGGAGTTGTCAGCAATCTTCTATAGCGGACCAATTTCGAGTCCAGTAAAACAGGACTCGAGTCGCAAATTGAGTATTATTCCGGGCTCTTCATTTTAAAGCCCTACTTTGTAGTAAGAGGACAGACTTACTTCTGCCGTAGCATGGTTTTGAGACCGACATTTCTCATTACTATGAGTAACACAGAAAGGAATTCATTCCTAACTGCATGATTAGTTGCATTTTTTTCTCAGACAGAGTTTCCACGGGAATGACAGAACCGTTCGGAGATAACGCCAGTGCTTTCTCTGGAAGTAATGATAGACCCGTTACTAATGGTGGTATGAGTAACACGTCATCGCTTTCCAACGGCGATTCTCATCTTTTAAATGGAACAGTCAGGACTCGGTAATGACTTCAGAACTATTGTTTTCATTGGAAATGTATTTGAAATTGATAGTGAACAGTTGAGCTTGTGGCACAGGAAGTGGTGATGAAGATTCTGTTCGTGGTGGTGTGTTTGTGTGTGTGTGAGTGTGAGTGTGTGTGTGTGTGTGTGTGGGGGGGTGTTACGAAGAAGTTAGTCCAATAGACTGATCGAGGAGAACTAGCCAACACGAGACCCTGTTCAATAAGCTGATAAGGTCATGGCCCCAAATCTCCACACTGCAATGTTACAGGCCCACTTGCTGGATTTACAGTCATGTTCGTTTCAAATGTGAAAACTTGAAAAGATTCTACATCATTCCAATCTAAACCAGAAAGCCCAAAAGGCTTAGTGATTCCTTGCCGAAAGGGTGTGCTTGTTGCACTTAAGTTCATTCCTCAAATTTATACTTCTTGCATTCATCATTTTTACGATGTTTTCACAATTTGACCTCTGCTGGCCTTACATGACCTTTGAATCACACCAAACTTGAATAACAAAAATGAAAAAAAAAATGAGTCTTGGAAGGGAGTCGAACTCGGGCCGTAGGCGTGAGACACCGAGAATTATCCCTCTACGCCATCAAAGAACTCGTTATTATTTCTAATCATGCTATATTCACAACATTCTATACACCTGTTCATAATTAGGTAATTGATATTAGAATTATTACTGTAACAGTTGTGCTTGTGAAAAAATATGCTTATCCATGGAATGGTACAAAATTCAGCCCTATATTTTCGTTGGTCACTATAAACGCCGGACAGAATTTTGAAGCACCACCTACTGTCTTTTTAGTTTACGAGGTTTGCGTAGTTTCACCTCTGATGACCTGAGATGACCTTCGACCTCCTACAAACCCACAGGGTTCTCTCTCTTAAAAGAACAAATCGATAGACCAAGTATGGAAAGTATTCATCATCTCTGACTTAAAATATGGTGTTTTTTCAAGGTTTTGAGTTTTTGACCGCTGATGACTTCAAATGACCTCTGACCTCCACTGAAAATAGTAGGGTACTTCTTCTCAATATGATTAAGTTATATACCAAGTGTGAAAAGTGTCCATCTTGAGATAGTGTGTTTCTTTCGTATTTTCACCTCCGGTGACCTCAGATAACCTTTGACCTCTACCAAAAACAACAGGGTTCATCTTCTGACTATAACGCATTCACATGCCAAGTATGAAAAACATCCGTGCTTCATACTTAGAGATATCGTGTTTATAAGGTTTTTTGGTTATTGACCTCTGTTAACCTCAAATGACTTTTGACCTCCTCCAGTAACAATAGGGATCTTCCTCTTAAAATGATAATTCGTGTTTACAAGCCAAGCGTCATAAACACACATAAACACATACACTCGCCAGCGTGATTGCATGGATTCCTTTTGCCTTCGGCAAGGAATGAATAAATAGAAATAGCGGTCCGTGTGTGTTTGTTTTACAAAACCGTAATAAAATACAAAAGAACAAACGAAGGACTATCAATATATCATGATGACATAATTTATTGGTAAATTCACGTCCTAATTAAGGCTCCAAATTGCCAAAAAGAGCTGCTTCTCTACTTAAGAGTTGCCTCATCGTTCACTCTTGAGGAGATGAGACATTATCACAAGCGTATGGGGACGGGCGCGCGACTTCCGGGTTGAAGGTAAACTAGAGGAACTTGCTACTCTCATAGGACGCTCGGCGTTCTGTCAAAAACTGAAGCCACGGCTCTGGGTAAAAGATTCCTGCAGCCTGCATACGAGGGTGATTACTATTTATATTGTATTGCATTGTATTGCAAACCATCTACGTCAATAAGTAAGAACAGTTGTAAGGGAGGGGGGAGGGGACTTGTGTCCCAATTTATTTGCACAAATGTATCTCTTTACTAAATAAAATTAGCTCGTGGATTCTTCGGCATCGTCGTGGTCTTACTTAGCTCTGTAGATTTGCATGGATATATATATATATATATATATATATATATATATATATTGATACATCTGTACGTATATTTTTCCTGTTGTATATCATGTTGGATAATAGCATATAGGATCGTCTCCATCTAGATGAGACTGGCTAATTGATAGAAGGCCAAAGGCCCTTGATGGTTATAGCAAGCGGGCAATTTGAGAAATCTTGGAAAAATCATACGATTGTATTGCATACTTTTGTCATTTTTATTTTGCAGGCATAACACTATGTCCTTAACAGACATGCTGATGCCGCCAAATTTCAAAACATCCCAGAAACGTCACAGCTTACCTACAAATGGAGTGTCTCTGTCCTCTTCTAACGGAGATAGTCTGAGCATAGAAAATGGTTCGGCTTCCTTCCTCGGCAGTAGTTGTGCTAGTATAATGTCACAGGTCTCTTCGCCTATGAAAGGACTTTCTTCTCCTTGGAAGAAATGGTTCCACCGAAAGTCATCCGATGGCAGTATGATCAGTAGTGTCAGTGATGGCAGCTTATTTAGTAACAGGTTTGTTCGAAGTAAAAGCGGCTACCGGCTTAACTTCTGATGAATTTTATCTAATAGTTCAAAAAGAAGGAAAATTAAATGAATAATTGCCAGAAATGTAAGTAAGTAAGAGAGAGAGAGAAGAACATGAAGTCCATCCACAAACCCCATTCACTGTCATGTTTGTCGCTGAAATAAAACTTTTAAAAGAAAGTTAGTTATCAGATTATGAGAAAAAAATCATCTGGTAGCAAGTCGTTTTGATGAGATAAAAGAGAGCTGAGATGGCCATTCGACCGGTTACCTTGGCACAGGTGTCGAACATATACCTCCTTCTAGGGTAGATATTGGTATTACGAATGCAGCCAATATAAGTTCAGGAGTAATATATGTCCACGGGAAATTCGGTCAGCTGACATGCCCCAACTTTTGAAACAAAACAACCGTCATAGGCATAAATATCCAGAGTAGGTAACAGAAAAGTAGTCACCTTGAATACCCTTGAAGTGCCACCCTCTTCATATAGGATAGTCTCCATCTGGATGAGACTGGCTAATTGATAGAAGTCCAAAGGCCCTTGATGGTCATAGCAAGCGGGCAATTTGAGAAATATGTTCAAGTGGGGGTGGGTGGGTTGCCGCTATCCTCTTGACCCGTTCCCGTCGTTACAGTTGCAGACGGAATGGTCAGATGGTATGTAGATTCATTTGGGTTGGGTTTTCTTGCAGGCGCGGATCCAGGATTTTGAGAAAGGGGGCGCACAGACCTTCGGCCGAAGGCCGACGAGCGAGCGCCGAAGGCGCGAAGCCACAGCGGGGGGTGGGGGTTTGGGGGTCCTCCCAAGAAAATTTGAATTCTAGATGCGCTTAGATGCGATTTCCCAGCATCTGGGAAGCATATTTTCCATATCTATTTGCTCATGTTTTCGAAGTATTTAAATCGTTGGTCATCGAAAGGGGGGGGGGGCGCCGGGTGTGCCCCCACCTGGATCCGCGCCTGTCTCGTCCTGTATAATGCATGGTATGACGTATCCCTGTGGGACTTTTACTATACTCGAAATTTCTATTTCTTCCACTCTCCGTTTATGTTGCAGCTTGGATCCAGATGAATCTAGCATTCAGTCAAAACAACGGCTTCAAGATCTCGTAAAGAGCGTCGCTCGGAAAGTCAGAAGGAAGCACACTAATAAGGTGGAGCCCTTCCAGGGGAGTACACCAAACCTCCTTGCTCCCCCTGAACCACACGGTTGGTAACATAATTAAAATAAAGAGGGAGAGATGGAACAGCCTTAAATTCATGTCTTTGGCTTGTTGAACTTACATGTTTTTTTACTAATACCAGTTGATTACTTTTTCAGTAACTTGTAACAGACAGTAAATTTGTTTACTGTTTAACTTCTGTCCTAAAAATATGCTTTTGTTTTTTTCATAAGGCAAACCAGCCACAAACAGAGGGAATGGCAATATCAGAAAGAGGTTGGATTCTTTTGCTCCAAGCAGTATTCTAGACCAAGCAGATACAGCACGCTTAAGAGGACTTTCCATGAAGAAGTTTGCCTGGCGGTCATGTGTTCCTCGGGCGATCGATCCCACTGGTAACACACACACACTTTGTTTTGTAGCTTTCATCTTACACGCAGTGACGTTTGAGGGGCCGGGCGGGCCGCGGTCCGCCCGGGCATCAGCCTTAAAAAGGTGCGCTAAGTTTTTCCAAGTGTAGCACTTCTCACATCTCATGCCACATTAAAAGTGAAAGAAAAAAGTTCTGTAGGAGGCGTGTGAACCCCTTCCGTTAGATATTCCGTTAGACGACACCTCCTTCCCTTTGACCCAGCCGAACACAAGAAAAGTCACTAAATAATGAAGAATTTTTACAATATCCCTACATGCGACTATTTCAAAGCTTTGCCAAAGGTATAGCACTATTTTGCTTCTAAAAGAGATCAATTCTAGATACGCCACTGCTTACAGATTTCAGTACCGTTATCATGAATGCGCAACGCGAATTATAGCAGGGAGATGTAAGGTCCTAACAGCTACGTAATGTTGGAGGTGCACAATCAATAATCGCTAACGTGACAACAGTTTTAATCTGTTGATATCTAAAATCACTCCCAAGCAATAACAATACTGATTAAAGGTATTTGGGTATTGTTCTTAAAAGCTGACAATCTTTTAGATTTATGAAATACTTTCCTTTGTATCTCCACATACGTCACATGTAAATATTCTCTGATTGGTCTGCAGCAAGTATTCATACATAGCCTACTTTAGCAGGTTAACGTTCACAAAGTAACACTACCGATACCAAGTCTTCCGAGAATACGATATATTTGATTTCGTAGGCGTGACGCTTGACGTGAGAGTTTTCTCTGTTGTTTTAGGTGTATTATTGCTTTTGTTATTGCTATTGTTCAAGTGGGACAGGGTGTTGACTTAAAACTATTTCGATCCAAATTGGACTGCTATGAAGAGCGAAATTAGGATCTTTTGATGGAAAGATAAGCTTACGATTCCAAAGAAATCATTTCACGCTGTGCACTTAAGTTATTAGGATTGCGCATTCGACAGAAATCTGCCTTGCGGCCAAAGACAGGGATAGCGATTGAGATTTGAGGGAGGAAGGGGCGTTTTCCGAATGATAATTTGTTTAAGGGTGATATTTCTGCGCAATATTTCGTCTGCTCTCGTTATATTTTTAAAAAATCCGCGATTACGCCTATAAGACAAATTCCATCCTTTTTGATCACAGTAAACTAAATTTCATGCCTTCCGCACGCGCTTTTGACAAAAATGCAGTAACTTCACATGCAAAGGGGAAATATTCGTTTGTACTCGTATCGACTTCTAACAGGATATGTATATTCGATGCACATTTGCATATTATCCGTCCCCGACTCCGCTATGCCCAGGAGTAACAATCTCCTGCGTACTTTTTCCGCTTTTTCCGGAGTCCCCTCGACTCTGGCGTAGAGCCGAAGGGTGAAACCAAACGTTACATCCGAAGGAGTTAAGCTCCCAAAAGGAGCTACGTACCCGGAAGGGTAGGTCTAAGAAGCTGTTTTTGACGGGGGGGGGGGGCGATGAACTTTATTTTGGACCGCCTTCTTGGATTAGAGGTCTAAGGGAGGGGTTTCCTCCACCCCTTTCAAGTTGGAAAATATTTGAAAATTTTGGGGTCTCTAGATGCAACTTGGTGTAACCACGGAGTTGTCAACTCCCTGGTGCAACCGACATTTTGGGCAAATTTTAAAAAAATGCACTGTAAAATTTTGACATTACAGATAACAAATAAGGGGGTTTCGTCCTGCCCCATACTTTTTTGACGGGGCAGAGGGTTAGTCCCCGTAGCCCCTAGCCCCCCAGTGAGCCACAACTGGAAAAAAGGCCGTGGTCGTCTCGACTTGAACCAGTTGGTTGGAAACTGGGACGTTAAACCTCATCTAACCTAACCTAACCCTAGCCCCCCGCTCCCTACACCTATGTCCCAAAGGGACACAAGGCTTAACATGATCAACCTGTTGACCTTCATACCTCTACATCATGTGACTGTCACGCGTGGTCCCGTTCTAGCCTGACTGAAAAGAAGAAATACTACTCACGATCTCAGCCAAAAGACTGAGCAGCGATCTCATGCGTTGCTCTTGGCAAGTACGGTACATAATTATTTCGATCTTGCTATCTTCCGTTGACAACATTTAGCATTATCAATTCAAACATTTGGCTGCTATTGAATTGCTATTTCAAGAAAAAAATCCTTCTTTTCTCTCACTCTACACATTTTTTACAGGAAATTTCTGGCTGGCATGGTTATTCATTGTTTCAATGGCCTTCATTTATAACGCTGTAGTAATATTCTTACGAGGAACTTTTTCGTACGTCCAAGGTAGCAGCGTACCCGTCGCCTGGCTGACATTCGACTACTTGTGCGATTTCATTTACATTGTTGATATGGTCCTTAGGGCTCATCTTAGTTTCTTCTCAGGAGGTCAACTGGAGGTAAGTTCTGAAGTTTGTTTTCATTGCTCCCGAAAATTAATTTACAGATCTAATTGTGGACACCATAATTTGGGATAATGTTTTTCTCAGGATAGCTTTTATGAATGAATCCTCATGTAACCATCAATTTATAGCAATCTGTAAGACGATTAATATCTTAACGCCCAGGTCAAAACATTTGGGAGTAGTTTCAAATTTTCGCCTACGTGGGAAATGGACGGAGATCTTTTGGGATCATGACCATTAGGACACTGGTTAGGCCAGTCCATGACAATGTAACAGACGTGTAAGGATTTAGCCTTTTAGGTAATAAATAGAAAGCCGCTATCAAAATGTTGTTGGGAGGGGAAGGCAAACTATTAAGTTCAAAAATTGTTCAAAAAGAGGTATTTTGAGAACGACACTTAATCTACCACAAAAGTACCTTAATTGTGAACAAACATACTACATCACTTTTACTTGCACAATAGTCTGGTGTAGTAGGTCTCCTGATCATTATAGTACGTAAATAATTTATGATGCATAGGGAAAGGAAAGATAAAAAGTTAAGAACTAATGCTTGTGAGAAAAGCCAATAACATTTTGAGAACAATACTGTATTCATTATTCAACAAATGGTACAAAACTTAGTCGTCCCTTTTTTGTCTTGGAATGCCCTAGCCGGTCCTCTAATCGCCTTATCAATATTACTGATCCTTACCCATTTTGTTACCCGGCAATTTTTTTCATCACATTGTTTTCCTCGTGTGATGTTTTGCTTGTATTTCAAAGTTTCCCATTTTGTCTTCAGGATGCAAAAAAGCTTCTATTCTTGGTTCCCATGTAAACTCTAGATGTCTGTCGTGGTTCGAAAACAGGTCTCTTGAAGTTAGAAGGAGACTCATATGAAAGTGGAAAGTTTCGTTCCGTACATTTATTTCCCAGTTCTGCAGTTGGAGCTGTTAAAAATTACCAAGTACTATTACCAAGAATAGGAGCCAAGTGGTGCGGAAATCAAAAAGAAAAAGGAGCACGAAAGAGAACAGAAAGTTGTCACATAGATATAAACGCCTTCAACAGCATCCTAACGTTTTGAAAATCGGTTATATTACCGTGTTTACTTGAGACACTTTAATGCATTAGTTAAGGTAAAAGGAATTGACACGTTTCGAATGTAGTCATTTTTCATTTATTTCCTGGTAACTGATCAATCATATTTGCAGACTAAGGAACCAACTGACTCAGTGGGTATTTCTGCAATCTTTAATGGTACAGT
Organism: Holothuria leucospilota; assembly: GCA_029531755.1. NCBI lineage: Eukaryota > Metazoa > Echinodermata > Holothuroidea > Aspidochirotida > Holothuriidae > Holothuria > Holothuria leucospilota. The sequence goes on from CM055965.1 coordinate 27,067,723, forward strand.
GTTAGTTAAATTGGAAACTGGTTTGATGTTTAAGCAGTTTTATATTGTTTTCATTTCAGATGGATTTTTCGGTTACGAGGAGAACATATTTAAAGAGTAAAAATTTTTTGGTAAGTGTCACTGTCTCCTGTGTTTATTAATTTTATTGCTACGAACAAGGAGCTGTAACTGCTACGAATTAGTATCAAGGGCGGATACAGGATTTTGGGAAGCGTGGAGGAGTTCAGATGATTCCTTCCGATAAAAGGTGGGGGAGAGGGATTTAAGTCCAAATTTTGACGAGAAATACTGCAAAAATTTCATTTCAGCTCTGGGGAGTAAATCCTCAAAACCGATCATGGTTTCACCTCTATTTGTGTTCAGGTTTTGCACATTTGCTTGGATCATACTCACATAGTTTAAATCTAATATCGAATTTTGTACTTGTAGGATACTTATGGTAGTCGTATGTGCTTCTATAGTTTATACTCGTACTTAACAACAAGTGGATGTGATACTCTTACTCACAGTCAGATATATTTAACAATATGTAGGCTACCCCACTCTAGACACACTTGAATCGCTAGGGAACGGACTCAGATTTGGTCGGCTAGTTTTAATTTTCCAAAATTTAGTCATAATTTGAATCAAATAGAGGAAATTTGGTATATAGTTGACTAAAATTCCGTGTAAGTTCCCTTGTAACCCATTTTGGGGAGAAATCTATCCAAGTGTACGAAACCGGATATACTGCACTTCAAGTTACTCATACTTACAATCATATATACTACATTTGTACTTATACTTACAACCAACTGTACTATGTACACTTGTACTCATACTTACAACCCTTATATACTGCACTTACCCTTACTCATTACCAGGTAATTATACTTGTACTTCTACTCACAACCAGTGGCGTAGCTAGATATTTGTGTGTGTGTCAGTGGGGGGGGGGGGGCAAAAGCAAAACATTTCCGACAGATTATTATCTTGAAGTAATGATGTACTATCTAAGCGTAGCGCCACCATCATCTGGCGTGTAGCGCGCGGAAGAAAATTAGATTAAAATATCTCCGAGATTGCCTTAAATGACACTTCCAGGCCTTGTAATTCTGCTTAAAACATAAGAAGTGTTGCTAGTGTTTCAAATGAATTGTTTTTATTTATTTCCGACAGAGACTAGAAATTTCCGACAGAGGCCTTCAGTTCGGAGGCTTTGTAAGGGAGGGGGCGACCGTCCCTCCCCCCTCTAGCTACGCCACTGCTCACAACCAGATATAGTACAGTTGTATACTTATACTTAAAACCCTAATATCACTAACCGGCACTCATAACCAGATATACTACAATTGCACTTTTGTTACTTTGAACTCACAACCAGATAAAATACACTTGTGCTCACACTCCACAACTGGATATACTACAAGTGTTCTTATACTTACAACCGACTATACTACGCTTATACCCAAAGGCCTGCTTAAAACTCTTATATGCTAAACACCCGCACTCATAACCAGATATACCATACATGTACTCCTACTCACAACCAGATTACATACACTTCTTATAAGTGCGGGTGAGTATAGCATATAAGAGTTTTAAGTATGAGTATACAAGTGTATAGTATAGTTGGTTTAAGTATAGGTACACATGTAGTAGATCATTCTCACAACCAGATATAGCCTACTACATGTGTATACCTATACTTAGACCAACTATACTAAACTTGTACTCATACTTAATACTCTTATATGCTATGCTCACCCGCACTCATAACCAGATATACTTTACCTGTACTCCTACTAAAAACCAAAACACACTTGTGCTTGTACTCCCAACCAGCTATGCTAACCTAACCTGAGTTTGTCCTCAAACTCGTACTTACAACTGGTACCCACAACATTTTAGTCCATTCACGTATCAATCCTGATAAAAAATAGTAGTAATACTAGTTTCAGACAGCATTACCTTCTTTTCACAGTATGACCTTGCTAGTCTGTTGCCTCTGGACTTGTTTTACATTATCACCGGTGTCCAGCCTCTCCTTCGAATCCCTAGGCTCCTTAAAGTCCACGTTTGTATAGAATTCTCATCAAAGTTTGAAAACAAAATCAGAATGGCTTTCATATTCAGGTAAGTGACTAAGTATCTACCGTGTTATACTTACGACCCACGACCCACATACAAAATCTCGTGATAGCTGATTATTGGGCTAAAGTGTGCCTCACAGGCAAATTTAACAGTCCAAATTTTCGCGACATGTAGGCCTGACTCATTTGTTACAACCTTATTTAATTCATTTAATAACTTATCTGCAGTTTTAAACTTGTTTTAGTTAAATGTATTGACAAATGGAGTCGATGGAGCACTGAGCAAGTTATTTTTAATTAAACAACGTGGCTTACTTTGTATAAACATTACAAGCAAGTATGCAAACTAATAAAATGATATGTCCTTACAAATATGAGTCTTTTATCGGAGGTTGTATTACCGGTATATTGTTCATAGAAGTCGTTTTGACGGTTTTCTGATTCACAACGCAAGGAGAAGGATAGAAAAAGAGTTTTCGTATTTGGTTTCAAAATGTTAGAAAAGAATGCTTACCACAATAGAGCAGCTAAAATTTCTGCTTATAATAGTTTTCAGTCCCCGCTTTTTAAATAGAACTTATGTAATTAATTTCCTGGTCCAACAACAAAGTCAATATTATTTTTTAGAACCGTGAGGATGGTTGGTTACCTGCTGTACATGATCCATTTGAATACCTGCTGTTACTACGCCATGGCAATAGTTTATGGTATAAACGGAACTGAATGGCTCTACGGTGGTGAAGGAGATCCGTAAGTATAGCCTAAGCCAATACATATCATTATAGCTAGGCTAAAACGGTATGACAATAAGACGGTGGTGTTACAATACTGCGCGCATGCCATTTCCATTACGTGCGAAAATGGAAGCGGAACTTACAGGGAGGGTTGAGAACAACATGTCCCCTCGTTTATACAACGCATGTTTGATGCACTGTGCCTTAAATTGACTTGAGTTTTGACACCGTATGACTCCATGTGACTCAAGACTCTACATTCAATGACTTAGTAATAACAATGATAGTAGTGATATTTGCCTCTCGGGTGTCCTTTCAAAGAATTCTAAGGCCCCATTCTACTTTTGGCTTTCTAAAGAGGTAATCTAAGGAATCGCTGTACCTTTGCAACTTGGGGCCACACCACAACTTTCAGACTAATGCAAGCAGCACACATCATACTAAATTAAGATTTTATAAAAGTACAAAAAGGCCAAGAACCAGTGTTCCCCAAAGAAATCACCTATTTCAGTAAATTACAAAATTCCAATACATAAATATTTGACTCATTTAAATTTCATGCAGAACATGTATCCCACGTTCCTACTAGCTGGGTCCAGAGCCTACTTTGGCTCTGAGGTTTTGGGAATTTTTTGTGTCATATGAACTTTATTTGGCACCAATCTAGGCAAATACTTTTCATGTATTTGGTGTATGTTTTGTCTTCACTGTATATTCATGTTAGGGTCCATTGGAACCCTCTTCTCAATTTTTTGTCTAAACATCAGTGTTTCATATTAGCATGACACTGTATCAAAATTGTGTCATAACAGCTCAGCTGTATACACTGCCAGTGCCACACTAAAGGCCATCTGCTTTATCCAGTTGTGGTCCATAGCTTGATGTTTCTTTTATACAGATCTGACCCATGCACAATTGGTATATATCTGTTAGTGGTGAAACATTACTCAAAATGTAAAAACTTGAACTGATAAGTTAATTACTGTGAAAACCTTCCATACTATAATTGTAATTACTGACGTGTATAATTACCTAATATTTCCAAAGTAAGATACAGCAAAGATGATGCTGTGTTTTCTGCATAACTTTCTACTTCCTCTAAACTGACAAAAGGCCTGTCTTGTAGTGTTCGATCCTTTAAAAGAGAGAGAAAAAACAAACAAACATTCAGAAGTAGAATATATATGTTGAATCTGAGTAAATACTTCTACACGTACACACACACAAACACACATGCATCCACCCCCCCCCCCTGCCCCCACCCCACCAGACACTGAATTTCACATCAAGTTGCTTTACATTTATTTTGTACATACATGTGCAGAACATCCTATCACATTGAACTTCTGTCCAACATGAAATATCATGAGATCCAGTTTTAAGTAGATGAAAGTAAAACTATCTGTTTTCCAAAAGTGTATTTTTCACGTTCACTTTTCAGTCACATTCATTTTTCACTTCTTTGAAGTACTTAGAACCAAACAATCTCATGTGTGAAAGCTAACTTAGCTTAGTATCGGTGTTGTAAGAGTCATGACTGAGTCACTAATTTTCAAAAGGTAAAAGACTCCAGCAATAGTATAATTTTCCTCACAGAAATAATACAATGACTAGAGTTACTGACTCGACTTGAGTCACATTGAAAGTAGTAAATGACTCATCTGGTCTGCAAAAATAAGTGACTCGTTACAACACTTCTTAGTATAGCTAAGCATATTGCCTACAAAAAGGGTACAGGACTTTTTTGTACCAATGTCATTCAAATACACTGTTGCAGAATGCATTATATCTGCTAGCCATACAAACCCTTTCTTCTATAACTCTCTGTAACCATCTTTTGGATAGATTATATTTCTGAACAGCTTCAAATAATTCTTCTGCCACGGAGGGTGAGGGGGAATTCCCTAGAATGCAAAGATAACAATCTCAGTATCGTAAATCTTACAAAAATGGATGGGATGTAACCAACAACTGAAAGCACTCCAAATGTAATACTGCTGACAGATGACAAAACCTTTTTTAAGAAAGGATTATTAAGACAAACAGGAAGTTTTGTGGGGTAGGGAAAGTGTTCAGGTCAGATATCTGCAGGAGAGAGAGAACCCCTCCTAGTGAGAGTGTGGGCCAGCCCACACTCTCCTCTGGACCCAGAGGCAAAACCCTGATGGGTACCCAGGAGATGAATCCCCAGGAAGCTCTAGAGTAAATACAGGTATTGTGGGCATGAGATTAAGTATTTAACTGCAAAAAGAAAATGGCTTTGGATGAGCATTAAACACAAAGAGAGAGAGGGGGTGGATGGGGGTGGGTGGGGTGGGGTGGAGGTGAGGTCTTGCTAAGAGCACCAATTAAGTTCTTTTAAGACATCTCAGTGCAGTACTGCTTTCTTGTATGTTTTCTTTTCAGTTTTTCCTGTCTTATAATCTAAATTAGAAAAAGTAGTGTGGTACTTAGTGCTAAGTTAGTGGAATCTGAAATGTCCACCTTCACCAAAAAGCAAGGGGAAAACAACCCCAGCCCCCCCTCCCCCGTTGAATGATCCACACCCATCCATCTGTAACTTCTTAGTTCCAACTTAAAAGGGTAAAGATTTCTTTCTACAGACAAAAGCATTAATATTTGATCCACAATGGAGGACAAAATAGTTTCCAGCAAATCATAAACAGTGTCTGAAAATATTCTCTTAGATTTCCTTAAATTGCCATTTCTTACTTTGTCAGAAGTGAGAGTTGTTTCTCCAACAACAAAAGATTATACACCCATAGGGTGACCATTTCATAATTCCCCAAAAGTTTTCTTTTTTCACGTCGAAATATTGTACGTCATAGTAATGAATTTACTCGTGATTAATTTTTCTATTCGAAAGTTCCTCAATGTCTGTATGCCTCTAACACTGTCTGCCGTGCAAGCTGACGGCTGTCATATGCGTAGGAAGCTTTTCGAAACGGGGGGGGGGGGGGGGCTGAAACTTGTTGGGGATCTCCGTCTTAGGGGAGGGGTCTAAGGGGAGGAAAATTTTTGGGTATTTGAGGGTTCTCAGATGCAATTTGATGCAACATTCTGGACAAATTTTAAGGGAAATTACTGCAAATTTTTGACATTTCTTATAGAAGAGACAAATAAGGGGTTTTTGCCCTTGGGTCTTGGGGGCGTAAGCATACTTCAGCCCCCACATTTTGACTGGGAGGCTAAGGTCCCTCAAGCCCCCCGCTTCCTACGCCCTTGACGGCTGTTATATTATCAGAGACATTGAAAAAGGGTCAAGGCAAAATCCTCCACCTACATTTTTATGGGACGCGATTCCTCAATTGCTGGGGCTTGGATGATAATTTAACTTGTCCCAAGAATATTTACATACTATGAATTGAATCTTAACATTAAAGTGATACTTGTTTTAACTTAAAGTCACTTTTCTTTATAAGGACCATGTAGGTCCACCCAACAAGTGTTTTATTAAGAACACTGTACTTCTTGCACGCCTCGCGGCCCTCGCCGTGCATGTGTTAAGACGCTTAACCAGAAGAGACAGAAGAAGGGAAATCCGAACTCAAAGCGACCTGTTTTTTTCTTGAAAGGACAATGCCTACCCGGACAATCCCCATCCCGGATAAACCCCATTTGAAAAATTATTATCAATAATAAATAACCCCTGGGAGAACTCAAGACAGTGGAAATTTCGAAATTGTCGAGGGCGGGAATTGGCCCAGTGACAGTGTCCGTTGTGGGAATATTTCCCCTTTCATCCCCATCGGGAGTGTCATGCCCTTTCAGTTTGCAAACTCTTTTCAAACCAGCGTTAACTTTGAAGCCTCTTGTATGTTTTGCGAGCTATTCAAATTTTTCTTCTCGTTTCTCTATGCTTTTAGATATGTCAGATGTCTATATCGAGCGACGAAAACTCTCATCACCATTGGTAATCTACCAGAACCAACGACTAATGCCGAAATTCTATTTATGACAATTGATTTCATGGTTGGCATCTTCGTCTTTGCTACTATTATTGGTCAGGTAATGGAAGACCTGCTTAAATGATACTTTAGACCTAAAACTAAACATTAGTATTTAAATATATTATTTCATGGTAACACCAGGTTATGCGAACGTAGCTGCGATGGTCCACTAATCCCGGTCGGTGAGTGATGGAACTGGGTGAGAACACCATTTTTTTAAACAACTGAAGAACTTGACCAAATCGAAAATAATACTTACTGAAGACAAATTATCTGCTCTCATGGCTTTAAAACTTCCATCTTGCAAAGAAATCACACTCTGACCTCTACACAAGGAAAGTACAGGAGTACCGTATGAGCCAGTCGGCGACGGAGTTGCAGCGCGCTGACTTTGGGGCAGTCAATTTCTCTCACACATTTCTGGAGAAATTGAGGCGATTCAGTCCAAATAGATCGAGGATCAGTTAAAGGGGAAATGCAGTCAGCCCAGTCATAATTGGTATACCCCGGTATCCTAATTCATGAATGGTTCTTTTTAACCATGTGGCAATAGTTTGTGTCTAAACTGTTAAATTCATTGAGAATAAGCCCTTGCTTTACCTTTCGTTGGTAATATTTATGTTCAATAACATCTTCAGAGATACTTGTAAGGCAAATAAGAGCACGACCGTAAGGGCTGGGGAGTTTACTGATTTTTAAATCAATTTTGGGGCGACTGCATTTTCTCTTTTAGGATTTGGGGGGGGGGGGAGGGATAAAACGGACTAAGCCCCATCCCGCGAAAAAAATATCGCCTACGTGGAACAAACAAAAACAACGTAGGCCTAAAATAAGCTGAAAGTTTGAAAAGTGGTTTACATAAACACAAAGACATTTATGACCTGTGCAGGAGATTACCCTTTTTTTATTTTTTCATTTAGATGAGGGACATAGTGGGATCCGCCAGCGCCACGAAACAACAGTTTCGAGAGCGGATGGATGCAACAATGAACATTCTGAAAAACAGAAAGATACCAGAAAATGTTCAAAATAGAGTTCATCTTTGGTTTATGTATTCATTGGATAAAGGAGAATTACTCGGTAAGTGAAGCTAGTCAAATAACACGTGGTACGGGTGTTCTTCCAACCAGAAGAGCTTATCTTTGGTTTATGTATCAATTGAAAAAGAGAATTACTCGGTAAGTAAAGCTTGTCAAATGACGCATGGTACGGGTGTCCATCCAACCAGAGGTTAAGTCTCTTGACCCACCCCATAGGGTCCGGCACTGAAGAGAAAAAGAAATGTCGGTATACGGTTCTCTGGATACCTAAAATACCAAGAATATCTGTAGTTTACAGAAGGAATTTTCTCTGCCAAGCTTATGCACATATTTTAGTGTTATTTGAAGTGGAAAACTGTACACTAAGCTGTCTCTGGCCACGTTAAGCACACACATTTAAAGCCGTTTAATTTCCCACAAACGATGTTTTATACCAAATATTTCAATACGTTTATACCTTCGGTTCAATCATGGCGTCAGTAACGACTGTACTATATTATATCGATGTATCGCCGGAACCCTGACTATATCGCCTGCGATTTAAGTTGTACCTTCGCAAGTAGCACAAAATTAGGACGGCCAACCCTCTACAGACTGAATTTTATAAATCCTCCATATTTGTGCTTATCGTCTTTTACTACTACTACAAAGCAAAGGGGAACTTCATTTACAACTACATGACTACAACAGCTAACTAAAGAATAGTTGGGTTCTAGAAATATTCATTTACTGTTCGATGCGTCTACTTACAAATACTACATTTACCTTCCCTTCCAAGCAAGGACATCCAACAGCAAAATTTCAATGATTTCAAAAAATCTAGAGAAACTAAAATCTTAAACTCGATGAGGCCTTTAGCGTAGCAACATCCCAGCTTCCAAAAAGATGACCTCTGGGGGGATGAACTTCACTAAAACATTTCGGAACATCTGTACTAGCCTGCCTGTTTGCAAATGTTGGTAATCCGCGTAAGGTTAAACACTTCATTTGCAGCACCTTAAGAGTTTTTGAAATTTTCTGACAGTACTGCAGTTAACTTTATTCTGTCTACTAATGCATCTCGTTTCAAAAATGTGAAGTTTCTTTAGTGTCATGGTGTGCAACACTTTTTCCTATGTGACTGCTATGCAGTGTTGATGTGTGGGTACAGGGCAATGAGTACGGGCATGGGTACCAGATCATGAGTACGGGTACGGGGAATACAATACTGCTGTTATGTGAGATTATTTATTTTCCTTTCCTTTTTGCAGATGAGCAAAAGGTCCTGCAAGCGATGCCAATTAAAATGCAGACAGACATGGCCATTCACGTGCACATGGATACATTGAGCAAAGTTAGCTTGTTCCAGGTAGCCTACTCTTTCAGCAATATGGATATGCTTTTTAAAATAGTTTAGGCAGGATGCATTACATCTTTTGTGTGGTAAAAGGGCACTTCTGTTTGATGTTATGTTATCATAGTAATTATATTTAGTATATGAAGTAACACTTGGCTACTTAAATTTTTCTTCATAATCCAACAAAAGAATCAATTTTGATGCTTCACAACACAAATGGATAGGGTTTCAGATTAACTTAGCCATTGTTTCGTTTTAAGTTAACATATCATTAGTAAAGTCGTCACATGATTGGAAAGAAATCATACGTAATTTATTAAAACAGTGTATGCAAACTTAGTGAGGTGGGTACTTTTCGACGATTAATCTTAATGTCCTCATCACTGGTTGGTTCACAAGGACAAATGTTGGCGAAATTAATCTCCAAAAAGCTAAACATTAACATCGACAAACTGATTCAGAAAGTAACCTCTCAATCGTTGTATTTCCTTCCTCCCTTAAGTACCTTTACAGCTTTTGAAATTTTAAATTTCACCTTATTTCAGGACTGCGATAAAATGCTTCTGCGAGACTTGGTACTTCAACTCCGCCCTGTTTTGTTCCTGCCGGGCGATTACATATGTAAAAAGGTAACGTACCATCTCCTGTTAATGAGGAATATATGTTAAATGTAGCGTTTACTCAGGTTTTTGGGCTTGTTTGCTTCACTGATTTTATTTGATTTAAGTTTCAAAGATTTGAATAATGAGTCTCTCATACCGCAAAGAAGGATGAATTGCAATCACCAATTGAATGAGTAACCCCACTAAATAAACCAAGTCAAGATGGTACATTTGTGCGTCAATTTAACGTGCTGACTGACCCACCGCACAGAATAGACGCACAATTTACAAGTTTGACGGAAATGCAAGTCAGGGTGTAGTGACCGACAACACTATAGTGTACTACGTCGCTGTTGACCCACAGAATCTGACCCATGTTTTAAAAAGTTACTGACATAATGAGATAAAGAGGCCCAGCCCTTGGTCATTCCAGCGACTAGTGATATCGGGATAATTGATAGACATTTGAGTCACACTGTCGTTTGTCTACGGGCCAGTGTGGGGGGGGGGGGGGAGTCTTTGTGGTAAGTGCATAAAGGAAAGTAAGTCAAAAGTGAAAGATAATAGAAGCAGGAACCCAGCTATTTCCCATGTTTCAGTTGTATGGTACCACGATATTGTTCATACTGTTCTTTGTAAATGAATCGCAATTTAATATGTTTCCGAGTCAGTCAGTATCCATCTGGCATCTATACAGTGATGGGTACAAGCTGGCGGATGGCTTTCCCATTAGTTTTTTCAGGGTAAAGTTAGAAGGTAAAAAATTCATTTCACTGTTTGAAGGTCTCTGAAGCAAGATATTCACCCTGGTTTTGTTACTAAATTGCTTCAGATCTGCTTACCGTTTCAATTTCCACAAATGCGGGAGAGGGGACCGTCTTCACAATCACCCCTAAGGTGCTATACCCTTCCTCAGTATGGTAGCGAGAATCCTACACTTCACCTCTCACCAATACGTTCTGAGTCCGCATCTGTCGACTCAATCAACGTGACTTAAGTTAAAAAATAGTAAAGCAGGTTTCCCCACAGAAATGTTTCCACGCAATGCAATGTGGGAATGGGTCAAAGGTGAAGTGTACCACGCTTACAGTGCCTCAGCGCGGATGTTGCATGCTGAGCATGCAGAGCTAAACAAGTTGCCGTTGTCATGGTACACTTGACCTTGTGACCCAACCGAAAGTACCGAATTTCCCAACACGTCTATTCTTGTAATTCTGTTTGGATTTTGTAGGGTGAGGTTGGAAAGGAAATGTACATCATAAAAAATGGTATGGTCCAGGTATTAGGTGGAGAAGACGGTAAGAAGGTGCTGGCTACCCTTCATGCTGGAAGTGTGTTTGGCGAGATAAGGTGAGATACTTACAGATTATTCTCCGCCCCCCCCCCCAAAAAAAAATAAAACGTTAATTGACAAAATATACATGTGTTCACACCTTTGGCTTATACTTTGCTTTATCTTAAATGTTCATAACAGTATTCCTTTTTTAACAATAAAAGGTTATTACATCATTTTAATATTCAAATGCTTTGTAATAAATCTATAATGCAGGTGGTTATTGTCTTCCTACCTCATAAGCTGTCGCCGTCACTAGTAAGTTATTAATTATCCATACATAACGCTGGGTCATAAGTTTTAATAATTTTTATAGAGCACTGTTCGTGGGCCCTAAACCACTCAAAAGGAAGTTGTTGATAAAATAATAACTTACCTTAAAAAATAAATGATAAATCACCAAGGATTGATTACCTTTTTTCTTCTAAGGTGCAGGCGGATTACCTGAAACTTAATTGCGCAAAAGACTGTTAACCACAAAACCTTCTTGAAGAGAATCTCCTAGACCAACCCCAATGTATGAGCAACCCTGTTAGTGCCAAAATAAAATGTAACGTATACATATGTTATGAAATGTAAAACACAGTTATCAATAAAACTGGATACCACGCAAATTAAACGTGAATAAAATATCCGAAGGAGCCTTAGTATCATGGAAAACGGAATTTAAAGGTAATTTCCAAACTTCAATAATTTCGTAAATAAAAGTTATCTTTCGCTTATTACCTGAGTGAAACGTTTCTCCCACAATGACTCATACAGTAGCGAATCTATTAATTTAACTTCATAGTCCACAGCAAGCACGACATTGAGGAAAATTTATCGTGAAACTTACTGTACGCAGTATTTTCTTTTAACAAACTTCGAATAAATCACCACACATCACTAATTCAGTTTCTGTTTATTTACTATAGTTTGCTTAGTCTGGGAGCAGGAAATCGAAGGACAGCTGACGTCTATTCTCCGGGCTATTCTGATTTATTTGTTTTGGACAAAAAAGTCCTGCAAGAAGTCATTGTTAGTTATCCCGATGCTCAAGAAATTCTGAAGAAAAAAGCAAGGTAAATAGTTGGCTCTGTTGAAAGCATTAATTTCAGTATCATAGCCAGATACAGGCTTTTGGGTGGGAAGAGAAGGGTAGGGATACCTGTTAGGGGAAGCGATAAATTGCACAAATGGTAAGGTTGCAATGTTACACAATCTTTCCTTATTCTATTAAGGGGAGGGGCAACAGGGTTGGGGCAAGGCTTTTGAGAGGGGGAAATGCCAATTTTCTCCTCTGCCTACGCATCTGATACTCATTTCAGTAAAAAACACAGTCGTAGTTGTTGTCATTTATTTAATTAAATAAAAAAACTATCTTATTAAGCTTTTTGTTGTTTCTCTTCTTTTTTCTGTGATCGTACTGGAGAGTAGAGTACTTCGTCAAGCCCGTGAGGGTTTTTTTCTACTTCCTTCACGTCATGAAGGATTTATTCAAATTGATGTTAATATTTTATATGTGTTATATACATGTATGGTGAAATGAAATAAGCCGTACTGGAGCGTAAAACTCTCGAACAAGTAATACTTATTCCAAGTCACAAACTACTTTAAAGTAATTCCCCCAGCTAGTCAAAAATTTTGTAACGTCGCAAAAATCGATAAACTTACAATTTTTCACTAGAGAATCAATCATCAGTTTAGTTTGTGTAGTATACTCACTTTCACATCCCCCAATTGACAAACATGAAGAACTACCCTAGAAATATTGTTTCAATCCAGAAGAGAAAAATCCATACTGTCATATTGACACATTATAAATACAGTTAATAGTACGAATATCAAAATGCTGATGTTTTTCCTTTTAATATTTTTAGGGAAATTCTGAAGCAAAATGACAGTAATAATGGAGTTAAGAAGAAAAAGCGAGGAAAGTCTCTAATAGCTGAATCTATTTTGACGAAAAATGTAAACAATACACCATCCAAGTTTTTCAAAGCCGTACTGGAGGTTGCTCGATCGAAGCACATCTCTGCCACGATACTAAAGGGATCATTTGACAGCAGCCAAAATGAAGAAGAAAAGGAATTCTTTCATTACTCATCAAGTGACATCTCCGGAGATGAGTTTCTTCCCGTGGAGAGAGGATCTTTTCGAAAAAGAACCAAAAGAGGAAAGAAGGGTAAGTATTTTAAATTTCATGCCAAGATGATCCCACAGAACTGATGGTCGTAAGAGTTGGCAATGGATGGGGAAAGTCTGGGAACGAATTGGGAGATATGCTCTTCACTGCCACTTTATTTTAAGGGATTCTTAAGGTTGACTGGTACTGGGTATATTATGACACAGGGGTTTCTTCAAAAGAACACATTTGTCGATAATATTATTGAAAAAAAATCAGATTCTATGGAAAATTTACACTTTCCTCGATCTAAATTTTGTCAAATTCAAGCCCCCAGAACGTTTTAAATGATGGAAGAAAGTAAGAAATAAAGCACAATAATTTAACACCTGTTCGACAGCTATTAAACTTACTCCCTGCCGTCAAGAGAGTTGGCATTACAGAATTCTGTGGTTGGGAACGACTTGGTAAGTAAAATGGAATATTGAAAAACGATCTGCTAGGTCAATAAAACTCAAGTGAGGGAGTAGGTGCAGCTAGAGAACACCTCGTTTTTGAGCTCTGCTTTATGACTAGTTACTACATTTTTAGGCTGACGGTATTTTATTGGGTTTGTACGACTATGTCTTCTGTGGGATCAACTTCTCATGTTACTATATAAGCAGTAATACATGCTCATTAAAGGGCAACAAGTCTCACCCCGGACAGAAAATATAAACCTCCCTACTCACTTTACTTCTAGCCCCTCCTACAATTCAAACAAAAAACACCTGTCTAGTGTATTTCTCTTTCAAAGCTACAGTAGCCTGCACTGAATTTAAACTGCTCAGTAGCATATCAACACCATACTGTCTGCAAAGAAACACAAATGACTGCACAAGTCATCATTCACTGGAAACCTAAACTAGTCAGGATGGTGCCTCCCCGACTAATTTGACTGACTAGCGTAAAATTAGTCGGTGGATTAATCAGTGATTACAAACTAGTCAGTGGATTAGTCCGTGTGAGTAGGTGTGACACGGACTAATCCACTGACTAGTTTGTGATCACTAATTTTACGCTAGTCAGTCAAATTAGTCGGGAGAGGCACCATCCTGACTAGTTTAGGTTTTCAGTGAGTTGATCAACCAGAGTGAAGCTACAGTTTGCATTAATATCAGTCAAAGAGTAGTCACCAATTGTATTTAGAAATATGATCATATCCCTAAACATGTTTGAGGCGATGCAATAGTCCCCTTACAACTGGATAAAGGCCAGTTTATACAGGGAGTTGCTAGCAACTCCCTGGTTTATACTTCCAAATTTTTACGAGCTATAAAACTATAAGAACTATATATCATCCTTAGCTCTTTCAGGCCAATGACAGACATAGCTCAGAGTTGAACAGCGTTCAATTTTCATAGCTTTATAGCGCTATACTGAAGTATGAACCGGCCTTTACATGGTAAGAACATGTTACAGCTGAACACTTTTTTGCCCCATTGTGTAATCGCGTTTATACTCTAAGTATGTTTTGTAATTTTACACTATACATGTTAAGAGTTGGAATACTAGTCACGCCACAACATTTAGGGATTTGACACGTGTGGACAGCTTTAAACACGTTTACAATGTAAAGGGCAGCTCAGTGTACAGAAAGTGTTACATTCCAAAACACCGTCTTTTAGGGTTTAAGTCTCATTTTCCTTTTTAATGAGCACTGACATCTTCTCCAAATGAATTGAAAAATAAAAATTGTGAGGCATTTTTAATCCATTATTAACTGAAAAATACTATATATTCCAGAACGGTAAATTTCCTGCTAGACCTTACAACTTTCTCTTGAGGTAGAGCTTTATGTTGCAAAAACGAAACGATGAATTATTCATTAGCTTTAAAGAAGCTTTTATTCAAAAGATTTGCCACCCAGTTATCACACATTTTCTAATGGATATATCCTTCTGAAAAAGCACACCTCTAATGGATATGTGCGAAGGAAATGTATTCCTTTGTTTATGGAAATGCATTTCCTCATGGATATAACCCTAACTTTTCATCTAAATGTGATAATGTAGTGGATTTACTATCAACCCTCTACATAATGCATAAGCTAACTTTATTTTTCCATGTTGGTTATCGTTACACTTGTTACTATGACTGATCCAGATATAAAGTATACTTTCATGACATCAAGAGTACGCCTTTCGTTACTGCAATGGAATCTTGTCTAGTATCAATTTTCTTTTATGCAAAACTGAGAGAATTGATTAAATGTATTGTTATTATCACCTTTTGTAACGGTTGAGGCATATCTTGGATCACGTCATCAATTGTTGTAAATATGAAATGTTAATATGTTCATAAATTTACATGTATATGTTCCCTTTTGAATGTATACATGAAAAAATGTATTCAATTGCTCCAAATTAAGGCTTGATTTTAATTTTGGTTGTCCATTAATAGTGTTAGACAATCCTCCCGTCTTCAATGGGGACTCTGGATCCGATACAAGACGATCTGATGTGGATGCACAGGAACCAGCGATAGTTATTCATCCGTCCCCGAAACATCAAACAGAGACCCAAATCCTGACCGACGATGTAAATGTATCGTCAGTGACGAACCTTCCTACTACATCAAACAGTCTCAGAGCGGGAGGACCGCTAGGCCTATCAAGTAATCAAACACCCGCGGTTGTGTTTCAAGGCACCACCAGTGCTGAGCCTTTGGTAATAACAAATGAAGTTAGCGGAAAAGATGAAAACATGGACGCGAAAGATGACTTTCATTCTACTAAATTACCATCAACATCAGGGGCAAGAGATGGTACCAAGCTGAAAAGAAAAAAGGGAGTGGTGGCAAAAGAACCGTTAACAATCGAAAGTAACAAACTTCAACTTAACGAAAACAGTGACAGCGAAGAGGACCCCGGGGATTTTCATTTTAACACAGACGTTATAAGGCAAAGTCCAAACATTTCTGTCGGAAAAATGGAATCCTTTGAAGATGTACGCTCGGATCAACTTGAAACCCATTTCTTGCCAAGTCTCCCGAAGGGAACTTCTATTCTGACTGCGGCTAGCGACAACACTAAAGAGCTTTCCTATGAAGAATATAGAGCTGCTCACAAAGTATATGACATTGAAGATTTGGATATATCACCTGCAGAGGAAGATAAGGAGACTTCTAAAGGGACAACGACATCGCAGGAGAGTTTAATACCAAGGTCGGAGACAAAGCAAAAAAGAAAGACGCCCTCACCAAAGAAGAAATACACCGGAATTAAAGGAAAACCGAGTAAAGGGAAAAAAGAAAAATAATTGACTTTGGTTTCTTTTTATTATATAAGTGTCTTTTTGAGAACCTTTAGGGACATGCAATCAGCACCTTTATTTGAATTTACATGGCTGGATAAGATAAACCATGTATGGCTAGTTTTTTCATTCACGTGAACATTTCTTGTGAATGAGTTGTTAAATTAATGCAAGATGACTGTTCGGTTTATATGTGAAATGCAATTTGCTTATAATTAAACAGATAATAATTCAAAGATACTTGTGTTGGGACTGGAGGAGGGATTTGGTAGGCTGGAATGATGTTTTGGCGTGAGACTTCAGAACGACTACATATGTCTGCTAAGAACTTCTACATAAAATATAAAGCCGTTGGTGTGTCTACTGGTCGAAAAATGACCCAGTCCCATCAATGGTCTTATCAAAAATTATGAATGAACAAGGTGACATCACCCTCTTTTCGACTGGTTTTGTTTAGAGGATAACAAAGAAGACATACAGTAACCATTCTCAAATCTTGCTGTTGAGCCACTGTGTAATGTCCCTTATTGTCCCAGGGCCTAGCAACCCCATGATGGACGAGCGTTTTACCCGTCGCAGTTGACATTCCCCAAAGACCGGTGAAACAGTGGCGTAGCCAGCAGCGGGGCAGGGGACAGAGTGCCCCCACATAAATTTTGAAGACGCGATGGGCGATGTTGAAAAACTGAAGGAGAGCAAAAACTAAAAAAACGGCGAGAGGATGGATGGGAAGTTGGTGGGGCGAAGTGGCGGTGGGTGGGGGCTAGGGGGAGGGTTATTGGGAAATATTGGCTTCACAAGTGTGATCTTTTTAGGATATTGAAAACTAAGATTAACAGAACAGTGGAGACAAAGTGTTTGGGAAGGTGTGAAATTATCGTTGATTCGAGGTTCCATTGGCCATACATGAGCGTGGAAAAAACACGAGTATGTTGCTCGGGGATAAGTAATGACGATGGAATCTGCAGCAAAATGGACGGTATATTTATTTTATGCAGGACGCATTTGCAATAGGACTCCAAACCTTCTATATTATTGATGTCATACCTTCTGGAAATAGTGTTCCGAATCTTTTTCTCCCTTTTTCAACAGATTATGTCCTGGGGACTGAACCTTAACCTTTTTTTCGAATTCTAATCCTGATTTTGAAACAAAATAAATTAACCCCGAAAAAGTATTGGTTGTCAGTGCCACCTAAGGCTATTGCCAAAGCGTCCTACAATAATTAAATATATGCGAACAGACGCTATAGGTCTAGGGCTGCAGTTTGCGTATATGAACTACCTACAACACTGGATACTCAATTGGATTATATCAAATTTCCTTCTCGCCTCGTGATAATGTCTCATAAGCTAAATATGACCGAGCAGTTAAAAATCCCAGAGATTACCATTTCAGGCTTGATAGTCATATATTGTGGAAAAGTGTTCCAGCCTGATTTTTTGGGAAAATGTTCAATTACATGCACGCACGGCTATCTGGCATTACGCTCAACACATTCAGATTTCCGAATCAGTCGGCAGACGGCTTGGAGTTGGGAAGCAGTGTGGACATTAACTATAGGATTTAATTGCTAAAAAATATTATGAGAACAAATCTGAGGGAGGGGTGGATAAATTTTTTGAGGGGCGGCAATTTTCACTCAGAGGGCGGGCCGCCACTTTAGAAACTCCTGCGGAGAACACTGGGATCTAGTATAAAAAAGGACAAAATATAGCACCATTTTGCATATAAGCACTTCGAGACAGCAAAAAATTTCAATAGGGGAGGGGCACCCCCTCTCCCAGGACGGCGGTCAAGAATGGGGACGATGAGTCGACTTTGCTCCCCACACCAAAAACTAGTTACGCCCATGCGATGAAAGGCTCTGCAGGACACCAACTGCTCAACTATAGACTCCAGGCTGATAAAGACATTTTAATACGACGATTGTCAAATCATTTTGAAAATGTCAACACCGCTGCGAACCATTAACTAAATGCCAAGTGTGTGAAGCATGCATTTGAGGAAATCATGTGCACAGATTTACGTTTGCTTGCTTACCCGTCCTAGATGCAAGGTGTTGAATCAAAATTCGTACATATGAAAACTTACATTCCGAAAACAAAGGTAAACTGCACGGTTTCAGGACTGAATAAAGCTCTGTGTATATCTGTGTCTTAACATTCTTATAAAATGTATATAAATGACATATAAAATTACATATGGTGATTACATGATACTTAAATATACAATTTATTTATTTATCACGCTAATAATATATAGAATTTTTTCCAATGCACAACATTTAATCATCAACTAAGTTGTGTCTAAGTATTTTTTCGGAGTTTAAAACAACAAATTAGAAACATTGTCATTATGTCATAATTTGCCAATCATGGATCGTGAAATATTGAGTCTGAGGGCGTTTTTGTTAAAAGGATTATCTCTTTAAATGTCGCATAAGAACTTTTTACTTTTCCGTTCCTGTTCAAAATTTTGAGATCGCAAGACTTTTCCTGCCTTCCTCCTTAACAGTACGCTTAACATTATGTCCATTTTACACAACTGTTTAATGTTAAAACGTGCGTTAACTTTTATTATTTTGATAGTTGCTTTCAGAAAATGAAACAAGTTTGTGCAATAAGGAAATGAAATGTGAAAGCTCCAAACATTTGTAATAGTTCACTTTATTCCCAATTGAAACAATGTGATTCGAAAATTGAACTGGCGACAAAATAAGCTCAGTGAATGCATACGTTCGTTTGAAAAAAAAAAAACGGAAACACGGGAAAGGTTGTGAATGTAACACTGTATTTTATAATTATAGTGAAATCTTTATGTGCATCATTATCTTTCGTTAAGCTAGCTAAGCCATGCATACATTTCATTTGTCCAGTTAAGATTCAAATTATTCTTCAGTAAGGCGCCAAACAAACTGCGCTCATGCACATTCTACATTATGTTTAGTCTTGTAGAGCACTTTTCTTCTCAACGATTCAGTATCATAAATATGCATAATTATCTATCTTAAAAGAAAGTGCTTGGTGGTTTCGTTCAATTTTCAGTTTACACATTTCAAGGCCACTTAGATGACTGTGTCTACCAAGTATGCGAAGGAAAGAGGTTGTTTCCAAAGGTCTCTTCTTTTTTCATTCTATGAAAAACAAATGTTTAAAAAAGTTGTTTATTGAACTGGATATTCCAAAGTTTCTTCTCAGTTGTCGCAAAATGCAATTCCTTAAGCTAGAACTATATCTGGATAATTTGTTTTGTATTTCCTTGTTTGTCTCAATATGGTTCTCACATTTTCGTATTGCGTTTTAAAGCTATCTAGAAAGTACTCCATCTGACAATGAGACGTCAAAATGATCTTCTCATTGCTGTCGAGATCATAAACTGTAACATTTTACGAAGAATCCGTTTAAAGAATTCGACCAACTTTCCATATTTTATCATTATTTGATAAGTTATAGAGAAAAGATAAGCCTTCTGGTGCAATTTAAGTTCTATGCGGGATGTGGGACATTTGCAGGTGACATTTTTACATACATAATATTAGTAGGCAGGAATATTGTCATAGCTTTGGTTAGATAAAGTAACTAGTTTACCTGACTGGTATCAAGATTAAAAAAATTCTTGTGCCTCGTACTCATTACGGAAACATCGAATTTAAAGTGGGAAATTCACGGTGAAGCAAAAAAAAAAAAAAATAAAAAATAAAAAATAAAAAAAAAATAAAACACTTTGCATCCATGAGAAGCTTATATCTAGTCCTCTTTCGGGATGAGAAAACTTTGTTTGCAAATTAATTGGAAATTTAACCAAAATGCTTACATATAGTTCGCCTCTGAATTTTTTTAACTTGAACCTTTTTCTTTTATAGTGTGGGTGTGGAGAGCCATGTTGCCTACTTGAGTGTTCATGCAAGGTATTCACTACATGCGCAGTGGTTGATGGGAGTTTACTTGTCTGCAGGGCAATGAACAATTTTAAATCGATCATATTTCTACAGGTATATGTTACAACGTCTTACCGTACATCCCATGGCTTCTCTCTTTAAATATGTAGGCCTACTGGTCGTAATATTAGTTGTGTAGCAGTCTCACCCCATTCACTTTGGTTTCAAGACGATTTCACAAAACACAGTTTCCGGTTTTCACACATTTTTCAGTTCCTTCCGTATTTCAGTTGGTTACTAATTAAAAGATTAAACATTGGAGGCAACCGAACATAAATGAATGATTTCTTCTTTACAAGTAGCAACCATGACAACGACACAACGACCTGACGACAGAAAGGGCAACACACAACATCCTAAGAACTTTTTGAGGATAAGGATTCTGGAAGCAGCATTTCCCAGTCAACGTTAGCAGCAAGATCTTTTGTAGAAAATGCCAGTTCTGTTCAACATTACTAACTTAAAAGCCAAACATTAGGCTATGATTAACATAACCACTCTGTGATTCCTTGCTGAAAAAGTAGTCCTTGTCAAGTTTTCATTCTGTATGGGAGTGGCTGGGGGTGGGGGAAGGCGGAGGAGGTGCCGGGTGGTGTTGGGCATTGAGGAGATGTGTCAGACGGGACAGTACAGGGTGTCCATTATCCCTGAAATATCCTGTTTACAAGAGTTATGCTTGTGAAATGATATAAGTTGCCCTCTATACCAAGTTTGAAAAGTATCCATCCTTGCTATCTTGAGGTATCGTGTTTTCCAGCCAAGCGTCAAATACCGACATATACGCACATACATACTAACATACATACACTGCCTTCTCGATTGCAGAAATTCCTTTTGCCTTCATTGGCAAGAAATAAAAATCGTACAATACACTTTCTCTCGTGGTTAACCTTAAAGAGCACCTTAAAAATTTGCAACAGAAAGCGAAATCCTAAATTTCAGCAATTCTTTAATCAAACCAGTCTAATGGCTTAACCACTTGTCTACCCAGGGAATCCAAAGAGAAATTTTGGCGAGAGGCGGGCGATATTCGGCATGTAACCTTGCACCCATTACACCACAAAGTGTTTGCCTAAATGTACGGCCAGGGCCCCGGCAGGAGCTAGATATGGAGGGGCTACAATCGATGATGATGATGTCGGAAAACCCACCTGAAATCGAGAAAATTCGGCTTTCACGCTACTAGAGTATTTGCAGTTGAGAGATGTGTTCATGTGCGAAAACTTTTTCTCAGTCCCAGTATAGGCCACAGTGTAATTTTACCTCCTTTACTGCAATGCAGAGGACCTTAAAGCCTCCTCAAGTCGGGGTATCTAAGAATATACTCTTGAACATCCCACGCCCTCATGATTCTGGGCAAGGTAGTCTTTTACGTTTACTGGCGTCAAATGTCCTTTTTAGATTTCTGCATTAACAGTGGCTGGATACTCTTCAGTTTAACGACAATGTGCTCTCTGGAGGAAGATTTATGCAGGATGAACCTAGTGTTCTAGTTTTAGTATTTCTGAAAATTTCGTGGACATAGGCAGTGGCGCCGCCAGGATTTGATGACTGGGGGCACCACAGATGACGTCGTAATGCTACCTCAGTTACCCGTAAATTGTACCTTTTTTATGCATCCCTGCGATTATATACAGTAGTCGGGGATCCTTCCTTTGTCATTACATAAAGGTGCCGTCCTGGAAATAGGTCTAAGGGGAGGGGCCCTCCCTTTGAGAAATTTTTGTTAATTTAAGGTTACTTAGATGAAAAATGGTGCTACCTTTTGATATTTTTGGAACGGATCGTATATGGCTTGAAAATTTCCAATTTAGTGAATTCTAATTTTTTGTTAGGTGAAAGAGGACAGTATGTTGTCTAAGAGAAGAGTATGTTGTCAACAAACCTCCTGAAGTCCCCCTATTAGCTACTTTACTGCCTCCTATTAGGGAAAGTTTTTAGGCAAAAATACGTGCGTAGAGTCCACAGAACCGTAAACATTCTTGGACTATTACGAACATTTTCCTTTGCTTCATTGTGCATTGTAAAAGGGTATCTGAGGCTGGCAGACAACGGTATAGGGCCTCCTGGAAGCTCTGGATTAATTTTATACAATGGGCACTGACATGATGCCTATTACCTGACATCCAAATGGTACTATGGAGTATGATGCAGAGCACTTTACAACTATCGTATTTTTACTAAGTTTGAACGAAAATCCAGACGAACAGCTTCCAGCAATGGGGCATAAGAGGGAGGGAGAGTATAGGTGCAGGGAGGTGATTCCTGAGAGGTACAACAGAAGGGGTGAAGACTAACAAGCGCGTTTCAGAATGTTGTTTCGTCGTAAGTGTATTGACAATCACTATCTATACCGATAATGGCTGCGGTCGAAGAGCTCGGTAAAAATTTTTTGAAAAATGTATTAAGGCAAATACGTACTTTCAACCTTCCACATCATGCTACAGTTAAATTGAAAGATCCCATATCGATGCGAGGCCCCTACAGAGGTTGGAGATGTACTTCTGTTTTTCGGAAAAGTGTTGTGATCAGAATAGTTGCAGTTCATTTCATCTTATTTATTTGTTTTTCCACTTCATGTGCAGTTACAATTTCATCGTAACATAATTACAAAATAATGAGAAGTGAAAGGAAGTACAACTAAAAGCCAGGGTGCTTGTCGGGAGTGCACTCCCTAAATTAACAGTTTTAATATCATAACGAAAGAAGAAAAGGAAACACCGAAACTAAGAAAACCACCACCGCTACACCCCAAAAGCTAACAGATTAATTGCAGTAATAGTTCCAGAAACCCAGGACCACAAGAACGAGGAGAGCACCGCCCCCCAGAAACGACGACCCCCACCCTACCCAAAGAGAAGAACAATCTAGGGGAGTAAAAGCTTAGTAATCATTGATAATATATCTAGAAAAGTTGCTACGGAAAGCAATAAGATTTGGTTTGCTCTTTTTCTGACTAGGAATGGTATTCCAGAGCCTAACAGCACGGTACCTAAAAGAGTTTTGTTGGAAGATGAAGAGGTGGTAGGAATGTGGAGATGATCAGACTGCCGTGTACTGCAGCCATGAAAAAGATAGTGCGTGTAGAAGTCAGAGAATAGTGTTAGCAGGAATAACACCTCCCTGGTGTTGGTAACAGGTTATGAGTTAGCCTATACGTAAATGTGACAGTATATAAATTTATGACGTCATGTAACTTCACGAGCAGTAGACTTTTGAACAAATTCTGGTGTGATCTCGTGACCTTGAGTAAGTGATGTGGCGAACAGCTCTTTTCTGAAGAGTAACTAATCTCTTACTAAGAAAGGAGGAAGCACTGGACCAAACTGATTAACAAAAAGGTAAGATGAGGATAAATTAAAGTTAGGTAGATTGTGCGCAAGACGTTTAGAGATAAAATGTGTCTGAGTCGACCCAAAATGCCAACTTTTTGCGACTTAGAGCACAAGTGGGAAATATGGTGTTCCCATTTGAGGAGTGGGTCGAAACAGACACCCCAAAAACGTAGTCTTACGAGCAACCTCAACTGCTTGGTTGCTTATATGTATGTTGAAATTGTACTTTGTCTTGTTGAAGTTAAAGACCATGTAGCTTGCTTTACTTATATTGCATGTATTAATACCTTAATCACTGTCATGAGATGGAGTGCAAACCGTGACAAATGCGCCCAAAGCGCGCCAAAATTTTTCATTAAAGATGATTTCTATGACCAAACCTGCATTCAAGCTCTGCATCGAGACACTTTCAATTCCCCCAACAAACCTATATGCTAATCACAAAGCTAGTCTTTTACCTGAGAATTTGTAAACAGCTTTCAACTTTTGCTGCTTCTGCGGGAGTTGCTACCGGAAATTATTACTGATAATAAGGACAACACTGAGGTAAGGTTTAAAGCGCTCGGAGCGCGAGAAGATTTTGATAGTTTTGCGAAGGTCTTGCGAAAATACTGATAGTTTGAGAACCATATGTGATAGGAAATGATTACAATAGATCCATCACTCGGTCGAAAACACACCTCACCCTACAGAAATCTATAGCTTAAACACCTTTTGGGATCATTTTAAAATTTTCAAAGTAAAAAAAAAAAAATCTGAAATCGATTGGGGGGGGGGGGGGACACAAGCCCCTCGTGCCAGTGGACACACCGCTTTGTAACAGTTTTCTATTGTTTCCTCACAGAGGAAAGAATAATTGGGATCACTGGGTATTTCTCCGTTCGATACAAACCAGACATAAATAGATGGCCACGTCCCAGAGCTCATCCCCATTCAAGGATTGGTCCCTAAGGTCATGCATTCCCACTAGAGTTTAAACAACAGTGTGCTAATTGAGGGACAAACAAGTTTGAGCAAACAAGTTTGCTGAGACTGATTATTTATCAGATCTCGTCAAGACTATGCCTGATTTTGAAAGAACTTTACACCTTCAACCTAAGTAACTACAAACAAACACTGGACTTCTCGGCAAAGAGACAAATGTGTGGATGTCTGTGTCCTGCCTGCCTGCCTGTGCAAAAATACGCGGCATCGCTGTAACAGATTCTCAGTGCTTAATGTGCCTTAAACCAGGGAGATGTAATAAGATGATATTAACTCTACTGGAAACAAGTAGAAATGTGGAGCCGCTTACTTAACGTAGACTATTGGAAATCTGACTTCATATTTCAAGGTGAGAATTCTAGTACCCTTTCCCGTGTACACCCGGTGTTCAGCGCATAGAATTGTCACGTAAAGTCGTATGTTGCCTTTATTTATTTCCTCTTCATATCTTCTTCCTGAAGCCAGTAGAGTCCGTAAAGCTACTGTCTAACGTTGTGGATAAGTGCAGTACACATGTATTGTTCTTAAAGAAACATGGAACTGTATAGTTTTGAAGTTAATAGAAGAGCCTGTAGACGAACCAAAAAGCTCAAAGGCTTAGTGATTCCTTGCCGAAAAGAAAAAAAAATCAATCTTTGCACATTGGGCTGTTGCATTTTTTAGCAATTTCCAAGGGTTTTGCTGCTTCACCTATGGAGACCTTGAGTAAACTTTGACCTCTATCAAACAGAAAAGGGTTCATCTTCTGGCTATAACACATCCACAAGTGTGCATGCTTCCTACGTTGGGATATTGTGTCTGGTGACCTCACAAGACCTCCAACCTCCACCAAATTATAGTGCGCTTTCCCTTAATACGATAATTTTCTATACCGATTATGAAAAGTACCCTCCGTTCCTAACTTGAGATATCGTGCTTTTACAAGGGTTTCAGTTTTTGTCCTCTGGTGTCCTCACATGACCTTTGACCTCTACAAAACAATAGGGGTCATCTTCTGGCTATAAAGCATTCACATGACAGATATGAAGAGCATCCATGCTTCCTACCTTGAAATATCCTGTTCACATGGTCCAGTTTAATTTTTGACCTCTGGAGACCTAACATGACCTCTGACATCCACCAAAAACAACACACTCATGAGAAGTTGATCCCCAGAAGACACAGTCGCACCGTGAAACCAATAAAATACCCTTCAGCCTAAAATGTAACTAGTCATGAAGCAGAGTCATAAAAGAGGTGTTCTCTAGCTACACGTACCTACTCCCTCACTTGAGTTTTATTGACCGAGCAGATTGTTTTTCAATATTTTATTTTATTTAACGAGTCGTTTTTTTGCTGTGGTGCTAACTCTCTTGACAGCAGGGAGTGAGTTTAATAGTGTCAAACAGGTGTTAAGTAATTGTGATTTATTGCTTACTTTTCTTCTATCATTAATAACGTTCTGGGGGCTTGAATTTGACAAAATTTAAATCGGAAAAGGTGTCAATTTCCCATAGAATCTGATTTTTTTCAATAATATTATTGACAAAGGTGTTCTTTCCAAGAAACCCCTGTGTAATGTTATACACAGTACCAGTCAACTTAAGAAGTCCATAAAATAAAGTGGCAGTGAAGGGCATATCTTCCTATTCGTTGCCAGACTTTCCCAGTTCATTGCCAACTCTTACGACCGTCAGTTCTGTGGGATCATCTTGGCATGTTCTCTCTCTCAATATGATAAATCCATGTATCAAGTATGGAAATTATCCATTATTCCTGTCTTGAGATATCGTGTTTACAAGCAAGTTCCGAGACTTTTGAAGTTTTATCTTCAGTGACCTCCCTGTATTTTCATTACAGTGAGGTCACTCCACAGCCTAAGCAGGTATCAGACTTCATGTGTCTAAACATTTTCTCAATATGTTCTATTAAAGTTGCAACTGAGGAGCCAATAACATTTTTCATGTTTTTAAACAAATTTCAGTTGAAACAAGTTCTACAACGTAATTAATTTCTTTGCACAATTTATCGACGATCTTACATATTTAGCTGTTCTTGATTTACAGCCACTCCACCACGTCTTCGGTTGTTACGATTAACACTGAAACATATCATATCCATCAAGGTTAAAAAAAGAAGTGTTCAAATTCAAATTTAAGCAAGTCTTACATACTGCTAAAATATCGAATTCAAAATGTAGCTCATTCAAATGTTTCTAAATGAGAAGTATTGGTATAGAGACTTCTTTAATTGAAATGAATGACAGAGAGTCCTTTTGCAAAATAATTTTTTCCTGGAATTGATCATCTGTGTAATACCCACAGTTCATTTAGCCGTCTTGAAAAAAAGTTGTCCAGATCAATATTTTGTTCATAGTCAAGTAAGCAGTAGTTTGTATAATCAAAAGTCTTAACGTTAAACTCACAATTTCTTTCTATAGATTAAGTACGGTAATACTAGTATAAACTATTGAATTTACTGAGAAAAAGGTCTTCATCGGAAACACCGCTTATAGCTTATAGATCAACCATTGCTTATTATTTGAAATGTGTGATAATGATAAGCAAAAATCCGACATACATATGCAAATTGTGTTATTACAATCCAATCCGCTACGAAAAAATAATGTAATACAAGGAACCAAAATTTTTCATGACGGACAAAAGCTTAATAAACATGTTCATAATTTCATGTAGCTTTAGCCAGTGAGCTGCTGTATGTATCTTACAAGTATACCGCCCTTGACAATTATAGTTCTAAAAGGTCGGAGACAGAGTTTTTGTTAACTTTTACTTCTCTTTGATCATTTGTCTTCACTAAAGCTTTCACGTTCCCATCTAAAGTCAAGCAATTGACAATTTTGTCATTTTTCTCAATTTGGCTGAGAAGCTTTTTAGTTTGCTTGCTTCAGATCTTCTTTAATAACAATGCCGGTAGCTTTCAACTTACGTCATGCTTGCATAACCTTTTGCTTATGATGACAGGAGACAAATTTCACAAGTATGGGACAATGATTAGCACCAGGATGCACATTACCAACACGATGGCAAGGATCAATGACACTTTCTTCCAACTTCAGGGACAATTTGCTCTTTGCTAATTTTTGAATGATTTCAGTTACATTTTTACCTTCATTCCCTTTAAAGGGGCGTATTGAGTTGGTTCCTGAATTTCATAGTTTTTCGTCACACCTCAGTTTTACTCACTTCATGAAGGTAAATGGTCAAACTAGGAGATTCTGAATATCTCACACAGTAATGACAGGGTAATAAATGATTAAAATCATTTGTAACAAATTCGTGACCACACTCTTTTTACCATTAGATATTGATCATATGCAACCCCTGTTTAAATACAACCAATGAGTGAAGCTTTTACCAACTTGGTTGAAAGGCTCTCAACTCCTCTTACAAACAACTGTTGTTATCAAGGCTTTAGTTGTAAATACATGTTGTATTTTCAGAGAGGCTGGTCTATCAAGGGCTTGGACGATCATTGCAAACTAAAAGCTCTTAAGCCCATAAAAACTAGAATGTTTGACATTTACGGTAACTATATAGGGAGTGATAAAGGGATAGTGAGGCTAATTAGAAGTTTTGTCAAGCAATGATTTCCTTCAAACTAGTTACAAAATATTCAATATCAACTCAATGAGACCCTTTAATTCCAAATATACTAAGACAGTTTCTTCTAGAGTTCTTCTCCACGTCATTTATACTGATTTATGATTTTTTCGTTGTGATTATTCCAGTTAAGTGACCTTTTCTTTTAGCTTTCCTACTTTCTTTCAAAAGCTTTTAAAATACTTTCCTCAATGATAGTTTTAAATCCTTGGTTAGTCAAAAGCTGCGAGGTGACCATTGTAGCAATATTTGACACTGATTGCTGACTCAGCTTCTGCAGTAGATTTTTTGCAATAATTTTAATTTCTTTAAGCAATATAAGTGCCAGATGGTATGTACAGAAGTGATTTAAGTCAGAGCTGAGTAAACTCAGTTACGATAAATGTAGGATATTTTACCGTATGCGCTAGCATTCCAAAGAAAGTAACGTACCGAGTATCCACATTATAAATGTACTGTTTTCCTTTGAAAGACAGCTTATGTGTAGCAATATACTCGTAGTCAGTTCTGCCTGTCTGCATCATTCCCTGTAAAGCATCCTGGAATTCTCTTTAGATTTACAGCAAAAACTATGAACAACTTGAAACACAACAATGTGTACCTCCATCGCCTCTCCTGACTGTTTTACAGACATAGACGGAGACTAGGGACAGCCCCATAGCGAAACAATCTCAATTTTAGGGAAGTGTCAGTTTAGTTAAAGGGCAAAATTGTTAAGTTGTTAGCTAATCAGGAGAAAATTCAAAGCAGTTTGGGCCGTCTTAAAGCATGAACACGCTGAGCAGTTGCCCTGAGCATAGTAACCCATAATGGGGTCAGGCTTAATCTACATATTCCTGTAAGTGGTTATGTACTAGATAGGCCCCCTAGTGGAATTATTTACCCAGGGTCTACAATTCCGTTAAAATGGCCTTGGAAAATACCTTCTGCGAAGGTTGTGCTATGCCATTTTGTACTCTTATGAGCGCATGACGAGTTAAAGCCTCGAAATGCGTGGAACCATATTCATAAAACTAAGGAAAACTGAGTTGATTTTTTGAAATGTATATTTAAACATATCATGTAATCTAATAGACACTATTGTGCTATCAGTTGAAATGTATGTATATTCCTTATACCTCACTGAGGTGAGGTAAGAGGAGTAAACCGAGACTAATATCAAACTTAAGTAAAGAGTAAACGTCCATTTCACTTATTTGTTAAAAAGCAAAGTACAAATAAAAAGGGAACAGAAATACGTAACACTTCACAAAATTTTACAGGAACTAATGTCAAGAAAAAAAGTATAGAGTAGTACGTCCCATTAGTCAACAACAAAGGAGTTGAAATGAATGCATATCAGGCTTCAATAAAAGCAATCGACTACTGTATATGTGTTACTGATATTATCAGTAACACATATACCGTAGTCCATTGGCGTTTATTAAAAGTCTAATATTACATTATACCCAAGTGACTTTGAATTGGTGAGGAAGGGGTATTCCCCTTCCTCACCATTTTTTGTGTAATAAAAATGCGATCATGTTCTAACTTATTGGCACTGGGGAGGCCCAGTAGCAATCCCTGGAGCCTCTCGGGGACTTAAAAACTGTGTTTATCAAAATGGCATTGACAACTAACAGGCCACATTAGATCATAACTGATCATAGTTTAACTTAAGTAATCTCAGATAAACTGTTGGTCAAGAGGATGTGTGGTGGTATGGGATAGGTGAATAGAATGAGGAGGGGTGGCAATGGTTTCCCAAACAACAATATCATTCAAATTTTAGCACAAAAAGTATTAATGAAACAATAGATTTGTCTTAAGAAATCGATAATAGTGAGAACTATTGGCAATGGGTGTGCGCGAAACGCTCTGAAAAAAATTGGTATTTGGAATGCCTATATAGTTTGGTTTCTTAAAGGGGTATGCAAGGGCTACTGCGTATCTCATGACCATCGACGACCGACGACCATGTTGCGAGAAAGTTTAAGGTAGTAAAAGTTTGAGCAAGGACTTTGGAGGCCTTCTGAGGGTGGAAAGGGGGCATTAGACCCCTTTCCCCAGCTACGCCAATGGTTTTTTATAAGGTATTCACATGCGCTCGCAAATTTCAGTGACAACAATTTGTACTAAGGAAAAAGTGGATATAGTTTTCACTTCTCGAGGCATAGGTATTGACTTCAGTAATTACAGTAGAAAACACTTAAAGATGAAGGTGGACAATATAACGACTTAGCGTTATGTGAACAACACATGCAATATTGGTTCCGATAAGGTTCCTAAATGTAAGAAAAATGTCAAATATTCTAAACAAAGGAATTTGGAGTCCGGTGCACCAAGATGAACTTCTTGATAGCTTATACTCTTAGCATGAACAGCTATTTAAGACTAATACTGATGGTTCTGGACTAGAAGAGGGAGCAATACAGGAGGTGGGGAATAATACAGCCCTGGTAAAGTGCTCAAAGATGAAGGAAATATTGTTATCAGCAGTAAGCTGTAAGAACCCACTTTTTAAAGACAACTCAAATTTTGAATTGTTATTTCTTTATTAGTTGAAAAATAATGACTACGAAATGGGGTTCGAGACAATGATGAATCCAAATTCAACGGTGGACAGCTGTCCTGAAACTGATCCATCCTCAACTGAAGTTTGGGAAGGTGAGTTTCAAACACACTCGTAACACGTAACATTAAGAGCGATTGAGCTCTTCACATAGTGAATACTTAGCAATGGTTACTAAGTAAGTTATCGTCGACCAGAAATGACAAACGGCTCGAGATGAAAGGTAAAGAAATACACAAAGATTTGTAAAAAGTTGAAGAAAGGTAATTCACTGCCGTATATATTTTTAATATTCACTTAATTTGTATTTAGCCGTGAAGATATTGGAACAGATATATCACATATTTCATCAAAGGTGAGGTTGAGACAGGCTGGTGTGATGTCATGGCTTCACATTGCTGAGAAATGTTTTGTTTTCTTTAAAATGGACAGCCAAGTTTATACTACAAGACTTATGATGCTTACATATAAGGAAAACATCTTCGCCCTTCGAGTTCTTTTAAACTTTTCATACTCCTTTGGCAAACTAACAGATCTCATCAGTGCCCGGTAATATATGGTAAATAAATGGTTTTAAAATAAAGAAAAGTAAATCAGTGATTATCAATGTGGAACTATCACATCACAATTGCTTGCTGAGAGCTCACTTTAGGTAGAGCCGGTGAGAGTTTCAGCTGCTGCCATCTTGAGAACCGACCCCATGAACCCATTGAAAGTCTCACGAGAATTCTTGAATTCATTTCTCTTTAACTACTACAAATAAATTCGATGTGGATTATTCTTTCAGTCCAACCATCTATACGAGCTGTCAGAACGTGAAATCTGCCTCTGGTTAGGCCTTTTTACTTCATTACATGAGGCAAAATACCAATTGTCATGGATATACAAATAAATGGGAATTTTATGCACCAATCAAAGGAACGCAGTACCAGTAACGGGTTATAAGGGGCACAATCTTCTCGTATCTTCATTGCAGCAATGGTTGTCAAATTAATGTCGCAGATTTTATCCGGAGAGAGTGAGAGCGATCGTAGCTTGTGTAACAAGTTTTAAGATGAAAAATCCATAGTCTGGTCAACTATACGTAAAACGTCGAAACCATTTAGTTTGGTTAACAAGTCAATGCACTTAAAGTACTCCTTTACCGACACTTTTTCTGTACAGTTGTTGTATCAGATTCAAGGTTGAAAGGCGGTTTCATCACCATGACCATAATGGCAATCCTGCTTCTGTGTAGCTTCACTGAAGCGTTTGTTTACAATGCCAGAAAGATACCACACGGTGAAAAAGCAACCAGTTTAATTTGGATATGTGGAATGTTCCCTGTGAGTTGGAATGCATCTAATCATTTTCTTCACGAATGATGAATATATCTTTATCAGCTAAATTGACCAACTACCGT